>CM041293.1:158726118-161436118 GCA_023052935.1 Piezodorus guildinii | reverse complement strand
GTGCTTTTAGCATTTAGAGCCCGTATAGCTTAGCCGGTAAAGCATTAGCATATAGGGGTAATTATACACGTAATAATATTATATTTATTTTATTTAAGTATAACTGAGATTGAAGTTAGGGGGAAGAGAAAGCGGTTCTTTGCGAGGCAGCCTTGGCATAAAGCCTATCGATCATGCCTTTAAATTACAGAATCCCAAGACCCCAGGCCTCCGCCACAGTCCTTCTTCCAAACCGATATATTTATAACACATTTTTTACATATAGTCCAATTATTTCCAAAGCTTTGTTTTACAAGAAAATGCAATACGAGAATTAGGTATGATTCTCACAAATTATCAATAATATTTAAAAAAAAAAAATCCTGATTCAGGTAATATATAACATTAAATTACCTCTTTACTTGATGTAAGTTCAAAAAGTAAAAAAGTGTTTCTTCCTATTTAAATGGATACATTTATTACAGAGTAGCTGCGTCGATTTCAGTTATTTGACCTCTTTTCAAAATCTTTCACCCAATTCAAAGAAAGAGCTCTCAAATCGTTTGAAAACAATAGTGAGATATTTAATTATTTTCAAAAGGCATAATTACACATTTAATTTCGTTCTAATCTTTCATAATGTTATATATTCATTGTAGAAAAAGATATTATACATTTTAATGGGGAAAATGTAAATTAAAATTGGTTAAATAATAATAATTTAAAAATAAATGGGGAAATACCAAGAACTTACTCTAGAGCTGAAATCACTTTACCGCTAGGTAAAGTAATAACCAATCCAGTAGTATAGTTAGTTTTCTTTTGGTTCAATATTTGTAAGATATATATTTGCCCGTTTCCAAAAGAAGTTTATTGATATATTATACTTTCACACTTTACAAAGTTTCGACCTCTAGGACCATTTACAACTATCCATCGGTATTAAGAAGTTTTAAAAATAATATATTTTAATATACTTCTAGGTAAATGACATTTTTAGTTTTATTTTCTTGTGGCAGAAGAACATACTGATATTCTCCGCAACCCGATCTTGACATAAATCGATTGAGATCCCGAAACGTTGAATTGGTGATTCAATAAAAAATTAAGAATGATTTACTTTTTGAATATTTATTTCATAGCACCCTCATCCGCACAAGTCTTCAATAATCATACTAGTATTGTATATGACAGATCTGTAATAAATATTATGATCTGTAATAACTCTTCTTATCTTGTCAACAAAAATCTAATCTATTAAAAAAATTCAACATATCGCACACCCTTCTTATACACTTCAAGGGAGCGGCGTGGTCTAGTGGATAGAGCACTAGTCTGCTGTGCTCCGGGTCCTGGGTTCGAATCCCGGCTGTGGCAGAATATTATTTATTCTGTTAATTCAGTCGGGGAGCGACCCTAGGGTATGGAGACCCTCCTGAGGCAGACCCAGCCTCTATAAAGTGGGTACCCAAATTAATTGGGGAAAAAACCTGGCGGCTGAGCGTGATTAAGGCCTAATCACCTCATTGCACTGCCGTTGGCCTAGAAACAGTACGAATCTCTATATGTACTGAGCCCAAGACCCTTCATGGGTTGTAGTGGTACAGGTTTTTTTTTTTTTTTTTTTTTTTTTTTTTTTTTTCTTATACACTTCAAGTAGAGGAACACGATACCTCCTCTTGCAATAACTTCAAAATTAATTCAAATAAAAAACAAATATGTTCATGAAGACAAAGGAAGATGCATAAGCTTTCAGGGACGTAGTCAATATTACTTGAAGTGTCCGATAAAAGAGAGAGAAAGGGTCCCAGATGGTAATCTGGCGAAAAAGAAACAGACCACAAACCATTGCTATGTTTTTGACCGGCTGCTTTTCTAAGGCAGCGATATCCTTCAAAAACTAGCTTACTTCATATAATTAATCCAGATATAAACTATATTTAATGATACCATTCGATCTCCTTTCCAAAGGTATCGTGTTTACCAATCCAATAGGTGGCATGCAGGGTAAGATTAAAGTAAACAAGATTCCATTAATACATTACTATAATTATTAACTTACACATATCCATTATATTAACACATTGCCTAGAACTCTGATTGAGAATACTGAGGGACATTTTCACTACTACCTTTGCCATATAATATTACAAAATGAAATACCTTTAAAATACTTAGTCGGCTGGCGAATGGGGAATCTTAGGCGCCTCTACTAAGCTACATTTTCCACCTGCTCTCTGATCCCCGACGGACATCGCTTCTTCTTGAGGATGGAACACGACCTCTCATGGCTGGAATAAGACTCACCCCATCTTGAGGATAGAACTTGAATCTTCTCCTCATCGTCGTCACCTCGGGCAGGGCTGATCTGGGAAATTCCCCAAGCCGGGTGTCCTTTGTCCTAGTGTCTAAGAAGTTTCCTGAGGTACATATTGCTGGGAGGCTCCATGGAGGTAAACGCCTTTTGATGTTTTGCCGACAAAGGTTCGTTATCTTTAATTGTTTAATATTAAAATTATTTAATAATGAATTCCCCTCAGTATCCTCAATACATTACACCATGAAGTACTCAATGGAACGCACCACTCAAGACGAACGAATGTAAAAGCTTCCAACTGGCTATTATTATAACTCATTTCTGAATATATAGGTAACACCACGCTCATCACTTAATTTTATAAAATAGAAACTCTCAATGAATATATTCTTTAATATTAAATTAACGTACCATTAATTTGCAGTGTTTTTTTTTTAACGTGTGTGCCTTTTGCTTAACCCGAACTATAACTGAATTTCTGTTACCATTTAGGATGGATATTGGATGGTATTCTAAGTTTTTTTAATTTAAATTTATTTTATTAATTGTTGCTGCCAATTTAATAAATAAACTGATTGAAATGAGAACAAGGATAAAAATATTCCTATTTTTAATGAAATAATAGTCTCCGAGGTGCCTCATTTTACTAATTTTGTGTTCTTTTTTTGCGCTAGAGAATATTGGTACTTGATGTAAATTACGTTGTTTCAATGGTTTAATATCAACACGGACTGTTTCATCATCCTGTTTCAACATCAGTACCTTATGTTTTGATTTCTGGGCTCTGTTACCAAATTTTATAATTTCCTCACCCATGGGAAATCAAATGTGTTTTTCTTTTCCGTCAGAGGGATACAGATTGTGATGACTAAGTGCAAACACGTACTTTGTGAACCTTTCGGAACGAAGCTGTACTAATTGTTTGTGTTTCCTTAATATATTCAGGAATTGAGGAAAATATTGCACACATAAAATAACAAGTAAAAGTATTGTCATGAAAGTACCATGCCTATAATATGTAATAATTAAATAATATATTATAAATTAAATATATATCTACATTATAGAGTCGATTTTATGTATGATACATAGTTTTTTGTGTTATCACCAAATCTACAGGTCACCTAAGATGATCCCAGAAACACGATATTCCCAATCCTCCATACTTCAATATTTCAGGTTTGATACTTAATGAGCTCGGTAGATATTTTGGCCAGGTATCATGGCAGAAGTTTAATGAATACAGTTTGAAATCATTTAAGAATATTGTCTACTTTATATTACGGTTTCGGACTCTCGTGCTTCTGTACCAAATCATTTGTAAAATAAAAAATTAAATTCTTTTGATGGTAAATTATTTCACTTTCCTAAAAACTTGTGATGCAAAATGTAATAGAAATCTTTAAGAAACAAAAAAAAATGTTTATAAAGTATATTTTAGGGATTGGTTTACTTTCCTTTAATTTTCGAGACAAACCAAAAACTTTACAGCTTTTAGAATATACAAAATTAAGGAAAATTGACTATCTAATAGATCAACGAATATATTTTTGAATATAACTATTTGAAAAGAATACACGATTATCCAATCAGTTGCTGATGTTTTTTATATAATACGTATTAGCCTGTTACATACCAATAGTAAACAATAATATTTTGTATAATACTTTAAAGTTAGAGAAATAAAAAAAAAAACGTACTTACAGTCTTTTAGGGGAGATATGTAATTAAAAATGAGTCGAAGGTATCCGATCAGG
The DNA here is from genome assembly GCA_023052935.1 of Piezodorus guildinii. Classification (NCBI taxonomy): domain Eukaryota; kingdom Metazoa; phylum Arthropoda; class Insecta; order Hemiptera; family Pentatomidae; genus Piezodorus; species Piezodorus guildinii. The sequence continues at coordinate 161,432,065 of CM041293.1, read as the reverse complement.
AAAGCCAAGTAATTATATTGACACCCCTTCATCTGACGAACCTACAGTTTTGCAGTGTAAGGCAGTGCTGCGGGTTTAGTATGACATTACTTTAACGGCGCATTTCTTGTAAGTTTTTGTATCTGATTCTTTCACCCTAAACTTGGTTTGATGAAATATTTAGTCATTAACCAACAACTGTATCATTTTTCGTCATGGTAATTTGCCGTAAAATGTATTTTTATCTATTAAATCGTGGTGATATCCGAAGGATTTTTTTAAAATGTTTTTATTTTTGCAATTCGGTATCCTAGTAATTTCCTTTATTTCCTCTTGATTAGACAATAAGTTCAATTTTTATTTTCTGCATTGAAATTATTCGGTTTTTTATATTCTATATATTTTGTCGAAATAAACACGTAAAAAATTATTTAATTTTATCAGTTGTGTTTTGATTATATTACTCATAATTGTGATCATAACATGTGATTTATTATAATCTTATATTACTTATAATTGTGATAACTCATGTATTCGAAGAATATCCCTTCAACATTCGCTGTCTAAAAGGAACCAAAACGGAATACCACACAATATCGCGGTTGCATTAGGAAACGATGAGAATAGAATTGATCACTTAATGTGCCTCTTTTCTGAAATGGACTTATACAAGAGGATTTGACGAATTTTTTATTTTTTCTCACTTTTTTATTATTATTATAATTATTTTATATTTTATTTGTTACTTTTTTATTTATTTTTATATTTGTTTTATTTTTTCATCCTTGAATATGTTCTACTATTCATTTATTTTAAATAAACTTTATATATGTTTACCTTTTCCTAAAGCTTTCATATTTATTTTGATTATTGATTATCTTTATTCTTATTATTTATTTTAATTAATATTATCATTTAATATTTCAACTAAAATCATGATTTATTGTTTCAAAAAAATATTATTTGTTTTAATTGATTTCATAAAATGATTGTATCAGGCACTATTTACGATTGTATAATTTGTTTATTATGATTATTTGTCTATAGGTATTACGTATGAATGTATTGCTTATTATGTATATCATTATTGCATTATTATTTGTTTATTGTGTATTATTTGTTTTAATGAATATTATTATTTAATATTTCAACTAATAACCATAATTGTTCGTTTAAAAAAATATTATTTGTTTTAAATTGATTTTTTAAAATGAGTGTATATGGCACTGACGACCAAGTCGTTTTGTGCCAATAAATAAATCAAAAACCAAAACTAAAATAACTGTGATGAAGAAAACTCCTGTTGTAAAAAGATTTGAAAAACGTTTATTCCTCTTATGTAAAATAAAAAGGAAAAACAAAGTATGAAAGTAATTTATCATGCGTAAATTCATCTATAATTGAATTGATAATTTTTAAATAAACTTATGCTAAGTTTCATAACATTATTTTTCATTAAATGATAGATTAAACCTTGAACACCAAAACTTAATGGCTGAAACATTAAAGTCTCGAATCTGCCGAGTTGTTGCAAAGCCTATTACAAACACGTATACAAGTCTAATCGAAATTGCTGAACCGTTCTGAAGTGCTGATGATCTTTCCATCATCACTAGGAGTGAGGGGAGGGTTCGCAGCTTCATTTCCTTCAGCAGTAAATTTCATTGACCTTCGAGGGATTTACATCTGACATATTTCCCTTATCGTTCAAACTGATCATTAACTTTTGTCCACAATTAAATAAAAAGAATAGGTTTTTAAGAAAATCATATATTGTGTTTAATCCTCAACAATTCCGATACAAAACGTATAAACTTTTTTAACAAGCTTCTTACTTATTATATCATATTATAATTAAAAAAATAATTAATTTTTGTTACAATTAAAAATTGTTTGAATGAATAATTGTATTATTAGGTTCCTCTAATTAAAATGATCCATTTCATTCAACTCATTTTATTTTCTTATTTTTTTTCTCCCTACGTTTCGGCCTTTTGTCATTTTCAAGGATCTACAAAAAACATTTATTTTAAAACTGAAAGATAAACAACATCATTTTTTACATTCTTATAAAGCATTTCAGTACTAATATCTGTTTTAACATCTTTAAACAATGTTGAAAAATTATCTTTTAATTCCTTAAATGCTATATTAAATACTGCCATCTTGGATCTCAGTTCAGTTTAATTAATTTTTATTACAATTAAAAATTGTTTGAATGAATAATTGTATTATTAGGTTCCTTTAATTAAAATGGTCTATTTCATTCAACTCATTTTATTTTCTTATTTTTTTTCTCCCTACGTTTCGGCCTTTTGCCATTTTCAATAAATAAATTTATTTAAGGATCATTTTAATTAAAGGAACCTAATAATACAATTATTCATTCAAACAATTTTTAATTTTAATAAAAATTAATTAAACTGAACTGAGATCCAAGATGGCAGCGTTTAATATAGCATGTAAGGAATTAAAAGATAATTTTTCAACATTGTTTAAAGATGTTAAAACAGATATTAGTACTGAAATGCTTTATAAGAATGTAAAAAATAATGTTGTTTATCTTTTAGTTTTAAAATAAATGTAGAGCTTTGGGGCTCTACTAAACCATCAAATTCTTCCCGTATCCAATCCCTACAATCCAAAATCCTGCGTAAAATCCTCAGTGCTCCTTATTTTGTAACTAATAAACTGATCCACAAAGACCTTAATATTCCGTATGTTGCTGATTTGGCCCGATCTAGATACCATTCCTTTCATGACAAACTCCATTCCCACCCTAATCCTCTAGTTTCAATCCTTTCTTCCTCTTCAATTCCCGACAATCCTCCGAGGCGTCTGAAAAGGAGATGGCCCCGAGACCTTCTAGTTTAAAATAGTTACAGGAGTGCTACCATTGGGTAGTTCTTCTACAAGTCTCTTCCATGTCATTTTTCTAATATCATATTTACTTGATGTATTTTTTTGAGTACAGTTGTAAATTTCAATAAATCATGTTTAAAAAAAAAAATAAATAAAAAAATAAATGTTTTTTGTAGATCCCTTGAAAATGGCAAAAGGTCGAAACGTAGAGAGAAAAAAAAATAAGAAAACAAAATGAGTTGAATGTAATGGATCATTTTAATTACAGGAACCTAATAATAAAAAAATAATATTAACTTTGATTAAATGTGAATATAAAATATTCGGTATGCTTTCTGACGATATGACTTAACAATTTGGCTAATAAGTGAGTCACGTTTCATGATAGAAAACGACACTTAATGATGTAGTAGCATATTTTTTTTCTTACAGTTCCTTTTGATGGCAAAACCAATTGCATTTTTATGGAGAAAAAAAGTTCTTTTTAAGAGGAAAGAAGGTTTAACTTTCCAAATTTAATTCTACTTACTAAAACCTATAGTACATATATCTTGAGTGGTGCAAAGTCAAATTGATAACAGAACATGGAGTTTATTAGCAGGTCCTTAGGGAGATGTGGAATGTTAAATACCTAGAAATACCTTAAGTTCGAGCTTCGAGGAGGCCTCCAATTTCATCTTTTCATTTTTATTTAAAATTTAGAATAATCGTAAGGAGACTATGCAGATTTCTGTATTTTGTATTTTCAACCTCTCGCACAGCACTCCTTGTAAGATAAAGCTTTTGGAAGATATGAGGTCAAGCATTATTGTAGCTTTTCTTGATTTTTGTCCCTTGCAGATAAGAAATAGCTTTATATCTTACGTAAACATTAAAAGTTACTTTGAATTAATATTCATTTGTTTGTTTTTTTTCATTAGCAAACCTCCGCTATATTTATTATATTTTGGTCCAAGATTACAATACATTAGAAGGAATCAGGAATCGTTTGACAAAATATATTAGAGGGGTATGACACAAAATGCTTATACAATAGGCTACCATAAACATTTAGACTTGAGCCCTGTGTATGCTGACGAAAGGGCAAGATTATCAGTAATTTTAAATTAGAATTTCATTATTATAATTGCAATTATAAATGATTTTTTTTTCAGTGGCGCGACAGGACGTGCAGGCCCTGGGCCTCACGGTGTGATCTCCTGGGAGATTACACTCGCGTTTCACGATGCAATTTGTAGGGTAGGGTCATCACTCCCTACGCCTAATTTTGTGAGTGGCCACCATTTGGCTGACGAGGAGATACATACACAGTGGGGAGAGGCTGTGAGTGAATCCCCATTTAATTATATCATTATAAAAGCCCCGCCGAGACTTGGATTCGAACTCGCAACCTGTGGCATGAGAGACTAGCGCGCTAGCCACTCAGCCACGGGCTCCCCAATTATAAATGATGAGTGAAGAGAAATTGTTCGTTATTATCAATGCTACTGTCCCCTCACTCAGCTGGCGCTAGCTCAAACCAGTACTCGGCCAATAAAGAAGCGCTGGGATCCCTCAGGTTCTGCTTCTCCCTCCACAAATGGGAGGACAAACTATATTTGTGTATTTATATGGGGATAAACTATATATGAGTGTATTTAATATTCATTTATTTGTAAACCTTGTATTTATTTTACTTAAGGCACATTTTGTCATTATAGGAAGGAGTTAGTCAAGGTGGCGTTCAATTAAAACAAACAATTAAATAGTTTATTGTCTGCCAAAGTTTCGACTTCCATTGTGGGTGACCATCAGGGTGAATCGTAGGCTGGATCTGACAACAATCGACTTATATTGAGTGTTTTGTATTATAAAAAATATATTTTTTTTTCGATTGTTGTCAGATCCCGCCTACGATTCGCCCTTATGATGACTCACAATGGGAGTCGACAATTTTAAAACTATTTACTGACCTTCACCCGGACTAATTCCTTCCCGTAATTCTCAACGGTCAACTAATTATATTTATTCTGTTATTATAAACATTTATTTTTTACGTAACTTATCGCTTATTCTGTGAATAATGCAAGAATGTGATCTATTAAGTAAGATATATATTTGGCCGTTTCACAAAAGAAGTTTTTGATATATATTTTTTTTAATTAACTTTTACACCTTACAACGTTTCAGCCTCTGGGGCCATTTTGAAGCATCATGTTTATTAATCAATATATATTCTTTCACTGCTTCATCAGCAGTGTCGTCCTAATTTGTTTGCTGTGTCATTCATTTCTTCGGCCGTCCTGTAGGTGTTCTATGCACGACTCACATGATATATGAAATGCATGATACTTGAATATGGTCCTAGAGGCTGAAACGTTGTAAGGTGTACAAGTAAATAAAAAAAAAATATATCAAAAAAACTTCTTTTGTTAAACGGCCAAATATATATCTTACAGATATTGACCAAAATAAAACTCAGGACAATGATGAGAAAATCATTAGTATTATTGTCCTATAGAGACAAATTGTAATATATCTGAATAAAAATTGTTTTATTTTTATATGAGCCTTCAATATTATAGCATAGGTAGTAATTTATAAAATCAGCTATATTTTTTTTTTTCAGCGGTACATCATTTCCCCAATGATGTAGGTTCCAATGGGCTGCTTATCATGGTGAAGGAAGAGCGTAAATATCTTAATACGATATTTGTCGATCCACTTCTTAAACCTCTGCTGAATATAAAATCAAGGTATTATTTCAAAAATTTACTTGCTTACCTTCGAGAGCTTCCCAACGCTTTCGCTCAGTCCCTGATTCCAGGGCGTCGAAAACGGCTGCCCCGACGAGTAAATAGGTGAATGTGCAAACGATCAGCGATAGAGTGCGGACGTTTTGCTTCTTCATTCTCCGCGGGGCAGCATTCTCGAACTACCCCGCCCTGCCCCCCCCTCCGCCCCAGACCAATATCATCACCTGCAACATCCAACAACATCTTGCTTAGTATTAAAATGATATAATGTTAATAATAACATTTAATTAATAATATTAACATTTATAATATTATACATAGAAGGTTAAATTATTCAAGAAAGTTTCTATGGTTAGACAGCAACTGTTGTGGCCAGTGAGAATGTATTACGGATTCTTTAACACTGTGCCCATAGTGATATTTCAAGAACTAGTACAACAATGCACAAAATACCTGCACAATTAATAATAATATGAAGTTTGATTTTCAAAATATGAAACGTAATCGTTCGTAGCATCTACACTAGTGGAAATCGTTTGCACAAATGAAATTCTTCTGTTTACATTGTTGATCGAGATGAGTGCAGGTTTAAGTCTCTTCCTATTTCTTGTAACATACAATAATTTTATTCATTAACATTTAATATACAGTCCTGTGTAATTGAGCTTGAAATTTAATTCTTAATGATCTTATTGATTTATTAATTTTTTTTATTTCTATTTTAAGAAGCGGAAAACATTACTGAAGAATCAGATGATGATGAAAACAGTAGTAGTGAAGTGTCGGATGATGATGAGAAAATTAATGTAGATTACATCAAAATATAAATGTATAGTATTTATCATTTTTATTTCAAGTCACTCGCACCATAGGCGTTCACGTAACACCTCTTACTCGCAGACCCTTAGCAGCTTTCCCATCGCCTGCCGAGGTCTTATGTTATTCAAAACCCCCTGTCATTGTACATATTTATTCTAAAAGGTTTACTAAAAAACATATTCGAATCTCAAAAATACAGGAGAAAGTTTATTTTACCTCATCAGATTTCAATTCACCTGTCACATACTTTTTGCCATTGTGATTGCCTGTCAATTTTTTTTCAAGATTTACAATAAATTAACTACATGATATCAAATTTTCAAGCTCACAGAAACAAGTTTTTTTTGTTTTGTTTTTTACAATTTAAAAAAAAATTGGCTGATGACGTTGAGGGCTGACGTCTGCCAGGTCATGGCATTGCCCTTACCATACTGTAAATCATACGTGTAAAAATTAAAAAATCATAAAGACTGTTACTCAGAGGGTTCACTAGCTCTTCTGCTATGAGATGATTCACAGGAATTGACTTTTAGGATTAATTTAATGGTTATTAGTGAAAAAAATGGGTATAAGTGGTAAATTCGAAAATTTTATTTATAAGGTGACAAAAAAAAAAAAAAATAGCCGTTCCGATGCTAATAAGATGATGTGGTTGCGTTATGCGTATTTTTAATTATAAAAAACCTATCTAGAAAGTAGCATAAAAAGAATACAAAAACAAGTGCATAAAAATGAAATTATACCGAATACACAGCTGGGGTTAAAGTGAGGTTGTCCAAGGGATTTTATATATCTGGCCCAAAGTATGTTGATATCAGATAATTTTATTTTCATTTTTATGGTTTAATTTCGTAAGGATAAAAAAAGGAATAGGTAGATTATATGTTGAAATGTATTAACAATGAGGTTTCCTTGAAAACAATGCGTTGCTGCTAACACATCAAGGATAATTTCACAACCGAGTTAACAATAAGATTAAGACAACGTGGCGAATCTAACTTTCAGTATTGTTCCACCTGCATAACACACTCTTCGATATATAACGTGAGTATATTTTTTAACTTAGCTATAATTAAAACCTTAATGAAATAAAATAATGATTGTCGGAAGTCATATATGAGTAAGGGAATTAAGGAGATTAAACAAAATAAAATCTTTGCAATATATGAACCTGATAAAATTGCCCAGTTTGTACTAATACAGAGCGATATACTGTAACCACATTGCCGTGATATTAGATATTTTCTAATTCAATGATAAATCATTTCTATCAATGTGAAAAAAACAATCTTAATGTTTCACAGAGAGTTCGTTTTAGTACATGAAGTCTCGATAAATCAGTTACTTTACATCGACAAACAATTTCGTAATTAGAAGGTTTAAGTATGTCCCAAAATAAAATTCATCGTTTATTTCATTAAATTTAAATTTCATTACTTAAATTAAACATCTCAGTAAACTACATTAAATTTTATGATTGTATCACGGAGTAGAGCTTTGCGGCTCTACTAAACCATCAAATTCTTCCCGCATCCAATCTTTATAATCCTAAATCCTCAACGTTCTTTACTTTGTCACGAATAAACTTATCCATAAAGACCTTAATGTTCCCTTCATTACTGATTGGCCCGGACAAGGTATCAATCCTTTCATGACAAACTCCATTCACACTCTAACCCACTAGTTTCAATCCTTCCTTCCCCTTCAATTCCGGATAATCCTCCGAGGCGCCTGAAGAGGAAATGGCCCGGGACCTTCTAGTTTAGAATATTTTTAGAGTGCTTCCAATAAGAAGCTTTTCTACATGTATGTCATGTCATTGCATTATATAACACATGACATTTACTTGATGTATTTTTTGTTAATACAGTTGTAAATACCAATAAAATGATTTAAAAAAAAAAAAAAAAGATTGTATCAGTACGCGTTTATTCAGTGAATAAGTTGTTCTCATAAGTGATATAGGAACTGATTATAATTCAACTCCACTTCCTAGATAACTTCATTGAGGAGTAAATAATTCGAATCATGCAATCTTGTATTTTTTTTAAGAAGAATTTTTTGAGATATTTTAGTTATACGATAAAAAAGATGTTCCCGAACAAATCCGCCCACTTAACAATAAAGCGCTCCTGATAAGCTCATTTATAAAAATGCCTGATGTTTTTTCCTGATTACAAGGTTGACAAGCGTGCTATCCGCTTTGCTTACAAACGGCAGCTCGTCACGCACAGGTAGTAACAAATCTTCTGCCTCCGACCACCTGTAGAGATATTTTAACCATTATGTCGCAAATTAAGATATCACTTTGAAAGATACCTTATTTTGTAGGTACTTACTTTTTTCAGTTCTTCGCATGTTAGTATTCTTATTTTACCAATTTTTTTTTTTTTTTTTTTTACTTTCACTTACCTATATGTGAAATAATGATGGAGTTTTGTTGACCGTTGAGAAATTAGATGAGGAAGATGGTTGGGGGTGCGGTCATAAATTAGAAACACACATTTAAAATAAGTGTTATTTTAATTATGTGCCGACGTTTCGGCCTACAATGTGGGCCTTCATCAGGGCTAAAAGAAACAAGATAACAACCAATGTAATTATAGACTTAATAATGCGTTTGATATATAATAATAATATGACAGTAATAAATTATGGGAACATAAATAATATTAAAAGTAAAATGATAATAAGATGACAATTATAAAGTATGGAAATAAGGTGACAGTTATAAAGTATGGAAATAAACAAAATTAAGATGATAGTTATAAAGTATGGAAGTAGACATAATTGAGATGATAATATTGTAATGAGAATATATAAATAGAGATAATGTTTGCAATATTATATCCAATCATCTCCAACATCCACCTTCCTCACCATCAAATTTTTCACCTCAATTCTTTAAAGACTTATCTCTTACCCGAGCTTTCCTAAAATCCCATGACGACATCATAGTAACCAGAACTGACAAAGGAAACAAGACTGTAATCATGGACCGTTCCGAATATAATGACAAAATGAACATTCTAAGTAATTATAGACTTAATAATGCGTTTGATATATAATAATAATATGACAGTAATAAATTATGGGAACATAAATAAAATTAAATGTAAAATGATAATAAGATGACAATTATAAAGTATGGAAATAAGGTGACAGTTATAAAGTATGGAAATAAACAAAATTAAGATGATTGTTTATGAAATATGAAACAATGATGATTGTTTATGCCTGATGAAGGCCCACATTGTAGGCCAAAACGTCGGCACATAATTAAAATAACACTTATTTCAAATGTGTGTTTCTAATTTATGACCGCACCCCCAACCATCTTCCTCATCTAATATATGAAATATATCAAATACACGTTTTAAGGTCTCCTGAGTCCAAATGACTAAGTCCCGACAAAAGGTCTGTGTGTCAGTGTATGTGGTAAGTCTAGAGAAAAAAACGTTAAGTCGTACGAAACTGAAATTTCTTATTTAAGACAACTATACACTCGAGATGTTACAGCAACTTTTTCATCAAAATCGGCTAACCAGAAGAGTCCCTTTATACCATGCATAGTCTGACAGGACTTAAATGCCGATATTTTAAATTTTCTCCCTCAAAGCTACCTTTAATTTTGTACATTCCAAAAGATTGACCATATTATCTTAATCACATTGACGAAGGACGGCTAAATATACAAGTTGGACTTATTTGATGACCAACTAAAGGAAAAAAAAGAGCAAAACTATTTTTTTTAATGTGATTTTTTGTTTACTGGTAATCAGAACAGTAATATCGACGTATAATATACCGTTGGAAAGAGAAAGATTTTAGAAAAAATATTAACTGATACACAGAGTTGTAAAAGGTAATATGAAGTGACGACTGTGGAATAAAATTATTAGTGAATAACAAATTAATATGGTTATAGTATTTAATCTAAATCATATGTTTCGAACGAAAATGAATATTAATTAAAATCAACTTAAAATATTTTTAAGATATACAAAAAATCCCCAGAAAAGCTTTAGTCTTCCTTACAACACTGTACAATGCTATACTTGGGACAACTGAATTCCCTATTCAATGGAAATATTCTTCAATTCTTCGGGAAAGGCTAAAAGGGAGTTGGATGAGGGACCTCCTAGCCTAAAAAAATAGTTCGTTATTGAATGTCAGGAGGATGCACCAATGGGTGCTGTCTCCCTCATGCTAACCCATGCTACGTTTATCAAATATAACTCATTTGCTGATTGTAACATATACAGGTGCAAATAAAATATTAAGTTAGAAAAGAAAAAAATTTTATGTACGGTTCATTAAACTGTTATAGCCCATTTAATAAATCTTTTTGAATCTTTCGGCGTAATAAGCGCCATATTCATCTGTAATTTAAATAATATGATAAAATACATTTAATTGAATTCGAAATTGCAGAAATTTAATATATAGCTTATAAATTATAAATTGATATTCATTATCCCGTGGATAATTAATATCAAGGATATATATATATATATATATATATATATATATATATATATATATATATATATATAGGAAGTACAACATTGTTTATAATTAAAGAGTTGGATTGTTTCGAAAAAAACAAATGCGTGTGATCTTTTTGTACTGATTTTCAATAGTACCTTGATATGTATATCGATTCCTAATAATAATTAGATATATAAAAAAAACATATGTTAATTATTATAAGTTGTAATTAGAGTGTTATTTTTGCTGTGAATTACATCTTATCCAACATAAGAGTATTCTTTATGAATTTTCAATTATTCAAAACAATGATATAACATTTTCCAACACGACAAATTTGGCGACGACGATGGGATCTTTCTTCTTCTTATTACATATATATATATATATCAAAACTTTGAAAATATAACACACGGAAAATTAAGTTGAATGAAAAACCTCTAATTATATACTGCTTCGAGGATGAACAGATAAATTAGTCGCGATAACGTACAACATCCAAGTTTTTCTTTCCAATTAAGACTATCCAACTTTACAGAGACAGGGTCAGTCTCGGAAGGAACTCTTAGCCCCAAAGTCGGCACATGGCAGATATGAAAGAATAAGTTATTGTCCTATCACAGCCAGATTCGATGAAAGTCTTTAAGTTAACTAGCACAGTACCCTTTCACAGTGCGCTACCCTTCTCCATCTTTAACCTCAGGCCTATATTAATGTTAAAACTTAATGTAATTTTATCATCTTTTTTCAATTATCACTGATTTTTATTTGTTCACATTTAGAATAACTTACAACAACAAGCTATTTTCTTTCCAGAACAGTTTGTCCAGAGAAATTTTTTTAATAAATTAGGAAATACATCAAGTAAATGTGATAGAAATACAATACACTGACATAAAATATTTGAAAAGATACTACCCATTAGCAGTAACACCTTCTTTTCAGGCGCCTCGGAGGGTTATCAGGGATCGAAGAGGATGCTAGGATAGAGACTAGTGGGTTCGAGTGAGAATGGAGTTTTTCACGGAAGGATTCATACATGCTTCGGGCGAAAACAGTAACATAGACTGGAATATTATTTTAAAATATCGGTGGAAAAAATCATATGGTGTTTACCAAGCTTAAAAGTTAAATTTTTCTGTATAACTTTTATTTAAGTAAAAATCGTTGGAATTCGGAGCTATTTTCGATTAAATATCGTACCGAAACCAAAGGTTTAGACTGAAGTTGGGAGAGGAAAAGTTTAACGAGGCGGAATTAGCCGCCAACATGGACGAAGCTAATCGTATGGAATTAGGTGTTACGGACAATTCTAGTGCCTGGGAAGTTGTGACAGGAAGAAAACGAAACAGCGTAGCAGACAGGGATCCTCGGAAACAACAGCGCACCGAGTCAGAGGTACCCACTAGTAATAGTTTCGCAGTACTCTCTAGTGTTAATGAAGAGCAAAGTAATCCATCATCATCTAACTCTAAACCACCTCCTATTTTTGTTTCTGATGTACAAAATTATGCAGCTTTGGTTGCTTATCTTCAAACTAACACGAGCCCCAATTCTTTTTTACTGAAAACAACTTATAAAGGAGTAACTGTATATCCTCAAACTCCAGATGATTACAGGAAACTTGTTAGTTGTCTTAAAAACAGCGGAGCTGAATTCCATACATATCAGCTCCCTGATGACAAAAATCCTAGAATAGTCATTAAAGGGCTACACCACAACACACCCGTTGAAGAGATAAAAAAAGATCTTGAAAACCACGGATACCAGACCGTAGCAATTACCAACGTAATATCACGGTTTAAGCGGCCATTACCAATGTTTTTTATTGATATCACTAAACATTCATTCAATGAAAAGATTTTTGATATAAAAAACAATTTTCTATACCAAGGTAGTCATAGAAGAACCTAGAAAGAAAAGAATCCTCCCACAATGCATTAGATGCCAAAAATACGGTCACACCATGACCTATTGCAACCACGCACCACGGTGCGTAAGATGCGGACAAGGGCATGAAAGTTCTTCATGCACCAAAACCCGAGATACGCCAGCGAAATGCGCGAATTGCCAAGGGGAGCATCCCGCAAACTATCGAGGGTGCCAAACACTGAAGGATTTGAGATCACAAAGAAATATGGGGAGCCATCAACAACAACGTATTCCACCTCCTCCTTTAAATCCAACAGAATACCCCAATCTTTCGAAATCAACCCCACCAAGAAGTTTTCCTCAGATGCAACAGCAGCAGCAACAACCATCTCAACGGCAAGCTCCCGTGCAGCAGCAGGTATCAGCTCGTCACCAGATAGCAGTGAAACAAGCTACACCCTCGGGACTACAGTCTAACCAATCTACAGAAGGTATGAGGCGGGAAAGTATTCAGCAGCCAACTTCAGCTGATTATATCCCACCACAATTGCACCAGCTACTAAGCGGTCTGAGTAATCTTATCCAGCCTCTTTTTAGCCTTCTACAGCAGCTCGCACAGGTAACACAAGCTATTTGCCCTCCTAATGGCCCGTAATCAGCTGACTGGGGGCTCTTTGTCCATCCTTCTTTGGAACGCGAACGGACTACTACAACATAGGACAGAATTGGACATATACTTACATGAAAAACGTATTGACATTGCACTGATCACAGAGACACACCTTACACCACGATCAAAATTTGGTATTTCAGGTTACTTGACATATAGAACAGAGCATCCGGACAACACAGCACACGGCGGGACTGCTATCCTCATTAAGACACCACTCAAACATAACCTTTTACACTTACCAACTGCACCTGACATTCAAACCACTGGCATTACACTACGCACAAAACACCACGTGATAAGTATAGCTTCGGTGTACTGTCCTCCAAGATATGTGCTGACATCTTCGGCGTTTCGCAATTATTTCAAAACTTAGGGCGTTGCTTTATAGCAGGCGGCGATTTTAACGCAAAGCACCAATTTTGGGGGTCACGTCTTTGCACCCCTAGGGGAAGAAATCTAAGGGGCTGCCATCCACGAGCTTTCATTAGACACTATATCACCAGACACACCAACCTACTGGCCAACCTCGCAACGGAAAACACCGGACTTACTGGACTTTTTTATTACCAAAGGACTACGTACCATACCTTACTCAATTAAAACGATCTCTGATCTTTGCTCTGATCACTCTGCTCTACATTTGGTCGTTCTCGACGAACCATGCAATGCGCAAAGGGTGCCCATGCTTATAAATAGCGGATTGGACTGGGATCTATACCGAGAATTTCTTGAAACAAATCTCTCAATACCTATGTCCATCAAAACAGAAGCAGAATTAGAAGATGCGGTGGAAACATTTACTAAATGTGTCCAAAGAGCAGCATGGTCATCATCTCAGAAGATAACATCGAGATTAAATCATCTGCCAAAATACCCTCAATATATAAGGGACTTGATCACAGCAAAGAGAAGAGCTCGTAAGGTATGGCAGACTAACAGACTTCCTTCTGACAGACAAAACTTTAACAGACTGAACAACGAACTTAAACGACAAATACAAAAATTCAATAGAACTAACTATGATTCCTTTTTAAACAACCTATCAACTGACGATGGAAGCTTGTGGAAGCATACCAAGAAATTGTTGAAACATCGACAGGTGTCAGTACCACTGCGAAAAGAAGATGGTTCATGGGCCGTGTCAGATGGAGAAAAATCTGAAATTTTTGCTGATCACCTTTCCTCTGTTTTTATACCACCTACTGACTACCCTAATACAGAACATGAAAACTTAGTTAAAAGTACTCTGGACATTCCACTACAGCTGACACTACCTCCTATATCTTTCACTCCTTCACAAGTCGCACAACAAATCAGACACTTACCTAAAAGAAAAGCCCCAGGTTATGATTTAATAACTGCCGAGGCGCTCCAACTGATGTCCAAGAAAGCTCTGGTGTTCCTCACGACAATATACAATTGCATACTTAGGACAGCTAAATTCCCAATACAGTGGAAATATTCAATCATAAAAATGATACACAAAAAAGACAAAGACATGTACAAACCATCCTCTTATAGGCCTATTAGTCTCCTTCCCATATGTTCTAAACTTTTCGAAAAATTAATTTATAAAAGATTGGTTGACATACTGACTGAGCAAAAAATAATACCTGACCATCAATTCGGTTTTCGCACGTCACACTCAACGACACACCAATTACACAGAGTTACTGACTTCATTGCAGGAGCACTAGAAAAAAAGCAATACGCGACTGGAGTATTTTTGGATGTTGCCCAAGCGTTTGATAAAGTCTGGCACGAGGGGCTTCTCTTTAAACTAAAGAACGTACTACCTTACACATACTATCTTATTATACACTCTTTTCTCTCTGATAGATTTTTCTCTGTTCGGCAGGGCTCAGAAACTTCTTCAATCCGACCAGTCTTGGCAGGAGTACCGCAAGGATCGATACTTGCTCCGCTCCTATACATTGTATACACAAATGACATACCAACTCATCCCACCACATTGACTGCAACTTACGCGGACGATACTGCAATTTTAACTTCAAACGACGATCCTATACTCGCCTCACTGACTCTACAAAATCACTTGATGATACTACAAAATTGGTACAAGCTATGGAAAATTCGTTTAAATCACGACAAGTCAAAACACAAAACGTTCACACTACGACAAAACACTTGCCCACCAATTTTTATCGACAACAACCAAATTCCTCAGACCAACTCTGTACATTACCTAGGACTGACACTCGATCGAAGGATGACTTGGGGCCCACATGTCAAGATGAAAAGACAGACTCTTAACCACCGACTGAAAGTACTATACTCACTTTTATCTAAATCTTCAAAATTAAAAATTAGACAGAAACTGAATACATACACATACCTTCTTAAGCCAATATGGACTTACGCTTCACAGATTTTTGGTTCAGCAAAAAAGACTCACATACAAAAACTGCAAACATTTCAATCCAAAATTTTAAGACTGATAACGACAGCTCCTTGGTACGTAAACAACAGAACCCTACATACGGACTTACAACAACCAACAGTTGACCAACATATACGAACACTCTATACTCGTTTTCACAGTAAACTTAACGGACACGACAATAGACTGATTAACGACATGTCAATAGCTGAAATGCCAGTCAGAAGAAGGCTAAAGAGAGGCTGGATGAGGGACCTCCTCGGATAAAATAAAGCCATGGAAGGCGTGCTGCTGGGCATTTTCCTTCTTCATGCCTACCATGCCTGGATCTCAATTTATACAGCACATTTGCTGATTGTCAGATACATACTGACAGGCGTGAATAGAGATATAAAGAGAAACTAAAAAAAAAATAAAAAAATATCGGTGACTTTTCCATCTTTCATTTTCGCAACAATGGAGCTAATTACTAGTAAAATTTATTTATAAGCGCTCTAATAAAAATGCACATTTAAAGAGGAGGTTTAAATTTTACCGTACTTGTATCTATGAATATTATGGTATTCTAAAAATTGTGGAATTATTGAAATTCATAATTTTATGAAAAAAATACATATAGTAATTATGAAGATGTCATGATGGACCTGTAGAACAATTGTAAATAAAAAAAAATAACAAATCAGAAAAACTCTCGGCTATTTTTTTTTTACAGGAGTCTCCGTAGATTATCAGGAGTCTACGAGGAAGCTTCAGAATGGGAATGGAGTTCAATGGTAACTGGTTGGGGCCAAATCAGCAACATATGGAGCATAAAAGACATTTTGGATGATTTTATTTATGACGAAATTGGTAGCAATGAGAATTTTATGAAGGATTTTGGATTTTAAGGGTTGGATATGAGAAGAATATAATGGTTTAGTGGAACCTTCGAACTCAAATCTGTTAATTTAGACTGCCCTAAACATTGTCATAAAATAAAATAAAATTTATTATAGTTTATTGCAAGTTTAGAGTGTTAATGTAGTAAGTAGTTAAGTTTTTTTTTAATTAAATATAAATAAGTTTGAAATTGCAGAGTTACTTATTTAGGATAATTTAGAAAACAAATGCTTCGCTGGTCTACTCTTTGTTAAAGCATTATGGACTTATACACCTCCTGGCATATTGACATTTTAAAAACTAGTTTTCTGCTATACAAACTCTAGAAATTCCTCTCTCCTAAATACTTCCTAATTATTTATTCTTACCTCTCAGATAGATTTTTCAAAGTCAACCACAAAAATTCATACTCATCCATATTTTCTCAGTCCGCAGGTGTATCTCTAGGTAGCATCTTAGGCCCAATACTTTATTCTGTTTATATAGCCGACATTCCTATTCATCCTAGCACTGTTCTCACTACTTACGCTGATGACACAAGTATGTTATCCGTAAGTAGTGACCAATTCCTACAGTCTCACATCGAATCCATTGAAGAATGGTGTCATAACTGAAGAATTAAAATCAATCCCAATAAATCCCACCAATTTACCTTTACCCTTCGCCGCAAGCCTATGAATACCTGTCCTATTTCCTTTGGCAACATTCCATTAATCCCCGTTGAACAGATCCGCTACCTTGGACTCCATCTAGACAAGCCTCTTACTTGGAATCCTCACACTAGACTGAAACGACAAGAAACTGCCTGCAGATACCGCTTACTACAACACTTACTAGACAAACGATCAAAACTCTCTATTTTCTACAAAAAACTCATTTACGTCACGATTATCCGACCTATTTGGACCTATGGCATTGAGCTATGGGGGTCCACTAAGCTATCAAACTCCTCCCGTATCCAATCCTTGCAATAAAAAATCCTACGAAAAATCCTCAATGCTCCTTACTTTGTAACTAATAAACTCAACCATAGAGACCTAAATATCCCTATACAATATAAATAGTTGCAGACTTGGCCCGCGATAGATACACCTCCTTTAATTCCAAACTACCTGCCCACTCAAACCCGCTTGTCCGTAACCTCTTATCTACATCTATGCCCGGTAATCCTCCGAGGCGCCTGAAAAGACGGTGGCCTCGAGACCTGCTCATAAAATAAACTTTGAAGTACTATTACTGGGTAGATTCTTTACATGTCTACTCAGCCATTTTACTTATTGTATTTGTATATACAGTTGTAAAAAACAATAGAATATATTATAAAAAAAAACAAATTTTGAATAACTGTAAGAATTATAACCACTAATTTTTCCGGTTTCATTTCTGAAAATATTAACCTCAATTCTGAATTTTGTATATACTGCTTCCAATGCTTTATATAATAAACAACTTTCAGGGTATGCTTGAGCATTGTTTAAAGCTGTACAAAGCGAATATGTGAGAATTCCAATTGAACTGTAGTTCACATTGAAACTCGAAGCTAAATAATTCAGTCCAAAGGAAACGAGCTGAGAGAGACGAAATGTGACTGCTGACGAAAGCTGTCAGTTGCAGGGGAGTTCAAACTCAGTCTGGAATATATTTGTGTAAATAATTCTTGGATAAGGAACAGTGTTTTTGGAGAGGTTAAACAGAACATTCCATTATTTGTTTTATTTTTATTTGTTATTAACTGTTGTGTCATTATAATGACTCTAATATTTTTCAATTTCTTCCCTTTTCATTTAAACGAATAATATAAATATTAATAATTTTATTTTATAAGATTAGACATGATGTTCTTATTTTCATTATTATTTAATGTAGTTTTATTATATCTTGTCCTAGATATTTCATGTGAAACAACCTATAAGACAATATATGATGTTTTATACATTAGGCTCAATCACTACTACCATTACATCACTTTTAATGAACACTTTTTTTTTTTTATTTCAATTATTTCAAAGCAGTTAATAATCTTGAGTAATTAAATATTATAAATACTATACATCTAACCTAATATTAAAAATTCTTATTTTATTAAAATATATATGTGTGCGTATATATGTGCTTAATCACACATATTAGATTTTTTTATTCAAACTCTACTAAATGAAGAGTGAAAATATTAATATTGCCAATTTTATTATTTGTGGATTTTTAACCAGTAGTAAATAGCTGTATAAACGTATGCTCAGTAATTAGTGATCAAATTGGTCTAAAAATTAGTATATATATATATATATATATATATATATTATATATATATATATATATATATATATATATAAACGCATTAATTTCGCTATTTAATATATACACATATATAGAGATAAGCGTAAGTCCTGTGTTGCGCGCACCAGATTATATTACTTGCTGCTTAATGTATTTTCTCGGTAACATTTGTGTTTTGATATAGGTTCTATAAGAGCATTAGTAGACCAGACAATAATGGTCAAAAGTAGCCTTATGTAGGAAGACATTAGAGACCAGCGGAATTTTTGCCAGTTGTTAAAAGGAAAATTCTCCCAAAAGTCACCATCCCTCCCCCATGTGCTAAAACCTTCTTCCCCTCTCCCTTCCCACCCACTTTGAACTTGATTTTCAAAGCACTCAGGTTTTCCTTCATATCTCTGTTATTACCAATGTAATACTTTATTTCAATGTGTATGTTTTTCTCTTAGATTGTTGCAGTGGAATGGAGTGTGTATACTGGTTTTTATATGATCAATAATTTAGCTGTTATTCGCTAAAATACAATTATTTTTCTTTTAAAAATAATTTTATTCTTAAATAAAATATTGTCTGATAATATATTGTATGACACTCTTACTGTGTACTATGTTATGTTTCTTTATTATGAATATTATTGTCGATTATTATAATATTGCCTTAATTTTATCTCTGGTATATGTGAATTTGTATTCTTTATTGCTTTTGGTTTAGTGAATTACTGTTTGGCATCCCTACCCCAAGTTAGTCGCGCATAAGAACACCTACAAGACAGCCGAAAACTGTTAAGTAAATTAATAAAAACAATTTTTCTTTTCTTTTTGAATAAATAGATTTCCTTTTTTGATATAATATTATATTTTTGAAAACAGGTATGTTTGAAAAATGATACTTTTAAAAATTATGACGACACTGCTAATGAAGTGGTGAAATGAATTGATATATAACATACATATGCATGGTAGGTAACGTATTTTTTTAAAATAATATATTATGTGTTGATATTAGATTTTAAAAATGTATAAATGCCATAAAAACTTTAATTGATTACAGAGACTTGAAAATGGCCCTAGAGGCTGAAACGTTGCAATCTCTGAAAACTACATAATTTTTTTTAAAAAATATATCCAAGACTTCTTTTGTAGAACGGCTTAATTTTCATCGAAGCGTGTATACATTTTTTTATATGATCAATAATTTAGCTGTATTCACTAAAATACAATTATTTTTCTTTTAAAAATAATTTTATTCTGAAATAAAATATTGTCTGATAATATATTGCATGACAATCTTACTATGTACTATGTTATGTTTCTTTATTATGAATATTATGTAATTCAATCTTGTATTTACTTCCCTTAATTGTATCTCTTGTATGTATGAATTTGTATTCTTTATTGCTCTTGGTTTAGTGAATTACTGTTTATTAATCTGTTCTGTTTTATGTCTTATAATTGTTTTTTTGTATTAATTAGGTATTATGTAATTCAATTTTTATTTGCATGCCTTAATTTTATATCTTGTAAATATGTATATGTATTCCTTGTAGCTTTTTAGCTTAGTCAATTACTGCTTCATACTGTGTACTGTTTTACTGTTTCTTTAGAATTGTATTTTTATATTCCTTAAGTATTGCATTGTAACTTACTGTGTAATTTTTACTGTTAGTTATTGTACTTTTATTGAATTGCCGCTGGCAAACTTAATTCCCACACACGGGCTTGCCTAAGTGGGATAGTGACTTCTACTTGCACTGTAAAATGTCTTTATTTTGATTTAAATAAAGAAGTTTAAAAAAAAAAAAAAATCGAATATTCAAATAAACATCGTAGCGACTTTTGAGAAAATACTCCACTAATAACGACCTAACAACTGACAAAAAATCAGCTTGCCTCTAATTTATTCCGACACAAAACCTTCATTGCCTGTGCTATAGAATGGCATCAAGCGTATTTGTTGATGTGTACACAGAACAGTATATTCTGTCCGCTCTAAAGTAAACTGTGTATGTTATTACAATGTGTACTGAATCGTTTATCATTAATGGTCTACAATATATGTATGCTTAATCCTATATTAAGATGTTATAAATTAAGGTACGAATAATATAATTTAACATGCTCTGGTGTCATTTATTTCTTCTTATATTAGTGAAACACGGATGTTTTTATCTTAAAATATATAAAAATAAAATAAAATAATCTTTCTCATCAGCTTTCTTAAAGATTTCCAAGCTAAATGAAACATGAAACATCCATAAGTGTGAATTTTATAGTGGTTTTGGTACTTGTAGCAGCTGGAATTCCACGTTTTCTTGAATTGAATCGATCCCAAATAATAAAGAGTAAAGCTCATAGAGGGGAACAGTGTACTATACAGTTCATTGCAGAGTTTTAGGCTTTGATATTTTAATAGTATTGTAATATTCAACATCAGAGGTCAGTAAAATAGATACATTATAATTTATATTATAATGTATATATTTTATGTAATTATTTTATATAATGTATCTATTATAATTACTAAAACAAATGTTTAATTGCTTCATACGTTTCCTCTTCGGGATATCCAGAGACACCTCTATCACCCGATTTTACTAACAGTTTAAGTGGCTTTACCCTCCTTCCGCAGCAAGTACTTCCTAGCATCCTTCCTTTACCAAGTTATCCAATCCCAGTGTCCGTTTTACATCTCGGATCTCCTTAAATTCAAATACTCCATTCGTTCCCATAACACTCGCCGCCTTATGATCTGTATATAACGCCCCATCGATCCACAGCTTTTGATAGATCATTCTTAATCGATCCGCATCCTTATGGAACTCCATTCCTTTTAACTTCGAAATTCCCAACTTTTCCCAACATTTATATCCCGCTATTCATCCATTTCCTGTCAATCTAATTCCAAACAATCCAATTAGATGCTACTTTCAGAAAAATCAACAATAAGCAGACAGATATTATTTATTTATTTAACTTTCATTCAGATACATCCGGCAATATTATTCATGCATTGTCTTTTCAAAGATGTAAGATTAAATCATATATAATTTTAACCAACATATAAAAGCATTGTCATTTCTTTTTTTAACTGTATATTTTTAATTTTCCTTTTATAATTTAATTTAATATATTATTCTCTGTTCTTCATTGTAATATTATATATATATATATATATATATATATATATATATATATATATATCCCCTTGTTTTCAATTTTATTAGAAGTTGTTTTTTTGAGTTATTTTTTTTTTCATTTTATTAATTAATTTCTGTTAATGTCAATTATTTTACTCTAAGACTCTAGTCTTAAGACCATTGTTTATTTCATGTAATATTATTTTCAAGAGGATCGTCCCAGAATAAATAAAGAATATTATTATTATATTTACGAAATTATTGGGTACTTAGTAGGAAGAACTGATTGCTTTTTGCTATTAATTAATTTATAACATAAAAAAAAAAAAAGTAAATATGTATTTTATGGGGATTTCTCAGTAGGATATACCTAGAAGCACAATATCTGTATTTAAAATTAATTTAATATTATATTTTATATATATATATATATATTTTTTTATTATTGTTATCAAGTAATATACAAATGCCTTTAGGCATATATTGTAACATTGTTGACCATTACGAAAAAACCTCCTTCAGGATTCTTCTGAATTCGTGAGCGAAGAAACTTCCCAGTGAAGGCACTCCTTGGCGTTTCAGTTACTTTGATGGGTTTTGTGGTAGTGTATCAGTCAGTAATGATTGTACCAGTATGTTTGGATGTCCAGCGAGTGAGTCGTGAAAATGTTTGTAATATTTTTTAATGATATCCGTTACGATTGGTATGTTGAGGTCTTTGTGTAATGATTTGTTGGTTACGTAAAAGGGACAGTGAGTGAAGAAGCGGAGGAATTTAGATTGAAAGATTTGAATTGTCTGCAAGTGTGATTTTTTGCCTGAGCCCCACACCTGAGTACCGTACGTCCATATAGGTTTAAGTAACATGTTGTATATGATGATTTTGTTGCTTAGTGATAATTTGTTTTTATGGTGAAGAAGTCGTCTATGTATTGATAGTTATATATATATATATATATATATATATATATATATATATATATATATATATATAAAAAACTATATTTTTCAGTTTGTTTGGTTTCTTGAACTACTTCTTAAAGCCCTATTAAATTACTACTTGTCGGCAAAAATAAAACTTGAGGATCAACAGTTCATCGTTATTCCAACTACACCAGTTGTGCCATTTTTAGTAACACACATTGTTTTGTTAAAATTTACCGTATGTCTGTCTTCTACTGACTAAAATCTAGTTGACCATTCAGTCATGCGTAGATCTGATCAAAAGCTTGAGTGTTCAGTTAACTATTGAATGCTACGGACCATAAAATATAAAAATCGGGCGTATGCTTTGAAATAATAAAAATCGTTCTTTGTTCTTGCGTAATCTAATCTTTAGTTTAATTTATCTAATTAAATCTTGTATGTAAGTTCGTACTGTCCTTGGTTCTAAATTGATAATCATAATCATAATACTTTAAAACATGATACCCACTGCGAGATGTTCTCATTTTCTTCCAGATCTGACAGAGATGATTGCACTATCTGATTCCAAGCCCGACAAACTTAGCATGATGTCCACAACGTTGAGGCCCGCATGAACTACCTTATTGTGCGCCAAGATAATGCAAGAACAAAGGACAATGTAAATTAATGGACTAATGCTGAACGAGAATAGGTGGTATTACTTTAGCCATTAATCCATAATTTAAATAATAATATTGTACAACTTCTGCCGATAAAATAGACTAATAAAACTTTATTTTAAGTAAAGTTTAACTTTATAAAATATGGTATTTTAGTATTGCTAAAGACTGGGAAGAGTGAAGTAGTATAGATTTTTAAGATTCAGGTAATATGGCAAATTTGCCTCCAAAAAAATAACCATAAACTTCCATAATTCTTGAATGAAATAAGGTAAATGAAAGACTAGTTTCCTATTGATTAATACGGTATTTCCTTTATCAATGATATATAAATATGTATTGTGTCTCCGGGTCTATAATTAAAAAAACATAACGAATGTCAATTGAAAACTGGTTGATGTAATTAAGCCACCTAATACGCAGTGGTGATGCTGTTGTGGGCCTTTGTAGCATGCCATATACTAATGGCTTATGATCCGTAAATATAGTAAAATTTCTTACTTTGATATCTTATCAAAAGTGACGAACAGCTGAATATATCGCTAAAAGTTTGCGGTCATGGTTTGAATAATTTTTCTGACTTTGGGATAAAACTTTAAATCCATTCGATATTGTTCTTTTACTGTGATACAGCTCCCATACAGTTATTTCATGTGTCACAGACAAGAGATTAGTCAGCCTGGTGTTTCGGATGTGCCAAGAGCACAGCGTTCTTCAGGAAATCTTTAAGACCCTCAAAAGCTAAGTCATTCTTTTAGTTCCAGGTGATTGGTGATCGATCATTCTTCTTGCCGCCATGCAAAAACCAATTCACTCTCAGCTGCTTTGGAATACAGGATCTATCGGAATTAATCATTCCTGAAAATCGTCATACACATAGGTGTGAAATGTTGCACATATATTGTATTTTATTCAATTTCTTTTTTCGAAAATGTTTTTTCATAATCTGAATAAGAACTGCCTTTTCATGAAAAATTCTAATGTTTTCCAAACTAAAATTAAAATGTGCTTATATCTGTTAAAATAAAGAGAGCAGTCAAATAGTATGGTATAAGTAACATTTGTTTTAAATGATTATACGCATTATTCTTTTAGATTAAGTTTATCGCATTATTCATTCTAGTAACTTTAAGTTATATTGTTATATTTTTCATAATAAAATAGTAAACATATTTTATATACATACATACATTCAGAAGCTCTAATATCGACTAAAATTCATTCAGTCACCAAACCCATGTATGGAGGAGCAAGGATGCATATTTTAAATAGAGGATTATTAATTAAAAAGTTGAATAATGTTTTAGTATTCTGAGATATTATTTATTCATAAAAACCTTTCCTATCCCTTCCAAAAAAAAAAAAAAAAAAATCGGAGTTTTGTTGACAACCAAAATTGTGAAGAGGTTGACCCAATTCCGTTTTGTAAACAGAAGGTGGGCTTCTCATTTGCATTATATTGCCCCTTGGACACCTAACAACATTCCCACTCCCAAATGACCCTCTAGTGTAAATTTGTATTCAATCCTTATATCCTAAGACCTGCTTGCAAAAAAGGATTAGCATCTTGACTATAAACATTAAAAAATGTATAATTTCACTATGTGTTCGTTAAATGACTTTCTATAAAATATAATAATCGAAAATAAATCTGGTATGCGAAACACACGGCATTCACTTACCTCCGTTTTTTAAATCTATATAAAAACTTTCACATAAAAAAAGATAAAATAATTATATTGAGCTTCGATGGAAACGTATATTGGATTGTAAAATAAGCGTAGCGTTTTTTTACGGTTATTTCAATAACAACTTTAGATTCTAGGAAATATTTTAAATCAATTATATTTTGATCTATTACAAGTTGCTATTATTCAGGTAATTTTTAGAATTAGGTCGTCATCAACAGTTGAAGGACGACTTTGTGTAATAAATGGTTTTAGAAGAGAACTGTTCTGATTTTAATGTAACAATAAATATATACTCTTCTTGTCTATTTTTGGAATTACAACAACAATTTTTTATTGAGGAAAATTACAATCTGTCCCAATTTGGACATTAATAGTAGTGCTGAAAGATATCATACATACTACATTCATACAATATTTTCTTGTCTATTAATTATAATATATAACAATCTTTTAATTACGTCTGATATTCATCACTCTATATTATCTTACATAACTTTATAAATAGGATAACATTGTTTTCTAAAATCTTTAGCTTTTCAACGGTGTATTATTCATCTATGTTCGGAAAAAAAACACCTTAAAACAATATTTGCCCTTTTCAACGTTAGTTGATTATGAAATTCGTTCATCTTGTAAATTTACCCGTTTTTATCAATGCTAATCTAATAAAATAATATCTTTTTGCCGGAAATACACGTTTTAGGGTCCCCTGGGTCCAAATAACCAAGTCCCGCAAAAAGGTCTGTGTGTGGTAACTCCCGGGAGAAAACAGTAAGTCCTATGAAACTGAAATTTCACATTTAAGACAAATATACGCTCAAGACGTTACAAAACATTTTTCATCAAAATTAGCTTACCAGAAGAGCCACTTTATACCATGCATTTCGCACCTTTTTTCGATTTTCTCGAAAAAGGTTCCGAGGATTTCGATTAAACTCACTATATCGATGTAAAATTTAATGGGCTTTAATATAATTTAGGTTTCATTCGGATTAAAATGGTCTGACAGGGCTTAAATGCCAATATTTTGAATTTAATTTCTCTAAAGTACCTTTAATTTTGTTGATTCTATAAAAATAACTATATTATCTTGTTACCACTGATGAAAAACAGGTATATATATAAATTGAATAAATTCGATACCCAAATAATGGATAAAACAGAAAAAAATATTTTTTTAATGCATTTTTTTGTTTTTGAACATAAGAGCAGTAATATACATGTATGATATACCATTGGAAAGCTAAAGATTTTAGAAAAAATATTATCTCATACACAAGCTTTTAAAAGTTAATAGAGAGTGATGAAAAGCCGATAAAACTAACTGATTATTTTAGATAATAATATAATAGATTTTTTCATAGAAATTCTAATAAAACACATGTTTCTATAGAAATTCCATTAAATTAATTATTTAATGGTTTCACTCATTTTCATCTCTTACTGTACTTGCAAATTCTTTAATCGATTTTAAAAACAGATGTAAGTGAAAGTCGTGTGCCGCACCAGATTTTTCTATTTTATATACGTCAATAATTTAAGGTTTACAATTTTAACTTTCCTATTGCATCTGCATAGTGAGAACTAAGGTGCTTTGATTCTGTTTTATAATTTATGATATTTTTATATTTTTGTTTATATATATATATATATAGATTCGATTGTTTTTCTATTAAAACTATTTTTTTTATTTCCAAAATTGTAGGTTTTTCCAAATCACAAGATATTTTTTTAAAAGTACTTATACTACCATCATATTTATTATTTAAACTACATTTAAAACATACTTATACATTTAACTTGTAATATTATTACGGTTTTTCAACGCCTATTACAATTTACGTTACTTAAGTCATAGCTGGTTCTTTTAGTCATTTTAAGACCGATATTTTCAAATAACTAATTTAAATTAAGGTATTAATCCCCGTACACATGCTAAGTCCCAAGTTTAAATAAGTTAAGTTAGAATTAAGTTGGGGAAGAGGTAAAAAAGGAAAGAAGGGGAGAGTAGAGAGAGACTGATGATGGAGGCAGCAGCTGCAGTGCGGGCCTCTACCGCAGCCTCTATCTCTGCCTCTGTCATCTCCCTCTTCTCGGGTATTCTCTTTCTTCTTCTCATTACTTCATTATTACACTTGTAATTATATAATATTTGACTATTTATATAATATTATATTCATTTAATGCATTATAATATAAAATGTCAAAGAACAATATAAAAAAATCTGTTGCGCGCAACACACGACTTTCACTTACCTCCATTATTTATATCAATTCAAGAATTTTTAAACAAATTTATAAACGAAAAATAAATTGTTAAATTTATATTTTACTTTCACTCACTATATATAGTAAGGGAAAGTATTGCGATCGTGAAAATTTTCGAATTCCAGTTTTCAACGGAAATACACATGTTAGGGTCCCCTGAGTCCAAATAACCAAGTCCCGCAAAAAGGTCTGCGTGTGTGTGTGTGTGTGTGTGGTAACTTCCGGGCGGAAACAGTAGGTCCTATGAAACTGATATTTCATATTTAAGACAAATATACGCCCAAAACGTTACAAAACCTTTTTCATCAAAATGAGCTTATAATATCATGTATGTTTCATTCTGATTAATATGGTCTGACAGAGCTTAAATACCAGTATTTTAAATTTTCTTTCGCTAAAGTACCTTTAATTTTGTCGATTCTATATAAAATAACTATATTATCTTGTTACCACTGATGAAAAACAGGTAAATATATAAATTGAGTTAATTCGATATCTAACTAAGGGAGAAAATAGAAAAAATATTTTCGTAATGAAATTTTTTGGTTTTGAACATAAGAACAGTAATATACGTTTATGATATACCGTTGGAAAGCTAAAGATTTTAGAAAAAATATTATCTTATACTCAAGCTTTTAAAAGTTAATAGATAGTGATGAAAAAAAGATAAAACTAACTGATTCTTTTAGATAATAGTATAATAGATTTTTTAATAAAACACATGTTTCTATAGAAATTCGATTTAATTAATTCTTTACTAGTTTCACGTATTTTTAACTCTTACTGTATTTGACAATTCTTTCATTGATTTTAAAAATGGTGGTAAGTGAAAGTCGTGTGTTGTCCGTACCATATTTTTTAATTGGATTTTAATAGAAACATGGGTATATTTTATATTAATATCTACGACAATCAGTTTGTTTTATCGTATTTTCACCACTCTCCGTTAGCTTTTACAATATTATATATAATATTGTATAATATATAATAATAAGATAATATTCTTTCTAAAGTCTTTTAGCTTTTGAACGGTATATTATACGTGTACATTACTGTTGTTAAGTTCAAAACAAACAATTGCATTATAAAAATATAAAATTCAAATTCATAATATAAAGTGGCTCTTCTGCTTAGCTGATTTCGATGGAAAAATTGCTGTAACATCTCGGGCGTATAGTTGTTGTCTAGGCGGGAATGAAAAATATTATTTCATTTAAAATTTAAATTTATTACCGGAAGGCGCTGCCCCCTAATATCCTAGCAAGCCCACTAATCCTTGAGAGATGTGGGCCCACTTGGTTCTTAAACTTCGTCCGCCGTAGATCGTCCTAGACAGCGAGTTCCCGATCGTCGTGGTAGCTGATGGTGCTGACTGAGGCGGTCCTAAGGATCCTTCTTACTTCTCTCTTTAACCTCATCCTTTCCTATTTCCTGAACCCCCTTAGGAACCAGGACAGAAAGGAGGGACGAGCGATGAGTTTTTTTTTTTTTTTGTTTTTCGTTCCGCGAACACGCTGCCATAAGTTTTTGTTCGTATAAAAAAAAAATATCAAAATACAGTCCACTGGCTCATCCTGTTGTCTTAAATATGAAATTTCAGTTTCGCACAACTTATGGTTTTTGCTCTAGACTTTTTGCGTGAATTGGTAATTTGGACTCAGGGAACCCTAAAACGTGTATTTCCGTTGAAAACTGAAATTCGAAAATTTTCACGATCGCAATACTTTCCCTTACTATATTTCATATATGGGTAAGTGAAAGTAAAATTATATACATCATAACTTATATAAAAGTAGTCAGTAATTTTACAAACGGGTGTTCTTGCTTAAAAAAAAAAAAAAAAAAAAAATGTATTCAAAAACTCTTTGTAATAAGGAATTTAACGTAAATATTTTGTCTGTGTTTTTCGAAAACTGGTGAAAAGCCGTATCATCGCCTCTCGGGTTTGGAAAGGGGGTGTGGAAAGGATGAAAATTTAAGGATGACAGGAGATGGAGCCAACAGGTTTGCCAACCTACCAACAGGCAGCAATCATTGACGACTGGATAAAATAATAATCGCCGCTCGCCGACAGAGGCTAGCACCTGTTGTAGCTAATTGAGGCAGTGATAAGGGCTATCAGGTCGAGGGCACTCCCCCTATCGGCACTCGAGGGCCTTCCTCCCTTCCCCTCCCTATCCACCCTCAACCCTTTCCCCTCCCATGATCTAGCTTCGTCTGCCACAAAGGGCATTCATATTTCTATGACGACATGGTGAGATTATAAACTTGTGAGATTATAAAGTATCAACTAAATACCTTAAAGATCCAAATAAACCCATCTAAAACTGACTGCATTATGTTTTCTTTCCAAAAACATAAGAAAAAACTGCCGACTAAATTTCAAATAGAAAATTCACACTTTAAGATATCCAGAAACATCGTATACTTGGGTATGAAACTGGATAACAACCATATCATTTCGAAATTATCCATCTCTTAAAAACTCCTAATTTAAGTTTTAGACTGAAACTACTAATTTACAAAAGTGTGATGAGACCTTCACTATTATACGAAGCACCATTACTAATCCATTCTTCAGATAACTCAAAAAAGAAACTACAGCAATTCCAAAATGGCGTTTTAAAGAAGATTGCAAGAAGAACTACATTTGAAGAAGAAAAGGCATAAAGGCTTCATTTACTATTTAATATTCCTAAAATGAGTGAATTTCTAGATAAAAGAAGACATAACTTTTATAATTCCTTAGAAGATCTTCCAAACCCGGTTTTTAGTAGGCTTAAGATTCTCAGAGGTGGCAACACAGTGTAAGCTAGAGTTAAGATTCTTTTTAATAGCCTAAGACTGGAAGTGTCAAGATTAAAGTGATTCCTACAACTACGAGGAACAGTAAATCAGTGACAGCACAAAAACATAATCTCTAACAGAAATATCCTTAAAATGTATCTAAATACAGTAAAAGGAAATTATTCAGAAAATATTTTAGCAAAACATGCAACTAAATTGGGGCTAAGAAAAAAAAAAAAAATGGCTATTAACTTTTCTCCTTTAACTAAAAAATTACATATCAGATCAGTCTAAAAGAAAAACAAAATTTGTTGTACTAACTATGGATAAATAAAACAAATATTGAAAACAAATCAGTTTTCTCAGACATAAAAATTGAGATTTACTAAGAAAAATGGGTATAGGTACCTATTAAGATCTCGATCTTCTTCCAAATCTAACTCTATACCTCATATTTGTAAAACTAATACCCTTCCGACCTTTAAATCCCGTCAGTTCAACTATTTCCTGTCCACTCTATTATCTAATAATCCCTTGCCGGGGGTGGTTAAAATCTAGTTCTTAATCAAAACTTGTATAGAAAAAAAAAATAGATGTGTTCCGTTATGATTTATTTATTATTATTTTTTTTTTTTTTAATTCATAAGAAAGGTCAGTTATGTTAGTTCAATGGTCCTTTCTAAAAAAATGTATTGAAATATCCACTTACTCAAAAAAGTTTCCATACACCCACAAATAAATTCTTAGTTTTGAAAGCTGAGGTTGATTTCCTCCACAATTTTGACCTTCTATCTGGCCCAAAAATATTAAATTTAGTTTCTTAAGAGAATATGACCCGTCCAATGGCTCGCATCTAGTGATTCTCCAGTCTTCTGTCTTCCAGTACATGTTCTACCCTCCAAAGATTTTAAATCTTTATGTCTATGTAGTCCATGCTGTACAGTAGCATGTGACTTATTCAACAGATAAGGCAATTTTCCTATAGATAAGCTCTGCGAGCAATGAGCTCTCCCAAATATTAAGAAAGGCACATATTGAAAAGACATCAGTTTCCCAGACCCAAGTAAAGTTAATACTGAACCAAGATTTGATTATCAAGATAAGATTTATACATATAACATTGGAGAGACGGGCATAGTACAACAAATAGGAATAATATTGGAAGTGTATGGAAACTTTTTTGACCTATCGTTAACAAATGATATTCTGCCTCGTTTTATATTAATGATGAAATGAAAATAATTAAATATACTTTATTTTCTAATACTAGTATTAATAATTTGTACAATAGGAAATTGTTAAGTTGAAAATAAATAGCTATGCAAAATAAAAGCATGCTGTATGGAAACTTTTTTGAGTGAGTATATATCAACTGTTTTCTCCAACACGTTGACAATTTTTCGTCAGAGCGCCATAATTCACAATTATATTATTCTTTAAAATTTTAAATATGGATACATAGAAAGAGAGAGAGAGAGAGAGAGATTAGGTTAGATTAAAAAAAAAAAAAAAGAAAGACAGTTTTAAACAATACGTATACAGAGAGAGAGAGAGAGAGAGGGAGAGAGAGAATAGAAAAAAAATTATTCTAGGAACAGATCCTCTAAGAATAGCATAAATTATCATAAAAAGATTTACACATTCCCAAAGATACTAATAAAAATGAAAATATTAATATAATAAATGTATATAATAATATTTTCATAAATTTAAGAGAAAAAAACCAGTAAAATTACAGCCAAATATAAATATATATATATATATATATATATATATATATATATTTAGAGAGAGAGAGATTGTTGTATAATCAATTATTTTTAATATTTTTTATTTAAATATTTTATTATTATTATTTTAAATATTTCAATATCTACAGGTAAATTTGGTTTTCTTACAGTTCTAAGTATGTTATTTTGCTATAAATGTAATTGCACCTGATTGAAAAACATAAAAGCCCAATACTAAAGGTAAAAAGGTTGAAAGGCGGAAGATTTTGGGAGGGAGAAGGTGAAGCTGGAAGTTTGATGAGACCTGTGACCTTTAGGCTGACCCGGGGCTCCAGCCTCCAGCCCTCCGGTCCTTCTAAATCAAACTGCCAAAGGCTGTCCAAAACTGGACCAGTTGTCGCCCTTAGCCCTTAGATCTCGCACCATTTTTAGGTCCACCGTCATCTCGGCTATTTTGGTTTTTCCTTATTCAGTTATAGTCAAAAATCTAGATAAGTCTTTATTTTATGTTTGTATAAGATTTTTTATTTTTGTATTCTTCATTTAAAATTAAAAATATTATTATTATTCCCAACTGAGGTGCTTGTGTGTGAAGTACAATTTTTTAAATTTATTTTTCGCGATCTGCTTCCTGAATTACTATCAATTGGTATTAGTAGGGTTAGGATTCTTATTTAAATACAAATTGGCTCCTGACTTCAATATCACCGTGTAATAACTAACAGTATCACGGTTTAACTCAATTAGGATCAAATTAAGCCAATTTAAATTTACATACTATTACATGTTTGACTACATTAACAATTTCTTACGTACTTTCCAAATTTCACATAATTTACTCCATATTTATTCATTTTTATATTTCTTTGCAACAAATCAAATGAATTACGAGTGCATGAAGAAACATTTTCATTAAAATCGGCCCTTCTATAGCAGCTGTTAATTGCTTCTTAGAACCAAACCCTACAAAACAATTCTGAGATTCCATCTCCCTTGATTTTGGCTCTGAATAAACAGAAACGAACCTATTTGTTATTTAGTGTTCATCTGTGAGTCGTGAAGAGCGTGCCACGATTTGAAAATTATGTTTTGTGATTTATCCCATTTTCATTTTTGTCAGAATAGGGAAAGTCGCAATTTTTTGTTTTTTTATAATATATTTTATTGTTTTTTACAACTGTATATACAAATACAATAAGTAAAATGGCTTAATAGACATGTAAAGAATATACCCAGTGGTAGTACTTCAAAGTTTATTTTATGAGCAGGTCTCGAGGCCACCGTCTTTTCAGGCGTCTCGGAGGATCGCCTGGAATGGATGTAGATGAGAGGTAACGGACAAGCGGGTTTGAGTGGGCAGGTAGTTTAGAATTAAAGGAGGTGTATCTATCGCGGGCTAAGTCTGCAACCAGTGGGATATTAAGGTCTCTAAGGATGAGTTTATTAGTAACAAAGTAAGGAGCATTGAGGATTTTTCGTAGGATTTTGGATTGCAAGGATTGGATGCGGGAGGAGTTTGATAGTTTAGTGGACCCCCATAGCTCAATGCCATAGGTCCAAATAGGTCGGATAATCGCGATGTAAATGAGTTTTTTGTTATAAATAGAGAGCTTTGATCGTTTGTCTAGTAAGTGTTGTAGAAAGCGGCATCTGCAGGTAGTTTCTTGTCGTTTCAGTCCAGTGTGAGGATTCCAAGTAAGGCGCTTGTCTAGATGGAGTCCAAGGTAGCGGATCTGTTCAACGGGACAAAAAAGAAACGAGTTTTAAAATATCTTCGGGAGCTTCTAAACGAAATATTCAGGGTTGGTGGAAACATTTTATTCTGTTCTTGCTGTGAGAAGGCTGTGTCCACTAAACAGCGATTCCATGTGACCAGACATATTTTTAAAGGATCTCACCAATCGAACAAAGAGAAAATGTCAAAATTGAAGTGAAGTTTCACCATACCATCTAATTTAAGCGGAGACAGTAAGTTCACTTTTTATACAGATTTATGTCGAGCGTTTGTGAAGGCTGATATTCCGTTAAGTAAATTTAACGACCCGACTCTTAAATTATTTATGGGAAAGTACATAAAAAAAAGCCTGATGAATCCATCTTGAGAAAAAAATACCTGCAAGATCAAGAAACTCTTGCAAAAATACGAGAAAATATCAAGGAGGGGCCAATCTGGTAAATACTAAGGCCCAATTGACCTAGTTTTAGGTTTAGGTATTTAGTGATTAAAAAGTTTTTTGTTTTTCTATTTTTTAGATTTAAAATAAAACCGTCTTTGTATTATAATAAAAAAATGAGAGTATTGACTGTTCTAGAAAACTATATACTGTTTATATATTTCAAGTAATTTTACATAATTATTTCCACATTTTTATCAAAATCAATACATATATATTTACATATTCAGCATTTCTAATTACATGAACATCCTGACACTAGTTGTTGGTTAAGTTATTAGATCAACCAGCCTGGTAACAGGGAGAAAGATACAAGTTGATTTGGATGGTGATGTGTCGAAGAATGAAAAGTGTTATATTTGTCGTAAATGTATGAATTTACTATTGGGATGTTTGTGTCATCGAGTATCGGGTGAGACGTGACATAGCATACATGAATGGTACGTGAACAATTTTTTGTCTCAGTGGAATAGTGTATATTAGTAGTTTATTTCTTAAATTTAGTGGTGATCTGTAATCCAAAAGATGTGAACGTTGTTTGCAACGTCTTGTTAGTTATCGTAGATTTAATTTCATATTTATGTTTAATGTTAGAATTGATGTCTCGTCCGCTACTTACGCGGACGACAAATCAACACACGTAACGTTCACACTACGACAAAACACTTGCCGACGAATTTTTATCGACAACAATCAAATTTTTCAGACCAACTCTGTACACGACCTAGGACTGACACTCGATCGAGGATGACTTGGGGTCCGCATGTCAAGATGAAAAGACAGATTCTCAACTACCGACTGAAAGTACTATACTCTCTTTTATCAAAATCATAAAATTAAAAATGAGACAGAAACTGAATACATACACATAGCTTCTTAAGCCAATATGGGCTTACGCCTCACAAATTTTTGGTTCAGCAAAAAAGACTCACATACAAAAACTGCAATCATTTCAATCCAAAATTTTAAAACTCATAACGACAGCTCCTTGGTAAGTAAACAACAGATCCCTGCATACGGACTTACAACAACCAACATATACGAACACTATTGTCGTTTTCACAGTAAACTTAACGGACACGACAATAGACTGATAAACGACATGTTAGTAGCTAAAATGCTAGCCTGAAGAAGGCTAAAGAGAAGCTGGACGAGGCACCTCCTCTGCTAAATCAAAGCCTTGGAAGAGGTGCTGCTGGGCACTTTACTTCCCCATACCTACCATGCCTGATCTCTCATTTGTCCAACACATTTGCTGATTGTCAGATTCATTCAGACAGGTGTGAATCAAGATATGAAGAGAAAAAAAAAAAAAAATTTATGTTCCATGTTAGTCTTTTACTCTAGTCCGAAGTATCGTAAGTAGTTTTTAAAAAATATATTTATGAATGAGAGGAACCACTATTTCATAATGTCTTACATGAAACTCTAATTCCACCAGCTCGTTTACTTATTGTCCCAATCGTTTTTAGCAAGTGAAAATAAAGAAATCGCTGACGAAAATCTTATCAAAGACTCCGCTTTACAAAATGAAATAAAAAAAACCTTTGAACCATAAATATTCTGTTTACCTATTATTATTCTCGAAATATCAATTCCACCATTAATTTTATTTAATTCCTTTAATGAGAAAAATATAAAAATTTAAAAAAAAAGTTAATTTAAAACCTTCATTATTTGATTTATAA
The DNA here is from genome assembly GCA_023052935.1 of Piezodorus guildinii. Classification (NCBI taxonomy): domain Eukaryota; kingdom Metazoa; phylum Arthropoda; class Insecta; order Hemiptera; family Pentatomidae; genus Piezodorus; species Piezodorus guildinii. The sequence goes on along the minus strand of CM041293.1, from coordinate 161,396,017 downwards.
AACCCATGTGCTTTAGTTACTAATTGAATTTTAATTTAATTTAAGGAAATCTGTTGCAGTAACGTTTTTAATAACAGCTAATCAAATTTAGAAAATACTGACCAATAAAAAATTATTTGTATTGGATAAACAAGAATTTATTTTAAGAGTTTTGCAAATTATTATACTTCGGTATTATTCAAAATCAACAAATTAAAAAAAAAAAAGTTATCTGGTTAATTTTGGAATCCTTTATAATATTACAGAACGAATCCAAAGAAATAGAAAGTAATTAATTAATGTTTTGATTACAAACTGTAAAACTACATAAAAATAGGGTGTAGGTAATTTAAAAAAATATATATCTTAATGGTAATTTGTTAGCCATAATAGCCCAAAAAAGATCAGGTTATTAGTAATTTTACTTTTGTAGAAGAATTACTAAATTCTGAGGAACCCTATACCAGAAAAAAGGCTGAATAATTTTATAGTCATTACGTTAAATATTTGTATGGGGTATTACATTTATAAGAATCGAACAAATGAACTTATCAAAAAATCATTGATTTGAATGAAAAACAAAAATGTTTGAGGAAACTAAGTCAATGTAAAAATCGTTTGGTTTAAGAGTCCGAGGTTACGAAAAAGAAGTCAACAACGGTTAATAACATCTTGCGTCTCTGATTACATTTCTAATGATGTAACATTATTTTTAATGGAATGAAATTATTTATAATTTACCCCCTGCCATTGAGTCTTGCCCTGTTAGTGGATGCTATAAAGTAAAAATCACCGACAGGTATAAATATAAATTAAATTTACTATGAGTGGATGCAAGTTACGCAATTCCATTCTCTAGACTCATGGTTTAATTCTGTATTAAATGTTTATTTAATTGTAAAATTCTGATCAATTATACTTTGTCAAACAACTTCACATAGATTATGTTGTCATTATATGTTGGATGTAAAAGTCTTCAATTTTTTTTTTTAATAATATTTTGTATTTCATGTTTATTACAGTGTTTAACAACTAAGCTAAACAAAAGCAATGTTTGTAAGTAATATTTATAAAATAACTTTTTTCAACTTGTTACCCTTCTCATTTTTTTTTTTTTTTTTTTTTTTTGGATTCCATTTGTAGATAAAGTATGCAGCATAATAAAAACACTTCTTTATCATAAAGTTAAAAAAAAATGTATTAAATCATGTTTGATAAATAGCAGTAAAAATTTCAGTAAATAATTTATTTGTTTATTTTATTTAACGTTACTTTATGCTACTATGGCTAATCGGACGATATAAATAATTTATTATTTAAAACTGGCGTCTTTAAAGTCCTTATTATTTGGAAATGTTTTTAGAGTGCTGCTAATTGGTAATTTCTTTAAATGTGTATCATGCCAATAATATTCAATTCTTCTTTGCTGCATGTATTATTTTCTATAGAGTTTTAAACTTTAATAAATATATATAAAAAAATAAATCGTTTAATTCAGTAATTCATATATCAAACGAACATAAGAGTAAATTAATTATTTCGAATATACGAATATCTTAATGTATTTTTATTTGGGTGCTAAAAATTAAAAAAATCTTAAGGAGTTTTGGCACTATCCAGATTCTTTCCTCAACTGTGGTATGATTGTGGCTATAGCGCCCTCACTCAGCTTCCGCTCACTCTGCTTGTGACAAGACAAGGGGATAAGCCTCACTAAGGATTTCTCCAACAAACTATAAGTATTTTACATAGTTATGCAATGTTCATTTATTTTTAAAAAAAGAGTTGCATTTATTAATATTTTTTTCCTTTGTATTTCCTTTATTTTAGTTTTGTAAATTTTGTTTGAATGAAGTATTTTATTACTATTACTATAGCCTCTTTTAGGACTGAATGTAATATAACTAAATACATGTCCACTACCTAAATACCAACGCCGACAAGGGTGGGCGATGCTATTAAGCAATACAAAACTGTCATGCGGGTAGGGTAGACCTGTAGCGCCGTGCAACCAAACCGAAAGGTCAGGAGGGCTTATTCCTCTGACCTTTACGTTTATTGACCACGACTTGTCTGAAGAATTTTATTTAAAACATTCGTACCTCAGTCTCAGAATTATTTATATTTTACGTTTGCTTTAGGAACTGAAACCGCCTCTAAGGGACCTCGGGGGAAACCCCATTAAACTTTTTATTCCGAGGGATTTTCGGTAAATTGGGCATACCCCTTTTCCCTATTTCATGTCCCCCTCTATAAGCTTGGTCCGGTCAACCACCTCTTTCCGACAAATTGAGTACATGTTTTACAAAGCGGCCGGTTTCAAACGCTTTACTTCGATTTGTATCTCTCGAAAGTAAAAAAAAAAATCCTATTTTCATCAACGTTTCAAAAAAAATGAAGCGTATTCACTGAAAAACTAATTAAACTGATTAATTACACAGGAATGGGGTTCCCTGTACATACCAAGAATTCATATTGGTTTTCCCCACTATATTAGTGTATATATTTTTTTTTCTTTTTAATATCGTCTTGTTTGTTTGTTTTGGTTTTAAGGCGTAAAACCCTAAGGTCATCAACGCCAAGATACCATATGTATATTTAACCTTTATAAGAAAGATCTTTTAGGTAATAAGTAATTGAGAGAAAAAAAATTATTATTATGTAAACAATAGTTTATAATAATAATAATATTTAAAAGAAAAAAACAACACTCAAAGTCAAGGAAAAAAAAAAAAAAGTATTGATTAAAAACTGACTAGGAATGTATAACTTAATAGTTAATTAAGATTATGGTCTTTATAAATTCGATAACAATGATTGCTCCTCAAGAAAATAAAAACTAATCTAATTTAACTAATATTGTATTTTAGGTGAATATTCAACAATGGCTAAAGCCTGTAACTAGCAATATACAATAAATAAAAAAATTGTGTTATGTTCACATAGTTTGGTGAAATCCTATTCATTTCAAAACATTATATGATATTCAAGGTTACAAACTATTTTAATTTTCACAAATGATATAAGCTTAAAATTAATACGTTATAATGATGTAGATAAAAAATTAAAATAAGGTATGATGAGTAATTTGTAGCTATTCTTAAATATTACTAAATTAATTTGAATCACTCCAAAACACTTTTGATTTTTAAGATTGGCTTGATATTTGATAGAAGAATAGCATAGGATTCATACAACGAAAACAGACATACGAGTAAAGATAAGTAAATGACTATAATTTGTATACCTATTGATTTCGAGCAGTTCACAATTAAAACTTAAATTTACTGAAACCCATTTGGTCTTACGAGTCACAGATACATTTTTTTTAGGTACTAGAAATTCCCTATTTAGTATTCAGGTTCTTTTCCAACGATGCAGGGACGTCAGCTGAGATGTTGTTGACTGCTTCATCGACTACCAGAAAGCATTTCGTGCAACACAACAAACTTATTGAAATACTAAACTAGATCGGACTAGGCGAACAGGATATAAGAATAATTTCTAACTTATACTGGCAACAAACACCATATTTTCGCATCGAAGATTATGAATCGGAAGCTATTTTGATACAACGAGGGTTCCGTCAGGGCTGTGTGCTGTGTGCTCACCTCTACATTTTAATGTTTACTCGGAGCGGATTTTTTAAGAGGCTTTAGAAGATATAAACAATGGAATTAAGATCAACGGGGAGAATATAAACATATAGTAGTGTTTACGAATAGCCTCAAGAGTCTCCAAGGGATGATGGTTCGGGTGGTCGATATCAGTGAGATATACGGATCTCTGAATTAAAAAAATATATGTTTGTGTCAAAAAACAACAGTCATGCTGGCCAACTCTCAATGAATAAACAAAATTCTGGTGGGGGCAACACACGACTTTCACTTACCTCCATTTTTAAAATCAATGCAACAATTTTCAAATACAGTTAAAGATGAAAATACGTGAAACTATTAAAGAATTAATTAAATTGAATTTATATAGAAACGTGTGTTTTATTAAAAAGTCTATTGTATTATTATCTAAAATAATTAGTTCTAACTGCTTTTCATCACTCTTTGTTAACTTTTACAAGTTTGTGCATTAGATAATATTGATTCTAAAATCATTAGCTAATATTATACGTGTATATATACTGTTGCTATGGTCAAAATAAAAAAATTGCATTAAAAAAATATTTTTTCAGTTTTCTCCTGTAGTTAGAAATCGAATTCGTTCAACTTATATATTTATGTGATTTTTGTCGGTGGTGACAAGATAATATACTTACTTTTATAAAATCTGCGAAATTAAAGGTACTTTAGAGGAAGAAAATTTAAAATATTGGCATATAAGCCCTGTCGCACCAGTTTTATCAGAATGAAATGTACATGACGTTTAACCATATTAAATTTTACATCGATGTAACGAGTTTAGACAATATTGTCGGAACCGATTTCGAGAAAATCGAAAAAAGGTGCATAATTCATGGTATAAAATGAACTTATATTTTGATGAAAAAGGTTTTGTAACGTCTCGGGCGTATAATTGTCTTAAATATGAGATTTCAGTTTCATAGGACTTACCGTTTCCGCCCAGGAGTTACCACACACGGACACACACACACACAGACCTTTTTGCGGGACTTGGTTACTCAGGGGACCCTAAAATGTGTTTTTCCGTTGAAAACTGGAATTAGAAAATTTTCACGATCGCAATACTTTCCCTTACTTTATATAGTAAGTGAAAGTAAAAAATAGAAAGAGTACAGACATATACTTATCTCGAAACTAAAACATGTGCAACGTGGGATCACTCTGTGGAGGTTAAATGCAGAATAGAGAGGACCAGAGATGCTTTTCGCAAAATCTGTAAATTATTCATATGCCATGATCTATCACTGCCAACTAAGATCAGACTATTGAAGTGTTATGTCTTCCCAGTGCTTCTCTACGGGGTCGAATCCTGGACTCTAACTGAAGCTTCCTGCTGTGCCAAACTTGAGTCGTTTGAGATGTGGTTTTACCGACGTATTTTAAGAATCCTATGGACCAATCTTAGGGTCTTAGAAAGAATGGGTAATGAAAAGGAGCTGCTGTTTTAAATAAAATCTCGTAAGCTCAAATATTTGGGACATATAATGAGAAACAGCCAACTTGTTGCATTTGATTTTGCAGAGCAATGTTGAGAGGAGGAGGAGGCCTGGTAGGCGAAGGATATCCTGGTTGAAGAACTTGCGAACATTCTATAATACAACAAAGGTCGGCCTTTTTCGTGAAACAGTGGGTAAAGTACGCATTACCTTGATGATTGCTGACATCCGTAACGGATAGGCAAGTATGTTAATTCATTTTAAACAAATCCGGCTTAAACGTGTCAAATCATTATTATTAGCCGAAAATCAGGTAAATCAATAGGTTATTCTAGATTTTTTTTTTATGGGCGAAAAGTAAACTACTGCGTATCCGGAATTAAGTCACGTGAAATAAGGGTTTGCTTTAATATTTACTCATTTTCCCGGAAATAAAGTAAGATGAAATTCTGCTTGGTTCAGATAAATTGAAAAGCAATCCATCGTAATCACTTACCTCAACAACTTTTATATTTTAAAAATGGATAAAGAAAACAAATTCCTTGAGTAACCAAGTCCATTCCGAGAGAGGGCTTCCTCAGAAGCTCTTAGAAGTTAAAAAATAAAAAGGTTCCCCTTCTCCGTTTGAAAGTTTCTGGGGATGTTGCTGTTGTAATAGCATCTAGATGTTGGGCTCAGCCATTTTAAAAACTTCCACCCCACCATCCTCAGAATAATCCCACTAGGGCCGCTAAATCATCAAATAACGTCAGCTAATTTCCATTTGCTTCTTGTTTGTCCGAGTTATATGCAAAGATCTTCTCCGGAAAGCGAATTCTCATTTATTTTAATAATTTACGAAATAACCGACCCCATTTTGAAGCTTCTAAGATAAAAAAATAACACTGCAGTAACTATTTTAATTCTTTTTTTTATTTATATTTTGTTGAATTTTACAACTGTATATTACATAAATACAATTAGTAAAAGTGATGAATTATAATAAAAGGCGTAAAAGGCTTGTGAAGAAACTACCCACGGGTAGTACTTCGATGTTTATTTAAGTAAGTAGATCCCGAGGCCATCTTCTTTTCAATCGCCTTGGAGGGTTATCAGGAATATGCGAGGTTGATAAATTGCGGGTAAGAGGGTTTATATGGGTGGGGAGTTTGGAATCAAAAGTGGTATATCTGGTACGAGAAAGGTCTGCTACAAATGTTATATTAAGGTCGTTATGGATGATTTTATTTGTGACGAAATAAGGAGCATTTAGGATTTTGCGAAGGATTGGATGCGGGAGGTCCAGATGGGTCTGATGACAGTAATATAAATGAGCTTTTTGTAGTGAATTGGAAGTTTTGAACGTTTCACGAGTAAGTGTTGTAGTAATCAGTATCTACGGGCAGTTTCTTGTCGTTTTAGTCTCGTTGAGAGTTCCATGTAAGACGTTTGTCAAGATAGAGAGTATCGGGTTCGTTCAACAGGTATGAGTGGTGTATTATTAAAGGATACGGTAGGGCAGAAGGTCATCGGTTTTCGACAAAGGGTAAAGATAATTTGGTGGGATTTTTTAGGATTTATTTTAATCCTCCAGTTCTGACACCATTCCTCAATGGCTGTAATGTGGGACTGAAGGATTTGGATTTTAATTCTAATCTAGATTTACGCAGTTCTGTCAAGTAATTAAAATTTAATCATTATCAAGTAATATTGTATAGTATATATGTACATATAGTAATATATGTATAAAATTTTAATCATTTATCATTAATCAATTTGATTTAACAATCGGTGGTAATGAAAGTAATCCACTATTATCTTTCCACTTTTTTATTTTATTATACTGTTTACTAAAATAATATTTGTTTGTTTTTTATTAATAATAAAAACCTGATGACATGAGTTCAACTTTTATTATGGTGATATTAACTCTAATGATATAAATTTAATAAATTTGACCAGACAGAAATAGATAAGACACAAACTTCATTCTTATTTTTAATCTTATTTGTATTTTTGAAAACCATCTTAGACCAATTTCAAAATCAACCTCAGCTTTATTTTTACTAGATTTAATCTTAATAAATAAATATCTTTAGCCCAGCGGAAGGCAAAAAAAAAAAAAAAAATCTGGTGCAGGCATCACACGACTTTCACTGACCGATGTTGTTATAGTTGTTGTTATAAAGAATTTTCAAATAAAGTTAAAGATAAAAATGAGTGAAACTAAGAATTAAGAATTAATTAAATTGAATTTCTATAGAAAACATGTGTTTTATTAATAATATATATTATTTTTTTTATCTGAAATAATAATCAGTTTGTTTTATCGGCTTTTCTTACTATTTATTAACTTTTAAAAGCTTGTTTATAATAATAATATTTTTTTGAATCTTTAGCTTTCCAACGGTATATTACACATCTACATTACTGTTCGTACTAAATACTAGACTTAAACGACAAGAACTTAATCTCGGGCATATAGTTGTCTTAAATATGAAATTTCAGTTTCATAGGACTTTTCGTTTTTGCCCGGGAGTCACACACACACACACACACAGACCTTTTTGAGAGACTTGGTCATTTAGAATCAGGGAACCCTAAAACGTGTATTTCCACTGAAATCTTGAATTTGAAAATTTTCACGATCGCAATACTTTCCCTTATTATATATTCCATATATAAATAACTGAAAGTAAAAAAAGGGTTCGTAAGTAATGTGCCATTTTTTTATTGTATATTAATATTTCTTGAAAAATATGTCATAAAGCTATATTCTATAATAGAAAGAGTTGGAGTTTCAAGTTCATTTTTTTCTTTGGATAATTTAATAACCATAACTTTGTTCACATTTCTAGATCGATACTCTTGAAATCCCAAACACTGGCAGGCTGAAGGCTACACCTATGGGCGGGAAAAAGTAGAATTAATTCTGATAACGTTTAAAATGGCAGTGGTACAATATTCTACGAGTCGGAACCCCGCTGGAATAAAGTTGGAGCTTATTCAGTGGGTACCAGAAAATTAGTGAAAAAAATGGTTACTTGGCGAGATATCTGTTAATCGCCTTCTGCCCGGCTATAAAACACTATTGATTCCTTTTTTGGTTTGTTTGGCCTATCCATCGTCGTATAATATAGTCGAACGTCACTTCATGCTGCTGTGGCCAAACGGACTACTGTGGGAATCCTAAACTTTGCATATCCAGGTTTAATTAGGATAGGATCTCCGTATTTATTGAACATAAATACCTTCATGGTATAAAATACGATGGTTATGTCAGCTGCTAAATAATTATTTTGCGCTAATTCATTTTAGCTTCAACGAGGTTTTGGTTGATATGTGACCCGTTATAGATACAAATAGGATTATATATATATATATATTACGTATATTATAGTTAGAGTAGTTACTATAGTTATTCTTATAGTTATAAGACGTATTTTATAGTTACTCTAACCATAAACGCATATATATATATATATATATATATATAGCCCGCCTGTCCCACTATTTCCTTTAACAAGAATATTGTTACCTCACCTCAGTTGAAAAGATCCGGTACCTAGGACTCCATCTAGACAAACGTCTTACTTGGAATCCTCACACTAGACTGAAACGACAAGAAACAACTCATAGATACCGCTTACTACAACACTTACTGGACAATCGATCAAAACTTTCCACATACTACAAAAAATTAATTTATTTTACCATAATTAGGCCTATTTGGACATATGGGATTGAGTTATAGAGATCCTCCAAACCATCCAATTCCTCCAGCATTCAATCCTTGCAATCTACAATCCTCCGAAACTTTGTCACCAATAAAATAATTCATAAAGACCTAAATATCCCATTAGTCGCAGATTTAGCCCGAACTAGATATTCCTCCTAATTAACCGTCCACTCCAACCCACTCGTCCGCAAAATCTCATCTCCTATTCCTGATCATCTTCCTAGGTGGCTGAAAAGACGATGGCCTCGAGACCTACTTATCTGAATAAACTTTGTAGTACGCCCACTTGATCTATTAGCACATTTAGTTAATGTATTTTAATGTATAATACAGTTGTAAATTTATTTTAAATTAAATAAAAAATAATAATATATATATATATATATATATATATATATATATATATATATATATATATTTAAACTAACAAAAATATAGGTCAATTAAAAGTCTTTCAAGGGGCGTTCCACCGTATCTGATGACGATGATGTACATCGTTCTGTCATGTTAAATTCAGTTGAAAAATTCTCAATCCCTAACATATTCTGCCTCGAAGCTCAACAGTTTGATAAGGACCTTTATAATAAATCTAACCACTCGTAAAAATGTCAAAAAAAAAAGAAGGAAAATAAATGAATAAATAAAAAGGTCTAACCGTGGCCTACAGGCTTGAATTTATTGCTTGCATTTCTGGGCTGTGGAGTATTCCCTAGAGAAATCGCAGGGCTGGAGGAACTCTATAAAAGTTTCAGGGTTGGATTGTGAGAGGAAGGGACCAACTAGCGCAGGATTGTGGCCGATGAAAGGGGACAAGAAGACATTAGCCTGTCACTCAAAGGGATTCTCTCATTACCCTCGCTCTTTGGTTTTCACCGAGTGTTTCCTCCTCAAACTGTTTGAAGGACAGTTACAAGTACCTACTCCAACTCCTTAAAGTAAATGCATGATCAGTGCTGGTTTTGTTTGTGAGAGAAAGAGAACTTTTAAAAAAATACTCAACACATATGTTTGCCCTCAAAATAAGAGAGTAAATGTCGCACAACGCCATGCAGAACATAACATTTTGAGATTTTTATCCTCAACGAAAACAGCAAAAACTTCAAAATTTCTTTTTGCCCCTAACCGTTGACAACTGGACTATGAGTCGTTGAACGTTTTTGTTTCTCAAGAGGTCCAGTATAGGCTTCCACAACATTACTAGGCATTTAGACCTGATGATTCCATCTTGAGAGAAAACTACCTGCGAGATCAAGAAACTCTAGCAAAAATACGAGAAAATATCAAGACGCGAATTTGGTCGATACTAAGACCCAATCAAGCTAGATTAACGTTTGAAAATGCATTTTTTCCAAACTTTTTCTTACAGTGATTAAAAATAATTTTGTTTTTGTATTTTTTACTTTCACTTACTATATATAGTAAGGGAAAGTATTGCGATCGTGAAAATTTTTGAAATCCAGTTTTCCAAATTAACCAAGCTCCGCAAAAAGGTCTGTATGTGTGGTAACGGCAAAAACGAAAAGTCCTATGAAACTAAAATTTCATATTTAAGACAAATATACGCTTGAGACGTTACAAACCCTTTTTCATCACAATGAGCATACCAGAAGAGCCACTTTACACCATGCATTTTGTACCTTTTTTCGATTTTCTCGAAAACGGTTCCGACGATTTTGATTAAACTCCCTATATCGAAGTAAAATTTATTGGGCTTTGATATCATGTAGGTTTCATTCTGATTGAAATAGTACGAGAGGGCTTAAATGCCGATATTTTAAGTTTTCTTCCTTTAAAGTACCTTTAATTCTGTAGATTCTATAAAAATAAGTATATTATCTTGTTATCATTGATTATTAACAGCTAAATATGCATGTTGAGCGCATTTAATAAACAACCAAAGGAGAAAATTGCAAACATATTTTTTTAATGCAATTTTTCGTTTTTGAACATAAGAACAGTAATATAGATGTATAATATACCGCTGGAAAGCTAAAGATTTTAGAAAAAAAAAATTATCTTATACACAAGCTTGTAAAAGTTAAAAAATAGTGACGAAAAGCTGATAAAACTAACCGATTATTTTAGATAAAAATATAATAGATTTTTTAATAAAACACATGTTTCAATAGAAATTTAATTTAATTAATTCTTTAATGGTTTCACTAATTTTTATCTCAAACTGTATTTGAAAATTCTTTCATTAATTTTAAAAATGGAGGTAAGTGAAAGTCGTGTGTTGACCCGTACCAGATTTTTTTTTTTACTTAAGACTGATACATAGGCCTCATTGGCTTCAAAAACACCGAATAAAAACCTGAGGAAATAGGTGAAAGATGTGTGAGTATAAAAACGAAAGGGCGAGAAAAGAAAGAAAGAAGACAACGGTAGACTGGTGTCCAACTCAGCAAGTATTATTGACGGGACCAACTTACGATCGGACTTCTTCCTCTGCCCCCTCTCCGTTTTATTTAACTTCTAGTTTCAGTTGGCTTCTTTTTACTACAAAAGTATCTTTAGTTAGACCGAAAGTTCAGATAATGAGTAGGTCATATCGACGTCTGTCAAAATTAGAACTTTATTTTCCTTAGTCGCTGTAAAAAAAAATATGCAACTCGAAGCATTTATTTTACTTATAAGTGACTATACTTATCATTCATTGTTTGTTAAAACTCAGAAAAACGGAGCTATCAATGTCAGAGTTTTGGATGTGATAGGCAGGTCGTGTGTGTATATTATGTAAAGTGGTGGAGCGAGAACTGACCCTTGAGGTACTCCTGCTAAGGCTGGCATAATATTGGAGATTTCCGGACTGTGAAAGACAGAAAAAAACATGTCATGAAGATCGAAGGATAAGATAATAAGTAGGAGAGAATGTTGTCTTCAGTTTGAAGAGAAGCCCCCTCGATCGAACACTTGAGCGACATCCAGAAATACTCCTGTTGTATACAGTTTCTGCTCTAGTGCCGATTCAATGTAGTTGATGAATGCTTGAGTGTCTTTTTCGGAATCAAAATTGATGATCTGGTATAGTGATATTGCCCGTAAGTATGTCAAGATGTCTTTTGTATATTAGTTTCTCAAAAATTTCAGAACACATCGGAAGTAGATTGATAGGTCTGTATGATCAAGGGGTGTTTATGTTTTTGTTTGATTTTTGGACATTGTTATATACGAGAATTTCCATTGTAATGAAAATTTGGTTGTAATGAAAAATGCGTTGTAAACAGTCATCAGAGCTTTCCTTGGTATTTTCTGGAGCACGTGAGCATTTATCAAATCATGGCCAGGGGTTTTCTTTTTAAATGACTGTATGATTGTATGTGCAACTTGTTTTGGAGTGAAGCAGGGAGGAGGCAGTGCTAATTGTAGTGAAATTTTCAAGATTTGGAGTACGTGCCTGTCATGTTCAGGGTTAATGAATTCAGTATGTGGTGTAAATACAGATGAAAGGTAATTTGCAAAAATCTTAGATTTTTCACTGTCTGACACAGCCCAGGAACCATCGTCATTACGCAGTGGTGCTAACACAACCTGATGTTTTGCAAGTTTTTCGGTGTGCCTCCACAAACTCCCATCGTCAGTCGAGAGGTTTATAATGTAATTTGTGCTTTTGAAATATTAATCTGTCGTTTAAGTTCATTCATAGTCAGGCAGCAGAAATTTTTGAGGAGGGTATTCAAACTCTGGTGCCGCGTTATGACAAGTGCCTCAAAATTCATGGAAATTATGTAGAAAAGTAGATTAAGGTACAGGTTTTCATGTAAAAATAAAATTATTGCGATACTTTCGCACGTATGTTTTTTATTCCAAAACGGTACTTACTTAAAAACATGCCTCGTACATTAACCCATTTTTCAGAATGGCAAAGTAAAAGATGTAATTCATACTAATATTATAAAGCTGAAGAGTTTGTTTGTATGTTTGAACGTGCTAATCCAGACTGGTTCGAATTGAAAAAAAAATTTGTGTTGGATAGTCCATTTATCGAGGGAGACTTTAGACTTTATAACATCACGCTGTGACCAATATTAGTGAAAAATCAGTAAAAAATCTTTTGCCGTGACAATTAATAAATCACTGGGGCAAATATTGAAACAAGTTGGAATCGATTTACGTCAAGATCGGGTTGTGGAGAATATCCGTATATTGTTCTGCCAAAATAAAATAAAATTAAAAATGTCATTTACCCAGAAGTACTTTAAAATATATTCTTTTAAGAACTTCTTAATAGCGATCATAATAACAGAAATTGACGCAGACGAAGTCGCAGGCAACAGCTAGTAATATAAACAAACCAGGCTCTAAAATCTTAGCGAAACATAGTAAATACTCAGTGAATTTAAAAACATTTGAATTGCACGATATATATTATATCTATCCAAGTGCTTATTATTCAACTATCACTAACCTGGATAGGCTAAATTTAGGACTCGATCATGAAATCGTGTGTTTCGCGCACCATATTTTTACATTTACATACATAAATGAAATATATTTAAAGTTTAAGCATTAGGAAAGCGAAAATGTTCAATGGAAATACACGTTTGACAGTTTTTCCTCAGAGCCCAAATGACAAAGTTTCTTAAAATGGTCTGTGTGAATATATCTGCCTGTGTGAATGTATGTAGGTCAAATACGAAGTTTCGTTCAGTTAACAAATAACACTTTTGTATATTTAATCATTATGAAAACAGAAACAGAAACTTCTTTATAATATAATATATTACACCTTTACAGTAATAACATCTTGACCGGAGTGCTCCGGCCCTATTTTTATTTTTTTTTCTAACCCTCCAAAATTTATTTACAACATATTTATACTGCTTGTAACTATGTAAACTTTACAATTTTTGGTCCTTCTTTTGCCCGGAGGCATTTTAAGGTTGTTTTTTTTACCTTTGGTCTCCCTTCAAAACGAATAAATCTTTCGCTCCGGCCCTAGGATTTGGGGGTTAAAATATATATATATGAAGGAATAGTAGAGGGGATGGAGGAAAGGTCCAAGTACTTCTTGTAGGTAAGCTGTTTCAAGTAGGTATTCAGGTATGTGTACAGGTGTCTTGGACAAAAGTCCCTTCGGAGGTAGAGGGCGGCATCCTTTGTAATAGGAGATAATATAAATATTAATCCTAACCATTAATAATATATTGAGGAGTAAATCTCAGTCTATAACTGTTCGAAACTGAATTTTATATGTAGAGTAGGTATATGTCACAGATGTTAGAACAATATTTCACCTAAACTAGAACTGGCGCTCTATGCATTTCAAAGACGTCTACCAATTTCTAGTAAAAGGTTCTAACAATTTTAATTGAATTCAATGTACTAATATTTAAGTTTATAATTTTAAATATGTGATGCATTCCGAAAGGGCTTTAACAGCGCATTGTGAAAACTAATCTGAAGTAACTTTATAAATAATTGTTATAATATATATATATATATATATATATATATATATATATATATATATATATATATATATATATTCGTTAGGAATTCCTTCAATATGATGGTTTCCTCTACCAAACTACTGCCCCAGCAGGAGTCTTTAGAACTCTGCCGGTCCATCCCGTCCTCCTCCGACAGCCCCCTGCCAGCCATACTCTCCACCACTCTAACCCTTCCATCTAACTGGGGCGCTTATTTTTGGTAAGCGATTATCCTTCATTCGTCTCACATCTTGCCCTCATTTCTTCCTTTACCTCAAGAATACTGTGCTTTATTTCAAGCTTCTCCCTTATAGTGACATTTTTTACCTGTTCGATTCTCGATATTCTTGCCGCTCTCCTCCAAAAACCCTCTCTACAGAAAGAAATTGTTTTCCTTGGGCTATGCTGAGGGGCCATGTCTCCGAACCATACAACATTATGTGAGAGAAGTTAATTCAGGGTGCAGTCAAAAGAACACAAAATTAAGAAAAACGTAATAGATTGGTGCTGACGTTTCGACCTAAATTATAGGCATCCTTATAGATTATTGCTCCATTGTTCTGACGCTCTCCTTCAAACACCCTGAGGAAGGCCTATAATTTAGGTCGAAACGTCGGCACCAGTCTATTAGGTTTTTCTTAATTGTGTGTTATTTTGACTGCGCCCTGAACTAACTTACTTACTCACACAGTTAACCAATCTCACCTCACTCATACAATATTATGCTCTCTACCAAAGCTTTGTATATTATCTTCTCCGTTTTTACCAATATATTGCAGCTCCAAAGTAATGAGTTGAACATTCCCACTTGTAATCCTTCTTTGATTTCTGCCTCTGCTCGGCGATTACATTCAATTATGGGGCCCAAAAAACAAAACTGCTCCACTTTTCATAGATTGCACAATATTGGGTCGGTACTTTCCTTCTCCGTGCACATATGTTTGTTTTTTCATCATTTATTTTGAGTCCTCCTTGCTCATTGTCTATTATTTTTCTGAATAGGTAACTTACATCCTCTTCATCCTGTGCAATTAGTACCTCATCATCAGCAAATAATAAATAGCATAGGTGTTTTTCTCCTAACTCGACGCCCATTCTCCCACATTTCTGCATCCATCCTTTTACGCATTCGTCAAGGTATATTTTGAATAGGGTTAGGGGACATGCAACAGCCTTGCAGTAAACCATTCACGTTTTGAAATTCCCTGGACAAAACGGGTCTATTTTCATCTGGCACCTATTATTTGAGTAAATTTCTCTAATAACGTCCACGATTCCTTGGTCTGTTCCAGCCTTCTTTAGGTATTCCCACAGAAGTTTGCAATGCACGCTGTCATGTGCTTTTTCTAAGTCAATAAAGATTAAATCTAGTCTTTTTGACTTGTCCATTTGTTTCTCTAATGGCTGTTTTAGAGTGAAAATATGGCCAATACAGGATCTCTTGGGTGTAAATCCGCATCGCTCCTCAGTTCCGACATACTGCTCTTCCAGTTGTGTTTCCTTCTTCTTCCTAATAGTTTCATGAATGGGTTTGTGACACAGAGTCTTAAGTTTCACATTTATTTCTATCACCTTTTTTTAATATTGGTGTTTAATACCCTAACTTCATTATATATATATAATGAAAAAAGAGTACATATAAAAGAACAGTACTATAAAAGAAGAGTACATTGAACAATGAATAATCATACAGTAGGTACATAGATATTTTAAATTCTTGTTATAAATTAAATTAATTAAAAATTTAAATTAATTAAAATTAAATTAATTTAATTAAATTATTGAAGGAATTAGTCCGGGTGGCGGTCATTAAATGAAACAACTGAATAGTTTCAACTATTTTATTGTTTGCCAACGTTTCGACCCCCATTGTGGGTCATCATCAAGGCTAAAAAGATACAAAAAGGATACATTTAAAATAAGATTACAAATACTATTTTAAAAAAATTAACAATTGCACTAGAGAATGTCAATATTATAACATAAAAGGAAATAGATGTGTAAAGAAATCAATTAATTAAATTACAATGATAAAGGTATACTAATGAGAGCTATACAGACCAGATAATGACTAAAGATAATGTACAAATATATAAGAAAAAATTACATGAAATAAAAAACATTAAAAAAATGGAGTACAGTGGAGATACGTACCGTCTGGTTGGTGAGTGGAAACTAGGTTCAATTTTGTAATATGGAATATAGACAGGTAGATAGGAAAGTACGTACAAAAGGTTGGGTAAAATGGAAAATACGTACCATATTTCTAGAAGGGATCTGACAACAATGAGTAAAATTGTAATATTAACATAAAAGGAAGTGTTCAGATTAAACCTACAATATTAATAACATCATAAAGGTATTAGAAGATGTTTTAACAAGATTGTTGAAGTAAAAACAATATAATACAATAGTAAGAATAATAATGTATAAACTATATATAGTAACACTGACTACCTCCCAACCAACGTTTTAATAATTATTGTACATATATTAAGACATTAAAATTAACCAAGTGAAAATATTATGAAAAAAAAATAATAATAAGTAACAATCATTGACAGGTCATATAGTTGATACAAAATAGTAAAATAATTACAAATAGGAATAAATTGAATTGTAAAACCATTAAGAATTTATTAAGTGCAGAAACAAATGAAATAGATACATATATAAAATAAATGTATACATAAATAAGTAAAAAATAAACCAATAAATAAACAAAATGTATACAGTGGGATGGACATGGGAAGCTGTATTACTTAAGAGAGTTTAATATATGGCTGTAGGTGGAGGAGATGCATTGTTTATCAGTTTTATGATTGACAGGATTAGATTGGAGATGGATGTGGACGGATTCAGCGATGAGTCTTTTTTTATGGTTGGGAACAGAATCTAAAATGGAACAATCTTGAAAGTTAAATGAATGATTAAAAGTTATGGAGTGTTCGGAGAGTTTTGAGGCTAGAAGGTTTCGAGAGGATATGGAGGATTTATGTTGAGATATGCGGGTTTTTAAGTAGTTTTTTGTTTCACCCACATAGGACACATCGCAATCTAAACAAGGTATTTTATAAACAATATTTGAGCGGTAGAGAAGATTTATCGGGTCTTTAGTATTAGTGAAAAGGTGAGAAAGTTTGTTCTGGGTCTTTAATCCTAGCTTTAGGGAGGGTAAGGAAGATTTAAAGGATTTTTTAATATTTTCAGACAGGTGTGGAATATACGGTAGGGATCTATATTGAAATATTGTGGGTGAATTTTGGTCTTGTATTGTAGGGGGAGTAATGGTCGTTTTTACGTTGTTGTATGAGTTTATGAGTTTTTTAATGATATTAAGTGGGAAGCTGTTTAGGGTAAGGATCTTTTTAATGCGCTGGATATTGGTAGGATGGTACTGGAGTTTGGAGGAAGGTGCATTGATGTTTGAAATAATGGGACGGAGTGGATTACCGGGTTTGTGAATTTTCGGAAGGCCATACAGACGTGGGGGTAAGGAATTATAAGAGATTAGGTTTCTGTATGTAGATAGATTAATGAATTTATTATCGAAGAGATTTTTGATATGTTGGTTAAATTTTATCATGAGAGGACGGGTTGGGTCACGGGTAGAGGGTGTATATGTTGATAGGTCTGATAGAAGTGAATTTATTTTGTCATCGTACTCAGTTCTGTCCATAATAACTGTTACTAAAGACCCGATAAATCCTCTCTACCGCTCAAATGTTGTTTATAAAATACCTTGTTTAGATTGCGATGTGTCCTATGTGGGTGAAACAAAAAACTACTTAAAAACCCGCATATCTCAACATAAATCCTCCATATCCTCTCGAAACCTTCTAGCCTCAAAACTCTCCGAACACTCCATAACTTTTAATCATTCATTTAACTTTCAAGATTGTTCCATTTTAGATTCTGTTCCCAACCATAAAAAAAGACTCATCGCTGAATCCGTCCACATCCATCTCCAATCTAATCCTGTCAATCATAAAACTGATAAACAATGCATCTCCTCCACCTACAGCCATATATTAAACTCTCTTAAGTAATACAGCTTCCCATGTCCATCCCACTGTATACATTTTGTTTATTTATTGGTTTATTTTTTACTTATTTATGTATACATTTATTTTATATATGTATCTATTTCATTTGTTTCTGCACTTAATAAATTCTTAATGGTTTTACAATTCAATTTATTCCTATTTGTAATTATTTTACTATTTTGTATCAACTATATGATCTGTCAATGATTGTTACTTATTATTATTTTTTTTTCATAATATTTTCACTTGGTTAATTTTAATGTCTTAATATATGTACAATAATTATTAAAACGTTGGTTGGGAGGTAGTCAGTGTTACTATATATAGTTTATACATTATTATTCTTACTATTGTATTATATTGTTTTTACTTCAACAATCTTGTTAAAACATCTTCTAATACCTTTATGATGTTATTAATATTGTAGGTTTAATCTGAACACTTCCTTTTATGTTAATATTACAATTTTACTCATTGTTGTCAGATCCCTTCTAGAAATATGGTACGTATTTTCCATTTTACCCAACCTTTTGTACGTACTTTCCTATCTACCTGTCTATATTCCATATTACCAAATTGAACCTAGTTTCCACTCACCAACCAGACGGTACGTATCTCCACTGTACTCCATTTTTTTAATGTTTTTTATTTCATGTAATTTTTTCTTATATATTTGTACATTATCTTTAGTCATTATCTGGTCTGTATAGCTCTCATTAGTATACCTTTATCATTGTAATTTAATTAATTGATTTCTTTACACATCTATTTCCTTTTATGTTATAATATTGACATTCTCTAGTGCAATTGTTAATTTTTTTAAAATAGTATTTGTAATCTTATTTTAAATGTATCCTTTTTGTATCTTTTTAGCCTTGATGATGACCCACAATGGGGGTCGAAACGTTGGCAAACAATAAAATAGTTGAAACTATTCAGTTGTTTCATTTAATGACCGCCACCCGGACTAATTCCTTCAATAATTTAATTAAATTAATTTAATTTTAATTAATTTAAATTTTTAATTAATT
Source organism: Piezodorus guildinii (assembly GCA_023052935.1). Classification (NCBI taxonomy): domain Eukaryota; kingdom Metazoa; phylum Arthropoda; class Insecta; order Hemiptera; family Pentatomidae; genus Piezodorus; species Piezodorus guildinii. The sequence goes on along the minus strand of CM041293.1, from coordinate 161,376,737 downwards.
TAATTTATAACAAGAATTTAAAATATCTATGTACCTACTGTATGATTATTCATTGTTCAATGTACTCTTCTTTTATAGTACTGTTCTTTTATATGTACTCTTTTTTCATTATATATATATAATGAAGTTAGGGTATTAAACACCAATATTAAAAAAAGGTGATAGAAATAAATGTGAAACTTAAGACTCTGTGTCACAAACCCATTCATGAAACTATTAGGAAGAAGAAGGAAACACAACTGGAAGAGCAGTATGTCGGAACTGAGGAGCGATGCGGATTTACACCCAAGAGATCCTGTATTGGCCATATTTTCACTCTAACTATTCAGTTGTTTCATTTAATGACCGCCACCCGGACTAATTCCTTCAGTAATTCTCAACGGTCAACTAATTATATCCACAATGATAAATTAAATTATGTACCTACTGTATGATTATTCATTGTTCAATGTACTCTTTTTTATATCTCTAACAATAACATCATATATTAATTATTGTATAATAATATTAATGTTCTGTTTTTTTGTTATGTTGTAAGGCATGATTATGAGAACAATAAATTCTCGAAAAGTCGCATAGATAAAATTGTTTATTCATTGACTGAAACCTGAAAACAACACAAACTTAAATTATCAACAGTCGAGAACTGATCAAACAATATATATATATATATATCAAACAATTATTATATATGTATGTGTATAGTATTAATAACATAATATAGAAAAGAGCCAGGTTTAAGAAATAATACTATGTAATAAATAAAATCTTTGAAGTTAATGGAGAAAGGTAAAAAAAAATAAATAAAAAATGAAATAAACGTTTAATGCTAATTCTTATAATTAATAACTTATACTTTGAGATAATTTCCTCATGTTACTATGGAAGTTACTCTTTTGGAAAAGAACTTATATGAAAACTTTTAATTTTTGCTACTACATGAAAAAAAAAATATTGTATACAGTAATGATTGTGTTGATGATGATTTTAATGTATTTCTTACTCCTTTATTTCATTTATTTGTATTTATCTCGATTATGGATTGTTTTAGTATATATATATTATATTTTATGTAATTTGACTTCATCATTGTTTTCTGTATATATTATGCGAATGCAGTCTCATATCACTATTACTAATGTTCAATTAGAAACAAATTGTAATATATCTCAATAATTAAATCTTAATTTAAAAAAAAAACAAAAAAACTACATGAAAAGTCATAAAACATGTTTCATTGAGGGAACTAAGTTGTGTGAGGCGCACACCAGATTTTCCCCATTCAGCTGAGCCCTATACATCATTCTAAAATAAGATACTGCAATTTGACTGTCAGAAACGCTATAAGTATTTCATGAAAAAGGGGAGCTTCAGTATTCAATTTTCCTGACAAAGAAGTCATTGGTATCTCAAATTTCGTATGTTTCTCCGTTGTTTACAATATTCTCCAGTTTAGAAAATATTAAAATAATGTTAATATAAGTTTTCAAAAATACTGAATCAAGTTTTATTATAACCTATTCCATATATGATAGGAACTTCCGTAAAATGACACTTATGACACGAGCACAGGTCTCCAGCTAAATTTAGAAAATTATACATAATTAAACATTATCGCAATAAACATTTTTTAAACAATAATGTTTACAGGAATCTTTTCATAACTGTTGTAAATATAATGCATTAAGTACTATATTAATTGTAACCAAACAAGTTATATGAAATGCTTTATAAATTCTGTATTATGAAAAATAATTAATTTTTTTAAACCTTCAATTATAACTGTTTTGTCTCGAATTTTAAGCAAATTTGTTATGATTTCATTTATATGTATATATAAAAATAAAAAAAAAATTATATTGTAATTGCGATGTGAATTTAACTACTGTATATCTATTCATTGTGAATTCTATGCATCGTTAAATTTATTAAAACATTTATTCTGTCTCTCTAGCAATAACATCATTTATTAATAACTGTATAAAAATTTTAATATTCTGTGTCGTTTTTGTTTTTACTTTCACATACCTATATATAAAACATATAGTAAGGAAAAGTATTGCGACCGTGATAATTTTCCAATTCTAGTTTTCACTGTAAATAAACGTGTTAGGGTCCCTTGAGTCCAAATTATCAAATCCCGCAAAAAGGTCCGTGTGTGTGTGTGTGTGTGTAAGCCTAGCACAAAAACGAAAAGCCGTATGAAGCTGAAATTTCATATTTAAGACAACTATACTCCCGAGATGTTACAGCAGAGTTTTCCACATTATCAGCTAACCACAAGAGCCACTTTATACCATGCATTTTGGATCATTTTCTCAAAAACGGCTAAAAGGTTTTGATTAAACTCGATATATGGATCTAAAATGTAATAGGTTTATTTATAGACTGAATCTCTGTGGTCCAGTGGATAAGGTAAATAATCAACAGTCGAAAACTATCAAAATATACATATATATATATATATATATATATATATATATATATATATATATATATATATATATATATATATATATTATATTAAAGTAGATATATCTTATCAAGTGTTACCGTATTATTTTATTATATATCCATATCTTCTTTATTAGTATTTTATTATAATATCTTCCCTTTTAAATTATATTTCTTAATTAGTTAAAATAAACTGTAAATTTCATTTTCAGATATTAATCTTTAACCCATTCATGAGTAATTAATCATTAAATTTGTACACATTCACAAAGCTTTGCAAATATCAATAATAATTTTGTTTTGCTTATCAAAAGATCATCGAAGATATTTGTAAAAATTAAATTCCTTTTTTTTTTTTTTTAATATGAATACATTTAAGCATTTAGTTTGGACTAGTATAACTGTTACAATTGAAAATTAAAAAAAAATAAGTAATTTTTTTTCTTTATTCAGAATTTATAACTAAAACTTAAACTAAATATTATAAACTAAAACTTAAAGTTGTTATATTTATTTATTCAGTTACAATCGCTATGGTTATGAATTAAATTTAAAACTATGAAAGGATGAAGTTATGAAAAGATTCCTTTAAACATTATTATTTAAAAGAAGTTTATTGCGATAAATCTATAGTTATTAATTATCTATCACAATGGATGACAAAATCGCATTATAAAAATAAACTTGAGATAAAATATTTAAATATGATAGGAATGATGAGATATTTATTAAAATCTAAACATTATCAATATATATTCCAAATTAAGTTTATATATATATGCATATATAATATATATATATATATATATATATATATATATATATATATATATATTGTTTGATTAGTTCTGGACTGTTTAAGTTTAATTTAAGTTTTCTACTGTTCTAATGTTCCAGTCAATAAATAAATAAAAAATTGTAAGTGAATTTCTAATAATATCTTTAATGTAAATTCATTGTATCTACCACTGGGTAGAAGTGTTCTTTCTCAAGACATTTTCATGACTTTTTTTTTTCATTCCTCATATTTACATATCGTGTTCTTTAATACAGATCTAAATCACTATAAATAAAAAAATATATATTGTTTAATGTATTCTTTTCTGTATCTCTAACAATAACATCATATATTAATTATTGTATAAAAATATTAATGATCTGTTTTGTTTTTTCCACTGTTAAGGCATGAATATGAGAACAATATAGTCTCAAATCGTTGCATAAATAAAATTGTTTATTCATTGACTGAAACCTAAGAACAGTAGAAAACTTATATATATATTAATATATGAAGTTAATGTTCAATTTAGTAATAATTTCATTTTAACGAAGCGTCAAGTATGATTAATGAATGAAGAATAATCTACGAGATCTTATTATTCTTATTAATCTAAAGGTTAATAAGAATTAGAAGACCAAAATAATAATTTATTGGCAATACTTATTTTGAATATTAATTATTAATTATTATAATAAAATTATAAGATAATTAATAGAATAATATTTAATGTGCATTACTTGTTGAAAGAAATGAATTATAGCAAATGAAGAATTTCCAAACAAACATGATTCTACGCATGTTGAACATAGAAGAATGTGAGGTTAATTTAAGAACAAATATATTCTTAGGTACTTTGATTAAGTTTTCAAATTATATTATAGAAGTATTAAAAGTATACAAGTTCAAATTATAACCTTAATCTGTTATGATATTAAATTAATATTTCATTAGACTAAATGTAAACAACAATTACTGCATTTGATTGATGTTGTATTACTGACCTGCTAACCCAAACAATAGTGTTTATGAAATAAGTTCATCATTTGAATAATGGCATAGGAATTAGTATCCGGAGTGGAACTTATTATGTGATTATGATTAATTCAATTTAAAGTCAAAAGGAAACTACCCCATTCCGAGATGTTTTGTTTCCAATTAGCAGCGAGTGACAAAGTTGTTCATTAAAAATTTTAACAAAGGTGAATTTCTTTGAGTCAGATTTCGTGCTATTCAGAATTGACGTGTCAATATATCTCTTTAGAACATAAAGAGGAAATTACAGGATATTATGGTCATTATTATAAGCATATGATATGATAAACAAACAATAATCACTTGTATATAATTAAAAAGTTTTCAAAAACATGCAAACAATTGTCATAAACGAATATAGCAAGAGTCTTAAGTTTTGACAAGTCCAGGAGTCTTTGAGGCCTAACTGGTTTTCTTGAAGCGGTCTAGTAACATTAGTTCTAATAACATGAACCTCTAAACCTTCCAAGATTAATTATCGTAAACTTGAAAATCAAAATTATAAAACACACGTTTGTTCGTACCGCATGGTCCAGGGAATGCTTAGTGTTACGAAATCCCTTGACGCAATGGAAGCCTTACAATCTGTTTACAAGTGACTCAATTAATGAGTTCTTTAATCCATTTCGAAATCGAAATTATTAGAGAGTTTTAGAGTAATTAGCCCGGGTCGCTAAAAATTACCACAATATACGCATGATCAGAAGAGTTGCTCTTATAGCTAATTGAGAGGATCAGGCCAATGGAGCGGAGGATTCCAATTAGTTTTATAAAGTTAATGTACTAAATAATACAAAGGGGATTATAAAATTTCTTTTTTATCCATAATTATGATAATTGTATAAGATCTGTATATGATTTCTGTTGAAATTAGTAACGTCGAATTCAGCAGTGATAAAAGGGATAAGGGTGTTATTATTACGAACATACGTTATACGTTAGTGCTCTGAGTACTTACATTTGTGTTGAATATTCCAGTATCCTCATCACTATTTTAGTCCTTCGAGGTAATCTAGGGGTTTCAGAGAGGTGTCAGGTTTCTTCTATCAGCCGTCCACTAAAAAATTTATCCCCAAGACACAAGAGTTCACGGTACTACGTCTTCTTGAGCGACAAACGGCCGTTAGCTAACTGTCCAGAAGAGGAGGGTGAACTGCGAGGAGGCATGACTTAGGTTGGCCGATTACGACAAGGGTATGGATACCCTAGCCACGTGGGCCCTGGAGGCCAGACTACAGCACGGCTCCAGCGGAGAGCGCGGACTACAGCCTCCAGTCGATAGGTTCGCTGACGTCAGTCCGGCTGCAGGTCGTTATCGCCGGCGCTATTGATCCAGCCTCACTCTCTCCATCTCTGTACCACTGGCCATCTCCATCTTGTCCAGGAGGATGGAGGCTCAGAATATCCAGTATTATTCTTCTGCTAGGTCCTGATACTCTAGATCTCGGCTCTAATAGAAGAATAGTTAGATCTAGGAATCCTTTTCCTATCCGGTGGGAAAACCCAACATTGGACGATTCTCGTAACCAAGCAATACAGACCATAATCCTACCGCATCAGCATATTGATCGATATATAAATTTTTGAGTTTTTAAGGCTAAACAACATTAAAAATCTGGTGCGCTCAAAACAAGACTTTCACTTACCTCCGTTATTATACCAATTAAAGAATTTTTAAGCAAATTTAGATACGAAAATAAATTGTTAAAGAATTATTTACATTGAATTTTAGTAGAAACATATGTTTTATTAAATAATCTATTATACTATTATCTATGACAATCAGTTTGTTTTATCGGCTTTTCATCACTCTCTGTTTGCTTTTACCATAGTATGTATAAGATAATATTATTAAAAAATATTTAGCAATCCAACGGTATATTATACATGTATATTACGGTTCTTAAGTTCAAAAACATTAATAAAATATTTTTGCAGTCATTTCCTGTAATTGGATATCAAATTCGTTCAACTTCTATATTTACCTGTTTTTTTTAGCAATGCTAATCAGAAGATATGGTCAATTTAATAAAAACTAAAAAATTAAAGATACTTTAGAGAAAGAAATTTTAAATTGTCGGCATTCAAGCCCTTTCAGACTATTTCAACTACATGAAATTAAACCCCATTAAATTGTACATCGGTATAGCGAGTTTAATTACGTTTACGCGCGGGAGTTACCACACACACACACACTGACCTTTTTTCGGGACTTGGTCATTTTCTCAGGGGACCCTAAAACGTGTATTTCCGTCGAAAACTCGAATCCGAAAATTTTCAACAATCGCAATACTTTCCCTTACTGTATATTTCATAAATAGGTAAGTGAAAGTAAAAATAAATTATTCAATCGCCATTTTAAAATTTCAGATAACGAATTTTAAAACGGTCATGTATTATACATGCTAGTGGACATCCGTGCAAATGTTGATTCGCATAAAGTATCAATTCGTTATCTGAAATTGTGGTTGAAAAATTTATTTTTACTTTCACTTACCTATATAAGAAATATATAGTAAGGAAAGTATTGCGATCGTGAAAATTTTCGAATTCCAGTTTTCACCGGAAATACACATTTTAGGGTCCCCTGAGTAAAATGACCAAGTCCTGAAAAAAGGTCTGTGTGTGTGGGAACTCCCGGACGAAAACGAAAAGACCTATGAAACTGAAATTTCATATTTAGGACAACTATACGCCCGAGATTTTACAGAAACTTTTTCATCAAAATCAGCTAACCAGAAGAGCCACTTTATACCTTGCATTTTGCACCTTTTTACGATTTTCTCAAAAACGGCTCTAACGATTTTGATTAAACTCCCTTTATCGATGTATAATTTGATGGGCTTTAACATCATGTAGGTTTCATTTAGATTCAAATAGTCTGACAGGGCTTATAATATACCATTGATAAACTACGGCTAAATATGCATGTTGTAAGAATTTGAACATACGATTAAAGGAGAAAAGTGGAAGAATATTTGCTTATACAATTTTTGTGTTTTCGAACACAAGAATAGTAATATAGACGTATAATATACCGTTGGATAGCTATAGATTTTAGAAAAAATATTATATAATACACGGAACTGTAAAGGTTAATAAATAGTGATGAATAGCCGATAAAACTAACTGATTATTTTAGATAATAATATAATAAATTATTTACTAAAACACATGTTTCTATTGAAATTTATTTTAATTAATTCTTAAACGATTTATTTTTATCTCTGAATGTATTTAAAAATTCTTAAATTGATTTTAACAACGGAGGTAAGTGAAAGTCGTGTGTTGGACGCACCAGATTTTTTTTTTTTTTAACGTTAAGAGTAATTATTTATAATTATTATTATGACTAGTGTTGGGATGTTGAAAGTTGACTGGGGTTCATATTTAAACTTTTTATTTATTTAGCAAAGAAGAGAAAAAAACTTTAGATAACCCCAGTGAATAGTATTCAAGGGCAATCTTTAGGATAACAATAGTTAAACTGCCGAAACTTTGAAAAATTTATATACAGAATAGTAAAGGGAAGTGACACGAGAAAAACTAATATTCAATAATATATAACACCAATCATCTTTAAAGTCAAATATATTAAATTTTAATTTATATTCACTTATTATTAGACAATTTATACTTTTAATTATTTATGAATTCCAATACACGTTTCTTTTAATTTATTTTCCATAAATAGGCTTGCGTGGTACTGGGTTGGACATTTCAGCCTTTGGAATCTTGACTAATGATCATTACCAAGTGGCCAGCTGGTCAGGATTTCTTCACTTCCTCTAGGAATTTGTATTTGCGAAAGGTCAGGTACCCATTTTTCAGTAGGATAAGATGGGTCATTGGTTTGCTGCGATGTACGTATCGTACAACATGAACCTTGCATTGAGTTCATATTTTTTTTTTTTTTAAAGTTGTGATCCTCATTATCCGATTGTAGAAAGAAAAAAATGTTTTAGGTTCAGTACTTAGTAGTATTTCGTACTGTTTCTAGGATAACGGCTGAACTTTCAATTAATTCGTGGTGGGTCTCAACACGCCAGGGCCGATACACGGCTTAAATAACAGAATAAATAATTATTCTGCCAAAGCTGGGTTCGAACCCAAATGTCGGAGATAAATAGTCCGGTACGCTATGTGTATTGGATTTTAAAAAAATACTTAATTATCATGCAAATTTGGTTTAGTTTCCAATAAGGAACATAAAAGTAAACTTAATTAACTACTAAAATACTTTGGAGTACTGTGGTTTTCACCATGCTTTGTATGAGATTTTTTATAATATAGACGAATTTACTTGGTTGTTTACTCTCAGGGAAGGTTCGTTTCCAATGAAAACTCGAATCTAGAATTTTGAACGATACTAACATTTATTAGATATAATGGGTAAGTTAAAAGTTATTTTTAAAAATCTGAAATGAAGATTACCATAGGCGCATAGCCTCGAGACCACCTTATTACGTCCCCTACGAAAGACGTAATTAAGGAATTTTACTCCTATTAAAAAATCCTAGGGCCATCTACCAGGTTTAAACCATGTAATAAGCCGATCAGTAAAATAGGAACTAAGTTAAGTCGAGTGTTGATTAATAATGAACTAATGAGGAATTTTTTCAGAATAAAAAACGTCTAATAGACCAAGGTATGGATGGGAAGATAATGCTGATAACAAATTTTCCATTTAGGTTCTACCAAATTTCATTTAATAAAAATAAGTTTGTGACTCCTTTCGTTCCCTTATAGGAAATCTAGTAAGTTTTCTTGCGACGAATTTAAAATTTAAAATATCAAAATTTCTCTCGTTGAAGCTATTTGATAGATAATCAAATTCCCTACAACGGGTTCGAACCCGCAGGTGGTCCTAGGATTATTTAATGGGAGTAAAAATCCTTAGTTATGCCGTCCTTCGGAGGGGACGTTAAAAGGTGGTCCCGAGCCTATGCGATGTCAGGTACTCGCTAAAAATTCCTATAATAATAAAAGCTGGATAGGCAAAATTTAGGATTCCCATTGTAGCATCGTTCGATTAGCCATAGTAGCATAAAGTGACGTTAAATAAACAAAAAACAAATTCCCTACAAAACGTAAAATCGGTTTAAAAACAGCTGAGATATGACTTTTTGAAATTGGCGATGGTGATAGGCCATTTCCTTTGATTAATTTAGTGCTTTCCATATTGGGTATTTGCCTGTCAACAGCTATTTGAACTCTTATATTATTATTATACTATTTGGAAATAATAATCCATAGTGTAATAATTTGGTTCTTTTATTTTATTTTATTTTTTTGGGTGGGGGGAGAGGAGGTAAAATAGCAGAAGATTTGGCCAAGTTCATGCCAACCTCCGAATTTCGTTCTACTTAATTTTTCATTCTTTGTGAATCCTGAGTAATTCAAGAAGAGTCCTGAAGCCCCAGGTTCAATCCACTGAATGAATAATTAATCATAGCAATAAAAATAAAATAAAATTAGGAACATTTAAATTTATACATCGCACCCAGATTCTAGTCCGACTGTAGCACATAATCAGTTATTCTTTTTACATTCATTTACCTATGTATGGAATATATAGAGAAAGTATTGAAAGTATAAACGTTTCCGAAAATAAACGTTTATGGATCCAAATGACCAAGTCGAAGATGTGTTCTTTCTCTTCAACAATAACATCATCTATTAATAGCTGTATAGAAATTTTAATATTCTGTGTTGTAGTGTTTGTTTTTACTTTCACTTACCATATATATAAAATATATAGTAAGTGAAAGTATTGTGATAGTGATAATTTTCAAATTCCAGTTTTCAACGGAAATACACGATTTATGGTCCTCTGAGTCCTAATGACCAAGTCCCGCAAAAAGGTCTGCGTGTGTGTGTGTGTGTGTGTGTGTGTGTGGTTACTCCCGGGCGGAAACGGTAAGTCCTATGAAACTGAAATTTCATATTTAAGACAGCTATACCTCCGAGACGTGACAAAACTTTTTTCATTAAAATGAGCTTACCAGAAGAGCCACTTTATACCATGCATTTTGCACCTTTTTTCGATTTTCTAGAAACGGTTCCGACGATTTTGATTAAACTCGCTATATCGATGTAAAATTTAATGGGCTTTAATATCATGTAGGCTAAATGGTAATAAAATAAAAATGGTCTGACAGGGCTTAAATGCCGATATTTTAAATTTTCTTCCTCTAAAGTACCTTTAATTTTGTAGATTCAATAATAATAACTATATTATCTTGTTAACTTTGATGAAAAACAGGTAAATATATAAATTGAATAAATTCGATACCCAACTAAAGGAGAAAACAGAAAAAATATTTTTTAATGCAATTTTTCGTTTTTGAACATAAGAGCAGTAATATACATACATGATATACCGTTGGAAAGCTAAAGATTTTAGAAAAAATATCATCTCATACACAAGCTTTTAAAAGTAAATAGAGAGTGATGAAATGAACATAAAACTAACTGATTATTTTAGATAATAATATAATAGATTTTCTAATAAAACACATGTTTCTATAGAAATTCAATTTAATTAATTCCTTAATAGTTTCACGTATTTTTATCTCTAAATGTTTTTGAAAATTTTTACATTGATTTTAAAAATGGAGGCAAGTGAAAGTCGTGTGTTGCCCGCACCAATTTTTTTAATTAATATTATAGGAATATATCGATTATTTAATGAAACACACATTTCTTTTGAAACCCATCCATTCTTTCGTTCCATCTCTAACTTTATTTGAAAGTTCTTAAATTGATTCTAACAACGTAGGTAAGTGAAAGTCATGCGTTGCGCGCACTAGGCTTTTTTCTTTTGTTTTGTTTCTGAAGATGGATACCCTTATGGTCAAATCACCATCTTCATTACCTGTGAATTCCTCACAAAAAATGACAACCGAAAAAAAAATTATAATAGTTATTTTAAAATTACTGCAACATAAAATAAATACATACATATTAATACCAATAAGTTACATGTTTTCTTTAGTCGGAGTTGGTAAATGCTTAAGACCTTTTAATCTGCTTTGCATTTAACGTTTTTTTCTGATCACTAAATTCTAAAGGAATTCTCGACGTTAAAAAGGATTTGGACAGATTTTCTCATGGCTGGAAGATAAGCACTAGGCTCAGAAAGTTTATTACGAATAGGGTAAGATGTGTGAAACGATGAAAAGTGTAAACATTCTCAGGGGACCTGATGTCATCGGGTAATTTCTTGTTGACCTGAGTTAATGGAAAAGGGGAAAATCAAGTTAGCCATTTCCAATTTGTAACAGTAAGCGATTCGTCTCTTTTCAGTTGCTTCCTGATCCTTTGCTCTGCTCAGAAAAATAATCATGGACTCTTTCAACATAAGAATAAATTTCATATATTGCAATTCTTATATTTATTGTAAAAGAAAAAAATCAGGTGCGCGCAATAAACAACACTTTCACTTTCCTCCGTTGTTAAAATCAGTTTAAGAATTTTTAAATACATTTAAAGATACAAATAAATTGTTAAAGAATTGTTTATTTTGAATGTCAATTGAAACATGTGTTTTATTAAATCTATATATATATATATATATATATATATATATATATATATTATATATAAAAAATCTCGTGTCACAATGTTTGTTCGCGATAAACTCTGTAATTACAGAACCGACTTTGATCAAACTTCGTAAGTATCTGTCTGTTATTTGGTCCAACTTAAATGATAGGATAGTTTTTATTACTATTCTAAATGGTTGAAAAATATATTTTTCTAAAACGTAAAACAAAATTTGTTTAACTGTGGCAACACTGGTTCCAATGTGGTAACCTTCCCATATCATGACATATGTGATTTTTAATTCAAATATAAGTGTGTGTTGATTGTATCTATGCGTTCTGATTTATAAAATATACATTCACATTATATTTTCTAGTTATAATAAAATACATATTACTATACGTTTCCAGAAAAATTATAAGTACTTATTTGAATGACTTGCTATGAGTTATGAGTTGCAAAGGAGTTATGATGATATACAACGGTTATGTTTAAAAGATAAAACGATGTTATTAAATAATTTGGATGTGGCTACTTGGTACTGGTATCTTATTGTAACACAGAGTAAATAAAATTGATATCTGACATGAAATAATAATCTTTTATTTATCAAAAACAGAATAGCTCATTGCTGTTCACCTGTGTTTCTTTTATATCACCTCATTCAACATAGTCACTATCAACATTTTTTGTAATTTGTAGAAATTATAATTTAAATTATTTTATTTATCAAATTGAATTCGACAACCGCAAACAAAGATAATGCAGTGTAGTTTTTGTTCTATTTTTTCAATGTGTCTCAAATTTAAGATAAATTTATTTTAATTTTATATTTTAATATTCGCGAGCAAAGCCGTGGGTTACAGCTAGTAATGTATTATCTTTTTATCTACAACAGTCAGTTAGTTTTATCAGCTTTTCATCACTATCCATTAACCTTTAAAATTCCGTGTATCAGATAATATTTTTTCTGAAATCTTTTGCTATCCAACGGTATATTATACATCTATATTACTATCCTTGTGTTCAAAAACAGAAAAATTGCATTAAAAAATATGTTTGCACTTTTCTCCTTTAATTGTTTATTAAATTCGCTCAACTAGCATATTTACCCATTATTTATCAATGTGAATAAGACGATGTTCCAATTTTTTTTAAATCTAAAAAATTAAAGGTACTTTAGAGGAAGAAAATTTAAAATATCGGCATTTAAGCCCTGTCAGACTATTTCAATCACAATGTATTTTGAGGATGAAAATTTGCGAATCTGAGCTTTTGAGGAAATATTTGCACTAGGGCCAAATTATTAAGTCTCTATATGTATTAATAATAAGTTTGCTGGTTAGTTCATTCATTTAACGCCTCTTTTGATGATGTGGCTAATTTGACGATGCTATAGTGGGAGTCCAAAATTTGGCCTATTCAAGGCTTAAGTAGGAAAGGGATTTTTTTTTCTTTATTGTGGTGACAATCACCAGGGTCATGTTCGCCTTTGCACCGTTAGACACAGGTTAGATGATTATAGGAGTAGAGGGAGAGTATAGTTTAGAGCTGAGAAAAAAGATGGTGTGACTTTAGGAAGAGAATGATGTTAGTTATATGAGGAGAGGAATCAGAGAGAAGAAGCGACAGATCGGTGGGGAGGTTGAAAAGAATACGAGAAGCGGTATATTGTCGGCATTCTGTGTGGATATGGAGTATTGAAAGAGGAACCTGACATGATCGACAGAGAGGCGGATGTCCACGGGCCATGAGATAACCGTGTCTCACCCGAGAGTGTCCTATACGAAGTCGCGCGAGCACAACCTCTTCGCGTCGAGACAACCGGCAGAAAGACCCCCAAGGGCCAACACGGGACCGAATATGGCGATAAGGGCGAAAGGGATCTTTAACAAGTACCTTTGGCATCGCATAGGCTCAGCACCATGTTTTTAGGTCCCCTCCAAAGGACGCCGTAGTTAAAGATTTTTTTATTCCTGGTAAAAAATGCTAAGGTCACCTGTAGTAATAGTAAGAGTTCGTTTGTGTATGTGAGTGCAACTCTAGTAAAAAGAAAGAAAAAGTCATACAGTTTAGGTAACGCTCATCACATAGATACAAGTACACGATGGCCTTAGCTGCATCTAGGCGCCATTCCTACGCGGGACCTTCTTAATGGATAAATAGGATTTCTAACATCCGATATACCAAAAATTTGGCTCAGTCAGATTTAAGAAAAGCGCTGAGGGAGGCAGGGAAGGAGTATTGGCTACTAAGCGACTGAGGAGTCTCCAGCATTCTAACTTTAACTGAATAAATTGAAATACAATATTCATTATAAAAGAAAATCTGGTGCGGGCAACACACGACTTTCACTTACCTCGGCTGTTAAAATCAATTTAAGACTATTAAAAATGTTAAATATCGATTGTATATGTAAAGATAGTTGTGGCACTGAACTTCCACCTAGGTGTACAGCAGCCCAACAACAAACAGTACAGTCCAGTTGGTAGCGTCCCCTGCGCCATGTTGTTTATATATATAGCAGTAATAAACAAGCTGTCTAGTACAAGGTTCTTTTATTCCACTGCCTAATACTCTATAACTTTAATAGGTTATGGGCCCAGAGTATTTTTGTGCAGAGCATAGTATTTGTGTATAGTGTCAACGCGTAGTCGCGAAGTGATATTATTTTATTAGTGATTTTTGTTTACCGGTACTATGGCGTCAGTTACTACATCAGAAGTATCATTTAAAGCACAGAGTGGTTGCTTTATATGTGGGGATAAAAGACATTTCAAGGCACAATGTCCCAAAAATAAGCAGAACCGTGGAAGTAAATCTTTTAATAGAAGCTTTCGTGGGAAAAGAAGAGGAACAATCCAGGGAAATACGGCAGATGTAGATGAAGAAGTTGTAATGGTGGCCCTAAATTGTGGTAATATTAAACTATCATCTAACAATGTGTTTTTAGTCGATTCAGGTGCGAGTAACCATCTTTTTAAGGCAGAATTGGAACCCCTTTTGTCAAATGTTTCGAATCTTGATCATGATGTTGCCATACATATAGCTAATGGTGATAAAATGTTTACTAGAAAAGAAGGTACCCTAAGAGTAACCTCTCAAGGTAGGATTGTAAACATTAAAGGTTTAATAGTTCCGGGGTTAAAACATAATTTATTATCAGTGAGTGCAGTTACCTCAAAAGGCTTAAAAGTGATTACAGATTCTAAGGAGATGAAAATCTGTGGAAGAAATTTTAAGCTGAGTTGTCCACGAGTGAATGGATTGTACATATTTACTTTTGATGATCCCAGTGATAATCAAGGCAAGTGCAACATTTCAAGTGCTACGGATGGAGATCTATGGCATAAACGGCTAGGACATTTGAATCGGCATGGACTCAAAAGTTTAGGATTACCCTATAGTGACAAGAAGTGTTCGGCATGCATTGAAGGTAAGGCTACTAGACAGCCCTTTTCAAATAATAGGAAACGCACTTCAAAGGTTGGTGAATTAATTCACTCTGATATATGTGGTCCTTTCAATCCTGAATCAGTTGAAGGACATAAGTATATGCAGGTGATTTTGGATGACTTCACTCATTTTGTGCATGTTAAACTTCTCCATATGATTCGCTCTTCAAACCTGATTCGCTGAAACAAACCTGATGGATTATATTGCGGAACTAGAAAGGCAGCAGGGTGTCCCGGTGAAAAGGCTACGTTTAGATAATGGAGGAGAATTTACGTCTAAATTTTTTCAAAAATATTGTTCAGATAAAGGTATAAAATTAGAATATTCATTGCCATATAGCCCTCAAATGAACGGAAAGAGTGAAAGAATGAATAGGACGCTATTAGATATGATGCGTACTAAGGTATCAGATTCCGGCATCCCCAAGTTCTTGTGGGGGGAAGCAGCTCGATGTTCTGCTTATGAACTGAATAGGTCACCTACATCAGCCTTAAATAAAGGTGAAACTCCCTCATTAATATGGAATGGCAGAAATGATCTGTCTAAACTTCGTATATTTGGTTGCCGAGCATGGCCTACCATTCTTCCTAAAGGTTCCAAATTGGATCCCAAAAGCAAGGAGGGGGTGATGGTTGGTTATTGTGGTGGTGGGTATAGGATTTGGTTGCCAGACGAGCAGAAAGTTATTAGATCTAGAGATGTGATATTCGAGGAGAGCCAAATGCCCTATAAAGAAGTTAAAAATGTACCTATTGTCTATCATAATAGTGGTGGAAGCTATGAAGAGGGAAGGAAAAATGGTGAAGAGAATAACACTAATATTTCAGAGCAGCCAGAAGAAACTTCTAGACCTCAGAATGATTGTAATCCAGAGCAGTCAGAAAACCCTTCAAGACTTCAGAATGAAGAATCCAATCCAGAGCATTCAGAAGAAACTTCTAGACCTCAGAGAAACCGGTCAAAACCTCATTTCCTAAATGATTATGAGTTATATAATGCATACTGTATGGTAAGCCGATCAGATGGAGTTCCATCATCTTATGAGGATGCTAATAAAAAGGAGGAATGGCAGGAAGCCATTATTAAAGAACTAAAAGCTCATGAGAAGATGAACACTTGGTCTGAAGAGGAAGCACCGAATGGAAGTGTCCCAATCACAACTAAATGGGTTTTCACAGTGAAGGAAGATGGAATCAAAAAGGCCAGATTGGTAGCAAGAGGGTTTGAAGAACAAACTCAAGTTGATTGTGTATTTAATTACTCGCCAGTTTGCCGAATGGATACTGTAAGAACTCTCTTGTCATTTGCATGCCAAAACGATTGGAGTATTAGACAAGTTGATGTGCCAACAGCCTTTCTCAATGGCTCACTGGACTATCCTGTGTTTATAAAACCACCTAAAGGTGTAAGTTGTTCTACAAAAACTCTGAGACTAAATAGGCCACTTTATGGACTTAAGAAAGCACCAAAGTATTGGAATGAAAGATTTAATTCTTTTATGTTAAAACTGGGATTTAAAAGATCCCAATATGATTTATGCCTTTACTACAAGAGTAGGGTGTTCTTTGTTCTTTTTGTGGATGATGGCCTAATTACAGGGGATGAAAAGGCTATTGAAGAATTAGTGAACAATTTAAAAGGAGAGTTCAGCATTAAAGAAATGAAGGCTTCTCAATTTTTAGGGATGAAGATTGAAAGGCAAGAAAAGAAAATAAGGGTTACACAAACCCGCTTTATTGATAAACTCCTTGAAGATTATAATATGGAAGAGTGCAGGAAGGTATCAACCCCCATGGAGGTTGGATTTAAGCTTAACGCTGATAGTCCACCTTTAGATGAAAATATACCATACAGGAGCTTGGTATGTGGACTTATGTATCTAAGCACAACAACTCGACCGGATTTATCATTCCCAATTAGCTATTTATCTAGATGTTTAGATAAAGCTACCCAGCAGTCTTGGAAAGCTGCAAAACGAATACTCAGATATCTCAAAGAAACTCGAGATATTATGGGTCTTACTTTCAAACCAAGTGAGAACCTAGGACTTATTGGTTATTCAGATGCTGACTGGGCAGGTGACATAGAAACACGAAAGAGTGTAAGTGGCTTTGCAGCATTCTGCGGAAGCAATCCCATAGCTTGGCATTCAAGAAAGCAAGCATGTGTGGCTCTGTCAACGATGGAAGCGGAGTACATTGCAGCAGGAATGGCATCACAGGAAATTGTGAGTTTAAGTGGTATAATTAGTGAGTTTAGTGGTGAAACATTAAGTGGAAAACTGTTGGTGGATAACACTAGTGCTATAGCTTTTATAAAGAATTGTGAAAACTCTAAACGAGCAAAACACATTGATATAAAATTCCATTTTGTTAAAGATCTTATTTCCAAAGAAATAATATCTGTGGAACACATCAATTCTGACCGCAATGTGGCAGATTTGTTCACAAAACCACTTGCCTTTGATAAGTTTCAAATGTTTCGGAAGGCTTTAATTAATTAATATATTAATGTCATTTATATATATTGTGCTAAAATTGTTGTATAGAATTTTGTAATAGTATAATATTTTTACTTGCTTTGTTGTATAGAATTTTTTAATAGAATAATATTTTTACTTGTTTTGTGGTGTAGAATTTTGTAGTAGAATAATATTTTTACTTGTTTTGTATGTGAGATACAATTGAATATTTACTTGTGTATGTATATATTTGAAAACATTCAATTGAGGGGGTGTGTTAAATATCGATTGTATATGTAAAGATAGTTGTGGCACTGAACTTCCACCTAGGTGTACAGCAGCCCAACAACAAACAGTACAGTCCAGTTGGTAGCGTCCCCTGCGCCATGTTGTTTATATATATAGCAGTAATAAACAAGCTGTCTAGTACAAGGTTCTTTTATTCCACTGCCTAATACTCTATAACTTTAATAAAAAAAACATCAATTTGAACATTTTAAAGTTAATTTGAATAATAAATTTATTTAGTTTCGTTGAAACATATGATTTGGATTACATAATATGCTTCACTAACGACCACTCACTGCTCCCAGCATTAAGAGGTGCTGTAGCCTACAACATCAGGGTTCAAACGACAACTCGCAGGCTCAAACCCAGACTTCTGCAAGACGTTGTTCTGTGGCATGGTATATACAAAGGCATGGTGTTTAAGTGGCTCTTCTGGTTAGCCGAATTTGTTAAAAAAGTTGAAATGTTAATAAAGTTGCAACATCTAGGGCGTACGGTTGTCTTTAATATGAAATTTCAGTGTTTTATGACTTTTGTTTTCGTGCTAGATTTAACACACACACAGTTATTTCAGTTGAAAACTGGAAATCGACAATTTTCAACAAGATAATATAGTTATTTTTATAGAATCAACAAAATTAAAGGTACTTTAGAAGAAAAAAATTTAATTATTAGCATTTAAGCCCTGTCAGACTATTTTTATCAGAATAAAACCTACATGATATTAAAGCCTATTGAATTTTACATCGATATTGAGAGTTTAATCAAAATCGTCGGAACCGTTTTTGAGAAAATCATAAAAAGGTGCTATATGCGTGGTATAAAGTGGCTCTTCTGGTTAGTCGAATTTGTTAAAAAAGTTGAAATGTTAATAAAGTTGCAACATCTAGGGCGTACGGTTGTCTTTAATATGAAATTTCAGTGTTTTATGACTTTTGTTTTCGTGCTAGATTTAACACACACACAGTTATTTCAGTTGAAAACTGGAAATCGACAATTTTCAACAAGATAATATAGTTATTTTTATAGAATCAACAAAATTAAAGGTACTTTAGAAGAAAAAAAATTAATTATTAGCATTTAAGCCCTGTCAGACTATTTTTATCAGAATAAAACCTACATGATATTAAAGCCTATTGAATTTTACATCGATATTGAGAGTTTAATCAAAATCGTCGGAACCGTTTTTGAGAAAATCATAAAAAGGTGCTATATGCGTGGTATAAAGTGGCTCTTCTGGTTTGCCGATTTTGATGAAGAAGTTTTTGTAACATCTCGGGCGTATAGTTGAAAACTGGAATTCGAAAATTTTCACGATCGCAATACTTTCCCTTACTATATGTAGTAAGTGAAAGTAAAAATTGACTTCTTTACATTTTTAAACTTTAATTAAACAAAACAAAAAATGCCTTCTCAATACCGTGTATTTCCTCCTGTGGCTCTGATGACTGCTTCAATCCTCCCAGGCATACTTTGAATGTGGATAGCTACCCGTTCCTGGGGTATGGCCTCCCACTCTTCCACTAGCACTATCCTGAGGTCCTGTAGGGTAACTGGAGGGTTTGGGTTTGGTTATCAGACACACCTCCCAAACTAGTCCCGTAGCTGTTCTATAAGTCTGGGCTTTGAGCTGGCCACCGCTGAGTACGAATGCCGACCTCATTCAGGCAGTCTGCAACTACATTTGCTGTGTGTGGCCGGGCATTATCATGCATTAGGCGAAAATTATCGCCAATGAAAGGCTTACCAAGCATTACATATTCTTTTAGAACGTCCGTAATGTACGAAATGGCATTGAAGGACCATCTGTTGAACACATGGAAGTCCGTCCTCGTTCGTGATCTGATACCTCTCCACATCATAACAGACCCACCTGCGCAACACCGTTTCAGCGATGTATTTCATTTATAGGTAAGTGAAATGATAATGATAGGATCTGAAAATATACAAAATTACGGTGATTTTGAATATGAAAATGTTCACAACTAATGAGAACAAAACCACAAAAATATTAGAATAAATATAGAATTTAGTGGACTAATAATCTCTGGATACTGACTGGGACAGGATAATTATTTATTTAAGAATAGAGAGACCCTCCAGGGACTCATACAGCTTCTATAAAGAGGGTACCATATCAGGGAAACCCTATTAGTTGAGTGTGGTCTAACCACAATCACAGGAGTAATAGCAATAATTTCTTTTCCTAGTTCTCTTTGAAAATGTCTTACTTTAGCTGAAAGAACAGTTGGACCTTACCAGTGCAGAATTCGCAAAAGGAAAATCAATCATGGATCAGGACATCACTCTATGATAAGTTCTGAAGAGGAGAGAATACAATATCTGAACCCATCATTTGTTATTGACTTTATAAGTTCTTAAGATGGCATCAATCAAGAGGAGTTATAGGAAGCCCTAGAAGAACCAGGTATATAAAAAAAAACCTCCCAAGGTTGTCAGGTTACAATGGAGGGCACAGAATGTTTCCTAAGGGTTCAAGCTGGAATAACTGAGCCACTTTTCTCAAGTAGGGGTGTCCATCAGGGAGATGCATTGGCCTGTCTTGTTTTTAATATCAGCCTTGAAGTCATGAGAACCTCCAATAAACAACTGAGCGGTACAATAATAAACAGAACTGTGCAGCTTCTTGAATATGCTGATGACATTGATATAATGTGACAGTCATTCCATGCAGCCTCTGAAGCGTTTCAAGTCCTTACTGAAGCCAGTCAGAAAATAGGTTTAATTATAAACGAGACCACGGCAAAATACATAGTACTGGTGAGCAAGCAGTACAAGGCAAGAAGGTAAGTTTGGAAACAACAAATTTGTGAAAGTCAACGAATTTGTATACCTCAGCTGCCAGGTAAATGTGGAAACTTATATCTCCAAAAAGAATTAGGTCCCATATCATTAAGTCTAGTAAATGTTTTTATGGCCAACGTAATAATTCCCATAGCTGCCTGCTTTCAATAGAAACAAAGGTACAGCTATATAAAACTTTTATTCACCCAGTCCTCACCTATAGCTCTGAGACTTTGACATTGAGCAAGTCGGATGTGTTCGAAATTAAAATTCATGAGAGGAAGATCCTTCGATCAATCTACGGCGAAATAATGGAAGAGCAAGAATGGTGCCAAAGGACTAATCAGGAACTGGATATTGCAAAATTTATTCAACTAAAAAGGTTGAGGTGGGCTGGGCATCAGGCAAGGATGGATGAAAGATGCACTAAGGAGAGGATGCTTCACACAATGCCCGGACGTTACTTGGACTGTGGAACTGGATGGTGGCCGCAGAGGACCGGGACACATGGTGCAGGCTTATCCAGAAAGCCTTGACTCAGTAATGAGTTTTTTTATCCAATGGTTGAATAGCAATAATACACATAATTATTCAAGAACTAAATTCAAATACCTTATCACCTTATTATCCATAATGTCATAGCACCTGAAAGAGAGAAGGATAAGGATTATCTCAATAAAATATGCTTTTGGAAATCATTTCAACTGGCATCTATTTTGTCATCATGATTTACACAAAATACTTACACATTTTATTACAAAAATATCCCTCAATCTGAGTTTCATTATTGAACTAATTTATTGACACTGCTTAGTTCACTTGAATCATAAACTTGAGAGTGATAAAGTCAAATCAATTAGTAAATGCTGGTGACAGATTTTTGATATTATAACAATTAATTTTTTTATCTAACAACTAGCATATAACAAAAAAAGAAAGGTAACAATTAACATCACCCTAGTGATTTCCATCTTTTTTAACATAATTGATGGTGATAATAAAATAAAAACACTTGTGAAATTTAAACATTTAATAAATTTGTTCAGATATAGTCTTCAGAATAAACAGAAAAAATAAAGTTTATCAGGTTAGTTATACATTTTAATCTAAACTATTTTAGTATAATATAATTGAAAATAAAAAAATATATAGATAATCAATAAATTAAATACAACTTTACAGGTTCTATAGAACAATTATAACAAGTATCAAGTTTCAGCAATACTTTACATTTATACATAATGTACATGGTTTTACAAACCCGCTAAGTGAATATCATAATATTTACTTAGGATTTGACTTATAAATCTACAATTTAAATTAATTCAATATCACATTTTCTTTAAAAAATTAACAACTTAAACATAGCAAAGGAACATATAACCTATTGAATAGGGAAAATAAATATTACTATGGCGGCAGTGATTAGAACCAAGAAATAACTTTTTTTTTTCAGAAGTAACTGTAAACCAATTTATCTAAAAAAAAAATTTTTTTAAAGTTTATATATATCACAAGTTTTTATTACATGAACTACACTGATTCTTAATGCATTCATATAATTGAAGTCATAAAGTTTGTGTGTAATTAATCAATTTACAATCAGTATCTCAGACTTTAAAAACAAAAACCTCTTATTTAAAAAAAAAAACTTTTTTTTTTTTTTTAATACAGCTTGATAAGTTCAGATTGTGATATTCAAGATCTTTAAATTAATATTAAAAAAAAAAAAAATTGTCTTAGGTATTATTAAATCTACCAATGATAAAATTACAGATCTGTTTTTCTAATCTGCTCCAATAAAAAACAAAAATATTAATTTCCAAAACAAACTATACTTCAATGTAAATGAAGGGTTCCATCTTCAGTAATGACAAATATGGGAAAAAGATAAATAAAAAACATTATTTGATAATATAAAGTAAATACAGAACAGCTACTTACTTTAACAACTAAATAATGACTAATATAAAGAAAAGAGAAACTTAACATTATTTTTAATGTGATGTTGATATCACATTCATTTTTAATATTAACAATGAACAATAAAGTAGACATTTAACACATACTACCGTATTAAAACAATTCAATTTAATTAAAATTTTCAAATAAAATTGTATTTAACTCTTGTTTACAAATTCTATTTACATATGTACAAAACAATATTCAGGCAAGAATAGTCACCCTACTAAAACAAAAAAAAAAAAAGGAATAATTTACCAATGATTGTAAAAAAAAAAAAAAAAAAAAATGATTACAATTTTGTTAATTCTTCAATTAGAGTTAAATCTTTAGCATTAAAGGATAATTTGGAGACCACTAAGAACCCCGACTGGTATCCCATGGCCGTGTACAAGAAACTCTTCTTGTTGGTATTCCACGCAACCTAAAGCAAATATAAGTCTTAATGAGCTATGGAGAAAACACAAATTAAAATATAATACATAATTTTAAATGCCGATTAAAAAATCCTCCTAAATTCCATGTAAAATATTTTACAATGTGTTGCTAGGTGAACAATTTGTTTGCATGTGATACGAGGAAAAGTCATAGGTCATGGCTATGTTATTTTTAAATTTTTAAATCTAAAAAAAAAAGACTTACTAAGGATAGTATTAATGTGAGTAATAAACCTATTTTTATGCAGTAATTGCTAAAAGTAATGCTGAAAATCATATAATTTTGGTAGGGCTTACTCCACTTCTGTGTCAATAGTATCCTACTTAAACAATTACTTAATAATATATGAGGGTGCCAAATCTCTATACATATAGAATCAAAACACAATTATCGGTTTCCGCGAACTCCTTCTAACAGTACAGTAAAATTAGATTTTAACCAGAACATCCAAAAAAAAAAAGATGACACCTGTCAGAAATTGTTCAGTATCCTTCCCTCATTAAGTGGTAAAAATTCCCAGAGTTTTCCGCGTCAGGTTTTATAGGGGGGAGGAGAATCAGAAAAAATTTGCTTTTTTTATGAATATCTCAAAACATATTATCTTTATTGAAAACACCATTCTATACAAAATTAAAGTACATTAAAATATCTTTAAAAATGATTATATAAATGTTTTCACCAAAATGAATAGTTGCGAAGGTATTAAAGGGACAATATGCTGCGTATATTTGGCAAAATGAAGTAATAAAATATTGAATTCGGATTTTTAGCGGAAAACAAGTTTTTACTTAATGGCCTTTATCTCAAGAACTATTAAATTTACAGATGTCGATTACCACTCAAATCAAAGCTAATTAATCGGGCTATGATTTACTTTATCTTTATAATTGCCTTAGAAAGTACATTTTTTATAATATTTTCCACAATTAAAAAAAAAATAAATAACACCACATTCAGATTTCACCAGTGTGAAGCAGGGGGAACTCATTAGTATAATATAAGTACATAGTATAAATATATGTATACCCTGTTTATAGAAGAAAGTGGGTAGATGTCATTTACATTTTCAGAACCTCTCTCTTGAAACTTATCATACCTTCCAATATCGGGATCCTATAAACAGAAATATAAATTAATCATTAATTAGGATTTTTTACAAAATATCACCTTAATAATTGATACGTTGATTTCCAAAAGGTACTTGAGACAATTTTACAGAAAACGCAAAAATCTGTCATTTATTTATTATTGGACCAATTTACTTTATTCTTTTTTTATTAAAATCTAAAGTTGATTTTTTACTGTGTTACCAACTTATTTTTCCAAATTATTGCAATTTTCCCAAAACTTTCCAACAATTTAATCTGGATACTGTACTTTTTGAAATGAAACGTGGATATAATACCTTTTTCAGAAAGAATTAAAAGGGATATATTACTTTTTGGAAGAAAATGATAAGTTGGTAACAGTCACTATAACCATCCCTATAAAATATTACCGATAACTAACGTCTTAATAATGTTAATTACCAAGTTATGTATATTTCTTTATTCTCCCTCTGAGAAACATCTTTCCTTGTTATTAATCAACGTCTCAATTTTAAAGTATACTAATATCTTTCCTTAGTGAATTCTTTTTAAAATTTTAACTTTAAATCAAGACCAGTTTTTCATTAAAATAATAACCTAACAATATAACTACTATATGTGCATCCACACATAATAAAAATACAAATTTCCATAACAAAACTTACAGTTTTAATAGACAGGCCATATTTTTGAATAGCGTCCCATATGAATTTGATGGTATATTATTTTTGTGTGTTTCCTTCTCTTTCTGCTTTGGATTAAATTCCCCTGACCTGTCTTTGGCTTCAATATTGTACAATGTACTATTCAATATAACCTGAAAATAAGATTGTTATATTAATTATAAAACTATCTAAATACATAATAATTTATGATTTTGGATGCCAGTGAAATCTTAATAGCATTTCATATTTTTCAATTGTTAAAACATTAAAAATTAAATTGCCTCATTTGATAAAGTGTTAGGCTTAAAATACTAGTTTAGTCATTTAACATCACTTTTATGCTACTGTGGCTAATCATACAATGCAACAACGGGAGTCCTAAATTTTCCTATTCTGGTTTAATTACTATTAGTATCTTTACCGAGTACAAGATCGGGAACACTATTTTACATACCCTCCAAAGGACAGCATAACAAAATATTTTTTATTCTCTTTAAAGAATCCTAGAACCATCTGCCGGGTTTAAACACAGAGCTAAGGGCATAGAAGGCTGTTATGCCAGCCACTACCCCACAGATGACCCAGGAGCAATTATTTATTCCAATTTATCAGTCTTGAATTGAGCCTGGAGTCAAGGAAGTAGGGATTGCAATCCAGAAAAACGGATCCGGTAATCCAGCATCGTCAAACGTTTACGGGATCAGATAATAGCAATTTCGGCGAAAAAAAAAAAAAAGCGCAGTTTAATAAATAGGAACTTTAAATGCGTTCCATTTTGCGTGCCTGTGTGGTGGTGAGTCGTTTGACACCAAATTGCATCACACTATCGGTTCAGTTCAGTATCATTCGTACGCGAGACAATACATGTGTATCTGTTTTGTTGGTGCTTCGCTTAAATGAACATAAACAGATATTATTTTCTTGTTTTAACATACAGATCATTTAAGATGCTATAGAGGACATACACAAAAGAGATCGACCCAGTTAACTGTTTGAAGCAACCCTATAAATTTGTTTTAGAGAAATTATGACTCTCTTATGACAAGGTGTTAAATACTGAATTATATATGAAGCACTGCGTACATATCTATTGACATCTAGGAAGAGTGGGCTATGTTATTGCTCGCGCCTTCCTAGATTTCACTTTCTCAGATAGTTCAATTTATTAAGAGACTTTATTAAATCTAATATAATTAATCTAGTTAAGTTATAATTTAATTAACTGAGATGAGAATTATGATTAAAATAATATTAAATTATTAGTGAATGCAAACAAACAAGTCTTATATTTATAATAGTCACTATCATCATTTGATGAATTTGTCTAATGAATGGCATAATTATCACAATAATGAGCTTGTATTATAACTCTTTAAATTCTTCTTCTTACAATATTTTTTTTTTTTAAATAGCATTGCAGTACTAATTTCTTTGGTATACATTACACAAAATCAATCCTGATATTGAAAAAAACATATCGTGTTAATCATGTCACCTATCGGTTGACTTGTAAAGACGCTACAAACGTAGCCTTCAGCTGAAAAGGACCTCCTTCCACCTTCTACACTTGTCGGCTTTATTATCAGCAATAATAACCATCAAAAGCAGGCTGTTTTAACTGTCCTTAAAATTTTAATAATTACCTGAACTACTAGATTTTAATGGTTTGTTCGATGTCTGTTGAATTTGTCGTGTTGATGAATGTCGAATTTTTAACATTGAAAACAAAGTTGATTATATATGTGTGTGTGCGTGTTTTATAAACTACCTATAATGATTACAGTTATAGTTGAATAACTCACTAATAGTTCATCTTGGACTAAAAATCAAAGATCATCCTAATTTTGATGTTGCGCCCGGATCTGGCCATATTGATGAAAATTTGACCGGATCCAGGCCGGATTGAAAATGATGCTGGATTGCAATCCCTACAAGGAAGGTCTTTCCTGGATCTTTTGGTACCAGCCTCCATAAAAAAAAAAATACATATCACCTCCTTCACAACCTTTGGTGAAGAAATAGTAACAAATCTTCATTATATACTCATCCCAAGACCCTTCAAGAGTTGTAGGGATACAGATTGTTTAGTTTTTTTTTACTAGACACTTTTTTATTAGCTACTACTAGACTACAAATAGATCTCATAAAAAGGAGGCTAGTAAAACAAAGCTGCACAATCTTGATACTGGCAGGGTCAATTAATCCACTACAAAACACAACAGAACTTCCACTGAATCACACATGGTCTTAACTTAAGTTTAGAACCATTATCATTTAGAAGATAAAATAAAGTTGTGAGTATTTCTATAATTACCTATTCGGTGCAAGTCCCCACTCTATTGGAAATAAACCTTGACCGCCAAAAATATTGTATCAGGAAGTGTGGAAAAATTGGTATCCCATTAAAGGAAAAATCCTGTGCCATCTTATGTTTCCTCATGAACAGGTGCTAACAGCACAAGATGAGGAAGAAATCAGCAACCTGTTCAGGAAGATAGTTGGCTAGGCGGTCTTAAAATTAATCACGATAAAACTGAATATATGTGCACGGAGCATCAACCCAGCCTAAAGCGAGCTGAGTAGAGTGGATCAATTCTGCTACCTCGAATCCATGATACAAAGTAATGGCAGAACAGATGTGGGGATATAAAAATGGCAAGCAAGCAGGTAGAATTCCCTTAGTATGGAGCATATCCAGCCCAAAACAAAAAAAAAAAAAAAAACTGATCTATGATAAGAGTATAATACTTAACAGATCAGAGACATGGCCCACTTTCATGAACCAAAGGATAAACTTTTTTGCATTAAAAATGGATTTTCGGAGGAGAGCAAATATATAGGATTGAAATGATCAGAAACAATATTATTATAACAATCATATATAACTTACCTTTGTAAATTTCCGCTTATCTGAGTGATGCGAAATAGACTGCCTTAAAGCCAAGAAAAGCACTACCTGCCCATTATCATAAGATGTTATCGCACCATTCAGCCAATCGTTAACTGACACACTCTACAAGAGAAATCATCATTAATACGAAAAACAATGTTTAAAAATTAAATAAAACTATTAATATATTTATACTAACCCATGCAGTCGAGTTAATACCAGTTATTAACGGAGTGGTTGGATTAACAAAGCCTCTCACTGAGCTTAAAGAGACTGTTGTTTGCATCATTCTGAAATATAAATAGAACATTATTGACCATAAACACTAAAATAAAAATCTGACCATATATGGTATAAAAATCTGAAAATACAAATTATTTTTAAAAAAATTGTATGATCCAAATGGGAAGGAAAAAAGCCTACTACATTTTACGAAATCATAGTATTTCAAATCATTAAAACAACGTTTTTGGAAAATAATGTTTTTATTTTTTCTACAACTTTATTTAATACATTCATAATGAAGAAAGAAACAATTTTTTCAAACATTCTAAAGTTTTACTATCGGAAAAATCCACACTTTAATTAGCCTGTTAATCTCAGTAGATGTAACAACTTCTTCCTTTCTATGATCTCAATAATGTAACTCTTTAAATAGTACAATAATATTTGGCTTTCTTTATTCAAGCACTACAAAATTATAAAGCAAAAAAGTAAATATGAGTGGTAATATTATCTTACGTGTATGCATTATCATAGGTGGTAACTGCAGACATCCAATGCCGTAGCCAATCAACACTGGTAAAAAGGCCACGCTTAAGAACAGTATGTGGTGCTGTAGTGTCCATGATGTCCCAATACTTAAAGCTTTTGTCATACGAAGCTGTGGCCAAATAGTTATCACTTTCAGGGCTCAAGCATACTCCTATAACAGAAACATCGCTAGTTATAAACATTATTGAATAGAAGATAATTTATAGAAAATCATAATACAGATAAAATAATTCTCATGTTTTCTTAAGAGTATTTGACAGATTCACAAATGATTGTTCAACCAGAAAACTTATGTATACAAAAGGTTTTGCAAGCAAGTTGTAAAGCAATACATTCCTTTACCAAAAAAAACCTTAATTTTCTCCCTTCAGCTCCTCCTGATCAGTACTTCTATTGGTTCCATAACATATAATATCATGAAAAAGATTGCATTTGGTATGAACACATGGTCTTTAAAAATGTTTACCATAGTTCCTACCAAAGACTTTTTCTGACTTTTTAATTTAGACAAAATTACAAGATCAAAAACAACTTTGTCATTTTCAAGGTCTAAATACACATTATCAAGAGTACAAATGCTTACCCAGCTGTATTGAAATTCAGGAAAAAAAGAATTATTTTTTAATTGGCAAATAATTATAAATAACTGAAAATTCTATGCATTAATAATGCAATACACAATTAATTTTTTTTTCACTAATGAATAGAAAAATATACATTATATAAATATAAATAAACATATAAATAAGTAAACTAACCAGTTATAATGGAATGATGGGCCTGGAACACTTTAAATGGATAAATAATAGTATTCTTCCGAAGAAGTTTAGATTTTTCTTCAAGATTCCAAACAGCTACCATGCCATTGACAAAACCTGCAGCTATTATACTGAAAAAAAAAAAAAGTTTCTCACTACAAATGTAACAGAAAATTCTTAAAACAAGAAAATTATTACCCTGTATAAAACAAACAAATTATAAAACAATAATAATTTAAAATGCTGATATAACTTACTTATGTGGTTTAATTTTCGACCATGATATTGCGCTGCACTGCCACCTTTCATTAGACCATACTTCCAATTTCATCACAGGTTCAGGTTTGTAAAACCTTAAAAAAAAAAATTAATCAAATATTTGACAAATTTATAAATACGAATAGAAGAATTTAAGCCTATATTACGAACTATGTGTTGTAGACCCCCAGCCAAAAGACATATCCATGTCAATAAGTGAATGATGATGAGTTTAGTCAGAATGAACAGCTAATAAGAAACATATAGGTTGAAATTACAAAATGTTAGCATACACAAAACATTTCATTTTCTTTTGTTTTTTTTGTCCCCCCTGTTGACAAGAAATTGTGTAGATCTTTTGTTGAACATTTTTTTTTTTTTTTTTTTTTTTTTTTTTGCCGGCTAATCCAATGCACTGCAGCCAATCTACTGTTAATACAGGGCTAGCGCCTTGGTGAATCTGACTAACCTGTGGGGATTAATCAGTTCACGCAACTTGGGATCAGGGATACGGTCGACACCAAAATAGTAAAACCGTGTCCTGGCAATCTCTGGGCAACTGCATATCAAATGAAATGCAGTTTCATCATCCTTCTTGCAGAATCTGCAAGTCGGTGAGGCTACCAAATCCATATTGTGGAGATGCTTATTAAGTTGACAGTGTCCAGTGTATAGTCCTGTTACCCTCCTTAGGGTTGTCCTGTCCATAGAGAGTAGAGTATGACTTCTCTCTTTGCAGGGTCCATCCAGAAACATCTTGGAGTGATGCTGCTTATCGGAATCCCTCCAGTATTGCCTGGATCTATTATCAGCAGCCGCCTTAATCAGACCTTTGGCTTTGCTGAGACTAATTCCGCACACAGGTTCAGGTGTGGGGGGTAGCTGAGCAGAACCCCTCCTCGCGAGGCTATCAGCTCTCTCATTTCCTAAGATGCCTGAGTGACCAGGCACCCAATATACCCAGACTTTATTTAGCAGGGAAAGCATATTTAGATTATTAAAAATCATTATTTAGTCTCCTTGGAGACCACATCGTGATTCATTTGACCTGTCAATGATTATAATTTAATTTTTTTTTTTTTATATTATTGTCACCTTGTTTGGTGTTAGGTTTACTGCCTTTATATATTTATCATAATTTGGGAAAAGTTGGTTGGGAGATTGTCAGTTTTATTCCATATATTTTATCCATTATTTTTCTCACTATTATATGTGTCAATCCATTTGAAATCGTCCAATTTTCATTAATTTTGCTGCTCGACATTTTTGATTTTCGTGATTTTTTGACCAGTTATTCTCTATTATTTCATGAATATAAAACCGTAAATTAAAAAAAAATTTCTAGCCAATACTTTTAGTGTTGCAGCCGTTTTAAGTCAGCTTCACGGGGAAAAACATATGATGGAAAAATCTTTTTAATTTCTGTAATTTTTTAGATATCAAATCAAAACAAAAATTAACAAGAAGATAACGACATTCTTAGTATTTTTTGTCCTTATGACCCATTTACTAAATAGAGAAGAAAGTTGTTTAAAAAATTCTCAAAAATGACTAAAAAAACGAGACTTTTAGCAAGATAAAAGTATATAAAGGAAAAGAGACTCACCTTTGATTATTTTATTTTTTTATAGCTTAGTCATAGTCCTACTTGCTGTAAAAATTTTGATTTTGAGAACATAGACCTTTTTTGTATATCAATTTTCAAAATAGGCGAAAATTCATTTTTCGGGATGTTTACAATGAAATATCTCAAAAGGGACTGGGTGAAAATTATGAAACTTATACAGATTACTCATCTATAAGATGAGTTGAAGTGATATAAATGTGGTCTTTGAGATTAAGCTGGTTCCGGAGTTATAAAATTCTCTTAACTGTTAAAATAACGTTTTCTTTAAAAAATATTAACTCTGGTAATTTTGCATATTTAAGAAACAAACAAAAAACTAGAATGATGATGAGAGTATTTTATATAAATTCGATCCTTACAACAAATTACCTAAGTAGCCAAGAAAATGGTTTAAAAAAATCATAATAAATTACAATAACTGAAACCTTTGGCATGCTATGACAAAGGAAGTTAGAAATTTTGATTGTTTAAGCTATGCCCTTTTTTCCAATATAAATTGTCAAAGAAGGATTCTTTTCCAGCAAAGTAATCTCTATAATAAAATATCTCAAAAAGGACAGAGTGAAAAATGATGAAACTCATACATATTATACCTCTATATAATAAGTACGATAGAATAAAATTTAGTGGCTGAGACCCAGTTTGTTTTTGAAATATAATACATCAAATATTATTGTCTTGTCAGAGTGGACATCATCTCATCAACCGATTATAAGACAAACCACATTATTAACACTAGAAACAATAGAGTCTCAGTAATCTCATTGACATCCTTTAGCTCAATATTTTTTTTAAATAGCATATTTAATCTTATTGTAAATGTATCTCTTTAGCCCAGATGATGACCCACAATGGGGTCGAAACCTTGGCAGAAATTAGATTGTTGAAACTACCTAATTGTTTCATTCATCGACCGCCACCTGGACTAATTCCTTCCAGTAATTCTCAACAGTCAACTAACTATATCCAATATGGTAGATTAAGGAGTTTACCAGTTAGCTGGCGTGCCTTTATAGCCAAAAGGGAGTGGGACGATGGATGTTTCTGATTCCCCTTTCAATTATATGGTTGAAAAAGCGCAAGTGAGACAAGAGTGAGTGAATTTTATGTTTTTAACAAAAACAAATTTAAAAAAGATAAAAACAGATACGTTACCTGGTACTCTGATATTGAAGACAATCCGGATTAGGCATAGCATAAATAGGAATAGAACCAGAGGTTGTAGCCAGCGCCAAGAGCCCTATCCTGGTTTCTGTGCGACCACCGCTGGGGCACCAAGCAATATTCCAACATGCTCTTTCGTTGTGGCAAACGCCATAACAGAATTGAAGTGTAGATAGAGAATCACTCCTGGGCCAAGAAATAATTAATATTAGTTTCAGACAATATTTCATAATGATTATATCGGAGCCATATTTACAATATTCAACATAATATATTATTTGTCCATTCTAATAATTTAAATATGATAATTAACCTATAATTGAACCATACATTAAATGTATCTAAAAATGAAGACAATTAGATTTTTTTTTTACTTTTTCTGGTATTTGTTGAAAATTGTTGACATTAATGAGGTTTCATATGATGTATGTGTGTGTATGTATATATATATATATATATATATATATATATATATATATATATATATATATATATATACATATGTTTTTTTTTTGTTTTTTTTAAAGACTCATACTAAAATTAATAAGTGATAATTGAAAATTCATAATATATAAAATTATTTAATGATATAAGTCAGTGAGTAGTCCACCATACTCATAACCAAAGTTGAGAAGATAAAATAATTACGAGTTCATGTCTCGGTGGCAGGGGGCATTTAAAGCCTGTATAGCCTCCAAAGGATGGTGAGGAAAAACAAAAAAATTAAATAAAAAAAAAGCCACAAAACAATTTTTTGTTGTTCCTTCTTTTTCCTCTATTTGTTTCTTCCCTAGCAAAATAAGAAAATGGCGATTTTATCTGTTTCAAAGGATATGCCCGATTTTAATATTTCAAGGACTGTATTAATTTTTTTTTTTTTTTTTTACCATCATTTTTGCCTCTCTTCCCTTTTAAAAGTACATAAATTGAAACATTTTCAAAAAAAGCATATAGCTAAGTGTCTACATTGGGGGAGGGGAGAGGGAGAGGAAGAGTTATGCACATACAGGACAATTTTTACTACTTTAAAGGATCCAATTTTAATATTTTATGGACTGTTTTAATGTTGTAGTTTTTTTTAAATATATTCAAGAAGCCATTCTCACTGTAAAAAAAATAGACTCTCTTCTAATGGGTTAGTTCCATAACGTTTATTGTAGACAATACTTATAACAATAAAATATAGAGATTCAAATAAAATGAACTAAAGGAAGCATATATCTCACCTTGCATTGGTAATATCTTCAAGTGACCAGAGCTGCACTAAGCCTGGGCCAGTAAACGTAGACCCGGCTTGAAAGTTGAATTCCATAGATAGATGAGATGATACGGCCAAATATTGAGGACCGTCACCTGGGCACCATTCAAGGCCCCAAACGGGTCCTCCTGTATAAGCTATTCCTTGGTTTCCTAAAACATACAATATTATTAATAATAATTTTACTATACTAGATCATAATAATTTTTAATTGTCATCACAATAATATACATTCATATCTAATTAAGATTGATTTAACTGATTGAACAAGATCTTTAGCCACACACAGTTGCCTATACAAATTTTAACTTACTGTTTGACCTTTCCCAACATTTGTCCTTCTCCAATCTTACAATAAAAATAATCATCTAACAGCCATTCCATTATTTTTACATTTCTTCCTAGAACTTTCTGTCACAGTCATTGATTTCTTGAGTACTGTCTCCATTAAATTTTAGCAAAACCATTACCTTTGTTGGAAGCACTTTCTGAAATCTTGGTCTTGTCTGAAAGCTTTACCTTTAAGAAATCTTCCTCTTTTATTCTTACATCTATTCATTTTTGCTTATCCCTTTTAGTACTGTTAATCCATCAAATAAACCTGTAGATTCCAGCATAGAATTGTATTATCCCAGTCCATCCAACCTTCTCCTTAACAATAGTCCTACCACTTTTCACATATCTGTCAAGAATCTTGGAGTTACTCTTGCTCAAACTCTCTCCTGCTATATAATACTTGTAAACTCCTCACTTTTCTCCCGTGTCTTTCCCCACTTTGACTAATATTTGTGATGTACAGCGGACTTTTATGTGAACTCCTGAATTGAAGCAAAACTCAAGCGTATTATGAAATATGCAATACAATACGTACTTGGGATCACCAGAGGCCTATATAAATCACCAATATATCCCAGTATTACGCCAAGTTAAGGTGGATCTATCCTTATTAAAGATATCAGTATTTCCAATTGCCCAAACTATATCTTCCAAACCCTTCAATTTAAATCCTCTATTTAATCCTGTTCTACCAGATCCCATCTTTCTTTTCTCATTTTTACTCTCCTCCTCACCATACTGCTGCATTTCGAAAGTATTTTCTGGTCAAAGCTGCCTCTCTTTGGAATTCTATCCCTCCCGAGATCTGTCATGCATGAACTTCTATCTCTTTTAATTAGCTTTTTTTCAACTACCTTTTTCTTTCCCAATCAAATAGACCATAACCTCACAGTGCAGATGCTGGAAATACCAATTTAGCTTTATTTTTTATACTATTTTAATTTTCTCTAATGATTTGACCTATTTCTGTTTATTTGCCTTACCTTAATAGCTCGATTTGTAAATTGGATTGATATTGGCATCACTTGTAGCTGGGTGGCTAGCATAACAGCCTCCTATGCCAAAGGTCACGGGTTCAAACCCACAGGTGGTCCTAGGATTTTTTAATGGGAGTAAAAAATCCTTAGTTATCGTGCCTTTCGGAGGGGACATTACAAGGTGGTCCCAAGCCTGTGGGGTGTCAGGTACTAGTTAAAGATCCCTATCCTAATAAAACCTGGATAGAAAAAATTTAGGACTCCCACTGTATCATCGTCCAATTAGCCACAGTAGCAGAAAGGGACGTTAAATTAAAAAAAAAATAAACAAACATTAGAAATTTTTATTTAAGACCATGTGATGGGCCTGATGTGTGTGATGGAGTAAGGTTACAAACACACAGCTGGTGGAAGCAAAGAGGTTATGTGAAATGGATTTGTCACTGCTTCAAACATGTTTATATTTTTGTTCTATTTAATTGAAACTGATTTTTATTTCTTATTTTATTTGCTGTATTTTATGATTGTAGAAAGATTATTTTATTTTACAGTGGCAAATCCATTGTAACCTCTCAGCAGCTGTTGATTATTGTTTTTGTGCACTCCTCATTTGGATTGTTTGTTTATTTATTTAACATCACTTTATGCTACTATGACTAATTGGATGATTCTACAGTGGGAGTCTTAAATTTTTCCTATCCAGGTTTTATTAGGATAGGGATCTTCAATGAGTACCTGACATCGCACAGGCTCGGGACCACCTTTTAACGTCCCCACCGAAGGAAGGCATAACTAAGGATTTTTTCCCTCATTAAAAAATACCTAGGACCACTTGCAGGTTTGAACCCGTGACCTTTGGCATAGAATCTGTTATGCTAGCAACCCAGCTACAAGTGATCCCCTCATTTGGTTTGTATCTCTGCTATTAATTTCTTTTGTGATCATTTTACTATTCAACTATTGGCTCCAAGTAAATAAAGAATATTTTCATTGTCACACCTGGCTATACCTGGCTGTTTATTTATTTCAGTTTCACCTCCTCTAAAACCAAACTTTTCAGATCATGACACTTGTATTTTAATTTTATTCTAAAGTGGCTTTAGTCCAAGCATAATAAAGAGATTTTTCATTTCATCTTATCTATAATCTATATATCATTGTGTCATGCACCTTTATAGAACAATACTATTTAACAATCACTAGGTGTCATGGGTCTAAGCTGTCTACTTTCATTATTATATTTTGTATAGTTTGTGTTTATATTTTGTATAGTTGTTTATATTTCATTATTATAGTTTGTGTAATTTTGTGGTCCATTTGATCGCACAATTGAATGATTCCTTTACCATAACCATTATTCTCAGATTCTCTATGCTTCTCCAATATTTCAACATTTCTGACTTGAACTTTTACATCCCTTCTGTGCTTATTCTAAATTTCCTGATCGTTAGAATGGGTATTACTTCGTGGCTAATCCCAAACCTGGAGGACCAGGAAGCTTGATTTCGGGGTCTCCCATCTCTCCCTTCACCACAGCATGGAGTTCCTTTTACTTGAGAAAGCTATTTTTTACATTTTGATTTATGATAAAAGTAAGTTATCTAAACATTAAAAGAAAAACTAAAAGCTCAAAAATATAAAAATAAAATAACAAACAGTACCTTCAATGACTTTGCCATCTAAAGCATGCATGCTTTCCCAGGAAGAATTTTGAAATGAAACCATCATCGAATTTGATTTTTCAGGATTATAAAACTGGCTGGTTTGAGGATCCATTTCTTCCCATAAATCTAGATTTAAATGCAAATCAGGATACAATGGTTCCTCAGTAAAATATTTTGCATAACTGTAAAAAGAAAACAATCCAATATTAGGTACTCAGTTCTAAAGATATTTTCACCAAAAATAATTTAAAATATTTATAACAATATGAATAAAAAGTTAATAAAGTTCTCAATATTCTAATTAAAAATGTTTAATTTGATCAACATCTATAATTCCTTATGTATGTATTTCTTTATTTCCAGATCGGCTACGTGAGCCATACATGGGTTTATGTAAAAAATAGTTATTACAATTACTAGCTATAGACAAAGGAGGGGTATAGTCTCATGCAAAGACACCCCTAACTATTTCATGTTTATAATTATACGGAACAGTTAAATAAAAAGGTTATATAAATCAAAACAAACACTTGAAATAATATTGAAACACAAGAATGAAATGAAACTAAAAGTAAACAAGTTCATGTGAGATAATAAATTAATACATGTATAAGGTAATTAAAAAAAAAAAGAAGAAGATAAAGTAAATGAAGCTTAAAAAGAATCAATGAATAAGTAATTAACTTTTAAATAAATAAAAATAAAAATACATAAAAATAATAATAATAATAAATAAATGGAACATAATAGATAGTATAAATGCTAATTTAGTAATTTATAGATAATAAAAAGTAATTTAGGAAAGATAATTTAGTAATAATTAGTTAGAAAATTAAAGATTATGGACAAAAAAAAGATTAATAGGAAGATCACAGAAGAACGTCTTGCAGAAGTCTGGGTTTGAGCCGGCGAGTTGTCGTTTGAACCCCGATGTTGTAGGCTACAGCACCTCTTACTGCTGGGAGCTGTGAGTGGTATTTAGTGAAGCGATCTTTGATGAAGTTATCGATAATTCCTTAATTTTACTCTTTGTTAAAAATGTAAATAGCTAACATTAAGCAATTCTTAACAATAAATTCATAATTTATTTAACTAGTAAAATTATAAACCCAATGTCCCCTAAACTTCTATCATATAATACCTACAACAGGTTCTCAGAACGAATCTGTGTTTTTTTTTTTTGTAAATAACAAACTTAAAGACAATAAGCCCACTAACAGCTCCTGGGCTACATCTTCCAGAACATGCCGGCGGGAGGAGGTAGTCATCACCCACCTGAGGATAGGCCACTGCCGCCTCACACATGAGTATCTTATTACAAGGAAGGATCCGCCACAATGTAAAGTGACTCTCACGGTGAGTCATATTTTTGAGCACTGTCCACGGTACAGGAGAGAAATTGAAAAATGTGGGGTACCACGCCATGTCTCTAAGGCTTTGAGCGATAATAAAGCAACTATCAGCAGTGCCATAAAGTTTATATAGAATATTCGTCTGTTTCATACATTTTTTTATTCTTTTTATATTATATATATAATTTTATTTATTTATTTTTTCTTCTTCATCATACAGTTTAATGTTTGGTTTTTATCATTATTGTTAATTTCGTTTATTTTTTTATTATTTGTGAATGTTACTGTATTGTTTGTTTGTTTTAGTATTTTGTTCGTTGTTTTCTTCTGATTTTTTTTTTTTTTTTTTTTTTTTTTTTTTTTTTTTTTTTTTTTTTATCATTTTGGTAAATCGTTTTTCTTTCTATTTTGTTTTTTGTAAAGATATGAGGGGGATATTAATTATTATTTCTCTTATATTTTTTTAAATTGTTTCTAGTGATTGATTAAAATTAATTTTTTCATTCATTTATCACATCACTATAGAATCGTCCAATTTATCATAGTAGCATAAAGTGATGTTAAATAGATAAACAAACAATCCAAATGAGGAGTGCACAAAAACAATAATCAACAGCTGCTGAGAGGTTACAATGGATTTGCCACTGTAAAATAAAATAATCTTTCTACAATCATAAAATACAGCAAATAAAATAAGAAATAAAAATCAGCTTCAATTAAATAGAACAAAAATATAAACATATTTGAAGCAGTGACAAATCCATTTCACATAGCCTCTTTGCTTCCACCAGCTGTGTGTTTGTAACCTTAACCCATCACACACATCAGGCCCATCACATGGTCTTAAATAAAAATTTCTAATGTTTGTTAATTTGTTTTTTTATTTAACATCCCTTTCTGCTACTGTGGCTAATTGGACGAAGATACAGTAGTAGTCCCAAATTTTTTCTATCCAGGTTTTATTAGGATAGGGATCTGCCTTTAAGATTAAAACAACAACAACAATGAATCTGTATACATTGTTAATGTGAAGGAATGAACAGACAAGATTTAAAAAGTTGGAGAGAATTTCAAATATTCAAAAACTATAAATAAAACAGTTTTGGACACTATTTTAGATTTTAAAAATACATTAATCTAAAAAATTACTCACATTTCTTTCATCCAAGTTAAAGCTGGTTTGAAGAACATTACTTTATAGCGCATAGTTAGATTCTGCTCTGCTGATTTTAGATAAGGGATGATAACGTGCTTTTCTGAAAAACAAAAACAAAAATGAATAATTACATGTGAAATTATCTGACAAAACCAAATACTTGCATTATTATATAAAAACTATTACAAAGATAAAATGGTGCGGATAAAATGACAAAAACACATATAGAATTTTAAGATATAAGCCAATACCTGAACTGAATTGAAAAATACTAATAAATATGCTCACAAGTCCACAAACAATTATCTAGATAAATTTACGAAAAAACAAATAACAAGCAACAGACAGTCCCACACCATTATTCATGGCCTTATCAACTTCCATAATAAATAATATAAATGGTCCTAATGAAGCATTATCTAAATTTTTAAACCAACACTTCTTCATAAAAAAAAAAATTTTTGATGTGAAAAATTACAAAATGATAAATCTAGACGATATCTCTTTTTACATAACTTTTATCATTACTATATTTATTACCAATGGGTGAAGTTTTGTCAGACAATTTGAGCAATTT
This sequence comes from Piezodorus guildinii, assembly GCA_023052935.1. NCBI lineage: Eukaryota > Metazoa > Arthropoda > Insecta > Hemiptera > Pentatomidae > Piezodorus > Piezodorus guildinii. The sequence continues at coordinate 161,336,968 of CM041293.1, read as the reverse complement.
ACAGCTTAACTTTATATAACTATAATAACAGAATAAAATTTATAATAGAAAAACCAACAAACAACAAACTAATTGGATATATCAACATAGAAATATTAATGAAAGATATTAAAATAAATACTAAAAGGGAAAAAAAAAAAAACGAGTATTAATAGGTTATTAAACTATTGGGTTGTAAAAAAAGTTTGTAGTGTTTTTCAATATTTCAATTTAACCCTATCTGTTTATAAAATCATGTGTATTTAATTAATAATAATTACACAATCTTGAAAAGGATTAGTTGAGGTGATTTTAGGCATCAGTTTCAACCGAGATTCCTTATCTTTAGCTGGTATTCCGATTGCTAAAAATGGAAGGGAAAAAAATTCATTTTCGTCATTTAATGATTTTTTATTTCCGAAAAGGAAAATCTGCGGCACAGACGGTTAAGCAAACTTGCAGTGTGTGTGGCGATGATGCCTTAGGAGAAAGCACTGTTCGTAAGTGGTTTGCTCGGTTCAGAACCAGAAATTTTGACTTGGAAGACGCAAAGCGCTTGGGTCATCTGTTCAAGTTCTGGGAGGACAAAATAAAAAAATTGGCTGAAAGATGGCAAAATGTAACATATCAAAATGGGTCATTTATAATTAATTAAAATTATTTACAAGAATCTGAAATTTTTAATGAAATCACCTTTAAAAAATTTACAAACCAATATTTATAAACCATCATATACACACAATTTATTAACACAGCTAAAAACTATATCCATAGAAGCATCACATTAACAAATAAGGAGTTCATAAAATCCACTAACAAGGAAGAATACAACATAGATAATATAACAGGGAAAATTTTTACCGTATAAAATTAATTAATAAATAATGGTATAGAGAAACAAATGAAAACAGATAATAAAAAAATAAATAAAAAAAGAGCAGACAAAAGCAAGGTAATAAATAAAGAAAGGTTTTAAAAACCAAGTCAGAAACTGATAACCTAGTTTTCTAAAGAGAATATAAATGCAGAAAACATTGAAACAATAGGCAACCAAAATAATGAAAATAACAACTATTAAAATAGTTGATATATATCTCAGGTTTAACAGAAAATATAAAAAGTACATTTAAAAAATACGATCAGCACATTTTTTGTTTTTTTATAAACAATGATAAAAAGTAAAATCATATCAGCAAGATGAAGGATAAAATAGACAAATTAGATAAACAAAATCTAAGTTAAAATATAAAATACAAAATTTTTTTTTTTTTAAAGTGAGGTAAATATGAAAATCAATAATAGAGAACCAACCATATGATTTGAAATAGAGCATTAAATAATCAGCTTAAGGAACAAAGTCTAACATTAATATTGGATACAAGTAAAGGACAGTGAGGCAATGTAATTATAGTTTAGCAAAAATTATAATTACTTAATAATAATAATTTAAAGCAATTATGCTATAAAAACAAAATAGTTATGAAATATAAAAAGGTAATTGTAGTATAAAATTTAAATAATTATAAATGTTTATAAAATTGTTTATCATTATAAACATTTATCATTTTAAATGTAAGGATAAATTTAAAATTTGATAGGAATATGTAACATTAATATAATTTATCTACTTATGGCAATCTTCTTCTTTAAAAGTAGGAAAAATCAGAAAAAAAATTTGTATAATTTATACAACTATAATATGTAATTTATATAATTTGCATGGGTTTAATTTATTTAGTGAAACTTTTATTATTAGTCTTGATAATGGGGACACTGTTCAAACCAAATAAACAGATATCGAAAGTGCTCATTTTTAAAAAATGTAAAATTATATTCATAACAAGATTATTCAGTTATAATAAAATAATACTATACACCATAAACAGCCAGGAAGGAGAAAAAAAAATCTTTAAAAAATTACCAAACATTCTATGGCTTCGCTTAAAACTTGTTTGTTTGTTTGTTTATTTTATTTAACGCCCCTTTATGTTGTTGTGGCTAATCGGACAATGCTACATTGGGAGTCCTAAAATTTGCCTATCCAGGTGTAATTAGAATAGGTATCTTTAACAAGTACCTGACATCGCACAGGCTTGGGACCATCTTTAAACGTCCCCTCCGAAGGACAGCATAACTAAGGATTTTTTACTCCTATTAAAAAATCCAAGGACTACCAGCGGGATTGAACCTGGGACCTTGGGCATAGAAGGCTGTTATGCTAACAACCATTCTACAGGTAACCCCTCGCTTAAAACTTAGTTCCTAGTTAATTTAATTAGAAAAGAATTCTTAGTCATAAAAATATTCACTTTATTGTTTTTACTTTACTTTCATTTAACAAGGAATAAACCGCAACTGCCACCACTATTTTAAGTGTTCTTGCCATGTTGGCAAGCATAGGTAAACTTTAGGTAAAAGTGTTCTTGCCATGTTGGCAAGCATAGGTAAAAGTGTTCTTGCCATGTTGGCAAGCATAGGTAAAAGTGTTCATGCCATGTTGGCAAGCATAGGTAAAAGTGTTCTTGCCATGTTGGCAAGCATAGGTAAACTTTAGGTAAAATTGTTCTTGCCATGTTGGCAAGCAAAGGTAAAAGTGTTCTTGCCATGTTGGCAAGCATAGGTAAAAGTGTTCTTGCCATGTTGGCAAGAATAGGTAAACTTTAAGAACCTCAATCTGACATACAACTTTAGACCTTAAAAAATATAACATATTGATTACCTTTTTTAATATTTAAATTTGTTTCATAAGTTGTGTGCACAATAAAGGGTTCTTCCTTAAGTTATCCATACATTTTGTCAGAGAGAAAATTATTTAAATAGATACCACCACTGTTAGATAAAATGGTTCTATGCGTAAAGACCTTGGACAGAGCTCAGTCCAAAAACATTATCGTTTACAAAGTTAAATAAATAAGTTTATAAAACAGAATAAAAAAATAATACCATGATCTTCATCTTCTGAATTGTCACTTTGAGATACCATTATAGGAGGATTACATGATTTCACGTGTTCCCTCATTTCATCTTCTACTTTACAAATATAATTGCACTTGATGCAGCTAAAGCCCTACAAAGAATTTACAATAATCTTTAGATGGCATTAAAAATATAATAATAAACATATTTAGTTTTTATCTATTATTTTCATTCTTCGTTTCGTGTTTGATTGAACTAAATTATTTAGGATGATTCTTCATAACAAAAAAATGTCTCTACCTGAGATCCATCAGCAGTACATATCTTATGATGATGCACAACTTCTTTAATATGGTACGATTTAAATGAACAGGTTGGTACAATGCAATGGAGTGGTTTGTTATCTGCAGCAAGCTGTCTCCATCTGTTCATTAAATGTTTGGTAGTTTTTTTCTTCTGTACAGGTATATACAGCAAACTCTAAAGAGGAGAAAAATAAGATCTTAATATATATTTTTAATATTATAATAACCATTTAATAAAACCTCACATTGAAAACATAACTAAGGTATGCAACTGATTAGAAAAATAAGATTTAAAAAAAAAAAATACATTTTTATCATAAAATACATTGGAGCCAGCAAGCATCTGTAAAAATCTGGAGCGGGCAACACATGACTTTCACTTACCTCCGTTTTAAAAATAAATGAAAGAATTTTCAAATACAGTTAGAGATAAAAATAAGTGAAACTATTATAAAATTTATTAAATTGAATTTATATAGAAACATGTGTTTTATTAAAAAATCTATTATATTATTATCTAAAATAATCAGTTTTATCTGCTTTTCATCACTCTTGATCAACTTTTAGAAGTTTGTGCATTAGATGATATTTTTTCTAAAATCTTTAGCTTTCCAACGGTATATTACTATTGCTATGTTCAAAATAAAAAAATTGCATTAAAAAAATATTTTTTCAGTTTTCTCCTTTAGTTAGATATCAAATTCATTCAACTTATATATTTACCTGTTTTTCATCAGTGGTAACAAGATAGTATAGTTATTTTTATAGAATCAACAAAATTAAAGGTACTTTAGAGGAAGAAAATTTAAAATATCGGCATTTAAGCCCTGTCAAACCATTTTAATAAGAATGAAACCTAAATGATCTTAGAGCCCACCAAATGTTACATTGATATAGCGAGTTTAATCAAAATCGTCGGAACCGTTTTTGAAAAAATCATAAAAAGGTGCAACATTCATGGTATAAAGTGGCTCTTCTGGTTAGCCGATTTTGATGAAAAAGTTTTTGTAACATCTCGGTCTTAAATATAAAATTTCAGTTTCAAAGGATTTTCCTTTTAGGCACGGGAGTTACCACACACGGACACACAGACCAACTTCCAACTTTAAATTCACCAACTTCCTACATTTTCTCCTATAGTTTATCATCAAATTTCGCAGGAATGGAAGAAAACCGGAATAATTAAACAAAATACTTACAATTTCTTCGATTTCATCAAATTCTTCATCACCATCAACATGAAACTTTTCTTCAGTTTTGACCAAACCATGCTCTTCAATAATACTCGCTATTTTTCCTAGGCATCTGCAATATAGAAGAAACTTTAAACTACCATTTGTCATGAGTTTCAGTAATAATAATTAATTTAAAAATTTTAATTATAAGAAATGATCTCTAAAGACAAATTATGAACATGTTAATATAAATATACATATTTAAAACTTTTCCTACTTGTGTTAATTAAAATTTACTTAATTTGTGTGTTTTATTATTTTTATATAATCAATTTTTGCATCAATAGAAATAATTGATAGAAAATACTGATATGAGGTAACCATACAGTTTTATATAATAATGTTAACAACGTATGTAAACTTAACAATGTACGACAGCATGGGGAAGAAAATATAAGGCATTTGATCAAAACTTATACGACGTACTTTGCAGCAGCTTTTCGTACAGGACCAGATGATTCCTCTGATATAGGTGTCTGTTCAATCGCTCGGTGACTTTGGTATATATGGGGTTGTAAACTTGCCGGCATCATGAGTCTTCCACAATACGTACATGACACCATCATGCCTTCTCTTTCCTAGTGGAAAAAATAAAATAAGACTAGGTATATATACATTCACAAAAATAAAATAAGACTAGGTATATATACATTCACAAAAATAAAATAAGACTAGGTATATATACATTCACAAAAATAAAATAAGACTTTTTTTTTTTTTTTTTTTTTAATTTGTTTTATTAAGAGATAATACAATCTGCCACCTTCTGGGGCAATGAGTATTAGAGATAAAATAAATCATTCATACCATATGTACATTGTAAATAAAATTAAAGAAAAAAAAAATTAATAAAGACTAAACAAATAAAAGAAAAAAATATATACACAAAATTAAATAAGTACTATAAAGAAAATAATAATAACAATCTTGTTCACATTCATACCTATTTACAATATTTACAAACTGCCCCTGGGATCACTGAATCAAACCTCGAGATCCACTAGTGGATGTCGAGGCACAATGCCAGAAGATCCCAGCGCCTCTCATTCAGCTGCGTCACTGGTCTTGAGTGCCAGTGGAGGCTGCGCGAGGGCGCTAGAGCCACATACACACAGGGCATGAGTGGAGAAGCTGGCCATTGCCAGCACTCCAATAACATAATTACAAAAGATCTCTGGGCCACTGCCGCTTCAACCTACGAGGAGGGTTATAGGGATGTTTGGAACTAGATAGGGAGTTTGCCAAGGGATTAGGAAGGTGAGTAAGCTTCTGATGGAAGATTGAGAATTTGGATGGGATTAGATCAAGGACAAATGGGATATTCAGGTCATGGTGTAAGGTTTTGTTGGTGACATAATATGGGGCATCTACTATTGTTCTAAGGACTTTAGACTGAAAGGATTGGATACGTTTGATATTCGAAACTTTTGCTGTTCCCCACAGTTCAAGTCCGTAGGTCCAAATTGGTTTAAGAATAGTCTTGTAAATTAAGAGTTTGTTGTCCGTTGAGAGATGAGATTTTCTGTTTAGTAGTCTATATAGCTGGCCATATCGTCGATTGAGTTCTTGTCGTTTGAGTCTAGTATGGGGGTTCCATGTCAGTCTTTTGTCTAAGAGGAAACCAAGGTATTTGACTGTGTCAGAAAAGGTGAGAGGAATAGAGTTAAAATGGACAAAAGGGCAGGATCTGCGTCGAAGGGTAAAGGTGACTTGCTTGCTTTTTGATTCATTGACTTTGATGCGCCAATGATTGCACCACTTTTCAATCAGATCGAGATGTGATTGGAGGTTTGAGGATGCCGTAACAGGATCTGGATGGGATGAGAGGATAGCTGTATCATCGGCAAATGTTGCCAGGAAGTTTTCGGGTAAGGTGGGAATGTCTGAGGTGAATAAGATGTAGAGTATAGGACCGAGGACACTACCTTGTGGAACACCGGCTTCTATCGGATAACAACTTGAGAATTCAGAACCACAACGGACTCGAAACGAGCGGTTAGAGAGGTAGGATCGAAGGATTAGATATAGGGCTTGGGGTAATAGGGTTTTTAGTTTGAAAAGCAAGCCATCGTGCCACACCCGGTCGAATGCTTGTGCTATGTCCAGAAAGGCACCTGTGCAATATTGCTTGCTTTCAAGGGCATAGGATATGTGGTCAACAACTCGAAGACCTTGGTGAACAGTGGAGTGGCCTGAGCGGAAACCAAACTGGTGAGATGGGATTTTGTCGAGTTGGATTAACGGAAGGATGCGTTTCAGAAGGATTTTCTCAAATAATTTGGAAAGTATAGGGAGCAAGCTGATTGGTCTATAGGATGAGGTATGATTAACAGGTTTGCCCGGTTTAAGGAAAAGTATAATGGTTGAGTGTTTCCACATCAGAGGAAAATGGGTTGTTCGGAGGATGCAGTTATATATGTAGGTCAGGAATACTATAGCCTTTTTGGGAAGTTGTTTAATGATTTGGGAAGTGAGGAGATCAAATCCAGGAGATTTTCGAGGTTTAAGTTTATCGATTAGGAATTTGACCTCAGAGGGGTTGACAGCTTTAGGAGGCAAAGAGAGAGGAATCGGCGAGGAGAGGGATTCTTCAACTGCAGCTGTATGGGGAGGATTAATTTCAGGATGAGGAGTGAATGTGTTTGCAAGATGTTTAGCAAATTCCTCTGCTCTAGTCTCATCTGACGAGGCCCAGGAACCATCATGACGTTGGAGAGGATGAGAGATATGATGGTATTTAAGGATTTTTTTAGTTGCTTTCCAGAGGGAATGGTCACAAGTGGATAATGAGGAAAGATAGGAATTATAGGATTGGGATCTGTAGGTTGTCAATCTATTTTTAACTAATTTACAATAATAATTGTATGATTTCCTGTCATCAGGATGCCTGGTCCTCTGCCAGATAGTCCTAGAACGGCGCTTGAATTGGATAAGGTCCAGGAGTTCTTGAGGTAAAGGATTTGTACTTCGGGATTTTTCGGGAGAGAGAGGTGAAGATGAAGTCCAGGTTGCTTGTTGGATTAGGGTTGTAAAGGTATTTACAGCTTCATCCAGTTCTTCAGGGGATTTGAGGGATACTCTGAGATCAATGTTGTCGGTTAAGATTTGACGGAATAGATCCCAGTGAACTGGGCCCCTGATGAATGAGGGTGGGAGCGGTTTAGGAATGGGCGATATTGAAAGGGTAAGGAGTATTGGACTGTGATCTGAAGATAGGTCATCGAGGCGAGATATGGAATAATTTAGTAGTCCTAGACCTTTGTGGATGAAAAAATCTAGGAATTCAGGATTGCGGTTGGGATCTGTTGGCCAGTAGGTAGGAGAATCCGGAGGAAGAATATTGCTGCGAGTAGAATTAAGTGCAGACAACAGGATTCGTCCACGAGAGTTTGTGGTTCTGGCTCCCCATTGTTGGTGTTTTGCATTAAAATCTGCTCCCACAAGGAAGTGATGTCCCAAGGAATTTAGGAACGAATTGAATTGGGATTCTGAAAATGGAATTTTCGGAGGGGAATATGCTGCAACAACTGTTATGTGAAAGGGCTTGGTTTTAACTGTTACAGCTGTAGGTTGTAGGTAATTATGGACGGGTAAGGGGTGTGAGTGATGGGAGAGGGAGTGATGGATGATGACAGCAGTGCCAGCATGTGCGGTTCCGTCCGGGTGGTCCGTGCGGTAAATGTTGTAATTGGGAATGTTAAACAGACGTGAGTTGGTAAGTCGGGTTTCTGTTACTAGGGCTATGTCTATGTGTTTTTCTTGTAAGAAGACTGTTAGTTCGTTAGTGTGATTTCGAATACCATTCGCATTCCAAAGGAGTATGGATATAGGTTTGGAAGAGGTCATTTAAGGATTTCTTGAAGAAGTGATGAGGTGGGATACGAGATTAGTTAAAAGTGATATTAGAGGAGTCACGACTGATTTAAATTCAGCGATGAAGGATGTTAGGAGACTGGTGATATCTGCTGCATTTGATGGAGGAGGAATGAGTGGAATTTGATGTTGATGGGATTTTTGGGGCTCGGAATGGATTAGAGGAAGAGAATATTGAGGTTGGGGGTGGGGGTGTTGAGGTTTCGGTTGCTCCGGCGGCAGGGCCTCACAATTCTTATTTTTCTCACCGCCTCCTAGAAGTTGGGCAAAGGACACATTAGCGTTTATGAGATTTGAAGTCATTCTTCTTGAAGTAGTGGGATATTCTGTGGGTTGCGGTTTCTGGAATTTTGTTTTTAGGTTTTTGTAAACCTGACAGCCTTTATAGTTAGCCGGATGTCCTTTCAGGCATAGAGCACACACTGCTGGAGTTTGCCTTGATTTAATGCATTCATCAGATTTGTGGGGGTCTCCGCATTTCACGCAACGTGGCAAATGATGACAGTAGTGCTTGGTATGGCCGTATGCCTGGCAGTTGTGGCATTGAACAATTTCTTTTTTCACATATGGTTTTTCAACTGTGACTTTAGTATAGTAGAGCTTTTGGATGTCGTAGATCTTTTCAACTCCAGGTGAAGGTTCAAGATCAACGAAGAAGAGGGGTAGAGGTACCTTCGTGGATACATCGGTTCCGGATCTATTTTCCTTTATGACGTTGGTGATTTGACGAACTTTGAAGCCCAAGGCCGTCAATTCTTCTTCAATATCTTCAGCAGGCGTTGAGGGATGGAGATTTCGAATGACGACTCGCAAGGAGCGCTCCTGTCGAAGCTGGTAGGTGTGAAACTCAGCTTTTGTGTCCGTCAAATATTGAACGATTTTTCGGTACGCTTCTGCTGTTTCCGGAGAAATCTTTGTATCGAAGCTCCTGCTAAGGCATGTGTAACAACCGGGATCAACAATTTTGTTTATTTGGGAGCAGAGCAACTGAAAGTTTTTTATATTTTTGACGAATATCGGGGGAGGGCGAGGTTCTCTTGGTATTGGTGTCGACTCCATAGCATCTTTATCAGATTGTAGAACCTGGTAAGGGTTGGGCGTGAAGAAAGGAGATTCTTCAGACAGCCCCTGGGATGAAGTGCCTGGTTGTGGCTCGTCAGATGCATTTGTGGGAGTAACTGGAGGACTGATTTTTTTGTTATTACGCCTAGAACGGGTCTTTGCTGGTGGCGAATGCTGAGGTGTTGAGAGTGCAGACCCAGCAGATCGAGACCTTTTCTTAACTTTGCTCGACATAACTTGGTGGAAATATCTCATTATGTCATAAGTGATATAGGGAAGTATGTAAAAGAAGAGGAGAGAAAAGAAATAATTGAAAGAAAAAAAAAAAAATATATTACGTCTGCGTGACTTAAATTTAATTGTGTTAGCCACACGAACGTGCCCCGCTCAGAGCTGGCGAAGCACTGAGGACTGATATGAGTGGGGGGGGAGCACTTCACCTATGGCGGTATGCGCGTGATAAGGAATACCTCAATACACGGCTTCACTGTTCACTAACATAAACTGTAAATAAAAACAGTACTCACTGTGGGATTACCACCAATGTAAACCACTGCTGTCCAGCTACTTCATTGTAGATTTAAAATCGAAAAAAAACATATAGTAACTACTAAAAGATGGACGTCTCAAGAGAACGATGTTAAACGTGAATGTCTATAACTAGCGCATGCGCAGAACTCAAAATAAGACTAGGTATATATACATTCACAAAAATAAAATAAGACTAGGTATATATACATTCACAAAAATAAAATAAGACTAGGTATATATACATTCACAAAAATAAAATAAGACTAGGTATATATACATTCACAAAACAGAAGAAAAAAAAAAAGGAAGAAATAATTTAGGAAAGTATTAAGTTAATTATAACCTACTGTATGATGGTGGAATGAAATGATATAATTTGAATTTAGTGAAGATAAACTTAACACACTCTTTAAAACCTCAGTGAGCAACAGGTCGAGAGAGGGATTAACAAATAAAATTACATTGACAAGAGATATACAGTAAGGTGAAAAATATTGGCATACAAATGATCTTTACATTACACCCAACTAGAGAAAATAAAAAATTAAAACAAAAGCAACACAGACTAACATTTGTATTTGGGGAATAGTGACAACCATATGAAGAAGGTTATAAGATGGCCCAGTTGCACCGACTGTGGTTAACTTGATTAATCTGGATAAGTAAATCACGGATTTGCAGAAATTCCTTTAATCATATAAGATCATGGTTAGCCTTAACTCGATGTTAAGTGATCGGGATTAGCTAATTCACCTTCTTACCTCGATTAAATATTTAAACCCATGTCAATGTTACCTTCTTTACTGTTACTTTTGCTTTGAAACATTGTTTGGGTCAGTTCCAGTTTGTTTTTTTCTGAATATTTTCATAATATTTGTCTCAATACACTGAGGAAAAATTAACACAATCTCTCTGATGTGAATATCAAATGAATATTCAAAATCAGATGAAGATATAATAGAACTGATAAATATACTTCCTAGGAACAAGCTTTACATAGTAAGGAGGAATCCCTTAGAAATTTATGATGATGTGGAATTCATAAGAAGGTATAGATTTCAAAAAGAAACAGTGCTAAATATGATTGACACTTTTAATATAAATGATTTTGCATCATATCCTACAAACAGGAACATCTCAATAACACCTTTTAACCAGTTACTCTTAACTTTGGAGTATTATACTACTGGTAGTTACCAGGAGGTTCTTGGCGACATCATAAATATTGATAAATCTATAGTTTTTAGAATTAATCCATGCATAATAGCATTAATAGTCAGGAAGTCAAGAGATTTCATTAAAGTGCCTGTAAAAAAAGTTGATAAAAACAAAACAGTGTCAACGGTCTAGAGGGTTAGGAATAGTTAAACACATCACGAATATGATGACGTCCCACTCTAACCCATGTTAACTAACTCAGATTAAAAATTGCTTTGTGCAACTGGATGAAAACTTCAATCATGATTAGCTTTTAACCCGGGTTAGTAAACAGCAAAAGTTAACTTTAACACAGGTTGTTGGTGCAACTGGGCCTAAGTGAGCAATTGAGACGTTGATTTCCAAAAAGTACTATATCCATTCTAGGAAATTTTACAGGAAGCGCCAAAATCTCTCGTTATTATATTATTAAAACAGCTAATTTGATTCTTTTCGCATTAGAATATAGGATTGTTTTTTTACTATATTAATAACACCATATTAAAGTTATAAAAAGAAATGTTTTAGTATGATTTAGAATGAAACTAAATTTGTAATTAGTATCTTAAGAAATTAATATTATTTCTAAATCGCGTCATTAAAGGACTTGAGTGTTCATTAGATACAATCGAATTTAAGATTTAGATAAAACTAAATGAGGAGAATATAAATATGTAAAAATATCAATTTCGTAAAAAATGTCCTTTAGTACCTTTTGGAAATCAACGTCTCAATTAATGAAAATCAGTACCTTGAAGATGGGGAAAGAACTCTTTAATGTTGACTTACGTGAGTGAATCAAATATAAACTAGACTTTTTGTCCTGGAAGCCCAGTGAAGGTGCGGGAACGTTCCCGCGTTTAGAGGTGATGGGCAGGGATACCAGGAGTGGGGGAAGCAGGCGGGCGCATGCCCTCGAACTCACCACTTACCGTCATGACGATGTCTGAGCAGGATGTATTTCCCTCGATTGCGCAACGTATTATCATCAAATTTATTGCTGCTGAAGGTGTAAAACCGGCTGAAATCTTGAGAAGGTTGACTGTACAGTTCGGGGAAGAGACACTTTCTCGTGCCAGAGTGTTTGCATGGCATAGACGTCTAACCACCAGTGCCATTGCAAATGAGGTTGGGATAAGCTATGGAAGCACTTTCCATACTCACAGAGGAGCTAGGGTTTCGTAAGGTGTGTGCCAGGTGGGTTCCTTGACTTCTCACAGCTGAGCAGAAGCTGAACCGTTTGCAGGTCTGTGAAGGTCTTCTTGCAAGATTTCAGGCCTCATTGCTCACTCACATTATCACCTGTGATGAAACTTGGGTGCACCATTAAACCCCTGAATCAAAACAAGCGAGTATGGAGAGGAGACTGAAAGGGGAACCTGGACCAGTGAAAGCCAAGTCACAGCTGTCAGCTAGGAAGGTTTTGGCTTCCGTGTTTTTTGACCAGTGTGGCTTGCTGCATCTTGATTTTTTGCATGAACGCAGGACTATCAATGCCACATACTAGTTGCGACATTTTGAATGAAGTCAGACTTGCATATCGCCGCAAAGAAGGGATCTACCAATGAGAGAAGTGATTCTTCTTCAGGACAATGCTCGCCCGCATACTGCGGCCCTGACGAGAGAAAAATTGGAGCAACCGGGCTGGGAGACGCTGGAACACCCTCCCTACAGTCCAGACTTATCACCATGTGACTTTCACCTGTTTGGCCCACTCAAGGAAGCTTTGGGAGGTCAGAGATTCGTCAGTGACGATGAGGTTGAAGCCACGTGCTCAATTGGCTGAAGACACAATCTATTTCATTCTATGAGTACGAGATTGGAAAATTACCTTTGCGCTGGGAAAAATGCATTTCCAAATCAGGAGACTATGTAGAAAAATGTACTTTTCTTTGTGTTCAAAGTAAAAATAAAAAAAATAAAAAATAAGTCTCGTTTATATTTGATTCACCCACGTAATATACAGAAATAAAGTTTGGAAGAATATATAAGACCAATTGACTACTACTACTAATATATGACTAATAATATATCTCTTGCAGTCAAAATTAATATCATTATGAAAAATTAAAACAACTGATTGAAGCAACACAGACTAAATGAGATATTAAAACAGGCTATACTTTAGATTGATTTCAATTTACCTTGTCACTCTTTCCACAGAACTGAATATGACTTAAAAACCCTTTAGAGCTTTTTTTCTCCTGATGACACACTTCACATCTAAAGATGAACGTGGGATTAGCTCTTTTTCCTCGAATAAGTACGGTGTCCATTATATCAATGTCATCTAATGGCTGAAATTACAAACAAATTTTCATATGAAATATAAAATTCAACCACAATTGGATTCCATGGGGTTCTAAACCCAATTAGAATATTCAAAATATTATTTATTCAAAAAACAACTTCCAAGAATAAATAACCTCCTACAATTACAATTTCATTAAAATATATATATACATACAAGAAATAAACACTATTTGAGCTATCTAGTCTCAAACAAAATCTATTATGGAAGGAATAATAATATTTCTTTAGAACTATATGTTAAAAACTGTATGGTTTATTGTTTAGAACAAACATTTAATTTAATTTTCAAATTGAATAATTAGAAGGTACGTTTACTCAGAGAAGAAAAAGGAAATTCACCACAATTTTATCCTAAAGAGACTTTGTCCACCAGGTGGCCACACCATGAGGCATGCTGCGTCAAAGCAACATTTTTTGAGAAATTGAAAAAAAAAAAAAAAAGAAGGGAAATTGTGACACTACAGTAAGCCTTTCAACCAAATACCATTCAATTCAGCTATTTTTCACTTTAATAAGCAATAGTCATAGATACCTCAATCCTCATCTCAGTAAATTTTTGTTAGCACATTCAATGGCACCATTCACATAAACAAAACATGTATGCATAGAACATCGTGTGCAAAAGTTGGCAAATATTAAAGGGCTGATTACAGGATACATGAAATCTCAGGTAATTTTTTCAACTTTAAATATGGTCATTTTACAACAAAATGGGGTTGGTCATGCTGAATGGTGAAAATAGTAAAATGAAAATTATTTGATAAGCCATTATTTTAAACATAGAATAGAACATAAAATTATTCAAATGTTACTGAAAATAATTTTATAAAAATTCATAGTTACCAGAGGTTCTTCACCTTCTAACCAACACATAAAAGAATGCTTCAGCATATGCTCTTTTTGATAATGGATTACAGTCATTATTTCACCACATGAAGCACATTTAACCTTTAAAAAATAATAATATATTAACTTCTAATAACATTAATAATAAGGCAATTAGCAATTTGAAAGTGGATATACCTTATCATTTGGATTTTTAAATCTTGTTAATGAATTGACTCGACTACTTAATAATTTTCTTTTCTCGAGCCTAGCCTTCTGCTTGATTGTCAGGTTACTCTCATTAAGACCTTCTGATTCTTGAGACAAATCAGTTTCAGCAGCATTACTGTCACCATCATCTTCACAATTTAAATCAAGAGTCATTGATGAATCAATATTTGAGATTTCCTCTTCTTTTGGAACAACCTTAGAAGTTTCTAAATCGGTGTCATCATTGTTAAAAGTTGAGTAGAACGTTTCAGAATAACGTCCCTCTTCTTTCCTACGTCTCCATATTTTAACAATCCTTTTTCTTCTTCTTGGCCTTCCAAATTTTCTCTTTGGTCTTTCTTCCCCTGGTGTGTCAGAGTCGTCAAGCAATTCAAGGTCAGCAAAGGAATTAAAAGACAAAGCTGATCCTGCTTCATTAGCAGAAGGTGTCGAAGTGGCAATCATTCCTAAATTATGTTTCCTCGGCCTACCAGGCCTCCTTTTAGGTGTATGTTCAGAATGAACAGATGATTCAAGTGAGAGTGAAGATGATTGAACTGAAAAATCTCCTCTTTCAAGCATTAATCTATACGAAGTATCAGATGAATCTTTGGAATTAATAGCAAATAGACTAACTTTGCGAGGTCTTCCAGGCTTTCTTTTAGGTAAGGGCTGTGAAGAATCTAAGGAAGTTTCATTTCTCTCTTGTGATAGCGACACATCAAATGAGTTAAGACATGAACTCTCATTCTCTATTTTCACCCTCATTTGATCTGTATCATGCATAGAATTATTTTCTTCACAATATTTAGGTTCTAAGCTTACTTTTCTCGGTCGACCTGGTCCTCTCTTGAGTGGTGGTTCTGAATAGCCAGAAGAATTAACTGTTAAAACATTTTGATTAGAGTTATTTTGATAGAGACTTATATTTTGTTGGCTAAAATACAAATGTTTTGGTGGTCTTCCGGGTTTTCTTTTTAATGGGACTTCAAAACTAACTTTCTTCTCACCATCTATTTTCATTTTAACATCTTCTCCGTTAAGTGAAACATTGGATAAACCATCACTAACTGGGATATCTTCCATATTCATACTTGCCATATTTCTTTTTTCAATTTCCTGTAGCCCAATCGATAAACGTTTTGGGGGTCTGCCAGGTTTCCTCTTGGGTGGAGGTTCAAAACTAATTTCCCCTTCACCTGCAACTTTGTGATTTGCATCTTCTTTGGAATATGAAATATTAGTTAAGCTATTCACGTTTGATGATGAATTCAAAATACTGCTATTTATAGACTTATCAGTTTCCATAACTAGGTTATTTTCAACACTTATACTTCCAATATCCTGTAGACCAATAGACAAACGTTTAGGTGGTCTGCCGGGTTTTCTCTTTACAACAATATTATTCCCTTCAACTTTTAGCTCTTGATGGGAATACTTTAACTGAGAAACATTGGAACAACTCTCTTGGTGAAAAAATGAATTCAAAAGACTATTATTGGTAGAACTCTCACAATATTTATCAGAAAGATTTTCATTACCAAATTGACATTCCTCTGTTCCTTGCAGGTTTATATCTAAACTGTTGGGTGATTTATCAGGTTCCCTCTCAGTCATAAGTTCTGAACTATTTTTTTCTTCTCCCAGTTTTTTATTTGCATCTTCAGGAAATTTCTCTTTAATTGAAAGAGGATCATCCAGATCAATTTCTGTTATGGATTTATCACAATGGTTTTCTATTGGACGTTGCATTTTCAGTTGGTACGTGAATAAAGATTTAGGAGGCCTACCAGGTTTTCTCTTTAATGGAGGTTCTAAACAATCTTTCTGGTCCATCAGTAATTTATCTTGAGGTATATAATGAACATTTTCTTTGGTTCCATTGGACAAAAATGAACATAAACTATCGTTAATAGAACCATTACTATCCATACCTGAAGCACTGGTGTCTTTATACTCAATTTTGTATTGATTAATTTCGCCATTAATCAATAATGGCCGTTTTGGTGGTCTACCAGGCTTTCTTTTTAGAGGAAGTTCTAAAATGTCTCTATTTTTAATTGGTGCAGAATCTTGAGATTTAAAATTTGTTTTTTCATTTTCATCTAAACTGGGCACTGTAAATGACTCATGGCCGCTAGTAGATGAATCAAAAGGAAATGTTTTGTCTTTAACAATATCACTGCTTGATTGATCACAATTATGGATTTCTTCACTTTCCTTTTTATCCAATTCAAATCTTTGGTGGTTTACTGAAGCTGAGAATGATGGTCTACTATGCTTTGGTGGTCTACCAGGCTTTCTTTTTGGTACAAAATCTGAAGATGTGTTGTTTTCCATTTCAGAATTATTTCCAGAAACACCGACAGTAATATTTTTTAATTCATTAAGAGTTGAATTGGAAGAAAATTCAATTTCTTTATCTTTAATTTGAGAGGGACTATCAGACTTTAAATTGGCATCTGTTTTGGTTTGTGAATGAAAATATGACTTATCCTTCTCAGAAAATGAATTCGAAATAGCATGATCCTTTGCAGAGCTCTCACTATTTTCAACTGGAATACTATTAATTTCTTTATGGCATGGAACATATGCACCTCTTTCTACTGATAAACGTTTTGGTGGTCTTCCAGGCTTCCTCTTCAGTGGCATTTCTAAAACATCTTCCTTTTCAATCAATAATACATTCCTAGATTTACCATCGACATCCTTTTGTTGTTCACCAAAAGAAAGTGATTCACACTCCATGCTAGCCAATGAATTTAAAATATTTTTATTTGAAGTCTCACTAACTGGTGATGGAGAATTAGCTATGTTATTAGTTTTCCTTTGGAGCTGCTCAGATCCTTTCAAACACAGTGATAAATGTTTTGGTGGTCTTCCAGGTTTCCTCTTAAATGAGGTTTGTATCAGTAATACATCTCTAGATTTATCATTCACATCCTTATGTTCATTGCAAGAACTTTTTGGACTGACAGATGAATTTAAAAGAAGACTCTTGTTTCCGGATCCAATTGCTGCTAATGAAGAATCAAGTATGTTAATAATTTTCTTTTGAACCTCCTCAGATTCTTGTGGACATAGTGATAAACGTTTTGGGGGCCTTCCAGGTTTTCTCTTCAACGGGATTGTATTAACAACATTGGTTTCCACAATTTTAAACTTTCTTTCAGGTATATGTTCAATATCTTCTTGTTTTAAAACAGATGAAGTTTCCTCATTAGTAACCGATTTAATAGGGATTCTTTTGTTTTCTGAATCAAAACTACTCGAAGTCAAATTATGTTCATCAGTAGACGTATTAACCATAGATTCTTCATTATCACAATGGCTGGATTCTTCCACATCTGTGTTAGTGTTTTCCCCATTCTGAAATAAGGTACAACTAGCCTTGGTAGGAGTAGATGCTATTAAATGAAGAGGATTTTTTCTAGGTCTTCCTCTTTTTTTTTGTACCAGCTCATTAGATGCAATTAAGGAATCGACTTTAGCTTCAAAGGAACTGACACAGGGTATTGATGAACTTATCTGTTTAAATTGATGACTTAAGTCTTTAATTTCATCATGTGGAAAATGACTACTCTCTTGAGGACTGTTTATACACTGTCTAAAACAGATCGGTTTCGGAGATTCTGATGGATCACTGATATTATCATTACTAGTGGTCGATATTGGAGGAGTTTGTTCTTTAGTAATCCAATCTGGCAGTTCATTGATGACTGATTCGTCATTATAATCGAAATGGTCAGATTCTTCATCTTCAGTATTTTCCTCTTTCAGGTCAAGGCTATCATTACACTGCATTAAAGCTTCAGATGTTTTTGATTCAGATTGCTCTTTTATAGGCTTGTCTATATGGCTAGATTTAACAGGTGTACTAAGTATAGTCTCTTTTGTCTCAGCTGGGATCAAAGTTGCAGAAAGATCATCTATAGAATGACAGCCGATATCTTCCACTTCATCTCTTTCAGTTTCATGATCGACATTGATTGCTGGAACTTGAGTGGATTCTTGTCCAGCACAATTTGGCAAATCATTAACCATTGACGTATCTTCATTTTGAAAATGTTTTAATTCCTTTACATCACTATCAGTAATTGCTTCTGGCATATTGACATTAACTCCAATTTGGTCAGCTGAGCTAGATGTTGCTAAAAGCGATTGATTTTTCTTAGGTCTACCTCTTTTCCTCGGAGTCGATGCAACGAAATTTTCCAAGACTTTCTCGTTGCTTTCTACCTTGTTCAAATCGATATCAAGTGTAGAAGTAAAAGAACTTCCATTATGGATCAATGAACAATTATCAATACATTGATGACCCATATCTTTTACTTCACTGGATGAACCATCAGTATTCAATAGATTACTATTTTTAAACTGTACCTTATCAGTCAAAGTTGATGGTGCCTTTAATGGAACCTCATTGCTGTCAGTTCTATCTTCGGTAGTAACATTCAGATCAGGTTGACTCTGTTCTATGGCAAGCTGATCAGGCGAGTGATTAACACTTGAAACAGAATCATTTGGCAAGCAATTTAATTCTTCTAATGCAGTGTCATCATTTTCTTTCTGATTAACTACATTCACGCAATTAACAATATTTGTGATAGTAAATTGGTTCTGATTTTTCCTAGGTCTCCCTCTTTTTTTAGGCGCCGAATCTAAAGATAGACTTCTTTTTTTTTCTTTACCTCCCACTTTCTTTGAGTCAATACTCAGGTTGCACAAACCTGAATTTCTACTATGCGGCACAGTAGCATTTTTTTCTTGAGATTGGTCAATCAGTTTTACTTCATTTGATGAAACTTTATATTTAAGAAGATTATAGCTTCCACCGGAAGATACTTTACCAGTATTTTGCTCATTTTCAGCTACGAAGAAACTGGAAATATTGTCAATGGTGTTGTTTAAACTTTGATCGATTTTATTTTTAACATCCGAAAATTCTTCACTCCATCTTCTAGATATTTCTATCGATTTCCTATGAAATTCAGCATTATTATCACGAGAATTAAAACCCAAGAAAACACCATTTGAATTGTTAGTTACTTCAGACTTTACAAGAGCTCCTTCTTGTGTTTTAAGAGTTTTCACTTCAGATTTTTTGGTCTTTACTAAAACAGCACTACTTTCATCTCCATTAGCTTTTAATGGTCTCTCTGACTGCACAAAGTGCCAACTTTTCTTATTTGGAGGTATGATTTCATAATGTTGATTTAAAATGACCATATCATCATAATAACCTAGCTTACTGCATGCTGAAACAAAGTTACAGTACTTAGAAGATGAGTCTGTGCAATCTGAGAAACCCATAAATTTGTCATCTTCTTTTGATTGCTTACTAACATATTCCCCACAATGACTCTTTCGCATTTTTGCCATATCATTTTGAGTGGTTTTTGAATTATATTTTTTTAAGTTAGACCAATTCCATTTGTTTGATAGGGTTAAATCATCTGTATTTTCTTCAGTTGATCCTTTGGTGTTATCACAAATACCATTTTCATTATCAGAGAGGGAGACATTTTTGTCATTGGAACAGGATTCATTCTTGTCAGATGAATAAACATCTCTATTGTCATAATCAGTTTCAGGATCGTAAAACAAAACTCCAGCAGTATATCCATCAATAGATAATGGATCTTTCTCACCGCTCACACCAGAGTCTGAGGGCTGTAATGAAGAGGTTGGCAACTCATTATCAAACATAACTAACTCTTCATTGGGTTTGGATACATATTCCTCTGAAACATCTTGAGAAGTATCATTACTATGTGCGTTACCTGACACTTCATCTTCAGTCAAATTAACACCAGTATCACTCTGTAAATCATATGAGGAATTGGAATTATCTGCATGAAATGAGGCTGGAACATTGACTTGTTCATTTGAACATCTGAAACCCGAATTATCAACAAAGTCTATTTCTGGTATAATATACTCTGATTCAAACTTATTACAGCTTTCATCAGCTTCTCTTGTCGTAGCGATTATGGACTGCTGATTGTCTTCAATACCAAGTACTTCAACACTAACAACAGAACCAGTTTTCTGGTCAATTAAGTTTTTAGATAAAACTTTTTGATCTAATTCATTTTTTACCATAACTTCTTCACCAAGATGATTAACATCTGAGAGACATAAAATTTCAGTTCCTTCATTTGAGGTGTTGCAGTTTACTTCCTCTTCAAGAAATTCACTTTCTTCCTGACCATCATGAGCATTGGATAAAGCAACTATTCCTGAGGGCCCCTCATAGATAACATCATCATTTAATTCTGTTTTAAACCCATTTTCCGGGTTTGTTTCACTATTGGTTTCAGGACCACAGCTAGAACGTAGTTTTTCATTACTGCAGAGTAGTTCACTATCTACTCTGTCAACATCATTTCCACTCCTATGGAAAGCATCGTGTTCATTTGATTCGTCAATAAAGTTATGAGCTTCATTAGGCACTTTTATATGAGAATAATCTACATTTGGAAGAGAAACAGGACTACCTATCAAATCTTGCCCATCAGACACTGACATATCAGAGTTTGATACATCATCATCTGATTCTTCTACATCAGAGCTGAGGAATTTCGTCATATCTAAATTATCCGGACTTTTATCATTATTAATATCATCCTTCTTAAAATTGATATGGAAAGGTGTGATACGGTTCTCATTCGGATCAAATACCATTCTTACATCGTTCCGTATAGAATTTTTTTTGGAAACCAGTTTTAAAAGCCTGTAAGATTCCTCTTTGAGGGATTTAAATAATGCTTCACGGTTTTTTGGAAATTCAGATGATGATTTTGGCTGAGATACTACTGTAGTTGATACATTGACAGTCCAATCTTTGTTGTCCACTTTTATTTGAACAGGAACAGTTGAGATGTTTTTGTTTTCTTTCATCATCTCATTAGCAAAGGCTTGAAGAGGTGTAGGCCAATTTTCAGGGATTTTCTTATAAAATCCTGAAAAATTCTTTTTCTCATTATCTTTCACACAATTCTTATCGATCACATAATGTGGATTAGATCTTCTTCGCTTCTTTTTATCATTCAATTTCATACCATCATTTAACACTTTCTTTGTAACAGATGAATCTATGTCGATGATATCTAAACTGCCTTCGTTAATTTCTATAATGTCACTATCATACTGGATTCCTGATCGATCTGAAATTTGTGTACAGTCTATAGAGTCGGTATTTTTTGCAGGAAATACTGGTGGTGATAATCTTACTGCAGAAGACTTTCGAGAGGTTCTGTTAATGACACCATTGTATTTTTTCAAATCATTAGTTCTTCTGTCAATATCCACTTCAGCTTCCTGAAATATAAACACCAGATTTATTTTAAATAAAAAAAAACTATTTTATGGCTAAATTAAACATTTCAACTGAAGGGCTAATTAAAAACAAATAATCAATATCAAGTAAAATCTTAAATTATCAGAGTATAAAGAAGCTTAAGCACTTAAAAAATAAAATAAAAATGCTCATTGGGAATTAAAATTTAAGCAACTTTTCATCAAATTTTAACATATGAAGTTTAAAGGAGTTTATGTCACGTAGATCATAAATTTTAAGAAAATCTTATTCCAGATAATGAGAACGATCACAGATAGAACTTAATAAATAGATTTGAGCCACAGACAATTGACCTAAAAATATAATAATTTTATAATGAAATAATTTATCTTGAAAAACAAAAGACAATAATTTGTAAAAATAAAAAAAATAAAAATAAGGCAATGATTGTGGTTATTACAGAAACTTTAATTATAGAATGAATTAGTAGACAGTTCATAAGTTCATAACCTTTAGCAACCAGAACAAAAATCACAACAAGAATAAGGTAATCTCATTACATAATAACTAAATGCTAAAATTAGATTGGTGTTTTGAGTTTTAAAATATTGTCCTTAAGCCTTAAGGGACTGAGGCTTTTGCAAGATTTAGAATAAATGCTGAAAGAAAAAAAACATATATTAGAGCACTTTTAACGTCATATTAGTTACCAAGCCAGCACAAGCAGGTTCTTAGACCCCGAGTAAGCACCACATATTAATTATATTTTAAAATGTAGAGAAAATAATGATGATATTAATACATGTAAAGAATGATAAAATCATTATTAAATAATCAGGTTTTCATAAGGGTAAAGTCTTGAGAAAGGAGCAACTGAAATTATTAAATTAGAACTTAAACAAACTAGCTTTATAATAAAACAAGGTAAAATAATAAAAACACAATAAACGATAAAATATTTTAAATAAATCATTTATTTTTCAATTTATAAAATACTTAAGACTACACATATACATATTTCAACGCTTAAACACCTGTACATAGACACTTGAGTTGATTTACATCGATTCCTAGATAGATGAGAAATTTTACTATAACCAAATTAATAGTGTATTAGGTTGGATTAAATAAAACCTGATACAATTATTTCACAAGAAATGTACTATTATGATTTTTTTTTAATTCCATACCTGAAGAAAAATACAATTAGCCTAAGGGATAAAACATAACCAGAAGTGAGTTTTACTAAATATTTAAAAATAAACAAAGATGGTAAAGCTTCTAAACTTCTTACATACCCAACAGCAAATAAAAGTGGAGAGGGGAGAGGAAAGATACTTTGATTTATACCCATAATTCTAGTAAAAACAATTTTATTTTATTTTATTGGTAAAAAGTGATTTTTTTTTTTTTTTATAGGCTGAATCAATAATCCGTATCATAAACAAATCATTTTTAATAATAATACTATAAAACATAAAACGCTAAGGAAATTAATTATTCAACTAATAATTTTTGAACTTCCTCAGCTTTTTTAACACATTCACAAGGAACAGGACACAGGTGACACGCACTAGTCTGTCTTATCCGGCTGCGCATACCACTGGTATTTATTTCCATATCCATGTTATTATTTATAAGGGCAAAAATTTAAAAAAACAAAAACATTCTAACTGTCTTTTGAGTTATACTTACAAACATAAGGTTGAGGCATGAGATTAAGATAAAAAAAAACCCATGAGTTACACATATTGCAAAATAAGCACTCACTGTTAGCAAACGCACAACTTGTATAGAGATCTGAATAGGCAATAATCGATGAAATGTGGCATAAATTCAAAAGCAGTATCTGAGAGTAAACATTGAAAATCGAATGTGTTAACAAGGAATGGAGAAATAATGGTAGTATAGCGGAGGGACCTAATGGTCATCAGGATTTTGAGCACCTCTGGAAAAACATCCCATTTTTCATTAAACGCAATTTGAAACTGATCTGTCGCTGATTACAGGAGAATATCTAACCTATCTCTAAATTATCTTCGATTAGATACAATAAATGTTCGATAATAAATTAAGTACAAAGCATTTTGCACTTCCTAATTTTGAGAAAATTATCAGAAGACAGGACTTTTATGGAGACTTCAAATATTTAGAAGCCCCTAATCATCCCACTAAATCCATAATATTAAGTCCACTTGTTCATTGCTGCTGAGTGTATTAAATATATCACAAGCTATATTTGATTAGTTCTATCATTCTGCAGGAAAGCCACAAGAGAGCTCTAATGATGTGTAAATACTGTCACCATCCACCATGTTAAATTAAAGACTGAAAAATCACATTTTTCTTATTTCTTAAGTTGTTTTAAGTTACGAGATGAATATTCGCAAAATTAAACTCATGTATTTATGAGTGTGTTTCTAATGTATCCTTAAAAATTAAAGAAGACTAAATTTATTAAATTGTAGCAATATTCGATAATAATATTTCACAAGATTTTAATGCCTTAATTTTAATAGGAGATTCACATATACTAATTTTGTTAGTGTGATGTTCTTTAAACAGTTTAAAAACACAATTTTCTTCTATTATCACATGTTAGGTGTCAATTTAGCTAATAATTAATAATCATCGAACTATTAAACAGAAACCTAGAATGACTTAAGAATTTCATGACTTGGAAGGTTAAACCTCTATAGCTTAAATACAGTAAATGTTACTTCACTGTGTCACATTTAGCCATATTTTCAATTCTTTCCTTGTTTAAGATAGTACTAATAATTGTGTCACAATGCAAACGATATTTAGTTTTAATATCACATTTTCATTGCCTTTTATTGTAGCAAGACTATTGTTTTGTTTTTTGTTAATGCATTGTATACTTCATTTTCAATAATATCTGTCCCTATATATTTTTTTCTTCAAAATAATAATGATTTAGATTAAACATTTTCTTGGGATGATATTTTTGTTTTGAATAATTTTTCATCATCAACTGAGATTTTTTCCTTCTTCATTGAATCAGCATTACAAAACTGAAGTGAAGATAACGTTTTCATACTTGTGGAAGGAGCCAAGGACAATGGATCTATAAAACAATAAGACGGATCAGTTTCATAAATAAAATTTTATTTAAAAAAAAATTTCATAAGTAAAAATTGCACAGCATGACTAACAGATGTCTGATAAATCAATAATGAAATGTGAAAGCCATTAGCCATACAACAATTCAACTAATAGAACAACTAAATATTTTTAATTTATAATAAAATTATTTATATATATAACGGAATTTTTAATTTTTTTTTTGTTTTTTAGATAAGTCAGATTTAGTTATATAACCAAACCACAGAGAAAAAAAGCTGGGCATAAAACAAAAACCGTAAATAAATAAAACTTTTCAATCAATAAAATATATATCATAAATCAAAAAATCTGGTACAGGCAACACTTACCTCTGTTGTTATAATCAGTTTTAGAATTATTATTGTTGAATTATTATTAGAAGAGATGAAATAAGTTTAAAGAACTAATTAAATTTATTTTTCATAGAAACATGTGTTTTATTAAATAATCTATTTTATTATTATCTAAAACAACCAGCCATTTTTATCCGTTTGTCATCACTCTCCATTACACATTACAACTTTGTGTGGAAGATATTTTTTTTCTAAAATTTTTAGCATTCCAACAGTATATTATACATACATACATACAGAAACCTACATCATATTAAAGCCCATCAAATTTTACATCGACATATAAAGTTTAATCAAAATCGTTAGAGCCCTTTTTGAGAAAATCATAAAAAGGTGCAAAATGCATGGTATAAAGTGGCTGTTCTAGTTAGCTGATTTTTATGAAAAAGTTTCTGTAACATCTCGGGTGTATAGTTGTTTTAAATATGATATTTCAGTTTCATATGACTTATCGTTTTTGCTCGGGAGTTACCACACACATACAACAGACAGACAGATTTACAACACACAGACCTTCTATCGGGACTTGGTTATTTAGACTGCAGTGACCCTAAAATGTGTAATTCTGTCGAAAACTGGAATTCGAAAATTTTCACGATATTTCGTATATAGGTAAGTGAAAGTAAAAATTGTATTTAGTTTTGTTGGAAACATATGATTTAGATTAAACAATATAACTATTTAAATTGTTACTTATAATAATCAGTGATAAGTTTGTGCTGTATTCATCACTTAACATTACCTTTTACTACTTTTTGTTTAAGATAATGTTTTTTTTTTTAAATTCTTTCTCTTTTCAACAGTATATTATACATCTACATTTCTGTTCTTAATATATAAAAAACAAAAATTACATTTAAAAAATATTTTTCCGCAGTTGTGAAAATTTTTAAATTCCGGTTTTCAACGGAAATAGACATTTTAGGGTCCCCTGAGTCCAAACAACCAAGTCTAGAAAACCCGCAGGTGGTCCTAGGATTTTTTAATGGGAGTAAAAAATCCTTAGTTACACCGTCCTTTGGAGGTAACATTAAAAGGTGATCCCGAGCCTGTGCGATGTCAGGTACTCGTTAAAGATCCCTATCCTAATAAAACCTGGACATGCAAAATTTAGGACTCCCACAATAGCATCGTCCAATTAGCCATAGTAGCATAAAGTGACGTTAAATAAATAAACAAACAAACCAAGTACAGAAAAAAGGTGTGTGTGTGGTAAGTCTAGCACGAAAACGAAAAGTCATACACAAAACTTAAATGTCATATTTAAAATTGACTGACTGGAAGTGCTACTTTATACTATGTATTTTGTACGGTTTTACAATTTTCTCAAAAATGGCTTTAACAATTTTGAATAAACTCGTCACAATCATGTAGGTTTTATTCTGATTTAAATAGTCTGACAGGGCTTAAATGCCGATATTTTAATTTTTCTTCTTCTAAAGTACTTTTCATTTTATAGAATCGGAAAAATTAACCATATCATCTTATTAGGATTTATAAAATTGGCTAAATATAGAAGTTGAACGAATTTGATAACCAACTAAACTAGAAAGGAGCAAAAATATTTTTTTATTGTCATTTTTGTTTTGTTTTTTAACCAAAGAACAGCAACATAGATGTATAATACACAGTTGGAAAGTAAAGATTTTAGAAAAAATATTATCTGACACACAAATTTTTAAAAAGTAATGTTAAGTGATAAATAGGGTATAAAATTATTACTGATAATTGTATTTCACAATTTGATATTGCTATATTATTTATATCCAACGTAACTGAATATACTTTTTATTTAAATTAACTTTAAAATTTTCAAACTTAAGTTTATTTAATAGTTTTTAAACTGATTTTAACTGTCTAGGTAAATGTGTTGCCCACACCCAATTTCGTTATTTCAAAAGGACTGAAAGAAACAAAAAAGAATTGTTTTGATGAATTTTAATTTGTTTATTGAGGATGTATAGTCGATTGTAGAAACTATTATAGGTAGAATAATCAGGAGTCAGTATTTTTCTAAATATTTTTAATTTTGCCGACATTTCGGCTCACGCTTGTGAGCCATCATCAGGGCATTATTGAGCCATGTCCAAGCATAAACTCACGTTTATGCCAAGGGTTTAAGCTTGGACATGGCTCAGTAATGCCCTGATGATAGCTCACAAGCTTGAGCCGAAACGTCGGCAATATTAAAAATATTTAGAAAAAGAAGGACTCCTGATTATTCCACCTATAATATTTAATTTGTTTACATTATGTTTCTTCTTTCAGAGTACATAGTAAAAAATAATGATGTAAATATGTTTGTAAAGAAACCATTAGGTTAGCTCAGCCGTGGTATCAATGGTCTAAAAATAAAAATGAACTGATCCAAAATCCAAAGACCATCTCTAATCCAATGCTCCCACCCACATCATGATTGAATCCAATAACAGATGTTAGTGTTTAAATATAGAAATAATAACTTAAAATTAGAAACATACCTTCTAAAAAATCCACAGGAGAAGGACTCCGCTTACCCGGCTCAAGATACAACACAGGAATATCAACAATGACAGAATGATTTTGGCTCATAGAATCTTCCATCTTGATTCTTTTAATCTAAACAAATATATGTTAAGCAGCTTATTGGTCAATGATAAAATATAATAATTATTTTATAATATAAAATATAATCGACACAGATACTAGCTACATAAACTTTTAACGTCAATAAGCTCAGTGTCTGTACCTAATTATGTTCAAACCTAAACAATAATATGAACTTACCTTAATTCATCTAAATTGTTTGATTTTCTGTAGATGTTATATGAATAGCAGAATCACTCAATGAAGAATACGTCCATCACATTTTTTTTCTTTTCTAAAACTTTTCTTCTTTCTCATTTATACAAGTTTAAAGTAGAAAATTATTTTAACGATTAATTTTGAAAACATAACTCCAAATCTCACCCCAATTAGCGGCTCCTTTTAAAAAAGTCTTAGGGAAGAGAAATTAAGAGTATATTACAGAAAATATTACGACACTGTAATACCTCAATAAAACCAAAGTCTTATTAAATCAAGAAAAAAAAGAAATTTACAATGTATTTAAAATAATCTACTGAAAAAGAAGATAATGAAGAAGATTTTGGCTATAAAATTGATGGTACATTATTTTGATGCCAGCGGAGGTGGCCAGTGGAGACACAACACGTTCATCCTCATTATAACTAACTAGAAAGGATGTTCCTGTTGGTCATAGATTGATTAAATAACTTGACTGTAATTATATATTGAACCTCCTGGATAAAAAAATTAATAATTTGATAAAGAAAAATAAATAAATAGCTAATTTAGCTAACTATTAATATATCAGATATTAACAAATTCCTAAAATATCAGTTTTTCAAAATCTCAACTTCCCCAAAAGATATCTATTTCACATAGAGAAGCAGAAACCATATATTAAGCAACCATATATTAAGTAACCAAATTGCTTCAATATTCAATATAAAATTAATAAATCACTAACTAAAAACTAGAAAATGCCATACATTGCATTTCAACGTTAATAATTATTATTACACTTCAAACTACTGTCTTTGTGCTCTACAGTCATTCAAAGAAATCTTCCTTGCCATTCCAATAAATCTAAAATGATTTGAAAAACCAAAAAAGGTGATAATTTTGGAACACATTTTGACGTTGTAATGTTTTTAGTTAATTGACACCAACAAAATATTTAAAAAAATAATAATAAAGTAGTTTGAACAAGCAATAGAACAAATTAATTCCCTAAAGGAAATTGTAGAAAGAACCGGATTACAAATCTCATTCAAAAAAACTAAACTAATGACAAGCGACACCTTAGGAAGGAAGTTTGTTGATAAAAAATAAGGCAAAACGAAAAAGTTAAAGAATTCAAATATTTAGGAGGAACTATCACTGCAAACGGTTGGACAAAATTGCGATAAAATCAAGAGTAAATTAAATGTTTAGTGCACTGGCAAGGACCAGACAAACGAATAACAAAAAATGTACATCTTGGAACAGTGAATTCGGACATTACCACACAGTAATAAAACCAGAAGCGCTATTCACAGCGGAAACCCTAACCTTGGGAAAGAGAAAACTGGAAGACTTGGAATCAAACGAGAGAAACATCAAGGAGAATTATGGGACTAGCCAAGAACAGTGAAGGGCAGTACAGACTAAGAAGCAACAAAGAAATTTACCGGAACAATGAGCCAATGGATGAAACCATTAGAAAGCGAAGATTAAAATATTTCGGGCACGTTGGAGGATGGAAGGAAACAGGATGGTCAAGAAATTAGTCCACAAACTGTTTGAAATGTAAACGGCTATAACCTGTGTTAAGGAAGTAAAACAAGATCTTGAATGAGCTGGAATCAGAAATAACAAACAGAAAAATATTTGGAGAAAAAGACATGAAGGGTTGTTTCTAAGTCAAACACAAGAAGGTAAGAACAGGAACCTTGTGGACGGAAGAACAAAAACAGCGGTTTTCTGAACAGATGAAGGCTTCTTGGGAAAGGAGAAGAAAGAACAAATAAGAAATAGAAATGTGCTTTAAATTAGTCTACCATCATGATCTCCAAATGGTCTAATCGAATAATAACAATAATAAAGTAGTTTATGCTAAAAGGCAACAATATCCACAGCTTAAGTTTAAGGGATAGTATTCATAAGTTAAAAAACATGCTTGGTTAAAACAGCATTATGTATAACAATTGACAAATATTTAAAACATATACCATCTTCTAATGAGCTAAATAAGTGTATTTAAAATTAGATAACCTGTAAAAGAAAGAGCTTACTTTTTCGTATAGATAATGTTGTTTCTGTAATAAAAACACAGAAGTGACATTGACATTTAAACAGTGTAAATCAATAATAAATATGATTGAAGTTAAGTTCGAAGGATATCTGGAAGTACTGAATACAAAATGAAAACAGCAGTCCATGAAAAGTATGGGCCTCCTAAATTGGTTAATCGAAATGGTTCATTTCAACTTGATTTGTCTTTATTTTTTACTTTTTTAATTATAATACATTATGTTTTGAACAATATCAATTTATTAAGATCCAAACTTCTTATAATGAATTTATTCTTAAGTTTTAAAAACGTCAGAAAATAAAAAATTATGTTTCCAAAAATGTATTATTAATATTTTCTAATCTCGATCTAACAGTTCACCTTTATTCTTTTTGCATAATAAGAACTAAAAATAGATGTCTAAAGGTATGTTTTGATCTATTTAAGTTATCATAATGCTATTGATTGTAATTGTTAATATTTCTATATTTCTAGAATTTAAATAAAAACTTGTTTAACTCTCTTAATGTGGATCAGCGACATTGATAAATCTTGCAGCAAGGTGCGCACAGTGCTGTGTGCTTTGATCAGACCTTTAGCATAGCAGTGATAACCCTGATGAGGGTGATAGGACTCGAGTCAGGTTAACAAGTGCCTCCATAATATGGGGTTAGTAGCCTCATCAATAAGCAGATTCTGCAAGAGGGAAAATGAAACTGCCAATCATGTGATATGCAGTTATAAAGAAATAGCTAGGATACACGGATTTACCACTTCAGCAATGACTGTATTTCTGATCCTAAGCACTGTTAACTAATCGATCCTTACAGTTTGGTCAAGTTAGCAAAGGCAATCGACCTGTATTAAGAGGATAATGTCCTGGGCTAAATAAGACTAATCGAAGCAGCAGTGCAGAATAAAAGCCGGGAAAAAACTCACTTAATAACAATGCAATAACTTCTTTTACACCTGCGCACGAAAAGGATTAATTTTGTTATTTCAAAGGATATGCCCGATTTTCATCTTTTTAGGACTGTTTTAATTTTTGTTTTTTATTCTAAGTTTATTCTAAAGTAGCCATTCTCAAACAATTGACATATATTGTAACCAGGATACAGTTCAAAATGGAAGAGAACCACCATTTTTGACTCGATTCTCCTTTTGAAAAAATACGAATCGAAATAAATCACTGGTAACTAGGATTACCACACTAAAAAGGACACTTTTTAACATCGCAACTCTCTTCCCGGTGTATGAATTGGTCCGAAATAATATAAGAATAATTGTCGATATTAGGGAGGGAGGTTGGGTTACTCACGAAAAGGACTAATTTTACTATTTCAAAAGTTATACTAAAAGTAGTTAACCATAAGTTGAAACGATTTGAAATTAATATATCCAAAAAATTGGGAAATTTTGAAATAATACCAACCACTAATCTAATAAACATAAGAACTTGTGCATATGAGGCTGTTATGCTAACCACCAAATAACTGGCATAAATGTTAAACAAAACAGTAAATTAGGTCAGTCAAACCCAATATTGAGTTTGAATTATAAATATTTATGTTGCTAATATCACAGTATAAACGATCAGTAGGGGCAGAAACAAAACAAATGTTAAGTATGAAAACGTGTTATATAAGAAATTTAACACATACACCAATAGCGTGCTATTACAAATATGACATAAGGAGTACTCACTACGTTTGCTATAGCACATTTTTTGTGCTATAGCAAATGTAGTGAGTACCACTATATTTACTAAAATTGGGATAATATGACATCTGTAAACATATGATAAATAATTCATTTATTCCAAGAAAATAAAAAAAATGGGAAGAAACTTAATAAAGTTTACTTTATAACTCTGAAACTTTACCTAAAATAGAAATATTATTAATATTTTACATGTAATAGGGCAATTGTTGAATTATTATTAAAAATAATTCAGAAAAGAACCAAAATAAGATCCAGGAGTGAAAAGGCCCTTAAAACGTGTGATTTTTTTTGTTCTGGTTGTTAAAAATTAAATTGACAATTAAGACCACAACTAATTGTTTCACTAACCACAAATGGAAATAATAATACTTACCCCACTATATGGGTCATTCTCATCAGCAGACATTTCGTCCAACAGCAAGCTATTGTGATTTTCTGATTCCCTGAAATCATTAAAGTAAAAATATGTTTAATTTTTATAATTATGGAATAAAAATGAAACATATGGCATTAAATTAATTTTAAAACATAATAAAGTAATCAAAACATTTTTAATGATTCCATAATTTGCATTAAATTCTTTCCAATTACTTTAGAAGAGTTCCTGAGGTAAAAAAAAATCAGAACTTTTATTACATTTTCAAGTAAAATTAAAACTAACAGACAGAAATATTTGATTTTATTATTATTATTTTTTTCAAAGTAAAATATTGAATAACTCCAAAACTGAGTTAATGGCAGTTTATCAAATATAAAAAGAAGCAGATTTAATGGATAAACAATAAAATATGGTAATAGCTGAATAAAATTACCTTCAATGCTAAATTAGACAAAATTGCTAACCAATAACTATTTTAATCAATTTTGTAAACATAAAGGATTCTTCACAAGACCCTAATAAATATTTTATTATTACAGTAATAACAAATTTTGTAATGGTCATTTCATTCCCACTAAAATAGATGTCTTGGCCATAAAAACAATTTTTATTTTAAAATTTTATAACTTCTGAATAAAAGTCGTATTTAAGTTCCTTTAAAATAAATTATTAAGTATGCTCCGACAGCCATACTTTTTATAGCAATGATATTAATATCATTTAATTAATAACTAACAGACTTAAAGGTACTTCAAAAATATGGTTATTTAATATGAATTTTAAAAGTTAAATGTAACTAGAATTAAGACTAGGAATATTTTTTAACATAATAGGATATTGTCTAAGATAATTAATAGGAGCTATCGTTAAGAAGAGTTTAAAAAAAACCTTTTTGCAGTTAAATTGCCATTAAGGCAGGTCAAATGTTATGAGGCACCATAATCTCATAAACAAGTGGACTGTTTTTGGATTTTTCTTTTTGTCAGTGATGGTTTATAATTCTTCTGTAAACCAAATCGCTCTGTATGCAATAGCCTAAAAATCTTTCTTAATAACATAATATTGTTCTTAAAACCAACGATTTAATAGTCTAAAGTTTTCGCTTGGCTGGACTATTTATAAGCCTATTACAACGCTGAGAAAAATGAGTTTAATAGTTAGGATAAAAAGAATATGTTATTTGCATTTAACATAAATCCAACCAATATTAGCAGACACTTTAACAGCCATGCTTCAACTTTCTCAGCAATAATAGCTAAGTAAGTATTGTAATTGAGTAAAAAATATTTATCAGCTGTTTCCAACTGATAAGTACACTTTGTAATCCTATAAGTCCAATAAACAACGCCAATAAAACTATAATAAACTGTATCTTCTTTAATTTCAGCCTCATCAGTATGCTTTAATCAACAAAAGAGAATTATTTATCATATATAATAATTAAACATAGGTTATCATTCAGTGCATTGATGAGTTTGATATTTTATTTTAATGCCATTTTCTATCATAATCTAAATAAAATGACTAATTAATTAATTCCAAACTTAGTTTTTACTTTCACTATCCTATATATGAAATATATAGCAAGGAAAAGTATTGCAATCGTGAAAATTATCTAATTCTAGTTTACAACGGAAATACACATTTTAGGGTCCCCTGAGTCCAAATAACCAAGTCCTGCAAAGAGGATTGTGTGTGTGGCAACTCCCAAGTGAAAACGAAAAGTCCTATGAAAATGAAATTTCATATTTAAGACAACTATATGCCCGAGATGTTACAGAATCTTTTTCATCAAAATCAGCTGAACGGAAGATCTACTTTATACCATGCATTTTGGACCTTTTTACGATTTTCTCAAAAACGGCTCTAACGATTTTGATTAAACTCCCTATATCGATGTAAAATTTAATATGCTTTAATATGATGTAGGTTTTATTCTGATTGAAATAGTATGACAGGGCTTTAATGCTGTTATTTTAAATTTTCTTCCTCTAAAGTACCTTTCATTTGGTAGATTCTATAAAACTAACTAAATTATCTTGTTACCATTGATAATTAACAGCTAAATATGGAAGTTGAGCGAATTTGATTATAAACTAAAAGAGAAAACTGAAAAAAAAAAAAAATTGTATGCAATTTTTTGTTTTTGAACATAAGAATGGTAATATAGTTGGAAAGAAAAAGATTTTAGAAAAAATATTATCTTATACACAAGCTTGTAAAAGTTAATAAAGAGTGATAAAAAACCGATAAAACTAACTGATTATTTTAGACAATAATATTATAGAATTTTTAATAAAACACATGTTTCTACATTAATTCAATTTAATTAATTCTTTAATGGTTCCATCATTTTTATCTTTAACTGTAGTTGAAAATTCTTTAATCTATTTTAAAAATGAAGGTAAGTGAAAATCGTGTGTTGCCCACACCAGATTTTTACTACTTTGAATTGGATAAGCAATATTATAAATTAGCCATAACACCTCAGAGTAAATATGAATTAAAACAAAGTAACTCACAATTCATATTCCCGAGATAATCTCTTAAAATCTTCTTCATCAAGGTCCTTATGAAAGCATCTTTTATGTTCACTTAATCTGGCTTCATTCAGAAGCCATGATCCACAAGCACAGCAAACGATGAAATTCTTTTTGCTCCCATCCTGGAAAAGAAAAATAAATACATCACTGTAATAAGTTATTAAAGTTAATTTTCATAGAGAACACAAGCAAAATTCAAAATTAAACCAAAAGAAAAATCTAAAATTTAGGGAAATTCTAGAAAATTAAGTTTAATAAATTATCACCTCATTCAATGATATTAAGCACAAAAAGAACTACTTGATAAGAAATTTAAATTCTAATAACAACTGTAACAAATCGTCATTCCAAAATAAATATCAAACCAATGAGAGATTTTTTTTTTTTTTTCAAAAGAAGAAACCCAAAAATGCTCTAATTTATGTTTGTTTGTTTATTTATTTAACGTCACTTTATGCTACTATGGCTAATCGGACGATGCTACAGTGGAAGTCCTAAATTTTGCCTATCCAGGTTTTATTAGGATAGGGATCTTTAACGAGTACCTGACATCGCACAGGCTCGGGACCACCGTTTAACGTCCCCTCCGAAGGACGGCGTAACTAAGGATTTTTTACTCCCATTAAAAAATCCTAGGACCACCTGCGGGTTACTCTAATTTATGTTAAACTATCCAAAGAAATTTATTATAAGATATTAGCTGCTAATAACTCCTTTATGGGAATACAAAAGGATAAAAATAAAAATGAAAGGGATACTGCAGATTAAAAATAAAAAAAAATTGAAGGAGGGTCTATTATGTTTTTTACAAAATTTTAACCTATAAACAAAACATGAATACATACACAAGTAGCATAATGTTTTTCCAAAATTTTCACATAATTGTCTACAAATTTGCAACCTTCTATAAAACATTTGCCCTGTTTGTAAAGCATGATTTCCTCAGACCAAAGTTGTAAACGTTCCAAATTACATTCAGGTTCAACATTATTCTTCATCAAATATGTCTTAGACTCGTGCGCTTTTCTAATATGCAACTTTAAATCATAATCATTTAATAAACGTCCATGACAAAATTCACATTCATGTTTTAACTGGGACCAGAAGCTTTCCTAGAAAAACATAACAAAATAATGTATTAATATTTACTAAATGTACTCAACTAATCCTTCAGAAAACCCAAGAGGGTTACATACTGAAGAATTTAATTAAAAAAAAAAAAAAAGTGTTGGACTTCAAAATGTAAGTTTTTAATATCAAGTTCAATATTAATATTGATTTAGCTTAACTATATAACTAGATATTTTTTATTTACTAATTTTAAATGAAATTAGTAATTTAATTTAACTTTTCTCATGTTTCTTAATATAACCAGCATGCATATTTTATTTTACCACATACAACCAGCATGCATATTTTAGAGCGTATATTTGTTCTGGAAAAAAAATAAATAAAACATTACACATAAACTACATCCAAGGATATTTCGGATTCGTGTCGTCCATAATCAAGCTTTATTATTCTATAAATATTTGAAAATTTTAGTTAGACTTTAATATTCTGAAATTAATTATAGTATTTAATCATTCTTCCTCCTACCTTAATATTTCAATATATATGAAAACGTATCATACTTTAAAAGTCTTACACCAATTAAAAGATATTATCGGCATAAAATTGGTGATTTTTTACTGTTACCTACTATTATTATTTATTATACTTTATCTACTATTATTATGGCAAGTAATAATTGAGATTAAAGATGGATGACAGGAATCTGAAAAGAATTAAGGAGAAACAAAAAAATAAAAGTAGTTGAAGTACAATGGGGCTTAAGATATTTACTATGATATAATATGACATGTAACATAAATGTTTTCAATTTCCAGATTTCTCTTTTGTTATATGCACATACAATTTATATAATAATCAAATAATTTGATGCCAGCCAAATTAATTTTACTGATTAACATAAAATATAAAAGCTTAATAAAAATAAAGAACAGATCAAAAATAATAATTTTAATATTACCTTACAAGAGCTCAGATAATGATCTTCCATACTTGCTATTGAGTCAGTAACGAATAAGCATTTTCTCATTAAACATTTTAAATATTTCTTTTTCTCAAGAAATATTTCCCAAGAACGTCTAAGAACTGAAGATATTTCTTTCTTAGTAGGTATCTTCAAGTAATCATCAATCTTTCTGAAAAAAATAGTTTTTATCAACAAATGACATACATGCAAATATTTCTTACAACTGATATTAAATTTACAAACAAAAAAGTAATAAGATATTAAATTTAATCATACCTGGATTCTTCATCAGTGGGTTTGTATGAGTGTGAATATAATTTATGTAAAAGTAATTTTTCCATGGCATCAGTTCGTCGGCTGCATGTTTCACAGATGAAAGGATACTTATTGTTTTCCTAAATAATAATAATAAAAAAAAAAAAAAGATAATGATTTCTAAAAAATAAAAAAGCATGAGGCATAATTTTCACAAGGAATACTCACACATGCACAAAACGGATAATGATGCCCCATTTCTTCTAGGCTTAGAGCCATAAATTGACAATCCTTAAAATGGCATGCTACTGATCCATCTCTCTCTAGAGCTAGAGCCCAAGATAAGACATGAATCTTGTGTGGGGCTCTAAGTCTGGTAACTGAACTCATATTGCTGTAAATACATTTAAAAAAAACAATTAAGGAACAACAATTACAACCTAAGAACTGACACTTCACCACAAAATTGCAACCTACCTTTAAAGTATAAAATAAATAACTTTAAAATTGGGTGGAGTTAACTTATTATCAAATTAGCACAAATATGAAACAATGTAAAACAAAATTCATACAACACATTTTTTTTGGGCTGTAAATTAAGTCACTTTTACACTACTTTACAGGAAAAATCACATAAAGAACTTATCAACAGAAAACCACAACCACAATGTTTTGACAGCATCATGGAAATTGAACCAATGTTTAGCTATCCACGTGATTACAGTGTTGCTCATTTCTGAACTCCTTAAAAAAAAAAAAAAATTATAAATTGATTAAACTTGAGTGAAATCAAACATATATTTTTTTCATCTTTGGATTAATTTCTTTAAATAAGGGTGTGTTTATAATTTTTAAATATTTTATATGTACCGTATTAACGATTGCTACTGCAATATTACAATCGTTAGTAATTACAACAGTTTTAATTCCATTTAAAACTTAATAAAAATGTTTCTACAAAAATGTCTTTTATATTTACAATTTTGTTAAGATTTCGTTTCAATTTATTAATTATAACTTCGTATATTCTATTATTCAATATATTAACTTCCCAATCATAATTGTGCAAATTGACTTAAATAATTATATTATCTCCATGAGATAATTATTGTTAATAGAATAAAAAATTGAATAATAATTTTAAGCGAATGAATTTCGCTATATTGGGTTCCTTGAAGTAAAATACAATTCCCTAGTCGTCCTTAAAAATTAAAAAAAAACGATTAAGGATCTTCCCATATTCAGTCAACTAGCTAAATGTCAACTACTTCTTTTCAAGATACCATCTTTTTTTTTTATTTATTTATTTTTTTTATTATTATTTTTTTTTTTTGTCTCATTTCTTACCCGACCCATTTGCTCAGCGGTTTCCATGTCAACAATTTTCAGACTACAAAAGTTGTATTAAAACATTTTACTGAATGAGTTCTTAGACTGCAAAAGTTGTATTAAAACATTTTATGAATGAGTTACAAATTTCAAATAGTATTTCCCCTTAGCTGAAACGCTCTTTGTTTAATTCATTAAAGAACACCATTCTTGAATTTAACACCATTTATACTATACTTCTTGAATAACAATAATAAAAATAGGCCAATCGAACCCGAAGGTTTGGTGCCCATACCACTAAATACTGCATACACAGTATTCGTTCAATGATTACCATCCAAGCCCAATCCCCCGAGATCTGACTAAAAACAATCCTCGGACGCTTCGGCCTACCTTTCAGACGCATATTAGTCGGTTCAGCGAATACCAACTTTTTCGGACTTGGTTCTTCACTGAGCCTAACAACTTTGCTCGCCCATTTGAGTTTCCGCCATGCTATCAACTCAATTATACTCACAGAGTACAAGCTCCACAATTCCGTGTTGTGCAACCTTCTGGATTTCCCATTGGCCTCCTCGTCTCTCTTTGGATCAATTTTTTTACGCAGTAACTTATTTTCGAATACCTTATGGCGTTGTTTATCCTTCAAAGTAAAGAACCGAAAAAAAATGGTTTTATAAACTTTAAACTTTTACGTTTTTAGATACAAACAGCGAGCTAAGTAATTTCGCAACTAAATAATAACACCCATTTTCAGGCTTTATCCGCGACTTTATTTCCTCCTGGATTTTGTTTTTTTCTTGTTATCATTGAATCTAAATACTAAAATTTATCTACATGTTCAAACGTATATCCTTATATTTCGATATCCACAAGGTCGTCACCGTTTCTGCTATTTATCATATATTACTACTAATCGGTATTTTTTTCAAGCCCTGTCTGTTAACCGGTTTTTAATTTACTTAG
Organism: Piezodorus guildinii; assembly: GCA_023052935.1. Lineage (NCBI taxonomy): Eukaryota > Metazoa > Arthropoda > Insecta > Hemiptera > Pentatomidae > Piezodorus > Piezodorus guildinii. The sequence goes on along the minus strand of CM041293.1, from coordinate 161,297,692 downwards.
TTGTATATAATAGCTTCCGTGCCTTCATCTAGCAGTATCAAATAATCGGCGTATCCCAGAATCGTAATTTTAAATTCTCACCGCCTCATTACAAACACACACTGGACTTACTTACAGCATAATATGTGGCATAAATTGGAGACGTAATCTCGCAAACGTTTGAAGAGTACGTATATGAAATCATATACGTATCTCAAAAAGTTAGTGGTGTATGAAGATGAAACTAGAAGTCAGTTTGATCCATCTAGGGAAATCGGAAGGAAACCATATTAATGTTTCATATTCATTAGAAAACTAGGTAGAATGGGCTCTGATACTCCATGAACCGAATAATAAGCCTTCAATTTCGGTGCTGTCTTCCAACAAGTCCCAATGCCATACCACAATAGGTCTACTCAACTATAGTGAACTGAAATGTGACAACCACTAATTGCAGGCAGGCAAGCTAAAATATTCAGAGAAAGGGCCAAAATTGGCATCTGATACCTAATTGCAAAATTAAGATGTCATATATCAGATTTGCTGATTTATTCAAGCCCTCCCTTCAATTTGAAAATATTCATTTCGATCGTGATAGAATTGAAATCTCTAGTTTTTGGCACCAAAAACAGTAATACCCGGGTAGTAATTGTAATTTTTATAATAACTACCTTCACTAACATGTTTTTGGTAAGGTGTTTACAAATAGATGTGTTTGTCACCTTGTGTTTTTTTGGGTTTGAACGAAACGATTTTGAACGGTACACTTTTTGTTGATAAAGTCTGGCAATTTATTTATTTTTTCCATTTGAACTCAAATGCTTAATGTGTAAAATTCAATTTGCCTTACTCTTTTAAGCATCATCGATAGAAAATATAATTTTATTCGTAACTCAAGTTCTGTTTTTGAAAAATAAAAATCCGTATTATTTCATAAAATCACTATTTTAACACTATGGAATCTGATATATCTGATAATGAATATGAAAAAATCCTAGAGTTAGGTAATTGTCTTTTAAAATCACTAGATAGAATCTCATTTCCTATTAAGGGTTCTAATAAGCTGAGAAGTAAAATTCGCCAAGAAATATTTTGCCTTGAAAAAGTATGTTTGGAAAAATGGAATTATTTAATTTTTTTATGCAGTTGTCATGTCGTAATTTATGTTTAATTATAGGCTAAGCAAGCAAATAGACTTAAAAAGGAGCACATATCCTCTTCAAATTTGCATCATTATGAAGCATTCGTTAACTGTATCATGAATGACCCAAACTGTATCTCAGTCTTGGAGCTTTTTCACTTAGATAATAATTTAATTGGAAAGAAAAAAATTTATGTTGATATTGTCACTGACCAAAGGACAAAATGGATAAAAGTAATAGCGAGAAACCCAAAAGCTTTAAGCCAAATATCCAAAGGTATTCTTTTAGCTATATTACTGATTTTGTCATTTTTAGAATCATATATGTTTGTTCTTTGAGTTTTAATATGTGTCAATTGTAAGAATTTGAGCCTCTTAGTACCTACATTGTTAGAATTAGTTTTGATTGGTTTTGCTTCGCTTCTTTTTTTATTTTATTATTATTATTCTTTTTTTTTTTTAAGGTGAGGGAGAGTATCAGCAGAAATCAATTATAGATCATGCTGAAGAGTACCTAGAGTGTGCCAAACAGAATGCTGTTTTGTTCAAACCCCCTGTGGTATTTATTGAATTTATTATATTAATTTGTTTATAACTAATGATGTATTTTAATTTAGAATACTAGTTTTTAGAAAGAATTTAAATTATATAATTTAGCTTTATTTGATATTGTACTTGAAATTGCCTGATACCTAATCCATATGTTAGCACTGGTTAGATTCAAGTTTTATACATGTGCTGCTGCTTGGTTGGGTATGAGGCTGTTTTACTGTTGCCTTCAAAGACTCAAACAGACTTTATTTTAGGTCATGTAAACCAAGGTGTATGAACAGAGGCACTTTCAAATCCAAAGTCTCCTAATTTCCTTCTTTACTTCCCCAGGGTTCCTCATCCTGCATTCTTTGTGGATTTAAGAAATGTGATTCATATCTTTTAAATTTGTTTGTTAAGAGTGATTCGACTATTAAAATGTATCCATTGATTGAATGAAAGGTTGAAATATTTGTTACAACTTCATGCTGATCCCAGTTATGTTTGCCCACACAATTCTATCCAATGACCACCGCCCAAGCCCAAGCCCTCAAGATCAGACTTTGCACAATCCTCCTACCTTCTCCTTGATCCACCTCTTGGACAACTACCAGTAGGTTTAGAGTGTATGCACTTTTTAGGAATTTTTTTATACTTCTTGAAGTTTCCACGGACTAGATCATTATTATCTTCTTAGTCGTTTTTTTGGTTTTGTGAGTGTTTTTAATTTCTTCTCCTGTCATGCTTCTGGCTACTTCGAGGTTCTAAGTAAGAATGTTCTAACCTATCTGCCTTTATCAATAATAATCACACTTTTCCCTCCCTCCTGCTACTCTTGTGAGAGTACTCTCATTACTGCAACTCTCATTGTGTAGCATAGCCTTATTCAGTAACAAAGTCTGAATCATAATAAAAATTATTTTTATCTTATTAGTGTAGTCAATGACTAAAGTTCTTATATTTAAAACAGTTTCTATAATGTTCTGATATACTTCTTTTTCTTTTTTTTCAAATAAAATACAGGTTGAATTTTATTTTGCATCAGGTATTGAGATCGATTTAGCTGAAGAACTAAGTTCAATTGGGATATTTGTCTCCGGCAACATATTAGGTGTTGATTGTGAAAACGAACATAAGACTTTAGAACTCATAAAGATAGAGCCTTATCAACTGAATAGGTATTTATTGTTTCTGTTGTGTTGTTTTCGTTTTGATAGAATTTTCATTTATTATTAAGAATTTTATTATCTTAAGGGATGTAAAGAGACTTAATTTAGACGTACCCACAATGATAGCCTATGTGTCTGCATTGACTAATGGTCATGCCGACAGGAAAGTGAGAGGTAAAGTTTTAAGCCATCAAGCTGAGTGTGAAAGAAAATTTCCTGTTAAACCAATTTTGGATGATATTTTTGAAGGTATTGTATTTAATTAGCAACATATTTTGCAGTAAATATTATTATTCTTTTTATTGTAATTATTTTTCATTCTTTAATGATGGAGGCTATTATATATATATTTTTTTTATTTGATAGAGATAACTTTATTTAACAATATGAAAGTGTTGGCTGCTTTTTTGATTTATTATTTTCAATAATGAACCTTTGTAATCAAGGGGAAAAAAAAAATTACTATCTCTCATTATTATCTTGTAGAACCTGAATTACAAATTAAAAAAAAAATCAATTTGTCCGCCGTCTGCCATATTCCGTATGCAGCTTTTCTCTGAAACTACTAGACCAATTTTTTTAAAATTTGGGACAGAAATACCAGGGCATCCAATGATGATCCTAACATCTAAATGTTGATATCAATCCCATTAGTTTTAAAATGGCAGCCGATCAAATGTGATTTAATTGAATAACTCAGTTATTTTTGAAGGTATAAAAAATTTTATTATAAGAACATTTAAAAAAGCACATACTACCTTCCATTCATCATCTAATCACTTTATTTCATTAGTCCTTAAACATTTTTTCATCCTAGTCAACGTTTCGGGGTTGTTTCCCCATTTTCAAGACTTATTCCTTGCTACAACATTTTTCATCCTTCACTACATCTCATAGTCACTCAAATGTGGTAGCAAGGAATAAGTCTTGAAAATGGGGAAACAACCCCGAAACGTTGACTAGGGTGAAAAAATGTTAAAGGACTAATGAAATAAAGTGATAGATGATGAATGGAAGGTAGTATGTGCTTTTTTAAATGTTCCAATTAAGAAAACTTCCAAAAAAATTAAAAAAGAAAAGAAAATTTATTATAGTTTTTTAACCAAGAAACCATGGCTAATTATAATAAAGAAAAGAAAATTGAATAGAAATTTTCTCCTTAAATACGTCTTGAGTTCAGTTATTTTTGAAGATAAAAATATGTATTAAGTTTTAGAATTAGTAAAGAGCGATTAAAAAAATTGAAATCATGCCTATATATACCCTTTAAACTCCTTTATTTTTGAAGATAGTTAACAAATACTATAGCGTTTTGGAATCAGTACACCGCTATTAATTAAAAAAAAAAAAAAAAAAAAAAAAAAGAGGACAACAATTGAAATATGCTTGCAACTCCATTATTTTCGAAGATGTAGAAGAAGAATTTTCAATAATGAAACTTTGTAATCACCCAACAAAAAAAAATTACCCGGTCTCAAAATTTGAGAGCTTACGTTTCAAGATAAGTTAAAACCAAAAAAGAATAAAAAAAAAATCTGTTTGTCCAAATTAATAAATAAATAACAACATTGTCTGCTGTTATTGCTATTTGATAGATAATTAAATTTCCTAAAAAATGGAAAAGAATTGTTGAAATCGGTTTTGAAATAACAGAGATATAGCGTTTTGAAATCAGCAGTGGTGATGGACCATTTCAGGCCATTTTCCTATGAATTATTTATTGCTTTTCATACTAGTTAACTGTCTATAAATATATTTATAAGCATTTATACCCTAATATAGTTATTTGGAAATAATAAACCAATTGTGTAATAATTTTCAGTGATTTTAATTATATATATGGATTACAATCAGATCTTTGACTTGTTTGGCTTGGGACAATTGTCTTTTTCTTTATTATATCCAATAATGTGAGGAGGCCAAGACCCACCCAGGATTGTAGCCCCACAGAAATAGATAGATATATCCAATAATGACCCCTTCAAAATTTAAGGTGTTCCACTTAAGATTAAGACGTTGAACCCGAATAAGGAAAAAAAATAAAATACTCTGTCTGCCATTTATGGATTATCTTTGAAACTACTGGACCGATTTATTTGAAATTTTGCACAAAAATACCAAGGCATCCATTCTTGCTCCTCGACGTTGATATCAGCTGATTATTTTAAATTGGTAGCCGATTAAAAATGTTTTAATTTGTTGCCTCAGTTATTTTTGAAGATAGAGAAAAAATTGTAGAGTTTTCTAATCAGGAGACCATGATTAATTTAAAAAAAATAAAACAAATAAATTATTTATATTGATTGTTTTAACTATATTGAGGAAATTTGTAGTGTTTTAGAATCAGTGATAAATAAAGAAAAAAAGGGGGATCTATATGGTTGTCACAAATTATTGGAGATATAATTCTCCGAAAATTCAGTTATTTTTGAAGAACGAGATCTGATAGTATTCATGATATTTTGAGAATAAAATTTCTTACAAAAAAAAAACAAAAAATAAAAGTCATTGAAATCAGTTGAGAAATAGAAGAGAGAGAGATTGCATTTTGAAATTAGCTGCAGTGATCGGCCATTTAGGTTTGATTAATTTATCACTTTTCGCATTAGTTAGTTTCCTGTAAACAGCTAACTGTTATAAACTGATAGAGTTATTTGGAAATAATAAACCATTAGGTAATAATTGCAGCTTTTTTACTTTCATCTATATAAAGGAAAAGTATTACGAACGTGAAATTTTTTAAATTTTTGTTTTCAACAGAAATACATGTTTTAGGGTTCCCTGAGTCCAAGTGACCAAGTCCTGCAAATTAACCATATCATCTTATTAGCATTGATAAAAAGTGGCTAAATATGAAATTTGAATGAATTTGATATCCAACTAAACGATAAAAGAGCAAAAATATTTGTTTTTATGCAGTTTATGGATTTTTGAACATAATAATAGTAATATAGATATATAACATACCCTTGGAAAGCTAAAGATTTTAGAAAAAATATTACCCTATATCCAAAGTTTTATGAGGTAATGTAAGATGATGAAAAGGGCATAAACTTTTTACTGATTATCATGCGTAACAATTTAATATAAATCATATGTTTCCAACGAAACTAAATAAAGTTTTTATTTAAATTAACTTAAAATTTTGTTTAACTTCAGGTTTATTTATTAGTTCTTAAATTGATATTAATTACTGAGGTTATGAAAGACTGTTGTTCACACCAGATTTTTAAATTTGCAATTGGCTCTTAATATTCTACTCATTGAGATTTAAATAATGTTTTTAATTTATTGAATAGTTTAATTTTTGTTCATTTTATAGATACATTTCAATTAAAAGTAACAACTGTTCATAGACCGTGGTTTGTTACCCATAAGATAAAACAAAACAATTAATAGAAGGAATTAGTCCGGGTGGCAGTCAGTAAATGAAACAATTAAATAGTTTCAACTATTTATTGTCTGCCAACGTTTCGACCCCCATTCTGGGTCATCAGCGAGTTGTAGGTAGGATATGACTACAATGAATGAATTGTTGCAAAAAAACAATTGAAATTGTCAAAAAAAAAAAGAACATATAAATAACTATTATATCATTATATTATTTCGTTTTTAGGTTAAATAATAAAATATAAGTTGCATGTATTCAATATAATAATAAATAATAATAATAATAATAATAATAATAATAACTTTTTATTGCTTTTAAGATTTACATCTTTTAGCAAGAGGTTTGGCCTCTATTTCATTTAGACAAAATCATTTTTTACATTTTGTAAGGAAATGTTATAAATATTGAAATAAGAATTGAGCTAACTACTTTAGAAACAACATTATAAGAAAAAATAAATAACAATTAACAAAATAACTAAGAATACAAATCTTGATTAAATAATAAACAAAGAAACTTAAAAAAAAAATAAAATAATAATAATAAACTCAAGAAAACCGAACGAAAACAGTTTTAAAAAATACATATCTTGATAACAAATTTATAGAAACAAGAAGTAATGACATAACAAATGCCTATAAATTTTGTACAAGTCGTTCGTAACAAAACTTCTTATCTTTAAAGCCTCTATTGAAAACAAAAATAAATCGTTCAACTTCTTATAGTTGGTAATTGTTAATAAGTCTTCTAAATTAAAATTTTCCATAACATACTTAAATAAATAGAATCTTCTGACTGGATTTAAAACTGGACACGATATTAGAAAATGTTCAATATTATCATAACCATCGGCATTACATAGAGGGCAAGTCATGTTGGGTTCAAATTTATAATATAATCCATTCACAATTATCCTCTATGATTTCTCGCCTGCCAGTCTTAGTTGAGCTATTAACCTTATTTTGTTTATATTGCATCTAAGATTTAAATATTCTTCTCCGAGTTGGAAGTTGGTTATATGGCGATATATTTTACTGTAAGAGGAATTTTTAATAGCTTCTATATCCCTGGAATATAAATGATTAGCCATTTTCTCAAACAGTTTGCTCTTTGAATTTTTTAAAGCAGCTGGATCATTGAGGGCCCACATTTCCTCTGAACCTATAAGAATCAGTGACCTACGAACTTCTGCAGTCCAGTTAAAAGGCACGTTTTTATTGGTTTCTAGGTCTCTAAGTCTATTGTTGCATATTTTCGGAAGTCTGGTATTTTCCATTTCTAAAATTTTCTGCCACTAATTTATCAATTTTTTTAAATATTTTAAATTTTAAATGTATTAAACCAGACTAAAATCTGACATATGAGTTAGGTGTGTTTTTTTTTTTAGTTGAACAGTCTCCAATTTATCGGCATAATACATTCCCCACACTTCTGTGCTCTATAACAACATGCCCAATACTATTGAATTGTACAATACCTTTTTTGTGGCCCATGTATCAGATTTACTTTTTATAAGGATTTCCAAAACTTTGTCATGTATTCAATATATAAACAATTAAAAACATCAAAGTAATAATTATTTAATTAAAAATTGACTTTTGAAATTATTTTGTTATCCCTGAGAGAATGAAGGTTAAATAAAACCTACTTAAGTACATTGCTGGATCGTTAGTGAAACTGAAACTTAAGTTTAATTAACATAGCCTCTTAATTAATATAACTCAGAATAGTCTCCTTTAGGAAAGGAATGCACTTCTATTTGGAACTATTCTGAAAATCAATATTTATTTTTAAAAATTAATTTATTTTTCTATTCAGTTATTTCATCTGTATTTGATATTGCTATAAAATTGTGGTTTTTTTTTCTGTTTTTTTCCAGGTAAGGAATTGTATGCCTGTAAGACTGCTGTGTCCGATTTTAAATCCATTGTAGACATTCTAGGAGGTGAAGGTGAAAAGGAAAGAACTGAACAATTATTATCAAGAATAACTGTAGTCAACGATGTACCTTACACGAAATTGAAAATTAAAGGTAAAATTAAAGCAAGAGCACTTGCAGTTTTTGGAACTGGTCAAGCTATACAAGCTCTAACCACTACGTCTAATTCTTCTTTTATCAGAGCTGCAGAAACCCAGGTATTTTATAATTTATTATGGAATAAGTCGATTGAATCATTTATTAATTATTATTTATTGATGAAATTACACATGCATTTCAAAATTTGGAATAAATAAATAGTAATTTATATGCATGTACATATATTTTATTGGAATAACAACATAATTAATTAGCCTTTCAGGGTAACTTTCATTTATAGAAAAACTAGTTATGTTTGAAACATTCATTTCAGGGTATTCATCTGGATGTATTTATTCATGAACCCAGGGCGCTTACAGAAAGAAAAGAAATTCTTGATCATATGGAGAATCAATTAAATTAAATTAAAATATTTTTGCTGCTCAATAATAAATTTTTTAACAAATGATGTCTATTTATATCTATACCACATTTTTCTTTAAAAATCTATCTTTCCATTGTTTTCAGTTTTTCAAGTACATTTGCTGCTTAAATCTGTTTTGTAAAATTACTTTCAGTTCTAAACCCACAATGAAGGAACTGTCGTTCTTCCAGTTTTGTCTGTTACTAAAACATAAATTGTTATATAAAACCAAATATACCTGAGAATAATAATAAAAAATTGTATATTTAACATACACTCACTGAAAAAAGTTTCCATACAACATGCTTTTATTTTGCATAGCTATTTATTTTTAACTTAACAATTTCCTAATGTACAAATTAATACTAATCTTAGATAAAAAAAAAACCTGGTGCGGGCAACACACGACTTTCACTTACCTCCGTTTTTAGAATTGATTAAATAATTTTCAAATACAGCAAGAGATAAAAATGAGTGAAACTATTAAAGAACGAGTTAAAGGGAATTTCTATAGAAACATGTGTAATATTAAAAAATCTATTATATTATTATCAGTTTTTTCCTTTAGTTGGGTATCGAATTTATATAATTTATATATTTATCTGTTTTTCATCAGTGGTAACAAGATAATTTAGTTATTTTTATAGAATCAACAAAATTAAAGGTAGTTTAGAGGAAGAAAATTTAAAATATCGGCATTTAAGCCCTGTCAGACTATTTTAATCAGAATAAAACCTACATGATATTAAAGGCTATTTAACTTTACATCAACTTGGTGAGTTTAATCAAAATCGTCGGAACCATGTTTGAGAAAATCATAAAAAGGTACAATACGCATGGTCTAAAGTGGCTCTTCTGGTTAGCCGATTTTGATGAAAAAGTTTTTGTAACATCTCAGGCATACAGTTGTCTTAAATATCAAATTTCAGCTTCATAGGACTTTTCGTTTCTTTCCGGGAGTTACCACACACACATACACACACAAATTACCGTAGCATCTCGGCCGTATGACTGTCTCAAATATGAAATTTCATTTTCGTACGCCTTTTTGTTTTAACACAAACACAAACACAGACCTTTTTGTGGGACTTGGTTATTTGGACTCAGGGGACCCTAAAACGTGTATTTCCGTTGAAAACTGGAATTTGAAAATTTTCACGATAGCAATACTTCCCCTAACTATATATAGTAAGTGAAAGTAAAAATATACCAATTTATTTTCATTTCTTCATTAATATAAAATGCGGCAGAATGTCATTTGTTAATGGCAGGTCAAAAAAGTTTCCATACAGTTTCATTATTAATCCTATTTGTTGTACTATGACCGTCTTTCCAGTGTTATATGTATAAATCTTATCTCAATAATCAAATCTTAGTTCAGTATTAACTTTACTAGGGCCTGGGAAATTGATTTTTTTTTCTTTTCAATATGCACGTTTCTTGTGATTTGAGAGCAATCATGGTTCCCAGGGCTTATCTAAAAGAAAAATTTTATATCTGTTGAATAAGTCTCATGCTACTGTACAGTATGGACTACCAAGACATAAAGAGTTATAATCTTTGGAGGATAGAACACGTGCTGGAAGACAGGAGACTGGAGAATCTCCAGAGGCGAGTCATCCTTGCTGAAGTCTATGCAAATCCTCATACTATCGGTACCTCAATGGCCATTAGAATAAATAGGAACTATGGGATTCAAGTCCACCCAGAAAGATTAAAAAATATTCTAAGAAGGGAATGATACACTGGTCGAGTCCTAAGAAGAAAGTCCTACTTCAGTAAGTTAAACCAGAAGAAGCGGCTGTAATTTGCAAGGGAGTTTGCAAATAAACTCAAACATTTCTGGGAACGTGTCATATTCTCTTAGGAATCCAAATTTAATATTTTTGGGCCAGATAGAAGGTCAAAAAGTGTGGAGGAAATCAACCTCGGCTTTCAAAACTAAGAATTTATTTATGGAAACTTTTTTGAGTAAGTGTGTTATAACCTATAGTGCATGTACCATTTATATTTCTCTGCTATAAAATTCTGCCCTGATTATAAATTATGTACTCGATACCTTAATAAGTAAACATTCTATTCGAGTTGTTTTGGTGTAGTGTTGCTGAGTTTGAATTTAAAATAAACCAAACCATTAACATAATACCTGATTATACTCTCAAAGAATTTAACTTAAAATTATAAAATTAAAGTTGAGGAAATATGGTTCATAAAGAGAGATACTGTTTATTTAAATAAATTAAATTGTTGAGCTAAAATAATTTATTGGAATTGAGTTTTATTCCACTACTCTCTAGAGCTTGTTTGCTAATTTTATATTATTATTTATTTATTTTTTTTTTTGCAAGAGTTGTGGGTTTATGGGTGTGGAAACAACTAACAGAGGTGTAAAAAGTGAATCAGGTTCCAATGCTTAGTTGCTCCTGTGATTTTAAAGAAGAGGATTAGGGATCAATTGTAGTTGGGTGGCTAGCATAACAGCCTCCTATGCCAAAGGTCACATGTTCAAACCCGCAAGTGGTCCTAGGATTTTCCTAGGATAATGGGAGTAAAAATCCTTAGTTATGCCGTCCTTCGGAGGGGACGTTAAAAGGTGGTCTCAAGCCTGTGCGATGTCAGGTACTCGTTAAAGATCCCTGTTCTAATAAAACCTGGATAGGCAAAATTTAGGACTCCCACTCTAGCATCGTCTGATTAGCCACAGTAGCCTAAAGTGACATTAAATAAATAAAGAAAGAAGAGGATTTGAGGCAGTAGTGGCCAGGAGTGTTAATAATACTTATCTCTTTAGCAAATTCTATGCCATGAGCCATTTTATTTATTTTGTTGTAGTCCCATGGGATTAGAGAAATTTGACAACCTGTAGGATGAGATAATAGAATGATGCTTGTTAATTTCTCAGGCTGTTAATTGATTCTACTTGTGAAGACATTGGATCATGATATTATCCATATATAATGTAGATAAATGCAATCGTGGGAAAATAATCACAGAACTACCTTTTCTGAGAGAGTTGATGGAATTGAAAAAGTATGCATTAATGGCTCCAAGTGCTGTACCCGAGTACTGATATAGATATGACCAATGATTTTTATTAAATCAGGATTGTGGAAAAGAGTTTGCCTCTCTTTAATCGCTCCTGGAATAAAGTAATAAGATGGTGTTAAATAACGAGTGCATGTAGGATTTCTCACATGAAAGAAGGCATTCAAGAACTTGCCATTTCCCAAATACATCAGAATCAATCAGCTTACACGTACACTTAGGCAAAAACATTATTTGATTGTGAGCCATAACCGACACATAGAAGATGGAATAATTATGTGGAATTGGATACTTGCATCAACAGTAACCTCTATTAATGACCAACTGTGTGAAGAATGATTAGTGACAATCGAAGCTTTTTCTCTCTGTTTCCAACATTCTCAAAGCTATCATAACATATGAAGTATCTAAAGGCTATATACAAATACTATTTTAGACTGTATATGTGAGGAACATGATTCTTATGAGCTTGGCAAATATTTTTATTTATAATGAAATTTGTAAAAATATTCCATGGACTTCAATAATCATCCTTCAAGTATTCAAATGAAAAATCTATTGTGAAGGAAATTTGAATAAAATTAGTAGCGGAAGTAGAGCTAGTACACTCACTACTTATTGTTTAGATGTATTATATTTGATGTATTTTACAATAAATAGTTTGTAAAACTCATTCATAAATTTTTATTTCATTTTAAAAAATATATCTTATTTTTTTTTCAATCCTTTGCTTTCAGTATTTAATGACTTATGTCTGATGTATTAAATACTAAACTGGTTTTGAATAACTTTGCCCACGGATAGTTGCTTCATTTTCTTTCAACTTTCCCATTCCTTTTGCATTTCTGTAAAAAATAGGAATTCATGAATTGGTATAAATTGAGTCCTCATACATATAATGGATGATGTTTTCATCTTTGTTATTGATGCCTCAGTTATAATTCAAACCCTCACCTTCTGATTGGTACATGTACTGCTTACAACTAATTAGTGAACAAATAAAAGTTGTTGTTAAAGAGGGGCTTATTGTCTGAAACCTGCAAGAGGTAAGACCGATAAACCAATAGCACGCTTAAGATAGATAAACTGATGAACTATATTAGTAAAGGAGACATTGTCTTGCTTTCTCAAAAACAGAGATGGTGAGGGAAACACCTACCATAGGGATATTCATATCGATCTTTTATACTTTTGTTATCAAATACTGACTGAAAAGAAAAAGGAATTATTAGGCTAATAACCAACTCACGACTGTTTTCAAGCATAATTTATTTAATCATGAGTTTCCTTGAGGCAATAAACTGTAGCAAAATTTCTGTATTTGAAAGAATATAAGTCTGTGCCAATAGAAGAAGATAGTTAATTATAGGTAGGAAGCAATAAAATATTGTTATTCATAGATAATTGAACTAGATGTTGTACAATATGTTACTTAACAAGGTGAGAATCACCTTCCTTAAAAATGATTAGAAAATACTCAAATAAGAAAAGAGTAAATTAAAAAGTCCATAAAATAACAATTAGTAAAAGTGAAAGGACTTAGATAAGAAGTAATATACTGAGTGTTTCATGAATGTATAGTCACATTATGGGAGCATGTACTAGAACTCAAGAAAAAAAAAGAAGTTCATAAGCCCATAGTCAGATTCTCAAAGGTTAGGGAGGAAAATCATATTTTGAGTTTGTTTTCTTTTATCCTTGGTTTTCATCTGAAAAACTAAAACATATCTACTTTATGTGCACTCACAGAAAAAAAATTGATGTGGGCAACACACGACTTTCACTTACTTCCATTTTTAAAATTGATTAAAGAATTTTCAAATACAGTCAAAGATATAATATAATGAAAATATTAAAGAATTAATTAAATTGAATTTCTATAGAAACATGTGTTTAATTAAAAAATCTATTATGTTATTATCTAAAATAATCAGTTAGTTTTATCGACTTTTCATCATTTTTTACTAACTCTTACAAGCTTGTGTATAAGATATTATTTTTTCTAAAATCTTTAGCATTTTCTAATGGTATATTATGCATCTATATTACTGTTATTAAGTTCAAAAACAAAAGAATGCATTAAAAAATATGTTTTCAGTTTTCTCCTTTAGTTGTTTATCAAATTCACTCAACTTGCATATTTATATGTTAATTATCAATGCTAACAAGATGATATAATTATTTTTATAAAATCTACAGAATTAAAGGTACTTTAGAGGAAGAAAATTTAAGATATCGGCATATATGCCCTGTCATACTATTTCAATGAGAATACAACCTACATGATATTAAAGCCCTTTAAATTTTACATCGATATAGGGAGTTTAATAAAACTCGTTAGAGCCATTTTTGAGAAAATCGGAAAAAGGTGCTAAATGCATGATATAAAGTAGATCTTCCGGTCAGCTGATTTCGATGAAAAATATTTTGTAACATCTCGGACCTTTTTGCGGGACTTGGTCATTTGGATTCAAGAGACCCTAAAACGTGTATTTCTGTCAAAAACTGGAATTCAAAAATTTTCATGATCGCAATACTTTACCTTACTATTTATTTCATATATAGGTAAGTGAAAGTAATAAGTGGAAGAAATAATAAAAGAAGAGAAAACCCCAAATGGAATAATAATTTGAACCCTCAAAATAGGAAAGTAAGTGTTGCACAATGCCATTCAAAAAGTTAAATGTTAATATTCGGCAAATAGTTTTATCAAGAACAATTTTTTATCATTCGTTCCATACAAATAAGATGGGTAAGTAGGAAACCTCAGTGTTATAAATAATGTTTGGTTAATATATTGGGTTGTGTCACATGAAATGTCCGTTTTCAAGGTAAAGGATTTTTATTAAAAATACGATATGAAAACAAGATAATTTTATTCGAAGTATTTACCTTCTTTTTCTACACATTTTTCCCAACGTGACCCCAACTTTTTTTATCCCCAAACTGAAAAACTCTGATCTTTGAAGTGAAACAAATCTGAAAACGCACTTTTCACTTGATCATCATTTTCAAAAAGTTTTTCTTTGACGAAGTTGTCTAAATTCCTGAACAGGTGGTAATCTATTGGAGACAAGTCGGGAGAATATGGTGGCTGCGGAAGAACTTCGAAGCCCAATTCTTTCAATTTTTGCACGGTATGTTTTGAAACATGGGGTCTTGCTGCCGCTCAGTGATATCAGGAGGTGCCCATGTATCGAGCTTTTTTACTTTCCCAATACACTTTAAATGTCTGGAAACGGTTGATACACTCGCATTTAGTTGTGCTGAGAGTCCTTTAACTGTTTGGTAGGGGTTTCCTTCTACTGTATGTTTGAGGACATCGTTGTCTATTACGGACGGAGGTCTTCCTCGGGGCAAGTTTTCCAAGTCGGTATCCCCAGCTGAAAACTTAGATAAACTAACCCAACGGCGAATGGTCCGTTCATTAACACTCCCTTCCCCAAACGCCTTGCAAATATTTCTAGCGGCCTCAGCTGCTGAATGGACGAGTTTAAACTCGTACAAAAATATTACTCGAAAATAGCGTGTTTCCATGTTCATATTTGGAGGTATACTAAAAAGTGGGTAATTGATTGGGAAGCTAATGTATATAATACAAAGGTAGAGGATTAGTTACTGTTTACTTTAAATATGTAAACATTCGGAAGAAAACAACAGAGACCTGCAAAATCCGTTATGTATTTCAGAAATTATAAAAACGGACATTTCATGTGAAACAACCCAATAGGAGCTCTCTTATCTGGATGGATCTTGAAGTCTAGTATCTGCTCCCAAAATATGGCTGGGAATTTATGAGACACCCTGTATAGTTATAATGCCAAAAAAAAAAAAAAAAAAAAAAAAAAAAAAAAAAAAAAAAAAAATTACATTAAATATTGTTATTGTTGTAAAATAAACAATAGTACTTACTCTTTATATGGTTTGCTTTTCCTGGATGAATTTCGCATGCTTTTGCCACAATGAGGTCAGATTCCATTACATCTCCCATCAAATATAATGCCTGGGCTTTGTATATCAACGCCTTCAGGTTCTCAGGATTCCAGTATAAAGCACTGGTAGCATCCACAAGGGCTTTTTGTGGCTTGCCAAGCTTAAGGTATGTCATAGCCCTGTTAGTGTAGAGAACACAGCTGTCCATTACTAAATCTATCGCCTGAATTGAAGGTTTATTATTTTAATATTCCACAGGTCTCTTGAAATAAATTAATTTAATTTGTAAACTAGATTTAAAAAAAAAAAAATACTTTGTTGTAATTTCTGAGTGCTTTCTTATAGTCTCTTTCCCTAAAAGCCTTATTCCCTTCTCTCATGAACACATCTTTCTTCTCATAAGTTTTCTTTTTACTTTTTGCATGGCATTTCATCATTTCTTGCAAATCATTACTAACTTTACCTACAAGTCAGTGGATATGATGAAAAATCGTGACTTTTTTTGAAGCGTGTATTTACTAATATGGGAACTATTAAACTCTTTCAAAAGTTTATTCTCTACAGTCAATAACTACTTAATTATTTTATTTTATTTCCATTTAAATAAAATATTTTATTAAGTCAATTAAAATAGAAATAATTTTAAAATTTTGACTAGTCTGTCAGGGTCAATGTTGACTTGCCAAAGGTTGCGGGTTCAAACCTGCAGGTGTCCCTAGGATTTTTTAACGAGGTAAAAAATCCTTAGTTATGTCGTCCTTCGGAGGGAACGTAAAAAGTTGGTCAGGTACTCATGAAAGATCCTTATCCTAAAAAACTTGTATAGGCAAAATTTAGTACTCCCGCTGTAGCATCGTCTAATTAGCCCTAGTAGCACAAAGTGACGTTAAATGAATTAGCAAAGAAACTTGTCTATATCATTCTTGGCCCATGCACTCCATATTGAAACAGCCAGTCCTGAACAGAAAATAATTTAACATGTCTTAATTTTTCTGAAGGTAAGATACGATTATTGAGACAGGAAATTTTACTAATAAATATTTATCATGAAACATTGTGGGTAAGAATGAGTGTTTCAGTAACTATTTTAAGAGTAAATTATGTAAGGATTTTAGTTTCTTTTCTTTTTTAATTTTTTCGGAAGTTTTTCTTAAAAGAGCACACATTGACTTCCATTTCTCACTTAATCACTTTATTTCATAAGCTTTTCATATTCGTTGACGTTTCGGGGCTGTTTCTCCATTTTCAAGAGTTATTTTTTTCATTATATAATTGCTATTTCATATATCACCCATCATTTTATTTCATAGCACACTGCTATTTGTCCTTATTGGTGTTCATTGGCTCACTGTTTCTATTATTTTAAGGATTTTACTTTTTCCCGCAATTATGAATTTAGATCGGTGCTAATAATATGATCTTAAGCAACACTGACATTTCAATTTGATTTTTATTTCAATAACAAAGGTCTATTGTCTATTGGCTTTGAGCATTATATATATGTATAATGTATCTATTATATTATATATATATCAGCACAAACTGTAATCAGGGATAAATTTATTAAGGTCGAACTAAGTGTAATGTTGAAATAATGGTTCCAAGTTTTTTAGAGAAGTATAATTAAAAAAAAAATTGAAACCTCATGTGAATTTGTAGGATATTAAACAACTTTAACATTACCACCAAAACAATAACTCCCTTCAAATCTTCTTTGTTTCATTTTCTGCTGTGATAATTATTCACCTCCATTAAGAATTATGTACTTCTGATTTTGTAGATATGCAGCACTGTGCACCATTTAGTTGCAGGTCTCAAAATACATCTTACCACTAGGAGTTCTGTACCAAGAAACGATACAGAATGGCGTAATGAAAAAATACGTGTCTGTCGATGCGAGTTGGTAATAGCAGCCAAAATTTCAAATACAAATTACTAACATAAAATTTGTAATTAATGAATTTAGAAGAAGAGGGTGGATGATGGAGGAGGAAAGCATAACTGTCCCAGAATGTTGAAGATTAAGGGAGAGAATCGAACTAGTACTCTCCTTTTATTTAGTTATTTTTCAATATTGTCTTGATTGATCCATTATGTTCTGCATTCGCAGAAACTGAGCGAAGTTGAGCAGACATCCAATTTCGGGATCTGTCTCTCTTAAATAAGAGGGCATATTTTATGTCAAACCCCATGGAGACGAAAGGAATGGATATGACTGACATTAAGATTTAGATCTTAATAGTAATAAGTAAAACTCTTCCCGAAATATTTATTATTAGCATAACATTAATTTTAATCTACTGACCTAGAAAAGCTCCACAATTGTCCATAGCGAACATTTTGTCTGGGTCTGGAGGCTGTTCATAATTTGGGATTTGAAATCTTGGACCTTCGGAGCTTACTCTGTAAAGCTCATTTATATTATCGTCGTCTTTATCCATAATAGTATTTTATGAATATTCTTTCACGACTAGATTTTATTTTCTGGGTAAAGTTCTTATATTAAAGGAACGTAATCGGCTTTGACACCTATACCCAATCCGCTACTTAAAAATAACTTTTGACAGTTTAATCACCTAATCATATGTGCACATTAATAGTTTACATCTGTCTGGAGTTAATTTGTAATAATCATAAATCCATTAGCTTTGTTCCAACACGAGCTCGATGATATTCGAAATTCGTGTTTGGAAAAACCTAATGTGACATTTCTCTACTTCAAATAAGAGAGGGAGGTTTATTTATTTATTCGTTAACGTCACTTTATGTTACTGTGGGAGTCCTACATTTTGCTTAACCAGGATTAATTAGGATAGGAATTTAAGGATAGCGTTGGAGTTTGAGACGTGAGAAAGGATATTACCACGGTAATTGGATGACTGACAACCCTGTCGTTGGTGTTAAGCGTTGTAGTCCTTCCGGTCCGAAGGAACGGAATAAGGATTAAAGATGTTTGTATAAAAGGGCATTGCCAGGACAGTGTACTGCTGAGAATGTTAATTGGTAAGGACGAGTTGTAATGATTACTGAGGTAGATTGAATGGCGTCAGTTGGAGTAGAAGGAATAAGGGAATGGGGTTAGTTTTATATGTTAAATGGGTAAATTATCTTTATGTATTAACAATGAAAGTTAAAGGCGTAAGATATTTATTTGCTATAAGTAAATTATTTCACAAAATAGTAGTCACTGAATTATTTGAGTTCTTCAAATTTCAGACATCAGCCCACTTCTGTTCCATACCTGTAAAGCGCAGTTATAATTAGTTTATTACCCTCTTTACGAGTAATCGTGACTTTTTATAATGAGTTACACAATTTATACTTTTAATTAATTTAGTTTGATCAGGATGAGCTTCACACGCTTCTAGAATGGTTGCGTCTGATTCTTCATATTCGCCAAGCTTATAATGAGCCTCAGCCTTATACAGCAAGCCTTTCAAGCTGTTTGGGGTGATACGCAAAGCCATTTCAGCATCCTTCAATGCTCGTTGACATAGACCAAGTTTTAGAAGAGTCAAAGATCTGTTGAGGTATAGAATGCTTCTATCCCTTAACGCATCGATAGCCTAAAACACATATTATTACTATAATTAATTTGATATTAAAGTTAATCAAATATTTATTATCATTATATTGATTTATTCGTTTCCTAACTGATTAGACTTTACAGAAACACATTATTATACTGTATATTACTTGCTCGAACCTTTAGGTTTCCTAGGGAATTTACTTTCACTTATATATGAAATATATAGTAAGGGAAAGTATTGTGATCGTGAAAATTTTCGAATTCCAGTTTTCAACGGAAATACACGTTTTAGAGTCATCTGTCCCGCAAAAAGGTCTGTTTGTGTGGTTAATCCCGCGCGTAAACGGAAATTCCCATGAAACTGAAATTTCATATTTAAGACAACTATACGCCCGAGACGTTACAAAACCTTTTTCATCAAAATCAGCTTAACAAAAGAGCCACTTTATACCATTTTGATTAAACCCGCTATATCGATGTAAAATTTAATGGGTTTTACTATTATGTAGGTTTTATTCTGATTGATATAGGCTGACAGGGATTAAATGCCGATATTTTAAATTTTCTTCCTCTAAAGTACCTTTAATGTTTTAGGTTCTATAAAAATAACCATATTATCTTGTTATCATTGATAAATAACTGCTAAATATGCAAGTTGAGTGAATTTGATAAACAACTAAAGGAGAAAACTGAAAACATATTTTTTAATGCATTTTTTTGTTTTTGAACTTAAGAATAGTAATATAGATGCATAATATACCGTTGGAAAG
Organism: Piezodorus guildinii; assembly: GCA_023052935.1. Lineage (NCBI taxonomy): Eukaryota > Metazoa > Arthropoda > Insecta > Hemiptera > Pentatomidae > Piezodorus > Piezodorus guildinii. Next base: position 161,277,763 of record CM041293.1, on the reverse strand, counting down.
CTAAAGATTTTAGAAAAAATAATATCTTATACACAAGCTTGTAAAAGTTAGTAAAAAATGATGAAAAGTCGATAAAACTAACTGATTATTTTAGATAAGAACATAATAGATTTTTTAATAAAACACATGTTTCTATAGAAATTCAATTTAATTAATTCTTTAATATTTTCATTATATTATATCTTTGACTGTATTTGAAAATTCTATAACAGACTTTAAAAACGGCGGTTGTGTTGCCCGCATCAGATTTTTGTTTTTATTTATACTAATAATTTTATTTTTTACCAAAAATAATGATACCTTATTATAACAACTCAAAGCTTTTTCGTAATCTTGTCCTCGAAAAGCTTTGTTTCCATCTTTCATGTGCCTGTCACATTCTACTTTATTATGCCTCCTCTGTTCCGCTCTCTCAGCAGCATCTTTTTCAACATGCCTCATGAACGCTTCTAATAGAAAACAACAGAATTTCATGTTATAAACAAACAGATCCATCATTATAAGCACATATTATAAAGCAAACAAGACAATGGATATACAAGTTTAATTCGGTATTGAATGTTCCTAGATCCAAAGTTTGAACAAATTAAATTGTATAAACTGAAACCTTGAGACATGGTGCTTGGATCCTCTGGTTTCTTATCATTTAAAGCATTGCGGTTTATAACTGTTCTATCTGCTTTGACATAACTTAGGTGCTCTTTGATTTCAGTCCCTTCTTTAACGGGTCCTAGTAGTTCCTCTGCTTTTTTTAATGAATGCTTTACTTTCTTAATATCTTTTGATGCTAGCCCTTTAATGATCCTAGCTGTAAAAAGGAAGAAATTGAATTATCTAAAATGTTATGTTACTAATTAGTATAACTAAAAGATGCAATAATGTGTATTGGTTGTATAGCTTTTGACCATCTGATGGCCTCATTTTTTGATATATCAGCTTTTATTATTTAAATAATTATTTATATTGGGAAAACTACATTGCCATAACATTAAACTTCAAATGACAATAAAACGTAATACTTAGCTAAATAAAGAAAAGTATTTCTTATTTTTTAGTCTCCTCAGATTTGAGTTGGACAAGTACCAATGTTTCAGGATATTCTGTTTCAAAAAATATCTCAAAGAACGGTCTATTGTAAGAACACTTATTCTATGGTTAGAGGATATGATGCCATTTTCGGAAATTTAATTTTAAAAATACTTGTTGATCTACATGAGTTATGAATAGTCCAAAATAGCCGAATTTTCTCAGGAGTATCATTTGGAACCTAACACCTGTAATCTCAATATTCATATTGAACGCAACTATTTCGTATAAAAGTATCGCATTTTCTTAACAGCCAGTCACTGGTTGCGGTGAATCAAACTCTTTTTGTAAGCTACGAATAATAACCATGAAGACACCCATTGTAATTTCTGAAAGCGATGGATCGTTCTTTTCCACAGCTGAAAGCTCTGGTAAGTTTCCTGTATTAGTTTTCGTAGATACTGATCCTTGATAGTAAAAAATGGCGCATTTTATTAAAAAAGAAATGAATCATAGAAAAAAGTTTAGGAACGAAAAACTGCTTTTTTATACAAGTTTATACAAGTCAAGTCAGAAAGAAGTCAAGTTCATAGCATTCATTGTAGCATGCACTTAAATATGACTGGAATTTCGGCGAAGATCGATTAATGTATGACTTGAAAAATCAAGATTACATCAAGACCAATAAAGCCATCCATAAACACCAATTGTCCTATTAGTTGCGGAATTAGCCCGAAATAGATATACCTCCTTTCATTCCAAACAACCAGCCCACACAAACCAACTAGTTCGTACTCTCTCGTCTCTAGCTCTTTCTGGATATCCTCGAGGTGCCGAAAATAGGATGACTTCGGGATCTTCTAAATTAAAGAACCTTGAAAAACCACTACTGGGTAGTTTCTTTACGAGTCTCTTTATCCCTATAATTCTCGTGTTGCTCATTCACTGGTTGTATCATTTTATATACACTTGTAAATATAAAGAAAAGATAAAAACTCTCCGTCAAAAGTATTGCAACATTTAGAAATATTTGAATTTTATAAAAACGTTCATTTATTTATAACAAATAAAGGTTCTGAAGTCAATAATATACATTTTTAAACTGGAAATAAACAAGTTTTATTAAAATAAATTTCAATATCTTTTCCAATAAACAAAAAAATTAGAAAACTTACTTTTTTAAATATTCTTTTTTTACAATTTTATTTTTTAATTTACTCTTAATAAGACGCATTGTCTAGCTTGAATGACTGCTTCCACCCGTCTTGGCATACTTTTAAAAAAATTTTGAAGGAAATCTTGGGGTATATTGTCCCACTCCTCCAATATAGCTGTCTTTAGCATTTCAAGGGTAGTAGGAGGTGAATCTCGTGACCGAAGCTTCCTTTTGAGATAATCTCAAACGTACTGGATTGGGTTAAGGTCAGGACTTCTAGCTGGTCAATCATTGCTTTGAATATTTGCGGTGTTCAGGTATTCAGAAACACATCTTGCCTTGTGAGGACTAGTATTATCATGCATATGAGCATGTTTCAGATCCTATGAATGATACAAAAAATCTACATGATCTTGAAAAATCATTTCTACATACCTTGAAGCATTCAAAGCCCCTCCTTGAATTAGTACTAACCCGGTGAGCGCCTCCCAAGATAAGCCACCGTAGAACATGATAGAACTCCTTCCAAATGGCTCAGTTTCTAACGTGCAGCACTGACTATACCGTTCTCCAGGCCTTCTACAAACTCTTTCACGGTCATCTGGGCTGTTAAGGGCCATTCTCGTCTCATCAGTGAATAAAACTTTTTTCCATTCCTCCACAGTCCAAGATTGGTGATCTCTTGCAAATCTTTTTACACGGTGTTTTTGAGAAGAGGACCTTTCACTGGCCTTCTTGACATGGTGTTTGACTCTCTCAGTCTTCTAATGACTGTTGACTCCGAGATTGATAACCCTGGTACCCCAGCGATCAAGTTTTTAATGGAAGACGCAGTAGAATTACGCTTCCGAAGTGCTTGTATTTTAATGATCTATGGGGTAAATAATCCTGGGAAGCCCTGACGTTGATCGTCTCGAATGACTACCAGTCTCCTTGTACCTTTTTGTGGTCCTATAAAGGTGACGGTAGAATAGTGAATTCCAAGGCGATTCGTAATGTAATGCAATGATTTGCCTTCTTCATAGAGAGTGATGATTCTGACCGAACCATATTGACTTAAACGATTCATTGTGAATAAAATAATTGTTTTAACTAGACTTAGGAGAAAAGAGAGAACAGACTTGAGGCAAACGAAAGATAAACATGGACTGAAAGGAAATTTGATATGTATGAATGAAACTAAATTCCATCATTTGTTGGTAAATAGTGAATAAAAATGAAATGTCTAATCCCTAATATCTTCCTTTTAATAAATAATATTACTAAAAATATAAAAAAAAGTCTGGATTGTCAAAACCAAGAAAATCTCGAGAATTATGGGTGTTGCAACACTTTTGATGGGGAGTGTATTAAAAAATTAATGCATGACTTCATTATTGTTGCCATGATTGTTGAGAATATTCAATGACTTCCGACGACGCCCTTTTGCAAAACTAAATGATGGTCCCTAAGAAAGAGTAGGATTCACTTTTGAGGAATCAATTTTTCTTGTTTGCTTTGAAGGCTACATTGTTATCAAGTGCAAATAAGAACTCCATAAATAGGATATGTTATACTTAGTTTTTCTTAGTTTTATTTTTAGAAAAACAAAGGAAAGAAAGCTTGACTGAAGAGTTATGTTGGGAAATCCTGGTGCATATGGCTTAAAGGAATTATTACTTAGTTCTCTCCAACTACTATTTGTTTGCCTGAATGTACACACACTCTAAGAGCCCTCTTTCCCTAATAGGCCATTGATTGGCTAGAGGATTGTTTTCCCTCAAAAGAGTCACAGTTTTTTTGGCAAGTCTGTCATAACTTTCCAGACAAATAGGAAACTCGTGTTAAAAGCATTGGATGGATAGTTTTGAATTTTTTTTTTTTTTTTCCACAATACATTTGTTTCTAGTCTTTAAAAAAATTCATTTCATTTGTACCAACACACACATGCAGGGGTGGGTCATGGAGGCATTAACAAGATTTATTTGGATGTAATTTCTTCAATTGAAACACTTCTCTAACCAACTTCTACAACAACTGGTTTAATTTTCATATAAAAATTTAAGATATTGTGGAATAAAAAAAGGATGCTAACATACTATTAAATCTGTAAATACATGTTTAAATAGAAAGAGGATAAAATAATCATTATAGAATTTTTTAAATATGAATTTATTTAAAATTATCGGTGGCTTAAGTCATACATAAATAAAAATGTTCTTTTTTAATAGTGATTCATCTAATTTTATAGCTGAAATTAAAATGTTCATTTCAGTGCAAGATTATAGTGGAAACATTTGATAGTCATTTTCTCACTTTTTGGTGGAGAACTGTTTGCTGCTTTAAGTTTAAAAACGAATGGAAGTCCGGAGAAATATTCTATGCTGCTTTTAGTATCAGAATACCTCAAAATAGTCGGAAACTTGTCGAAATGGTGGAAATCTGATCTGATCACGAGATACCCCTGGAAAAGCGAATGGAAATACGGGGAAAAATTTTATCTTAATTTTCATGTGTACCTTCCCCAAAATAGTCGGAAAATTGTCGAAATGTTGGAAATCCATTGATCTGTTTACAAGATACCCCAGGAAAAGCGAATGGAAAATTTAATTTTTGCCTATTAGACCTTGCCTAAATAGTGCGAAAATTCAGAATTTTTTTCTAATTGTTTCACCCCTTAATATACCAAAAACCTTAGGTAAATCTATTTAGCCTGCCATATGAATTATTCGAATTTTCATCAGAATAACGAGGAAAAGATAATAGATAATTTCAATTCATTCGTTATTTAAATAATAGATAAAACAATTTATTCGTTATTGGAATAAAAAGCTAAATTGTTATATTTTATTCGTTATTAGAAATAAAGTTTGCCTTGCACTGGCCTGAAACATATGATTAAGGAAAGGCAGCTGTTTCATTTATGAATATAATTTGAATGTACATTATGAGCTATTGGAGTTATGAATAACAATTGTTTATCAGCTTTTCATTAGTCTCTATACACTGATGAGTGATTTTCTATTAAAGTTGCATTAAACATAAAATTTTATACTTAGCCTTAAATAATTAACCTGCTTGGTCTGTCCTTGCCACAAAACTATTCCAGGATTCTTCATCAAATTCAATCGGACTGAATGCAGGGTCCATGGCTGTAGAAGTTGTTAAGCTACTGGGAACAAAGTTTACCTAGCAACCAGGAAACTAACTTATTTTGTTACTATGTAAACTAATAACACTAATATTCAATGTTTTACAAGTTGGGAATTGAGTATAAAATGATATTTCATCAAGTTTTAGATAGAAAAAAAAAACATATGTTTATTTTTTATTCTGTTGTCTACAAAAATGCATTTACAGTTTTGTTCTATACAAACAAAGTTCAAAAAATATAACATACATACAAAACTTATCATTAAGTTCAGTCTTACCTATGAAAAATTACACATCTTCTTGTCTCATAATCGTTTTTAAGAAGATATTACCTTTACTTCCATCAACAGCTAAACAAACTAACATAGCAAAATAAACTATTAAAACTAAATAAGTTTAAATAATGGCACAAACAAATATTTTTACAAATAAGGATATTTAAAATTTTTACAGTCTTATATATTTACAATACATTTATTCTATGTGATATTTTTACTAATAGTTATTCAACTTAAACTAACACTGTTCCAATCATCCATCATTTATCAATTAAATATTTAACCTATGCGTATTTATTAAATAAAATACGTCACATATATGCACGCATTTGTTATAACATATTTTAATACATTTGGCTTATATTTATACTAAATATTGAAATACATAGATATGAAGTTATATATAACTACTGCATTTGATGCATACATTTTTTTTTTTTAATTTATTGAATACTGTTAAATATTTGGCTGAATTCTAGGACCTTAACACAGTGGAATGTTACTGATGTAACAATAAGAGCCAGCCTCATTTGTAAACAATTTTGAATTGTCAAAACTATAATGATTGTATGATGGTTTTTCAGTTATCATGAATATGATTAACTATATTATGATATTTTCAAATATCACAAAGTATTTGCTATAAGATTTTATAATAAATTTAACAAATATTCTACATTTTGCAATTTAACAAATAATTTACATATTTAATAGTATTTACAGACATATTAATTAGATTATTTTTAACAATTCCTTATTTTACTTCATTAGGAAAAGTAAAACATGGTCTTATCATTTATTGAGCTTAATACCACACGACATTGTTTTTTTACCTAAACATTTTGTTTTAATTTTGTGAATTTAAAATAATTTTTGCATGTTTCTATATTAAAAATTCAAATGAGTAATGGCTGCAAATTCCTGTGTTCATTTTATTTAAAAATTAAAATTTATATCTTATTTGTCTATCTAAATATTAAGTTAATCTAAGTATGTTTATCTATCAGTATCTGTATCCCTTGGATCCTCCCATTTTATACCTCCAGAGATTGTATCATTAACAGCTGTTTCAGAAGCCTGCCCATGATGGTGTCTGAGCCTGTGCTCTCCTGTCAACTTGATTCCTGAATACTGAACATCTGCCTCTGGAAATTCTCTCGTACTGAGTTCAATTACTGGATATAGTTGGCTGAAGGGTTTGATGAATTGCTGGGTATTGTTGTCTAGATTATCCACCAGAGTACTTGGAATGGGTTGTTGGATATCTGCACATAAATAAGAAAATAATACAATTAACAAACAAAAGATCTATACTACATGAATTCAGTTTCTACATCCATCACAGATTGATTCATATTAACAATAATTCAATAAGTAAACTAATTACAATAAAGTTTTAAAATAAATACTCACTGGCTTCCTTAGAGCAATTCATGGACATAAATATTTTAGAGGCAGGTAAAATAACCCTGTCTTCATCTTCTACTTCGACTGATATACCAAAATTTTTCCCCACTTCTTTCCAAGACTTAACAGCTGCTTTTACATTCCACTCTGTCCAAGCTTCCCCATAGTACGAAATCATTTGGCTGTCCAATAGCTTCCTCTTAACTAAAAAAAAATTATCAAATCATTTTTCCCCTTTTGAATAAAATATTTAGTGTCAAGATTAGTTTTGTTTTCAAGAGTTAAACTTTTAATTAAAAAAAAAAAATATATATATATATATATATATATATATATATATATATATATATATATTTATTTTCTATAGCATCTATTAATTATTCAATTTGTAGCCAACTATAAGAGCAGAATTTAATTCTTAATTACCATGAAAAATATTTAAAAAATATAATAGGTTTTTTATTGGCTTAATTATCTTTCTTTATGTACACTACACTATTTCAAAGAAATAATAACCTTTTTTTTTATTAAAGGAGAAGTTAGTTGAGCGTGCAGTCAAATTAACACACAATTAAGTAGAAACTTAATTTAACTAATGATTGAAGAATTTTCCGTTTATGTCTGATAGAAATTTGGTACATACTGAGTAAGGTGGGGTCGTTCACGACCCAGCCAGAGAGTGAATGAGCTGAAAGTAAGATAATTGTTACTAGGAAGTGACTAGTTGGAAAACCTGATCGGGTAAAATGGGAAATAAAAATTAGCAATAGCAAGAATTACATGAGTAATATTGTAGGACCAATTCTTTACACAGTTTATACAGCTGATATCCCAACCCATTCTTATCTATCTACCTATGCTGATGACATTTATACTTTTGCCTCTCAAATTCTCCAATCCCACATCAGAGACCTTGAAGTATGGTGGTCAGAATTGGCTAACCAAATAACCTTTACCCTTCATTGTAAACCTATGACATCCTGCCCTGCAGTATCTTTTAATAATATTCCGCTTGTCCCAGTTGAACAGATCCACTACTTCGGACTCCTACTTGACAAACGTCTAACATAGAATCCGCACACTAGACTGAAATGACAAGAAACTGTTCGCCGGTTTCATTTACTTCTAAACTTACTTGACAGACACTCTAATCTTTCACTCAACTACAAAAGACTCATCTACATGACAATCATAAGGCCTATCTGGACTTACGGAGTTGAGCTTTGGGCTGTACTAAACTATCAAAGTCTTCCCGTATCTAATCCTTAACGCTCCTTACTTTGTCATGAATAAGCTCCACTCCCACTCCAAACCACTAGTTTCAATCCTTGCTTCCACTTCCATTCCTGACAATCCTCCGGAGGGTCTGAAAAGAAGATGGCCTCTAGACCTTCTAGTTTAGATTACCTACTGGAGTGCTGCCAATGGGCAGTTTCTCTTCATATCTTTTTCATGTATTTTATCTAATAGCTAATTTACTAGATGTATTAACCAATACAGTTGTAAATATTAATAAATAAATTAAAAAAAGTATTTGGATTATTTGTTTTTCTAGAAGAATACGACTTCAGACAAAAGTAATTTTTTTTTTTTTTTTTTTTTTATGACGAGGTAAATGTTTTTACCCTTCGATGGATCCAAACCTGGGTTTTGATTTTAAGTGACCAATTACCTTATTCTCTGGTACACCTAATTTCATAAATAAGTTAATTATCCAATGAGTAATAAGAACAGATAAGTTGTATTTTTTACTCCTATTCCTATAAATGTAATTTAACCTTTCTAAGGTAAGGCCAAATTTCTATCGGACATAGACGTGAAGAAGAAGAAGAAATTCTTGAATTATAGTTAAATTTTTTTAATTGGAATGTTAAAACTATTTTTTTTGTCCAACTCTAGAAGAGGGTATTGAAGAAATGCGACTTCAGCAAGAGAAATCCAATAATTGTGTTCTAATAAATTATGGTAATCTGGAAGATAGTTTTTCTTCAGTGGAAAAGTGACAGTGAATGTGATTTATGACTCAATAACAAATTTAGAGTCAGCTTTTCATAAGTTTTGTTTGATCATTTACCTTTTTATTTTCACAAGTTTTTTTTGTTAATTTACCTATTGTTTTAACTATTTTAATGGCTTTTGTTATTCAATACCTTAAGTACATTTGTTTACCCATTGTATTTTGTTTTATTCCTTAGCTGTTAAACATTATTTGTTCCTAAACAATATTAATTAATTTATCAACAGTTACATGAATCCAAATGTTTATTTTTCTGTTATTAACTATTATTTTGGTTGATTATATTAAATAATGTTCAATACTATTAAAATTAATCCTCAAAAAAAGTTTAAACTTTTTTCTGAAAGTAGCAGGTCGGATCTGACCCACCTTACCATGTACGAGTCTGAAATTCACCTTACCCACGGAGGATTAATAAGGGATTATTAAAAAAAGAAATTAAACATACCTCGATGTTTTCGGAGTGCTTTTGTGTACCAATAAACCGATACCCTCAACTGCTTTTCTTCTATAGGCAACTGAGCTCCTGGTGTGGGAAAATGAATGTAGTGCTTTTTGTCTGTGATATCTCCTCTGCCTGGGGCGCAGTCCTCCATCAATGGCATTGTTGTATTACCCTGTTAAAGTTCAATAATTAATTTCTAATTGCAAAAACATAAATAATAGAGACTTATAAATGTACATCGGACAAACGAAACTAAATTTTAAAAATAGAATCAGTCAGTACATCACCGACTGAAATTTCACGATAAAGCTATAGGTCTGTCAACACATATTGCTGATCATAAACACCAAATTTATTGTAAAAAACACCACAATATTAACCATTGAAAACAATAGTAGTAAACGAAAAATAATAGAAGCGCGTATACTGGGTTATAACATAAGTTTGTAGCGTTTTTCAATATTTCAATTTGATTCTCTGTAATTATAAAATCATGTTTACTTGGTCAATAAATAGAATAAATCTCTTTATTTGTTTTCAGGCTAGACCATACAAATGGAGTTGAGTGTTACAAAATTAATCCTTATAAAAACCTATAATTAAATCAAATAGACGTATTCGAATTTTAATAAACAAAATAAGCTTTTTTTACAAACAAAAGTTTTTATTGAAATCACCAGTAAAACAACATACAACCTCATTTTACAACCCAATAAATTACTGAAAATATTGAACCGGTATGTAACTTCCAACATAAACCCTCAGTAGGTCAGTATTGACGTATGCCTTCGAAACATGGACCGTATCAAAGACCAAAGAAAAAGACATAGCAGTCTTTGAAAGAATGATATTACGGAGGATTTTCAGAGGAATTAATGTTATTGGCCAATGGAGAAGATATGCCAACAAAGAAGTGTACGAAATGTTTGGGGAGCCTGATATAGTTTCCTGGATAAAGATGAACAGACTCAGATGGACATGACATGTGGCGAGAATGAGTAACAAGGACCCTGCTAAGAGATTGCTTGAGAGAAAGTTGGACCGTAGCAGAGGAAGAGGGCGATGGTCAGATGCTGTGGCACAAGATGCGAGGAATATCTTGCATGTCCGTGACTGGAGGGCAGCTGCATTAGATAGAGCCACCTGGCGAAGACTCCTTGAGGAGGCTAAGACCCATAGGATTGTAATGCCATTAAATAATTAATAAAATGTAACTTCCAACAATATGCCCACACATTAAGCATTAGTTATTCAAATATCATTTCACAACTTAAAAATATATCAAATAAAATTAAATATAGAATATACCTAGAGGATTAATAAAATACTGTTTTTAGAGAACATTTTATTTTAAGATAAATTCATAATATTAACACTACAATACTTTCCATTATCCTCCATCTTATTTTTTTAATCACCCCATTTTATATTCATTCAGACATGATTCTTTATTGTTATTAATCTACATAACATAGTAGGTATTTTAAATATATATTAAATTAAAGTAGTAGTTTTTATGTTACTTTGTTTTGTATTAATATTATTGAACATGGTTCTATGACTAGATACAGTGACTGTGTTTATGATTATGATTTTTAACATTAATCTAATCACAGATTCTAATTTTATCAATTACATTGACATATTTATATAATTAACTTATTCAACTTAAGAATTTTTTTTTAATTTATGAAAAGTTTTATATGATGTGAGAATTTTTTAAAGAATGTTTTTATTTTAGAAATTGTAATTGTGTCCTTTCAAACAGCTGAAACGTAGTGAAATTTTAAATAAAGTGGTGGAGTAGTATGACAGTTTACTTAGCTGTTGAATTCTGACCAACTTAATTTATCAATTATAAATTAATTTTTTTTTAATTGACGGTTATTTTCAATATCTTTTTTATAATTTTCCTGTAATTTATTGAATACTTACTTGTGGGAGCTTGTAAAGCCGCAGCTTTGCCCACTGTATGCTGAAGGTTGACCCTTGTCCAGGGCTGGGAAATGTAAGATTGAAGTGCAAGTTCATTTGATGTCCTTTATCCCAGAGTTCTTCATCAGTATTACGTGGTAACTCACCTGGGTAATAGAATTTTTTATTGAAATTTCATCATTTAAAAAATTACATATATACATAAATATTAAATATATATGAATTATAACAAAAGTGTTTCTACTTTTGGCAGTTAAAATGTTTATTTATTAAACAAAAAAAAAAAGTAATTGCATTCTAGTTGAACTTATAAATTGATTTACTATTTAATAGTAACTATGTTTACAATAAATGAGTTGAAGAGGAAAATCTAAGTCTATCATTATGTTCCTAAATAATACACTATTTTTTATAAGTCATTGGTTTCTATTTTTGTAAATTCAAAGAATATCAATAATCAAAAAGTTGGTATTCGCTGAACTGACTGGTAGGCATTCGAAAGGAAGGCCAAAGCATTGATGGGAGGATTGTTAAGGCTGATCTCAGAGGCTTGGGCTTGAACAGTGATCATTGTAGGAACCTGTGTAGGCAGTATTTGATGGTATCAGCATGGAACCTCTGGGTTCGGTAGGCCTATTATTATTATTATTTATTATGTGGAGTGTGAAATAGATATTGAATAACCACAAAAAAGATTGATCAGGGATTATTAGATAAGTTGAAATAATAAATAAATTGAAATAATTGTTAATAATACAAATTATAATTGTGCATAAATTGATAATGTAAAAAAAAAAAAGAATGTTTTAACAATTGTCTGATGGAGATGGATGAAGTATACTGAGTACAATCAAGCAACCTAATGTATTTGGGCACCATAATGTTTATTTATTTAAAAAAGCATTTTTCTCTTTATTATTATTATTATGTTATTAGAATAACAATTTTAAGTGCATGAGTTGACAATTTTACTTTTACTTACCTAGAGATGAAATATATAGTGCGGGAAAGTATTGAGATCGTAAACAATTTTGAAATCCAGTTTTCAACGGAAATACACATTTTAGAATTCTCTGAGTCCAAATGACCACGTCCCGCAAAAAGGTCTGTAGATATGTGTGTGAATGTCACTATATCATTTAAAATTTAATGGATTTTAATATGATGTCGTTTTAATTCTGATTGATAAACACAGCAGGGCTCAAGTCTCTAAATTTAATTTTTTTTACCTCTCAAATAACAATATTTTATAGATTAAAAAAAAAAAATTAGCCATTTCACCTTGCTAGAATTGAACAAAAAAAGTAAATATACAAGAAGAATGGATTTGATTACCAACTAAAGAAGAAAAGGACATTTTTTAAAGAGTGAAAACATTTTTTTTTTTTTTTTTTAATATAAGAATAGTAATATAGATACCTTTGAAAAGCAAAATATTTTAGAAAAAATGTTATTTAATTTTGTGCGTTGTGCATACCAGGATATTTTTTATTCTTTGGTAAGAAACACTAAAGAAGAATAAAGGAGATTTTTTTATTTAACTCGTTACAGTTATTAGATAAGATTCTAAGACATTGAGCAAATAAATTATTTAATACTTACAGCTAGGGTAAACACTCTGGAGTTCCGTGTAGAAGTCAGAGTTCCATTGGGATACATTCATTTGGTGCTGGATGACATGGAGTATCATTGACTGTTGTTCAGTCGGCTGAGGTGAATTTTTCACATCCTTTCGTCCGAGATAGCGAAGCACCTGTTCTCTGATATTCTTGATTCTCTGTTCCTTATCCCTATTCAAGAAAATAACTTACTCATAAGTTTCAAACCTCATAAGATTTTCCAACATTAAATAAATTATTCATATTTTGGAATAGTATACGAATATGGAAGAGAAAAATCAAGCTTTTAACTTTTATAACTGTACTCAATGGTTAAATTTTGTAGCTGACAAGCAGTGTATTTTTACTCTACATATGTTCCCTTTACACATTAGTTTATGGTGGCTCCCTTTTACAAAAGTAAATTTAGGTACAGGCTGACTAGATATTTGGCTGTATTGGCAAAATTTGAACAAAATTAAGTACCTACATTTTTTTATTAAAAGAACTTAACAAGTATAAGAAACTACTTAATTAAGCACACATAAATATGGAATGGGTGATAGAAAAGGAAAGGAGATCAAGGAAGACTCAGATCTAGAAAAAATTATCAGATATAGGAATGGATGGAAGGGAAAAAAGTACAACTAGATTTATACACACACATACACTACAATTGTACTTCAATTTTTAATTGCATCAATAAAATATAGATGTGTATTATTTTTGTTTGTTTATTTATTTAACGACCCTTTATGCTGCTGTGGCTAATGTGCTACAGTGGGAGTCCTAAATTTTGCCTATACAGGTTTAATTAGGATAGGGATCTTAAATGAGTACCTGACTCGGGACCACCTTTTAACGTCCCCTCCGGAGGACGGTATAACTAAGGATTTTTTATTCCCAATAAAAAATCCTAGGATCACCTGCGAGTTTGAACCCAGGACTTATGTGTAGTAAAATATACTTGAAAATGGTGATTCACTAAAAAATTAACTTTTATTTAATGACTGGTTTCAAGCATTTGAGCAAGTTATCAGTTTTTTAAATAGAAAGACTCTGAAATACACCATTAGCATAAAGTGACGTTAAGTAAATAAACACCATTAAAATTACATGAATTGAAAAGTAACTTTAATGAACTTACATGAGCATGCATCCATTAAATTACTTTTTAAAAATAAGATTCATTTCATTTTTAGTTGAATATAACATTCAAAATCAATCTGTTTCAATTTGATAACTCAACAAAACCATGATGTTATTTGATGCATATTTACAATTTTTTTTCCAAACATGTAAAATTGAAGAATAAATGTGTAAGACTAAAGTGACAAAGCATTAGAGCTGTGCAGTTAGTATGAAAAATCTAGGAATTATATTAAGCGCTGGGTTCCTATTTTGAACATGCGATTCATGCAAAATTATTAAGTATATGTTTACTTATGATTAATTATAAAAAGAGATTTAAAATTACAAGAACGTTCATTATTTAATATAAGTTTTATGATTATTCTTTGTAAAATTGGTAGGTAATAATGTCAACATTAATTCTTTGTAACATGGCTATAAATATGAAATTAACACTTTACAATTGTAAACATCCTAATTAAAAATGAAAAAAAGAATTGTATATTGGAAATATTGTAAATGAAAAAGTACTCCATATAAAAAATCACCATATAAATTTACTGGACAAGTAATTTTTTTTTTTAAATACCTTCACAAAACAAAAAAAAATTTAAGCATGTCTTATTAAATGATAGTTTAAAAAAACAGGGAACACAGTGTATATATAAGTACTATGATAGATAATAAAAGTTAAATTTAGAATTGAAGGAAAATTAGCAAGTGTTTAAACATGCCTAAATGTGTAGAATCATAAATCGTTTCATTAATATTAATAGTATAAATTCATCAAACAAGCAAAATAGAAATAAATCAATGCATTTTCAGAAAAATCACACTAAACCAAATTGAAGCATACCTTCCACTTAGGCCGTCTCCACTGCAAATAAGCAAAACACAATTATAAAACCTTCACCTTTACATTAAGATATTGACAAATTTAAGCTGTTAGTCATAATATTTATATATAAAGTCTGGCACATAGACTTTTTAATCTACTTATGACAAATAATTATATGTGGTTAGTTGGAGGAGGCTGATTATGCCAGATTTTATTATTTACAAAACTATTTTTATTTACCCATAAAATTATTTCAATATGTTAGATGATCTAAAAATAAAGAATTGCCTTCAATCATTTACAAGGTAACAAAAAAAAAATTATATTTTAAGTAAAATAAATACCTTACTTAACACAGTAATATTAATAAGCGATAAGAAATAAAATAAAAACCTAAACTACAGTATGCCAAGAAGATAGGATTTGATTTCGAAATAGTGTTTATTGACAAGAAATTTTACAGTATGATGATGAAGAGATTTAAATTCAACCATCGGGTTTTTCCCAACCCTTTGGTAGGTCTTGTACCCACGTTAGGTACAATAATTCATTATAAAACAGAAATTCAATTTTCAACCAGGGCTTGAACTGTGACCCTTGAGTGAGGAGTCTAGTGTCTTCACACACACCATAAAACAAATTAAATAAACATTTAAAGCGAAACAAGGTTGTAATTATTGAATCATTTGTTTTATTGATTGTCTAGCTTTTAGATTCTTTCCTTAAAGTGTCCAGTTCGTTCTTTCCTTCATTGCCTCTTTGATTATCCAAATTTAGAACAATGGCCATTCAAATCGGTTAGTGTATTTTATTTCCATTTGATCTTGTATATATATATATATATATATATATATATATATATATATATATATATATATATATATATATATATATATTGTAATATACCAATTTTTTATAATTATAGTATTTATTATTTTATTATTATGTTAGGCAGTCTAACAATAAGATAAGAAGCAAAATTTAAATAACAGCTCCAATTTGATTGTTTGTATCCAAACATAGCATCCATTTTGGATGCTAAGAAAAAAGGTCACTAGCAGGTATCTTTATACCTGGTCAGTTGGTTAGTAGAAGTGATGACCTGAGGGAGGAAGGAGCTGCTGCTGAATATAAAGAGGGATCTTGGTTAGCCTGCATATTGCTTGTGTTATTTTGTTATTAATTATTATTATGATTAAAAAAGTTATATAAAAGATTGTGTGCCTGATTGTCAAGAACCCATACCATACCCTGAGAGTAAAATGAGTTTTAATTAAGTAAATATTGTGTTAATTGATTTTTTCTTAAAAGGATATTTTAAAAAAAATAAGTATATTATAATATATATATATATATATATATATATAATATATATAAAACGCAAATGTGTTCAGCCTGAACAGCATGCAAAGGACAAAGCATATAAAAATAAAATATATGTTTTTTTTATTATTATGACTTGAGGAAGTCCTTCTTATTTATCATTATTAAAACAAGCATAATTTTCTTCTATCACTTTATTATTATAATTACTATATAATTCGTCAGTATTAATCAACGTTTCGGGGATTTGTCCCCATTATCAAGACTAAAAAGGTTTAAAACATTTTGATTTTAGTTACAATTATTAAATTTTTTTTAATATCTATATATACCAATTTTCATAAAGTCACTATTTAAATACGATTTTCTTATTATACAATTAAGTATAAATCATCTTTTTTATTGATACATATTATTTTTTGTAGCTAACAGCTACATTCACTTCTAAAAGTCGACTATTATTAAGTATAATAAGAAAATTGTATTTAAATAGTGACTTTATGAAAATTGGTATATATAGATATATATTTTAAAAAAATTAATAATTGTAACTAGAATCAAAATGTTTTAAACCTTTTAGTCTTCGTAATGGGGACAAAGCCCCGAAACGGCGACTAATATTAAAGAATTATATAGTAATTATAATAATAAAGATGATGGAAGATAATTGTGCTTGTTTTAATAATGATAAAATATATGTATTTTCTTTCAACCAAATAACAATAATTAGAAGGCATTTAAATATTTAGGTCTTATGATAACTAGAAAAAACGGAAATTCAGGAGGAAATAAAATCACTGTTAAAGGTGAGAATGCATGTTCTTATTCAGTGCCGAAATTAGTTTGCTCGCATCTTCAGTCAAGAAACTAGAAGATGAGAATTTATAAAACTATCATTATTCCGACGATTCTATGCGGATGTGGAATGTGGCTCCTAGCTTTATAGGATAAACAACGCCTAATGGTTTTTAAGAATAAGATTCTACATAAAGTTTCTGGCCCAAAGATGGATGAATGAGGATGAATTATATCATTTCCTAAATGATATAAAATACATGTATTAGCAGGTTTTAGCAACTCCGAACCATAATTAGATTTTTGTATTATTTTTCCCGTATTCTGGGACTTCGAACGTAAAATATAGGGAAGTTTTAAATTTTAGTAAATAAATTTGATGCTTGGCCACTGTGCGCTCGCCAATAATTTTTTTCTTATAATTATTTTTAAAAAATTTTTTTTTCCGTAATCTGGGCCCCAAGGGTTAAATATAGACAAGTTTCAGAATTTTGTCTAACTAAATAGGTCATATTTTCTACTATTAGTCGGTGGGAGGATTGTGTTAATCTTGGGAGCTTGGCCTTGGACGGTAGTTATTGGGGGCGAAAATTTAATGATATCGGCATCGATCTTTCGGGTTAACTATGCCTATTATCATTATTAACTTAAATGATTTTAATTTTGAGTGTGTTTGGAATAGCTTAAGTCGCTTAGTGGGCAACGTTTGGGCCTATGGACGATTTTTATTTTCACAAGAATTTACAATCCGCAGGCTTCAGAAATTATACATAATCATATACAGGGCGTATGTCTACATGTGTATCTATGGATAAAAACCCTAAAAGCGAGAAATTTATCTTCGATTGAGTTATACTAAAGGAACTTTGTATGACGGATATTCGAGAGAATGTGATTTGTACAACTGTAACGATACATAGGCATAAAGGATTTCAGAGGTCCAGCAACTCACTAGGAGTGAAATAATTCAAAATACTGAGAAAAACAAAAGAAGTAAAAAAAATCCGTTATGCTGGGCGGGACACGGTTGGCAAGGGGTCATTTCTTGTAAGTTTTTTAGCGTCTAGCCTCTCTCGGGGTAAAAAGGTTTTGTTCAAAGTACGGGCCAAGTACTCGTTACGGGCCATTTTTTATACCAAGACCTTTTTCGAGGGAGGAGAGGGGAAGATCTGGATGCCCAACGCATCGTCGATCAGACACTCCTTTTGTTTTTTTTATTATTTGTTTTGTTCTTCGTCTCTCTTCAGGTTCCAAAATAAAACAGGCATTGCCAAAAAGGTACAGTTGGAATCCTCCTCAGTTCTATTATTAACCACTCATTCAGACCCGCTTGCTCATTGAAGCCATCTTCCTTGAATAACTCGAATTTAAAAAAGAACGACGCTAAAGATATACACTCACTCAAAAAAGTTTCCATACAGCATGATTTTATTTTGAATAGCTATTTATTTTCAACTTAACAATTTGCTAATGTACAAATTGTTAATACTAATATTAGATATTTTATTATATCTACGAATCGGAATCCTGGGCAAACACCAAATCGATAGAGAAGGAACTTGGCATTTTCGAAAGGAAAGTCTTGCGTCGGATGTTGGGTGGACGTCAGGCTGGAGGTCAATGGAGAAGACGTACGAATCAGGAGCTATATAGCATGTTTAATGAACCTGATATCGTTCTGTTTTTAAAAGTGAATCGTTTAAGATGGGCGGGCCATCTGGCCAGAATGGAGGAAAGTGAAATTCCCAAGCAGCTAATGAAAGAGCCAATTCATGGTAAAAGACGGCGAGGGAAAACCGATATCAAGATGGGTCGATGGAGTCGCTGCTGATGCCCGGAGTATTTAGGTGTCAATGATTGGATGGTGGCTGCGCAAGATCGTGACAATTGGAGGAGGTTGTTACAGGAGGTCAAGACTCGGCAACGGTTGTAGTACCAGTTTAGATAGATATTGGGTTGTTTCACATGAAATGTTCGTTTTTATAGTTTCTGAAATATATAAAGGATTTTGCAGGTCTCTGTTGTTTTCTTCCGAATGTTTACATATTTAAAGTAAACAGTTACTAATCCTCTACCTTTGTATTATAAACATTAGCTTCCCAATCAATTACCAACTTTTTAGTATACCTCCAAATATGAACATGGAAACACTCGATTTTCGAGTAATATTTTTGTACGAGTTTAAACTCGGCCATTCAGCAGCTGAGGCCGCTAGAAATATTTGCAAGGCGTTTGGGGAAGGGAGTGTTAATGAACGGACCATTCGCCGTTGGTTTGCTAAGTTTTCAGCTGGGGATACCGACTTGGAAAACTTGCTTCGAGGAAGACCTCCGTCCGTAATAGACAACGATGTCTTCAAACATACACTAGAAGGAAACCCCTACCAAACAGTTAAAGGACTCTCATCACAACTAACTGCAAGTGCATCTACAGTTTCCAGACATTTAAAGTGTATTGGGAAAGTAAAAAAGCTCGATACATGGGTACCTCATGATCTCACTGAGCGGCAGCAAGACCCTATGTTTCAAAACATACCGTGCAAAAATTGAAAGAACTGGGCTACGAAGTTCTTCCGCACCCACCATATTCTCCCGACTTGTCTGCAACAGAGTGGTACAAAGTGGTTCTTCTGGTTTGCTGATTTTGATGAAAAAGTTGCTATAACATCTCGGGCGTATAGTTGTCTGAAATATGAAATTTCAATTTCGAATGACTTATCGTTATTGTGCTAGACATACCACACACACGAACTCAGGAGACCCTAAAACGTGTATTTCCGTCGAAAACTGGAATTCGAAAATTTTTACGATCGCAATACTTTCCCTTACCATATATTTCATATATAGGTAAGTGAAAGTAAAATCAGTTTCGTGAAAAAAAAAAAAATTGAATTGAAAACACCTGAATAAACTAGCGGTATGAAATATACTATAAAATACATTTCATAAAATTCGGTGGAACTGTTTCGGATGTGTACGACCACAAATACTGCGATAGGAAAAATTTTTATACATCAGATTTTGTGACTGTCCGCTCTCTACTCCTTCTACCTCCAACTAAGTTAACCTTCTATAATTTTTTCGGCCAATTATACTTTCATCGATTAAATCAATGGTTTCTTGTAATTCTGAATTTATTATTAATATTTTAAATTATTACACTTAAATGCACTTTTTCACAATTTGTTTTACTATCTTCCAATAAAAAAATAAATAAAATAAAAATGAATGAATGTTATTTATATCTAATATTTATATATTATTTTAACTTTCCGTATTCAAGTTGAATTTGCAGAGTTAGCGAATACCCCTTGAGGCGGTGCAACTATGATGAATGGGGAAGGTGCTCCCAGGAATCTATAGGGATAGTCTAGACTATGGTATTGATTGACAAATACCTGGCCAACTTCTCTCCCTATACTACCTCTTACCTTCAAATCCCATCACAAATTTGGATTTTTGAAAAAAAAAAATATTTTGCCCTGATGTTTAATATAATTGATAATTTGAACGAAAATCCGTCCCCTAAATCGGAATAACGAAGTATTGCGAAATGGCGAGTGTATGTATATGTGGAATTAATGATAAATAAGAAATGGTCTACGAACTGAAATAAAAAAAACAACATAATTATATGCTAATATTCTGAAAATTTAAACTCTTGACAACCTTTTCATTTATTGACATCTAAAATTTTCATTACAACTTCATCATATAAATATTGTGTGTGATCCTTACAGCTAAATGTTGTTATACAACATTTAAGCATATTAAACCCACATGTTCATAATCTATGAGAAAAATTTCCAGAAAAACTTTTATCAGATCGATTCATTTTTACTTTCATTTACTATATATAGTAAGGGAAATTATTGCGATCGTGAAAATTTTCGAATTCCAGTTTTCAACGGAAATACACGTTTTAGGGTCCCTGAGTCCAAATAACCAAGTCCCGCAAAAAAGTCGTGTGTGTGTGTGGTTAATCCCGGGCGGAAACGGTAAGTCCTATGAAACTGAAATTTCATATTTCATATTTTTAAGACAACTATACGCCCGAGACGTGACAAAACTTTTTTCTTCAAAATGAACTTACCAGAAGAGGCACTTCATACTATGCCTATTGCACCTTTTTTCGATTTTCTCGAAAACGGTTCCGACGATTTTAATTAAACTCGCTATATCGATGTAAAATTAAATGGGCTTTAATATCATGTAGGTTTTATTTTGATTAAAATGGTCTCGCAGGGCTTAAATGCCGATATTTTAAATGTTCTTCCCCTAAAGTACCTTTAATTTTGCAGATTCTATAAAAATAACTATATTATCTTGTTACCAATGATGAAAAACAGGTAAATATATAAATTGAATGAATTCGATACCCAACTAAAGGAGAAAACAGAAAAAATATTTTTTTAATGCAATTTTTCGTTTTTGAACATAATAGCAGTAATATACATGTATGATATACCGTTGGAAAGCTAAAGATTTTAGAAAAATATTATCTCATACACAAACTTTTAAAAGTTAATAGAGAGTGATGAAATGAACATAAAACTAACTGATTATTCTAGATAATAATATAATAGATTTTTTAATAAAACACATGTTTCTATATAAATTCAATTTAATTAATTCTTTAATAGTTTCACGTATTTTTATCTCTAATTGTATTTGAAAATTCTTTCATCGATTTTAAAAATGGAGGTAAGTGAAAGTCGTGTGTTGTCCGCACCAGATTTTTAAAAAAAATATTCTTCTTTATATTTTATTTATGTTTAGTTTGTACATAAGGATGAATGATTTCTTATAACTTTAATAATATCAATTTTTTAAAAATTAATTATTTGACATACTTTGACGTAGTCATTCCATTGCATTTTGGGGCTTTACATCACATAACTGTTTACACATTTAGTCTGGCCATGATTTTTTCTCACGGTAATTGGAACTGTAATTATAATTAATTCATCTTTTTAGATGGATTTTTTTTTATTTCCCAGAATATTAACAGGTAATTATTTAATTAGATTTCGTTCTTAGAATAATATAGTTATTATATACCATTTGATATACTTATTTATTTTTTGTAAGAAGCAATGTGTTGACTAAAGTACCATTTTATATAATCTATTTTGCACTTTTATTTCCTCCACATTTCTCCCAAACCTATTTAAAGACTTTGATAAAAATTGTATCATGTCTTTCCCTTAGAGCCATTCAACTTGGTGAGCATCTACTACATCCTCAAAGAAATGCAGGGAAAACATTTTTCATCATCGGAATGATCAAACGGATGGTAACTAAATCGTTAAAATCGTTCAATTATTACAAAATATACAGCATATCTTGTAAGGAGTACCCTAAGATACACGAAATAATGTTTTCCATTTCTTTTTAATACAGGTAAAATTAGATACTTCATAAAAATATTTCTCAGAACATTTTCATCTCTAAATCTTGCCAACAACTATTTGCCAAGTGGATCTCAACACGAGGGTATCCGAATTAATTAATTAAAAGCTTGAAAAATTGCGAGCTTCCGTTTGGATATTTGCCCGAATGTTAATTTGGACGTGATCATGATGATAAACTGTAATCACAGGATTTTGGAAGCAGAGGTTCGAAATACAATTCAAAATTGTAAGAAATTTAGTTTAAAAAGGATTTGACTAAAAACCAACCGTAAATATATATATATTTTTTTAAATTTCCTGATGAAGAACCATAAATTGAACTTGTCTAAATACATGTACATTACAGAACTTGCATTAATGGCTATTAACTTTCACTACAGATTTTTGTTAAAAAACAAGCTTTGGAATCTTCTGAAGTCATTTCCCTAATTATTTCCATCAGAAGTTAGTTATGTTTTAGTTTTTCAATATAGGATCAATATTCTTAAATTTATTTTAACAACGGAGGTAAGAGAAAGTCGTGTGTTGCGCGCAACAGATTTTTTTTTTTTACTATTTGTTTTCATTGGAAATTTTATCTTTGTATCGCTGACTAAAAATAAATATCATATACCAAGAAATGCTCTTGGCATTCATCTTCGCCAGAAAAAGTTGTGAAATATATTTCTATCATTTCTAAATAAACGGCTAGTAAGATCAAGGTTGATATTAAATAGAAATTACGAAATAGAATACGAAGTTAGAGAAGTTGGCACTCTTATTTCGGTATTACCTATTAGGCAGAGAGCTGAGAGGAAGAAAAAAAAAAGCGTCTCATTTGCATAAAATTTTTGTTAACGTAGCAATTAGTACTCTCTTCAGATATTGCAAATTTGAGCGTCTGCTACCCTAGATCAGTCGTAATCAATTTTTATTGGTCAACAAACTCGTAGTTTTATAAAACTACGTCTTATATTACGTTAAAGGTCTCGGAATATTTTAATCTCAGCTGCAGTCAATATGGCGATATACTGTTCTATCCTTTGTCATGGAAGTTTCTTGTTGCTAAAAGGTATTTTCGGAGCAAGACAGCTTGTTCTGGTGATTATAATAGTCTTGAGTAGACCATTTGGCGGCTCAATAAAAATTAATTGTTGACTGCAATCGACTATAATTACATGTTGGAATGGGTTATAAATTAGATAATGTTGTGCGGGGAATTCCAGAGGGCCGAAGTGGGCAGAGTAATGCCACACTTTCGGGAGCTACTCATCTTTTAATTGGTCTCACTCTCGGCCTTGACATTGTCAGAGCCTCAGTTATCGGCCCTATCTTGATTCCAGCCAGTCTCCTTGAATCCTTAGGGGTGGGGGTAGTTTAATTCATAAGCTGGTTTATGTCCATTCATATTAATCTTAGGCTAATGGTAAAAAAAAAAAATAAGAGTTAAAAAAAAAAATAGATTAAAAACTTATAGCCATCTCACAGAGCGGAAAACTAGAAACAATATCTGAAACTTACTGAAGAATGTCGAATTCTTTCACCTAAATTCAATTTTAGACTCCTAATTCACCTCATAGAATGAAAAAAAATCTGGTGCGGGAAACACACGCCTTTCACTTACCTCCGTTTCTAAAATCGATTTAAGAATTTTCAAATACAGTTAGAGATAAAAATTAGAGAAACTATTAAAGAATTAATTAAATTGACTTTCTATAGAAACATGTGTTTTATTAAAAAATATATTATATTATTATCTAAAACAATCACTTAGTTTTATCGGCTTTTTATCACTCTCTATTAACTTTTAAAAGCTTGAGTATAAGATAATATTTTTTCTAAAATCTTTAGCTTTCCAACGGTATATCATACATGTATATTACTGTTCTTATGTTCAAAAACGAAAAATTGCAATAAAAAAATATGTTTGCAGTTTTCTCCTTTATAGAATTCGTTCAACTTATATATTTACCTGTTTTTAATCGTTGATAAAAATATTATATTGTTATTTTTTTAGTATCTTAAAAATTAAAGGTACTTTAGAAGAAGAAAATTTAAAATATCGGTATTTAAGCCCTGTGAGACCATTTTAATCAAAATGAAACCTACATGATATTAAAGCCCATTAAACTTTACTCCGATATAGCGAGTTTAATCAAAATCGTCGGAACCGTTTTTGAGAAAATCATAAAAAAGTGCAATATGCATGGTTTAAAGTGGCTCTTCTGGTTACTCGAATTCGATGAAAAAGTTGTTGTAACATCTCGGTCGTATAGCCACCTTAAATATGAAATTTCAGTTTCATAGGGCTTTTCGTTATCGCCCGCGAGTTACCACACACACAGACCTTTTTGTGGGACTTGGTTATTTGGACTCAGGGGACCCTTTAACGTGTATTTCCGTTGAAAACTGGAATTCGAAAATTTTCACGATCGCAATACTTTCCCTTACTATAAAGTAAGTGAAAGTAAAAATTATTAACATTTTCTTAGAAAATGCAATTTATTATTTCTTATAAAATTAAATTATTTTCGGTTGGTATTTTAAATCATTGAATTTTTACTTTAAAAAAAATTTTTTTAGTCAAAAGCCCTGATGCCCGTGGAATCCATCAAATATCAACCAACGGGCCTTACTGTCCACTACTCTGTACATTAATGATTCCGAAACATAAAACACCAATTTTCAATAAATCATTCATTGCAAGTACTTGTAAAACATTTAATATGTTCAATGAAAAAATTAATTTAAATCAATCACTAGAAACAATTAAAAAAAATCTGGTGCGGGCAACACACGACTTTCACTTACCTCCATTTTTAAAATCAATGAAAAATGTTCAAATACAGTTAGAGATAAAAATACGTGAAACTATTAAAGAATTAATTAAATTGAATTTATATAGAAACATGTGTTTTATTAAAGAATCTATTATATTATTATCTAAAATAATCAGTTAGTTTTATCTTCTTTTCATCACTC
Source organism: Piezodorus guildinii (assembly GCA_023052935.1). Taxonomy (NCBI): domain Eukaryota; kingdom Metazoa; phylum Arthropoda; class Insecta; order Hemiptera; family Pentatomidae; genus Piezodorus; species Piezodorus guildinii. The sequence goes on along the minus strand of CM041293.1, from coordinate 161,252,308 downwards.
TCTAATAACTTTTAAAAGCTTGAGTATAATAAATGAGAAATAATTTGAAGTTTAACAACATAATATTATTATGTTAGAAGGACTTAACTAATATTTGTAAATAATATATTTTAAATTTTGTACTATTAAAGCTTGTAATGTGTATAGCTCGTATAACAGTATTAGAAACGTTTATGTGAACAGAGTAATGGAGAATTAAATTTCCTTTTATGTTTATTTATTTTAATTTTTATCTCAAATTGGATGTTTTATTTTGTTTCGATGATGTAAACATTAAATAGATTATTAAAAAAAAATGTTCTGACATTGTAATTTGCTGTATGAAATGATGATCAGACTCAATATTCCTCATAAAACCTGCATTCAGCATAATTTTTTTCCTAATTGGTTTAGCGTTTCTTCAGATGTCATGCGATTATTTAACGAGGTTTGTTGACCTTTTATCCAGACAAAAAATGCCCATGTTTGTTATTTTTTTTTCTAAACTGTTTACATCTGAGAACCAGACAGCAGACATTTACGATTATTATTCTATTTACATACATAAAAATCAGGTGCGGGCAACACACAGACTTTCACTTACCTCCGTTTTGAAAAACCATTAAAGAATTTTCAAATACAGTCAGAGATAAAAATTAGTGAAACTATTAAAGAATTAATTAAATTGAATTTTTATAGAAACAAGTGTTTTATTAAAAAATCAATTATATTATCTTCTAAAATAATCAGTTAGTTTTATCGGCTTTTCATCACTCTTTATTAACTTTTACAAGCTTGTGCGTTAGAAATTTAAAATATCGGCATTTAAGCCCATGTCATACTATTTCAATCAGAATGAAACATACATGATATTGAAGCCCATTAAATTTTACATCGATATAGGGAGGTAAATCAAAATCTTTAGAGCCGTTTATGAAAATCGTAAAAAGGTGCAAAATGCAAGGTATAAAGTACATCTTCCGGTCAGCTGATTTTGATGAAAAAGATTTTGTAACATCTCCGTCCGGGAGTTACCACACACGGACACACACAGAGACCTTTTTCCGGGACTTGGTTATTTGGACTCAGGGGACCCTAAAACGTGTTTTTCCGTTGAAAACTGGAATTCGAAAATTTTCACGATCGCAATACTTCCCCTTACTATATATTTCATATATAGGTATGTGAAAGTAAAAATTGCATTAAAAAAATATTTTTTCAGTTTTTTTCTTTAGTTGTTTTTCAAATTCGCTCAATGTAAATGTTTAGCTGTTATTTATCAATGCTAAAAAGATAATATGGTTAGTTTTATAGAATCAACAAAATTAAAGAAACTTTAGAAGAAGAAAATTTTAAATATCGGCATTTAAGCCCTGTCAGACTGTTTTAATCTGAATGAAACCTACAAGATATTAGCCTATTGAATTTTACATCGATATAGCGAGTTTAATCAAAATCGACGGAAACGTTTTGAGAAAATCATAAAAATGTGCAATATGCATGGTATTAAGTGGCTCTTCTGGTTAGCCGATTTTGATGAAGTTTTTGTGTCATCTCGGGTATATAGTTGTCTTAAATATGAAATTTCAGTTTCATAGGACTTTTCGTTTCCACCCGGGAGTTACTACACACACACAGATTTTTTCGCGGGACTTGGTTATTTGGATTAAGAGGACCCTAAAACGTGCATTTCCGTTGAAAACTGGTATCCGAAAATTTTCGCGATCGCAATACTTTCCCTTACTATATATAGTAAGTGAAAGTAATAAAGGCTAAAAAATCCATGTTTATATAATAGCAGATGTTTTTATTACTGTGTCTGTTTTTCTCAGCAAAAAAGCGGTTAAAGTAGTTTAATTTTAGAATATGAACTCTTCCAATAGTCAATCCCCTCCTCCCCCCTAAAAAAAAATTAATTCTATATCATCAAATCAACATTACTGATGTGGGATTCATTTTTTTCCAATTCATGAATAAACCTATAGAAGAATTCTGTATACGAAATTATTTATTTAAGTCCATAAAACGTGATTACCTTTTACTTAAATCTTAATACAAGCTGATTTGATCATTACAGTTATATATAATTTACGTGAAAAGAAGAAATATCTTTTGTAAATTAAAAACCGCTCACATAACTAATATTTACTATTTGAGGATATATAATTGTGATATTAAATAATTCACACACTAATTGCTTCAAATTAATTTTAGCGATTTATGTATACTTTCAATCTCAATTCCATTTATTTTCATTGATTGAACTGAATCTATAAATTACTTATAACGACCACAATTTCTGTTATTTTCCTCACTCTCTGTTTAAGTTCACAACTGAACTCACAATTCAAGAAATGTTTTCGATTTTTTTTTTTCTTTTGTTGATTATGACTTAATTTCAAGTTTATTATCTTTGATTATTATCATTTCCGAACTATTAAAAAGGAAAGTGTATTATTAAAAAAATTGAGGAAAGAAATTTTGATAATTCGGCATTGAGGCTTATTCAAAGTGAAATAAACTTGCCAGATATTAAAGAGCAATAAATTATACATTGGTATAAAGAGTTTAATCTTAATTTTTACAGCCGTTTTCAAGTAAATGATCAACATTTATAAAATCTATGATGATGCAATACAGATACGCTGATTTATATAAAAACATTAGTGTAACATGTGTATGTTAACTACAAAATTTCAGTTTAGTAGGAAACTTCTTTTCTCTTTCTCAGTTTTATTTATCACGGACGCACTAACGACCACAGACTTCTTTTTGTTGTTGAAAAATGGGATGCGAAAATGTTCACGATCACAACATTACTCATTTGTAATATATTCTATATTTAGTTAAGTGGCAGTAAAATTAAAATTATGGAACATTAAAAGATATAAAAACCACCATATATCTACGTATCACAGTAAATGTATATCAATTATACATAGAAGTACAAAAAAAACTTTATTCTGGGACAGTCCACTAAAGAACAACATTAGATTTGACATAATACAAGATGAGAAAGTGAGAAAAAAAAACAAGAAGACAATTTATCGTAAATAAAAATAATATAGTATAATACTAAGAAATAAATTCTTCTATCGACAATATAATAATAAATATATAAATAGAAAACTGTATTTGATCAAATAAATTAAGATATTTTAATTAGGTATTAAAAGTGGTTTATTATTCATGATTTGACGCGTTGATTTCCAAAAAGTACTAAAGGACATTTTTTACAAAATTGATTTTTTTACATATTTGTATTCTTATCAATTATTTATATGTAAATCTCCTATTTGATTTTATCTAATGAACACCCAAGCTCTTTATAAACACAATTTAGAAATATAATTATTTTCTAAAGGAAATAATTACACATTTAATTTCGTTCCAAATTATACCAAAACATCTCATTTCAGATCTTTAATATTATGTTACTAATATACTAAAAAATCTGGTGTGGGCAACACACGACTTTCACTTACATCAATTTGAAAAATCAATGAAAGAATTTTCAAATAGAGTTTGAGTTAAAAATACGTGAAACTATTAAAGAAGTAAATACATTTAATTTCTATAGAAACATGTGTTTTATTAAAAAATCTTTTATTTTATTATCTAAAATAATCAGTTAGTTTTATTTTCTTCTCATCACTCTCTATTAACTTCTAAAAGCTTGTGTATGAGATGATATTTTTTCTAAAATCTTTAGCTTTCCAACGGTATATCATACATGTATATTACTGCTCTTATGTTCAAAAACGAAAATTTGCATCGAAAAAATATTTTTTCTGTTTTCTCCTTTAGTTGGGTATCGAATTGATTCAATTTATATATTTACCTGTTTTTCATCAGCGTTAACAAGATAATCTAGTTATTATTATTGAACCTACAAAATTAAAGGTACTTTAGGGGAAGAAAATTTAAAATATCGATATTTAAGCCCTGTCAGACCATTTTTATCCAAATAAAACCTACATGAAATTAAAGCCCATTAAACTTTACTCCGATATAGCGAGTTTAATCAAAATCGTCGGAACCGTTTTCGAGAAAATCGAAAAAAGGTGCAAAATGCATAGTATAAAGTGCCTCTTCTGGTAAGCTCATTTTGATGAAAAAAGTTTTGTCACGTCTCGGGCGTATAGTTGTCTTAAATATGAAATTTCAGTTTCATAGGACTTACCGTTTCCGCCTGGGAGTTACCACACACACACACCCACTCATAAAAACAGACCTTTTTGCGGGACTTGGTTATTTGGACTCAGGGGACCCTAAAACGTGTATTTCCGTTAAAAACTGGAATTAAAAAATTTTCACGATCGCAATACTTCCCCTTACTATATATAGAAAGTGAAAGTAAAAAACAATTCTGGATTTTAATGCGAAAAGAATCAAATTAGCTAATTTAATAATATAATAATTAGTGATTTTCGCGCCTCCTGTAAAATGTACTGGAATGGATATAGTACCTTTTGGAAATCAACGTCTCATTTATTGATGTAATTCAGATGCGGACTCCGACATTTGACGGGCAGTATATGTGCATAAGTATAAATACATGTATGTTTTTTATATATATATATATATATATATATATATATATATATATATTTATAGAAAGAGAGAGAGAGAGAGAGAGAGAGAGAGAGAGAGAGAGAGAAAAGAGAGAGATTTTCAGTTAATCTCTCACAGCATGAAGAAATAAATCTGTTGACATAATTCAATTAAACGATTGGCTTAAAAATCTCTATATTTGATTTAATACTGTTTACATTTAGGAATATACAAATATTTTTTTCTGACACTTAAAGTAATTGGAATAGGTTTATCCGCGATTGCTGATGAGATAAGCTTAGACTAGTGCTGATTCATTACTGACTATTGGTAAATAAATTTGCACGGTTCACTGAATTAAACGAAAATGCTTATCTTCTTCAATTTAAACTTCGTTTTCAGTATTTTTTTATTGAATTGCCATGATATAATTTTTTAAATAACGTTTCCTCCAATGACGGTCGCAAGGAGTAAGCGTTTTCTGGAGTAACTTGACGCTTTCATGAAATATGAGCATGATTATGTATAAGTCATCATGTTAATTAAAATTATATTTGAGTTAGATTGATTAACCGAAATATCATATAATTTATATGTTTTACTGAGAATAAATTGAGATAAAATTATTTTTTTAAAGACTAGTCACACATATTTAATTGACTTCATACAAAAAATAATAGTAAATAACCGTCGGAACCGACAATGCTGTAGTTCAGACCCGCAACATGTCCCCGTGTTCCCGTAGTGTAATACGGGGCTATGTGGCAGAACATTAAGAATCCATCGAAAGACAAGTGAATTTAATTTAAAAATAAATAAAGTTAGCCTAGTTAAAAACCTTGTGGATTACACTTGTCCATCCCATCCCTAAACCACGACTAACTAGGATAGACATTGAAAATATTTGAAGCTAAACTGTAACTTTCATTGGGTAACGTGTTTTTTACTTTCACCTACATATATTAAGGGAAAGTATTGCGATCGTGAAAATTTTCGAATTCCAGTTTTCAACGGAAATACACGTTTTAGGGTCCTCTGAGTCCAAATGACCAAGTCCTGCAAAAAGGTCTGTGTGTGGTAACTTACGCGCGTAAACGAAAAGTCCTATGAAACTGAAATTTCATATTTAAGACAACAATACACCCGAGATGTTACGAAAACTTTTTCATCAAAATCAGAAGAGCCACTTCATACCATGCATTTGGAATCTTCTTACGATTTTCTTAAAAACGGCTCAAACGAGTTTAATTAAACTCGCTATGTCAATGTGAGATTGGACAGGCTTTGATATGATGTAGGTTTCATTCTGATTGAAATAGTCTGACAGGGCTCAAATGCGGATACTTAATTTTGTAGATTTAAAAAAAGGCACACTATCTTATTAGAATTGATATATAACGGCTAAATATGCAAGTTGAGCGAATTTTATAAACAAATAAAGGAGAAATGCGCAAATCTATTTTTTTACGCGATTTTGTTTTATTGAACACTAAAACAGAAATATAGATGTATAATATACAATTGGAATGCTAAAGATTTTAGAATAAATATTATCTTATACATACTAATGTAAAAGTTAACGGAGAGTGATGAAAAGCCGATAAAACAAACTGATCGTAGTAGATAATAAAATAATAGATTATTTAATAAAACACATGTTTCTTTTAAAATCCAATGTAAATAATTCTTTAACAATTTATTTTCGTTTCTAAATTTGTTTAAAAATTCTTAAATTTTTATAAATAATGGAGGTAAGTGAAAGTCGTGTGTTGTGAGCACCAGATTTTTTCACTGCCATTTTGACACGTTCTACCTCTGTTGGTGTTGCCAGGATCAAACATTTGACAGTTTTCCAGGTCAGTATTTTAAGTGGAAATATTTTTGTTCTATACTATTTGTCGCTAAGACCTACCGTTTGAGAACTATATTAGTTCCAACGAAAAAGTAACCAATGCACCAATTTATGAATATACATAGATAATTAAAAATATTTTTTTTTAGAACATTACAACGTTCTTTCCTTACCTTCTGTACTTTCTTCAAAGTCCGTCCGCCCAAACTCAGTTTCTCCTTGAGTTGGAAAAGCATTAAATTATCTGTGTCTAAAGTTTCTCCAATTCGGGGAGAAATAATAAAGGCACATTTTTACTTTCACTTACCTATATATAAAATATATATATATATATATATATATATATATATATATATATATATATATATATATATATATATATATATATATATATAGTAAGGGGAAGTATTGCGATCGTGAAAATTTTCGAATTCCAGTTTTCACCAGAAATACACGTTTTAATGTCCCAAGAATCCAATTGACCAAGTCCTGCAAAAAAATCTGTGTGTGTGTGTGGAAAGTCTAATACAAAATCTAAAGGCCCTAAGAAAAAAAAAAAAATTGTTTAAGACAGCTATATTACTTAAGACATCTAGATTTTACGCCCGAGATGTTACAGCAACTTTTTCTTCAAAATCAGCTAACTAGAAGAGCCACTTTATATTATGCATTTTGCACTTATTTACGCTTTTCTCAAAAACGGCTTTAACGATTTATACTAAACTCGCTATATTAAAGGAAAATTTAATGGGCTTTGATATGATGTAGGTTTCATTCTGATTGAAGTAGTTTGAAAGGGCTTAAATGGCGATATTATAAATTTTCTTCCTCTAAAGTACCATTAATTTTGTATATATTAAAAAAATGAGACGCATCATCTTATAAGTATAATATACCGTAGGATATTTTAGAAAAAAATATTATCTAATACACGGAATTGTAAAAGTTAATGGATAGTGATAAAAAGCTGATAAAACTATGTTCTTGTTGTAGATAAAAATATAATATATTATTTAATAAAACAAATGTTTCTATCGAAACCTAATTTTGTTAATTCTTTAATTTTTTTTACATCTATAACTTTATTTTGAAATTCCTAAATAGATTTTAAGAACTAAGATAAGTGAAAGTCATGTGTTGCGCTCACCAGATTTTTTTCTCGAATTTTTCGGGTAAGTTACAGAGGCTGGGTAAGCCCCAGGAAGGTCTCCAAATCCGAAGTCATCCATTGGTCGAGTTTAATATGATGAAGTATGATTATTGATTTTCCAAAGGTTATAGGCCTTGGTGAAAATACTAGATTTATTTCAATCTTCTGAGATGTTTTACTCACTTAAGAAAGTCATTTACAATGCTAATATTTCTGGTTCAAACGAGAAATGGCAGGACGAAATTGCTGAAGTCAGAGCGTGTAATAACAGCCGACAAGCCGTTACAAAGGGGTTGTTCACACCGTTTTGTGTTTACTTTGAAGTTGGTAGCCCATTAGGCTAATTCCGTTGAGTGAAGAAGTAAAGACGGTTTATAGCCGACAAGCAGTCTGGCAGCCTTCCTTCTATTTACAAACCTGGCAGTCCCAGTTGGTTCGGTTGAAGCTCAACATTCCCTCTAGTTTATATATACATCTTAACGTCTATTGTTTGCTTCGGCATCTGCCAAAACCAACATTCTGGTATTGTTGAATACTGTGGGTGTTCTCTTGTAGCTTGTTAGTACCAGGTCCTATTTGGAAAAGCTATTTATGGTAACGGATAAAGAATGATCAACACGTGCAAACGAATGGGAAACATTTTTTTTTAAAACTAGATATTAATATTATATATACATATATATATATATATATATATATATATATATATTATATATATATATATATAAGTTAAGATGGGAATAGTGTTAATATTAACTTTAATCACCTTTGATGTAAATGTAAACAACACCTGAATTTATGAAACCTTTTTAATGTAAAAGTGGTAATAAATCATATGTTATCATGCAAGCGTGGGTTTTATTTCGCCTCTCTGTTTCCCTTTTTATTATATTTTTCTCGGTAGAAATAAGTTATATATATATTTATATATATATGTGTGTGTGTTTCACTTACATAAAGTATATAGCTGTTTCCAATAACCATAACTTCAGCTGAAAACATCGTTGCCCGAATCAAAAATTAGATATTAATGTAATTATATGTCTAGAATGTTTCAGAAAATAAACGTTAACCCTTTGCAAACTTTTAATTTCGACGCTCTTGCTCAGAAACACATTTTTTTTTTATTGTTTATGAAATCGAAACAATTCCCGGTAAAGTATTTCGTAAAATTTCCGGTTAAAGGTGGGAAATGCTTGTTATATTCAGTTGCTAAATTACTTAGCTCGCGGCTTCTGTCTAAAAACTTAAAGGTTAGAATTTATAAAACTATTATCTTCCGACGGTTCTTTACGGATGTGAAACGTGGCCGCTTACTTTGAAGGATGAACAACGGCTTAAGTTTTCGAAAATAAGGTACTGCATAAAATAGTTGGTTCGAAGTGAGATGAGGCCACGGGGAGTTTAGAAGGTTGCACAACGCGGAATCGCGGAGTTTGTACCCTGTGAATATAATTGAGTTGATAGCATCGCGGAGACTCAAATGGCGCGTAAAGTTGTCGGGCTCGGTGAGGAACGGATTCCGAGAAAGTTGGTATTCGCTGAACTGACTGGCAGGCGTCCGAAAGGTAGGCCGAAGCGTCGATGGGAGGATTGCATTAAGGCTGATCTCGGGGGCTTGGGCTTGACCGGTGAACATTGGACGAGTCTGTGCAGGTGAAGTTTAGTGGTATCGGCATCGAACCTTCGGGTTCGGTAAGCTATATATATATTATTATGAAATCGAATGTAAGTTGCATGTTTGGAAGTGAAAATTACCACATTTGGCTATAGTTTTTTTCTAAAAAAAACTCTCGACGGCTATAACCGTCATTTCCTCATCACGTCATTTTTTCTCTTTCTGGAGCAAATGACGGCTATGACCCTCGTGACGACTATACGGCATTTGCTTTAGAAATTCAACATTATTCCTATGAATAAAAGAGAGTAAATAGATGTATACTTAACACAAGGATATCAGTTTGAAACAAAATTATCATTTGTAATTTATTTTGTTTATAAAATAGTAAAATTAGCCGAAGAAGGATGTATACAAGTGTCAATCTGTGTAAATTGTTACTGTGTGGTAATAATATAATATAAAAGAGTGTTATTATTAAGATAATACTCTATACTCTCAATGATAAAGATAATACCGTAATTCTGAAGATATTAAGAATACATAAACGTAATAAACTAAGAAAGACTTAAATGCAAACCGAAAGTTTATGCATTGTTAATTTTTTTTTATGTTATACTATTATCAATTTATATACACTGATACCTGTGTACATATTCTGTCAACTAATTTCACTTTTTTATTTATTCTGATTTATTTTGTTTTGAGAAGAGTAATTGAGCCATATTTACCTAATTCATGAAAAGATGCAGAATAAATGGATAAATGGTTCGTCTTCACAAAATTATACTTTTCAGCTGCATGAACTGAATTGTACTAAACGTGTGGGACGATTACCGTACGTTATTACCATCGTAAACGACTGTATATAGCCGTCATTTGTCTCTAGATGCCCAAATGTTTCGATGCGGTCAAGCATGAGAATACGCATAAAAAATAATTGATGTCCTGTACTTAATAATGAACAATTGTATGCTTTAGTACACTTCATACTAACGCTGCCATTTTTCTTATAGATTAAAATGTGCATCACGGCTATAGCCGTCGCTTGCCTAAATATCGTTAAAGATCGGACGGCTATAGCCGTCATTTGCGGCAACGGGTTAATTTATCTTTAATATTCTGTCTGAAATATACCCTTCTTTGCAATTAATGGATTTTTCCCCAGTGGCGCGACAGGCCGTGTAGGCCCTGGGCCTCGCGGTGTAAACTCCTGCGAGTTTACACTCACGTTTCACGATACAATTTTTAGTGTAGGGTCATCACTCCCTACGACTAATTTTGTGAGTGGCCATCCTTTGGCTGACGGGTCTCACATACCCTTGGGAGAGGTTGTGAGAGAATCCACATTTTTTACATCCTTATAAAAGCCCCGCCGGGACTGGGATTCGAACTCAGAACCTGTAGCATGAGAGACTAGCGCGCCAGCCGCTCAGCCACGGGCTCCTACTGCAATTAATGGATATTGTTTGTATAAATACTTGGTTTGAGCTACACACGACTTCTATTACCTTGGTTGTTAAAATCAATTTAAGAACTTTTATATAAACTTATGAGTTCAAAATAGTTAAAAAAATTAAATTCAATTTCGCTCGAAATTCATGTTTTAGATTAAATAATATAACAATTTGAAATTGTAATGCACAGTGACATAAGTTAATGCCCTATTCGTACCTATCCATTACCTACCACAATATTAATTTCTAAAACTTGAAGCTTTCCAACGGTTTAAATTTCTGTTCATCTGTTCAAAAATACATGGAAAATATTTTTGTTCTTTCCAGTTTAGCTGGATGTCAAATTCGTTTAACTTACCCGTTTTTTATCAAAGCTACCAATATGATATGATTTATTTTTTCAATCTACACAATAAAGGTAATTTAGAGGAAGAAAATTTTAAATATCGATATTTAAGCCCTGTCAAACTATTTTGTTTAGAATGAAACCTACATCATATTAAAGACCATTAAAATTGCCTTTAATATAGGGAGTTTAAACCCGCTTTCGAGAAAATCATAAAAAGATCCAAAATGCATGGTATAAAGTGGTTCTTTTGTTCAGCTTATTTTGACAAAAAAGTTACTTTAAGATCTCGGGCGTATAGTTGTCATAAATATAAAATTTCAGTTTCGTAGGGCCTTTAGTTTTTGTACTAGACAGACCTTTTTGCTTGGACTTGATCATTTGGACTCAAGGGATCCTAAAGCGTGTATTTCCAATGAAAACTGGAATTCGAAAATTTTCACGATCGCAATACTTTCCCTTACTACATATTCCATATATAGATAAGTGAAGGAAAAAATTCACCATCATCATCACAGTCATTCTCTCTTCCGTGTGAGGGTCCTGCTTATAGAGTCGGATCAAGATGTGTTTCTTCTGTACCAACTCTATTCTTCTATTTCTTTCCCTTACTATATATATTGTATATGGTAAGGGAATATATAAAGTAAATTATATAAAAGTTTTTTATACGATTTTAAAATATGAAATATCAGTTTTATTCAACTTATCGCGTTCGCTAGGCGTACCACACACGCAGACTTTTTTCATGCGAATTGGTTACTTGGACTCAGGGAACCCTAAAACGTGGATTTCCAGTGAAGACTCGAATTCGAAAACTTTCACGATATTTCATATATAGGAAAGTGAAATTAAAAAAAAAAAAAAATCGTTTAGTAAATTTGTGAGAGGAATAATAATCATTTGTAGTTTCCGCCCTAATATTTAAAACAATAGCATTCTCCCACCGGAATGATTCTGTTGAGTGGCGGAGTAGATGATTGAAGGAGACTCCCCACCCAGGGATATAAGTACTACAAAGAGGTTCTAGAGCATCGAGATAAGGAGGCGGCTAGACTACACCGCGATAACTACTTTACAACCGGCACTAAAAATACATTTGTTTACTCGGAAGGGAATGGCCTTATCGGGCCACAGCAGACGGACAGACACGGTTTTCTTATCGACTTTGTAGTCCATGGTCAGGGCTCTCCGTAATGTAACGCGATGTGCGCGGTGTGTCAGCATCCGTCTCATCGCGTCTCCTTTCACTGTAATTGACCTCTGTCTGCATTCTACATCCTTGAGATAAGAAAGTGAGTATGCATCAGGCGCAATGCTAAGTGACGCTCACCTTCAAATATATTTCCAATCCAACACGATTTCGATTAAAACAAAAATACTAGAGGAATTTTCCTTATTACCTATACAAATTATAACTACAACAGGCCGGAAGTATTCAAAGAGGTGGTAATAGTACACATACTCAAAAAAATGTCCATATACCCATAAATAAATTCTTAGTTTTGAAAAGTGAGGTTGATTTCCTCCACACTTTTGACCGTCCATCTGGCCTAAAAATATTAAATTTGGATTCCTAAGAGAATATGATCCGTTCAAAAAAATGTTGGGGTTTATTTACTAACTCAGCAAATTACAAAACAAATTATAGCCGCTACTTCTGGTAAAACCTACAGAAGAAGGGCTTTCTTCTTGCGACTCGACCACTGTAACCTTCCCTTCTTTGAATATTTTTAACTGTTTCTGGGTGGACTTGAATCCTTTAATAAATATTTAATATGATGGCCTTTGAGGTGTCGGTAGTGTGAGGAAGCATAGACTTCAGTAAGGATGGCTCACCTCAAGCGATTCTCCAGTCTCCTGTCTTCCAGCACGTGTTCAATCCTCCAGAGATTTTAACCTTATATGTCTTTGAAGTCCATACTGTACAGGAGCATGTGACTTATTCAACAGATGTGCATTTTTTTTTTTTTAGAGATTAGCACTGCGAACCATGAGCTCTCTCAAATCACGAGAAACGCGCATATTGAAAATAAATCAGTTCCCCTGGTCAAAGTAAAGTTAATAATGAACCAAGATTTCATTATCTAGTTAAGCTTTATACAGATAACATTGGAAAGACGGTCATAGTTTGTTAACAAATAGGATTAATATTGAAAGTGTATGGACTTGTTTGACATACCACCATTAACAAATGGCATTCTGCCTCGTTTTATAATAATGATGGAATGAAAATAAATAAATATATTTTTTTATCTAATATAATTATTAAGAATTTGCTCATTAGGAAATAGTTAAGCTGAAAATAAATAGCAATGCAAAATAAAAGCATGCTGTATGGAATCTTTTTGAGTGAGTGTAAATAGCTCATATGAACCACTTACCCAATTCCATTCAGAAAAATTCAAACTTCAGGTTTTGTGTTTTTACTTTCACTTACTATATATAGTAAGGGGAAGTATTGCGATCGTGAAAATTTTCGAATTCCAGTTTTCAACGGAAATACACGTTTTAGGGTTCCCTGAGTCCAAATAACCAAGTCCCGCAAAAAGGTCTGTGTGTGTGTGTGTGTGTGTGTGTGTGTGTGTGTGGTAACTCCCGGGCGGAAATGGTAAATCCTATGAAACTGAAATTTCATATTTAAGACAACTATACGCCCGAGACGTGACAAAACTGTTTTCATCAAAATGAGCTTACCAGAAGAGGCACTTTATACCATGGATTTTGCACCTTTTCTCGATTTTCTCGAAAACGGTTCCGACGATTTTGATTAAACTCGCTATATCGATGTAAAATTAAATGGGCTTTAATATCATGTATGTTTTATTTGGATAAAAATGGTCTGACAGGGCTTAAATGCCGATATTTTAAATTTTCTTCCCCTAAAGTACCTTTAATTTTGTAGATTCAATAATAACTAGATTATGTTGTTAACGCTGATGAAAAACAGGTAAATACATAAATTGAATAAATTCGATACCCAACTAAAGGAGAAAACAGAAAAAATATTTTTTTAATGCAATTTTTCGTTTTTGAACATAAGAGCAGTAATATACATGTATGATATACCGATGGAAAGCTAAAGATTTTAGAAAAAATATCATCTCATACACAAGCTTTTAAAAGTTAATAGAGAGTGATGAAATGAACATAAATCTAACTGATTATTTTAGATAATAATATAATATATTTTTTAATAAAACACATGTTTCTATATAAATTCAATTTAATTAATTATTTAATAGTTTCACGTATTTTTATCTCTAACTGTACTTGAAAATTCTTTAATCGATTTTAAAAATGGAGGTAAGTGAAAGTCGTGTGTTGCCCGCACCAGATTTTTTATTAAATATTAGACGATCATTCAGATACTGTTCCAGGTAATCAAGCCCCCGTACCACGATTCTGATATGGTACTATAACAAACTCCATTGAGAAATACTCTCTGCAATGGTTAAGGGGCTGATCCAAACGTAGATTTCAAGCTAGAACTTTTTTGATCTTTGAGACAGTCTTCGCAAATCACGACAAGTCTACAAGGACGAGCTATTCTATAGGTAACATACGGGCGTAATAATCTTGATATTTATCGCCCCAAAACCTCTCCCCCACCTACCTATAGGTAATATACTCTTATAACCATAGAGGATAGATCGAGATTCATCTAGAGGAACTGGCCATAAATAAATTTCAACTTATGCCTTTTATCGACAAGGATGTGATCTATTTGGTTGACATGTTTCCTATCAGGTGTGGTCCAGGTACCCTTGTGGATGTCTTTATGTGCGAAAAGGGTACTTCCAATGACCATGTCCCTCGACGCTGCAAAATTAATAAGTCTTACTCCATTTTCATTAGACTGGTCATGGAGACTGTATTTTCCTATCGTTGGGTAATACATCTCTTCTCTTCCTATTTTTGCATTACAATCTCCAGCAATAATTTTCATATCATACTTAGGACATTGATCAAGGGTTCGCTCCAGTTGTTCATAAAAAGAGTCCTTTTCTTCCTCTCTCATGGTCTCTGTTGGGGCATATATATTTATGTATGTAATTCTATAGGTAACATACGGCGTAATAATCTTGATATTTATCGCCCTAAAACCTCTCCCCTACCTACCTATAGGTAACATACTATTTTAACCATAGAGGATAGTATGGATCGAGATTCATCTAGAGGAACTGGCCATAAATAAATTTCAACCCATACCGGCTGGATTCGAACTGGCATCATTTGACACGAGGGAGCTATGATGACCAATCATTTTTTTATTTACAATACTTATTTTATTTTATTTTCCGCCCTGTCCTACCTGTTAAGCAATAAGGGTGAAAGGAGGATGATAAGGAGGACTGCTTAGCAGCCCACAGGTGTCATTAAAATAGTAACAACATTAAAATCCTGTGTTTCCCTGGTACGTTATCTTCTCTGCTCCTCCGGTTCATTTGGATGGACCCTCCGCCTCCTGTACCCTGCTTGTCCACGGGCCGGTCTTCCCCAAATAAGTGCACTGGCCCTATAGATCCGATTTCCACCCGTACAAAAAACTTAAATGCGTAGTATTTTAAATTGAACATGCTTAATTTTTTTTTCTCATATGTTTTTTCTCAGGAACGGATACATTTCCCTTCCCCAATAGTGAAACGTTGTTCCACGTACTGTGTCCGTCTTGAGAATGACTTTATTCTTATTAGAAACTGGAGGGGCGTTATTTCTTTTAAGAGTAAACACGTTTTGGTTTTTAGTGGTTGCGTTGAATTTCCCTTAGCTTGTGCGAGTCTTTACTATGTTAATGAAGCACACTCAGTGATTTCTTTGTAGGGTCATGAATTGAAGATTGTGGTATTGTTAGTGGTGTTAGCTATTAATTGATTATTGTTAACGGGTAAGTCAGAAGTACATTCAGTGAATAACAAAGACTAAAGTATTGAACTTTGGAATTCTTCTGCCAAGACTGAATGCATTTATAAAATTTCCAAGCTATTCGATATCAAATTAAACATGGGAAAACCAATTTTCAACCTGTTACAAGTTATCAACAGGAATGCATCTGTGATTGCCTCATACTACTTGGTGACTAATTTAGATTCGTACGTTTTACTTCAGTTTGGCGGCAATTAAGGCCTTGTAATGAGTTCTGTCTCTATCAAGAAGTTGGTTACTTGTGAAACTTTAGATCAGACTGCTTCCGTTTAATACTGAAATTGAATCATTTGGCTCATTATAATGTTAAATGACTGACTTTACTGAAGGATATAGTAATTTGAACTAGATAAAAAAGAATTATATTTCCAATTTGAGAAATCGGTACAAAAACATTAGTGCATTTTCTATGAGCTATCCAATAGCTAATGTAGGCTATGACAATAATTTAAATGAACAGCACGTCATTAATCAATGGAATGATTCAACATTTCAGGATATGATGAATAATTTATGGGTTAGAATGGTTAGATGGTAAAATTTACTCATTTCACTTAAACTTTCTATTTGAAATTTTGGTATCAAATTCGATGGCTTTATATTGGTGAAATACTGTATTTATTTAAAAACCTAATGAACGAAATGCCTTGACAATAATCTTTTCTTATTGGAAGAAATGACAATCGACAAGATACAAAAATATACCGATTTAAGAAGGTTGGGATTTTATTTATTTTATTTATTAGGGGAATGCTATTTACTCATAAACTGTAACTTTCCGCCCTATAATTCACTGAAGAGGTTTTTCTGTAATCATTGCTCATAGTCATAAGCGACTAACAAAAAAGTTTAAATTGGTATGAAATGAGATGGGTGATAAGTTTTTTTAAATAAGAGGAAACATTTTTTTCATTATCTCTATAAAATGATAACGCGATTGTGGCTTTCCTGAACTCCTTCTAAACAACAAGACGGATTTTGAAACGGCTTTTACCATTATTTAGGGCATTCTTTCCTAAAGGTTTATAAGTAAAATACATTGCAATTAAGCTTTTCTTTTACGGAAAAAATAAATTTTCTGTAACCAATAAAAAACAAAATTATTCCTGAAATATATTTAGTAACATAGACGTATAATATACCGCGGGAAAGCGAAAAATTAAAAAAAAGTTAATATGCAATAAAAGAAATGGTACAAGTTAATATAAAGTTATTGTAAACCATAAACTTGTGAACGTATGTTATTGGCGAAGCGGGAGGTTATCACCGTCGTAAAGGATCGTGCAAGTTTTATTCTTCCATTTAGTCCGCAAAAATTTAAAAACAATATTACTTACTAAATTGTAACTAAGATATTAACATAAATGGTAAATTGTTGTAATCGTATAAACTAGAATTGTTATTAATTATTTCAAATTTAATAATATTTCATGAAAACAGATGTTTCACTGTAAACTAAATGGGATTCCTATGGAGGCTAAATTAAACCATCAAAATGTATTTTAAATATTTTATTTGAAATATAAAATTAAACTTAAATAATTTTTAATTACGTTTTTTATTTCTCTCGATGGTTAAATATAACAAAGAATAGACATTATAAAATAAACATATTTTTTTGCTAATTGCACTTTTCTTACGATAACTCCCAAAGCGATAAACTTGTACAGACCAAGATTTTTTCTTAGCATAAATGACACCTCATTCAAATTACACCTTTTCGAAGCAGGAGCGGGTCCATTTGTTGTATATTTCACAGGATTATTTAATAAATCAATTAATGTCACCAACACTAATATATTTTGAAAAAAAAAAATCTGGTGCGGGCAACATACGACTTTCACTTACCTCGATTTTTAAAATCAATGAAAGAATTTTCAAATACAGTTGAAGATAAAAATACGTGAAACAATTAAGGAATTACCAAATTGAATTTATATAGAAACATGTGTTTTATTAAAAAATCTCTATTAACTTTTAAAAGCTTGTGTATGAGATGGTATTTTTTCTAAAATCTTTAGCTTTTCAACGGTACATGTATATTACTGCTCTTATGTTCAAAAACGAAAAATTAATAACTAGATTTATTATTATTGAATCTACAAAATTAAAGGTACTTTAGGGAAAGAAAATTTAAAATATCGGCATTTAAGCCCTGTCAGACCATTTTTATCCAAATAAAACCTACATGATATTAAAGCCCGTTAAATTTTACATCGATATAGAGAGTTTAATTAAAATCGTCAGAACGTTTTCGATAAAATCGAAAAAAAGGTGCAAAATGCATGGTATAAAGTGCCCCTTCTGGTAAGCTCATTTTGATGAAAAACGTTTTGTCACTGGGACCCTAAAATGTGTATTTCCGTTGAAAACTGGAATTCGAAAATTTTCACGATCGCAATATTTCCCCTGACTATATATAGTAAGTGAAAGTAATAAATTAAATTAAATTTCTATAGAAACATGTGTTTCATTAAAAATCTATTATATTATTATCTAAAATAATCAGTTAGTTTTATGTTCATTTCATCACACTCTATTACTTTAAAAGCTTGTGTATGAGATGATATTTTTTCTAAAATCTTTAGCTTTCCAACGGTATATCATACATGTATATTACTGCTCTTAATGACAATTTACTGAATTTTCAAATACAGTTAGAGATAAAAATACGTGTATATTATGTACATACATGTATATTATTGTTCTTATGTTCAAAATCGAATTCATTCAATTTATATATTTACCTGTTTTTCATCAGAGGTAACAAGATAATATAGTTATTTTCATAGAATCAACAAAATTAAAGGTACTTTAGAGAAACAAAATTTAAAATATCGGCATTTAAGCCCTGTCAGACCATTTTTATCCAAATAAAAGCTACATGATATTAAAGTCCATAAAATTTAACATCGATATAGCGAGTCGATCGTCGGAACCGTTTTCGTGAAAATCGAAAAAAGGTGCAAAATGCATGGTATAAAGTGCCTCTCTGGTAAGCTCATTTTGATGAAAAAAGTTTTGTCACGTCTCGGGCGTATAGTTGTCTTAAATATGAAATTTCAGTTTAATAGGACTTACCGTTTTCGCCCGGTTTAGCACACACACACACAGACCTATTAGCGGGACTTGGTTATTTGGACTCAGGGAACCCTAAAACGTGTATTTCCAGAAAACTGGAATTCCCAAAATTTTCACGATCGCAATACTTCCCCTTACTATATATAGTAAGTGAAAGTAAAATAGAATCACTTAAAAAGGTTCTGGATTCATTACTTAATAAATAAGTAATGTTTCAACCAATTTTTATAAAAGAACATTAGTTTTTCATCTAGTCGGATATAATATATCAAAATCCAAGCTTAAAAGCCAAATGTTTTCCAACTTAAGTAAATGTTCAAATAAACTCTTAATAGAGAGAGTGTGTTCTACAGAGTTTGTTAGAGCCGTGTTGAAATAATAGATATAATAAATCACCTACCTCGACCGTAAGTAAAATACACAAAATGGCTTAAGTTAAAAAAGTGTTGAGAAAGTGCAATATTCACGTACAACAAATTAAACTTTTAATCCTTTAAATAAATGTATAGATGAAGATTTTATCAATGAGTTTCCAATGCAGCCACTCCAACGATTGTTTAATCTCGGTAAGGTGAATGATAACATTCATTATGCAGATAAGACCAGGACATGAATGGGAAACCAATTGACTCATTAGAAACATGCTTTAGTAGAGGTTATCTCATCGCACGATGAAATGTCCAAGTAATCGCCTTCTTTCACTACTATTGATAACCAGTAAGCAAGTACAAAATGCAGTACTTTTACATCTGAACACACTTTGAAATGTCGGACAACCGGCTGGATTTATATTGGTAAAATCATAACTAAATTACTGTACACAAACCAATTAATGATCAGACCATCTTTATAGTTTATAGGGGAGCCCATGGCTGAGTGGCTAGCGCGCTAGTCTCCCACGCTGAAGGTGTGAGTTCGAATCCCAGTCCCGGCGGGACTTTTATAAGCATATAATAAAATGGGGATTTACTTTCAGCTCCTCTCCCGGGTATGTGAGACCCGTCAGCCTACTGGTGGTAGCGTGAGTGCGCAAAAATAGGCGTAGGGAGTGATGACCCTACCCTATAAAACGTTATCGCGAAACGTGCGTATATTCTCAAAGGAGATTACACCGCGCGGCCAAGGGCCTACACGGCCTGTCGCGCCAGAGGAAAAACAAAATGTAACTGCCTACCCCTTTTCTCGCCTAAATTCATCAGGCTTAATTCCTGATTTTTCTACATCTTACTGTACAATTTTAATTAAGTTCATTTGAGTAAAAAATAAATTAGAATAATTTACAATTGTAACAACATAAATATATCAGGTAAAGTTGAGAGAATATTAAAATACTCGTTGGTATCACTACAAAACATATTCTAAATCATATAATCTCGCGGTCATCTTCTTTTCAGACGCCTTGGAGGATCATCAGGGATCGAAGAGGAAGCAAAGAATGAAACTAGTTGATTAGGTTGGGAATAGAGAGGACATCAATTTAAATCATAGATGATTTTCCAAAACTTCATACTTCACAAAATCATAAATAGTTAACGTAAAAGTCTGTATTAAGAACAAAATAATATTAAATTGGAATATCTGTCTTCCTATAAAAGAAAATGTTTAATAGAAATAGTTATGACATGAGGGAATAATAACCATAAACTAATCGGGGTTACCTGTAGTGTAGTGGTTAGCATAACAGCTTTCTATGCCCAAGGTTTTAGGTTCAAATCTGTAGATGAACCAAGAATTTTTCAATGGGAGTGAAAAATCCTTGGCAATGCAGTCCTTCAGAGGGAACGTAAAAAGGTGGCGCCGAACATGTGTGATACCAGATACACGGTGGCATCCTCCGTTTAGCCCTAGCATAGTGTGACATTAAACGAATAAACAAATAAAATAATCAGGTGGAATGCACATCGAAATGGAATATGCTGTAAATTGAACAGTTTTAAAATTTCGTTGTAAATCTAAATCTAATTTCTGCAATATTTCAAAAAAAAAAAATAAATAAATAAAATGTAAATTACTCTTTATTATCTGTGATAAACGAAATCACTGGCCATAAACATAAATAGCAAATCAATAAGGTTTTACATTATTAAATAAAATGAGTGCCTTGTAATAGAATTTTTTCCTATATCTATATTGTTATCAATATTTAACTGCGTAAAATATATTCAAACGAAACATCGTCGGCTATTTCATAAATGATGCAAACAAAAAAATAAAATGAATAAATAACAAACTGAATACCGCGGTGAGGTCAAGAACAGACAAACAGTTGTAAAGAGGCCACTACAATCACTAAGGATTAATTCAGCTCTATTCCTAATGCGGGATGAATGGACAAGCTCCTGCTTACATTGTAACTTCCGCTCAATGGATGCTGTTGTTTTTTGTTTTTTTTCCGGCTCAAGCCATCATCACATATGATTCCAATCTATATTAAGGAAGTGAAATATTTTGCAGAACCACTTTAACTAAAATTGTTTAGGCATCGATCCGCTTTCTTACAACCATTTATGAAAAACATTCTAAAAATTTTGATCGGATGCCTTAAGACATTTTTATGCTTTTTTTTTTTCATTCCAAACCCTTCAGTCCCACATCACAGCCATTGAGGAATGGTGTCAGAGCTGGAGGACTAAAATTAATTCCAAAAAATCCCACCAAATTATCTTTACCCTTCATCGCAAACCGATGACTTCCTGCCCACTGTATCCATAATACTCCACTGATACCTGTTGAACAAATCCGATACCTAGGACATTGGGTCTTACGTCTTACATGGAATCCTCATACGAGACTTAAACGACAAGAAACTGCCTTTAGATAAAGATTACTACAACACTTACTCGACAAACGTTCAAAACTTCCAATTTATTTCGAAAAGCTCATTTACGTTCCCATCATCAGACCCATAATAATCTTGGCCACATTCATAAATATATTTAAGGGCTAGAAAAACAAAATGAAAAAAACTAAAAAAACAACTAATGAAATCTTTTAAAGAAAACACGATATGAAAAAGTAGTAAATAGACATTAATAAAATATATAATAACATATTCCTACACTTTCTTTGAATTATGACCCTAAGGAAGAGGCGTATTTAATTTTATTTTTGTAAAAAAAAAAATTTCAAGCTCTGTGGAAATTTTGTTGTTCTCATAATCACACCAGATTTTTAGAAAAAAATCTGGTACGGGCAACACACGACTTTTACTTACCGCCGTTGTTAAAATCGGTAAAAGAATTTTCAAACACAGTTTGAGATAAAAAATGAGTGAAACTAATAAAGAATTAATTTAATTGATCTTATATAGAAACATGTGTTTTATTAAATAATCTATTATATTATTATCTACAACAATCAGTTAGTTTCATCGGCTTTTCATCACTTTATTAACTTTTACAAGTTTGGGTATAAGACAATATTTTTGATAAAATGTTTAGCTTCCCAACGCTATATCTATATTACTGTTCTTATGTTCAAAAACGAAAAATTGTACTAAAAAATTATGCAGTTTTCTCCTTTGATTAGAGATCGAATTCGTTCAACATATATATTTAAAAAAAAAAAAAAAAAAAAAAAAAAAAAAAAAAAAAAAAAAAAAAAAAAAAAATACTGTACCACTACAACCCATGAAGGGTCTTGGGCTCAGTACATATAGAGATTCGTACTGTTTCTAGGCCAACGGCAGTGCAATGAGGTGATTAGGCCTTAATCACGCTCAGCCGCAAGGTTTTTCCCCAATTAATTTGGGTACCCACTTTATAGAGGCTGGATCTGCCCCAGGAGGCTCTCCATACCCTAGGGTCGCCCCCCGACTGAATTAACAGAATAAATAATATTCTGCCACAGCCGGGATTCGAACCCAGGACCCGGAGCACAGCAGACTAGTGGTCTATCCACTAGACCACGCCGCTCCCTAACATATATATTTAACTATTTCTATTTGCTATTTTTTTAGGATCTACAAAATTAAAGGTACTTTAGATTAAGAAAATTAAAAATATCGGCATTTAAGCCTTGTCAGACTATTTCAAAAAGAATTAAACATTTATGATATTAAAGCCCATTAAACTTTACATCCCTGAGTTTCATGAAAATCGTTGAAGCCGTAAAAAGGTGCAAAATGCATGGTATTTTTTTTTTTTTTTTTTTTTTTTCCTTTATTGAGATATATTACAATTTGTTACAAAATGAACAATAATAATATTGATAAGAGACCACATTCATACTATATATACAGAAAATAATAATAATGGTCAAATTTCATAAAATATAACATAAATTCAAATATATACAATAAAATAATAATAATAAATAAAAAACAAAACAAATCGAAACATAAACCTATTATTGAGATAAATAAAAAGTTGGCAATTAAATAAACATCTTACACACAATCATAACTATATACAATATATACAATTGCTAAAGGGACCCCAGCAAGCGCTTTTCCCTCCACTTGTGGAGGAAAAAGCGGAATCCAAGAGATCCCAGCACCTCTATCTCAGCCGCATCACTGGTCTGAGCCAGTGGAGGCTGAGTTAGGGCGCTGTAGCCACAAACATACCGTACATGAGTGGAGGATCTGACCATTGTCAGAACTCCAGTTTAAATGTTTACAATAGGTCTCGTGGCCACTGCCGTTTCAATCTTCGAGGAGGATTGTAGGGATGGGTGGTGCTGGATAGGGATTGTGCTAGAGGGTTAGGATGATGACTAAGGTTCTGATGAAATTTGGAAAATTTGGATGGTACCAGGTCTAAAACAAACGGAATATTAAGGTCATGGTGTAGGGTACAGTTGGTAACGTAATAAGGAGCATTAACTATTGTTCGGAGGACTTTGGATTGGAAGGATTGGATGCGTTTAATGTTAGAATGTTTAGCTGTCCCCCACAGTTCAAGTCCGTAGGTCCATATAGGTTTCAGTACTGTCTTGTATATTAGTAATTTGTTGTCAACTGTAAGATGAGATTTTCTGTTTAGTAGTCTGTATAACTGGCCGAATCTGCGGTTGAGTTCTTTTCTTTTTAGTCTTGTATGTGGGTTCCACGTCAGTCTTTTGTCTAGTAAAAAGCCGAGATACCGGACTGTGCCTGAGGAAGGAAGCGGTATAGAATTGAAATTAACCGTTGGACAGGATTTGCGTCGAAGGGTGAATGTGACGTGAGTGCATTTGCTTTCGTTCACCTTAATGCGCCAAGCATTGCACCAGTCTTCGACAAGGGAAAGGTGCTTTTGGAGATTTAGCGATGCTGCTTCAGGATCGGAATTGGATGATAAAATGGCTGTGTCATCAGCAAATGTTGCCAGAAAGGTATTGGGGTCGGTAGGGATATCGGCGGTGAAGAGGATGTAGAGGACGGGTCCTAAGACACTGCCTTGAGGAACACCGGCCTCAACAGTATATTGTTCGGAAAATTCGGAACCACAGCGAACTCGGAAGGAGCGGTTGGATAAATAGGATCGGAGGATTAGGTATAAGGATTGAGGTAAATGGGTTTTGAGCTTAAAGAGCAGTCCCGGGTGCCACACCCGGTCAAAAGCTTGAGCTATGTCCAGAAAGGCACCCGAACAATACTCCTTGCACTCAAGGGCGGAGGAAATGTGGTCTACAACTCGGAGTCCTTGCTGAACCGTGGAATGTTGAGGACGAAATCCGAACTGATGTGAAGGAAAATTTTGAAATTTGGCTAGGATTCGTTTTAGTAGGAGCTTTTCGAAAATTTTTGAGAGGATCGGAAGTAGGCTGATAGGTCTGTAAGATGACGTGTTGTTAGAAGGTTTGCCTGGTTTTAGGAAAAGGATCATAGTTGAATGTTTCCATAAGAGAGGAAAATAGGTAGTGCGTAGGATACAGTTATAGAGATATGTAAGGAATGTAATGGCTTTAGGTGGAAGTTGTCTTAAGATTTGGGGAGTAAGGAGATCGTATCCAGGAGATTTGCGGAGAGGAAGCTTTTTAAGAAGATATCTGACCTCAGAGGGATTAACTGCTTCAGGTGGTAAGGATAGTGGTATTGGTGACGTGAGGAACTCTTCAACTGCTGCAGTATGGGTTGGATTAAGCTCTGGATGAGGAGTAAAAACTTTGGAAAGGTGCTGTGCGAATTCCTCGGCCTTATGCTTGTCAGAAGCAGCCCAGGAACCATCACAGCGCCGGAGAGGATGGGAAATGGTGTGGGATTTTAGGATTCTCTTCGTGACATTCCACAGGGAATTGTCACGAGTCGAGAGAGAGGACAGGTAGGTATTGTAGGATTGGGAACGGAAGATCGCCAACTCCCGCTTTAATTTTCTACAAAAAAAATTATAGGAGCGGCGATCTTCTGGGTGGCGGGTGCGTTGCCATAATGTTCTAGCTCGACGTTTGCTGTTGATGAGGTCTGTCAGGTGTTGTGGTAAATGGCTTTTGTAAGGAATTATTTGGGATTGTTTGGGAGAGGAGGCAGTCCAGGCGGCTTGTTGAATAGCGGTTGTAAAGGAATATACGGCGTCGTCAAGGTCATTTGGGGTTTTGAGAATCACTCTGAGGTCAATATCATTAGTGAGAATTTCGCGGAAGAGGTTCCAGTTGACAGGGCCCCTAATGAATGACGGTGGGATAGGTTTAGGAATAGGTGTTATGGATACATTTAGAATCAATGGACTATGATCAGAGGATAGTTCATCAAGGCGAGCTATGGAAAAATTCAGAGAGCCTAATCCGCTGTGGATGAAAAAGTCGAGGATGTCAGGATTACGGTTAGGATCTGTTGGCCAGTAGGTAGGAGAATCGGGAGGTAGCAGATGAAAGCGTCGGGAGTTGAGTGCAGACTGCAATGTCCGTCCACGAGAATTGGTGGTTCTAGAACCCCACTGTTGGTTCTTAGCGTTTAAGTCTGCACCCAAAATGAAGTGATTACCCAAGGAGTTGAGGAAGGATCCAAATTGGGCAGAGGAAATGGGATGTTTAGGAGGGCAGTATGCTGATGCGATGATAAGCGGAAAGGAAAAGGTTTTGATAACGATGGAAGTTGCTTGTAGGTAATCGTGGGCGGAAATTGGGTGTAAGTGATGGGTGAGGGATCGGCGGACTATGACAGCAGTACCGGCATGGGCTTTGCCGTCTGGATGGTCTGTCCGGTATGTCGTGTATCCTGGTATTCTAAAGTACTGTTTAGTGGTTAGTCTAGTTTCAGTAATGAGTGCAACATCAATGTTTTTGTCCTGCAGTACGGCTGTAAGTTCGTCAGTGTGAGTTCTAACACCATTCGCATTCCAAAGGAGAAGGGATAAGGAATTAGGTGAGGTCATTTATGGTTTTTTTAAGGCAGGAATGAGATTTGTTACGAGATTCGTAAGGAGTGATATTAGGGGCATAACAAGGGATTTAATTTCGGAAATAAAGGATGTCATCAAACTGGTAAGGTCTGTGGCGTTTGAAGGAGGAGGAATATGAGAGATTTGTGGTGGATTAGGATTCTTAGGATTGGTTACATTTTGAGAAAGAGGTATATGTGGAATGGATTGAGGTACATTTTGTAGTTCCGGCAGGGCCACGGCTTCAGTACTTTGATTCCCACCTCCAAGTAAGTGGGCAAATGATAAATTGGCATCAATAAGTTTTGAGGGTTCTCTTCTGTTTCTTACTTGTCTTGCTGTTTCATCCAGTACTTGAGGTTTTTGAAACCTGGTCCTCAGCTCCTTATAGATTTGGCATCCTTTATAGTTGGCCGGGTGGTCCTTCAGGCAATGAGCACATACAGCTGGTGTTGATTTTGGTTTTGTACACTCCACAGACTTGTGCTGTTCACCGCATTTCACGCATCGAGGTATATGATGACAATAACTTTTAGTATGACCATATGCTTGACAATTATGGCACTGAATTATCTCTCTCTTTGTGTAAGGTTTTTCAACTCTTACACTGGAATAGTACAATCTATTGAGGTCATAGATTTTTTCAACTCCTTCAGCTGGTTCCAAATCCACAAAAAAGAGAGGTAGAGGAATTTTATCCTTTAGGACGTTAGTGACTTGCCGCACTTTATAGCCCATCTCCGTTAGTTCTTCTTTAATAGCTTCAACTGGTGTCGAGGGGTGTAAGTTTCTGATTACAACCCTTAAAGCTCTCTCTTGGCGTAGCTGATAGGTATGGAAATCTGCTTTGGTTTCAGTTAGGTATTTCACTATTTTTCTATATGTCTCGGCAGTAGTAGGAGATATTTTGGTATCATTGATTCTACTCATACAGTAGTAGCTGGTAGATTCGGTAATTTTGTTCAATTGCGCACACAACAACTGGAAATTTCTAATATTTTTGACAAATATTGGAGGAGGCCGTGGTTCACTAGGTATAGGAGTAGATTCCATGTTTTCTTTTTCATTATGTAAAATCTGAAAAGGATTTGGGGTGAAAAACGGCGATTCGTCAGTCATCCCTTGTGACGATGTGCCAGGTTGTGGTTCAGATTCTGAATTAGTACCGGAAGGGGTTGCTTGTAGATTTAATCTTTTATTAGTATCACGACGGGGTCTTTGTTTTGTAGGTGACGGGATTGAACCACTAGATCTAGATCTTTTAGTTGAAGCTTTGGAGGACATTACTTGATGATAATATCGCATTTCATGTATAGAAAGTAATTAAATAATAACCAGATGTGGGAAAAAAACAATAACTTAAAAAAAGTTAAGCAAGACCAGCCTTGCCGGGCTATTGGCAATCAGCTGATATGAAGAGGTGACTCAGCATTCACTTTACACTGTAAATTATATCACAACTTACCACTGTTTGCTCCAATAATAACTGTTGTTGTTATCCTGAAGTCTGATGATGTTTTCAAGACTGTGCTGAAGTGAAATCCAACTGTAAAAGCAAGAAATCCGAGAGCCGACTTGAAATATGACTGCTATACTCACGCGCATGCGCAGAACTCCTGGAGTTCTGCATGGTATTAAGTAGCTCTTCTGGTTAGTTAATTTTGATGAAAATGTTTCTGTAACATCTCAGGCTTATGGTTGTTTTAAATATGAAATTTCAGTTTCATAGGACTTTTCGTTTTCGTCCGGGAGTTACTACACACACACACACAGACCTTTTTGCGGGACTTGGTCATTTGGACTCAGGGAACCCTAAAACGTGTATTTCCCAAGAAAACTGGAATCCGAAAATTTTCACGATCGCAATACATTCCCATACTATATCTTTCATATATAGTTAAGTGTAAGTAAAAAAATCTGGTGGGGTAACACACGACTTTCACTTACTTCCATTTTTAAAATCAATGAAAGAATTTTAAAATACAGTTAGAGATAAAAATACGTGTATATTATGTACATACATGTATATTACTGTTCTTATGTTCAAAAACGAAAAATTGCATTTAAAAAAATATTTGTTGTGTTTTCTCTTTTAGTTGTGTATCGAATTCATTCAATTTATATATTTACCTGTTTTTCATCAGTGGTAACAAGATAATATAGTTATTTTTATAGAATCAACAAAATTAAAGGTACTTAAGAAGAAGAACATTTAAAATATCGACATTAAGCCCTGTCGTACTATTTCAATCAGAATGAAACCTATAAGATATTAAAGCCCATTAAATTTTACATCGATATAGGGAGTTTAATCAAAATTGTCGGAACCGTTTTCGAGAAAATCGAAAACCAGGTGCAAAATGTATGGTATAAAGTGGCTCTTCTGGTAAGCTCATTTTGATGAAAAAGATTTTGTAACGTATCGGGCGTATATTTGTCTTAAATATGAAATTTCAGTTTCATAGGACTTAACGTTTCCGCCCGGGAGTTACCACACAAACCTTTTTGCGGGACTTGGTTATTTGGACTCAGGGGACCCTAAAATGTGTATTTCCGTTGAAAAGTGGAATTCGAAAATTTTCTCAATCGCTACAATTTCCCTTACTATATATAGTAAGTGAAAGTAAAAATGGAGTAATAAATATGTGACATTATAATTGCAGACAATTAAAATATGCTAAGCACACGAAGGGAATAATATATAATAATACTTAATCTCTGTTATCCGTACAAATTCGTGTATTGTTAATATTCTGTAACGTACTAATCTTTAGAAATATTGTTTTTTACAATACTAATTACGGATACAGATGATAAGGAGCCTGTGCTGAAAATCGCAAAGAGACAAAACGTTTTTATGTAAGAGTAGATGGGAGAGCAGACGCTGACTTTGTCATTTTCTATTTGCCTATATTACGTGATATAGAATATCACAGGAAATGAATCCCTAATACAGTCTCATATTTTAGTCTGCTAAACGAAACGTGTAAAATTTCCTTCAGCACCTTTCTCAAGATGGAAGTCTCGGGAAATTATATATATTAAATTAATACTTATTTTATATAATTAATTAATATATGTAAAAAGATCAAAGGATAATTTTACATCATATTTATTTTATTATTAAAAACTTATTATTATTAATTACAAGTACTAAGGTTACATCATCAAAGTTTAACAAGAGTTTCTTAAAACTCTTGAACTTTTTTATTTTAGTTTCTTGAGCTCAGATATCCAAATATCATTTTAATAATACTGTGACATGGTTTCGTGGTTTAGGGTCAAGGTTCTTCGTTATAAATAAAATTATTAAGGTACTATATTTTATTTTCTTTAGTAAAACTCAATCATAACAACAACTAAAATTAATAAATAATAATTAGTTTTAAAACCAAAAAAAAGAAAATAATATCGATTAATCTTTAAAAAAAAAATTAACATAACGAAAATTAAAAACGAAAATAGTCCGGGTAGTGGTTAAAAAAAGTACATATAAACAATATATATTGTTTGATAAGTTCTCGACTGTTGATAATTTAAGTTTTCTACTTTTCTTTGGTTTCAGTCAATAAATAAACAATTTTACCTGTGCTACGTTTTGAGAATTTATTATTTTCATATTCATGTCTTAACAGTGGAAAAAAAAATATATATATAGCATTAATATTTGTATAGAATAATTAATATATGATGTTATTGTTAGAGATACAGAAAAGAATACATTAAACAATGAATAGACATACAGTAGTTAAATAGATATTTCAAATTTGAAAATATAGAACAATAACATCATATATTAACTATTGTATAAATATATTAATGTTCTATTTTTTGTTTTTCCACTGATAAAGCATGAATATGAGGACGATAAGTTCTCGAAACGTTGTTTATTTATTGACTGAAACCAAATAACAGTAAAAAACTTAAATTACCAACAGTCGAGAACTTATAAAACAATATATATTCAGACAATTTAATTGTGTTTTTTTAAACAACTGTTTTTTTAAACAGATGAAAGATGATTCTAGCATCTACCGATTAGCTATAGCTGCATAAAGTGGCATTAAATTAATAAATAAACAAATAAAAAGTAATGAAATAAATAAATGAGGGAAGTTGGTTCAGGGTGCAGTCAATGTAACTCACAATTAAGCGTAAACTTAATTTATTGGTGCCGACGTTTCGGCCTAAATTATAGCCCTTCTTCAGGGTGATTGTGTCAGCTGAGAATGCGTCAACAACAATCAAGATTTTATATTTATGTTATTATTATATATTTATTTTATTTTATTTATATTTACTTTATATTAATATTATACATGTAATGTGATTATTGTTTACGCTTTCTCAGCTCACACAATCACCCTGAAGAAGGCCTATAATTTAGGCCGAATCGTCGGCACCAATAAATTAAGTTTACCCTTAATTGTGTGTTACATTGACTGCACCCTGAACCAACTTCTCTCATATATATACACACACAGTCAACCATTGTCACTTCATGAAAAAAATAAAGTTATATAATATTGTCAGAGTAAATAAAGTGAATATAATAAATTACATCCAATTATAAAAAAAAAAAATTAAATCTAACATACTCGTTACATTCTTGACATGCATGAATTAGAGAAAGGATGATATACTCGGATATCTATCAAACCAAACCGTGAAGGTAATTTGTAAATAGCTTCTGATTCACGAGAAGCAATCATTGATACTTAGACGCCAACTTCCGAGAAGGTTCATTGTGTGTTGCAATGGTTCTACGCAGAAGGCAAACACGTATTTTGTCTTTATAATTATTTCATTTATTCTTTTTTTACTTTCACTTACCTGTATATGAAATCTTAAGCATTCAAACAGTATATTATACATGTATACTCGTATTACTGTTCGTAGGTGAAAAAACAAAAAATTGCATTAAACAAATATTTTTGCAGTTTTCTCGTTTTTTTGGATATCGAATTCGTTCAACTTATATGTTTACCTGTTTTTTAGCAATGTTAATCAGACGATATGGTTAATGTTTTCGAATCTACAAAATTAAAGGCACTTTGGAGGAAGAAATTTTAAAATATCGTCATTTAAGCCCTGTCAGGCTATTCCAATTAGAATTAAACTTACATGATACTAAAGCCCATTAAATTTTACATTGATATAGCGAGTTTAATCAAAATCGTTAGAGCCGTTTTTGAGAAAATCGTAGAAAGGTGCAATATGCATGGTATAAAGTGGCTCTTCTGGTTAGCCGATTTTGACTATAAAGTTGCTGTAATATCTCGGGCGTATATTTGTATATGTGCATTTATACTCACACACACACACACACAGAACATTTTGCAGGATTTGGTCATTTGGACTTAGGGGACCCTAAAACGTGTATTTCCGTCGAAAACTGGAAGTCGAAAATTTTTACGATCGCAGTACTTTCCCTTACTATATATAGTAAGTGAAAGTAAAAAAAAAAAAAAATTAAGCGTGAGACTCCTTTCTAACCTCCCTCGTTACAAACCGCTTTAGTTGATTTAAATTATCATGATTTTTTTAAAAACAATTTTCTTGACTACTTAGGTAATGCACAGTACTCCCATGAACACTAGTTTTTGTTTCGTTCTGAAATATGCAAAATTACAGGAGTAATAATTTTTAAAGAAAACGTTATTTTAACAGCGAAGAGATTTTTTTAACTCAAGAACCAGCTCAGTCACTAAACTTATGTCACTTATAAACATCGTATAGATAATTTTTAACTTTGTCCCTTTTTGAGTAAACTTCGTGAAAAACGAGTTCTTGTAATTTTTAAAAAATTTAAAAGTAATCATTTTTAAATATAATTCAACTCGCTAAAAGTCTCACTTTTTACTAATTCACTAGTATTTTTTTAACCACTTTCTTTACTTTAAGGTAATAATATGTAAGGACAAAATATACAAAACATATCCTTATCTTATTGTTATTTTTAGCTTTGACTCGATATCTGCAAAATTTACTAGAATTACAGAGATTTTCCCAACACATGTTTTTGGTTGGGAACCTGGCTTAAAACGGCTGCGACACTAAATGTATGTGTCAGAAAACAATTTCATCAATTTCGTTCACGAAAGGATAAAGAATAACTGGTTAAAAACACATTAAAATCGAAAATGTTGCGCGGCAAGATCTGGACGGTTTTGAATGAATTAACCCATACGCATATTAATTTGAAAACTCAGAACGTGCTTGGAAGTACATTAAAAACAATCTAAAACCACACCTTCTTCTGTCTACGTCTATGCGAAACTTAATTTCTTAACATTATTTATGGTATATTTTTAAATCATGCATTTTAATATGAGTCCGTAAAACATAATTAGCATATCATTGAATATTTAACTACATTATAGATTATAAGATATTTGGATTTAACCAGGGATCCATCTAGTATTCTTTTTGTTTGGCTTTGTCTGAAAAAAATCAGTAAAAAAGTGCCTATTTAATGAATTTTCCCTAGTTGGTTAAAAATAAAATAATAAAGAAAGAGAACGTTATGTTCAAAAGATTCATGACTAACTTAATATAAATTTTATAATATTAGTATTTTATTTTTTATATTGTTTTCACCTATAGGTAGCTGTATTTAGTTTCCTAAATTATTTTGGTTGATTAATTACTAGATAAATACACATTTTCTAGGAATTATATGTATCGAATAATGTTTAGGGTAGTTACATTTCATAAATATTAATCTCTTTCTCAACTTAATATGATTTTTTTTTTTTTTTACTGAATTGATTCATTGAGTGGAAGTATTACCTACAAGTTAAGGCCCATCGTTTAGATGACTAGAATTAACTTAAAACAATAATATATAAATCAAATAAAGAATTTGCATTAAACCTAAAAAAAACAGCAAGTAGATGTCGAATGACATTCTCAACACATGGTGTCTATAGCTCCCCTTTCGTATCGGACTAAATGCAACAGGCAAATCTGGTACGCTCAACTCGGTTGTTAAAATCAATTTAAATTGCTCTTAAGAATTTTTAAAAGCTCTTAGAGATGAATAAATAAATCGTTAAAGAATTAATACATTAAATTTCAATAGAAACATGTATTTTATTAAGTAATCTATTATATTATTATCAATGACAAGCAGTTAGTTTCATGGGCTTTTCACCACTCTCCATTTTTTTTAAAATCCTATATTACTAGTCTATATAACTGTTTTTTTGTTCAAAAACAAAAAAACGAATAAAAAAAATATTTTTGACTTTTCTCTTTTAGTTGGATATCGTAGTTGTTCAAATTGTATTTTTTATCAGTGCTTAAATAGACGAAATATTTTTTTTTTTTATAGATTCTACAAAATTAAAGGTAGTTTAGAGGTATAAAATTTAAAATATCAGTCTTTAAGCCCTGTCAAAATTTTTCAATCAGAATGAAACCTTTATGATATTAAAGTCCATTAAATTTTACATCAGTGTGGGGATTTTCATGAAAATCGTCAGAGTCGTAAGAAGGTACTAAATGAACATTGGTTTAAAGTGGTTCTTCTGGTTAGCCGATTTTGATGAAGAAGTTTTTGTGACATCTCGGGCGTATAGTTATCCTAAATATAAAATTTCAGTTTCCCACAATTTTTCGCTTTGGCGCTAGACTTACCATACACACACACAGAAAGTTTTGCGAGACTTAGTCATTTGGACTCAGGGGACCCTAAAACGCGCATTTCCGATGAAAACTGGAATTAGAATATTCTCGGAAAGTAAAATCAGTTTAATAATTAACAAATTAAAAATTGCTTTTAAGACCGTCTAACGCTTTACCGTAATCTTAAGTCGCATAAGGGATAACTTTAGAAAGTAAAAAGCACTAATTACTTGAGAAAAATTTGCAATTTACTTATTTTTTAGAAAACGATTATATTTTAGAACAGTTATTTGCTGAATCTGATGTTATGACGGTTTATCCATTTATTTAACAACCTTCTGCGAACCAATCAGGTGCAGTGCCTTATTTCTAGATTTATTTTTGGTGACGACATGGTATATCCACAAGAGCACTAGTCTACTGTTCTCTGGATTCCGGGTTCGAACGCCGGCTGAGCCAGAATTATTTATTCTGTTATTTCCTAAGGAATGATCCTGGGGTATGGAGACCCTTCTGGGGCACACTCTCTATAAAGTGGGTACCCGAATATGGTAGCTGAGCGTGATCAAGGCCTAATCACCTCGATACACGGTGTTTGGTCATGAAACAGTACGAATTTCTATATGTCCTAAACCCAAGACCCTAATTTTATTTATTTTTTTATGAAGATGAAATTAACTTTATTACAAATTAGTATTTTTCAAATTAATCTAGTTAAAAATGCGTGGATTAATAAAATAAAAGTAATATAATCAAACTGGTATTGCTATTCCAACCAATTAGCTACAGTCGCATCGTTTTCCAAGTTTCGCAAAATGTTGCTGATCTAAGAAGAAACGCTGTCTGGTCGATATGAAGTGAACAGCAATTTTATCATAATTTTCACAGATCGAAGCATTTAAACCAAAGTGACTGTTTAATAGAAAATGATTTAGTAATCTTATAAACACATATTAAATACTTATCCACATTCATAACATCCATCTCTAAGGATTGAATACAAAAGTCATATACGTTTAATTCGACATCTTTTAAGTTCCTAATAAAATATATAAATGCACTTTTATAAAAAAAAAAAAAAAAAATAGGGCTATTTCAAGACGATTTTGGTCGATTTTAAAAATGAATCTTTTAATCAAGTGAAAAAAAAGTCTCCAGCAATGAATACTCACTCATTTATCTACCTACTCACACACACCCACAAAACAACACACACACACATTTTTTATTTGTTTGCAATAAAAAATGTTTCGAAAAAATGTTTTATCTAGTTTCGAAAAAAGAATAACTTCCCTACGAGCAAATTTTACGAATGGTGTAATATTAAAATATAAATATAAATTTAGGGTATTTATTTGTTTATATTAGTATTAATAAATACAGAGAACAATAGTCTTGTAAGAAAAAAAAAATGAAACAAATACTTATATTGAATTCAGAAGGTTTGTTTTGGTTCGGTAACAACCAGACAATCTGAGACAGAGAATGCAAACGCAGACAATCAATTTAGTTGCCGTCATATCAAACCCTAATAGGCAAAATTCAGTTATAACCGGTCTCATCTTCCAACAGAGTTCCTTCTTAAACGGTTTTTTTTTTAACGAACATTGTCGGATCCCCTCATTTCTCGAAAAATTGATTAATTTTTTTTAAAGGAAAAATTGAGTCCCAATAAATGAGTTATGTTTAATAATAATTAAATTTAATTAATATTATGACAACTATTTACAATATAGTACATTTTAATATATATATATATATATATATATATATATATATATATATATATATATATATATAATGTAATTAAAAATATAATGTAATTAAAATTAAAAATTAGTATATTTGATAAGAAAAGGATACGGAGCATAATAAAAGAAAAAAAAAGGCATATATTCAAAAAACATAAGGTGATCTAAAGAAATATCCCGTTTTTACCCTCGCTTATCTGTATATGAAACATTTAGTAAAAACAATTTTTATATGCATTATTTATATTTTTTTCGATCTTTTCTGGCATTGGAGTACTCCACACAACCAATATTAGTCAGTCTTTTTTTAAATAAATTCAACAGTTTATGCTCGGACATTGCTCAGTAATACCCTGATGATGGCTCACAAGCTTGAGCCGAAACGTCGGCAAAATTAAAATATTTAAAAAAAGAGACCGACCCCCGATTATTTCCAACTATAATAATTTCTACAGTCAACTATACATTCTCAATATAGTTTTTATTTGTTTATTTATGTAACGTCACTTAATGCTGCTATGGCTAATCGGACGATGCTACAGTGGGAGTCCTAAATTTTGCCTATCCGGTTTTATTAGGATAGAGATCTTTAACGAGTACCTGACATCGTCCAGGCTCGAGACCACCTTTTAACGTCCCCTACGGAGGACGGCATAACTAAGGATTTTTTACTCCCATTAAAAAATCCTAGAACCACCTGCGGGAATATAGTTTTTTTAAATAGAGACTATTGAAAAACAAATAAAACATTAAAACAATATATAATGTAGACAATTTAAAAATTTTTAATTCATTTTCTAAGAATCATTCAGAATTGATTTATTCATGACTTTAACATTTTTAACGGGTTGTTAATTTGTTAGTAGATTTTTTTTTTTAATTTAAGATATGAAAACAATTTCAATAGTTACACCTTCAATCAATAAGAAAAACAGCTCCTTATTTTAAAGTGGATGAACTTTTTTAATTAAAAATTCCGATATAACGGAAAACAAACTGCATCTTTGATAGGTATGAATTGCTATAGAGTTCCTATGAGTTCCTATAGAGCCAAGGTTATGTTTTAATTTCTTCTAGAAAGAAATTTTTTTTTTCATTTTATGCTTGAAATGGCCCATTGCTGCATTGATATCTCAAATGTTTCAGCCGAAACGTCGGGAAAACTAAAATATTGTCTACCAGACTGATTATTTCTACCAATGTTTCTTTTTAAGTTAATTTATCATGTTCATTAATAAGAATCATGAATAATTAAAATTAAGAAAATGAAAATATAATTTTATCTTTCCACGTAATTACAAATCATCAATATCCAACTTTTTTTAATTTAAAAATTATATTTACGACTGTTTGTCGACGAGATAGATTTTATTAATCAATCCAATTCTCAGAAAAATATTGTAATTAAAAAAATAAAAGCATAAGTAGTTTTGCAAGAGGTTAAAATGATATCTTAAAAAAATTGAATGTGTGGTAATGATTTTGAATTTATGCCAGTAATAGACAAAAAGCTTCTTCATAAATCAAGTATTAAAATACTTTTAATTCTAAATGTATTTCTCTATTTATAGAAAAGATATAATATTTTAAGAATAAATAAATTTTTCGAAAGACTGAATATAAAAATAGTCAGTAATTTCGTAAAAATAAGTTCAAATTAATTTTTATAAAAATAAATTGTATTTTTTTTTTTTTATAATTTTGAACTTTATAATAATTACAGAAAATAAATCTATTAGTATTATGTATTTATTACATAATTAAACATAAGTTTAGAAAATTGCCAGCTATAAATTAAAGTGAGATAGTTAAAATATAAAAAAAATATGTAAAGATCTATATATATATATATATATATATATATATATATATATATATTCAATAACCTTTTCTTAAACTAGTTAAAATATATAAATATAGATATATATATTTTTTCGTTTATCAATATATAAATTATAGTATTCAATATGTGCATCGCTTGATAAATACGAGAATCATCAATTTATGTTGAATTTGAGAAAAGGACTCATTACTTGTAACCTACTTCATCTATAGTTTAATAGCTTTAATTTACAGATTCATTTTTAGATAAATTTTTAAAAATTTTAATAAAAAACTAAGTAGATTCAAGAAAAATTTTTTTCAGTGTTGGAAAAAGATCATAATAACGCTATTTGGATTATTTGAAGATGTACAAAAATTCATTCGTATGATGAGGATTTTTATAATATTAAGACAATATATATTATATAAAGAGAGATTAAGTATCTGCATCTTTTATTATATAGGATAGTCATTAATGTATATGAAATCTAAGTTAGTAACTTGCTGGTAGCCCAGCCATTTTCGTAATTATATCATATATATATATATATATATATATATATATATATATATATATATATATACTTAGTCAAATTTTAAAAATATGTACCGAAATAAATTTTTATATAAAGATATAACCAAGAATTCATATTTTAATGATTAAATTTTTTTTTAAAGAGTATGTTTTTTTTTTATTGGGTGTGATCAAATATGTGAGTCGTGTATCAATATTTGAGTAATTGAATCGTAAATCGTTTGACCTATGCAATATTTATATAAACATTAATTAAAATAATAATTGAAGGCAATTCGAGGATGTTAATAATTTTCAGAAAATAATATATAATTAATTAAAAAAATTAAACTTAATAAGACAATTTATAAAATATAAACAAAATTGTGAAATTATAAAAGGATATACAGAAATACAGTTGTATATAAAGACATAGCGATGCTAAAAAAATGTCTTATTTTATATTTGGTAGATCAAATATCGCTCATTAAATACGACTGACATCAATACTTGAGAAATTTGAGTGTTTATATAATACATATATATATATATATATTATATATATATATATATATATATATATATATATATATAAACAATGATTGAAGACAATTCGAGGAATGTTAATAATTTTCATAAAATCATAATAATTAATAGTAAAAAAATGAAATATAATGAGATAATTTATAAAAACATAAACGAGTTTGGGCGAGTATATGAGAAAAAAAAATTCTTTCTTAAGCTAGTTAAATTATAATAATATGTAAATAAATAAATTTGTAAATAAAGGTATTTTCTTTCATAATTTTTTAGAAAGCTTCATTTAATATTTCATATTTAAATAAGCAATCTATAACTTCCTTTTTTATTTTTTTTTTCAATATCTATCACATTGTTTTTCAACGTTTCTAGGTTTTGTCCGATTTGCCATTCTCAAGACTATAAACAATTTTTATAGTTTAAATTAGTAAAATTATTTGATCATATACTTTTGAAAAATATCTTTTTACATTGTAATTTTAAATTTTCATTATTAATGGAAAAACATATTCATATATTAACACACACACACATTTTTTCATTATATAGCTTACTGCTATTTGTCCTAATGAAAAAAAAAATGGAAGTTATTGATTCCTTATTTAAATATGATTTTTACAATCATAAATTATATATGATTTTTCACCCTAAAAAAATATGTCATTTTATATTGGGTGAGATTAAATATGTGTATCGCTCATCAAATATGACTGTCTTTGATGTATCTTAAATGGCTTAACCGGAGTCATATATATTTACAGATTATTTTGAAGATTAATAAAATATGACTAGATAAAAAAGTTTGGTATAGAGAGGCAACAGATATTACGACGTCATATCTAACGTGCGATATGGTAACGACATTCCTCATAGGATGTCACATATTAATAACGATATTGGACTTGGCTAAGTATAGTTTATCATGATCCTTTAGGACAACTCACCTATCCTTGATGGACTTGGTCTCGTTGCCCGGACTGGGGGAGTCCCCTTGCATCTCCTCCCAGCTACTGCCCTCCAAGACGCTGAGCTGCCTCTCGTCGAGCTGGTAGAGGAGCGAGGTGAGCCTGTCACGGGGAGGCCTGGCCAGAGCCAAGGCAGCCAGACCGGCGAGGAGCAAAGCCTTCATCCTAGCGGGGTGTGAATGCCGCGGCTGCCTCCGCCCTCCTTATATAGCCCCCCCACTCCCTCCGCCCCACCCTCCCGCCATCCCACCCCCTGCTGTCTATTAATGTTTAAATCTCACGCTATCAATAACATAATTAATAAAATTAATATAAGATTTAAAGCAATAAACATTCCCGGCCTCTAGGTCGTAAACGTGTGCTCAAATACGTGAAACATTTTTTTTTTTTAATATCTGTTTATTAATTAAATTTTTTTTTAAAATTTATTTATTGGAATTTACAACTGTATACAGGAATACAACAAGTAAATTAGATGAAATATATAAAGGCATGAAACACATGTAGAGAAGCTTCCCAATGGAAGCACTCTACAAATGTTCTAAACTGGAAGGTCTCGGGGCCATCTCCTTTTCAGACGCCTCGGAGGATTGTCAGGAATTGAAGAGGAAGAAAGGATTGAAACTAGAGGATTAGGGTGGGAATGGAGTTTGCCATGAAAGGGATGGTATCTAGATCGGGCCAAATCAGCAACATACGAAACATTAAGGTCTTTATGGATTAGTGTATTCGTGACAAAGTAAGGAGAATTGAGGATTTTATGAAGGATTTTGGATTGTAGGGATAGGATAGGGAAGAATTCGATGGTTTAGTAGAGCCCCAAAGCTCTACTCCGTAAGTCCATATCGGCCTTATGATAGTCATGTAGATGAGTCTTTTGTGTTAAATTGGAAGATTAGAACGTTTGTCTAGTAAGTGTGTTGAAGTAGTTTCTAGATATCGGATCTGTTCAACCGGGACAAGAGGAGTATTATTGAAGGAGACAGTAGGACAGGATGTCATAGGTTTACGACGAAGGGTAAAGGTAATTTGGTTGGATTTGTTGGCATTTATTTTAATTCTCCAGTTCTGACATCATACTTCGAGGTCTCTGATGTGGGATGTGAGAGTTTGAGAGGCAATAGTTGGATCAGTAATTTAAAAAAAATTAAAACAAATTCTAACAAATCTCACCAAATAACCTTCGTCATTAAACTATGACATACTGCCCTACAGTATCCTTTAATAACATTCCGCTTGTCCCAGTTGAACAGATCCATTATATAGGACTGCTACTTGGGGTTATAATTTCTTGTACTATATATTTCATATAGTGAAATAAGAATGAAATAAGATTTAAGGCTATAACACATTCGTCTAACTAGTATGCAAGAATACCAAACACTTTATTTCTATACCAATATGCCCGTAATCTATCCTCTCAGCGAGACTTGTTTTCGAGAAATGTGCCCTAATATAGTTCAAGTACCAAAAAAAATTGGGCTGACACAAAATTTATCCAAAATTCCCATTGAATTGACGAATTATCAATCTCACTGGTGTTATGTATGGTTCCTTATATCCATATTATAGTACCTACTTCCTTAACTCTTGTATTGGATTGTCCGGAAAGTTCGTAGAGAAATTTGGAGCTTAAAATGTATTTATTTAATCAACAAATTAGCTACCACCGTAAGCGATTATCCTTTCTCAACGGCTTGGAACGTCCATTGTCCCTCTTTTCCAAAAATCACTGTCCTTACTCTTGAAGAATAATAAAAGGTCCGTTTTGACGTCATCTTCTGAAGAGTAGGATTTCCCTTGTAGAGAATTTTCGAGGGAACGGAAAACATGTAATCCGAAGGAGCAGTGTCAGAAGAGTACGGCGGGTGAGGTAAAACCTCCCATTTGAAGCTTAATAACTTTTGCCGAGTCATTAGAGACACATGAGGCCTAGTGTTGTCTTGGTGGAATAGCACTCCTTTCCGATTGCCACCTTCCATCTTTTGCCGTATTTATAGTTTGGTTTTGTGGAAGGAGCTCAAAATGTATGGGTTCCTTCCAATCCCACCAAATACTGAGCATCACCTTTCTTGGATGCAAGCCAACCCTTGGTGTTGCGAGCGGCGTCGTTCCAGGTAACCCCCAAGATTTTCTTCAGCTGGTTTTGATGTAGAGAATCCATTTTTCGTCAGCAGTAACAACTTGTTTTAAATATGAATCCTCCACGTGTTTTTTTTTTCAGCAGCAAATCACAGAATGAAATCCTTTCAATAAGGTTCCTTTCACTGAGCTCATGTGAACCTCGTAACGGCAGACGTAGATGATAAAAAAGGTCGATTTTCAGGCTCTTAACTCCGCAGCTATCTCACGGACAGTAATTCGTGGATTGTTTGCGATGACCGTCATAATATCCTCGATGTCAAGAGTTGAGCTCCGTCCGGCCTGAGGTTAGTCTTCCAAATTTAAATCTCCTGATCTTAACTGCGAAAACCACTTCAGAAACGTGATGTCAGCAATTGAATCGCTGCCGTATAGGGCACGAATCTTTCTTACAGTTTGGGCTGCGTTTGTCCCTTTTTACTTTCACTTACTATATATAGTAAGGGAAAGTATTGCGATCGTGAAATTTTTCGAATTCCAGTTTTCAACGGAAATACACATTTTAGGGTCCCCTGAGTCCAAATAACCAAGTCCCGCAAAAAGGTCTGTGTGTGTGTGTGTGGTTAACTCCCAGACGGAAACGATAAGTCCTATGAAACTGAAATTTCATTTCATTATCTTGTTATCACTGATAAAAAACAGGTAAATATATAAATTTAATGAATTCGATGCCCAACTAAAGGAGAAAACTGAAAAAATGTATTTTGTATGCAATTTTTTGTTTTTGAACATAAGAACAGTAATATACATGTATGATATACAGTTGGAATGCTTGAGATTTTAGAAAAAAATATTATCTCATACACAAGCTTTTAACAGTTAATAGAGAGTGATGAAAAGCGGATAAAATTAACTGATTGTTTTAGATAATAACATAATAGATTATTTAATAAAACAC
Organism: Piezodorus guildinii; assembly: GCA_023052935.1. Classification (NCBI taxonomy): domain Eukaryota; kingdom Metazoa; phylum Arthropoda; class Insecta; order Hemiptera; family Pentatomidae; genus Piezodorus; species Piezodorus guildinii. The sequence continues at coordinate 161,209,781 of CM041293.1, read as the reverse complement.
ATGTTTGTACCGAAAATCAATTTAATTAATTCTTTAAACTAATTTCATCTCTAACGGTATCTAAAAATTCTTAAATTGATTTTAACAAGGGTGGTAAGTGAAAGTCGTTTGTTGCGCCCACCAGATTTTTTTAAAAAGAAGAGCATAATATGCCGAAAATGAACTGAATCGTCACTCATGTTGGTTTGCAATAAATTACACTACTGAGCCTTAATAAAAATGAATTCAGTGTGTAAACATGTTTAATTCCATGAAGAATAAAAGCATATAGATAAACATTAGATTTTTGATTCATTTTTAGTAGAAAAAATAAAAAGTAAATTTCATTTTTAAAATCATTACAAACTTTTCTACCACCCAATAATTTTCTTATATTGTTTTTTTTTTTCATTAGCCCTGTATGAATCTAGCCTTTAAGAGATCGAAAACATTTTTGAAAATGAGCCCTCAACGGAAATACAGGTTATAGGATCTACTAGAATCCAAATAATCTAATCCTGAAAAACAACTTATGTGGTTGTTGTATCCAAGTGTGTATGTGGTAATTGTAACTGGATAACGAAAAATCGCTCGGATCTCGAATTTCATATTTAAGACAAGTATAATTGGGACGTATCAGCAACTTAAACTTTTCTACTTAAACCAGTTGTGCCACTTCATATCCTTCATTTGAAATCTTTTTACGATTTGATTATACTCTCCTTATAACTCCAGTGGGCTTTAATTTTATGTATATTTTATTTAAATTGAAATAATCTGACAGGGCCTAAATCAGAATTTTTAATAATTTCTTCCTCTTACTGCTTCTGCTTGTTAACATTGGAGGAAAATGAGTGAATAAATGATTCAGACAGCCAAAAGAAATATTTTCCAGGTTAATTAGCCGATTTGTTATTAAATTAAATTTCTTGAGGCTCCAAAGTTTTATCCCGATTGGATTAGTCAAATAATACTGGTAATGGTTAATGTATTGGGTTGTCTCGCACGAAATGTCCGTTTTCAAGGTAAAGGATTTTTATTAAAAATACGCTATGAAAACAAGATAATTTTATTCGAAGGATTTGCCTTCTTTTTCTACGCATTTTTCCTAACGTGACACCAACTTTTTTATCCCCGAACTAAAAAAAGCTTTGAAGTGAAACAAAATCTGAAAACGCACTTTTCACTTAATCATCATTTCCAAAAAGTTTTTCTTTGACGAAGTTGTCTAAATTCTTGAACAGATGGTAATCTGTTGGAGACAAGTCGGGAGAATATGGTGGGTGCGGAAGAACTTCGCAACCTAGTTCTTTAAATTTTTGCACGGTACGTTTTGAAACATGGATCTTGCTGCCGCTCAGTGAGATCATGAGGTACCCATGCATCGAGCTTTTTTACTTTCCCAATACATTTTAAATGTCTGGAAACGGTGGATATACTTGCATTTAGTTGTGCTGAGAGTCCTTTAACTGTTTGGTAGGGGTTTCCTTCTACTGTATGTTTGAGGACATCGTTGTCTATTACGGACGGAGGTCTTCCTCGGGGCAAGTTTTCCAAGTCGGTATCCCCAGCTGAAAACTTAGCAAACCAACGGCGAATGGTCCGTTCACACTCCTTTCCCCAAACGCCTTGCAAATATTTCTAGCGGCCTCAGCTGCTGAATGGCCGAGTTCAAACTCGTACAAAAATATTACTCGAAATTCGCGTGTTTCCATGTTCATATTTGGAGTTATACTAAAAAGTGGGTAATTGATTGGGAAGGTAATGTTTATAATACAAAGGTAGAAGATTAGTAACTGTTTACTTTAAATATGTAAACATTCGGAAGAAAACAACAGAGACCTTCAAAATCCTTTATGTATTTCAGAAACTATAAAAACGGACATTTCATGTGAAACAACCCAATAAATGAGTTTATCGTTACAGAAAGGATGATTTTAGCATTTGTAAAGTACGTGTTAGGAAGGTACAGAATATTAGATGTTGGTTTTTTGTGTGTTAATGTTTATACTATATTTCGAATGTTGCTAAAATAAAATCATCCATAGTGACTTTAATATCCTATTTGTCGCTGATCTAGTCCGAAACATATTTACTTCTTTTAATTCCAAACTCCATAAACAAAAAACAAACCCCCTTGCCCGTAATCTATCATCCTTAGATATTCCAGATAAATATCCAAAGCGAGTGAAACGGTGGTGGTCTCGATGCTTAATAGCTTAAAATTATCATTAAAGTTCTATCAATTGCTCTTTTATAAATCATTTTAATGCTTCAAAAATCATAATTGTTGAGGGACTAAATTGGAAATATAAATATTAGAATCTTGGAACATCTCTGTATCACTGAACGATTTACGAGAGAAGAGGAAATTCCTAATGTTAAAGTTGACAATATTTTGAAAATCTCTATCGGATGTTTAAGACCGGGAAGCGTCCTAGAGTAAGACGCAGAATAATATGGATGGACTGCATTTCCTCCAAGCTTGGGCAGAAAAGAGGCATGGTTCTAAGGGACACGAGGTACCTAGCGGATGATCGTAGAACCAGGGGTACATGGATCGAAGCACTGCTAAGATGAGTGGTACAAAGAAGGAAGAGAAATAAGAAAAAGTACATTACCTTAAATAAAAAAAAAAAAAAAATTATATACCTCAAAAACTGGTGCCTAGACACATTCTATCACGTTGTCCGGGCCTATTAAGTAATGCCTTAATATCTTACTAAATCTAGCAGATAGGTCATCTTGTTTTCATTCGCCTTGGAGGATTATCGGAAATAGTTAAGGAGTGTTAGATTAAGAGTAGACGGGTCTTAGGCGGTCTAAGACTTGTGCAGTCAGATGGATAAGAATTGAAAGAGGTGCACTTACTCGAAAATGTTTCCATACACCCACAAATAAATTCTTAGTTTTGAAAGCAGAGGTTGATTTGCTCTACAGTTTTGATCTTCCATCTGACCCTAATATATTAAATTTAGATTCCTAAGAGAATATGACCCGTTCTCGGAAATTTTTGGGTTTATTTGCAAACTCTCTTGCAAATTACAGCTGCTTCTTCTGGTTTAACTTACAGAAGAAGGGCTTTCTTCTCGCGACTCGACCACTGTATCCTTCTCTCCTTGGAATATTTTTGACTGTTTCTGGTTGGACTTTAATCCCATTGTACCTATTTATTCTGCTGGCCATAGATGTTGCGGTAGTGTGAGGATTTGCATAGACTCCAACAAGGATGGCTCGCCTCTGGCTCTCCTGTCTTCCAGCACGTGGTCTATTCTCCAAAGATTTTAACCCTCTATGTATTTGTAGTCTATACTGTACAGTAGCATATAGGTTATTCAACAGAAATGAAATTTTTCTTATATATAAGGAACTCCGCCAAAGCCGGTTTCCAAGCCCGGTTGAAAAAGGAGGAGGGAGTCCCGCTGCAGCCTGAATGGGTGTAATGTGATTAGCACAGTCTCAGGTAAGTAGTGGCTGGTTAACATCGAAGCCGTGAAGCAGCTGGAGAGCTGGCCTGGCAGCTTTGAGGAGGCAGCCCCTCTATCAGGCTTTGGATATGGCAGGTTCATAGCCTGTCTGTCCGAGAAAACATAAATGAAACAAAACAAAAGTAGTAGAGCCGATCAGTATTTCTGGAGTAAAACCCGGCGCGGCAAAAGGATTATATCAATAGGTACATGGAATGTGAAAGGAATTAAAGGAAAGGAAGAGGAACTGATAGATGAAATAAAGAAGGCAAACGTCCACATACTAGGCCTAACAGAAACAAAAAGAAAGGGTAGAGGTGAGGAAAGGATAGGAGACTATGTCCATATTTACTCTGGAGTGAACCACCAAGAACATGCCAGAAGTGGAGTAGGCTGTATTTTCCACGCTGACTTGTAGCCCCCACGTTATTGACTGGAAAGCGATCAGTGACCGAATTCTTGTCTTGAAACTAAAATTAGGAGCCAACATATTCACATTACATATTATTTATGGCCCAAATGAAAACACGCGAAAGCCAGATAAAGATATATTCTTCGAAGAGTTGCAACGAACCCTAGATGACTGCAAGGATACCCCTATTATCATGGGAGATCTCAACGGGAGAGTAGGCAAAGACCATATTAGGTGGCATGGAGCCCTTGGTAGGTATGGTGAGGAACTTATAAATGACAATGGCGAACGAATATTAAACTTATGCTTATCGAATGGATTAGTGGTCGCCAACAGTATATTCCCTCATAAGAAAATCCACCAATATACAAGAGTGGAGCCTACCCGAGACGAAAAATCTATTATAGATTATTTCCTGATCCCAAGAGAGACAATAAAACTAACACTGGATGTCAGGGTCAAAAGGGGTTATGAGATAGGATCTGACCATTTTCTCTTGAAGATGGATATGATTATTGGTAGAGAGGTTAGGACAACCGGAAAAGATAAAATTAGGCGATCATACAAGATCAATAGCTACAAACGTAATTCAGAAGAAATAAGACAGGCCTACGTAACAGCGATTGAGGAAAAAGCTCAAAGCAGAGACTACCCCTGGGACTCTAATAACATAGAGGTAAGTTGGAACTCATTCAAGGAATTCTCAGAGATGCTGCTGAGAGAGTATGTGGAAAAACAATCTCCAATCAGAGAAGCAAAAGAACGGTATGGTGGAACGAGGAGATAAGAAATGAAACCAGAAAGAAAAAAGTTCTTTGGAAGCATTACCTCCAAACAAAATCTATGACTCACTACGCCGAGTACAAAGAACAGAGGAAAAGAGTAAAGGAAATGGTCAGGCAACAAAAGAGAAGAGCTTGGGATGACTTTGGAGAAAAATTGGAAGCAAATTATAAAGAAAATCAGAAGCTGTTTTACAGAACACTCAAGAATATGCGCAAAGAGAAACGGCCCGTGCTCAAGCATGTCAAGAATAAAAAATGGAGAAGTATTGACCGAATCCAAGGAAATCATGGAAAGATGGGTGGAATACTTCACAGACCTATTTGACTGCAGCGGATTATCAACAGATAACTCGGATGTAGCTCAGGAAGTGAGTTACATGGAAGAGGATTATATAGCAGAAGACGAGATAACCGAAGCACTAGAACGGCTAAAACTAGGGAAAGCAGCTGGTATAGATGAAATAACTCTGGAAATGATTAAGCACATGGGAACAAAAGGTGAAGAAATATTCCAGCATCTTCTTAATCTAGTATGGAAAGAAAAGAAGATTCCTAAAGATTGGGAAGTGTCCATCATTCTTCCTATATATAAAAGTGGTGACCAAAGAGAATGTAAACTCCACAGAGGCATCTCACTTCTAAGCGTCCCGAGTAAGGTCTATTCCACAATCCTTGAGAGAAGGCTAAGGAGACAAATTGAGAAAAACCTTGGAGAAGAACAATATGGATTCAGGCCAAACAGAAGTACCCAAGATCTTATATTCACTATGCGGCAGATCACTGAAAAAGTAATAGAAAAAGGATAAAAGTGTTCTGGCATGCTTTGTTGATCTGGCCAAAGCACTTGATCGGGTCAGGAAACAAGACATCGTAAGGGAGCTCAATGAAAGGATAGTAAATGAAGGATTAGAAATGGCCATATCAGGGCTTTATATGAACCAGAGAGGTATCATCAGAACATGCAAACACTTGTCAAAAGAATTTAAGATATCTCAAGGCATTAGACAAGGTTGCAGTCTCAGCCCACTGTTGTTCATAATGGTCCTGGATTGAGCTCTAAAGAAGGCCAAGTCGAGAATGAGACCCTACTGCTTGGGAAACCTGAATCTATCGCCTACCCACCTCACTATGCTCGCATATGCTGATGACATCGTCGTATTAGCCAATAATGGAAGAGATCTCCAGTTCAATCTTCGCGTCCTCCAGGAAGCTCTTAACCCCATAAACATTGAAATAAATGCCCGTAAAACGAAAATAATGAGGATAGGAAGGAGAGAGAACCGAATTGGACGAGTCATCAGGCTAGGAGCAGAAAAGATTGAGCACGTAAAGAGCTTCAAGTATCTGGGCGCACATCTAAATGAGCAGGGCTGGGTGGACGAAGACATAAAGGAAAGAATAAAGTCTGCCGGAAGGTGTTTCCTATCTCTTAAGAAGGGCTTTATAGGCAAAAGAGAGGTCTCCAAACATACAAAAATGGTAGTTTACAAAACAACCTTCTTACCTATATTGACGTATGCCAGCGAATCCTGGGCCCTCACCACTAAACATAAAAGCCAACTCCAGACTATGGAGATGCGCTACTTGAGGAAAGTTGAGGGTAAGACGAGGAGAGATAGGATGAAAAATACCATAATAAGATCCAACCTTGATGTCAGACCGGCCGAGGATATTGTTGAAGAAATTCAGCTAAGATGGTACGGCCATGTCTCAAGAATGTCGGAGGATCGCGTGGCAAAAGCAACATATGAGCTGAAAGTAGAGGGAAGGAGACCAAGAGGAAGACCTAGGAAGAACTTGGGAGGATGGGATCAGGAAGGCCTGCCGAAAAAGAGATATAGATTGGAGATCAGCAGGAGAAATGGCGCAGAATAGGAATGCCTGGATCAGCCTCTACAAGCGACCTCCTCACACTGCTGTGCGGTAGAGAGGAAAGATGAAGAAGAAGAAGAATATAAGCCTGGCGAATCATAAGCTCTCTCAAATCACGAGAAACGAGCATATTGAAAATAAATCAGTTTCCCAGATTTACTTATGTAAAACTAGTACAGAACTAAGATAGGAGTACAGAGGTAAGATTTATATAGGGGGGTGGGGTAGCCGAGTGGGTTAGCGCGCGTTGCTTTGACGCGCGTTGCCTAGCAACCACAGAGAACCAAAAATTGGAAACCATAAAATTACGTTGTGGATGTAATTAGTTGACCGTTGAGAATTACTGGAAGGAATTAGTCCGGGTGGCGGTCATTAAATGAAACAACTAAATAGTTTCAACTATTTTATTGTTTGCCAACGTTTCGACCCCCTTTGTGGGTCATCATCAGGGCGCATGGTGGGAGAATGGAAACTGAGTTTCCAAATGGAAAGTTGAGTTTCCATTCTCCCACCATGCGCCCTGATGATGACCCACAAAGGGGGTCGAAACGTTGGCAAACAATAAAATAGTTGAAACTATTTAGTTGTTTCATTTAATGACCGCCACCCGGACTAATTCCTTCCATAAAATTACGTGTTCGAGTCTCGGTACTGGGAGGACTTTTATCTCGGCATTTATACCCTCCCGCCCTCAATCCCTGGTCCGAGAAACCCCCCTATAGCCTTCAAAGGTGAGGTAGGGGTGAACAAAAAAAAAAAAATAAAATAAAAAAATACAATAATTAATAATAATGCAAAACGGTCATAATACAACAAATAGGATTAATATTGAAAGCTTATGGAAACTTTTTTGACCTATCATTAACAAATAACATTCTGCCTTTTTTGATATTAACGATGAAATGAAAATAAATAAATATATTTTTTATCTAATATTAGTTTTAATAATTTGCACATTAGGAAATTGTTACGTTGAAAATAAATATCTATGCAAAATAAAAGCATGCTGCATGGAAACTTTTTTGAGTGAGTGTATATATATTTAGGGTCAAGTGTACATCAAATCCACGACGGAATTGGTTCCAACTATAAAACATTAGGTAGTAAGAAAGACGACTAATAATACGGAGAGATGAAATAGCGTATAGATTGGGATTGTTGGGGTACTGTGGCCAGAAATATCTGAAATAAAGTAATAAAAATAACTTTAATCACGTCCGCGGACATAATGAAAACACATACAAATAAAATAAAATAAATATAATATCCTAAGATAAGATTGGCAATGTTTATTTAAGACCAGAATTTTAACGCAGAAGACAGAGACTTATGTCTTCATCACGGTGGTTGATATCGATCATCATATATTTTTTTTAAACCAGTTAAAAATTTTCATTTGGTGTACTAAAAATCATGAATATAAAATTTTCTGTCTCAAATTTTTCTTTTGCAAAAATGTTAAGTTATTTATTTAGGAAAATTTTTAATAGCTCAAGTAATTCTGCAGATATCAAAACAGGACAAAAAAAAAAGAAAATGTTAATGTATTCATAAGATTTAATATTTTTTCTCAAACATTATTTTTATCAGTAAACATTTTGTCTGGGTAAAATAAAACCTTTTTAAGAATTCTAATACATGAAAAACTAGTTTAGGAAGAGTTGTACAAAACGGTCCTTTTTTTAAAGCAGCCTCATTGTATAAAACATGTATTAAAAATCTGGTGCACGAAACACACGACTTTCACTTATCTGTGTAATTTAAAGCAATTTAAGAAGTTTTAAAGACATACATTTAAGAACGAAAATAAAGAATTATTTACATTGATTTTTGATAGAAACATGTGTTTTATTAAATAATCCATTATATTATTATCTACGACAATCAGTTTGTTTATCGGCTTTTCATAACTCTTCGTTAACTTTTACAATATTATGCATAATATAATATTTTTTATAAAAATATTTAACTTTCCAACGGTATATTATACATTTATATAACTGTTTTCAAGTTTAAAAACCAAACAATTACATAAAAAAATATTTTTGTTGATTATCAAATTCGTTCAACATGTATATAGCTAATTTTTATCAAAAGTAATCAGATGATATGACCAATTTCGAAAAATCTACAAAATTAAAGGTACGTCAGAGGAAGAAATGTTAAAATATTAAGCCCTTTCAGACTATTTTGTCTTCAATATGAAATTTCAGTTTCATACGACTTTTCGTTTTCCAGCTAGACTTACCACAAACGGACACAAACACAGACACACAGACCTTTTTGCGGGACTTGGTCAGTTAGACTCAGATGATCGCAATACTTTCCCTTAATATATATTTCATATAATAGGTAAGTGAAAGTAAAAATGCAATTATCAAAGCTGCTAAGATCGACATATGAGCTGAAATAATTATTAACAATTTTTGGCAGTTTGTAATAGTACAACTGTTTCAGACCTTCCTAGACTACATTCAAGCACACTAGAGTAGCAAAATTTCTAAACATAGCAACAATTTCTGTTCAAAATGATTAAAATTATATATTGAAATGCCTAATTTTTTATTTATTTTTTTTTATTTACTTAATCGTTTCATTGCAATTAAGAGGAATGTATTCAAGTACTAAATTAATTAGTAGTCGATAAAACTCAAATTAATAAATTTTCTATACGTAGTTTAAAATTTTAATTCTATAAAATTGAACTTGCAATTATATTCAATGAATAATTTTTTAAAAATGTCCAAAAAAAGTGACTTGTGAACCTAATGGTGAGGACAGTTATATCGAAACGTCAAATGTCAGTGGGAATTAATAAACATCATATAAAAGTTCGTGATCACTGCTAAAACAAAGTAGACACTTTCTTTAATATATTATTTAAAAATAATTGTGGAATATCCTTAATTAGTCTAAACCAATTAATACAAATTATAATTATATATAAAATCTTATAACAACAAATCATTGCTAGATAATTAATTGTTTACTTATGATTCCAATGCTTGTTTATAAAATATTTTCTTTTTCGACGAATTCCCTTGCTATGTATTTCGTCTACAACTTTTTAAAAGTAAAAAACAAATTATTTGATCATGATGTATATAAAAACATAAAAAATACAAGAAGCTTCTTTACACATGGCTACAGTTTGCCGTCAAGGAAAAACTATCAAACTTTATAAACACCATTCCATAAGATAACAAGTAACGCGCAAAGAACTCTTAAACTTTGACTGCGTCAAAACTGTCTTAGTTTTGTTTGTTTTCTTCCAACATGACGTTTTCCTACTTTTTTTCGTTTACATTTACATGGATTTTCAAACGTTAAATGTAAGGTTGATTTCAAACTGTTGGCATGAAATTTTATCGATTTTAGATAGATTGGTGTACTTCTACACTTCCTAAAATTCGTCATTAAGTCATATTGTTGAATAAAGTCTCTAAACAATAGGTTGTCAAATCAAGCTGGTATCAAGGCAATTGTGTAAAGCTGTAATGTAAGCTGTATTTAAAGCTGTAAGAACCTAGAGAGCGATTATAGTGCAAATCACAAAAAAAATCTGATTTTGTGCACTGACGTTTTAGCCTAAATGGCCTTCATCAAGGTTTGATGGCCAAAGTTTGGAACATATTGACATAATAATAATTTAAAAAATATATATATATATATATATTATTAAAACAATATGTAAAAGAGTTCAATTATAATTATGAGCTTGAAAAAGTCTTGTGGACTACCACTCTTATTTCAAGCTTCAGGATTTATTTAAGTCAGCTGGTCCCGACTATTTCAATCGCTGACACCATTCCTAAATGGCTGTGATGCGGGACAGAAGGGTTATGGATGCAGCAGTTGGGTCCTTATGAACGGATAACATATGCCCGTTTGTTGTTGGGACAGTGCTAGTGGAATATCAGCTATTAATACCGTGTAAAGGAGTAGATCTTTAAGGTACAGTGGCGAACTAAGATAGGATGGAAGAGCAAAAAAGGTTATGGTTTATTCTGAAGGTTCTACCAATCTAATGGGGACGGATTAGAAGAAAAAATATAGCGGGAAGGATTTAAGGAATTAGTAAAAATATATAAACCCAGGGTCCCAGAATGAAGAATTAAAAAGAAAAAAAAAAGAGTTTATTGCGTAGTAATGGAGGCGCTGAAAAGGAATCCTTAAAGGATACTGCAGATTTAGATTTATTTTGGAAAAATTAGAGTTTAAAGAAAACGAAAAATCTGCAAAATATCTCCGAAATTACTGAAGAAACGAAAAAAATGAAACAGCACTAAATTGTAGCTTTTTTTCTGAAACAATTCTTTCTTGAATAATATTACAATTAGTCCAATTTAGGACATTTTTAATAGTGATAAAGTACAACATTCACACGATATATATTGGGTTATGTCACATGAAATGTCTGTTTTCAAGGTAAAGATTTTTTTTTTTAAATACGATATGAAAACAAGATAATTTTATTCAAACTATTTACCTTCATTTTCTACACATTTTTTCCAACATGACACCAACTATTTTATTCCCGAACTGAAAAACTCTGAGCTTTGAAGTGAAACAAAATCTGAAAACGCAATTTTCACTTGATCATCGTTTTCAAAACGTTTTCCTTTGACGAAGTTGTCTAAATTCCTGAACAGGTGGTAATCTATTGGAGACAAGTCGGGAGAATATGGTGGGTGCGTAAGAACTTCGTAGCCCAGTTCTTTCAATTTTTGTACGGTATGTTTTGAAACATGGGGTCTTGCTGCCGCTCAGTGAGATCATGAGGTACCCATGTATCGAGCTTTTTTACTTTCCCAATCCACTTTAAATGGCTGGAAACGGTAGATGCACTTGCATTTAGTTGTGCTGAGAGTCCCTTAACTGTCCCTTCTCCTGTATGTTTGAGGACATCGCTGTCTATTATGAACGGAGGTCTTCCTCGGGGCAAGGTTTCCAAGTCGGTATTCCCAGCTGAAAACTTAGCAAAGCAACGGCGAATGGTCCGTTCATTAACACTCCCTTCCCTAAACGCTTTGCAAATATTTCTAGCGGCCTCAGCAGCTGAATGGCCGAGTTTAAACTTGTACAAAAATATTACTCGTAAATCGCGTCTTTCCATGTTCATATTTGGAGGTATACAAAAAAGTGGGTAATTGATTGGGAAGCTAATGTTTATAATACAAAGGTAGAGTATTAGTAACTGTTTACTTTAAATATGTAAACATTCGGAAGAAAACAACAGAGACCTTCAAAATTCTTTATGTATTTCAGAAACTATAAAAACGGACATTTCATGTAAAACAACCTAATATAATTCTCAAGCATACCGCACGTGAGTGGAGAATCTAGCCAATGCTAGAATTCCAATATACATGTTACAAGAGATCTCGAGGCCACTGCTGTTTCAACCTTCTAGGGGGGTGGTAAGGGTGGAGCTAGGGGATTAGGGTGATGGATAAGGTTCTCATGGAATTTATAGAATTTTTATGGTATAAGGTCTATAATAAATGGAATATTTAGGTCGCGGTGTAAGGTATGGTTGGTGACATAATAAGGAGCATTAACTATTGTTCGGGGGACTTTGGATAAAGCTTTTATTAAGGCTTAAATTTCGTTGGGCATACATTTTCTGTACAGTGAATATTTTGCGAGTTATAGCCGCTTAAAACCTCTATTTACAAGCAAACACTTATCTTATTCGAGTCCTTTAAGCCCACCCTATTAAAAAAATAAGGAATCTTAATTTAATTAACATAGTCTTACGGCTTCTCCAAAGCCCTAAAAAATGGTTTTTGAAAAAACTTTCTATCACTAAAAATAAAGTAGCTATGTTTAAAAAAACAATGTATTTTTGTTCGAAGCATTCGAATAAAACGGTTCGGAGCGAAATAATCTACAAAACCAGTATTTTCGGCAGCAATACTTTACAGATTCCACTTTTTCAATTAAAACTGAAAGACAGAGAAGAATGAACATCTGCTCATGTGTCTGCATGTGTATTTCGTTGATTCAGGGTATTTTAAAGATCGAAAGAACTAGCTGGTGCTCTAGCGATTTTTTTAGAATTATTCAATTGTGTTAGTTATATTTCTGGAAATAAATAAGTTAGTGCATAAAAAATCCATTTTTATGTTTTCTGATTTCAAGGGCCAGAATTTTTTTATTTTTTGGTATATAATTTTATAATTGAAGGATTTATTCATACATATTTTGTTGACAATAAGGGGTAGTTTTCATTTCTAAAAGTAATGAAAACCAATGAGCATGATATAAAATTTGAAGCAGAGTGTGAGGCGAGCCTAATTTCAAATTTTCGAGCAAATCATACTTTTTTTTTTTTTTAAATTAAACTCCAATATTATGAAATTGTATCCTAATGCATAAAATCATCCATATTGAGCTAATTATTTTATAATATATATTTTGTTATTCAATTGTTTTGTATTTTTTTTACAATTAGGGGTAGTTTTCACCCTTAAAAAAACAACGGCACGGTGTAGAAAATGAACTAGAGGGTGAAATGAGTTTAATTCCAAATTTTATATCCATTAGATGCTGGACGAAAAAAGTAACCATATACAAAGCTAATATTTGCTACCTTGAAGTTCTACAAATAATAAAACATTCTAAACAGTGAAAATTAAGTTAAAAATAAAGAGGCCAGATAGTTAATCTTACAAAGGCACGGTAAATTTATGTACAAGCAGATGGATAAATAGTTGATTCTAAAAAGAAGTCAAGGATTGGGATGTATGAATGGACATAGGTAAGGAATTCCAAAATGAAAATGCGTATATGACGAAGGAACTCTTAAAGGAAGCAGTTCTGTAACAGGGAGGGAATTGGTAGTTGCAGAGGTTGGGATCATGTGTTAATAGAGTAAACAGGAGTGAATATTTTGTAGATATAGACGGGTTTTTTGGTTCCGAAGGATTGGTAAAGATAGGTTCCTAGGAAGTATTGCCGTCGAAAGTTCGGGTACGGCCACTTGAACTCAGCTTAGACAGAGAATGAAGATGAATCGAATGAAACAGTTCATTAGTCTCTTTAGCCCCATTTCAAGCCTCACTCACAATCCGCCAAACAACAGGCAGTAATAATCGAAGTGGGGGAAGATGAGAGAGGGTAATAGGATGGTAGGTTTTAAATCGCGTAGCCTGAGGGACTGTTTAAGGATGGCGATTGATTTCCTGGAAATAAATAAACGTATATGAGTCAATACATCCGAAATCGTTCAGACCTTGCCGATTGACATTTTTTATTTTCGTAATTATTTGACCAGTTATTCTATATCTTTTCGTAAGTATAAAACCTATATACATTTTTTTTTTGCCCAATACCTCTAGCGTTGCAGCAGTTTTTATTAAGCTTCGCGGCTTATAACATGTGTTGGGAAAATCTTTCAAATTCTTGTCATTTTGTAAATATCAAATTAAAACAAATTTATTTATTCGTATATATAACGATTTTTCAAAATGGACAAAAATAATATTGCTACAGGATCGCATTCATATAGTATTTACAATATAAACAAATTGATAGTCAAATTACATAAAATAAAACCAAAGTAATTAAACGTATAAAATATCAAAATTTGTAGATAAAATAAGTACAAATAAATGAAGTCAACAAATAAAGAAACAAAACATGTCACATTCATACCTATTACAATATTTACAATCAGAAACCCTGGACGGGGCACATGTGGAAGTTCAAGCGAGTCCGAAGGATCCCAGCGCCTCCCTCTCAGCCTGGTGAGAGCCAGCGGAAGCTGAATGAGGGCGCCATAGCCACAAAAACAAAAAATAACATTAAGACAAGGGTATTTTGTATTTTTAGTATTGATAACACATAACCTAAATAGCGAAGAAAATGGTTTTAAAATATTCTGAGTGAAATAAGACTGAGTAAAACTAATACAGATTACCCATTTTTACTTTGATTTTAAGTTTTATAAATTTGGATATTGAGACTAAGGGGAGCCCGTGGCTGAATAGCTAGCGCGCTAATCTCTCATAAAATAGGTTGTGAGTTCGAATCCCAGTCCCGGTGGGGCTTTTTTATAAGGGTATAATTAATTGGGGATTCACTCACAGCGTCTCCCTCAGGTATATAAGACCAGTCAGCCAAATGGTTGCCTCTCACAAAATTAGGCGTAGGGAGTGATGACCCTACACTTACAACATGCATCAAGAAACGTGAGTGTATTCTCCCAGAAGATTATACCACGAGGCCCAGGGCCTAAAAGGCCTGTCGCGCCACTGGAAGAAGAAGACTAAGATGGTTCCGGAGTTATAAAATCCTCCTACTTGTTGAAGTATGGTTATATTTAAAAAATATTAACTCCGGTAATATTGCATATTTAAGAACGAAACTAGAACTAGAATGATGATGAGAGTGTTTTATATAATCTTAGGTAGCCTAAGAAAATGACACTTGCGCTTTTGCACAGTTTGTTGATCTTAGAAGTATTGATTTGTTCCTTTCTAGGATTTCCGGTGAGGAGCAATAAATTAGAATAAATGACTGAATATGTGCGTAGAACAAACGTTGCTTAGTGCGTGTTGTTTATGTTACTGACCCCAAAGAGGACAAAATACTGCTAAGAGGTTAATCAATGCCATTATGTCCTTGTGTATCCTTTCGAATTTGTGAAACCCATAATAAATTATTCATAGTAGGCATGCGAAATTTCTTCACGCATGCGAAAACAAATCAATCAAACAACATTGTAGTTGAATTCGTTTTGATTATTTCGAGGATTCGTTTTACATTTCGTATGGTGGGGAACTAAAAGACTGAGTGGGATGGAGGGCTAGGTTTGGGGGCTGAAATATCCTGACATACAATAACAATGGAAAATAAAAGGTTATTTTATATAATTTATGTCTACGATTATGAGAATAATCTTCATCTTGATATATTCAAATATCTTCAATGAAATAACAAAATTTTTCTGATGCTATATTTCTGAATACCTTACAACCAGAAACAAGCCCTGTTGCAAATATCCTTCATTTCGAAAATCGTTTTAAAAATTTTAAGAATTCCGCAATTCCTTAAAATGTATACAAGTTACAGAACAAGGAATAAGTCAGTAATGAAAACGAAAAATTAAGAATTGTACATCAAGGGGATAGGAAAAAAAAAAAAAATTCTTACTCAAAAATGCACTCCTTAACTTCCTTTTATTATAAATTTATTTTTCTTTATTACATAGTTTTTCTACGTTTCAGGGTTCTTTACCCAGTGTCAAGACTTTTGTTAAAATCACTTTTTAACACACAACACATTAATTTACTTTTATAGCTTACAGCTATTCGTCTACTTAGATGCTTGTTCTAATGTTTATAATAAACATCTAAGTGGACGAATAGCAGTAAGCTATAAATGTTAAATAATGTGTTACAAGGTGTTTTTAAAAAAAGTCTTGATAATGGGGAAAGAACCCCGAAATGTAGAAAAACTCACTTTCACTTATCTCTGTTTTAAAAATCGATTAAAGAATTTTCAAATACAGCAAGAGATAAAAATTAGTGGAACTATTAAAAAATTTAATTAAATTGAATTTCTATAGAAACATGTGTTTTGTTAAAAAATCAGTTATATTATCATCTAAAATAATCAGTTAGTTTTATCGGTTTTTCATCACTCCTAATTAACCTTTACAAGCATGGGTATTAGATAATATATTTTTTTTAAATCTTTAGCTTTCCAACGGTATATCATACATGTATATTACTGTTCTTATGTAAAAAAATCAAATTACATTTAAAAAAATGTTTATTCAGTTTTATCCTTTAGTTGCTTTTCAAATTCGCTCAACTTGCATATTTAGCGGTTATTTATCAATGCTAACAAGATAATATGATTATTTTTATAGAATCTACAAAATTAAAGGTACTTTAGAGGAAGAAAATTTAAAATATCATCATTTACGTCCTGTCAGACTATTTTAATCAGAATGGATCCTACATGATATTAAAGCCTATTAAATTTTACATGGACATAGCGAGTATTTCTAGCATCTGCAGTTTGAGGTTATTGTTTGTTTGACTGGGTAAGGGGAAGGTGGTTTAAAAGGAGCGATTTGAAGGAGAAAGCAGTTCTTGCATGACGGATCTCAGGAGGGATAAAATTCTAAAAAGAGGTTGCTTTGAATAGCAAGGACTTGTCAAAGGCATCAGTGCGATGAGGAGGAGGGTGGAGGTCAGAATGACGGGATCTGGTAGAACGGGACTGAATTGATGATTTAAATTAAAGGGATTGGAAGATATAGCTCGGACGATGAGATCTGATGACATGGTAAAGGAAGCAAGCTAGGAAATACTGGCATCTGTAACGAGGATAAAGCCACCTTAACTCGGTGTAATACTGGGTTATAGGCTTGTCTCTGATGGTCCCGGATAGAAATCGTATTGCACAGTTCATAATACGCTCGAGTTTGGCTTTGAACTCACCTGGACGTCCGCTGTAATACAAAAGTAGTTATATTGTGGACGTGGGAATTATTGAAACTCGTGCTTATACACACGATAGTTTAATTTTATTCCTTTAGATCAAGACAGTATTTCCATAAAAGAACTAAACATATGTTAATGTAAGAAACATTTGCTGTTTTCTTTTTTTGTAATTAATGGTTTTTATAATATTCCTTTCATTTATTAATGAGAAATTGTATCCTGAGTTTATGTTGTGATTTGATTAATTAAGAGATTGGTCTACTTTTGGTGCAACATTATGTATAGCGTGCAAGATTTAATAAAATGCAATCAAGTTCTAAAAAGAAAAAAATCATTAATATAATTTGATGCTGATGTTTTGAAACCCTAGACATTAATTGTGGAATCTACTAATTACATATAAGTTTATTTACGCTTACATTTAATGAAAACTATACTGAAATATTTTAGAGTAAATATATCTTGAAACTATATTTTTAGCAAGTACTACAAATGCATTGACATAGGAAAATGTGAGGGCTATATTCAGAGGAGCATTTCGATTTAACCAATGGCAATATAAAAGAGCTGCCTAAATATTTGAACGATTAATGTCCTGGGTGTAAATAGCTCAGTTCTGTTAGCTTAGGGTAAAAATAAACCGAGAGCTCTTGTGAGTTTTCCGCGTTTTACTTTTATTCGATGCGGCTTTTTCTCAAGTAGTTTGGGATTTTAAGAAACTATTAGAAAGATGCCTAACTGAGTACACAAGTTGTCTAACATTATTTTATATAAGCCATTACACATACACAGTATATTGAGCTAAAAAAGACTTTTTTCCCCCAATACTGATAACATAAAAAAAAAAAAAAAGCCAAAAAATAAATCTAATCAAGTTAATACAGTTTCTCATCAACTGTAAGTTTGCAAAACAGAAATAAAAAGTTTCTTATTATACAAACGACGTTAATGTAATACCTTTAGTAAATTGTAATTCAAATCAGTAAAGAATTAGAAAATAAAATTGTTTAAATCCATCAAAGCCTTCCGTCCTGCAACTACTGCCAAATTAAACAAATCACTAGAAATATCTTTTTTTAGACTGAGGACCAGACCCATCTCACCATATACCAACTTCACATTCCTGAAAATTTGTGTTACTCTTGACCATTAATTAAGTTAAAAAGTCAATTTTAGGAGAAAAAATGTGCGGCGATGAAAAAAAAAAAAAGAAAAGGGTTATGGAAAATAATAATTTCAGCTATTCGCCGCTAGAGCGCGTCAAAAATGTGTAAAATTTCCGGACAGTGGAAAAAAACACGATTATTGGGAAACGTTCAGTGTTTCAACATTATTTGCCTGAAAAAATAAATTCAGAAGAGCAAGAAATAGACAATTATATACATATAGACACATGCTTACAAACACACAGACACATACACACACACAAAATTACACACAGACACACACACACACCCACATATATAGGTTTGTGTGTGTGTGTGTATATATATATGCACAAGAGCGCCATAAAATGGGCAAAATGTGAAAAATGGGAAAATCCACGTTTTTTGCGGAAACGTCCCATGTTTAAACACAATTGCCAACAATGATTTTTGAAAAATACATATGTATATACATGGTAAAAGTGTTAAGTAAAAATTATATTCTAGAAACGCGCATTTTCTGACAGAAGATGCAAATGACTTTTGTTATGTTAGAAAGAATGCGAGTTTACTCTTATACTCGTAAAGTAAGTTGTAGTGGAGGTACGGAGTACCCCTGAGTCATGATTGTCATAAAATCGAAAGAGAAATGACTAAACAACTACCCAAGTAAGTTGTATTTCTTGGTAACTGTCTAGTGCAATTTAAACCATACTACTCGAAATATAATTCGTATCTCAATCGTCAATAATTGGAATCATATCTGATTCCCCTTGTGAAATTCTGAATTTGTCTAACTTACAAGTCG
Organism: Piezodorus guildinii; assembly: GCA_023052935.1. Taxonomy (NCBI): domain Eukaryota; kingdom Metazoa; phylum Arthropoda; class Insecta; order Hemiptera; family Pentatomidae; genus Piezodorus; species Piezodorus guildinii. The sequence goes on along the minus strand of CM041293.1, from coordinate 161,190,853 downwards.
GACCTGCATCAATAATTTACATAATTTTTGGATTCCGGATGTTGGATGTTTGGGTTTTGCAGTACTTACATAGAAGGAGTGCGGTATGAAATTTCTTCTACCCTTGAACCAGAAATCAAGCAAAATGAGAATGGTTCTTTGATCTTTATAGTCTTTGGCAATACCGATTTTAATACTCAGCCAATTTACGGGCACCACATCTTCCAAGTATTTTAAGGAATTTTCACAGTCGGTCGAGCTTCTGCTGTACCTCCAGACGATTAGGCATATCATTTTGAAATGGTTCGTGTCTAAAGATAATGGGGGTGGACTTGAGGGTATCGAAATTCAAGACCTGTCAAATACATTCAGCACATGACAAGGCTCATATCCCTCAGCAGCGGAAATTCACTGGCTTTATCGCAAGCACAGGGATTCCAGCTTTTCATTTGGAAGGAGTGCATTTATGGAGAAAGCGACAAAGAACCTCCCTTTGTGAAAACGCACACAGCTTGCCTTCCATTCATCAATGCTCCTTCTTCTGATTATGATTCAATCTACACCGCGATGCTGCAGCCACTGAGAAATACCTTGGCACGGTTCATCTTGACCAATAGTTGCGACCCTTGGCTTCAAATCGTGATAGTCCGGCTGAATGGGTTTCAAATCCTCATCTCATTTTTAGGGTCAGTCTGCAACCTAATGGACTGCAGTAGATAGAAGGATTTAGTGAACACCTGTTACGCGTGGAGTTAAATAGAAAAAATGATGACAGGGCAGCGAGAGCCAAAATTTTAGCACACACCGTGATTATGAGAACTCTCTTGTTTACTCTTACGACATGATGCTAACTTCATGTTAGCTATTTCGCACCTTTTCACTACACATAACTTCGTTTTGCCGCTAAAGCGCGTCAATAAATGAGCGAAATAACCGGACAGTGCATAACATTTATAAGTATATATATATATATATATATATATATATATATATATATATATATAAAACTGATGAACTGTTCGAATTAAAAACTAAAAAAAAAATAATAAAGAAAAGGGGGCATAAAAAAACACGGTTGATAGCTATTTAAAGAATAACTTTATTTTTTCTTCTAATAATCTATATATATTGTACATTCCCATTGTTTACAAGAGATGGGTTGGAATTAAGTCTACCTCATCAGTTTTTAACTCCCTCTCCTCCCCTCCCACCAGTTTACGAAGAATACTCGTAAACTATACACAAACAAAAACAAATTGGAAATTAAACTACAGAATATGATATAATGTAAAATATAAAACAACATTCCAAGACATAAAGATAAGCACAAAAGCTACACCGGCCGAAAAATAAAAATAACGCCTGAAAATGAAACATAAAATAAAAGCCCAGACGAGTCCCAGAAGTTCCTGGTCGCTCCCCCCGATCACTGTCCTAAGATAACACTGCCCCAAGAGCGTATTCACTATCCGTCGTGATAGTAAACGAATGGTCGAAGTCAGGAAACAAAATTAGATATTTCATTAGAGATGATGGAAATAATATAAAAACACAACAATATTAGTACTTATAGCACCTGCAGTTTGAGGTTATAGTGTGTTTGACTGGGAAAGCAAAAGGTGGTTGAAAACGACCGATTTAAAGAAGGAAGCAGACGGATATCAGGAGGGATAGAATTTCATACAGAGGCAGCTTTGCCCAGAAAGAGCTTGTTAAACGCAATAGTGGGGGGAGGAGGAGGGTAGAGGTCAGAAAGACGGGGTTTGGTAGAACTGGAGTGAATGGAGGATTTAAATTGAAGGGTTTCGAGATATAGCTGGGGCGTTGAGTTCTGATGACCTGATGGAGGAAGGAAGCTAGGAAATACTGAAATCTACAACGAGGATAGAGCCAACTTAACTCAGTATAATACTGGGTTAAATGCGTGTCTCTTGTGATCTCAAATACAAACCTTAATGCACAATTCATAATACGTTTGAGTTTTGCTTCGAGTTCGCTTAAATGCCCACTGTACACCACACAATCGTAGTCAAAGTCGGGAAAGACGAGGGAGAAAACAAGGAGTTAACGAGTATTGAATGGTAGGAGTCGATGGATACGACGGAATGTTTTAGGGTTACTACAGTTACAAGAATAGTTGACCATATAATTACATAAAGATGGAGATATTCCGGAAATTTTCAAAGAAATTATTATGTACATCAAATATATAGAAAAAAAATATTTTAAGACTAATGGAAAAACATATAACACGTAGTAGAAATTTTCAGTTTTGAAGAAATAAAAAATTTCATCATTTAGAAAAGTTGCAAGAAACAATATGTCATCTATCGGACTTGATAATGATAAGAACTGTACCAGAGGCTGAAGACACTGCAATCAAATAGGGCGCCCGGATTCTCGGTTCTCCAGAGTGCGTGAAAGGAAGAAAAAAAAAATAGATCATTTAAAGAAGGCGCCCGATGGGAAGACGCCCGCCCAAACCTGCGCGCCAGATATCATTTCATATTCCGTCGTCGTATTGTCCGTCTTCTGTCTTCATGGTCCTTGTACAGCCGTCCTGATAAATATTGTTTACGTATTCCCTTATGGAATATGTCTGTCTCCTTCAAATTCACTTTTACTCTCAATATGACGTTGTTTTCCTCGTTATTTGACCCTGATACGTAGTCAGCTAGTTCAAATTTAAAATGTATATTTATTTATAAATCAATAATAATGTTATTTCAAAAATGGAAATAGATGATGAAATTCTATACATACATAATATATATATATATATATATATATATATATATATATATATATATATATATATATATTAATTATGCATGAAATTAAGATGTTAGAGATTAAACCGTTGGTGCACTTTTTATGTTTGAAAAATCTATCTGGTGCGCGCTTTACACGATTTTCACTTGCCTAGGTTGATAAAATCGATTTAAGAACTATGAACTAGAGTTGAAAAGATATTAAAGAATTATTTGGGAGAAGTTAGTTTAGGGTGCATTCAAAAGAACACACAATTGAGATATAAACTTGATAAACTGGTGCCGACGTTTTGGCCTACATTACAGGCCTTCTTCAGGATGTTTGAAGCAGAGCGTCACAACAATAATCAAACAATTAAAGAATTATATTCAGTTTCGCTGGAAACATCACCGAAGTTTATGGCCTATTCGTCGCTTGTAAGGACAAGTCAACTACGTCTGTATTCTTATTCTTATCCTCAGAAAAACAAATTAAAAAAAAACAAAAAAAAACAAGTACGCTCTTTCTCCTGCGGTTGGTTATGAAATTCGTTGAACTTGAATATTTAGCTGTTTTTTGTCAGTAATGATATGATTGATATAATTATATAGTGATATATTTTTTTTTTTGGTTATTTCTTTGGAATCTACAGAATTAATATTACTTTAGAGGAAGAAAATTAAAAAAATTGGGAATTTATGCTCTGTTAAACTATTTAAATTGTACTTACATGATACTAAAGCTCAAATAATTTTATAGCGATATAGCGAGTTTACATATAGCTTTAGAATTTGTCATAGAAAAGATGATGTGTACTGGGAAAGGTTTAAACATAGGTGTTAACACATTCCGGTTTTGGGATACGCCGATGATTTGGTACTGCTAGGTAAAGAAATGGAAACAATACAACTAAATACGAGTGCGTTAATAAAAACCGGTATAGAAATAGGACTCTAAATAAATAAATAAATACCGATAAGACTAAATATATGATGAGTAGTAGAAACGGTGACGATCTTGGTGATATTGATATATCAGGACATACTTTTGAAAAGGTTGAGAAATTTAAGTATTTTGGTTAAATGATAACAAGAAAAAATGAAATCCAGGAGGAAATAAAGTCCCGGTTAAAGGTGCGAAATGAGTGTTATTCAGTTGCTAAATTACTTAGCACGCGGCTTCTGTCTAAAAACTTAAAGGTTAGAATTTATAAAATTATTATTCTTCTTTAAAATTATTTTTTATGTAAAACATGGCCTCTTAATTTGAAGGATGAACAGCGGCTGAAGGTTTTAGAAAATAAGGCACTGCGTAAAATATTTGGTTCGAAGAGAGATGCCACGAAAGCCACTGGGAAGTTAAGAAGGTTGCACAACGCGTGATTGCGAAGCTTATACCCTGTGAATATAATTGATTTGATAGCATAAAATGGGCGAGTAAAGTTATCGGGCTCGGTGAAAAACGGATTCCGAGAAAATTTGTATACGCTGAACCGACTGGTAGGCGTCCGAAAGGTAGACCGAAGCGTCGATGAGGGGATTGCGTTAAGGCTGCGATCTTGGGGGTATGAGCTTGAACGGCGATCATTGGACGAACCTGTGTAAGCGGAATTTGGTGGTATCGGAATCGAACCTTCGGGTTCGGTAATACTATTATTTTTTTTGTTATTATTATAATATTATAGCGAGTTTAATAAAAATCGTTACAGCCGTTTTTATGTGCATGGTGTGAAGCAACTCTCCTAGTTGACAGATTTTGATGAAAAAGTTGCACGCATTTATTTAAATTCCTTAAATATTAAATGTAAATTTATACAATTTCCACACACTTGCTATACTTTCTCTTACTATATATTTCATATCAAAGTGGCCATGTCTTAATAATTTTCAGAATTAGATTATGTACTTATACTGAATGAAGTAAGCCGAAATAAGTATTTTTTTTTTCTGTAGTGAGAATACGTTCCTAATTTTAAACAGAGGAGAGTGGAGCTATTTACAATCAATTTTAGACTTTCTTGGACTAGACTTGTGCAAATGTTCGTCATCATTTAGAATATTATAGCCCTTAGGATATCTTATTATATAATATATTTATAAAAATATATATATTTTTTATCTGACATCACTTTCACCCTGGTGTTTCAGTAACAAAACATTGCAAAATTTAATTATACTTATCTCAACGTTTGGTTTGAAATAGTTTCCAGTTGAATTAAGCCAAATTCAATAAACAAACAGTTGGTACAAAAAAAGCAAAGATCGTAATTACTTCATTCACATCTAGCAGACGCATGGACTTTTAGAGGTTGTGAAAGAGAATAAATAAACAGCCAGGTACTGGATAATGACAATAAAAATGTTCTTTATTTGTTTGCGGATGCACAGATTAGAGAAATTGGGGAATATCAAAAGAAAAAAGGGACACGATATTGGTCCTTGTTATGTTACTTGGATAGATGTGTTGGGAGTCTTTTGTGATAAAAAATCAATACATAAATGAAAACTAGTCACCTTTATTGGAGAGAAAAGAAAATAATAGGAAAAATAGGACTGGATTTATCTAAACGCATGATATAAATAAGAACTGTTTATTCGGAATTGAAAATAAAATAACAACAATTAATTCAATTGATAATACATTACTTATTCAATGCACTTTATTTCACAGTTAAAGTGATGATTATAGGAATATATTTGATGTTTACATTTAATAGGTTATGATATAAAAATTTGCACTTCTTTATGGCAACAATATAATGTAAAATAAAACAAAAAGTTAGAGGTGAGTGTATACATCTTTTAGAGTCTTTATATCAACCGTAGAATCTTATTTTTATTTTTTCATCGATTCATTTTATTACACTGTTAAAATAATTCGAAAAGTGCGTTGTTTCAGTCAACTATTATGCACAATCAATTAAAAACATTTACTATTTTCCATGCATGCGCATGAGTATAGCGGTCATCTTTCAAATCGGCTCTTGGATTTCTTGCTTTTTCGGTTGGATATCACTTCAGAACAGTCTTGAAAACATCACCAGGCTTCAGGATAACAACAACAGTAAATATTGGAGCAAACAACGGTAAGTTGGGTTACAATTTACACAGTAAAGTGAATGCTGAGTCACCTCTTCATATCAGCTGATTGCCAATAGCTAGGCAAGACTGGTCTTGCTTAACTTTTCTTAACTTATTTCTCCCCCCCCCCCCCCAACATCTGGTTATTATTTAATTATTTTCCTTACATGAAATGAGATATTATCATCAAGTAATGTCCTCCAAAGCTTCAACTAAAAGATCTAGGTCTAGTGGTTCAATCCCATCTCCTACGAAATAAAGACCTCGCCGTGATACTAATAAAAGATTACAAGCAACCCCTTCGGGTACTAATTCAGAATCTGAACCACAACCTGGCACATCGTCACAAGGGATGGCTGACGAATCACCGCTTTTCACCCCAAATCCTTTTCAGATTTTACATAATGAAAAAGAAAACATGGAATCTGCTCCTATACCTAGTGAACTACGACCCCCTCCAATATTTGTCAAAAATATTAAAAATTTCCAGTTGTTGTGTACACAATTGAACAAAATTACCGATTATACCAGCTACTACTGTATGAGCAGAATTAATGACACCAAAATATCTCCTGCTACTGCCGAGACATATAGAAAAATAGTGAAGTATCTAACTGATACCAAAGCGGATTTCCATACCTACCAGCTACGCCAAGAGAGAGCTTATGGGTTGTAATCAGAAACTTACACCCCTCGACACCAGTTGAAGCTATTAAAGAAGAACTAACGGAGATAGGCTATAAAGTGCGGCAAGTCACTAATGTCCTAAAGGATAAAATTTCACTACCTCTCTTTTTCGTGGACTTGGAGCCATCGGAAGGAGTTGAACGAATCTATGACCTCAATAGATTGTACTATACCAGCGTAAGCGTTGAAAAACCTTACATAAAGAAGGAGATAGTTCAGTGCCATAACTGTCAAGAATATGGTCATACTAAAAGTTATTGTCATCACATACCTCGATGCGTGAAATGCGGTGAACAGCACAAGTCTGTGGAGTGTAGAAAACCAAAATCAACACCAGCTGTATGTGCTCATTGCCTCAAGGACCACCCGGCCAACTATAAAGGATGCCAAATCTATAAGGAACTGAGGACCAGGTTTCAAAAACCTCAAGTACTGGATGAAACAGCAAGACAAGTAAGAAACAGAAGAGAACCCTCAAAACTTATTGATGCCAATGTATCATTTGCCCACCTACTTGGAGGTGGGAATCAAAGTACTGAAGCCGTGGCCCTGCCGGAACTACAGAATGTACCTCAATCCATTCCACATATACCTCTTCCTCAAAATGTAACCAATCCTAAAAATCCTAATCAACCATAAATCTCTCATATCCCTTCCCCTTCAAATGCCACAGACCTTACCAGTTTAATGACATCCTTTATCTCCGAAATCAAATCCCTTGTTATGCCCCTAATATCACTCCTTACGAATCTCGTATCAAATCTCATTCCTGCCTTACAAAAAACATAAATGACTAGACCTAATTCCTTATCCATCCTCCTTTGGAATGCGAATGGTGTTAGAACTCACACTGACGAATTTACAGCCGTACTGCAAGACAAAAACATTGATGTTGCACTCATTACTGAAACTAGACTAACCACTAAACAGTACTTTAAAATACCAGGATATACGACATACCGGATAGACCATCCAGACGGCAAAGCCCATGCCGGTACTGCTGTCATAGCCCGCCGATCCCTCACCCATCACTTACACCCAATTTCCGCCCACGATTACCTACAAGCAACTTCCATTGTTATTAAAACCTTTCCCTTTCCGCTTATCATCGCATCAGCATACTGCCCTCCTAAACATACCATTTCCTCTGCCCAATTTGGATCCTTTCTCAACTCCTTGGGTAATCACTTCATTTTGGGTGCAGACTTAAACGCCAAGAATCAGCAGTGGGATTCTAGAACCACCAATTCTCGTGGACGGACATTGCAGTCTGCACTCAACTCCCGACGCTTTCATCTCCTGCCTACTGGCCAACAGATCCTAACCGTAATCCTGACATCCTCGACTTCTTCATCCACAGCGGATTAGGCTCTCTGAATTTTTCCATAGCTCGCCTTGATGAACTGTCCTCTGATCTTAGTCCATTGATTCTAAATGTATCCATAACACCTATTCCTAAACCTATCCCACCGTCATTAATTAGAGGCCCTGTCAACTGGAACCTCTTCCGCGAAATCCTCACTAATGATATTGACCTCAGAGTGATTCTTAAAACCCCAAATGACCTTGACGACGCCGTATATTCCTTTACAACCGCTATTCAACAAGCCGCCTGGACTGCCTCCTTTCCCAAGTATTCCCAAATAATTCCTTATAAAAGCCATTTACCACAACACCTGACCGACCTCATCAAAAGCAAACGCCGAGCCAGAACATTATGGCAACGCACCCGCCACCCAGAGGATCGCCGCTCCTATAACTTTTTTTGTAGAAAATTAAAGCGGGAGTTGGCGATCTTCCGTTCCCAATCCTACAATACCTACCCCTCCTCTCTCTCGGCTCATGACAATTCCCTGTGGAATGTCACGAAGAGAATCCTAAAATCCCACACCATTTCCCATCCTCTCCGGCGCTGTGATAGTTCCTGGGCTGCTTCTGACAAGGATAAGGCTGAGGAATTCGCACAGCACCTTTCCAAAGTCTTTACTCCTCATCCAGAGCTTAATCCAACCCATACGGCAGCAGTTGAAGAGTTCCTTATATCACCAATACCGCTCTCCTTACCACCTAAAGCAGTTAATCCCTCTGAGGTCAGATATCTTCTTAAAAAGCTTCCTCTCCGTAAATCCCCTGGATACGATCTCCTTACTCCTCAAATCTTAAGACAACTTCCACCTAAAGCCATTACATTCCTTACGTATCTCAATAACTGTATCCTACGCACTACCTATTTTCCTCTCTTATGGAAACATTCAACTATCATCCTTTTCCTAAAACCAGGCAAACCTTCTAACACGTCATCTTACAGACCTATCAGCCTACTTCCGATCCTCTCAAAAATTTTCGAAAAGCTCCTACTAAAACGAATCCTAGCCAAATTTCAAAATTTCCCTTCTCATCAGTTCGGATTTCGTCCTCAACATTCCACGGTTCAGCAAGGACTCCGAGTTGTGGACCACATTTCCTCCGCCCTTGAGTGCAAGGAGTATTGTTCGGGTGCCTTTCTGGACATAGCTCAAGCTTTCGACCGGGTGTGGCACCCGGGATTGCTCTTTAAGCTCAAAACCCATTTACCCCAATCCTTATACCTAGTCCTCCGATCCTATCTATCAAACCGCTCCTTCCGAGTTCGCTGTGGCTCAGAATTTTCCAAACATTATATTGTTGAGGCTGGTGTTCCTCAAGGCAGCGTCTTGGGACCCGTCCTCTACATCCTCTACACCGCCGATATCCCTACCAATCCCGATACCTTCCTGGCAACATTTGCTGATGATACCGCCATTTTGTCATCCAATTCCGATCCTGAAGCAGCATCGCTTAATTTACAAAATCACCTTTTCCTTGTCGAAGACTGGTGTAACGCTTGGCGTATTAAGGTGAACGAAAACAAGTGCTCACACGTCACATTCACTCTTCGACGCAAATCCTGTCCAACGGTTTATTTCAATTCCCTACCGCTTCCTTCCTCTGACACAGTCCGGTATCTTGGCTTTTTACTAGACAAAAGACTGACGTGGAACCCACACACAAGACTTAAAAGAAAAGAACTTAACCTCAGATTCGGCCAGTTATACAGACTACTAAACAGAAAACCTCATCTTACAGTTGACAACAAATTACTAATATACAAGACAGTACTGAAACCAATATGGACCTACGGACTTGAACTGTGGGGGACAGCTAAACATTCTAACATCAAACGCATCCAATCCTTCCAATCCAAAGTCCTCCGAACAATAGTTAATGCTCCTTATTACGTTACCAACTCTACCTTACACCACGACCTTAAAATTCCGTTTATTTTAGACCTGGCACCATCCAAATTTCATCAGAACCTTAGTCATCATCCCAACCCTCTGGCAAAATCCCTATCCAGTACCAACCATCCCTACAATCCTCCTCGAAGATTGAAACGGCAGTGGCCGCGAGACGTATTGTAAACGCTTAAATTGGAGTTCTGACACTGGTCAGATCCTCCACTCATGTAATGTATGTTTGTGGCTATTGCGCCCTAGTTCGGCCTCCACTGAGTTACACCAGTGACGCGGCTGAGAGCGAGGGTCTAGGATCTCTTAGATTCCGCTTTTTCCTCCACAAGTGTAGGGAATGGCCCAGTCTGGGGTCCCTATAGCACTTGTATATTTTTTATATAGTTATGTTTGTTTGAATGATGTTTGTTTATTTGCAAACTTTTATTTATCTCAATTATAGGTTAATGTTTTGATTTGTTTTGTTTTTATATTTATTATTATTTAATTCTATATATATCATTTATTTGTATTTATCTCAGTTATAGGTTGTTGTTTGTTTTCTTATTTTGTATATATATTATATTTTATTTATTTGACTTTATCATTTTATACTGTATATATTGTGTGAATGGGATCATATATCACTATTACTAATGTTCATATAGAAACAAATTGTAATATATCTCAATAAAAAAAAAAAAAAAAAAAAAAAAAAAAAAAAAAAAAAAACTATTTTCCAACTATAACCTTACCTGTGAAATGTTCTACTTGATAATTTAGCATTATTTTTAAAATTGTGCGGATGCGAATTCTGCGGTTTTACAGACATATTTTAAGTTTAAAATTGTCAAAGAACACTATAAAACAATTAAATAACACCTCAACAGCGCACTACTCAGATAAAGCATAACAATAAACAATAAAAAAGAACCAAGGACCAGTGACGTGTTTCAGGATTTCCCGCCTTTGCCTCTTTTAGATCGAGCCCACCTCTCTATATGCAAACACCTTGCGTTACAACATGCAGTTCTGAACGTACGTAGCAAACCTATTTTCCCTTGCTTATCATCATACCTTTATCTTTTTCTACAAATAGAATTCTTATCCAACCAGACATCATCTATTATTTACCACAATTAAATCAAATCAAACATTCGTTATAGTTTTACTGAAGGATATAACATTAATAAGTAAACTTATCACTCAATAAACCTTATTTTTATTTTATAATTTTATGTAGCTACTAAAAAATAAAAACTATTAAAGACATTATTTAAAAAAAAAAATATTTATTGATATTTACAACTATATTGTACAACACATCTGGTAAATAGGCTTAAAGAAAATAGTCATGAACAAGACATGTAGAGAAGCCACCCATTGGTAGCACTCTCAAAATATTCTAAACTAGAGTGTTTCAAGATCATTTCCTTTAAAGACATTTTTAATTACGTAATGCAACTGTTAAATCTTATATCAAAAGACTTTATTGATTTAACATTGTATGACCTAAATAGATGAAGAAATCAAAATATGTTTACATGTTTGCTCCCCTGAGGATCGAAAAGAAAAAACTGCATTGGTGCATTTATCATTGCAACTTGACAGTCGAGACTGGATTCATTTATATCCGCCGGGATATAAACTTTTGAAAAATGTATTTTCACAATCCTTCTGCTCCAGACACAATAAAAGGTTCAACATGACCTTTCAAAATAGTAAATAAGAGTAGCCGTTTTTATCAGATATAACATTAAAAAAAAAATTAGATTAAAAACATTAAAATGCGATGGTCTTTTTTTGTATTTATTTTTTAATACAATTCTCTGTCTTTTCAATGTTAGATGTTACAAAACGTTAAAGGGGACAGGCTCTTGTCTGGGAAATTTCAGCTGTTCACCCTGAATAGTAGATAGGGTAGTTGAGTTTATCAGGTTACTTATAATATAATATAATTCCACAGGAGTATGACGACAACCGTTGATAAGTCATGGTTTCTAAGGACTTTCTCATGGGACTGGTTCTAATTGGGAAAAAACGCAACGGTCGAGTCCGAAAATTAATTAAGTTACAAGATGCTAAAACAAAAATCCTTCATTGGTAGCAAGAGTTAAAGGTTTAGCGAAGGGCGGCAAGCTAACATACATACTGTGCTATGGTTTCGTGGTTTAGGGTCCAGGAGCCCTTCATTATACATTATATATATATGTATATATATAAATAAAACAAACAACCTATAATTGAGAGAAATACAAAGTTGGCAAATAAATAAACATCATTCAAACAATGGTAACTATATACAACTGCTAAGGGGACTCCAGACCGGGCTTTTCCCTCCACTTGTAGAGGGATAAAGTGGAATCCAAGAGATCCCAGCGCCTCTCTCTCAGCCGCATCACTGGTCTCAGCAAGTAGAGGCTGAGTTAGGACGAAATAGCCACAAACATACAGTTTCATTATAAATGAAATTATTAAAGTACTCTGGTTTATTTTATTTAACAAGCGGCATACAAGAGATAAATAATACAGTAGATAAATTGACCATAACACCAACGCTGTCTCCGAATGGGTATAATAAAAAAATATAACGGTAAAAAAAAAAAAAAATAATAAATATAAAATAGTCTCGGACTGCTCCTGGTTATTACAGTACTGTTCTTCCATCCATATATTTGGTAAGAGATAGACTACGGGAATGGCTTAAAATTGGAGGATTCCTCTATCCCATCAGTAATCATCGTAGGCAGCGACACCGTACATTCACGAATATGAAACTAAGTTCCGGAAGGACGGAAACACAGCGGGAAAAATAAAACGTTTTACAATATGGAAATAATATTTTTGGTAATAACGTTTGTCGTTTAATTACAGATATATTTTTACAAACGGTTGAGTAACTTTGTAGAAATCTGGTCTACGAGAACTAGCTTTCCAAATCAAAGCAAATATTAAAAAAAGAAGAAGTTCCATACACCCTAATAGAAGCATCAGGGAAGAATAAGGCAATGCAGTGACTGAAGGAATCTTTTGAGCTTTTACAGCTACGAGAGGATTCTCACGATAATAAGTGATAGTGGAAGAAGCCTTGTTGTGAAAAGTAAATATTTCTTTACTTCGGAGTAATTGAAAAGAATTTAGAAGAAACGTGAAGCTTTTCGAAAAGGTCTTTCATTCTGCTCTTAATTTCAGTTCTTGCCATGGCACCTTGGAATCTTTGTAAGTATTGATAAAAATATATAAATAAAAATAAATTATTTTTATCATTAGGTGTTATATATTAGTTAAAGCAATAATTTTTAATAGATACAAATATTGGCGATGTATTGAATACTGATATGATGGTGGTTCGACTTTCTGGTCCTATAGATATGGAGCAAGTTTGGGATCCTGCAAGGAGAAAAATCAGAACTAACAAGTAAGGTCTTGAAAGCCTCCTGAGACTCACCAACCCCTACTAACTCCTTTCAGAAGAAAAATTTGGCAGTTTACACTTTAGCCTAACTGATAACTTTATTTAAATCAGTGAAGCAAATTGCCTAGCCGGAGTTTTAAGCAGTTATTTGCTAATAATTCGTCTAAGTGAATCGAAATGAAAGTGAAAGAAAAAGGAAGAGTCGAGGTCTGAGTAAAGGCACTTTGAAGTGGCCGACGTCTGACTAAGTCGACCGAAGATAGAGAGGAGAATAGGAACGGATAAGGCTTTGTAGGGACTGTTTGGGCCGGATTTACAAGTTGTGCTGCAAATGCGCACGGTGCAGAAAGAGGTAGAAGCGCAATTTTACATTGACAAGGTTATCAATACTTTCTGTGTCTATGTTCTAATTCACTATAGGGTTGGTCACTACAACGCAACGAAACTTGATCAAGATAAAATGTTTGTTCACAGGTGTAGGTGTGATCCTATTGAGAGTGGAGTGACAGTTACCTACTTGCTTTCCTGACAAAGGACTTTCCTGGTTTCCTTGTAGTGCCCTTGTAAACAGACTACTAAAGATAATACTGAGCACGTATTTTCCTCTTATACCGTTTATGTAGAGGGAAGAGATGAATTCTTCTTTGATGGGGCAGTGACCCCGGTAACCATGCTCTAGTCCAGAACCTAGTGAAAGTTGTACTGACCTACCCTACAAGAAGTAGATTAAGGTCATCTACATAAAACAAAGGGTCTTCAAGAATATTCGGTTTGTCTGCTTGAATAATAATGGAAACGTCTTCAATCATGAAAAGCGTTAGAATGTTGTTTTAAGATCTGCTTTTATCATACCGGATGGTATATCAGATGATACTGGTCCTATTAATATAACCTAAAGCCTATCTCTCAATATTCATTTCCCCGCTGGGTCTGAAAAGACATACAAGGCTTTGGTGTATTAAAGCAGAGCCTTAGCTGACCAATTCATTATTATCACTGGTGGACATGTTTTGAACTTTTATCTGGCTCTATTCATCTTACTAGCTCTCGCCGTTCCAAAAGCCTATTTCACTCATGCCTTTCATGTCAAGCCATTTACCTTCTCGAGATAGTAATTCTTTAATTTATTATAAGATGAATATAATTTTTGTGAATTTTAAAATAATACATGTTAGAAGAAACAAACGAGGGGGGGGGAGGGGAGGGAGAGAAGAAAGGAGGAAGGTTAATTGTAGCATGCTGGTTAGCATAACAGCTTTCTATGCCTAAGGTCCCGGGTTCAAACCCGCAGGTGGTAGTAAAAATCCTTAGTTATGCAGTCCTTCGGAGAGGACGTTAAAAAGTGGTCCCGGGCCTGTGCGATGTCAGGTACTCGTTACAAATTCCAATCCTAATTAAACCTGAAAAGGCAAAATTCAGGACTCCTACTGTAGCATCGTCCGATTAGCCAGAGCAGCATAAAGGTACGTTAGATTAATAAAAAAAAGAAACAAACATAAATAAAAAGTATAAACATATAAGAAGAAATTCGCAGAACAAAATTATAAAAAAAATATCAAAATACTTTTGCTCTTTTCTCCTAAAGTTATTCATATAATTCGTTCAACATTATTTGTTTACCGATTTATCTGATTTTACCCAATGTCAATAAGACAATACAGTTATCTCGAAAATTAAAGGTACTTGAGAAGATGACCATTTTAAAAATATGCATTTAAGCCCTGCTAAACTATTCCAATCAGAATGAAACCTACATCATATTAAAGCGCATTAAGTTTTACATCGCTATAGTGAGTTTAATCAAAATTGTTAAAACGTTACTTAGGAAAATCTTAAAAATGTGCAAGATGCATAGGGTAAATTTACTCTTCTGGTTGGCCGATTTGATGAAAGAGTTGCTGAGCGTTTGAGGAAAATACCTCCTAAAATATGAAATTTCGTTTTATACAACTTATCGTTAGTGAACTTGATTTTTTATATGTATAATAGTTTTGTATAAGTGCGATCTGTAAAAATAGTTTTGTTTTTCTCTAATCTCACTATACTTTCTTCTCATTCATAACATTACTTCAAAATTTTAAAACTTTTGGAAGGCTGTACTTTTAATCTTTTCGATTGTATGCTTTTTTAAGAAGATGACATAGGATAAAATGTACCTAGCCCATTTCCTCTTGTTGATTCTCAGACACAATAGGAGACGGTAAGGTCGAGACGCACATGTAGGCCATTGGGTAAGGCGAGGGAATGAATGGTTGTGATGAGATGCATCCCTTACCTTATTTGTTATGGAGTCAAGAATCGGCCGCTGGCTGGCCTCCACATGTGGCGAACCTTGTAAACAACAAACATATAGGTTCAATGACACTGCGTACAGTAGGTCCTTTACGCACCTCCCACCAAACAGTTCTTGCATCTGCGTCAACTCGCGAATTCTCCCGAAATATTCCTAAAGATCGACTGGAAAGGGCTATTTATGCTCTAAAACGAGCTTATGATGCTTATTGACTATGGATAAAGGTGATACAGATATGCCGCTCACTTAGTCCCCTAGAGGTAACTTAGATGCTGTATAAATAAATTGGTTGTTGGATAACTGATACTGGAGTTCTTATTGATTTTGATTTCCGAAATGTAATGAAGATCTAAAATACACACACCTATATATATATATAATACAACCCATGAAGGGCCCTGGGCTCAGTATATATAGAGATTAGTACTGTTTAACGACCGTGTGCAATGAGGTAATTACGCCTTTGTAATTCTCAGGCTCTAGGTTTTCCCCCATTTTTTGGGTATTCGCTTTATTAAGGCTGGGTCTGATCCAGGAGGGTCTCCATATCCCAGGATTGCAACCCCGGCTGAGATAACAGAATAAGAGAGATACACTTTATTGAATAAGTGATGCAGCCCAACTTAATTGGGTTACTTTTACACAGCTTACTTATTTTTCCTTATAGGCCTAATTTTAATATAACAAATATCAATATACAATAAACAAAAAAATATTTTAATTTTTTTTTTCTTACATTAAAGGGAGCGGGGTGGTCTGGTGGATAGAGCGCTAGTCTACAGTTCTCCGGGTCCTGGGTTCGAATCCTGGCTGTAGCAGAATATTATTTACTCTGTTAATTCAGTCGAGGGGCGACCCTAGGGTATGGAGACCCTCCTGGGGCAGACCCAGCCTCTTTGAAGTGGGTACCCGAATTGGAGAAAAACCTGGCGGCTGAGCGTGATCAAGGTCTAATCTCCTGATTGCACAGCCGTTGGCCTAGAAACAGTACAATCTCTACATGTACTGAGCCCAAGACCCTTCATGGGTTGTAGTGGAACGGTTTTTTTTTTTTTTTTTTTTTTTTCCTTACATAAACAATTATTTTTCATCTTTTTTTTTTCCTTTTCTGACTAGTCTCTCATATTAATCCAAATACACACACACACACTCTCTCTCTCACACACACACACACACACACACACACACACACACACATACACACACACACAATTAATATTAATCAGTGGCAACAGCGATAGGAGGCTGCAGACTACGGAAGATGGACTCAAAGGTTAACACCAGATGTTGGTTTGTGGTATTTAGTCGCCGGCATGGCGAGGTGGATTTTTATCTAACCCAACTGTTGACCGGACATGGATGCTTCAGAGCATACCAATACCGATTTAAATTGGACAACACTGCAGAATGTCCCGGGTGTCAGACTTTTGAGGAAACAGCGGATCATGTATTTTTCGCTTGCATTCGCTTAGCGGAAGAAAGAACTGTATTGGAGAGAGTGTGCGAGGGAAGCATCACACCAGAAAATATAGTGAACCATATGCCTTGCTCGGATCGGGATACAGCGAAGAGATCACCACAGTCGTCCTTAAGAGGTTGAGAGCGGAAGAGAGGGCCATAAGGCGTCAATAATATGGAAAAATGAAATCGGTGGAAGAGGACAACGAGGCGGCACTCAGCCATTTCCCTCCACGAAGTTATGCCTATCGGTGCACACTGGGGCGAAACACCAAATTATTGGACATTGTAGTATTATGACTAGACTGTTGGGCGTACGAAAAAAGGTTAAACGTAGACCCCTATTATTCTTTAACGAGGAATTGATTTATGTATTCAGATTTTAATTTTGATGTACAGGATTGACCCAGAAGACACTTTTTTTTATTATTATGTTGTTATTTTTTAAATTGGAACATTGTGATTTGACGTGGTAAATTGATTCCACACTCTATTTCCAGCAACTTTTACTAAGGACACATTTTTTTATAAGAGTTTTATAACTTTATACAATTTTATAAAACCGTATAAAAGGATAAGGGGGAGCCCGTGGGTGAGTGGCTAGCTTGCTAATCTCTCATGCTACAGGTTCTGAGTTCGAATCCCAGTCCCGGCGGGGCTTTTATAAGGAGTAAAAAAAAAGAAAGTGGATTCACTCACAACCTCTTCCCCGGGTATGTGAGACTCGTCAGCCAAAGGGTGGCCACTCACAAAATTAGTCGTAGGGAGTGATGACCCTACACTAAAAATTGCATCGTGAAACGTGAGTGTAAACTCCTGCGAGTTTACACCGCGAGGCCCAGGGTCTACACGGCCTGTCACACGCGGAATTTATATAAGTCGCGCCACTGGATGTATTAAAGGATTACGGAGTTGTTGGGCAAACCAACCCCTCCCCCCTTTTCCAAATAGGTTTGTGTGTGTGTGTGTGTGTGTGTGTTAACTCCCGAATCCCGAAAACTACAAGTCCTATGAAACTGAAATTTCATATTTAAGACAACTATACAACCTTAACTTTAAGACAACCTAAGATGTTACGGTAACTTTTTCATAAAAATGTGCAAACCAAAACAGCCACTTTATACCATGCATTTTGCACGTTTACGATTAAGTAAAAATCTTTGGTTATTTTGTCCTTTAAAAGAGGCTGTTACGCTAGCCACTACTCCACAGGTGACCCTCGATACATTCAACAAGGTGTTTGAATCTGCCGGGTTTGACTTTGGACCCGTGACCTTGGACATATTAATCTTTAACACCTTGCTGAATGCATACAGAGTCACCTGTGAAGTAGTGGCTAGTGTAACAGCCTCTTTTAATGGACAAAATAACCAAAGATTTTTACTCCCTAAAAGCAAATATAGGGCCATCTGCCAGGTATGAACTCGCTATCTAGTGGATAGAAGGATGTTATGCGAGCCACTGCACAACAGGTGACCATCGATACATTCAACAAAGTGTTTGAATCTGCCCGGTTCGAACCCGTGGCCTTGGACATATTAATCTTTAACACCTTTCTAAATGTATCCAGGGTCACCTGTGGAGTAGTGGCTAGCCATAACAGCTCCCTATGCTTAAGGTAGCAAGTTCAAAACCAGCAGATGGCCCTATATTTGCTTTTAGGGAGTAAAAATCCTTGGTTATTTCATCCTTTAAAAGAGAATGTTATGCTAGCCACTACTACAAGGTGTTAAAGATTAATATGTCCAAGGTCACGGGTCCAAAGTCAAACCCGGCAGATTCAAACACCTTGCTGAATGTATCGAGGTCCACCTGTGGAGTAGTGGCTAGCATAACAGCCTTCTATGCTTAAGGTCGCAAGTCCAAAACCAGCAGATGGGCCTATATTTGTGCACCACAGATGCCTCTTAAAAGATTTAACAAGTGGAACTGGTAAAAGACTCCCGCTGCACCGTCGGATTAAGCGCAGTAACATAAAATGACGTTAAATGGATAAACAACAGCAAGATTCAATAAAAAGGTTCTTGGTAGCAAAACCTCATTAAATTGACTGTATAAAATGGGTACAAGAAATTATGAAATTGACTGAAAAAATTATGAATTTGATTGAAAAAATTATGAATTTGACTGAAAAAATTATGAATTTGACTGAAAAAATTATGAATTCGATTGAAAAAATTATGAATTTGACTGAAAAAATTATGAATTTGACTGAAAAAAGCCAATGTTTAAATTTTCTTCTTCTAAAGTATCTTAAATTTTGTACATTCGAAAAAATTAAACATTTCATGATGTTAGCATTGACTAAAAGCCGCTAAATATATAAGTTGAATGAATTTGATAATAAAATGAAAGAGAAAAGTGCAAAATATTTTTTAATGTAATTTTAGTTTTGTTTTTAAAGACGGAGTAGAGCTTTGGGGCTCTACTAAACCATCAAATTCTTCCCGCATCCAATCCTTACAATCCAAAATCCTTCGTAAAATCCTCAATGCTCCTTACTATGTCACGAATAAACTTATCCATAAAGACCTTAATGTTCCCTATGTTACTGATTTGGACCGGACCAGGTATCAATCCTTTCATGACAAACTCCATTCTCACTCTAACCCACTAGTTTCAATCCTTTCTTCCTCTTCAATTCCGGATAATCCTCCGAGGCGCCTGAAAAGGAAATGGCCCCGGGACCTTCTAGTTTAAACTATTTTTAGAGTGCTGCCACTGGGTAGTGTCTCTACATGTTTTTCATGACAGTTTTGTATATTACCATCATATTTACTAGATGTATTTTTATTTAATACAGTTGTAAATATCAATAAATATGTTTAAAAAAAAAAAAAAAAAAAAAAAAGTTTTTAAAGATAAGTACCGTGTTATATATGTATAATATACCGTTGGAAAGCTACAAATTTTAGAAAAAAATATTATTTTAAGTTGTAAAATGTAACGGAGAGTGATGAAAAGCCGATAAAATTTACTGATTGTTTTAGGTAATAACATAGCAGATTATTTAATAAAACACTTGTTTCTATCTAAAATCAATTTAATTAATTCTTTAAACTAATTTCATCTCTAATAGTATTTAAAAATTCTTAAATTGATTTTAACAAGGGTGGTAAGTGAAAGTCGTGTGTTGCGCGCACCGATTTTTTAATAAAGCGGTTCTGGTTTACATTGAGAACATTGTCTGGCTACTATACAAAGGTTAATTATATTTTAATATACCATGTAATTGAGTTGGACATTAACGATCGAAATGGATGGAAGAAAGCCATGCCACAGAACAAATTCCATCACTTTGGCTATTTGCTACGGTACTAACCATATACATTATAACGTTAACAGAATATTGATTTGAGATACTACTTTTGTAGGAAGAAGATACACATACAACAAGGTTGGTTACAGTGACAAAGAAGGCAGAACGAATTCTTATGATACCACAAATAAAGGCTTATAAGATTTATTAAAATTAAAAACTTATATTAAAATCTGAGGAGTGGTAGATGTTATGTTATTAACTCGTTCACGCCGGGATGACTCACCGGTGGGTCATACTTGTCTATTCAGTAGGGCGGGGTGACCCACCAGTGGGTCACGCTTAACTATTCCGTGGGGCGACGTGCATCACTGGTGGGTCACTTGTTTTTAGAAAATAAGTTTATTTTTTATTTTTTCTACATTAAATGTTGTAGGAATTAACAAGCACATGGGTTTATTTATTAAATATTTTAAAGCTTTCAACATGCTCCCACAAAGGAATCTTATCGGTTAATTTCATTTGATTATTCTACTTAAAGAATTTTGTTTAGCTGTGCGTGATTTCATTTCATACTTTTATCCACATAAATAAGAATATAATATATAATATAAGAATTATTTTTAATAATAAATAATAATAATAGGCTTACCGAACCCGAAGGTTCGATGCCGATACCACCAAACTCCGCCTGCACAGACTCATCCAATGTTCACCGTTCAACCCCAAGCCCCCCAAGATCAGCCTTAACGCAATCCTCCCTTCGACGCTTCGTCCTACCTTTCGGACGCATACCAGTCGGATCAGCGAATACCAACTTTCTCGGAATCCGATCCTCACCGAGCCCAACATCGTTACTCGAACATTTGAGTCTCCGCGATGCTATCAACTCAATTATATTCATAGGGTACAAGCTCCGCAATTCCGCGTTGTGCAACCTTCTAAACTCGCCAGTGGCCTCATCTCTCTTCGGACCAAATATTTTACGCAGTACTTTATTTTCGAAAACCTTAAGCCGTTGTTCATCCTTCAAAGTAAGCGACCACGTTTCAAAACCGTAAAGAACCGTTGGAAGAATAATAGTTTTATAAATTCTAACCTTTGAGTTTTTAGACAGAAGCCGCGAGCTAAGTAATTTAGCAACTGAATAATAACACGCATTTCCCACCTTTAACCGGGACTTTATTTCTTCCTGGATTTCATTTTTTCTTGTTATCATTGAACCTAAATACTTGAATTTCTCTACGTGTTCAAAAGTAAGTCCTGAAATATTAATATCATCAAGATCGCCACCATTTCTGCTACTAATCATATATTTCGTCTTATCGGTATTTAATTCGAGACCTATTTATTATTTTTAATAATAAATAATAATATAAGAATTATTTTCATAATAAATAATAATATAAGAATTATTTTCAATAATAAATAATAAATAAGAATTATTTTCAATAATAAATAATAATATAAGAATTATTTTCAATAATAAATAATAATATAAGAATTATTTTCAATAATAAATAATAATATAAGAATTATTTTCAATAATAAATAATAATATAAAAATTATATAAGAATATTTTTAAATATTTCCATAATAACTGCTTTAAGTCATATGTGTATGTCAAAACTGTTATCAAAACAATAT
Source organism: Piezodorus guildinii (assembly GCA_023052935.1). Taxonomy (NCBI): domain Eukaryota; kingdom Metazoa; phylum Arthropoda; class Insecta; order Hemiptera; family Pentatomidae; genus Piezodorus; species Piezodorus guildinii. The sequence continues at coordinate 161,169,035 of CM041293.1, read as the reverse complement.
CACATTAAACACGTTGGAACTTGGAACAGTGTGGCCCCGTCCCACGAAGTAGCTAACACAGTCCCGCCTCACGGGAAAAAACGTAGATATTCGGCCCGGCGTGAACGTGTTAAATATATAATTAAAATAATAAAATTGTTTGGAAGAAAGAAATTAATACCAAGAAAAAAAAAACTACTTTAGCTGTTCAGAATATAGTAATGATGCGTTACTGGTCAAATGGCTCTCCAAGTAGGTGTTAGGCCGAGATCACGCACAACCTGCTAGTTTTCCCTCAGGTGTAAATATTTTTAGAAGATCCTGAACGTCAATCCACGGTTGATACAGTACAATCAATAATTATCCTACCACAAACAAACTAGAACCTGATTACTTGATTAGTAGCCCAGAGAATTATTCGATAAGAATAGTAATATAGATGTAAAAAATCTGGTGCGCGAACATACGACTTTCACTTACCTCCGTTGTGAAATCAATTTAAGTATTTTTAAATACATTTAAATAAATTGTTACAAAATTAATAATTTTGAATTTCAATAGAAACGTGTGTTTTATTATATAATCTATTATATTTTTATATTTTCTACAACAATCAGTTAGTTTTATCGGCTTTTCATCACTCTCGATTAACCTTTAAAATTCTGTATATTAAATAATATTGGGTTATGTCACATGAAATGTCCGTTTTCATGGTAAAGGATTTTTATTAAAAATACGATATGAAAACAAGATAATTTTATTCGAAGTATTTACCTTATTTTGTCTACACATTTTTCCCAACGTGACACCAACTTTTTTATCCCTGAACTGAAAAACTCTGAGCTTTGAAGTGAAACAAAATCTGAAAACGCACTTTTCACTTGATCATCATTTTTAAAACGTTTTCCTTTGACGAAGTTGTCTGAATTCCTGAACAGATGGTAATCTGTTGGAGACAAGTCAGGAGAATATGGTGGGTGCGGAAGAACTTCGTAGCCCAGTTCTTTCAATTTTTGCACGTATGTATTGAAACATGGGGTCTTGCTGCCGCTCAGTTAGATCATGAGGTACCCATGTATCGAGCTTTTTTACTTTCCCAATCCACTTTCAATGGCTGGAAACGGTAGATGCACTTGCATTTAGTTGTGCTGAGAGTCCTTTAACTGTTTGGTAGGGGTTTCCTTCTACTGTATGTTTGAGGACATCGTTGTCTATTACAGACGGAGGTCTTTCTCGGGGCAAGTTTTCCAAGTCGGTATCCCCAGCAGAAAACTTAGCAAACCAACGGCGAATGGTCCGTTCATTAACACTACCTTCTCCAAACGCCTTGCAAATATTTCTTGGGGCCTCAGCCGCTGAATGGCCGAGTTTAACATCGAACGAAAATATTAATCGAAAATCGTGTGTTTCCATGTTTATATTTGGAGGTATACTAAAAAGTGGGCAATTGATTGGGAAGCTAATGTTTATAATACAAAGGTAGAGGATTAGTAAAACGGACATTTCATGTGCAACAACCCAATATTTTTTCTAAAATCTTTAGCTATCCAACGGTATGTTATACATCTTACATACAAAGTGAGAAATAAATTAACATCATAAACACAATCATAACTATTTACAATCTGCTAAAGGAACCCCAGCCTGAGCCTTTCTCTCCACTTATAGAGAGAAAAGCGGAATCCAAGAGATATAAATCATCACACATCTCTTTTATTCCATATTTATTCCAGGCACTATCTGTTTACCGGTTTTTGTTAAGGTACTTTTATAGATTCTGCGTCTTCGCCCAGGAGAGAGCGGCGTGGTCTAGTGGATAGAGCACTAGTATACTCTTCCCCGGGTCCTGGGTTGGAATCCCGGCTGAGGCAGAATATTATTTATTCTGTCATATCAGCTGGGAGAGACCCTTGGGTATGGAGATGCTCCTGGGGCAGACCCAGCCTCTACAAAGTGGGTATCCAAAAAAAAATCTGGTGCGCACAATACACTTCTTTCACTTACCTTTATTATTTATATCAATTCAAGAATTTGTTTTATAAATAAATTTATAAACGAAAATAAATTGTTAAAGAATTATTATTTTTTTTCCATTTATTGAGATTTACAACTGTATTAGTAAATACATCAAGTAAATAAGCTGTCAGACAAATTGTTAAAGAATTATTATTTTTTTTCCATTTATTGAGATTTACAACTGTATTAGTAAATACATCAAGTAAATAAGCTGTCAGACAATGTAATGAAGAGAAAATGCCCATTGGCATCGCTCCACTATGAATCTAGAAGGTCTATTAAACTAGAAGGTCTCGAGGCCATCTTCTTTTCAGGCACCTAGGAGGACTGTCAGGGATAGAAGTGGAAGCAAGCATTGAAACTAGTGGATTAGAGTGGGAGTGGAGTTTGTCATGGAAGGATTGATACCTAGTTCGGACCAAATCAGCTACAAAGGGAATATTAAGGTCGTTATGGATGAGCTTGTTCGTGACAAAATAAGGAGCGTTGAGGATTTTTCGAAGGAATTTGGATTGTAAGGATTGAAGACGGGAATAATTTGATGGTTTAGTGGAGCCCCATAGCTCAAATCCGTAATTTTCAGATAGGTCTTATGATGGTCATGTAGATGAGTCTTTTGTATTAAAGTGGAATTTTAGAGCGTTTGTCTAGTAAGTGTTGAAGTAACCAAAAGCGGCGAGCAGTTTCTTGTCGTTTCAGTCTAGTGTGCGGATTCCATGTTAGACGTTTGTCAAGTAGAAGTCCTAGGTAACGGATCTGTTCAACTGGAACAAGCGGAATATTATTAAAGGATACTGTCTGGCAGGACGTCATAGGTTTACGACAAAGGGTAAAGGTTATTTGGTGGGATTTGATGGAATTTATTTTAATTCTCCAATTCTGACACCATACCTCAAGGTCTTGGATGTGGTATTGAAGAGTTTGAGAGGCAATAGTCGGATCATTATTGACTGATAACACACAAGTGTCATCAGCATAGGTAGAAAGGAAGGTGTTAGGATGGGTTGAGATATCAGCTGTATAGACTGTGTAAGGATCCTAGGATACTGCCTTGAGGAACGCCGGCAGACTGAGTAAATAGGGATGAATAAGAACTAGTGATTTATTTTGAAGGATCTTCCAGAGAGGTAAGACTGGATAATGAGGTAGTATGTAGGAGAGAGGAATTTACGGAGTTTGTATAGCAGTCCAGGGTGCCAGACTCGGTCAAAGGCCTGTAAGAATTATTTAAATTGGATTTGAATAGAAACATGTGTTTTATCAAATAATCTATGATATTATTATCTACGACAATCAGTTTATTTTATCGGTTTTTCATCACTCTCCGTTAACTTTTGCTATAGCATGTATAATATAATATTCTTTCTAAAATCTTTAGCTTTCTAACGGTATATTATACATGTATGTTACTCTTCTTAAGTTCAAAAACAAATAATTGCATTATAAAAATATTTTTTCAGTTTTCTCGTTTAGTTGGATATCGAATTCGTTCAACTTATATATTTACCCTAATCAGACGATATGGTCAATTTTTTCGAATCTACAAAATTAAATGTACTTTAGAGGAAGAAAATTTAAACTATCGGCATTTAAGCCCTGTCAGACTATTTCAATGAGAATGAAACCTACATGATATTAAAACCCGTTCAATTTCACATCGATGTAGCGAGATTAATCAAAGCGAAAGTAAAAATGGGGAAAAACCTAGCGGCTGAGGTGATCTTAGCCTAACTACCGCCTTAAACGGCCGTTGGCCCAGAAACAGTACAAATCCTTATACTATATCTACTGAGCAAAAGAAACTTTATGGGTTTTAGAGATACAGGTAGTGGTAGTCTTCGCCCAGCAGTATCAAAATATCGGCATACACTAGAACCGAATTTTACCACCGTGATTCAAACATTTCTCAGCAAGCACCACCTCTTCTATGATATATTCTAAAGCAAGGAAATCTAAATAATAATACCCCTTGTTGTAATAACTAGTTTTATAATTGTTATCGTTTTATAAGTTTTTTAATAACACCAAAATATCCCAATTTTATGACGAGTTGAAGTGGCTTAAACCTCCCAATCCCAAAGTATTTTCTTGCGTCATTCCTTTATCAAGTTATCCAATCCCGCTGTCCATCATACATTTTTGACCTCCAACAGTTCAAATCCTCTGTCCATACCCGTTGTACAAACTCGATACTTTCGGATTTATATAGTACGGCCCACCGAACTGCACATTTCGACAGATCCTTTCTTATTCGTTCTTCCTAGAATTCTATCGGAATTCTATCCCTCCTTCCATCCGTCACTCAATTCTCTTCCTACCTTCAAGTCCCGCATATTTGATCACTTAATGATGAATATACAGGCTCAATAGAATGGAAAATACGTTTTTATTTTTGTTTATGTTTATTTATTTAACGTCACTTTATGCTACTATGGCTAATCGGACGATGCTACAGTGGGAGTCCTAAATTTTGCCTATCCAGGTTTTATTAGGATAGGGATCTTTAACGAGTACCTGACATCGCACAGGCTCGGGACCACCTTTTAACGTCCCCTCCGAAGGACGGCGTAACTAAGGATTTTTTACTCCCATTAAAAAATCCTAGGACCACCTGCGGATTTGAACCCGTGACCTTTAGCATGGGAGGCTGTTACGCTAGCCACCCAGCTACAAGTGATCCCGCGTTTTTATTTTTTTTTTATCGTTGTTTTTGTTTTGTTCTCATTTAAATATGTCTATTTTATATAAGTAATTATTAACTTGTTAATATGAATATAATTGACTCTAAGACTCCAAAGCACATTATGTACATTCTGTATTTTTTATTCTAAAGGGACATGTCCCAGGATAATGAAGAATTTATTTCTTATTATTTCAGAATTTCGCACTTCCTCAGCTTTCGCTGGGAATTTTCACCTACTCAACTCGTTCTATCATACAATGTAGCTTTTTGTCATATTTTTCAAGAAATATTAAACAATGGCAACTTGTTAGGCTAAAGTTAGAATTATAGTTGATATTTTTTAAATATCTAAGTAATGACAAATATTGAGGTCAATAATTAAGATAAAAACTATCCTATCTTTTAAGTTGGACAAAACAGCAGATACTTACGAAGTTTGATCGAATTCGGTTCAGTAAATTCAGAGTTTATGCCGAACAAACATCGAAAACGAGATTCATATATATATATATATATATATATATTATATATATATATATATATATATTAATATTTATAAAACACATGTTTCTATCGAAAATCGGGATCACTTGTAGCTGGGTGGTTAACATAACAGCCTCCTATGTCAAAGGTCACGGATTCTAACCTGCAGGTGGTCCTAGGATTTTTTAATGGGAGTAAAAAATCCTTATTTATGCCGTCCTTCGGAGGGGACGTTAAAGGGTGGTCTCGAGCCTGTGGATAGGCAAAATTTAGGACTCCCACTGTAGCATCGTCCGATTAGCCATAGTAGCATAAAGTGACGTTAAATTAAATAAACAAACAAAATCTATCGAAAATCAATTTAATTAATCCTTTAAACTAATTTCATCTCTGACGGTATTTAAAAATTCTTAAATTGGTGTTTAAACAGTCGTGGTATGTGCGCGTGTTTGCACAGCCAGATTATTTTCCCCTTTCTTTTGTGATAGATTCTCTTGTACTACCATTGGGTGACTTGTCAAGCTGATGATGTGGAAATATTATTAACATGAGCTCCTTTGAAGATTATATACCATAGACTGGAGAGGCTGAAGGAGGCAGGGGACGGGCGAGGCAGCGGAGGAGAGGTGGGAGTGCACCGGCTGCCGAATGCAGTCCTCCGGGCGGTGCATGTGCAAGCGGGCTACGTGGGCCTTTTTTCGGCAGTGCAACCGCCTCGCCAAAAAAGTAAGTAAAAAGATTAAAACAATGGCTGCCTTGGGGTTGGCTTTATTAGCAGTGAGGGCGGGTGTTGAACTCCCCGTCTAGACGCCTGTGCCCCCCTCCACTCCGCTCACCTTGGCTCTCCAACATCCTTCCATTCTCATTTAAATATCTTAGCTCCATGGAGCAGTGCGGTCTACCTCGTCTAGGGCAGCCACTTCATCATAGTTCCCTTCCTCCTCTATTTATTGCCCCTTGTCAGGGAACTCTGTCTGGCATTCCACCTCCAGCCAGTCACCGGTCAGCGCCTTTCTATCCTCACTACGGCGCTCTTTCCAAGCAACTCGTGAAAAAATTGTATCTATAATAATAATAATAATTTTAAATAATGTACCATGTAACTCTAATCTGTTATGCACTAGAGCTGAAAAATCCGAAAATACCAAGAACTCGCTCTTGAACTAAAATCACTTTACCACCTAGAAAAAGTAACAACAACTCCAACTGTTCTCTCTTCGAATGGCCTAATCCTAAAAAGCACCAGAGAGGGCACAGCAGAACTTGGCCTAGACCTAAAGAATCTAAAATTAGCACAGAAAGCAGTTCTGCTGGATATCTGCAAAATTGTGAGAAAGGTTTTAAATAAGTAAAAATTCTACTTTCCCTTGACTTTTGCCCGGAAAGTAGATGATATTCCAGTTATCTGAGAGGAAGAAAATAAAAAATAATAATGATAATAAAGTTACAAACTTAATAATAGTGGAACTTTAATCTCTCATGCTATACATGGATGATTTAAAATTGTATGCAAGAAGTGACAAAGAGCTGAAAAACATGATACATATGGTTGAGTCATTTAGTAATGAAATTGGTATGACTTTCGGAATAGAGAAGTGTGCTGCAATTCATTTTAAAAGGGGAGTGGTAACAAAATCGGAAAAAATCCGAAAATATCAAGAACTCTCTCTAGAACTAAAATCCCTTTACCACCTAAAAAAGTTACAACAAATCCAATAGTTCTCTCTTCGAATGGTCTAATCCTAAAAAGCACGGAGGGCACAGAAGAGCTTGGCCTAGACCACAAGCATCTAAAATTAGGACAGAAAGCAGTTCTGCTAGATACCTGCAGAATCGTAAGCAAATTTTTAAATAAGTAAAACTTCTACTTTCCCTCGATTTTTATCCGGGAAGTAGATGAAGCTCCAGTTACCTGATAGGAATAAAATAAAATAATAATAATTATTTTAAATATATATATATATATATTTTAGGAAGCTTCTCTACGTGTATATCATGTCATTGTATTATATAACTATCACATTTACTTGATGTATTTTTTTTGTTAATACAGTTGCAAATACCAATAAAAAGTTTTTTAAAAAATATTTGTTTAATAATAATAATAAATTTTGTCTCATCGGATGATTGATTTTTGATTTTCATTGATTTGATCAAAAAACTGTTTCTGAAAACAAAAGGAAATACCAGGAGCTGGCAGAGGAACCTAAGCAACTCAATAGATTAGAGAGCTGCGGGATTTACCCAATTTCACTATCTTATAATTGCCTGATTCCAGAGAGTACGCTAGAATCAATCCAACGACTAGAGCTACCTATAAAGATTCTAACGGAGATTCAGCGAGCAGTCGTTTTAGGAACAGCAGCCACTGTTCGAAAAAAATTAAATATAACACAGTCAGAGCCTAATCCTTGACTCATACGAGTTTCAAGTTCCTTTTTTTCTTTGGATGATTTAAAAACCACAACTTTTTTCACATTTATAGATCGATACTCTTGAAATCTCAATCACTGACAGGCTGAAGGCTACACGATTCAGTGGGTACCCGAAAATTAGCAAAAAAACATGGCTTCTTGGAGAGATATCTGCTAATCGCCTTCTTGCCCGGCCATAAAACACTATGAATCCCTTCTTTGGTTTGGTTGGTCTATCCATCGTCGTATAATATAGTCGAGCTCACTTCATGCTACTGTATGAATCCTATGTTACTAATAGGACTACAGTGAGAGTCCAACATTTAGCATATCCAGGTTTAATTAGGAAAGGATCCCCGTATTTACTTAACTTATAAACCTCCATGGTATAAAATATGATGGTTATGTCAGCTGCTAAATAATTATTATTGCGCTAAATCATTGTATCTTCAACGAGGTTTTGGCTGATAAGTGACCCAAATAGAGACAAATAGGATTTTATATACACACACACACACACACACACATATATATATATATATATATATATATATATATATATATTTATATTACGTAATTATAGATAGAGTAACGATAAGACGTATTTTATAGTTACCTAACCATAAACGTATATATATATATATATATATATATATATATATATATATATATATATCCTTCCTTTCGAAACCCGTAAGCTCATGCTAAGCTCCTTAATATTTCCCTACTTTGACTACTGCTGTACGATGTATGGAGGTGTCTCTGGGGATCTCGAGGTAAAACTAAAACGAACGTTTAACTGCTTTATACGTTTCATCTTGGACACTGGGATTGGATAACTTGGTAGAGGAAGGATGCCAGGAAGTACTTACGGCGGTAGGAAGGGTAAAGCCACTTCAACTCTTCGTAAAATCGGGTGATAGAGGTGTCTCAGTAAGAGATAAAAATGAGTTAAACCATTAAAGTATTAAATAAATTAAATTTATGTAGAAAGATGTCTTTATCAAAAAATCTATTATATTATTATCTAAAATAACCATTTAGTTTTATCGGCTTTTTGTCACTATTGCAAAACCAAAATGCAGAAAATGTCAAGACGGCAGAGTGTATGAGAAATGTTCTGATTAACAAATTCAATCGACATTGCCATTTTCATATTTGGATCGACTACAGTGGTGGACCAAATCATAAACGTCGGGTTATCCATTAATCCCTAAACCTAAATTTTATTTAATCATGCAAACACTAATAACAGTATCAATCGTTATGCTCTCAACTATGGCATAACAAAATTTTAGTTTACTTTTTGTTTGCTTTTTTATAATAAATAATACTTTTTTAAAAGAAAATGAAAATTAATTTTTCAGAATCAAGGAATAAAAATTAAATTTTATTTATATTGTGTATTTTCCTAAATCCAAGAGGAATGGTTTAGGAAGAAACTGCTAACCCGCAACACCAAGAGGCTAGGAACTAATTTATTGCATGAGGATAGCCCAGAAACGGCGCTCTCAAATCAAAGGATTGGTAAACAATATGTTATATATAATGTAGTATACGAGTATATATTACATATAATTTTACAAAAAGATATATTTTTATAATTTTTAATTGTTTAATTTGGAAATAATTATTGTTTGTATCTTTTATATGAAATTACACCTTTAATACTTAGTAAAGAGCCTCGGCTTTCGATATATGAATGAAAAATAATTTTTATTCTGGGACAATTGTATGAATGTAATTCTTTAGCAATATTATTATTGCCCATAGTGACAAATTGTAATATATCTGTAAAAATAAATAAAGTATTATGGGACAGAATGTCCTCTGAGAATAATATATAAGTACAATTGTGAAATTCCTCTTCTGGCTATACAAAGTTTATAATATTATATAAATCATTTATATACATAATAAATAGCAAATAATGATGAGTTCATATTTATGTACAATGGTAATAGTGCTACCTTCAAGAATTTTGAATAACGGAAAGATACTTAAACCATAAAAATCTGGTGCGCGCAACACACGACTCTCACTTACCTCCGTTGTTAAAATCAATTTAAGAATTTTTAAATACATTTAAAATACAAACAAATTGTTAAAGAATTAATTATTTTGATTTCAAAAGAAACATGTGTTTTATTAAATAATTTATTATATTTTTATCTTCAGCAATGAGTTAGTTTAATCGGTTTTTCATCACTATCCATTAACCTTTGAAATTCCGTGTATTGGATAGTCATTTTTCCTAAAATCTTTAGCTATCCAACGGTATATTATACTTCTATATTACTATTCTTGTGTTCGATAACACAAAAATTGCATAAACAATCTGGTGCGGGCAACACACGACTTTCACTTACCTTCGTTTTTAGAATCGATTAGAGAATTTTCAAATATGAGTGAAACCATTAAATAATTAGTTCAATGGAAGTTGTTTAGAAACATGTGTTTATTAAAAAATCTATTATATTTTTATCTAAAATAATCAGTTATTTTTATCGGCTTTTCATCACTCTCTATTATCATTTAAAAGCTTGTGTATGAGATATTATTTTTTTTTAAATCTTTAGCTTTCAAACGGTATATCATACATGTATATTACTGTTCTTATGTTCAAGAACAAAACATTTCATTAAAAATATATTTTTATAGTTTTCTCCTTTAGCTGTTTTTCAAATTCGCACAACTTACATATTGATCTGCTATTTATTAATGCTAACAAGATAATATGGTTATTTTTATAGAATCTACAAAATTAAAGGTACTTAAAATATCATATATAAATATTAGGAGGAAAACTTAAATATCGGCATTTAATCCCTTTCAGACCATTTTAATTTACATGGATATAGCGAGTTTAATCAAAATCGTCGGAACCGTTTTCGAGAAAATCGAAAAAAGGTGCAAGATGCATGGTATAAAGTGCCTTTTCTGGTAAGTTCATTTTGATGAAAAAAGTTTTGTCACGTCTCGGGCGTATACTTGTCTTAAATATGAAATTTCAGTTTCATAGGACTTACCGTTTCCGCCCAGGGGTTACCACACACACACACACACACACACACACACACACACACACACAGACCTTTTTGAGGGACTTGGTTATTTGGGCTCAGAGGACCCTAAAACGTGTATTTCCGTTAAAAACTGGAACTTAATTTTCACGATCGCAATACTTTCCCTTACTATACATAGTAAGTGAAAGTAAAAATATGTTTGCACTTTTCCCCTTTAGTTATTTATCAAATCCGCTCAACTTGGATATTTACCCATTATGTATCAATGCTAAAAAGATGATATTCCAATTTTTTTGAAATCTACAAAATTAAATGTACTTTGGGAGAAGAAGATTTAAAATATCGGCATTTAAGCCGTGTCAGACTATCTCAATCAGAATGAAACGTACATGATGTTAAAGCCCATTAAATTTTACATTGATATAGACAGTTTCATCAAAATCGTTAGAGCCGTTTTTGAGAAAATCGTGAAAGGTGCAAAATGCATGTATAAAGTGGCTCTTTCGGTAAGCTGATTTTGATGAAAAACATTTTGTAACATCTCGGGCGTGTAGGTGCCTTAAAAATGAAATTTCAGTTTCATAGGACTTTTCGTTTACGCGTGGGAGTTACCAAACACACACAGACCTTTTTGCGGGACTTGGTCATTTGCACTCAGGGAACCATAAACGTGGTTTTCCGTTGAAAATCGGAATTCGAAAATGTCCACGATCGCAATACTTTATCTTACTATATATTAAAAAAGTAAGATGAAAATTGAAGAAAATAAAAATGGAATACAGAATAAAAAGGGTAAATAGTTCAACTTAACAAAGGCACAGTGCATTGATATTGTAGAAGATCGATTTGGTTACTATTTTGGTTACTAACTTTGGTTAGGAATACCAGTATAAAGATGTACGAATGACAAAGGATGTCTTAAAGGAAGTACTATGAGGAGGAATAAGTAGGTTTAAGGACTGGGATCTTGTGTAGAGTGGACAGAGGAGAATGGGGTGAACATGTTGTAAATATACAAGCGTTTCTTGGTTCTAAAGGATTGATAAAGGTAGGTTTCTAGGAAGTATTGCCGTCGGAATTTCGGATGAAGCCATTTCAACTCATGTGGAGACATGAGAGTGCCTGGGAATTCCAAAAATGAATCCAATGAAGCAGTTCATTAGTCCCTTTAGCCTCATCACAAGCGTCTCCGACAGTCCTTCAAACACAAGGCATCCATAATCGAAATGAGGAAAGATAAGAGAGGAATTAGGAGCTGGCGGGTTTTAAAGGGTATTAGATCTTAGTCAATGGATCTTCTGAAATTTTCCGGAATATTTGGAATTATAGGAATGATAAATAAAATAAATGATAGAAAGAAGCAAGCAATATTACCCATTAAAATATATCAATCTTACTACCGAAACAGATAGAATAGAATATATTTTATTTGTGAAAGACAAAGTCTTGTAAAAATTTACTACATAAATACAATTCTAAAATAAATATAACCCGAGTCTAGTGCTCTATTACAAAAACATTAAACAAAAGATAAAACAAGTACTCCTTGACAAAATAGTAAACAAAAATAAAACGAACTGGATAAAACAAAATTTTTAACATAATATTGATTACTACACAATATTAAACTTATAATAATGAGATGAGTAAGATGGTTGGGGGTGCGGTCATAAATTAAAAACACACATTTAAAATAAATTTCCGGCGAGTGGAAACCCCAGGAAAATCAGTTTCCACTCGCCTACCAGACGCCCTGATGATGACCCACAATGGGGGTCGAAACGTTGGCAAACAATAAAATAGTTGAAACTATTCAGTTGTTTCATTTAATGACCGCCACCCGGACTAATTCTTTCCAGTATTTACATAATATTGTTTAACTTGGGTGATTTATGGAATACCAGGACTTTGGACTTTTCCACGTTTAAGGTTAGAGAGTTGTTTGAGCAGTATTGCTGCAGGATCTTTCAATTCATTTGCGCACTATGTCAGTTATTATTTAAAAGTATAATATTGTCTGCCAGTAATAACAATATTGTCTTATGATTATGGTCAAGGCTAACTCCTGTGGCTCCGTTATCCTGAAAGAACTGAATAATATCCGACAAGAAGAGGATGAAGAGTGCTGGGCTGAGGCTTTCACCTTGTAGAAATCCAAGAGTTACGGCTATTTCGTCGCCTAGTTGACCATTTATTGAAATTTGGGTAGTAACATTGTCATATAAGTTTTTTATGATTCTAATTACTACCGAAACATATAGAAATATAATACATTATTATATTAATAATGTGAAAGTAAAATACATACGCATATTCTGAAAAAGAAATAACATAATTACTTTATGATTCTAGCTAATTTTTACTCATTAGAAATTTACAGTTTGGAGAGTAATTAAATTGTTTTTTATACTTTTCTGGGAAAATGTATATATTTTTTTATATTTGTAGAATATTTTCCCTAAACCTAACACAGAAATAAAAAGAATAATTGTATAGTAAAATTGGATGATATTTGAAAAAACATAAAAATATATCATAAAAATAAACATTTTACTGAATTTACTGTTCTAGTTTCAATTAATTATGGCTAAGCTTTAGCCCAGTATTTTAGTATCTCGTCCTGTTTCTATAATCATTAAACTATCAACGGTAAATGAATATTGGGGATGTTAGGCTAAGGAGAGAAACTTACAATCCCCGACGGTATAATTAATAAAATACATAAATTGAAAAGTCAGCAGCGAGCACTAATTAATGAATTCATATTTATTAACAATTTTATTTTTAAACGCTGAAAATTATTACACAATAGTTTATTTATTCCAAATAAAAAAAATCTGGTACGGGCAACACACGACTTTCACTTACCTCCATTTTTAACATCGATTAAACAATTTTTAAATACAGTTAGAGATAGAAGTAAGTGAAACTATAAAAGAACTGCTTCAATTGAATTTTTATAAAATATGTGTTTCATTAAAAAATCTATTATATTATTATCTAAAATAATCAGTTAGTTTTATCGGCTTTTCATCACACTTTATTAACTTATACAAGTTTTTGTATAAGATAATATTTTTTTTCTAAAATTTTTAGCTTTCCAACGGTATATCATTGTTCTTATGTTCAAAAACAAAAAAAAAAAATAGTTTTCAGTTTTCTCCTTTAGTTGGATATCGAATGCGTTCAACTTATATATTTACCTGTTTTTTTATCAATGATAACAAGATGATATGGTTATTTTGATAAAATGTAAAAAATTAAAGATACTTTAGAGGAAAAAAAATTTAAGCCTTTCAAACTATTTCAATCAGAATGAAACCTACCTGATATTAAAGCCAATTAAATTTTACATCGATATAGCAAACTAAATCAAAATCGTTAGATCCGTTTTTGAGAAAGGCGAAAAGGTGCGAAATGCATGGTTATAAAGTGGCTCTTCTGCTTATCTGATTGTGATGCAAAAGATTTGGTAACATCTCATGCTTATAGTTGTCTTAAATATTCATAGAACTTTTCGTTTATGAGCGGGAGTTATCACACACGGACATACACACACACGCAGACCTTTTTGCGGAAATTGATCATTTGGACTCAGGAGACCCCAAAACGTGTATTTCCGTTGAAAATTGGAATTCGAAAATTTTCACGACTGCAATACTTTCCCTTACTATATATTTCATACATAGGTAAGTGAAAGTAAAACGCTGAACAGTATTGCATAAAGGTTTATTATTTCCAAAATGGCATATCACCACTGCTAATTTCAAAACGCTATCTATATCTCTGTCAGTACTGAACCACCAATTTTAAAACTTTTTTTTATTTTGTAGATTTAATTCTTTATTATATTAATACGTATTTATTTATTTATTAATTGGGAGAAACGGATTTTTTTCTATTAGTTATTCGAGTTCAACACATCTCAAATTTTTAGGGAGAAGGAGGGGTGAATTTGTTTGTCAATAACATAAGTTAATTATTGAAAATAATAAACCAAAAGCATTTATACTAGACTGCGTTACTATTTTCTTTCGATTTTCATTCCAATAATTCAAGTAAAATTCTCTGATTCCAGAACACCTTACTGACTATATCAATAATTATGTCACCTACCATGCATATCCATCTTAATTATCTTTTTATTTCACCGCTTTTCAGCAGCGTCGTCATAATTTTTTTAAAATGTCATTTTTAAAAAAAAAAACTGTATTCAAAAATATCATATTATTTTTCATCATCAATTGAAAAAGGAGATCTATTTATTCAAAAAAGAAAAGAAACATTTTTTCCAACTTAACCTAAAAGGCGGCCGAAAACTGTTAAGTAAGTTGGAAAAAATGTTTCTTTTCTTTTTTGAATAAATAGATCCCCTTTTTCAATTGATGATGAAAAATAATATGATATTTTTTAATAAAGGTTTTTTTGAAAAATGACATTTAAAAAAAATTATGACGACGTTGCTGAAAAGCGGTGAAATGAAAAGATAATTAAGATGGATATGCATGGTAGGTGACATAATTATTAAAAATAATTAATTATATGTTGTTGTAATTGAATTGTTGAAAATTTATAAATGCAATGAGACTTTAATTGATTACAGAAGCTTGATAATGGCCCTAGAGGTTGAAACGTCGCGATGACTGGATTAAATAAATTGTTTTGAAAAAATATCCAAGAATTTCTTTTGTAAAACGGCCTGATAATTATCGAACAAAGATCAATGTTTTGTTTTTTATCGCGCTTTATAGATTCTAAAAGTTTTTTTTTTTTGTATGTTCAAAAATAACGGTTATGAGTATTCATGGATAAAATTTCAATTTGTTTCTCTTTTTTATAATTATTCGCATTTTTTTTTTTGGTTGAAAACAAATAAATTTGTTATGTATCTTCAAAAATAACTAAGGTATTTTTGGGTGAAAGAAAAATCTGAGTATTGCATACAGTTGAAACATCCAACCTTCTTAGAAACCTAAGTCGATGCCCTATATCCCACTCTTCTACGCCGCAGACGAATGATTCAGTTCTCTTCTAGGAATTCACAGACTAGAGAACGTAAATTATCAGGATTCCGGCTGTAGCTTGTCATTATCATACATTTAAACTGTAGCGAGTTTCGGAATCTGGGAGGGGCAGTTATTAATTTCAATGTCTCTGGTTCTAGTTAAAATTCATTTTTATTTTTTCCCTACTCCTAGCAAGAAAGCGGAACCTATCATTTTCTTACATATTCCTCTTTGCAGGTGAGAATTTCTTTAGAGATACTAAATGACAGCTCCTCTTATATCACGCTACCTTTCATTAGTTCATAAGAGCCGATTTGAATAATTCATATCATAATTTTAACAAACATATGTAGAAAAGAACAATAAGATAGTATTGGGTTGTGTCACATGAAATGTCCGTTTTCAAGGTAAAGGATTTTTATTAAAAATAGGATATGAAAACAAGATAATTTTATTCCATGTATTTACCTTCTTTTTCTACACATTTTTCCCAATCTGATACCAACTTTTTTATCCCCGAACTGAAAAACTCTGAGCTTTGAAATGAAACAAAATCTGAAAACGCACTTTTCACTTGATCGCCATTTTCAAAAAGTTTTCCTTTGACGAAGTTGTCTAAATTCCTGAACAGGTGGTAATCTGTTGAAGACAAGTCGGGAGAATATGGTGGGTGCGGAAGAACTTCGTAGCCCAGTTTTTTCAATTTTTGCACGGTATGTTTTGAAACATGCCGCTCAGTGAGATCATGAGGTACCCATGTATCGAGCTTTTTTACTTTCCCAATACACTTTAAATATCTGGAAACGGTAGATGCACTTGCATTTAGTTGTGCTGAGAGTCCTTTAACTGTTTGGTAAGGGTTTCCTTCTACTGTATGTTTGAGGACATCGTTGTCTATTACGGACGGAGGCCTTCCTCGGGACAAGTTTCCAAGTCGGTATCCCCAGCTGAAAACTTAGCAAACCAACGGCGAATGGTCCGTTCATTAAAACTCCCTTTCCCAAACGCCTTGCAAAAGTTTCTAGCGGCCTCAGCTGCTGAATGGCCGAGTTTAAACTCGTACAAAAATATTACTCTATAATCGCGTGTTTCCATGTTCATATTTGGAGGTATACTAAAAAGTGGGTAGTTTATTGGGAAGCTAATGTTTATAATACAAAGGTAGAGGATTAGTAACTGTTTACTTTTAATATGTAAACATTCGAAAGAAAAATAGAAAGACCTGCAAAATCCTTTATGTATTTCAGTAACTATAAAAACGGACATTTCATGTGAAACAACCCGATAGAATTAGTAGGGATCCTTTTAAATGATTTGTAAATGTTTATAGAATAAATGTTTAAATTACATTGCAGAACGTCAAAGTAATGCTCAAATCCTGATGACTGCTCATGCCTTGGTTATGCTCAAACGTCAAATTTGAATAAAACTGCTTTGATTTATTTTTAATGGATTTATACTTCAATTCCTATTGTATTATATTATCTTTACATGTGTGTGTTGTTCTTTCCTTAATACTTGGTTCTACCAAAAATACTGTTACAAAAGTTACTGAAATGTTATGAAAAATACTGTTACGAAATGTTTCATTAGATTCATCTTCGGAGTTTCCGACAGGTATGCCGAGTTGAAGTGGCTCAATCCAGTTTCTCGCCGACATTATTTCCTGAGAGTATTCCTATTCCGCACTTTTGATACCCAAAGTATATCCTACGTTCTTGACCTACTCATTCCTTTTTCATCGGTACATTCGTTTTACACAAGATCCCAGCCCACAAACCTCTAGTTTCCTCCTTATCGAATATCATTCCTTAAAAACTCCTTTAGTTAACGTGCCTCCTCACTTTGGAATTCCATACCTACCTCTATACGCAAAGCATCTTCTTTAACCTCATTTAAAAACAGATTATTCCATCATCTCCTTAGTAATCAATCTTTCGAATAATTGTATTCAAAATTAAGAATAATAGTCATATTTCACTCTGAAATGAGGAATACTACAAACATGTTAACAAAATATTTTATTTTTTTTTATTTCTGTGATTTTATGATATTAGTATGAGGTACAATTATAGTATTTCTGCATGCACAGGTGTTCAGTATTATATAGCCATACATGTATGTTCTATTGTCGTTATAATATACAGACTCGTGGAGTGTTCTTGCAGCCATTGACCGCCAAACATGTTCTAACGCCATAATTAGAGACGTAATAAATGAATGGTGGGAAACAAAAATAATGTCTAAAGTAGTGATTATGATTTGGGTACCATCCCACTGTGGAATTATTGGGAACGAAAGAGCCGATCAAGCAGCTGATTCAGCCAGAAAAGGTGAAGCCGAAGAGATTACTCAAATAAAAGAAACCACAATGGAGGATTGGGTGAATAGCTACAAGAAAGTTCTTCTGAAAGAGTGGGAGGATGGTTGGAGAGAAAAGATATCAAAGTTGAGAACAATTAAATCCGACTGTCAGAAATGGAGAACTAGTGCAAGATCTTCAAGGAGAGAGGAAATTGTTGTATGCAGACTAAGAATTGGGCACTGCCAATTTACGCATGGTTACCTCTTGAGACGCCTGGAAGCGCCAACCTGCGAAAAATGCAACAATTCTCCTCTAACTGTAGAACACTTGCTGATTGAGTGCCCGCTTTATGAGCAGTCAAGAAAAGAGTTGAATCTAAAGAAAGACATTAAAGAAATACTTAAAGATGAGGAAGAAAGTATTAACAAATTAATAGAATTCACTAAAATGATAGGATTCTACCATAGAATATAATTATTTCGATCACGCCAATCACCCTCAAGGGTAGAGGCGGATAAACAAATAAAAAAAAAATAATGCAAATAGTAGTTGCATGTCGTTAATATAATCATATTTACTAATTTTATAAATTATATAAGTGTGACCTTAAGTTTGTTTTTGTAATGTTCTTATTTTTATGCCAGACACAAGATTCAGTTTCTGTACTTTTCTGTTAATCTTAGAGTCAGAAGGTTCCAGAATAAAATTTACTTTTCTTCTTCTTCTTAAAGTTAAACTTTGTTTAAATTCTTAGTTATTATTTATATAATCCTCACCTCTATCAGATTATTTTCTTTACATGTTAGGGTAATTATCCCAATTAATATGTATTTTTCGTTGTCTCAGTTAACATGGAATGGGATGATAAGGAAACCGATAGCTGTGTTCGATTTACACAAAGTTGAAAAATATTCGACACTTAGAAACTTCCAAACGTTTAGCCAACTACCAGCCATATGTTCGTGCATGCACTATAAATGGATATAATGAGACCCTGTATGTATGTGATAGACCTCGGTCACTCCCGCACTGTGAGAACGGCAAATCCAGTTGAAGCAGTGGCTGCTCGAATCAGAAAGTGCTGTTTTGGCGAGGAGTTTGCTTTGATGGCACCAAAAAGCTACATTTTTGTGAAAAAACGCTAAAAACAAGGACGATCTTTTGGAATTTATTGTCAAGCTTAAAATGATACTCGGTTTGCTGGAAGTCATTGGGTTTTCCAGCAGGATTCCGCTCCAGTTCGCAAGACCAGCCAAGAAGCAATGGCTGCAAATGAACAGAACATTCCAGCGTTCATCTCTAGCTCGGGAAACCCTGGTCCGGTGGAATTAAAGAGTATGGCATGTCACAGAGCAAACATTAACTTGGAAAGCCTCAAACAAATCTCTGGTCCGGGCATTAAGCTCATTCCTCGAGAAGTGCTGCGTGCTGCTTTTGATGACAGGCCACGGTGATTAATGCCTTTGTCAAGATAAAAGGAGGCATTTTGAGTATTTTTTTATTTTAGTCTCTATAGATATACATTTGATTTTCAAAAAAAGTTAATTTTTCTGTTGAAATCTGTATATATGTCTTTACATTTATGACAATATTTATGGTATATCATACCAAGTGCCATACAATGAACAGGAAAGGGATTATGAAAAAAACCTGAAAATTTAAAGAAGGATTTAAAGGATGGTTCTTCATTGGAGGAAAATAGTGGATTTATAATATGGCAAAAGCGAACTGTAAACGCACAAGGAATTAGTAACAAACAATTTTCAGAAGAGAAGGTTCAATTTGATAGTCACATGGCACAAATGAACCCATTGGGACTGACAAGAATTTTTACCTACCTTCTAAGAATGAAAATCAAAGAAGTATGGTTCTTAGGGGTTGAGAAGGGTTAGCAGGAAGTGGGGATTTCATGGGTAAGTGCTCAAGAGCTTTATTCCCTAAGCATGAAATTTAGAGAATGCCGAAGTTTCAAGGAAATCCAAATTTAATGGCAGGCAAGAAGTTGACTGAAGAACGGAGACAGAAACTCTAAAGTTAGGGTCAGAATGAAAACAACATTTGAAATAACAAGGTCACTATCGGTTGTGACAAGAAAAGACATTGGCAATGAATTGAAGAGTTGGATAAAAATAGAAAGCCTAAAATATATCTGGAACGCACTTAGCCTGAGAAAATACTTTATAAATCGAAAGATGAGGCGCACAACAGACACATTTTTTATTCCAAATTATGTTTCGATAGACCTTCGCAAAGACCTCCAAAGGTAAAAAATTTACATGGATAGATGAGCCTGTCAGAATCTCAAAAATGTCAGCAACCAGCAGTCGGCTGTGCAGGTTAAGACGCAGTTCTCATGAGGAAACGGTGCAGGGTGTGATGTAACTCTTAAGCTTTTTAAGAAAATTTTTTCTTTTTTTAAATTCTTACAGAAGGTTTAGAATAATTTAGGATTCAAAACATTTACCATGCTAATAATATAAAGCTGAAGAGTTGTTTGTTTATTTGAACGCCTAATCTCAGGAACTATTGGTTCGAATTGAAAAATTCTTTTTGTGTTGGAAAGACGATTTAGCGACCAAAAGGAGCGAAGAATCAGTGGAAAATGTGGGAAAGAGCGGGGAAAATTAACTTCGCATCCCAATGTTTCTAAATAATGTACCTTTTAATTTTAAAATAATTCAATTTCCCGTTGTTATCTTTTGGTGTAACAATAATAAAACACAGAGGCAAACGTTTAAACACGTAGGAATCGATTTACGTAGACTGCTTTTCACACGGTCAACTATATGTCGCTTTGCCAAGATCGGGTTGCGGAGAAAATCAGCATGTTCGTCTGCCATAGAAAAATAAAACTAAAAATATAATTTACGTACTTTAAAATATATTCTTTTAAAAATCCCATAGAGCAACATCTTGGCGTAACTATAGATCATTTCGGAACAATGGCAAAAGATATTGAAAATAAAATTGGAAGTGATAGAAGGATCATAGGTATCTTGAATGGTGTTCTCTAGAGAAAACAGGTGTCGCTTTTACGAAAAAAAATATTAACCATTCCTTCCTCTTAGGGACCACATTATATGGGGCAGAAACATGGACAGGAGATAGTCAATCGTCATTGTAAAATCATATGAAAGGAGATTTTAGCGTAAAATCATATGAAAGGAGAGAGCCTGAGCATATCCAGGCTGCGAAGAATCGGTGGAAAAGATGGAAACAAGAAAAAAGTAGGGGCTGAGCTCAACATCTTGAATTAAATATAAAGAAGAGACTCATGTGATACTGCTATATCATGAGGATGAACGAGACGCGGTAGCCATATAAAATAATGAAGTACTCCCCCAGAAGAGGCGAAGAGGAGGAAGACCCCACGAAACGTGGATAGAGAGTGTGAGGGAGGACATGCGCCAGAGGCTTGACGGAGAGGACTGCAGAGATAAGGAGCACTGGGTTCCAAGATACTAAGTTTCGGAATGTGACGCAGTTGCAGAATCCTGAAAAAACAATTTCAAATCCGGATCATAATAACAAAAATTGACGCGAAAGAAGTCGCGGGTAACAGCTAGTAAGTTATAAAAATTAACTTTTTCATATTCAATTGCGTACCGATCCGTTTTATCAATTAGTTTGGATCAGAATTTTATTAATTTTAAACATTATATACATACAAAGTTTTTGTTATGTTTTTTCATAGCGTAGATCAATTCATACAATATTGGCTGAAACGCTGGACCCAATAAAATATCATTTCTTTATATCATTATGGTGATAGTTTCTGCGATTACCGCACTCTACAATTATATCAATTATATTGATGGAGTAGTTTTTGACCGTTGAGACTATATGATGGAAAAGTAGGTTGAAGGGGCGGTCACCAAGAAAACACACCAATAAGACAAACTTATTTTATTTGTGTGTTGAAATTATAAAATAAAGACCATTACAATTAAAAGAAAAAAAATAATAATGACATAACTATCAAATAAATTGTTTTCAAATTGTATTAATGTTACCTCATTATTGTACTTACTTATTATTATTTTTACTTTTAATTGTATTGGATGTTATCTTGTTTTTCTTAGCCCCGATGAAGGCCCAAATGTAGGTTAAAACGTTGGCACACAAATAAAATGAGTTTGTCTTATTGCTGTGTTTTCTTGGTGACCATATCCCTAACCAACTTCTCCAACAGCAATAGAAATCGTATTTATTATTTATTTATTCTTTAGAAAGAAGCAGTATTTATTCGTTTGATAGCCAACTTTAAATTTGAAAAAAAAAATCTGGTGCGCGCAACACACGGCTTTCACTTACCTCCAATATTTATATAAATGCAAGAATTTTTAAACAAATTTATAAACGTAAGTAAATTGTTGAAGAATTATTAAAATTTGATTTTAATAGAAACACGTAATTTGTTAAATAATCTATTACATCATTATCTACGACAATCAGTTTGTTTTATCGGCTTTTCATCACTCTCCGTTAACTTTTACAATGGTATGTATAAGTTAATATTTTTTCTAAAAGCTTTAGCATTCCAGCAGTATATTATACACGTATATTCCTGTTATTAAGTTCAAAAACAAAAAATTGCAACAAACAAATATTTTTGCAGTTTTCTAGTTTAGTTGGATATCGAATTCGTTCAACTTATATATTTGCCTGTTTTTTAGCAATGCTAATCAGACGATATGGTTAATTTTTTAGTACCTAAAAAATTAAAGGTGCTTTAGAAGAACATTCATAATATCGGCATTTACGCCCTGCCACACTATTTTAATCAGAATAAAATCTATATCATATTAAAGCCCATTAAATTTTACATCGATATATAGAGTTTAATCAAAATCGTCGGAGCCAACCAAAATTTTCTCAATTGTAAAAAGGTGCTAAATACATAGTACGTGTATAAAGTGGCTCGGTTAGCTGATTTTGATGAAAAAGCTTTTGTAACATCTAGGGCGTATAAATAAATATGAAATTTCACTTAGGATAGGAGACCCTAAAACGTGTATTTTCGTTGAAAACTGGAATTCGAAAATTTTCATGACTGCAATACTTTCTCTTACTATATATTTCATATATAATAATTAATAGCCTGGCCGACTTAGATAACTTTGCCTGAGCTTTGTTTTGAACTTACAGACTTATTGTCAAATATTTATATTGTTTCCTTAAAGAAGACATATTATTTTTGTTTTTGAATATTTTAATTTTTCATATACAATATGTGTGTTATGCTTTTCTATTTACATTCATAATTCAGTATTTTACTAATTATTTCCTATATGTTTTAGCTGCTTACGTTTTATTTTATTTTTTTTATTTCTCAGTCTAAATTTGTGTTATCAATTTAAATACCTATTGCTTTCCTTTCTGGAAGATACTAAGGACTCATAATAATTAATATTTTTAGGATTAGCTCTGTTCTACTCCTTAATCCCCGACACTTTTACAACTATCCCGATTGTCACTTCCATGGTTATGACTAATATCCTTACTTCCTTGTATTATGTTTTATGTTACATTGTATTTTGCACATGTTATATTATTGGTATATTGTAAGAAAATAATAATAAATAAACGTAAATTTCTTTTTTTTCAAAATTGTATATATGTACATATCTCTTATTTTATTTATTATCTAGTTTAATTTTCAATATTTTTATTTGAGGTTGCTTTTGATTTGTTATTATTTGTTTATAATTTGTATTGTTTTTTGTTTTTATGCTCTAAGACTCAAAAGTGTTTATTTTAATTTTCTTGTCATATTATTCTTAAGGGACTAGTCCCAGAATAAATAAAGAATTCATTATTATTATTATATAGGTAAGTGAAAGTAAAAATCATATTTTCCAAAACTTTTAAAATTCCAGATGCAATGTTTATACATGATGTATTAACAATACTAATCACAAGGCTCTCAACTTTACTGCAATCTTTTTATTTATCTAACGACGCAATATTTATATTCCTTCGGCAGGATATTATTCAATATAAACAAGAGAGCGTGGGTTACTCCTATCCAAATTAAAATCGACTTATCAAAACAATAAAAAAGTTTTTTGTTTTTTTTAATACTGAAAGTGGTTTGTATTCTTATGTCCGTTCAAAACTCACGAGCTTGAGGTACCTGCAAGCTTGTCGTGTGTTAAGACATTTTACAACTTGATTAAAGGGCAGATTATAATTTTTTTGTTTTACAATTTACTGAATTTTACAATTTAGTGAAAACTGGAATTAAAAAATTTTCACGATCGGAATACTTTCCCTTACTTCGTATTTCATATATAGGTAAGTGAAAGTAAAAATAGTATAGTCATTTCTATCATCTGTTTTTTTTTAACTTGGAAAATATTGGGTTGTGTCACATGAAATGTCCGTTTTCAATTTAAAGGATCTTTATTAAAAATACGATATGAAAACAAGATAATTTTATTCGAAGTATTTACTTTATTTTTCTACACATTTTTCCCAACGTGACACCAACTTTTTTATCAACGAACTGAAAAACTCTCAGCTTTGAAATGAAACAAAATCTGAAAACGCACTTTTCACTTGATCATCATTTTCAAAAAGTTTTCCTTTGACGAAGTTGTCTAAATTCCTGAACAGGTGGTAATCTGTTGAAGACAAGTCGGGAGAATATGGTGGGTGCGGAAGAACTTCGTAGCCCAGTTTTTTCAATTTTTGCACGGTATGTTTTGAAACATGCCGCTCAGTGAGATCATGAGGTACCCATGTATCGAGCTATTTTACTTTCTAAATACACTTTAAATGTCTCGAAACGGTAGATGCACTTGCATTTAGCTGTGCTGAAAGTCCTTTAACTGTTTGGTAGGGGTTTCCTTCTACTGTATGTTTGAGGACATCGTTGTCTATTACGGACGGAGGTCTTCCTCGGGGCAAGTTTTCCAAGTCGGTATCCCCAACTGAAAACATAGCAAACCAACGGCGAATGGTCCGTCCATTAACAATCCCTTCCCCAAACGCCTTGCAAATATTTCTAGCGGCCTCAGCTGCTGAATGGCCGATTTTAAATTCGTACAAAAATATTACTCGAAAATCGCGTGTTTCCATGTTCATATTTGGAGGTTTACTAAAAAGTGGGTAGTTGATTGGGAAGCTAATGTTTATAATACAAAGGTAGAAGATTAGTAACAGATAACTTTAAATATGTAAACATTCGGAAGAAAACAACAGAGACCTGCAAAATCCTTTATGTACTTCAGAAACTATAAAAAAGGACATTTCATGTGAAACAACCCTATAAAACAGCAATACAAGAAATATAATGTATAAACAACCGCATTAATGAAACTCGCTTGATTTGACTAAAAAAAAAAACCAACCATCCTTCCTGTAATAGTATTTCTTTGAACCAAGGAAGCTAAGATGTCCATCTATTGGTCAACTCAACCAACTCCTATCCAACTCTTTTAAATACAGAAATGGAAAGGAAACATGGAGATGGAGAGGAAGCGTGCGGAAGTTACGACTGAACTAGAGCAAGATGATCAAAGCAGTTAATGCGAATAAAGCACCCTAGGTGGAGCAAGACAGTTACCGAATGGACACCTCTCGGAAAGAAACGCAAGCAAGAAATTAAACTGACGAAATGAAAAAAACAAGAAGGAATATCTTGGCACAGAAAACAGAAGATCGAAAATATTGGGAATCAAAATGTCAAGAAATTGAAAATAAGCAGCGAACTCATAACCTAGAAAGTACGGCTGGTCACCGATCAAGACTATTCCTTCTTCAGGAGAGGCCTACACATCAGCAGAAAATCATTTTATTTTTATTTATTTAAACATAAGATTTTTATTTAAACAAGTTTTTTTTTGCAATTTTATTAAAAAAGTTCTTAGTAAATTTTATTAAAAAATCT
This sequence comes from Piezodorus guildinii, assembly GCA_023052935.1. Lineage (NCBI taxonomy): Eukaryota > Metazoa > Arthropoda > Insecta > Hemiptera > Pentatomidae > Piezodorus > Piezodorus guildinii. The sequence continues at coordinate 161,143,229 of CM041293.1, read as the reverse complement.
GTTGCGGGCAACACACGACTTTCACTTACCCACGTTATTAAAATCAATTAAAGAATTTTCAAATACAGTTAGAGATAAAAGTTAGTGAGACGATTAAAGAATTAATTAAATTGAATTTCTGTAGAAACATGTGTTTAATTAAAAAAATCTATTATATTATTTTTTTGGTGATATAAGGTTATAAAAGTGATATATTTTTTACTAGGATTTTATAAACTTATTCTATGTTTTAAGTGGTAAATTTCGTGTTTCTCTGTTAGTTTTTAATTGTTCACCACTCATCAAAGTAGAACAATCAAGGGCGCCCCGATCGGGGGCCAAGCACGAACTATGGCAGAACAGATACCAGGTACTTCAACCAAACGTAAAAGAGGTGAGTTCAATATTGAAACCTCCAATAGTTATGATTTACTTTCAGATTTAGATGAAGAAGATACGGAGATCTTAAAAAACATTGTAAATCATAAACAGAAGAAAAGCCAATACCCCCCAATAATCGTTAACTCATCTTACAACAATATCAGTGGTACTGTCAATGATTTAAAAGTAAAAGTAAAAGACTTAAATATAAAATATAACATGAATAAAACTACAATCTACGTCCAAAACAGCGAAGACTTCGAACTTGTAAAAAGTGCTTTTAAAGATCTCAACCTCGGTTTTCACACTTTCACCCCGAAAAGTGAAACAAAACCAAAAATTATTCTAAAAGGTATGCCTCCTGAGTTTCCTATAGAAGAAATTTCGTCCGACCTAAAAAATCAAGGCCTGGCCATTCACAAAATCTATCAAATGGAAAAAAAATCCGAAAACGGGGTAATAAAGCTTCCGATATTAATAATAATTTTGGACAATAAAGAACAGCTAGCCAAAGTAAATAACCTTCATTACTGTTGTAACATAGTAATAAAATGGGAGAAATATAGGTCAAACAAAACTTTAATTCAATGTTACAAATGCCAGGAATTTAACCACGTGGCACGTAATTGCTTCAAAAATCCAAGATGTCTGAAATGTGCCGGAGAACATCTTTCAAAGAATTGTCCAAATACATTAATTGACGGTTTCAAACCCAAATGCTGCAATTGCTCTGATGAACATTTTTCAAACTCCACGCAATGCTCCAAATACCAAAGAAATCTCGAACTACAGCTAAGCAAAAAAAACCCTGCACTACGAGCGATTCCACGAAAAACATTTACACAAAGCGATCAAGAATTTCCAGTACTACCAACCCCGAAATCACCGTGGCCTCAAAACACGTTCTCTCCGAAAACCGTCAACAACAACCCTAATGAACCTACGATGTCTGACTGTTTTAAAGAAATAAAAGGTATGTTTAATCTATTTAATGTAAGTAAATTAATTACAAACTTCAAAAAAATTTTATCACAACTAAAAAGCACCGAAGACGGTATGTCAAAAATCTTTATTCTAGTAGAAGGCATACTTTCTATGTTTGATTAATGGTCATCGTATTGTGCAAATATATTCATAATAATTATATATTCAAATCTCTTATGAGTGTTAGCGTTGTAAAGTTGTTTATATACACTGTCTTGTTAAATTACAATTGTAAAAGCGGCGATATAAACAACTTTTGCCTTGGCCTTAATTCAACAAAACTTAAAATCAGCGATTATATCCCGTACTCTACCACAACAAGCTTTCTCCTTAACGTTATAATAGATGCCACAACTCATTCAAAAATTTCTAATGACTAGTGACAATAGTAAAATTAAATTTATGATGTGGAACGCACAAACTATTCGCGGAAACGACGTAGAATTTAAATTATTTTTAAATCATAATCAACCCCATTTAGTCTCTGTTTGTGAAACACGTCTTTCTGAAACTGATCGTTTCTCGCTTCCGGGATATGTCATTTATAGACGAGATCGTAGCAGAGCAGGTGGGGGCGTCATGCTCTTAGTCCGTTCCGATGTCCAGCACCATTTTATACAAGCTCCTGACTTAATGTCTACCGAAGCCGTTGCGATTAATACAATTATTAACAATAAATCAACCACTGTAATATCTGTGTACATCCCGCCAAATAAAATAAATATTCCAGACATGACTAAACTATTCAAATTAAATAAACAAGTGATCATCTTTGGAGACCTAAACGCTAAGCACACACAGTGGAACTGTAACAGAACAAATAAAAACGGTAAATTCGTTCTAAACTTCATAGTAAAAAACCTCATTCAACTACACAGTCCGCCTGAACCAACCCATATACCGACTCAACGTAATTACAAACCTAGTATTATCGATTTGGCTCTAACGAAAAATATTTACAATTTATCACCTCTTATCTCCTTACCATTTCTAAATTCAGACCATAATCCCGTGATTTTTCGTATTCAATCTCCCCTACCTACAGTTTCAAAAATACTCAAATTTTCGCTCAAAGACGCTGACTGGCAAAAGTTCAGGAAAGAGCTAGATTCCCGAATCAACATAAATCCGACCATAAATGATTCGAAAGAAATCGACACTACTCTAATTGATTTTTATAAACATATCAAATTATCCATGTCGTTATCCATTCCACAACATTATCTCCATCCACATTATCATAATGATTTACCCTACCGACTCAGAGCCCTAATATACATTAAAAATAGATTAAAAAGATACTTCCAACGTAATAATAACCCAAAAACCAAATTAGTCTATAATAAACTAAATAGTTATATTAAAACACGTCTTAATAATTGGAAAAAACGAAAACTGGGCTACGGTTTTAAAATCCTGTCAGCCAGGGGATAATAAAATGTGGAAAATTCACAAGAATTTAACTAAGCAGTCTCTGAAAATTCCTCCTTTAAAAAATAATGACGGCTATGCATATCTGGACAGAGATAAAGCTCAACTATTAGCCAAGCATTTCCAAACAACTCCCTCAATTACTTCTCTCTTTGGATCAAATCACCACAACCGAAAAATTCAGAAATCCGTCCGCGATTATTTAAAATCACCTCTTACTGTTAATTTCTCATCTATCTCTCCAAAAGAAACCGGAAAAATCATTAAAGGTCTAAAACCTAAAAAATCCCCAGGCGATGATAGCATTCCCTCCCTAGTAATAAAAAATTTAAGCCGAAAATCTATTTATTTTTTAACCAAAATATTTAATTCCATATTAAGATTTAGTTACTTCCCCATAGTCTGGAAAACTTCCAAAACTATAGTTATAAAAAAAACCAAATAAAGACCATAGTAATGTTTCGAACTACAGACCTATAAGTCTACTAAATATACTATCCAAAATTCTAGAAAAACTAATACTCAAACGAATTAACAAGCATATTAGACTAAATAATTTACTAATAGATGAACAATTTGGTTTTAGGGAACATCACTCCACCGTTGACCAATTGGCACGACTCACTGACTTCATCACTAAAGCCTTTAACGAACGCAAACATACCGGTATGCTCCTTCTGGACCTAGAAAAAGCATTTGATACTGTGTGGCACTCCGGACTCATATACAAATTAATCTCATATAATTTTCCGCCATACCTGATTCACATTATTCACTCATATTTATCAAATAGACAGTTTTATATTCAAGTTGGCAAATCTACTTCCGATACTCTCCCTATCTCGGTGGGTCTTCCCCAAGGCTCTTGCTTATCTCCAATTCTTTTTAATTTGTTCATTTCCGACCTACCGACCAACCCATTTGTGACGAGGTCTTTATACGCCGATGACACTGCATTGTATACTTCATCATATCGTATTGATACTGTAGTAAATCGCTTACAACAATACTTTAAACAATTTAACAAGTATTGCAACAAATGGAAATTGAAAATTAATCCCACCAAATCTGAAGCAATCCTGTTCACTAAACGTCGCTCAAAAATAAACCACCAAATTAAGTTAAATTCAGCTCTCATCCCATGGTCAAAATCTGTACAGTACTTAGGCCTTACTTTAGACAAATCACTTACTTTCACCGACCACATCAACAGAAAAATTGACAAGGCGAAAAAAATAATATACAAAATGTTTCCTTACTTTAATAGAAAATCCCGTTTGAGTACTCAAAACAAATTAACAATATATAAATCAGTCATTCGCCCGTTAATCACATATGCCTCTCCAGTCTGGAGCTCATCCTGCTCGACTAACTTCCATAAACTCGAGAGAATTCAAAACTTGTCAATGCGGATAATTAATAATTTCCCCCGATACACGAAAATATCATCAATGCTCCAAGACTTGCAGCTTCCTACAATCAAACAACTTGTCCATTCACAAACAGCTTCTTACTTCAGTAAAACTCCAGTCTCTAAAAACCCATTAATAAAAGAAATCGGTAATTACAATAAATTTTCACTAAAACGATATACTCATAAGAGAACAAAACATGTATTATTAAATTAACTTACTTTCTTATGTTATAAATTTTATAATCTTCAATCATATTATGTATTTTCTATTAATTTATGTATTTTCAATTATTTCATGTATTTTCAATTATTTTATGTATTTTCAATTATTTCATGTATCTTTAAATATTTTATGTATTCTCAATTATTTTATGTGTAGTTTTTATGCGTAGGTTTTTTGTATAATTTTTCCTACAATCGCAAAGTAACCTCAATTTTTCACCATATGTTTGCCATTAGGCTAATGTACTATAATCACAAAAAAACAAAAATATTTTCTGATTGTAAGGATGACTCATCCAAAATCATTGTTAACATTTTGTCCAAATGTAAATATGTGAATAAAGTTTATTTTTATTTTATTTTATATATTATATTATTATCTAAAATAATCACTTAGTTTTATCGGTTTTTTTTCACTCTCTATTAACTTTTACAAGCTTTTGTGTATTAGATAATATTTTTTTCTAAAATTTTTAGCTTTACAACCGTATATTACACATGTATATTACTGTTCTTATGTTCAAAAACGAAAAATTGCATTAAAAAAATATTTTTTCAGTTTTCTTCTTTAGTTGCTTTTCAAATTTGCTCAACTTCCATATTTAGCTGTTATTTATCAATGCTAATTAGATAATATGGTTATTTTCATAAAATATACAAAATTAAAGGTACTTTGGAAAAAGAAAATGTAAACTATCGGTATTTAAGCCTTGTCAGACTATTTTTATCAGAATAAAACCTACATGATATTAAAGCCCATTAAATTTTACATCGATATAGCGTGGTTAAACAAAATCGTGAGAACCGTTTTTGAGAAAATCGAAAAAAGGTGCAAAATGCAAGGTATAAAGTGGCTCTTCAGGTAAGCTCATTTTAATGAAAAAGGTTTTGTAACGTCTAGGGCGTATAGTTGTCCTAAATATGAAATTTCAGTTTCATAAGAATTTTCGTTTCCGCTCGGGAGTTACCACACACACAGACACACACACACACACACAGACCTTTTTGCGGGATTTTCACGATCGCAATACTTTCCCTTACTATATATAGTAAGTGAAAGTAAAAAGTTGTATACAATATTTGGTCAAAAATTGTTTCACTTTATTTATATTTACTATTAAAAGTTTTTAAAAATAAAAACATATAAAATTTATGTATCAACTAAATTGTAAATATGTGTAAATAAAGGCTTATCTTATCTTATTTCATGTATGATAAAAATAGTGCACTTACCAAAGTTCATTCTTATTTGAGATAGGAAGAAGACCTACTTGTTCTTGAGGACACGGCGACCTGGTTCATCCGCGGCCTAAGATAATTGATGACCCGAGTACTTAACACATCCTTGCGATCCTATATCAATTACAGGTCGGTTTACTACAGCTATTAGTCCAATTAAGGATCATAACTGGAGAGATCAGGCCCTTGGGGAATGTCGTACCCTCAGACGACAAAATAAGAGCAAGAGGTGTCGCTGCTGACCTCGAGACGGCTGCGGGCAGGAGCAATTAGATTGTGTCCACTCACGCATCTGTGATAGCTCTCTCCCTCAGTAAACAGTCATCGGCTCCAAGTAGTCTAATAATTACTTCGCCTCTTAAGGAAGCTTAGTTTCACAGTCGCTCCTTATCCAGTATCCACCTTACATTTTCTTAGTAACTAGACCTTTAGTTGGAGATAAAATTTTCAAACTTGGTCATGGACTCATAACACGGAACAATTTATTAATATATATAAGGAGGTGGTATAGAATTTTCTGCGACTTCAAAGGTCACTACAGAGAATGATTAAGTCTCATATTTTTTTTTCGAGTATAACTGCGTAAGCATCAAGGTTTTCCATTTTCAAGTAGAAGAAGTTTGTAATGTCTACATAAAAAATATACATGGTCTCAATTGAGACTTTGATTTCCACAAGGTACTAAAGGACATTTTTTTCAAAGTTGATATTTTCACATATTTGTATTCTAATGGCTTAGTTTTATTTAAATCCGTCATCAAATTTGATCTATTTTTTTTCCTCTTCTTCTTCTTGGCATTGGAGCTCTCCATACAGCTAGTAGTATCAGCACATCATTACTAAATATTTATAGCATGAGTAGCTATCACCATTTTTAGTTTCTTCCTATATATTTTTTTTTTCAATAGACTTAAGGAACTGTGTCACTCTTCCAATTTCTTCAGATTTCCTTGTAGTCAGTAATTGTCCATATATATTTACTTTATTGTAGGTATTTAAAAATTCCAGAAATTTCTTTCTCTGGGTCTCATACGCTGGGCACTAAAGAATTATATGTTGCAGAGTCTCATTCCTATTGCAATTGTCACATTTGGATGAGATGAGGACCCCGATGTGGTGCAGGTACACATTGCACACACCCAGGTTTGATCTTAGTCGGGAGAAATTTTTGACAATGTCTTTGGGTAGGTTCATCTCATAACATAAAACCACGGCTTGTCCTGGATACTTGTTATGTTCGATTTATAAAATCTTCCTGAGTTTTACTCTCCATAAAGTTCTGACCACTTCTCTAATAAAACATTCTTAACCTTCCGGAAATAGTCAGAGTACGGCAGTCGGATGTCTTTTTGATGTAAAAAACATAAAAATCCTTTAAAAAAGTATTTAAAAATTGCATTTCATTCCAAAAGGTACTAAATACACATTTTATTTCATTCCAAAAGGTACTTTATCCATGTTTCGTTCCAAAACGTACTATATCTTATGTAAACAGATATAACCTTTCCTTTCATTTGCTTCCAAAAGGTACTATATTTCCTACTATACGGCATACGGCAGAATATTTCCTAATAATCTCGTAACATATCACCATTAATTTATTGTTTTCATCCTTTTATGCATTTTTATTGGTTCATTTGGCAAGTCTTGAATCACCGCTATTATTTTACTCTAATATTCAGTTTTTAGGCTATTTGAAACAACTTAGTTGCGTCGCTTTGGTTTTTTTTAGGTTGTCAATTAAATTAAGTTTTTTCATAGTATTTCTTCCTGCAGCAACATAAATTTGGTTTAAAATTTTTCATAAACTCACATTTTAATAGAATAATGGTATTTGATGCAGCAAATAGTTGGAATTAGCATTCCACGAAATTGCTTAATATGTGAAGAAAATCAGTGCCTGATCTTACTTATTAGTCGATTTTTTTATGTAAAATAAAAGCTCAAAAGTTATTATTTAACAGTATCTATGGTTAAATATTGTTTACACGCTGTTAATAATATAGTTAAATTTGCTTAATTCACACAGATAGTAAATACAAGTTCAAAACAAACTTCATAATCACATACTTTCTTATTATAGTGCCATAAATAGATAAATTGTCCTTTGAATATTTACTTTCTTTATGAAGAATGGATAATCAATGTAATTAACTAACAAAGAAAGTTATTTCTCAGGGAGAATAAGGAAATTTACAAAACTTAGTAATTAACGATATAAAGAGGTAAGTTATCGGTAATGTTGTATCAGGAAGGTTATAGTGACTGTTACCAACTTATCGCACGTTATATTCTTCCAAAAAGTACTATATCCCTTTTAATTCTTTCCAAAAAGTACTATATTTATATTATATTGTTTAAAATCATCGGAAAATGCAATAATTTGGAAAAATTAGTTGGCAACACACTTAAAAATCAACTTTTGATTTTAATAAAAAAAGAATCACGTAAATTGGTCCAATAATAAATAAATAGCAGATTTTTGTGTTTCCTGTAAAATTGTCTACAGTGGATATAGTACCTTTTGGAAATCAACGTCTCAATTATGAAGAAGCTCCTCAATTTTAGAGGCGATGAGCTAGTCGGGAAGATTGAACATCGTTTTTCTACAAGACTGAAAAATTACTTTAGCTTAGTTCTGCCAAGACCAAAACATACCTGGACGACACACCAGACTTGTTATTCCATTGCTACTGTTTACAATAATATTCCTCCAAAGTTTCGTTTTCTCACACAAATCCTCCAAAGTATTCAAATTATTACTACAATTTTAAAATATGAACGAAATCCCTTAGTGAAGAAAAAATTGCTGAATTATTGAATTCAAATTATTTATCGCTATAGACATGGTATTTATTACTCATTCTGATATTTACCCTGTAAACAATTATATGTATTCTTTATTGTCTTTTGATTTTGTCAATTACTGTTTCTTACTGTGTACTATGTTATGTTCTTTATAATTGCTTATTATGTAATTCAATCTTGTATTTACTTGCCTTAATTTTATATCTTGTATATATGAATTTGTATTCTTTATTGCTTTTAGTTCAGTCAATTACTGTTTACTATTCCTTATAATTGTTTTTGTATTATTTAGGTATTATATAATTCAATTTTGTATTTGCATGCCTTGATTTTATATCTTGTATATATTTATATGTATTCCTTATAGCTTTTTAGCTTAGTCAATTATTGCTTCATACTGTATACTGTGTTACTGTTTCTTTATAGTTGTATTTTTATATTATTTAAGTATTATATGTTGTTTCTTACTGTGCGTTATGTTACTGTTTCCTTATAAAAAATTTTATTGTTTCTGTGTAATGTGTTACTGTTTGTTTTGTACTTTTATTGTATTGCCACAGGTGAACTTTCCCAGACACGGGATCGCCTTAGTGGGATAGTGACTTCTACTATCACTGTAAAATGTCAGTTTTTTTATTTATATAAAGAAGTTAAAAAAATTATGGATTCAGAAGGACATTTATTTTAGTTTTAATTATATTCATTATGCGCTACAATTAAAACTTGAAGACTTTTTTTTGCAAAAGGTAAGTTTTTAAAATATAATTACAATTAATTTTTCTTCAGGTCAATAATTCATTAGGGTGGTATAATTCATTCATGGGATTATGATTCATTCATAATCTAGTTAGAGCAATCTTATTTGCTACGATCCATTCATGGGAGCGTCGTGGACGTATAAATACAGCACTAGTCTACTGTTTTGCGGGTCACAGGTTCGAAACCGCAGGAGTAGAATAATTTATTTTGTGACAAATATTTTGGGCAGTATTTAATTTATAACTTTGAAGATTATTTTTATAAATTGTCTTTTAACCAACATTGCTGTCACCTAATATTAAATATTAATACCGTTTTTCAATCTAATTTTTTCTATGAAAAAGTAATATATATGTATAGATTCGATTTGTTTAATATAAACTCTAAGAACTTTGATCTATAGATCTCAGGCAGGCTTAAACCCTATATAAGGGGCATATATATATATATATATATATATATATATATATATATTATTATATATATATATATATATATTATATATATATATATATATATATATATATATATATATATATATATATATATATATATATATAATCAGTATTCTATTTGACATTCCAGGGCCAATATTTTTTCTATGCTTATATTTTGTTACTGTTCAGAATTCACATCCATACAGTGTAGTGCCAATGAGAAAGGAGTAGACAAAATACTTTGTTTAAAGTGATATCTTTATATTCCATAATACTTTAGTGTACCAATAAGTTTTTTCCGTCAGTGTTTTATTTTTTTTTTTTAGTTCCTTTCTATTGTTCCTTTCTATTGATGCGTGCTTACACTTAGTTACTCCTAGATATTTGAACGCATGGCTTTGCGGAATCGTCCAGTCCTGTAGGCAGAGAGCAGGAACAATCGAGAGGACCGGCATATATTCTTTTTGTTTCTCTACTTATTTCTAGACCCCACTGTGCATATACTTCTACGAGATTTCTCATCATGTATTCCATGTCTAATCCATCCAATGCTATGACAAAATGGTCGTCTGCGAATTGTAGGTTGTTTTTATTTATTTATTACAAACAAGGAATTGGACATAAAATTTATTCTGCCATTGCAATTACTTTACAATAAGCAAATTTGTGGAATGCTGAAGCAGCGGCTCATCACAGCAGAGCTCGTTAAGTGATCAGCATATCTATTGGCCACCCCCTACGTAGTCGTCGGGGTGGGCTGTAAGGATTCGTTGACCATTTTAATGTTTCTGTAAAAGGGTTGGTGTTAGTCTTTGGTGGAAGTTATTGTTTTGTTCTGTAGCAATGGTTGAAATCTCTGGTATGTTCAAGTCGTTATGTATAACGTCATTAGCTACGTAGAACGTGCGTCCACTATTTTGCGCAGCACTTTCGACTGAAAATACTGTATTCTTTGGATACTTGATAGTTTAGCAGAGTCCCAAATTTCTATCCAGTATGTCCAGATCGGTTTTAGCGAAACTTTATAAAGAGTCAGTTTGTTGGTCAATGATAATTTAAAACATTTGCCAAGTCATCAAGATAAAAGACCGTATCGTCTGTTGAGTTCTTAGGTTTTTGTCGAATGTGGGTCCTCCAGGTCATTCTGTTGTCCAAGTGAATACCTAAATATCGAATTTCGTCGGAAGTCGGAATAGGAATATTATTAAAGTTAATGGGAGGAGAAGGTTTATGGTTCAGGGTGAACACTACATAAGCACTCTTGGACTCGTTCATCTTTATTTTCCACCTCGTAGCCGAAGCTGAAATTTCATCAAGGTGGTTTGAAGGGATATTGCCGCTTGAAAAGGATCCTTATCAGAACTACGGACAGCTGTATCATCAGCAAAAGTAGCCAAGAGTCCTATTGTGCTAGGGAAAATCTGACATGTAAATATTAAACAATATTGGCCCCCCTGAGGTACACCTGCCTTAATTTGCTGAATGGCTGAGAGTTCGGTCCTTACTTTCACAGAAACATTTCTATCGGAAAGGTATGAAAGGATATCAAATAGAAGGTAGGTGGAAGTAGAATATTTAATTTGCAAAGCAATCCTCGTGCCAAACTTTGTCGAAAGCCTTACTAATGTCGAGGAAAACGCCTGGACAATATTTTTTTGACTCTAATGAATTTAAAACGAAATCAACGAATCGATGAGATTGTTGAATAGTGGAATGATGTTTTTAAAACCGAGCTGATGGTTGGGTATAAATTTTATTATTTCAAGAGAATATAAACGATGAAGTATTTTTTCGAATAATTTAGAGAACGAATGAATTAAATAGGAATTTAAACAGTCAGAGGATTTATTCGGTTTTAGCACAATGACAACTTCTAAATATTTCCTCAAGGCTGGAAAATAAGTGATTTTGAAAATGGAATTATAAATATTGGTTAAAAAAAGGATCGCTTTCCATGGTAAATTTTTAAGAATGAAATTCGGAATTAAGTCAAACCCTGGAGCTTTATTGTTCGGCAAGCTCTTAATAATATCACTTCGTACGGATGAATTTATTTTGGAGGTAATGTCATTAGTAAGGGCACGTTAAGATGGGATTGAACAAGAGTTGTACACAGTCTGTTATTTATATCATCATGCGTTTTAAAAGTACCACTGAGATGGTAAGCAAACAATGGAGCCTTTTGTGCGTCTGATTTTGCCCAAGAACCATCAGGATATCTAAGGATATCAAATATCTAATGAGAAACTTCGTGATGCTGGAGTATCCGTTTAGTCAAATCCACAATGGTTTCTCATCAGTCGATGAACGTTTCGAGAAATTGATGCTTCAGTCTACCCCCTTCTTTTCGATCCGAACGCGCCTTTCTAGAGATATTAACAATATTTTAATTTCAATGTCGGTCCTCTTTTATTTAAGAACTTTTTTCCTCTCATTTCTTTTGTGAGAGAAATCCCCCTCATTCAAACCGGGGAAGGTATTGGCAAAAAATTCATGCACGCTGCTAAAGATTGTATAGGCAATTTCCCGTTACTTGGATTCGCCGAACTACTTACTGAAGTTAGTTAGTACTTTCCAAAAAGGAGAAAATAGCTGAAAAGTAAATTAGTGAGAAGCGAACAAGGGAGGCCGTTGACGTGAAACATGAAAAAATTTTCCTTTCTTTCATTTTTTTTCTCAGCCTATAGGCCTACAGTTACGCATGATATCGCAAAAATTTCTATTAAAAATAATTATTACAAGCATTTATGGATGGAGGGAAATATTAATTTTTAAAATTATTTTGTAGCACATTGTTATAATGATGCTTACTATGAATTCACGTTATATAAATTAGATATTTTGTAAGTTGTTTGAATTTGTCTCTAGGAGGAATCTAAAAAATCTGGTGCGGGCAACAAACGACTTTCACTTACCTCGACTTTTAAAATAAATTTAAAAATTATTAACTATACTACAATTTAAAAAATATTTTCAGTTGATTGTAATTAAATTTGTATTCATTTTAATTGGAAACATGATTTAGACTAAATAATATAGCTATATTAAATTGTTAATCAGTAATAAGTTTATTCCCCATTCCTCACTTTTTATTGCCTTTTACAACTCTCTGTATCAGATAATATTTCTCTGAAATCTTTCTCTCTCCAACGGTATATTATACATCTATATTACTGATATAAGAAAATTTTAAAATGTTGACATTCACCTAAGAATTTAGGTTTTTTCATTTATAAACACCGTTTTCGAGATTTTTGAAAACCTCTTTTTTCGATTTATTATTTTATTTTTTAGTAAAATTTGAAATTAATTAATGATTTTTCTCTGATTCATAGGAGTAACAGGCATGAAAAAATGATATGATCATGATTCTTAATTTTTCCCATGTTTCATATTCATCCACCACTTCGAAAAATTCGAAACAATTCTTCAATACAGGAGAGCATAAAAGACTTTTCTGGCAAAATTCGGTGAGTGACACCTAACATAAAGATTAATATATATATATACATATTTTTTTTTTTTTTTTATTTTTTTTTTAAATATATTTATTGGTATTTACAACTGTATAATAAAATACATTTAGTAAATGTGATACAAGATAAGTTGACATGATTCATATGTAGGGATACTACCCATTGGCAGCTCCCCAAAGACTATGTTAAACAAGAAGGTCTCGGGGCCATCTTCTTTTCAGACGTCTCGGAGGATTATCAGGGATTGTAGAGGAAGCAAGGATTGAAACTAGTGGGTTAGAGTGGGAATGGAGTTTGTCATGAAAGGAGTGGTACCTGGTTCGGGCCAAGTCAGCAACAAAGGGAATATTAAGGTCTTTATGGATGAGTTTATTTGTGACAAAATAAGGAGCATTGAGGATTTTTCGAAGGATTTTGGATTGTAAGGATTGGAGACGAGATGAATTTGATGGTTTAGTAGAGCCCCAAATCTCTACTCCGTAAGTCCATATTGGTCTTATGATAGTCATGTAGATGAGTCTTTTGTACTTAAGTGGAAGGTTTGAGCGTTTGTCCAGTAAGTGTTGAAGTAGTCGAAAACGTCGAGCAGTTTCTTGTCTTTTCAGTCTTGTATGAGGGTTCCAAGTGAGACGTTTGTCCAGGTGCAGTCCTAGGTATCGGATCTGTTCAACTGGGACAAGAGGAGTGTTATTGAAGGATACTGTTGGGCAGGTTGTCATTGGTTTACGACGAAGGGTAAAGGTTATTTGGTGGGATTTATTGGAATTTATTTTTATTCTCCAATTCTGACACCATACTTTAAGGTCTCTGATATGGGATTGAAGAGTTTGGGAGGCAATAATTGGATCGTTGTTGACTGATAACACACAAGTGTCATCAGCATAGGTAGAAAGGAAAGTGCTAGGATGGGATGGGATATCAGCTGTATAAACTGTGTAAAGGATGGGTCCTAAAATACTGCCTTAAGGAACACCTGCGTACTGATTAAAAAGGGGTGAATAGGAATTATTATGATTTACTTTGAAGGACCTGCCTGTGAGATAGGACTGGATAATGAGGAAGTATGTAGGTGGAAGGAATTTACGGAGTTTGTAAAGCAATCCCGGGTGCCACACTCGGTCAAAGGCCTGTTCTACATCGAGAAAGGCTCCCGTGCAGTACAATCCGCGCTCCAATGAAGACGAGACAACGTCCACCACACGATGGCATTGCTGGATAGTGGAGTGGGATGTTCGGAAACCAAACTGATGATCTGGGATAATGTGATTGGAATCAAGGATGGGATATATGCGTTTAAGCAGAAGTTTTTCCAGGATTTTACCCATGATGCATATAAGAGAGATAGGACGGTAGGAGGATTGGGTATTCAGGAGGCTTTTTGGGTTTGGGGATCATTTTAATGATGGATAATTTCCAGGAAGTGGGAAAATACGTGGATCGGAGAACGGCATTACAGATGTAAGTGAGATATAGGATGGCTTTTCGAGGAAGTTGTTTTAGGATATGGGAAGTTATAAGATCATGTCCAGGAGCTTTGCGAGATGGTAAACTCTGGATGATGTTTGATATTTCGGATGGATGGAACGCTTTAGGGGGAAGATTCATTTGGAGGGGAATATCCAGTTCTGCTTCAATACATTCGAGGTGATGAGGATTAAGGATATCAGGATGAGGGTTATATATTTTAGAGAGATGTTGTGCGAACGTCCGGGATTTTTCGTCGTCTGATCTTGTCCAGGATTGTGATTCATTTAGGAGAGGATGATTAAAATCTTTGAACTTTAGGAGTTTTTTAGTGGTCGTCCACAGTGAGTTATCGTTGGTAGTGAGGTTTTCGGTCATGTTAAGTAAAGTTTGAGTTTTGAATTTCCTGAGTTCTGATTTTAGTTTGTTGGTCAATTTTGTATAATTTGTTTTATCTGAAGGATATCTTGTCCTATGCCACTTCGATCTTGCTCTGCGTTTTTCTCTTAATAAGATACGAATGTGCTGTGGCAGTGCAGTCTGTGGAGTAGTATTGATGTTGAATGTGGATGAAGTATTATCTTTTATACTGTTAGTTATTGAGTCCGTCAGTATTCCTACAGCTTTATCAATGTCATGTCTAGTCTTTAGTGGAATTTTTAGGTCCAATGTATTCTCCAAGTCGCATCGGAATCCGTCCCAGTCCACTCGTCCTGTAATTAATGAGGTGATCGGGGGTTTAGAAACAAAGCTCGAATGCAAGGATAGCAGAACTGGACTGTGATCTGATGAAAGGTCATTCAGGGTTTCGATCATAGTTTGGGTGGAGGATATCTGAGAGGAGACAAATATATCCAGGATATCAGGACGTTTTCGGAGAGATGTAGGCCAATAAGTTGGGTTCATGGGTGAGAGAATAGAATAACAATTTGAGATTGAGATACTTGAGAGGATACTGCCACGGGGGTTGGATGTTCGACAACCCCATCGCTGGTGTTTGGCGTTAAAGTCTCCTTCAGCAATGAAGCGCGGTCCTAGTGATCGAAATAGGGTATCAAGTTGGATATACGGAAGGGATTTATTAGGAGGACAGTATACAGCTGAAAGGGTAACATGGAAAGGACGACTTGAAATGATTATAGAGGTTGACTGTATGGTGTCAGTTGGAGTAGAAGGAATAAGGGAATGCGATATGGAATTATGGATAAGGATGCATGATCTGGCATGGGCAGTCTTGTCGGGGTGGTCTGATCTATAAGTGATGTAGTCTCGTATGTAAAATTTTGATCGTTGAGTGAAGTGGGTTTCAGTCAGTAGTGCAACGTCTATCTGTTTGTCATGTAGAAATATGTCCAGTTCGTCACGGTGATTATGTAGGCCATTAGCATTCCACAATACTATAGTCAGGGGCTTCATATTCATCGTGGGAGATTAAATGGGATTTCTGAAAGGAGTCTCGTGAGAAGGGTGACAAGAGGTTTAATGGTTTCTGCAAGATCTGAGAGAAAGGAGTTCAGGATGGAGTGTATGCTAGAAAGATCTTGGTTGGGAAAAGGGTGTGGATAAAAGCGTGAGAAGGATATGTTATGTGGTCAGGAGTGTTGACAGGAGAATGGATTTGGCGTTGGGTACGAGGATGTTCAGTCCTCTGTGATACTTGAGGTAAGGGTTTCGGCTGAACAATGGGACGGGGAGTGATTTTCTGAGGATGTTCCGGAGATGGTTTTACACGCAGAGGTGGATGGTTGGAAGGGATTGATCGATATGTAGCTTGTGGATGTTGATGGGAAGCCGGAGGCTTGGTTTGTGGGGTCGAAGGCGTCTGACGGCTAGGTGGCTGTTTCTTAAAAATGGCGGGCTCGGAGAATGATTTCTTGGAATCATCTTTAGCATTAGTGATGGTGGAGGTAGAAGGCTGCGGTTGCGCGATGGTTTGTGGTGATTGCTGAATTCTTGAGAAATCAACCAAATTTTCTAGTGCTGGTGCCGGGGTGCATGTCTTCTCTTCGATTCTTCGTCCCGGTGTGTTTTGAATTTTCTGTCGGAGAAGAGTTTTATAAACCGTGCATCCTCTGTAGCTCGCCGGATGGGCCTCGCCACAAAGAGCACACGTTGCTGTCTCAGTTCGAGGCTTCAGACATGTTTCAGATGCATGGGGGCCAGCGCATTTAACACACCTAGCCTGGTGAAAACAATAAGCTTTTGTGTGCCCCAAGTTTTGACACTTGGTGCATTGAACGATGATTGTTTTTTTTCTCGGTTCCTCGAAACGAACTGTAGAGTACACCAATCTATTAATATTAAATATTTCGGAGTTGTTTTTAGCCGGTTCAAGATCAATGAAAAATAAAGGTAAACTATATTTTTCTTTCGGGTGTGTAACGGGTGAAATATTTCTAACGTTGTGTCCAATTTCTTCCAGGTCTCTTTTGATGGCTTCTTTAGGTGTGGTTGAGTGAAGTCCTCTCAAGACCACTCGGTAGGATTTTTCTTCCTTTAATTGAAAGCAGTGGAAGTCATAATTGTTTGTAGTCAAGTAATCTATTAGTTTTTTGTAGCTATCTTTACAGGTTGTGTTGATTTTTATGTCATCATGTCTTGAAAAGCAACGAAAATTGGACTGCCCAATCAGATTGGCTATTTCTCGACCGAAGGACATAAAATCGTTAATTTTTGAGACGAATACTGGAGGTGGTTCTGGATTTGTAAACCCTTGAGCCGGAATCTCATTTAAGCTTTGAGCTGTAACTGAGTTGTTGACTGTAGAAGTAGACGGAGCGATAGATGACTGAGCTTTAGAGTTAATCTGAGCGGTAGAGTTTGACTGAGTTGCAGACGTAGATGGCATAATTGATTCGTTCTTGTTGGCTGCAGTAGTACTGCGGGTTTTAGGCGGTGATGTAATTTGTATTGGCGGTTGTTTGATCTTAGCCTGTTTATTTTTCTTTTTGGTTGGCGAATTTTCTTGGGATCCAGGGTTTGAATGGCGATTTCTTTTCTGTAGTGAACGGCGCTTTAAATATTGTGAATCAGATTCACTAATTTCGGAAAAAGGAGTCTCTCCGTCCGAGTCATCACATGATGTAACCATATCTGAGTCCATGATCACAAATAAAGAAAAGAAAAATCGATTATATATAGATATACATATATGAACCTACAATGTCTAATAAGCAGAATATTTATCGAGAAAAATATTAAAACCTTAAAACTAAACTATTTACATTATATACACATGAAAACTAATTGAAAGAAACATATCTGAGTAATAAAAAAAAAGAAATAAGATAATGAAAGAAAACTCACAAAAAGATTAAGAAATAAAATAAAACAAAAATTAATTTTAAAGAAATAAAAGTAAAAATAATGTTTATATGAATAACGACTCGGTTACGAAGTGAGAATTGACAACAGTTCTGGCCGAGACCTTGTAAACAATAGCTAAGCAGAAGGAATTAGTAGCCTCTCGGCAGGTGCCGAAGTAGCCTCGTCTCCAGGCCCTGGCGATCACCAATCTATTACGTGCTAATGAATTTTAACTGCACTCACCTGTCTCTCCAGTTGTGATTTATAAAGTGTTTAACTGTTCACTAACTCACTATTCACAAAGTTTGAGGGCTGTTTACTCAGTAAAACAGAAATGGCAAGGGAACAAATACAGAGCGATATGAATATAGAACTGTAGGTGCGGCCATCTTGTTACTTCCACCTATATACATATATATTGATTTTCATTCATCTAATAAAAATCAGCTTTTCGTTTAATAATCACGATCATTTAATTTAATTTTAAGTCGTTAACTCCTGGAAATAATTTGTTAGCTTTTCATCTTTATCGAGTAAAAAAAATTAATAAAAGCACCCTTTTTAGATTTCATATATATTATATATATATATATATATTTCTGTAGTGGTATTTTGAAATTAGTTATGATGCTTTTTTAAAAGGTGTCACTCACCGAATTTTGTCAGGAAATGTCTTTTTAGGCTGTCAAAAAATATGTAGAAAACTATTTTTTTTTACCGCTAATACATCCTACAGAAGACCATAGAGAATACCTCGATCAAGCGAAACCTAAGAAAAAATGACATAGAACGGCGTTATAGAGCGCTAGACCTGGCATGCGTTTAGGAAAACATCCCAATTTTGTAGCAAATGATTGAAAATGTTTAATAAATAATACAATTCTGGATTGTTGGTTAGAAATAATTGTTTACACATTTTACTTTCACTTACCTATATATGAAATATAAAGTATGTTTTCAACGGAAATACACGTTTTGGGGGTCTTTTGAGTCTAAATAACCAAGTCCCGCAAAAAGGTCAGTGTTAGTGTGTGAAAACGAAAATTCCTATGAAACTGAAATTTCATATTTAAGAAAAGTATACGCCCGAGATGTTACTGAAACGTTTTCATCAAAATCAGCTGACCGGAAGATCTACTTTATACGAAGCATTTTGCACCTTTTTACTATTTTCTCAAAAACAACTCCAACGATTTTGATTAAACTCTATATATCGATGTAAAATTTGATGGGCTTTAATATCATGCAGGTTTGGTTCTGATTGTAATACTCTGACAGGGCTTAAATGCCGATATTTTTAATTTTCATCCTCTGAACCCCCTTTAATTTTGTACATTCCAAAAGATTATCCATATCATCTTAATCACATTGATAAAGGACGGCTAAATATACAAGTTGGACGAATTTGATAAACAACAAGGATAAAAGTGCAAAACTATTTTTTTTAAAAGTAATTTATGTTTTTTTTGATAATAGGAAGAGTAATTTAGACGTATACTATACCGCTGGCAAGAAAAAAGATTTTAGAAAAAATATTATGTGATACAAAAAGTTGTAAAAGGTAATATAAAATGACGAATAGGGAATAAACTTATTACTGATTAACAATTTAATATAGTTACGTTATTTAATCTATTGGGTTGTTTCACATGAAATGTCCGTTTTTATAGTATCTGAAATACATAAAAGATTTTGCAGATCTCCGTTGTTTTCTTCCGAATGTTTACATATTTAAAGTAAACAGTTACTTATCCTCTACCTTTGTATTATAAACATTAGCTTCCTTATCAATTACCCACTATTTAGTATACCTCCAAATATGAACATGGAAACACGCGATTTTCAAGTAATATTTTTGTACGAGTTTAAACTCGGCCATTCAGCAGCTGAGGCCGTTAGAAATATTTGCAAGGCGTTTGGGGAAGGGAGTGTTAATGAACGGACCATTCGACGTTGGTTTGCTAAGTTTTCAACTGGGGATACAGACTTGGAAAATTTGCCCCGAGGAAGAACTCCGTCCGTAATAGACAACGATGTCCTCAAACATACAGTAGAAGGAAACCCCTACCAAACAGTTAAAGGACTCTCAGCACAACTAAATGCAAGTGCATCTACCGTTTCCAGACATTTAAATTGTATTGGGGAAGTAAAAAAGCTTGATACATGGGTACCTCATGATCTGACTTAGCGGCATGTTTCAAAACATACCGTGCAAAAATTGAAAGAACTGGGCTACGAAGTTCTTCCGCACCCACCATATTCTCCTGACTTGTCTCCAACAGATTACCACCTGTTCAGGAATTCAGACAACTTCGTCAAAGGAAAACTTTTTGAAAATGATGATCAAGTGAAAAGTGCGTTTTCAGATTTTGTTTCACTTCAAAGCTCAGAGTTTTCAGTTCAGGGATAAAAAAGTTGGTGTCACATTGGGAAAAATGTTGTAGACAAAATAAGGTAAATACTTCAAAAATTTTATCTTGTTTTCATATCGTATTTTTAAAAAAATTCTTTACCTTGAAAAAGGACATTTCATGTGACACAACCTAATGGATCATATTATTGCAACGAACGTTTAATGACGTTTCATTAAAATCAACTGAAAATATTTTTTAAATTGATTTTAACAGTCGTGGTAAGTGAAAGTAGTGTGTTGCCTATACCAGATGTTTTTAAATCTCTAATGTTTTATATCAAAACGATCTAATTAGGTTTAGAGAGGGTAAAAGCATATAACCAAGCTCTCTCATATATAGTAAGTGTTTTATACATCTAATCCTAGCCCATGAACCACCTTGCACTTGCATGGAATCTATCCTAGGCCGCCATAGTGCAATCCGACCTAGATCCATGGATTATTTCTGTTGGAGGTCAGATAGGGGAGACTCCGGGGATTCATGAGTCATTCTAAAGCTAGACATCTAGACTGCGCTATTCTTACTTTTTCTTATACAGCATCAATAAGAGTGAGCAGCATACAGGGAAAGTAAAAAAAAATCTAGTGCGGTCAACATACGACTTTCACATACCTCCTTTTCTAAAATCGATCAAAGAATTTTTAAATACAGTTAGAGATAAAAATAAGTGAATCTATTAATAAACTAAGTAAATTGAATTTCTATATAAACATGTGTTTTATTAAAAAATCTTTTATATTATTATCTAAAATTATCAGTTAGTTTCATCACTCTTTATTAACTTTCACAAGGTTGCGTATAAGATAATATTTTTTCTAAAATCATTCATAATCCTGGGAAACGGTTTTGGGGATTCTGATAGGTGGTAAAGTAAACTCGAAACTGGTATGTATACGAACATATACACCTGGATCGTCACAATAAGTTTGTTTTTTTAATTTTAAGTATTGTGAAAATAAAAACATGGAATCCAAATTTTAAACGGAAACTCAATTTGAAATAATAATTCTGAATGTTTAATAAATGCAACGTAAACTAGTACGAAACTGCAATAATTTATGTGTTACAGCATTTTATTCACTAAAAATTATTTTTAGTACTTAGAATGTAAGGAAATGTAGCACCACGAGTTTTTTTTTTCATTTTAATTGTCTTATTATATTTCTCGTTAATATTTATATAATAATTAGTACATAATATTTCTTAAAATTGTTTAAAAAACTACCATAAATACGGATTCATGATATAATAATGATTAAGAGGATCAAAATCAACTTAGTGCTGCGAACCAAAACTATAACATAATTAAAATGAACTTTGACCATTTTAGCAAGCAACGAATTAATTTTTGGTCCCTGTATGAAAATGAAAACCCTTGTTTATTTATTTAACGTCACTTTATGCTACTATGGGTAATCGGACGATGCTACAGCGGGAGTCCTAAATTTTGCCTATCCAGGTTTTATTAGGATAGGGATCTTTAACGAGTACCTGACATCGCACAGGCTCGGGACCACCTTTTAACGTCCCCTCCGAAGGACGGCGTAACTAAGGATTTTTTACTCCCATTAAAAAATCCTAGGACCACCTGCGGGTTTGAACCCGTGACCTTTAGCATGGGAGGCTGTTACGCTAGCCACCCAGCTACAAGTGATCCCAATGAAAACCCTTATAATAAAGAAATCAGCTTTAATTGCATTGTCAAATGAGGTTTTTAATTTTACATTATTAATATATTTAATTTAAGGTTAAATATTTTATTCTCTATAAAATATAGTGCCCCATCGCTCATGCTGGGCGTTGCCCAAAGACCCCCTACTCTAAAGCTCATTCGGTATGCATGATGTTTAGGGTTGGATACTGAGGCGTATACGCACTTTTTAACTGTGCCACTCGTTACTCTCCCTCGACCTGATTATGTTTAAAGATAGGTGTGAATCACAAAAATGAAAATCTGATCCACGCCTCATATAACTTTCACTTAAGTTCCCACCTTAAATACATTATACTTATTCATAAAGCTCTTAATGTTCCAACATTCATTCTCTTGATACTCTTAAAAAGATCAAGCTCCATCTCTATAAGACATTGGTACATCCCGTACTGCTCTATGGATCAGAGTGTTGGGCGACTTCAAAGGCAACCGAAAAGGAACTCCTTAGTTTTGAAAGAAAAGTTCTCCGCCGTATTTTTGGAAGAGTGGATGCGTCGCACAAATCAGGACCTCTATAATGTTTTTGGAGAAGGTGATGTGGTCCTGGCAATGAAGTTGAGACGATTAAGATAGGCATGAGCATATTGCCAGGATGGCAAATGGAGAAATGCCCAAAATCTTGCTCACTCAGCCGATCCATGGGATAAGAAGAAGAGGAAGACCATGGTTGAGATGGTCGGATGGTGTGGCAGCGAACGCACGCAGCATGCTGGGAGTTAGGAGCTGGATGGATGGCATCGGCTCAAGACCATGATGATTGGAGGAGGCCAAGACCCGTAACTGGTAGCGCCGTGAAATAATAATAACTATCTAATCTGAAATGCTAGTTTATTATTTAAATAGTATTAATTACAATATTTATATGTGATACAACAAATTTAAGAAAAATATATAATAAAAATACTCTGTACAAACATATTTATAATTATATCTCGCTTCGGGGAGATTTTATCATTTATCATTTTATATGAAATTTTATCATTTGGAAAAATTAAGTTAGACATCAGAATAATTTTATTTCAAATTATGTGTCAATTTTTTTCTGGTCTTTCCATTGAAGAACTTTCTATAGCCAACAATGCGTTCTTCTTTTCCTAAAGCGTAGAAATCAATTTACGGGTTTCAAATTTTGTCCGTAAAAACAATAAACAAAACCAAAATTTTTAAAACAATTTACACTTCGCTATGTTGGATATATATATTGAGATATTTTAAATAATTTTAATTTTTTCGACATTTTTTGAAAATTCTTAAAAAATCACCAAGTCGTTATATGCAACCCAAAGTTTACTCAAAGCCATCTAATAACGATTCTAAACAAAGTTAAATGCAGGAAATATAGATATGTAAAGATGTATATGAGACTTATGCCCTACCTACTGCGCTACCGAGGCGCAGTAGGTAGGGTTTCGAAAATAAGGTACTGCGTAAAATATTTGGTCCGAAGAGAGATGAGGGCACTGGGTTATGAAGGTTGCACAATGCGGAATCGCGAAACTTTTATCCTGTGAATATAATTGAGTCAATAATGTGTCGGAGACTCAAATGGGCGCGTATAATTGCTGGACTCGGTGAGGAACGGATTCCGAGAAAGTTGCTAATTGCTGATCCGACTGATAGGCGTCCGAGAGGTAGGCCGAAGCGTCGATGGGAGGATTGTGTTAAGGCTGATCTTGGGGGCTTGGGCTTGAACGGAGAACATTGGAAGAGTCTGTGTAGACGGAATATGGTGGTATCGAAATCGAACCTTCGGGTTCGGCCAGCCTATCATTATAATTATTATTATTAAAGATGTATATACGAATAATAAGTTACAGAGACATTTCTCTGAAATTATCGACAAAACCTATATATTTTCATGATATGAAAATGAGCTAAAAATATGCCAATGATACCATTGAAAGTGAATTTAATAAGGAACGAAATGGCATTGCAATAGGATATACTCGTATATCTGAAATAGAACGACCAGTGCAGTTTGCATCCCAAAAAAATGTGCGTTTGGAATCGCTTTGCACACCGATCGAGTGCTATCATAGGGTAGTTTATACAATTTTTTAAAAAGTCATTTTATCACTTTGCATATTTACTTTTATAAGTTAATGCAGTTGTCAATTCTAATAAATAAAATATTTTAATGTAAAATAATAAGTGAGGGAGCGGCGTGGTCTAGTTGATAGAGCTCCAAGTCCCAGGCTCGAATCCCGACTGTAGCAGAACATTATTTATTACACCCGTGGGGCACCCTGGGGTATATATAGGAAACTTCTAGATCACAGCTCTATAAAGTGGGTACCAAAAATTGGGAAAAACCTGGCGTCCGAGTGTGATCTCGGCCTAATAACTTTAATGCACGACTGTTGGTCCATGAGCATACTGTCCGAATGACCCTTCAGGTTTATAAATTTATAAGAAATGCATTTAAGCATATCCGTATCACCGTTTCGTGTGAAACTTAATATTAATATTTTTGACAAAAAAATAAAAACGCTGCATATTATTACTTTTGAGCAGAGGTAATTTTTATTTGGTCGATTACAAACGTTGATTATTGAAAATAATAAACCGAAAATAAGGTAGAAAGTGGGACACAGTGGGAGACCGAAAATTTTATTTAATTTATCTTTAACGAGTAACAAACATAGCTCAGGCTCAAAAACACTTTTTTACGCCACCTTCAAAGGACGGCATACCTAAGGAATTTTATTCCCATTAAAAAATCCAGTGCCACCTGCCAGGTCTGAGCCCGCGACCAAGGTAATAGAAGGCTATTACGCTATCTACTACACCACAGATACCACACCACTATACCATCGATTAGTAGTTTTTCAGAGCCAACGAAAACATAATGAAGTAGTAAAGCTGATAGCATGCTTAACCACCAAGATTCCCTCCAATTTTTCGGTTTATTATTTCAAACTTTTTATTTTCATGACTCATTTCACACCCACTTGCTGAAACAACAGATTATATATCTATCTTAGCTGAACTCAAACTCGCGACAAAGAGGTTAGAAATCCCCAAGCCATACACTTAGAGCTACATCGCTACCAATAATAAAATAGATAATAATAGGCTTACCGAACTCAAAGGTTTCATGCCGGTACAACCAGATCTGAGAACATAATTATCCCATCGACGCTTCGGCTTACCTCTCGGACGTCTAGCAATCGGCTCAGCGAATATCTAATTTTTTGAAATTCGTTCCTCACTGAACCCAACAACTTTACACGCCCATTTGAGTCCCCGTAGAGCTATCAACTCAGTTATACTGACAGTGTAGGGTACAAACTCCGTAATTCCATGTTGTGTAAGCCTCTAAAATCCCAAGTGGCCTCATCTCTGGACAAGTAAAATGAGTGGTAGTGGGCCTGATGTGTGATTTTATCCAGGCAAACTGATGCAACATTTGGTCTCTTCCAATAATATTTATACAGAATTTCAGATTTTTCCCTTAGTCATTTATTAATAAAAAGTTATATTTTTATATGCATGATATATTTAATGCAAATAAGATCCTATTAATAATAAGTAGATTTAAAAGTGAATATAAAGCAGAAAAGGTTAAACTGAAGACAGACTAAACAGGCAAGTTGTTTAGGTCTAGAACCGTAAGCCATTAATATAGCGGCAGACACAACAGTGCTCTATGTAGGGCTTGCTTCCTACCTCCTACTGTTTATTCCGCCTCTCCGCTTCACCGTCATATCGTCTATTTGTCGTAACCCGTGGTAGATTGTAAAGGGAATTTTAAATTTAGATTAGTCTCCTCGGAATCGCAATATATTTGAACCAATGCGACCATATCGATTAATTAACATAATCCAAATATGGAAATGGGTCGTGCGAAAATATTTTATACTCATGAGAGCGAAAGAGTAACCTTGCAAAATGAGGCCTGGAATTCCATGATCCAGTTAACGCAACAACATGTAGAGGGCATTTTCACACCAATCATCACATAAGAAGCAATAAATGAATTAATAAAAGTATGATAAGGCAATGTAACTACCTGTGTTTGAAGTCACCAGAGGTAAAAGGGGAGACAGTTCTAAATTTTAACGAAAACTAGTTTTCCCATGCAAGCAGATTCAAGAGAGATAGATAAAATGAAATGTAATGATACATATGCCTAAAAAAATGAAAATTGTAATTCTACTCTACTGTTTTTAGACAAACGTCCAAGCAAGGGGGTAATTAGGGCGAAATCGCGCTCAGCCGCAATGTTTCTTCCAAATTTCGGGTAAACAGTTTATAGAGGTTGGGTGTGCCTCAGGAGAGTCTTCATACCCTATACAATTGGTCGATTTGTTGACCAATCATTCTATAATATGGTATATTATACATGTATATTATATCGTTATGTCAAATGCTCGGTTACAGCACAATCTTAACAAAAACAAATAAATTAATAAAATTAATATGAAAATGAACATCTTAATCATCAAAAGTATTAAAGCAACACAAGAATTAAGTAGAAAGATAAGTTAAGATGAAGCATAGAACAAAAGTTAAATAACTAACAGAGAAAATAGATAAAAAACTTTTTTTTGTTGATACATTTTAAACCTAATACATAAAAATCTCGTGTCAGGGTTTTTGTAGCTGTACTCCGTACTCCGTACTCCGAACCGACTTGACCGATGTTTATTAAATTTTGTATGTACACCTGATAGCTATGAGGATCGGTACTCAAGTATGTCAAGTTCATGTCGATAGGTTATTTGGGTGTCCTTTAAGATTTTTTTTTTTCACGAAAATGTTTTTTACTTTCACTTATCTATATATGGAATATATAGTAAGAGAAAGTATTGCGATCGTGAAAATATTCGAATACCAGTTTTTAACGGAAATACACGTATTAGGGTCCCCTGAGTCCAAATGACCAAGTCCCGCAAAAAGGTATGTGTGTGGTAAGTCCAGCGTGAAAATGAAAAGTCCTATGAAACTGAAATTTCATATTTAAAACAACTACACGCCCGACATATTACAGCAACTTTTTCATCAAAATCAGCTAACCAGAAAGGCCACTTTATATTATGCATTTTGAGCCTTTTTACGAATTTCTTAAAAACGGCTTTAACGATTTTGATTAAACTCGCTATATGGATGTAAAATTGGATGGAATTTAATTCTGATTGAAATAGTGTGGCAGGGATTAAATGCCGATATTTCAAAATTTCTTCCTCTAAAGTACCTTTAATTTTTTAGTTTATATGGAATCGACCATATCATCTGATTAGCATGGTTAAAAAACAGGTAAATATATAATCTGAACGAATTCAATATCCAACTAAAGGAGATAACTGCAATAATATTTTTTAATGCATTTTTTTCGTTTAGAGATTTTGGAATAAATATAATCTTAGACATACTATTGTGAAATTTAACGGAAAGTGATGAAAAGCCGATAAACACAAACTGATTGTCGTGGATAATAATAAAATAGATTTTTAATAAAATACATGCTTCTTTTAAAATCCAATGAAAACAATTCCTTAACAATTTATTTTTGTTTCTGAATTTGTTTAGAAATACTCAAATTGATATAAATAACGAAAGTCGTGTGTTGCGCGCACCAGATTTTTTAATTTATTTTATTTTGCATGAAAAATACCTATAACGCCAAATCTGGCGCGGGCAACACACGAATTTCACTTTCCTTGATTGTTAAAATCAATTTAGGAGCTATTAGTAAAACTTAAAATGTAAAAAAGTTAATATTTAGAAAAAGTTGATCTAGTTTCGTTAGTATATCAATATAAAATTGTTGAGCATAATAATCAGTAATAACTTTAAACACTATTCGTCACTCTCCATCAACTTTTACAAATTTGAATATATGATAATATGTTTTATAAAATCTGTAGTTTTCCAACGGTATGTGCTATCGGAAATATATTGATGAAAATGAATGGCTGTGTTTTTTTTTTTATCGGCAGTCATCTTCAACAACCCTTCATCTCACCTATTATAGATCCCAAAACCATACACTTATTAATATTAATCTCATCTCAACATTTGAGGGCTTACGTTTCAAGATGCGTCGAATCCGAATAACGAATACAAAAAACTCAGTTTGTCCTCAGTACGCCGTATGCGGCCATTTCTCCAGCCATTTTTCCGAAACTACTGGATTAATTTTTTCGACGACAGTGGCCGTGAGACGTTTTTTGAACATTTATATTGGAGTTCTGACACAGGTCAGATCCTCCACTCATGTAACGTATGTTTGTGGATATTGCGCCCTAGCTCTGGAGACGCTAGACGCGGCTGAGGACGAGGCGATGGGATCTTCGCTTTTCCCTCTACTAGAGGAGGAAAAGACCCAGTCTGGGGATCCTTTAACCTATTGTATATACTTATGGTTGTGTGTATAATGCTAATGTATTTCTTGCTTTTTTATTTCATTTATTTGTAAAAACAGATCTTCCTGAAATAAGTGTAGAAGATGAAATCAAATATCCTGGACAAGTGATATCTTTTAAAGATAGACAGTCTACTGAAATCCAAACAAGGACAGCTATGGCTTGGCGGAAATATTGGAGCTTAAGGATGGTAATGAAGAACAACAATATCAGCCAGCCTCTAAAAACATTAGCCTTCAATAGCAGTATTTTGCCTGTCCTACCTTATGGATGCCAAACATGGTCCCTCAACAAGCTGCATGAGAGAAAAATAATAACATGCCAAAGAGCAATGGAAAGGAGTATATTAGGCGTAATAAAAAGCCAAAATCTAAACAGTCAAAAAATAAGAAAAGCTAGTGGTGTCACTGAAGCAATCAGATTCGTGAAAAAGATTAAATGGCAATGGGCTGGTCATCTAATGAGGAAAAATGGTAAAAACTGGGCTAAACTGTTGACTGAGTGGACCCCAATGGATAGGAAAAGGAACCGAGGCAGGCAAAAAAGAAGGCGGGTAACCGAAATCAAAAAGGTAGGAGTGATATGGTCACGTAAAGCCAAGGACAGAGAACTTTGGAAGATGAAGATGAGCGAACTCATTAACTTAAGTACGGGTAGTTACCGTTAAAGACTTTAAACTCCTGAAAAGGAAGGTCTATGTACATATATGTATATAAAGATAGAAGAAAAAAATAAATAAAAATGTATTATAAATGTTTATATGTACATCAATAAAGACTTATTATTATTATAATTATATTTTATGTAATTTCACTTTATTATTGTTTTATGTATAAATTGTGTGAATATGGTCTCATATCACTATTACTAATGTTCATTTAGAAACAAATTGTATTATATCTCAATAAATATATTTAAAATCAGGAATCAATTTTTTTTAAATTCGCCACAAAAATACTAGTCCATGCTACGCAGATAACACCTAGACGTTGATATCAGCTGGTTATTTTTAAAATGGCGGCCGACTAAAAGTTATTTAATTCAATATCTCAGCTATTTTTGAGGACAGAGAAAAACTTTATAAGTGATTCTTAACCCTCCCCCCAAAAACAAAAACCGCGAATAATTATATAAAAGAAAAAAAAAAAGAAATTTTACTCATAAATATGCCCATAACTCAGTTATTTTTGAAAATAGAGTTTTAGAATCCGTAAAGCGCACAATAAGCGAAAAAAAAATCATATATATATTTAAGTAACAAATTATAATAGATGTAATTACACAAAAAATCGGTTATTATTGAAGATAGAGAAAAATAGAAAAGATTAGTAACCATCAAAACGGTTATAGCATAATACAGTTCTTTGGAAATAATAAGCTATTTTGTAATACTTTGCAGCGTTTTTTAACAAACAAAATATTCATTAGAAATAATTTAGATGACAGATCAACTTTTGCCGGGTCAGCTAGTTAAAATATTATAATGTATATTTAACATTTGTATATTAAATTTTGGACTGCAATAAAAACTGTTTCTAAATTATTTTTATTCTGGAGAGAAAAAAATCTCTAGTTGGAAGTATAATCCTGGGGTACAGAAGTTCATGCTCCTGAGAATCATCTTATGTAACCCTGGAACTCTAACTCCTAAGGAACGCCTTACCCATTTCTATTGGCTAGGAAGGACAATCCTCGGGCGACAGGGTCAAATATTAGCATGCCTAGACTAGGAGCCGACCGAGTGCTAATTGGAGGACCCGCTCAGACATGCACATAGCTGATGGTACGAATCCTGGGATTAGCATTGCGTTAGACTTGGAAATTGTTAGCGGTGGTGTTT
This sequence comes from Piezodorus guildinii, assembly GCA_023052935.1. Taxonomy (NCBI): domain Eukaryota; kingdom Metazoa; phylum Arthropoda; class Insecta; order Hemiptera; family Pentatomidae; genus Piezodorus; species Piezodorus guildinii. The sequence goes on along the minus strand of CM041293.1, from coordinate 161,112,993 downwards.
CACGAGCCCCCCACCACCTCACCGCACTGTCAAAACAATGTCTAGACGGTTCTAAACACATATGTCACCCACTATGGAGAATACGGCACCCGTCCTTCATTCCATTCTTTTTTTATATATCTCCTTCTCACCATGTCTTGTAGTTCCATCTCCATTCGAAAGTCTTTCATCTTTGACGGCTTCATTCCTGGTGCGGACTATCTTCTTTGTGCTAGATGTGTTTTCTTTCAGGTATTCACAGATTGCCGAATGACATATAGACATAAAAAACTTACATTAAATGATCATTCCAATAATTATACTAATACCCAACAACTTATGGAATATCAACTAGATTATTTTAGGAAATCCCATGGATGTAGGCAGGTGGATGGACAACCCCCAAAAATTGGTTGACACAAATAAAATAAGCTATTAGAATAAAAGGAGCGTGTATAAAACTAACCGTTTATATTTACAACGAAGCTCTAAATTTATATGAATACAAAATGGGTTTAAAATTTTTTTCACTAGCTGACCCGACAGACTGTGTCTTAGGGCGCGTTTATACTGCACGCGTTTTAGATGACTGAAGCGGTAGCGGGTACCTAGAATTTGTCCCAATTGGGTACCCAATTTATAGTAGCTGGCAAAGCCCAAGAAGGGCGTCTCGACCCACGTCTGATATAACAGAATTAATATTTATTCTGCCACAGACGGAATGGATCACAAGATCCGAAGAATTGAAGTATCCTACCTTCTTTTATTACTTGTGAGTCAAAAAAAAGAGCTAAATGATTACCTTCCTATAAGGACGGAAAGGCACATTTTACAAAAAATATTTGTAAATGTAATAACAAAGAAAAACAAAATCAAAACTTATTAAATGACTTTTTAGAATCGATTAAAGAATTTTCAAATATAGGAAGAAATAAACATACGTGAAACTTTTAAAGAATTAATTAAATCGAATTTATATAGAAGCATGTGTGTTATTTAAAAATCTATTATATTAATTTATACTAGTTCGGCCTCCACTGATTCACACCAGTGACGCGGCTGAGAGCGAGGGTCTAGGATCTTTTGGATTCCGCTTTTTCCTCCACAAGTGGAGGGAAAAGCCCAGTCTGGGGTCCCTCTATAGCACTTGTATATTTTGTATATAGTTATGTTTGTTTGAATGATGTTTATTTATTTGCAAATTTATTTATCTCAATTATAGGTTAATGTTTTGTTTTCATATTTATTATTATTTAATTCCATATATATCATTTATTTGTATTTATCTCAGTTATAGGTTGTTGTTTGTTTTCTTATTTTGTATATATATTATATTTTATTTATTTGACTTTATCATTGTATATATTGTGTGAATGGGTTCATATATCACTATTACTAATGTTCATATAGAAACAAATTGTAATAAATCTCAATAAAAAAAAAAAAAAAAAAAAAAAAAAAAAAAAAAAAAAAAAAAATTATATTAATTTATTAACTTTTAAAAGCTTGAGTATAAGATAATATTTTTTCTAAAATCATTAGCTTTCCAACGGTATATCATACATGTATATTACTGCTCTTATGTTCAAAAACAAAAAAATGCATTAATAAAATATTTTTTCTGTTTTCTCCTTTAGTTGGATATCGAATTCATTCAATTTGTATATTTACCAGTTTTTCATCAGTGGTAACAAGATAATATAGTTATTTTTATAGAATCAACAACATTAAAGGTACTTTAGAGAAAGAAAATTTAAAATATCGGCATTTAAGTCCTGTCAGACCATTTTAATCCGTATAAAACCTAAATTATATTGAAGTCCATTAAATTTTACATCGATATAGCAAGTTTAATCAAAATCGTCGATTTTCGAGAAAATCGAAGAAAGGTGCAAAATGCATAGTATAAAGTGGGTCTTATGGTAAGCCCATTTTGATGAAAAAGGATTTGTAATGTCTCGGGCGTATATTTGTCTTAAATATGAAATTTCAGTTTCATAGGACTTACCGTTTCCGCCCGGGAGTTACCACACACACACACACACAGACCTTTTTGCGGGACTTGGTTATTTGGACTCAGGGGACCCTAAAATGTGTATTTCCGTTGAAAACTGGAATTCGAAAATTTTCACGATCGCAATACTTTCCCTTACTATATATAGTAAGTGAAAGTAAAAAATGCAGTTTACTAATACAGCATTTAAAATTGAGAATCTTGGAAATAAAGTTAATAATATTGTAGATGTATTTCAATTAGTTTTAGATCTAATATTTTTTTAAACTCAGAAATACTGCGATTTCTCTAGTACAACGGTAATAGTGCTCAGAGGATACATCCATACAATATTTTTAGAAAGTCAAATTATAGCAAACAGAAGAAAAAAATATATTACAATAAAAACAAAAAAATAGTTAATTTAAAAATTCATAAACTATCTTATAAAACAGGGAAGCGCAGAACCCGGGAATTTCCAAAACTTCTCTCTCATCCCCATCACTAGTATAGGAACGGTGAAAGCTGATTGAGAGCGCTTTGTAGATGTAGTAATTACTATGAATAGGCCCATTAATCAACATATAGTCAGAAATGTCGATTATAGGAGATAGACATATTTTTTTAAAATTCATTTATTTAAATTCTAATATAAAGTAGGATAATAGTTAGATCAAAGTTCCATCACTCTCAATCCTTGGACCCAGATGTTAGTTCGGCTTTGGTAATAATTATTTATTATTAAGCACGCAAGTCCTTCCAGGCAAACGTTGCGAGTTCGAATCCCACTGAAGAGAGGACTTGAAGCATTAGATTAAAAGAGGATCTACTTACAGCCTCTCTCCAAGGTATGTGAGGCTCGTCGGGCAAATGGTGGCCACTCACAAAAATAGGCGTTTGGAGTGATGACCCTACCCAAAAACATATCATAAAGAATTGCGGAGCGGAATTCAAGGAAACTATTTCGCGCGCCCTAGGATCTACATGGTTTGTCGCGCTATCCGGGAGACTAGTTGCTGACAAATGCAGTTGAATATGATCCTGAAGAAATCACCTTGTTGCAATACCGTCGGTGTAGACAGCACTTACATACCAAATAATAAACTCTTCATTAATTTTTCAAAAATTAATTTAAAAATTGCGCAACACACGACTTTCACTTACCTCCGTTGTTAAAATCAATTATTCAAGATTTTAGAATTTTTAAATACATTGAAAGATACAAATAAATTGTTAAAGCACCAATTATTTTGGATTTCAATAGAAACATATGTTTTATTAAATAATCTATTATATTTTTATCTTCAACATTTGGTTAGTTTTATTAGCTTTTTATCTTCCATCTTACAGTGGCGCGACAGGCCGTGTAGGCCCTGGGCCTCGCGGTGTAAGCTCCTGCGAGTTTACACTCAGGTTTCACGATGCAATTTTTAGTGTAGTGTCATCACTCTCTACGACTAATTTTGTGAGTGGCCACCCTTTGGCTGACGGGTCTCACATACCCGGGGGAGAGGTTGTGAGTGGATCCACATTTTTTTACATCATTATAAAAGCCCCGCCGGGACTGGGATTCGAACTCAGAACCAGTAGCATGGAAGACTAGCGCTCTAGCCACTCAGCCACGGGCTCCCCTAGCTTTTCATCACTATCCATTAATCTTCAATATTCCGTGAATTATTTAAAAAAAATTCTAAACTCTTTAGCTATCCAACGGTATATTAAACATCTATATTACTATTCTTGTGTTAAAAAAACATAATAATTGCATAAACAAATATGTTTGCACTTTTCTCCTTTCGTTGTTTATCAAATTCGCTCAACTTTCATGTTTACCCGTTATTTATCAATGCTATTAACATAAAGCACCTTTTTTTTTTTTAAAGGTACTTAACAGGAAGAAAATTTGAAATATCGGAATGTAAGTCCTGGCGTATAGTTGTCTTAAATACTTCAGATTTCATAGGACTTTTCGTTTTCGCCCGGGAGTTACCACAACACACACACACACAGAACTTTTTGCGGAACTTGGTTATTTGGACTCGGGGGACCCTAAAACGTGTATTTCCGTTGAAAACTGGAATTCGAAAATTTTCACGATTGCAATACTTTCCCATACTATATGTTTCATATATAGGTAAGTAGGGGCGGGGTAGCCGAGTGGGTGTCAGAACCAAAAATTTGAAACCAAAACATACGAGTTCGAGCCTCGGTATCGGGATAGACTTTTATCTCGGCATTTATACCCCGCCCTCACCCCCTGGTCCCGATGACTCCCGAATGACTTTCAAAGGCGAGTACAGGGTAAACAAAAAAATAAAAAACAATTATTTCAAATGGTAGCTTTTTTTGTTATTTAATTACTTAACTGCCCTGAAAAAGGGGTCTATGCAACATATATATACATTCGATGGTGTTTAAGTTATCTTTAATTATAATTTTAATCAAAAGTAAGATCTTTTGTGATTGGCAGAATCTATCTCAGTTCAATGAAATTCTATTGATTGACTTTAAGCCTCATTGCACCTTATAATTCTGTTTCAAGACTTAATTATTAATAGAGGTACCCACTACGTTTGTATAGCATGCTATTTGTGCTATTGTGCTAAACCCATCAATTTTATACAGGAAATAACTGTAGAAATTCGACGGGTTTAGCAAAATAACACAAATAGCATGCTATAGCAAACTAGTGAGTACCACCTAATGTATAGCAGATGAATAAGCAATTTCTCAAACAGCAGTTTTCATTCCATGGATTCAAGAAAATTAATAGTTTATTAATTATTTAGAAATCAGTGTTGTATACCACAACAGTGACTCAATTATTAAAATTATCTAAGCCAGGGTTGGAAATTGAAAAGACCACAAAGGATTGATAGATCAGGAGACCTTGGGTACCATCTCAGGGCTCTAGAAAACTTTTGTCAAGAGTTATGTTAGTCCAATGCAATTTTGGAAACACCTTGTTTCTATTCAGATGATACCTCTCATATTATTCATGGTTCTTGTCTCGCCATTCTGTCTTGAATCTATTATTCTTAAGATGCTAGACCTAGACGAAATTCTTTGCCTTTGAACCTCTATGGTTACTTTCCCTACAATTTTATTATACATTTTAAAAATGAGATAAACTTTTTCTTTCAACTTTGGTTTCTAATTTTAAAAATTTTTATTTGAAAATTGATAAGGGAAATGGTTCAGCAATTGAATTCAATATCAAGTTTTTTTTTCACAGTATCTCTCTTTGATATTATAACTTGTAAAGTTTTCGAAATGTTACAAATAAACAAAAACCCATGTTTATTAAAGTAGCTGATTCTAGACTTTCTTTTTTCGATAGCCTTGTTAACAAGGAACATGAAGACAGAACCTTATTTCTTCATGGGATGAGGAAGATGGTTGGGGGTGCGGTCATCAGAAAGAAACGCACATTAAAACGTAGTACTTATTTAATTGTGTGCCGACTTTCGCCTACATTGTGGACCATCATCAGGTAAGAAACAGATAACACTAATGTAGGGATCACCTAATACAGGTGGCTACATAACAGTCTCCTATCCAAAGATTTACGTTTCAAACCTGTGTGGTCTAGGATTTTAATGGAGTAAAAAAACGTTAGTTCTTTCTAAATATCTAATTGTGTGCAACATTTCACTTACATTTTGGACCATCATCATAGAGGCTTGCGTCTTAGAACAGCCTCAGTAGTCTGTATTTCTGTTCTTATTGATTTATTTTAAATTTTTAATTGTTCACTATATATGTTACCATTTAACATTTAATCATTTTGCTGATTTCCCTTTAAATAATTTCTAATTGAAATATTATCATCTTAATTTTGTTCACTTTCATACTTCATAACTGTCATGTTATTATCATTTTACATTTAATTTTATGTTTGTTTCCATATTATATTACTGTCACCATATTATTATTATAGACCTAACATATTATTAAGTTTATAAGTACATTGGTTTGTTTGTTTGTTATTTATTAACGTTCATTTATGCTGCTGTGGCTAATCGATGATGCTACTGGAGTCCTAAATTTTACCTATCCAGGTTTAATTAGGATAGGGATCTTTAACGAGTACCTGACATCGCACAGGCTCGGGGCCACCTTTTAACGTCCCCTCCGAAGGACGGCAAAACTAAAGTTTTTTTACTCCCATTAAAAAATACTAGGACCACCAGCAGTTTTGAACCCGTGATCTTTGGCATAGGAGGCTGTTATGCTAGCCACCCTTCTATAGGTGATCCCTTACATTGGTTGTTATCTTGTTTCTCTAACCCTGATGAAGATCCACAATGTAGGCCGAAACGTCGGCACACAATTAAACTAATTGTGATAAGGGAATTCCAAAACCTTTTTTAAGGAATGTAATGGAAAATACTTTGCAACAGAACTAGTTTCTATAGTTTATTGAAATTATTTCTCAGGTTTATTGGCTAAAACTATTATTATGCCAATCCTTACAACACATTAACTATAACACTCATTGATTTTTTTTTTTTTTTATTACTGAAACCATCCTGATGTGCTCTCTAAATCTATATCAAATGAATTAAAGCACTCATGCGCGTTCATTTCCTCCATTCTATAGAGTGTCCAAAAAGAAACCTATTGAAAATCATTAGTACGTGTCTTGTAATATCTTTCACTGTTAAGAAGTAATAAGTTTTTAATGTTTAGATATGTGAGCAGTATATTTTATTAAAAAAAAAAAAAAATATATATATATATATATATATATATATATATATATATATATATATATATATATATATATGCAGTATTTTAAATTTTGAAGCTTGCTATTGAAAAAAAATCTAGTGCGGGCAACACAAAACTTTCACCTACTTCCGTTTTAAAAATCGATTAAAGAATTTTCAAATACAGTAACGATATAAAAATGAGTGAAACCATCAAAGAATTAATTTCTATATAAACATGTGTTTTATTAAAAAATCTATTATATTATTATCTGAAATAATCTGTTAGTTTTATCGGCTTTTCATCACTTCGTATTATACACCTATATTTCTGTTATGTTCAAAATCGAAAAATTAAAAAAATATTTTTGCTGTTTTCTCCTTTAGTTAGATATCGAATTCGATCAACTAACATACCTATTTAGCTGTTTATAACAAGATTATATTGTTATTTTTTTAGTATATTTCTATCTTCAACATTCAGTTAGTTTCATCAGCTTTTCATCACTCTCCATTAACTTTTACGATTCATTGTATTAGATAATATTTTTTCTAAAATCTTCAGCTTTCTAACGGTATATTATACATCTATATTAATATTCTTGTGTTCAAAAACCCAAAATTTGCAACATTAAATTTTTTTTTCACTTTTATTCTTTAGTTGTTTATCAAATTCGCTCAACTTAAATATTTAGCTGTCATTTATCAATGCTAAGAAGATGGTGAGCCTATTTTTTTTTTTAAATCTACAAAAGTAAAGGTACTTTAGAGCAAGAAAATTTAAAATATCGGTATTTAAGCACTATCAGACTGTTTCAATCCGAATAAAACCTAAATCATTTAAAGCCCATCAAATTTTACATCGATTTGGCGAGTTTAATTAAAATTGTTAGAGCCGTTTTTGAGAAAATCGGAAAAAGCTGCAAAATGCATGGCATAAAGTGGCTTTTCTGGTTAGCTGATTTTGATGAGAAAGTTTCTGTAACATCTCGGGGGTACAGTTGCCTTAAATATGAAATTTCATTATTGTAAGACTTTTGGTTTTCCCGCTAGACTTACCAGATGCACAAAGACTTTCTTTTTTGCGGTACTTGGTCATTTGGACTCAGGAGACCCTAAAACGTGTATTTCCGTTGAAAACTGAAAAATTTTACGATCTCAATACTTTCCCTTACTATATATATATATATATATATATATATATAATTAAGAGGAAATTGTGTCATTTATTACATAGCATGTTTAACTAAATGAATGGGCTTAATTAAGTGTGAAAATGTATTTAATAGTTCTTAGTAAGTGCTACAACTCATTGCTGAGTCTTGGCCTCCTTGATTGAAAATGTATTTAATGATTGAAAATAGTCTGTTTAATAGAACAATGAGAGTAGTATAGATATTAGCTCTCAGGAAAAGTGTATTATCTCAATTTAATAAAACTATCAGGGAAGTAATTTAAAATATATATATATATTAATAAATAGGTAATTGATTTATTATATAAAGGAAGTATTTAATCGAGCGATGATGATTTGAGTGGAGATATTGTAAACTAAGTATAATACTAGTGACAAAATCAAAGGCAGATGAGAGCAATGTATAGAGGAACTGACAATCCTAAAACATGAAGTAAGAGAGAAAAATTTGTCACTTACTGAGGGTCACTAAATGAGAAAATAAAAATTTGGAAAATTGAAAACCATTAGATTAATGGGTATAGTATTGAGTTGGCAAAAAAGTCCTGTTTATTTTTATGCCACTAAGATACACTTCTTATCAGATGGATCCTGTTTGTACTATGCCAACAACTATATCTGTTAATTCTTATTGAAACTAGCTTAGTACGTGTTTGCTATTGCACTGTGAATATGGTAGAAAATATCATTCATTATTGCTACGTTTTGTTGTATTATTTTCTCATAAGTAAGTGTGCTGCACGTATGGCAGAGTGCCATAAGGTTTATACCTTGCAGACCGGGTCCAATAAATGGATTTTTGTGAAACTTATGGATTGTATTTGTGACATCAAGTACTGAAATGTTTACCCATTAATTTTTGCTTAACTTAAAATTTTCAGTATCTTAATTATATAATGGGTGATAGTAGAATCAAAGAAGCGATTACTGCGATTTATGTTGAAAATACTATGGGACATATAGTGCATAAAACGTGCATACGATAAAGTGAAACGTAAGAATATGCTTCACCAGCTGGCTTCATCAAAATTAATTTTTGTTCATTTCATGAAAAGAATATTTTCGAAATGCTTATATGCATTGAAATAGTTCGAAATTTAGGATTTCAAAGAATAAATGAAATTTTAGAAAATAAATGAAATTAACTAGAAATGCTGGAAGGAATCAGTCCAGGTGGCGGTCAGTAAATTAAACAACTAAATAGTTCCAACTATTTATTGTTTGCCAACGTTTCGACCCCCATTGTGGGTCATCATCAGGCATATCGTGGGCGAATAGAAACTGAAACTAAATAATCTAGAAATGAAAAGCTAAAATTGCAGGCTATGGGTCAGTTATTCTCGAATGGTATCTGTACTGAAAAATTGTGTATCTGTTGATCTACACTTGTATACTACAGAGAGGATGATTCCATACTTACATGCATTGCAACACTTCCGTATGCTAAGGCTGCCCAAATTTACTCACAAAAAATTAACTACAAGCTTTGCACAAGCATATTTTACAGCAATAGGCTCAGATGTATTCTTTACTGGGATTGTGACCGAGCCAACACTACTATGTACCAGAAAGTATAGTATACAGTGAATAAAATATGTCATTTTTTTCAAAAGATATAATAAAAGGGATAGGAGAATTATGTAACATATCCTTTCAGAAAAATGATCAACATACTAAAACAACCAATGCACGGAACAAAAGGGATGACATTGGGGTAAATAAATTATAAAAGAATTTAATTTAACAATACCTGTTCTCTGATGTTAATACAATTATATTTATTTGAAATGGGGAAATAATGAAGACAGTTGATGGAAAGAATTTCAAAGAAGTTAAGATATCAAGAAGATACATTATTCCTTTACAGACTTCCACAAGTAAAATAAAAGAGGATGATAATATCATTCCTAATACTCCACCACTCTTGTTTCACAATCTTTGGCAAGAGCAGGCAGTTTGGCAGTAGCAGAAGCTACCTTTAAACATTTGAAAATAGCATACTAGCAAATCCATTCTTTGGTCATTAGAAAATTATCACCAGATGAATATAGTTGGAAATATGAAAATGGGATACTGACACTACAAACAATTTTACATCTACCAGCCCTTATTAAATATGATTTCCTGCACATGCGAAACATGTTGTGGAACATTTTGTGGATGCAGGAAATGTGGATTAGATTGTATTGTAGCTTGCTCAGAATGAAATGGCATCACTTGCACTAATCGATAGATAATAGATATGAGCCGAATAAAAGATATTGGTGGCGACGATGATGATATATATGAGGCAATGTTAATTTTTACATAATATAATATTTTTAACAAAATCACTATTTTATTTATTAGTAAAGAATATTTTTCTTCAGAATCTTAAGTTTTATAGCTATATAATGGTGAGCAGCTAACCATATGATTAAATTATTTGTTTTTAATTTGTTATTTTCAACTTGATAAATGTACATTTTTTTTTCTCTTTATATCTATATCCATGCCTGTCAGAATGTATCTGACAATCAGCAAATGTGCAGTACAAATTGAGATCACACATGGTAGGCATGAAGATAATAAAAAAAATAAAAATGTACATTCATATAAAATTCAATATACAAATTTATTCCATATTACATGAAAACCGTTCCTTAAAAAATGGATTTATATCATACTATTATAATTTTTAATTTAATTGTTATAAAGAACTAGTGAAATTTTGAGGGGTAAACTTATTTATTGATGCTTTAAGGAAAACAATCGAAAAGGTTTCACTAAAATCCATTCATTGGAGGAACCACGTTCCAAGGTTTTTACATTTTTTGCTCTTACTGCACTCCACTAAATAGAAACATTTGCAATGTTTATGGGGATGATGCCTTTACCGAAGGCACTCTGTCAAACTTGGTTTGCCAAATTTCATTCAGGAAAGTTTGACATCCATGATGCTCAATGAGTCTGGTCGCCCACATGAAATTGAAGTGTTAAGGTCATTTTTGATCAAAATCCCACCTGAGTATTGGGAGAGATTGCAATGGCCCAAAATGTGTCACGCACAAGCATAGAAAAACATTTACACAAACTCTGTTATGTTTCCAGGCTTAATGTTTGGGTCCCTCACTCTCTAACAGAGGTCAACTTGGCAATACGCATTTCTGTTTGTGAATCAGTACGGAAATGGCAACATAACTACCCATTTTTGAAAAGGTTGGTAACAGGAGATGAAAATGGATGTTTTATTATAATGTAGTTCGTAGAAAAAATAGTAGTGAAGCTCCTAGAAGAATGTCAAAACCTGGATTGCACCCAAAGAACATAATGCTTTTCATATGGTGGGATTTCAAGGGAGTTTTTTTCTATGAGCAATTGCTAACAGAACAAACAATTGATACAACTCTATACTACTCAAATTAATAAAACTTGATTAATCAATTAATAATAAAAAAGATTTGGTATTCCGCCAAGACAATGCTATGCCCCACATCTTAGAGGGAAACTTTTGGATGGAAAAAAAGCCCCATCCTTCCTATTCATCAGACTTAGTCCCAAGTGACTAAAACTTATTCTGGTCTCGGTAGAACTCAATGAATGGAAAGAAATTCCAAAAGAAAAAGGACATAAAAACCACTTGGATCAGTTTTTTAACAATAAACTCCAGACATTCTATGAATATGGCATAATGCAGTTAGAGGAAAGACGGAGAAAAATCATTTTAAATAATTGTCAATATATTGTATATTAAAATTAATTTTATGTCTATAATACATTGAGTTGTATTTCACTCTGAAAATCAAAAGAACTAATTCACCAATCCAATTTTTACATTATTATAATCAGACATTTATAATAAAGAATATCTTAAGCTGGAAAAACACAAGGACTGACCTGAGGTGTAGTGGTTAACATAACATCCTACAATGTCCAAGGTCACAGGTTAAAACTTGGCAGATGGTTCTAGGATTTTTTAAAGCGATTAAAAAATCCTTTCCATCAGGGGCTAGCTAAGGTGCCAGGCTAGTGGGGATTAACGCACCCCCGCTTTCCCGAGTTCAGTGCACTGCACCAAGACTCATGAACAGTACACAATACATATAATTTAACATAAAGTCATATACAGTATACATCTCAGAAGCACCTTTCCTGAGAAGACCCTACAGAAGAGGGTGTAAATCGTCCCAAATCTATATGCTGGCAACAGGGCATATAAGAAGTGTGGTGACAGACAAACATGTGTATGTCAACGGTGGCGCTCATAGGCCTGCTGAGGTGGTTTACTGTGAACAGGTAGAAGAGACTGGATAGTCCTGTTCATGGCATCTCTTCTAGGAGACTTGAGCTACGAATATGAATCTCCTGGTCCTCCAAGTTGGGGCTTGAGAGTAGGGTTAACGGCCCACCTCAGAAGAAAACTCATGTTATGAAACCAGAAGAAAATAGAAAAGCCGGCCGGATTTTTGGGAAACGGACTGGAACTTGGAAAAGGTGAAACAACATCAGAATTGAAATATGGAACGTACATTCCTTATATAGGCCTGGAGCCTTAAAATCTCTATTGAGTGAGGCTTTTAAGTATAAATTAGATATATTAGCTGTACAGGATATGAAATGGACTGGTAGTGGAATCATGGACCGGAGGTATTATTCAGTCTTTTATAGCTGTCTTGATTGAGACCATAAATTCGGTACTGGCTTCCTCGAAAGCCGCAATATCAAACAAATAATAATGGACTTTAAACCATTTACTCCTAGTTTCTGTAAAATTAGGGTGAGGGGTACGTTTTTCAACTATACAATACTAACCACAACTGAAGATAAGTCCGCAGGAATGGATGGTCTTCCAGGAGAACTTTTTAAGAGCGCAGGTCAGGACTTTGTAAAGGAATTAACCTATCTCATGGAGCGGATTTGGACAGAGGAGGAAATAATGGAGTGATCTGCCTAATACACAAGAAAGGTGATCCGTTTATCTGTAAAAACTACAGAGGCATTTCTCTGCTGAATACAGCATACAAAATATTATCCAATATAATATTTGCCCGATTGCTTCCGTATGCAGAAATGATTATAAAAATGACTATCAATGTGGCTTCATGCGAGGTAAATCAACCACTGATCAGATCTTCACGCTAAGACTAATCCTGGAAAAGACATTGGAATTACTACGCACCATTTATTTATGGACTTTGAAGCTATGTATGACTCCATAAATAGAGAGATGCTTTATAAAGCTATGAGAGAGATGAATATACCTCCCAAATTGGTCCAAATGGTGAGAGTGGCCATCTCCAATACTAAATGTCTAATTAGGATTCAATCCAACCGGTCAGATCCCATACAAACATGGAATGGACTGAAGCAAGGAGACGCTCTAGCATGCCTACTATTCATCAACATAGCTCTGGAGAAAGTGATAAGGGATTCTCAAATACAAACAGGCAGACATATCTTTAATAAAAGCGTTCAGCTACTAGCTTATGCAGATGACATACATATAGTCAGTAGATCAGAATCGGGCATAAAAGAGGCTTTTAAAGCTTTAGAACAATCTGCTAAAACAATGAGACTTAAATAAATCCAAGACCAAGTATATGGTTTCAGGGACTGAGGTACGAGAACCATGTCTTGAGATACATGGATACAAATTTAAAACAGTTCAGGGATTTGTGTACCTCGGGTTGTTTGTAGATGCCGAAAATAATTCCTCCAAAAAAAAATAGTGAAGAGAATTTTAGCTGCTACGAGGGGTTATTATGGTCTAACTAGAATATTTAAAACTAAAGAAATTAATAATGAAACAAAGGCTACGCTCTAAAAAACCCTGATGAGACCAATACTGACTCATGGCTGTGAATCCGTTGTTGATGTTACGGAAAGCAGATGAACAATAGATTGCTGTCTGACTGCTGAGAAGGATTTATGGGCCCATATGGGAAAATGGTCTTTGGAGAATTAGACACAACGAGAACTTTATGAAAAGTATAAGGATGTCCCAGCGGTGAGATTTATAAAGATAAGCTGATTGTTGGGCTGGCCACGCTCAAAGGATGGCAGATGATAGTATTCCCAAGAGAATAATGAGCTATGAGCCGGTGGGCATAAGGAAGAGAGGGAGACCCCAATTGACATGGTTGGACAAGCTCGGAAAGGATGCAGTGTGGCTGGGGGCGTCAGGATGGTGAACGATGGCCAGGAAAAGAGAAGAGTGGGGACAATTTCTTTTGGAGGCCAAGGCCCGAACTGGGCTGTAGCGCCAAGGATGTATCTAAAAAATCCTTAGTTAAGCTGTCCTTGGGAGGACACACGAAATAGTAGTCCTAAGCCTGTGAGGTCAGATACTCATTAAATACCCTTTATTAAATTAAATTCATCCTGGATAGCCAACATTTTGGACTTCCACTGTTGTATCGTTCAATTAACCACAGTAGCATGAAGTAAAATTAAATAAATAAACAAATATACTACTTGAAAAATACATAACGATTTTGTCATAGCTTCATTTCATTCAAAATTATAAAATATTTAGTTTTAATGTCTTGTTATGATTGATAAAAATATATATAAAAACTTTTATATGAGCTACATAAACAAAACTTCTCAATTTTTGAGAAAGTTATCATTTTATGAGACTACTTTAATTTATAATAATTTATGAATTCTTATAATAATAATAAACCTAAAACTTTAAAGCACACAGCAGAACCGCATGCCATACTTTCAGTTCTTCATTATGCTAGGTCGGTTACTGCAAACTCAATCACGATAGTGACAGATTCCCTGAGTTCTTTAAAATGTTTTAGTAACAGGCATCCAAGGCATCCTCTTGTCCAAGAAGTCCACAGGAGCATCAATATGCTAGAATATTTAGGAAAAGCAGTATGCTTCATTTGGATCCAAAGCCATATGGAGATAGTTGGTAACGAGCTAGGACAGGGCTGCCAAACAAGCACTCACCCTTCTAGATCAAGGCCATCTTAACACCTCGGGATATGTGTTATCCACTTCAAAAGGAAATAGTAGGAAGGAAATGCCTGGCTATCCAAATGGGACAAAAGCCCTCCTAGCAAACTGAAAACAATCAAAAGAACAGTAAAGCCATGGAGCTCATCGAGTCGTTCAAGCCGCAGATAGGAAGTTGTCTAAACTAGGTTGAGGACAGGCCACACTAACCTCACACACATACATCATATCACCAAACAGCCACCCACAAAGTGCCAAACAGCACTGTAACAACCCGCTTACTGTCAGACACATATTGGAGGAATGCCCTTTTTACCAATCATATTTAAACAGATTAGGAATAAGACCTGATACAGCTACCTTATTGAGCGATGACGAAAATAATATAAAATTATTGCTAAACTTTTTAAAGGCCCAACAGCTGCTAAATATATTTTATTTAATAGGAAAAAAAAACATTCACAGGCAATCATTCTGAACAGAATGATTAACAAATCCCAAAAATAAAATAATCAAAAATATCTAAAAGAAGAGAAATTTGTGGGATCATTTCTTTCAATTATTATAGCGAGTCCACGACTTTGGTCAAAGGTTTTAAAAAATGTATTTACAGAAAAAGGATAAGGAAATATTGATATAAAATTAGTATTCAACTATTCCATTACACCACACATCAAAGGAAAAATGTCCTAAAAGTTATTAAAATATAATCAGAAAAAAAAATTGATTATCCACTCAACTTTACATTCATTATTTGAAAGTACCTTAATGATAATTATAATGTAGAAAATATTGATACACTAGAAGATTTTTAAAGTTTTTTGACCACCTAATTAACAAAATATGGTATATCAGAAATGGGTAAAATACAAACAAAACAAGACACACTAAAGTATAATTTTAAATACATAATTTGAATTTTGTAAAATTAAAATTGTAGGTTACCATAAACTATCATTTAGAGTCATGAAGAGAATGTTTTTATTATCCAGAGAATGGCTTACATTCATTAGAACCAATTTTTTTGAGCTTTGATCCGATTACAGAAAGTGAATAAATAATGAATTACACTTTCTTAAAAAAAATTTTAGAAACATTTTTGTCACATCAATATTAAAAAAAAAAAAAAATCTATATTTCAAAACACTTTCAATTCACAGTTTTTTTTCTGTCAAATTCATAATTGTTTCAATTTAAAGCATATTTTTTTTTTTTAATTCATAATTTTTTCAGTCAAATTCATAAATTTGTCAATCAAATTCATAATTTTTTCAATAAAATTCACCATTTACTCACTGTTAATTTAATGAGGTTTTTCTATCAAGAATTTAATATTAAAAAAAAAAAAATCTAGTTCTTGTTTATTCATCACTTTATGCTACTGAGGCTAATTAAACGATTCTACAATGGGAGTCCTACATTTTTCTTACCAAGGTTGAAATAAGACAGGGATCTTAAGCGAGTACCTGACATCTTTAAACCCTTATTAAATCTATAAAGGGTTATCTGTGATGTCTAGGATTTAATAACCCTAAGGACACAGGTTTAAACTTGGCTGATAGCTGTAGGGATTTTGAAGGTAGTAAAAAAATCATAAGCTATTTCAATTTCATCCTTTTGAAAGGGATGTAAAAATTTATAAATACGGTTGAAAAAATTGTGAATTTGGCTAAATACATAAAAAAAGGCCATCTGCTGGATTTGAACTCACTACCTTGTGGATAGAAGACTGTTATGCACTGCACCACAGGTGACCCTTAATAAATTTGATAAGATCAATGGTCATAGGTTCAAAACCAAAAGATGCCCTTTGGATATTTTTATATGTTTTCAACCAAATTCATGCTTTTTTAAACCGCATTCATGTTTTGTTTTTTTAAATCTCGCTTTCGAGGGACAAAATAAGAAGGATTTTTTTACTCTCTTAAAAAATCTCAGGGCCATCTGTCGGGTTTGAACCTGAAACCTTGGCATATTATCTTTAACCCCTTTCTAAATACATTAAGGGTCACCTGTGGTGCAGTAACTAGCCTAACATCCTGCTATACCCAAGGTCGGGTGTTCAAACCAAGCAGGTGGCTCTAAGAATTTTTTTTTTTCAACGTAATTCATAAGTTTTCTATCTGTATTCATAAATTTTTACTTCCTCTTTAAAGGACTGCATGATCAAGGATTGCTTACTTCCTCGAAAATTCCTAGAAAATTTATTTAGCAGATACTGGGATTGAATTCGAGCTAGAGGGCATAGAAGGCTGCTAAGCCAGCCACTTTATAGATTTAATAAGGGCTTAAGGATTTAATAAGGCTAAGGAGTGGGTTCCAACCCAATTGATGGCATAGAGTTTTTTAAGGGAGTAAAAAAATCCTTGCCTATGTCATCTTTTGAAGGTAACCTAAAATGTTGGTGCGATTCCATATACTTGGTTAAAATCCCTATTTCAATTAAAACTAGATAGGAAAAATTTAGGATTCCCACAATATTAGTGTCTGACAAGCCACAGTAGCAAATGAATAAACAACATAATATAATAAAATATTTAGTTCCTGATAGCAAAACCTAATTCTTATTATAACCTAAATTAACTGGAAGAAATAATAAAATTGACTGAAAAAAACTATATTTGAGATTAATATTAGGTCTATGTATTTAGTAAAATTAAATTATCCATAACTGCCTTCAAGAAA
The DNA here is from genome assembly GCA_023052935.1 of Piezodorus guildinii. Taxonomy (NCBI): domain Eukaryota; kingdom Metazoa; phylum Arthropoda; class Insecta; order Hemiptera; family Pentatomidae; genus Piezodorus; species Piezodorus guildinii. Next base: position 161,095,481 of record CM041293.1, on the reverse strand, counting down.
TATTTGAAAGAATGCAGCCTAATAAAGAAAATAATTGAATAAACCAAGCTGAGCTTCATTTAGAAAATCGCAAAATCTATGAAAATACTCTATTTAACAAAGGACACTTATTTTTAAAAAAAATGTAGACAAGAAACAAAAAAACAATAACAATGGACAACTATTTTGCATATAAAGATCATAATGGAATTGAGAAAACATTACAATATATAAAATGCCTTAAAGCTATAAAAGGAATAACTTAAGAAGAGCAGTTGCCGTCACAAGTGTTCCCAGCAATCAAAGAGATATCGAGTAAAAACTATTGTAAGTTATTTCCTTAAAAATCTCCTAATAGGATAAAATTTCTTTTAAAACCTGTAACAACACTAATTTATATTAGTGATGTGAAAAGCTGTTGATAGCGGCCTTCCATTAGTCGGCCTAGGACTTGGTATTGCTAAATTATGACACACTTATATCAAACACTTTGATTTTCTAAGAGAAACTGTTCTTTTGTCTCCTATATGCTTAAAGATGTTTAATTCACCCTCCTCTCCCCAAAATTTTGCAACTTTACATTCCTGCCATTTTTGTACACTTGCAATTTTTTTTTTAATAAATATAAAGAAGATGAATAACTTCTTTTTTTTTTTTTTCAAAAAAATTGTGTTCGATATTTTTCAAACTATGTATACATTCATCATTCAACTCATTTCTTTTTTTTAAATGAATTTTAACTATATTTCATATTTATACACATTACTTGTTTTTTTATTAATCATGTGAAATGCTTAAGTCATTAAGATGTAATACCCATGCTAATTACTTGAAATAACGGCTGAAAGAGTTTAAAGAAGAAAATAAATCAAAAGATAAGACAGATATATATTATTAACAGTTTAAATGTAATTTTTTTTATGGTTGAGACACAGTTATCACACACACACACCCACACTAATATTAGACAAGAAATCATACCTCTACATCATGATTAGGGTGAATATACTAAATGCTGTTTTGTATAATTGGTAATACATCAATATATATTTCATAAATGTCAACTGTAACATGCTGAACATCCTTTTGACCTCAATCTTTATAAATCATTTTAGTCTAGTTAATCTAATAAGTCAAACTATATAAGAAATGCATTGTAGATTATGTTACAAATATTATTTAAGTTTAATTTTTAGTTCATTAATATAAGAAAAAAAAAAGCTAATGTTATCCAATAAATTCTACAGAACGAGTTTCCTCCACTCACCAGTCCAGTGCCTCAGACTCCAATTATGAACTATTTAAGTTAAAGTAGTAATTTTTTTCGTTTTTTATTTGTCTTATGTTACTAACTAAAATGACTCTATTATTGTTGCTCGAATTCAGCTTAAAAGATTAGGATAAAAATAGAATCCCATGTTTTTGGACAAATTGTGGGAAACAATTTAGGCAATATGAGAAACGTTTTTTCCTTAAATAATAGTAATTTTAAAATTTATTTATTGAAATTTATAAATGTATGTTTTCATACAACAAGTAAATATGCTAGTAAATAATGGTAGCATTAAAACATAATTAGCCACTTTTCTTATGGAATTGGTTAATTTTTAGACTGAATCTGACTATGATTGATTTGAGCCAAGAGATCATGAAGTGATTAACTTAAGTATTAACAACTTTAAAGAAATGTAGAGGGATCATTTGTAGCTGGGTGGTTAACATAACAGCCTCTTAAGCCAAAGGTCACGGGTTCAAACCCGCAGGTGGTCCTAGGATATTTTAACGGGAGTAAAAAATCCTTAATTATGCCGTCCTTCGGAGGAGACAGTAAAATGTGGTCCCAAGCCTGTGCGATGACAGGTACTCCAGCCTGTGAGAGTCAGGTACTCGTTAAAGATCCATATCCTAATAAAACCTTGAAAGGCAAAATTTAGGACTCTCACTGTAGCATCGTCCGATTAGCCATAGTAGGATGAAGTGACCTTAAATAAATAAGCAAAGAAATATAGCTGATTTAAAATATTCTCGCAGATGCGCCGAAAAAAAAAAAAAAAAAAAACCTGCATTGAAAAACAAAATAAATAAAATTGAACATTAAGTGATTTATGGAAGATTTAAACCTTTACTTCCTTTACATCTTTCTTGATGGCTTTGTTCCAATATTTTTTGCGTATATCACAGCAATAATCAGCCTCCAAGTTTTCGCTGAAGTCAAGAAAGGAGCTTAAAAATAGTGATCGACATCTTCAAACACAATTTTTTATACCCAAGAAACACGAATGTGTAAATAGTTTTTCTCTCGATCTCAAACTGTTATCATACTAAATGACCCCTCTTCCTCCTTCATTTCACTAACAGTTGGTGTTCCTCTGGGATCCTCACTATCGATCTTTTTTTCATCAATATCAATGTTCTCCCTGACTGCATCCACCATTCACAATATTACCTATATGCAGAATATCTGAAAATCTATCTTTCCTTTCATGCCTACGAAAGGCCATCCAAAAGCTAAAACAGGATATTGATAATATCAATTCATTGGCTACGACCGAAGATTTGAAGCTGAATGCTGGAAAACCCAAGGCCATCCTCTTCGGTTCCAAGCATCTTCGAAGTTCTCTTTCATATTATCCCCTGCTTTATCTCAATGGACTGCCTATCCACTTTTACACCATTATTGATCAAAACCTACTCTAGAGTAACCATATTCCTCAAATCATCCGAAAACTTATCGCTATCCTAAAACAATTTATAATATTTCGTGATTCTATTCCACCTAAAACCCGTATACTACTGGTCTCTTATCTCATTTCTCCCCGGTTTGAGTACGGTTGCCTCTTTTGTTTGTTTATTTATTTAACGTCACTTTATGCTACTATGGCTAATCGGACGATTCTATAGTGGGAGTCCTAAATTTTGCCTATCCAGGTTTTATTAGGATAGGGATCTTTAACGAGTACCTGACATCGCACAGACTCGGGACCACCTTTTAACGTCCTCTCCGAAGGACGATATACCTTTTTACTCCCATTAAAAAATCCTAGGACCACCTGCGGGTTTGAACCCGTGACCTTTGGAATAGGAGGCTGTTATGCTAACCACCCAGCTACAAGTGATCCCACGTTGCCTCGTGTATGGCGGGCTGTCTGAAAAATTCGACATGATACTCAAGATACTGATGAATTGTTTCATTAGATTCACGTGTGGAATTCTCAGATGCTACTATACATGTTTCCAGCAACTCCTCCTTGGTGTCTGAATTTTCAGATCTTTCAAAACAAAAAAAAAACTTCTTTTTTCATCGACCAATTTTTTTGTTCCTCTGTCCATTAAGTAAACACTAAATCCCAACCTCAAACTTGTATATATTGGGTTGCCCGGAAAGATCGTAGAGAAATTTGGACTAAAATTAAAATTGATGAACAGCTTAAAATTTAATAATTTAATCTACACAATAGTTACCACCGTTAGCAATTACCCTTTCTCAACGGGATGGAAGGTCCATTATCCCTTTTCCCAAAAATCACTGTCCTTACTCCTGATGAACAATAAAAGGTCTGTTTTGACATCATATTCTGAAGAGAAGGATTTCCCTTGTAGAAAATTTTCGAGGGAACGAAAAAGGTGGAAATCCGAAGGAGCAATGTCAGGAGAGTACGGCGGGTGAGGTAAAGCCTCCCATCTGAAGCTTAATAACTTTTGGCGAGTCCTTAAAGAAACATGGGACCTAGTGTTGTTTTGGTGGAATAGCACTCCTTTCAGATTTGCCAACACTGACCGTTTCTCTTCAATTGCTGCCTTCAAGTTCGTATTTATGGTTTGGTTTTTTGGAAGGAGCTCAAAATGTATAGGTCCCTTCTAATCCCACTAAATACTGAGCATCACCTTTCTTGGATGCAAACCGGCTTTTGGTGTTGCGAGCGGCGTCGTTCCAGGCAACCCCCAAGATTTTTTTCGGTTGGTGTTGTAGAGAACCCAATTTTCGTCACCAGTAACAACTCGTTTCAAAAATGGATCCTCCACATTTTTTTTTTTGAGCTAATGGGAAACCCAAACGTCGTAACGACCGACGTACCCGGCCTTCTTTAGATGATCAAAAACGGTCGATTTGCAGGCTCTTAACTCCGCAGCTATCTCACTAACAGTAATTCGTGATAAGCCGAAAATGAACCGAATCGTCACTCATGTTGGTTTGCAATAAACTACACTAAGGAGCCTTAATAAATACGAATTCTGTGAGTAAACATAGTTAATTCCATGAGAATTAAAAATATATAAATAAACATTACCTTAGTGATTTATTTTTAGTAGAAAAAAATAAAAGGTAAATTTTATTTTAAAAATATCTACGAACGTTTCGGACAACCCAATACCTCCCTACAGATCATCCGCATAAAGTTGTATTTACCATCCCACAAATCATCTTCTTCAAAAATCGATGGTTATTCGTGCTTCCCTATTTTGAAATTCATTGGCTATGTCCTTTCGTAAAGTATTATCATTAACCACTTTTAAACATGAATTATTTCTCCATCTCCTAAACTATCAATCTTTCCAACATATTATATTTTAAGCTACAGATGATAACTATTCGGTGTTACAAAATCCGTCTGTTATATTGTTATTGTTATACTGCAGTTTTAAGAGACAAGATAATTATGTATAGTACTTTTTTGTTTTTAGGGGACTACTCGTCCCAGGAAAAAAATAAATCTTTATTTCATTCTTTTAGATTCATTTAAATAAATTTATTTGAAAAAAGTGTTTGTTTATAATTTTAATTACGTTTCTTCTTTTTGCTAGACGAGGAAGTAATGCAACGTATATTACGAAATTCGCTAATAGGATGGACATTATTAATTTGAAAATGAAACTGAAAAAAATATAAGACTAAATGCCCTTGGATTAAGGTAGCTATTGTGACTCGCTTCAATGATCTTCCGTTGTTCTCGAGCCATTTTCAATGCCTTCTGCTCCAGATTATCAGCTTTACGGTACGAAATGTTCATTGATAGTTTTGTTGCGATTCTACCTGGCATAATAATACCTTACTCCCGACAGAGTAATTGCATAATGAAAAAGAAGGCTGCCAGTTGGGTTTCTGGAGCGTGCTCACCATTCTTATTGGGTGTATGAATTAAATATATTAAATTAGGTATCACCTGCGGTGCAGTGACAAGCTTGCTTATAGCAGCCTTATATGCACAAGGTTTCGGGTTCAAACCCAGAAAATGGTACTAGGATTTTATTAAGGTAGTAAATCAATTTAAGAACTATTAAATAAACTTAAATTTAAAATGTTTAATGCTAATTTAAATAAAATGTTAATTCAGGTTTTTTGAAACACTTGATTTACATTTAACAATATATTGAGGACACATTTACTCACTCAACTTGTGTCTCAGACCCTATTGCAGACCTACCTGCCTAGGATCTTACCAATGCCTAATATTTTTGGCAGGGAGTCCCTTGCCTCTGGCTGTCATTAGATGGCGATGTGCCCTTGATAATGATGCTGTCTGCTAGAGGCCAGCACTTAAAATATTTAAGGGCCCTGTTTCCTTAACATATTTTTGCACTTTTCTCCTTGAGTTGTTTATCAAATTCGCTCAACTTTCATATTTGGCTGCTCATTATCAATGCTGACATGATGATGGCCTAATTTTTTTAAATCTATAAAACTGAAGGTTCTTTAGAGAACGAAATTTTGAAATATCGGCATTTAAGCCCTATCAGACTATTTCAATCTGAATGAAACCTACATGATATAAAGCCCGTCCAATTTTACATCGATATAGCGAGTTTGATCAAAATCGTTACAGCCGTTTTCGATAAAATCGTAAAAAGGTGAAAAATGCATGGTATAAAGTGGCTCTTCTGGTAAGGTGATTATGATGATAAAGGTTTTGTAACGTCTCGGGCGTATATTTGTCTTAAATATGAAATTTCAGTTTTAAAGGACTTTTTTTTACGCGCTGGACTTACCACACACGGACACACACTGGCCAGTTTTCGGGACTAGGTTATTTGGACTCAGGGGACCCTAAAATGTGTATTTCCGTTGAAAACTGGAATTCGAAAATTTACCCAATACTTTCCCTTACTAAATATTTCACATATAGGTAAGTGAAAGTAAAAAAATCTTGGTCAGGCCAGGGACGTAAGATGATCCCGATGCTTTACTTTGTCAGATACTTCTTAAAGATCCTTACCTAATTAAACCTGGATAGGCAAACTTTAAGACTCTCAGAATAGCATCGTCTGATTAGTCACGGTAGAATAAAGTGACGTTAAATATATAAATAACAACAAAAAATTAAATTCAGAATCAACTGTTTAGACAGGTACTAGCTATGCAAACGAAGTTTCTGTACCTACGCTGTAAATATACTACATTATTTTTAGTGATAAAAATGTTCTGAATAGATTTATTGCCAATGACAGTCTTAATATTAGTTTTACCGTATTTTTAACGCTGAATTTATACAATTGATTATCTTTTAACTAATTATTTGCAATGCTAAACAAGATCTATAGTACAATCGAAGCATCAAGTAACAAAATAACGTAAATACAATCACCAGTAACTACATACATAACTAGCCTTTTAATTATTTTTGTATATATAAACAGTATTTTTCTTATATATTTTTTTTAAATAAACAGTATACAATTTGTCTAAACAAATTGTGAGAATGAATGCCTCACAAGTCTCTGTTACTATTTTCTCTTTCGGCAAGACTGTAATACTTGGTTATCGGCAAAATGATGGAGGATTTCTAGTTTTCTTTAAAATATCTCTCTGTATTACAAACTTTTTACGTTAACGGTCTTTTGCTGAAGGTCAAAATTTATTGATCCTCTTCCAAACGATGTTTGTTTACTTCTGTAGCATTTCGCTGCTTCGTGTCAACGCTTGATATTCATATAATTTTGTTTTAGGTTCGCCATGAAACAACCCTTTTACATCCCTAGTTGTTACTTGTGATGAAAAGTGGATACTTTACGATAGACTTTCTGGACAGCCGCTCGGTAAAGGAGAAGCAGCACATTTCACCAAGCCTACCTCATCAAAAAAAAGCTGATGGTTAAGGAAGGCTTCATTTGTTTTGATACAATACAGCTTCTTAGATCCTGAAGAAAAATTCAATGACGAATCGTATATATATATATATATATATATATATTATATATATATATATATATATATATATATATATACTGCTTATTACGCTTTATCTTCGGGATATCCGAGGACATTTCCGTCACCCACTTCGATGAAGAGTTAAAGTTGCTTTACCCTTCCTACAGATGTAAGTACTTCCTGGCAACCTTCCTCTTTCAAGTTCTCCAATCCCATCACCCATCCTACATTTCAGAAATGTTTTCATTCATATCCTCCGTCCACTCCCGAAACACTCGTTCGCGGCCTTCAGACATGTATGTAACGCCCCATCCAGCCGCAGCTTTCGACAGATCGTTCCTCGTCCGTATGGAATTCTGTTCCTTCATATATTCGTCACTCTGCTCACACTTTTCCTACCTTTAAATCCCGACTATTCAATCACTTCGTTTCTATCCAATTACCAAAGAGCCCTAAATAGATTCGATAAAGTCAATTAAAAGCAGTAAAAAAACATAGAAACGATAATTTAAATATAATTCTTTATATGTGTTGTATTTGAGCATTTACTGTATTATTTTATCAAAATTTCACCAATCTTGTAAAGTTCTTTTAATTAAAATATGTATTTGAGATTTGTATATATATATATATATGGACATTTTTTATTTTATTTTTTCTAGTTTTGTTATTAATTATTAGAAGGTACCTTTTAATTTGTTATAATAGTTCATATTTGTCTTTATTTAAACTATTTTGTTTGTATTATTATACTCTAAGACACTAAAGTTTCTTTATGTAAAATTTGTAATATTATTCTAAAGGGACTCGTCCCAGAATAAATAAATAATTTATTATTATTATATATATGTATATTATGCTTATGAATTAATTGAGAAAAACTATAGGTCTATTGACTAAGTGCGTAACATATATACAGGGAAAAAGAGAATTTAGTTTTTTTGGATGAATCATTTTTGCAATAAGTGGAATGATCAATCTCATTCCTGAAAAGAGCGGTTTTTTTAGCCACTGAAAGTTACGACACGTTGTCTATGACATATAGTCCCAAACGCAATGATCCATATTGCTGTGCATGGCGACTTTATAAATTAATAAACAAATAAGAAATAACTCACTTGCTTGGAGAGTACAGTACATGCAGTACAGCGACCTGATTAACTGTTTTTAATGCTAAAGATTGCCTGAGCTTCAATCTTCTTCCAGATACAGGGTATGCAACAGCCCATCAAGAATTTCGACCACCAAGAGCACTCTGGAAAAAAAATTCCTTATTTATCTTTAAATGATTTCCATAAATAATAATTTTATGATTTTGTAATAAACATGAATTTAAATAGTAGCAAAAAAAGTAATAATAATAAATAAAATAATATACAATACAATCATCATTTTGGTTGTTGTTGGTTTAGGTTTTGAGGCGTAAAACCCGAGGGTCATCCACGTCTTTATTTCGTTATTATTTGATTCTATCTTAACTCAAAGAAAAAACAAGTAAATAAATAAATTTAAAAAAAAAAATGGTTAATCTCACACGATTATGTTATTATTTTCGTGTACAGTATCCCTATATTTTATTTAGCAGCTGCTGGGCCTTAAGAAAGTTTAGCAATAATTTTATATTATTTTCGTCATTGCTTATAAGGTAACTGTGTCAGGTCTTATTCCTAATCTGTTTAAATATGATCGGTAAAATGGGCATTCCTCCAATATGTGTCTGACGGTAAGCGGTTGTTACAGTTTTACAGTTAATTTTGTTTATTTTTTCAATAATGAACCTTTGTAATCGATCAAAAAAAAAAATAAATTTCAAGAATGCGTAGGATCCAAATAACGAATAAAAAACAAATCCGATTGTCCGCCTTAGCGTCCGCAGTTTCTTCGAAATGCTGGACCAATTTTTTTAAATTCGTACAAAAATACTAGTCCATGAAACATGTTCCTAACACCTAGACGTTGTTATCAGCTAGTCAGTTTTAAAATTGGCGGCCGATTAAAGAGATTTAATTCAATAATCAGTTTTTTTCGGAGATAGAGAAAAAATCCATTATGGTTTTTTTAACCAAAATACCCGAATAATTATATAAAAGAGAAAAATAAAAGAAAAAAACATTGATATTTTACACATAAAACGCTCATAACTCGCAGTTATTTTGTCATTAGAGAAAAATATGCATAGAGTTTTAGAATCAGTAAAGAGCGATAAAAAAAAAAAATCCAAATATATATATATATATATATATATTATATATATATATAATAAATTATATATATATTAAGTAACGATTAAAGATCATTCCACAAAATCTGTTATCATTGAAGATAGAGAAAAATCGAAAAGATATCAAGACAACGCGATGAAATGGAAAAAAAAATCTTATTATGGTCAAGTCACAACTTATAACAGATGTGATTCCCTGATAACTCGGTTATTATTGATGATAAAGTTAAAATGTAAGGTGTTCTGGAATCAGGAAATTGTATTTGAATTATTTAAATGAAAATCGAAAGAAAGCAAAAGGAAAATAGTAACGCAGTCCGAAAAATGCTTTTGGTTTATTATTTTCAATAATGAACCTTTGTAATCTGCCCAAAAAAAAAAAGAAGAAAATTACCCCTTCCCTCCTCAAAATTTGAGAGCTTTCGTTTCAAGATGCGTAATGAAAATCGGAATAAAAAAAAATCCGTTTCTTCTAATTAAAAAATAAATAAATACTAAAAATTGGTTACCAACTAGCTTAGAAGTTTTGAAATCAGTTGTAGTATATGAAATGATCCTTTGAATTATTCTTTTTATATTACTTTATGGTTTCATTATGATTAAAATGGTCTGACAGGGCTTAAATGCTGATATTTAAATTTTCTTTCTGTAAAGTACCTTTAATTTTGTTATTCTATAAAAATAACTTATTATTGTTACCACTGATAAAAAACAGGTAAATATGTAAAGTTGTCAAATTTAAAAAAGTAACTAAAGGAAAAAACTGAAAACAAAATTTTAATGCAATTTTTTGTTTTTTGAACATAAGAGCAGTAATAATATATACCGTTGGAAAGCTAAAGATTTTAAAAAAAATATTATCTCATATACAAGCTTTTAAAAGTTAATAGAGACGATGAAAAGAAGATAAAACTAACTGATCATTTTAGATAATAATATAATCGATTTTTTAATAAAACACATGTTTCTATATAAATTCAATTTAATTAATTCTTAATAGTTTAGTATTTTGTTAAATTTTGAAAATTTTTCATTGATTTTAAAAATGGAGGTAAGTGAAAGTCGTGTGTTGCCCACCAGATTTTTTAAATACTGACGTAAATATTAAATTTCATTTTTACCAACAAAAATTAATAATTGACATTCCATGAGTATCTCATCAGTTATGTATAATAGACCTACAAATGCCGCTCTTAGAAACTTATTATTTGAGCTGTAAAACATTGTGGAATGATGAAGTGCCAAAGAAAACATATATGAAAAATCTTCCCCTTAACAAAAATTAGAATGAAGAAACATTGGACAATTTTAAGGATAAAAAAAAAATGAGACCAGAAATTTAGAAATAGTCCATCCATCTGGCAGAAATTAAGTCAATACGCAATCTGGTCACAAAAAAAAAAACGCTGCAAATTATTACACAAGGGTTTATGATTTTCAAATAACAATATTAGGGTATAACTGTTAATATAGCTGTCGTTAGGCAATTAAGTAATATGAAAAGCACTAATTTAAAGCATCATATCATAACACTACCACTGATTTCAAAATGCAATATCTAAGCAAGTTGTAAACCAAATTTAATGATTCTTTTTTATTTTATCAAAAATTTAATTATCTATCAAATGACACTAAATGCAAATTAAAGAAAATTTTTGGTATTTATATTATAATTAGGACAAACGGATTTTTTTTATTCGTTATTCGGATTCTACGCATCTCTACGCTTTACTGATTCTAAAACTCTATTTTTACTTTTCTCTATCGTCAAAAGTAACTGAGTTATAAGCGTTTTTGGTAATTATGTTTGTAAAAATTCCTTTTTTTTTTTTGGTTAATAAACACCAATTAATTTTTTCTCTATCTTAAAAAAAACTCAGTTATTGAATTAAAACACGTATTTTTAAACTAACCAGCTGATATCAACGTCTAGGTCTTAGGATCATCGCTGCATGGACTAGTATTTTTGTGGCGAATTTAAAAAAAAAAATGGTCCAGTAATTTCGGAGAAATGCCGCGGACGGGGACAAACGGATTTTTTTTATTCATTATCCGGATTCTACGCATCTCGAAACGTAAGCTCTCAAATTTTGAGCGGAGGTAATTTTTTTTTTTTTTTTTATCGATTACAAAGGTTGATTATTGAAAATAATAAACCAAAACTCTATCAAGGAAGAACAATGATGAAATTGTTCAAATTTATTGAAAAAAAAAATGAAATATTGAAGTATTTCATGTTGACTAATAAAAACTCCACCTATCTATAGGTCGAGCATACATACTTATTCTTTTAATATTACCTTCAATACTTTTTATTTACAGTCCTGAAAAAAATTATAATTAAAAAAAATGTGATGGTTCAATCGATTGGACAATATGTTTAATTGTCCTTTATATTGCTGACGACTATCTCTCAATGCCAGGCATAATCCTGGGCGACGGAGATGCAATCTTGGAAGGGAAGCTGGTTCCAGGCGGTTAGGTCCGGTCGATCCATCCTATCCTTACTTTCAAACAATAGCCTTATTGCTTAGCACTACCCAATTACTGCACCATTACTAATTATTATCGGAGAAATCCTTTTTTTTTTTTGTTGGTTAGCACAAAATTATACTTTTTTTCCTGGTTGGAACATATACCTTATATAAAGTAAAAACGTTTTTGATCAATATCCATTAGCTTTTACTACATTTTGTATAAGATGATATTTTTAATTTCACTTACCTATATATGAATTATATAGTAAGAAAAAGTATTGAGATCGTGAAAATTTTCGAAGTCCAGTTTTCAACGGTAATACACGTTTTAGGGTCCGCTGAGTCCAAACGACCAAGTCCCGCAAAAAGGTCTGTGTGTACGGTAACTCCAGCGCGTAAACTAAAAGTCCTATGAAACTGAAAATTCATATTTAAGACAACGATACGTCCGAGATATTACAGAACCGTTTTCATCAATATCAGCTGACCGGAAGATGTACTTTATACCATGCATTTTGCACCTTTTTACGCTTTTCTCAAAAACGGCTTTAATGATTTTGATTAAACTCTTTATATCGATGTAAAATTTAATGAACATTAACATGATGTAGGTTTCAGTCAGACAGGGGTTAAATGCCGATATTTTAAATTTTCTTTCTTTAAAATACCTTTAATATGGTAGATAATAAAAAAACAAAACAATATAAGTTGAACGAAGTCAATCTCTAACTAAAGGAGAAAACTGTAAAAATATATTTTTAATGCAATTTTTCGTTTTTGAACCTAAGAACAGTTTTATAGATGTATACCATACCGTAGGAAAGCTAAATAGTTTAGAAAAAATATTATGTTATGCACAAAATTATAAAAGTTAATGGAGAGTGCTGAAAAGCCAATAAAACTTCCTGATCTTAGTGGATAATAATATGTCGCAGAAAAGTGACAGGTGTAGATTACAATAAACCAAGATAAAAAAAAAAAAAAAAAAAAAAAAGATAATTTAACAAAACACATTTTTCTATAGAAATTCAATTTAATTACTTCTTTATGAGTTTCACTCATTTTTATCTTTAACAGTATTTGAAAATTCTATAATAGATTTCAATAATGGCGGTAAATGAAAGTGGTGTGTAGCCCGCTTCAGATTTTTCTAAAATAATTAACATTCCAACGGTATACTATCCGTCTATATTACTCTTCTTATGTTAAAAAAAAAATTAAAAAATATTTTTGCCTATTCCTCCTTAAGTTGGATATATATTAGCATACATTTTTTACATTATGAACTCTAGACATATTCAATTCTGAAACATTTTAATTCTTGTAAGTATCATTTCGGTCGAGAATAACATCATTGGAGATAGGGAAGTAAGAGGATTAAAAAGGGTATTGGCCGGATTTGAGTCCTTCGGTGGGAATAATAATTGGTTCGTTGCTAGCCAAGGTTCTCTATGAACCTTTGTCTGATTATAGGTCTCAAGAATAAGGCTCCCCTGAGTCAGGGTCTGTTACCCTGGTGCATCATCAGGAACGGGGAAATGCAGTGCTTTAACAACTTACAATATGTTTGACCAGAGAGGAGATAATGAAAAATGTTGGATATCTTTTGTAATTTTTTAAGTAAAAATGTATAAACCAATTTTTCTCAAATCTTACCGGAAAACAGTGGATGTAAATCAATATTTCAGAGTAAAATTTTCCTATACTCTTTTAAATATTTAAACAATTCTACTCCTACATCAGTTTAAGAAAACTTTATATGTATGTTTTTTTATTGATTTATTTTTTTAACATCCTCACACTAAACTGAAACGTCAAGAAACAGCTCGCAGATATCGTTTATTACAACATTTACTTGACAAACGTTCAAAACTTCCCACCTAGTACAAAAAACTAATTTATATTACCATACTTAGGTCTATTTGGACATATGGAATTGAACTATAGGGATCCATCAGCTATCAAATTCCTCTCGCATCCAATCCTTGCAATCAAAAATCCTCCGAAAGATCCTAAAAAGCCCCTTAATTTGTCACCAATAAAATAATCCATAAGGACCTAAATATCCTATTAGATGCAGAATTAGCCCAAATTAGATATACTTCCTTTAACTCCAAATTACCAATCCACCCGAACCCACTTCGCAATATCTCATCTCCTTCTATTCCTGATCATCCTCCGAGGTGGCTGAAAAGACGATGACCTCGAGACCTACTTATCTGAATAATCTTTGAAGTGCTACCGCTGGGTAGATACTTCTCATGCAAATCATGTTCACATATCAATGTTCACATTTACTTGATGTATTTTTTTTTGTTAATACAGTTGTAAATATCTCTATAATAAATATTTTTTTTTTTTTTTTTTTAAATAAATTTATATTCTTAGCTTTTTTTGCTTATAAAATATATAGTAAGGGAAAGTATTGCGAAATTTATATTCTTAGCTTTTTTAGCTTATAAAATATATAGTAAGGGAAAGTATTGCGATCGTGAAAATTTTCGAATTCCAGTTTTCGACGGAAATACACGTTTTAAGGTCCCCTGAGTCCAAATGACCAAGTACCGAAAAAAGGTTTATGTGTGTGGTAACTCCCAAGCGAAAACGAAAAGTCCTATGAAACTGAAATTTCATATTTAAGACAACTATACAGCAACGTTACAGCAATTTTTTCATCGAAATCAGCTTACTAGAAGAGTCGCTTTATAACATGCATTTTGTTTCTTATTACGATTTCCTTAAAAACTGCTCTAACGATTTTGATTAAACTATATATATATATATATATATATATATATTTTGCTGTAAAATTTAATGGGCTTTAATATCATGTAAGTTTCATTCTGACTGAAATAGTCTGACAGGGCTTAAATGCAGATATTTTAAAATTTCATATTTTAACATCATGCCAATGTTTTGCCAACTAAAGCCATCACGCTAAACATAATTGTTTATAAATGTGTATCACGTTGTCTATCTTTCAGTTTCGCTTTCTATGATTAGGAAAAAATTAAAATTATTTCAATGTCAAGCGTTAAAAAAAAAAAAAATCATAAGTTACTTTTTTTTTTTGTATTAATTATGCCTATTAATAACTCTGTATAGTGACGTGACAAAATTTTGAGGTTGTTCCATGAAGAAGATTAGGATTTGATCGATAACATTGTACGAGTGACCCCACGGGGGACCATGTCCTTTGGTTTATTGAAACCTACCGATGGTGACATGGGCATACAGAAGTGGTTGTAAAGTTAAAAATTCTGGTGCGCGCAACACACGACTTTCACTTACCTCCATAATGTATATCAATTCAAGAATTTTTAAACAAATTTATAAACGAAAACAAATTGTTAAAGAATGATTTAAATTCGATTTTAATAGAAACATGTGTTTTATGAAATAATCTATTATATTATTATTTAAAATAATCAGTTAGTTTTATTGGCTTTTCATCACTATTTATTAACTTTTACAAGCTCTTGTGTATTACATAACATTTTTTCTAAAATCTTTAGCTTTCCAACGGTATATCACACTAGTATATTTCTGCTCTTATGTTCAAAAACAAAAAATTGAATTAATTTTTTGTTTTCAGTTTTCTCCTTTAGTGGTTTTTTAAATTCGCACAACTTACATATTTAGCTGTTATTTATCAATGCTAACAAGATAACTTGGTCATTTTTATAGAATCTAGAAAATTAAAGATACTTTAGAAAAAGAAATATCAGCATTTAAATCCTGCCAGGACATTTTAATTAGACATGATATTAAAGCCCATTAAATTTTATATCGATATAGCGAGTTTAATCAAAATCGTTGGAACCGTTTTCGAGAAAATCGAAAATAGGTGCAAAATGCATGGTATAAAGTGGATCTTCTGGTAAGCTCATTTTAATGGAAAAGGTTTTGTAACATCTCGAGCGTTTATTTGTCTTAAATATGAAATTTCAGTTTCATAGGACGATTTTGAATAAACATATTATTGATAAATAAATATTGATGTGAAATATGATTGGCTTTAATATCATGTACGTTTCATTCTGATTGAAATAGCCTGTCAGGGCTGAAATGATGATTTTTTACTTTTCTTCCTCTAAAGTATCTTTAATTTTGTAGAATTAAAAAAAATAACCGTATCATATGTTTGACATTGATAAAAAAATTTATAAATATATAATTTGAAAGAATACTGAAATAATATTTTTGAATGCAATTTTTGTGTTTTTGAACATTAAAACTGTAATATAGACGTTTACTATACCGTTGGAAAGCTAAAGATTTTAGAAAAAATATTATCTTATGCACAAATGAAAAGCCAATAAAACTACAAGGTTGTAGTAGATATCAAGGGATCACTTGCAGCTGGGTGGTTAGCATAACTGCCTCCTATGCAAAAGGTCACGGGTTCAAACCCACAGGTGGTCCTAGGATTTTTTAATGGGAGTAAAAAATCCTTAGTTATACCGTCCTTCGGATGGGACGTTAAAAGGTGGTCCTGAGCCTGTGCGATGCCAGGTACTCGTTAAAGATCCCTATCCTAATAAAACCTGGATAGGCAAAATTTAGGATTCCCACTGTAGCATCGTCCGATTAGCCATAGTAGCATAAAGTGACGTTAAATAAAAAAACAAATAATAATAATAATAGGCTTAGCGAACCCGAAGGTTCGATGCCGATACCACCAAATTCCGCCTACACAGACTCGTCCAATGCTCACCATTCAAGCCCAAGCTCCCGAGATCAGCCTTAACGCAATCCTCCCATCTCCGCTTCGGCCTACCTTTCGGGCGCCTACCAGTCGGATCAGCAAATACCAACTTTCTCGGAATCCGCTCGTCATCGAGCCCAACAACTTTACTCGCCCATTTGAGTCTCCGCGATGCAATCAGCTCAATTATATTCTCAGGATGCAAGTTCCGCAATTCCGCGTTATGCAACCTTCTAAACTCCCCAGTGGCCTCATCTCTCTTTGGACCAAATATTTTACGCAATACCTTATTTTCGAAAACCTTAAGCCGTTGTTCATCCTTTAAAGTAAGCGGCCACGTTTCACATCCGTAAAGAACCGTTGGAAGAATAATAGTTTTATAAATTCTAATCTTTAAGTTTTTAGATAGAAGCCGCGAACTAAGTAACTTAGCAACTGAATAATAACACGCATTTCCCACCTTTAACCGGGACTTTATTTCTTCCTGGATTTCATTTTTTCTAGTTATAATTGAACCTAAATACTTGAATTTCTCTACGTGTTCAAAAGTATGACCTGATACATCAATATCACCAAGATCGACACCGTCTCTGCTACTTATCATGTACTTCGTTTTATCGGTATTTAATTCGAGTCCTATTTCTTTACCGGTTTTTATTAACACACTTGTATTTAGTTGTATGGTTTCCGTGTCTTCACCTAGCAGTACCAGATCATCGGCATACCCCAAAACCGGAATCTTGTCACCCATATTTAAGCCTTTCTCGGTACACATCACCTTTTCTATGACATATTCTAAAGCTATATTAAATAACACAGGTGAAAGGGAGTCACCCTGTTTCAATAAAAAAACAAAACAAAAGTAAATATCAATATAATAGATTATTTAACAAAACACATGTTTCTATTGATTTTAACAACGGAGGCAAGTGAAAGTCGTGTGTTGCCCAGACCAGATTTTTTTAAGACGAACACCGCATCAGTAATTTTTTATTAAAAAAAATAACCCTATATTATCTTAATTTGCTTTAATATTTCAATACATTTAAGTTATGAACTCTGATTAATTTCTTAAAAGGATTATATCAATAAAGTATTTGTATACAATACCCCACTAATACCAGGAGGCTACCAAGTTCGGAATTTTCTTTACAAGTGCCAACAATTCGGTCCGATAATATTCATCAGATCGATATCGTCATGTTAAGATCAGTCCTCGACCTGCAAAGTCTGAAATAAGTTTCATTTCGTTGGCCAATCTCAGGCCAAGAGACGATTCTAACAAAGTCGATCGCTCCAAATACGATAGATTATCGCGGCGTTAAGATCAGACCTCAGCCCGGTAACGCTCCAAATAATATTACAATTCGTTGGCTAATCTTCGGCCAAGAGTGATAGTCTTTTTTGCCAGGATTATTTTGACAGTGTAAAAAAACACAAAAAAAAACAAAAGACAGCGATGCCTGTAGTCTTGAAAGCAGATATAGAATTTATAATTAATATATTATCACTAAAAAATCATATAAGAGACCAATAAAATATTGAACAATTGTTTATAGTAAAGTGGATGAAAGTATAATAATATAATAAAATACAGATAATGAATTATAGTATTCTACTGATTGTTCTGAATAAGTAGGTTAAACGAACATTACTTTTCTAGCAGGTCTGATATTGTCAGACAATTAAGAATAGAAACTGCATACTGCATTTATACAATTAAAAATACGACTTTCACATGGTTAATTCATGAAAAAAAAATTGAAGTATAAAAGATAAAATATGGAAGTATTTAATAAATAATAAATAAATAAAGTCTTTATTATCCTGGGACATGTCCCTTTAGAATAAGATATACAGAATGTACAAAATGTGCTTTGAAGTCTTAGAAAATATTAAATACATATAAACAAGTTAATAATTACTTATATAAAATAGACATATTTAAATAAGAAGAAAACAACAAAAATAAAAAAGCTTATTTATAATTTTATTGAACCTGGATATTCATTTAATGATAAAATATGCGGGATTTGAAGGTAGAAAAAAAATTGGAGTGACGGATCGAAGGAGGAATGGAATTCCATAGGATTGTGGATCGAATGAGAAAGGAACTGTCGAAATGTACAGTTCGGTTTGGCCGTACTGTATAAATCTGAAGGCCTGGAGCGTGTACAACGAGGATGGACAGAGGATTTGAATTGTAGGAGTTCAAAAATGTATGATGGGCGGCGGGATTGGATAACTTGGTAAAGGAATGACGGAAGGAAATACTTGCGAAGATTGGAAGGGTAACTTCAACTCGCCATAAAATTGGGATACGGAGGTGTATCTAGGGACCCCGAAGTCCAATATTCATTAAATCACGACGGATTATTATTTTATATAATTATTTTCTAACCTACTAATCGTCTTTTTATTTTTCATGACGTTATAATAATTATAACTTTAATTTAGTTTTAGCAAAAATGTCTAAGTTTTAGTATTTTTACTTTTACTTACCTATATATGAAATATATAGAAAGGAAAAATATTGCGATCATGAAAATTTTAGGGCCTCCGTGGTCCAAATAAATAAGTCCCACAAAAAGGTCTGTTAGTGAGTGTGTGTAGTAAACGAAAAGTCTTATGAAACTGAAATTTCATATTTGAGACAACCCGAGATGTTACAGAAACTTTTTCATCAAAATCAGCTTACGAGAAGAGCCACCTTATACTATGCATTTTGCACCTTTTTACGATTTTGATTAAACTTCCTTTATCGTAGTAAAATTTAATGGATTTTATATCATGCAGGTTTCATTCTGATTGAAATAGTCTAACAAGTCTTAAATGCCGATATTTTAATTTTTCTTCCTCTAAAGTACCTTTAATTTTGTAGATTCTATGAAAAGAACCATATTATTTTGTTAAAAATTGATAAAAAAACAGATAAATATATAAGTTGAACGAATTCGATATCCAACTGGTGGAGAACACTGAAAAAATATTTTTTCAATGTTTTTTTTTTTATCATTTTTGAACATACGAATAGTAATATATACATGTATAATATACCGTTGGAAAGCTAAAGATTTTAGAAAAAATATTATCTTCTACAAAAGCATGTAAAAGTAAATAAAGACTGATAAAAAGCCGATAAAACTAACTGATTATTTTAGATAAAAATATAATAAACTTTTTAATAGAACACATGTTTCTATAGAAATTTAATTTAATTAATTCCTTAATAGAATGTCAGGAGTACGCACCACTGGGTACTATCTCCCTCATGCCAACCCATGCTATGTTTATCATGTATAACTCATTTGCTGATTGTAACATATTACAGGTGCAAATAAAAATATTAAGTTAAAAAAAAAAAAAAAAAAAAAAAAAAAAAAAAAAAAAAATTCCTTAATAGTTTTAATAATTTTTATCTCTAACTTTATTTGAAAATTCTTTAATCGATTTTAAAAATGCAGGTGAGTGAAGAGGTAAGTCATGTGTTGCCCGCACCAGATGTTTATGATTTTGGTTCTGATCTATGTTTTCTTTATCCAGTTAACGTCATATTATGCTGCGGTAGGTAATCGGACAATGTAGTGGGAGTCCTAAATTTTGACTATGCAGGTTTAATTAGAATAGAGACCTGACATTCCAAAGATGCCGGACCACTATTTTAGTCCCTCCGGTGGGCGGCATAACCAAAGATATTTTACTCACATTATAACATCTAGAGTCATCTGCCAGATTTGAACTATGGGCATAGAATGCTGTTATGGTATGATGTTGACTATGATGTTATATTGTTGGTAAAAGAAGGCTGATATGCCACTGATCTAACTTAATAATACTATTTAAATTTAATATATCTGAGCTGATAAAATTGATTATTTAATCAAGAATATGCAAATAAATCTAATGATATGTGATTATTATTGGTAACGATATATAGAATAGAATTGGATTGGATGGTAACGACATATAGAATAAAATTACATGAGGTTACCTGTAGCATAGTGGTTAGCATAACAGCCTCCTATGTCTAAGGTCCTGGGTTCAAACCCTAGGATTTTTTAATGGGAGTAAAAAATGTTTAGTTATGCCGTCCTTCGGAGGAGAAGTTAAAAGGTGGTCTCGAGCCTGTGCCATGACAGGTACTCGTTAACGATCCCTGTCATAATTAAACCTGGATAGGCAAAATTCAGGGCTCCCACTGTAGCATCGTCCGATAAGCAACGGCAGCAAACAGGGACGTTAAATAAATAAACAAACAAACAATTGGATACATGAAAACATTTTGAGACTGGGTCTAAGTCTTTTATTATCGAAGAATAATAAAATTCATAAATGATATCAAAACAAGAGAAACAAATGGATTATTCTCGTCAAACAACACACAGGAGGAGTTATGATTACGTCATACAATTTAACTATCAGAAGTGTAATTACTTGAACTAACAAACCCAAACAACATACAGGTTATTTTCAAAACCTCCAAAAAGTTGCTAAATAATGCATATACTTTTTGTTGAAAGGGAGAGGGGAGGGGCAACACGGCTAATGTCAAAAATAATTAATTAGACATTTGCCCCAACTTTCAAACGGTCAGAAGGCCTACGCAAAAGTACCAACATAGCCCCAAGATCCGTGATCAGTCAAAGTTCTAACACACGTAAATATGTGATAAGGATCGGTTAGAGAATGGGACGGTGGTAAAAACCTCAAATATCAAGGTTGTTTTAAACAGGTATTCGTATATTGTATCCATGCATACGATATGATTTTATTATCATATATTATAATAAACTAATCAGAAAACAGCTTTTTTAATTTATAGATGATTAGAAATTTAACAATAAATTAAAAGGAGGCTGAACGTAGACCATTTAATATTATAATGTCGCTTTACTGCTGTCTTTCAGTTTCATCTAAGATTCTTATCAGTCTTACTTCTAAGTTCAGGGACTAACAGAATATTGTTGCAGACCAGAACAAAATGTTCATTTATTGAAATGCTAATGTTGAAAAAATAATATAATGATAAGTTTTATGAATGTGATAGTAGCATTTTATTATTTACCATACAATCACACGAACAAATATTTAAAAAAAAAAAAAATGATGTAACGTTTTAAAGCTAATAACGATGACATATTCAGTGGCCGACATTCATCGAAGAGGTGAAAGTAATCGAACGGTTTAATCTGCTGAACCGGTTTTTAAAAAATATAAAAGCTGGACTATTTAGCAGTTGTTTTCGTGGTGTAGCGGTTATCACATCTGCCTAACACGCAGAAGGTCCCCAGTTCGATCCTGGGCGAAAACAAAGCTTTTTTAATTTAAAAAAAATATTAATATAATATATTAATTAACTATTATAGAATTAAAAATCTGATGCGGGCAACACACGACTTTCACTTACCTCCGTTGTTAAAATCAATTAAAGAATTTTCAAATACAGTTAGAGATAAAAATTAGTGAAACTATTAAAGAATTAATTAAATTTAATTTCTATAGAAACATTTGTTTTATTAAAAAATCTATTATATTATTATCTAAAACAATTACCTAGTTTTATCGGCTTTTTATCACTCTCTATTAACTTTTAAAAGCTTGTGTATGAGATAATATTTTTTTCTAAAATATTTAGCGTTCCAACGGTATATCATACATGTATATTACTTTTCTTATGTTCAAAAACGAAAAATTACATTAAATTTTTTTTTCTGTTTTATCCTTTAGTTGGGTATCGAATGCATTCAATTCATATAATTACCTATTCATCAGTGGAAACAAGATAATATAGTTATTTTTATAGAACAAAATCAAAGGTACTTTAGAGGAAGATACTTTAATATATCGGCATTTAAGCCCTGTCAGACCCTTTTAATTAGAATGAAACCTACATGATATTAAAGCCCATTAAATTTTACATCGATATAGCGAGTTTAATCAAAATCGTCGGAACCGTTTTGAGAAAACCATAAAAAGGTGCAATATGCATGGTATTAAGTGAGAAGAGTCACTTAAATAGAAATTAATTAACAAACCGAAAAACATTAGAATAATTAAAAATCTGGTGCGGGCAACACACTTATCTCCATTTTTAGAATCAATGAAAGGAATTTTTAATACAGTTAGAGATTGAAATACATAAAACCATTAAAGAAATAATTAAATTGAATTTATATAGAAACATGTGTTTTATTAAAAAATCTATTATATTATTATCTAAAATAATCAGATTTATCGGCTTTTCATTACTCTCTATTAACTTTTACAAGCTTGTGTATGAGATATTTTTTTTTCTAAAATATTTCTCTTTCCAACGGTATATTATAGTCTATATTACTGTTCTTTTGTTCAAAAACAAAAAATTGCAATAAACAAATATTTTTTCAGTTATCTCCTTTAGTTGTTTATCAAATTCGCTCGACTTGCACATTTAGCTGTTAATTATCAATGGTTACAAGATTAAATGGCAATTACATTTCGGCACTTAAGCCCTGTCAGACCATTTTAATCAGAATGAAACCTAAATTATATTGAAGCCCATTAAATTTTACATCGATATAGCGAGTTTAATCAAAATCGTCGGAACCGTTTTCGAGAAAATCGAAGAAAGGTGCAAAATGCATGGTATAAAGTGGCTCTAATGGTAAGCCGATTTTGATGAAGAAGTTTTTGTAACATCTCGAGCGTATAGTTGTCTTAAATATCAAATTTCAGTTTCATAGGACTTTTCGTTTCCGCTCGGGAGTAACCACACTCACACACAGACCTTTTTGCGGGACTTGGTTATTTGGACTCCGGGGACCCTAAAACGTGTATTTCCGTTGAATACTGGAATTTTCACGATCGCAATATAGTAAGAGAAAGGTAAAAGTTTAATTTTCTAATCTAAAGAAAAATTTATTGCAATAATATGTTATTAAAAACCATACAAATTATAAGGTCCTGGGTTCAAACCCTAGGATTATTTAATAAAAAAAAAAAAAAAAAAAAAAAAAAACCTGTACCACTACAACCCATGAAGGGTCTTGGGCTCAGTACATATAGAGATTCGTACTGTTTCTAGGCCAACGGCAGTGCAATGAGGTGATTAGGCCTTAATCACGCTCAGCCGCCAGGTTTTTCCCCAATTAATTTGGGTACTCACTTTATAGAGGCTGGGTCAGCCTCAGGAGGGTCTCCATACCCTAGGGTCGCCCCCCGACTGAATTAACAGAATAAATAATATTTCTGCCACAGCCGAGATTCGAACCCAGGACCCGGAGCACAGCAGACTAGTGCTCTATCCACTAGACCACGCCGCTCCCCCTAGGATTATTTAATAGGAGTAAAAAATCCTGAGTTATCCAGTCCTTTGGAGGGGACGTTAAAAGGTGGTCCCGAGCCTGTGCGATGTCAGGTACTAGTTAAAGATCCCTATCCTAATTAAACATGAATAGGCAAAATTCAGGGCTCCCACTGTAGCATCGTCCTACTAGCCACAGCAAGGGACGTTAAATAAATAAACAAATAACAAAGATTCATTATTGAAAATAATAAACCAAAAACAATTAGCATATGGTTTAGTAACTAATCGATTATCCTAGGACGTTTCTTCAAAATTTGTTAAGTTGTTTTAACTCAGGAATAATTCAAAGAACCTATATGTTATGATCAGAGTCCTCGCAGGTTTTTTCACCCAATATATAATATGAATCACAGTCTATTATTGCAAACTCTTTATTTTTTATAGTTAACCTTTAAAACTGTTACCCCTACAGGTTTAGAAATGAAACCTCCAAATGATTTGATTTTCATGGAAGTTTAATTCAATTTACCCACTGCACCTATTTCTTCTAAATCTTACATTGCAAAAATTTAATATCACTGGCAGTGCCTTGATGAAAAAGTATAAGTACATTATTAATAATAATATACTGCTTCCATAAATCAGTTTTGATTGCATTCACTTGTGTGATATTATTGCAATCAAACACTGATTAGGTTGATGATGATGACGATGTGTCTTTTTCAATTTCATGAACAGCAGCTCTATTTTTTTCTTAATTTACAGTCTATTTTAAAATGACCTAACCTTCCACATCTTATACATTTCTTACCAAAAGCTGGGCATTGTCTAGGCTTATAAACGGTTCCGCATTTTCTTACATTTTTATTCATATTCTGAATTGCATTAAGAATACATTTTAGTTTCTTTATTGAGCTTTCTGCCATTAAATAAAGCCTGCTGCTACTTGTACTTGGACATTTTCCAGCTGTAGGATTTAGCTACCTTGGCTTCCCGGCACAATTGAATCACTTCGTTCAATCATGGTATTTTGTTTTCTTTTAACAATAAATTTTGTACTTCTGTATCATTTCAGTTAAGGATTTGCAGATTCAAAGTTGTTTAAGTGCCGGACTCTTTTAATTATGTTAGATAATTATGAAATGTTTGACCCGGGAATGCTTTTTTTTTAAGACCACGCGAATATCATTATTTTTCTTCTTCTTCATTTTCGCCTTTCTTTCCACCCAGTACCTTCTCATCATTTCTCCGTGTTTTTGCTTCCTTTCTTCCGACCACGCAGTACCTTTCCGCCTTTCCCTATTTCCCACAAGAACCCTGATCTCTTTCAATCTCTTTGCATATTGCCCTCTGTCCAAGCAGTGCTTGTCCGTTATTTTTAATTTGTCCGTCTCCTCTCTCATTTGCCTTATGTATCCTCCGATCCTCTTGTATTCTCGGATTCGGTCAAAGATCTTCTTGTTCAGTCTCCCTTGGTCCATTCTTACCATGTGCCCAAATAATCTTAGTCTTCTGATTCTTATCTCGGTTTCCAGGTATTTTATCCCCTTGTTTTCCTGGTTAGGTCTCAACCTATAGCCTTCCTGTGTTTTTTTAGACCCATAGATTCTCCTCAGGATCCTTCTCTCTATTTTCAGTAATTTTTCTAGGCTGGGGAGACATGATGTTTCCATCCCGTACAAAATTACTGGTTTTATCACCGTATTGTAGTGCCTGATTTATTTACTGAGGATGCTTTATTTTACTAAATTTGAAAAACTCCATAGATACATTTATTTTAGGTACGCAATAATCATCGAATGATCCATAAGTACTGTTGCTATCTTTATATGTTTATCAAATAAATCAGCTTAAAATTTAAAATATTGTTTTTTTATTATGCAAATTACATTATAAACATTTTTAACCTACTCTAATAATTAATCAATCGAATCGATAATTATAAATTTGTTATCAATATTATTAATGCTATCTGATGCTAACCTACATTACACTAAAACTATTTCAACAGTCCCGTCACCTTCTCCCACAATCCTCCCGGAAACTCCTAGTATCCTCTCTTATTTTCTCCTATTTCGACTATAGTTTTCTGGTATATGGCGTCCTCTCAAGGATGCTTGAGGATTAAACTAGTCATGAACTTTTTCTTAAGATTTATCTTCGATACCTCTAGACGGTCACATGTATCCCACCTCTATGATGAGTCAAATTAGCTATTTCTTTCGATTCGATGGCAATATTTCCTCGGTTCCTTTCTCTGTCAAGTCATCCGCTCCCACCGCCTCTCTTACGTCTACAGTCTCCTGAAATTTAAATCCACGATCCATACTCAGGAAACCAGATTCCTTCTTTCCCGCCTCTATACGCCTTCCCACAGAACCAAAAAAAAATATGAATTTTCCTTCTTAGGCCGATCCACTTTTTTTTAAAATACACTCCCACCAAACATCCGTTGTGCTCCTTCCCAATCTTCATTTAAATCTCTCTTTTTTAAACACCTTCTTGCTTCCCAACCAGATGCCCACTAATTTGAGTATAGCAATTAAAGTGAGGTGAAAAATGTCTACACTTCATGACATAAATGGCAGTAAAATTGATTTTCATTTTTACTTTCACTTTATATAGTAAGGGAAAGTATCGCGATTGTGAAAATTTTCGAATTCCAGTTTTCAACAAAAATCTGAGTCCAAATAACCAAGTGCCGCAAAAAAAGTCTGTATAATATACCGTTGGAAAGCTAAAACTTTTAGAATAAATATTATCTAATGAACAAACTTGTAAAAGTTAGTAGAGAGTAATGAAAAGCCGATAAATCTGATTATTTTAGATAATAATATAATAGATTTTTTAATAAAAACACATGTTTCTATATAAATTCAATTTAATTATTTCTTTAATGGTTTTATGTATTTCAATCTCTAACTGTATTAAAAATTCCTTTCATTGATTCTAAAAATGGAGATAAGTGTGTTGCCCGCACCAGATTTTTAATTATTCTAATGTTTTTCGGTTTGTTAATTCTATATTACATTTAGATATTATTGTAATATTTTAATTTAATTTTTAATTTCTTTCTCTTTTTATTATTTAAAATAATTATATATATTTATTGTTATCATTGATGTTATCTATTTATTTTTTTTGTATGTTTTCTTTGGCCAGTTAAAGTCATTATTTTTCTTTTACATGTATCTTATTCTTAAGAGACCCAGTAACAGAATAAAGTTCTTTTTTCAATCATTCAAATAATTTTGAAAATGATTCTAAAGTGTCTTTCTTACCTGTGAAGGTAGGGATCACTTGTAGCTGGGTGGCTAGCGTAACAGCCTCCCATGCTAAAGGTCCGGGTTCAAACCCGCAGGTGGTCCTAGGATTTTTTAATGGGAGTAAAAAATCCTTAGTTACGCCGTCCTTCGGAGGGAACGTTAAAAGGTGGTCCCGAGCCTGTGCGATGTCAGGTATTCGTTAAAGATCCCTATCCTAATAAAACCTGATAGGCAAAATTTAGGACTCCCACTGTAGCATCGTCCGATTAGCCATAGTAGCATAAAGTGACGTTAAATAAATAAACAAAACAAACAAACAACCTGTGAAGGTAGAAAATACATCAATTCCCCATCAATACTCGCCCATGGGGCCTTATTACGTGTATTGAAGAATTCACTTATTAACAGAGAATACTTGTTTATTATAACCTTTCTAACATAAAACACACAATGACATAAGTTTTTTTTTATAAATAAATGAAATCATATTTTTTAATGTATACAACATTACACCTATTATTCCAAACAAACGC
Source organism: Piezodorus guildinii (assembly GCA_023052935.1). Classification (NCBI taxonomy): domain Eukaryota; kingdom Metazoa; phylum Arthropoda; class Insecta; order Hemiptera; family Pentatomidae; genus Piezodorus; species Piezodorus guildinii. Next base: position 161,067,868 of record CM041293.1, on the reverse strand, counting down.
TCGTTGATATTAAACTATAAATTATATTTTGGATCAGAAGTACTCATTCATAATGATGTTTTAATATTTTCATGCAAAGTTTAACTTGTCTCGTTAAAACTGATTCTCACTCAGTTTTTTTAACTTTTATAACCAAAAAAAGCACATTTATTATTTTAATACAACCTTTATCAAACAATATTAACAGCAGTTTTATTTACAAAAAAGTTAATTTTTTGTTAGCCATCTGGTACACATTTCATTAAATATATACAAATAAATTTAGTGAAAATATAAAAAATATTCACAACCAAAAATATGAATTAGACCAATTATGTGGCTAACGCGATTTGTGCTTGCGAGTGGTACGATTAACTGAATATTAGGGTACGGACTCAGCTACAAAAGTAATGTTCTAATAATATTTACAAATATCGACATTTTAGTGTCAAGGGAATTAATATATTCATGATAATAACTTTATATACATGAAGAGGCGAGTTTTAATCATTGTTATACTTATGTAGAGCCCTCTTAATTTAATGTACTCGTAAGCACGTTAATTAAAATAATAATTATTTTCAAATAAAAATAAAATCTTATTAATATTTATAATAATTAAATCTAAATTTTTATTATCTAAAATCTTAACTTTTTCAAATGTATAAGTTTTTTTGTTTTGTTTTTTGTGTTCACCTCTACCTTGGGCCTATGTAGTGTCGATACGGCGGTTCTATTTCTTCCAAAACTGTTCAAAATTAGTGGTTTCGAACTTGTCATTCAATTAATGTGTTTTATATTTATAAGTATCTTTAAATTTCTTACTTTATCTATTCAATGCATTCTGGCTAGATCTGTAACAAGCTTTAATAAAACCATTTTCTATTTTTATTTTCTAAGCATAGGACACGAATATTCTCATTAAAAAAAAAAACAACATAAAAACTACCTCATTACAGAAAAAAAGTAATATATGCTTGGTTCTTTCATAAATATATCATCTTATACTACTTTTGTATTATTTTTAAATACTTATCAAAAGATAACTTTTAATTTTATTTGGGAGTGGGGTGGCTGAGTTGGTTAACGCACATGCACAAACCGTGCGTTGCTCAGCAACAGGCCAACACGATTTGAGATGGTTAAAATGATTACGAGTTCGAATCTCGGACCAGGGGGAGCTTTAATTTCGACATTAAATCCCCGCTCTCACCCCCCTGGCCCGAGAAAACCCCGAAGACTCTACAAAGGCAAGGAAGATAGAAACTCGAGAAAGGCGCAAGATAGAAGTGAACAAAAAAATGAAATAAAATAAATAAATAAAAAAAATTTTTTTTTACATTATAATAGATAATGTTATCTATACTAATATTATAAAGCTGGAGAGTTTGTTTGTATGTTTGTTTGTTTGTTTGAACGCGCTAATCTCAGAAACTACTGGTTCAAATTGAAAAATTCTTTTTGTGTTGGATACTCCATTTATCGAGGAAGGCTATAGGCTATATAACATCACGCTGCGACCAATAGGACCGAAGAATCAGTGGAAAATATGAGAAAAAATAGGGAAAATTGACCTCGAATCCCAACGATTCCAAACGATTTATCTTTTAATTTTAAAATAATTCAATTTCCCGTTAATTTATCTTTTGCCATAACAATTAATAAATCACATGGGCAAGCATGTAAACACGTAGGAATCGATTTCGTCAAGATCGGGTCGCGGAGAAAATCAGTATGTTCTTCTGCCACAAGAAAATACAACCAAAAATATTATTTAAGCAGAAATACTTTAAAATATTGGGTCGTCCAAAAAGTTGGTAGAGGTTTTTAAAATAAAATTTAGCTTCTGTTTTTTCTACTAAAATGAATCACGAGGCTAATGTTTATTTATATGCCTTTAATCCTCATGGAATTAACTATATTTACACACTGAATTCGTCTTTATGAAGGATCAGTAGAGTAGTTTATTGCAATCCAACATGAGTGACGGTTCAGTTAATTTTCGAAATAATATGCTGTTCTTTTTTAAAAGAGGGAAAAACGTAGCCCAAACTGCAAGAATGATTCGTTCCGAGTATGGCAGCGATTCAATTGCTGATAGCACGGTTCAGAAGTGGTTTTCGCGGTTTAGATCAGGAGATTTCAGTTTGAAAGACAGCCCCGGAGGACGTCATAACGAACCTTTTATTGTTCTTAAGGAGGAAGGACAGTGATTTTTGGAAAAAAGGGATAATGGAACTTTCAAGGCGTTGAGATAGAGTAATCGCTGACGGTGGTAACTATTTTGTAGATTAAATAAATAAATTTTAAGCTATTCAATTTTAATTATTGTCCAAATTTCTCTACGAACTTTTCGGACAACCCAATATAATCTTTTAAAAATGTCTTAATAGCTTTCATAATAACTGAAATTGACGCAGACGAAGATGCGCGCAACAGCTAGTATATAATAAAATATTTCCATTTAATTATTATATAAAGTATTAATATTCAGTTTTTATTTGAAAATAATTATTAGTTCAATTAACGTGCTTACGAGCATATTAAATTAAAATGTTATAGCATATTAAATTAACATAATAAGTATAATAATAATTAGAACTTACCTCTTTCTGTATATAAACTTAATATCATGAAAATATTAATTCTCTTGACACTAAAATATCGATATTTGTAATTATTATCACTTTGCATGAACATTTTCAAAACATACGATGCAAAATCATGATATAGTCAATATTTAAATCGTAGTAAAAAAAAATCTTCATTATATTATCATAGAAATATGACGAATGGGGGACTATCGGTTACCAAAAATAATTATAGATTGGGAGGCAGATGGTAGAAGAAGGTGAGGAAGACCCGTAGCTAGATGGAAGGATAGAGTGGAGGAGAGTATGGCTGGTAGGGGGCTGTCGGAGGAGGACGCGATGGACCAGCAGAGCTGGAAAGACCTGCTGGGGCAGGAGTTTGGTTGAGGAAACCTACAAATTGAAGAAATTCCTTACGAAAAAAAAAAATATATATATGACATTCGAAAATTAACTTCATTTTAATAATATAGATTTCAATTAAGCACAATGCAAATTTTAATACTAGTTAGGGATCACTTATAGCCCGCCATACACGAGGCAACCGTGGGATCACTTGTAGCTGGGTGGCTAGCGTAACAGCCTCCCATGCTAAAGGTCACGGGTTCAAACCCGCAGGTGGTCCTAGGATTTTTTAATGGGAGAAAAAAATCCTTAGTTACGCCGTCCTTCGGAGGGGACGTTAAAAGGTGGTCCCGAGCCTGTGCGATGTCAGGTACTCGTTAAAGATCCCTATCCTAATAAAACCTGGATAGGCAAAATTTAGGACCCCCACTGTAGCATCGTCCGATTAGCCATAGTAGCATAAAGTGACGTTAAATAAATAAATAAAATAATACTAGTTAAAACATATGTTGCTTGGAAGAGAAACTGAGGTTATATCTGTGTTGCACATTTATTAGTGTTACACATTTACATAAAACAAAACAATCAGGTGTCGGCAACACACGACTTTCACGTAACTCCATTTTTAATATCAATGAAAGAATTTTCAAATACAGTTAGAGATAAAAATACGTGAAACTATTAAAGAATTAATTAAATTAAATTTACATAGAAACATGTGTTTTATTAAAAAATAAAATAAAAACTATTATAGGCTGACCAGCCCTGTCATGGTTGTTACCACCCACTGGATTAAAGAAATGTGTTCCCTGGGTGATAACAACCATGACAGGGCTGGTCAGCCTATAATAGTTATATTTATTTATTTATTTTTAATTTTTTTAAATGTGACAAAATATATATTTATATAAGTGCACAATGATGGAATATTAAAAGGTATGTAAATTGCCTTATAACAATGTAAAAAATCTGGTACGGGCAACACACGACTTTCACTTACCTCCATTTTTAAAATCAATGAAAGGATTTTCAAATACAGTTAGAGATAAAAATACGTGAAATTATTAAGGAATTAATCAAATTGAATTTATATAGAAACATGTGTTTTATTAAAAAATCAATTATATTATCTTAAATAATCAGTAAGTTTTATCTTCTTTTCATCACTCTCCAATAACTTTTAAAAGCTTGTGTATGAGATATTTTTTCTAAAATCTTTAGATTTATAACGGTATATCATACATGTATATTACTGCTCTTATGTTCAAAAACGAAAAATTGCATTAAAAAAATATTTTTTCTTTTTTCTCCTTTATTTTGGTATCGAATTTATTCAATTTATATATTTACCAGTTTTTCATCAGCGTTAACAAGATAATCTAGTTATTATTATTGAATCTACAAAATTAAAGGTACTTTAGGGGAAGAAAATATCGGCATTTAAGCCCTGTCAGACCATTTTTATCTAAATAAAACCTACATGATATTTAAGCCCATTAAAGTTTACATCGATATAGCGAGTTTAATCAAAATCGTCGGAAACGTTTTTGAGAAAATCAAAAAAAGGTGCAAAATGCATGGTATAAAGTGCCTCTTCTGGTAGGCTCATTTTGATGAAAATGTTTTGTCACGTCTCGAGCGTATAGTTGTTTTAAATATGAAAGGGCCTAGCCGGATAAGCATGTGAAATCTGCCCCCGCGTGTATTTGAACCAAATTTATACCATTAAGTCACACCTATGAGAAACAACCTTACGCAAATTTTTAGCCCCTTAATCCTAACGGGGGGGGGGAGTTATGGAGGGGGAAAGATAAAACAATAAAAATTGTTTTCTCCTGAACTGCTCAACCGATTTTCACGAAAAAAATATATGTTATGGATTTTATAAATAGGTTTTAAAAAATATTTTTTAAAATTTTTTTCCACGAAAATGTTGGTCCCAAAAAATTTTTGAATTTTTGAAAAAAATATTTTTTGGTTATGATGGTTTGGTACACCTCCAATTTTTCGCTACTTTATTTCATTATAGGCTCCTCCATAACATATATTTTTTTCAATTTTATCGGAAGTGTACCCCATGGTGAAAAATAAAAAAAACAATTTTTTCTCCTGAACGAATCAACCGACTTTCACGAAAAAAATATATGTTAATGGTTTTCTAATAGAGTTTCAAAAAACATTTTTTTGAATTTTTTATTTCGAAAACGTGAGTCAAAATTTTTATTTTTTCAAAAATAAATTTTAAATTATGTTAGATTAGTACACCAACAAGTTTTTACTAATTTGATTTATTGGAGTATCCTGCAGATTATTTTTTTTTAAGTTGGTCTAAAATGTACCCAATAGGGAAAAAAACAAAAAAAAACAGCATTTTTCAGCTCTCTGAGTAGTAGCTGGTCACGCATGAAGCGTAGGGATAGAGCTGTAGGATCGTAATGTCATTAGGTATCACTTACACACTATGCACATACATACTATTTATTATACCTATTATTATAAATATCTTATATTGGATCGAATATATTTTTTTTTTTTTTTGTAGTTAGTTAATTTTTCTTACTTGGATAACTACTACACAGCACTATATGCTATATTTATATAAAACGTAACTAAAAAGATTTTTTAAAATATATATTTTTTCATATTATTATATGTTAAATAATCAAAAAAGTTAACAGTCGACAGGCTTTTTTTCGAACACTTCATGCAAGTCTGTCATCATAACTTTTTTGATTAACATATAATAATATGAACAAATATATATTAAAAAAATCTTTTTAGTTACGTTTTATATAAATATAGCATATAGTGGTGTGTAGTAGTTATCCAAGTAAAAAAATTGACTAAGTGCAAAAAATAATAAATATATTCGATCCAATATAAGATATTTATAATAATAGGTATAATAAATAGTATGTATGTGCATAGTGTGTAAGTGATATTTAATGACATTACGATCCCACAGCTATGGATAGAGCTCTTCATGCGTGACCAGCTACTCAGAGAGCTGAAAAAATGCTGTTTTTTTTATTTTTCCTTATTGGGTACATTTTAGACCAACTTGAAAAAAACAAATATTGTGCAGGACCCCCCAATGAATCAAATTAGTAAAAACTTGTTGGTGTACTAATCTAACATAATTTAAAATTTATTTTTGAAAAATTAAAAATAAAAATTTTGACTCACGTTTTCGAAATAAAAAATTCAAAAAAATGTTTTTTGAAACTCTATTAGAAAACCATTAACATATATTTTTTTCGTGAAAGTCGGTTGATTCGTTCAGGAGAAAAAATTGTTTTTTTTATTTTTCACCATGGGGTACACTTCCGATAAAATTGAAAAAAATATATGTTATGGAGGAGCCTATAATGAAATAAAGTAGCGAAAAATTGGAGGTGTACCAAACCATCATAACCAAAAAATATTTTTTTCAAAAATTCAAAAATTTTTTGGGACCAACATTTTCGTGGAAAAAAATTTAAAAAAATATTTTTTAAAACCTATTTATAAAATCCATAACATGTATTTTTTTCGTGAAAATCGGTTGAGCAGTTCAGGAGAAAACAATTTTTATTGTTTTATCTTTCCCCCTCCATAACTTCCCCCCGTTAGGATTAAGGGGCAAAAATTTGCGTAAGGTTGTTTCTCATAGGGGTGACTTAATGGTATAAATTTGGTTCAAATAAACGCGGGGGCAGATTTCTCATGCTTATCCGGCTAGGCCCTTTCAGTTTCATAGGACTTACCGTTTCCGCCCGGGAGTTACAAACACAATACACACACACACACACACACACACACACACACACACACACACACACAACACACCACACACACACACACACACACACACAGACACACACACACACACACGCACACACACACACACACACAGACCTTTTTGCGAGACTTGGTTATTTGGACTCAGGGGACCCTGAAACGTGTATTTCCGTTGAAAACTGGAATTCGAAAATTTTCACGATCGCAATACTTCCCCTTACTATATATAGTAAGTGAAAGTAAAAAGTAATGTTGTTTATCTTTTAGTTTTAAAACATATGATGTTTATAAATCCCTTGAAAATGGCAAAAAACGAAACGTAGGGAGAAGAAAATGAGAAATTAAATAAAAGTTGAATGAAAATGGATCATTTTAATTAAATGAACCTAACAATACATTTATTCATTCAAACAACGTTTAATTGTAATAAAAATTTAGTATTTATATTAATTTAGCATATTTACTACCTATGAAAAACTAATATTAAATTACTTTAATCGGCTACCATTTTAAAAATGACCAGTTGATAACGTCTAGGTCATCATCGTTGGATGCTCTAGTATTTTTTAGGGCGAATTTAAATAAACATAGTCCAATAGTTTCGGAAAAATGCTGCGGATGGCTAATATTTGTTTGTTCGTTATTCAGGTTTAACGTATCTAGAAATGTAAGCCCAAAAATGTTTAGGTGCATGCGCAATTTTTTTGGTCGATTACAAAGGTTCATTATTGAAAAAATAAACCAAAATTGTTAAATTGCTCAATATAATTTATTCATAGTATTTTATTCATTCTTAGAGAATCATTTTTTTTCAATATTTATCTAATATGTGAGCCGATCGTGGGTTAAAATCGAGAGATAGCCTTTGGATATTTTAATTTAAGTAAAAAATCGCCATTTTTGGCGTCCTTAGGAGAAAACGTAAAATAGTGGTCCGATGTCAAGTACTCATCAAATATTTCTATACTAATCAAACAAGTATTACCAAATTTAGGACTAGCATTGATGTATCGTCAGATAAGCCGTAGTAGCATTTATTATATTAGGTTGTGTCACATGAAATGTCCGTTTTCAAGGTAAAGGATTATTATTGAAAATACGATATGAAAACAAAAGATAATATTATTCGAAGTAATTTACCTTCTTTTTCTACACATTTTTCCCAACGTGACACCATCTTTTTTATCCCCGAACTGAAAAACTCTGAGCTTTGAACTGAAACAAAATCTGAAAACGCACTTTTCACTTGATCATCATTTTCAAAAAGTTTTCCTTTGACGAAGTTGTCTAAATTCCTGAACAGGTGGTAATCTGTTGGAGACAAGTCGGGAGAATATGGTGGGCGCGGAAGAACTTCGTAGCCCAATTATTTCAATTTTTGCATGGTATGTTATGAAACATGGGGTGTTGCTGCCGCTCAGTGAGATCATGAGGTACCCATGTATTGAGCTTTTTTACTTTCCCAATACACTTTAAATGTCTGGAAACGGTAGATGCACTTGCATTTAGTTGTGCTGAGAGTCCTTTAACCGTTTGGTAGGGGTTTCCTTCTACTGTATGTTTGAGGACATCGTTGTGTATTACGGACGGAGGTCTTCCTCGGGGCAAGTTTTCCAAGTCGGTATCCCCAGCTGAAAACTTAGTAAACCAACGATTAATGGTCCGTTCATTAACACTCCCTTCCCCAAACACCTTGCAAATATTTCTAGAGGCCTCAGCTGCTGAATGGCCGAGTTCAAACTCGTACAAAAATATTACTCGAAAATCGGGTGTTTCCATGTTCATATTTCGGGGTATAATAAAAAGTGGGTAATCGATTGGGAAGCTAATGTTTATAATACAAAGGTAGATGATTAGTAACTGTTTACTTTAAATAGGAAAATATTCGGAAGAAAACAACAGAGACCTGCAAAATCCTTCAATCCCCGTTCCAAGGGTTGATTATATGTTTATGTTGCTTTTCTAAAGATTAAGCTATCAAAAAGATCTTAAATTTATTTCAACAACAGAGATAATTGAAAGCCGTGTGTTGCGTGTACCAGATTTTTTTTTTTTATTTGAACTATTCTACAAAAAACAAAAGGTAAATAAACTCTGTTCTGTAAACGTAACCTCAACAGAAAATGACGCTGTAATATTACTATTATATCATACCATCACACGGACCTTCCTTGATTAATTAATGCAGACCTACTGACACAATGGATAATGATCACTCGTCCAATTAAAAATAGTCTCATTAGCTAACGCTCTCGGAAAAATAACAAACGCTTCGAAACAAAATAAAAATAAAATAAAAGTATTAAATGCCTTTGTAATTGCCTTTCAATTTATGCCGCTGTATATTAATTGACAAGGCCTGCTCTACAGAAAGAGCTTGTTTGGTAATGTTTTTGATAATATTAATTTAAAATGTTTGAATAAATATATCATTAAAAAAAGAGAGAAAAAAATAATTCTATAGATGTTTATTCTATATTTTATTTTATTATTATTATTTTTTTTTTTGAACGTTAGATATCAAACTCGACGAGAGTTTTTTTAATGATTATTATGAACGTCAAGTATCGAGAGAAGAAAAAGTTGGTTGGGAGTGCTTTAATTTTGCTAATAAAATAAATTGTGATTACGTTTCGGCCTAAATTTTAAGCCCTCTTCAGGGCTTCTGTTAGCCGCGAGCTCACAACTTGTGATATTTCTTTCATTTCTGATATCCCTCCCAGTTTCATTAATAATTTATGTTTGGGGCCAAAATTTTCTTATCCAACATCTTCCAAAAAAAATCATTCCCCAACTACTTATCAACTTTTATAATTACAATAATATAATCGTGATATTATTTCTTATCACCTTACGTTCTAATCTTGCTTCACAATTTTTTAAAGACATCTCCCTCAACCGAGTCTTCCTAAAATCCAGTAACGACATAATCACAAACCAGAGCTGACAAAGACAACATGACCGTAATCAAGAATCTCTCTGACTACAGCCAAAAAATGACTAACCTTATTTTATTGTTGTGAGCTCACGCTTAACAATTGCTCTGAAGATATACGGGATGAATTTGATAGTTTAGTAGAGCCCCAAAACTCAACTCCGTAGGTCCAGATAGGCCTTATGATTACTATATAAATGAGTCTTTTGTAGTTAAGTGGAAGGTTAAAGTAATGTCTAGGAAGTGTTGAAGTAATCGAAAGCGGCGAGCAGTTTCTTGTCTTTTCAGTTTTGTATGCGGATTCCACGTAAGACGTTTGTCAAGCAGGAGTCCTAAACAGCGGATTTATTCAACTGGGACAAGCGGAATTTCATTAAAGGACACTATAGGGCAGGATAGTATAGGTCTTTGACGATGGTGAATGGTAATTTTTTGGGATTTATTGAAACTGAATTTAATTCTGCAATTTTAACACCATATTTACTCCATGGGCGCTCCACGGCTGAATCAACAAAATAAATAATTATCGTGCCACAGCTGGGTTTGAAACCATGACCTTAAGGTCAGAAGTCCAGTATCTTCTTCTTTATATAACCTTATTTTCTTTATAATCTAAAAATTATCTGAAGATGTCCTATAAATGTTTACTAGAGTTTAATAGTATTATTTTTTCAGTCACTTCATAGCTTATCAAATCTTTGTATTGAAAGAATAAAAAAAAAAAAAAAAAGGAATATTATACCTACTACTGATCATAAAACCAGTCAATCAAAGTAAATTTATAACCTTGGAAAACAAATAAATACAAAAAAAGCTATTTCCAGAGACAAATATTTTAACGACACCAGTTTTGGTCTATGGCATTTGGAACTATTATGTTAACTGCCTTATTAAAACTACGATTACCTGAAATGAGTAATACCATTACTGACTTAGCTCACTATTATCTTTCTCGTCAATCTATAATTATGTTGAGGCAAAAAGCCTTAAATACCAATTTTATCGATTCCAGTTGATCTATTAAGTTTTATTAAGGAAATGGTTTACATTTTCATGAAAAATGCTTAACCACTCTTTGTTTTAAATTAAAAACACTTTCATAGTGTTTTCATTCTTACGAAATTTTAACAATAAAATTTCTTTGTTTTTATCTTTATTTAACATGTCTTAAAAATGAATAATAAGTAATTAATGCAAATTATAGAATGATTTAGAGATGAAGAAGTTGTACGAACAAATAATCTTTAAATTCAGAGACTGATAAATGCACAACTTTTTAACTTATTTTTTTCCTAATAAGTTGGATCAGACACGGTTTTCCTTTTCGTATTTAGCAAGCCTAATAATGTTTATTCCCACTTTTTTCTGGTTCAAATTGCATTAAAATTAGAATTCTGAAATTTCGAAAACGGATTTAGATAAAACTAAGCCATTATAATAAAATAATGTCAAGATATAGATTTCGCCTAAAAATATCCGTTTGGAAATTAACGATTCATTTTCGAAGAGAATTAAAAGATTTTGAAAACGTGTAGGAAGGCAGTTTCTCAATTAATATCAACTTGACCCTGTGGAAATTCACTTACCGTTGCACTTATTTTATTATTATCATTTTTTTTTTTTTTTTTTTACTTTACTCAATGTTGGATAAAATGACGCGGTTTTATATAGAAGGTACGGGTTGTGGTTATGAGTCCTTCAATGAAATGAAAGAAAAGGTTTGACAGATCCTAGGAAGTCATAGAGCTGTCCAATGAATAAAGAGAAAGTGCAACCTTGTTGAGGTCACCGTTTGAAACAAATCAATAATTTTACGACGCTAATTATTTATGCTTTCAGTATTTTTAATTATGTTATACGAAATTAAATTATTACCTTTTTAATATTTCTTATATATAATATAAGAATCTTAAAATATATAAGTTGGTTGGGAGTGCAGTCGTATAAGTACTTCAATTAAGCGAACCTAATTTATTTTGCCAACGTTTCGGCCTAAATACTAGGCCATCTTCAGAGCAAGTGTTAGGCTCGAGCTCTTAACAATAAAATAAGGTGAGTCATTTTTTAGCTGTAGTAAGTGAGATTCATGATAACTGTCTTGTTGCCTTTGTCAGCTTTGGTGATGATTATGTCGTTATGGAATTTTATGAAGGCTCGGGTGAGGTAGATGTCATTAAAACATTGTAAAGAAAGATTAGAACATAAGGTAATAAGAAATAAACGATTTTGATTAAACTCCCTAAATTGATGTAAAATTTAATGGGCTTTAACATCATGTAGATTTTATGCTGATCTAACTGGGATTAAATAAAGATATTTCTTTCTGTTTTTTTTTAGTCATGTTTATTGATATTTACGAATGTAATAAATACATCAAATAAAAGTGCTAGACATAGTAAACAGACATGAGATACATGTAGAGACGCTACTCATTGGTAGCACTCTAAAAATATTCTAAACTAGAAGGTCTCGGTGCCATCTTCTTTTCAGGGGCCACACAGTGGCCAATATGACCGATTGAGGTAGAAAAATTCTGAAACTTGGCTATATTTAACATTTGGGTCCCAGATTACGGAAACAAATATTTAAAAAATTATAAAAACTAATTAATTTTTTAACACGACTAGCGAGCGCACTGTAGTCAAACATCAAATTTATTTGCTAAAATCTAAAAATTCCAAACTTCCTGCCCACTCAAACCCGCTTGTCCGTGACCTTTCCTCAACATCTATTCTTGACAATCCACCTAGGCGACTTAAAAGATGGCCAAGAGACCTCTTACCGTAAATTGGACATTGGAGTTCTACCAATGGGTAGTTTCTTCACAGGACAATCATGCGTCTTAATTTCAAATCAATCCCATTTACTAGATGTATTGTATAAATACAGTTGTAAATTTCTTTAAATAAATAAATAAAATCTAAAAATCCCCTATATTTTACGTTTGAAGTCCCAGAATACGGGAACAACAATATAAAAAATCTACTTATGACTCCGAGTTCTGCTAATATATGTATTTTATATGGTTTAGGAAATTCTTGAAATTATAGATTGTAAAATTTTTGATTCGTAGTGTTGTGCCTGAAAAAAATGATGTATCAATCAAAACGCATAAAATCGCAAAAATTTTTTGTAATATCTAAAGACTAGAAGGATTGGTAAAACAAATCCTACAAACAAATCCTTGGGGTAACTTGGGGGTTATATAGTTTTTCGTTATGGAATAAGGGCGTACATTTACAAATTGCTAAATCAACTCAACAGGTGAGATTGCAATTTATATTCAATAACGAGTTTGGAAATATAATGTCTTACCTGTCTTAGCAATGCCCGAAGTTAAATAAAAGCAAAAAGACTTTGCTCTAAGTACACCTTAAACAGAATAAATGACCATCGAATAAAAATAATTCCACTGTTGGTTATTAGACACTAGTGTGAACAGGAATGATTCATTCATTTACTATTTATTTGTAAACACGGTATCGTGGGAAATATTAGTATTAATGGTCTTGCCGACTAATAATAAAAAGGTGAAGCACTGGAAAATTCCAAACTTTTGACTTGACTTTTGTCCACCTAAATTGGTGATTTAGCCCACTGAGCGACGCGGAGGATTACCAGGAATCGAAGAGGATGGTAGGATAGAAAATAGTGGATTAGAGTTGAAATGGAGTTTTTCATGAAATGATTGATAGCTGGTTCGAGCTAATTCAGTAACATATGGGACATTGAGGTCTTTATGGATGAGTTTATTCATGACAAAGTAAGGAACTTTAGTATAGCCCCAAAGCTCTACTCCGGCCGATATTTCAAATTTCCTTCCTCTAAACTATCTTTAATTCGATACATTCCAAAATATTAACAATATCATTTTAATGAAATAGACGAAGGACGGCTAAATATTCAAGTTGAACATATTTTATGACCAACTAAAGGATAAAAGAGAAAAACTGTTTTTATTTTTTTAACTTTCACTTACTATATATAGTAAGGGAAAGTATTGCGATCGTGAAAATTTTCGAATTCCAGTTTTCAACGGAAATACACGTTTTAGGATACCCTGAGTCGAAATAACCAAGTCACACAAAAGGGTCTGTGTGTTTTGTAACTCCCGGACGGAAACGGTAAGGCCTATGAAACTGAAATTTCATATTTAAGACAAATATACGCCCGAGACATTACTAAACCTTTTTAATCAAAATGAGCTTACCAGAAGAGCCACTTTATACTATACATTTTGCACCTTTTTATCGATTTTCTCAAAAACGGTTCCGACGATTTTGATTACACTCGCTATATCGATGTAAAATTTAATGGGCTTTAACATCATGCAGGTTTTATTCTGATTAAAATGGTCTGACAGGGCTTAAATTCCGATATTTAAATTTTCTTTCTTTAAATTACCTTCAATTTTGTTGATTCTATAAAAATAACTAAATTATCTTGTTACCACTGATGAAGAACAGGTAATTATATAAATTGAATAAATTCGATACCCAGAGTAAACAGAAAAAATACTTTTTAAATGCTATTTTTCGTTTTTGAACATAAGAACAGTAATATTCATGTATGATATACCGTTGGAAAGCTAAAGATTTTAGAAAAAATATTATCTCATACACAAGCTTTTAAAAGTTAATAGAGAGTGATGAAAAGAAGATAAAACTTACTGATTATTTTAGATAATAATATAATAGATTTTTTAATAAAACACATGTTTCTAGAGAAATTCAATTTAATTAATTCTTTAATAGTTTCACCTATTTTTATCTCTAACTGTATTTGAAAATTCTTTCATTGATTTTAAAAATGGAGGTAAGTGAAAGTCGTGTGTTGCCCGCACCAGATTTTTTTCCAACAGTAATATAGACGTATAATAGGGGTACTCACTAAGTTTGCTATAGTACCCCCTAGTAGTGAATACCCCTAATATACCGTTGAAAAGAGAAAGGTTTTAGAAAAAATATCATCTGATACACAAAATTTTAAAAGTCGTGTGTTGCCCGCACCATATTTTTTATAATGAGACTCTGTAATAGACCACTAAACAATAAAATCATACCGTAAATCTTAAATATAAAAATAAATAAAAAACATTCCGCTCGTATCAAAGCGGACTTTCGCGGCTTATCATATATATTAACATTTCTACCACATCAATTATTGTTTTTGTGTGTTGTTGTGTTTTTAAAAAAAAAATATTTTATTATCTTTATTTTTTATTCGAAATACCGGAGAAATGAGTTTTATACAACAATCCTATCATTAATAAACTTTATATTTTGTTGTTTATTACAAAATAAATCACATCAGGGGCTTTAGCGAATAATATATCAGTGATCAGTTAGAAAAATGGTATAAGACACTTTTTCTAGTAATGATAGATGTTTACATTCATAAATGTCCATTCGTTTGCTTTTAGAATGGGGCTTGTTTGTTTGTACAAGTAGAGTTGTTTACTTATAAACTGAAATAGAAACATTTATGACATCATGCCACCATTAAAACATAAACGATCGACACAGTAGAAAGTAATAAAAATAAATAATAATTCCAGAAAAAAACATTTTTCTATCTGAGGGCAGATATTCCTTAATACTTATAGTTCGATGACCCGCAAAGTTAAGAGGATTATTATAATCCTTTAGTTAAGATAATCTACTTTAGGTCATTTACTGCAGTGATAATGGTAAGGACAGGCACTCCTTTCTGTTAAACAGGTGAAATATTAATAACAACTTTAGAAAGACTGTTATTTTGAGTTATGATTGTATTTGCCATAATATGGTTCACTACATTGTTCTTGTTTCATTTTATAAATATCATTATTAATAATTAGGGTTAGGGACAGAGTTGACGACTACTGATGGAAACTTTCGAGAAAAAAACATTAAAAACAAAGTATGGAGAAATCAGGGTCACAAACAGCTTCAGGTATTTAGGGGAAATCATTTGTAATAATGGGTCCGAGAGAAAGGGTATGGAGGAGAGGCTGATCAAGATGGAAAGACTCATCTTTGCCACCAGTAGCCTATACTGTAAAAAGGCTCTTTCAATAAGAGCCAAAATAAGGCACTATAACACCGTTGTCAAACCGGTTATTATGTATGGAATGGAGACCGCTTCTCTTCCTAGCTTAAGGAAACTTTTGGGAATTAAGAGGAAGATTTTAAGGAAGATTTTTGGGCCAGTAAAGTTACCAGAGGGATATGCTGAGGCCTACCAGAGAACTGTACAAAGAAATGGTGACCTGGAAACGAACATTAGGTTAAGGAGGCTGCGTTTCTACAGGCATATGGTGAGGATGAGCATGAGTAGAATAAATAGGGAGATATTTGGAAAAAAGTGGAGATATAAAGGGGGCGGAGGGTACATTCAGCAGATAAGGACAGAAACAGTGATGTGGGGAATCTGAAATCAGGATTGTGTCAATAGAGATGGATATAGGGAAACATTGTGGAAGATAAAGGTCCTTGTGGGTGCCCAAGTGGTGAGATGAGAAAAGAAGAGTGCACCCTGAAAGAATGAAGAAGAGGTAGGAAGACAGGAAGAGAGGGGGATGTGTGGGCACAGGTGGAAGAAAATGAAATTTGCGTGGTCTATAAGGCGGTTAGGCGTAAAAAAAAAAAAAAAAAAAAAGACAAGGATTTTAATGTAATTAAAAATGCCAAATATGTAAATATATATGCATTGATTTTGATACAAACATGGAAATAATTATGTAAATTTAGTTAAATATGTAAACAGTAAATAGCCTTCTAAAAGAGTCTATTCTCTCCTACAAAAATGAAAATGGAATAAACCACAAAATAGAATTTTCAAATCGTATTTGGCAAGAGTGATACGCACTTTATGACTCACAGATGAACAATAAATAACGATTGGGTTTGGTTCTGTTTATTTAGAGCCTAAATCAAGGAAGATAGAATCTCAGAATTGTTTTGTAGGTTCTAAGAAGCAATTAATAGCTGCTATTGAAGAGTCAATTCTGGTGAAAATGTTTCTTCGTGCAATGGTAATTCAGATTTGTTGCAAAATAAATTTCAAAATGAACAAAAAAGGAGTTCAATTTGTAAAAAATCGCAAAGTATGTAAGAAATATGTAAATTTAGTCAAATATGTAAATTTGAATTGGCTTGATTTGATCCCAATTGCGTTAATATGTATACTATGAGTTGTTACAAGGTGATACCGAAGTCAAGAGCCAATATGTATTTACATAGGAATCCTAGCCCTATTAATAATGTTTAAACAACTATATAATAAAATCATATGCTCGCACAACACATCGCATGAAACATAGTTGCCAATAATAGGAATTTCCGATATCTCTACTTTTTGCCTTAGATAAGGAACATACTTAAATGAAACATCAGGTATTTCGAAAACTATGAACTATGACATCCCATAAATTTCGATAAATACCAAAGAGGCTGTAATTGTAATGGCTTCGTGCGAACAAAAGGATGAGTAAAACACTGGTTCTTGGATAAAATAAAATCGATTAACATAAAGTCGCCTTATTATGCAACTTGACTTACGAAACATCTTTCCCGGAAATCTCACATCATTTATCTAATTACCTTGTTCACATTATCTTATAGACCATCGAATACCAGTCCACCCAAGCGGAATTCGCAAGTTTCGATATCTTGTATTAACTTTCAACGACCATAAATATAATAAAAGCATATCTCAAAAATCATCGAATATCTCGAACAGAATGATAACCTAAGAAAGAAAGAATAAATGTATAATACGGATAAATTTCATTCGAATATGAATTCATTACTAACCCAAAATGTTAAACGTGTTCTTAATTTTCATTAGTCTTAATAACGATAAGCGAATGATTATTATTGGGTTGTCGGAAAAGTTCATAGAGTTTTTAAAATAAAATTTACCTCTTATTTTTTCTACTAAAAATGAATCACAAAGCTAATGTTTATTTATATTTATTTATATGCCTTTAATACTCATGTAATTTATTATGTTTCCACACTGAATTCGTCTTTATTAAGGCTCAGTAGTGTAGTGTATTGCAAACCAACATGAGTGACGTTTCAGTTCATTTTTGGCATATTATGCTGTTCTTTTTTAAAAAAGAAAAAACGCCAGCCCAGAATGCAAGAAAGATTCGTGCCGTGTATGGCAGCGATTCAATTACTGATAACACGGTTCAGAAGTGGTTTTCGCGGTTTAGATCAGAAGGTTTCGATTTAGAAGACCAGCCCCGGGCAGGCCGGAGTTTAATTTTTGACATCGACGATATTATGACGGTCATCGCAAATAATCCACGAATTTCTGTTCGTGAGATAACTGCGGAGTTAAGAGCCTACAAATCGAGCGTTTTTGACCATATAAAGAAGGCCGAGTACGCCTGTCTTTACGACGTTTGGATTCCCCATGAGCTTAGTGTAAGAAACCCTATTGAAACAAGCTGTTACTGGTGACGAAAAATGGATTCTCTACATCAACACAAACCGAAAAAAATCTTTGGGGGTTGCCTGGAACGACGCCCTCGCAACACCAAAGGCCGGCTTGCATCCAGGTGAAGGTGAAGGTGGAGCTCGGTATTTGTTGGGATTGGAAGGGGCCCATACATTTTGAGCTCCTTTGACAAAACTAAACTATAAATAAGGACTTTTGAAGAGAAACGGCCAGTTAGTAAATCGTAAAGAAGGGCTATTCCACCAAGACAACGCTAGGCCCCATGTGTCTTTAATGACTCGGCAAAACTTATTAAGCTTCAGATGGGAGGTTTCACCTCACCCGCCGTACTCTCCTGACTGCTCCTACGGATTTCCATCTTTTCCATTCCCTCGGAATTTTCTACAAGGGAAATCTTACTCTTCAGAAGATGACGTCAAAACGGACCTTTATTGTTTTTCAGGATCTCATCTTACAGTCGACAACAAATTACTAATATATAAGACAGTACTGAAACCTATATGGACCTACGGACTTGAACTATGGGGGACAACTAAACATTCTAACATCAAACGTATCCAATCCTTCCAATCCAAAGTCCTCCGAACAATAGTTAATGCTCCTTATTACGTTACTAACTGTACCCTACACCATGACCTTAATATTCCATTTATTTTAGACCTGGTACCATCCAAATTCCATCAAAACCTTCTTCATCATCCTAATCCTCTTGCTCAATCGCTCTCCAGCTCCACCCATCCCTACAACCCTCCTCGAAGATTGAAACGGGAGTGGCTCCGCGACGTTTTGTAAACGTTTATTCTGGAGTTCTGACACTGGTCAGATCCTCCACTCATGTACTGTATGTTTGTGGCTATTCCGCCCTAGCTCGGCCTCCACTGGCTTACACCAGTGAAGCGCTGAGTGAGAGGCGCTGGGATCTCTTAGATTCGGCTTCTCCTCCCACTTGTGGAGGGAGCAGCCGAGTCTAGGGTCCCTTCAGCAGATTGTATATAGTTAAGTTTGCTTGTATGATTTTTATTTATTTCCCAACTTGTATTTATCTCTACTACAGGTTGTTGTTTTCATTTGTTTGTTGTTGTTTTTTTTGGTTTTTATTAATTGTTATTTTCTTGTATATATTTGAATTTTTTTTATTTCCGATTTTATGTAATTTGACTTTATCATTATTTTCTGTACATATTGTATGAATGTTTACTACATCACTATTACTACTGTTCATTATGAAACAAATTGTAATATTTCTCAATAAAAAAAAAAAAAAAAAAAAATTGTTTTTCAGGAGTAAGGGCACTGATTTTTTGAAAAAAGGATTATTGTGTTTTCTTTCCTTTAGATCTTCCAAGCCGTTGGGGAAGGGTAATCGCTAACATTGGTGACTATTTTGTAGATTAAATTAATAAATTTTAAGCTGATCATCAATTTTAATTTTTGTTTAAATTTCTCTACGAATTTCCCGGACAAACCAATACCTTGTTCTCATGACCTCATAGGTTTACAGATTGTTCGAATACTAGTTCACAAGTTTCGATATCTTGTATTCACTTTCAACGACCATAAATATAATAAAAGCATATCTCACGAATCATCGAATATATTGAACAAAATGATAACATAAAAAAGAAATGATGAATGTACAATACTGATAAATTTTATTCGGATATGAATTCATTACTAACCAAAAATGCTAAACGTATGCTTACTTTTTATTAGTCTTTGTAACCACGATAAGCGAATGATTATATAAATCGACTGATAATTTACAGAAATAAATAAATTTAAAAATACTGGTAATATCTTCTTCCCTTTTCGGTGCGTTAAATACTATGCTGCGTTAAATACGGATTCCTTCATTAACGATTCATGTTTGACAATACTGAACAGTTAGTATAATTTAGTAAAAAACTAAAGCTAAAGAATGATAAATATTATAATACTTTATATTATAAGTAATATAAATAAGGAATCACAAAAATAACAGAAAAATCTGTTGCGCACAACACACAAATTTTACTGATCTCGTTGTTTATGTCAATTTAAGTTTTTTTAAACACATTTAAACGAAAATAAATTGTAAAAGAATTATTAACACTGAGTTTTAATATAAAAATCTGCTTTATTAAATAATCTATCACATTATTTATTATCTATGACAATCGTATTGTTTTTATCGACTTTTCATCGCTCTCCATTAAGTTTTACAATATTATTTATAAGATAATTTTTTCTAATATCTTTAGCTTTCCAACAGTATGCTATTTATACATCTATATTACTGTTTTCATGTTAAAAAAAAAAAAAAAAATTTAATTAAAAATGTGTTTGCTCTTTTCTCCTTTTGTTGATTATCAAATTCGTTCAACTTTATTTAGCAGTTTTTTAGCAATGCTGATCGAAGGATGTGGCTACTTTTATAAAATCTACAAAATTAAAGAAAGTTTAAAAGAAATTTTTTTTTTAAAAATCCGAATTTAAGCCCTATGAGACTATTTCAATCAGAATGAATCTAATATGAAATTAAAGCCCATTAATCTTTACATCCATATAGCAAGTTTAATCAACAACGTTAGAGCCGTTTATATTTTTACTCTTTTATCCTTTTGTTGGTCATCAAATTCATTCAACATGTATGTTAAACCGTTATTTGTCCAATGATTTAAGATAATAGATATAGTTAATATTTTAGGATGTCCAAAATTAAACTTATTTATAGGAAAAAATGCGCGATTTAAGCCATGTTACACTATTTCAATCAGAATGAAACTTTTATCATGTTAGAGCCTATCAAATCTTACATCGATATAGAGAGTTTAAGCAAAATCATTACAGCCGTTTTTGAGTAAATCGTAAAAAGGTGCAAAATGCATAGTATAAAGTGGCTCTTCAGGTAAGCTGACTTCGATCAAAACGCTGCTGCATCATCGCGGGCGCATAGTTGTTTTAAATATCAAATTTCAGTTACATACGACTTTTCGTTTTTGCGGTAGACTTACCACACACAGACCCCTTTGTGGTCATTTAGACTCAGGGGACTCTAAACCGTGCATTTCCGTGAAAACTCGAATTCTAAAATTTTCACGATCGCAATACTTTTCCTTACTATATATTGTAGTTAATTTTTTATGGATTCATTGAAATGTAGCTTAGGATGATACAATTTTCCTATGAATGAGCTATGATTTTTCTTTTCTTTTTCATATTGCGTCGTTACAGGTCTTAACGTCATTCAATCTGACCGTGAATTTTCCATTGTAGTTTTTGAAATACTTTTTGTATTTCAAGTGAATGATGATCTGATAATAATCCGTGACGGAATAAGTTTCTGTATTTTTCTTTATTTTAACTCTACTTTTACCCCCAACATCCTTGTTTATTTTGGTTTTGACAGAAACTAATTTTCAATGACCAATCTGACAATGTTATTTCTTTTTGAGATGTCTACTGTTAAAGGACCTTGAAGGTTTCCGATTGTCCGAGAAATACATTAAAATTTTATTTTTGCTAGGTTTTTGATCAACTTTATAATTCAAATTCGCAACCGATTTTTTAATTGAAAAATAAAACAACTAAATATTCATCATTAACTAAAATGAATTCGTATAATTCTAGTTCATTATAAATGCGTCCTAAGACATATACATATTTTGCAATTAAGTCTTAAATTTATAGAAGGTGAATTAAAAAAAAAAAAAAAAAAAAAAAAAAAATATACATATATATATATATATATATATATATATATATATATATATTATATATATATATATATATATATAGTAGCTAAGAAAGGAAGGATATCCAGGCATGAGCATGAAGGTTATCGATAATTTTCATGTTTTTTTTGTTACCCAACATCTGCTAATTAATCGACTATTTACGTGTATTCATATACACACCTTTGATGACGTTGGTGCCAATTAATGAAAATATTGATCCAATGATTTCGAAGAAAAATTTAGAAAGCCGTACGGCTTACAGTGGTGCTTAAGGACGAAAAAAACTCATCTCAAACGAACCATTTAGGTTACAGACTTCAAAGTTACAATTTTTATGTTTAAACAGAAATTTACAAATTAATGATTCCGTTTCTTTAATCAAAACGAATTGAAGCGTATGAGAAATACAGTTGTGATTTGCATCTAAAATTAACTAACAAAAAGTAGTTATAGATATACTTCCTCACAACAGATATTGAGCCAACAAATATCAAAAATTTTAAAAATTATTATAAAGAGGGTTAATAAATCATTACAGTTAAATACAAAATACAATAAAATGAATTATTAAAATCGATCATTAAATTATGGGATATTAAAAAAAAATCCTAATAATCTTTTTTTAAGTAGTGCAATGATAAGATTATATGAGGGAAAAATTAAATTAAAGCTTGAAAATCATTTCTAGCCTCCTTTGTCATAGCACACAAAAGTTTTCGATTTATGTAATTTTTCCTGAATTTTTTAGCCATTTTCTTGGCTAATTAGGTAATGCGCTGCAAGGACCAAAATTATATGAAGTACTCTCATCATCATTCTAGTTTTTGCTTCGTTCTTAAATGTGCAAAAAATTACAGGAGTTTATATTTTTTTTGTAGAAAACGTTATTTTAAAAGTGAACACACACACACACACACACACACACACACACACACACACCCACACACACACACACACACACACACACACACACACACACACACTCACACTCACACACACTACACACACACACACACACACACACACACACACACACACACACACACACATAAATATACATCAACAATAATTTTACCTTAATTTATTTTTATTAAATATAATATTTAAAAAAATCAAAATTAAATCAATAAAATATTGTTCACTTTACACTAAAAAATATTTAAAGCTTACAGTTTCATTCACTTCAACAAATCTTTTGCTCTATCACTAAGTGGAAGGCTCTTAACTTTTGGTTCTGGTCTTAATCAACTTATATAATGGTCCGAGGATATCTTCATAATATTAAAAACGTCTTGGTTTGTAGCAAGGCGAGTTGTTAGCCCAATGTGGAGGGTCATATAATACTTATATTCTTTATTCCGGTTTTCTTGTGCCTCTTCAGAAAGAGTAGCAAGCTCGATTGTTTTCCATGAAAGAGGATTCGGTGCACAGTTATCGATAAGTAGTAGCTGCTGGGTGCATGTATATCGCTAATTCCACGGTTTGTCTGGTATATAAGTCAGATTATTACGGTTAATGCCGCAGTCACTTCTTTATATTCTTTAACTAAAAAAGCTTTTACTCTAAGCAAAGGTGGTATGAGCAAATGATTTTTTTCGTGGTAGTTACATTATGATATCTACTATCGCGTAGGTAAGTGTAGCTACTACATCGGAAATAAACATTGAATTCAGATCTACAAAACTACAATCTTCTCCATAAAATTTTGAAGGTCTCCTACTGTTGTGTGATACTGCAAAGGTTAGTGAAAAAGAAAATACAAAATTTGCACTGGAGACTGTTCCCTAAGTAGGCACTCGGTTCCTAATAATGATAGGTTAAATATTTTTATTACAGGGTTTATTTGGAGCCTGGAAATCTCTTAACTTTAAATGAATACTGCCAACTTCTAAAATTATTTTTGCTTAAAGCTTTGGTAGAATTCTAGTTTGGAATGTTGTTAATTAAAAACGAGTCGAGATATATTTAAAAACAAAAGTTCATATTTTTAGGTTTTTCCATATTTTAACCACTGTGCGGCGGACGGACGATTTTATTTAATTTGCGATATTTAAAAACCTCAAGTTTTTATAAGAATACCAATCTTTCTTAATGCAAGGAATTAGTCCGGGTGGCGGTCATTAAATGAAACAACTAAATAGTTTCAACTATTTATTGTTAACCAACGTTTCGACCCCCTTTGTGGGTCATCATCAGGGCGCATGGTGGGAGAATGGAAAACTGTTTTCCAGTGTGTAACTGTGTTCTGAGAATGTTTTCCATTCTCCCACCATGCGCCCTGATGATGACCCACAAAGGGGGTCGAAACGTTGGCAAAAAATAAATAGTTGAAACTATTTAGTTGTTTCATTTAATGACCGCCACTCGGACTAATTCCTTGCAATAATTCTCAACGGTCAACTAATTACATCTACAACAATCTTTCTTGTTCGACTACAAAGGTTCATTATTGAGAAACATTAAATTACAGGACGAAAATAGTTCGTTATATCGATATCTTTGAATACGTTCCCATAAAAAAAACAAAAAAACAGATCGAATAGAAAAAAAAAAACGATTTATTGAGCTAATAATCCTACAATACCTTTAGATTTCAGAGATTCAACATTTTGTCAAGAATAAGGAAGTCGCGGAATGCAAATATCACCCTTAAGTAGGCACAGTTATAATAATTTGTCAGTTAATAAATTGCTTGTTGGGTATTCCACTCACATATCACTCCATTTGTCAAAAACTGGATATTGACGACCTATAACAATAGGAGTCGCTAACTGGCTGACCTTACACTGTAACTGTGCCGGTTAGGTAACACTGCAACCCCGTCTCACTCCGAAACACTTCAAGGTCTGTCTTATTTCAGGAAGTAGAAAGGAAAAGAGATTTCAAAGTATTTATAAAAAAAACATAATATGTGACTAAGAATTATAAAGGTGTGTGAGTGAGTGAGTGGACCTGTGAATAAGTAAATAAAAGACTTAGTGAATCACCATTTGAGACGTTGATTTCCAAAAGGTACTATATCCACTTTAGACAATTTTACAAGAAACGCAAAAATCCGTCATTTATTTATTATTAGACCAATTTACGTGATATTTGTTTATTAAAATCTAAAGTTGATTAATACGCGTGGTATAAACTTATTTTTCCAAATTATTGCACTTTTCTGATGAATTTTTAACAATATAATAAGGATATAGTACTTTTTGGAACGAAACATGAATATAGAGCTTTTTGGAAAGAAGTAAAAGGAATATAGTACTTTTTGGAAGAATATAACGCTCGGTAAGTTGGTAACAGTCATTATAACCTTCCTAATACAACATTACCGATAACTAACGTCTTTATATTAGTTACTAAGTTATGTAAATTTCCTTATTCTCCCTCTGAGAAATATCTTTCTTTGTTGGTCAATTACAATGATTATCTATTCTTCATAAAGACAGTAATAGAACCTCTATAGCCAAAAATATACTGATAGTTTAATAATCTTCAACAACAATTACTACAGTAGACAAAGCGAATTCAGAAGTATATTTTATTGAGGCAAAAACATAATATTTAATAATTTGTTAATTTAATTACTATTGATTCGCTTCAGATCTCATCTTCTTCCAGTGGCGCGACAGGTCCTGTAGGACCTTGGCCTCGCGGAATAATATCCTGGAAGAATACCTTCACGTTTCTCGATGTATTTTATAGAGTAAACCATCAACCTCTTCCCGTATCCAATCCTTACAATCCAAAAAAACTCCCTCGCAAGATAAAATCATCCACAAAGATCTTAATGTTCCATATGTTGCTGATTTGGCCTGTACCAGGTATCACCCCTTCCATACAAAACTCCACTCCCACTCTAATCCACTAGTTTCAATCTTTGCTTCCACCTCAATTCCTGACAATCCGGCGAGGCGTCTGAAAAGAAGATGGCCTCGAGACCTTCTTGTGTAGATTCACTACTAGAGTGCTTCCAATGAGCAGTTTCACTTCATGTTGTTTTTCGTGTGTTTTATCATTGTAGCATATTTACTTGATGTATGAACATACAGTTGTAAATTTTTAAAAAAATTATAGGGTAGGATCATCACTCCCTAAGGCTATTTTTGTAAGACACAAGCACTGACGGTTCTCACATACCATGGGGGGGTCTGTGAGTTATTTCCTTATTAATTAAATACTTGAAAAAGTCCCTCCGACTGGGACTGGGATTCGAACTCACAACCTAGCGCTCATGTCACGAACTCCCCTCCAACAAAGATTACTACAGCTGACAAAATGAATTCAGTAGTAGTATTTTATTATGGCAAAAACAATGATTCGTTAATTTTATTAGTATTAATTCTCTTCAGATCACTATTGTCCGTAAATGAGAGAAAATGTAATATTAATAAATAAATATGTTTAAAAAACGAGATGCTAGTAACAGATTGTCTGCTCCTAAAGAATAATCACGACTTAATTTACTAACTGAATAACTTTTATTTATAGATAAAAAAAAATCACAATATTCCAACAGTTAAATTTATTGTCGACAATGGTACATCTAACATGAGATAACAGACAAGATGTTTCGTACTCAGATCTTAACGTGTTTCACTAACGTACTGTGAAACTCATTTTCTGTAGGACGTTAAACCATGAATTTATGATATTTTGTATTTTTTTTTTTTTTTTTTTTAGATTTGCACTGTAGATTAGAAGACACTTTACGGACATCAGCAATATTCTCAATGCTATAATCTGATATCGTAACCAACCTTTTTTTTTTTCGATGACTTTCATGAAATATTGTAAGAATGATTCATTAAGTTTATAACAGTTTTAAAATTGAACCGTTAGTTCCAATTGCGTTTAGTTCAGCACAAGACCACAAAGTTTAACGAGGAAACTTGAATACACGTAGGTATTAGGTAAGAGAAACCACATAATAGGAAGTTTTGATAAAACACGGAATTGTTAAAACATTGTTGCAAATATTGACAATTGACCACAAAAATTGTACTAAAATTTCCTGGCATTACCAAAGCAATAGTACAAATTTAAAAAGAAATCTGGTGCGGGCAACACACGGCTTTCACTTACCTCGACTGTTAAAATCAATTTAAAAACTAAGTGTAATCATTTTCGTTTAAAACATATGATTTGGATTAAGTAATATAACTATATAAAATAGTTAATCAGTAAAATGTTTCTTCCCTTTTCGTCACTTTCTATTACCTTTTACAACTTGGTGTATCAAATGATATTTTTTCTAAAACTTTCTCTTTCCAACGGTATATTATACTTCTATATTACTGTTCTTACTTTCAAAAAAACAAAAATTACATTTAAAAAATAGTTTCGCTGTTTTATCCTTTAGTTGGTCATTCGTCAAACTTAAATTCGTCCAACTTATATACTGATCCGTCATCAATCTCATTAAGATGATATACAAAATTAATGGTACTTTAGAGGAAGAAAATTTAAAATATCGGCATGTAAGCCTTGTCAGACTATTTATCAGAATGAAACCTACATGATATAAAAGACCGATAAATTTTACATCAATATAGCGAGTTTAATTAAAATCGTTAAAGCAGTTTTCGATAAAATCGTAAAAAGGTGCTAAATACATTGTAGTAGAAAGTGGCTCATCTGGTTAGTCGATTTTGATGAAAAAGTTGATGTAACATCCCAGGTGTATAGTTGTCTTAAATATGAAATTTCAGTTCCGTACGACTTTTCGTTTTTGCGCTAGACTTGCTACACACACACGCAGACCTTTTCGCAGGACTTGATCATTCGGACCCTTCGATTGAAAAATGGAATTCGAAAATTTTCACGTTAGCAATACTATCTATTTCATATACAGGAAAGTCTGTGTAGGCTCTCAGTTGACTACTGGTCAAGTAGAGTGAAACCCCCCACAAGATTCAAGACGCAGATCACATTTTTTGAAAAAGTTGAAAGCCTTAGGGGTAAAACAGGCTTAATGCCTGGTCCAAGAGAAAAACTTTCTCTACTGCTAACCAGGATTCCCCTAAAGACAGCATCTCATCACCTTGATCTCATGAGACAAATTAAAAAAGAAGAAGCTATACGTGAGGAATTAAGATCCTTGGCACTCGAAACCATAACTGAGCGCTATCCCAGCCCTCCTTGGCTCCATGTCTACACCGATGGTTCAGCGGAACATGCAAATTACAATGGAGGAGCAGGCGTGTACTCCCGTCGAGTATTTTGATAGCGAAATTCGAGCTATATTACTAGCTTTGCAAGCTATCATAAATATAGATGCAAAGAGAATTGTGTTGTTTGTGGATTCACAGGCGGCGATCATAGCAGCTACGCAGAAAAATGCATCTCAAGAAAATGACGTTGTGAACTGCCAATTAAAAATTGAGCAGCTGCTTCAACAAGGTAGACAGATGGTTTTCCAATGGGTACCCAGCCACTGTGGTATTTATGGGAATGAAGTAGCCGACAAGCTTGCAAAAGAAGGTGCAGCTTCGGAACAGTTGGACAATCGAATTTCCTATCGTAGAGCTAGGGATGAAGTTAAGAGGGCATATCATGCTCTACTAACGGACTCCCAAAGGCTCAGTTCGATCAACAAGCATTGGGCCAAACTCCTTATAGAAGAAGAAAGAATACCATTAGATTTGAAGAGAAAAGATGCTGTTGCACAGTTCCGAATGATTACTGGCCATGACTACCTCGCAAAACACTTGCATCGGATCGGAGTGGTAGAGTCTCCACTTTGCTGCCTTTGTCATGCAAATAATGAAATGGATGCAGCACATCTAGAAGTATGCCCCCGAATACAAATACAAATACGAATAAGAGGTGAAACCCCATCCAGATCGGAGTGGTACTGGGCTGCCAGATCCCTTATGGCGGAAGTCGAAATGGGAAGGCATAATTAAAAAAAAAATAAAAAATATAAAAATATATATATATATATATATATACATTAGGAAAGTGAACGTAAAAATATATTGATTATTACAGAACTAATAAAAAGATTTCGAGATAATACAAATAACTCTAAAGCTTCTGTTACAATTAAAACACAATACAAATCCACTGTTGAAGTCTTTTAGTCAATAAAAAATAATCTAAACATACTATTAGTAGTGTCAGTTAAAATTACTTCTTAAAATTTCATCCGAAAGTAATTTAGAAAACGGAATGTTATTTTAGAAACCTACAAATGCTGTTAGGAGAAATAATATATTTTTACATTCATACTTTATTTTTATGTTTATATTTCATTGGATATTAATATACTGCAATTCCACAGGTATAATAACGATCTAGTAAAAGTCTATTTTTACGAGCTATTCAAGTCATTCAGAGAGCAACTTGGAAAAAAATATACAATAACAAATCATTGTGCTTATCTATATTTGGAAATAAATTTAGTATATCTCGAAAGATTGACAATTTTGATTTAGGATTTTCTAAATAGAAACACACTTATTCTAATATACGTTCATTTACTTACCTATATATGAAATATATAGTAAGGGAAAGATAGTAAACTAATTTTAATTCTACTAACATTTTTTCAACAGATATACACGTTTGAGGGTTCCCTGAACCTAAATGACCAAGTTTCGTAAAAAAAAAAAAAAAAAAAAAAAAAGGTCTGTGTGTGGCAAGTCTTAGGAGACGATAAGTTGTTGAAAACATAAATTTCATATTTAAAGAGTGTATATGCCTTATATATTACAGCATCTTTTTTAACTAAATCGGCAAACTAGAAGAGCTACTTTATACCATGCAATTAGCTACCTTTTTACGATATTCTCAAAAACGACTAAAACAATTTTGATAAAATTTGCTATATTGGTAAAAAATTAAATGCGTTTTAATATCATGTAGGTTTAATTCAGTTTGAAATATTATGAAATGGCTAAAATGCTGATATTTTAAATTATTTTTCTCTGAAGTACCATTTGTAGACTCGAGGAAAATTACCATATCATACTGTTAGCATTAAAAAACTATCAAGAGAGAATTTTAAAACCGACTAGAGGAGAAAAGAGCAAATATTTTTTTCACATATTTTTTTTCCGGACATAAAAATAGTAATGTATATGTATAATATACTATTAGAAGGCTAATGATTTAAAAATAAAAAGAAGCTTATATACAAAGTTGTATAAAATAATCGAGATTGATAAAAAGCAGATAAAACAAAGTGATTATACTATATAATACTTTTAGTTACCTATATAGGAATGCATACAAAGAGATTGCTATTGTAAACATTTTTTAAATTACAGTTTTCAACGGTAATACAGGTATTAGGGTCCCCTGAGACTAAGTAACCAAGTAGCGCAAAATTATCTCTGTGAGTGTGGTAAGTATAGCACGAAAACGGAAAGTAGCACGAAAATGAAATTTCATATTTAAGACAACAATATGCCTGAAATGTTACAAAAACTTTTTCATCAAAATCAGTTAACCAGAAGTGCCACTATATACCAAGCATTTTGCATCTTTTTACGATTTACTCAAAAAACGATTTTGCTTAAACTCTCTATATCGATGAAAGATTTAATGGGCTTTAATGTCATGTAGATTTCATTCTGATTGAAATTGTTTGACAGTGCTCAACTTCCGATATTTTAAATTTTCTTCCTCTAAAGTACCTTTAATTTTGTAGAAACTAAAAATACAATATAATCTTGTTATCAACGATAAAAACAGGTAAATATATAAGTTGAACGGATTCGATCTCTAACTAAAGCAGAAAACTGAAAAAATATGTTTTAATGCAACTTTTCGTTTCAACATAAGAACAGGGATCACTTGTAGCTGGGTGGTCAGCATAACAGCCTCCTCTGCCAAAGGTCCCGGGTTCAAACCCGCATGTGGTCCTAGGATTTTTTTAATGGGAGCAAAAAATCCTTAGTTATGCCGTCCTTCGGAAGGGACGTTAAAAGGGTGTCCCGAGCCTGAGCGATGTCAGGTACTCTTTAAAGATCCCTATCTCAATAAAACCTGGATGGGCCAAATTTCGGACTCCCACTGTATCATCGTCCGATTAGCCATAGTAGCATAAAGTGACTTTAAATAAATAAACAAAAAAACGTAAGAACAGTAATATAGATGTTTAATATATCGTTGGAATAAAGGAAAAAAACATTATCTCGTATACAAAATTGTAAAACGTAATGTTAAGTGACGAACAGAGCATGATATCATTACTGATTATTATACATAACAATTTAATATAGTTATATCATTTAATCTGAATTATATGTTTCTTAACTGAATACACTTTTTATTTAAATTAACATAAAAATGTTTTTATAGACTTTAAGTTTATGTAATAATTCTTAAATTGATTTTAACAGGCGAGGTAAGTGAAAGTGGTGTGTTGCTAGCGAGATTTTTTATTGTTAGCTTAGTAAATCAGAAATACACGGTTTCATCGAAGATCAATGTGATTCTTTAACTTTTTTTTTACTCTAACTATATTTTTAAAATTTATTTTAACAACAGATGGAAAGTCGTATGTAGCGCGCACCAGATTTTTTATTTATGGTTACATACTATATAATTTGACAATAACCTGTTCTACAGACTGATGCATTCTGGTTGGAGCCTGGTCTTGACTGGATAACTTAACCAGATATAGACTTAATACGTTAGGCGTTATCCATTACTCGGCAATTGACCTGATAGACAGCGGACAAATAGATCGCCGATATTGTTCGACCAACCGAGGTCGATCAAATCGTAACTTATTAAAAGAATAAAAATATATCTAAAAGAACTAGTACCGGTTAGTGCTGGAAATACAGAAATGGGCCATACTAGATAAGCAGTTGCCCTACTTTCTTTTCTTATATTTTGGAAAATTCTAATCGGATAATCTTGAGTAGGCTCTTAAATGTTGTGAAATTATTAGTCACGAATATAGTTATAAAATATTTCATATTATTTCGTAGGAGTTCCAGATAGAAGTAGGATATACGTAGTAAATTGATATATATATTTATTTTTCTGAATAACGATAATTCGGTTTAGAAAATTGTTCTTACTATTTTCAACGGTTCTATTTATTTCACAATTAATTCAATTATTTTTACAAATTTCTGTTTTATCATAATCCATAATTAACATTATTCCATCGCTAGGTTCTTTTAAATAAACTAATCCATATTTACTCAACACTCCTTTATTTCCTTTTTCTTTCTCCCTAAGTTTCGGTCTTTTCCATTCTAAAGGGTTCTAACAACACCATTTATTTTAAAATTACAAGATAATCAACATTAGTTTTTACTTTGTTATAAAAAAACATTACAAATCTTTAATCATTCCTTTATATTGCATATACATAACATACATTTTATCACATTTAAAAAATATCTATTACAGGCTGAATTGGCCTTGTCAGCTTGTTATCATGAACTGGATTAAAGCAATGTATCCCTTCATTTTAACAAGATTTGATATTATCGGGTTGTTTCACATGAAATGACCGTTTTTATATTTTCTGAAATACATAAAGGATTTTGCAGGTCTCTGTTGTTTTCTTCCGAATGTTTACATACTTAAAGTAAACAGTTACTAATTTTCTACCTTTGTATTATAAATATTAGCTTCCCAATCAATTACCCACTTTTTAGTATACCTCCAAATATGAACATGGAAACACGCGATTTTCGAGTAATATTTTTGTACGAGTTTAAACTCGGCCATTCAGCAGCTGAGGCCGCTAGAAATATTTGCAAGGCGTTTGGGGAAGGGAGAGTCAATGAACGGACCATTCGCCGTTGGTTTGCTAAGTTTTCAGCTGGGGATACACTGACTTGGAAAACCCGTCCGTAATAAATAACGATGTCCTCAAACATAAAGTTGAAGGAAACCCTACCAAACAGTTAAAGGACTCTCAGCACAACTAAAAGCAAGTGCATCTACCGTTTCCAGACATTTAAAGTGTATTGGGAAAGTAAAAAATCTGGATACATGGGTACCTCATGACCTCACTGAGCGGCAGCTAGACCCCATGTTTCAAAACATACAACATTTGTGTAAAATTGAAAGACTCGGGCTACGAAGTTCTTCCGCACCCACCATATTCTCCCGACTTGTCTCCAACAGATTACCACCTGTTAGTCAAAGGAAAACTTTTTGAAAATGATGATCAAGTGAAAAGTGCGTTTTCAGATTTTGTTTCACTTCAAAGCTCAGAGTTTTTCAGTTCGGGGAGAAAACAGTTCGTGTCACGTTGGGAAAAATGTGTAGAAAAAGAAGGTAAATACTTCGAATAAAATTATCTTGTTTTCATATTGGTATTTTTAATAAAAATCCTTTACCTTGAAAACGGACATTTCATGTGACTTAACCCAATCAAATAAAATTGAAAATTAATTATTCCATCAGTTAAATTAAATTTCCTTTAGTTTTAGAGCTGTTTAGACTTATTTATATCATTTCCACCTCTCATTGCAATAATTATAGACAGTTATCAAGTTCAGAGCTTTAATTATCATAACTACATCTAGTGAACAGATACTAAATTTAACATACTTTCAGAATTTTGAGTTAAAAAACGAATTAAGAATGCAATAATTGACAAAATGAATATTTTAGAATAAATACGCCACAAAACTCCTTTCAAGTTTTAGCTCACTATAAATATCCGCCTTTTTTTTATTAGAAAATAAAGAGCATAATTTTCCAGTATTCATTAAATATTTGCTAAATGTTCCTCATTAGAGTAAAACAATAAACGACAAAAAAATTCCTTACAATGTAGGTCTAAATCTGAAACACAATTTCTATTATTATAGATGCATTAGCTTCCCACACTACTATTCAATTATGTGCTCTGCTAAGGAACATACATATGGTTTAAACAGAATTCCGAATTTGCCATCTTGGTGATTTTGAACCATATATGTATAAATATTCAGGTTTAAATATATATGAAATAAAGTGCAAATCAAGATATAAATTATAATATATTATTATCATTATGTAATATATATATATATATATATATATATATATATATATATATATATATATATATATATATATATATATAATTATAGTAGCTGATCGTTTAATTTACTAATCGTGCCTCCTGGGCTTACACGTGGCTACATGGAAGCATTGACTTCGGACTATTTTGCATATAAAAACCAGGAACGGAATGGCACTCCTTAATGATTGTGTTCCGTTCACAATCACGACTATGAGATCGTGAATTTGCATTCCTTCTTTTGTCTTATTGCAATCTGGAACAATTAAACCTCTACCATAAAATTTTAAATGTTGTTAAATATTATAACGACTAAATTATGAATATATTACATATATTCATAAATATGAATTAAAAGTGTGTCTGGCATGAATCCGTACTGTTTTTAATTTAAATATTCCCATTGATTTTCTGAGATTATTAAAATAGTACCAACTTTCCGTATCAAGTTTGGCTAATGGAAGTTCTATTTATAAAGAAACTTTATGCGGAAGAGCATAGTATTTCTGCCTATTACAAATTATTTTTTTAAGTCTAAAATAATGGGTTATAATTCAACATTTAAGCTTAATTCTACGTAATTCCATAACGAATGTTTACTTATTTTTACGAATTTGAGATTTCATTGGTGTTTTCTCGGACAGACAGGCTATGAACCTGCCATGTCCAAACCTGATAGAGGGGCTGCCTCCTCAAAGCTACCAGGCCAGCTCTCCAGCTACTTCACGGCTTCGATGTTAACCAGCCACTAATTACCCGAGACGGTGCTATAATCACATTACACCCATTCAGGCTGCAGCGGGACTCCCTCCTCCTTTTTCAACTGGGCTCGGGACCGGCTTAGGCGGAGTATGTCGGAAGATCGCGTGGCAAAAGCAACGTATGAGCTAAAAATAGAGGGAAGGAGACCAAGAGGAAGACCTAGGAAGACTTGGGAGGATGGAATCAGGAAGGCTTGCAGAAAAAGATATCTAGATTGGAGATCAGCGAGAGAAATGGCACAGAAAAGGAATACCTGGATCAGCCTCTACAAGCGACCCCCTCACACTGATGTGCGGTAGAGAGGAAAGATGAAGAAGAAGAAGAGTTTGAGGTTTCTAAGCTACTAAAATTTACGCTGACCACCTGCGATGTTGCAAACTCAGATTACCTTTATTCAGGACCATCAAAAGATATTTAAACAGTTTCCAACTTTGTCCGAAATCACAAATCTTGAATTTTAGCCTTATTTTACTGGGCTATTAATAGTATAACATTATATTTATTTTTCCGATAGTTGACATGAAAACATCGACTTTTTTTTGGATATTATTCATGTAATCCTATGCCAGACTTCTAAGCTATTAAGCGATAGTGGACATGTGTTATGTAGTAAAATAAAGTGACAGCTGTTTTTACATTATATTATATACATTTAGCTCATGTAATAGAGTGCCTACTAAGGAAAGCCCGTGGCTGAGTGGCTAGCGCGCTAGTCTCTCATGCTAAAGGTTGTGAGTTCGAATCCCAGTCCCGTCGGGACTTTTATAAGTATGTAATTAAATGGGGATTCACTCACGCCTCTCTCCCGTCAGCCAAATGATGGTCACTCAAAATTAGGCGTAGGGTGTGAAGACCCTACACTACAAAATGCATCGAGAAACATGAGGGCCTACACGGCCTGTCGCGCCACTGGAAGAATAGAGTATCTACTACATAATTACTCTCTCTAACCATTTCCTAAATTCATCATCCTAAAGTGGCCGACTAGATTGTTTGTTATTTTCATTTCTTCATTTCCAGATTGGTTGTGTTAGCCATGCATAGGTTTTTTTAAATTCAAAAGAACAATGTTACAACCGTTAAAAATTGAAAATGTGGGGGTATAGCCTTGTAAAAAAAAACATCCCTGACTATCATGAATTCATAATGATTCCAAAGAATTAAATAATGGAATTAAATAGATAACAGTACGAAAAAATAAAATGAAAATTAAAGAAAGAAAAGTAATGGATATATAAAATAATATTAAATTTGTTGCCATAATATGAAGTACAAAAGTAAAATTGATGTCATTCTAAAAAATAAAATAAATAAGCTATAAAAAAAAAAAAAAAATTATATAAGGTTCATAAAGCAAAATAATAATATTCACTATAGAATTTCTTGTAGAAGTCTGGGTTTGAACCAGCAAGAAGAAGTTCGAACTCTTTTGTTGTAGGCTACTGTACCTCTAAGAGCACGTTTATACTGCACGCGTTTTAGGAACTGAAGTGATAACGGGTTCTATATAATTCGTACAGTATAACAATGCCTAACTGCTGGTAGCAGTTAGAGGTGCAGTAGCGGTATTTGTGTAGTGGATTGTATTTGTTGAAGCGGTTTTTGATATAATCTTCGATGTATTCGATTTCTAGCTCGCGATATAATCGACTACTTTTTGTAAACAACATCTACGGATATCCTTAATATTTGCTTTTGGAATATTTGTATTATTTTCTCTTTTCGTTGAGGAAGCTGAGCCCCACACTTCACAATCGTAAATTAGTAATGGATTAATTTAGTTTTATAAATAATAATCTTTCTTTAGGGTTTGAGATTTTATTAACGATCGGGCATAGCATTGCCAGTTTTGCATAAGTCTGGATTAGTTTCAGGTTGATGTGTTGGTTCCAGGTGAGTCGGCAATCGAAATGAATCCCGAGATACTTACTACTTCGCTGACATGGTAACAAGCACCGTTGAGGATCAGTTCAAGTATTGTAGATCCGATGGTCATATTATGTAAATATTTTCGAGTTGCATTTTTTCACATTTAGGTTTAACTTCCATTTAGTAAGGCATTTTTCTAAGTCGATGAGGTGGTTTTGAAGGTTATTACGGGCAATATGCTGAGAGAAAACTGCTGTGACTTCACCAAACATGGCAATGGAGGTGTATGTTAACTGGATAATATAGAGATAAAAAATTGAAATATAAATTATATTTGTTGTTAGGTTTAATAAAATACCATTTAGTATTCTTATTATTGTTCTGTTAAGTATAAGAAGTATGATTTTTCTTAACGTAGTTCCTTCCATCAACAATCCTCCGTTTACATTCACTAACCTATCTATACTAATATTATAAAGCTGAAGAGTTTGTTTGTTTGTTTGAACGCGTTATTCTCAGAAACTACTGGTTCAAATCAAAAAATTCTTTTTTGTGTTGGATATTTATCGAGGAAGGTTATAGGCTATATAACATCATGCTGCAGCCAATAGGACCGAAGAATCAGTGGGAAATCTGGGAAAAAACAGGGAAAGTTGACCACGAATCCCAACGATTCCAAATGATTTACCTTTTAATTTTAAAATAATTAAATTTCCAGTTAAGTTATCTTTTGCCGTAACAATTAATAAATCACATGGGCAAGCATTTAAACACGTAGGAATCGATTTACGTCAAGATCGGGTTGCGGAGAAAATCAGTATGTTCTTCTGCCACAAGAAAATAAAACCAAAAATATCAATTAAGCAGAAATACTTTAAAATATTGGGTCGTTCGAAATGTTGGTAGAGGTTTTTAAAATAAAAATTACCTTCCGTTTTTTTCACTAAAAATGAATCACGAGGCTAATGTTTATTTATATGCATTTAATCCTCATGGAATTAACTATGTTTACACACTGAATTCGTCTTTATTAAGGATCAGTAGAGTAGTTTATTGCAAACCAACATGAGTGACGATTCAGTTCTTTTTCGGCATAATATGTTGTTCTTTTTTAAAAAAGGGAAAAACGTAGCCCAAACTGCAAGAAAGATTTGTTCCGTGTACAGCAGCGATTAAATTGCTGATAGCACGGTTCAGAAGTGGTTTTCGCGGTTTAGAGGGTCTTCAATTTGGGAGACCAACCCCGGGCTGGCCGTAGTTCAACTCTTGACGTCAAGGATATTATGATGGTCATTACAAACAATAAACGAATTACTCTCCGTGAGATAGCTGCGGAGTTAAGAGCCTGCAAATCGGCCGTTTTTGATCATCTAAAGAAGGCCGGGTACGTCTGTCGTTACGACGTTTGGATTCCCCAATAGCTCAGTGAAAGGAATTTTTTTGAAAGGATTTTATGTTATCATTTGCTGATGAAAAAAAAATGTGGAGGATAAATTTTTTAAACTAGTTTTTACTGGGGACGAAAAATGGATTCTCTACATCAACACCAGCCGAAAAAAATCGTAGGGGTTGCCTGGAACGACGCCGCTTGCATCCAAGAAAGGTGATACTCAGTTTTTGGTGGGATTGGAAGGGACCCATACATTTTGAACTCCTTCCACAAAACCAAACTATAAATACGGACCCAGTTAGATCGATTGATGGCAGCAATTAAAGAGAAACTGCCAGAGTTGGCGAGTCGGAAAGGAGTGCTATTCCACCAAGACAGCGCTATGCCCCATGTGTCTAACGACTCGGCAAAAGTTATTAAGCTTCAGATGGGAGGTTTTACCCTCCGTACTTTTCTGACATTGCTCCTTCGAATTTCCATCTTTTCCGTTCCCTCGATAATTTTCTACAAGGGAAATCCTAATCTTCAGAAAATGACGTCAAAACGGACCTTTTATTGTTCTTCAGGATGAAGGACAGTGATTTTTGGAAAAAAAGGATAATGGACCTTTCAAGCCGTTGGGAAAGAGTAATCGCTAACGGTGGTAACTATTTTGTAGATTAAATAAATTAATTTTAAGCTGTTCAATTTTATTTGTTGTCCATATTGTTTAAGAACTTTCCTAATACTATATTCTTTTAAAAACGTCTTAATAGTGATCTTAATAACTGAAATTGACGCAGACGAAGTCGCGCGCAACAACTAGTTTATGAAATATATAGTAAGGGAAAGTATTGCGATCGTGAAAATATTCAAATTCCAGATTTCAGCGGAAATACACGTTTTAGGGTTCCCTAAGTCTAAACGACCAAGTCTCGCAAAAAAGTCTGTATGTGTGTGTGGTGACTCCCGGGCGAAAACGAAAAGTCCTATGAAACTAAAATTTCATATTTAAGACAACTATATGCCCGAGATGTTACATCAACTTTTTTATCAAATTCAGCTGACCGGAAGATCCACTTTAAGACATGTATTTTGCACCTTTTTACGAATTTCCCAAAAACGGTTTTAACGATTTTGACTAAACTCTATTTATCGATGTAAACTTTGATGGGTTTTAATACAATGTAGATTTCATGATTGAAATAGTCTGACAGGGCGTAAATTCCGATATTTTAGATTTTCTTCTTCTAAAATACCTTTAATTTCGTACATTCCAAAAGATTAACCATATCATCTTAATTACATTGATAAAGGACGGATAAACATACAAATTGGGCGAATTCGATGAACAACTAAAGGTAAAAAGTGCAAACATTTTTTTATGCATTTTTTGTGGGGGTTTTTAACACAAGAATAGTAATAGATGTATAATATACCGTTAGGTAGCTAAAGATTTTAGAAAAAATATTATCTGACACACGTAATTTTTAAGGTTAATG
This sequence comes from Piezodorus guildinii, assembly GCA_023052935.1. Lineage (NCBI taxonomy): Eukaryota > Metazoa > Arthropoda > Insecta > Hemiptera > Pentatomidae > Piezodorus > Piezodorus guildinii. The sequence continues at coordinate 161,028,586 of CM041293.1, read as the reverse complement.
GAGAGTCATGAAAAGGCGATAAAACTAACTGTTTCGGGTTCCCGAAAAGGGAAATTCATGTTGACTGTGCTGCCCCCTGGCGGCTTGTCAAAGAAGTATGGCACCCCAATTTTATTTTTTGAACATAAGATCAGTAATATAAATGTATAATATACCGTTGGAAAGAAAAATACTTTAGGAAATGTATTATCTTATACACAAGCATGTAAAATTAAATAAAGAGTGATACAAATAACGGATTGTTGTAGATAAACATATAATAGATTATTTAATAAAACACATATTTCTATTGAAATACAAAATATATTGCTAGAGGTCTAAGGTTTAGAACCCTGGGCTATCGTGAGGGGTTGTGAAATTCAAAATAATTAATTATTTAATGATCCATTTGAACAATATCTTTAAATATATTTAATAATTCTTAAATTGATTTTAACAGCGGAGGTATGTGAAAATCGTGTGCTGCGCGCAACAGATTTTTTTTTTACCGTCCCACAATCTTTTTAGGATCTTTTTCATTATCGGAATTGACATTGATTTAAGGAAATCCTAAAGAGGTGAACACGCTCATTAAATGTTAATGGAGAATTATACGCAATAAAACTAGTTTACCTGAATCGAGCGGAAAGGTGGACCAAAAAGAAAATGAGAGGTGGAGGCTTGCTTCGATTGTTTCCGCAGTTTTCATTTTTTTTTCTATTGTATTATGCGATATTTGAAGGTGACATGTCTCACATTGTAAGTACGGCTGAAGGACGCACACTCCATTCCTCCAGATCGTGCTCAATCCGTTGATGTGCCAGAGCTTTTGGAACGCAGCTGCCAAGATGTAATTAAAGACGCCACTAATCTATAGAAATAGGTTTTTCCGCAAACTTCTTTAGGATTATTAGAAAAAAAAATTTAAACATTTTATTGATATTCAAAACTGTACTTATAATAAACTAAATAAGTAAATGAACTAATTACAATTATGGGCTTGAAAATATATTGTGAAGAACTACCTAGAGGTAGCACTTCAATGTCAATTTAATTTAGTAGGTCTCGTGGCCGTTGTCTTTTCAATCGCCTCAGAGGGTTGCCATGAATAGATAGGAATGATAAGTAGCGTACAAGACGATTCGTGGTGGAATTAAAAGAGGCATATATGTTAAGGGATATTTCTGCGACAAAAGAGATATTTAGGGTTTATATGGGTTGGGAGTTTGTAATTAAATGTGGTATATCTGGTACGAGAGGGGTCTGCAACAAATGGGATATTAAGGTCATTATAGTAACGAAATAAGGAGCATTTAGGATTGTAAGGATTGAATGCGAGAGGAATTAGATGGTTTAGTACAGCCCCAAAGCTCGATTCCATATGTCCAGATGGGTCTGATGATGGTAACATAAATGAGCTTTTTGTAATTAATTGGAAGTTTTGAACGTTTGTCGAGGAAGTGTAGTAATCGGTATCTACGGGCAGTTTCTTGTCGTTTTTGTCTCGTGTGAGGATAATTAAAATAAATAAATTAAAATTAATAAATGTATCCATGTAGCCACGTATGAGCCCACGAGGCACAATTTGTAAATTATACAATCAGCTACTACAAGTATATATATATATATATATATATATATATATATATATATATATATATATATATATATATATATATATATTACAAAATGATAATAATATATTATAATTTAAATATTGATATGCAATTTATTTCATATATATTGTTTTTAAACCTGAATATATATACATATTTTTTATTTATTTATATTTTATTGAATTTTACAACTGTATATTACATAAATGCAATAAGTAAAAGTGATGAATTATAATAAAAGGCGTAAAAGGTTTGTGAAGAAACTACCCAGCGGTAGTACTTCGATGTTTATTTAAGTAAGTAGATCCCGAGGCCATCTTCTTTTCAATCGCCTCGGAGGGTTGTCAGGAATATGTGAGGTTGATAGGTTGCGGACAAGAGGGTTTATATGGGTTGGGAGTTTGGAATTAAAAGTGGTATATCTGGTACAAGAAAGGTCTGCCACAAATGGGATATTTAGGACGTTATGGATGATTTTATTTGTGACGAAATAAGGAGCATCTAGGATTTTGCGAAGGATTTTGGATTGTAAGGATTAAATGAGAGACAAATTAGATGGTTTAGTAGAGCCCCAAAGCTCAATTCCATATGTCCAGATGGGCCTGATGATGGTAACGTAAATGAGCTTTTTGAAAGAAAATGGAAGTTTTGAACGTTTGTCAAGAAGTATTGTAGTAATCTGTATCTACGGACAGTTTCTTGTCGTTTGACGTATGAGGAATCCATGTAAGACGTTTGTCAAGATGGAGTCCTATGTATCGGATTTGTTCTACAGTTATATATTAAACATAATATTAAACAATACAGTAGGGAGGAAGTCAACGGTTTTGCGACGAAGGGTAATTTGGTGGGATTTTATTCATTCCTCAATGGCTGTGATGAGGGACTGAAGGGTTTGGGATGCAGCGGTTGGATCATTATGGACGGATAACACACAAGTGTCATCTGCGTACGTTGTGAGGATAGTGGGACAAAAATAAATGTTTTCCAGATTCCTCGCTTAATTCAACGTTTCCTTATCTCAAGAAACTTATAAAATAATTTTTCAACACAACTCGCACAATAAGCCATCAATTTTTTGCCTTGATTTGTTTTTCAAACCCAATTTATAACTAATATGCCAACATAGAAAAGATATGTAGTAAACAAAAATATCTTTCCTTTCATGATTTTAGTTGTTTGTTTTTTTATAGCTTTCGCTTAAACATTATGAAATTGAACACTGACTTTGTTAAACATTATGAAATTGAACACTGACTTTGTTAAACATTATGAAATTGAACACTGATTTTGTTAAACATTGAAATTATTCGACCCCTTGATCCGTTTTTCGGGTTTCTTTCAACAAGGCTACTTATAATGTAAAGAATATATAACTATTTATAACTTCTTAATGATTCCGTTTCGGTTTATAAGAAATTTATATTTAATTTTATTTCCATAATTTCATCCTGAGTCAATAGTTTGAATCATTCTTGAGAACGAATTTTTACGTGAAGCGATATAAAAATAATTAATCAAATTAAATGAATCTTTCACTTTCCAACTTTGTTAAAAAGTCAAATATGATAATATTATGTTTGTTGGTTTATGCGAGTACCTGACATCGCACATGCTCGAGACCATCTTTTAACGTCCCCTCCAAAGAATGGCATAACTAAAGATTTTTTACTCGCATTAAAAAATCCTAGGACCACCTGCGGGTTTGAACCCGCGACTAGTGATGGGCAAATACTCAAAAAATTTGAGTACTGATTACTGTAATCAAATGATGCTCGCCGCTTATTACAAAATGTAATCAGCTTTTCTGCTGATTACGTTATATTTTCCTCTTTAATCAAAATGTTCGTACTTTTGAGTACTTGATTACTTGAGTACTTGATTACTTTTTTATATGATGTGGCCAGAATAGAGTATATTACATACATCTATTAAGTTAATTTATATTAATAATTTCTTTAAGCCATCTTTTTTTCATATTGTCGATTATTTTAAACTTTTCGTTAAAAAATGTATAAGGGTAATTTATTATTATTAAGATGGTGGGTTTATAGATTATTGTAAACTCTTCAGATAAAATCGATATAGGGGCCTATTATTATGTTTTTTTACACTTGGAATTTCATTTTAACTTTTTCGTATTTACTGGATAATAGGCTCAGTAGCTGGGTTGCCAATGGTTCGTTACCGATTATAATATTAATTTTAATCGCACTCGCTCAAATATGGGTTTATTATAACTTTTTCGTATTTATTGGATACTAGACTAAGTAGCTGCGTTCCCAAAGGTTCGTTTCCGATTATACTATTAATTTTAATCGCGCTCGCTCAAATATGGGTTTATTATAACTTTTTCGTATTTATTGGTTACTAGGGTGAGTAGCTGCGTTCCCAAAGGTTCGTTACCGATTATACTATTAATTTTAATCGCGCTCGCTAAAATATGGGTTTATTATAACTTTTTCGTATTTATTGGATACTAGACTAAGTAGCTGCGTTCCCAAAGGTTCGTTTCCGATTATACTATTAATTTTAATCGCGCTCGCTCAAATATGGGTTTATTATAACTTTTTCGTATTTATTGGATACTAGGATCAGTAGCTGCGTTCCCAAAGGTTCGTTACCGACTAAACTATTAATTTTAATCGCGCTCGCTCAAATATGGGTTTATTATAACTTTTTCATATTTATTGGAAACTAGGATCAGTAGCTGCGTTCCCAAAGGTTCGTTACCGACTAAACTATTAATTTTAATCGCGCTCGCTCAAATATGGGTTTATTATAACTTTTTCGTATTTATTGGATACTAGGATCAGTAGCTGCGTTCCCAAAGGTTCGTTACCGACTAAACTATTAATTTTAATCGGTCTCGCTCAAATATGGGTTTATTATGATGACTTTTTCCTCCATAACTTTTATCACTTAATAGCTGTTTCTCAAACCTGGCTGAAACCTACAATTCCGACATCGCAAGTTTCCCTTCCGAATTATACATTGCTCCGTCATGACAGAGATGACCGAACGGGTGGCGGCGTGGGTCTCTTTGTTCATGACAGCCTCAAATCCAAACAACTCATTCAATCACCCCATTCCGATTGCCCTCACCTCGAATACCTTTTCGCCGAAATATCCACAGCTTCACATTCCCTACTATTTGGAGTCATATACCGCCCTCCCAGAGTACCCTTTGAGACAGAATTCGAATCCACTCTTTACAATCTAATCCCATCCTATAACAATATCATCCTCACTGGGGATTTTAACATCAACCTATTGTTGCCTTCCTCAGACCATGCCTACTTAACCAACCTCTTCTTCTCTCTCGATCTTTATATTGTACCATATAATCCCACACACCACACCCAGTCCTCAGAATCCTGGCTCGATCTGTATGTTCTGGATTCTGCTGATAAACTCCTCGCCTCGTCTCAACATCCTGTTCCGTTCTTGTCTGCTCACGACCTTATCCAGATATCCTATAATCTTCCGATTACTCTATTTTCCCCAAGAACCATTTCTTTTCGTAACCTTAACACCCTTTCCTCTGAAATCTTGGCGCCAGATCTTGAAGTTATCCCATGGAACACCATATACTCGCTTAGGACCGTAGATTCTATGGTTGAAACCCTTACCTGCCATCTCCATAATATCCTAGACAACCATGCTCCCCTTATCACAAAGAAAATCCGACACCCTCCTGCTCCTTGGTTAACGCCTGAAATTAGGGAATGTATGAGGCACAGGGATGCTGCAAGGCGACGATTCAGGCGCTCTCGTCTTCCTAGTGATTACTCCACCTTCAAACATCTCAGAAACAGTACCCAATCCATGATACGCCAAGCTAAATCCCAATATTTTCAGCAATCCTTATCTTGTGCTTCCGACTCCAAAACCAAATGGACAATCCTGCGTAAACTATCCTTAGGAAAACACACCCATAACCAACCTATTCCTATTTCCGCTGATGATCTTAACACCCACTTTGCTTCCTGCTCCTCTCATTTATCATGTCAGACGCCGATGCCTGCTCCTATGCACCATTTCAATCCGGATTCATTCTTTTTTTCCCATATCACCCCTGAGGACCTCTTTAATTCTATTCGTAAATCCCGAACCAATGACTACGGACCTGACAATATCCCAGTAAAACTAATCAAAGCCTCGCTTCCTTCCATCCTTCCAATATTATATCATATCTATAACTTTTCTCTAGACAGTGCAACCTTCCCAACTTCCTGGAAAACCGCTCTGGTCCGTCCACTGATGAAAAACTCAAATCCGGTATCTCCTAATGACTTTCGCCCAATTTCCCTCCTTTCAAACCTTTCTAAACCTTTAGAGCGTCTGGTCCAATCTCAGTTATCCCTCTACCTCGAGCAAAATAACCTTTTGAACCCCCTCCAGTCTGGTTTTCGGCCTGGCTATTCTACTCACTCTGCTCTCTCCCACATTTCCCAAGATCTTCACAAGGCCATAGATCAGCACAAAATAACTATCCTTGTTTTGCTTGATTTTTCCAAAGCCTTCGATTCTGTGGACCATAATATCCTCTTAACCAAACTCCATAGACTCCCAGTATCCACAGGCGCTCTTCAATGGTTTCAATCATTCCTTACCGGCCGTTCCCAGTATGTTGTAGTTCCCAATAAACCCCGCTCCGACTCACTGCCACTAACAAAAGGTGTACCCTAAGGTTCCTCGTTATCTCCTACCCTTTTCTCCATATTCATAAATGATCTTCCGCTCTCCATCAAGCACTCCCAATACCACCTCTATGCCGACGATATTCAGATTTATATTTCCTTTACCCCAAATGAATTTCCTGATGCTATCTCTAAACTTCAGGAGGACATAAATAATATTAGTGCTTGGTCAAACAGCAACAAACTCCTGCTAAGCGCTGAAAAAACAAAAGCCATCCTGATAGCATCACCTGCTCTCCTTAAATCCTTTCCCAGTTCCCCCAACCTTTTCCTAAACAATACTCCTATCCCTTTTCATTCATCTGTCAAGAACTTAGGTATTACTCTTGATCAAACTCTCTCTTGGAAACCGCACATCTCCCAAATATCCCGCCGAACCATAACAACCCTAAAGCAATTCCGTCGCCTCCATCACCTCCTACCATTCAATATTCGTAAACTCCTTGTTTCTTCCCTTGTCTTTCCCCACTTTGACTACGGATGTGAGGTGTACAGCGGACTTTCAGGTGAGCTCGAAGCAAAACTTAAGCGTATTATGAACTGTGCAATACGGTTTGTATTCGGAATCACCAGAGACACGCATATAACCCAGTATTACACCGAGTTAAGGTGGCTTTATCCTCGTTATAGATGCCAGTATTTCCTAGCCTCCTTCCTCTACCAGGTTATCAGAACTCATCGTCCCAGCTACATCTTCCAATCCCTTCAATTTAAATCATCAATTCAGTCCCGTTCTACTAGATCCCGTCTTTCTGACCTCTACCCTCCTCCTCACCGTACTGCTGCCTTTGACAAGTCCTTTCTAGCCAAAGCAACCACTCTTTGGAATTTTATTCCTCCTGAGATCCGTCATGCAAGTACTGCTTCCTCCTTCAAATCGCTACTTTTCAACCACCTTCTCCTTACCCAGTCAAACAGACAATAACTTATAACTGCAGATGCTATAAATACCAATTATTATTATTATTTTTTTTTTTTTTGTGTGTTTTTATTACTCAAATTATCATTGATGAACCAGCTATTTCTGTTTTTTTTTTGTTTTTTTTTTGTTTTTCTTATTCCGAAAATCTGACTTGTAAAGATGTATATATATTACTACCTTAATTATTTTTTAGTTTAGTATTTTGTTATTCTAAATCATGACCACACTGTTCCGGTCATCAATTATGTATTTTATTTTATTCTTAAGGGACTTTAGTCCCAGGATAATAAAGAAGTTTTTTCATTTCATTTCATTTCATTATAACTTTTTCGTATTTATTGGATACTAGGCTAAGTAGCTGCGTTCCCAAAGGTTCTGTACCGATTATACCATTAATTTTAATCGCGCTCACTCAAATATGGGTTTATTATAACTTTTTCGTATTTATTGGATACTAGGCTCAGTAGCTGCGTTCCCAAAGGTTCGTTACCGATTATACTATTAATTTTAATCGCGCTAGCTCAAATATGGGTTTATTATAACTTTTTCGTATTTATTCGCTATTAGGCTCAGTCGCTGCGTAACCAGGGGCTCGTTACAGATTATACTTTTAATTTTAATTGCGCTAACTCATGCAGAGGTTTTTTTTAACATGTTCGTATTTTTTTTATACTTGAAAATATATTTACTTTTTAAAGGATTTTGTCAAGGTTATTAATGATTTCAGTCGGTTGCTTTAGAGTAGATTTTGTTTGAATTTTTTTCATCAAATAAAAATAGGCGTATAAAATTGTTCTGTTCAGCTGATTTTTATCAAACTCCAAAATATTAAACAAATAGATAAATTTCTATATTGATGAAAAGGAATAGCGGTATCCCAATTGATGAAAAGTAACAAAAAACACGAAATAAACATACATTAGTCCAATTAACTAAAAAAACATTAACACATTCACTAACTTAACCCCCCAAAACCCAATACAGAAATTAGCATAGAAAAGAAACACGAAGAAGTCAAAACAAATCAATTTTTATCCGAACAAACTTAAAACCAATAAAACGTTTATCAGCCAAACCGAAAACAAAATACAGAAATTAGTACTAAAATCAATATATTCTGGAAAGAGAAATGTTAAAATTAAGTGTGATAATCATAAGAACCGTTGGTAACGCAGCTATTTAGTCTAGTATCAGATAAATACGAAACAATTACAATAAACCCATATTGGAGCGAGCACACGAATAATTAATAGAATGGTGAGGATAGAACGCCCCATAACGCAGCTACTGAGCCTAGTATCCAATAAATACGAAAAAGTTTTAATAAACCCATATTTGAGCGAGCGCGATTAAAATTAATAGTTTAGTCGGTAACGAACCTTTGGGAACGCAACTACTGATCCTAGTATCCAATAAATACAAAAAAGTTATAATAAACCCATATTTGAGCGAGCGCGATTAAAATTAATAGTATAATCGGTAACGAACCTTTGGGAACGCAGCTACTTAGTCTAGTATCCAATAAATACGAAAAAGTTATAATAAACCCATATTTGAGCGAGCGCGATTAAAATTAATAGTTTAGTCGGTAACGAACCTTTGGGAACGCAGCTACTGATTCCTAGTATCCAATAAATACGAAAAAGTTATAATAAACCCATATTTGAGCGAGCGCGATTAAAATTAATAGTTAAGTCGGTAACGAACCTTTGGAAACGCAGCTACTTAGTCTAGTATCCAATAAATACGAAAAAGTTATAATAAACCCATATTTGAGCGAGCGCGATTAAAATTAATAGTATAATCGGTAACGAACCTTTGGGAACGCAGCTACTTAGTCTAGTATCCAATAAATACGAAAAAGTTATAATAAACCTATATTTGAGCGAGCGCGATTAAAATTAATAGTTTAGTCGGTAACGAACCTTTGGGAATGCAGCTACTGATCCTAGTATCCAATAAATACGAAAAAGTTCCAAATCGTAAATCCGATAGTATGAAATAAAAGATGGCTTAAAGAAATTATTAATAGACCTAAAAATCGATTAAACCAGTACTTATTAGATGTAGGTAATATTCTCTATTCTGGCCACCTCATATAAAAAAGTAATCAAGTACTCAAGTAATCAAGTACTCAAGTAATCAAGTACTCAAAAGTACGAAAATTTTGATTACAGAGGAAAATAGAAAGTAATCAGGAGGAAAGCTGAGTACATTTTGTAATCAGCGGCGAGCATCATTTGATTACAGTAATCAGTACTCAAATTTTTTGAGTATTTGCCCATCACTACCCGTGACCTTTGGCATAGGAGGATGCTATGCTAACCAAGTGATCCCTGATAATATTATGTCTGGTGCATAATACAAGTTACAATTTAAATGCCAGTTAGGATTTTTTTATTTCCTGAGAACATAGAATTTATTTTTAAAATTAATTATGTCAAAACAAATACAAGGATGAGGAATTTAAAAATTTTTAATATTTCGACATTGGAAAGTTCCCGAGTTTAATTAGAAATAATGGTTAATAAAAAAGTTTGCATTAAAAAAATACAACCCGTTCCAGTTCACTAAAATTAAATGTCTAAAGCATTACACCAACAATTATTTCTATGAGGTAAAAAGTAATAAAATCCAATTTGATCTGTAAAAATAGAAATAATAGTAACCAAGAATATTATTTGATTTGCAATTTCGAAAAAAAATTGTAAAAATCTAGTGCGTCCAACACACGAATCTCACTTACCTCCGTTGTTAAAATCAATTTAGGAATTTAAAATACATTTAGAGATAAAAATAAATCTTTAAAGAATCAATTAAATGAATTTAAATAGAAACATGTATTTTATTAATTAATCTATTATATTTGTATCTACAACAATCAGTTTTATCGGCTTTTTATCACTGTCCATTAACCTTTACGATTCCAGGTATTAGATAATATTTTTTATAAAATCTTTAGCAATCCAACGGTATATTATACGTCTATATTACTATTATTGTGTTCAAAAAAACAAAAATCGCATAACAAAATATTTTTGCACTTTCTCACTCCATTAGTTGGATATAAAATTCTCTCAACATGCATATCTAGCCGTTATTTATCAATGGTAACAAGAAAATATGATTATTAAATAAAAAACCAATATATTTTAGTTCAACATTTTAAAGCATAATAAACATTTTTTTTTTTTTTTGCATTTCATGTACAACACATTAATCGTATTATTTTTTTCAGCTAATTTTACAGAATAATAGATTTTTTTATTTGAGATTATTAGATTTTATTAAAATCTATTAGATTATAGATTTTAAGTTTGGCAAATAACAAAAAAATGTGTCAGAAAATATAAAAAATACAGTTTCGTAAAAATTGATATCTTGGAAAAATAATCTCGTGAATGTGTAAAGATTTCTTAATTTCTTCAAAATTTAAGATGAGTCGTATGGTCGGGATAGAGTGGTATGGAATGAAGCAAAAGCTGCGTTTTACAAGGTCTCCGAAAGTAACATTTTTAGCAGAATAAAACAAACAATTAGAAGGAAGGCCACCAACAATGCAAATCTTTCAAAAAAATAAACTAACAATAAGAATCAGTTTGTTATTAAAAAAAAAAACACTTTTTATGGTGAAAATGCCAAACTTCATTGTCGATAAGGATCAGCTTCCGCTGTCTGGTTGTATTAATATTTTTCGAGTTCGGGTTTTTTTCATTGGTTAAAATAAGATAACAATTTAATTTAAAAAATTGCGTTTTATTTACGCGGATGATACATGTGTGTTATCTATCTATAATGACCCAAATTACTGCATCTCAAATCTTCAGTCCCACCCCACGGGCATTGAGGAATAGGTTTGAACTGGAGGATTAAAATAAATCCTACCAAATTACTTTTATTCTTAGTCGCAAAGCGACGGCCCACTGTATCCTTTAATGGTAATGGAAAGCATTCCTGTCCAACAAATTCGATGTCTAGGGCAAAATTTTAACAAACCTATCATCCACATCATTACATCATGTCTTTATACAAAACTTAAACGACTAGAAACAGCTCGTAGATATCGATAACTACAAACATTACTTGACGAAGGTTCAAAAAATCGACTCTATTACAAAAACTCGTCTATCTTACCATTATTTGGCCCATCTGGAAATATGGTATCGAATTTTGGGGCTCTACTAAACCTTCTAATTCCTCCCACATCCAATCCAAAATCCTTCGCAAAATTCAATTTCAAATGCTCCTTATTTCGTCACTAATAAAATCATCCATAGTGACATTGATATTCCATTTGTCCATCCCATCCAACTACCGCTCGGTAATTTTTTCAAAAGTCTTTGGGGTGCGGCGTGGTCTAATGGATAGAGCACTAGTCTACTGTGCTTCGGGTCCTGAGTTCGAATCCTGGCTGTGGCGGAATATTATTTATTCTGTGATTTCAGTTGATAGGCGACCCTAGAGCATGGGGACAACAAAACACTAAATACGGCCTAGCAACAACAGTCGACCAACACATACAAACTCTCTCACGGTCACGACAATCTTCTATCTATATTTATAAAAGAAAGTGCCATTTCACTCGATTTTCTGGTCATCGCAGTATCTCAAAAATGACTATGGTTGTGAAGCTGAAATTTTTACTGGAACTTTGCTTTACCGGATAGATGGGCAATAAGATTGGGTTTGGGAAAATTCCTTCTCTAAGTAGTTTAAAAAAATATTTTTCTAAAACATAAAACAAAATTGGTTTTCGATTGGGTTCTCCTGAAGAACTATAAGTACTCATTTGAATGACATTCAAATTCCTAAATGCATAAAAGCAATGGTATCTTAACTTGACCAGTATCAGAAAATATAATGTGTAATAATTTATAACAAATATATGTCAGCATATTGAGTTACGTATCCATGTTTCTTGTGTATGGTTCCATAGACACATGTTCAATCTTTACTATTTTTACTTTCACTAACCAATATATGAAATATATAGTAAAGGAAAGTATTGCGATCTTGAAAATTTTCGAATTCCAGTTTTCAATGGAAATACTCGTTTTAGGGTCCCTTGAGTCTAAATAACCAGGTCCCGCAAAAAGGTCTCTGTGTGTGTGTGGGTGGATGTGGTAACTCCCGGGCGAAAACGATAAGTCCTAGGGAACTGAAATTTTATATTTAAGACAACTATACGTCCGAGATGTTACAGAACCTTTTTCATCAAAATCGGCTGACCGGAAGATCAGCTAAGATAAAAATATAATAGATTATTTAATAAAACACATGTTTCTATTGAAATTCTAAATAATTAATTCTTTAACAATTTAATTGTATCTTTAAATGTATTTAAAAATTATTAAATTGATTTTAACAACGGAGGTAAGTGAAAGTTGTGTGTTGCGCGCCCCAGATGTATTAGTATAACCCCACTGAACATAGTCCTTATTAATATATTACTTAATTTCTACCAATTTTGCAACTATATTGTTTTATTTATCACATTAAACTCGCCAAACGGCAAATAAAAACACGAAAGAAAACCGTTCTATAGTTAATGCATTATAAGACTAATTTAAACTATCAAAAAATATTTGGCCATTAGAACATTAGGTTTAATTCACTTAATATTGTAAAAGATTTGTGACGATATAAAGTCATAATGTTTTAATGAAAGCTAAAATGTATGGAGTAATTATCGATATGTTTACTTCTTCGAGGGCGTTTATTGAGAATTTGACTGAATAAAATCCGGATCTGGCAATAAATAATACATAAAAATAGTGGAAAAAGAAGCTGATTGGCCAAGAGCGTGTAGCCGCGTAGTATTTTATTTATTTAACGTCCCTTTATGCTGCTGTGGGTAAACAGTGGGAGTCCTTAATTTTGCCTATCCAGGTTTAATTTGGATAGGGATCTTTAACGAGTACCTGACATCGCACAGGTTCAGGACCACCTTTTAACGCCCCCTCCGAAGGACAGCATAACTAAGTATTTTTTACTCCCATTAAAAAATCCTAGGGCCACCTGAGGGTTTGAACCCGGGACCTTGGGCATAGGAGGCTGTTATGCTAACCACCATGCTACAGGTAACCCCTCCGAGTAGTATGTATTGTTGCAGCTCTTTACTATTAACGTGTATAATAAACAAAAAAAAAAAAAAAAATGAAATCTTCGATTGTAAAGTCGCGAGGTACAGCTAGTAGACTTATAAACGATTTCTTAATCGCTGAAATGCCTGTAAGATGAAGGCTGAAGAGAAGGTGGATGAGAGATCTTCTATACGAAATTTAAGCCAAGCAATGGGTGCTGCTGGGCACTATTCTTTCCCAGGCCTATCATATCTACTGCTGAAGTTGTTGTTTTCGGGGGTTTTAAGGCGTAAAATCCAGGGGTCATAAACGCCTATATTTATCTTTGAAGAAGAGGTAAGCATAATTAATTTTTTTTTTATTTATATTTTATTGAATTTTACAACTGTCGTCAGGAATATGTGAGGTTGATAGGTTGCGGACAAGAGGGTTTATATGAGTTGGTAGTTTGGAATTAAAAGTGGTATTTCTGGTACGAGAGGGGTCAGCAACAAATGGGATATTAAGGTCCTTATGGATGATTTTATTTGTGACAAAATAAGGAGCATTTAGGATTTTGCGAAGGATTTTGAATTGTAAAGATTGGATGCGGGAAGAATTAGATGGCTTAGTAGAGCCCTAAAGATCGATTCCATATGTCCAGATTGGTCTGATGACGGTAAAATAAATGAGCTTTTTATAATGAATTGGAAGTTTTGAACGTTTGTCGAGGAAGTTTTGTAGTAATCGGTATCTACGGGCAGTTTCTTGTCATTTTAGTCTCATGTGAGGATAATTAAAATAAATAAATTTAATTTAATAAACTAAGTTTATAATAATAATAATAATAATAAGATAAAGAGTAGATACTGCTGAAGTTTTACATAGCATATTTGCTTATTGTCAAATAGCCTCTGACAGGTGAGAATAGAAAAATATGAAAAGAAAAAACAAACAAATAACATAAAAATAAGCTTTTATTATTACAATCCTTTTTGAAGTTAGGCTGAGTATAAATGTTGAGCTCTGAATGTAAGCCAGAGTGTGTGTGAGGTGGTGATTAGGTTAAGATCATGTTTAACCATCAGGTTTTTCCTCATATTTTTGTGTATCAAATCTACATTATTGTTGAGACCCAGAATTTTCTCCTGACAACAGGCTGATATAACTGAATAAATAATTCTTTTATCTAACCGGATTAAATGGAATCAATCAGTAGCACAAACTGAACTACCCCACACCAAAAACAACAAAATATTGTAATTATTAAAAATTACTTTATAAGAATCACTGCATTTTTCCCTAAAATGATTTCCGCAGGTAACTAAAATGATTTTTTTTTTTTTTTAAGAATAATATAGAATATACATAAAATACTCTGTAATTTAAGACAAGCATATATCACAGCTAATTGAGCTATTGTCAGCAATGCACACCGTTCCTGGACCGCGAAGTGGGGGTTGCCTTGAAGATCTACTACCCAGCAGGGACCGTCAACTGTATTCACTATTCTCTTGGACACCGAGGGGCGACGTGGTCCCAACAAGGCGATAACTCAACGACGATATTTCTGCCTCTCTGGATATCTTAGAGTTTTTGGTGAGTTTATAACATTTTCTTCAAACGGGAACTTACGGATTTTTAAACGTTGACGGCTTCATCGAAAGCAAATTCTGGAAAAATATATAGTCTTTATTAGGCGGGAAACTGTATAGAAATAAAAACAAAAAAATAAAATTAGTGATTTTCATATGAAGGTATAAAACCCTAAGACTCAACATTGTTTTTTAATTTATTTTTTCAATATATAAACAAAAAACAGAATTGGATTTAGAAAGCTTACTAAAATAATACCGATATAACAGTTTGAAAATGTAAAGAAAATATATAAAAAAGAAGTTGTTAAAGTGGTAGCAATAAGTAAAGCATGGATAAAAAGTAAAAACAAATTTTAAATAAAATAAAATAATAATGACTATAAAATAAATTATTAAATTCCAAAATATATACATATAGGCTTTAAATGGGAATACAGGGGTTAAAAATATATTCACCACCATAACGGTTTTAATTCTTTTAGTTGAATGTTTAGTTCTTAACTAACAGAATAATTATTAATTATTTTTAAACAAATCTGTAAAATATGAACATCTATTGTATTTCATTCTTTTATTTTTATTACTTGGAAAAATTAGAGTATTATTGATGTAGAAAAGAAATGTGCATATTCATAATTCTTCCAAAATCTATTTAGAAAAATCAGTGGCAATCTTCAGAAGCCAATAAATATGTTTTTGTTAGGAAAATGTTTATAGGATCCTGAAGATGCGAGACAAACCCCAAAACATTGAATACTTTTTGGCAATTTACTAAAATGATTTTAGGAAGAATTGTACACAAGCCAATTTATTTTTTATCCCAGTTTAAATTAAATACGTCGTTATGCTTAATTTAACCGCACACTTGAGGATAATTTTATACAGAGGAAAAACCCGGGTATTAAATATTACTTAAATGTTTTCTTCAATTGCTTTGACAGTAGATAGGTATATTTTATTAATTAAAAAATAAAATAAAAAAATAAAAAGAAACAGAGCTCGATATATCATGATAGCTTTCGTAGACCATTACACTCGGAAAGGTCAAAGTCATACCGACTAAAACTGTCAACACGAGTTTTTAATGATGCGGGTTTTGGGTAAAATGTTGCGGGTTTTACCTTACTGATAAACTTTATCTGTTTTATTGCACTCGGGAATTTATTTAATACAGCAATTCTACTTGGATTTTTTTGAGCATTCTATAAAAACATTAAGAATGAACACAGCAACATGGGTGGTTCATATTAAAACGATACTACTGAATTACAGCAATATGCAACAAATTTATAATTTATTAAAAGTATGATATGACGCGAAATGTTCAACGAAAAATTGATTAGCAAAATTTACTGATGTTCATTGTAATTTCGATAAATTCCCACATAAAGAATAATTAATCGATACAAAATAATTACTTATTATTAGAAAAAAATAGTGCTGATGGCAGCACATCGAGCACCTGTTGCCAAAGTGCAATGACTGCCAAAACTATTCCCATTATTTTATATTCGTTTCTCAGTGATCCTTTTAAACAAAAAAAATTAAATATGATTTTATTAATAATAATGACAATAATTCACTATTGTAGTAACAACAATACCAATTATAAATTTTAAAAAAAAATGAGGATTTAAAAAAAATAGGTCGATCCTATGGATCATCCAGTTCCAGTTCTGATGATGATTCTCTAAAATTAGAAAGATAGGAACTCGGAAATATCACCTCCTTCCACAACCGTTGGCTTAAGAATAATGCAGATCCTTAATGTGTTTTGAGCATAGACGTTCCTCTAAACGTTAGTAGAAATAATACAGAACTTAAAAAAACGTGAACACTTTTAAGTCAAGAAAGACATAAAGACTTAGTAGTTGAAATTAAAATGACAGGTTTAACACCGACATCAAACAATAGTTAATTATTGCACAGTTCAATTTAATTTGAAATCGCCCCAAAAAAATGTTCTCTTATTTGGGACCACTTTGAAGATGTAGCGTTTTGGTGGAAAATAAAATTAATCGAAATAGGTAGAAAATATGTGGCCACCTATAGCATAGAGCATAACAACCTTCTATGCCCAAGGTCACGGTTTTAAACCTACAGGTGGTCCTAGGATTTTTCAATGGCAGTAAAACAAAAATTTAGTTATGCTGTTCTTCGGAGGGAACGTAAACAGGTGGTCCAGCGCCTGACTTATGTCAGGTACTCGTTAAAGATCCCTATCCTAATTAAACTTGGATAGGCAAAATTTAGGACTCCCGATATAGCATTGTCCAATTAGTCACATTAGCATAAAGTGACGTTAAATTAACAAACAACAAATAGAAATCGGTTCGAGAAATTCGAATTTTTCCGACCATTTTCCGACGCACAGTGGGCAAAATCACCAATTTAGGTAGACAGAAGTCAAGTCAAAAGTTTGGAATTTCTAAGCGCTTCACATTTTTATTATTAGTTGGCAAGATCCTTAATACTTATTTTTTCCGCCATTACGTGTTTACAAATAAATAGTAAATGAATGAATCATTCCTGTTCGCACTAGTGCCTAATAAAAGGCAGTGAGATTACCATTATCCGGTGGTCATTTATTGTGTCCAAGGTGTGTTTAGAGCAAAGTCTTTTTGCTTTTATTTAAAAATGGTCATTGCTGAGACATGTATGACATTATATATTCAAACTCGTTATTGAATATAGAGAGTTAATTTAGCAATTTGTAAATGTAAGCCCCTATTCAATAACGAAAAACTATATAACACCCAAGTTACCCCAAGGATTTGTTTCATCAACCCTTCTAGTCTTTAGATATTACGAAGAATTTTTGCGATTTTTTGCGTTTTGTGTAATACATACTTTTTTTCGGACACATCACTCCGAATCAAAAGTTTTACAATCAATAATTTCAAGAATTTTCTAAATGATATAACATACATCTTTTAGCAGGTTTTAGCAACTCCAAGCCATAATTAGATTTTTTTACAATTTTTCCCGTATTCTGGGACTTCAAACGTAAAATAAATGGAAGTTTTAGATTTTAGCAAATATATTTTATTTAGACAACCTGTGCGCTCGCCAATCGTGTCAAAACAGTAATTAGTTTATATATTTTTTCAAATATTTTTTTGTATAATCTGGAACCTCAAAGGTTAAATATAGATAAGTTTTAGAATTTTGTCCACCTAAATCGATCATATTGTCCACTGTGCGACAATAAAACGGAAAAATAATATTTATTTTTGTATTAACTTATTTTCAGTAAAAAAATATAGTGGGTATATTCATCCAACAATAATTTGTAGAATGTAAACAACCATATTTTTCAAGATGCACCATTACCATAGGAAATATTAACCACATGAAGTACAAAATTACCAACAAATTGATGATTAGATTGGCTTGCAGTGATAGTAGGTTGTTATTAGAAGTAACGTCTATGAATATCGATACTGTGAGTGGGAGATAAGGTGCCTTTCTCATTCTCAGTTCTATGCAACTCTTCAGTTCTATTCAATCTCAATTTTGACCAGATTGTATTTGATATCAAATAAAAAAAAAAAAAAAATAAAAAAAAAAAAAAAATATATATATATATATATATATATATATATATATATATATATATATATATATATATATATATATATATATATATATGTATCAATTACCTTCAAGTCTTAGTATGTAAAATCACATTCTTTAAATCGAATACTTTCTAGTTGTATACATAACGACCAGTTTCACTTAAGTGCCTAGGACACGTATATATTAATACTATTATTTCCGAAAATAATTGTGAGTTTTTTTAAATATTTATTTATAGTAATTTACAACTGTATTAAAAACAATGGGTTAATATGCAGAATGAAAGAAAAAAGTCATGAAAATGTCTTGAGAAAGAACTACCCAGTGGTAGCACTTCACGAACTATTTTAAGGCAGTAGGTCCCAAGGCCACCTTCTTTTCAGTCACCTAGGAGGGTTATCAGGGATATCTAAGGAAGATAAATTACGGACAAGTGGGCAAGGAGTTTAGAATGAAAAGAGGAGTATCTATCACTGGCTATGTCTGCAACAAATGGGATGTTAAGGTCATTATGGATGAGTTGATTGTGACAAAATAAGGGGCATTCAGGATTTTCCGAAGGATTTTGGATTGTAAGGATTGGAGGCGGGAGGAATAAGATGGTTTGGTAAAGCCCCTAAGCTCGATTACTTATGTCCAATAAGTCTTATAATTGTGACGTGAATGAGTCTTTTCTTTTATACTGGAAGTTTTGAACGGTTGTCCAGTAAGTGTTGAAGTAAACTATATCTTTGGGCAGTTTCTTGTCGTTTCAGTCTTGTTTGAAGATACGATTTTATAATCTTGGAAAATACTTTATCTTTATAAAACCATCGAATTTTCCAATTGATTTTATTTGCCAATTTTTATTAAAATAAAACAGGTAATTGTGGATATTCTGTATTTATTAGCTCAATGTGCATAAGCTGATATTAATGTTAATTATATTATAAATTGATATAGTGCGTTTGATCAAGGTTACTAAATATATATATATATATATATATATATATATATAATATATATATATATATATATATATATATATATACCAGAAATATATTTTAAATGTATGATTTCAGTTGTATACGACTTTTTGTTTTTGCCTTTAACCTAACACACAACTGAGCACGGACAAACAAATACTTTTTTCTGTTCCGTAATATTTGTCCGAAAAATTCTTTTACGCCTGAAAATTATAATTCAGGAAGTCTAATGAAAATATTATAATTTACCAGTGCTTGAAACAGGTACATGTTAAAGGACCGTAAAGTTTTCGGCTGGTTTTAAAAAGCCAGAGATTAGTGTTCATGAAAAACTTCAGAAACAATTAATTGACTGATCTAGACAGTCTAATAACTATTAAAAAACAATAACGAGCCGTGAATATTTCCAAGCAGAGTATTCTCAGTATAGTAATTATAACTATTATGAGAACTATCATTTAATTAAAGAAAACGAACTAATAGACTTAGGATTAATAGATAGCATATTTCGGAATCAGTTTACCTTGCTGTATTTCACGAACCTATTCATGTGTTGAATATCGTGATATATGGTGACATGCAGTTTACGGTTTACTGTTACGTCGAAGGGAACAAGGAAGGTGATAGTAATACATATTCCCGACAGACTTTTCCTGTTCGCTACCAATGTACTGTAATAATAATAATAATAATAATAACTTCATTCTTGGACTATGTCCCTTAAGAATAACAATGTCGTACAGTAAATATACACTTCAATATAAACATGTCTGGCCGAGAGACCGATAAAATAAATTTTTATTTACAAAGGTGTATAAAAAAAAAAAAAAAAACCTATTCATATAGATATATACGAAATATGTGGAATATAATCAAACGAAAAAAGAAATCTGATATAAAATAATAGAGCTAAACAATTTCCAAATAAATTAATTATTCCATAACTCTAGGATTTTCATACAATAAATAATTTTGTCTTACGTTGAAAGTAGGATAGTGGATTCATAATTTTACAATTAGTGTGCTTCTCTTTGGGATGCTAGACAAACCCTAGCTCAGGTGGTGTTGCACGGATCGAAAATTTGCACGCCAGTTTCCATATCAGAAATTTAATGAAGAATATTTTTTTGTCCCAGGACCTTCGTATTGCCAAACACTTCCTCTATCTTGTAGCCCTCCAGGAGCTGATGTTTGCTCATACTTAAAATGAGCTGGGAGCACAGCTTTTTTTAGTGTTTTATATAGTTCATTCCTAATGTTTTTTACTTACCTTTATATGTAATATATAGTAAGAAAAAGTATTGCAATCGTGAAAATTTTCGCAATCCTGTTTTCAACATAAATATACGTTATAGGGTATAACGTCACTCCTGAGTCACAAAAAGGTCTGTGTGTGTCCGTGTGTTTGTGGTAAGTCCAGCGCGAAAACGAAAAGGTGTACGAAAATGAAATTTCACATTTGAGGCAACTATACGCCTGAAATGTTACAGAAACTTATTTCAATATTCTTTAATCGATTTTAAAAACGGAGGTAAGTGGAAGTCGTGTGTTGTCCGCACCAGATTTTTGTCTTATATTGTTCATTCCAGGACCGAGGTCGGATTGTAACAACTATCGTGGGATCTCTCTTCTCCCAGTATGCTATAAAATATTCTCGTCAATTCTAACTAGTCGAATCACGGAATACGCTGAGGAAATTATCGGAGATTACCAATGTGGTTTTAGGCGGAATCGCTCGACTATTGACCAAATATTTTCCTTACGTCAAATATTAGAGAAAAAATTGGAATACAACGGTGTAGTCCATCAACTTTATATCGATTTTAAAAAGGCTTATGATGCAATAGACCGTCAGAAGCTATATAACATCATGATTGAACAGGGAATACCTAGAAAGTTAGTAAACCTAGTAGAGATGTGTTTGTCGGAAACATTCCATAAAGTTAGATTCGGTCATAATTACTCCGAGAGATTTGAGGTGCGATCGGGTTTGAAACAGGGTGACTCCCTTTCACCTGTGTTATTTAATATAGCTTTAGAATATGTCATAGAAAAGGTGATGTGTACCGAGAAAGGCTTAAATATGGGGGACAAGATTCCAGTTCTGGGGTACGCCGATGATCTGGTACTACTAGGTGAAGACACGGAAATCATACAACTAAATACAAGTGTGTTAATAAAAACCGGTAAAGAAATAGGACTCGAATTAAATACCGATAAGACGAAATATATGATTAGTAGCAGAAACGGTGTCGATCTTGGTGATATTGATGTATCAGGTCATACTTTTGAACACGTAGAGAAATTCAAGCATTTAGGTTCAATTATAACTAGAAAAAATGAAATCCAGGAAGAAATCAAGTCCCGGTTAAAGGTGGGAAATGCGTGTTATTATTCAGTTAATAAGTTACTTAGTTCGCGGCTTCTATCTAAAAACTTAAAGATTATAATTTATAAAACTATTATTCTTCCAACGGTTCTTTACGGATGTGAAACGTGGCCGCTTACTTTGAAGGAACGGCTTAAGGTTTTCGAAAATAAGGTATTGCGTAAAATATTTGGTCCGAAGAGAGATGAGGGCACTGGGAAGTTTAGAAGGTTGCACAACGCGGAATTGCGGAACTTGTATCCTGTGAATATAATTGAGCTGATCGCATCGTGGAGACTCAAATGGGTGAGTAAAGTTGTTGGGCTCGATGACGAGCGGATTCCGAGAAAGTTGGTATTTGCTGATCCGACTGGTAGGCGTCCGAAAGGTAGGCCGAAGCCGAGATGGGAGGATTGCGTTAAGGCTGATCTCGGCGGCTTGGGCTTAAATGGTGAACATTGGACGAGTCTGTGTAGGCGGAATTTGGTGGTATCGGCATCGAACCTTCGGGTTCGCTAAGCCTATTATTATTATTATTGTTCATTCCCAACGCTTTTTAAGAAGAGGGGCGTATTCCAACACCAACTGATTAGCTTCTAAACTAAAAACTTCGTATAGACTTTATCTATTTTTAAAAATTTAGTTTATCTTCATGATTAACATATTAAGTTCTAAATCAATTTCTGTAGCCTCTCTCAATCGTCTTCAATAAGCACCGTGTACTTTCTTTATACACCGTATTTGCTATATTTTTAAATTAAGTTCGAAGGAAACCTCTCTCATTTTTTTCTTTTTAATCTAATCTGGGAGAGTGTACTCACCTTAGAGTAAATTTTATAGGGCAGGGTCATCACTCCCTATCCTATTTTTTTTGAGTGGCCACCAGTAGGCTGACGGGTCTCACATAACCAGAGGAGAGACTTAGTGAATCCCCATTTAATTATATTTTTATAAAAGTCCCGCCGACTGGGATTCGAACTCACAATCTTTGACGTGATAGCCTTGCGCGATAGCCACTCAGCCACGGGCTCTCCTTATTTCATTATCAATTTCGGTAATTAAACAGAATTCACCCTTTTAAGTGACATTATCTCTTTAATGTTCCTAAAGGACTTATAATAACTTTGATTTTGTAATTTCTGATATATTCCATCCTAGGAACCATAGTTTAACTTATAGATTTTAGCTAAATTAAATAAAAATCGAACTAGCATAACAAAACATTAAAAGAAACTTCCAAGAACTAATCTCACATTGAATGCCCTTATTCGGGTTATAATCTTCTGTTGTTTTTTTTTCTTGTTTTTTTCATATTTCTATTATTCATCTAAACCCCTCAAAGTGATACATTTCCAACTTAATTGTTTTTCTTATAGATCTTCGATATAAAATATAACCAAGGTCAAGTTGGAATTAGAAAGGAACGTTCCGCAATTATTAAGATAATTTCGCGTGCCGGAATCCTTTCTCGATTACGAAGCAATTTGTACTTATATTTGATCTTTTGCATAATTTCTTACCTAAGTCATTTTAAAGAATGTCCTTTAGAATTACTATCGTTATACCAGGAAATAATAAAAATAAAAAAATTATTATAATTTACAGAGATTCTTCATCTGAACCTGGTAATTAATATTGATAATTATCGCTGTCATAATAATAATAATAATAATAGGCTTACCGAACCCGAAGGTTCGATGCGGATACCACCATATTCCGTCTACACACACTCGTCCAATGTTCTCCGTTCAAGCCCAAGCCCCAAGATCAACCTTAACGCAATCCTCCCATCGACGCTTCGGACGCCTACCAGCCGGACCAGCGAATACCAACTTTCTCGGAATCCGTTCCTCACCGAGCCCAACAATTTTACTCGCCCATTTGAGTCTCCGCGACGCTATCACCTCAATTATATTCACAGGATACAAGTTCCGCGTAGTGCAGCCTTCTAAACTCCCCAGTGCCCTCATCTCTCTTCGGACCAAATATTTTACGCAGCACCTTGTTTCGAAAACCTTAAGCCGTTGTTCATCCTTCAAAGTAAGCGGCCACGTTTCACATCCGTAAAGAACCGTTGGAAGAATAATAGTTTTATAAATTCTAACCTTTAAGTTTTCAGATAGAAACCGTGAGCTAAGTAACTTGGCAACTGAATAATAACACGCGTTTAATTATTTAATTATTTAATTTAAAAAACCGTCAGCTACTTGTTTTCCGTCATATTAAGACGCATTATTTACGGTTTTCTGATGTAAGGTGGAATAACAGCCGAATAGGAAATAAAATTAAAAGTATTTTGAATTGTTCCATAACATTTTTCTTAGGAGTGCAGAGAAGTGTCCATTACTGACCATTGTACGAAGTTAAAGTGTCTTTTAAAAGTTAAAGGCTCTCTAAGACGGAATTTTTTTCATGTTTATTACCTATTCCAAACCTTAAATATAGTAAATCTTATATACCTGAACTCCTCACCGTCCCACAGTGGGTTCAAACGCACTTTTTAAGGACAAAAGTCTGCACTGGTCGTTCTATTTAAGATACATGAGCCATTTTAATGTCGTTTTTTTTATCTGTAAATTCACTTCCAATGGTATAAGTGACATATTTTTAACTCATTTGTATATTATGTAAATATATAGGTTTTGTCAATTATTTCAGAGAATTTTGTATAGAAATAAAATTTAAAAGCAATTTGCACTTCATTAATTAAGTTGTGTATTTATTAATATGTTTAAAACAATGTTAATTTGTTTGACATTTTTGTAAAATTCTTAAAAAAATCACCAACTCCTTATATGAAACCTAAAGTTTACTTGAACGTTTCTGGACAAAGTTAAATGCAGGTAATGAAAATATATAAAGATGTATATAAGAATAATTAGTTACATAGAAAGTTCTCTGAAATTATCGACAAAACCTATATATTTTCATGATATGAAAATGAGCTAAAAAACGTGGAGATGAAATTAAATTAGACAATAATAATGATCTATCAACGTTATCTCACATCGATTTAATATGGAAATATTATTTATGCATCGGCCATTTAACAAGTAAATCGCTTTAGATAGTTAGACCTCTAGTAGGCCAACATATAAATAACCTATCTTGTTACTAACTAGAGTAGTAGAAGTTTCCCTTAATTATTATAATATGAAAAAAAATCCACTATATCACATAATGATTATACACTATTGCTTATGTATTTACGCTATATAATCATATCATTCTTCGATAACATTATTATATGATTATACCTATTGGGTTGTTTCACATGAAATGTCCGTTTTTATAGTTTCTGAAATACATAAAGGATTTTGCAGGTCTCTGTTGTTTTCTTCCGAATGTTTACATATTTAAAGCAAACAGTTACTGATCCTCTACCTTTGTATTATAAACATTAGTTTCTCAATCAATTACCCACTTTTTAGTATACCTCCAAATATGAACATGGAAACACGCGATTTTCGAGTAATATTTTTGTATGAGTTTAAAATTGGCTATTCAGCAGCTGGGGCCAATAGAAATATTTGCAAGGCGTTTGGGGAAGGGAATGTTTATGAACGGACCATTCGCCGTTGGTTTTATATCAATCTAAAATTAGGTATTTAACATTAATTCGTTATTTTGTGATCATTGAAATATCCTGATAGTACATAGTTTCAAAATTCATTCTTGTATGATATCTGTTTTAAATGTCCATACTCACTAAAGCGCGACATTTTTCGATCGTTAATATTTTCCATTTAATACAAATTCATAAAGACAAATTAAATTTATTTTTTGTAACGTGCAGTTTTGTTTATTATGGTGTAAACAACTTATTCAAGCGTTAATATGTGTCGGAAAATAATTATCAAAAAGCAATCAAAACAAAAATAGTTATATTATCCAGTTGGGCGTAAAATATTTCACGCAGTACCTTATTTTCGAAAGCCTTAAGCCGTTGTTCATCCTTAAAAGTAAGCGGCCACGTTTCACATCCGTAAAGAACCGTCGGAAGAATAATAGTTTTATAAATCCTAACCTTTATGTTTTTAGACAGAAGCCGCGAGCTAAGTAATTTAGCAACTGAATAATTACACGCATTTCCCACCTTTAACCAGGCCTTTATTTCTTCCTGAATGATGCTACATGATAACAAAAATTGAAAAAACAAAAACAAATGTTTTTATTTGTTTAATAAAAAGCATTGTATTGTAACTTTTTTCATCATTAGTAAAAACCTCCTCTTCAGAATTATTGTGAATGCGTGAGTGAAGGGGCACTACTGGCACGGACGAATCAAACAAAAAAAAACTAACATTACATTACTAAAAACATATGATTCAGTATTGATTGATATTTAAAACGTATTAATTTTATTATATCTATTTTCACAAGTATCTACTATTCCGTATAATACTGTGAATATCATATCCAGAAATAACTATGATTGATAAATTACTATAATGAGATTTAAATGTCAATTTTTTTTTTATTGGTATCCTTACATCGAAGCTTTAAAACTACAAACGATGTTAATTTAAATTTGACAACTATGTCAATAGTTGCAATATTTCCCAATCAATAGATTGATATTGATCGGCCGAAAGAAGAGGACTTAACCAGCTCAGTCTGACTCAGCATAAGGACTTGACCCAATATCTATCCACTCATCTCATATCTTCGTTTGAGAATGAATACGTAATAATTAATATCATTGCATTTGTAAATTATTTGTTTAATTACACTATTTAACTCTCTAAGAATAGTAAAATTAACCAAAGTTACTGAGATCGGCAGAAAAACAAGGTTTTTTTTTTTTTTTTTTTCCAAGAAATATGATTTTTTGATGATGTATAGAAAAAAACATAAGTGCTTTAATGGTTCAAATTAACGAATTATGTTATATTACACGCAGAAAAAAGTTATAATTCAAAATGCTTTTAAAATAAAAAAATCTGGTGCGATCAAGACACGACTTTCACTTACCTCCGTTGTTAAAACCAATGTTAGTAGTTTTAAATACATTTAGAGATTAAAATAAATTGTTAAAGAAATGATTAAATTAAGTTTAAATAGAAATAGGTGTTTTATTAAATAATCGATCATATTATTATCTATCACGATCAGTTTGATTTATCGGCTTTTAATCACCCTCTATTAACTTTTAGAATTTTGTGCATATGATAGTATCTTTTCTAAAATCTTTAGCTTTCCAACGGTATATTATACATCTATATTTCTGTTATATTGTTAACAAAAAAAAAACCATCAAAAAAATACTTTTTATCCTTAAGTTGTAAATGAAATTGGCTCAACTTGCATATTTATCAATTCTAATAAGATGATGTGCCTGATTTTTTTTAAATCTACAAAATTAAAGGATACTTTAGATGAATAAAATACTTTAGAGGTTGAAAATTTGAAATATTTAAATTTAAGCCCTATCAGATTATTTCAATGAAAATAAAACTAACACGATATTAAAGCCCCTCAAATTTTACATTGATAAATAAAGTTTCGTCAAAATCGTTAGAGCCGATTTTGAGAAAATCTTTAAAAGTCGTAAAATGCGTGGTATAAAGCGGCTCTTCTATTTAGCTGATTTTTATGAAATAGTAATATCTCGGGCGTATAGTCATCTTAAATATGTTGTTTCAGTTTTATAGGACTTTTCGTGTTTGCGCTGGACTTACCACAAACACACGGACCTTTTTGCGGGACTAGGTCATTTTGACACAGGGGGCCCTAAAACGTTCAATTCTGTTGAAAACTCAAATTCTAAAATTTTCACGATCGCAATAGTTTCCCTTACTATATATTTCATATATAGGTAATTGATAGTAAATTCTTATTATACATACAATACACATATAAATACTAACAAATATTTAATACAAAACCAATATTGAATAAATTGAACCGATATTAGTAGTATTGGAAAATTCCGTAACTTTCCTAATATATCCCTAGTTCTATGTGCAAATTAAAGGATTTTTAATAAGTTATCGATCTTCAAAATGACGGTCAAGACATTTAATTTTTTTTTTTTTTTTTAAACATAATTTATTGAAATTTACAACTGTACTAAAAAAAATTCATCAAGTAAATATGATATTAGAAAAATGACATGAAAGAGACTTGTAGAAGAACTAACTAATGGTAGCACTCCAGGAACTATTCTAAACTAGAAGGTCTCGGGGCCATCTCATTTTCAGACGCCTCGAAAGATTGTCGGGAATTGAAGAGGAAGAAAGGATTGAAACTAGAGGATTAGGGTGGGGATGTAGTTTGTCATGAAAGTAATGGTATCTAGACATTTAAAATTAAAACCAAAACAGACATTAAAAGCTTCACAAACTTACCAGAAGCCTAAAAGTCAGTTAATTTTTAGTCAACAACGTTTAGGAGAATGGTACATTAGCAATATTACACTTCACATAAACGAACAGATTCGGCCCATCTACAAAAGATCTTATGACAATTTATTGACAACACTTCTAGAAAGCTAAAAAAAAGCTTCTCTTTTCTAAATATTATGTAGTTATGTCACAAGAATGATGTCATAACTACATAGTAGTAACCAAGATACAAAAAAAGTATCAAACATTTTTTCCTAAATTAATTCTAAATTCAAAGAGCCTAGGACTAAACTGTCTGTTTTGTTTTTTAAGCGTATCTGGCAAATATTTAAAAACAACAATAAGCGTTTATAGAGATGAAAATATGTTTTGTTAGGAAGTATTTATTAGAAAGATGAAGAAAATATTTTTATAGGATCAAAATGTATATTTAACCCGGAACCTTTGTGGTATTGGTTAATAATATTTTGAACATACATGTGAATTGATTTATATAATTTTTTTTTTTAATTATCGATTATTGAGCAGTATTAAGGAGGAGAAAACTTGAGCAATGTAATAAAAACGATTATGTTATATTATCCAAGTTTAAAATGGATTTATTGCAATACAATTTATAATAAGTAATATATCTATATATATATATTTATATTTGTAGAAAGAATACAATACCTTGGACTTCACCTTGACAAACGTCTTACATGGAATCCTCATAAAAGACTTAACCGACAAGAAACTGCTCGTAGATATCGACTATTAAAACACTTACTTGACAAACGATCAAAACTCTCTCTTTACTTAAAAAAACTCATTTACACAACGATTATTAGACCTTTTTGGACTTATGGCATTGAGCTTTGGGGGTCCACTAAACCATCGAATTCCTCCCGCATCCAATCCTTGCAATCCAAAATCCTTCCACAAATCCTCGACGCTCCTTACTTTGTTACCAACAAACTCATCCATAGAGACCTAAATATCCCACTAGTTGCAGAAAATGCCCAAAAAATATACACCTCCTTTTATTCCAAATTACCCGCCAATTCAAACCCGCTTGTCCCTATCCTCTCATCGACTTCTATTTCCAATAATCCTCCGAGGCGTTCGAAAAGACGGTGGCCTCGAGACCTGCTGAACAAATAAACATTGAAGTACTACCACTGGATAGATTCTTCTCATGACTTACAAGCCTGTAAATTGTCTATAATAGCACATTTACTTATTGTAATATGGAAATTGTACAGTTGTAAATTTCAATAAAAGAATTTAAAAAAAAAAAATTTATAATTATATGTATATAGTTATAAAATAATTAAATAATTATTCATTATACTTTTATTTATTTATTAATCTCTGCTATTAAGAATGTCAGCATGACGAAAGAAAACATTGCTCTTTTTACTTTCACTTACCTATACATGAAATATATACTAACGGAAAGTATTGCGATCGTGAAAATTTTCGAAATCCAAGTTTCAACGGAAATACATGCTTTAGGGTCTCCTGAGTCCAAATAAGTCCTGCAAAAAGGTCTGTGTGTGGTAATTCCCACGCGTAAACGAAAAGTCCTATGAAACTGAAATTTCATATTCAAGACAACTATACGCCCGAGATGTTACAAAAATTTTTTCATCAAAATAAGCTAACCAGAAGAGCCACTTTATACCATGCATTTTGCCAATTTTTACGATTTTATTAAAAACGGTTCTAACGATTTTGATTAAACTAACTATGTCGATATACAATTAAACGGACTTCAATATCATGTAGTTTTCATTTTGATTGAATAAGTGTGACAGGGCTTAAATGCCGATAATAATAAAAAAAAAAAAAAAATGGAACATCATCTTATTATCAATGATAAATAATGGGTGAATATGCAAGCTGAGCGAATTTAAAAAACAACTAAACGAGAAAAGGGCAAACATATTTTTTATGCAATTTTTGAACTTAAGAACAGTAATACAAATGTATAATATACCGTTGGAATACTAAAGATTTTAGAAGAAATATACATATTATTGTAAAAGTTAATTGAGAGTGATGAAAAGCCGATAAAACAAACTGATTGTCGTAGATAATAATATTAGATTATTTAATAAAACACATGTTTCTATTAAAATTTAATTTAAATAATTCTTATATATTTGTTTAAAAATTTACATATTATTAAATTTATTTATTTAAAAAGCGTGTGTTGCGCGCACAAGATTTTTGTTGTTGTTGTAAATGAATTTAAAAGTCTGAACGTCCGGTTTCAACGGAAATACATGCTTTAGGGTCTCCTGAGTCCAAATAAGTCTCGCAAAAAGGTCTGTGTGTGGTAATTCCCACGCGTAAACGAAAAGTCCTATGAAACTGAAATTTTATATTTAAGACAACTATACGCCCGAGATGTTACAAAAACTTTTTCATCAAAATCAGTTAACCAGAAGAGCCACTTTATAACATGCATTTTGCAGCTTTTTATGATTTGTTTATAAACAGCTCTAACGATTTTGATTAAACTCGCTATGTCGATATAAAATTAAACGGGCTTCAATATCACGCAGTTTTCATTCTGATTGAATTAGTGTGACAGGGCTTAAATGCCGATATTTCAAAATTTCTTCCCCTAAAGTACCTTTAATTTTGTAGATTAAAAAACAAAATTGGAACATCATCTTATTAGCAATGATAAATAATGAGTGAATATGCAAGTTGAGCGAATTTGATGAACAACTAAACGAGAAAAGGGCAAATATTTTTTTATGCTTTTTTGTGTTTTTGAAATTAAGAACAGTAATACAGATGTATAATATACCGTTGGAATGCTAAAGATTTTAGAAGAAATATACATATTATTGTAAAATTTAATTGAGAGTGATGAAAAGCCGATAAAACAAACTGATTGTCGTAGATAATAATATAATATATTATTTAAGAAAACACATGTTTCTATTAAAATTCAATTTAAATAATTCTTATATATTTGTTTAATTATTAAATTTATTTATTTAAAAAGCGTGAATTTAAAAGTCTGAACGTCCGGTTTCAACGAATCAGTATGCAACAGTACACCATACAATAATTTGAGTTAAAGAATACATTTTAATCCCGGCCAAGGTTCAAAGAATAGTCATTAAATCGCAAAACATTTTGAAGGATTTCAATACACTTTTGACGAGGAAGTATATTCCATTTTGATCAATATCCAATTGTTTTTTACTTTGTTGAAGAGTAGTGAAATTACCGGTAGGGACTACTGCAGAGCGACGGCAGTGACCTCAATTCTATGCTAAATCGTCAATTTATCTTCGGAACGAGGATACTTGTTAGCTTCTTTGTTCCGTTACGATTTACCTGTCCTAGTGAATGTCTTTAGAGCTCATTCAAAACACTTCCTCTTAACGTGGAGGTATAACTGAATGTTGAGTACGAATCTTTGTAGACTGTATGCAAAGTGACACTCATTGAAGCACGTTAAGGTTATTTTTCATAACACCTTCATAAAAACTAAGATTTAAGTATAGCCTATTATCATTCCGTCTTTTCTAATTGGAAGTGAGGAAGTTAAGGTCACTTTTCTCCGACATTAAATAATCACATTTAAAATTGCGTTTTAATTAAAATTGTAGGGTATTCTATGCAACAACAAAAATCGAATTCGAATGAGCACGATATATTTAAACATTTAAATTATCTCAGATTGTTATTGTGAGTTGAATATTTATTTAACGTCACTTCATGCTATCATGGCTAATCGGGCGATATTAAAAGTGTGTACTAAATTTTGTCTACCCAGGTTTAATTAGGATACTTATTTTTTTTTTTTTTTTTCTCTTCACCCCTACCTCACCTTTGAAGGCTATATATTGCAGGGGGGTTAAATGCTTGTTGAATTCTTTAACAATTTATTGTCGTTTCTAAATTTGTTTAAAAATTCTTAAATTGATATTAATAACGGAGGTAAGTGAAAGTGTTGTGTTGTGCGCACCAGATTTTTTTTTACACAACAAACATCCGATTTACGATAAATAGATGCAAAAAAAATTAATAATAAAAATAATATAGTGCCCACATTTTGACAGATAACCAATATGTGTGCTCCCGCATAAAAAACCGACTCTAGTTACAATGCGACATGGAAACAACCCTGCTTCCACTGCACGGTATAATACGATGATGAACACCACTACTGAGACATTTTTGAGAGAAGATTCTTTTTGTTATAGTTCTATTTTCGATTTCAATAGATCGATAGCTGTTTTGTTGCGCCAAGTAATGACTCTTCGACACTACATGGCCTTGTATGACACATCCGTCTTTCATTCTATGGCCATTTTCCTCTTGGGCTACGTATTAATGGATAATAGACATACATATTTAACCCCTTTCCTCATATGCTAAGCATATAGATATGGAAGAGAAGTGTTTTATTTTAAAACATATATATGCATGTGTATATATATTTATAGAGGAAGAAGAAATTCCAATTTGCATCTGCTGCTCAACTTCGCTGAGTTGCTATGACTACACAGCATACCGGATCAATCTTAAAGACGATTTCAAGGAAAAAAAATCTGGTGCAGGCAACACACGACTTTCACTTACCTCCATTTTCTAATACAGCTAGAGATTAAAATACGTGAAACCATTAAAGAAATAATTAAATTGAATTTATAAAGAAACATGTGTTTTATTAAAAAATATATTATATTATTATCTAAAATAATCAGATTTATCAGCTTTTCATCACTCTCTATTAACTTTTAAAAGCTTGAGTATAAGATAATATTTCTTGTAGAATTTTTAGCTTTCCACCGGTATATCATACATGTATATTACTGCTCTTATGTTCAATGCAACAAAAAAATGCATTCAACAAATATTTTTTCCGTTTTCTTCTTTAGTTAGGAATCGAATTCATACAATTTATATATTCACCTGTTTTTCATCAGTGGTAACAAGGTAATATAGTTATTTTTATAGAATCAACAAAATTAAAGGTACTTTAGAGAAAGAAAATTTAAAATATCGGCATTTAAGCCCTCTCGGACCATTTTAATCTGAATGAAACCAACATAATATTAAAGCACATTAAATTGTACATCAATATAGCGAGTTTAATCAAAATCGTCGGAACCGTTTTCAACAAAATCGAAAAAAGGTGCAAAATGCATGGTATAAAGTGCCTTTTCTGGTTAGCTCATTTTGATAAAAAATGTTATGCCACGTCTCGGGCGTATAGTCTTCTTAAATGTGAAATTTCAGTTTCATAAGACTTACCGTTTCCGCCGGACAGTTACCACACACACCCTAAAACATGTATTTCCGTTGAAAACTGGAATTCGAAAATTTTCACGATCGCAATACTTTCCCTTACTTTATATAGTAAGTGAAAGTAAAAACAAAATGATTTTCTACTGATTTGTAGGCCTCTCCTGAAGGAGGAAAAGTCTTGAACGACGACCTGCCGTACTTCCTGGGTTATGAGTTCGCTGTTTGTTTTTCAATTTTTTTACGTTTTAATTCCTAAAATTTTCAATTTTCTGTTTTTCTGTGCCAAGATATTTCTTCTTGTTTTTTTTAATTTTGTCTGACCATCTCTTGAGTTACCCTCCTTGCTTGCGATTCTTTTCGAGAGGTGTCCATTCGGTAACTGTCCACCTAGGGTGCTTTATTCGATAAAATAAATCAAATCATATTTTTAAGATTGATAAAAAGTGGCTAAATATAAAAGTTCAACGATTTTGATAAACAACAAAAAGATAAAAAGAGCAAACATATGTTTTAATGTATTTTTGGTTCGTTGAACATAAGAACAGTAACATAGAAGTATAATATACCGTTGGAAAGCTAAAGATTTTAGAAAAAGTATTATCTTACATACAAAGTTTTAAAAACTAATTAGTAGTGATGAAAAGCGAATAAATAGAACGGATTGTGGTAGATAATAATATTATATAATATTTATATAATAAAACACATGTTTCCATTGACTCAATTTATTTAAAATACTATTTAAAAATTCTTAAATTGATTTTAACAACGGAGGTAAGTGAATGTCCTGCGTTGCGGGCTCCAGAGTTTTTTCTTATTTTTCTATAGGCCAACGACTGTAGAAGAAGGAAAATAGGTCGAAATCAACCGCTGGATTAAGACAAATCTTTGTTTCCGCATTCGGGTATTGGCTTTATTGAGGCCCGGAGATGAACAGAGAAGAGGGTCGAAGCACGACTGACAGATTAATGTAATGCATACTTTTTTGTATTAACGAATTTTATTTTAGTTTACGATCAGGTCAGATTAGTACACATATTTAGTCAAGATCAACGATAAATTATAGTATAGTCATCATTCAACTTTCATCAATCCATTATGGTTTATATTTTTTCAATATTGAACCTTTGTAATCGAACAAAAAAAAAAAAAAAAAAAAAAATTATCCCCTCAAAATTTAGAGACTTACGTTTCAAGACACGTAGATCCCGAATAACGAATAAAAAAAACCTTCAGTCCGTAAAATAAGAATGATTGAAATCGATTGAGAAATATCAGAGATCGTTTTGAAATTAGTTGTTGTGATAGGCCATTTTTCTTTGAATTATTATTGCTTTTAATATTAGTTACTTGCATTTAAAAAGCTATAAAAAAAAGCTTACCCTTCGTCGCAAACGGACGACTTCCTGCCCCACTGTATCCTTCAATAATACCCCACTCATACGTGTTGAACAAATCCGATACCTAGGACTCCATCTCGACAAACGTCTGACATGGAATCCTCACACTGGACTTCAACGACAAGGAACTGCTCGTAGATACCGATTGCTGCAACACTTACTAGACAAACGTTCGAAACTTCGAATTTATTACCAATTCATTTATGTTATTATCATCAGACCCATATGAACATATAGAATCGAGCTGTGGGACATATAGAACCATTTAATTCCTCTTGCATTCAATCCTTACAATCAAAAATTCTACGCAAAATCCTAAATGCTCCTATTTCATTACGAATAAAATTATCCATAATGATATAAATACCCCATTTGTCGCAGAACTATCCCGAAACATATATAGCTCTCTCTCGTACGCAACTTATCACCCCTCCCTCCCTTCTATTCCTGACAACCCTCCGAGGCGATTAAAAAGACGATGGCCCCGAGACCTACTTAAATTAAATTGACATAGTGCTACCACTAGGTAGTTTCTTCACAAGACAGTATCACGTCTGTAAGTGTAAATTAGCCCATTTACTTGTTGGATTTAAAATAAGTACAGTTGTAAATCTCAATAAAATGTTTTTAAAAAAAATATATATTGGGTTGTTTCACATAAAAAGTCCGTTTTTATAGTTTCTGAAATACATAAAGGATTTTGCAGGCCTCAGTTGTTTTCTTCCGAATGTTTACATATTTAAAGTAAACAGTTACTTATCCTCTAACTTTGTATTATAAACATTAGCTTCCCAATCAATTACCCACTTTTTAGTATACCTCCAAATATAAACATGGAAACACACGATTTTCTAGTAATATTTTAGTACGAGTTTAAACTCGGCCATTCAGCAGCTGAGGCCGCTAGAAATATTTGCAAGGCGTTTGGGGAAGGGAGTGTTAATGAACGGACCATTCGCCGTTGGTTTGCTAACTTTTCAGCTGGGGATACCGACTTGGAAAACTTGCCCCGAGGAAGACCTCCGTCCGCAATAGACAACGATGTAGAGGTATAGTTATATGTTTGAGATACAGTTGAAGGAAACCTCTACCAAACAGTTAAAGGACTCTCAGCACAACTAAATGCAAGTGCATCTACCGTTTTGAGACATTTAAAGTGTATTGAGAAAGTAAAAAAGCTCGATACATGGGTACCTCATGATCACACTGTGCAAGACCCCACGGCAGCAAGACCCCATGTTTCAAAACAAACCGTGCAAAAATTGAAAGAACTGGGCTACGAAGTTCTTCCGCACCCACCATATTCTCCCGACTGTCTCAAACAGATTGGTTTGTTTTATTTATTGGCACAAAACATCTTGGTCATCAGTGCCAGATATATAATACCTAACTCACTATAAGATACACGTTTTTTAAAAACAGACAATTATGGCTTTAGTTGAAATATTAAATAATAATATTAATTAAAATAAATAATGAACTAATATAACAAATGATAATAATACACTAAAACAAATAATAATAATACAAAATGAACGAATACATTATGAACAAATAATAATACATAATAGACAATAATCATATACATAATAAGTAATACATCCATAATACATGAATACATACATACAGATAATACATAATTTACAAATAATACACTCATAAATAGTGCCGGATACGCTCATTTTAGAAAATTAATTTAGACAGACTTTTTTTTTTTTTTTTTCAATATTAAATAAAAATATTGATTAAAACAGATAATAAGAATAAGAATAATCTATAATAAAAAATAAATACGACAACGTTAGTAAAAAATAAACATATATCAAGTTATATTAGTAGACAATATTCAAGGAAAAAAAAATAATAATAATAAAGATAAATAGAAATAAATAAACATAAAGTAAGTCCTCAAATCCTATTATAAAAGTCCATTTCAGAAAGGAGGCACATTAATTGGTCAATTCTATTCCCATCGTTTCCTAATGCAACCGCGACATTGTGAGGTATTCCCTTTTGGTCCAGTTGTCTAGTGTAGAAGGGACATTCCTCGAACACATGGGTAATTGTTAGGATTTCCCTACAATGCTGACATCTTGGGGGCAACTCTTTACATATTAAATGCCCATGTGTTAACCTTGTGTGCCCTATTCTCAAGCGGGCCAAGACCACCTCCTCCCTGCGGTTGCTGCGACTTGAGGTTTTCCAATACTTTACTTCTTTCTTAATGGTTTTCAATTTGCTTGGATAACTGTTTTTCCATGCTTCGTCCCATTTCTTCCATAAATTTTCTATAAGAGGGCGTGCTAGCTCTGATGGTGTGAGCAGTGCCCTACCACGACCAGGGAGAGTGCCTCTTTAGCAGCCTTATCTGCCATTTCATTTCCTCTTATCCCCATGTGACCTGGTATCCACACATAATTGATTCTTTTCCCATTTTCAGCCATTACTTTGGTTAATTCCAGAATTCTTAAAATTCCTGGATGACTGGAATGCATATTCTGTAGTGCTTTTAGAGCGCTCAATGAATCTGAGGCTATGGTGAAGTTCTCTATTGGGAGTGTTCTGGAATAGTCAAGGGCCATTGCGATCGCATTCACTTCAGCTGTATATACGGAACAATATTGATGTAGTTTCGACTTGTAGGTGCATTTTGATGCGACGAAAGCTGAGCCAGTGGATGAGTCTGATTTCTGAGTCTCAAACAGATTACCGCCTGTTCAGGAATTTAGACAACTTCGTCAAAGGAAAAAAAAAAAAAAAACCTGTACCACTACAACCCATGAAGGGTCTTGGGTTCAGTACACATAGAGATTCGTACTGTTTCTAGGCCAACGGCAGTGCAATGAGGTGATTAGGCCTTAATCACGCTCAGCCGCCAGGTTTTTCCCCAATTAATTTGGGTACCCACTTTATAGAGGCTGGGTATGCCCCAGGAGGGTCTCCATACCCTAGGGTCGCCCCCCAACTGAATTAACAGAATAAATAATATTTCTGCCACAGCCGGGATTCGAACCCAGGACCCGGAGCACAGCAGACTAGTGCTCTATCCACTAGACCACGCCGCTCCCTCGTCAAAGGAAAACATTTTGAAAATGATGATCAAGTGAAAAGTGCGTTTTCAGATTTTGTTTCACTTCAAAGCTCAGCGTTTTTCAGTTCGGGGATAAAAAAGATGGTGTCACGTTGGGAAAAATGTGTAGAAAAAGAAGGTAAATACTTCGAATGAAATTATCTTGTTTTCATATCGTATTTTTAATAAAAATCCTTTACCTTGAAAACGGACATTTCATGTTACACAACCCAATATATATAAAGCTATGCCCTAATATTGTAATTTGGAAATAATGAACCATTGTGTAATAATTTGCAGCGTTTTTTAAAGAAATCTAGTATTGTTTTTTAACACAAGTGCGTAAAATATAATTAACTGAATTATAAAAAAAACAATGGTTACATCAATGAAATTTATATTGAGACAAGATATTGAAAAAAAAGAATGACACCGTTCCAGACGATTTGCCTTAATACAACAATGGTGGAAGGTCTGCCTTGAAGCTGATTGTACAACGATACAAATTGGTTAGATCATCGAAAGCCTAAACATGTACCTGGACGATAATTCAAGCTGTGGTTTGTGTTGGCATTGAAGCATTGGTAGTGATGTAACGCTTGACACTCCGATCTACCATATCGGCATTATTTCAATTAAAACGTCACTTTCATGAATCGATATTGTTTTCAACCTTCATAATTTCAGTTAGGGTTGTTGGACTCTCCGCTTTTTTGATCCTCATCTTCGTCACGTTTTAGGGAGGAGTGAGGGACGGATGAGTAACAGACATTTCCTCATTTCCTCTAAACTGTGGATACGCTACCGTCTTTAGGACGTACTCTCAAAAACGTTTCTGAAACTAAAAAACATGCGTGTGTCTTTGTGTACGTACTTTAGTGTCCTTAATCGTTGTTCTAACAACTGCAACATTTATAATCCTAAAAAACATTTGGCTGTTTTATAATGAAAAAGATGAAATGGACAAACATCCAAGCAATACGTTTCAGCAAAATAAGAATAACAAATAACAAGAATGATGGAAAGAAAAGACTTTGAATAAGCTACGAATAGTAAAACCAAATGTAGAAAAGTGGTTTTGATGTTGTAAACAGTCAAGAAGAAGGAAAGTGATTCTTCTTCGCTTCTCGGGTAGAGCACTGCTGGCCTTACACAGTAATACAAATTTTAAGTTACGCCAAATAATTTTAAGTATTAGATATATTTTTTCACGTCTGTTCTAAAGACGTAATTATGTCAAAATTACAAACATAATAATTCCACAATCTCTTGCCGAGGGACATACCAATCAAAAGGACTAAAACATTTTGTTTTCTATTATTTATTGATATTTACAACTGTATTGTACAACACATCTAGTAAATAGGCTAGAAGAAAATAGTCATGAAAAAGACATGTAGAGAAGCTTCCATTGGGAAGCATTCTAAAAAATTTCATAACTGGAAGGTCTCGAGGCCATCTTATTTTAAGACGCCTCGGAGGATTATCAGAAATTGGAGTGAAAGATAGGATTGAAACTAGAGGATTAGAATGGGAGTAGAATTTGTCATGAAAGGAATGATATGTGGTTCGGGCCAAATCAGCAACATACGGATCATTAAGGTCTTTAGGGATCAGTTTATTAGTTACAAAATATGGAGTATTGAGGATTTTACGAAGGATTTTGGATTAAAGAGATTGGATACGGGAGGAATTTGATGGTTTAGTAGTGTCCCAGAGCTCTACCCCGTAAGTCCATATAGGCCGTATGATAGCCATGTAGATGAGCCTTTTGTAGTTAAGAGGAAGATTAGAAAGTTTGTCTAGTAAGTGTTGGAGTAGCCGAAAACAGTTCACGACCAAGGGCAAGGGTAAAGATAATTTGGTGGGATTCGTTGGAATTTATTTTAATTCTCCAATTCTGACACCATACCTCAAGTACTAAAACTAAAACTAATTACACTCTGAAAGTAACTTAAGAAGTTGTGTATTAATTTAAATACATAAATGATACATATGAGAACACATTATACATTTTTTTTCCAAAATTTAGAATCATACGCATTTTACCTTCACTTACCTATGTATCAAATCTATGGTAAGGGAAAATACTGTGCTCGTAAAAATTTTCTGACTCCAATTTTCGACTGAGACGGAGGATACCCTGAGTCCAAATAATCAAGTCGAGCGAAAAGGTCAGTGAGAGTGTGGTAAGTCTCGCACGATAACGAAAAGTGGTACGAAACTAAAACTTCACATTTAGGACAATTAAATGCTCGAGATGTAATACCAACTTTTTTCACCGAAATCGGATCATTGAAGAGCTACTTAATATTTTCGGGGAGTGAAACAGAGTGAAAGTAGTGTGTTGAGAACACCAGTTTTTGTTTTTTCTTTTGTTGTTTTTTTAGATAGTCCTGATTAACTTCCTATGAAGCAAAATTTGATAAAATAAATTTTCAATACTGCTAGAAAATAATTGAGCAAACAATTTGAGTAAATAATAATAAACATATTTATCAATACTTCATATACAGGAGATATGATTAGTAGCTTAATGATATCAATATATCGAGGCGTACTTTTGAACACGTAGAAAAATTCAAGTATTTAGGTTCAATGATAACAAGGAAAAATGAAATCCAGAAAGAAATAAAGTCCCGGTTAAAGGTGGGAAATGCGTATTATTATTTAGTTGCTAAATTACTTACCTCGCGGCTTCTGTCTAAAAACTTAAAGGTTCGAATTTATAAAACTATCATTCTTCCGACAGTTCTTTACGGATGTGAAACGTGGCCGCTTACTTTGAAGGATTAACAACAGCTTAAGCTTTTCGAAAATAAGGTACTGCGTATAATATTTGGTCCGAAGAGAGATGAGGCCATTGCAGAGTTTAGAAGGTTGCATAACGCGGAATTGCGGAACTTGTATTCTGTGAATATAATTGAGTTGATAGCATCGCGGAGATTCAAATAGAGTTGTTGGGCTCGGTAAGGAACGGATTCCGAGAAAGTTGATATTCGCTGAACCGACTGGTAGGCGTCCGAAAGGTAGGCCGAAGCGTCAATGAGAGGATTGCATTAAGGCTGATCTCGGGTGCTTGGGTTTGACTGGCGAAAATTAGACGAGTCTGTGCAGGCGAAGTTTGGTGATATCGGCATCGAACCTTCGTGTTCGGTAAGCCTATTATTATTATATACAGGGGAGAAATATTATATCTTAATTTCCGGTAATAGGTTATCTAACGAAAGTTATTATAAATAAACAATAGTTTTGCCAACAGTGACGAGAGGCGGAACTGGAGTAATGCCCTTCTCCATTGTTCGACGATTTGTGTTATCCCCGTCATCTTGAGGTCGGGAGAGGCCTTAAACTTGGCCTCCTGGAGCGACCCATATCGCCTGATTGAGGTCTAGATACCTCTTGCGATTGGTCCTTCGTCTCAGAGGTTGCCACAGTGTCTTCGGGAATACGGCGAGTGTATTAATGACTTTAGAGTCTCGGTAATAATAACAAACCATCCTAGTTGATGAGGAGAAGAGGAAAATTTTAAAACAAGAAGTAAAATAGCAAGACGAAATACCGCAGTAATTTGTTAGTCTTGATGCATCCATTTTTTATAGTGAAAGGGAGGTGATCGAAGGTTACGTTTTGTAAACTCTAAAAAAAAAAACAGAGCCAATTCGAGTCCGGCCAGACCAGGATGAAATTTATTTCTTGGCGATCCAATAGAAAAATCTTCACCTTCCCACTCAAGTTATAAAAGGTCCCTCCCTCACTTCCTCACTTATAGGATAATGGTTACTTGAGAAAGTATGTTAAGCACCAGAAAAAACGCTGCTAATTATTACACAATGGTTTATTATTTCCAAATAACAATATTGGGGTATAACTGTTTATATAGCTGTTGATAGACAATTAAGTAATATGAAAAGCAATCATTCAAAGGTAAATACTATTTCACTATTGCTGAATTCAAAACTCAATATCTCAGCTAGCTGTAAACCAATTTCAATTATTCTTTTTTCATTTTGTTGAAAATTCAATTCTCTTTCAAAATGTTTGTATTTATTTATAAGGATAAATGGATTTTTTTTATTCATTATTCGAATTCTACGCATCTTGAAATGTAAGCTCTCAAATTTTGAGGGGATAATTTTTTTTTTTTGGTCAATTACAAAGGTTCTTTATTGAAAACAAACCAAAATGAACAAATAAAAAATGCATAGCAATACTATATGAAGAAATGTTTATTACTTTCACTTACCTATATATGAAGTATTCAGTAAGGGAAAGTATTGCGAATTCCAATTTTCTTAATTCCGAGGGAAATACAAGTTTTAGGGTCCCTTGAGTCCAAATAACAAAGTCGCACGAAAAGGTCTGTGTGTGTGTGTTGTAGGTCAAACAGCAAAACAATAAGATGTATAAAACTGAAATATCATATTTTAGGAACCACATGCCCGAGATGTTACAGCACCTTTTTCATCAAAATCTGCCATCCACAAGAGCCAACTTTATTTCTAGCAGTTTGTACCTTTTTACGAATTTCTAAAAAACGACTCTAACAATTTTAATTAAACACGTTTTATCAATCTAAAATTGAATAGGCTTCGATATGATGTAAGTTTCATTCTGATTTAAATAGTCTAACACGGCTTTGATGCCGATATTTCAAATATTCTTCCCCTAAAGTACCTTTAATTTTGTAGATTAAAAAAAAAAATGGAACATCATCTTATTAGCAATGATAAATAATGGGCGAATATGCAAGCTGAGCGAATTTGAAAAACAACTAAACGAGAAAAGGGCAAACATATTTTTTTATGCAATTTTTGTGTTTTTGAACTTAAGAACAGCAATACACATGTATAATATACCGTTGGAATGCTAAAGATTTTAGAAAAAATATACATATTATTGTAAAAGTTAATTGAGAGTGATGAAAAGCCGATAAAACAAACTGATTGTCGTAGATAATAATATGATAGATTATTTAATAAAACACATGTTTCTATTAAAATCCAATTTAAATAATTCTTTAACAATTTATTTTCGTTGTTTAAAAATTTATATATTATTAAATTTATTTATTTAAAAAGCGTGTGTTGCGCGCACCAGATATTTTTTTTTATAATGAATTTATAAGTCTGAACGTCCGGTTTCAACGAATCAGTATGCAGTACACCATACAATAATTTGAGTACAAGAATACATTATAATCCGGCCAAGGATCTCATATGCCCGAGATGTTACAGCAACTTTTTCATCAAAATCTGCTATCCACAATATGACTTTCAATACTCCTCATTAATGTTTATTATAATCATATTCAAAACAATTTCGTCTAATTATTCAATTAATGTGAATTTAGATTAGATTAGATTAATATTTTTATTTTTCAATATTTACAAGTGGCCACATGCCTCAAACTTTATACATTTTGTGTTAATTGCACCGATTACATGAACGTTTACATATTTACAGGGGTTAATGCTTATTGTAGCCTAAGTTACGTTTAGAACAGTAGGAAAAACCTAAACAATAAAAAAAAAAATTAAAGTAAAAACAAAACAATTAAAATAAAACAAAATAAATTATAGTACAAAACAAAACTACCTAAAAACGAACCAACGGTAATCAACGGTAGTTGTAAATCCGTTAAGATGGTTGTGATACGCGTGTAACGAGCATAATTATTTATAGTAGAAGATCCGAACTTGAAACGATCTGCACCGAGCTGATAATTGAATGAAACATATTTTATATCAAATTTAGTATATTAGGAAATATGTTAAGAATGGGTTGCCTAAAAAAATCCTGGACAGACTATTTTTAATTATTTTAAAAAAAATTATTCTTAATTAAATGTTGCAACATCATGATAATAAGAAAACTTTTACCCTGTAATTTGGTATTTGTGTAAAAAATGGTCCTGTAATTTTATATGAGATATCAAACTTTCTTATATTCAATGTCCGATTACGTGCGGCTGTAATGTCGGATCCTTTATTATTACAAGCTTTACTCAACTCGGATCTCTCTGTCACGCATTTCCAATCGCGTTAAAATCTTTAAAATTCGGCAACCCAGATTAGGACCAAGTTTTTAGCAGGCAACCCTATATCAATGTGTTTGAAATAAAACAACGCTTATATAATTTTTTTTCTATTATCAAGCCGGTGCAGATAACTGATATCGACATACCCGCTTTTACCTGACAAACGATAGTTTGTCCAAGAAAAGATTAGGCAACCCAAAGGCTGCACATTCTATACCTTGATACTTATAGGGTATAAGTCAGGGTAAACGTTTTCTTATTATCGTGATGTTGCAACATTTAATTAAAAATATTTGTTTTTAAATAATTAAAAATAGTCTGTCCAGGATTTTTTTAGGCAACCCATTCTTAACATATTTTCTAATATACTAAAGGGCCTAGCCGGATAAGCATGTGAAATCTGCCCCCGCGTGTATTTGAACCAAATTTATACCATTGAGTCACACCTATGAGAAACAACCTTACGCAAATTTTTAGCCCCTTAATCCTAACGGGGGGGGGGGGAAGTTATGGAGGGGGGAAGATAAAACAAAAAAAATTGTTTTCTCCTGAACTGCTCAACTGATTTTCACGAAAAAAATATATGTTATGGATTTTATAAATAGGTTTCAAAAAATATTTTTTTAAATTTTTTTCCACGAAAATGTTGGTCCCAAAAAATTTTTGAATTTTTCAAAAAAATATTTTTTGGTTATGATGGTTTGGTACACCTCCAATTTTTCGCTATTTTATTTCATTATAGGGTCCTCCATAACATATATTTTTTTCAATTTTATCGGAAGTGTACCCCATGGTGAAAAATAAAAAAAACAAATTTTTCTCCTGAACGAATCAACCGACTTTCACGAAAAAAATATATGGTAATGGTTTTCTAATAGAGTTTCAAAAAACATTTTTTTGAATATTTTATTTCGAAAACGTGAGTCAAAATTTTTATTTTTAATTTTTCAAAAATAAATTTTAAATTATGTTAGATTAGTACACCAACATTTTTTTACTAATTTGATTCATTGGAGGGTCCTG
Source organism: Piezodorus guildinii (assembly GCA_023052935.1). Taxonomy (NCBI): domain Eukaryota; kingdom Metazoa; phylum Arthropoda; class Insecta; order Hemiptera; family Pentatomidae; genus Piezodorus; species Piezodorus guildinii. The sequence goes on along the minus strand of CM041293.1, from coordinate 160,983,652 downwards.
CGCAGTATATTTTTTTTTTCAAGTTGGTCTAAAATGTACCCAATAAGGAAAAATAAAAAAAACAGCATTTTTTCAACTCTCTGAGGTCACGCATGAAGAGCTCTATCCCTAGCTGTGGGATCGGAATGTCATTAGATATCACTTACACACTATGCACATACATACTATTTATTATACCTATTATTATAAATATCTTATATTGGATCGAATATATGTATTTTTCTTGTATCTAGTTAATTTTTCTTACTTGGATAACTACTACACAGCACTATATGCTATATTTATATAAAACGTAACTAAAAAGATTTTTTTAATATATATTTTTTCATATTATTATATGTTAAATAATCAAAAAAGTTAACAGTCGACAGGCTTTTTGTCGAACACTTCATGCAAGTCTGTCATCATAACTTTTTTGATTAACATATAATAATATGAAAAAATATATATTAAAAAAATCTTTTTAGTTACGTTTTATATATATAGCATATAGTGATGTGTAGTAGTTATCCAAGAAAAAAAAATTAACTAAATGCAAACAAAAATAAATATATTCGATCCAATATAAGATATTTATAATAATAGATATAATAAATAGTAAGTATGTGCATAGTGTGTAAGTGATATCTAATGGCATTACGATCCCACAGCTAGGGATAGAGCTCTTCATGCGTGACCTCAGAGAGCTGAAAAAATGCTGTTTTTTTTATTTTTCCTTATTGGGTACATTTTAGACCAACTTGAAAAAAAAATATATTGCGCAGGACCCTCCAATGAATCAAATTAGTAAAAAATTGTTGGTGTACTAATCTAACATAATTTAAAATTTATTTTTGAAAAATTAAAAATAAAAATTTTGACTCACGTTTTCGAAATAAAAAATTCAAAAAAATGTTTTTTGAAACACTATTAGAAAACCATTACCATATATTTTTTTCGTGAAAGTCGGTTGATTCGTTCAGGAGAAAAATTTGTTTTTTTTATTTTTCACTATGGGGTACACTTCCGATAAAATAAAAAAAAATATATGTTATGGAGGACCCTATAATGAAATAAAGTAGCGAAAAATTGGAGGTGTACCAAACCATCATAACCAAAAAATATTTTTTTGAAAAATTCAAAAATTTTTTGGGACCAACATTTTCGTAGAAAAAAATTTAAAAAAATATTTTTTGAAACCTATTTATAAAATCCATAACATATATTTTTTTCGTGAAAATCAGTTGAGCAGTTCAGGAGAAAACAATTTTTTTTGTTTTATCTTCCCCCCTCCATAACTTCCCCCCGTTAGGATTAAGGGGCTAAAAATTTGCGTAAGGTTGTTTCTCATAGGTATGACTCAATGGTATAAATTTGGTTCAAATACACGCGGGGGCAGATTTCACATGCTTATCCGGCTAGGCCCTTTGTTATAAAATATTTCATTCTATTATCGGCTCGGTGCAGATCGTTTCAAGTTCGGATCTTAGACTAGTATGATTCTCATGCATGTGTTCTGCACCACCTCCATTTTTAGATAATTGGAATGGCAAGTGTAACTCCAGACTCAATATGGGACGGATGACAGTTTTGTAAAGAATTAGTTTGTTTTTTGGTGATAATTTTGAATACGTATTGAAGTATGGGCTAATTTTATTGATAATATTTTTGGCTCTGTAGCATTTATTATGTATGTGTTTTGGAACGTCCATTTCCAATCCTAAGTAATTTATAGACTGGGCCCAGGAGATTATTATTCTATTCATAACTATATTTTTTGTAACGGACGGCCTTCTTTTTGTGAAAATTATCGCTTGAGTTTTCTGAACATTAAGATGTATAAATAGCCGTATCATCGGCGTACAGGGATCGTTCTACTGATGAGTGTGAGAGGAGGTCAGAGATGTACAGATTAAAAAGGATGGAGGAAAGGCAACAGCCCTGACGAAGATCAGCTGTTAAGTTATGGTTTGAAGACCTGGAATTCTTGATGGTGATGAAGAATATTGTTGAGACAGGATGCAAGGAGATCGATAATGTATGGCGGAAAGTTGAAAACAATTAATTTGTGAATGAGACCCTTGTGTCATACCTTGTCGAAAGCTTTTTCTACGTCAAGAATAACCATACCAGTATGTTTCTTGTATTGTATCCTTGCATAATGTAGTCAGTAAGTCGGGTTAGTAGTGCTACTCTTGAGTGTTTGGCTCTGAATCCGAACTGTTCCGTTGGGGATAAGTTTCGGTTGGTTAATGTGTTTCAGTATTCTGGTTAAATGGAGTTTTTCAAATATCTTAGCTGTTATGTTTAGGAGACTGAGAGGTCTATAATTGCCAGTTTCTGTGGGATAATGTGAATTAATTCACACCAAACATAGTTGTGGATGGAAATAATGATTATCATGAATACCTATCATATTTTAATACGAAAATAGGCTCTAAACTATGGAATCAGACCCCAGCGGGCCTGAAATTATGAACTAAGAAACTATCAACAGCTTTTTAAAAATTTTAATGAACTAGATGAAGATAATCCTTTGTTAATTTCAGAAGATCGATTATTTGTTTTCTTTAGAACAGAGAATGATTCCTTCTTAAGTTGTTTTAAATGGTTATCTTTACCATCCCTATTCAGTTGAACGAAATTTATTTATCTCAGTTGTCAAAGTGGTTAGTTTCGAAAAAAATAAATAAATAATTTATTGATTATCATATGGTGTTTACCAAGCACAAAAGTTAGATTCTGTTCATTACCTAGGACTGATACTCGATCGAAGTATGACTTGGGGCCGACGTGTCAAGATGACAAGACAGATTCTCAACCACCGACTGAAAGTACTATATTCATTTTTATCTAAATCTTCAAAATTAAAAATTAGACAGAAACTGAATACATACACATACCTACGTAAGCCAATATGGACTTACGCTTCATAGATTTTTGGTTCAGCAAAAAATACTCACATATAAAAAAACTGCAATAATTTCAATCCAAAATTTTAAGACTCATAACGACAGCTCCTTGGTACGTAAACAACAGGACCCTACATACAGACTTACAACAACCAACAGTTGACCAACATATACGAACACTCTATTCTCGTTTTCACTGTAAAAGTGACAGACACGACGATAGGCTGATTAACGACATGTTAATAGCTGAAATGCCTGTCAGAAGAAGGCTAAAGAGAAGTTGGATGGGAGACCAACTCTGCTAAATTAAAGCCTCAGAAGGGGTGCTGCTGGGCACTTTCCTTTCCCATGCCTGATCTCAATTTGTACAGCACATTTGCTGATTGTCAGATACATTCTGACAGGCGTGAATATAGATATGAAGAGAGAAAAAAAAATTGTTAGACGATACTTGAAATCTTAATTAATATTACCATTTACGAATCTTTACCTTTTATTTTGAATATTTAAGGAAACAAAGTTCAATGATTAATACAAAATTTGGTTGAGAGTGTTTTTACCATTTTTTTTAACTCAATGAGCGCCTGGACAAACAGCATAGGGAACCCGCAAAGCGTTCAAATACTGCATACAGTATCTTGTCAGTTTCGAAGGGGACTATTATCAAAACTAGATAATAGTTTTAATAGATAATAATAGCACTTTCCAACGTGCTCAATAACAATTCAAGAAAAAACAAAACTGTGGCAACCTATTTTTTTAAAAATAAATCACTTATATTTCAATAGAATAAGTAATAAAAATTATAATGAATAAAAAGGAAACCTAATGGGATGAAAATCTCAAAAACAATGGAGACCAGATAAGAAATAATTGTTAGATAAAAAGGATGGATTAGAAACTTGTCTTTCAAAGAGATTAGTGTGGGTTTTATGATTCTTTTCTTTTATTCCCAATGAAATACTCAGCAATAGCCATCATGGAAGGTTTCTGATTATCAATTATAGAGAGCCTGTTTTATTTTTTAACAGTAGACTGACAAACAAGATGGGTGAATTCGGCTGGATTGACTACACAGTATTTGGAGCACTATTGGTAGTAAGTGCAGGAATTGGAGTTGGAACATGCAAAGATCAGAGTAAGTCAGCAAATCAGTTCCTGACTGCAGGAGGAAAAATGGGTTGTGTTCCTGTAGCGCTTTCTATGCTTGCGAGGTGATAACATTATTTTTATTCTAATCTTCTAAAAATCATCAACAGCTGAATGATTATAAATAATTAAGAGCCAATGAATAATTCACCAAACTTTCTGTGTTTTGTTTTTCTAGTTTTCTATCATCAATAACACTGATTGGTCAACCAGCGGAGGTATATCTGTATGGAGGTCAACAATGGTTGTTTGGAATGGCAACTTTCTTCATAATACCAATAGTTGGTTACATAATTGTACCCTTCTTTAGAGGGAAGAATTACTGTTCAGCATATCAGGTATTCTTATTAAGGCATACAATGACATGAATTACAGATACATTTTAAATTATGTTCACTCTCATTGGATCAGAAACTCAGTTTTATTTCTATATTATTTACATGATAGACCTTAAAATCTTCTATCCCTTCTTCCCAATATTCTAATTTTCTTCCTTGTTTATTATCATACAATAAATTATTATTATTAACAAAAACTAAATGAACTGAGCTTTGAGTATTCACTAAATCATTGAATTCCTCTAATAGTATCCTAATCCTTACTGTTAGGGAGAGGGGCGACAGCACAATTGCTCGCAGCCTCAACCTGTTAATTACGAGTCGTCGAATCCCTATTATTTATCTAGGTTTCTTTGAGGGTTTTTATAAAATAACCATCGTTGTTATACATATATATTGAGAGAAAAAAAAAACAAATAAAAATCAACTTCTAGATAAAACACAAAAGAGTACTTATAGTCTCTTCTGGTGACGATTGCAAAAGCGGCATTGAGGGCGAGAGCGACGATGTTGGCAACAGTAAATGCAATGACCAGCCTCTCCTTTAACTCTCAGAGCACTGCCTCCCGAGGGGTCACTAACACTAAATCTCTTTAACATAAACAGAGCCCTTCTCCCTTGCATCTTAATTTAATATTAACGAAATATTTACAATAAAATTAATGTTTTTAAATTAGTATTTTCCATTCTTAACTCTTGCAATCTAAAATCTTTCCTTATGTTTCTTACTTTGTCACTATAAAATCATTCACATTGACCTTCATATTTCATTTATTTATTCCTGATTTGGTCTGTACTAAGCACTTTTACTTCCAAGGCCAACTCCTTTACCAATCAAATTCATAAATTTTAAGCCATTATCTCACATTTAGCTGTTGTATTTTTCATTAATACAGTTATGAAATTCAATATATAAATTTTAAATAATAATAAATACTAAATCAGGAATTAAACATACCAAACCCTTCTTCTTCTTTCTCTTCTTCCTTTCTGCCTCTTAGTAGCATGGGAGTAACCCATACCAATACCATCATTTATTATACATCTTGGTTTTAGTATGAAATTTATTGCTAATATGAAAATAGCTTACCAAGATTTTACATACAAATTTTCTTTCATTAAAATGTTCATTTTCAGTACTTTGGAGAGAGATTTGACCGAAGACTGCAAATGTTGGCCTCAATTCTATTCACATTTCAAATGGTATGCATTTAAATAATTATGGTTTTTATAGTTGACTTATATTATATTCAGTGTGTTCAATGACTTTTCATTCATTTAATCAGATTGTGTACCTTGCCCTGGTTCTCTATGCTCCTGCTTTAGCGATGAATCAAGGTATTTATCATAATTGTTTTATAATTCTCTTAATAATTACATGCTTTAAATCCTAAGATGCTTATCATTAAAGTTTTATATAAAAAATTCATTTTATTATTTTCTTTTTTCTCTTTTTTTAGTGACAGGACTGAATACAATGTTAGTCGTTTCGATTATGTATGGCGTTTGCATCTTCTACACAACTATAGTAAGTTGTTTGTTAAATATGGATATCATAAAGATAAGTTTGTGATTTTTGATTAGTTGTGATATTCTTTATTATGAATTTGATCATTCATCAAACTAGAAATTAGCTTCTCCATTGTGTTGGTTTTCTTTAGTTCTCTTAGGAATCGGTTTTTAATACCCTAGATTAAAGTGGGCAGAGCTCCGTTGCTTCAGAACATTGGCAATAGGGATTGCAATCTGGATCCAGTAATCTGGCGGATCTGGCATCATCAAAAGTTAACCGGATCCGGCAGTAATATACCGCATCCAATTATAGAAATTTTTGGCCAAAATTGTGCAGTTTAATGAGTAAGTGCTATAAATGCGTTACATTTGGTGTACATGTGTGGTGGTGTCGTTCGACGCCAAATTGCATCACACCATCCGTTCAGTTCTGCGTCATTCGTTCGTATCGCGCGAGACAATACATGTGTTTTTTGTCAGTGCTTTGCCTAAATTTAAGTAAATAGATATTTACCCGAGCTATAGAAATCGCTCACTTAAGTACTGAATTATATGAAATACTGCATACAAATATATTGAAATCTAGGAAGACTACGTTACTGCTCACATCTTCCTAAATTTCACTTTCTCAGATAGTTCAATTAATTTATTAACTTACTTTATAAAATCTCATATAATTAACCTTGCATAATTAACTCAGATGGGAATTGTGATTACAATAATACTAAATTATTTGAGAATGATAACAAATAAGTCTTATTTATGAAAGATACCATCATCATTTGATGAATATGTCTAATGAATGGCATTATAATCACAATAATGAGCTTGTATTATAAGTATAACTCTTAAATTATTTTACCGACAATATATGTTTTTCAAATAGTATTTAAGTACTAATTACTTAAGTATACATTCTCAAAAATCAATTTTGATTTTGTTAAAAGTGTCGTAGAAAAACAGTCTTTATTTTCAGCAAATAATCATCAATAGCAGACTGTTTCAATAGCCATTGAAATTTTACTAGTTATCTAAACTACTAAATTTTAATTTTTTGCTCCATATCTAATCCTAACATAACTTTTATTTTATAAACTTCCTATTATGAGTATAAGTATACTCAAATAACTCATCAACAGTTAATCTTGGACTGAAAAGTGAAAATCAACCTGATTTTGTCGATCCATCCGGATTGATGAAATTCGGGACCAGAAGGCAATCCCTGATTGGCAATGAATACATGAAAGACCCGTAAAACCCGTCTCCAGTTGGCCCGCTGCTTAGGCTCAGGGTTTATAAGTGGCATGTTACTGGAAATTAGTACAGAACCCATCCTGCCAATAGGAAAGTACTTCATGAGGTTAAGTGAGAGTAATTACCCATCTTACATCCCATTCCCCTGTTATGCCTTTTTTTTTCAATTCATGGGCCATATAATCTGGAGATTCCCAGATAGACCTGCTATCTTTCTTAATTTTAAACTTGAAATCATTTCCCAACAAAAGAATGATACAATATCCACTTCCAGCTATATCTTCTACCACCTCAAGAGGCTTTGACCTTTTCACTGAATTGATGCCATTCTGCTATAGGCTTCAGAGATTGCATAGCATATTAAGTACATTCACACCTTCGTAGATTATCATGGCTAAGGATATTTGAGATCACAAAGGGGTACACCCTGCATCGAAACCGTTCATGGATAGACCACCTTATTCCTTAAGCAGTCCAAGGGAGGAGGCACGATGATGTTTCTTTTTATCTACAATATAAGGTAGATGACCACTACAATCCGACAATTTATTCTTTTTTTCATGCCACAACACCACCTAATAGTCTTCCAGCAGAACTGCTTCCTATTAAAAATCTTTCATTATTCTTCCTATTTCCTCATAGAATCATTTACCTGTATTTTTCATAGTTTTTCCTCTCCCTCTTTTAAATATTATTAAACACTGGTCAGAAATTTATGTCTTTAACTACTTTATCTATCCTACCAATTAAAAAAAAAAAAAAAATTAATTTATGGAACACCTTTTGCTTGTAATAATGACACGATAAATATAATAATAATAACGGGCCTGCAGAAACCGGAGGTTCGATGCCGATACCACCAAATTCCGCCTATACAGACTCGTGCAATGATCACCGTTCAAGCCCGAGCCCCCGAGTTCAGCCTTAACGCAACCCTCCCATCGATGCTTTGGCCTACCTTTCGGACGACTACCAGTCGGTTCAGCAACACCAACTTTCTCGGAATCCGTTCCTCACCGAAGCACAACAACTATACTTGCCCATTTGAGTCTCCACTATGCTATCAAATCAATTATATTCACAGGGTACAAGCTCCGCAATGCCGTGTTGTGCAACCTTCTAAACTCCCCAGTGGCCTCATCTCTTTTCAGACCAAATATTTTACGCAGTACCTTATTTTCGAAGACTTTATTTCCTTTTCTTTCTTCCTACGTTTAAAGGGATTGATTAAAGGTATGTAATTTGTTTTATAACAATGTAAACTAATGTTGATTATGTTTTAATTTTAAAATAAATGATGTTAGAATCCTTGAAAATGGCATAGGCTGAAACGTAGAGAGAAAGAAAAAGGAGTTGAGTGAAAATGGATCATTTTATTCAAAAGAACCTAGCAAAATATATTATTTGAAGTGAACGTGTTTATGATAAAAATTATTTATTATTTATTCATTTCATAAATAATAAAGTTAGTTTATAATATATGTCTTATAAGACATTGATTGTTTAAATACTTAAATAAATATTACTTTAATACTTACCACTCTAATACTTACTGAGCAGTAAGAAGTTATAAACATTTTTAATTTTTTAGGGTGGCATGAGAGGAGTGGTCTGGATAGATTCATTCCAAATAATAGTGCTTTTTGTAGCCATGTTTGCAGTACTTTTAAAAGGAACTATCGATATTGGAGGTGTATCAGTAATTTGGGAAAGGAGTAAAGAATTCAATAGAACAAATTTTTTCAAGTGAGTGTCAAAAAATCACCAATATTATAAAAATGATTAATGATATATTGTAATGGGGCTATAATTTTTTGGATTTTAAAAATAGTAAATAATCTTCACAAACAAAAAAAAAAAAAATAATAAAGAAAGAACCATCAAGAACACTAAGAGAAGGGTGCCAATAAAAATGTATGACACATTCAGTGCCAGGTCAAGCATATTAATATTATTCACTGATACCATGATAGTAGTGACAGAAAACATGCATGATATGGATAAAAACCAATCCTCAGGTATTTGTGAGGAACACAATTTTGGAGATTTTTATCACCATCAGATAATATGTTTTTAAATTAATTCATTAATATTAAATTTAATAAAACCTTATTATTATTTAATTAGCATGTGAATGTCGATGATTAAGATTTATCATTTTGCCAATGTTAATGTACGCTTTATGTACTGCTAATCCAGTCCTACCCTATTAGCAAAGTTGTAGAGTTTCAGTCAGAGTTCTTCTTTTAGTCAGTAGCTAAATCAATCCAAATGGTGAAAATAACAGCTATGTCATTTTTAGCTGACCATAAAACATAGTCAATAAACAAGTATTAAAATATTCAACAAGAATGAAGACCACTGAACAAAACATTTTATGAAGAAACTAAAACTTTTTATCAACAAGACTAAATAGATGCTGTAGTAGACACAATGTCTTCTTTTATTTAATTACTTTTTCACGATCAAACCAGAGATGGATTAATTAGGAGATAACTATATATTATGCACATATTAGTAATTTAGAATTAAACAGAGCGATTGTCTGTTTGAATTTTAGCTTCAGCTTTGATATGACAGAGAGATACACATTTTGGTCATCATTTGTTGGTTCTGGATTTTTACATATGTCTATATATGGAGGAAATCAATTGCAAATTCAGAGGTTTCTCACTGTCTCATCAGTGAAAGAGGCGAGAAAGTAAGCATAAAATGTTTTTCATCAATATATACTTGAATATTTTCCTAAACATGAGTTTGTGAATAAATAAAATATTTTACTATGGATAAATAAAACTGATGATGAACAGAACATTTTACTAATTATAACAATTTCGATTACAGAATGTTATGGTTAAACACTGTTGGATGGACTTTAGTTGTCTTCATGTGCGTCTATGCAGGATTATTAATTTTTGCTTCTTACTGCTATTGTGATCCTCTGCTAACCAATGTAAGTCAGAAAGCAATTTTTTGAAAATTAAACGATCTTCTGAAATTCATCGCAAATAAAAAAAAAAATGACTAAAATATGAACTTTGATTTCAGAGGATCAGCACACCAGATCAATTATTCCCTCTTTATGTAATGGAAACACTAAAAATTTATCCTGGATTTCCAGGACTTTTCTTGTGTGGTATATTTAGTGCTGGTCTCAGGTAATTATGAAGGGTTCATATTATCTATTAAATTAATCAATTTTTGAAAGGATTTTCATAAATATAACTTGTTTTCTGATTCTTCTATTTCAGCACCGTATCCACTGGCGTTAATTCACTAGCAGCTATTTGGTTCGCAGAGCTTGATGGTACAGAATTCAAGAAAAATCTTTCTGAGTCAAGCTCAGGCTTAGTTGTAAAATAATGGCACTTGGCTTTGGTATCCTCTCATACATTACGGTATTCGCTGTTCCATATATGGGTGGATTAGTAGAGGTGAGTTTTTTAATTAGATTATAATATTTGTTTTTACTTTCATTAACGTTTATATGCAAAATATAGCAAGAGAAAGTATTGTTATTTTTTAAGGAAATAAATATTTCCTAAATCAAAATCTTAAGGAATATATATATATATACATAATAAAGGAAAGTATATAAATATTTCCTAGTAAATAAATATTTCCTAAATCAAAATCTTAAGGAACATATATATTCTCCTACTTTCCTTTCTTATATATATATATATATATATATATATATATATATATATATATATATACATATATGAGGATTTTTTTTTGAGCAATAAGAACATTAATAAATCTTTTTTTTTTTTTTTCTGGCACGACAGGCCATGTAGGCCCTTGGCCACGTGCTGTATTCTGTTGGGAGAATACACTCACGCTTCTTGATGAAAGTTTATAGGGTAGGGTCATCAATACCTACGCCTATTCTTGTGAGTGGCCACCAGTTGGCTGACGGGTCTCACATATCTGGGGGAAAGGCTAAGAGTGAATCCCCATTAATTTGTATGTTTGAAATAACTAACACACTAGCCACTCAGCCACGGGCTCCCCGAACATTAATAAATGTATAATAAAATGTTGCAAAGCTTGAGGTTTTAGAAAAAATATTATCTAGCATATAAAATTCATCAAAGGTTAAAGAATTACAAAATCCGTTTAAATTTTAGTGATTGTTGTAAGTAACGATTTCCATTTTTATATTATTTAGTATATTAATATTTCAATGGAAACTCAATGTTAATTTTTTAAATATGTTTCAAGCAAAATTTTAAGTACAAACTATGAGTAGCATACACCAGTTAAAAACTGTTTCATTTGAAAAATATTACAAAATAATAAAATTAGAGAGCTCATTACAAAATTGCTATAATTATAGAGCTAAAAGCATAATATTTTATGAACTGCATTGAAATAAAATTTTGGACGTAACGCGATTCTTCGACAAAATAACTAACCATCATTTACCTAATTTTTGTTTAAGTTTCAGTCTGCTCATAACCCACTTCAATACAAGCTGAGTTAATGATAAAGAATTTTTTTATAATTATAAGACCATTTTTTTATTTTTATCCAATAATTAATTTGCTTATGAAGAAACTATTATTTAGAGAGAATTTAGAAACAAAACAAGTCATTTTGGCAAGATGATCAATAAAAGTTTTTAATTCTCATAATTTTAAACCATCATTTTGAGTAGATTATTTTTTATTTGTTCTGAATAACAATTTATTTTAGTAATTGCTAAAAAAAATTTTTTTTTTTCAGCTTGGAGTTTCTTTAACAAGCACGCTGACAGGATCGTTGTTGGGTATTTTTCTGCTGGGAATTCGTTTCCCAAAAGCAAATGCTATGGTTGGTATATATTTCTATTATTGCAATATTTGGACACTTCTATCGAGTATATTAGTTTATGAAATGAATAATTGTCAATACTGAAGTTTTATCTATCATAAACTATTATACTATTCTCTATCACAAATAATATTTTATAAAGAAGTAGTTTTGAAAATATTTGGCCAATGATATTCATTATTCCACTTCATTATTAGGGATTTCAATATATAATAGAACATACTGTCTTAAACTGACAATTAATACAGACATCAATAGCAAAAGAAAACAAATATGTGTAAAAGAAAAGATTTAAACAACAGAAAACAATATCTGAAAGGATGAACTACATTAGTAGATACCAAGCAAAGGATTTTGTTTGAATCTTCTACTTTGAAATGTAATATAAAGCTTCCATAAATTAAACACTCTAAATAGTGTATACAATACACACTGAGGTCTACCAGAAATCTGTACAAATAAATGGATGACCTGGAAACGGACATTAGGTTAAGGAGGCTGAGTTTCTACGGGCCTATCGTGAGGATGAGCCTGAGTAGAATAAATAGAGATCTTTGAAAAAATGTGAGGATATAAAGGGGCCGGAGGATACATTCAGTAGATAAGAACAGAAACAGTGTGGTTGGGGATCTCAAAAAAAAATTGTGTAAATAGAGATGAGTATAGGGAGAAATTAGGGAAGATAAAGGTCCTTGTGGGTGCCAAAGAGGTGAGAAAGGGGAGAGTATGGAGCGAGGAACAGAAAAGAGTCCAGTCTGAAAGAATGAAGAAGAGGTGGGAAGAAAGAAAAAAAGTGGAATGTGTGGGCAAAGTTAGGAGAAAATGATATTTGCGTGGTCTTTAAGGTCGTTTCGAGAAAAAAAAAATACAATACAAAATTCAAGACTTTTCAGATCCATTGAATAACTTGATAAAATGTTGAGAAATTATCATAAACATTCTCATTTCTTGCTCCTTGAGAATTATTTGGGTGGAAATATGGTCACAAAATGCTATTATTGAAATGTTATTAAATTTTCAATCTGGAAACGACAATACAGAACTAAAGTGTTTCTGCGTGCATATTCAGACATGATCAATTTCAGATTAGTCATGTGAGAGGAACAAGTGTGGAATGAAGGCCTTAATCAAATTTGCTACTATTATAATCCAATAATTTGTCCATCTGATAGAGAAATCTTAATGAATTTAAAGTCCAAATCACCTCAGGATAAACATTGCCTTTCGCAAACTTAGCAGGTTTTAGCATCAACAAAGTCACCAACTTTCTTTTAAAGCTACAATGAACATTTTCATAATGATTGTAGTGAAATTCACAAATATGTGTAGATGAGGAAGATGGTTGGGGGTGTGGTCACTAGAGAGAAACACACATTAAAACATATTGCAATTTTAATTGTGTGCCGACGTTTTGGCCTACATTGTGGGCCTTCATCAGGGTTGACTCTGAGACGGTGTCTAAAGAACACTTCTTTAGGCACCGTCCAGTTTCCACCATTTCCACTTCTTTAACACCGTCTCAGAGTCAACCCTGATGAAGGCCCACAATGTAGGCCGAAACGTCGGCACACAATTAAAATTGCAATATGTTTTAATGTGTGTTTCTCTCTAATGACCGCACCCCCAACCATCTTACTCATCTAATTTCTCAAGTGTCAACTAAACTCCATCATTACATATATGTTTAGATAAGTTAAATAATTAAATTAGTTTGAACAGATTTTCTAATGATTATACAGGGAGCAACTGTTGGGCTGGTTGTAAGCGTAGTTTTTCTGAGTTGGATAGCTTTGGGAGAATCATACTCGAGAAGTCTAGGACTGAAAGTTCACCCCCCACTTCCAAGCTCAGTCAGGGATTGTGCTGAGCCTGTTCACATAAATCCGTAAGTAAATAAGCTTATTGTAATTGAATAATATTGAATTGGGTTATTGAATCTAAGTTTGTTTTTAACACTAGATAAGTATTGTAATATATAAGTAACAAACAATCATTTAAAGGATATTTTTAAAGCTTTACTGTTATTATAAATTGATCCTATAAGAATAAGTTTGTTTGTTTATTTAATGTCACTTTATGCTACTGTGGCTAATCGGAAGATGCTACAGTGGGAGTCCTAAATTTTGGATAGGGACCTTTAACGAGTACCTGACATCCCACAGGCTCGAGACCACCTTTTTACATCCTCTCCGAAGGAGTGCATGACTAAGGATTTTTTATTCCCATTAAAAAATCCTTGGACCAACTGCGGGTTTGGAACCCGTGACCTTTGGCATAGAAGGCTGTTATGCTAGCCAACCTGCTACAGGTGATCCCATTCCTATTAGAATATAATAGGGATTATACGTTAAAGGACATTTTAATTAATTTAATTAAAATTTAAAGTTATTTTAATAATTAAATTTGTTAGTCATATTTGAAATAAAAACCAGTATCAAATCTTTGAAATGTTTACATAAAAGGTTAAAAACAACATATTAAATTACAAATATCTTGGGTAGAAAAATTATCACAATCCTAAATTCTCTCTTCTGGAATAAAAAATATTCCATTGAAAATCCAATTAAAGTATTTGTAAATTGAACAAGATTATAAGGGTTAGAAAGATGATGATCAGAGGGAATAATCCTTCTGGTATAACCATTCTGATAAATTTGTTTTTCCATTTTCTTTTTTCTTAGACTGAGATATAGAGAACTAATATCTCTTTTACCGAACTAATTTTGCTTCTCAAATCCTTTAATGAACTATCAGGATATTTGTTATTAATTTATAATGACATTTTTATTAAATATTGGAAAGAAAAAATATATATTGAAAGAAAAAACATCAGCCAATAAATGATAGATTTAACATGGGCCAAAGTGAACTTACCAAGAAAAATAAAAGTGATTATAACTATTTAACTAATTTTCATTATATTTAGCTTTAGCTGTTTATAATTTATTTTAACAGAGCATTTATGTTTCAGAGTGGAAAACCAAGAAGAGGCCTTTGTTTTGTACAGAATCTCTTATACTTGGTACTGTATGTTCGCAGTATTTATTACACTTATATTAGGAAATGTCGTAAGCTATATTTACGCAGCCATTAAGAAGCCTGAAGAAGAAGTTAAGACAAACCAAGAAACTACTGCATCCAATCTTTTGCTCAATGAGAGAGAACTGAAACCTGTTGTGTGGGCCAAAGTATAAACGAAATATTTTTTATAGCATATAAAAACAAGTGTTATCGAGATTTTTATTTGTTTATTGTTACTATTAATTTTTTAGTACCAACTAGAAATACAATTAATAATGTGTTTCATTAAAATATATTAAGCTACTGTAAGATATGATTACTTTGAGGCAAAATATTTTAATTTTCATATTTTTGATTTTCCTGCCTAGCAACAGTAATGATTGCTTGGTTATAGATACATATTAATATCCTTGTTATAATGTATCATTCCAGCCAATCGCATTAGGCAGAAAACTCAAAAAAGTTTCCCACCTGTCACAAAGTAACACCATATTACAGTATTGAAAAAAAAAAAATAAGCATATGTTAATTTTTTATGTGTATACAATTTGTATAAAATTATTTTTATCATTAATGTTGCCTTTTTAACATTTTTAAGGTGCTTTATTGTAATGAGTTCCAAGTGCAATTGTTTATATCTTAAGCTTGCCAGAACATGGATATGGATGTATTGTCAACAAGTTATATCTGGCATGAGTTGAATTGTAAAAAAGACTGTAGATATTAGGAAAGCTAAATGATAGTAAATTGTAGTTAATACTGTTTTACATAGTTTTTAAGAACTTTTATATTGTTTTGTAGATAGTTATTTTTTTAAATAATTAAGTTATATAGATTAAGATAAATTTGTTATTATATATCAGAAATAGATAACTTTTTGTAACATTATATAATTTTGTTATTAATGAGTTTTTTTATTATCGTGAAAAGGATGCTAATGTGATTTATTTAAACTTCTAAACAAATTAGCTAGTGCGAATATTGAACTAAAGGTGATTTTTAACCTTCTTACATTATTGGTTCCTAAGATGGGTATAAATATTAACATTTATGACTCATGAGTTATTTAAAAAAAAGAAAATGGCATTTTTTTTTTTTTCAATTTTTCATTCACTTAGAATATATTATAAATAAACTCTACTTTACGAACATATTTTTTTATTTCAAAACTTACCGAAAAAGAGTAGAACCATGTCTTCTTTTTATGAGATTCTGAATAAACATATTTCTTCGCCAGCTCAGTAGTCTTCTGAATATTGTTTATATCTCTTATATTTTATGTTCTAAAACAATATAAATTATTAATTACAAAGTACTTCCTCCAAAGCATACACTTAGAGAATTATTATGTACAAAGATGATGTACATGCAAGAACAAAATCACTATGTCATCACTTTTTTATTTATTTAACAACTGATATAATTATCTATAATCCCAGAATAATTAACTGCCTCTACTCTCATGCATCATTTGTAAGAAAGTGAACCTAAATCATGAAGGTTACATGTTGCGAATCATAGTAACACCTCAAGAAATCATTGTTTTATACCTTTCAAAGTAGAATCTATTCCTGCAATGTTTATAAAATATTTGCCAAAATGATTTAAACAAAGTCACACAAACTTAATAGCTTATTTTACAAATCCTGCTTAGTAATTGTACTGTGCCTATATGCAAAAAATATTGATGTAAATACTCAAATTTTCTCATGAAAACTATCTGGTTAACATTCAGTCTAATTTGAAATAAATCTAACACATATAAAGCAACCATGTATAGAAATCTTCAAACTAAACTTACCCCCAACCAAGTAAATACTGGACCAATTCAGAAAAAACGATGAGACCCGCCACTGGAAAAGTAAAGAATACAAAATACTGCTACTTCTTAAAAATTACCTTATATAATAGGAGAAATGGTCTTGATTCTCTCCCCTTATGTATCAACTACACCTCCCACAGAACTTAGAAAAAGATTAAAAAATTTCAGGAATTTCTTCAATATGAAGGATTCCTCAACCAAACTTCTGCCCCAGTAGGTCTTACCATCTCTGTCGGCCCATCATGTCCTCCTCCGACAGCCCCCTGCTAGCCATACTCTCTACCACTCTATCCTTCCATCTACTTTCCAATCCATAATTATTTTTGATAACCAATTGTCCCCCATTCATTTCACATGACCTTACCATCTTAGCCTCCTTTCTTCCATCACCTCAAGAATATTGTGCTTTATTTCAATTTTCTCCCTTACAGCGAAGTTTTTTACCCTTTTGATTCTCGACATTCTGGCCGCTCTCCTCCAAAAATCCATCTCTACAGAAAGAAATTTTTTCCATAGGATATGCTGAGGTGCCATGTCTCCGAACCATACAACATTATGTTCTCTACAAAAGCTTTGTATAATAGCTTCTTTGTTTTTATCAACATATTGCTGCTCCAAAGTAATGAGTTGAGCATTCCCACTTGTAATCCTTTTTTGGATTTCTGCCTTCATTCGACCATTATATTTAATTATGGAGCACAAATAACAAAACCTTTCCACTTTGTATTTATTGTACATTGTTGGGTCTGTACTTTCCTCCTTTTCCGTGCACATATATTTGGTTTTGTCATAATTTATTTGGACTCCTCCTTGCTCATACAGGTAAAAGATAAATAAATGAGGTAAATATAGAATTTGATCAATTCATATTGACACAATCTTGGTAATCATGTTGTATGTGAATTTTTGGATGGGGAAGTTTACTAAAGAACCAGTTAAGAGGTTCTAATGTTCTTCTATGGCTTTCTCAATCTAAAAGATTGTTACAGCTCCTTAAGCTTGAACGGTTGGAGAGCATTGTTTTCTTTTGTTTTAAATAAAACAGTTCTCTCTCTAGAGTATTCCAGAAGAACCTAAGCCTAAGCTGGTAGCAGCTTGTGAATCATCTTTCAATGCCAGAATATTTCAGGCTTGCACTTCTCTGGGTAAGCTTTCATAATACTGTACTCATACTGTTCTGTCTATTCTTATCCATCTCCTCCATACAAAACACAAACTGGAGGGACTTATATAAGCTCAAAAGCCTTAGTAGTCCGGAACTTGTGGATTAATTTTATTCAGACTAAGAGGTATATAACACCTGATTGTCGATATTTTAAAGTGATAATGACAACCTCTGGTATGGAAATGATGTGCAGTATGATTCCAAGGAAACCTTTGCAAAGACCTGGATTGATCACTGCTTCTTCTAGGAGGGATTACATGAGGGTTTGAACTGGTGGCATGTCAAACTGAAGGTTACTAAGATAGTGCCTTAACATTTTCATCATCTCCAAAATAGCTTCAAAAGCATTATTTTGAATATATCATGACGTGTATTTGTGACAATGATTTTAAGCCAATGTAATAAATCAAGACAATTTATAATTGGCAGCTTAATTGTCAGTGGTTTATTTCAAGACAAATTATCACAACATAAATCTTCGAATATTCAATATGTATTGGTTAAATATGAAAAATTAAATTAAAAAAATAGTGCGTGTGTGTGTGTGTGTATGGTGCTGGACAGATTCTCTCTTCTTGAATGGATCAGAAATATTGGAGGATGTTTTGCATGTTGAATGTCAGAAGAGATAGAATAGAAGATGGAGATGATTAAATTACAATAATTTGTCAAACATAGCAGTTAGGTGAGGAGGATAGAGATATTAGGAGGTCATATGGGATCAGGAGGAGGGGACTCAATAGAGGATCTAAATTGTAGATTCTATTAAATATAGGAGGATTCTGGAGTTTTAAAAGTCTGTTATAGAAAGGGAGCAAGGAAGTACTGATGGTAGTAGGTGTAGATCCATTTAAAATAAGAGTAATAGTGGTTGATATTTGTATCTTTTGAAATCCTAAAGGAAATTCAATATTGAGTAATTCATATGATTTTTAAATTAAATTATAATAAATGAAGAAACCAGGATTTGATGAGTTTTGAATGGAAGAAAGCAAAGATGATTGAACTGTTTCAGGGTAGAAATAATGCAACAGGAAATTGGGGAAAGGTGAGGGTTTGATCAAATACTAATGAGAGGGTTAACAGAAATATGGAATGAGTTGGGAGATATTTTATGGATTTTAATCTGATATTGTTGCATAGAAAACATAGGTAACAGAAAAGTGATAAAAAGTAATCTTATAAAGTAATAAGTATGGGGGCGGGGTAGCTGAGCGGGTTAGCATGCGTTGCTTTGAACGCGCGTTGCCTAGCAACACAGAGGACCCCCCTGGCCCGAGAAACCTCGTATAGCCTTCAAAGGCGAAGTAGAGGAGAAAAAAAAAGTGATACAAAGTAATCTCTTTATAAATTAAATTAAATTATTTTAGTAATGATTAAGCATAATAATTAATTAATTTAACACAATGAAAAATACTCATGGACTTAAATTGAATTAATAGACAAAAGATCTAATAGGTGTGTAAGTGCAACAAGATATTATAGGTGTGCATAACACTTTAACGACCATGCCTGTAATGTGCAGCTCCTCTTGTGGACCAAAGTGGGCGTATGAGACCACTGCAGCAGTTCCCACCTGGGACCGATCAAAACTAGACATTTTGGTTTACATTGAGAATAGCCACTGGTATCAATATTTACAATATCATAAAAATCTGAAAGAAAAAGTACAACCTAAGTTCATTAAAAGGTTTCTAGGGCCCAACGCAGTCGGTTATTAATCGAAAATCAATTATCTAGCGGGCGTCTGGTCCTCTAGCCAAGGTTTGTGGATAAGGAAAACCCGATTGTGTAGGGAGTGCGGACGACCGCTGGGAGGTTGGTAGAGGCAGCAGGGGAGCAGATATATATGTCCGCTCTGGTCCCTCTCGCCCTGCACACACATGAACCAGGGAGGAGGCCAGGGGTAGACTAAGCCAGCGGGCGTACACGCCTGCTCTAGTCGTTACAGTGTTTATATTTTATAAAATTCCATAAAAGTTCTGTAAAATAAGAAAAGAAGGTTCTATTTACAGAAAAATGATTGAAGATTATGGAATGTTTAATAGAGATAAGAAAAGCAAATGTGTTTCCAATGTTAATTGTTAATTAAAGGAACTTTTTCTAATATAATATATATTTCATGTATTGAACGTCCGTAGGTATTATTTATTAAATCATTATTTAAAATATTAATTTTGCAAGATTACAAAATCTAAAGCTTTCTTGCTTTCCTGAATTTACAAAGTTTAAACTGGACAATGTAAGGGATAACATAAAAAACAAGACATCTTGTCATCAAAATATAATGCCAACATACAGAAATTTAATTATAGATGAATATATAAATTATAGAAAGGATAAACTCATTCTCTACCTATTTATCAGTGTCATCATTGTCCTTGACAGATGAATAATTAGATCCTGCGAAACAAAATTCTCTGTTGCAATACGAATCATCTACTAAGGAACTATATCCATTTTGGAATTTTTCTAATTCACATAGCTTTTCACCATGACAATGTGGAATTTCAACAAGCTTTTCATTGACATATACACCAACTTTAGACTGTTTACCCGTTTTAGTCTTGCAGCTGAAAAAATGAAAATATCATTAAAATACCAATTAGTTTTAAAATATTAGTGTAGATATAAATAATCTTATAAAAAGTTTGGATATTTAAGGGATTTTGATATTAAAACAATTAACTACATTAAGAATTTGTTGATAATTACAATCTGTTGACAAATACAACATTTTCTTTTATAAAATTTATTAGAATAACTGGAAGGAATCAGTCCGGGTGGCGGTCATTAAATGAAACAACTAAATAGTTGAAACTCAGTCTCCATTCTCCCACCATGCACCCTGATGATGACCCACAAAGGGGGTCGAAACGTTGGCAAACAATAAATAGTTGAAACTATTTAGTTTGTTTATTTATTTAACGTCACTTTATGCTACTATGGCTAATCGGACGATGCTACAGTGGGAGTCCTAAATTTTGCCTATCCAGGTTTTATTAGGATAGGGATCTTTAACGAGTACCTGACATCGCACAGGCTCGGGACCACCTTTTAACATCCCCTCCGAAGGACGGCGTAACTAAGGATTTTTTAGTCCCATTACAAAATCCTAGGAACACCTGCAGGTTTGAACCCGTGACCTTTAGCATGGGAGGCTATTACGCTAGCCACCCAGCTACAAGTGATCCCGAAACTATTTAGTTGTTTCATTTAATGACTGCCATCCGGACTAATTCCTTCCAGTAATTCTTAACAGTCAACTAATTACATCCACAATTTATTAGAATACTTTTAATGCTCAGAGCATAATCATTAATTCAAACTTTAATCTTATAATTTGGGACCTTAATTACTTTTTTTTTAGTTCAATATTTCTACAATATTCAAAAAGTGAATTTTTTTTTTTTTTGTATTTACCTGTAGAGAACTGACATTATGTTTGCTGAAAAAGGAGTAAGATATGATGTTGTCCAACAATTATCCCTTTCAGCAGGACTAACATATCTGTCGCCAGATAAATCTTTCTGACATCTGCCGATGCCTAATGAAACTAACAATTGTCTTATTCCCGATGAATGACCAAAGTAAATATTAGCTTTGTGAGGATTATCAGAGCTGTAAAAAATCAATTTTTTAAACTAATTATTCAAAACATCATTTATAAAGAAAACAGACTATTAGTTACCGATCAAGTTTGTTTATCATATCTCGAACTAGCTCACATCCTAATTTGGAGGTATAATTATTACCAAATCCAGATTTCCAATAGTATGTCAAATCTTCCAAATATTCCAACAACTTAAAAAAAAAAAAAAAAATTAAAAAGTCAGATATGAAGGATTTATTAAACTAATTGTATACTTTAAAAAATAATGAGCTAAGAGATAATTTGGGCGGTGGTCAATGAATCATTTTCAAAAGTAGAGCGAAACTGTTGAATTAACACACCATTGTTTAACTACAATTGCAATTTTAGTTAGGGCTAAAAATAAACTAGATACAAAGTATCAAATACATGAGCAGTATATTAAAGATATGAGAAATATATTTAACATTGCTATAAAATAGTCAGAACAAGTTACATATCTCTCTACTTAAGTTTTTCTTATAGGTCTGATCAAGCTTGCATTGTGGGTCAAAATATAATATAATAGTTTATCAAAAAATAAAATAAATAATCATTGACTGCCACCCAAATTATCTCATCCTTCATTGAAATTGTATACCTATACAACCTCTACGATGTCAAATAAAAATGAAATATTTATTTTGTTAAATTTTGTGAAAACATTTCAGTAACAGTTTAGATAAAATATGCAACTTCAACCTATCTTAAATTTGTAATTTCAGTTTGAAAGTACTTTTCATTTCCAAACCACACATCCACACCAGTTTTAGCGACTGCATTATTTGGGCGCAGAAGACCCTAGTACAGATATTTCTTTTAAAAACCTGAATTAGAAAATATTCACAAGAGTGAATATATATCAATATATAAACAATACATCTATGTATTGTATCCATTTTTGTTATCCATGTATCCTCTATGAATGTAAGAGAAAGTAAATTAGTATGCTTAGATTTTGACTTTCAACTACCTATATACGAAATATATAGTAAGGTAAAGTATTGGGATGGTTCATTAAAAAATTTTTGAATTCCAGTTTTCAATGGAAATACACTTTTTAGGGTCTCCTGAGTCCAAATAAACAAGACCTGTAACAAGGTCTGTGTGTACATATGTCCGTGTGTTTGTGGTAAGTCCAGCAAAAAAACGAAAAGGTGTACGAAAATTAAATTTCATATTTGAGACAACTATATGCATGAGATGTTACAGCAACTTTTTCATCAAAATTGGCTAACCAGAAGGGCTACTTTATACCATGCATTTTGCACCTTTTTACGATTTTCTCAAAAATGCCTCTAACGATTTTGAATAAACTTGCTATATGGATTTAAAAATCAACGGACTTTAATATGATGTAGGTTTTATTCTGATTGAAATAGTCTGACAGGGCTTAAATGCCGATATTTTAAATTTTCTTCCTCTAAACTATCTTTAATTTTGTACATTCCAAAAGATTAACCATATCATCTTAATGACATTGATGAAGGACAGCAAAATCTACAAGTTGGACGACTTTGATGGCCAACGAAAGCATAAAAGAGCAAAACTATTATTTTATGTAATTTTTGGTGTTTTGATAATAAGAATAGTAATATAATATATAATATAAGACGTATATACCATTGGAAAGAGAGAGATTTTAGAAAAAACATTATCTGATGCAAAAAGTTTTAAAGGTAATATAAAGAGGCGAATAGGGAATAGATATATTACTGATTAACAATTAAATATAGTTACATTATTTAATCTAAATCATATGTGTTCCAACGAAAATGAAATCACATTTTATCAAAATCAACTTATTTATTAAATATTTTTTAAATTGAAGTATATTTAATAGTTTTTAAATTAATTTTAACAATCGTGGTAAGTAAAAGTTTTGTCTTGCCTGCACCAGATTTTTAAAAAAATATAATAATGTACAAAAGTAGAGAATAAAAATATTTTATTTGTATTTCAATATACCTGTAGTTCCTTAGTAGAAAAGATTCCACACCAAGTAGAATAATCTTTATGGTACCAAGAGGTTTCAAACCCACACAATTCAAACATATCCTTGACCACATCTAAGAGATAAGTAGATTAGAAAAATGATTCTCAAGGATCTGGAGACTTTATTGAGAAAAAATGCCAAAAAACTAATTTACCAAAAGAAAGTTGATCAGAAAAGCCAAGTCTCTTACTGACATCTCTAAGTAGAACTGCAATTTCTGATGAATTTTCATAATCTTTGACATGCTGTTTTAAAACAGGACTCTTAGTCATTGACTTCCAATTTGGGCATTGTTTGGCATTCTAAAAATAATATAAAGCATGTTTATTTTTATCCAGGGAATGGCATTATGTTAAATGGAGTTGACATAATAAAATAATTATACAGTAACATAGAAAGCATATGAATGTTTACCTTCAGAAGATCATCATTTACAGAGGAATTTAAATATTTTGAATGAGATCCAAACAAGCCTTGAAGTAAAGCTTCTGCGCTTTCATCAGTTCTTTCAGCAGATGTCCGCATCACCTATACACACACAAAATTTATCTTTTTAAAATAATGTTATAATGCGTAAAAGAAGCTTATATTTATTATAACATTGCATAATACTTTAGAAAAATGTAGCAATTTGAATAACTAAGTTTTCCCACTTTCTCTCTCTCTCTCTCTCTCTCTCTTTTAAAAAATAATTATTACAGTTATACTATAAAAAATAGTATGAAAGTAAACAAAAGAAGTATATACAAAAATATAATAATTACATTCATTGTCTGCAAATGTTTCTTATCAAAAATTTTAGAAAATCTCTTTCCTAATCTTTTCCCTAAATCATAAAGCTCTTCATAACCAGATGGTGTAAGATGCATTTCCTGGTCATCGCTCACTTTGAAACTCCAATCACGAAGTAAGTTCAGGTGAAATTGGCTGAGACTTCCATCTCATTGAAAGAAAAAGAAAGATCAAGTTAGCATAAACTTAAATTTAACTTCATAGAAGGAAGAGAACTTCATATAGACTTAACGTTATTAATGATTATGAGGTAAAAAGGAAACTAGTTTGCAATAAGAAAATAATGATTAAAACAAAGTCTATTGATGGTATATTTGGAGGAAGATGTGCCAAGATATTTCAGAAGGAAATCTTAAATATGCCTTTGTATAGTGATTTTATTAAATACTACAAACATTTTTTATGTAATTTAATCTCCTTTGAAAAATCATTTTCTGAAACAAATCTAACAGATCCCATAACCTACATCCATAAATAAATCTAGTACCTCTCACAGACCACTGCTAATAATTTAAATGGTAGTAAAAAGTAGAGAATTTGAACATGCATATAGATATAATTATTTATTGATATTTAAAATGATAGAGGCTAATAAATATGTTTTGGAATCTGCAGAAAATGGTTTTTTTACAACAATTGTAGGCTGTTCAACAATTTACCATTTTTATATTATAATTTCTCAGTGCATCTGTAATATAATGTTTATGACATTTTCGTTTTTTAAGTGAAACAATATTGGGCACATATTTTGCAAAATGAGACTGTATGTTTTGGGGCTTATAGGCCTCATCTTCAGAATTTTCGGTCATAAAATATATCTCATCTTCAATAATATCAAATTCTTAAAATATCCTTATTTATATTTAATAATGGACATTTTTTCAACTTCAATAGCTATTAACTATTACAATATAATTTTCTGATGTATCCATATTTTGTTAAAACATTCAACATAAGGCAAGGAGTGGACTTGAATAAATAAATGATGTTTAAAAGAAGAGACTGTTCCTGAATATTACATTTAAATTTATACACTCTTCTTAATTGGGTGAATATAAAAATCATTAAAAGTATTAATGTTGACAAAAACCTTAGTTTTAATATTAATATATAATTATAAAGACTTACTTCCATTGTTATGATTTGTTATTATTTCATTTCTTAGAGCCTCCAGATTTCTAAATTTGACCATTTCCCTGATGTGTGGGTAACGGGTGCCATGTCTGAATAATGCCCATATTGTTTTTGGTTTACAATCTTAAAAAAAAGTTAAACTAATTTTAATTATTCCTTAAAAAGTATAAAGTTTGCATGATGATGTACATTTAGAAAAACATTACAAAATCAACTGATAGTAACTTTGGACTGAAAAATAAGTTTAAATTGAATATTGATGTTAATTTACCATCAATTTCCTTAATTTTGCCTCGTACAGTATCATAAGCTGTTGAAGTAGAGAATAGTTGATAATGAGATTCCCTTTTATGTGATTCACCTTCAGTAAATAACAAGACGTGAATCAAAACTACAAATGGTGTCTATAAAAATGATAAGATTAGCTGTGTAACTTGAATATCCTAAAATTAATAGTAACAAGTTGCATTATAAAATTTAACAAACCGTCAACTTCATTATCCGCTACTTCAAAATCCACTTATGATTAATTACTAAGATAGTGAACCACAGTAGAAGTTAACACCATTGCCCTCATATGTGCACATCATACATATATATAACTTAAAAACAAATATTTACAATTTACACGTGATTTAATCTCTGTCGTGCCCACAATTCCTTGTTTTTAATTATTAATCATAGCAATTTGTCAGTGTTTGTTTTGCTAAATTAAAATCTGATTGTGTATTCAAAATTAGCATTTATAGACAGCAACAGAACACATCTAATCAATATCATACATCAGATATATTACAGTGAAAATTTTTATAGGTTTTTTTTTTTTTAATAATCAATTTTAATTTTTTTATTAAAAAAAATAAATGTGGACTTTTTATTAATATATTGATATGGTTTTTCTCAAAACAATGACAGCAAAATGGTCAAAACTAATGGTCCGTTCACATCTTAGCATTTTAGTAACACAAAATCTGGTACACTCTACTCATGAATGTACCATTAAATGATTAATAAAAATAAATAATAGCCTTAAATTATTTTGATATCAGTGGATATAAAATATCTGACAGCATAACATAAAAAAGATTATAATCTTATAACTAGGGTAGTATAGTTAACTGTAGAACGAATTATCAAAACTGGTTGGAATTATGGTTACTGAAGAGATCACACTTAAATAAGTTTTCTTTTAAATGAACCATCACCAACCAACTTCTCCTATAATCATCTCAATATTCTGTAAAAATGCTCATTGTGTTATTTTTTCAATGAAAATTAAATGCTATTTCAGTACTACAACAAAATTTTGCTTAAAACTGTTAATGTTCTTTAAACTATAAAGTAGTCATAGCTAGTTAGAATAAATTTAACTGTTTATAATGGATCCAACAACCAAGTCAGGAGTCTTTAATTTATTCCTTATCTGTGGAGAACCACTAAATAAAAGTGTTAATATAAAAAAATACAAAAACCAACAGCTAGTTTAAGATTTATGCATATTAATCACATGAAATATTTTAAGTTATTAAATACATACTTTGCATTACTCACTTTCCTTCAGTACTATCAATATGAGTTAATTGAACTTTTATCCGTTCTTAGTATATTAAATGAGATAATTACTTAAATTTAGTAGTTTCTAAAATATTTTTTAATAACATCGAATAAAGATACTGGTTTTCTACCTAATAATTTGTTTTTTCCCAAATTCACCTTTTTTTTTTTTTAAGAAGCTTTACTTCCATCCAAAGTTCGACCATGACGTCACATCCTTATTACTTTTCCAAGCTTGAGTAATTTAGGAAGGTTATAAGTTTACTATACGAAAATTTTTACTTCGTTTAAACAAAATAAAATAAATATGTTTACTTTTAATTAATTTCTTTGAAAATAATGAAAGTAAAAATTGTTTTACGTTTAAAATGTTTTTTTCAATTCGTTGTTATTCAAGAATATTTATGACTTTAAAATAATTTAAAAGATTAATTTTAATATTAAAACGCCCTCATTTACTATAAAAAATATTAGAATGATTTTTAAAAATAAAAAACAATTTATTTAAGACAATATTAGTCCATCATAGAACATTAACATTGCATCACTTACTAAAATCTTCTTTGCCGTTGAATTCGTTTCTAAAATTTCTGTGTTTGAATACATTTGTATTTAGTTTCTATTAAATGGTGTTTCTCTTTTCGTTTTCATGTCACTATATTTTACTAGGTCGGGAGTGTTCTGTATTTGTGTTGATGGACTTGAATTCTGCGATAAATTAGGTATGGTATTTATTCATTGTAAGATTAATTAAGCTTGTTTTAACAATGGCGTTTTATTATACTGGGAATATTTCTGTTGAACATTAATATTGAAGTTTTAATTTTATTCAACTTTCTATCTTTATTTATTCTCACTAGTAATATAAGTATTTTCAATATGTTGTTTCATTTCCTATTCGTTTCAATATAAGATACTTCATGAATATTTTTTTTGAACAGTCATTATTTTCTTTTTAAAAACTTTTTGATAATTATTATTTTATTACAATATTTTTAATAATCATGATTTTATTGTCATATCAATATCATCTTATCATCATGTTTTAATATAAGTTAGTTTACTTTTTGTGGAAGTAGGTATACTTACTATATAAGTATTTACTTCATATTGAGTATCAAATTGTTGGTTTTGTGATCCTAATAAAGAATGAAATGGTTTGGGTGGCGGTCATTAAATTATTACAAAAATATTAAAAAACTATTTATTTTGCATTTTATGTTTTAACTCTTATAGTGGATCATCATAAGGGATAAAGTTGACCCGCAAGGTGTGTCTAAACTTGGGTTGTAAAATAAGTAGTGTCAAATAAAGAATATTAAAAAAGTAATTGAAACAGGAGTTAATTTACTTGCTAGTCAATAGTTAATGACTAAAATATCACCCTGAAAGTCAATTTTAATTTTTTTTTAAAGTTAGGTAATTAGAGTTTTTTGGATATCATAAGGTATGCGTCTTCTGCATGGAATCAGAACCTCTCGCACAGATAGAAAAGCAGAATGGCAACAATCCAGCGAATGCCTTTGCTGCGAGTCACCAGAGCATATTGAAGTGTATCTCATGAGGCGGTGCAAGTCTTAGCAGGAGGGGTACCTCTCGACCTTCTCCTGCGTGAAGACATGATGAAATATAAATTTAAAAGGGAGGGCTCAGCAGGTCTGCCGGGAGATCTCAGCTGAGGATTAGCGAGAACCAATCCAAATGGAAAGAAATCAACCGGGAGGATACAATGGAAGAGTGGAACCGGAGGTGGATGACCAGTATGAATGGTTCAACTCTAAGGAAATACTAATCCACTGTCCGGTCAAGACTAGAAGCAAAGTGGGTCCTCCCGGACTACTGGCTCTCACAATTCCTCATAGGGCATGGGGGGTTTCACACAAAGCTTAATCACCATGGAATAGACATTGACCCTTTATGCCCTAGCTGCAACATCCCGGAAACTGCTGAGCACGTCATCATGGACTGCACCGACTTTGATTCATTAAGGGCTAAATTATTGAGGGATACAGGTCTCTACGCCCTCACAGAAAACGATTTTCCCCGGCTGGTCAATAGGCATAACTACCCGTACTACAAAAATTTTGTGTACGGGTGGTAAACCGCTATTAGGCCGACACACTTCAATATTTGCCTAAGACCTGCCCTTTGGGGACCTCTAGACAGGCGAGGAAGAGGAGGCTGAGATGCTACCCACATGGACCGGAGGAGGAGAGAGGAAGGCCCAGTTACAGACAGGCCGCCGGACGGAGTACAAACGGAGCAGGACAGTGGCTGATCTGAAGATTGATGCGACCAGTGTGCACAGGATAATATTATTACTGTTTAATAGCAGCAGTGGGTTGTCATTCAGTCATGCTTACCAACCCACTGTTGTAATACCCGTATTGCCTAACAGGCAGGGCAGGGAGGAAAATAAAATAAAATTAAAAAAAATAAAATGAAAGGTAATCAGAGTTTATCTAGATCAAAATAGTATTCTGAGTGACGTTTAGATTAAATATGATCGGGTGAGATTAGAGATAGGTATCTAGAAAGAATGGTAATTTTAATTTAACTATGTCATATATAACCTTTTGTAAATTTTAAAGAGAATGTTTAAGAGTAAAAGAGCAGGCTTATCTCATAGTTAGCTATGAATTCTAATTTAGCTTATACTGATTAAATTGTAGTAATTAATTTAGCACTACATAACATACAACTTATATTACAATTATTTGCCTAATTTTTTTTATTTTTTACTGAAATTTAAATGATCATTAAATTAAATTTTCTATTGTTTGTTGTAAATCGTTATCTGTCTATACTTTTATTTTATTTTTTTACAATTATTCCTTTGGTTTTCTTTCTTTGGTCTTTTTTTTTTTTTTTTGTCATTCCTTCTTATAATTATGGCTACAATGACAGGCTACCTTGCTGGTAACCATCCTATTCTAACCAGGCTAGCAAGATAGTGATCCATTTCATGAAACTGCCTTGAAATAAATTTCAATCTGTTCTAGCCATATTTGAACCATCACCATGGGCTTTTGATGCTGCTTATGTGTTAATATCCCAACTCCTTTTTGAGATCCCAGTGAAGGTAGATTTAATTCAGGGACATATTAACTCTGCTTACATTAGGTCTTAATCTTTTTTCATTCTTGTATTAGTGGGAAATCATGACCTTATGTGTATACTTACCTAATTTTTATCCTAATTTTCTACCATTCTCCTAAGAATAGGGAAAGTGTAGGACATAGTTCCAATTAAAGAATTGTACCATAAGATCTGGCATTAGCGATCAATGTCTTCAAGAATCATCTTTGCAAACCTAAAATTAAAGTGGGAAACATAAAACCATTTTTGAAAGTATCTGTTTCTTTTAATTTAATTGATAATTATTAGAAAGTAAAAGTAACTGATTCTTGATTACATATTCATTTGGGTGGGCACAAGGATAATTTACTTTTATATTAATAATTATCTACTGATCAGTAACTCCTATTTTAACTATTAGCTGAGTTATACATTTTTGTTAAAAAGTGAGGGAAGAAATGCCTTAAGCATTATAGATTGATTATTTAAATTAGTTTTGTTGCAGTCGAAGCAAACTAACCTCTCATTCCTCCCTTTTGGTAGATATCAAATCTATAAACCGAAGTCCTAAAGGAATTGTAGGTTCAAGCAGAAGAGATTCCTAGCCAATGGAACAAGGTGTGAAGCAGAGGGATAGTTTTAGCCCATCGTTATTTATTGTTTTCATGGGTTAAATCCACAAAATACAGAAGAAGAACTGTGGCGACCGCAGTTGGTCAAGGCAGGGGAGGGTAGTAAATAAATGTGGATGGTTCATTTCTATATGCTGATAACATCATGCTGGTGACCGACTCATAAGAAAAAATGTAATAGGATATTATAGAATGATAGGAACGACTCTTAAAGGAATGAGTATTAACTATATGTGGAGTAAAGTTATGGTTGGAGCAAGAGATGAGGAAAGAAATAAAGAGGTAGGAAAGAATGTTAAATTCCTGGTTTACTTAGCAATGTATCTCTCTACATTGTTATATGGATGCGAAAGCAGGGTCACACAAGACAAGCATTTAAACACTAATGCGGCTGCTGAAATGAAATTTTTAAGAAGAATATTGGAAAAAAATAGGAGAGATAAAATAGGAATTAAGGGAATAAGAGAGGAACTCCTGGTAAACTTCCTGAAATGAAATATGGAATGCCGACAACTTCGATGGTATGGTCATACCTTGAATGTATCCAGCGCCTAGTTCAGAAAAGAAGGAAAATACCAGCTTAGTTGAAGGCTTTGCCAGGGGACCGAGGCTCATAAGGAGGGAAAAAAAGAAAAAGAATTTTCATTGCAGAATTTACTTTTATCAGTTGGAAAAGTTGTATCATAGAACTGCCAATATTGATCATGGGTTCATAAAGATTGCACTTCATATAAATAAGAGAAGTTGTTACTATATGATCTTCGAGCATTGAATGAAAAGAAGATTTCATTCAAGAAATATATTAGCTGTATTAAAATAAGCCAAAATCAAATCCTTAGAAGTCTTCATGCAATCAATTTATGATAGCTACAGAGATAACAATGGGAAATTCTTGAGTATTCAGAAGAAATTTTGTGAACCATATGATACAATTTGCATTATTAATTTTAATATACTAAAAGCATTTCTTTTATTAAATAAACAATGTGATTTCTAAACTTTAGTGTTCCCTCGAGAAAAATTAGAGTTTTGGCGTTTCTTTATTCAAACTTCAACCAAATGTTCTATGGCTCTATTTTATAAGTTTGTTTTATTTTACACCATTCTTATGTCTCTACAGGAAGGCATCTCACACTGCATGAGCAGTGGAAGAGGATGGATGATGATGATGACTGTTGTTATGTTTAATATAATGTTTGTATTCTTGTTTTTGAACTATGAACATTACCTGAATGTTGGTAGATATGTATTTGTCCTGTGTTGTTTGATCTTCCCCTTGATTGTTTATGGGCTTAAGTTGAGCTTTACTTTTATAAAGCTTAACTAAAATTTATCTGATATATTTCATTCATGCGTGGATAAAGTAGTTCCATTAGTTAAAAAAAATCCTTTTTTTTCTGCATAAGTTTGAACTACAGATTAAACACATTATTGACATCGTTTATTTACAGGAAATATGCTTCATTCAAAATATAAGATGATACACATTAAGCCTATTTACATATAACATAAAATTTTCAAATCTTAATACTATACAGACTTGTAAAATTCATTTTTAAAAAAATAATTACATTTTACAACTTCATTATATTACCAATATTTCATTTAATAATAACACTGATCGAGGATAACTATTACCTATAGCTCCACCAAGAATAACATTAATTATGCTTAAAAAAGTAATATCATATGACCCACTTATTTACAATATTTGACGCAATGGATATAAGTCCATCATCCTTTTTTTTTGTTAAGATCAAAAAATATCATGCAAGAACAATATATTACTAACATCTACTTTTAATACTTTCAATTTAAGTTATAGATATTTTGCTTTGCTTATTGAATTTAAAACTGTAATAAATGATACTTTGATCAAGGAGGCCTTTATTGGGTTATAGTCAAGTAAAGTAAAACTAACAGCTTTTGATAAGTGCTAATATTTCAGCCTAAATTAAAGGTTTACATGAGAGCTAAATAAAACAAGAATCAACCAGAAAAGAAACAAACAATATACACTTTACAGCAAAAAATGTGGACCACCATACATTTCTTACAAAACTGAAACAACAGATTCTATATCTACCCTAGAGCCGTTGTGGTCAGGAAATGTGAATGATGATGTGTTAAGTACATAAGAATTATATCTCTGAAGTATTAGAGATTATGAAGCATCTGGGCTTCATGATGAATTATAAATCAGTATCGTCAACGTCTTTGCTAGGTCAGTTTATACTACTTATGCGCCACTCCAATTTAGTTTTTTTTTTGACCAGATTTCTCACAAGTGATTTAAACATGGTTGTGGTTCCATTGACAACTACTCGAACTGTAGCTTTTGCAGAATATGGAAGAACCCAGCGATACATCACAAGATATCTGGGCATTTCCAAGACATCTGTCTTAAGAAATATCCGACATTATGAAGAGAATGGTCAATACACGAGGAGACCTGGTTGAAGGAGGCCAAAAGAACTTGCAGATGTCAGATTTATTATTATGCAGGCACTAAATATCGTAACCAGCCTGCTTCTCAGACAGTTTTGAGGCTACTCCCCTCACGGAATGTGCTGGTAATTGTGAAGGAGGTTGCATTAACCAAGCCTCTTTTGCATTACTCAGGCAGCTCAATTGCAATTTGCTTTAAATTATCGGCACTGTGCTCGGGTACAGGGTGTACATGGAGCCATATACTCTTCACAGATGAGTCCAAATTTTCCCTTTATACTCAAATTGATGAATAAAAGTGTGGAGGAAGCATGGCTAATGGTTCGCTGAGTGTTATACTACAGGAATGGTACAGTTCGGTGGAGGCATTGTATTGGTGTGAGGTGGCATTTGTTCTGGAACTCGCAACGGCTTGGTGGCGTTCGGCAGAGCATCAATAAATGCTCAAATATACATAACCGGTAGTTTACAAGATATTGTGGTCCCCTTTTGCCCCTTTTATCGGTGTCAATTTCTTATTAATACTCGCCATCATTGGGTGAAAACTGTAAGCGACAACCTGGATGATGTTGGAATCCAGATCCTTCAGTGGCCCGCTCGTAGCCTGGACCTGAACCCTATTTAATATACTTGGGACTAGCTGGGGTTGACAGTTATTAATAATTAAGGCCACGATTAATCCTCCAAGAGCTAAGAACAGCTGTCGTGGAAGAGGGAGAGGATATATCGCGTCAATAGCCTGATACAAAGTATGCCAAGAGAGGTTGGGAGCTATCATATTGGCGAGAGGTAATACATGGTATTAAGCCTCTGATTCAACTCTAAAACAAAAGGACTTGTTTATTTAATTTAATGTAACCTTTCAGAAGAGTGTTTTACTTAAATTGAGAAGATTGCTACTTTTTTCATTAATTTTTTTTTTAGTTCAATATCTTTTTTTTCCCCTAAAAATTTTCATGTTTCTATTTACCTTACACTCCACCTTTAAAGAAAAAGTAACACTACCTTATGGGATGTAGTAGGTAGTTGGTTGTTAAGTATTTTTCAAGAAAAATGTTGCTTCCTTTTTTTTGCTGTTGAGTGTATATTCTTCATTTTTTTATGACCATTTTTCTTAGGATCGATTAAGACTTGTTACAACATTTAAACAAACTTAAATTACTCTTTAAGTATAGTATTTCATACCCTGTATGTGATTCATTTCTTGAACACACACTCAAACTAGGTCTCCTTGTTTTGATCTATGATCAACAATTTCCCCATTGTAAATAACAGTTTATTTATTTATTTTTTTTGCTTAGATTTTAACATATTTGTTGATTATAATTACTTATTTACAAGTTACTTAAATACTATTGACAATGATGTATACATTTAACTTTTAGGTAAGATTAGATACATGAATTTTTGAATACTAGGTAATCTCTTTGTTGTATTACCTTATAGGTAATATGAAACTCTTAAATTTCTTAATTACGTGCTTCAATACATACATTGAATAAATACAAAAATGTTTATAAATGAATATAAACATGACTGATGAGTATTAGAACTTGGAAACTAAATTCAGATAAACTTTTTGTATGATGAAAAAATACCTGCTGTTTGGTTGTTTTTAGATTTAAAAAAAAGAGAGACTTAAACTGTAAAATAATTGCAGTTGATCTTTTATGGAAATAAACAAATCCTAAAAAATACCTACAGGAATCTAGGATCAGAGAAATAAGAAAACTACTATGCTTTTTAAAAAGAAACGTTTATAATGTTTAACACTTCACGTTTTGATTTAATGGTGCTTGGATATGATTCTTAAGGTTATTGGCTGTGAGGTCAATATTTTAAACGAGAGAGTGGTCAAATTTTATCTTTTATAGAGCTAAGTATACTACCAATATCGATATGACAAAAACTACTGTTTTTAAGGAACAGTATAAGTAAATATACTCATCTTTTTGATGAATCTTCCCACTCATTGAAAAAGTCATGAAGGGTAGGAAAACTCGGGATTCACAATATAATTCTCATGACTTAACTGTATATGTTCTTTCAATTCACAAACAAATATTTTATGACTTTATTTTAAGCAATTATTTCAAATGAAAGGGCCTAACTGCTTAGGGTATTCAGAGTTTTATTTGGGCCCAGTGGCTATACTGTAATTCATTAAATGTTGTATTAATATTTTGTGTTAGTTGGATATTCATCTATATAAGACGTTGGTTCGCCCAGTCCTGTTGTATGGATCAGAAACATGGGCTATTAGTAAAAGAACTGAACAGGACCTACAAGTGTTTGAGAGAAAAATACTTCAACAAATTTTTGGAGGAGTTCGTCTCAATGGACATTGGAGAAGGCAGACCAATAATGAACTCTATACAGGTGTTAAGGACAATAGTGTTGTTATGATCATAAAGCTTGGCAGACTGCGGTGGGTTGATCATGTGGCTAGAATGGAGGTTAAGGCGATCCCTAAGGCCATTTTGACTGAACCTCTCCACGGCATCAGAAGAAAAGGAAGACCGAAACTTAGATAGTCGGATGGTGTGACAGCAGATGCAAGGGATATCCTAGGAGTAAGGAACTGGATGACAGTTGCACAAGATAGAAATAACTGGAGAGGGCTGGTAGAGTTGTAGTGCCGGACTGATGATGATGTTAGTTGGATAAAGATATTCATGAGTGAGCTTGATAGTAGTTTTCATTAAAAAATGATTAATCAAATTCTAATTCTAATGATCAATAATAGGTTCTTTCCCACCATCCCTCTCAGACCGATTCTGATTAATTTTCTGCTTATGTTCGAACTTTGTCTGATCATAGATCTTGCGTCTGTGATTTAACATTTGCACATCTATTTAGATTTCCGTGCACAGAATAGATATCTGATTCTTTGATATCCAGTTTTGGATGTCTTAAAATGAAAACAAATGTATTCCTCCTATTCTTCAGAAAGTTTGTTTGTTAGGGCTTTAAGGTGTAAAACCTCATGGTCATCAACGCCTGTGCATCTTTAATCGCTAAGGTGATAATAGAAAAGAAAAGATATGGATAGAAATAGGATATAATGGAAAAAGGAAAAAATATTAAATTAAATTAAACAATTGACATAAATTTAAGGGAAAAACATAAATATTAAAGATTTCAAAAAAAAAAAAAATAATTTACTAATAATCACTGCAGATATATAATACTAAATACGATAAGTTCTATAGTTTATTTGATATTTTATTTATATTTAAAAAGTTTAGTACTTTTGATATTTTGGCTATATCATCACCTAGACTAATTGAAATGTCTGAAGTAAGTCCCAATGTAGTCAAACTCGAAATGTAAAAGGGACATTCTTGGAAAATATGCTTAACCGTGAGCATATTACTGCAGTGTTCGCATTTGTGGGGAGGGGGGGGGATCTTCAGAAAGTGTTTTTTTATAAGATAAATTATTTTGGTATTAAAAATAAATTATTCATGAAAATAATATTTTAACTTTCACTCAAAACTTATTGGATCATTTCATGATAACTGGTTACTAGAATACTAAATGGTTGGAGAATACTAAAACAACAAAAACGTCTTGTTCATTTATTACTTAAATAAAACAGGTTTTATATATTACGTTTTACGTTTTATGATTTTCAATTTTAAACATCTTTTATTATTATTATCAGTATTATTTTTTTGACGTATTTAATTAATTAACATTTATGACAAGAATATTAATTGAATACATTTATACCCTTTTCCTATAGTAAAAAAGGTCATGTACTGTTGTTTTTTTTTCATTTTATGCTCTTTTCTCTTTTACATAATTGAGTATGCAGATCATAATATTTATAGATATCGACAATATAATTTAGTAAACAATTATACTGCTAGGAGAAGACAAGGAAACCATACAACTAAATACAAGTGTGTTAATAAAAACCGGTAAAAAAATCGGACTCTAATTAAATACCGATAAGACGAAATATATGATTAGTAGCAGAAACGGTGGCGATCTTGGTGATATTGATATATCAGGGCATACTTTTGAACACGTTGAGAAATTCAAGTATTTAGGCTCAGTGATAACAAGAAAAAATGAAATCCAGGAGGAAATAAAGTCCCGATTAAAGGCGGGAATTATTCAGTTGCACAACGCGGAATTGCGGAACTTGTATCCTGTAAATATAATTGAGTTGATAGCATCGCGGAGACTCAAATGGGCGAGTGAAGTTGTAGGGCTCGGTGAGGAACGGATTCCGAGAAAGTTGGTATTCGCTGATCTGACTCGTAGGCGTCTGAAAGGTAGGCCGAAACGTCGATTGGAGGATTGCGTTAAGGCTGATCTCGGGGGTTTAGGCTTGAACAGTGAACATTGGACGACTGTGTGTAGGCGGAATTTGGTGGTATCGCCATCGAACCTTCGGGTTCGGTTAGCCTATTATTATTATTATTTTGGATTATAATATAAAAAAATTAGACATGATTCTGATTAATTTCTGTTTTAGGAAAAATACATTATATAAAGGTAAATCTTTTGTCAAAGTTATATGCTTAAACCATTTTTAATGCATGTTTAACTCATTACCTTATTGAATATTTATTTCATTATGGAAAAAAAAAAAAAATCAATTCTTAAAATTTTTAGTTTGTTTCTAATTTATTGGTCTACGGGCCATGAATCAATCAATATAATCTCTTGAAAATATCTAAAATATGACGTTTTTACTTATACTTATCTATGTGAGAAAGTTTGAAAAATTTTGAATCTTCATTTTCGATGGGAATCTAAATTCTATGTCCAGGTCTTGCAAAGTTTCTACGATTGTTTTTCTGATTTCAAACTAAACATGTAAAAGTGAAAGAGCTAAAAAAAAAAAAAAAAAAAAAAAAACAAGAGAAAGAAGCTGTAACATCACTCTTTAATCTTTGATTTTATACTTGTCTAATTATTGTTAAATTTTGCTACATACATCCTGAAAGCTTAAGGTAGTTACGCTATTCATATCCATTATGAATTTCGAAAAGTAAAGATAATGACTTTAAACTAGTTCTGCAAAATTGGTAATATTAAGTATTGCTATAATGATAATAACATAAGTATTACTTTAATTATAATAATATACTTTAGTAACAGTAATAATTTAATTAATTTTAATTATAATATTTACTTTTTACCTATCCATCAACTAAGTTTTTTGATAGTAGATTGCACATAAAAATAATTGAAGGGAATTAAAATTTTAAATTTTAGCATTTCATGAATTTTCTTTGGCTTTCTTAAAGCTGTAGTTTTGGTTAATTTGATTTATAAATTTCATAATAAATGTGTTATTTCTGTTCAAAATAATTTCTATCATTCCTACTTCTGATTTTGTTTGTTTGTTTAATTTTTACATGATTGTTTTATAGTGCAATATTCATTTAGAATTAAATGTTTCAAGTTTTGATGATTCAATGAAGTATGCTTCTTATTTTTAGATATATCCAGAATTTTACACTTCAAATTTCTATCATTCCCTTTTAGGTTAAAAACATTTAGAAGCATTATTAGCTCTGAATTCTTAGGTGTCTGAATAATTTATTACTGTTAATGGCCTGATAAAGGAAGTAGACTGCTAAGCATAAGCAGTTAATGGAGCTTAGTTCAAGTTATTGATAATTAAGGAACTTGGCTTTGTAAGTAAGTCCCATCAAGTCCTGTAATCAATTTCATATTTAAAGAAAACATAATATTAAATTAATATGAATGGGGTATTCATTTGAAAATGTTGATATTTAAATTTAAACTTATAAATTTAGTTCTTTTTTACTTCGGAATTAGATATAATTTGTATTTACTGTAACTGTTTCTTCAGTGTTTCAACTTGAACTTAGGCAACAAAAAAAAAATTGTAATTTTCGTATTTATTTGGATCAAATTAAAAAAAAAAAAAATCTTTTCTAATTAAATTTGCGCTTCATTAGTTCCATTGAATTATATTGTGTCGGATATTGTATGATAGATTTTTCGACTGTAGTATTTATTTGTAATGCTTTTCCGGTTTCTAATTTTAAATAATTAAGAGATGATAACTACATCTTCAAGAATGTTATTTGTATACAAAAACAATTTTTATCTACATGACATTTAGTGAAACATCCTTCCTAATGGTTGGGATTAATACGCTTTTTATGCCGTAGGTGCTTCTTTTTTCTTTTTTTTTTAATACGAAATGAACGGGATCCTCCGCCCACTTAACCACCCCCTATGAACATTCTGACAGCGTTCTCCTAATTGGGGTAGAGAGAAACTCGAACTTTCAAAGGACTACTTTAGCAAGTACCGGCTGAAAGAGGATTGAGAATAAATTGCAAAAATAAAAATCTTCTTTCACTTATCTAGATTCTTTGGAGTTTAGAGGATATGTCGCTATGATCCGCTTTTAATGGGACATTCTATCATTCATTCTGAATTTTCTCCTAAATGAAGTGTGTGTCTGATTCTTGGTCTTATGTTTTAAAAACTTTTTAAAAGTAAGTCAATATAGATTTATATTGCTATGTATGAAGATCTTTGGGCAAATATTAAATAAATATACATTTGTAGTACTATGCAGCATTTTGGTATAAAAAAAAAAAAATAAAATAAAATAACTCTCTGACGAAATTTGAGAGCTTACGTTTCAAGATGCGTAGAATCCGAATAACGAATATAAAAAAAAAATCCGTTTGTCAGCCGACCGCTGTCCGCAGCATTTTTCCGAAACTACTGGACCAATGTTCTTGAAATTCGCTACACAAATACTAGTCCATGCAAAGATGATCCTATCACCTAGACGTTGATATTAACTGTTTAGTTTTAAAATGGCGGCAGATTGAAAGTGATTAAATTCAATAACTCAGTTATTTATTAAGATAGAGAAAAAATGTGGCTAGGGCCTATTGGTACGCTGTGTGTCAAAAATAGTGTTTGTGTTGCTACGTATTGAAAATTTGAAATTATTTCTGTATAAAAAAATTGTCACTAGGGCCAAACATTTTGGAGCTATATTGTTGTTTTAAATGAAAAAAAAAATTACGTTATGAAAATTTTTTTTTTTTTTGTTTTTGTTGGGGCTTTTTTGACACGCTCCAATTCTGTTGGTGTAAGGATTAACAATAAAATGATTTAATGACAATTATCTAGTTAGGAATTCAATGGAGAATATTTTTTGTTTTACAAAATTTGGCGCTAGCTTTTAAATGAAAAAAATAACGTTTTGAATAATTTTTTTTGTTTGTTTTGTTTGGGACCTTCTTGACACGCCTTGTTCGTGGTGCACGGACCGAAAATTTAACGGCAATTCTCTTGTCAGAATTTCAGTAGAGAATATTTTTTTGATATAAAATTTGTCGCTAGAACCCACCATTTACAAAAGCTATACTGGTTTCAATGAAAAAAATCACGTTTTTTTCATCCTCAGATATGTAACCCGTTTGACACGCTCTGTTGGTGTTGCATAGATAGAAAATTATACGAAAGTTCTTAAATAAAAAATTTAATGGGCAATATTTTAAATAATATTTGTCGCTAAAACCAACCACTTAGGATTTAAATTGGTTTAAATGAAAAAAAAAACACCCATATACCAATGTCTACTTGTTTATTTAGTTCTTATAATTAGCAATAGTTGATGATAGTATCAAATAGTAGTATAGTTGAACAGCGATAGTAGTTTTCTCAGTTGCTACTCTAGTTTAGGTTACATATAGACATATCCATAATCTATTATTTTCACTTTCAGGAAGAAATACGAAAACCAATTTGTTTGTTTATTATTGAGTATTGTTATCGTTAATTTTTTTTTTTAATAGATTTATTGCTACGATATTTACAACTGTATAATGATATACATCTAGTAAATGAGATACAAGATACAAATGTCATGGAATCGTTAATTTTAACTTGATTTTTCTTGCTTTTGTGCGTTTAAAACTTCCGTGTCTTTAAGTCTTGCCAACTTGAATATTTTTTATTTTTATTTATTCATTGTAATTTACAACTGTATTAAAGTAATAAGCAAATATGAGGAATGAAAAAAAAAATGTCTTGAGAAAGAACTATCCAGTGGTAGCACTTCACTAACTATTTTAACTCAATACGTCCCGAGGCCACCTTCTTTTCAGTCGCCTTGTAGGATTATCCTGGATATCTAAGGAACATAAATTACGGACAAGTGGATTTGTATGGGCAGGGAGTTTAGAATGAAAAGAGGAGTATCTATCACGGGCTATGTCTGCAACAAATGGGATGTTAAGGTCATTATGAATGAGTTGATTTGTAACAAAATAAGGAGTATTCAGGATTTTTCGAAAGGTTTTGGATTGTAAGGACTGGATGCGGGAGGAATTAGATGGTTTCGTAGAGCCCCAAAGCTCGATTCCATACGTCCAAATAGGTCTGATAATAGTGATGTAAATGAGTCTTTTGTAATATACTGGAAGTTTTGAACGTTTGTCTAGTAAGTGTTGTAGTAATCGATATCTTAGAGCAGTTTCTTGTCGTTTCAGTCTTGTGTGAGGATTCCAAGAAAGGCGCTTGTCAAGATGGAGACCTAGGTATCGGATTTGCTCAACAGGAGTAAGGATAATGTTATTAAAGGATACTGGGGGGCAGGAACTCATCGGTTTGCGACGAAGAGTAAAGGTGATTTGGTGATATTATTA
Organism: Piezodorus guildinii; assembly: GCA_023052935.1. Classification (NCBI taxonomy): domain Eukaryota; kingdom Metazoa; phylum Arthropoda; class Insecta; order Hemiptera; family Pentatomidae; genus Piezodorus; species Piezodorus guildinii. The sequence goes on along the minus strand of CM041293.1, from coordinate 160,941,748 downwards.
GTAGATTAAGAGGAATTCCTGAAACAACCGCACCGTTTACTAATCAGTCCATTTGTTGATATAATAATTGGCCTCGCTACGATTTGGATGGTTCAATTAAAATTCGTATAGTGCTGTTTTTTTTTTTTTTTTAATTTCGATTCCTGCTTGGCATCCAACTGAGTAAAAGAAGTACGACCAGACTAGCCTCTATATTCAGCACAAAATTCCCTCCCTTCCTCTCACTCTCTATTTCTCAACAATAAAAGTGTAGTTTTTGAATCTGTTTTCAAATAAAAATGAATCCACTCTATTTTTGAAAAAAATATACTTGTTTAAAAAAAATAATTAGAGATATGAAATTTATACTTTAGGAACATTTAAAATTACAGAAACACAGAAAATAACGCTGCAAATGTCGATTATAAACAATGGTAACTCTATTAATATTATAGTTACATTTTCAAATAGTTGAGTATACATAAATACAAATCGATATATATATATATATATATATATAATATATTATATATATATATATATATATATATATAAATACAAATTTCTATTTTTTTTTTATTTATTTCTTTATATTATTTTAATATTTTCCTTTTTATAGACAACACTTAATAACTAGTTTAAAATAAGTATCAATGAAACCCATAGAGACGGTTTAAGGAATATCACTGCCCACGTATGGGTGCTTATGGTCCCCGGCACAGTTAATGTCACCTGATGAGATGGGCCATGAGGGAAATCAAGATGGTTCCGAGTCCTGCTGAGATAAAGTGGGTACCTGATCCGCCGCTCCGTCTTTCTGCTTCTACTGCTAATTCTGATATCTCATTAGTGTCACCTGTATGAAATAAAATAGTTCTTTAGGTTTTCTATTATATATATTTAAAAAATAATTTTATATATATATATATATATATATATATATATATATATATATATATATATATATATACGATGGAGACAACACTTAATAACTTGGACATTGGAAATTGGAGACAACACAATTTTCGACACGCCTGTTTGGAAGACCCATTCACAAAATTTTTATAATTTTTCCAACTTTTCGGCCCTTAAGCAATCTGGATAGATTTAAAAAAATTATAAATCATGACGAATGGTACGTTAAAGAACATTTAAGATCGTATGACATCACTTGTGATATTTCCTATGTTCTTAGGTACACATCAAAATATCAAATCAGATATATATATATTTTTTTTTTTTTTTCCTCTGGCGCGACAGGCCGTGTAGGCCCTTGGCCTCGTGGTACAATCTCCTGGGAGAATATACTCACGATTCACGATGTGATTTAACAGGGTAGGTTCATCACTCCTTACGCCTATTTTTTTGTGAGTTGCCACCATTTGGCTGACGGGTCTCACATACCCGAGGGAGAGGCTGTGAGTGAATCCCTACTTATTTATATCCTTATAAAAGCCCTGCCGGGACTGGGAATCGAACTCGGAACTTCTAGCATGAGAGACTAGCGCGCTAGCCACTCAGCCACGGGCTCCCCCAAATCAGATATCTTAATTTCTAAAAATATATAATTTGTGTACTTTCTCCCTCTGCTTAAAAAAAATACGTTTCATTATACGGTAACGCATTGTGAACCGACCTGGATAGGGCTTCTGTTTATCAATGAATGGCCTGATGGAGTTCCATTTTAAGAATTTTTTATTAAATTTTACAAAAGAAATGCGCGCAGTTTGATAGCAGAATTTATATCACAACCATAAGGGCTTAAATAACATATCGTTAACTTTATTATTTTAAAATAAGATGAAAATTAATTATCATTATATTGAAACAAGTCGTTTTGTGATGGAAGTCGTAGCTAGCTAATGTCAACAAGTAATTTAGAATGTTTATTTAAACTAAAATGACAGACATTTTTAATTGCATACACACCTGATTCATTATTAATATTTAAACAAGATTTTCCCCCTAAAACAACTGGTGATTTTGATGAAAAAATACGAGATAAGCTTTAGTAAAATTAAAATATCAATATCATTAAGTATGAAAATATAAATTAGACACAAATCTTGGAAAAGTGATGTATCGAATTGACGATTCAAATGTTAAGTGTTGTAAAAATTTCATTGTTAGAGAAGAAGTAATGATTATGTTTTAGTTCTTGTTTTCATTCTTCCTTAACTTTATTTTCCAAAATTTTATCTTTTATTAGTTTGCTGTTTATATTGACATTGGGTTCTGTTGATTTCTTTATTTAGATCTTTTTATACTCAGTCAGCTCAATATTCTTTCATAGAAACATATAGCCAGGAGCATTTTCCTTTTTCTTGTATCACTCCAAGCTATAAATATTCGTGTTATCGATAGATGTCCAAGATGCAAGAGATTCCTATTATAGTAGTCCAGGAGCCAGATGAATAGTTGACAGCCTTATCGAACATACATCTAGGAACTGGAAGGAATTAGTCCGGGTGGGGGTCATCAAATGAAATAACTAAATAGTTTCGACTATTTATTGTTTGCCAACGTTTCGACCCCCTTTGTGGGTCATTATCAGGGCGCATGGTGGGAGAATGGAAACTAGGTACTGGAAACTCAGTACCTAGTTTCCATTCTCCCACCATGCGCCCTGATAATGACCCACAAAGGGGGTCGAAACGTTGGCAAACAATAAATAGTTGAAACTATTTAGTTATTTCATTTGATGACCGCCACCCGGACTAATTCCTTCCAGTAATTCTCAACGGTCAACTAATTACATCCACAATACATCTAGGAATATTTTTAAAAATTTCTTTCTACCATACTTATTACAAAAATGGATTTCTTGCTAACCTAAAACTCTTACTAAGCAGCTAATTAATTTGATGAAGCGATCAATTATAACACGATTACTAGCTCCTCGAGCATACGATTAGTTTTTGTTTTTTACTAGTCTATTACATGAAAATACATTTCTTGCGGTTTAGAAACTCTCATTAATGACCGCCAGAAGAGCGAACGTTCAGTGGAACCACGTGGGGACTGTCGGCTCATACGTTATGATAGCCCGAGATGGGACATCATATTAATTAGCTGCTTAGTAAGAGTTTTAGGTTAGCAAGAAATGCATTTTTGTAATGAGTATGTTAGAAAGAATTTTTTTTAAATATTCCTAGATGTATGTTCGATAAGGCAGTCAACCATGCATCTGGCTCCTGTACTACTATAATAGGAATCTCTTGCATCTTGGACATCTGTAACCCTCGTCTCATAGATTGCCCACACTCAGTGGAGAAGGGTGTGGGTTCAAATTTGTCCTGGTATATTATTCAGGGCGCCACGTTATTTTTGTAATGTAAACAACGAAAACATTAAACTTAAACTTTAACGTAAAACAAGTCATTATTTTAGGTTATAAAAAAGTAAATAAATTAAATTCTGGCTGTACCTTTACACATACCATAAATAAACAAACATAAAATTTCCCGTATAATAAAGATATAAAAAAAAAACATGTATATTTAATTAAAGGATAAAATAAAAATAAAACAATTCACACATAAAAAATATATTTACATCAACCAAAATAAAAAACCTACTCTAGAATATTATAAAAACAAAACTATTTATAATTAATTAAAGAAAACCCTGTAAACAAAACTCAACTTTACATACACAAATTATATTTTTATAAACAAATTAAAAATAAAAACCCATAATATATCCTCTATTAAATCTATTATATACATTGCTTAGTTATATAGTCCTTATTCCTCTGGCCAGTAGGATTATTTACAACACAACACAGGGAGGCGGGTTAATAGTACTCGTGTGACAGTTCTCCTTCCTCCGATCTCCTTTCCGGAAAAATCTCTCGGCTTCCTCACGAAGTCGTCGGGATGTGTAGTGGAGGAAAACAAATCCAGCGTAGCTGCCTGTCACTCGAGTGTCTTCCTACTGCCACTCCGTGCGCCTCTCTGTCTTATCGCATCTCAGATGCGCATGCAACTTCTGCGCCTCCCCACCACTAATTACTTGCGTATTTAGGTACGGCCAGAATATATTACTAATATTATTTAAATATAACGGTGCTATTAATATTACAACCGTAACACATCTATCGATAACACGAATATTTAAAGCTTGGATGGATAATTAAATCAATTAGATGCTTTTTAACACAACAACCTGATAATATAGTAAGACACTAGGAGTGATACAAGAAAAAAGAAAATGCTCCTGGCTATATGTTTCTATGAAATAATATAGAGTTAACAGAGTATAAAAAGATCTAAATAAAGGAATCACCAGAACTCAATGTCAATATTAACAGCAAAAGAATAAAAGATAAAATTTTGGAAAATAAAGTTAAGGAAGAATGAAAACAAGAACTAAAACATAATCATTACTTCTTCTCTAACAATGTAATTTTTACAACACTTAACCTTTGAATCGTCAATTCGATACCTCACTTTTCCAAGATTCGTGTCTAATTTATATCTTCATACTTAATGATATTAATATTTTAATTTTACTAAATCTTATCTCGTATCTTTTCATCAAAATCACCAGTTGTTTTAGGGGAAAATCTTCTTTAAAAATTAATAATGAATGAAGTGTATATGCAATTAAAAATGTCTGTCATTTTAGTTTAAATAAACATTCTAAATTACTTGTTGACATTTGCTAGCTATGACTTCCATCACAAAACGACTTGTTTCAATATAATGATAATTAATTTTCATCTTATATATATATATATATATATATATATATATATATTTATATTTATATATATTTATTTATGTATGCAATAGATAGAACAGATTGAAGGATCCTTGGTAATGGCCAAAGGCTGAAACGTAGGAGAGAAACAATAAAATAAAATTGTTGAGTGAAAAATATGGGTCAATTTTTTATTTTAAAAGAACCTAAAAATCAAGTTATTCACTCAAATAAATTACATATATAATAAAATCTAAATAGTTTAAATAATTTTCGTATAAGGTATATGCTTACCGAAGAATGTAGAAGTCACCTGAGTTGCCTGCGTTGTTGTTATCCTTGGAAATTTAGTTGTGGCTGTGAAACAAAATAAAATTTTTTGATAAAAAAACTAGATTTTCTCAGTCTAAGATATTTGAAACAAGCTAAAATTTCACACAACAGTTGTACATTTTTATTTATAGCGTTTAAGTTGGAAAAGGGAGGGTTTTGTTTTATATTTTAACAATGATTTGTATTATTTAAGTTTTTATAAGGAATTCAGTCGTTTTGCCTCCTTACGGACCGCTTTAAATTATAAAACGAGCTCAGTGGTTAAAAAAAGTGACCGTAACTAGAAATAAACATATACTCATCCGTTTATTCCTAGTTGTCATTTTTATGTTTTTGTCTAGCAGACTTAAAATTTTATTCTAACCTCGCTTAAGCATTATTATATATTTTTTACTTTCACTTACTATATATAGTAAGGGGGGAAGTATTGCGATCGTGAAAATTATCGAATTCCAGTTTTCAACGGAAATACACGTTTTAGGGTCCCCTGAGTCCAAATAACCAAGTCCCGCAAAAAGGTCTGTGTGTGTGTGTGGTAACTCCCGGGCGGAAACGGTAAGTCCTATGAAACTGAAATTTTATATTTAAGACAACGATACGCCCGAGACGTGACAAAGCTTTTTTCATCAAAAGTAGCTTACCACAAGAGGCACTTTATACTATGCATTTTGCACCTTTTTTCGATTTTCTCAAAAACGGTTCCGACGATTTTGATTTAACTCGCTATATTGATGTAAAATTTAATGGGCTTTAATATCATATAGGTTTTATTCTGATTAAAATGGTCTGACAGGGCTTAATTGCCGATATTATAAATTTTCTTCCCCTAAAATACCTTTCATTTTGTAGATTCAATAAAAATAACTATATTATCTTGTTAATGCTGATGGAAAACTGGTAAATATATAAATTGAATAAATTCGATACCCAACTAAAGGAGAAAACAGAAGAAATATTTTTTTAATGCAATTTTTCGTTTTTGAACATAAGAGCAGTAATATACATGTATGATATACCATTGGAAAGCTAAAGATTTTAGAAAAAATATTATCTCATACACAAGATTTTAAAAGTTAATAGAGAGTGATGAAATGAACATAAAACTAACTGATGATTTTAGATAATAATATGATAGATTTTTTAATGAAATGTGTTTCTATAGAAATTTAATTAAATTAATTCTTTAATAGTTTTACTCGTTTTTATCTCTAACTGGAAATTCCCTAATCGATTCTATAAACGGAGGTAAGTGTGTTGCCGGCACCAGATTTTTTTTCTTCTTCTCCCCACCTTTCCTTTGTTGGTTGTAGTTTCTCGGGCCGGTGAGGAAGGACGGGAGAATAATAATTATTTTCTTCTAGGAGTAACGTGTTTCGGGTTCTTTTAAGAATTTTTCTGCCTACGGTCGCTTCAAAGAAATCAAGAGTGTTTTCCTGGCCAGAGTCTGATAGGCTCTTTTCCACGCCCCCTCTCAGATGGATTCTGACTACTTTATTTATTTATTCTTTATTAAATATTTTATAAACAATTCTCTTATGCTATAAATGTTAAATAAAGGAAAGTAGATAGGATAAAAATAATGTAGACAATATATCCTCTAAACATTAAGAAATAATAAAATTGACGTTATAAAAAAGGATAAAAAAATGTTCTATATAGACTACTCCTTTTCTCGGAACTCTTTGTCAACAGAAATATCACTTTAATTCATTCCCTGGATTCTAGATTATGCACATTTTTATGATGGGTCGTTCATATCGTTACACAAGAGAAGATAGTTCATTTCATCATCAGATTTTAAAGTTCTATGGAAGTTACTACTTATTTATTTCTTAACATGCAGATGTTCCATGAATATTACAGTTCGCGAACTAATATTGAGATTTTTATTTAATTTCTGCTCCTTTTATTCAACGGTAATTTTCTTAATACGAATCTGAAAAATTTCACCTCAGTTCAGATTGTACCCTTGTAATATTAATTGTACGATATTAGCAATATATTCACTGATTCCAATGTCAAAAAATCACCATGATTCAACTAGATATCCAAGAAAATTTCCGATTAATCTTCGAAATCTTTATACACAGACGACATATCATATCGAACGTTCAACAAATTATGTGGAAATATAGTCACGTTCAAATTATACAGAAGTATCTTAAAACATGAACGCAGTTATATGCTTTTTGTTTGAACTTTTATACCTGGGTAGGTATATATGCTATAGGATGATTGGTTGTTTATTAGGTAATTAGTCTGATTCTTTTTTATCGCATTATATTGCTTTTATGAGGGTGGACCTACCCAACCTATGTTATTTATGTATATCAATGTGAGTATGGTTCAATTTTTTTTTTCCTTTAGGCCATCTAAGGACATGGTTCTTGTGTTTACATCTGTTTTCTCCTCCTACCGGTACATTTAGGTTTTCTGTTAGCAAAGTATTCTATTAGGTTGTGTCACATGAAATGTCCGTTTTCTAGGTAAAGGATTTTTATTGAAAATAAAAGTGATTTTTTAAAAAAATAAAGTGATATGAAAACAAGATAATTTTATTCAAAGTATTTACCTTCTTTTCCTACACATTTTTCCCAACGTGACACCAACTTTTTTATCCCCGAACTGAAAAACTCTGAGCTTTGAATTGAAACAAAATCTGAAAACGCACTTTTCACTTGATCATCATTTTCAACAATTTTTCCTTTGACGAAGTTGTCTAAATTCCTGAACAGGTGGTAATCTGTTGGAGATAAGTCAGGAGAATATGTTCTTTCAATTTTAGCCACGGTATGTTTTGAAACATGGGGTCTTGCTACCGCTCAGTGAGATCATGAGGTACCCATGTATCGAGCTTTTTTACTTTTCCAATACAATTTAAATGTCTGGAAACGGTAGATGCACTTGTATTTATTTGTGCTGAGAGTTCTTTAACTGTTTGGTAGTGGTTTCCTGCTACTGTATTTTTGAGGACATCGTTGTCTATTACGGACGGAGGTCTTCCTCGGGGCAAGTTTTCCAAGTCTGTATCACCAGCTGAAAACTTAGCAAACCAACGGCGAATGGTCCGTTCATTAACACTCCCTTCCCCAAACACCTTGCAAATATTTCTAGCGGCCTCAGCTGCTGAATGTCCGGGTTTAAACTCGTACAAAAATATTACTCGAAAATCGCGTGTTTCCAGGTTCATATTTGGAGGTATACTAAAAAGTGGGTAATTGATTGGGAAGCTAATGTTTATAATTAAAAGGTCGAGGATTAGTACCTGTTAATTTAAATATGTAAACATTCGGATGAAAACAACAGAGACCTGCAAAATCCTTTTTCTATTTCAGAAACTATAAAAACGGACATTTCATGTGAAACAACCCAATATCATTTTTCTGCTGAACTCAACCTTACGTTCCTTGGACCATTTCCTGGATGCGTTTTGCCTAACCTCTTTAATGGACTTAAGGAAAGGTCTTGTTTGAAGGGGGTAGGGACTTCTGTCACTAATGGTTCTTTTTGTTGCTCAATAGTTTTAACTTTTAACATTATTTATTGTTGTTGTTTTGTTTTTTGTTTTTTGTCGGATTTAGAATAAAATTGTATACTGATTCAGATCTAAGAAAGTGTTAATTTTGATTGTCAATTTTATTCTTATTTTTTTTAAAAATACACATTACCTAATCGGTGGCTTTGCTCAAAAATTGAAATATTGATCAACGATACTCGACTGTTCGACACCGGTTACAAAAAAACCTTCTCAAAATTATTACTGAGTTATCTGAATGAATGAGATCGATGGCATGTATAGAAAAGTTGTAATCCGAATCGCCCGTTTGTTCTCAGCCGTCATATGATAAAGTTATGAGATCAGTGAAAATGTCAAAGTAGTTTTATCCCGTGGGTGCTTCCCCTTTTCCACAGAAATCCTGAAAAGCCTGTTTCACAGTTCTTTGGACTTTTTCTTCCCTCGTCTTCTTTCATATGCTTCACAGATACTGAAACACAAATTAGCTCTAACTCTTTCCCCTTCCCTTTTAATCTTATTTAGTTAAAAGCACTTGATGGTTTTGTTTGAATCGTTTTTGATGATCAAGAATACTTTTTTTCAGAAATTATGTCACGCAAAACGAATTAAGTATTTTTTTTTTTTTTTTTTTAATAACCTTTGCGATAAAAAAAATCTGGTATTTTAACAAATTTCTAATATTTACAATTTTTTTCCCTTTTAGTTCTTTACAATATTTTATTTAATTTATTTTTTATCAATTTATTTATTTATATCAGTGGTTCCCAACAAAGGTTTTACGCGGACCCCATCATACAATCATTACAAAGGCGAAAACCCCCCAAATCCTATATATTAGGTATATATTAACAATAGATTTTTACTTAGCTACACCGTATCACGTACATTAAGTGCGAAATAGCTCTACATAATCTCTGTATTACAGAAATGGCCTAGGAGCTTACCTCAATCCGCAAAACAACAAATAAATAAAATTTAATACTGAATCTGGCAGATGGTCCCAGAGTTGTTTAAAATCCTTGATTGACTTACCTCGGTTGCTTAAATCAATTTAAGAGCTATTAAATAAACAGACTTGAAAACAGGTTAAGGAATCACTTTGAGTTTCGATGGAAACATGTGTTTCAGACAAAATAATCTAACAATAGAAATTATTATCTACAATAATCACTTCAGTTTTTGCCCTTTTTCTTCTTTCTGCATTACGGTATATAGCTTTAATAAGTTAAACATATTTTTCTAAAAAAAAATAAGTTTATATTTAGCTGTATTTTAACAATGCTAAAAACATATCGGCATATAAGTCCTGTCAGACTATTTTACATCACATTTAAGCAAATTAAATTTTACATCTGCACTGTAGCCTTTCTAGACGTGGAACAGGCTTTTGATCGAGTTTGGCATCCAGGACTGCTTTACAAACTCCGCCAATTCCTCTCTCCGACATATTTCCTAATAATCCGCTCCTACCTTACAGGTAGAACCTTTTAAATTAATCATAACCTCTCCTGTTCCTCAGTATTCAATCAGTCAGCCGGTGTACCTCAAGGTAGTATCCTAGGCACAATCCTCTACACGGTGTATACAGCTGATATCCCTATCCATCCAAGCACTTTCCTCTCTACTTACGCTGATGACAGCTGTGTGCTATCCGTTAATAATGATCCTATTGTTGCTTCCCAATTCCTACAGAACCATTTATCCGCCATTGCAGAATGGTGTCACAATTGGAGAATCAAAATAAATCCCACCAAATCACCTTCATTCTACGACGTAAACCTATGACTTCCTGTCCAGTTGTTTCCTTTAATCATACCCCACTCATCACCGTAGAACAAATACGATACCTTGGACTTCATCTTGACAAGCGTCTTACATGGAATCCAGGTGCAAAATGCAAAATGCTTCATATGAAGTGACTTTTCTGGCTCACACATTTGGGTGAAAAGTTGCTGTAACAGGCAAACAAGCTTCTAATATATGAAAATTCGAACGACTTGTTTGTTTTTCTTGCTAGACTTTTACTGCAAACCTTTTTGCGGTACTTGTTCATTTAGACTCAGGGGACCTTAATTTTCGGTGAAAACTCGTATTTTCACATTCGCAGTACTTTCTCTTATTATATATTTAAGTGAAAGTAAAAATAAATAACTTACTTAGTTAATAACATTTAAGAATACTTCTAATCTTCTTTTCTAGTTATTCATTTGACTATTCTGTATTTTTCTACGACTGGCGTACACAATATATTATAATGAGAGAAGAATAATTGACCGTAGATATTGTAGAATCTAAGACTTTGGTTGGGGGTGCGGTCATTGAATCACTTCAAATTTACTGTGTTCACATTTCGGTAGATATTTTAGGCCATCTTCAAGGCAATGAGTGGAACGCCTTCACAACAATGGGTTATAAAATATTGATCTTATCCGACGAATGACAGATTAAAAGGGAAAGGGAAATAAAATAATGACAAATAAATATTGACTATTATAAAATTACCAGCTCACCCGGCAAATGTTGTTTTGCCATATAAACTATTTATAGAAAATTCCTAGTGTAGAAAAAAAATAACTAATTTATTGTTAGTGTGTAAGAATGTGGTATATGAGTGAAAGAGGCATGGAGCGCTGTGAACGATGAAGGAAAATAAAAATAACAAAACACCAAACTTAATTTTTGTCAATTCATTATAATTTATTCCTTAAAATTATATAGATCGTTAATTAGTTTCGACAGGAACACTAACAAACAATATCAATCTCTCAATGCTACCGCGTGAACAATATTTTTTGTTCGCCCATCTTTAGCTAACACAAACGAACTAAATGGTTTACCCGCTCGAGAACCACCTATAAAAAACATGAGTTACACTGAGATAGTAAAATGATAATTGTAAACGTTACTACTACGCTTAATTCATAACTATATAGGGAGTGAGAGAAGGCTTATTGTATAGAAGAAAGGGTAGACCGGCTTCGGTCTCATCCTTACCCCGTGCTGTTTGCTGGCTGAGAAGTAACTCTGGTAGACCTCTGGCGGGGGTAACTTACCAAGTGATAATTAATCAGTTATCGAACGGGATGAAAAATTATTAAATTACTGGAATTACTATTACAAAATAGGGGTTGGTGACAGAAGGGTGAAAATTTGGGGTTGTATTTATTTTTTAATGCAACAATATAAAACAATTTATAAAAACATTTTTTGTCCAAAAAATTAAAAAATAATGTTAGGGGTGAACAACCCTTATCACTTCAAGGCATAAAAAATAAATAGTAGCCGATTCTCAAACCTATTGAATATGCATATACAATTTCATAAAAATAGGTCAAGCCGTTTCGGAGGAGTATGGTAACTAAAACTGTGACCCGAGAATTTTATATATTAGGTATTATGTATACGTAATGCTCAGTTATTCTTGGGTTATAAATTATCATTCATAAGGTGTCACATTAGCAACTTCGAGGCCTAAGTGCGTTTGAATTTATTTCGGATTAGTACCACTGAATGAATCTCGTCCTCCCAACTCTAGTTTGGAGTTCCTAGTTAGTCCTGTTTGGCTTAGTTGAAGTTAGTAAGGAGGTTAAACCTCCTCCCATCCACTTCCTTCTCTCCCCGAAAAAAATCATTCCACGCAACCTCTAGATCCGCTACTGCTTCATTCATCGACGATACTAGTTTAAAAAATGTATATGCTTGAACATACAAGTTTTTTCATCATTAAAATACATTTTGGTTAATTTTTATTGTAAAATGTTCATGAATGTTCGTAATATTTGCTTTAATGTCCGAAGCTTTTCCTCGTGCTCACATAAATAATAATGATATACCGCAACCCAATAATCTTACACACTGAGGTCTAATACCCGAGAAAAGAAATAATAAGACTATAGACAACGAAGATGCTTTTCCTTAATTATAAACCAGCGCTCCAAACCTTTCCTCAATTAGTTAATGAAATTACGATTATTAACTATGTCTATGGACACAGGATTATTCAATTTAATGATTTGTGAAAAATTATCTTATCCATTATAGTGAGCTTCACTCGGTGCGATTTTAATGCGTCATCCATGTTTCAAAATAGGTTTTCAAGTTTTGACAGTCGAATTGATAATTCCCAGTATAGACGTTCTCTTTTTCGACCTGTACTCCCATTCTATCAGTTTTTTTTTTGTTTTTTTTTTAGAGTGGAGTACCCAATCATTCATACGCAACACAATAAAGTGCAAATTGCTTTCAAATTTTAGTTTGGTTTTTAGTTTCTTATGACAAAATTTCAAAACCGTAAATTGATTTCTACTTTTTTAGTAAAGTAGAACGCATAATTGGCTATAGAGTTTTCTGCATTAGAAGAACCAGAAAAAAATTAATATATAAAATTATTTATATGTCTAACTTAATTTTTCCTTGTGATAAACCATAATGAAATACTGCCCCGAAGCGAGATACAATCATAAATGTGTTTGTGTTGGATATTGTTGTTATTTATTTTTTTAAAATTTAATATATCAAATATACCTATATAATGCGTACGATTTTTTCTTTTTTTTTTTTCTCGTACGATTTAAATGATAAACTATCATTTCAGATTAGATAGAATGTATAAAAAAATTATTAACTAGTAATTATTAATTTAATTGTAAATTAATTCTTAATACCTTATTTAATTAAATATAAGAATATCAATTTAATTAATAAATAAAATTGTGATGACTGTTGATGTCATCATAATTGTAAATATTTTTGAAAATGGTGCTTGAACCAATGTATGGTTAAATTCAATTACAAACTGTGAAATAATTACAGGCACTTTTTTCATAGAATTTCTAGGTACTAGGATTATTTTATAACTGAAAAAGTTTGTTTGAAAACGGAAATGATAGACACTTATCCATTACACGCCAGTTCCAATTTTTGACATTTTATTGTGTTCATTTCGGAACAGAATTTCTCTTTCTTTATTTTTTTATATACGTTCTATTTAATCTGAAATTTTAGTTTATTATTTAAATTGTGTGCATCACATAGGTAAATTCGATATATTAAATTTAAGGAAAATAAATTAAAAAAATATCGTACACAAATGCATTTAAAATTGTATCTCGCTTCGGGGCAGTACTTCACTATGGTTTATTACATAGAAAAATTAAGTTAGACATTAAAATAATTTTATATGTTAATTTTTTTCTGGTCTTTCTAATGCAGAAATCTATATAGCCACCTATGCCTTCTACATTATTAAAAACTTGGAAATAAATTTACGGTTTTGAAATTTTGTCATTAGAAACTAAAATCCAAAATAAAATTTTGAAAGCAATTTGCTGCACTTCATTATGTTGTAAATTTATAGAGATACTTGAAATAATTTTAATTTTTGCATTTTTTGAAAATTCTTCTAAAATCACCTAGTTGTTATATGAAAAAGTTTTCTTAAATATATCTAATAACGATGGTAAGAATAGATAAACGCAGGAAATGTAGATGTATATAAGAATAATTAGTTACAGAGACATTTTTCTGAAATTATCGAAAAAACCTATATATTTTTATTACATAAAATGAGCTAAAAATATGTCAATCATATCATTGAAAGTGAATTTACTGAGTAAAAAAATGGCTGCTGATATATCTTAAATAGTGCGACAAACGTTTGTCCCTAAAAAGTGCGTTTAGAACCCCTGTGCTTGTTTTTCTGAGAGAATCCAGCTTTCCGCTCCATATAGCTAGATAGAGATTTAAAAATATGTAGATTGACGTTTTGTCCGATCTCCCTCTTGCCTACTATTGTGTTGGTACACCTCGTGGACAACCTCCTGAGCTCTTCCTAAGTGGACTATTTTAGTTTTATTGGTATTAATTTGTAGAACCTTTCTAAGAGGTTCCTGGTCCATTCTGTCACTGCTTCTTGGAGTCTATAAGCGAATTAGCTAGTAGTACTATATCATCAGCATACAAGAAGAGCTGAAATACCACGTACAAAAGATTCCGTCGCAACATATGTTGTCTTGTTTCTTCTTTTGCGTCTAGAGGCAATTTCGTCCATAAAAGTGATAAAAAATAATGGACTGATGCTATCTCCATGTTTTATTCCCCTCGACATGCCAAAAAGCTTGGATATTTGGCCGTTTTATCTCGCAATGTCCTTTGGATTTCGATATGCTGATCATATGGCCTCAATCAAGGTCTTTGGTGCTTTTTTACTTTCACTTACTATATATAGTAAGGAAAGTATTGCGATCGTGAAAATTTTTGAATTCCAGTTTTCAACGGAAATACACGTTTTAGGGTCCCCTGAGTCCAAATAACCAAGTCCCGCAAAAAGGTCTGTGTGTGTGTGTGTGTGTGTGTGGTAACTCCCAGGCGGAAACGGTAAGTCCTATGAAACTGAAATTTCATATTTAAGACAACTATACGCCCGAGACGTGACAAAACTTTTTTCATCAAAATGAGCTTACCAGAAGAGGCACTTTATACCATGCATTTTGCACCTTTTTTCGATTTTCTCAAAAACGGTTCCGACGATTTTGATTAAACTCGCTATATCGATGTAAAATTTAATGGGCTTTAATATCATGTAGGTTTTATTTGGATAAAAATGATCTGACAGGGCTTAAATGCCGATATTTTAAATTATCTTCCCCTAAAGTACCTTTAATTTTTTAGATTCAATAATAATAACTAGATTATCTTGTTAGCGCTGATGAAAAACAGGTAAATATATAAATTGAATAAATTCGATACCCAACTGAAGGAGAAAACAGAAAACATATATTTTTAATGAAATTTTTCGTTTTTGAACATAAGAGCAGTAATATGCATGTATGATATACCGTTGGAAAGCTAAAGATTTTAGAAAAAATATCATCTCATACACAAGCTTTTAGAAGTTAATAGAGAGTGATGAGAAGAAGATAAAACTAACTGATTATTTTAGATAATAATATAATAGATTTTTTAATAAAACACATGTTTCTATATAAATTCAATTTGATTAATTCCTTAATAGTTTCACGTATTTTTATCTCTAACTGTATTTGAAAATTCTTTCATTGATTTTAATAATCGAGGTAAATGAAAGTCGTGTGTTGCCCGCACCAGATTTTTTTGCTTTGAGGGCTTCCCATATTTCTTCCCGAGGCTCTGGATCAAAACGACCTTTGATGTCAAGCATTGCCAAAAACAATTTCTGGTCTCTGTCCCATTTCTTCTTCCCAATAATCCTTATTGAGAAGATGTGATCTTCGGACGGAAGGCTCCTTGTTCTTTACCTAGGTTGGTTCTATGAGGTATATTTTTTTACTATATTATATTCATGCTATTGGAGCGATTATTCTGATTATCTATTACTGTCCGATTTTTTTTTTTATAAAATTTTATTGATGTTTACAACTGCACTTATAATAAATACAACATGTAAATGGGCAAATTTATACTAGTGACGTGATAATGTCTTGTGAAGAAACTACCCAGTGGTAGCACTTCAAGGTTAATTTAATTTAGTAGGTCTCGGGACTAACGTCTTTTCAATCGCCTCGGAGGGTTGTAAGGAATAGATGGGAATGATAAGTTGCGTACAAGAGGATTCGTGGGGGTCGGGAGTTTAGAATTAAAAGAGGCATATCTGTTTCGGGATAGTTCTGCGACAAAATGGGCTATTTAGATCATTATGGATAATTTTATTTGTAACGAAATTAAGAGCATTTAGGATTTCGTGAAGGATTTAGGATTGTAAGGTTTGAATGCGAGAGAAATTAGGTGGTTTAGTAGAGCCCTACAGCTCGATTCCACATGTCCAGATGGATCTGATTATAGTAACATAAATGAGCTTTTTGTTGTAAATTGGAAGTTTCCAAGTGTTGTAGTAAACGGTATCTACAGGCAGTTTCCTGTCCGAATTTAAAAGTTGATATCAAGTATGCTGCCTTGGTCTGTAATGTAATTTGTTTTGACATTCCAATAATTAGGATATTAAAACATATTGTATATATATTTATTAGTGTTAGAGAGACTTTTTGGGGGGGAGGGAGAAATTGAATTATATCAAAACTATGCTTTTTCATATTTCAAAAAATGTCAATAGACTTAAGTACATAACTCAATATTTTCTGAGACCGAAGATCTCTAGCAATAAAACGATCCGTCGATGAATAAGATAAGAAATCGGCTCGCAACTGGGAAAAGGGAGCAGACATTTCTTTTGTTCTCCCAAACGGATATTAAAATGTAAACCGGAAGTGAAGGGGGTAGGCTGGAATAAAGGACGGAAGCGGCCCCATAAATATGGTCCCTCAAATGGAATGGGGCATAACAGAGAGGACCATAAACAGAAAGGCACTGGCAAAGATTCAACCAATATCCTCTCACGAGGCACCCCCCCGGGAGCTGGCAATAAAAATGATAACTCTTTTATCTGTTCTCTACCGAAAATGAAAAGCTCTTACATATCTACCCAGTTCACGCCCCGCATCCGATCCCATCTCTTAACGCTCTTTTATGAGGATTTAGATTTTATTACTGTTGAGTGTTAATGTGCAGATTTTATTTTTCATATCTGCCTCTTAGAGATTTTATTTCCTTATTTAATTTTCGCCACAAGAATATTTTCGTAAACACATATCTATTTTTTTCTCTAAAAATCGTAATAGTTTTTTTTTATTTCTTGAATACACATAGAAACATTTCAAGACTTAGGTCCCATGTTAAAGTAGATGAGATTCGCAAAAGACACATGAAAAACTAAGCGCCAGCCATTCCAGTTTTAAGATTCGGTAAGTTTCTGTTTAAAGACTCTTATCTTCCATATAAATATTCGTTTTGCTTTTTTCGGTCATACTTCAGAAGAGTATTTTTTCATAAATATGTGGCGATTATATGTATTTTAAACGGTGGCAAACTTGGTGATATTGATATATCAGGGCATACTTTTGAAAACGTAAAGCAATTCAAGTATTTAGGTTCAATGATAACCAGAAGAAATGAAATCCAGGAAGAAATAAAGTCCCGGTAAAAGGTTGGAAGTGCATGTTATTATTCATTTGCTAAATTACTTGGCTCGTGGCTTCTGTCTATAAATTTAAAGGTTATAATTTATAAAACTAATATTCCTCCGACGGTCCTTTACGGATGTGAAACGTGGCCGCTTACTTTGATGTATGAACAACAGCTAAGGTTTTCGAAAATAAGGTACTGCGTAAAATATTTAGTCCGAAGAGAGATGAGGCCACTGGGGAGTTTAGAAGGTCGCACATCGCGGAATTGCGGAGCTTGCATCCTGTGAATATAAGTGAATTGATAGCATCGCGGAGACTCAAATGGGCGTGTAAAGTTGTTGAGCTCGGTGGTGAACGGATTCCGAGAAAATTGGTATTCGCTGAACCGACTGGTAGGCGTCCGAAAGGTAGGCCGAGGCGTCAACTGGAGGATTGCGTTCAGGTTGATCTCGGGGGCTTGGGCTTGAACGATGATCATTGGACGAATCTGTGTCGGCGGAGTTTGGTGCTATCGGCATCGAACCTTCGGGTTCGCTAAGCCTATTATTAATATCATGTTTTCATATAGATAATGACAAATTATTATTACCATTACTTGTGAAGATATGAGGAATGTTAAGTTGAAGGTGGGAAATGCATGTTATTTTTCATTTGCTAAATTAATACTTTGTTGCTACTTTTGTCAAGAAACTTTAATGGTTGAATTTTACTGAACTATTATACTTTCACTGTTCTATGAGAGTGAGAAACGTGGTACATAACTTTGTATGAAAAACCACCGATCTAGGTTTTCGAGTGTAATATTTTAAAAATATATAAGGCTACACAAAGATGGAATTGCGGAGCAATTATAATATAATTGAGCCACATCGCGGTGGCTCAAATAAGGCGTGCAAGTTGTCAGGTTTTGTAGCGTATTCCAAGAAAGTTAATATGTGCTGAAAATTCTTATAGCTTTAAGTGGGAGGATCATCAAGGTAATAAGGAATGGTCATTAGATGGCATTATGTAGGAAAAGCATCGAATCTTGGGGTTTGCTAATTCTGCATTGTGTTCCGTTTGCTTAGGAAAAACAATTTCTTTATTATTTCCTCTTGCTAGTGACGCGAGTGGATGCTAGTGACACCATTTTTTCACGAGTGGGAGGAAAGCTTGGCTTGTACTTCCCTACGGTTTGGTCATAAGGTCATGTTTAGGAATATTTTATTACTTTGCTAATTTAAAATAAAAATTTCTGAAGCATTTGTTCAATTTTTAATTGACAGGTCACTAAGTCATTATGAGACACATTAGGCTGTGTAGCTTCAATGATGGCTGACTGTAAATCCACAAACAACACAATCCTCTTTGCATTTATATTTGGGAGAACTTGCAAAGCTTGTAATGTAGCACAAATTTCGCTGTCGAAATTTGTAGACCCTTTCCTTACTGCCTTCGAGATTTTAAACAAATGCGAGTACACGCCCGCTCCTCCATTGAACTTTGCATGTTCAGCTGAACGATCGGTGTAAACATGGAGCCACGGAGGGTTGGGATAACGCTCAGTAATAGTTTCAAGTTCCAAGGATCTTAATTCCTCACGTATAGCTTCTTATTTTTTAATGGTTCTCATGAGCTCGAGGCGGTAAGATGCTGTCTTTAGAGGGACTCATTAGAGGGTGGCATTAGAGTAAGTTGCAGGCAATAAGTAGGGAGTTTATAGGTCAGTACAGATCAAGTAGGTTTTATTCTGATTGAAATAGTCTTAAAGAGCTTAAACGCCATTTTTTAAATTCTTTTCCTATAATACTATACCTTTAGTTTGTAGATTAAAAAAAAAAAATTATATCATATTGCAACACACTCAAATACAAACAAAAATATTTTAATGCAGTTTTTGTGTTTTTTAAACATTAGGACATTAATAAAGATGTATGATATACCGTTGGAAGCTAATGATTTTAGTAAAAATATTATCATAATACACAAAATCGTAAAAGTTAATGGATAGTTATGAAAGCCGATAAAATTAATTGAATTTTATTTTCACTTACCTATGTATGTCATCTCTAACTGTATTTAAAAATTGTTATTGATATAATTAGTTGACCGTTGAGAATTACTAAAAGGTATTGGTTCTCGCGGGCGAACACTGCAGTCTGCACTCTGTTCCACCCATAGTAACATCCTCTCTCCCGACTCTCCCACCTATTGGCCCACCGATCCTAACCGTAATCCCGACCTTCTAGATTTCTTCATCCACAAAGGCCTAGGACCGCTAAATCATTCTGTCTCCCGGCTCGATGATCTATCCTCAGACCACAGCCCTCTTGTCCTAACTCTTTCATTATCACCTATACTAAAACTCCCTCCATCGTCATTTCTAAGAGGCCCAGTTAACTGGACCCTCTTCCGTGAAATCATAACCGATGCAATAGACCTCAGAGTATCCCTCAAAACTCCCAAGAACTAGACGATGCTGTTAATTCCTTCACCACCCTGATCCAACAAGCAGCCTGGAATGCATCTTTCCCTTCCCCTCTTCACTACAAGAAGAATCCTATACCCCAAGACCTCCTAGATCTAATCCACACTAAGCGATGCTCCAGAATCCTCTGGCAAAGAACCAGACACCCAGACGATCGGAAATCCTACAACTATTATACTAAATTAGTTAAACAGAAATTAGATTCCTTTAGATCCAACTCCTACAATTCCTACCTATCCTCATTATCCGTAACCGACAATTCCCTCTGGAGAATAACCTAAAAGGTACTTACACATCATACCATCACACATCCTCTCCGACGAGCTGATGGTTCCTGGGCTTCTTCAAAGGAGACTAGAGCAGAAGAATTTGCCCAGTACCTCTCTATCATATTCACCCCCCATCCCAACCACAATTCCACTCATACTGATGGCGTAGAAGAATTCCTCTCTTCGCCAATACCTCTCTCTCTACCTCCTCAAGCTGTTAACCCTTCTGAGGTCGAGTTCCTTATAAATAAACTAAAACCTCGTAAATCTCCTGGCCATGACCTCCTCAGCTCCAAGATCATTCGACAACTGCCTCAAAAAGCAATTATATTCCTTACTTACCTGTATAATTGCAATGCCAGTCTGGCCAGAGACGGCATTGAGGCAACTTGTACCGCTCCCACAGTTCTTCTTATCACGTAAATATTGCTATTTGTATCCTGTTTCGTTATACTTTTTGAAGTGTACATCAATTGAACGAACAAAGTGTCACTTAAAAAGCTCGTGAATGTGCGCATAACTACACAATAACAAAGGTAGTAATTTACTGGGCTTTAGGCGGTCGAGAGAGAAAGTTAATCCTTAATCCCTCAAGGATTAAACGTCTAGGCACCGCACTACCTAGCGTAAACATCTTAAAAGCGAGATTTATATACATATAAATTCATTTATTTTTTCTTACGTACTCTTTGAAATTAACAAAATGGTACAGTGCACGCTATGTGATAATGCAATTACTCGAGACGACAAGGGTAATGTGGGTTGTAGCAAATGCCGTGTAATTTATCACGGTAGATGCTGTAATCTAGCGGAAAAAGAAATTGAAAATATAAAATTGCAAAAAAAAATATGGCTATGTAAAAAATGCGACCAAGGAAAAAAAACCGGTCAAGCCAGAGAAGATAAATCATCTAGCCCGCCCCGGAGTCCACTTAAGAACACGGAACCTTCGGCAGCAGACATACTCGCTGCCGTGAACCAACTCAAGACAGATGTAAATGAAGATATTAAAAGCATCAAACAGTCGCTAGAAAAATATGGTGAACTGAGCTTCGAGCTCAATGACCGTCTTTCTAAAATAGAAAGGCATCTTGAGGGCCAGGCCAAGCATTTAGAGGATGTCACGGTGGAAAACAAAATTCTAAAATCCCGCGTAACCGATTTAGAAGTTCGCCTTAATAAGGCCGAGCAGGGGCTACTCTGCAGGTCTGTAGAAATACGCGGGATCCCAGTGCGCCCAGGGGAAACACCAGCAGCCCTTGTGACAAGCGTAGCGGCGGGCTTGGGAATCAAGGTTAGTTCTGAAGACTTAGACATCGTAGAGCGACGCAGACCAAAAAAAGATGACCAGAGACCACCTTCTATTATTGCTCGGTTCGTAAGGCAGTCGATGCGTGATGAGTTAGTGAGGTGTAGAAAAGTGAAAAGAGACTTCTCGACACGGGATATTGGGTGGCAAGAGAACGACTCCCACCGTATCTATCTCAGTGAGGAGATGTCTATAATGAATAGACACCTATACTGGCTCGCCAGGCAGAAGAGATTAGAGAAAAAAATCAAATACGTTTGGTTTACTGCCGGTAGAGTGCGCTGCCGAAAAGAAGATGGTCACTCTGTAATTTTCATCGATAAACGCCAGGACCTGGACGTCTTCGGCTGACTCCTGGGCATCCGTCTGCTTACTGGATGCGAGCTGGAAATGGTCTCGGCTTCTAATATTCTTCTTTGTTTTGTCAGACTAACTTACTTAATCGTTTTCTTTTCTCTAATTTTGTTTTTTTTTATTTCAAAAGAATATTTTTTTTATTTGTCGGCAAAGGCTCTTTTGTACATTTTTATCTTTATTAACTATTTCATGTTCACTTTCACTTATCTCTCTATTGTGTCTCTAGCGTCTTCTCATACTCTGTTTGCTATTCCACCTCCTTTCCTATATGTCTAATGTCCTGACCTCCTGCCATGTTAATGCCCAGTCCCTTCCCGCCCACTTCGACGAATTCCTTCACTATTTCACCCACAATTTCTATCACATTATCGCAGTCTCTGAAACATGGCTGAAGCCCTATATTCCTTCCTCTTCCGTTTCCCTCCCTGACTATTCCTTTATCCGCCATGACCGGATTGGCCGGACTGGCGGTGGTGTAGCACTTTATGTCCACAGCAGCCTGAAATCTCGTGTCCTGGATCTGTCATCCCAATCTGATTCTTCCCATATTGAATTCCTTTTCGTTGAAATCTCCTCTAACACACAACCTCTCCTTTATGCAGTAGTATATCGCCCTCCTTTGGTCCCATTTGACCCTTCCTTTGAATCAATCCTTTACAGAAATGTCCCTCTATTCAATAATATCATAATTTGTGGTGATTTTAACACCAACTTCCTTTCCGACTCCAACGATAAACACTACCTGGATAACCTCTTCTTCTCTCTCAACCTATTCATCGTTCCATATGCTCCTACTCACCACACTCATCATTCCGACACTTGGTTGGACCTCCATATTATCGATTCAACTCACAACCTTCTTTCCGCTTCTCAAGTACCTGTTCCATTTCTATCATCTCACGATCTCATCCACATATCATATAATTTCCAAACTTCAGCATTTATTCCTAAAACCTTAACTTTCCGAAACCTCGATTGCCTTACCCGAGAAATTATTGCACCCAATATTGAAGCTCTAAATTGGGATTCGATTTACACCTGTTCTTCCATCGATTCAATGGTTCACATTCTCACCTCCAATCTCCTAAGTATCCTCGACATCCATGCTCCACTCAAAACCTGCACCTTCCGTCACCGCCCTGCTCCTTGGATGAGTCCAGAAATAAAAGACTTACAAAAGAAGCGTGAGGCATCCCGTAGACGCTTTAGACGTACAAGACTGACTGAGGACTATCAAGCGTACAGGGCACTCCGCAATCTGACTCAGGCGACAATCAGACAAGCAAAAACAAAATACTTTCACGCAGCCTTCTCCGCTACTCCCGATTCCAAGTCAAAATGGCAACTCCTCCGCAAACTCTCTCTCTGCAAATCCTCTTCCTCACTAATCTTTCAGGTCTCAGCCGATGAATTAAATTCTTACTTTTCAAATACCTCCTCTAATAATTCTTCACCAACTTTTTCAAACTTCTCTTCAATTCCATCATTCAACCCCGATAATTTTTATTTTTCTGACATTTCACCAACTGACCTTATCTCCGCTGTACTGAAATCTCATACCAACTCCATTGGATTTGATGCAATTCCCGTAAAACTGTTAAAATTATGCCTCCCTGAAATCCTACCAGTTCTGCTATTTATTTATAACTTTTCCCTCCAAAATTCCGTATTTCCCACTAATTGGAAAAAAGCAATAGTCCATCCTATCAGTAAATGTTCCAACCCTACATCCCCTAAAGACTATCGCCCTATTTCCATCCTCTCGAACCTCTCCAAACCTTTAGAAAGAATAGTTCAGAAACAATTATCAAATTTCCTTGAAAATTCTAAACTTCTTGATCCTTTCCAATCTGGCTTCCGACCTGGCTTTTCCACACAATCCGCTCTCCTCAAAATCACCAACGACATACACACTGCTATGGACGAAACGAAACTGACCGTGCTAATACTGCTGGACTTCTCAAAAGCATTTGACTCCCTGGATCACTCCATCCTTTTCTCTAAACTAAAGTCTCTATCTTTTTCAAACAGCACTATCATGTGGTTTCAATCATTTCTTTCTGACAGAACTCAAGCTGTCACTATTCCTAATCATCCTCTATCTTCCTTTCGAGCCCTTTCGGCAGGTGTGGCCCAAGGCTCAAGCATCTCTCCCCTTCTTTTTAATTGTTATATCAATGACCTTCCCAACTCTATCCATCACTGTTCCCACCACCTATATGCTGACGATTTCCAGATCTATTTATCCTTCTCTCCCTCCAATTCACTAGTAGCATTTGCCAATATTCAGGAAGACCTTGATGGAATCTGTGCCTGGGTAAACCTGAATAAACTAATGCTAAATCCTACAAAAACTCAGGCCATTCTAATTGGTTCCAATTCCCTCCTCAGATCCTATACCACATTTCCGAGTCTCACCTTAAATGAACATCCAATCACCTTCACTTCCTCTGTCAAAAACCTGGGTATTACCATTGACCAAACTCTTTCCTGGAAACCCCATATTGCCCAAATTTCCCGAAGAACAATAAGTACCCTCAAATATTTCCATCGCTCCAGCCATCTCCTTCCACTATCCACCCGTATCCTCCTTGTATCCGCACTTATTTTCCCCCACTTTGACTATTGCTGCTTAGTATATGGTGGCCTCTCGACTGTGCTTGAGGACAGGCTTAAACGAATCATGAACATATTTTTAAGATTTGTCCTCAGTACTCCGAAGAGGTCTCATGTGACCCATTTTTACGGTGAGTTAAAGTGGCTCCTCCCCCCAATCCGCAGACAATATTTCCTAGGATCATACCTTTACCAAATCATTAACTCTCAACACCCTCCATACATCCATAGTCTCCTACAATTTAAATCCTCAGTCCACTCACTTGAAACAAGATCGCGCCATTCCGACCTTTATTTGCCTATCCATAGGACTAAAACATTTGATCGTTCCTTCCTTGTCCGCTCCTCTAATTTCTGGAATTCTCTACCTACTCATATCCGCCATGCTGCTTCCCTCTCCTCATTCAAATCCCAACTTTTCCAATACCTTTTATTATCCCAAAAAGACGCTCAGAAACTGTAACATTTTTATTTCTGAAATCACACTTTGAATGAAGAATAATTTTGTTCATTGTCTATATTTAAATGCTGTTATCTACTAATTAATTTTTAATTCCGTTCAACAAAATACTTTCTAAGAATTGTTTTTTATTTTAATTTTATCATTGTATTTATTTTTTGGATATATGTGTGTATATGCGTTTATGATATGCACACATATATTAACCCATAATTGTAATTATTTATTGATTATGTTCCTTCTGTATTTTGGCCAGACATGTATATTTCCATATACTGTACAAACCTGTTATTCTTAGGGGACCTAGTCCCAGAATAAATTTTTTTTTTTTTCTATTCTATTCTATTCTATTCTATTCTATAATTGTATTCTCCGCACAGCCCACTTTCCTCTGTTGTGGAACACTCCATAATTTCCTCCTTAAACCTGGTAAACCTCCCAACAACGCCTCATCCTACAGACCAATCAGTCTCCTCCCTATCCTTTCAATTTTTTTTGAAAAATCCTACTTAAGCGTATCCTACAGTTAATTGAAATTCCTTCCCACCAGTTCGGATTCCGCTCTGGGCACTCCACTATACAGCAAGGTCTAAGAGTGGTTGACCATTAATCCTCTGCACTTGAAAACAAGCAGTACTGCACTGGTGCCTTTCTGGGCATTGCTCAGGCATTCGACCGGGTCTGGCACGATGGCTTGCGTTTCAAACTAAAATCCGTATTACCCCAATCCCTAAATCTAATCCTAAGATCCTATCTCTCTAACCGTTCCTTCAGAGTCCGCTGTGGTTCAGAGTTCTCCACTTGTTACCCAATCGAGGCCGGCGTACCTCAAGGAAGCGTCCTAGGTCCTGTCCTCTATATCTTGTTTACAGCTGATATACCTTTAGATCCTGATACCTTCCTAGCATCTTTTGCCGATGATACTGCCATTCTATCAACCCATTCAGACCCAGAACTAGCATCTTTCCATCTCCAAAGACACCTCTCCTTGATTGAACATTGGTGGGACAATTGGCGCATCAAAGTCAATCATTCCAAAAGTAAGCACGTCACCTTCACCCTCCGACGTAAATCCTGTCCACAAGTTCATTTCAATTCTATACCACTTCCCTGTTCCGACACAGTCCGGTATTTGGGTTTCCTACTAGACAAAGGACTGACCTGGAACCCACATACTCTACTTAAAAGACAAGAGCTCAACAGAACATACGGACAGTTATATAGACTACTGAACAGAACATCACAACTTTCCGTTGGAAACAAACTATTAATTTACAAGACAATTCTGAAACCTATATGGACCTACGGAATTGAACTATGGGGTACTACTAAATTTTCGAACATCAAACGTATCCAATCCTTTCAGTCCAAAGTCCTTAGAACAATACTCGATGCTCCCTATCATGTTACAAACAAGACCTTACATCATGACCTCAAGTTTCCTTATGTCCTTGATCTCATCCCATCCAAATTCTCAACTTTCCACCTGAAACTTACTCTTCTTCCTAATCCCCTGGCACAATCCCTATCAAGTACTAACCATCCTTACAACCCTCCTCGCAGGCTGAGGCGGCAGTGGCCGAGATATCTCTTATAAATACGCAACTGGAGTGCTGGCAATGGCCAACTTCTCCACTCATGGCTGAGAGTGTGTGGCTCTAGCGCCCTAACTCAGTCTCCACAGACTAGATTGGTGACGCGGCTGACTGAGAGGCGCTGGGATCTCCTGACATTGTGCCTCGGCATCTATTTCTGGATGCAGAGGTTCGATTCGGAGTTCCCAGGGGCAGTATGTAAATATTGTATATAGGTATGAATGTGGCAAAGATTTTAATTATTTTCTTTTATTTCATTTTATTTCTATTTATTTTATTTTTTTTTTTCAGTAGTTATTGAGGTATTTTATTTTTTGTTTGTTTTACTATGTACATATGGAATGAATGACTTCTTTTATCTCTGATACTTATTGCCCAAGATAGTGGCAGATTGTGTTACTTCTCAATAAAGCAATATTATTACTTCAAAAAAGGAATTAGTCCGGGTGGCGGTCGGTGAGTGAAACAATTGAGTAATTTTAACAGTTTATTTTTTTCCAACGTTTCGACCCCCATTGTGGGTCATCATCAGGAGTTTCCATTCGCCTAAAACACGCCTGATGATGACCCAAAATGGGAGTCGAAACGTTGGCAAAAAATTAACTATTGAAACTACTCAATTGTTTCATTCACCGACCGCCACCCGGACTAATTCCTTTTAGTATTTAAAAATTCTGAAATTGATTTTTAATAACGGTGTTAGTCATAGTCTTGTGTTGCGGACACCAGATTTTTATATATAATAATATTTACTTTTATTATTTTCTATATTGAAGTTAATTTAACCTATATTTAGGACGTATTAATTTATTCTGCTGGTTTCCCTTTTCACTAAATTAAATTGCCTTTGACTTTATTTTCATCGTCAGTTGCTTAGTAGTGCAGATGCGGATCCTTCTACCTCGTGTTATTGGAGTCTTTCCTCGTAGAACCAAAATAAATACTCGTTAGAAGGGACAACGATTATTATCTTTTCCAACTTAATTATTTGCGTTTACTCTACCGCCACAACAATATTTATTTATGTCGTTTGTTAAATTATTTAATTAAAGGACCAAACTAGAATTAGCTCTGATTTTTCATTTATCAAACTATTATTTTTAGGATAAAATAAAAATATTATACTTAAAAATAGTTTAAAAAATACTTACTTCTAGAAATTTTCATTGTTGTTGTCCGTTGTGTTGTTGTGGTTTCTGGTTTTATCTCTGTTAAAAAGAAAATTTCAATTGGTAAATTTTTTTTATATTATAAATTTTGTTCTTCATTGAAATAATATTCTGAAATGAAGATTTTTTCCTACAAGTTACTAAATATCTTATATAATTCACTTGAAAATTTCTATTTATTTTATATTACTTGCTAACCATTTATACCCCGAACAAAAGTTTAATTATAGTTGGAGTTGACCATGCTATGATGCATTTATTTATTTTTTTTTTTTTTTGTGTTATTCCTAATGGATCCTGATGATAATAAAAAAAAGTTTGCTTTTCAATAAAATATTCAATTAATTTTTGTTAAAAATAAAAGAAAAATTTCATCATTATTGTTTCTCGTCTGCTTTTTATTTTTACTAAACTTCTCATAGCAGTTCTTAATTAGCCTATTAATATTAATGTATATTCTATTTATATAAAATGAAATAACAAAACAAAATAACATATATTAATCATTTTAAAATATACATATACATAGTATGTTTACTATTACATGTTTCCTCTTACCATAGAGATAGATAGTAGATCTTGCCATTCCTTTCTCGTTGGCCAAACAACAGTAGTACCTTCCGATGTCAATCGGTCTCAGGTTTCGAATCGTCAAACCAAGAGTGACTTCGTATGAATTCCTTTTTTCAGAGACTGTGTAATCTCCTCTGTTAAACAAAATAATAAAAAGTTACTAAATTGTTTATACAGGGTGTCTAGCAATAGGGAAAACCGGGAAAAGTCAGGGATTTTAAAAACATATGAAAAAGTGAGGGAAAAGTCAGGAAATTCGTTCTTTGGTCAGGAAAAATGGTCCCTAAAAACATCGTTTCTTCTTCACTCAGACAAAAGTTCCAAAATGCCTATTTGTTGTGATGTTTAATATCGTTAAAGGATAGGAGGGCTGTGGAGAAGATTAAAGTCAACCTTAAGGTGAAGGAATTGGAGGCAAAAAAAGCAAAACTGCACCAAGAAGCTCTTCAGAAAGCTGAAGATTTGGCTGCAGAGATTCAAACACGAATGGTTAAAAAAAATATGTATGAAACAAAGGCGGTACTCAATCGAAAAAAATAAAAAAAATTATAATGCTTACCATTATATTTTCTACCACGCGCAATAGTACAAATAATGGGATTTTACCTGCTTAATATAAAGACAAATAGTTGTTTTCAATGAACAGAAATTTTACATAAACTATGGACATTTAAGAAAATAAATAATATGAGCCAAAAGCCGCTATTTAAGCAAAAAATTTTTTTCAAATTTTTCCCAGTACTCATGATCATACTGGCTACAATATGTAATAAAAAAATAGTGAGATTTTGACAGATTAATACTCTACATGTAACTAAGCTATAAAAGAAAAAAATATTAAAAGTGAGTCTCTTTATGCGCTTTTATCTCGTTAAAAGTCGAGGTTTTTTTTATTAATTTTCGACAATTTTTTTAACAAATTTCTTTAATATTCCGATAATAAGTTGTAGGAACAAAACATACAAAGCCTGTCCTTATCTTATTGTTAGTTTTTGTATTGATTTGATTTCTAAAAAAATACATGAATTAGAAAGATTTTCCCAACACATGTTTTCGCCCGCGAAGCTTACCTAAAACGGCTGCTACACCAGCTTTATTGCGTAATTTTAAAAAAATCACTAAAGGATAGAGAATAACTGGTCAAAAAATCACGAAAATAAAAATTGTTTAGAGGCATTATTAATGTAAATTAAATGCTTTCAAATGACCCATAAGTTAAATGTTATTATAAAAAAAATATTTAGGATTTAAATTATTTTTTTCAGAGCTATAATGTGTTCAATATTTTTGGGTGACCGTAAAGCAAATGAAGCTTCTTAAATCTAAAGACATTGACATTTCTATTGTATTCAAAATTTAATATGCGCACTGAATTTAAGTTGAAAACACGCAATATATATTATGAGAGTATTATTATTACATACGAACCATAAGCCTGCTATAAATAATTTGTCTTCTATCTCTGCTTTATCTTTTTATACTGAATAAAATTGTTCTATCTTCACCGTACACTTGTCAGGATTTATTCTAAACCCTGGAGTAAGCGGTGTGTGCTTGAGCGTGAAAGGACCATTTATCATGACACTTTGGTGAGCAGTGACAAACCCAGACCACACTCAACATGTGACACTTAACAAGGATTATATCGTTTATGTCAACCCAAGATTATTTTTGTCTTTATTATTATTTATGTGTTATGTATTTCATGATGACGATAATAGGATTGTATATAAGTTTATCCAGTGAGGATTATTGAAATGAAAATTAATTAAATAACTGTTAATAGCTTTTAAAATATTAATGGGGTGTATCAACGGAAAATGAGTTTTATTCTAGCAAGATAATGTTCCTTTTAAGAACCTCATGCGTTTGAACTCCACCGTGTAGTCCAGACCTCAGATATCACTACTCATTTTAGTCCATCTCCCATTTTCTTCAAGGGAAAAAAATTGATAATTTATGGCAGTTTTTTTGTTTTGTTTTTTTAAACATAATTTATTGAAATTCACAACTGTACTAAAAAAATACAACAAGTAAATATGATATAAGAAAAATGACATGAAAAAAGACTTGTAGAAGAACTACCCAATGGTAGCACTCCTGTAACTATTATAAACTAGAAGGTCTCAGGGCCATCTCCTTTTCAGACGCCTCGGAGGATTGTCGGGAATTGAAGAGTAAGAAAGGATTGAAACTAGAGGATTAAGGTGGGAATGGAGTTTGTCATGAAAGGAATGGTATCTAGATCGGGCCAAATCAGCAACATACGGAATATTAAGGTCTTGATGGTTTAGTAGAGCCCCTTATGGCAGTTTAAATTCCGAGAGTTCTTTGACAGCCATCGAAGAATGGTATGAGTGTGGGATCGAGTAGTCTTTGAGGTGGCTGATGACGGTAGAAAACAATGCACTATACTTTGAGTATTAATTGTATTTTATATCAAATAAATAATAATACAATTATTTGGTTGGAGAACGGTCATTGTTTTAAGCACTCTATTATTACTAGGGTTAATACAAAAACCGACATTTTAGAAATCCGGTTTTCGAATAGTACTTTTTCCAGAAAACCAGTTTTAACCGGTTTCGAATTTTTATAAAAAAAAAATTTATTCGAATTTTCTGTGATTCGAACAATAAATTT
Source organism: Piezodorus guildinii (assembly GCA_023052935.1). NCBI lineage: Eukaryota > Metazoa > Arthropoda > Insecta > Hemiptera > Pentatomidae > Piezodorus > Piezodorus guildinii. The sequence continues at coordinate 160,910,761 of CM041293.1, read as the reverse complement.
TATCAGAAAATTTAGAGTGATTAAAAGCAGTTTTTGACTAAAATTATTTACTGTTTAATTTTATTGACGGTAAATTTTTTTTAGTGCAATTTAGTAGAACAAAGAAATAATAGTTGACCAGGATTAAATAACTTTAAAAACAATTATTTGTTGTTAATGCATAATTTTCACTATAAGGATTTATAATAGTGAAACGAGTTATTCAGCATAGGGTTTGAATAAATAAAAATATATAATATATTCTATTCTAATACAATTAGAAAATATATAACTGTATAATATAATGTAAATTATAATCAAAACCGGAAGAAAAGAGTAAATAAGGTTAATGCATACATACTTATAAAAATAAATTTTATTTTTAAAGACAATTAAGCAAAGGACCGAGTATTTTCAATTCAGGGCAATTTAAATACAATTTAAAAATTCTGTTTCTTTTTTTTTTTTTTAATGAAAACAGAGGACGTCTATCGATTTTCTATTTAGCTGTGTCCTTAGTTTATTCACAAAATTCCCCGAAATAGAAAATCCCCTCTCATTTCCAACCGAACTAGGATTAATCTTTTTTAAAGCCTGATTTTAAAAATTTATATTTTTATAATATTAAAATATGTTACCTACTTACATTTTGTATAATATCATCTATATCAAATATCGATCAATAGAACTGAACACTGAATTTATGAACTGTACATAAAGAAGCCAGAAGACAAACTGATATAAAATCTAAATTAATTCATCCAATAGACAAAACACACTGTTACGATTCCAAGAACCAAACCGTTTCCAACAGTGTTTTCATCAATCTGGTACATTTGTCATTTTCAATTTTTTTTTAAAGTGTTATTCATACATTGAAAACCGATATTTTTTACTAAAAAAACCGGTTTTTAAAAACTGACCAGCCCTAATTATTGCTAAGCTAATACCACTTCTGATATTTGTTTTAATAATTTGATTATATTGTTTTTTCCCTCCGATCTATCATAAGCGTGGAATTTTAGATTTGTATGTGTCTTTTGCTCAATTTCAATGGTCGTAATTTTGGTCTATCAGTTTTTATTTATTTATAAAGCCTATTTAGCTCCGCTAGTTTTAACTCCAAGAGAGTAAATAGTACGGATGATGCATTGACAAGAATAAGCCATAGTCGATATGTTTGAACAAGTATAATTCCTTTTCGTGGAGGGAGCTTCTCTGATCCAATTTTAGTATAGTAGTACCTATAGGAAAGTACTGTGCTCGGGAAAATTTTTGAATTCCAGTTTTCAACAGATACAGTGAGTGTCAAAAGTATTCGGAATTTACTCCCACTCCGTAATTTACTTGCTTTTAACTTATATTTTATATTTTTAAGGGGTTGTTACCAATTTATAATGTTAGAAGGAAGGCATACGACAGCTATAACCAAAAATTACGGCAATAATCGTTTTGTTTTTAACGTTTTGAACGTTCATTTACGAAAAAATGAAAAACAGTGTATGCCAATGGTGTCAAAAGTATTCGGAATTACGTGGTTTCTGCCTTATATTAATGCAGCGATCATAAATAAACATCCATTAGGTAAAACGTTTTGTATAATTATACATTTTAGTCAACTAGGAATTGATCTTACTAATTAATTGATTGTTTTGTGTGAAATATTATCCCATTCAAGCCCATATTGTTCCTTGAGGCCATTTTAATTGTGGATATAGTATTCCTTAACTTTTGTTTATAGTAGGGCCCACAAATAATTAATTAAATTTGAAAGAAATAATGGAAGAGGGATTTCGAGAACTTTTTGAAAATTGGTCGCGGGCATGTTAAAAATTTTCATTTATTCGTTATTTTTCTTCTACTTTTAATTCTGGGTTTTCATACTTAAAAAATAAACAAGCATATCAATAATTCTGTCCATGAACCCATGAATCCAATGTTACTTAACTTTTTCAAAGAAAAACATATCTAACTGTCACTGACCGCTCAAGGTGTTTTACAATGGTATGCTAAATTCTTCATTTGGTTTTCTCTAATCCATATTTTTTTTATATAACCATTTATTTTAGTAAAAGAGTCATCTGTAAACATTTTAATTTATCAACTTTATCTTTAGAAAATGTTACAAACATTCGGCCTGTTCTCTTATTGTCTTGTTTAATGAAATGCATTTTCCGTACTTCTTTTACCATGTATTTCTGGGATCACTTGTAGCTGGGTGGCTAGCGTAACAGCCTCCCATACTAAAGGTTTAGGGTTCAAACCCGCAGGTGGTCCTAGGATTTTTTAATGGGAGTAAAAAATCCTTAGTTACGCCGTCCTTCGGAGGGGACGTTAAAAGGTGGTCCCGAGCCTGTGCGATGTCAGGTACTCGTTAAAGATCCCTATCCTAATAAAACCTGGATAGGCAAAATTTAGGACTCCCACTGTAGCATCGTCCGATTAGCCATAGTAGCATAAAGTGACGTTAAATAAATGAACAAACCCTGTTTTTCTTTCCGTCATATTTTTTTATAACGTGGCCAAGTTGAAACACTTATTGTGTATCCAGAAGTTCTGACAAATTTAGAAATAAGCTCAGGTTTACTCATTTGAGAAATTGTTTTCTTATTTGATGAATAATCAGTCTTTCAGTTTTAACATTTAATATTTTTGTACGCTCAATGTTTTGCTTTTATTTTATTATTATCTAAACTATACATAGCCATCTACATATTCTTATCATTTTTTTTTTTTTTTTTTTTTTTTTAAGATTTCAACTATTTCTCTTTTCAAAATTATTCAAAGCCGTTGTTTGATGGTTGTGCTTTTATTTTAGGGGCTTATTTAAAAAGCAAATTCTTTCCAAGGTTGGGTAATGTTACATGAGGTAGAAGAATTGTTTAAAACATAAAATTATGTCGAATATTTGTGAGAATCTGGATATTTGAAGCCATTAAACAACAGCATAATACGATTTCCGAATACTTTTGACACTGAATGATTTTGTAATTTTACATTATTAATCGGATATTTTTAAAAACAATAGACTTTTCGATGATCTGGTGAGTAATTTTGCTTTATGGGAGTATCTTTTAAAGATTCATGAGTAAAAAAGAATTATATAAATTCATAGTTGTGAAATATGCTTATTAAATGAAAAGAAAGACGAATTCCGAATACTTTTGACACTCACTGTATATACCTGGAATCCAGATATGCCTGAAACTCTTAAGTAATTCTATCTAATAAGGTAGAATTTGTAAGAAAATTAAGTTTCTTATTCTAGACGAGTAAAAGTCTGGGATGTTACACTTTTTTACCAAAATTGGACTAGACCTGCCGCTTTATCCGATTATCTTACTGCCTTCAACGGCTTTGACGGTTTGGATTGAACACTTTATATTTATATTTGTAGTTTTTTTTTCTGATTAAAATACTGTGAAAGGGTTAAAAATTTCAAATTAGTTTTCTTGGAAGTATCTTTAATTTTTTTTTTCTTTTTAGCGATAATTTACGATTCTCGATGTTAACTTTAATAAAATATCTGTAAAAATCTGGTGCGGGCAACACACGGCTTTCACTTACCTACAGTTTTAAAATCAATGAAAGAATTTTCAAACACAGTTAAAGATAAAATACGTGAAACTATTAAAGAATTAATTAAATTGAATTTATATAGCAACATGTGTTTTGGTAATTAATCTATTATATTATTATCTAAAATAATCAGTTAGATTTATCTTCTTTTCATCATTCTCTATTAACTTTTAAAAGATTGAGTATAAGATAATATTTTTTCTAAAATCTTTAGCTTTCCAACGGTATATCATACATGTATATTACTGCTCTTATGCTCAAAAACAAAATAATTGCATACAAAAATATTATTTCAGTTTTCTCCTTTAGTTATTATTATACATTAACATGGTTTTTATCAGTGGTAACAAGTTAATATAGTTATTTTTATAAAATCTACAAAATTAAAGGTACTTTAGAGAAAGAAAATTTAAAATATCAGCATTTAAGCCCTGTCAGACCATTTTAATCCGAATGAAGCCTACATGATATTAAAGCCCATTGAATTTTACATTGATATAGCGAGTTTAATCAAAATCGTCGGAACCGTTTTCAAGAAAATCGAAAAAAGGTGCAAAATGCATAAAGTGGCTCTTCTGGTAAGCCCATTTTGATGAAAAAGTTTTGTAACATCTCTTGCGTATATTTGTCTTTAATATGAAATTTCAGTTTTATAGGACTTATTGTTTCCACCCGGGAGTTACCACACACACACCTTTTTGCGGGACTTGGTTATTTGGACTCAGGGACACCTAAAATGTGTATTTCCGTTGAAAACTGGAATTCGAAAATTTTCACGATCGCAATACTTTCCCTCACTATATATAGTAAGTGAAAGTAAAAATGAACGAATGCGATAACCGAATGAAGAAAAAAGTAGTGGAAATGTTTTTTCAGGTAAAAATCAGATAAACTTTTAATCGGCCGCAGTTTTAATAATCACTAGCTGATATCAACGTCTAGGTGTTAGGATCATCGTTGGATGCCCTAGTATTTGTGTGGTGAACTATTAAAAATAATAAACGGAATTATTGATGTATTATTTATTCAATATATAGTAACATTTTAATTCCATTCAAGTCTTTTTTAGTACTAAAAATAATAATACGTGAAGGAAAAAGAAAATCCTGAGAGATAAATAATACATTTATTCACAAATAAAATTCGTGTTTGCTCTTATTACTACAGTAAAGTAATTAACTACTGTAAAATGCTAAACTATTAAAATTGGAAAAATGGATCTTAAGTAACTAATTTTGAAAATTAAGTATTTCATGAATGTTTTTCCCAAAGTAGGAGGGGAAATTTAATAGCTGAACAACGTGTTTTGCAGCTGTTTGTTGTAATTAATGAGTACAATGGGGACGCGTCGACTGAATTAGGCATGTGAAGTCTTTGCAGGATGAAAGAATGACAAATAGTCTGTATAGGGTTGGACTTGTGTCGTATGTTTTATCAACCAAGAGAGACAGACAGAAAATTGTAAATATTTACATAATTATTGGATATTATTAATAAATGAGATATTTCTTAGTCCTGATATTTTAATTTTCATACGGACTTATTTTTTAAATGTGTTCACTTAAAAAAAAATAATAATAACAATAAAAAAAAATAGAAATATATGTATTTATTATAAATTTAATATGTTAATATTATGATCTAATATTTTATTTATTAATGTATACTGATTAACCTAAAAATGATACCATTAAATAAATTAAAAAATCAGCTACTACAAACTAAATATGTCAATCATCGTTTATTTATTAAATAATTATACTTTTTTTCGAGTTTTCAAGAAGCGTATTAAATTTCTATACCTTTAATACTATTTTCGATACGCCTTTAAAACAACTGTGGAATTAGATTATATGTCTTTCCAATAAGGATGATTCCTGTTATAAAATTTAACGCTTATTCCCTTATTTTATTTTTTTTATCCCTGCTTGGGTTTATTCTTGATATTCTTTTATTACTTATTTTATACCTTTTGCTTTATGTTATGTACTTTTAAATTGTGGTGTCGTACTTAAAATTTATTAAGTAACTAATGAAACGATGTATCGGTGATGGGGCTTGTTCCCATGTGGCTGGAGAAATAACATTTAATTTTTTTTTTAATTCCAAAACATTGACGGGTTTATAATATAAACATTAATAAATAAACTTTCTTTTGATGGTCATTTTTATGAAGTTTATCTCGAAAACTTAAATAAATGAAATTCCTCCTAAAACATTTAAATCGCATCTTACATACTTTAAGTTAAAGTAATGATGGAGTTTAGTTGACCTTTAATAATATTTTATGAGGAAGATGGCCCCCAAGGGTGCGGTCATCAGAAATAAACTCATACAAAAGTAATACTTATTTTAATTGTGTGCCGACGTTTCGGCCTACCTTGTGGGCCTTCATCAGGGCTGAGACACAAGATAACACCATTGTAATTATAAACTTAATAATACGTTAGGTAGAAATTATAATATGGTGACAGTAATATAATATGGAAACAAACATAAAATTAAATGTAAAATGATAATAAGATGACATTTATTAAGTATGGAAGTAAACAATATTAAGATGATAATATTTCAATAAGAATATTTAAAGAGAAACTAAGCAAATCATTAAATGTTGAAAGAACAATATGTGAACAATTAAAATTTTTAAATATGAACGATTTTTAACTGGTATTTGACGGTAATATATAAAAAGAAGATAATCATTAGAAAAGTAATGTAATATTAAACTAACAATTATATGTGAGGATATATAACGAAAAATATATGAATAGGGAAAAAGGAGGAAGAAATAAGCGATGAAAGGAGATCACAATCAGTATAAGTTAAAGTAGGTCTCTTAACCGTATAAGCACTTATAATATCTGACCTTGTTGCAGTAGCTAAGGCAGTTGTTTATTGTATTAAAAAAAAAAAATCTGATGCGAGCAACACAAGACTTTCACTTTCCTCCGTTATTTAAATCAATTTAAGAATTGTTAAATACATTTAAAATACAAAAAATTGTTAAAAAATAATTATTTTGAATTTAAATAGAAACATGTGTTTTATTAAATAATTTATTATGTTTTTATCAACAATCAGTTGGGATCAGCTTGGCTCAGCTTGTATCTATGGTAAGCATAACAGCCTGCTATGCCAAAGGTCACGGGTTCAAACCCGCAGGTGGTCCTAGGATTTTTTAATGGGAGTAAAAATTCCTTAGTTATGCCGTCCTTCGGAGGTGACGTTAAAAGGTGGTCCCGAGCCTCTGCGATGTCAGTTACTCGTTAAAGATCCCTATCCTAATAAAACCCGGATAGGCAAAATTTAGGATCCCACTGTAGCATCGTCCTATTAGCCATAGTAGCATAAAGTGACGTTAAATAAATAAACAAACAACAACAATCAGTTAGTTTTATCGGCTTTTCGTCATTCTCCATTAACCTTTAAAATTCCGTGAACTAGATAATATTTTTCCTAAACTCTTTAGCTATCCAACGGTATACTATACATCTATAATTACTATTCTTGTGTACATCACAAAAAATGCATTAAAAAATATGTTTGCACTTATCTCCTTTAGTTGTTTATCAAATTCGCTCAACTTGCATATTTACCCGTTATTTATCAATGCTTATATGATAATGTACATCGTTTTTTAAATTTACAAAATTAAAGGTACTTCAGAGCAAGCAAATTTAAATTATCGGCATTTAAGCTCTGTAAAACTATCTCAATCAGAATAAAACCTACATGATGTGAAATCCCATTAAATCTTACATCATATAGAGAGTTTAATCAAAATCGCTTGAGCCTTTTGTGAGAAAATTGTAAAAAGATGCAAAATGCATGTATAAAATGGCTCTTATAGTAAGCTGATTTGACGGATTTAATGATGGACACACAGAGTCCTTTTTGTTGGACTTGTTCCTTTGGACTCAGGAGACCCTAAAACGTGTATTTCCGTTAAATACTGGAATTCGAAAATGTTCACGATCGCAATACTTTCCCTTACTATTAATACTTTCTATATAAGTAAGTGAAAGTAAAAAATCTGGTGCGGGCAACACACGACTTTCACTTACCTCCATTTTAAAAATCAATGAAAGAATTTTCAAATACAGTTAGAGATAAAAATACGTGAAATTATTAAGGAATTAATCAAATTCAATTTATATAGAAACATGTGTTTTATTAAAAAATCTATTATATAATTATCTTAAATAATCAGTTAGTTTTATCTTCTTTTCATCACTCTCCATTAACTTCTAAAAGCTTGTGTATGAGATGATATTTTTTCTAAAATCTTTAGCTTTCCAACGGTATATCATTCATGTATATTACTGCTCTTATGTTCAAAAACGAAAAATTGCATTAAAAAATATTTTTTTCTGTTTTCTCCTTTAGTTGGGTATCGAATTTATTCAATTTATATATTTACCTGTTTTTCATCAGCGTTAACAAGATAATATAGTTATTATTATTGAATCTACAAAATTAAAGGTACTTTAGGTGAAGAAAATTTAAAATATCGGCATTTAAGCCCTGTCAGACCATTTTTATCCAAATAAAACTTACATGATATTAAAGCCCATTAAATTTTACATCGATATAGCGAGTTTAATCAAAATCGTCGGAACCGTTTTCGAGAAATCGAAAAAAGGTGCAAAATGCATGGTATAAAGTGCCTCTTCTGGTAAGCTCATTTTGATGAAAAAAGTTTTGTCACGTCTCGGGCGTATAGCTGTCTTAAATATGATATTTCAGTTTCATAGGACCTACCGTTTCCCCCGGGAGTTACCACACACACACACAACCTTTTTGCGGGACTTGGTTATTTGGACTCAGGAGACCTTAAAAGTGTATTTCCGTTGAAAACTGGAATTCGAAAATTTTCACGATCGCAATACTTCCCCTTACTATATATAGTAAGTGAAAGTAAAAAGTTCTAATTTAACAGATAGAAATTTAGGATTAATCATACTTAATAGGCTCAATCCTCATTTCCTGCAAATATATTATTTATAGTCAAAGTTAAGCTTGTTAGCTTTTAGTTCAGACCATTCGAATGGAAGTTGGACGATGCTGATGAAACATTAAGTACATAGTGGAATAACTGCCAAATTCATATTCGTCTACCTAGCTATAGATTGAGGTGGTAGCTTTAATTAAATAAGTTTGGAAACATCCTCACTGCATCAAGTTGGAATATTGAAATCGATTATTTAATATTTGGAAGGCAGATTATTCTCCTCCTACTGGCAAGACCTCGCGCAATATATGGAAAGGCTCCCCTTTCATATATAGAGTCGGTACCTTTTGATTATCTCCTTGATTAAACAGAATAGAGAGGATCCGGCTCAGATTACGGGATCAACCTGAGCCCTTGTTTTGCCCTTGGTCGGAATATGTTACATACCTTCGCAAATCAGAAAAATAATTTTGTACTCCTTGGAAAAAAATCTCGTGCGGGTAACACAGGACTTTCACTTACCTCCGGTGTTAAAATTGATTAAAGAATTTTTAAAATAGCTGGAAATTATTACACAAAGGTTTATTATTTCCAAATAACAATATTAGGGTACAACTGTTAATATAGATGTTGATAGGCAACTAAGTAATATGAAAAGCAATAATTCAAAGGATAATATCATGGCACAACTGCTGATTCCAAAAATCAATATCCCAGCTAGTTGCTAACCAAATTCAATGATTTTTTTTCATTTTAAAAATTCAATTCTTTATTTTTGCTATTTAATTTTTTATTAATTAGGATGATCGGATTTTTTTTTTATTCGTTATTCGGGTTCTACTTATCCTGAAACGTAAGCTCTCAAATCTTGAGGAGGGGTAATTTTGTTTTTTGGTCGATTACAAAAGTTGATTATTAAAAATAATAAACCAAAAGCATTTATACACGACTACGTTACTATTTCCTTTTCTTTTCTTTCGAGTTACATTCAAATAAAATTTCCTGATTCCAGAACACCTTACATTTTATCTTTATTATCAATAATAACCGTGTTTGCAGGGAATCACATATTTTATAAGGGGTGGCTTTACCATATAAGATGATTTTTTTTTTTTTTTTTTTTTTTTTTTTTTTTTTTTTTTTTTTTTTTTTTTTTTTTTTTTTTTTTTTTTTTTTTGCTCTTAGTTCATCGCGTTGTCTTGATCTAGAAAATATTTTCGATTTTTCTCTATCTTCAATCATAATCGATTTTTGGTGGAATTACATCTATTATAATTTGTTACTTGAATATACATATGGATTTTTATTTATTTATCACTCTTCCCTGATTCTTAAGCTCTATACATAGTTTCTCTCTATCGATAAAAATAACTGAGTTATGAGCGTATTTGTGTGTAAAATTTCAATTTTTTTTTCTTTTCTTTTTTTCTTTTGTATAATTATTCGCGTTTTTTTTTGGCTAGAAAACAATGATAATTTTGTTCTTTATCTTCAAAAACAACTGAGTTATTGTTGTGTTAACACATTTACTCGGCTGCCATTTTAAAAATAACCACTTGATATCAACATCTAGGTTTTTTTTTGTCCATCTTTGCATGGACTAGTATTTTTGTAGCGAATTTTAAAAAAATTGGTCTAGTTTTTTGGAAGAAATGCCGCGGACGGAGGACAAACGGATTTTTTAAAATTCGTTATTCGGATTCTACGCACCTGGAAACGTAAGCTCCCAATTTCAATTTTTTTTTTTCTGGTCGACTACAAAGATTCATTGTTAAAAATAATAAACCAAAATAGGACATATGAATAATATTTAAAAAAAATATATTTAGACATTCTCGAAAATACTAATTGTGTGCCTTATATTAAAATCAAGTATGAAAGGATAATCTTCAGAAAAGAAATAGATTTTATAAGACTATAAATAATTTATTTTTTGTGTAAATTAAAGTTATTTAATATTCTAATTGATTTTAGAGCTTTTTATCTATATTTGTTTGTTGGTCCGCATTAAGCATTTACGTTGGATTAGTTAGTCTTAATTCAGAAAGCTATCTGGAAAACATTTAAAAAAACCTCTGTTCCTTGTCACTCGATGCTTCATTTATATAGGATAGGGTAGCCAGCATTGCCTATAGAGCAAAAGTAGAGGGCAAGAGAGGAAGAGGAAGGCCTGGAAGGAAATGGGAAGAAGAGGTAAAAAATCTGGTGCGAGACATCACACGGCTTTCACTTACCTCGGTTGTTAAAATCAATTTAAGAACTAACCAATATAGTCCAAAAAGGTTTAATGAATTATATTTAGTTCCGTTGAAACCATATGTTTTAGATTAAATATTAAAAGATTATTAAATTGTTACATGTAATAATCAGGCATAAGTTTGAGCCCTTGTCACTTTCCATTACATTTTACAACTTTGTGTATAAGATAATATTTTTTCTAAAATCATTAGCTTTCAGCAATACTTTCCCTTACTACATACTATATATATATAATATATATATATATATATATATATATATCTTTATTATATTATTATTTTTTTTATTATTTTTATATTATTATTATTATTATACTATATCTTTATTATTCCTTACTTCGCCATGACAGATCTGATCGCAGGGGTGGTGGAGTGGGGTTGTATATACACGATAGTCTCAAGGCCAAAATCCTTCTCCAATCCCCTTCTCCTGATCATCCTCATATCGAATACCTGTTTGTGGAAATCTCAACTATTTCATCTCCTCTCCTTTATGCTATTGTTTATCGACCTCCTCATGTTCCATTTGATACCCTTTTTGAATCTTCCCTAATCCAATTCGTCTCCAAGTACTCCAACATCATCATCTCCGGAGATTTCAATGTTAATATGATCTCTGAATCACACGATAAATCCTTCCTGGTAAACCTACTGTTTTCCCTAAATCTATATCTAGTTCCATACTTCCCCACCCATCATACGCAATTCTCTGACTCCTGGCTGGATCTTCACATAACCGATTCATCTGTAAAGGTCCTTTCATCCTCTCAGCACCCGGTCCCGTTTCTATCTTCACATGACCTCATAGAGATTTCATACGATCTACCCATAAAATCCTTCACTCCTAAAGTAGTCACCTATCGTAGTTTGGACATCCTTTCCTACGAATCCCTTCTAACGGATCTCGAAACACTCCATTGGGATGCCATATACTCCTATGATTCAATCGATCCTATGGTATCAACTCTCACCTCAAACCTAAAAACCATACTTGACACCCATGCCCCTCTCAAAACCCGAACCTTACGCCGTCCCACTGCTCCTTGGCTGACTCCTGAACTGAAGGATCTGATGAAAAGAAGAGAAGCAGCTAGACGTAAATTTCGCCGCACTCGCTTTCCAGATGACTACGCTAGTTTTAAAAAACTTCGGAACAGAACACAGGATGCAGTGCGACGTGCGAAATCCCTCTACATCCACAGTGCCTTGTCCAATGCCCCAGATCCTAAATCCAAATGGAAAATCCTCCGAAAATTATCCCTTCCAGAATCCAATAACTGCTATTCCATTCCTGTCCCACCAAACGATCTCAACATGCATTTCGTATCCTTATCTCAAGACCCATCATCCACTACCGATATTGAACACCACAGTTTTAATCCAGAAAGTTTCTTTTTCACCCATATTTCCTATGACGAATTGTTGACAGTTATTCTTAAATCCCACACTAACGATTACGGACCTGACAACATACCAGTAAAACTAATAAAATCCTGTCTTCCAGTCCTTATACCAGTTTTATATCATATTTACAATTTTTCCTTGCAAAACTCCATATTCCCTTCTTATTGGAAAACCGCTTTAGTACGACCACTAAATAAGATCCCAAATCCTACCTCACCGTCTGACTTCCGTCCTATTTCTCTTCTCTCTAATCTCTCCAAATCACTAGAACGTCTTGTACAAAATCAATTATCGAATTTCCTAGAAGAACGATCTCTTATTAATCCCCTCCAATCCGGCTTCCGACCTGGTTATTCAACGCAATCCTCTCTCCTAAAAATAACTCACGACCTACAATCTGCCGTTGAACATAAACAACTTACTATCCTTGTCCTGCTAGATTTTTCCAAGGCATTTGATACAGTTGACCATACAATTCTTCTTACCAAACTACAAAATCTTCCCTTATCCAACAGTGCTCTGCACTGGTTCAAGTCCTTCCTCTCCGATCGCTCTCAGTATGTGGTAGTCCCAGACCAACCTCCTTCCAGGACTCTGCCTCTGTCATGTGGTGTTCCTCAGGGATCATCACTATCTCCTACCCTCTTTGCTATCTACATAAACGATCTTTCCTCCCATATCCATCACTCCCAATACCATTTGTATGCGGATGACCTCCAAATTTACCTCTCCTTCCCTCCGTCGGACCTATTACTAGCAACAGAAAAGCTCCAGGATGATTTAAACCGAATTAGTTGCTGGGCAGCTGACAACAAGTTAAAGTTAAATGCAGATAAAACTAAGGCGATTGTAATAGGTTCCAATCCACTCCTCAAAACCCTTTCCTTAATCCCAACATTGTTTTTAAATAATGAACCTATAAAATTCCATCAAACCGTCAGAAACCTTGGAATAACCCTTGACCAATCTCTTTCCTGGAAAAACCACGTTTCCGAAATTTCTCGACGCACAATTTCCATCTTAAAACTCCTAAATCACCATCGTCACCTTCTTCCATTAGAAACCCGCAGACTTTTGGTTTGCTCACTAATATTCCCCCACTTTGACTACTGTTGCGCGGTGTATGGGGGTGTCTCTGGGTATCTCGAAGCTAAACTAAAACGATTATTTAACTGTCTGGTACGTTTCATCTTTGGAATATCCAGGGACACCTCTGTAACCCGATTCTACGAGGAGTTAAAGTGGCTTTACCCATCCTACCGCTCTAAGTACTTCCTGGCATCCTTTCTCTTCCAAGTTCTCCGATCTCAACGTCCATCGTACATATCTGATATACTTTCATTTAAATCCTCCATCCACTCCCGCAACACTCGTTCACGGTCTTCAGACCTGTATATAACACCTCATCGAACCGCAGCTTTCGACAGATCTTTCCTTATCCGATCCTCGTCCATATGGAATTCTATTCCTTCTTATATCCGTCATTCCAATACTCTCCCTACCTTCAAATCCCGTTTATTCAAACACTTCCTGTCTATCCAATTTTCAAATGACCTCAAGTGATTTGCAAATTTCAATAAAAACGGCAGAGAGAAACGATTATTTATCACATTTTATTTTATATGTTAAAGATTTATGAATTTTATTTTATGCATAATTTATTTTGCAATGTATATATGAAGATATTTTTATTTTTTTATTCTTGTCTAATTTGTTTTGTTTGTTTTTCTAAATTATTGTAAGAAGCTACCTACGAATTTATAACTATTATTCATTTTCTTTGTCATTTCTGTTGCTTTTTATTTATCTATTTTATTATATATATATATTTTTTTTTTACTCTAAGACATTGAAGCTCTAATTTAATTTGTCTGTAACATTATTCCGAAGGGACTTGTCCCAGAATAAATAAAGAATTTATTATTATTATTATTATTATATATATATAGGAAAGTGAAAGTAAAAGATACTTCAATGTAATGACAGAAGGCGCACGACTGGTAGAGATAGGATAGAAGATAGATAGAAGGTTCCCCCTCACATCGGTTTAAAATAATAAAGTGTTTCTAGAGGATAGACTATAATGGTGGTGATATTATTTGAATTTAAGTTATGATCTTGCAAAATACCAATAATTCTCCATCTGATGCCGATTTTATAATTATTTACGTATGCATCTGATGCAACAAGAAGTGGTATGTAGTTTATGTGGTAGTTTTTAAAAATGTTAGTTTAGTAAGCACTTCTTATAGAGCTACTCGGTTCTCCAATTTCTGCATTCAATCTCTTGATGGCAGAGTTCTGAGCTGTGTCCACTAATTTTATAATTGATTCAGAGGCAGAACTATAACTTAATCCATCCTGCTCCTGATTACCATCCTATACATGGAGAATAAAAATTTCTTAGCAGCTCCTCGATTTGAGCCAAATATAATTAATTCTTAAAATTAATTTCAGGCTTTTATTTGTTCATGAAATGCTTTGTCCACTTTAATTTTCTAGGTTAGGATAGGTTATATATTTTATGGGCAGTCAACAGCCATGGTCATTAGTATTTTAAAATTGGGTTTTGATCATAGTGGAGCATATTGTGTTTATATTTGGAATCAGTGTATAATTTACATGTTACAATGCGTTTAGTGTCAAAAGCATGTTGTTACACTATGTATTGGTGTCGGAGGCGTCTTACATGCTATTATTATTAGTGGTCCATTGTCTCATCCGGCAACTTGGAGTTGATGTCTGATTCCTAGTCCAATTAGGTTAACTTCTTCAGATCTTGACTTTCTGTAATACGTTTTGCAGAAGAGGATGTCCTGCTTAATTTCCTGTGCTTGGTGCTTAGCCCCAAATTTGGTGTCATTGTTACCAGTGCCTAAATTATTTCTTAAAAATGTGAATCCGGTTATAAATTGTTTTTATCTATTTTTACTTTTACTTGCCGATATATGAAATATACAGTAAGGGAAAGTATTGCGACCATGAAAAACTTTTTACACGTTCTAGGGTCCCCATAGTTCAAATGACCAAGTTCCATAAAAAGATATGTGTGTGTGTGTGTGTGATAAGTCTAGCGCAAAAACTATACGCCCGAGATGCTACAGAAACGTTTTCATCAAAATCAGCTCACTCGAAGAGCCACTTTATGCCACGCATTTTGCATCTTTTTTCTCTAAAACGGGTGTAACGATTTTAATTTTACTCAATATATAGATGTA
This sequence comes from Piezodorus guildinii, assembly GCA_023052935.1. Classification (NCBI taxonomy): domain Eukaryota; kingdom Metazoa; phylum Arthropoda; class Insecta; order Hemiptera; family Pentatomidae; genus Piezodorus; species Piezodorus guildinii. Next base: position 160,895,369 of record CM041293.1, on the reverse strand, counting down.
AAATTTAATGGGCTTTAATATCGTGTAGGTTTCATTCTGATTAAAATAGTCTGACAGGGCATAAATGCCGATTTTTTAAATTTTCTTCCTCTAAAGTACCTTAAAATATGTACATTCCAAAAAATTAACCATATCATCTTAATAACATGAAGGACGGCTAAATGTACAAGTTAGAATAAAAGAGCAAAACTATTTTTTAACGAATATTTTTGTTTTTTTAAAATAACAACAGTAATATTGATGTATAATATAGCGTTGGAAAGAGAAAGATTTTAGAAAAAAATATTATCTGATACCCCAAGTTGTAAAAGGTAACATAAAGCGACGAATAGGGAATAAACTTATTACTGATTAACAATTTAGTATAGTTATATTATTTAATGTAAATCATATTTTTTCAACGAAAATGAATACACGTTTTATTAAAATAAACTTAAAATATTTTTCAAGTTGAAGTATATTTAATAGTTTTTTAATTGTTTATAACTGTCGAGGTAAGTGAAAGTCGTGTGTTGCCCGTACCAAATGTTTTTATGTTTAAAGTTTGTAAAACAACCCGTTATTTTTGAGCAAATCTATTAGTTTGGTTAACGTTGAGGTATCGTCTTCTTATAAAATTTTTTGGATTCTTTTGATAACTACATTTTGGAAGGTGATGGTGTACTGGGGCCAGTCTACTAAGAGGTGTGCGATAGTGAGTTGGACATTGCAGATCGTGCATTGTGGAGGGGCTCCACTTTTTATTAAATAACCCTGAGTGAGGCGTGAGTGGCCTATTTTCATTCGCATAATGACAACTCTCCTCGAATCGAGGATTGAGCTTGTATTTTCCAATTAGCCACAGTTCTGAAAACTTAATATTCTCTAAAACGTCCACTTTAAAATTAAAGTTGGGTTATTGCTCTACATTTTTTTTTTTTTTTTACAAAAGTGGACACATTTTGACTTAGAACTTGAAAAGTCATTGAGGGCTAACCAATTTTCCAAATCTTTAAACCAGGACACAACAGGAAATTCATATAATTATGTTTTAATTAGTGATAGAGGAGTGGTGCACCAATCAGAGCACCGTGTTAGCTAATCTCCAACTCCCGGGTCCGACCCCTGCTGTTTCAGGATAATTATTTATTCTGTTATATCAGCTGTATATCGATCTTGCGTCTCATTTAGCTCCTATAATGCGGTTCCCTGGCCAAAGGAACATTATTTAACAAATAATAAAGGATCTTCATGAGTTCCATTGAAACGATAGGGTGTATAAAAAAAGATGACCGTTTTTAACCAAATATTTGTGTTATTATTTATTTATTTAACGTTACTTTATGCTACTATGGCTAATCGGACGATGCTACAGTGGGAGTCCTAAATTTTGCCTATCCAGGTTTTATTAGAATAGGGATCTTTAACGAGTACCTGACATCGCACAGGATCGGGACCACCTTTTAACGTCCCCTCCGAAGGACGGCGTGACTAAGGATTTTTTACTCCCATTAAAAAATCCTAGGACCACCTGCGGATTTGAACCCGTGACCTTTGGCATGGGAGGCTGTTACGCTAGCCACCCAGCTACAAGTGATCCCTTTTTGTGTTATTATGTATTTGATATGAAATACAATTAATACTCTAAGTATTGTCCATTGTTATCTATCGTCATTAGCCATCTGCTAGCCTGTTGCTGCGATCCCACGCTGATACCATTGTTTAGGATAGGCTGTCAAAGAACTCTTATAATAATAACAGGCCTACCGATCCTGCAGGTTCGATGCCGATACCACCAAATACTGTCTACACAGACTCGTCCCATGATCACCGTTTAAGCCCAAGCCCCCGAAATCAGCCTTAACGCACTTGTATTTAGTTGTATAGTTTAAAAGGTTTATTAAGCATTGATAAGTAATAAACAGAATGTAAATATTTACAGTCTTTGAAATCTTAAATTTGATTAGCCTGTAGATAAGAATGGACGAAGTGTATTTTATATCAAAGAAAGAATATTACGAATATTTAGTTGAAAAACCTTCATTTTTTATTATACATCCTATTATATTCGGATTCACTTGATACAAGAATGAAAAAAAACATATTACTTAAACTATGTTTTGACTATTCATGTATCGAATTCTCCTTTGAAGATGAAATTTTATGTTTAAACTTATTTTATGTTTATTTTCTGATTCAGCGAATGCATTTAAAAGATCAACAACAGGGAACGAAACGTCGGAACATTAAAAACAGTAATTATTGGATTTATTTCGCAACACATTCAACATTATTAATTTAACTTGATGAAAACATGCATCTATGTTATCCGATACGATGACGTTACATACTAATTTACTATGACAAACAGTTGTGTAATATCACACCTAGGAGGAAATTCCAATTTGGATCTGCTGCTCAACTTCGCTGAGTTGCTACAGTACACAGCATACCGCATCAATCCCGAAGACAATCTTAAAGAAGAAACAAGATAGAGAGAGATTCCGCCAAATAGGAAATACATATATTTTACTAATTTTGAAATCGGTCATGGACATCTGAGAATCCCGACTAGCCTCAATATATATGGTGTTGCAGGATTCCCAGTGAGTCCAAGATTATGGTCTCCGCCATGCTTTGCATCTCATTTTTTCCGAGTCCATATTTCTCTAAAAATAATCCAGTGGCTACTGGGATGGTCCCTCTGCTTCCGAACCAAAGTCCCACGACTTTAAATTCCCTTTCACCGAACTCCTCACGAAATTTTTCCCTCAGGTATGGAATACATTTTGTATAAATGTTCTCTTTCTCTTCTTGAATCCTCTTGCCTTGTTCCTGGTCATTTGTTTCATATCTGATAGTGGGGTCCACTATCAGTGCTTCATTTTTTGTGGCATTAAATGCCAAGATATCCACAAATCTTGTCGACCCATCTGTATCAAGGCAAAAGACTTCCTGAAAACATTTATACTTTCTCACTTCCAAAAGTTCTGATATTTCTTTCTTTATGCGGTTGTGCCGGCGGGTAACGAGAAGCATGTTATGTGGACATTTTCCCAACACATGTGAAGGGGTTTCTAACTCTCGACCGCATCTGCGGCAGAGGGGTCCAACAGCCTCGTTACCCTGGCATCTCGATCCAGGGACTCCACGAAGTGGTGCGTAGTTTATGTTCAATTTGAGTGCGTTTGTCCACTCTGATCCTGTTAACATTTGTCGATCGAACATAAACCTGTTTACGCTCGGGTTGGCTTTAAAATGTACCACGCCTACACCCTGCCACTTGCACTGGCTCCACTCCTCAAAAGACTTTTCCCTCAAGAACTGCCTCACTCTCTTTACCGTGAGAGGGGCCTCTATAGCATTTCCCTCAATTCGCAGTAGTTCGGTGCACTCGCGGATCTCCTCCGTTAAGTTGAAGATATTTTGAAACAGGGCGTCTGTTACTCCGGCCAATCTTTGAGAAATCGCCCAATGCTGAAGAGGAGCTTCCCATTGACAACGCAGAAGCCCAAGACCCCTATATCGTCGCGGCGAGTACAGCATAGAAGAGCAGGAGTTGGCTGGCAATCCTATGATAGCCTTTATACATCTTCGAATTATGACGTCGATTGCCTCTAACAAAGATGGGCGCAGTTTTGTTAGTGGTGCAGTCTGCAGCGGGTATATCACGGAAGGAAAAACATATCTATTTACAATGTTTATTTTTTGGTCAGGCTTTAGGAGATTAGAATTTACAAGCTTTTCCATATCTCGATTCAGCCTACCGACGGATTCCTCATCAAATTCTAATTCCCCCGAAAATCTACAACCCAGGTATTTGATGAAATCTTTATCTTGAATAGAATGGATTTCCTCTCCCGTATCCAAACAAAACTTTGACCCAACCAACTTTCCATTTTTCAAGATTATACCTGTGCTTTTGTTTGCATTAACAGATAATCCTATCTCTCCAAGTATTCTACGGACGCAGTTGATGGCTCTCTCTCCAGATTCCACATTGTGACAGGTCACGGCTTGATCATCCGCAAAACCTGTGAGTAAAACAGAGTCGTGGTTTGGAAGTAATTTGTATCCATACTCATTAGCTACCTTTGGATCACAGAGCTCGGTGTATAGAGAATCTATACTTAGATTAAACAGCGCCGGTGAAAGTGGCCCACCCTGAGGTACTCCTCTCAAAACATGGATACCGTTTGTTTTATTGATCCCAAGATTGATCTTTATCGTGTTTTTACACAATAGGCCCTCAATCGCTTTTCTTAAGTCGCTCGAAACCCCTCTCGACTCCAAAGATCTCAAGATATGGCCGTGTCCGATGTTATCAAATGCTCCAGTCACATCTAAGAACGCGACTGCCGCGTCTTCTTGTTTATTTTTTGCATCCCTGAGAATAGCATCAATTATTCTGGCATTGACATGACACCCCGGTTGGCCAATGATGAAACCTCTCTGGCTTGGGTGAAATGAAATTTGCTTTCGAAGCTCGAAGTCGAGAACCTTTTCAACGATACGCCTCACGATGGGATAAATTGTAATCGGTCTCCAAGAGGATATTTCCTTGCTATCCCCTTTTCCTTTATAAATTAGAACTGTTCGTCCACAGCGGAGAATTTCGGGGACGTGTCCGAATTTCAGGATTATTTCTACTATTGTCTTCATTATATGTGCGATTCCTATTTTTTTAATTGTTCTTATAAGAACTCCATCTGGACCGGCTGATGTGTCCAAAGATATATTTTTTATTACCCTGTGCACTGTTTTCAAATCAATTGATTGCACGTTAGGAATACCTGGTGATGAAGGGTAGTCTTCTTTTTCGTTATCATTTTTTATCTCAAAAAGTGATTTGAAATGATCCTCAACCTTCTCAATGGCGATGGGACACTGCTTTGGGCGATTTTCATTCATTAAACTCTGAACCACTTTCTTCCTGCAGTTGTAGTATTTGTACTGGGCCAGGTCGTATTCGTATTGTTCACGCCTCCTTTCCCTTGCGGCCTTGTTGGATCTTTGAGGATTGCTAGCCTTTCGTTCACCCTTCCCCCCCATCGCAAGCTTTTTCGTTTTACGCATTTGGTAAAAACGTACTGCTGGATGTTTTGGACCTGGGAGATTTTTATTCGCTTCTCTTAGAAAACAATGAAAGTCCCTCATGTTTTTATCAAAATTTTCAGAATTGAAAGGAGCCTTAAGCAGATCTTTAAATGTGTCCGCCCATTTTTTAACATCTAACCCAATGTTGTTCTCAGTTGAGCTTTCGACCTTTTCACCTTCATTCTTCCTTTCTATCCTTCCCAACTTAATCCTATTCGCTTCTATCGGGTGCTTCTTTGAGGTATGAATTACAAGCCCACGACTACTCTTAAATGATTGATGGCAAATCGAACAAATGTGGCAAGAGTTATCTTTTGTTAAACATTGCTGTTTAGGATCCAAATCTTCATCATTTTTATGTGAGCCCTCTTGAATACAATTTTCTGAGCTACGATTACCGTCATTGTCTTTTTCATGTGACTCCATAATCACTGTCGGGTCTCGTATGAAAAGCTCACTGTCGATCACAGTTTTTCCAGAAAAAATGCCGGTATTCTCCTCCCATTCAACGGACACAATTCGGTAGTTATTCTTATCACTCTTTTCTATATTAGTAATAAAGGCCTCTTGAAGCAACCCGCATGTTCTTCGAATCCATACTTGCTGGCCAACATCTATATTTTTCCCAGTTCCGGATATATCTTCCATTTTGTTATTTAGGACTAGTTCAACAACTTAGTACCCAATATATAACATCAATAGTGGCAAAATTTAGAATTACTCCTCTATCTCTACAAAAAGCGAAAAAAAGAAAGAAGACAAAAAAAAAATGACCGCTTTTATATAGCCATTCCATTAGGAAATTCAAAAGATCATAACATTATTCATATCTATAAAATTACTTGCTCAAACATTGATAAAGGCTAAAAAACATAAATGGTAAAACGTAGAATTATTAGAACAAAATATGCAATTAATATTAGGTAAGTAGTTCAAAATAACTCACAGGTCAATGACTAAGATATAAATAGGTAAAAGTATATAAATACATCAAGAGTTTATGATTACAATAAGATTAAAAAAAACAAAAAAAAAAAAAACACAATATTATCACTAAAATGCTAAGCAAATATATTTAATTAGGTCTAAAATATAGTAAGATGTTGAAAAAGATCATAACATTATTTATTTCTATAAAATTATTTCTTCAAACATTTATATAGGCTAAGAAAAAAAACATAGTTAAATGCTAAAATTATTAGAGAAAAAAAACATGCAATTAAAATTAGTAAATAGTTTAAAATATAGCTTCTCGATTATTAGTTGTTATAAATAAGTAAAAGTGCATTAAAATAATTAAAATAATAATAATTATAATTTAAAAAATATATATAGATAGTTAAGCGTTAAAATCATTATAGAAAAACATGCAATCAATATTAGGTAAACAGTTTAAAACAACTTATATATTAATAACTAAGATATATATAGGCATATAAATATAAATATGCCAAGATGTTATGACTAAAATAATATTTAAAAAAAAAACCCACAATATTATCACGTAAAAGACTAAGAAAACATATTAGGTCTAAAATATAGTAAGACGTCAAAAAACATAAATCATAGCATGATTCATAGCTATAAAATTATTTGCTCTAACATTTCTAAAGGCTAAAAAAACAAAACAAAAAAAAAAAAACATAGTTAAATGCTAAAATTATTAGAGAAAAAACATGCAATTAAAATTAGTAAATAGTTTAAAATATAGCTTATCGATTATTATTTGTTATAAATAACTAAAAGCATATTGTTATAATTACATCAACAGTATATGAATATAATAGGATTAAAAAAACTACATAATCACGTAGAAAGTCTAAGAAAATATATTAAGTTTAAAGTATACTTAGAAGATATTCATATCATATGGCATCCTTTTATATAGAAATCATGCCTACGTGATTCATGTATTAATTGACTTGATCATTAATGCAAGGATAAATAAAACATTAGAAAATAAATAGAAATTTAAAGAACGTCCACATTCTAAAATAACTTGACATAATAACAAACAACCGGGTCATTACCCGTTTATGCCATTGATAAAAGTGAACATTAATAATGAAATAAAAGTATAAACAAAGGGCTTAGCTGAGTACGGCGACTTGGAGATGGTGGGGATGGACCTGTCTCAACCTCCTCCTGATAAGAGAGCGCCTCTCGGGATCTGAAGCCCAACTTGCCGCTCTTCGTGTGGCCAAGTTCGCGCTCCGAATTTGTTCAAATTTTACACATACGCACTAAAACTGTACATTAACTCGTATGTAAATTTCGAAGCCGATAGGACTCTTATTATAAAAGTTCTATATGATCGATATGGAGACGATGTGACTCCGCCGGCGGACCCAGCTGAACTCAGAACATATTAAAAAGAAACATAGAAACATATTAAACATCCCTTGGAAAATTAATTATTAATTCAAATTGTGATAGCATGTTTCCATATTCAATTAATTATAAGATTATTATGCCTCATTAAGTTCTATAAATGAAGCTCCCTAACTTCTGTTCACTTCTTTTCTTTTTGATTCCCATTTTTTTTTCATTAATTTCGTTCTCTTCTTTTTTCTTTTCAAGTTTGTTTTGAAACGCAAATTACAGAAGAAAAGTTTCATTTTTAAATCTAAGTTTATTTGTAAAGCTAACTGTTTTGCCGAAATGTTTTATTTTTAGAGGCATATATTTATCAATCTAATTGACGTGTTTTTGTTAAAAAATTCTGATAAAGATGTTTAGCAAGTTCGCGCCGCACTGTGGAAAATATGACCGATTTAGGAGGACAAAATTCTGAAACTCGCCTATATTTAACCTTCGGGGTTCTAGATTACGGAAAAAGAATGTGAAAAAAATTATAAAAACTTATTAATTTTTCTACACAATTGGCGAGCGCACATTGGTCAAACATCAAATTTATGTGATAAAATCTAAAACCTCCCTAAAATTTACGTTTGAGGTCCCGGAATACAGGAAAAATGATATTAAAAATCTTTGTTATGGCTCGGGGTTCCTGAAAGCTGCTAATAGATGTATTTTATATCATGTATCGTGTCTGAAAAAAAGTGATGTATCATCCAAAACGCAAAAAATCGCAAATATTCTTGGTAATATCTAAAGACTAGAAGGATTGGTGAAACAAATCCTTCAGAAAAATCCTTAGGGTAACTTGGGTGTTATATAGTTTTTCGTTATTGATTATGGGCATACATTTACAAATTGCTAAATTAACTCTACAGGTGAGATTGCAATCTCTATTGTTAAATAAAAACAAAAAGACTTTGTTCTAAATACACCTTGAACACAATAAATGATCATCGAATAAAGATAATGCCACTGCTGGTTATTAGGCACTAGTGTGAATAGGAATAATTCACTCATTTACTATTTATTTGTAAACACGATATGGCGGTAAATATTGTAACACTGTTGCAAGTTCGAACGTGTTTAATGCGAGATCACTAAAGCTCCAGACTGCGGATGCACTCCACCCCACGGAATATTCAAGTTTGACCCACTGGTAGGTCACGCCGCCCCACGGAACAGTCAAGTGTGACCTACCTGTAGGTCAAGCCGATGTGAACCTTTTAATAACAACCTATGTTGTGTCCCGAAGTGTGCAGCCTTATCTCGTTGTTCGATCAATCAAATGTTTGGACAATACCCTTACTTATAATACTCTTATGATTATTTTTAATAATGGAGTTGTTTGATTTGACCGTTTAGACTAAATGGTGGAGAAGTTGGTTGTGGGTATGGTCACCAAAATAAGACACCAATAAGAAACTTTTTTATTTGTGTGCTAACGTTTCGACCTATATTTTATTTGTCATTTTATACATTCCATATGATCATTATTTTGGAAATTTAGCTTTTATATTTTAATTTCTGAGCTTTCATGTCAATGCATGTTGAAAAAGTATAAATATAGTTTAAGTAAAACTTCAGTTGCCTCCTATACAAAATTGCGAACTATTAAATATTTAGGTTTCTTTGAAATTTGTTATTTTATCTTAAGTTCAACGACATTATTCCGAATCTTTACGTAGCTGCTGTACCGTAAGGCTGTCGTTATCTCTTTTGGAGTCATAAATACATGAAACGGATTTATTTTAGGATCAAGAAGCGTTCGATGGAGTCCAGCATTCGGGTATTCACTGCTTTCTACCACCATTTCGACTTCCTTATACCCAGTTTCTGTCATTTAGAGAAAAGATGAGATCAGCAAATAATTATTACTTTCACTTACCTATATATAAAATAGAACGTAAGGGAATGTATTTCGATCGTAAACATTTTCTAATTCTAGTTCTCAACGGAAATACACGTTTATTGGTTCCCTGAGTCCAAATAACCAGGTCCCGAGAAAGGTTCTGAGTGAGTGTATTCGGTAACTCACGGACGAAAATGAAAAGTCCTATGCAACTGAGACTATATATTTAAGACACCTATACGCCCGAGATGTTGCAGAAACTTTTTCATTAAAATCAGCTTACCAGAAGAGTCATATTTACCATATATTTTGCACCTTTTTTCAATTTTCTCAAAAACGTTTAACGATTTTCATCAAACTCTAAATATCGATAAGCTAAAATATAATGTAGGTTCCATTCCGATTGAAAAAGTCTGACGGGGCTTAAATGCCGCTATTTTAAATTTTCTTCCTCTAAACTACTTTTGATTTTGTATATTCTATAAAAATAACCATATCATATTGTTATCAACGATAAAAAAACAGGTAAATATATAAGTTGAACGAATTCTATAATCATCTAAAGGAGACAACTGAAAAAATATTTTTAATCCAATTTTTCGTTTTTGAACATACGAACATGTATAATATACTATACATGTATAATATAATATACATGTATAATATACCGTTGCAAAGCTTAAGATTTTAGAAAAAAAATATTATCTTATACACAAGCATGTAAAAGTAAATAAAGAATAATGGAAAACCGATAAAACTAATTTATTATTTTAGATAATAATATAATAGATTTTTTAATAAAACATATTTTTCTATATAAATTCAATTTAATTAGTTCTTTAATAGTTTCTTTCAATTTGATCTGTAAATCAATATGAAAATTCTTGAATCTATTTTAAGAATGGATGTATGGGCAAGTAGTGTGTTTATGGCTTTCGTATTCCTCAAGGATGTAATCACTGTAGCTTTCATAACCTATTCGATTGACACTTGCATGCATGCTATCAGTTTGATACCTATTGTAAATCACATTTACCAATCATATGCAACTTCCTCGGAGGAATGATTATCCAATTAATAATGAATGCTAGCAATCTTCCGTCAGTAACCTATTCCACCATGCCCTCCCGAACATCTAAATGTTGGAAAACTGATCTTATTTTGGATTTCACCTTGAAAAGTGACATGCAGTAACAAATAGATTTTAAAGATTAGAAGCTTCTTGTCAATGCAAGTCTAATCAATATGATCCCTAGAGAACTTACGAGGTGCTTGAAGGAAACAACCTGGTAAACTTTTAACATAATAAGCATGTCATTAGTGCTACAAACGGGTTCAATACTTGTAGGTAATCTAATGCATCTACACCTCAGTTACCTGGTATATATAATTGCAGGTTTCAAGGAATAGAACTAAAAATTGATTTTGTCCATTTGGGTTTTGGTTCATTAAACACTAGAAATTAGCTTATTTGTTTTAACTTTTTATTTATTATTTTTAGAAACTACCTAATCTTTTGAACTCCTTGATTATTGTTAGCCCTTCTTTCGTTCAATACTCCACCCAAGGTATTATTGAGTGACTTTCAAGCAGTACATCCAGACCAAGTCAACTCACTTTCCTATTCCATTTCAATCTGCTTGAGTACTAGCTGAGTGGTGGTTATTGAAAATCTGTCAGTTTCACGCCCTGAAGACGTCTCCCCTTTCTCATGTCATTCAACTGCTTGTGGGTGGGATGATTTACGTATTTTCAATTATTTTGACGCTTTGTACTTGTCTCGGTAGAACTAGAGCAGATGGAAACTACAAATATTATTAGATATAAATATTATGTATAATTCTACCGTTTTTTCTCTTAACTAAAAAAAGCTTTTAAATCGCAACTTGATTTTAAAATGGAAAATGTGGATTAAGAAGAGAGTCCTTAGAGTAAGAGCTTGTCTTTTTGAATATTATTATTATCTATTAAGTTCCAATTTTTTTGTTGCTTGCTAACGGATGAAATGAAAACCTGGTTTTTGATGAAGGTTGACATAGGCGAAGAATTGTTAGCCTTTCAATGAACCGACTGGTTGTCTGTCTTTGACTATTCTGAATCTTCCAATTATATTAACGTCGTAAATGTGTACCTCATGTTTATAGATAGAGCAATGAATATGGATTGATCATTAACAGCACCTAATAACCGGTTATTAATCGTATAAATTAATGCAATTTGTATCTCTCCATTCTTTTATAACCATTGTTACAAAAAATAAATTAAATAGATGTATATTTCAATTGTGAATGTTAAAAATCATTCCATATATTGGATTGTCCTAAAAGTTCGTAAATATTTTTAAAATAAAATTTACCTTTTATTTTTTTCTACTAAAAATGAATTACTAAGCTAATGTTATAAACATGCCTTTAATTCTCATGAAATTAACTGTATGTTTACACACTGTATTAGTCTTTATTAAGGCTCAGTAGTGTAGTTTATTACAAACCAACATGAGTGACGATTCAGTTCATTTTCGGCATATTTTGCTGTTCTTTTTAAAAAAAAGGAAAAAACGCTGCCTAAACTGCTAGAAAGGTTCGTTCCGTGTGATGGCAGCGATTCAATTGCTGCTAGCACGGTTCAGAAGTTGGTTTTCGCGGTTTAGGTCAGGAGATTTCAATTTGGAAGACCAATCCTGGGCTGGACGTAGTTCAACTCTTGAAATCGAGGATATTATGACGGTCATCGCACACAATACACGAATTACTGTCCGTGAGATAGCTGCGGAGTTAAAAGCCTGCAAATCGATCGTTTTTGATCATCTGAAGAGCGCCGGGTACGTCTGTCGTTACGACTTTTGGGTTCCCCATGAGTTCAGTGAAAGGAACCTTATTGAAAGGATTTCATGTTGTGATTAGCTGCTGAAAAACAAATGTGGAGGATCCATTTTTGAAACGATTTGTTACAGGTGACGAAAATTTGATTCTCTACATCAACACCTAAGGCCGGCTTGCACCCAAGAAAGGTAATGCTGAATATTTGGTGGGATTGGGACATACATTTTGACCTCATTCCACAAAACCAAACTATACTGAAGGCAGCAATTGAAGAGAAACGGTCTGACATAGAAAATCAGAAGGGAGTGATTTTCCACTTAGACAACGCTTGGCCCCATGGTCTTTAAGGACTCGGCAAAAGTTATTAAACTTCAGAAAGAAGGTTTTACCTCATCCGCCGTACTCTCCTGACATTGCTCCCCCGGATTTCAATATTTTCCGTTTTTTCTCGCAAATTTTCTACAAGGAAAATCCTACTCTTCAGAAGATTTGGAAAAAAAGGGATTAAGGACCTTCCAAGCCGTTGGGAAAGGGTAATCGCTAGCGGTGGTAACTATTTTGTAGATTAAATAACTAAATTTTAATTTTTGATCGAATTTCTTTACGGACAACGCAATAATTAAAAATGTTAGTTTGTGATGCTGATATATTTTCATTGTAAGCAACGTATAGTAAAAAGGCTCTTTTTATTTATCTGTTTTTGGATAAATCATATAAATAATTATATAAACTAAGCGTTTTTTTTTTATGGCTCAACAAAAAAATATATTAACAATAATTTTTATGCTTTATACTTTATATATACTAGTTATATTAATTTATTTTATTTTTTGTTTTTATAGGAAGGATAGAGAGGGACCAGAGTTCTTCGTTATGGTGAGTAACCTGAGTTTAACATAAACTTTTCTGTTAATGATTTATGAATAATATTGAATTCCCTTATCGCTAAATAAACTTTATTGGATTTTCCTGGTATCCAAGTTACCTCCGTTCTACCGAAGTTAATTATACACCATGCCGCAAAACTCGATTATTGAATTTTAATGAGATATTAAATATATATCTTCTGGAAACCTCAATGTTTTCAAAGAATGTGCTTAATATAAATTGATTTTTTTTTATTTTTTAGTTATGAGATTTTGGGGCTAAAAATATTTTGTTGTATTCAGATTAATGCACTAATTAAATAAAATGTATATATTATAGCTCAGTTAAAACAAAAATAAAAATATATAGCTTCTGAAAACTAATATAATAATACAACTTTAATTCGAAACTTACTTTTTATTATTATTATTTGTTTTATTCTCAACTGAGTTGCTGCGCATCCAGCGATTGTGAAGTACTATTTTTCCTCTCGACCAGCTTCCTGAATTTTTAGTTTAGAAGATCTCTCGGCCATCGTCTTTTAAGTCTTATTTGGGATTGCCATGGTAACAGAGAGTACGAAAGGAAATAAACAAGTTGATTTGAGTGGTGATATGTCAAAGAATGAAAAGTATTATATTTGTCGTGAATGTAAGAATTTACTGTCGGGATGTTTGTGCCATTGTGTATCGTATGGTGCGTGAACAATTTTTCGTAAAATTTTAGATCGATTTGTTTGTATTTTTTATTGTGGAACCCCAAAGTTCTGCTTCGTATGTCCATATTGGTCTCAGTTGTATCGTGTATATTAGTCGCATGTTTCGTAAATTTAGTGGTGATCTGTAGACCAATAGGTGTGGAAGTTTTTTGTAACGTCTTGTGAGTTCTTGTCGCTTTGATTTCGTACTTATGTTTTATGTTAGTCTTTAATACAAATATAGTTTGGGTTGTTTCGTACGTAGGTTTTTGAAGGTTCTGCATTGTTGATTTTCACGGCTGGACATTCACCTTTCCGCAGAGAAAAGCTCACATGGCTCGATTCGGAGACATTAATAAGCAAGGCGAAACCTACTTAAATATAAGAATTGATACTTAATACTTTATAATTTTTCAGTTTGATGTTTTCGATGGAAAATATTCTTTAACTTTCGATCAAGGAATTAAAAAGCAAATAAATACTTAAGCAGCTGATTAATTTGGCTTGGAAAAATGTTTTCTATCAATGACATCAACATTTAATTATAATATCTGTGGCGGTCGTGAAGAAGTGGTGAAGTCAAAATCTTTTATTTTACAGGTGAGCGACCTTAACTTTACGTAATACATAAAATAGGGTGATTAACATACAGCTTTCTTTACAACTGAAAATTCTTCCTCCAAGAAATTTCTTTAACCAATTTATCACGACATGGGAGACGGTCTAAAGGGAGCGACACATGGAGTTAACTCATTTAAGATATAACTCGAGTTATCCAGTTTTTCACGACCGCCACAAATATTATGTTAGAAATATTATTTTACTAACAGAAATCTTGTCTCATAAGGCGCAATATGATATGTAATTTTTAAATTAATTGAATTATAGCAGGATATAGATGGTTCAGGGTGCAGTCAAAAGAACACATAACTAAGATAAAACTTAACAAACTGGTGTCGACGTTTCGACCTACATTATTGGCCTTCTTCATGGCGTTTGAAGGAGAGTGTCAGAACGATGGAACAAACAATGACTGCACCCTGAACTAACTTCTCTCACTTACACAGTCAACCATTCTCACTTCACCAGGATATAGATAGTTTTAATATCGGATTATGGATCTCATTTGAAAATTTTAAACCTACTGAATTTTAGCATGAATGTATGAAATGAAAATTAATTTTATTCTGGGACGAGTAGTCCCCTAAGAATAGTAAGAAAAGTACAATATAAATAATAATTGTCTGGTCGTTTAAAACTTCTGTTTAACAACAAAGACATGTTTTGTGACAATGAATAGTTATCATCTATAGCTTTTAAATATTACATATGTTGGGAAGATTGATACTTTAGGAGATGGAGAAATAGTTGGTGTTTAAAAGTGGATAATGATAAGGATTTACGAATGGATACAGGCAAGGAATTCCAAAATAGGGTAGTACGAATAATAAAGGATTTTTTGACGGAAGCAGATTTGTGAAAAGGTATATACAAGTTTATAGGTTGAGATGTAGTGTTTACTGAATGGACAGAGGAACAAGTGGTAAGCATATCAAGAATATAAGGAGGTTTTTTTGTATTGAATAATCGGAAGAGACAGATACAAGGAGGTCCTGCCGACGGAAAGAGGGGGATAGAGCCAATTCAACTCGTTATACCTACTAGAAACTTGGGAGCGTATGGGGATTCCAAATGTGAATTAATGAAACTATTCATAAGTCTTTTGAGTCTAATATCGAATTTCTCAGACAGCCCGCCATATACGAGGCAACCGTAGTCAACATGTACAAGAAATAAAATTTTTGTAAAATTTACATCGCTTTTTAAACTGCGACGGAACAGTAAAATACAGATTTTACTTTAATATCTTATAATAATTTCCACCACAGTTCTGAGTATTTTATTTTTATCAATATTATTTCCTCTGCAATATTAAAACTCATTATCATTTTGTAATCATGTCCATTGAAGAAAGTTTCCTTTAGAAGGTGTTTCCCTTGAGAGATACCCGATGGTAGTGTATAAACCTTATATTCTGAAATTAGTTTCCTTATGACTTCAAAGGGCATTTTAATTTATGATTTTGCTGACGCTAATATCGTAAGTGTCAAAGAACCTGTCCAATACTCGTACGTCGTAGAAGAGTTTTATTAACATTCTAACATGTTTTTTTCCGCGTTTTCTTTGTTTATCGGAAATATATATATATATATATATATATATATATATATATATATATATATATATATATATATATATATATATATGTATATAATATTTCGTCTGGTATGTTTGTAATATTTGTGAAAACAATTTTTATGTCAATTTAGCTGAGTAGTAGGTGGATTGACTTTTTAGTTTGAGCTTTTACAGTTTTCTGAGAGGAAATTTTGGTTACATTCATCACAACTGATTGATACTTTCGTTTCATTAAGCCTTATTATTTTGCTATGAAGAAATAGTTTGTCTTGTCTTGAATTAAATACATTTAAATTGTGGAGAAACTGGTGTAGTTATTAGGATCCAAAATATATTGAAAACGAAATTTACTGGAATAATAATAAAAGGCTTACCGAACCCGAAGGTTCGATGCCGTTACCACTAAACTGCTCAGTATAGCCCTCTTATTATTATACCTTTGTCCTTTAAAATTATCAATCAGTCAATCAAATTTAATTAATTGATTTCTTTACACATCTAGTCCCTTTTATGTTATAATATTGAAATTCTCTAGCGCAATAGTTTTTTTAAATTGTATATTTAATCTTATTTAAATGTATCTCTTTAGTATCTTTTTAGCCCTAATGATGACCCACAATGGGGTTCGAAACGTTGGCAAAAAATAAACTGTTGAAACTACTCAATTTTTTCATTCACCGACCGCTACCCGGACTAATTCCTTTTAGTATTAGTATAAGGAAGAATGTCCAGATTGCCCTACATATGGACCCTCATGATAATCCTCTTATGCAGGAGTATTTATATTTTGTGAATTATTTAAGGTTAGCAAACTATATTATCATTGTTATTTTCTTGTTGTTAACCAAGACATAAGACTTATATCACAGTAAAATTAGGTTTTAACCCGAACATCTAAAAAACAAAGCTGAAACCTGTTTTAAATTTTTAAGAACCCTTCCCTAATTTACTGGTAGGAAGTCCTAGAGTTATCTGCGTCTGGGTTTTAGGGGTGGAGGGGAAGAATCAGAACAAAAATTATTTTTTTCAGTTATAAGTGAATATCTCAAAAAATTTTCTTTATAGATAACATCATTCCATACAAAATTAAAGTAGTTTTGAATGCCTTCAAAAGTTATTAAATAGAAGTTTTTGCTTGAATAAATAGTTGCGGAGATATTTAAGGGACAATATACGGCTTATATTCAGCAAAATAATGTAAAAAAATATTGATTTCTGATTTTTAATTGAAAACAGTTTTTAATTAAAGACCTATATTTCGAAAACTAATTAACGTAGAGATGTCCATTACCACTCAAATCAAAACTAATTAATCGAGCTATGGTTTACTTTATTTTCATAATTTTATTATGAATTATAGTTTTTATGATATTTTACACAGTAAAATAACATGTCGATTTCCGATAATGCAAAAATATCTATAACCACTCAAATTAAAGCTCGTTAAATATGCCGTAATGTACTTTATCTTCGAAATTTTTGTTGGAAGAACAATTCCTAAGAAATGTGGCACATTAAAGCAGAAAAATGTTGATTTCCGATATTTAGAAAGAGTCACAGCCTTTTCAAAGGAGTATAGCAGGGAGATAGTCTAAGTCCCCTGCTATTTATCCTTCTTATGGACGAGATATGAAAGCTGTGTAGAAGGAGGACTCTAAGAGCAGTGGTGAGGAACCTAATACTAGCACTAGCACAAGCCATGATCTATGCGGATGATATGGTCCTCATAGCTGACTCCCAGGAGGCTCTTCAGTCATCATTAGTGGATTGGGGAGAGGAATTGAAGTTAAGAGGGCAGCATGTAAACCCAACTAAAAGCAAAGTAATGAGTGTTGGAAGAGAAAATGCGGAGCCTGTGATTTTATGTAATGGAGAACTCCTAGAATCAACGAATAATTATACGTACCTCGGAACCTTTATAAGTAGTGATGGTAAAATAGATCAGGAGGTCCAAATCGAGTGACGAAGGCCAATGGACTATACTAACAGATCTCAAAAACAATCATAGGCAGACTGGAAGTTAGTAGGGAGGCCAAAATTAGGTTATTTAAATATGTTTTTCTCCTGGTGCTTCTGTAGAGAGTGGAAAGCTGGACAACCCTCAGCAAGCATCTGGGTAAGATCACATCGGATGAAATGAGATTCCACAGAGGAATGGTGGGAAAGGAGGAATTGCATCAGGAATGAAAGAGTACGTGAGGATTTGGGTGTCTGATCAGTGTGTGACATCCTGGGAGAAAGGCAACTTAAATGGTACGGGCATGTCCGTAGAATGGACGACATCCAAAAGGCGAGGTGGTACTTAGAAGACAGACCGGAAGGAAGACGCCCTCGTGGCAGTCCCAGATGTATGTATACTGACTACATTGGGAAACTTGGAACAGCAAGAGGACGCACCATCCCGGAGATGAGACTTGCCAGGGACAGAAACCAGAGGGCTCATTGGACAGAGACTGCAACTCCACTCTTAACGGCACACAGGAGCTAAAGGAAGAAAAAGAAGACGAATTTGTCCATAAACACTCATATTTCATAGAGTTTGTTGACATTTTTACTTTGGTAATTTTTAGAAGATCTTTAAAGTTCTTCAATTTTGTATAAAATAATGGTTTCGATGAAGATAATACTTTTTGAGATATTCACAAAAACAATTTATTTTTATTTTTTTATTTCTTCCTCCCTTCTAGGAAACCCGACGTGGAAAACTGGAATTTTTCACCACTTAATGAGGAAAGGGTACTAAACACTTCCTGACAGTTTCAACATTTTTTTTATTTTTATTTTTGGGTTTTGCCTTTTTTTTTGTTTTTTCTTAATTTTACTTCAAGTTTATAAGAAACTTAAAAAATAAAATAATAAACCTATTTATTTACAACATAAAAAAAAGACGCTTGCATAAATTCAAAGAAGGGTTGTTATTAATTTATTTATATTTTTTGAGATGGTTAACGGTCCTTGCTAAGATAACTCTAAGAAACTCCTGAGAGTGTCTCCATGATAGTTCATTTTCTTCTTTTGCACGTCGGTCGAGTTGATTTGCTAGAGGTTCTATTAGATTTCTTTCAGGGCTACGGCATAGTTTACGACCTTTCTCATAATTACTTTGTCACTGAGAACTTTCTGACACAGTTAAGAGTTTTCTTCGTGTACTACTTTGCCCCCAAAAAATGTTGTTTCTCTTATAAATTATACAGGTCTAAAACTTAGCTCTTAGTCTTAGCATCCTAAGATATTTAACAACCTATCATGATATTAACTTAAAAGAACAATCTCATGGATTAAAATATGTTTATAACACCTTTTTTTATTATTATTTTTGTTTGTACTAAAACAACTTTGAATTCCTATTGGAAAAAATATTAACGGTATTATTCAATGTAGGTTGCCCATAGTACATAGTAATCTGCTACTTCATAAATGATTAGATATTAATGAATTTAAAAAAAAAGATTTATTTACTCCACTGGTGTCAAAATGGTTGCATTTAGGTTTTATCAAATTACACATACATTTTTTTAGAACTGCGAATTCCCTTTAGCATATACGAGCATTACTCTCTCTCTCTATATATATATGTATATATATATATATATATATATATATATATATATATATTTTTTTTTTTTTTTTTTTTTTTTTTTTTTTTTTTAATTTAAAAAACAGTACATACCAGAGGTTTTATAAACGAAAAATATGCTGTTGGCAACACACTACTTTCACTTAATTTGGTTGTTGAAAGCAGTTTAAGAACTATTAAATAAAGTTAGTTTGAATTAAATAAAGAGTTGGAAAAAGATTAAGTTTCTTTAAAACTATTATGTATATTTATATCAAAATGTAACTATTATTTATATTAATATAACAATGGCAATACCATATTTTCTAAAATAGTACAAACACTTGCTTATGTAGGGGAGCTCGTGGCTGAATGACTAGCGCGCTAGTAGAGACTGTAGCATGAGAGCATGATTCCCATTCTTAGAAATCCTGGATAAATAAAATTTAGGAATTCTATTTTAATATTGTCCGATATCCACAGTAGCATAAAATGACCTTAAATTAATCAAAATAACCTAAAATTTAAAACTTATAGAAGACGGTATTTATAGCATTTCCAAGTCAAATGTAACCTTTTCCAAGTCAAATGTAACCCTTTCCATTTCAAATGTAACCCTTTCCATTTCAAATGTCACCTTTTCCAAGTCAAATGTTACCTTTTCCAAGTCAAATGTCACCTTTTTCTTCACTTCTAGTCTTAAATATTCCGTTTTATATTATTTATTTATTGAAAAATAATTAGTTTAATTAAAATTATGACTTTTTTAATAATTTTGGCATATCCTATCGCTATTTTTTCCTGTTTTT
Organism: Piezodorus guildinii; assembly: GCA_023052935.1. Taxonomy (NCBI): domain Eukaryota; kingdom Metazoa; phylum Arthropoda; class Insecta; order Hemiptera; family Pentatomidae; genus Piezodorus; species Piezodorus guildinii. The sequence goes on along the minus strand of CM041293.1, from coordinate 160,875,133 downwards.
TAGATATTTGATAATAAGTTCTGTTTTTTACGAACTAATATTTAAAAAAATTAATTATTGTCTATTTAGTTTTAAGATAGTTGTTGATTTTGAATTTTTAGAGGGAAGGGATACTTTTTGGGAATAATTAACGTGTTTTCGGGTATTATAATTACGTTTTTCGAGATGTATTTTTTATCACTCGCGTGCATATTAACTCGCATTTGCTTTTAATGTTTTTTATTGATATAGGGATTAATTAATGTGCTTTCGGGTGGATATGATTACGTTTTTCGAGCGGTATTTTTTATCGCCCTCGTTTATTTTAACTAAAATTTACTTTTTATATTTTTTATTGATATAGGGATTAATTATTGTGCTTTCGGGTGGTTATGATTAAGTTTTTTTGAGCTGTATTTTTTATCGATCATGGGTATTTCAACTCGCATATACTTTTAATGTTTTTTATTAATATAGGGATTAATTATTGTGCTTTCGGGTGGTTATGAATTCGTTTTCCGAGCTGTATTTTTTATCGCTCATAGGTATTTCAACTCGCATTTACTTTTTATGTTTTTTATTGATATAGGGATTAATTATTGTGCTTTCGGGTGGTTATGAATACGTTTTTTGAGCTGTATTTTTTATCGCTCATAGGTATTTCAACTCGCATTTACTTTTTATGTTTTTTATTGATATAGGGATTAATTATTGTGCTTTCGGGTGGTTATGAATACGTTTTTCGAGCTGTATTTTTTATCGCTCATAGGTATTTCAACTCGCATTTACTTTTTATGTTTTTTATTGATATAGGGATTAATTATTGTGCTTTCGGGTGGTTATGAATACGTTTTTTCGAGCTGTATTTTTTATCGCTCATAGGTATTTCAACTCGCATTTACTTTTTATGTTTTTTATTGATATAGGGATTAATTATTGTGCTTTCGGGTGGCTATGAATACGTTTTTTGAGCTGTATTTTTTATCGCTCATGGGTTTTTCAACTCGCATTTACTTTTTATGTTTTTTATTGATATAGGGATTAATTATTGTGCTTTCGGGTGGTTATGATTAAGTTTTTGATGGATATTGGGATTGATTATTTTGCTTTTAGTTCTCATTATAACGTTGTTGTAATATACATCATTTAGCTTTTTTTTTTATTTATTTATTTTTATTTAATATTTTTATTATTATTTTTTTTATAAAAGGATTAGTTATAGTTCCTTTTATAGCGTCCTGAGTAAGTTTTTTCAACTAAATATTTTATAATGGACCCACTTTCTCACTTTTTCATACAATTATCTGATAATTTAATTGAGGAATCGTTTATTCTATTTTCGGGTGTTCTTATAACATTATTTGAACCTTATTTGTTATCGCTTTTACTCATTTTAAGTTACTGTTCCTATTTCATAAATATTTGATAGAGGGATCGTTTATAGTGTTTTGTGGAATACTAATAGAGTTTATGACATTTTTTTATAGCTAGTGCACATTTTACCTTAAATAAAAAGTGATCTAGAACAATGCGCAATCGCGATGTAACACCCAGTTAAAAAAAGTAATCGGAACGTGCAAAAACACAACAAATAATTTTTACTTCAAATTATAACATAATATCTACGGTATGTAGAAATTTCCAAGCGCATAAAAGATTAATGTTCAAAACACGTAATCAGAATCCCCTAAAACAAAAACAAAGAAACACCACTCTATCAAAATATAAAATGATATTAGCTCTAAGTTGAAACGAGCGCGAGCTATAGAATAAGCAGTCCAAAAAAAGTTTTTTCATAACCACCCAAAAACACAAGTATAGATCCCCTATAACAATAAAAAGATTAGAAGTAAATGCAACTTGGAATGCGAACAAGCGACAATAAATACAGCTCAAAAAACGTAATTACAACACCCGGAAAGACAATTACTAACCTATATATCAATAAAAAACATTAAAAGTAAATGCTAGTTGAAATACCCATGAGCGATAAAAAAAACAGCTCGAAAAACGTAATCAAAACCACCCGAAAGCACATTAAGTAATCCCTATATCAATAAAAAACATTAAAAGTAAATGCGAGTTGAAATACGCATGAGCGATAAAAGATAGAGCTCAAAAAACGTAATCATAACCACCCGAAAGCACAATAATTAATCCCTATATCAATAAAAAACATTAAAAGTAAATGCGAGTTGAAATACCCATGAGCGATAAAAAATACAGCTCGAAAAACGTAATCATAACCACCCGAAAGCACATTAAGTAATCCCTATATCAATAAAAAACATTAAAAGTAAATGCGAGTTGAAATACACATGAGCGATAAAAGATAGAGCTCAAAAAACGTTTTCATAACCACCCGAAAGCACATTAATTAATCCCTATATCAATAAAAATCATTAAAAATAAATGCGAGTTAATATGCCAGCGAGCGATAAAATATACATCTCGAAAAACGTAATTATAATTCCCGAAAACACATTAATTAATCCCTATATCAATAAAAAACATAAAAAGTAAATGCGAGTTAAAAAACCCATGAGCGATAAAAAGATACAGCTAGAAAAACGTAATTACAAGACCCGCAAATACAATTAATAACCTATATATCTATAAAAAACATCAAAAGTAAATGCGAGTTGAAATACCCATGAGCGATAAAAGATAGAGCTCAAAAAACCTATTCATAACCACCCGAAAGCACAATAATTAATCCCTATATCAATAAAAAACATAAAAAGTAAATGCGAGTTGAAATACCCATGAGCGATAAAAAATACAGCTCGAAAAACGTACTTATAATACCCGAAAACACATTAATTAATCCCTATATCAATAAAAAACATTAAAAATAAACGCAAGTTAATTTGCACGCGAGTGATAAAAAATACATCTCGAAAAACGTAATTATAATACCCGAAAACACGTTAATTATTCCCAAAAAGTATCCCTTCCCTCTAAAAATTCAAAATCAACAACTATCTTAAAACTAAATAGACAATAATTAATTTTTTTAAATATTAGTTCGTAAAAAACAGAACTTGTTATCAAATATCTAAAAAACAGAAAAAAATAGCGATAGGATATCCATTAAAATAAAGTCAACAACTTTTAATTAACATAATTAATTTTTTAAATAATATTTAAAAACAGCAGAATTTTATCAATTAAAAAAAGAAAAATAATACGAAGAAAGGAAAATTATTAAAAAAGTGATATTTATAAAACATTTAATTTTCAAAATGAAAAATAACGATTTTGAAATGGAAGAAAAGGTGACATTTGACTTGGAAAAGGTAACATTTGAAATGGAAAAGGTGACATTTGACTTGGAAAAGGTAAACATTTGACATTGGAAAAAGTACATTTGAAATGGAAAGAGTTACATTTGACTTGAAAAGGTTACATTTGACTTGAAAGTACATTGACTGAAAGGTACATGACTTGAAATGCTATATTCAAATAATCATACAGAATTCAAATATTGTTTAATATCTTTTGCGATGCATCTCATACATGCATATCTTTTACATTTATGCTCATAATTTTAGAAATGTTAGAAAAAGAACAATTTTAAGTTTGTGATTGTGCAGTACAGCTCACACAAGCATTCGTATCACGTAGAATTTTTAATTTGTCCGTGTATAAAATGTGGTTCTTAATACAAGCTAAGTCTTCACAAATATTTAATGTTAAGGTAATTAAAATTTTTTCCAATGACATCTCGCGGACCACCTGGATATCGTCTGCGGACTAAAACTGTTCTAACACGTTGTATATGAGATATTTTTTTTTAAACATTTTGGCTTTCCAACGGTATATTATACTCTATGTTACCGTTTTACTGTTTAAAAATTCAAAATTACATAAATAAATATCTTTGCTCATTTTTCCTTAAGTTGAATATCAAATTCGTCCAGCTTGTATATTTCCTCTTTTTTTGAATAATGCTAACAACTTGGTAAGTTATTTCGAATCCACAAATTAAAGGTACTTTAGTGGAAGAAATTTAAAAACATTATCATTTGGACTTTTTCCAGACTACTTCAGTCAAAACGAAACGTACATCAAATTAAAGCGTATTAAATTATACATGGATGTAGCAAGTTTTATCAAAATCGTTTGAACAATTTTTGAGAAAATCGGACAATAGTGCAAAACGCATAATATTACTATCGTCCAGACGTTTTAAGTGAAAAAGTTGCTGTAACATCTCACGCTCCTTAACTAGAAAATTACAGTTTTGTTCGTCTATTTGTTTTTGACTTACCACACACAGACACACTTTTTTGCGGGACTTGGTCACTTGGACTCGAGGGACTTTAAAACGTGTATTTACGTTAAAAACTAGAATTAGCAAATTTCCGTGATCGCAATACTTTCTCTTAATATTTTTATATGTGCTCAGTTTTTACTCGGATTTTCGGTATAGTGGAAGATTAGAGTGATGAATGCTATGCTGATATACAATTATATATTAAATGTTTTCGACTACTTCAACACTTACTGGACAAACGCTCAAACCTTCCACTCAAGTACAAAAGGCTCATCTACGTGACTATCATAAGACCAATATGGACTTACGGAGTAGAGATTTGGGATTCTACTAAACCATCAAGTTTTTCTCGTCTCCAATCCTTACAATCAAAAATCCTCAATGGTCTTAATATTGTCTCAAATAAACTCATCCATCAAGACCTTAATGTTCCCTATGTTGCTGACCTCGCGATAACCAGATACCACTCCTTTCATGACAACTCCATTCCCACTCTAACCCACTAGTTTCAATCCTTGCTTCCTCTATAATTCCTAATAATCCTGCGAGGCGTATGAAAAGATGGCCCCGAGACCTTCTAGTTTAGCATAGTCTTTGGGAAGCTGCCAATGGGTAGTATCCCTACATGATGACAGTATATCTTGTATCAAATTTACTAAATGTATTTTATTATACAGTTGCAAATCCCAATAAATATATTTAAAAAAATAAAAAAAAAATAATTAGAATACACAGATTCTTGTTATGAATCTTACCCGTATTCCTCTATTCTTCCAATCTCTCTGTGCCACGAAGTGTTCTCGTTCGGATGACCATGGAAAACGCAGGACAAAGAAATAGTTGAGCCTAAAGCTGCGCCCATCGATGATTCAGGAGGTGATTGAACCACTGGAGCAACTGAAAAATTTATAAATAAATATTTTATAAATATTCTCTCTATTTATACACACATATGCACCATAATATGAGTTGATTGATAAATAAGATATAAAAAAAATCATTAGTTTTTCATTTGATAGAAACGAAATTCATTTGCGCTAAGTTCTGTTTAAAAACAAAATAGATATTCATTCATTTTATCACCCTAACTTTTCATTTCTAACAGAAATACATTATTTCATCGAAATCAAGCAAAACATTTTGATGTGAATCTTTAAAAACTTTTTAGATCCCACGTGACATAACTTGACAGTTTTTGACCAAATGATAGTTTTTTTTTTTTTAAACAATTTCAATAGCTCTTAAACAAAACAAATTGAGGAGGAGTATAAATCGGTTTATTATTTTTCTATGGGCTGAAAAATGTTTATCCACCCGAGAGGTAGTTCAGGAAGGAAGGGTCTTGAAGAGTTTTATTTTCTTCGATTTTCTGTTTGCCCTCCAGAAAACAACGCCGGATGCCAAGTCAAAGTTTTTATACGTTGGACGGTGGGTAATAGCGTTATTCCCAAGCTGTGCCTCCCTTAACCGTCTTTTTCTGTAGTCCATCCTCTAAGAGTTTTTTTATTTTTTTCACAGCGCCAGTTTGTTTTTTAACTTATACATAATTCATTTTCAATTATTGGTTTAAGAATCACATTAGTTGATATTATTAATAGCAATAATAAAAATAACTTTATTCTAGGACTATATTCCTTAAGGATAAAAATATTGTACTGTAAATAGACATTTTGATGTAATAAGTCTGGCCGAAAGACCAATAAAATTAATTTTTATTTAACAATATATTTTAAAAAACTATATATTTGTGTATATATATATATATATATATATATATATATATATATATATATATATATATATATATATATATATATATATATATATATATATATATATATATATATTGTTTGATCAGTTCTCGACTGTTGATAATTTAAGTTTGTGTTGTTCTTAGGTTTCAGTCAATGAATAAACAATTTTATCTATGCGACGTTTCGAGAATTTATTGTTCTCATAATCATGCCTTAACAGTGGAAAAAAAACAAACAAACAGAACATTAATATTATTATACTATAATTAATATATAATGTTATTGTTAGAGATATAAAAAAGAGTACATTGAACAATGAATAATCATACAGTAGGTACATAGATATTTTAAATTAGGATTTACATTAAAGATATTATTATAAAATTACTTACAATTTTGGACAAAATAGTGTCTTAATTAGACATGTTTAGCCTACAAGCTTTGAAAGAACACTGAAAAAATAAAAAAGGAATAGTTCAAGTATGGAAGATTTTCCAGGAATTTATGATGACGTCAGGAGTCTGGGGTATTCTCCCTCCTATTGTTGAGTTGTTTTCGTTTTATTTCGTATTATTATTAAGACGTTTATTTTATTTTTTAAAATTTTAATATGTGTTTATCAAATTTGAGTAACATGCATTTAGGTTTTGGACATCCGATTTTTTATTAATGGCGCGATTTTTATATTTCTCTATGGTAATCATTTCTTTAAAATTTCGTTTGAAGCTGTTTTTTTCATAATGAATATATATATATATATATATATATATATATATATATATATATATATATATAGAGAGAGAGAGAGAGAGAGAAAGAGAGAGAGATATTAGAAAAAAAAAAAATAAAAAAATGAAAGAAAGATTTAAATTGTAGAATACTGCGGATATGGAGGGTGTTGGAAAATAACAATTTGAGAAAGGTATAATCCGAGAAAATATTGCCTCTCTGTGGAAGGTGAGAGCTACTTCAACTAAACCTATAATTGGGTCACTAGAGATCTCGAGGTTCCAAAGATGAATCTTATAAATATGCATTTAATCCGTCATTAAATAGTTCTTAAATTATTAGTGCTACCAAATAATAAGTACATGCATAAATAATTCCTAATTTATGGGCTGACTAAACTTTACGTAAACTTTAGAAACGGCGGCAATGATTTATCTAGTTGAACATAGTTATGACTAGAAGTGAATCATTTTCGTTTCTGTATGGTATTAAATGTTCTTACGTATTCAATCTCTCGGTTTCAAAAACTCCGTGTCAGCGTGACTCTTAAAGAAGACTGTAATGATATAATATGAAAGTAGTATCAGACTGTCGACGTCTGATGCAGCTGTAACAGCGCTAAATATTTAAGTATCTTACATTTCCTACTATGTTCAGGCCTCCTTGACTTTTCAGATGGACATTTGATTTTATAATATATCCCAGTTTAATATCATTCTACCTCACTGTTTGCCTGTTTAGTTGACATTGGAGTTATAGTATGGTGTAATGAATTATGTTCTGTCCGTTTACCTCCAGTCCAAGCATTCTGGCAGCCTCCATTAGGGCCAAAAATCCTTCTTTGACAGACTGCAACGACCGTCTTATGATGTCAACGTCATCCGCGTAAGCTAATAGCTGGATCATATGATTGTAAACGGTGCTATTTGTTTGGATACCAGCGTCCTTCACAGCTTTCTCAAGTGCCAAGTTGAACAATAGGCATGCTAACGCATCACCTTGGCGGAGCCCTTTTCTTGAGGAGAACTCTTCCGTTCGATGCACTGTACACCTCACATCCCTCATGGTCGTGTTTACCAGCCGTATCAATTTATCGGAAATACTGAACCTAAAATTAATATTATAGTCTTTATAATTTCGATAACAATGATTGCTCCTTATAACTAATTTAATGGTTTCCTCTTTATTACCCAATACTGTTAAAATATTTGGGTTTAGTCCAATTTTAATCAGGTGTAATGAATAATATAGACATTCCTGAAAAATATACCGAATGGTGAGGGTTCCACCAGGGCACGGGATGCCTGGTAAAAAGATAAGAGTGCGCTAGCCACGAGTGTCTTATCCTCAGCCGGGTCAACGCGACCTCCTCCCTGCCGCTGCTAAAGGCTAGATGTAGACCAGGGTTCCACTGTTGTTTTTTTTTATATTCTTCAGTTTGCTTATCTGGCTATCGTCCCACATTTTCTGCCATCGGTCCTCTTCTTGTTTCTTGGTTGAAGTAAGTAATCATCTGCCATAGCCGGATTTGAACCCGTGACTCTAAGAACACTAGCCTCATACTTTGTCTACGAGGCCACGTCGCTTATTAAGCTATATATTTATATTGTATATGCCTAAAGGTTAGTGGAAGTAAAATATATTTGATGAGTAAACATTCACTGATGTAATATTAATAATGCAAAGACTCATTAAAACAGGATATAAATGGAAATGAAATATTTAATGGTCGTCTTCCTCATATTCATGACAAACAAAAAACCAAATATATCAGACATATTAGTAAATGTTAAGCTTCAAATTTATTTTTGAATTGTAATAAATATTTTAATTGGTAATACAAATTAAGGATTTATCGAATATATGAATTAATAGGAATTTTCATTCTAAACCTAAACTTTTTATGTAGAAAAAAAAAACAAACAGAAAATAAGGTAAAAGACTCCACCGATAATCAAATACAAACATTTTACCTTCCACTTGGGACTGTAAAAAGTTTTTTTAGTCGTATAAAAGACGAAGTTCTGAAATGGAAAAGTTGGGAAATTTTCTTTTAAAAAGTTTATGAGGTTTGTTTATAAGTTTGAGTTGATAAACTAGGTTGTTTTTGGAGTAAGGTAGAGCCTTAGTATGATGATGTTAAGCTGTGCACGATCCACCTTGCATACTGATGATCTCAAGGGAAATAATATTAAACTAATTCTGATTAGCATAATTATATATTCAACGAAAAATTGTTATATCTTAAATTGCTTATTTAATCGCTAAATTATATAATATACATATTGTGATAGAGATAACAATCGGCATTTTTTTTACAGTTTGATATACTTATAAGTAAACCTTGTCATAAACTTTATTATTGTTATCTTGATTACTTCAGATGATAATTATAATCTATGATTTATGAGATTAATATGGAATCAGTGCCTGGGCAAACCTGAATAACTTAAGACTTAATCCTACAAAAACTCAGGTCATCCTTATTGGTTCCAAATACCTCCTCCGATCTATCACCACCCTTCCTCCGCTTTTGCTTAATGATCATCCTATTGTTTCTAGTTCCTCTGTTAAAAATCGTGGCATCATCATCGACCAAAACCTGTCCTGGAAACCCAAATTGACAAATTTCCCGTCTATCGATAAGTACCTTGAAATTATTCCACTGATCCCACCACCTCCTACCACAATCTACTCGTAAACTCCTAATTTCATCACTTATTTTCCCCCACTTTGACTATGGTTTTGTGGCATATGGCGGCCTCTCGAAGGTACTCGAGGACAGATTGAGAAGGATTATGAATTGCTTTTTGAAATTTGTGTTCGGTACCTCGAGACGGTCGCATGAATCCACCTTTACACGAGTTAAAGTGGGTATCTCTAACCTTTCGAAGACATTATTTCTTTGGATCATTCCTTTATCAAATCATTAATTCCCACCATCCATTTTATGTCTACAGCCTCCTGGTATTTAAATCCACAACCTATCAGCAGGAAAAAGATCCCGTCTGTTCAACCTCCACAGTCCTTTCCATAGAACCAAAAAATTCGACTGCTCCTTTTTAGCCTTTTCCACTGCCTTATGGAATACTCTCCCATCAAACATCCGTCATGCTCCTTCCCTATCATCGTTTAAATCCCTCCTCTTTCAATACTTCCTTCTCTTCAGTCAGATGTAAAAGCTAAATTTTATTATGCCAACATATGCAAGGTGAATTTTACTTGAATGCACTTACTTTAATGAGATGTAAAAGTTACATTTTATTCTTTTTTATTTATTTCAGGAGTTAGTAAATACAGATGGTTCTATGAGCCTTTCATATTTTTTTCATTATTGTATTATTTAATTGTTGTTATATATTGCTTTTGGCCACTTATAATTTATTATTTTGTCCATAATTGTTATTCTTAAGGGACATTGTCCCAGAATAAAGTTTCTTAAAAAAATATGGATGCAATTATTTTTTAATTATTGTGTTGTGCAATAGAGTAATACAAATTTCTAAATTAATTTGAATCAAGAAGGCATTACAAGAAACATTTCTGAGAAATAATAATCCATATAGAACATATGAAGTGACAATACACGGCTTTGATGAGACAATACTCATGCAAATTCAATATGTCAGATTGAAGTTTCGTATTCATTAGGAAGTCCTTTCGATGGAAATTTCCATTGAGTTTCGTATTAATAACATTCCATGTTTTAATAAAATATTAATATATTATATTATTGCAATACAGATTATTATTTGTTTATTTATTTTATTGATACAGGCAATCCACAACATAGATGATGTTGCCGACGTAAAATATGGCTATTTAAAATATATTACTAATAACAGTTCATAGTTATATAGATTAAGAAGGTAGATGTATGAAAAGTAGGTAGTCATATGGAGAAGGCTAATTAATGGAGTGATAAACATTATTTAGTTGCAATAAAAATACAACAGGAAGCAAAAATCAAAATATTAAGCATAAATTATTCATGATAAAATAAAAATCAGTATATTTCGGGCATTAGATAGATTCATATAATTTATTTCTTTTTAAGTGATCAAATAAATTAGGTATGTGTGTACTGTTGTCATTTAATAGAGTATTTAAATGATATGGAAGGTCGACACCTATCAGTTGCCTACAGTCTGTCAGTAGATGTTTTCTAGTGATAGGTACGTTACACTGTTCACAGTAAAGTCTTGGTGTTCTAGTCAGTAAATGTCGGTGCGTTAGTCGTGAGTGTCCTATTCTGAGTCTTGTTAATATCACTTCCTCTCTTCTATTGTTTTGTTTAGATGATTTCCACGGAAATACTGTTTCTTTTATTTCCCTGAGTTTGTTATCCCTTTCTTTGGTCCAATTAAACTGCCATTTGTCCATGATTAATAATTTTATAAGCCTATAGAGATCATTGGAGTGTCTAAGCAATCGGATGGAGAAATGATTAAATAAATATAATTTATCAGATATAAATATTCAGTCTTTATGTGTGTATATATCTAAAGATGTTAAAGTTTAACAGAGACGGGTGAAAATACAGTTAAACACGTATTTTTTTAATTTTCATATGTTGTGTCATAATAAATGATACACGTATATTGCTTAATAATTATGACATACTTACAATTTACAATAAGTACTATCCTCTTGGATACAGCTGGAGGTATGTCGTTCGTTGCGATGCACAGATAAGCACCCATTTGTTTGTAGTCCACATTAACGATGTGAAGCACTTCTCCATTCCAGCTCTCAACTGCAACATTAGCTATTATTAAAATTCTATTAAAACAAATATTGTGGTGTGTTTTGTTTAACATATTACTTTAACTTACCTATGTATGGAATATATAGTGAGGGAAAGTATTGCAATCGTCAATATTTTCGAATTCCAGTTTTCAGCGGAAATACACGTTTTAGGGTCAAATAACCAAGTCCCGAAAAAAAGTCTGTGTGTGTGTGTGTGTGTGTGTGTGTGTGTGTGCGCAGTAACTCTCGCGCTTAAACGAAAAGTAAAATTTCATATTTAATACAACTATAAGCCCGAGATGTTACAGCAACTTTTTCATCAAAATCAGCTAACCAGAAGAGCCACTTTATACCATGCATTTTACATATATTTACGATTTAATAAAAAACGGCTCTAAAGCTATATTGATGTAAAATTGGACAGGCTATATATCATGTAGGTTTCATTCTGATTGAAATAGTCTGACGGGGCTCAAATACCGATATTTCAAAATTTCTTTCTCTAAAGTACCTTTAATTTTGTAATTTGTATGAAGTTGGACATATCATATTGTTAGAATTGTGCTATTTTTTTGTGCAATTTTTAGATTTTACATAGTAAAAACAGTAATATAGACTATGATATACCGTTTGGAAGCTAAATATTTTAGAAAAAATATTATTTTGTACACACAATCGTTAAAGTTGATGGAGATCGAGGAAAAGCTAATAAAACTAACTGATCTAATATAAATAATTCTTTAACAATTTATTTTCGTTTTAAAATTTGTCGAAAATATTTTAAATTGATTTGAATAACGGAGCTAAGTGAAAGTCGTGTGTTGGGCGCACCAGATTTTTTTTGCATGCAATATATCTTCAGAAGATTGTTATTTAATTTTTTTTTTCCTAAATGTAATATTTCTGTGCTGTATATTATGATAAGGGATGAAAAAAGTGAAGAAGAGAACCATTGTGAATAATAATTAAATTATATTTCTTTTGTCTGTTGGCCGGACATATTATATGTTTTAATTGTGCATAACTATTATTCTTAGGGGACCCAGTCCTAGAATAAAATTATGTTCTATTCTATTCTATTTTGTTCTAAATATAATTAAGTAAAGGCGCTCGCATCAACAAAGGCCGGCCACTGGAGAGTAAGGAAGTGAATATAAATCGTGATTTAATAACTTAGAGTATTATGGTAATATGGTTAACTTAATTAATGAAAATCTGTATTTTTTTAACAATCTGGAATGGGTTGTTTAAACTTGACCTTTCCGAAAAAGATCAATTATAGGGTTTTAGCAAGATTAAATTATGAACTTTTACATAATGTATTTTTAACATGACTCGTTCAAATTAATTGTAAAATTTTTGGATTTTTCACTATATAAGTTGATAAAATAATAATTAGTATTTAAAAAAACTAAAGCGCTTGGCTATTTAGTCTTTACCTTTTTTCCTGACTTCCCTTTCTTAAATATTCTTGGGGTATTTTTTCTCATCTTGTATTCAACATCCTCTTTTTCTTAAGCGATGAGCACCTATTTTACGTTTTTTGCATTTTAATGCAAAAGTACAATTAAACCTAAAAATCAGTTTATGTACCAGGGTAGCTGGGTGGATGATATAGGGACAGCTGATTTTGACATTCAACAAAGTATAATGCAAGGGAGAGATAATAATCAGAACCTTAAATTCTGTACCGTGTAGTTAAGCGGTTTCTTTAAAATGAAATAAAAAATTGTTCCTTGAAAGTATTACCCTCAACTCAGCTGTGTGTTGGAAACTTATTGAGAGTCAACCGAAAAAACTGCTAGCCCTAGAAATGGACTTAATGGGGGCGATCATGTGGTATCTTTCTCGGCGTCCCCCGTAATGCCATCAGAAAGTTGGTCAATCAAAAAGAGAATATCCTCTTCATTATCAAAACAATAAGGCACAATATGTTTGGGCATGTGGTGAATATGGAAAAGGGAAAATGGCTAAAGAGGATATTTGTGAATGGGTAACGGAGAGAAGATGGAAAAAGGATCGTCCGATGAGAAACAGGTAAGAGGGCGTGAAGGAAGGTATGAACAGGTATGACAAGGATTTATTTCTGGTGATGACATATGACATGTACCTATGCCTATACGAAATCTGAAAAACTTATATATATGTGCTAAACTAACTGATAAGTGTCCGAGAGGTAGGCCGAAGTGTCGATGAGAGGATTGTATTAAGTCTGATCTCGGCTGCTTGGGATTGAACGGTGATCGTAGGATGAATCTCTGTGGGCAAAATTTGGTGGTATTGGCATCGAACCTTTGGGTTCTGTGAACCAATTATTATTTTTAAAGATAGGTGCTTCGATGTATTCACAATTAATCTAAATATCTAAGATATCATGAGGGTTTTAAAATAACGGTATTTTTCTTGACTTAAGATATCTGACACCCTCACACCAGACTGAAACGACAAGAAACTGCTCGATGATACCGAATACTACAACACATACTAGACAAACGTTCAAAACTTCCAGTATTTTACAAAAGACTCATTTCCATCACTTTTATCAGACCTATTTGGACATATGGAATCGAGCTTTGGGGCTCTAATAAACCGCCTCCAATACCTCCCGCATCCAATCCTTACAATCCTTCGCAAAATCCTGAATGCCCCTTATATTGTCACTAGTCAACTCCTCCATAATGACCTAAACATCCCATTTGTTTCAGTCATAGCTCATCATAGATACATCTCTTTTCATTCTAAATTCCCTGCTCACATAAACCCATTTGTCCGTAATTTATCTTCCTTAGATATAACCCTGATAACCCTCCGAGGCGATTGAAGGTGGCCTCGGGACCAATTGCCTTAAAATAGTGAAGACCTACCACTGAGTAGTTCTTTCTCAAGACTTTTTCATGACTTTTCTCTGTACTGCGTATTTACTTATTGTGTTCTTTAATACAGTAGTAAATAACAATAAATAAAATAAATCTGGTGCGGGCAACACACGACTTTCACTTACCTCCGTTATTTTACTGTTAAATACATTTAGAGATAAAAATACATTTTTAAAATGTTTTTATTAAAAAATCGATTATATTATTATCTAAAACAATCAGTTAGTTTTATGGGCTTTTCATCACTCTTTATCAACTTTTACTATCTTCTGTATAAAATTATGTTTGTTCCAAAATCTTTAGCTTTTCAACGATATATTGTACATGTATATTACAGTTCTTACGTTCAAAAACAAAAAATTGCATTAAAAAATGTTTTTTTTTTTCAGTTTTCTCTTTAGTAGGATATCGAATTCGTTCAACTTATACATTTACCTGTTTTTTATCGTTGTTAAAAATATTATAGTTATTTTTTTATTATCTACAATTTTTAAGGTACTTTAGAGAAAGAAAATTTAAAATATCGGATTTAAGCCCTGTCAGACTATTTCAATCGTAATGAAACCTACATTACATTAAAGCCCATCAAATTTTACATCGATATATAGAGTTTAATCAACATAGGGCCGTTTTCGAGAAAATCGTAAAAAAGTGCGAAATGCATGGTATAAAGTAGATCCTACGGTCAGCTGCTTTTAATGAAAACGTTTCTGTAACATCTCGGGCGTATAGTTGCCTTAAATCACAGGACTTTTCGTTTTCGTTCGGGAGTTACCACACACACACACACACAGACTTTTTTTGCGGGACTTGGTTATTTCGACTCAGGGGACTGTGAAACGTGTATTTTTGTTGAAAACTGGAATTCGAAAATTTTCAAGATCGCAATATTTTCCCTTACTATTTATTTCATATATTGGTAACTCAAAGTAACAACAGTATTTTTATTAATTTTTATTACAATTAAAAGTTGTTTGAATGAATTAATGTATTGTTAGATTCT
Organism: Piezodorus guildinii; assembly: GCA_023052935.1. Classification (NCBI taxonomy): domain Eukaryota; kingdom Metazoa; phylum Arthropoda; class Insecta; order Hemiptera; family Pentatomidae; genus Piezodorus; species Piezodorus guildinii. The sequence continues at coordinate 160,859,764 of CM041293.1, read as the reverse complement.
TTTAATTAAAGTGATCCGTTTTCATTCAACTTATTTTATTTCTTGGAAGGAATTAGTCCGGGTGGCGGTAATCAAATGAAACAACTAAATAGTTTCAACTATTTATTGTTTGCCAACGTTTCGACCCCCTTTGTGGGTCATTATCAGGGCGCATGGTGGGAGAATGGAGACTAGTCTCCATTTAAGACTAGTCTAGTCTAGTCTCCATATAAGACTACCATGCTAAGACTAGTCTCCATTCTCCCACCATGCACCCTGATGATGACCCACAAAGGGGGTCGAAACGTTGGCAAACAATAAATAGTTGAAACTATTTAGTTGTTTCATTTGATGACCGCCACCCGGACGAATTCCTTCCATTAAATCTCAACGGTCAACTAATTACATCCACTATTTTATTTCTTATTTCCTTCTCCCTACGTTTCGGCTTTTTGCCATTTTCAAGGGATCTATAAACATCATTTATTTTAAAATTAAAAGATAAACACTTACTTTTTTACATTGTTATAAGGAAATTTACATACATTTTAATATTCCATCATTACGCACTTATATAAATATATATTTTGTCACATTAAAAAAAATACTATTATAGGCTGACCAGCCCTGTCATGCTTGTTATCACAGACTGGATTAAAGCAATGTATTCCTTCATTCTTAACACTTGATATTAAAACCAGTATTTTTCTTTATCCTCTTTTATAATGTAATCCTCTCAAAACTATATCAAACAATAATCAAATTAACATTATATATATATATATATATATATATATATATATATATAATACACATACACATACACATATATACACTTACATTGTTTTATTTCCTATATGTATATGTATATAGTAATAGTTTTTTAAAGAATTTTAAAAGAAAAATTTGGCTGTAAAAACAATTCTGGACTAATCAATCAAGGAAATAAAAAAATGTATTTATATAAGTGCATATTGATGGAATATTAAAAGTTATGTAAATTGCCTTATAACAATGTAAAAAAGTAATGTTGTTTATCTTTTAATTTTAAAATAAATAATGTTTATAGATCCCTTGAAAATGGCAAAAAGCCGAAACGTAGAGAGAAGAAAATAAGAAATAAAATAAGTTGAATGAAAATGGATCACTTTAATTAAAAGAACCTAACAAAACAGTATTTTCTTATTTTAAGATAGCTGACATGTGTAAATCGATTTCATGCGAGATAAAAAGGATAATGATTTTGTGAGCGTGATTAAGAGAATGGGAGTGAACGTAAACGACTGTAGCTAATGACAAGCGAAGTGGAGTGCGGCAAGAGGAACCCGCTGCTCCAGCTCATCAATCCACTCCCGCTAATACCTTCAACGGCTGGAGACATTTCTTACCGCGCCTCTGTCTCCCACCAATCTTTACTGCGCTTGCTACTACTTAACAAATATTATTTTGTCAAGTTGTACAAGGACTATACAAGTTACGCTTGGATTTTATCTACGAATTATTTTCTATTTAATTAGTATTCACATAATATTGAAAAATGGAATTCTTAGTACAGTAAACCCTCTTTTCAACGAACACGGTTATAATGAACACTCGTTTATAACGAGCTATCTTTGCGGTCCCTTGAAAAATGCACCGCACGATTTAATGCAAGCAACTCAGCGTGATATGATGAACAAAAAGGTGGTAACGAATACATTTTTACGCCCTCCGAAATTACAGCGGAGCCCACTCCATCTGTTGTTTTGGATCCATCCGTATAAATATAGGTCCACCCGCTATGTTTCCGCTGGAATTGCAGAAATTGCGATTTCTGTTCTAATTATATCTTTGCCCCTTTTGCAGTTAATACGGTGTGTTTTAGGAATTGAATGTAGTCACGGTTCTGATTGCAATAGTCGAAAGACCAGAGGCGTCGGTAAGGAATGAAGGTCAAGTTTGGATCTGTGTACATAGCATCGTTCTGGTAGTGAAAGTTTCAATTGGTCAATTTGTTGGTTCATTTCTGACTGGCCGAACAAATTATTTAATGGGTGATTTGGTCGAGATAGAACTTTAACGTAATACGCTAAGTCTAGAATCTGTCTCCGTATACTCATTACACCAGGCATTACACCAGCTTCAACTTCAAGACTCGTGGTGGGACTTAAAGCGGAAAACACCCGTGGCTGAGCTGTGTTTTGAACCGGCTCAAGCATCTCTAGCGTTCTTTTGCTCGCGGAGCCCTATGCTGTACAAGCATATTCCAATTTGAGACGTATAAGAGTCAAATATAATCGGATTAAGCTGATTTTGTCCGCTCCCCAGTTATAATTATTAGCAATTTTCAAAACATTTAAAGCCTGGAAACAATTTGACCTAACTTGTTTAATATGAGAAGTCCATCTAAGAGAGCGGTCTATAATGAATTGAAAAATTAATAGAAAACTATGCTTTCTCCTCGTTTATAACGAAATATTATCTTATAACGAACTAACGAACTGCTTCTGGGGACCTCAGAATTAAATTTGTTCGGTTATAACGAAAAATTAAGTAGAAAAAAATTACGATACGTCTTAATTCCCGGTAAAGAGCGGCGCTTTTCTGTCCAAACCCTTCTTACTTCTCCATCTATACAGCTGAATTCTGTGATTCACAGTCTGTGACAGCTTTTGTTTTTTGGAGTTTTAACCTGTCATTGCTTTTATTCGAGTCTGTCTCGCTTTTTTAAGTGCGCGTCCGCTCCCGTTCACTATGTCAAAGAGGAAATCCATTGATTTAAATACAAAGTTGGTGATTCTTCAAGAAGTGGTTAAAAAAATTGAGTGAAAATCGAAAATTTTGGAAAAATACGGGATGTCAAAATCTACTTTATCAACAATTATCGCTCATAAAAATAAAATCGATGCATCTATTGCGTCTTCATCGGGATGTGCAAAAAGAAATAGGAGAGCTTCCGAGAAATAAGGGCCTCAGGAATACCCATTTCAGAACCTAATATTAGCTCACGTCAAATAGCTAATGGATTGAGTATCTTAGACTTACAGTGCTTATCTGGCTGGCTTTTTCAGAAACGTCATGGGATAACATCACTGGTTGTTAGCGGCGAAGAAAATAAAGTAAACCGAAGCGACGTCGATAAGTGGCTGGAAAGGTTTTTGCCAGAGTACACAAAATATGATGCAAGAAATGTTTTTAATATGGACAAAGCTGGTGTATTTTTCAACCTGTTATCCGACCGTACCTTGGAATTCAAAGGACGAAAATGTCATAGTAGGGCACGGAACAAGGAAATCTTAAAGTATTATGTAAAAGTGAAACATGATAGATATGTACATAGTGTATAGTTTTAACTGCTTTTGTAGTTTCTAAATAAATATGTTCCTGAAAGTGACTGCTGTATTAAAAATATATCTTTTTAACCACCTGGATTCATACCAAGACATATATGTACATACAATATATTTTTTCGGTTATAGCGAACAGAGAATTTTGTAGTCCCTTGGAGTTCGTTATAACGAGGGTTTACTGTAAGATGAATCAGATAGGGTAGCGGGCAGAATGATTAAAAAATAGTGTGAAAATAGTAATTCGTTTTCGTCGAAAATAGTAATTGTTTCGACCCACGTTGAGGGCCTTCATAATGGCTACATAATAATAATATACAGTGTAGGTGTGTGGCTGTAAATAAATAAATTGGTTCGAAATAAATTATAAGAATCAAACAATAATCTAATAAAAATAATTTCGATTTAACTTTTTCAATAATGAGTACTTTCAATTCAATTATGAATACTTTGTAATAATAATAATAATAGGCTTACCGAGCCCGAAGGTTCGATGCCGATACCACCAAACTTCGCCTGCACAGACTCGTCCAATGTTCACCGGTCAAGCCCAAGCCCCCGAGATCAGCCTTAATGCAATCCTCCCATCGACGCTTCGGCCTACCTTTCGGACGCCTACCAGTCGGTTCAGCGAATACCAGCTTTCTCGGAATCCGCCCATTTTAGTCTCCGCGATGCTATCAACTCAATTATATTCACAGGATACAAACTCCGCAATTCCGCGTTGTGCAACCTTCTAAACTCCCCAGTGGCCTCATCTCTCTTCGGACTAAATATTTTACGCAGAACCTTATTTTCGAAAACCTTAAGCCGTTGTTTATCCTTCAAAGTAAGCGGCCACGTTTCACATCCGTAAAGAACCTTCGGAGGAATAATAGTTTTATAAATTCTAACCTTTAAGTTTTTAGACAGAAGCCGCGAGCTAAGTGATTGAGCAACTGAATAATAACACGCATTTCCCACCTTTAACCGGGACTTTATTTCTTCCTGGATTTCATTTTTTCTTGTTATCATTAAACCTAAATACGTGAATTTCTCTATGTGTTCAAAAGTATGACCTGAAATATTAATATCCTCAAGAGCGCCACCATTTCTGCTACTAATCATATATTTCGTCTTATCGGTATTTTATTCAAGACCTATTTGTTTACCGGTTTTTATTAACACACTTTTATTTAGTTGTATGGTTATCGTGTCTTCTCCTAGCAGTACCAAATCATCGGCATACCCCAAAACCGGAATCTTGTCAACCATATTTAAGCCTTTCTCGGTACACATCACCTTTTCTATAATTTTCATCTTGCGTCTAGATTCCTCTGGAGCAGTCCCCACCCGGAAACCCGAACGGGGGACTAGTTTACTTCCGGACAATGGGCGTTTTACCTCAGAGGAATCTATGACTGTTTGTGGTATTTTGTGAACTAAAATATGTGAGTAGGGCGTTCGAACCTACGTCACACCCTCCAGCAAGCCAGGAGGGCCGCTCTCATTGTTGGTCAGCGAGTCCATCGGACATAGCCGGTAGGAGCTTCCAAGGAAATTCCATCGACCATCCCCACAACCGCCACCCTTGGGAATGAATACTTTGTAAGGAAAAAAATCTGGTGCGGGCAACACACGACTTTCACTTATCTCGACTGTTAGAATCAATTTAATAACTACTAAATGTACTTAAGTTGATTTTAATAAAACGTATATTTATTTTCGTTAGAAGCATATGATTTCGGTTAAATAATATGACTTTATTAAATTGTTAATCAGTACTAACTTTATTCCTCATTCGTCACTTTATATTATCTTTTACAACTTTATGTATCAGAAAACTAAAATCTTTCTCTTTCCAACGGTATATTATACGTCTATGTTACTCTTCTTATTATCAAAAACACAAAAACTGGATAAAAAATATGTTTGCACTTATCTCCTTTATTTTTTTATCAAATTTACTCAACTTGAATATTTAGCTGTTATTTATCAATGCTAATAAGATGATCTGCCTAATTTTTTTTAAATCTACAAAATTAAAGGTTCTTTAGATAAAGAAAATTCAAAATATCGCTATTTAAACCATGTCAGACTAGTCATTCAGAATGAAACCTATTTTACATCAGCATAGCATTTAATCAAAATCGTTAGAGCCGTTTTTGAGAGATTAATAAAAAGGTGGAAAATGCCTGGTTTTAAGTGGCTCTTCTGGTTAGCTAATTTTGATGATAAAGCTGCTGAAATCTCTCGGGTTGTCTTATAATATTTCAGTTTAGTACGACTTACCGCTAACACACACACACAGACCTTTTCTCGGGACTTGGTCATTTGGACTCAGAAGACCGTAAAACGTGTATTTCCGTCGAAAACTGGAATTCGAAAATTTTCACGGTCGCAATAATTCCCCTTACTATATATTTTATATATAGGTAAGTGAAAGTAAAAACCGACCTTTCTCTTTCTCGAAATTTGAAGTTTTACGTTTCAAGATACATAGAGTCCGATTCGTGAATAAAAATCCGTCGTTCGAACTATTACATGGAAAATTAAATTCCTCAGTAAACAAAAAAAACATTGAAATCGGTTTAGAAATAGCAGAGTTATAACGTTTAAGCAGTGGTGGTTGGCCATATTTCTTTCATTAATTTATAGCTTTTTATATTAGTTAATTGCCTGTAAACAGCTATATAAACTGTTATACCCTAATAAAGTTAGTTGAAAATATAAAGATTCATTGCTCTATTAGTTTTATTACTTTTTTTTTATCACTTTATATTTGTTACTCCATTTCGTTCTTATTTTTTCTACTCTCTACTTTCTAATTTTTATTATTACATGAATTTGTTAATTTTTTCCATGGCTTTGTTTTATTTACAGTCATACACCTACACTGTATCTTCTTATTTTACTTTCACTAACCTATATATGAAATATATAGTAAAGAAAGTATTGCGATCATGAAAATTTTGGAATTCACACTTTATTAACTTTTCCAAGTTGTGTATAAGATTATATTTTTTTCTAAAATTTCAGCTTTCAATGGTATATTGTACATCTATATTACTGTTCTTATGTTCAAAAACGAGTAATTACATTAAAAAAATATGTTTGCAGTTTTCTCCTTTAGTTAGAGATCAAATTCGTTCACCTTATATATTTACCTGTTTTTCATCGTTGATAACAAGATTATATTATTTTTGTATTATCTACAAAATTAAATATACTTTAGAGGAATAAAATTTAAAATATCGGTATTTAAGCCGCCCTTTAAGGCTATTTCAATCAGAATGAAACCTTTAATATTAATTATTGCTCATTAAATTTTACATCGATATTGTTTACGCCACTTATTTCATTTGTCCTCATTTTTTATTATGTATTTAAATTCCTCAGAAACTTTCTTCAATAACTATTTAGGGATCACTTGTAGCTGGGTGGTACAGTGGTGCAGTTACTAGCGTAACAGCCTCTCATGCTAAATGTCACGGGTTCAAACCCGCAGGTGGTCCTAGGATTTTTTAATGGGAGTAAATAGGATTTTTTAGTTACGCCGTCCTTCGGAGGAGACGTTAAAAGGTGGTCCCGAGCCTGTGCGATGTCAGGTACTCGTTAAAGATCCCTATCCTAATAAAACCTGGATAGGCAAAATTTAGGACTCCCACTGTAGCATTGTCCGATTAGCCATAGTAGCATAAAGTGACGTTAAATAAATAAACAAACAATAACTATTTATATTTCTTATCAAGTGTTACTGATTATTTCTATCAAAAAGAAAAACATATGGTTTTTTATAACAGTTGGAACAGAGTGGATCGAAAAGAGTGGTTATTACCTATTATTGTGTTGGTTATTATCTCACCAATTTTACCTTTATGTTTTATTTTCTACCACATATACCTTATTATACCAATTACCAACTACTCACTTATTTGTTTATTCATTCACCAATTTATCAGTTCTACATAATATAAATTAATATCAACAAGCAAATCCTTGAATCAGCTTAGCTACCAGGCACAGCGTAAGGAAAGCCGTAGGAGAACCCCGCTGGCCCCAACAGATATAGCGAGTAAATAAAATCGTCGGAACTGTTTTCGAGAAAATCGTAAAAAGGAGCAAAATGCGTGTTATAAAGTGGCTCTTCCGGTTAGCTGATTTTGACGCAAAAGTTGTAACATTTCGGGCGTATAATAATAATATGCTTACCGAACCCGAAGGTTCGATGCCGATACCACCGAACTTCGACTGCACAGACTCGTCCAATGTTCACCGGTCAAGCCCAAGCCTCCTAGATCAGCCTTAATGCAATCCTCCCATCGACGCTTCGGCCTACCTTTCGGACGCCTACCAGTCGGTTCAGCAAATACCAACTTTCTCGGAATCCGTTCCTCACTAAGCCCAACAACTTTACGCGCCCATTTGAGTCTCCGCGATGCTATCAACTCAATTATATTCACAGAGTACAAACTCCGCAATTCCGCGTGGTGCAACCTTCTAAACTCCCCAGTGGCTTCATCTCTCTTCGGACCAAATATTTTACGCAGTACCTTATTCTTGAAAACCTTAAGCCGTTGTTCATCCTTCAAAGTAAGCGGCCACGTTTTGGATCCGTAAAGAACCGTTGGAAGAATAATAGTTTTATAAATTCTAACCTTTAAGTTTCTAGACAGAAGCCGCGAGCTAAGTAATTTAGCAACTGATTATAACACGCATTTCCCACCTTTAACCGGGACTTTATTAACATTTCGGGCGTATAGTTGCCTTAAATATGAAATTCCAGATTCAAAGGACTTTTAATTTTTACCTGGGAGTTATCACACACACCTTTTTGCGGGACTTAGTTATTTGAATTGAGTGGACCCTAAAACATGTATTTCCGTTGAAAACTGGAATTCGAAAATTTTCACGATCGCAATACTTTCCCCTTTTCATATATAGGTAAGTGAAAGTAAAAAGTGAGGAACGAACATAATGAGTATTATTATATAGTAGTGGGGTAAAGAAGGCAATAACAATTAAATAGATAGTTTGAAAATGGTGCTAGAATCTATTCCACTAGATTAAATTTGTTTATACTTTTATTAGCTTGGCAATATGTAAACAGATCGCCCATTAACAGTTATATCTGATCAAGACGCCCTTAATAGTGGTTATTATAATTATCATAAAATGTATATTATAATTATACATTATATGTATAATTAAAATGTATAAATTACAAATAATGTATCTTTTAAGCTAGCCTGGGATTCGATGAAAACAAAAAAAATGAGTAATATACAATCAAGACATTGTAAGTAAAGAATAATATAAATTTATCTCTCACTGAGAAAAACCATGATCCATACATCTATTTATATTCTACTGCTTTTCCCAGTCAGAGAGGAATTGAGTTTGTGTACGGGCGGGCGAATTGATGAGTAGAGGAGGTAAAAAGAGAAAGAAATTAATTTACAACCAACGAACAAATTTTATTTTTAGTCATCTATCTACATTTAGGTATTGGACATTGGTAATTTTTTTCATTCAAACCAATATACCTTCTAAAATGTAGGTCTAGCGACAAATTGGATCACCAACAGAGCTCGAGCGTGTCAAACGTGTTATTTTTATAGAAAAAAGTAACAGGTATATATATGTATATATATCTCCTATTTTTGCCGTTTTCTCCTTTAGTAAGGGATCGAATGCATTCAACTTCTTTACCTGTTTTACATCGTTGATAACAAGAATATATTGTTATTTTTTTAGTATCTACAAAATTTAAAGTAGTTTAGAGATAGAAAATTCAAAATATTGCCATTTAAGCCTTGTTACACTATTTCAATCAGAATGAAACCTATATAATATTAGAGCCCATCAAATTTTACATCGTTATATAGAGTTTAATCAAAATCTTTAGAGCTGTTTTTGATAAATCGTAAATAAATGGTATAAAGTATTGGGTTGTTTCACATGAAATGTCCGTTTTTATAGTTTTTGAAATACATAAAGGATTTTGCAGGTCTCTGCTGTTTTCTTCCGAATGTTTACATATTTAAAGTAAACAGTTACTAATCCTTTACATTTGTATTATAAACATTACCTTCCCGATCAATTACCCACTTTTTAGTATACCCCAAATATGAACACGGAAACACGCGATTTTCGAGTAATATTTTTGTACGAGTTTAAACTTGGCCATTAAACAGCCACTAGAAATATTTGCAAGGTGTTTGGGGAAGGGAGTGTTAATGAACGGACTATTCGCCGTTGGTTTGCTAAGTTTTCAGCTGGGGATACCGACTTGGAAAACTTGCCCCGAGGAAGACCTCCGTCCGTAATAGACAACGATGTCCTCAAACATACAGTAGAAGGAAACCCCTACCAAACAGTTAAAGGACTCTCAGCACAACTAAATGCAAGTGCATCTACCGTTTCCAGACATTTAAAGTGTATTGGGAAAGTAAAAAAGCTCGATACATGGGTACCTCATGATCTCACTGAGCGGCAGCAAGACCCCCATGTTTCAAAACATACCGTGCAAGAATTGAAAGAACTGGGCTACGAAGTTCTTCCGCACCCACTATATTCTCCCGACTTGTCTCCAACAGATTAGCACCTGTTCAGGAATTTAAACATCTTTGTCAAAGGAAAACTTTTTGAAAATGATGATCTAGTGAAAAGTGCGTTTTCAGATTTTGTTTCACTTCAAAGCTCAGAGTTATTCAGTTCGGGGATTAAAAAGTTGGTGTCACGTTTGGAAACATGTGTAGAAAAAGAAGGTATATACTTCGAATGAAATTATCTTGTTTTCATATCGTATTTTTAATAAAAATCCTTTACCTTGAAAACGAACATTTCATGCGACACAACCCAATACAACATCTTCCGGCCAGCTGATTTTCATGAAAAAAATTCTGTAACATTTCAGGCGTATAGTTGCCTTAAATATGCAATTTTAGTTTCGTATGACTTCGTTTTTGCGCTTGACTTATCATACACACAGACCTTTTTGACTTGTTCATTTGGATTCAGGGGCTCTAAAACGTGTATTTCCATTGAAAACTGGAATTAGAAATTTTTCACGATCGCTATACCTTCCCTTACTATATATTCCATAGAGACGTAAGAGAAAGTAAAAGTAAATCCATGTAAAAAAAAAAAAATAATAAAAAAAAAATGGAAGGATCATTAGTATTTCGTGTGTGTTTTTTTACGTACATTTTTCTTAAAATAATATCACTTGTTCTTTATAAATATCCTATTATGTTATGTTAAAAATATCTTCCATAAAGTATGTTATTTTCTAAAAGTTTATCACAATAATTAAATTCAAACAAAAGCCAATGTTTCCGTTCCTTCAGTTCCTTTTTAAAACCTTAGGATTTCTGTGCAACTGTTTTATGTTAAAAATTGTTTATCCTTAATACTCAATTTAGTAATATATAGTTAGCTAAATTGGCGACAAATTTATTTAATCCTAAATCGCCTGAAGGAATTTCATATATAATAAAAAACAAAACAAATAACAATCCTATTTTATATGACTATTTCTTGCTATTTCGGCCTGGAGAGGAAAGTTGCTAAGCCAATTTTGGAGATGATTGAGGCCGTGATGTAGGACTGCGGTATGGAACAACGGATCTCTCTTTTAGCTGAGGTTTTATTCTTATATCTGCCTCCGCAGCTCTATTTTCTTGCTGACGGCTCATCTTTCGTCCATCCTTTGTAATGAGCCCTTATCCCTCTTAAAGATAAAATTCTATCTGTTGAGAAACTGATTTCCCCCGGAAAGCTATTTTTTATTATCATATTACCCTTCATATTTCTGAATACGAGCTGCTTTATTTTCCATTACTTTTCCTTTAATGACTGTGGATTGTGAAGCGGATTCACAATTTTTACGCTGTTAAATCGGTTGATTTTAAGTACCTTGAATCCAAAAAAAGAGAATTGTGAATTTTTCAATTCGTTCGTAAACTTTAAGGTGATAAAATATACAAAATATTAAATCGCATGATTTCGTTCATGTGCGGAACTAAACTAAATTTAACTTATTTTCATACACATGCCTTTTGTAAATACGTTTGTTATTATTCGAAGTAAAACTTCTTTGACTTAATAATATATAGCTCACATTGCAGAATAATAAGAATTACTTTTAAACAGAGTATTGATACATTAGAAAACTGTGATAATGTAATAGTTAATTGCCAATTAAATTTAACAAAGATTTAACCCTATTAAACAAAAAGAAGGATATTTTAAGAATTCGACCTTTATTGAAAGATATGGATATGTGTAAGTAATAATAAAATACCATTAAAATTGGTTATAGTGTGATGGAGAATTATTTAATTGTGATTTTTGTTATTGTTAACTGTTGAAATGTAATAATATTATATTATAAGATCAGTGGTGGTCGTGAATAAGTGGTTAAGTCGGAACCTTTCATTTTACTGGTAAGCTTTACGTAATACCCAAAATAGAGTAATTAACATACAGCTTTCTTTCCATCTGAGATTTTTTCAACCGAGAAATTTTTTTAACCGTGGAAGACGGTCTGAGGGAGCGATACGTGGAGTAAACTCATTTTTGATATACCTCGAGTTATCCAGTTTTTCACGACCGCCACAGATATTAAATTGTTACAAGTTGCTGACCAGAAATTCTTTAGATGTGGCTTATAAGCCTCAAAACGTAAATTGTTGTATTAATGAATAAATAAACTATGCTAAAAAGGAAGAGACTGTTCCTGAAGGTTTTATTTAAATTTATATTTCTTATATATTTCCATATTGTACATTTAGTTTTATCAATCACTAAACCACTCATCCAATCTTTGCAATTCTAGAAACTCCAAATTCCTCTTATTTCGTCATCAATGAAATCATCCATAAAGACCTGAATATCCCATTAAATGTAGACATGATCCGAAATAGATATAACTCCTTTATTTCCAAACTGCCAGCGCACAAAGAAAACCCACTTGTTCGTTACCTCTCTTTCATTATCTTCAGAGGCTGCTGAAAAGGTGATGGCCTTAGAACCTACTAACTTAAATAAACATTGAATTGCTACCACTGGTCATTTCTTCACATACCTGTTTCAAGCCCATAATCATTATACACATTTACTTGTTGTATTTTTTGTATTCTATAGTAGTTAGTATAATTAAAAAAGAAAAATTTCTATTTAGTTTCTATGAAAACATTAATGCGGTGTTCAACAGTCAAATCTCTACAAGTTTCGCTTACCGTATTAATTAAAATAGAGCTTAAAGGCTTTCATTTATGTATAACTTCTATTAAAATTCTATAAATTTCCGTTGATAATACCCATTCTTCCTCCTTAATTGAATTACCAAAGTTTATTGAGACTCTTTTAAAAATGTTTTGAACAAAATTGTAAAAAAAATAAAATCACTGGTATGAAGCGTCACTTTCAATAAGTCTATTTGAATATATTCCGATTATTTTGAAAAATATCAGTTCAGTTAGCTACGAAGAACATTCTAATATTCTTTAGCCCAGGCAAAAATAAGTAAATAGTATAAAATCATGGTTTGTTCCGAGCTTAGTACTGAGAAATATTTGTTTCAAACGATAAACTCACCACAATGGATATTGATAATTTAAAAGGTATTGTACAAGTTCTATTCCTGTTGGTAATTATTTAGTTAAACTGAAAAGAACATTCCAACAAAGTTCTCGTTGTCTTAAAATCTATTATAAATTCGAGAGCTTCAAAATAATGAGACCCAAATTCCATGTATATGAAATCTTTATTACATTTTTATTTATTTATTGTGAGCACAAAATGAAGAGACCCTTGCATTGAGAGGTACGTCAGATAATCTATTTTGGTTCTCGGAATAACCATTTTATGAAGCAAAGCTAAATTATTTACTCCTATTACATGAAATCATTTTCAATTCTATTGTTACCATATTGAACATGGTGGGTGGATGAGAATGAGGACTCGTGCTTTTAAAAAAGTTTTCCATTCCCCAGTATCCCATTCGCCCACGATACGCCCTAACGATGACCCACAATGGGGGTCCAAGCGTTGGCAAACAATAAATAGTTGAAACTATTTAGTTGTTTTATTTACTGACTTCCACCTGAACTAATTCCATCCAGTTTTTAAAAGAATTTTAAAACGGAGAATCATAAAACCAACATAACATACATGTTTTTCATACATAAAAGTCCTCATATTATATATTACTTTACTTTTCCTTTACTGACAATGAGAATATATTTTTAAAATAATTTAGATTAAGAAATTTAGTAATTTTCGAAGTAAATAAAACAAAATCTGGTGCGCGCAACACACGACTTTTACTTACCTCCGATATTTATCAATTTAAGAATTCTGAAACGAAAGAAATTGTTGAAGAATTATTTACATTGGATTTTGAATTGAAACATGTGTTTTATTAAATAATCTATTATATTATGATCTACGACTATTAGTTTGTTTTATCGGCTTTTCATCACTCTCCGTTAACTTTTACAATAGTATGTCTAAGCTAATATTTTTTCTAAACTCTTTAGCTTTTTCTATATTACTGTTGGAATGTTCAAAAAATTGATTTAAAAAATATGTTTTCATTTTGTACTTTTACTAATTTCTACTTTTGTTGGATATCGAATTCGTTCAACGTTTTATAAAATCTATAAAATTAAAGATACTTTAGAAGTAGAAATTTTTAAATCTGGGCATTTAAGCCCTGTCAGACTATTTCAATCAGAATGAAACCTAGCTGATATTACACCGATATAGCGAGTTTAATCAAAATCATTGGAGCCGTTTTTAAGAAAATCGTAAATAGATGCAAAGTGCATGATATTAAGTAGCTCTTTTGGTCAACTGATTAAGAAGAACGAGTCTTGAACGTCTATGTCTCGCATCCATATTTTATCACTGGTCTAACAAGCGTCTTGTACAGCCTAATTTTGGTGGTTCTGCTCAGGAATCTAATTTTGAATAGCTTAATAAGAGCAAATCTAGATCTTATCTGCTTATCCTCATTTGCATCTTCATTGATAAGGTCCCCGAGGTAGCTGAAACTGTTCACCACTTCAAGCGTGTTATCCCTGATATACACATGTACGTTGAGGGTGCACGGACTTCTTTCTTATGCATGCCATTACTATGGTTTTAGTAAAAAAGCTCGATACATGGTTACCTCATGATCTCACTGAGCGGCAAAAACTTAAAGAACTGGGCTGCGAAGTTCTTCCGCACTCACCATATTCTCCCGACTTGTCTCCAACAGATTACCACCTGTTCAGGAATTTAGACAACTTCGTCAAATGAAAACTTTTTGAAAATGATGATCTAGTGAAAAGTGCGTTTTCAGATTTTGTTTCACTTCAAAGCTCAGAGTTTTTCAGTTCGAAGGGAAAGAAAGTTGGTGTCACGTTGGGAAAAATGTGTAGAGAAAGAAGGTAAATACTTCGAATAAAATTATCTTGTTTTCATATCGTATTTTTAATAAAAATCCTTTACCTTGAAAACTGACATTTCATGTGACACAACCCAATAAATAATAGAGGGATTCATGTTGGACTATACCAATGAATGAATGAAGAGTTAAATAAATAAAAATATAGGGTATGTATGGCGGAGGAAGTTGGGCAATCAAAATATCTCTAAAACTATTCACCGCACACAAAGGCATCAAATAGCGGAAAGAAGTCGCGGGAGAAGGACTTATCGCGCGTCCCCTCGTTGCTGCTCGTCAATTGGATCAAGTGAAGTATACTTAATCATGGTTTCTTTTGTGACCCAAACAAAATTGAAAACCGGAATGTTTGTCAAATGCTATCCATTTTCAATCAAGGAAGTGTTTTAACTTTAGTAAATTTACTGTACTTTTGCTTTAAATTTTCAGGTAGGGGTTAGTTGATTGATTGTAATCGCAATAGATTTTATGTATATTTTCTTTTATAATTTTTCATATCAATGATTATATAACTATTCAAAGACTGATTTCGAACAGAAAAACTACGTTGATGTTCTTTAATTATATTTTCAGTTTATTATTTAAAAAAAAAACTTTTAGTTTTGTTGTTTTTGTCACTAAAAGATTATTAATAAAAAGTTAATTGTAAAACTGAAATTTTATTTCATGCCTAGTTAACATTAAATGCATGTTTGGATATACTTTTTAAGAGCTCAATTAGGATGGAGTCCCAAGCTCAACTTATCCCCCATATATGGGGTACGTTGAACAAAATTGTTTTTCTGCATTTAAATAGCTGTAAATTAATAAGCTGTTATTAAATTCGACTAGGTAGAAATAAGATAATATGGACACTTTCGCAAAGGGATACATTAGTAACCCATCAGTATCCATAACAAACCATTAAGACAGCGTTGGGATGCTATAACTGCCAAAGTGCAAATGTTGCTTAACTAGCCCCGTCCAACCTGTTTCATTTAAGAATATTCTATTAAACAATATAGTATTACCTGTGGTGAAGCCAGCTGTTGGAGAGAATACAGTAATGGCGGAGGAATCCTCCCTTTTCCATAGTATTCTTGGTTCAGGACGTCCTGTTGCCCGGCAAGATAGAGTGACGTTATCTCCTTCCGAGACGGTAACGTCCGTGCTGCTCTCAGCGTCCACTATATCAGGAGGAACTGGAACAGTCGATACTTTACTAACTAGATTGTCAACATATTGGACTCCATTCACTACACATCTAATGAATAAGAGATACAACATAGGAATATAAATGATCTTTCCTGGTAAAGTGTTGTTTACAAATGTGTCAACTACCACCAAATTAAACATATTTACATTCTAAATTTTTCGGAATGTTTTCTCAATGTTGAGCCATAAAACTCATGAACTATGACTAGGAATTTTTCATCACATTTGAATATTTGGAAAAATAAAGTCAATAGCTAATGTCGACAGGGTATTAAAGTGTTTTTTTTTTTTTTTGTTTTTCTGGTTTTAGGAGTAATACAGTTGAAATTTTTATGGCCTTGTTATGAGGCCCAGAAAAAAGTTACAGGTCTGATATCATAGTTAGAGAAATAACATTTTATAACATGTGCAACTCAGTAGGAATTCACAGCTCTGTGAACGCTTACCTACTTGCTAGTTATAGGATCATGGATTCCTTTATATCTTAAAATCGAGATAAATATAGATATACTATTTTGATGTTTTACGTGTTGAAATCCTTTAGTCAATTGTATAAAATATAGTTAATCATCACATGTTATAATAATAAGTTTGAAAGGAATGTCTCGTTTTAGCTCTTATAAAAAATGTGGAGGCTTATTACTTTCACTTACTATATATAGTAAGGGGAAGTATTGCGATCGTGAAAATTTTCGAATTCCAGTTTTCAACGGAAATACACATTTTAGGGTCAGTTAAGGTACAAAACCCTACATCCCTGAATCAGCACTTTCCCCCTCCTTCTAGTATTGTATAAATATCCCTTCTAGAGATGTAACCATTCATTCTAGCCACTCTAGCCATTCAAGTAGATCTAGATAGTAGTTTAGTTCTTTGTAAATAGTAGTGTAGTGCTTGTAACAGTTTGTTTTTTCCAATAAAGTTTTTTTTAAGTTCATCGAGCGGTTAAGTTCTTTATCTGGCGCCCGAACAGGTACCCTATCAGCCTCAGGTCAGTAAAGGCGACGAAATTTTCCTGAAGATCAAGAAAAATCGACGAAATATCCCAACAGATTTTGGATCTACTCAGCGAAGACAGCCTTGAACGGAAACTCAAGAAAGACCGACGAAATAGTCTATTGACAACAGGTCTTGGAGTAAACCACCTGAAGTTTGTGTTTTTACACTTCAATAGGGTCAAGAAAAATTTGATAGAACTCCGCAGAACTAAGAAAAAACTTGAGGTACATATTAGTTTAAGATTTATTTTTTGTATGTATGCCTAAGGATAAGAAAAATATAGTTAGGTTAGATATAAGTGAAATTACAGACCAGTTAAGCAACTTATTAATTAAGAATAAAAATACGGATTTAACAAAAAATATGGCTACCATTTCATATTCTATGACAAAAGAGGATTACGATCATATCCCAACTTATGATGGCAATCCTGAAGATTTAATCTTTTTGTAAAATCTGTTAAAGCAGTATATGATACAGTGTGTAGTGAAAATAACTCTTTAAGATTACAAAATCATGCCCGGCTTCTTAGTAAAGTAACATCAAGGTTAGTAGGTAATGCTAGGCATTGTTTATTAACAAATACATTCATAAATGTTTCAGAACTTTTAGACCATTTACAAAAGAATTTTAAAGACTCTAGAACAGTTGAACAACTGAAATTAGAATTATTAAATATTAAAGCAGGACCAAAAGAACACCCTATTTCCTTTATTGATAGGATAGCACACATTAGAGCCTTAATATTCTCTAGAATCTCCCTAGACGATGAAATTATAAATAAGGACACAGTTATGAAATTACAAGATCGGGAAATCAACTATCATATTAAAGCAAATTTACACCCGCAGCTTTGTGATTTCCTAAATCACTTGAGACTTTCAGATATAGACGATATTAGAAATGCTATTCAAAATGACTGTTCTTTTATTTTAGAAAGACTATACGGACATCAAAATAATTTCACACCAAAAAATAACTTTAGATATAAAAATAATAAACATTTTAAACCAAACAATAATTTTAACTATAATCATAATTATAACCAAAATCATCATAATAATTATAATCAAACTCCTTATTTTAATTCTAATCCTAATCCTAATTATAACTTTAATCCAAATCATAATCCTAATTATAATTTTAATTCAAACCCTAATTTTAATTCTAATTTTTATTCAAACTCTAATTTTAATTCAAACCCTAACCCTGAGCCAACTCCCAATTATAGTCAAAATCTAACTAGTAGAGACTCGGGTCAAAATAGGCGTTTCAATCAACAAAGCACGAATAATTTCACAGGTTTTAACTGGGATCAACAGAGGCAGAAGACGCCTTTTCCCACGGGCCCTTTTAAACCCGACTCAGCAAATACAGTGTCTATGAGAACTGTTAGGTCAGATAACGCGCCTGTCCACCACGTAACACAAGACGACGGTGAGATAAGCGACATAAGACAACAGCTTGCAGCATTAGCTCAACGGTTCGATAATTTTTTAGGGGTCAGTCCACCAGACACATCCCCGAATATCCCTTAAATTTTACTGAGCAATTACCACAATTTAAAGATTTCTTAGGAAAAACTTGGCTTATTGATACCGGCGCTCTAAAAAATTACATTAATCCAAGTTCCGTACCCGAGGGAACTGAAATAAACTCGGAAGAATTTTTTGTCAAATCTCCTACCGGACGCGAAAAGGGCAATAATACAGCATTAATTGACCTTGCTCCAAATCTGGGACTAGACAATCAATTTTTAGTTAAGTTTTATATACTTCCTGTTAGTAATAATTTTGATATACTATTAGGTTATGAAACAATGAAAGCTTTAGATATTAATACATTTAGTAGAAAAGAAAAAGTTTTTTTGTTAGATGGAAAACTGACAATTAATAATAATGGTTCTCTTGAGTATGTTGATACTTATAATGAAATTACTTATAATATTAATAATAATGATAATGATGAAATTAATACTATTAATAATAAATATGAAAATGATGGAATTAAAAATGTTATTCAAACTAATAATGAAGTAAAATATAGCACACCTAAAGATAAGTTTAATGATAAGATTAAAAATAATATTGGTACTAATTCTTATAAATTTAATGAAATTAAAGATCTCATTCGCCATGAGCATATAGATAATGAGCATCTTAATAACGATAGTAGGAATAAGTTAACTCGAATAGTAGCCGAAAACGGTGAACAAATAAAAAAAGATTTAAAAACAGAAATAGATATTCAAAAAAGTGATATAAAAGAGTATAAAATAGAAAAAGAAGCGGAATGTTTAAAAAATAAAATTGAAGATAATATGAGTACTATTGTGTCAAGTAACTCATGTGAAACTAATGTGATAATAGATCAATTAATAAGAAAGAAAAATAACTTAGAATTTAAAAATTTGAATGATTTAGAAAATAATTTCAGTGATAATTTTTGTTGTAAAGATTACAAAGAATATTTGATTCTAGTATTAAAGCGTAGATATTTAAATTTCAAATATAGGAGAAAAAAATTAGAAAGGGATTATGGATTGTTTATAATTGATTTACTACAAAGGCTTTTGATCGGATTAGTGTTTATTGCTAATACCACATTATTGAAACCTTATTGTAAAATTAAAATAAATTACCGATATTTAATAGGTTATGATTATTTAAATTTATTTAATGAGAAAACATTTAATTGAATTTATATTTTATTACAGATAAAATTTGGTAGAACCAATTCAGAAAAACTTTATTTTATTTTGATATTTTCAAACAGTCAATTTTTATATTGTTGTTATATGTCAATTCTTATAAGTCAAAAAAATTAATAATTAGTCATAACATTTATTTTGAAAAATAGCCACTGGATCAAAAAAAAAAAAAAAAAAAAAAAATATTGTTGACATTGTAACATATTGTTACCTCAGAATAATTAAAAAATTTAACTATTATTAAGAGTCTGTTATACTCTTGTTATTATATTTCGTGTTTAATAATTTATGTTTTGTGTTTCTTTATAATTTGTTCTACATTTAGTACTATATTAGTTAAAAAAAAAAAATAAATAAATAAATAAAACATAATATATCAATTTTGATTTCATGTAAGAATATTAAAAATGTTTACTGGTATAGGAAATATTCAAAAAAATGTTCAGTATTATACTGAGTAAATAACATTTATGATAAAAATATTATATTCACAAATATAGATACCTTTTCTAAACGCCTTTTCGCTAGATTGACGGATGCTTGTAATTCAATACAAGTTTCCGAAGTTATTATAGAATATTTAGAATTATATCCGTCTCCGGATCGCATAAAAATGGATAACGGTCGAGAGTACAAAAATAATTTAGTAGAAAATTTACTTCGTTCCCAAGGCATTGAACCTTATTACGTTACTCCTAACCATCCCAACTCCCTAGGACACCTTAATAGAACACATTCAACACTAATTGAAATATTGCGGAATTTACATGAATCACAATCCAATATAAAATTAAAAAAGAGACTAAGCCTTGCAGTAATTGCATTTAATAATAGTCTAAATCAACGATTAAAATTAACCCCTAATGAAATCACTTTTGGAACTATCAAAGAAAAAATCAATACAGCTCCTATAACAGAAAAACTTGTGGAACAATAACATAATAATCTCAAACTACTTCATGAACAAATCAAAACAAACATAAATAAAGAAAAGCAAACGCGAACAGAAGCACTTAATCAAAACAGGGAAGATCCAAACATTCCTGATAATACCTATGCTAAAGCGCGAACTAAAAATAAAAACGATAACCCCTTTAAACCAGTATATAAAATAAAAGACAAGAATAAAGAAATATTAGTTCATTCTGATAATATTCAAAGACAGCGTAAAACATATAGGAATAAAACACAACCTCACACATCATATGTTTCAGATAATGAAGATGATGGTAGTGATACTTCTTCTATGGATATCTCCTAATATTTCAGCATACGAAATAACGGACTTAACTCATGCACCAGGTATAACTGCAATAAAAATGCCTTCAGCATTTACATTAGACAAATATCACAATTTAATTCACTATATAAATTTCACTCACTTGAAAGATAAATTGATATTAGCAGAACAAAATTTGGAATCTTTCAAGAGTAGTTCCACCTTTGACACCGTATATAGACAATTACAATTCGTAAAATCTAAAATTGAATCCTTAATTAGTATACCACAAACTAACAGACATAAACGAGGACTTATAAACGGTATAGGAACCGCCATTAAATGGATCACTGGCAATCCAGATGCCTCCGATAAGGATCATTATGATCAAATTATTTCAAAATTAGAAAAAAATTCTTATCACATAGAACATAATGTCGAACAAGAAATTTTGTACAACAAAAAATTAATTGAAACCTTTAGAAACGATATATTAATATTAAATAAAAATAATGAGCGTGCTGCAAAATTAATCAATTCTTTGGACATGGCAACAATAACTGCTCACTTGAACGAACTGTATTCTATTATTAACTATATCACTTTGAGAACACTAGACATTGAAAACTCTCTGGAATTTTGTGAATTAGGAATATTACACTCCAGCATGTTAACCCAAGCTGATATATCATACTTACTAAAACGTAACATATCTTTAATTTCAACTGATTTGGAAACACTGTGGCAAATCAGCAAAACTAGATGTTCAATTAAAAATAATATAATTCACTACTTTATATCAATACCTTTGAAAACTAAAACGTATAGTACTATGTATCTTCTTCCAATTCCTGTATTACACAACAGCACATTTGTAACAACTTTAACACCTAATAAACTTGTATTATTAAATAAGAATAAAACCTTTACAGGTAACTGTACATATATTAACTCTTATTATTATTGTATAAATGTTAAAGAAACCAACAATAATTGTACAAAAAATCTACTAACAAATAGTTTTAAAAATTGTATTACATCTAGTATTAAGGTCAATTCTTTTATTAGATATATTGATGATATAGATTATTACCTTAGTTTTAATATAAGCTATGTAACTTTAGAAGATAAGGCTTCCCATCCCATTTTTTTACCTTTAACTGCCTTAATTAAACTAAAACAAAATGAAACTTTGTTACAATGCCCTAGACCTAATACTGTAGTTATAGATTCAAAGATTATTAAATTAGAAAATACTATTAGTAACCCTGTACTCTTAAACATGTCATTTGATGTACTTGAACTACCACCTAATCAATCTATTACCCTAGAAGAATTAGATTATATATCCTTTATAGAAACTGATTATTACTTGTATATTCTTAGCTTTATTATTTTATATCTTTTCATGTATAATATCTATATTCTTATCCTTACTCACTGTAAATGTACCTCAAGGGCTCAACCATTGGACAACAACATAGAACATGTCCAGCTACCTCAAATATTTAATCCTTGGACTTTGCCTAAAAATTAATGCTCTCCGGAGTTTCGCATCTTGAGAAGGGAGGAGTTAAGGTACAAAACCCTACATCCCTGAATCAGCACTTTCCCCCTCCTTCTAGTATTGTATAAATATCCCTTCTAGAGATGTAACCATTCATTCTAGCCACTCTAGCCATTCAAGTAGATCTAGATAGTAGTTTAGTTCTTTGTAAATAGTAGTGTAGTGCTTGTAACAGTTTGTTTTTTCCAATAAAGTTTTTTTTAAGTTCATCGAGCGGTTAAGTTCTTTATCTGTCCCCTGAGTCCAAATAACCGAGTCCCGCAAAAAGGTCTGTGTGTGTGGTAAGTCCAGCGCGAAAATGAAAAATCCTATGAAACTGAAATTTTATATTTAAGACAAATATACGCTCGAGACGTTACAAAACCTTTTTCATCCAAATGAGCTTATCAGAAGAGCCACTTTATACCATGCATTTTGCAATTTTTTCGATTTTCCCGGAAACGCCTCCGACGATTTTGAAATAACTAGCTATATTGATGTAAACTTTAATGGGCTTCAATATAATTTAGGTTTCATTCTTATTAATATAGTCTGACAGGGCTTAAATGCCGATATTTTAAATGTTCTTCCCTAAAGTACCTTTAATTTTGTTAATTTTATAAAAATAACTATATTATCTTGTTACAATTGATGAAAAACAGGTAAATATATAAATTGAATGAATTCGATACTGAAGGAGAAAACAGAAAAACTATTTTTTTTATGCACTTTTTTTTTTTTGCAGTAATAACATTATTATTTATTTAACATAAAATCAGTAATATACATGTATGATATACCGTTGGAAAGCTAAAAATTTTAGAAAAAATATTATCTTATACTCAATCTTTTAAAAGTTAATAGAGAGTGATGAAAAGAAGATAAAACTAACTGATTATTTTAGATAATAATATAATAGATTTTTTAATAAAACACATGTTTCTGTATAAATTCAATTTTATTAGCTTTTTAATGTTTTCACTCATTCTTATCTCTTAATATACTTGAAAATGCTTTAATCGATTTAAAAAATGGAGGTAAGTGAAAGTCGTATGTTGCCCGCACCAGTTTTTTTTATATATTTAAAAGTTGAATTATCTTCCCAATTTGTTTATGCATTTATTTTTTAAATACAACCCGAATTTAGTTTAAAAAACTAATCGTTAAAAAACAAATGGATTCGCCAAGATTATATTGCTTCTAGAAGCCTGGTAGGAGAGGCTGGGCCAGGTAGAGTGCTGCAAACGGAGTCTGGAGGTAGAAATTCAATCGCGGCACTAGAGTGAGACGACCATCACTCATGAGCCTCCCTATCTGCCATCTAACATATCCATTCCCTCCAATCACTGCTTCCCTAACACTTTCCGGAATATCCAATATCCTAAATGAATATCCTCCCGAAGGTAAGGATATCGAAATCCGAGACGGCGTCTGATATAGTACCTTTAATATTACCTCTGATGTCTCCTTAATTAATTGAGTGTGAAAGAATATTTCGTGACAAATGATTACATCTGAATCTGCATTCTCTAATACCCAAGTATATCTTATTATGTACTGTGCATTGTTGTTAACCTTATGCTGTTGACTAGTGCCTATGGAACAATGTAGTCCTGCTAACCACCCAATTGATCCTTTTTACTTTCACTAACCTGTATATGGAATACATAGTAAGGGAAAGTATTGCGATCGTGAAAATTTTCTAATTCCAGTTTTCAACAGAAATACATGTTTTAGGGTCCCCTGAGTCCAAATGACTTAGTCCCGCTAAAAGGTCTGTGAGTATGTGTGTGTGTGTGTGTAGTAAGTCCTGCGCGAAAACGAAAAATCCTATGAAACTGAAATTTCACATTTAATATATTTCCCCACCAATTAATATATTCTCGGACCTTAATGTAATGTCTGCAAAAAAATTATACATGGTCTCAATTATAAAGAAGCTGTATTTTAGACGGGATGAGCTAGTCGTGAAGATTGACCACCGTTTTTCAACAAGACTGAAAAATTACTTTAGCTTAGTTGTGCCAAGACCAAAACATACCTGGACGTCGACACACCAGACTTGTTATTCCATGTACAACAACATTCCTCCAAATTTATAAATTTCTCACACAAATCCTCCAAAGTATTCAAATTATTACTACAATGTTAAAATGTGGGCGAAATCCCTCAGTGAAGAGAAAATTGCTGAATTGTTGAATCCAAATTACTCATCGCTATAGACATATCGTCAATGCCAGCCTGCGTCACTCATTCTGATATTTATCCTGTATACAAGTATATATATTCTTTATTGACTTTTGATATTGTCAATTTCTTACTGTGTACTATGTTATGTATCTTTATATTGCTTATCATGTAATTCAATAATGTATTTACTTGCCTTAATTTTATATCTTGAATATATGAATTTGTATTCCTTATTGCTTTTGGTTTAGTCAATTACAGTCTATTTCTGTATACTGTTTAACTGTTTCTTATAATTGTTTTTTGTATAAATTAGGAATTATGTAATTCAATTTTATATTTGCATGCCTTAATTTTATATCTTGTATATATGTATATGTATTCCTTACAGCTTTTAAGCTTAGTCAATTACTGCTTCATACTGTGTTACTTTCTTTATAATTGTATTTTATATTCCTTATGTATTATATTGTTTTTACTGTGTATTGTGTTACTGTTTCTTTAAAATTGTATTTTATATTTCTTATGTATTATATAATTTTTTTTGCTGTATAGTGTGTCACTGTTTCTTTATAAAATTGTGTTATATTATTTAAGTATTGTATTATATCATACAATATACTGTTACTGTTTGTTATTGTACTTTTATTGAATTGCCGCAGGTGAACTCCTTTCCCACACACAGGCTCGCCTTAGCGGGATAGTGACTTCTACTTGCACTGTAATATGTCTGTGTTTTAATTCAAATAAAAAGTTTATAAAAAAAGACAATTAAACGCCTGAGATGTTACAGCAACTTTTACATTAAAATCAGCTAATCAGAAGAACCACTTTACACCATGCACTTTGGGACTATTTACGATTTTCTCAAAACGGCTTTAACGATTTTGATTAAACTCGCTGTATTGATATAAAGTTAGACAGGCTTTAATATCATGTAGGTTTCATTCTGATTGAAATAGTCTGGCAAGGCTTAAATGCTGATATTTCAAAATTTCTTCCTATAAAGAACCTTTAATTTAATAGTTTTTATGAAATTGGCCAATATATCATCTGATTAGCATTGCTAAAAAGCAAGTAAATACATTATTTGAACGAATTATATATCCAACTAAAGGAAAACACTGAAAAAAAATTTAATTTTTTTTTTTTTTTTTTTTGAACTTATAACAGTATTATAGATGTATAATCTACCGTTGGAATGCTAAAGATTTTATAAAAATAATATCTTATACATACTATTGTAAAAGGTAACGGAGAATGATGAAAAGTCGATAAAACAAACTGATTGTCGTAGATAATAATAGGTTGTCGTATATAGTCTTTATAACTCTACGCGCTTTCAGACTCGAACAAAACAAGACCCTTCTGACTCATTATTTTAGTTATTGTATGATTTTTTATCCATTTAAACTGAAAGTTATTCTAATGAGGCTAATCAGGGGATGCTACAAAGATCTTGGAGATGCTCCTAAATCTTGCCTGTTCTGATTTAATCAGGGTTTTGATCTTTAACGAGTACCCGACATCGCACAGGCTGAAAACCACTATTTTAACTCCCCTCCAAAGGACGGCACAACCATGGATTTTTTACTCGGCATGGAAATTCTAATGCCATATGTCGGGTTTGAACCCGCGATCTTGGGTATATAAGTCTGTTATCCTAGCCACTACGCCACATGTGACCCCATAGCATCATTATTCAAGATGATTTAGAAAGTGATTAGGGTTCGAACGCGTGACCTTGGGCATAGAAGACTGTTATGCCACTACTACATAGATGACCCCTTATTTTATGTTTACACGCACTTTTTCATTTACGAGACAATTTACTCTCTTCAAGTCATAAGCTGATAAATGCATGTAGTGGAACCACCCACCAACCTGCTACAGAAATGTTCAATAATTACGTATTTCAAAATTATTAATAGCTCACCTACGTGCTTAATTATACATGAAGGTGTATTCCGCCCTTTAGGAATAATTCAATTATTTACTTTTTTTCGAATAATTAATGTTTTACTTCAACACTTAACTGGACAGACCCTCAAACCTTCCTCTAAACTGGAAAAGGCTTATCAACATTGCAATCATAATTTCTATCTGGACTTAAGAAGTTGAGCCCTGAGGCTAATATAAGCCATAGAATCCTTCCCGTATCCAATTCATACAATGCTAAATCCATTGAAAAATCTTCAAAGCCTCTTACATTGTCACTAATTCATCTCAACAATAAAGATCTTAATTTTCCATTTGTTGCTGATTTTCTATGAAGGAGGTACCATTGCTTTCATGACAAACTTCATTCACACTCGAACCCAGTAGTTTTCCAGCTTTGCTTCGTTTTCAATTCCTGATGATACTCCGAGGCATCTGAAAAGAAGGTGGCCGCGAAGAAGATTTTTTGACATAGTACCGATAGATAGTTTTTCTATAGTTATATTCTGTCATAATCTCATAGTTTCATTTACCTGATGTTTTTACGAAACAGCTGTAAAATTCAATAAATATTGTTTAAAAAAAATTACATTATTTGATTAGGAATTCTACAGTTAACTATTTATTACAACTTATGATAATAAATTGAACAGAGTCGTATTTTCTAGTTACCTGCGTGCAAATAGTTGTTAAGTATGTAAAATGGTATTAATTCGAGAATCGTAAATTGAAAATTGTAATATTATAGTATATAATAAAACAGTTGGCTTCTATAATTAGGAGCTCATTCAATTTGCAAACATTGAAGTAAAGTGAAAAAATATATATATAGAGAGATATTGACTTCAGGATGTTCGCTTATTTAAAGTTAACTCCCGAAAATAATTAATTTTTGTTAAAATTTGTTACTGATAGACACAAACTCACCACGTAAAGTAGAAATGCATGTTTATAGGGTTGATGAACAGAGGAATCTACTTAATTTTAAGTGCTGAGATAAAGACCAGATGTTATGAAACCTAAGTGAATAAAACAACTTATAGTTGTAACGTTTGTCTTCAAAAGTTGAAAAGATGAAAAAAAAATAAACATAAAAGTCCTTCATCCAGACTTGATTCAATTCTTGTCTTTATTGATATAAAACAAAAAATTGGAAGTCAATAGCCTTCTGAGAACCATCCGACCACCTCCGATTCTTTTGATTTGAAAATTGAAGGAGCTCATTAGAAGGTTTTGTACCCGTTAAAAATAGAAAGGGAAAAATCGCTTTGCGAAATCGCAATTTCAATTTTTTTTTTCTTTTGAAACGAAATCCTGCACTGAAAGATTCTTGGAAGAAGAACATTTAAAACTAAAAAAAAGAAAGAAGAGTCATTCTATTTTAAATCAACCAGTTGTTTATTTGCTTATTTATTTAACGTCCCTTTATGCTACTGTGGCTAATCGGACGATGCTACAGTACGAGTCCTGTCCAGTCCTGGCCTATCCAGGTTTAATTAGGATAGGAATTTTTAACAAGTTTCTGATCGCACAGGTTCGTGACCACCTTTTAACGTCCTCTCCGAAGAACGGCATAACTAAGAATTTTTTACGCAAATTAAAAAAATCCTAGGGCCACCTGCGGGTTTGAACCCAGGACATTTTGAATAGGAGGCTGTTATGCTAACCACCAATCTACAGATAATCACCCATTAAATTTGTTTTTTTTTTTTCATTTACAATATTTTTTGGGTGTCCTTTCTGAGGGGTGAAATTTATGTACCGATGAAAAAACTTTTGCTTTCCATTTTTGTCGAAAGGAGTTTATATATATATAATTAATGTATATAGTTAATATACATTAGATTAATATATTTTATTCTAATGATGTACTTACTATTTATGTCTGTAAACTTGATCGTCCGTTTTTATATTATTGGGGTTTTTATTTATTTTGTACATCAATTGTGCTTGGAAAATACTTTGTTTCAGACTAAAATATGTGGGGCACCTGAAAGATATTTGTCTCCCTAAAGTAGAAGACGACGTGTTTCTGGGTTTATCGCCCGCTGTCATAGGAGCCTTCTTTTATATTTCCAGGTTGAGTTATTAGTTTCATAGAACTAAGCCCTCATGAAACAAGTTTGATGATGTATTTTCGGGGGACCTCTCTCTTATTTCGTTATATCATGGCTATTATAAAATATCTTCGACACATTTATAACTTTCTTGTTTTGTTTTTTGATTATCAGTTTGTATATTAGTCACTAGCAAAGTAATAATTCTTAAATCATTTAATAAAGAACTTTATTTAGGAATTTTTTTTGTTTAGTTGAGCTGAGTAAACAAAACACATCTAAATATGTGATTCAAAATAGATGTATAACCTACTGGTGTATAGCTTCAAATATAAATAAATAATATGTGTATATATATATTTATGTATATATTATCCTTTTCAGACAAGTTAGCCCATTTAACACGAAGGTCTTGCCTAGTACTCAACCCTCTTCTGAACTGTCACTCTGCTTGGTTCTGTGCCAGCTCTGGTCTCGTCCCCTATAGTTTAACTGGGCTTTGTATACTTGTTTTACTGAAACACGTTTGTATTTATTTTTTGGTCCATTTGATTATAAATTATTAACGATAGAATCTTTTGTTTTTTATTCTAAAATAATGCGTTGATGTATATATATATTTATATAATTGTTAATGTTGGTTAATTGTATTGTTTAAACAGTTGGGAGTTAGTATGTCTCTTTGGTTGATGTCAATATCATAAAGAAACCATGATGAAAAGTGAGCTAAAGATCCCTAAATTTTATATTAACCGTAAATGATTAAACCAAATTTTGAATCTTGATTAAAATTTTAATCATAAACGTATTTTATGAATGATGAAATGATTCGGATGGTGACAAGCTGGCTAACAGTTTATTGAAATTTATAAAAACCTATCTATCTAACTATCCAAAATACTCACACTATAATTATTTCATATTTACCACACGATCAGCTATTATATTTAATTTTCACTAAATTAAAACATTTACTTAAGACAAAAAAAGATATTGATAATAAAAAAACTGACTCAATAGGTAGCAGCATAATAGACAACACAACAAACACCAAAATTAATAAATCTAACAAAGTAACGTTATATTGAGGATGTATAGTCGACTGTAGAAACTATTATAGGCGGAATAATCAGGAATCAGTCATTTTTTGAAATATGCTTGGACATGGCTCAATAATGCCCTGATGATGGCTCACAAGCTTGAGCCGAAACGTTGGCAAGATTTAAAAAATTCAAAAAATGACTGATTCCTGATTATTAAACCTAAAAAAGTAACCTATCACAGCACCTTCAGATCTTATTAAGAGGTAAACGCAGCGCAAGATCGAAGTGGCACAGGAACAGATACCCAACTGACAAAACTTTCAAAAAAAAAAAAAAATTACAACCAACTGACTAATAAACTAAAATCAGAAATCGGAAAATACAAAATTCAAAATTTACAATACTTAAAGGAAAATCTCACTATTACTTACAAGTCACTCGGGACGACTACTAAAAAATTCCTCATGTTTTAAGATTTCAGCCATCTACTCCATTACTGAAACTCAAACCTGGTCACGATCTGACGAAAAAAAATCTCAGATATTTGCTCAGAACCATCTTGTTTGTATAGATACAGAACTGGATATTTCTTTCAAAATGACCCTACCTCCTACAGCATTTCATCCTTTAGAAATATCTAATATCATCCACAGATTACCTTCCCCCAAATCTACTGGACATGATCTAGTTACTTCCCATATAATGAAACAGCGTCTAAAAAGAAAATGGCCTCGAGACTTCTTGTTTAGATTGACTACTAGAGTGCCGCCAATGGGCAGTTTCTCTTCATGTTTTTTATCATTACTAGCATATTTACTTGTTATATTACAAAATACATTTGTAAATTCCAATGAAATATTAAATAAAAAATAATTTACTAGAACATATAGTAAATTGAAACACTTGAAACAATCGTATTATGAATAAATGGTATCATAACAGCAGTATAAAGTTTGGGAAATCCTTGTTCTTGAAATTAAAATTCTCCCAATTATATTTATATAAACCTAAGACAGCGTGATGAATGGTGATTTTATACATGTTATGGTAAAGTCGGCTAAACTTCAAGATTAATGACAATGCCCGTACACTGTTAAGTAGGTCAAAATTCATCAAGATAAATGTTTGTTTTATCCTGGATTAGGCAAACAAAAAAAAAATCTGATATAAAACTAGTAAGATTCGTAGCTGATAAATTGGCTTTCGATGAGGATTCCTGATACTCTCCCGGAGATTGAAATGTTCTGATTGGCAAAGGGAGAGAACTCAAAGAGCTTATCACTGAAAGGCCTTGATTGATATGCTGGCCTAGACGTCGACTGGAAGATAACATTAAATCCTATCTCACTGAAACGGAGGCCGGCTGTTTTTAAGATTCCCTTAGATACTTTTTCGAATTTCGGGTTAGCCTGCTTCAGTCATACGTTTGTTTCAGGATAGTGTAGGGTGGTAACTCTAAAATTTATATTTATTTAACAACTTTATACAAAAAAAATCTGGTGCGCGCAACACAAAACTTCCACTTACCTCTGTTGTCGTATAAATTTAAGAATTTTTAAATACATTGAAAGTTACAAATATATTGTTAACAAATTAATTTTTTTTAAATTTTAATAAAAACATGTGTTTTATTAAATAATCTATTATATATTTATCAACAACAATCAGTTCTTTTATCGGCTTTTCATCACTCTCCATTAACCTTTAAAATTCCGTATATTATATAATATTGTTTCTAAAATCATTAGCTATCCAAAGGTATATTTTACATCTCTGTTTGTGTTGCACGAATAGAAAATTTGTCAACGATTGCTAATCAGAAATTAAATTGAAAATATTCTTGTTATATAACATTTTTCGCTACAACCTACCATTCAGGAGCTAATTTGGACTAAACAAAAAAAGTTACCAATGTACCAGTGGTTAAATACGCATAGATGATTAAAAATAATTTTGGTTATTATATTATATATCTATTACTATTCTTGTGTTAAAAAACGTAAAAAACAAAAATTGAAAAAAAAATATTTTAGTACTTTTCTCCTTTAGTTGTTTATCAAATTCGCTCAACTTGCATATTTACCCGTTATTTATCAATGCAAATAAGATGATTTTACATTTTTTTTTTTTTTTTTTTAAATATCGGCATTTAAGCCCTGTCAGACTTTTTCAATCAGAATGAAACCTACATAATATTAGAGCCCACCAAATTTTACATCGATATATAGAGTTTAATCAAAATCGTTAAAGCCGTTTTTGAGTCAATCGTAAAAGGGTGCAAAATGCACGGTATAAGGTTTCTCGTTTGATTAGCTGATTTTGATGAAAAAGATTCTATAACATCTCGGGCGTATAGTTTTCTTAAATATAAAACTTCAGTTTCATGGCATTTTTAGTTTTAGCCCGGGAGTTACCACACAGACCTTTTTGCGGGACTTGGTCATTTGGACTCATTGGACCATAAAACGTGTATTTCCGTTTAAAACAGAAATTCGAAAATTTTCAATATTAAAATACTTCCCCTTACTATATATACCATATATAGGTAAGTGAATGTAAAATAAGGATTCAATTTGGAAATATAGACGTAACAACTCATAGAAATTTTCGGTATGCTAGAAATCTTTCTTAAAGTTTGTTTGAACTACTCGAAAATTGTAATATCTTTGAATGTCTTATGAATGAATGTGGGATTAAATAGAAAGTAATTTATTCACTAGTAATTGATTTGTAAATGATGAATGATGCCAAGTTTTCTAACCATTGGGCAGCCAATTTCATATTTAATGAGCTGCTGAATAGTCTATTGTATGTTGAGTTACCATATTCCAGATCTAATAATGAATTTTAAAAATAAATACTGGTAGAAAAGGTTAAAATCCCGAATTTATGCTTTCATCATGATGGAGTTTAATTATTTCTTATTTTCTTAGAACTGTTTACTTGTTATCAGTGAATCGTTAGATTAAATATTCACAATCCTTTTTTGAATTCTGAACATAATGCTTTTGAAAAGTGAGACGACTGGAAAAAAGTTTCGTAAATATTTATTGAAAT
The DNA here is from genome assembly GCA_023052935.1 of Piezodorus guildinii. Lineage (NCBI taxonomy): Eukaryota > Metazoa > Arthropoda > Insecta > Hemiptera > Pentatomidae > Piezodorus > Piezodorus guildinii. The sequence goes on along the minus strand of CM041293.1, from coordinate 160,827,069 downwards.
TAGTTTTGTGAAATAGTTAATATCATAACTATAACTTTTAAAGCAAGAAATACCTTTAAAACATCTTTATTCAGTTGAAAGTTATACCTAGAAAAGTAATGAGCTATTTACAAACAAGCTTTTAAGGTTATTTCTAGTCCATTCAAATATTTTTCTGTCAATGAATGATTTAAATGAAAAACTTAGTAAATTGTAAGCATTAAGCTTCTGACAAAAGAATAAATTATAGTATTATTTGTTTTATTTTAGATCGAAAAAAGTTTTAATTAATTGATCAATTAAAATAAATCCTATTAAAAGAAAACGTTTCCTTTTTATTGGGTTGTTTCACATGAAATGTCCGTTTTTATAGTTTCTGAAATACATAAAGGATTTTGCAGGTCTCTGTTGTTTTCTAACGAATGTTTACATATTTAAAGTAAACAGTTACTAATCATCTACCTTTGTACTATAAACATTAGCTTCCCAATCAATTACCCAATTTTTAGTGTACCTCCAAATATGAACATGGAAACACGCGATTTTCGAGTAATATTTTTGTACGAGTTTAAACTTGGCCATTAAACAGCCACTAGAAAAATTTGCAAGGCGTTTGGGGAAGGGAGTGTTATTGAACGGACTATTTGCCGTTGGTTTGCTAAGTTTTCAACTGGGGATACCGACTTGGAAAACTTGCCCGGAGGAAGACCTCCGTCCGTAATAGACAACGATGTCCTCAAACATACAGTAGAAGGAAACCCCTACCATACAGTTAAAGGATTCAGCACAACTAAATGCAAGTGCATCTACCGTTTCCAGACATTTCAAGGGTATTTGGAAAAGTAAAAAAGCTCGATACATGGGTACCTCATGATCTCAATGAGCGGCAGCAAGACCCCATGTTTCAAAACATACCGTTCAAAAATTGAAAGAACTACGAAGTTCTTCCGCACCCACCATATTCTCCCGTCTTGTTTCCACCAGATTAGCACCTGTTCAGGAATTTTGACAACTTTGTCATAGGAAAACTTTTTAAAAATGATGATCAAGTGAAAAGTGCGTTTTCAGATTTAGTTTCACTTCAAAGCTCAGAGTTTTTCAGTTCGGGGATAAAAAAGTAGGTGTCACGTTGGGAAGGAAAAATGTGTAGAAAAAGAAGGTAAATACTTCGAATAAAATTATCTTGTTTTCATATCGTATTTTTAATAAAAATCTTTACCTTGAAAACGGACATTTCATGTGACACAACCCAATAGTATGGATATCTTACCCATGTTAGTTACCCATGTAAGTTCGGGAAAAAACGCAAGCAAGGAGGGCGAGAGATTAAAAAATAAGAAGGAATATCTTGGCACAGAAAAACATAAGATCGAAAATTTTGGGAATCAAAAACAAGCAGCGAACTCATAACCCAGAAGGTACGACACCGATCAAGACTAATCCTCCTTCAGAAGAAGCCTACGCATCAGTAGCAAATCTTTTTTTTTTTTTTTTTTTTGAATTTATTTAGACCTAAAATCTTTATTTGAAAATTTTTTTGTAATTTTATTTAAAAAGTTTTATACAATTTTTGGTCAAACATTGTTTCTTTTTTTAAAATTATTTCAACTATTAAAAGGGTTTAAATTAAATAAACAGGTATAAACTTAATGTATCAACCGAATTGTAAATATGTGTATATAAAAAATTATCTTAACTTATCTTACTTCTTCACTAATAAAGTCTTTCATAATGATACTCATGTTCCATTTGGTGCGGATTTGATTAAATTCAGATAAGTAAAGTGGCATCCGTGGTATATGAGAAACGCATCTTTCCACGCGTTTGAAGATCCATGATTCAGGGATTTATTATTATTTTGGAATTACTATTACTTGTAACTTTTTTTGGGAAGGGAGCTAAAGTTAATTTTTTTATCAATTAAAAAAGTCAAAAATTTGAAAAAATGGCAGACGATACCCTGCTTATTTTGCATAAACATGTTAAATAGGTTAGAGATTTAGCGTATGTTTACTTGAGTTCAATTAATTAAAATTAATTTTTGCAATACGGAATTGTATTATATTTGTTGGCGCGACAGTGGAGACCTTTAGCCACGCGGTGAGGTTTCGTGATTTTCCATATCGCGATTCTTGATGGTATGTTATAGGGTAAGGTCATCACACTCCTTATGTCTATTTTTGTGAGCGGCCACTATTTGTCTGGTGGGTCTCACAATCGTATGGCGTTGTGAGTGAATGCCCAACTGAAAAGGCCATGGTCTGAAAATCATTATAACTAACATAGTTTCTCTACAAATAGGTCTTTTGTTGTGTTGTGTTTAATAAAGTTCTGAATTTCATTTAATATTCATAAAAATATGTTAACGGCTATAAAACCGCCTGTATGGCTATAAATCTTTAGTAGAAATTATCTTGTAATCGAAGTGTTCCATTTTTTTTTTCTGAATTTTAAGTTTTAATCAACTTGACAAACATTAGTAACAAGTAGTTGTTGATAGTTCGATTAATCTCTCGGAACAAAAAAAAATCTCCTTAATCTTAAACCGTTCAAAGAAAACTTGCTTGGATGAATCAGCAGGTTTTCTTCACTATCGGCTTCTATCCAAGAGAGGCTGTTGCTATAATGAGATTTCGATCGCTCTTCCCTGGAACTTCATCAATTGTCTAGCGATCAGGATTAGGCTATTGATGGAGCTATTGAAAAAGTGCCCGGTAACTCAATAGAGTACACTTAACTCGCGCTATTAAAACGCTTTTTATACCAGGCTTGCTTCAGAACGCATTATAAATGAGTTAAGATAGGATTCAGTTCTTCCTTCATTTCCGGATAGCTGGATACCATTTTAGTTACATTATTTCACATGTGGATAAAGAAATTTATACAGTCCTTTTTACTAATTTAATTTTAAACACTAGTGTCTAAAATCTGACATTTTTGTCGCTCTCATAAACGACATCTAGTGCCTTTTTTTGTACCAACAACAGAGAACTCAGATTTAAAAGGGAGGAAGTATGGAAACACATACTTAACAAAATAGTGTTTGAGACAAGGGAAAAAAATTCACTTTCTAAAACCTCATAAGTCATTTATGGTTGAATACCACTCGCATCAATCGACTACCAATGTTTGAAATTTCTGTAATAAGCAATACAAAATAATGAAAAACTTTTTTTTCCCACAGTATTTAAATACCTCACTTCCTACAATTTTCAAATACCTAGTACTAATACTTAAATTATTATTACTACTGGATATGAATTGTGTTTGTTTACATTAACATTCCAAGAAATTTTATTTATTTACGATTTTATTTTTATTGAAGGAGATGATTGGTCTAATGGTTTGAGCACTGGTCTATACTGTTCTTCAGGTCCCAGTATTGAATCTCAGCTGAAGTAGAATATTAGCCATTTAGTTATTTCAGCCGTCGGAAGAACGGCCGGTTCGGAGTGTGGAGACCAGTCTAGGTAGGGAAAACCTGGTGGCTGAGAGTGATCTTAGTTCGAATACCTCATTGCACGGCAATTGGCCTAGAAACATACGATATTCAGACTATTTTTATGAGGATAAATTCGTTGTGTTCAAGTTGCTGATTCCCGGGGATAGCCTAGGAGCTCATTGTAGACTGTTTCGTAGCGCCTAGAGCCACTGAAGGCTAAACATAATGTCGAAAACCAGGCTCTACCTCCTCTCGAAGAACCATTGCTCTTAGGTAGTGTATGAAGGACTTATGGAACATTTCAACTTATGAAGGACATCATTTGTTCCATAATGGCCAAATACAGAAGTGAAGGAGGCGGCTGAGGTTAAGTTGAGTTGACCAAGGCGAGGTTTGATTCCAGTGGATGAGATCGCCGAAGAACAAGGTTGGGAGAAATAAGTAAATATTTCGATGATGATAAAACCTAAATTATATTGAATCTTATTCGATTATACAAAAAGAGAACGGGCTTAATTAAAATCATGTTAATGTTTCCGACAAAATGCTAAGAATGTGTGATTGATTGAAATGGAGCTTCCTTCAAGTCTATTTAAGAGAAAATTTAATTAAAAATGAAAAGGTTATTTATATATTTTATTCTTATTAAAAGGATTCAATAGCATTTTCAAATCGCTTAATAGTTGAAAATGGTATAATTCAGTGATTGGCTAAAAGGCAAACAATTATAACTGCATTTAGCTCATATCAGTGTTTTCAGTTCATTTCGGTCCTATAAAATTCTTGTACACTAATAAAGGCCTTATCACGTTTTAGTTTTCTATTGTTTCCAATTTCCAGAATGGCCGCTGAGTGTTCATTGGTCCCTTTAATTAGAGCAGTTAAAAGGAAAAAGAGTCCCGTCAGCAAAAAAGTTCCCAAACGGGGTTCCCTTGGAATAGAGAATCGTCCTGCTCTTTAGTCAACAACATTGCAACAATAGTCTTTTGAAGTTGCAGTGGGTCATTATGTTCCTTTAGGACCACTGGTATATGTATGTTCTCTATATACCTTTATTTAAAAGTAAGATAGTTGTAAGATTAGTCTTAATTTAAAATATCAAAATAAGAACTCTCATTTTGGACTAAATTAATATTGGTTTAGTAGTATAAATGCCATTACGACCACGGATAACATCTCGAATATCAGTTAGTTATTTATTTATTTTTTTGTACATATATCTGTTAAACTTGCATTATTAATTCGGAGATTGACCCAGATTAAAAAAAAAATCAAAGTACGCGTATAAGAGTTTGTTTATCCGTGCTGTGATTTTTTAAAGATGTTTTAAATTAAGTATAAATAAAGTAGTACCACGAAGACCAACTATAGCAGTCGGTCCCACACTGAAGTCAAAGAAAGTCAGAAAATGATAAATACGTTAAATTACAATAATAGAGAGATCACAGATTTCTTAAAAAAATTAACCATGTTTTATTTTTATTTCTCTCTAAGTAAACGAACGTTTAGAATCTCCAAACGTATGATTCTTTAACATTGCTACAGTATGAAATCAAACTGTTATAATTAAAGTCAAGTATTTTAATTACCAATTTTTATTTAGTAAGATGCCTCATTCGGAATCATTTATGTTTTGTTTTTGTAAAATTTTATTTACTATTACGTTCAATTTTAGTCATTCGAAATTGGGAGAAATAAGAGGAAGGTCACTTAATCCTAGAATCGGTCCTTTGCCACTGTACTAGACTTTCTTGTAGAAACATAATGTTTCTACGCTCTCGCTTTCTCTAGAAGTTAAAGAATATATAGAAAATATGCTGTTAGGATTGTTTAAAAATCATTATCTAATTTAAGTAATAAAATAACCTATGGTATAATTAACACGTGAGGATTACCTTATTTGATTGTTTATGTGATCAAAAATTTCTCCTTATGTTAATTCATTTTTACTTTCACTTACTATATTAAAATGGTCTGACAGGGCTTGAATACCGATATTTTAAATTGTCTTTCTCTAAAGGACCCATAATTTTATTGATTCTACAAAAATAACTATTTTATCTTGTTACCACTGATGAAAATCAGGTAATTATATAAATTGAATGAATTCGATACCCAAATAAAGGAGAAAACAAAAAAAATGAATGCAATTTTTTGTTTTTGAACATAAGAGCAGTAATATACATGTATGTTATACCGTTGGAAAGTTAAAGATTTTAGAAAAAATATTATCTTATACTCAAGCTTTTAAAAGTTCATTGAGAGTGATGAAAAGAAGATAAAACTAACTGATTATTTCAGATAATTAATTCTTTAAATAGTTTTACGTGTGTTTTTATCTCTAACTGTATTTGAAAATTCTTTCATTGATTTTAAAAATGGAGGTAAGTGAAAGTCGTGTGTTGCCCGCACCAGATTTTTTCTATGGCGAAATTATTCCTACACTTCCTTACTTTAGTAGTTATTAAAAAAAACATGTGTTATGTTTAAACCTTTACTATTCTCTGAGTTTTTTCATTACATAATATTCTGAAATATTTTTTAAAATGAGAAAATACTAAATATTCTAGAAGGAAAGATAATAAATTAATGGTTATTTATTATATTAAAAATATTACTATTCATTTTTGAATTATAATTTCACTGAAATTAAAGTTATAAACCTTATACTAGTCTAAGTGAATTTGCCGGATAAAAAAATTGTATAAAAACACTCAGAATAGGATCACTGTTATAAATACTCTAATCCACCTTTCACCTGAACTATGGCTGGACAATAAAGAATGAATAATTGGGATTTGCATAAACCTCAGAAAGAGAAAAATCGAATATGTGCTGAGCAGAACACAGGTACTAATTACTAAGATATGATTACCGCTATAAGTTTTATTATTAATAGTTATTGGTTTGGTCTGGTGATAGGAAATTATATAATATTAAGTAAGCTTATATTACTTTATGGCTTTTGAGGAGCTGAGGATGTTATAAACAATTTTGGAAGACCTTGTGAAAAATCGGACAACATCCAAATCGGCGTAAAGGTAGCTTTTAAGTGATTTCTGTAATGAGGGGTTATAGTAGGTCATTAAATTTATAATGCATCGTAAAAATATTACGATTTTCAAAAAGAGTAGGTAACCAGAGAATTCCAACGAGATTATTTAATGATTGTCAATTTTTCTAATTTTTTATATTTGCTGAAAAAAAGAACCTGTTCCTCTACAACCCATGAGGGTCTTGAGTTCAGTGAATATAGAGATTCGTACTTTTTCTGGGCTAAAGGCCGTGCAATGAGGTGATTAGGCCTTGATCACATTCAGCCGCTAGGTTTTCACTGATTTTGGGTACCCACTTTAAAGAGGTTGGGTCTGCCCCAGGAGGGACCCTAGGGTTAGGGTTAGGGTATTGGAGTAGGTGCTCAACCTCTTGGTTATTAGCACCGAATGAATTTGTAGTAACAGATTTGTTTTACTCTTTTTTCTTCTTTTTATTTATTTATTTTTCCTTCTATTTTTTTTATTTATTTATTTTATTTTTTTTTATTGTTTTTTTATTATTTTTTTATTATTATCTTTTGTTGACACATTCTGAATTAGTGAGTTTATTCCAACTTTTTTCTTTATTTCTTTATAATTTTTATATATTTTTTTTATTACTACTATTATTTTTTTTTTCTTTATTTATTTATTTTTCTTATAGTTCCGGGAGCAGAGAACATTCTTTGACGAACCTAATCAGTGAACTAACTGTTTCACTAGAGTCCTTCAAGATCTCACTCAACGATCTAGCTAGGTTAAGTTTATCCATTTGTACAGGGGATTTGGGGCAGTTCTCAATTATGTGTTTTATTGAGAGAGGTACTCTACACAAGTCACACATTGGTACGGGCTATTCGAAAATTCGGGACCCTAGGGTCGCGCCATGGCAGAATAAACATATTCTGCCACAGCCGAAATTTGAACACAGGGTCCGGAGAACAGTAGCCTAGTGCTCTATCCACTAGAGTACTTGAAGCCAAAATAATTAAAAAGAAAAACTAATTATGCCTGTAATAGGTGCTGATTATCATTCTTTGTATAAAAAGTAGCCATTATCTCTTCATGTATATTCATTTCATTAAGTAGAAACAGGGTTGTTATTTTATTTTTGTTTTATATACACAGCATATCCTCGCTGGTATTAGATGGTATAATTCATAAAAGGTATAAGGTTATTAATGAAAGTTTGTATCGACTATTCCTTCTCCTGGGTCTCTTTTTCTCTTCTTGGTTTTTGCGATAAACTAAATCGCCCAAACATTTAATTTTTAAACATGAAGACACCAGATTCAAATAACACCAAAGCGAACAGTGGCAAGTCACTAATATGTCTAAATTAATCGCGATAGAATCAAATTGAAATCAAAAGAAATTGCCGTGCATGATTTGGCGTGCAAACCTAAAAAAAGTGTATTGATAAATATGGAGAGGTATTGGGAAAGAATATAATCAAAATTAGCCCTGAATCATTGAAATGGACAATTTTAGAACTGAGGAAGAATTATGATGTGGAGGCTTTGGATCGGAAACCGTCACTTGATTCATAGCTGTCTCTTAAAACTGACACAATCAGCGATTGATTTTTGTCACATGAAATGTCCTTTTTCAAGGTAAAGGATATTTATTAAAAATACGATATGAAAACAAGATAATTTTATTCGAAGTATTTACCTTCTTTTTTAACATTTTCCCAACGTGACACCAACTTTTTTATTCCCGAACTGAAAAACTCTGAGCTTTGAAGTGAAACAAAATCTGAAAACGCACTTTTCACTAGATCATAATTTTCAAAAAGTTTTCCTTTGAAGAAGTTGTCTAAATACCTGAACAGATGGTAATCTGTTGGAGACAAGTCGGAAGAATATGGTGGATGTGGAAGAACTTCGTAGCCCAGTTCTTTCAATTTTTGCACGGTATGTTTTGAAACATGGGGTCTTGCTGTCGCTCAGTGAGATCATGAGGTACCCATGTATCGAGCTTTTTTACTTTCCCAATACACTTGAAATGTCTGGAAACGGTAGATGCACTTGCATTTGGTTGTGCTGAGAGTCCTTTAACTGTTTGGTAGGGGTTTCCTTCTACTGTATGTTTGAGGACATCGTTGTCTATTACGGACGGAGGTCTTACTCGGGGCAAGTTTTCCAAGATGGTATCCCCAGCTCATAACTTAGCAAACCAACGGCGAATGGTCGTTCATTAACATTCCCTTTCCCAAACGCCTTGCAAATATTTCTAGCGGCCTCAGATGCTGAATGGCCGAGTTTAAACTCGTACAAAAATATTACTCGAAAATCGCATGTTTCCATGTCCATATTTGGAGGTATACTAAAAAGTGGATAATTGATTGGGAAGCTAATTTTTATAATACAAAGGTAGGAGATTAGTAACTGTTTACTTTAAATATGTAAACATTCGGAAGAAAACAACAGAGACCTGCAAAATCGTTATTGTATTTCAGAAACTATAAAAACTGACTATATAAAGATATAAAGTTTTTCTTCCAGTAGGAAAGAGGGGATTACAAACATATTTTAGTTTATAAGAGTTGAATTAGTTAATTTTTAGGTCTTCTTAAATTAATGGATATATTTTTTTTTTCATTCGTTATTAGGAATCAAATTTGGTTTTCCATCAATACCCATGTTATTACTATTTTATGCTTATTAAGTTATGTTTATTTAAAACAGAATATTTTATAGTAAAAGTTTTAGGAGGGTATTTCCGATGGGATATGGGCTGGCTAGACATGCACCCTATTTGCGGGCGAACCCCAATATCAGTTTCCTTTCTGGCTGGTTAATATTTAAGAGATGACCTATGTGACCTGCTCGCATGAGTTAGAAGGGGGTCTGTGGTTAATTCTCCCTCTCTGTCATCCCCTAAATAGTTTATCTACCAATCCTTTGAGTGATTAGTTCAACCGTGAAAATTTAATTATTCCAGATTGCCCATTATTGCTTCATGAATCATTGGAATGAAGTTATTACTGTGTGGATTGTAATTTATAATATTTCTAGATGATAAAAAAATATATTAGGTGGATCTATGTCCGTTAGGATTTTGTTGGAGAATATCGGTGTCGATATCAAGGATAGCTGAATATATTGTTCTCGACTCTCTGGGAAGTATAAACTATAAAATTTACTTGTTGAGGGTGAAATAATGATTATTGAAGTGGCATTTTCTTATATAATAATTTTTTTTTTGTATTTAAAGAGGTTATCATTTTATGATATTTATTTTTTATTATTGATTTTATACAATATAAGCACACACACACACACACACATATATATAATACAATGTCTTAACAGAACATAGATGTGAGTCTTGAAGATGCACCCCGCAGAGGACAGCCCATCGAGTACGAGAAGATGCGGAAGCGCTGGAAAATGTGTTAGAACTGTTCAAATGTATTTAAAAACATCCTGGTTATCTGTCGCGCCTCGATGTTTGGGAGCCACACCAACTGACTGAGTCGAACCAGACGCCAACCTAATATCATTCTGCAACTCTCTTCTGAACCACTACGAAAGTGAAATGAAATCATGAAAAAAATTTAAGTAAAGTTCCTTAAGAATAAAAAGAAAATAAAGATTTAATAACACGGACAGTGTGGTCATAGATTTAAATATCAACCAACTCATAGAATAAAATAAATAAACAAAAATAAATACTTCATTAGAGATAACTGAACACAAGAACATAAAAACACGAGAAAATAGATATTTTTAATATCTGCGGTTTAAAGTATTGTCTGTTTGTCAGGGGACGAAATTGTGGTTGAAAAGAAACGATTTAAAATAGGCAGTTTTGGATAAAAAGGACTTAAACGTAGTAGTATGGTGAGGCAGAGGGTTGAGGTCAGAAAGACGGGATCTGGTAGAACGGAACTGAATTGATGATTTAAATTAAAGGGCTTGGAAGATATACCAAGGACGATATGATAGCTAGGGCGCTTGGTTCTGGTAACCTGATATAGGTGTAAACATCGGTTATATACGTGTCTCTGGTGAGCCCGAATACAAATCGTATTGCACAGTTCATAATACGCTTGAGTTTTGCTTCAAGTTCACCTGAACGTCCGCTGTGCACCATACATCCGTTGTCAAAGTGGGATAACAGAAGGAGTTTACGGTTTCTAATGTGCAGAGAGTTTTATCAAGAGTAAATTCTAAGTTCTTGACAGATGATTGAAATAGATAAGTTAGAGAAGGTTCGTGCTAGAATGGGTTTAAGTAGACGAAGGAACGGTTTCAGGATGGATTTTTCGTTTTTTTCTGCCCTTAACGAGAGTTAGTGGAGTGCGATTTGTCCAGACATTTATATTGTTAATGTCCTCATGTAGTTTAGAAATAGCATCTGGAAAGTCATTTAGGGTAAAGGAAACATAGATCATAGAGTTGATCATCTACAAGTTAGTTTAAAGAAGATCGTGGACAGCTGCTGACGTGACACTAAGGCCTATTTTGTAAGTCGAAATACACTGCCGGACAAAATTAAAGGATCACTTCAATATTTTGAAATTACTGAACTGTATGGGGTATTTTTGAAAATATTCTCTTTTCTTTGGAAGTCACACTTTATTATAAGGGTAATAAAAAAAAATTCTTTTCTAGAAATTTTTAATAGGAAAATAAATCAAAAAATAAAAATGTCCTACAGTCTCAAAATGAAAAAGTAAACCTTTGAAATGAAATGAAATAACAAAACTGAATAAAAAGGAAGAATTCTAGGAAAACGATCAATAATGGTATTCCCACCTCTAGCTCTGATAATTGCTTCCATTCTCCTGCCCATTCCAGCGACCAGGCTCTTACATGTTGTTCTGGGATGTTGTTCCACTCTTCCGCTAACATTTCCCTTAAATGTGCCAAATTTTGTGGGTCTCGGGCGCGGACACGTCTTCCAAGCATGCCCCTCATACATGCTTTAATTGGGTTCATATCTGGACTTCTGGGCGGCCAAACCATGACTCAATTTCTTCTTGTCTGAGGAAATTTTTCACTGTTCGAGCAACGTGAGGTCAGGCATTATCGTGCATAAAAATAAAGTTACCTGCGATATTACACCTTATAATATAATAGCTAAGGTATTACATGTGGCTCAAGTACCTCCCTAATGTACCTGTCAGCAGTTATAGAGCTACGGTTCACAAGAACCAACTCTGTACGAATCTTGATTCATCGCTGAATAATACGAGGCTCCAATCTTCCTGAGTCCAGTTTAGGTGCTCCCGAACAAACCTCAAGCGCTCAACCCGGTGTTCCCTGGAGATAAGAGGTCCAATAGCTGAATGATGGGAGGTCAATCCATAATCGTTAAGTCGTCTTCTCACGGTTCTCTCTGAAATTTGCACATTCCTGAACCTCTGGAGGAGACCCCGCAGACTGTTACCAGTTGATCGGCGATCCCGAAGAGCATGCAGTTGCAAAAATCTCTCGTCGTGGTGGGAAGTTGACCTCCTACGGCCTTGTCCGACTCTTCTTGTATGCCCTCTAGTTTGACGGTGCCTATTAAGCACCCTGGACACTACGGATTGTGACCGCTGGAGCCGTTGCGCAAACGAAAACCCTTCTTCACTCAAAGCAACATCACGAATTGATTCCTCTTCGGTCAATGCTCTTCTGTTGGCTATCACAAAGTTCTTACTAAACTCACAAGTAAAAACTAAAGTCTCTGAAATGTTAGAAAATTTTCAATAAGATGAATGTTTGCTAACAACTAACCATTTACTGATAGAAAGAAAGAAAAGAAGAGGATTAACTGAACCTTTTCTTCATAAGGGTGTGAATATAAACAGGTAAGGATTAACTTGATAAGATACAACGCAAAGTCCAGTGTGGGGCAAAGGAATTCCTGTTTTTATCTCTTATGTAATAATAATATAAATATTTGTAAGTGATCCTTTAATTTTGTCCGGCAGTGTAGATTTTTCTCTCTATAGGGTGGGATTTAAAAAAGAAAAACAGTCGACTCCATGATTTGTTGTTTAACGCAATTGGATCATGCATTGTGACAAACTATAACTAATCGATAAGCTATAATTAATCGATCGCAAGACAGTGCCAGACCACTTATTCCGGTCCTTCCAAAACTCCTTCCACGGGAATTCTCACTCTGAAGATTGATATGTGAAAGTGTAATTTGAACACTTTTTAATTTTAAGCTTCAAATGGTTTACGAGAGCTAGATAGTAAATCGAGATGGATAGAAACGGGCAATACAATTTATTCTTTGTATAAAAATACTTTTGTTTTATCGCTCACAAATGAACGGACTAATGGATCCAACCAATACTACTTTGCATTACTTGTGCTACCGGTTTGAGTTAAGGTCTTGTGAATAATATACTGTAATATAAGAGCCGATTCCTCGCTTCTAATCGTATAAGCCAGGGAGCTATTTAAACGGATGGAAATGAGGTGGTCCCCCACCTTCCTCCATGATGATGTCGCTGTGAATGTTAATACCTAAGTAATCTCTCTCAAACTGAATCTAATCTGAAATTCTATTACGATATTGTGGTTCGATCATTTATTTAAATAGTAAGCATTAGGAACGTAGGACGTAGGATGTTAGATGGGATTAGAAGTAGTTTAAACAATTCAGTCGGCTTACAAAACGAAATTTTTGTAAAAAGTTTAAAAAGTCAAGTCAAAAGTTTGCAATTTTCCAGTGCTTCACCTTTTTATTATTAGTTGGCAACCTCATTAATACTAATATTGATATGCCGTGTTTACAAATAAATAGTAAATTAATAAATCATTCCTGTTCACACAAGTGCCTAATAACCAACAGTGGGATTATTTTTATTCGATGGTCATTTATTCTGTTTAAAATGTATTTAAAGCAAAGTATTTTTGCTTTTATTTAACAATGGGCATTGCTAAGACAGGTAAGACATTATATTTCCTAACTCGTTATTGAATATAAATTGCAATCTCACCTGTAAAGTTGATTTTTCAATTTTTAAATGTACGCCCTTATTCAATAACGAAAAACTATATAACCCCCAAGTTACCCAAGGATTCGCTTTATCAATTCTTCTAGTCTTAAATATTACAAAGAATTTTTGCGATTTTTTTGCGTTTTGGGTGATACATCATTTTTTTCAGACACAACACTACGAATCAAAAGTTTTACAATCTATAATTTCAAGAATTTCCTAAACCATATAAAATACATCTATTAGCAGATTTTAGCAACTCCGAGTCATAATTAGATTTTTTTGTAATTGTTTTCCCGTATTCTGGGACTTCAAACGTAATATAGTTTTAGATTTTAGCAAATAAATTTGATGTTTGACCTCGGTGCGCTGGCTAATTGTGTCAACTAATTAGCGCTTAAATGAGCACAACTTAACTTCCTTTTGTTAATTATTTATTTTATTTCATAACTATTCACATCATCTATCAACGTTTCGGGGTTGTTTCCCTATTCTCAAGACTTATTTTTTAAAAACACTTTCTCATATATAATTCATCACATCAATCCATAGCTTACTGCTATTCGTCTACATGGGTGTTCATTGGCTCAAAAGTAATTAGTTTTTAATAATTTTTTCTTATATTTTTTTACGTAATCTGGGACCACAAAGGTTAAATATAGACAAGTTTCAGAATTTTGTCCACCTAAATCAGTGATATTGCCACTGTGCGCCGGCACAACCGCAGCAAGAAGGAAGTAGCAGAACTTTTGGAAATAAAAAAATACAAATGTTTTCAAGAGGTGTTTTGCCTTGATAAAGATAAGTCAACAAGATTTGTGGACATCTTGGCATTTAGTGCCACAAAAATGAAGCTCTGATAGTAGATTCCACTATCAGATATGAAACAAATGACCAAGAACGAGACAAAAAAGATTCAAGAGGAGAAAGAAAACATATACGAAATGTATACCATACTTGAAAAAAAAAAACATTTCTTGAAGAGTTCGGCGAGAAAGAATTTACAGTCGTAGGACTTTGGTTCGGAAGCAGGGAGAGCATCCCAGCAGCCACTAGATCATATTTGGGGAATTATGGACTCAAAAGAAATCAGTTGCAAAACATGGCGGACACGATAATCTTGGATGCACTCGGAATCCTGTATCACCACATATATGGAGGCTTGTCTGGATTTATGTATATCTGTTTGGCAGTACCTCCCTCTATCTTTTTTCTTTAAGATTGATCCGGTGTGCTGTGTACTCATAGCAATTTAGTGAAGTTGAGCAGCAGATCCAAATAGGAATTTATTCTTCATAAAGTGTAAGATTTGGTACCTTTTAGTGATATATTGACTTTAAAACGTATTAACAGACTTAACAAAATAATATGGATTATTGAAATAGAAGAGAAGAATCTGTAATGATTGTTGGTAGTTGAATTACAGTAAAACTGTGCAACACTCGCTGATTGAGTGAACACTATTCCGGGTAAAGGTCAATCTAAATAAATTATTAAAAGAAATAATTCAGGATTAAGAAACAAATATTGCCACCCTAATTAAATTCATAAAAAATGTAGGATACTACAAATGAATATTATTCTTTTGATTATGTCAATGTCTCTTAAGGGGAGAGGCGAATAAACAAATTAAAAAGTATTCACAATGAAATATATATACAAATATATATTTAATAACGATAAGTGGTAAATAGGCACAAGCGAAATAAAATTCAATTTGAAAAACATAATCATAACACTTCGAAAAAAAAAATTAAAAGTAAAAGCTTGTTGAAATGCGCGCCAGCGATAAAAAAAAAACAGACCGAAAAACGTAGTCATGACAATTCGAAAAAACATTAATTAATCCCTAGATTAATAAAAACATTAAAAGTTAGGGCGAGTTGAAATGTGCACGAGTAAAGTGAATCCAGTTCAAAAACCGTAATAAAAATCCCCACTAAAGCAAATTAATTAATCCCTATAACCACCTTTCTCCTCTGAAAAATCAAATTCAAAAATCATCTTAAAACTTAATCGACATTAATTAATTTTTCATCAATTTTAGTTCGTTAAAATCAGCTCTTGGCATTAAATATTAAAAAAAAAAACGTCGATAGAACATAGTCCCAAAATTATTATAAATAGACATAATTTTAATTAAACTAATTATTTATCAATAAATAAAACGGAATATTTAAAGCTTGAAGTGCTTTGGAAAATGTTACATTTGAAATGGAAAAACTTACGTTTGACTTGAAAAAGGTTACAATTGTCTTGAAAATTTATTATATGATCTTGGTTGATACAGCTTTCTAAAGTTAGTTAGGAAGTTTTAAGTTATAATGGTGAGAAAAACATCACTAATGATAAAACTTTTAATATAAAATCAGTCTATCCAAAAAGGAATG
Source organism: Piezodorus guildinii (assembly GCA_023052935.1). Lineage (NCBI taxonomy): Eukaryota > Metazoa > Arthropoda > Insecta > Hemiptera > Pentatomidae > Piezodorus > Piezodorus guildinii. Next base: position 160,811,271 of record CM041293.1, on the reverse strand, counting down.
TTTAGAGGAAGGCTATCATTTGGAATCGTCAGTGTTGTCCTTATTGTAATAGTAAATATCAAAAGACGAACTCGAATTGACAAGGGACGTCAAGAAGTAAGTAATCAATGTTTTAAAAGTTATGAAAGTCGATGAGAAAACTTTAAACTTTCTATTTCGAATTGAGATGTTTCAATCCGTAGGTCTTTTGTGACTAGGACTTTTGAATATAATAAAAAAAAATTGTTCAAACTACGGCTAAAGTAGAATAATATTTTTTTTCTTTTTTTAAGAAGTGAGATAGTATTGTAACCATCATTGGAACTTTATTTTATCGACTTCAGCTAAGGGCCCATTCTAGTCGTTGGCTCTAGAATTAATATTGTTTATATCAGCCATGAATAGCCTGTGAGTTCATTATAATTTCCAGGAAAACAAACAATTAAAATTCACTTTTTCAAGTTGGATTATTACATTCATTGATTTTATAAATAAAAATATGTTTCAAACGAGGAAGATGGTTGGGGGTGCGGTCATTAGAAAGAAACACACATTAAAAAATAGTGCTGACGTTTCGGCCTACATTGTGGGCCTTCATCAGGGCTCGGGGAAACAAGACAACCAATGTAATTATAAACTTAATAATATGTTAGATGTTATAGTTGGGAGTGCGGTCATTAGAAAGAAACACACATTAAAGCGTAGTGCACACAATTAAAATAAGCATAACCCTGACTGTTATCTTGTTTCTTACTAATGACCGCACCCCCAACCATCTTCCTCATCTAATTTCTCAACTAAACTCAATCATTAATAATATGTTAAGTATTTAAATAATAATATGGTGACAGTATTATAATATGAAAAGAAACAAATTTAAATGCAAAATGATAATAAGATGACACTTATAAAGTATGGAAGAAAAAAAAATTAAGATGATAATATTTCAATTAGAATATTTTAAGAGAAACTAAGCATATGATTAAATGTTAAAAAAATAATATGTGAACAATTTAAAATTTGTTTTTAATTTCAATTAGTTAATTTTTTAAAACTTAGTTTCTCTTTAAATATTCTTATTGAAATATTATCATCTAAATTTTGTTTACTTCCATACTTTACAACTCATCTTATTATCATTTTACATTTATTTTATGTTTGTTTCCATATTATATTACTTTCACCATGTTGTTATTATATACCTAAAATATTGTTAAGTTTATAATTACACTGGTTGTTATCTTGTTTCTCTTAGTCCTGATGAAGGCCCGCAATGTAGGCCGAAACGTCGGCTCAATTAAATAAGTACTACTTTTTAATGTGTGTTTCTTTCTAATAACCGCCCAACCATTTCTATCCCCCAACCATATTCCTCATCTAATTTCTCAACTAAACACAATCATTAATAATATGTTAGGTATTTAAATAATAATATGGTGACAGTATTATAATATGAAAAGAAACATAAAATTAAATTCGAAATGATAATTAGATGACACTTATAAAGTATGGAAGAAAAAAAAAATTAGATGATAATATTTCAATTAGAATATTTTAAGAGAAATTAAGCATATGATTAAATGTTTAAAAAAATAATATGTGAACAATCAAAATTTGTTTTTCATTACAATTTGTTAATTTTTTACTTTCACTTACTATATATAGTAAGGGGAAGTATTGCGATCGTGAATATTTTCGAATTCCAGTTTTCAACGGAAATACAAGTTTTAGGGTCCCCTGAGTCCAAATAACTAAGTCCCGAAAAAAGGTCTGTGTGTGTGTGTGTGTGTGTGTGTGTGTGTGGTAACTCCCGGGCAGAAACGGTTAGTCCTATGAAACTGAAATTTCATATTTAAGACATCTATACGCCCGAGACGTGACAAAACTTTTTTCATCAAAATGAGCCTACCAGAAGAGGCACTTTATACCATGCATTTTGCACCTTTTTTCGATTTTCTCAAAAACGGTTCCGACGATTTTGATTAAACTCGCTATATCGATGTAAAATTTAATGGGCTTTGATATCATGTAGGTTTTATTTAGATAAAAATGGTCTGACAGGGCTTAAATGCCGATATTTTAAATTTTCTTCCCCTAAAGTACCTTTAATTTTGTAGATTCAATAATAATAACTAGATTATCTTGTTAACGCTGATGAAAAACTGGTAAATATATAAATTGAATAAATTCGATACCCAACTAAAGGAGAAAACAGAAAAAATATTTTTTTAATGCAATTTTTCGTTTTTGAACATAAGAGCAGTAATATACATGTATGATAAACCGTTGGAAAGCTAAAGATTTTAGAAATATTATCATATCATACACAAGCTTTTAAAAGTTATTAGAGATTGATGAAATGAACATAACACTAACTGATTATTTTAGATAATAATATAATAGATTTTTGAATCAAACACATGTTTCTATAGAAATTTAATTTAATTAATTCCTTAATAATTTCACGTATTTTTATCTCTGACTGTATATGAAAATTCTTTCATTGATTTTAAAAATGGAGGTAAGTGAAAGTCGTGTGTTGCCCGCACCAGATTTTTTAAACTTAGTTTCTCTTTAAATATTCTTATTGAAACATTATCATCTTAATTTTGTTTACTTTCATACTTTATAACTCATCTTATTATCCTTTTACACTTATTTTATGTTTGTTTCCGTATTATATTACTTTCACCATAATATTATTATATATTTAAAATATTGTTAAGTTTATAATTACACTGGTTGTTATCTTGTTTCTCTTTGTCCTGATAAAGGCCCGCAATGTAGGCCGAAACGTCGGCACAATTAAATAAGTACTACTTTTTCATGTGTGTTTTCTTTCTAATTACCGCACCCCCAACCATCTTCCTCATTTAATATTCTTAGCGGTCAACTAAACTCTATCATTAAAAATATATTTCGGTTTTATGGATGATAATTAAATTGTATGAAATATTTGTTAAACCGATTTATCAAACATTTCATTTTAGTATTAATGAGCAATAGAGGTTTGGAAAAAAATGTGAATAAAAACGAAGCAAGATCATAATTTGTTATTATTGCGATGTATGTTGGTACTTGAAGAGGATAAAAAAGAACTAAAGGATTTTAAGTTAAGTTGCAAGTGAATTATATTGCTGCTTCTCCCTGTAGGCTCAGGATTGGGAGTCAAGTTAGGACCTTAGCAGCGACTTAACCCCTATCTTTATCGCAGGATACACCCATCGTCCAATTTAAGTGTTATCGCGCCCTACGAAGATTGTAGTTTCTCAAGCTTCAATAGCCACTCGTTGCATTTCTTTATTGAATAACGTTTTTTTTTAAATATATGCTCATAGTATTTTTAAGCTCATATTTCTTTTAGAAAAATGAATCCGATTATCAAAAGAGATAAAAAATTGGAAGAAGAATTTTATTATGGAACTTATTCGCTTAATAATTCGAGAATAACATATAAGTACAATAATGTAAATCAAAATATCCGACCAGAATTCATAAAAAAATAACTAATTAATTACAGCGTTGCGAAGAGTGGAGATAAAATTATAGAATAATAAATTTAAAAAATCTGGTGGACGCAGCACACGACTTTCACTTACTTGAGTTGATAAAATTATTTCTAGAACTATAAAATAGAGTTGAAAATAGCTTAAAGAATCGTATTTATTTTAGTTGAAAACATATATTATAGATTAAATAACATAACAATATAAAATTGTTATGTAACATAATCACAGAAGTTTATGACCTTTTCATCATTTTTTATTACCTTTTACAACTTTGTAAACAAGATAATATTTTTATTTAAACCTTCAGCTTTCCAACGGTATAGGTTTGAATAGAAAAAGAATAAACATATATTTTTATTCTTTTCTCCTGTACTTAGTTATCAAATTCGTTAAACTTGTTTATTTAGCGGGTTTTTTCTATACTAATAAATGATATGGTCAATTTTATAAAATCTACAAAATTAGAGGTACTTTAGAAGAAGAAATTTTAAAATATCGGCATTTAGGCCATGTCAAACTATTTTAATCAGGATGAAACCTACACCGTATCCATTGAAATCCGTATATAAGTCCATTGAATTTTCCATCGATATAGCGAGTTTAATCAAAATCGTTGCAGCCGTTTTTGAGAAAATCGTAAAATATCTGGTGCAGGACAGCACACTACTTTCACTTACATTCGTTTTAAAAATTGATTAAAGAATTTTCAAATACTGTTAGAGATTATAATTAGAGACACTATTAAAGAATTAATTAATTTAAATTTCTATAGAAACAAGTGTTTTAATAAAAAAATCTATTATATTATTATATAAAACAATCGTTAGTTTTATCGGCTTTTCATTACTCTTTTTTAACTTTTTCAAGCGTGTGTATAAGATAATATTTTTTTCTAAAATATTTAGCTTTCCAACGGTAAATTATACATCTAAATTACTGTTCTTATGTTCAAAAACGAGAAATTGCATTAAATTTTTTTTTTTTTGCAGTTTTCTCCTTTAAGCGATCGAATTCATTCAACATATATATTTACCTGTTTCTTAGCAATACTAATCAGATGATATGGTAAATTTCATAAATACTACAAAATTAATGAAAGAAAGTTTAAAATATCGGCATTTAAGCCCTGTCGTCCGAGCCGTTTTTGAGAAAATCGTAAATAAGTGAAAAATACATGGTATAAAGTGGCTCTTTTGGTTAACTGATTTTGATGAAAATGTTCCTGTAACATCTAGGGAGTATAATTGTCTTAAATATGAAATTTCAGTTTCATAGGACTTTCGTTTTCGCCCGGGAGTTACCACACAAATAGACCTTTTTGCAGGACTTGGTCATTTGAACTCAGGGGTCTATAAAACGTGGATAAAATAAATATTTCCGTTGAAAAATGGTATTCGAAAATTTTCACGATCGCAATACTTTTTCTTATATATTTCATATATACGTTAGTGAAAGTAAAAAGTGCAAAATGGTATGGCATGCTATAAAGTGATTTTTCTGGTTAGTTGATTTTGATGAAAAAGTGCTGTAGCATCTTAGCTCATTAAATGTGAAATTAAAGTTTTGTACGATTATTTGTTTTTGTGCTAGAATTTCCACAAACAGATACACACACAGACCTTTTTTCGGGACCTTGTCATTTGGACTCAAGTGACCCTAAACCGTATATTTCCGTTGAACTCTACTCAAATGTGAAAATTTTCACGATCAAAACACTTACTATATAATTCATGTATTCAAAAGATTAATATTAATTTACTTTAAAAGCTCAAAATATGTGTTTCTTTGAAGGTTTAATTTAGCGCCTTTATGAAGTTCTTTGCTGAATCGATACAATCTTGACATCTATAGTCCATTCCTAAATGGAATGCTCCTCTAAGTAGAAGGGCACGTAACGGTTAAACAAGGTAAAGCGCCCACAAATTCTTGTCTGGAATGACTAAATGTCGAGTTAATTTAGTGTAATTTAATTTAAGTTAGGTTAATTAAACTTAAATGACAACAAGGCCAAGTTGAATCGATCCTAGGAGACATTTCAGCTGTGTTGCCTTACTGAAGGACTAATATTGTGGTTTATAATTTTTTTTTGAATTGTAATTTAATTAATTGCTTGGAATTTATTTTTGAATTCCCGATACATTCACCATAAAACTTTACGTCCCAGGCAATCGATTACTATGACTTCTTGCTCGAATCCAGGATTTACTCAAAAATAGACATTTGAGTTGTTTATTTTGAATGTAGCCTAAGTCTTTTTATACTTATATTCAGTGATGAAGATAATTTTAATTAATTAGTGTTTTAAGAAGTTGTCCTTAGTTTTTAACAATTGATATTAGTTGAATTAGTACGTTTAATGAATACAGTTAATTAATAATTTAATTTAAACCAAAGTAAAATGGACTTAGGCCACTTTCAAAATAATATGTTTAAGGTAAAAAAAAAAAAAAAAAAAAAAAAAAAAAAAAACCCTGCTTTAAATGTTAAATAATGATATGCCGTATTTTTACACTTGACATTTTCAATAGTTTTTAGGTTTACGTCAAATAACCAATATATCTCGTATATCTTCGCTTAATTGAACCTACTTTTTACTATCACTTACCTATATGTTTCATTCATAGTAAGAGAGAGTATTGCGATCGTGAAAACTTTCTAAATCGAGTATTCAGAGGAAATACACGTTTAAGGGTCTCCTGAGTCTAAATCACAAACTCCAGCAAAAAGTTCTTTGTGTGTGGTAAATCTAGTTCGAAAACTGTTAGTTGTATAAAAATGAAATTTCATATTTTACAAGCTTATATACTGGTGATATTACAGCAAAGTTTTTATCAAAATCGGCCAACCAGATGAGAGACTTTGTACTATAAGTTTTGCATCTTTTTTCGATTTTCATAAAAATGACTTGTAATTGTATATCGATGTAAAATTTAATGGACTTCAATACCATATAGGTTTCATTTTGATTAAAATCATCGCTAATTTTTTTTTTTTTTTTATATTTTCTTCCTCTAAAGTACCTTTAATTTTGTATATTCGAAATTGTTTTAAAAATATCATCTTGGTAGCATTGATAAAAAAATTAATATCTCATACACGATATGGTAAAAGTTACTGGGGAAAAGCCTATAAAACTAACTGGTTGTTGTTAATAAATGATTATTTAACAAAATACATGATTCTATTGAAACTCAATGTAAGAAATTTGCTAACTATTTTTCATCTTTAACTGTATATGAAAATTCTAAAATCCTAAATTGATTTTATCGGCGGAGGTAAGTGAAAGTCGTGTGTTTTGCGCACCGGATTATTATTTTTTAATTCTAGACAAGTTTTTTTTTTTATATGTATTTTTAAACCTTATAATCCAAGAGTCTGGGGCCGAAAAATGCGTATTATAAGAAGAAAATTTTCAACTTGATTTTCAAGTTTTAGTCAACTTGAACAACTTTTTTTTGTTGCCACCTCAAACAGGTCGGAATAAAAACGGTCCAAATCCAGGAATTGACCTAATTTTAACATTAAAATCAATTGATGGACACTAAATAGGCTTCAATCCGTGAGCTGAAAGACGTCTGTAGGTCTTATAGGTATCGAGATATCTTAGTTCATGTCATACATTGTGTTCTAACTAAGAAAATTGATCTCATTTTAATGTTATGAAGGTAAATATAACAGAAACAAAGTATTATACGAAAATACTCATTATAATATACATTAATGGACATTGAATAAGCTTTAATTTCAGAGCTAATAGACGTACTGTAGGTTTTATAGATACCGAGTTATCTTTGTCCATAAAATTAGGTCAATTCTTGTAGTTAAGGTCAAGACACAATGTACTCCTTCCCACTAATACTTTAAAAAAAATAATACTTTTAACTTTATTTTTTAGATTTTAGATTTTATTTATCCTAAATGTTAATCTTCAATAGTTTTTGTTTTTATGTTTTATTCTATATCATAGATTTTATAATTTTTTCCATTATTATTTTTATACTAATATAAATGAAGTTGTATCGGGGCGGCTCAAGTTGCATGCAAAGTTGTTAGGCTTAGTAAAACACGAATTTCTGAAAAGTAACGAATTCCTATGCGTCACAGAGGTTGACCGAGGCGTAAGTGGGAGGATTTTATAAATAGTATTTCGGGGGTTTGGATTAGGAGGGTTAGTCATAGGTCGAACTGTGTTGGCGACGAGTGGTGGTATCGGCCAACCTGATCCAACCTTTGGGTTCGCTAATTCTATTATCATCACTCAAATTTTAGTAAATATAAAAATAATGAAATATTTAATATTTATCAATAAAATATGAAAAATAGGGGCTATATTAATGTGAGGTCTAACTATATGAATATCTTCTTTCTTAAAAAAATATATATAAAACAATACAAGAATATCCTCACACCCTTCCCACATGACTTAAGTTGAGCCGAGTCCAATTCCTCGACTGGGAATGAGGTGTGCCTGCAATATATCTTAGAGGCTCCGCCCAGGGACACCTCCCCACTCGTTGGGGGTCCCACAATTTCCTGCAATATTCTTATGTTCACACACACACAGCCTTTTCTGGCCTCTATTATTCATTGTGGAAGCGTTATAACTTACTGATAGTTATAACTTATAGCATTATTACTTACGACTTTAATCGTTTATTAAAAGTTACTATAGAATAAAATTTAGTGCTGAGAGTCACTGGTTCTAGTTTTATGAATTTGGTTTGAATTCAAGTAGATTGATAAGATAAGGCAACTTTTACTAGGCAGTAAGTGTTTTATATATTTCGAAAAAAAAACAAAAAAAAAACTGAATCTCAGCCACTAAATTTTATCCTTATTATATAGAGGTATAATCTTAACACATTAATTGTGATGAAAAAAAGTTTATAGCAGATACGTGTTAAGTTTTATTTTGATTTGATATCTGAAAAAAATACCAGTAGTAAAGAGGTTTTACCAACACGTTTCCAGCCGCGAAGCTGACTTGAACTGGGCGACACTTAAATTATTTTCTAGACAAAAATGTATCCATGCTTTTGATTCATAAAAGTTTAGAAAATAACTGGTATAATATCACAAAATCATAATGTTGACGCAAACTTAATGAAAATTTGACGATTTCAATTTGACCCACCCATATATATATTCTTTTTAATTTTATTTTATGATTATAATTAATAAATATAATAACTTTGTAAAAAAAAAAAAAAACGCTTTGGATTTAGTAAGTCCATTCCAATCAATTAATACTTCAACTCTGTCAAAACGAGAGCGCTGTTTGGGAGATGTGGTTGACCAAGTCGACCGCAGTCAGCATCAGATCGCACGATCAAACATAACCGTTATATCCTTCAACAATCGTGTCGTCCACTTGATGATCCAGATTTGTCCACTCAACCGAAGGTGATAACAAAAGTTTCATTTAAGTTAAGAATGTTTACCGCGTGGCTTTTATATTTATACAAATTTAAAAAGAATTAAATAAACCAGTCACAATTTTATTTGGTTACAGTTTAACTCTTTTAGTGGAACCCTCACTATTCGGCATATTTTTTAAGTAAGGCCCATATTATTCATTACACCAGAATAAAATTGGACTAAAGCAAAATATTTCAACAGTATTGGATAATAGAGAGGAAACTATTATTGTGAGCAATCATTGTTACCTAAATTATAAAGACTATAATATTTATTAAGTATAAAGTTATACATTCCTGGCCAGTTTTTAATTGATTTTAATTATTGTTTCCATAATAATTTTTTTTCTCAATAATTTATTACCTAATAGTTCATTCTAAACAACGTTAAATATAAATATAGTATATAGGCGTCATGGCCTTAGGGTTTTACTCCTTAAAACCAAAACAAACAAACACGTTCAAGTCAGTGTGGGCCACAGATGGCCCGCACAAGTCTGTCTTATTGGTTACCGTGTACCAATAGTATTTATTTACAAATCCATGTTATCCATTATTTATAAGAGTCAAAATTAAAAAAAAAAAAAGGTTTAAACTGCCTTTCGAGTTATAATTTCTGGCAGAAGTCTGAGGTCAGGATGAAAAAAAACCCAGAGTTACACAAATTTCAATATAACTGATAGAAAACGTAGAGCTCTTATATAGATCTGAGCAGTTTATAATCGATGAAACGCGGCATAAATTTCAGCGCTGCACAATGGAAATATATGACTTATTTAGGTGGATAAAATGTTGGAACTTGTCCATATTTAACCTTTGTGGTCCCATATTACGGAAAAAAATTATAAAAAATAGTTAATTTTTAGACACGTTTGGCAAGCGCGCAGTGATCAGCCATCAAATTCATTTGCTAAAATCTAAAACTTCCCTAAATTTAACGTTTTAAGTCCCAGAATACGGGAAAAGTAATACAAAAAATATAATTATGGCTAAGAGTTGTTGAAACCTGCTAATTGATGTATTTTATGTCTTTTAGGACACTTCAAATTATAGGATGTTAACATTTTAATTTGGAGTGTTGCGTCTGAGAAAGCAACAATTTAATTTTCAAACTTCGTATCCCCTTAGATTATGGCCTTAAAAGAATTCTTATTCATAAAACATCGTCGAGCATAAGATGCTGGAAGTATATAAATATAAAAATTTTGTATTTCGTATTTAATTGTATTAATTCATAAGAATCATAATCTGCCACCATTTTCGGTTTTAGAAAACCGTAAGGCTAGTTTACTCAATTTTCAACATTTTTTTTTTACCAAAATTTTTTTTCTCAGGAAAATCAGATAAATTCATTGTTTTTTTTCTTGATATTTTAACACGTTTTTAATTTTATTTTAATATAAATATATAAAAATTTAAGTTATTAATTATATATAGCATATTACCATAAACCCTTCATAGCCACTTTATTAGAATTGACTACCCCTTTTTTGCACTTTTAATGATATAAATTGAGTCGTATTGAGTTAATAAATTATAGTTTGATGTTTATTTTTTATTTCATTTCTCATTTCATGAATTATTAGGTTATATCGAATATACAGGGCATCTAGTTTTTTAACTGAAATAGAAAATGGACAAGGTACGAGGCCAAAACTTTGTTCGGTGTAAAGCATGGCTTTGGAAAATATATGAGTCTGTGTTGAAGTTTAAAAGGCTATTTTCTTTTTCTGGAAAATAAAGTCATTTTAATAAATTCTACACAATTTTAAAAATTCAGAAGCATATACTGTTTTTTATTTTTTAACCATTGATAAAAAATAAGGAATAGAAATTACGGATGTTGAATAGGTAAATTGAATTTTTCTTACCTATACCTTATTTCTTATCCAACTCTGAACTATTTTCTGCCTAAACTAAATTTATTCATTATCACAATGTAACACTATCACTAGAGAAATGGAACTTCGCCATACTTTTAGCTCAAAGAGAACTTCTTGTTCAGGTGACAACAAATCATATAGGGGTTTTTGAAGATTTGTGATTTCTATTTTTATCATTTTTTTTTTTCTCAAATGATTGTCACGAATTAACCCAAACCATAAGGAAAGTATATAAAGCCTATGAATATATTTGTGATTGGTCCTATGTTTATAGTTTTAAAGAGATTCCTCAAAGGAAAACAGTTTACTTAAACTAGATTTTAACTTTTATTCTCCCCGGAATTGCTCTACAAACTCGGCAATTTCCTTCCCCCAACATACTTCCTTATCATCAAGTCCTACCTCACTGACAGATCCTTCAAAATCAATCATAATAAATCCTATTCATCCATTTTTAGTCAGTTTGCTGGTGTTCCTTAAGGCAGTATCCTAGGACCTATTTTTTCCACAGTTTATACAGCTGATATCCCATACCATCCTAACACTTTCCTTTCTATCTATGCTGAGGACACTTTCAAACTCTCCATTCCCACATCAGAGACCTCGAAGTATGGTGTCAGAATTGGAGAATTAAAATAAATGCCAACAAATCCAACCAAATTACCTTTACCCTTCGTCGTAAACCTATGACATCCTGCCTTACTGTCCCCTTCAATAATACTCCTCTTGTCCCGATTGAACAAATCCGATACCTAGGACTGCACCTTGACAAACGTCTCACTTTGAACCCTCATACAAGACTGAAACGAAAAGAAACTGCACGACGTTTTCGACTACTTCAACACTTACTAGACAAACGTTCTAATCTTCCACTTATCTAACGTTATAATCCAATCCAACTCAATCTAATCCAATCCAAAATCTTTCGTAAAATCCTTAATGCTCCTTACTTTGTTACTAATAAACTAATCCATAATGATCTTGATTTTCCATATATTGCTGATTTGGCTCGATCTAGATACAAATGGGAATGGACACCTAATCCTCTAGTTTCAATCCTTTCTTCCTCTTCAATTTCTGACAATCCTCCGAGGCGTCTGAAAAGGAGATGGCCCCGAGACCTTTTAGTTCAGAATATTTTTAGAGTTCTTGCATTGGGAAGCTCCTCTACATATGTTTCATGCCTTTTTAAATTTCATTCCAATTTACTTGTTGCATTCCATTATACAGTTGTAATTTGCAATAAATAAAAAAAAAGAAGCTTTTTGTGTTGAATTTTTTGATTCAGTGAACTGAGTTAAATAGTTTTTCAATTGGTAATTTCTGAAAGCAGGATCTCAACAAGTTTACAAAGAGACCGCCAATACCCAGCTTACGAGATTGCTTTGCAATTGGTCCTTGAAAAAGATTTGGAACTATCGGGTTGACCACGACGTTTTGAGGACGTCTTTCAAATAAAATTCGGTATTTGACTGCCCTGCAATCCTACTGATTTTATTATATAGAGTTTACGTATTTCAGGGCTGTGTTCGGTGTAGAAAAATGAATTTATAATCTCAAAACATGAAAAATAAGTTTCTATGAAGGTATTTTGACCAAGGGTTTGCCGAGAAGATAGATAAAAGGTACATCATAACTTAAATTTGTTTCTCTAACTTCTCTTAAAATATTGTCAATATAAATATTTATAATATTAAGATCTATTAACTCTCAATAACATTCACCGGTTAGTTAAATACTTCCGTTGAGTCCTCATCAATACACCTTGCATTTATATAATTGGTGAATATACCGATGTAGTGTTGGTGTACGGGAAAAGCCTACCTTCATCAGCTTGCAACATGATGATGGTACTTTTGCATTTTTGAAACAGGCTTATTAAGAAAATAGTGCGGTCATATTACAACATTCTAACGATAGGCCATCTATCTGTGTAGGAACCTGTAATACGAATTTTAATGATTACCTTTCACTAATACAGTATTAGAATCACATATTGATTTGGTAATTGTATCCTAAATAATACATATCTATGAAAATGTTTTAGGTAGAATAGAATAGAATAGAAATTTTTTTATTATTCTGGGACAGGGTCCCTTAAGAACAATTGATATGTACAATTACGATATACGATGTGTCTGGCCAAAAGACCAAAGGATTATAATATTTTTTATTTACAATGGTATCAGAGAAAAAAAAAAAAAAAGTGGATTAAAGTATATAAAAGAGTAAATAAAATAAAAGAGTAATATACATAACATCTTATAGATTAAAGCGTTGAATAAAATAAACCATTGAAACTGGTTCATAATAACATATTCATTAACTGAGTTTAATATAAACAATAAGTAATAAATTTTCTGTATGAATTGAAATTTGATTTGAAATATCAGGCTTGTAGTTCAGCGTCTGTTTGGGATGACAGTAGGTACTGGAACAACTGAGACTTGAATGATGGTAGGGATGAAGCATGGCGGATATGAGTAGGTAAGGAATTCCAGAGAGTAGTAGAGCGGACAAGAAAGGAGTGATCAAAAGTTTTTGTTCTATGGATAGGAATATAAAGGTCGGAATGGCGTGATCTTGTTTCAAGGGAGTGGATTGACGATTTAAATTGCAGAAGACTGTGGATATAGGGAGGTAGCTGGGAGTGGATGGTTTGGTAAAGGTATGATCCCAGGAAATATTGTCTGCGGATAGAGGGAAGGAGCCACTTTAACTCGCTGTATAAATGGGTCACATGAGACCTCCTCGGTGTGCCGAGGACAAATCTTAAAAATATGTTCATAATTCGCTTAAGCCTGTCCTCGAGCGCAATCGAGAGTCCACCATATACCCCGCAGCAGTAGTCAAAGTGGGGGAAAATAAGTGAGGAGACAAGGAGCTTACGGGTGGATGGCGGGAGCGATGGAAAAATTTAAGAGTACTTATTGTTCTACGGGATATTTGGGCAATATGGGGTTTCCAGGAGAGGGTTTGGTCAATGGTAATCCCCAGGTTTTTGACAGAGGAAGTGAAGGTGATTGGGTGGTCATTTAGGGTTAGAGTTGGAAATGTAGTATGGGATCTTAGGAGGGAATTGGAACCTATAACAATGGCTTGAGTTTTCATAGCATTTAGCCTTAATTTATTTAGGGTTGCCCAGGCACAGATTCTATCTAGGTCTTCCTGAATATTGGCAAATGCTACTAGACACTCGGAGGGAGAGGAGGATAAGTAGATCTGGAAATCGTCAGCGTATAAGTGGTGGGAGCAGTGATGGACGGAATTGGGAAGATCATTGATATAGGAATTAAAAAGGAGAGGAGATATGCTTGAACCCTGGGCCACACCTGCCGAGAGACCAAGGAAGGAAGATAGAAGATGGTTAGGAATGGTTACAGCTTGAGTCCTATTAGAGAGAAATGATTTAAACCAATGTATAGTGCTGTTGGAGAAGGATAGAGACTGTAGCTTGGAAAAAAGGATAGAGTGATCAAGTGAGTCAAAAGCTTTTGAGAAGTCTAGAAGTATTAGTGCTGTCAGTTTCTTTTCGTCTATGGCAGTATGTATGTCACTAGTGATTTTGAGGAGGGCGGATTGTGTGGAAAAGCCGGGTCGGAAACCAGATTGGAGAGGATCAAGAAGTTTGGACTTTTCGAGGAAGTTAGACAATTGTGACTGGACTATTCTTTCTAAAGGTTTGGAAAGGTTAGATAGGATGGAAATTGGGCGGTAGTCTTTAGGGGATATAGGGTTAGAGGTTTTATTTATAGGATGAACTATTGCTTTTTTCCAACTAGTAGGATATACGGAATTTTGAAGGGAAAAATTATAGAATAGAATAGAAGAACTGGTAGGATGTCGGGAAGGCATAATTTTAGTAACTTTACAGGTATTCCATCAAATCCTATGGAGTTGGTATGGGATTTCATAATAGAGGATATAAGGTCAGTTGGTGAGATATCGGAAAAATAAAAATTATCAGGATTAAATGATGGGATTGTTGAAAACTCGGGAGGAGATAGTGTAGAAGTATCAGAGGAGGTGGATGAGAAGTAAGAATTTAATTCATCAGGTGAGACTTGAGAGACTGGTAAAGAAGATGATTTGCAGAGTGAGAGTTTGCGGAGGAGTTGCCATTTTGACTTGGAATCAGGAGTAGAGGAGAAGGCTGTGTGAAAGTAATTTGTTTTTGCCTGTCTGATTGTTGCCTGAGTAAGATTGCGGAGTGCCCTGTACGCTTGATAGTCCTCTGTTAGTCTTGTACGTCTAAAGCGTCTCCGGGCTGCCTCACGCCTCTTTTGTAGGTCTTTTATTTCTGGATTCATCCAAGGAGCGGGACGGCGACGGAATGTACAGGTTTTGAGAGGAGCATGTTTGTCTAGGATACTGAGGAGATTGGAAGTGAGAATGTCAACCATTGGGTCAATAGTTGAACAGGTATAAATTGTATTCCAATTCATGGATTCTAGGTCGAGTAAAATATTGTCTCGGGTGAGATTATCTAGGTTTCGGAAAGTTGATGTTTTGGGAAGGAACGCTGAAGTTTGGAAATTGTATGAAATTTGGATAAGATCGTGAGATGATAGGAAGGGAACAGGCACTTGAGAAGCGGAAAGAAGGTTTCGCTCGGAATCTATGATATTTAGGTCAAGCCAAGTGTCGGAATGAAGAGTGTGATGAGTTGGAGCATATGGAACGATGAACAGATGAAGAGAGAAGAAGAGGTTATCAAGGTAATGTCTATCATAGGAGTCAGAAAGGAGGTTGGTGTTAAAATCACCGCTTATTATGATATTATTATACAGAGGGATGTAGTTGTAAAGGACAGATTCAAAGGATGGATCAAAAGGTACTAAAGGGGTCGGTACACCACAGCATAGAGGAGAGGGTTTGCATTGTAGGAGATTTCGACGAAAAGGAATTCAATATGAGGATATTCGGAAGCAGAAGAGATCTCCAAGACATTGGATTTTAGGCTATTGTGGACATAAAGACCTACACCACCGCCAGTCCGGCCAACCCGGTCATGGCGAATTAGGGAATGATCAGGAAGGGAAACGGAAGAGGAAGGGATGTAAGAATTCAACCAGGTTTCGGAAACTGCTATTATGTGGTAGAAGTTATCGGTAAAGTATTGGAAAAATTCGTCAAAATGGGCGGGTAAGGACTGGGCGTTAACATGACAGGTGATTAGGGCATTAGACATACGGGAAAGGTGGTGGAAAAGTAAACAGAATGAAAGGGAAGACGCTGGAGCAATAATATGATAAACAATCAACTGCATATAAACTGAAAATAATAAAGAAAGCCTTTGTAGTGAAACAATTGAAAAGAATAATATAACATCTGTTAAAAAAACAAAATAATTGAATAAGAAACATAAAATTCAAAAAAATAAGTCTTAAAAAACAAAGTATTTCCGTAGATCCAGTGGTTTCCGGTTCATAGCCGTTGGGTAGACGGGTGCCCACAAGTCAGCCAAACACGTCTAGGTCCTGAGCTTTGTCGATGAAGACGACAGGGTTGCCATCTTCTTTACGGCAACGCACTCTGCCGGAAGCAAACCACACGTACTTAATTTTTTTCTCTAACCTCTTCTGCCTGGCGAGCCAGTATAGACGCTTGTTCATTGGAGACATCTCTTCGCTAAGATATATTCGGTGAGAAATATAGGTACTATGTTCTATAGATATGGTTAAGTCACATTGAAGCGTGCTAGTGCGCGGTTATTGCCAAAATCCCCAAACACTGAAATTTGCGCCGGGCAAAAAAAGATGGACTATGTCAAACCTGTTCTCCAGACAAGGGACCCTATTAATGAACCTGGACAAGTAAAATTATGATACAAATAAAATGTGCTGTAAATAGAACATAACAAATCATCATGAAACATATAAAATAAATTGAGGAGCTAATAACAAAATTTATTGAAGTGAAAGTATGAAAATGAAAGTAAGTATAGCTATATATGGAACAAAACATAAAAGCCTTTCAATAGTTAAATAGAATCAAAATGAAACAGTATACAATAATTAAATCAACAAAAACGAAATGTGAATATAAATTAATATAACTAAAACTAAACTATAGTCCATAAATAAAACGGTTGGCGCCTTAAGTGCTTAACAGCGGACGCGGAGAAAAATAAACATAGGCTGACCTGTTACTAGCAGTGATGGCGATATTGTACGGGCCGTCGACGGCAGCTTCTTCATAAAAAAAAAACTAATAGATGCGTTCTTCTCGGAGTCGTGAGACCAAGAGGATGAAAGACGGGAGCCAGAGAAGAAACATTAAGATAAGCAAAGTTCTTTAGTCTCCGCTCTCGTCATTAACAAATACAATGTAACCTTTTTCTTATTACGTGCTATTATATTTTGTTTGTTTTTTCGTTTAACGTTACTTTATGCTACTGTGGCTAATCGGACGATGCTAAAGTGGGAGTCCTAAATTTTGTCTATCCAGGTTTTATTAGGATAGGGATCTTTAACGAGTACCTGACATCGCACAGGCTCGGGACGACCTTTTAACGTCCCCTCCGAAGGACGACATAACTAAGGATTTTTTACTCCCATTAAAAAATCCTAGGGCCACCCGCAGATTTGAACGCACGACCTTTGGCATAGAAAGCTGTTATGCTAGCAACTACGCTATGGGTGACCCCGCTATTATATTTTAAATTATAAACAATTAAACGAAACAGCTGTGAATTCAACCTGCCCAAGGTATATAACAAATACGAAACTACTATTATAAAACAAAATAATCTAAAACTCAACACACATAATTTCATAAGTAATTCATAAAGTAAGACACATCTCTGAACCATCCCTTTAGGACACTCAATCCTGGAACTCTGTATAATATTTGTAATTGGATTCCTTTTTGAAATTTATCAGTGTGTGTATATATAAAGTATAAATATATAAGCTTTGTTAAGTTTTTAGAGTAACTATAAATTTAAACAAATAAATAAAATACCGCCGAGTTGTCTTAATTAGGTAATAATTCATTAAAATCAGTCACATTGTCATAAAAAATTGTATAATATCAAGCTCAAGCAGCAATTATTGCAAACAAAAAAAGTTTAAGAGTATCAGAAAAAAATTACAGTTGAATTCTTAGGGTCGATAATTCAGTTAGTAGAAAAAGTCAGCTTTGCATTGAAGAAAAAGAGAAGGAAAATCTTTTAGTAGTTCCTCTGAAAGCTTACTGCTTTTCTTTCATCAAAAGATGTATTTATATAATAAAATAAAATAAATATAACTTTGATTTTAATATTAATTTTTTGTCTGAGTCCTTTTTTTATTATTAACGAGTTGTGATTTTTAACATATTTAAAAAACTAAATTCACATTTTCTGTCGTTCTATTATTTAATTTAATAACCCATAACGTTTTTTTTTTATATAAATATGTATTTATTCATAACCGAATGCAAATAAGTCTGTGAAAGTATTAATTTTTTTAATTATACGTCATCGGTTATTTTTGCATCTATTAAAAACTGTATAAAATTAATTTTATAAATCACTACGTAATTCCAGATCAAAGAAGCGAATTGTTTTTTGTGAACTCAACCAATTTTCTACTGAATAGAAAGCATTTCCAGCGCTTTTTCTATTAACTTTTCTATATATGTTATTTTATATAATTTTTTTTTTTATATATAAATCGATTATAATGAACATTTATACTAATTAATGTTACGTTTTTCTCATTACAATGACCCTGCAATGGGTGCATTTATTTCTACGCGTACTATCTTGCGATACAACGCGTATTTTTATTAGATAATATAAATTACATTAGAAAAATAAGTAAATGAACAGAGAGAAAAAAATAATAAACTGTAGTATCAAGAAGAGCAAAAGTAAAAATAAAATAAAAATGAATTACTTACAATTTAATACTAATTAATTTTATAAATCGATTTTTTTAATATAACGATAATAATAATTACTAGCTTGAAAGGAATACTTCTTGTGATATACTAATTGTTCACTAAGGGCGAAAAAATTTCCGATTCTGGAGGACACTGGCACGTATTATGATGAGTTAAAACGGTCACACCAGCTCGACAAATGGCTTGATCCCGGAGGTAACAATAAAGGCAATCCGTCCTTCCGCAAAGCTATTTAATGTTAGGTGTAATATCGTGTATGTTAGGTCTTTAGTTCAGATCAGACTGTCGGGAAAGTACGCCATCTCCTTTAGTGTCGGCTCACAGAAGTTTAGTCTGGACCCACAGAAGCCAGTTTGTGATGGAGACGCATTGGAGGATTGTTTCCATTTTCTCGCTCGATGACCCGCATACCATGACAATAGAATCCGTTTCATGTCCGTATTAAATGATGTAAGTATTGGTGGCTTTTATGAAATTCTTGCGGAACTCCATGTAATGTACCTGAAATCATTATTTATTTTTGTCAGAGAAAATCTAAAAATAAGATCTCAACATCTTTCTTCTCAGAACGTTGATCACTCTTAAAGTTTTCGAGACTTATTAGCATTTTGTAGGGATTAAGTATTTGCTTTAGTACTATTGTTATTACATTATTTATGGATATTGTTATATTTAATTTATGTTATTTATTTATATGTTGGATGAAAGTAATCATAAAAATAGCAGCACCGTTATGCATGTTGCTGTATATGTGTTTTGTTGTTTTTGTTTTAAAGATTTATTCAATTTGTAATTATTAATGTAGATTTGCTGGAGATAGATTTATTATTTGTGCTGTCCAGCCAGCTCTATTTGTATGGGGATTGTCCTAAAGACAAATAAATAAAATTATTATATTATTATTATTATCTTACGTCATTGAAATATTAACGATTCAAAATATTATTTGGTGGTAAATGTGCAGAAAAAAATTAAATGAGCGTTTTCTGTTTCATTAGCTTATTGTCACTGAAATTAGTAATATTTTTTTTTGATTCTTTGAGGTTATATGAATAAACTGATAGATTAATCCTCCCGAAAAAATGTCGGAGGCTCCACCATTTAATGACCTTTACCTGGAAGTAATATTACTTTAGACTTCTAATATTTATAAAGTTTTAATTTATTATTTTAGCAACACACTATTAACTGTTAATTATATATAAAGTCCACCGAATTGGGTGTGAATTCGGGTCTTATACGGTTTTATTAAAAATATATCCTCTTTTACAGTCATTGATCTTGTTCTCGGACATATATATTATGAAAGACAGGTCTCAACGTATGGAAAGAAGAACACAATATTACTGAGTGGAACTTCTCAAAAGAATCTTTTATATTTTTTAAATCCTGGGTTACCCCCTTTTTTAAATTTTTTAAATCCTGGGTAAGTACCCAATTTTTCTGTTACCCACGTGGTTAAGATACATCATCAAAAGACTAAAATGGTTCTACGTGGGCTGTGTCCATGCTACGGAATTTTTCATAACGTCCTAGACCCTACAGACTCCACAATATTATATAATCCGCATTGCAGTTGCAGCAGAACTCATAGAAACATTTCAAATTATGCAGTTATATTAAACTTTTCAGTATATAAGTTATATTTATTAGAGCTATAAGACAAGATAACGTACGGATGTGTCGGTGTGATATTGTTTTATCTCAGTGTTCGTTAATAATAATTTTACTCTAACTTCAAAGCTTTAAGAAACGTTTATTCGTTTCTTTGTTTATTGATTTAACGTCCTTTTATGCTACTATGGCTAATCGGACGATGCTACAGTGGGAGTCCTAAAATTTTGCTTGTCTAGGTTTTATTAGAATAGGGATCTTTAACGAGTACCTAACATTGTACAGGCTCTAAACCACCTTTTAACGTTCCCTCCGAAGGACGGCATAACTAAGGATTTTTCACTCCCATTAAAAATTCATAGGACCACCTGCGGGTTTGAACATGTGACCTTTGGCACAGGAGGCTGTTATGCTAATTACCCAGCACAAGTGATCCCAACGTTTATTCGTTTTCACCCTAGAAGTTTTTATGACAAAAAACTTAATGTATGGAGACACGAGTGAAAAACGCTACTGTGGCTTGATAAGGTGAAAGTTCTTTTTTTTTTTTTTTTATTCGGATATATTACAATTTGTCATAATAGGCAATAATAATAGTGCTACAGGATCTCATTCATACAATACATATACATTCATACATATAAACAAAAGGAAAGTCAAATTACATAAAATAAAATCAAAATAAATAAACGTATACAATAACAAAATTAAGTAGACAAAATAAATACAAATAAATAATAACAAAAACACATGTCACATTCATACCTATGTACAATATTTACAATCAGCTCGGGAACCCCGGACGGGGCTTGTCCCCCCCACTTGTGGAAGGACAAGCAGAGTCCAAAGGATCCAGCGCCTCCCTCTCAGCCGCATCACTGGAGAGAGCCAGCGGAAGCTAAGTGAGGGCGCCATAGCCACAATCATACCGCACATGAGAGGAGAATCTGACCAGTGTCAGAACTCCAGCATAAGTATTTACAATATATCTCGGGGCCACTGCCGTTTCAACCATCTAGGTAGGTTGTATGGATGAGTGGAGCTGGATAGGGATCGTGCTAAAGGATTAGGATGATGAATGAGGTTCAGTTGGAATTTGGAAAATTTGGATGAAATTAGATCTGAAATAAATGGAACATTAAGGTCGCGGTGTAAGGTATAGTTTTTTTTTTTTTTTAAATTTCTTTATTTCCAGATCGGCTGCTTGAGCCATACATGGGAGGTATAGTTGGATACATAATAAGGAGCATTTACTATTATTCGGAGGACTTTGGATTGAAAGGATTGAATGCGTTTGATGTTAGAACGTTTAGCTGTCCCCCACAGTTCAAGTCCGTAGGTCCAGATGGGCTTCAGTATTGTCTTATAAATTAATAATTTGTTGTCAACTGTAAGTTCAGATTTTCTGTTTAATAGTCTGTATAACTGTCCGAATCGTCGATTGAGTTCTTTTCTTTTAAGTCTTGTATGTGGGTTCCACGTCAGTCTTTTGTCTAGTAGTAAGCCAAG
Organism: Piezodorus guildinii; assembly: GCA_023052935.1. Taxonomy (NCBI): domain Eukaryota; kingdom Metazoa; phylum Arthropoda; class Insecta; order Hemiptera; family Pentatomidae; genus Piezodorus; species Piezodorus guildinii. The sequence continues at coordinate 160,789,470 of CM041293.1, read as the reverse complement.
ATATCGGACTGTATCTGAAGGAGGAATAGGAATGGAATTGAAGTAAACTGGCGGACAGGAGTTTCGTCGAAGAGTGAAGGTTACGTGTTTGCATTTGGCCTCGTTCACCTTTATGCGCCAAGCACCACACCAGCCTTCGATAAGACAAAGGTGTCTTTGCAGGATTAAGGATGCAGTTTCGGGATCGGAACTGGATGATAGGATGGCGGTGTCATCTGCAAACGTTGCCAGAAAGGTGTCAGGATGATTAGGAATGTCAGCGGTGTAAAGGATGTAGAGAACGGGTCCCAGGACGCTGCCCTGAGGAACACCGGCCTCAACGGGATAAAATTTGGAAAATTTTACACCACAGCGTACTTGAAAGGAGCGGTTTGAGAGATAGGATCTTAGAATGAGGTAGAGAGACTGGGGTAAATGTGTTTTAAGCTTGAAGAGTAATCCAGCGTGCCATACCCGGTCAAAAGCTTGCGCTATGCCCAGAAACGCACCAGAACAATACTCTTTGCATTCGAGGGCTGAGGAAATATGGTCTACAACTCGGAGTCCTTGTTGAACAGTGGAATGATGAGAACGGAAACCAAACTGGTGGGAAGGAAGGTTGTGAGATTCTAATATAGACAGGATTCGTTTTAGAAGGAGCTTTTCGAAGATTTTTGAGAGGATGGGGAGTAGGCTAATAGGTCTGTAGGATGAAGTGTTACTGGAAGGTTTACCTGGTTTTAGGAATAGAATGATTGTGGAATGTTTCCATAAGAGAGGAAAATAGGTGGTGCAGATCTTGTAGATGTATGTAAGAAAAATAACGGCTTTCTGGGGAAGTTGTCGCAGGATCTGGGGGGTAAGGAGATCGTGTCCAGGAGATTTACGAAGAGTCAGTTTTTGAAGAAGATATTTCACCTCAGATGGATTAATAGCTTTAGGAGGTAGGAAAGAGGTATTGGTGAGAAAAGGAATTCTTGAACTGTTGTGGTATGATTTTTGTTGGATTCCGGGTGAGGAGTGAATACTTTGGAGAGGTGTGTGGCGAATTCCTCGGCTTTATCTTCATCAGACGCAGCCCAGGAGTCATCACCACGCGGAGAGGATGGGAAACTTTATGGTATTTTAGGATCTTTTTGGTCACATTCCACAGGGAATTATCTCGAGCTGATAGAGAGGAGAGGTAGGAATTAAAGGACTGGGAACGGAAGGTCGCCAACTCCCGCTTTAATTGCCTACAATAAAAGTTATAGGAGCGGCGATCTGTTGGGTGTCGGGTTCTTTGCCATAATGATCTGGAAGGTGAAAGTTAATGAAGAAAACATCCACCTGGGGCGCTTAATCTTTTACAGTTTACCTCTAAGATATTGGTTATTAATCTGCCATAAAAGTTATGGACAATTGATGTGAACCAAGGAAATATATGTAATAATGTTAACCGTTGACTGGTAAAGTGGGGTCTTCGGGACCCCAGGGCCTCTTTAAAGATTGATTAATCTAATTCTCACAAACCTGACATTTCCTGTCTCAACATAATTGTAATATAGCATCCTTTTTTAGTCTGTTTTCACCCGCATTGCTTTGGGACAGTGCTATTGGGGTCCAATAGAACCCACCTCATCATTACTGTTCGGATGTATTGAAAGTGTGTTTTTCAGTTTGTTGAAAGAAATCTCGTGATTGTGTTATTTTATGCACCTATTTTAATTGTATGAAGAAGCTGGGATCATCACATGAACAGACGGTCAGAAAATCCAAGTCTTCCCCGAGAGCTTCGGTTTAAAGCTCATTCATTGTTAGGGAATAAAAACCAGAAGAATCTAAAACATTTAGTCCGGAGACCCTTCCGAAGAAAAGGAGATGTTATTTTTTTCTTAGAAACAACAATAGGAAGTCATCTATAGTTAGTATTAAATGTGAAAAAAATATTTGTGGACAATGTTCGGTTTTCTATTGCAAAAATGGTGACTCCTCTGAGTTTATGCTTGGGCATGGCTTAGTAATGGTACGTTTATATATATATATATATATATATATATATATATATATATATATATATATATATATATATATATATATTTTTTTTTTTTTTTTTTTGTTTAATTTTTTTATTTCTATATTAAAGTCTAAAGTTGTGTTTTTATGCTTATCATCATCAGATTGTGTATCATATTATCATTATTTGTATCTATAATATATAAGTATATTGGTATATTTTCTGTTTTTTTTTCAAATGTTATCATTGTCACTACATTCAAAAGAATATTTTCATTACCATATTAATATGTATGTAGCCCTGATGATGGCTCACACACAAGCTTAAGCCGAAACGTTGGCAAAATTCTATATTTTCAAAAAATTACTGATTCCTGATTATTCCACCTATAAAATGTATTTAATAATATCAGGTATTTATTCAATTTTATAAGAATCCTTTAGTATAGTACATATTGAAAATAAGTTTAATTAACATATTCCACAACAATAAACATTTCTAGATGTTTAAGGATTTAAAAAAAAAAAAAAGATGAGGCCAAGGGTCTGAAACACCCCACCTCACCATTTTAACTATAAATTTCACATCGCCAGTTAAAGATTAACAGATAAACATATACTAGACGTGATCATATTCGACTTACCTTGCACATCTAAACATCCGATCTGCTTCATCATGGTTGCCGAGTTAATCTGGCACATGTAGCAACCCCTGTCCGAGTTCCTCAACTGCCGTATATGGAGGCGCCATATTCCTCTGTCGGCGTCCTGGCTTACGGAGACCCTCGTGTTGTGGGTCACGACGAAGTTGTGGATACTTAGCAGGGTCTGATCTTCTGCCCTCAGCCAGCCAACCTGCAGAATATAAATGTTTATTATGATTTGTTCTCCAATGAGGACAACTCCAATGGTGTCATTTATGTTAAAAACAGTTCAGTTCGAACAATTATAAGTTTATCACTTTAGAATTATGAGAAACCCCAACAAATACCACCAAATCACCTTTACTATGACTTCCTTCTCCCAGTATCCTTTAATAACACCATCCTTACTCCTGTAGAACAAATCCGATACCTAGGTCTCCATCTTGAAAAGCGCCTTACTTGGAATCCTCACACAAGACTGAAACGACAAGAAACTTTTCGAAGATATCGATTACTACAACACATACTAGACAAACGTTCAAAACTTCCAGTATATTGCAAAAGACTCATTTACATCACTATTATCAGACCTATTTGGACATATGGATTCGAGCTTTGGAGCTGTACTAAACCATCTAATTCCTTCCGCATCGAATCCTTACAATCCAAATTCCTGAATGCCTCTTATTTTGTCTCTAATCAACTCCTTCATAACTTGACCGAAACATCCCATTTGTAGTACACACAGTCCGTGATAGATACACCTTTTTTCATTCTAAACTCCCTTCTCACACAAATTCACCTGTCCGTAATTTATCTTCCTTAGGTATCCCTGATAACCCTCCGATGCGACTGAAAAGAAGGTGGCCTCGGGACCTACTGCTTTAAAAATTAGTGAAGTGCTACCACTGGATAGTTCTTTTTCAAGACATTTTCATGATTTTTCTTTATTCTGCATATTTACTCATTTATCACCGTGGTTTGGAAGTTTACGAAAACCAAGAATCGCGATATCATGTACAGGCACACACTTATATATATATATGTATATATATATAAATATATATATATATATATATATATATATATATATATATATATATATAGATTGAAAGATAAAATAAAATAATAGAAATAAATACAAATAGGGGGTAGTCACTAACTATGTGTGTTTGTGTTTGAGAAATTATCACTTTTTTTCAGTCGTCTCTTTGAAGTTCACATAATTTTCAATGATTCAAAGTATGACATGTGATTTTTCTGTAAACATACTTCTTCTTTAAAATTCGATTGGGCATTTCTATCTTAGCAACCTAGCTGTGTTTTAGGTTATACTCAAATCCTATCTAACATTAGTTATTTATACTATGGTGAATAAAACATGCAAAGATCGAATGACATACAAAGCTCTACAAGAGCTGGAATAATCAGAACTACTCGTGTTACAGACCTTGGATAATACATAAGGTCACGAAAGGTGAACGTACCATTTTTTTAGGCCCACCTAGGCATTAGAGTGAAGAGTGCGGTTAGGTTAACGCAAATATCACAGCAACGTAACCCTTTTTATTTATTTTAATAATCTACAAAAACAAAAAAAAATGAACGGAAGCACGCTAGGTTGAGTATTGTAGGATGCTCAAGTATTTGGGAAGCTTTTAACTAAATTATGTCTCTGCTTTAATAAAATAGCGAGTTCTGCGCATGCGAACGAGTATAGCGGTCATCTTGTTTTCGCGCTAGACTTCCTCACAGACAGACCTTTGCGGGACTTGGTCATTTGGACTCAAAAGACTCTAAATCGTGTATTTACGTTAAAAACTGGAATTAGAAAATTTTCACCATCTCAATACTTTGCTTTATTATATATTCCATATATAGGTAAGTGAAAGTAGTAAAGAATAGCCACATTTTAAATGATATAGTGATTAATACAAAAAGAAATATTGGGATGTGCCACATAAAATGTCCGTTTTCAAGGTAAAGGATTTTTATTAAAAATACGATTTGAAAACAAGATAATTTTATTCGAAGTATTTACCTTCTTTTTCTACAATTTTTTCTTAACGTGACACCAACTTTTTTATCCCCGAACTGAAAAACTGAGCTTTGAAGTGAAACAAAATCTGAAAACGCACTTTTCATTTGATCATCATTTTCAAAAAGTTTTCCTTTAACCAAGTCTAAATTCCTGAGCTGGTGGTAATCTGTTGGAGACAAGTCGAGAGAATATGGTGGGTACGGAAGAACCCCCGTAGTTCTCTCGTCGTAGCCCAGTTCTTTCAATTTTTGCACGGTATGTTTTGAAACATGGGGTCTTGCTGCCGCTCAGTGAGATCATGAGGTACCCATGTATCGAGCTTTTTTACTTTCCCAATTCACTTTAAATGTCTGGAAACGGTAAATGCACTTGAATTTAGTTGTGCTGAGAGCCCTTTAAGTGTTTGGTAGGGGTTTCCTTCTACTGTATGTTTGAGGACATCATTGTCTATTACGGACGGAGGTCGTCCTCGGGGCAAGTTTTCTAAGTCGGTATCGACAGCTCATCGAAAAGCAAACCAACGGCGAATAGTCCGTTCATTACACATTACACTTCCCTTCCCCAAACGCCTCGTACAAAATTATTACTCGCAAATCGCGTGTTTCCATGTTCATATTTGGAGTTATACTAAAAAGTGGGTATTTGATTGGGAAGCTAATGTTTATAATACAAAGGTGGAGGATTAGTAACTGTTTACTTATAAATATGTAAACATTCGGAAGACAACAACAGAGACCTGCAAAATCCTTTATGTATTTCAGAACTATAAAAACGGACTTTTATGTGAAACAACCCAATACTTAGATTTAAAATGATTTTCAAAACTTTTATAAATCGTTCTGAAATTTTTATTCCAAACATCAGAAAATTAATATTTATTAACATCTTTTAGTCGTGTTTTTTTTTCATATAATTCTTAATGCCCTTAAGAGATTATCTTGATATAAATTAACAAAATATATTTTACATACTTTCTCAACGTTACATTATAGAAAAAAGAGATGTAGAATTAAATTAGATCATTTAGATAAACATTATTTCTAGAGAGTGATGCCCTTGAAGTTGAAGAAGGAGCTTCCAGTCTCTTAAGATAAATATTTTGAGCCAAGGTAATTGTAAATTATGAGTCAATAAAAAGGGAACGCAGACATTAGAAGGAGCTTAACGAAGAATTATTCTATATATTTTTTTTTAAGGAGTGAGTTTTCTTTGTTAATTTTTGTTAAAAGTTTAAATTAAGTTATTTCTAGCTTACTCCCATCTGTTTGAATTAGGTACATTCTTTTACAGAGAAAAAAACGTAATTACGTTTTTATTTTTTTTATATTAACTGAAATTTAATATTTATTTCGGAGAGTTTTCTACAAACTTTTCTCAAGGATTGTCCCTATTAATATAACTTTATACATGGATCCGTTGTTGAATAAAAACGTATATTTGTCGCATTACTGACTACTTATTGATAAAAAGAGAAAAAAATTCTTTTTTATTTCAATTTCATTAGGTTTCATTCTAATATTTATGTTTTATTTTTAGCTTATATACTTTCTTCAAAAATTGTTAATAAGATTTTAGAGGAGGTAAAATACAATAAATAAATAGCCAGATAAACGGTGAAAATATTCTATTATTGTCTGATTGATAGAATGGTAAAACAAATAGGTGAAATTGCGGAATATAGAGACAGAGAAAAAAAATAGGAGAAGCGCACAATAACAATAGAGACAAAAGACAACAGCTGGCGATAGGTTACAATGGATTTTCCACTGTAAAATAATCTTTCTAAAATAATAAATAAATTACAAATTAGCTTCAATTAAATATAAAGAAAACAAAAATATAAACTGGTTTGAAGCAGTGACAAATCCATTTCACACATGATTAATACAGTAGAGTAGCTGGTTAATATTATTAAACAATCATCAATAAATAGCAGCTACAGCTCGAAAAGAAGTCTATCTATCTAAAATCCATTTCACATAACCTCTTTGCTCTCACCAGCTGTGTGTTTATAACCTCACTCCATCACATACACTGGCTCAAAGTGAAATTGATACACCCAAGAAAAAATGTTTCAACCTTAATTTTAATCCCATAGTTATTAAAAGAAATTAAAACACTTTTTATTTTTATTAACTTATAAACACTTTATTATTATAAATCACATCAGAAATGGAAATTAATTACTTACACAAAAATTATGGGTTAAATTATAAAATTTAGTTAAAAGTGACATCAAAGTGAAAATGATACACCTCTTATCATTTACATATTTAAACCTTTTCTTCACATCCTAGTATCTTGTTGGTAAACCTTTACTTCTAATAACTTCCGTAAGCCGGTTTGGGATGGATTCAACCAATTTTTTTGTGTAATCCGGAGAGATTTTATCCCATTCTTCTGTAATGCTTTCTTCAAGTCTTCCTCGTTGGAAATTTTGTGATTCCTTATTTCTGTTTCTAGTTTAGACCAGAGGTTCTCAATCACATTGAGATCAGGTGATTGTGGTGGGGTTTTCAAGACTTTTGGACAGTTGAATGTCAACCATTCCTTCACTGAATGTGCCGTATGTTTCGGATCGTTATCCTGATAAAAAATAAAATTGTCTTTTATGTTCAATTTTTCTACAATTTCTCTTAAATTTGTCCTCAAAATGTCAATATATGAATGTTTATTCATTATACCATCAATGAAATGTAAGCTGCCTGTTCCAGCAGCTGACATACAGCCCCTAACCATTACCCCACCACCTCCATGTTTAACAGTGGGCTGAATATATTTTTTTTTTCAGTTCTTCTCCTGCCTTCCTCCACACATAGCACCGTCCATCTGATCCAAATATGTTAAACTTCGATTCGTCAGTAAACAAGACCCTGTTCCAGAATGTAGTATTCTTTTTTGAATGCTCTTCGGCAAATTCAACACGTATTTTTTGATTTGTTTTGCTAATGAAAGGTTTTTTTCTTGCAACCCTCCCGTGAAATTTATATTTTCTAAGCACGATCCTGACAGTTTCTGGATTCACTGTTTTATTTAAATATTGTTGTATTTCGGAAGTTAGTTTCGGGGCACTGATTCTGGGATTTTTCTTCACTTGATTAACAATCCACCTCTCATCAGCAATTGTAAAAATTTTTTTTGGACTTACTCGAATTTGTTTTTGAACCGTTTTGTGTTTCCTAAATCTTTCTATAATATGCTGGATCGTAGAATGACTTTTCTTGACCATTTCAGCTATTTGCCTGATCGACTTGCCATCCTTATGGTGATTAATAATCAGTTGGCGCTCTTTTACAGTTGAGTGAGCTCCCATTGTGAAATTTTAAACTTAACAGAATGAAATCTGAATCAAAACTAAAAGGATTATTCCTTCCGAGTATACAAATATCGATGTTAATGAATAGATGGGTCAAAGGTCAGATTAAAAGGTAAACAGTAGGGTGTATCATTTTTATTTTGATGTAACTTTTAACAAAATTTTATAATTTAACTCGTAATTTTTGTTTAAGTATTTAATTTTCATTTCTCTTGTTATTTATAAACAATGAAGTGTTTATAAGTTAATAAAAATAAGTAGTAATTTAATTTATTTTAATAATTAGGGGAATAAAACTAAGGTTGAAACATTTTTGCTTGGGTGTATCAATTTCACTTTGAGCCAGTGTATATCAGACCTGTCACAAGATTAAGAAAACATTATTAATAGAAAAAAAAATTGTCAGCTACAATTCACCGCAAAAGATTTAGAGTAATAAAGACATTTTTTTTTTTTTAAATAGCTTCTGTATTTTAATCAAAATACAAACATTTTAAAGTAAAAGTTAAGTCCCTATCCCTCCAAGGCGGGCCCGTTTGTGTTAAAGGAGTTTACCTGCGGTAATTCAATAAAAGTGCAATAACAAACAGTAACACAGTACGGAGTAAGAAACAATACAATTTTTAAATAATATTACAAAACATAATACAAATTTGTTATAAAGATACAGTAACACACTAAACAGTAAGAAAAAATATAATACTTAAAGAATATAAAAATATAATTATAAAGAAACAGTGACACAGTACACAGTAAGAAGCAGTAATTGACTAAGCCTAAAAGCTAGAAGGAATACATATAGATATATACAAGATCAAAATTAAGGCATGTAAATACAAAATTGAATTATACAATACCCAATTGATACAAAACATGGTTATAAGAAACAGTAAAACAGTACACAGTAATAAACAGAAATTGACTGAACGAAAAGCAATAAAGAATACAAATTCATGTATAAAAGATATAAAATTAAGGCATGTAAATACAAAATTAAATTACAATATAAACAATTATAATGACACATACCAGAGTACACAGTAAGGAACAGTAATTGACAAAACAAGAAGCAATAATGAATACATATACATCTACAAGGGATAAATGTCAGAATGATCTATGATTTGAATTCAGTAATTCAGCAATTTTTTCTTCACTGAGGAATGTCGCCCATATTTTAAAATTGTAGTAATAATTACTATAAATATACTACCAGTAATATATAAGATTGGTTTTTCATTAATTAAAAAAAAAAAAAAGAAGTAAATATTCCTGATTCCATGTTTCCTTCAATCACATTGTGAAGCGAAGGGAAATGGTATATGTATTTTTTTTTTTTTTTTCTAGGTTCAGAATTCAATCTTCTTAGAAATCCTGACCAAGCAATCGATATACCTAAATAAAAAAAATAAAGTAAAATAATTAAATGTATTAGTGTATGGATGTATCGATACCTTTATTTTTTGGAATAAGAACCAATGACCATATATTTGTTCTCAAGGCGTTGTTAAGCCACTTTTCCCCAGTTAGAATACGTTAGTTATGTTATTATTTTTTTAAATCTATTATTATTGATCTGGTACCATAGATTTATTATCTATATGGTAGTTTCAAGTAGTATTTCAAAAAGTAGAATCCAATTTTTCCTGTCCTCTTGTCATTGTTTATGCTTTTTTTGGTTCATTGTCTTGCAATAACTTTTCCTCATATTTGCATTTGTAAGGAGACTTATATTTAATTTTGTCCATTGTTTCTCTTATTTTTCATTATCTCTAATGAACCATTTATGTCAGAACTTACTTTTATATTGTTTCAAACTTAAAGATTGAAATTAAGAGTTAATTTTTTCATCAGTTTCATCCAATGTTCATTGACAAGTATTGTTTAAACTGTTACAATCCTTCTAAAGGATGTTTTCTAGAGATATATTTTTTTGAGTCTTTTTCCAATGGGTGGAGCTCTATCTGTGAATCTAAGTGGTATATACTTTAATAAACTGTTACCAACACAAATAGAAAAATTAAAAAATAAGCCAATAATAGTTATGAAATATATAGATGGAACTATGCGTAGGTTTTTTGTATAATTTTTCCTACAATCTCAATATAACCTCAATTTTTCATCATATGTTTGCCATTTAGGCTAATGTACTATAATTACAAAAAAACAAAAATATTTTCTGATTGTAAGGATGACTCATCCAAAATCATTGTTAACATTTTGTCAAAATGTAAATATGTGAATAAAGTTTATTTTATTTTATTTATTTTTTTTTATAGATGGAACTTTTTATTGTAATAGAAAAAAATCAACATACAAAAATATTAGAAAAATTTAATAACTGCAATAAAAGCAATTTGTACAAAAGCAAGAGAACCACCAGCGGCATGCGCCAAATGCCAGGGAGGACATCCAGCAGGAACCAACAAGCTCGGGTGTGAGGAGAGAAATACCTCAGCAGCCATCTTCAGGTGAAAATTCATCGCAAATTTAACAAATAATTAGAGGGTTGAATAATCTTCTTTAGTCTCTTTTGGACCTTCTTGGCTTACTTCACTCAAGCTATGAACCCGCCAAATGGCCTCTAATCATATAATGATAGCCTCATTAACATTCTGACATAAAATAAAGCCTTCAATTATTTAAAAAATGTTGGACACCAGACATAAAAAAAAAAAAAAAAAATCTCGCAATATATGACGAGAAGACGTGCTGCTGGGTACTGTCCTTCCTCATGCCTTGCATGTTGTTATTTTGCTTATTATTCTATTTAATTTGCTGATTGTCACAATACTGCTGACAGGTGCAAATAAATAAATGAAGTGAAAATATACAATATATATATATATATATATATATATATATATATATATATATATATATATATATATATATATATTCTTGTTTTTAAGCAATGCTAATTAGATCATATGGTCAATTTCATAAAAACTACAAAATTAAAATTACTTTAGAGGAAGAAGTTTTGAAATACCGTCATTTAAGCCCTGTCAGACTATTTCAATCAGAATGAAACCAATTTTACATCGATATAGCGAGTATGATCAAAATCGTTAGAGCCGTTTTTGAAAAAATCATAAATATGTGCAAAATTCATGTGGCTCTTCTGGTTAGCTGATTTTTATGAAAAAGTTGCTGTAACATCTCGGGCGTATTGTTTTCTTAAATATGAAATTTCAGTTTCATAGCACTTTTCGTTTTCGCACTGGATTTTTTTGCTGATTACATTGCTCTCTACGTTTCCTTTCTATCCCTGTTTTTCTTTTAGAACATATGTACTAAATGAACTAGCTGGAGTAGTGTACGGTACACGAAGCAAAGCATTGTTCTCAGTCTTTTCTTTAGCGTCATTGATTTCTTCTGCTTCGGCATTTCTGTATCTCCTATACAAAGCCTATGTTACTCTAAGATCCACAAATTTCTATCAATACAATTTATTTATTAATTCTATGTTTTTACTTTCCCTCGTATAATATAATAAAATATTTGTTTAGTAATGTATTTGTCCTAGCTCCATCGATCTACTTTTACATTCAGTAATAAAATTTATTTTTTAAAAATGCATTGTGTTTGTTTTTGAAAGATTAAAAAATCACTCAATAAGAATTATAAGTCCTAAGGCTTTGATAAAATAAAAAAATTATGTGTATTTTTATTTTGCTCAGCTTCTAGGTTCTGTTAAAAATGTAGTTTTATAAAGTACCCTAAATAACAGTTTCTTTATGTAAGGGAATTTATTAACTAATTTATCTCAAACATACGCTTCATTCTTTGGCTTTTTTTAATCACATGAGTTAATTTTTTTTGCGTCGATAATGATAATGAGCAGGTTATTGTAACACATGATATTATTTCATTCTTCCTCCCTTCAGAGACTTAACACATATAGTACTTTAATCGGATGGGCCTGTGACGTTCCTTTGTTGAACGACGCACAGTCCTTGGTTGATTGGAGAGTTCTGTGGGAAGGTTCATAGAGGTAGGAATGTCGGGATCTAGTTTCTTGTGAATGGATTGATGGTTTTAACTGCAGAAAATCGTATTTGTAGGAAGGGAGCTGGAAGTTGATAGATTTGTATAGGAGTGTTTCAAGGAAATATTGTATGAGGATTTGGGGGAAAAGCCACTTTAACTCGCAATAAATATGGGACACACGAGACCGCTTTAAGTTGTGAAAGACATATCTTAAAGAACAGTTCATGATATATTGGGTTGTGTCACATGAAATGTCAGTTTTCAAGGTTAAGGATTTTTATTAAAAATACGATATGAAAACAAGATAATTTTATTCGAAGTATTTACCTTCTTATTCTACACATTTTCCCAACGTGACACCAACTTTTTTTACCCCCGAATTGAAAAAATCTGCGCTTTGAAGTAAAACAAAATCTGAAAACGCACTTTTTACTTGACCATCATTTTTCAAAAAGTTTTTACTTTGACGAAGTTGTCTAAATTCCTGAACAGGTGGTAATCTGTTGGAGACAAGTCGGGAGAATATGGTGGGTGCGGAAGAACTTCGCAGCCCAGTTCTTTCAATTTTTGCACGGTATGTTTTGAAACATTGGGTCTTGCTGCCGCTCAGGTCTTGCTCCCAATACACTTTAAATGTCTGGAAACGGTAGATGCACTTGCATTTAGTTGTGCTGAGAGTTCTTTAACTGTTTGGTAGGGGTTTCCTTCTACTGTATGTTTAAGGACATCGTTGTCTATTATAGACGGAGGTCTTCCTCGGGGCAAGTTTTCCAAGTCGGTATCGACAGCTGAAAACTTAGCAAACCAACGGCGAATGGTCTGTTCATTAACAATTCCTTACCCAAACGCCTTGCAAATATTTCTAGCGGCCTCAGCTGCTGAATGGCCGAATTTAAACTCGTACAAAAATATTACTCGAAAATATTTTTCCATGTTCATATTTGGAGGTATACTAAAAAGTGGGTAATTAAATGGGAAGCTAATGTTTATAATACATAGGTAGAGGATTAGTAACTGTTTACTTTAAATATGTAAACATTCGGAAGAAAACAACAGAGACCTGCAAAATCCTTTATGTATTTCAGAAACTATAAAAACGGACATTTCATGTGAAACTACCCAATACTTTGTTTGTTACCCTAGCATCGTCGAGAGGCCACCGTATGTCATACACCCATAGTCAAAGTAGTGGAAAATCAGTGAGGGAAGGAGGAGTTTAGACTGCGGAAGAAGATGGTGGGAACAATTGAATAACTTGAGAGTACTTATTGACCGTCGTGAAATTTAGGCTGTGTTGTTTTTATGATAGAGTTTGGTTAATGAAAATATCTAATTTTTTTACGTAGGAGCTGAACATTTCTAGAGGTATTTTTGATGAGTTAGTCAACAATGCATCTGCCCCCCGGACTATTTATCTTATTATGTATTTCATCTATGTTAGTGAAAGTAAAACGAGTGCATAATCAATGCCCCATCATCTTTAACCTTTAAATGGTGGGGTGAAATTTATAGTCGAAATCGGTGAGGTGGGGTCTCTCAGACCTCAGGCCTCATTTTTTCAATCCTGAAACATCTAGAATTGTTTATACTTGTAAAACACGTCAATTCAACCTATTTTTAATAGTTGCCATTCGAAATGAGGCCTATAAAATTGAATAAATTCCTGATATTATTAAATGTTTTTTTTTAATTTATAAGTTTATTCTAAGCAATGAAAACATTCGTAAAATAATATATAAAGAAGTCCTTATCTTTAAGTTTATTATATTTAAAAAACGGAAAATGTTTAAAAAATGAAACTTTGATATTGTAAAGAAAGTATGCACAGCTAAAATTAGGTCCAGTTTTTGCAACATTTAATACATACTATAGATGACTTCTTTTCCTTGTTTCTTGGGCAAAAATGACATCTCCTTTTCTTCGGAAGGGCCTTCTGACTATATGTGTTAGATTCTTCTGGTTTTTCCCTAGCAATGGTTGAGCTTCTTTAATAAAGATGAGATCAGCTTCTTAGTAAAATTAAAAAGGTGTGTAAAATAACACGATCACGAGACCTTTATTTCAACAAATTAGAAAACACACTTTCAATATAGCCGAACAGTAAGGTGGGGTCTATAGGAAACCCAATAACACTGTCCTAAGAAAATATCGGATAAAAACTGACCAAAAAAGGATGCTATAGCATTTCCAAGTCAATTGTAACCTTTTCCAAGTCAAATGTAACTTTTTCCATTTCAAATGTAACCTTTTCCAAGTCAAATGTAACCCTTTCCATTTCAAATGTAACCTTTTCAAGTCAAATGTAACCCTTTCCAAGTCAAATGTCACCTTTTTCTTCACTTCTAGCCTTAAATATTCCGTTTTATTTATTTATTTATTGAAAAATAATTAGTTTAATTAACATTATGGCTTTTTTAATAATTTTGGCATATAATAATTGATAATTTTTTTGGGTCTCTTAGATATTTGATATCAAGTTTTGTTTTTTACTAGCTAATATTTAAAAAAAATAATTATCGTCTATTTAGTTTTAAGATAGTTGTTGATTTTGATTTTTTAGAGAGGAGGGGTTGTTTTTTTTGGAATATTAATGTGTTTTCGGGTATTATAATTAAATTTTTTGAGCTGTATTTTTTATCGCTCGCGTGCATGTTCACTCGCATTAACATTTAAAGTTTTTTTATTGATATAGGGATTAATTAATGTGCTTTCGGGTGGTTATGATCACGTTTTTTGAGCTATATCTTTTATCGGTCATGCGTATTTCAACTCACATTTACTTTTTATGTGTTTTATTGATGTAGGGATTAATTAATGTGCTTTCGGGTGGTTATGATTACGTTATTCGAGCTGTATTTTTTATCGCTCGCGCTTATTTTAACTACAATTTACTTTTTATGTGTTTTATTGATATAGGGATTAATTAATGTGCTTTCGGGTGGTTATGATTACGTTTTTCAAGCTCTTTTTTTTTTATCGCTCATGCGTATTTCAACTCGCATTTACTTTAAATTTTTTTATTGATATAGGGATGAATTATCGTGCATTCGGGTGGTTATGATTACGTTTTTTCGAGCTGTATTTTTTATCGCTCGCGCTTATTTTAACTAAAATTTACTTTTTATGTGTTTTATTGATATAGGGATTAATTAATGTGCTTTCGGATGGTTATGATTACGTTTTTCGAGCTGTATTTTTTATCGCTCATGCGTATTTCAACTCGCATTTACTTTAAATGTTTTTTATTGATATAGGGATGAATTATCGTGCATTCGGGTGGTTATGATTACGTTTTTCGAGCTGTATTTTTTATCGCTCGCGCATATTTTAACTAAGGTGACATTTGACTTGGAAAAGGTGACATTTGAAATGGAAAGGGTTACATTTGACTTGGAAAAGGTTACATTTGAAATGGAAAAAGTTACATTTGACTTGGAAAAGGTTACAATTGACTTGGAAATGCTATATATTGCAATCATTTCGAGACAGAAAATGTCAGGTTTTCACAAGCCGATCGGATCCGGAGATTGGGATTCACAAAACATTAAGGAGACCTCACCTCACCAGTTAAAGGTTAAAAAGGAAAAAATAAATTTTCACCCAGTTATCCAATATCTCACAAAGACAAAGTGTTTTTTTATGGAAGAGATTTGCGAATTGGGTGGAAAAATACTGACTCAGATTATAGCATCATTTATTCCGGAAAGCCGTTGAGTTAGGTTGAAGTAGGATTAGTGGGGATGAGGCCAGTGGAGTGGGAGCCCTGCCGGCTCGTTAAACATTTCTGAGAGCGGCACAGGTATGGGAGAGCATGTTTATCTTAAGGCGGATCTCCCACACTTCAACACGGCTTTCCAATAAGGAGCTTCCCTATTCCCCCTGTAGCTACATGTACTAGGAATCGTCAGCGGCTCCTATACACAATAATAAAAGAACCTTAATGAGAAATACAGTGACAAGTGCTAAAAATAACAAAAAAAGATTATGACGAAGAAAGTAGATAAATTATTTTAGGGATATTTTCTTCTTAGCTACTAAAAAAAAATCTAATGCGGACTACACACGACTATCACTTACATCCGTTTAAAAAATCGATTAAAGCATTTTCAAATACAGTTAGAGATACAAATTAGTGAAACCATTGCAGGATTAATAAAATTAAATTTCTATAGAAACACGTGTTTTATTAAAAATCTATTTTGTTTATTTATTTAACGTCACTTTATGCTCCTATGGCTAATCGGACGATGCTACAGTGGGAGTCCTAAATTTTGCCTATCCAGGTTTTATTAGGATAGGGATCTTTAACGAGTGCCTGACATCGCACAGGCTCGGGACCACCTTTTAACGTCCCCTCCGAAGGACGGCGTAACTAAGGATTTTTTACTCCCATTAAAAAATCCTAGGACCACCTGTGGGTTTGAACCCGTGACCTTTAGCATGGGAGGCTGTTACGCTAGCCACCCAGCTACAAGTGATCCCTAAAAATCTATTATATTATTTTCTAACATAATAATAATCAGTTAGTTTTATTGACTTATCATCACTCTTTATTAACTTTTTCAAGCTTGTGTATAAAAAAATAATTGTTCTAAAAGCTTTAGCTTTCCAACGGTATATTATACATCTAAATCACTGTTCTTATGTTCAAAAACGAAACATTTCATTAAGAAATTATTTTTGAAGAATTCTCCTTTAGTTAGTGATCGAATTCGTTCAACTTATAAATTTACCTGTTTTTTTATCGATGATAACAAGATTCTATTGTTATTTTTTTAGTATCTACAAAATAAGAGAGAAGTACTTTAGAGGAAGAATTTTTAAAATATCGGCATTTAATCCCTGTCAGGCTATTTCAATCAGAATGAAATAGTCATATTAAAGCACATCAAATTTCACATCGATATATATATATATATATATATATATATATATATATATATATATATATATATATATATATATATATATATATATATATATAGTTTAATCTACATCGTTTGAGCCGTTTTTAAGAAACTCGTAAAATGGTGCAAAATGCATGGTATAAAGTTGCTGGTTAACTCACACAGACAGTTTTGTGGGACTCTGGGGACCCTAAAACGTGTATTTCCGGTGAAAACTGGAATTCGAAAATTTTCACGATCGCAATACTTTCCGTTTTCTATATATTTCATATAGTGAAAGTAAAAATTGAAATTTCTATTTATATAAAATGATAACGCGATTTTGGTTTCCGCTGACTCCTTCTGAACCACTATACGGGTTTTTCTACGGTTTTCACCATTTTAAGCCATTCTTTCATGATGATTTTTAGGAAAAATAGTTTGCAATTTAGCTTTTCTTTAAAGGAGAAAAGTAAATTGTCTGTAACAAAGTCATCAAAAAATTATTACTGAAATATAAGTATAACTTAGACGTATAATATACCGTTGGAAAACCAAAGATTTTTTAAAAGTTAATAAGCAATAAAATATATCGTGCAAGTGGATATAAAGTTGTAAGCCCATAAACTTATGAAAATATGTTATTGGTTAAGAAGTAGGAAAAAAACAAATTACCGAACAAAATATTTTGCCCTCTTATCCTTTAGTTGGTCATAAAACTCGTTCAATACATGAATATACCCGTATTTCATCAATGCTAAAATGGTTAATTTTATCATATTTTAAGTATTGAAGGTACTTTAGATAACGGTGATTAAAAATATCATCATTTACGCCCCATCAGACTATTTCAATCAGAATAAAACAAATTCAGACAAATCATAGTTTTTCGGTACAAATAAGTTATTTCATATATAAAAAAAATAAATATACTATATAACTATTATTTTAATTAGTCATGTTATAAATCGAATCATTAAGCAATGCTTTAAAGTTACTAGTTGTTTTAGTACGGCTTTAACTACATTTTTTTTAATTTATAATTTTCCTTAAGTGAAAACATCAATATTTTTTTTTCTTTTTCATTTATTATTCCTTTACATATTTTAATTTTTATACAATTTTCTTTTATAACTTTATTTTCTTAGAGCTCAAGTTCTCTCTATAAATACTGGTTTAGAAGGAATTCGCGGAAAAGCGAATCTTGGTATCATTTTATGTATCGAGAGAAGATGACAACTTACCTTTTAAGTTAACAAATTAGTAACAATTTGGTATGTATAAAAGAAAATAATATAACTTGTACCAACCACACCGCACGACGGTGACAACACTGAACTACCCTAACCTCCCCTTCTTTTTTTTTTTTTTTTTTTTTTTTATTGAGAAATATTACAGTTTGTTACATAATGAACATTAGTAATAGAGATGTAGTACACATTCATACAATATATACAGAATAATGATAATAAAGTCTAATTACATAAAATCGCAAATAAATAAATTCGAATATATACAAGAAAATAACAATTAAAAAAAACAACAACAAACAAATCAAAACAACAACCTGTAGTAGAGATAAATACAAGTTGGGAAATAAACAAAATCATACAAGCAAACTTAACTATATACAATATGTACAATCTGCTAAAGGGACCCTAGTCTCCGCTGCTCCCTCCACAAGTGGGGGGAGAAGCCGAATCCAAGAGATCCCAGCGCCTCTCACCCGGCGCTTCACTGGTGTAAGCCAGTGGAGGCCGAGCTAGGGCGGAATAGCCACAAACATACAGTACATGAGTGGAGGATCTGACCAGTGTCAGAACTCCAGAATAAAAGTTTACAAAACGTCGCGGGGCCACTGCCGTTTCAATCTTCGAGGAGGATTGTAGGGATGGGTGGAGCTGGAGAGCGATTGAGCAAGAGGATTAGGGTGATGAAGAAGGTTCTGATGGAATTTGGATGGTACCAGGTCTAAAATAAATGGAATATTAAGGTCGTGGTGTAGGGTACAGTTGGTAACGTAATAAGGAGCATTAACTATTGTTCGAAGGACTTTGGATTGGAAGGATTGGATACGTTTGATGTTAGAATGTTTAGTTGTCCCCCATAGTTCAAGTCCGTAGGCCCATATAGGTTTCAGTACTGTCTTATATATTAGTAATTTGTTGTCGACTGTAAGATGAGATTTTCTGTCCAGTAGTTTGTATAACCGGCCGAATCTGCGGTTGAGTTCTGTCCTCTTAAGTCTTGTATGTGGGTTCCACGTCAGTCTTTTGTCTAGTAAAAAGCCAAGGTACAGGACTGTGTCTGAGGAAGGAAGTGGTATGGAATTGAATTTAACTGTTGGACAGGATTTACGTCGAAGGGTGAAAGTAACGTGTGTGCATTTGCTTTCGTTCACCTTAATTCGCCAAGCCTTACACCAGTCTTCGACAAGGGAAAGGTGCCTTTGGAGATTTAGCGATGCTACTTCATATAAGCAATAAGATATGTTCATAAGTTTTAGGCTTACAAAAACCTTATATTAACTTTCATATAACATTCATATAAACTTCAAATGTTCCAGGTATTGAATGCACAACATCATGCAAGTTCCCCTCAGGTATGTACTAATAAGTATTTTCTTCAATCCTTGACTTTTGGCCATATACTTTTTTTCAGTCATATTTATAACTTTTTAATCAATTTTATAATTTTTTCAATTCATTTTATAATTTCTTGAACCTATTTTATACACTTACTTTATTGATGTTTTGCTATCAAGAAATTATTTTGTTATTATTCAATCATGTTGTTGTTTATTCATTTAACGCCACTTTATGTTTCTTCGTACCGGATGAAATGATATAACTTGTACGATAATCTACGCCGCAGCCAACATTGAACTATCGTAACCTTCTCTTTACGAGCAACATATGTTCATAAGTTTATGGGATTACAACCACCTTACGTCAACTTGAACTAAATCTTGCGCTTTCCAATGGTATGTTATAGTACATTACCACTCTTATTTTGATGACGTGGGTAATATTTATATATATAATACTTATTTTTCCCTCATAAAGAAAAGCTATATATAGCGATGTATTTTACTTTTGAACCTTCAGAAACAATACCCTGATGATAGTAAAAACCGTATAAAAATCCGCCCAGTAATTTAGAACGAGTTCGCGGAAACCTAGAATCGCGTTATCATTTTATAAGATGGCAACTTACCATTTATGTTTACGAATTAGTTACCATTTGGTATGTATATAATAAAATATTGTAACTTGTACGATACTGTAGGACGGTGACAAAACTGAACTACACTAACATCCCTCTTTAGCAATAAGATATGTTCCTAAGTTTATAGGCTTACAACTTATATTAACTTGCACGATTTATGTTATTGCTTATTAATTTTTCTGAAATCTTACGTTTTTCAACGGTATATTATACTTCTATAATACTTTTCATATGTCAGGAATAATTGTTTCATGACCTTTTTTTTAAATTCTTTTATTGGCATTTAGAACTGTACATTGTACAATAAGTAAATGAGCTATTTACAGATAATTGACTTGAAAAAGTCTTGAGAAGAATTTACCCAGCGGTAACACTTCCATGTTTATTTAATCAGCAGGTCTCGAGACCACCGGCTTTTCAGACGCCTCAGAGGATTATCAGGAATATATGTCGATGAGAGGATACGGACAAGCGGGTTTGTATGGGCGGGTAATTTGGAATGAAAGGAGGTGTATCTTCATTGGGCAATTTCTGCAACTTAGATATTCAGGTCTCTACAGACGAGTTTATTGGTAACAATGTAAGGAGCGTCGAGGATTTGTCGAAGGATTTCGAATTGTAAGGATTGGATGTGGGAGGAATTCGATGGTCTAGGACCCCAATAGCTCAATGCCATAAGTCTAAATAGTTCTGATAATGTTTGCGTAAATGTGTTTTTTGAAGTAAAGAGGTTTTGATCGTTTGTCAAGTGTTTTAATAGTCGATATCTACGAGCATTTTCTTGTAGTTTATGTGTCGTTTGTCATGATGTAAACGATGCAATAGTAGATCAATAAAAAGGATTAGAAATGAACTAAACGAGGGTAAATTCTGGATTACAAATTTAGAAAACAAGAAAGGAGTCATGGAAAGCAATAGGCAAGAGATCATAAATTCGATTTCAGATTTCTTTAAGGGATTGTACTCTTCAGATAAATACCTAACCAAAATAAAAAAGAAGAACGATGAAACAAATTATACGATATTACCAATAATGGAAAATGAAGTAGAAGCAGCTACGAAAAATTTAAAAAATAACAAATGCCCTGGAGAAGACGGAATAACGAACGAAGTTCTGAAATCCGGGGATGATAACTTAAATAAGATAATCTGTTTTGTCTTTAACGAAATTCTTAAGAAAAAAGAAATACCACATGAATGGAAAATGTCAAAGATAATTCTAATTCATAAGAAGGGTGACAGAAAAAATATCAATAACTACCGCCCCATTTCAATTTGCTCCAACCTTTGCAAGCTCTTTTCTAAAATAATAAATACTAGAATACTTAAAACAATATACGAAAGCCTTCCAAAAGATCAAGCAGGATTTAGAAAGAACATGTCAGTAATAGACCATCTGTTTACAATAAACCAGTTGATAGAGAAAGCGAACGAATATAATTTCACAATATATCTGGGATTCCTAGATTTCAAGAAAGCGTTTGATAGTATATATCACAATAATATAGGGACTGCATTGGGACGTAGAGGAATAGACAAAGGGTATGTCCAACTAATAGAAGAGATATACACTGATAACAAAGGATACATAGAAATGGAAAGGAAAGGCAATACATTTCTGATTAGGAAAGGAGTTAGGCAGGGAGACCCACTATCACCAACCATTTTCCTTTCAGAATCAGAACGAATCTTCGAAGCCCTAGATTGGGAAGATATGGGAATCTCTATCAATGGAACGAAGCTAAATTCATTGAAATTCGTGGATGACGTAGTCCTAATAGCAAGTTCGGAGGATGAACTCGTCATAATGGTTAATGAACTAAAAGAAAAGAGCTCTCTCCATGGTCTGATATTGAACCCTGAAAAGTCTCTAATAATGACCAACGGGTCTTCGGAAATAATTAAGCACCAACTCCCAGACATGAAGATTTCCAAAGAAGCCTACTATCTTGGACAAAAAATATCATTTGTAAATAGAGACGCAAAAGAAATAGAATCCAGAATAGGTAAGGCGTGGAAAAAAATTTGGAGCCTCAAGATCATATTCAAAAGCCAACTGGAAATAAAATATAAAGCACTAGCTTTTAACAGCTGCATCATCCCAGTGCTTACATATGGATGCCAGACATGGTCACTCACAAAAAATTTAGAACTGAAAATAAACGTATGTCAACGAAGAATGGAGCGGATTATGTTAGGAATCTTCCTGCGGGACAAAATTAACGCAAATAAAATAAGAAAACTAACAAATGTCGCAGACGCTATAGCTTATGCTAGAAAAATGAAGTGGGCATGGGCAGGACATCTCATGCGGAAAACAGAAGACAGTTGGGCAAAGCGAGCTGCCGAATGGATCCCTATCAATAAAAAAAGACGCAGAGGCCGACAACGCAAGCGCTGGGTCGACGAATTGAGAAAAAAGGAAGGTTCTTTGTGGATGAGACACGCACAAGACAGAGTGTTATGGAAAACTAAGTGCCAGCAACTCAAGTTTTAGGTTCGGCTAGTCTCCGCCCAAAAGACTCTAATCTCACATTCTTAGGGAAGGTCTATATGTAAATATTCATTTTTTTGTTTTGTTTTTTTATACATAATGGAGATTATTAATAACTTTGTATTTACATATAAATAAAGGCTTTTATTATTATTATTATTATCTACGAGCATTTTCTTGTAGTTTATGTGTCGTTTGTCATGATGAAGTCCAAGGTATCGCATTTGTTGTACAGTGATGAGTAGGATTTTCATTACTTGATTACAGAAAATGTATTTTTTCCTTCTAAAGAAAACCTACATTGCAATGTATTGTGCTTATAAAACTTTTGAAAAGTATGCCCTACACGATAGTCATCTAGGATTGAGTTTATTTCATTAATCAATAAAGTTGGATAGCACATTTTTTTAATTACTCAAGACAGTTTTTGTTTTCTCTTTAATATAAAGCGGAGGTGCGGTAGGATAAAGCGACAATTAAGCAAAAAGGCTACGAGGAGAGCTACTAGGTTATGAAAATGGCGCGTATAATGATCCCTCTCAAAGAAGAAATTGTTGGGGCACTATTCTCTCCCCACCATAAGGAACAGTCCTCAGAAGGGTTAACTTCCTTTAACAACTACAAATTGTGGCCCTTAACCCCGTAATAACTGTGTTTAAACACCACTCTCACCCTTTGTTAAGTCCTTTGTTTTAGAACTTAGCCTTTTCGATCTCTAATTGCCTCATAGCTCGATATCATTAATTAGCAGGAGGCGAATCATTTATTGTATGCATTCAACGTTGAACGGTTTTGAGTCCACATAGTATCTTGCTTGATGCTTTATTTTATTTCCGCATGATGTTTCATTTTATTTTACTCTATTATATCTACTGAATACAAGGTCTAGAGCAACATCGCGAAAATATATTGGGTTGTTTCACATGAAATGTCCGTTTTTATAGTTTCTGAAATACATAAAGGATTTTGCAGGTCTCTTTTATTTTCTTACGAATGTTTACATACTTAAAGTAAACAGTTACTAATCCTTTACCTTTTTATTATAAACATTAGCTTCCCAATCCATTACCCACTTTTTAGTATACCTCCAAATATGGACATGGAAACACGCGATTTTCGAGTAATATTTTTGTACAAGTTTGAACTCGGCCATTCAGCAGCTGAGGCCGCCAGAAATATTTGCAAGGCGTTTGGGGAAGGGAGTGTTAATGAACGGACCATTCGCCGTTGTTTTACTAAGTTCTCAGCTGGGGATACCGAATTGGAAAACTTGCCCCGAGGAAGACCTCCGTCCGTAATAGACAACGATGTCCTCAAACATACAGTAGAAGGAAAACCCTACCAAACAGTTAAAGGACTCTCAGCACAACTAAATGCAAGTGCATCTACCGTTTCCAGACATTTAAAGTGTATTGGGAAAGTAAAAAAGCTCGATACATGGGTACTTCATGATCTCACTGAGCGGCAGCAAGACCCCATGTTTCAAAACATACCGTCCACAAATTGAAAAAAACTGGGCTACGAAGTTCTTTCGCACCCACCATATTCTCCCGACTTATCTCCAACAAATTACCACCTGTTCAGGAATTTAGACAAGTTCGTCAAAGGAAAACTATTTGAAAATGATGATCAAGTGAAAAGTGCGTTTTCAGATTTTGTTTCACTTCAAAGCTCAGAGTTTTTCAGTTCGGGGATAAAAAAGTTGATGTCACGTTGGGAAAAATGTGTAGAAAAAGAAGGTAAATACTTCGAATAAAATTATCTTGTTTTCATATCGTATTTTTAATAAAAATCCTTTACCTTGAAAACGGACATTTCATGTGACACAACCCAATAAATCTAGTGCGGGCAACACAAAACTTTCACTTACCTCGACTTTTAAAATCAACTTAAAACCTATTAAATATACTTTAAATTGAAAAATATTTGACGTTGTTAATTAAACGTGTATTAATTTTCGTTGGAAACATATGATTTAGATTAAATAATATAACTATACTAAATTGTTAATCAGTCATAAGCTTCTTCCCGATTCGTCACTTTATATTGCCTATTACGACTCTTTGTAACAGATAATATTTTTTCTAAAGTCTTTCTCTTTCCAACGGTATATTATACGTCTATATTACTGTTCTTATTATCAATAAACCAAAAATTACGTTAAAAAAGTAGCTCTTTCATCCTTTAGTCGGCCATAAAATTCGTCCAACTTGTATATTTAGACGTCCTTTATCAATGTCATTAGGATGATATGGTTAATCTTTTGGAATGTAAAAAAGTAAAGGTAGTTTAGTGAAAGAAAATTTAAAATATCGGCATTTAAGCCCTGTCAGACTATTTTAATCAGAATGAAACCTACATAATATTAAAGCCCATTAAATTTTACATCGATATAGCGAGCTTGATCAAAATCGTTTGAGCTGCTGTTGAGAAAATCGTAAAAAGGTAAAAAATGCGTGGTATAAAGTGGCTCTTCTGGTTAAGTTATTTTGATGAAAAAGTTTCCACATCTCGGGCGTATAGTTGTCTTAACTATGAAATTTTAGTTCAGACTTATCGTTTTTGCGCTAGACATACCACACACTCACACAAGGACACACAGACCTTTTGTCGGGACTTAGTCATTTTAACTCAGAAGACCCTAAAACGTGTATTTCGTCGAAAACTGGAATTGGAAAATTTTCACGTTCGCAATATATACTTCATATATTGGTAAGTACGAGTGAAAATCATTTTAATAACGCTGATTTCTTTTTACATATTAAAGCTCGCACTTTTTTTTTTGAATTACGTTGATAAAAATATACTTAGTAAAGGAAAGTGATCACAATCGTGAATAATTTCTCTCTGGAATTACTCGTTTTACCGTCCAATGAGTTCACATGACCAGGACCCGTAAATAAATCTGTGAATTTTTTTGGTACGATAAGTAGTAGAATAGAATAGAATTTTTTGTTTTTGTTTTTGGGGTTCTCCATATTAATATAGCCTAGCTTGCCTATAAATTACAATATGATGGTTTTAGCACTTTATAACATATAAAAAAAAATTAATAGTTAAAATTTACTAAAACATTCTGGTTTTCAAAAATAAATTACAGTTTAAAGGATAAAAAATGACTAGTGCTATAAGAGATACTATAAATAACAAAATTATAATTCGAAGATAAACTAAAAATAAAAATGATTATAAAATAGGCTAGAATAAACAATTTAGCACTTTTTGAACTCCCATCATGTAATAGTACAGTTTATGTAAGTTATCTATACTATCGATATTCAATATAGCTTGGATACTTTGGTTGTCAGAAGATTCTAAGATGAAATGTTGAAGAAATTGTTGTATATTTGCATTGTGTGCTGGGCAGTGAAGAAGAATGTGATGTAGAATATTGTAGATAAATCGAATGCATAACATACAGCTTTCTTGTAACGAAAAATATGAGCTTTTCCTATAGATTCTGATATGTTCTGGATTTGCAACTCTTAATTGGCTGACAAATTTCAATTTCTTTATATGTACTTTGAATGTAAGGTACGTTTCAGGGTCGGGAGCATTGCAACTGCATAGTATTCTATATAAAGGTTAGTTAGTTGAATTTAGAGTTCTTTGTATGTCGGCTGAGAGACAATGAGTTTTGTGATTTTTCCGGTCTTTGTATCGAAGAAGTTTTTATGGTGAAGAGAATGTTCTGCCCAAGGCATTTAGCTCGTCTACTGCTCTAAATTGGGACAACCGATTGATTTTTATGTCAGGATTATCCATGCCTAATGATTTCAGCCTGTTGAAGCAAAATTTTGGAAGTCGATTCTTACTGACATGAACTCGAGCTTGGTCTATGATTTGTCATATTTTTTATTACTTTTATGGCTAATGGTTCTCTTCCTGTTTCGAGAGAGGACTATATACTTTGGTGCATTCCTAGGCTACCCAAATAAGTGCTTTAAAAATTTAAGTTGTGTTAAGAATTGGGAAATACTAATTTAGTTTTGTTATGTATATATATCGTTAATATTAAGTTCAGACGCAAGGCGTAGTAAATTAGTTTGCAAAGATTGGTTGGAAATGATTTTTTATTCGATAACCACTAATAACGTTTATATAACGTTAAAACCAAACAAACTAAAAAAATATAAGGAATTCGGCGACTCATAGTTAACGTTCGGGTTGAGGCTGCGAGCGAGTGTGCTATCGCCCCTCTCCCCAACAAGTTGTATTAACTGTAAGTTTTATAAAACTTAAATTTCATATTTCAGAAGCTTATATGCCTGAAATGTAGCAGCAACGTTTTCAACAAAATCGGAAACCAGAAGAGCCACTTAATACCATGCGTATTTACGATTTACTTAAAAACTGTATAAAGATTTTAATTAAACTCTCCATATCGAATTAAAATTGACTTGGGTCTCATATCATATAAGTTTCATTCTATTTAAAATTTCTGAAGTGCTTAAATGCTCATATTTTAAATTATCTTCCTCTGAAATAGCTTTATTTTTTTAAATTCGAAAAAAATAAACCTAAATGACTTGTTAGCATTGATATAAGACGAATAAATATACAAATTGAACTGATTTGATATCCAACTGATGGTGAAAAAGAGAAAATGGTAAATTATTCTTTCGTTATTGGAACCTAAGCTTAAGATTTTAGAAAAAATATTATCTTGTATTGTAGTTGTTTAAGCTAGTTGTCTAAAATAAATCCTTAAGAAAACATTTTAGGTATAAAACAAAAGACGCTGAAGAAAGCGGGAAACGCGTTGTTAAAAGTTGCGAAGTCACTTAGCTAGCAGGTTCTTTTAAAAAAAAACTATAAGGTTAAATTTTACCAAACTATTATTCTTCCGTAGGTTTCTATACGGATATGAAACATGCCGCTTATTTTGAAGAATGAGGTACTGCGTAAAATATTGTGTCGAGGTATGGTTGTTATAATTGACAAGTAAGAGTATCAGAAGGCCTCGACAATTGCGTATTCATGCAAGGAAGAGAGTTTAATGGAGAAGACATGTAATGAATTAGCAGAGAGGACTGGTTAGGATGGGTTACACTCTGTGTGGTAGTAGCACGCCAGTAGTGTGGGTTAAGAATGATTTCGCCCTGCATAGTAGTAGCACGACAGTAGCGTGGACAAGGAGAAAATTCACCCTGCGTGGTAGTTGCACGACAGTAGCGTGGATAAGGAGAGAATTCACCCTGCGTGGTAGTTGCACGACAGTAGCGTGGATAAGGAGAGAATTTACCCTGCGTGGTAGTAGCACGACAGTAGCGTGGGTAAGGAGAGAATTCGCCCTGCGTGGTAGTAGCACGACAGTAGCGTGGATAATGAGAGAATTCACCCTGCGTGGTAGTTGCACGACAGTAGCGTGGATAAGGAGAGAATTCACCCTGCGTGGTAGTGCCGACAATAGCGGGATTTATAAGGAAGAGAGAATCGCGCAGCATGTAGTAGCACGAGAGTAGCGTGGATAAGGATGAGAATTACCTCTGGTGGTAGTTGCACGACAGTAGGTGGATAAGGAGAAATTTCACCCTGCGTGGTAGTTGCACGACAGTAGCGTTGATAAGGAGAGAATTCACCCTGTGTGGTAGTGCACGACAGTAGCGTGGATAAGGAGAGAATTCACCCTGCGTGGTAGTAGCACGACAGTAGCGAAGGTACAAGCGGGAAGTGAAATAAAGATAGACCACATTGTGTTACAAAGGCAGAGTATATCTGACCTAGAGAGATCAGGTATTCGGTGATCTGAGAGCTGAGCCAGCTCTTGGGATGTTAGTCATCCATGTCGATAATTGACAGTGAGAGCTTTGCTAGCCGACTAGGTTCTTGGCCCTAGGTCAAATTACCTTGAGTGGCTTTATTATTCTTATACAACAGTTATATAGATATAAATATTTACAGTGACATTAATTATTAACAATATACAATATTATTGGATATACGTCTTCTTATATTTGGCCGGTAAGCATAGGGACGCCGCTAGCGCTATCTCGAGCGAGCGGTGAGACCGAGCCACAGGTTCACTGGGAAATTCAATAGGTTGCACCATGCAGGATTGCGGTTGTTTTTACCATGACAGTATAATTCAGTCGATAGCATCACGGAGACTCAAATGGACGTGTAAAATTGTTGGGCTACGTGCTAAGCGAATTCTAAAAAAAGTTGGTAAGCGTTGAACCGACTGGTAGATGTCGGAGAGGTAAACCAAAGTGTCGCCCTAAGGATTGTATTAAGTCTGATCTCAGGGACTTGGGCTTGAGCGGTGATCATTGGGTGGTATCGGCATCGCACTTTCGGGTTTGATCAAGCCTATTAAAATTAGAAGATAGTAGATATTGATGAAAAGCGGATAAAATAAATGATTGATGTAAATAATAATTTCTATTGTTTAATTATTTTATTTTAAATACATTTTTCCATTAAAACTTAATGGATTATTTTATTCTTCTTCTTTTCTAACTTTATTTTATAGTTCTTCAATTGATTTGACAACGGTGGAAGGTGAAAGTAATGTGTTGCGCTCTGAGACTCGTATACATATTACATATTCCTTCCAGGAATAACTGGTAAAAGGTTTTGATGTTTAGTGCGTCCGGTACGGTATAGAGGAGGAGTAGAAGTGGAGAAAACTGATTAGTTAAACATTTTCAGGAATATATCTTACTTTATCAATTAGTTTTTATTGATTCTCTGTTTTTTTCCCCCCTAATAAATTCTTGCGAAAACATTTTAGGGATAAAATGTTAGGGTTCTCCACTTTATGTGAAAATGCTCCTAGCACCATGATTTTTTTTTTGTGTAACATCGCGATTGAATTTGAATTATTAATAAAAAGTGAGATATCAAATTGATTTTTTATTGGTTGTATTATCAGTTTCAATTTCTGTATTTGTGCAGTACTATTCCGATGCCTTAATTGCTGCCTGTCACTTTCCCATGCCAGACTAAATCTCCCTTCTTAGACTTCCATTACACCAGCCAGTGAAGTCATCCTTGGTTCCCTTTTTTTATTTTTTTCTAGAATCTGGCTGGTATAATTTAGTCTTTGGTCATCTATCTTCCACCCTAATTGAGTGACCAAACATTATATATATATATATATATAATATATATATATATATATATATATATATATATATATATATAATCATGTGACACGCAAAAAAGTTTTATATTTTGTTATAATTTCTCTCAGGTTAATTAGCCCCACCTCTCAAAATAATGAATCCTTCAACAGATTTCCATGAAGTTGTTTTAGTTTTTTATTATTATAAGCGTAATCCTCCGTATCTATAAAAATTTGAAAAAAATTAAGTAGATTGTGAAACAAAATATGTTCTTTTTAAATTAATTTTATAAAGAAATCTCCTATGAAGTGAGAGATCAGAAATTAAACAATTTCTTCCACTATCGGGGTGTGGAAAATACACATTATACTTTTAAAATTTATATTTTAATCCTTTTTAATAGATGAAAATAAAATTTCGATGAATAAAAAGAAAAAAAAATTGTCTCCCTTATCTGTTCTTAATCCTTTGGGTGGTTCGGCTTAAAGAATTCAGATCACCTCCATCATCGCCTCTCGCACGGCTGGTTCAATATATATAATCAACTCCTCTCGAAATTTCGTTTTGTTAATATGATAGCAAAATTTATAAAATTGTTGTTTTGCGAATTTAATGCGGTATTTGTTTAAATAATAAATTGACTTAATTCAAATAAACAGTATAATAATAAAATTATACATATTGTCCGGTTCAATTTAACTTTTGTTAATCTCTTAAAGATATAATATATTTGGCGTGCTTATTGAATTTTATTGTTTATTGGTCTATACAGCTGATATTCCAAACCATCCTAACACATCCATTTCTACCTATGCCGATACTTGCGTGTTATCAGTTAATAACGATCCTACAATCGCCTCTCAAATTCTCCCATCACACATCAGAGACCTTGAGGTATGGTCTGATTGAAAAGAATTGAAGAATTTAAATCAATTCTAATAAATCCCAACAAATTATCTTTACCATTCGTCGAAAACCTCTGACATCCTAAATTAAATTCCATTTAATTAATTCTTTAATGGTTTCACGCATTTTTATCTCTTACTGTACTTGAAAATTCTTTAATCGATTTTAAAAACGGAGGTAAGTGAAAGTCGTGTGTTGCCCGCACCAGATTTTTTGTTTTTGTTTCAAACTCTGTATAAATACATATAAAGTTAAGTTACTTCTTCTCCCTCTGCACACTACACATTTCTAGGCCAGGGCTTCCTGGATCAGCCTCTGCCAGTCCTTCAGATCCTGTGCAGCAACCGTTCAATTCTGAACGTCAACAAGGCCCTTAATATTTTGAGGCACTCTGTCCTTCTAGGGATGTTTGGCCTCTTCTCTTGTCCCATGCCCTACTTCTTTTATAGTATTCATCGGTATGTCCGTACAGCTCACACGAGCAACATGACCAGCCCATCTTAACCTTCCCACTCGGATAAAATAGGCAACATTCGTTCCTTTTAACATTTTATATAGCTATTGGGTCGATCTATGTCTTCCTGCCTGGCCTACGAAGACTCGTATTTGTCAATGTATCTCAAAATTTTTCTTTCATGAATCAAGAGAGCCGAATGATTTGATTTGGATATAGTCCAAGTCTCTTAAGCATATAACATCCAATTAATATATAATCCATCTTAAAAGACTTTTTAGAAACTGAGAAGACTTAGTAAAGTGAAACGTTAATAGATTCTATTTAAAAAATTACCTCTACGGGCAATTCTTTTTTTTTTTATTCTCTTTGTAGTAGTCCTGTTCTGTTCCATATTGATCGGGATATTGGAATAATAAAAATACTTACAGAATTCCTAGAATCTCTTCTATTATTAACTTCAATTGAATAAAATTCTTCTTCTGGAATTTGCTAATAAATGTTGTTGGAAATCGCTGGACTTGGGCTGTATATGTTCCATTTCTTTCCAATGGATTATTTGTTATTTATTTCGCAGTGGTACAGTGAAACACATATAGGCTCGTCCAATCAGGTTAGGTTTCAGCTGCGACATATCATTTTTTATACCAATTAAAAACTCCAATTAAAAAGCAATGACACCGATATTGTATTGATTCTCTAATTAATTATTTTTGCTGATATTTTAGAACGCTGTGTTTTATATAATTCATTTTTGGACGGCTTTACTTTATAAAATATACATACAATATTTGACTACAATAATTGGACTACAAAATAATACAAAAAAAAAAAAAAACTGTTATGGTAATGAATTAGGTGGTTCCCCATCCTTACTTGGGGATCAGTGCCAGATTTCGGGGGTTAGACATTTATTTTTTACGTGGAGAAATCTGATTTGAAATTGGGAATTAGAAATGCAAGCTTATTATATTTCAGTAACTCCTTGACCTGTCACCAGCCACAAATATACTACAAGAGGACTCAAATCGAATAAGTCACTTGGTTGAAGTAAATAGGTTAAAACTATTTGTTGAAAATATAAAAGCAATTGCCCAAGGATCCCATTTCCTCCTGAAAACTGTTTCACAGACCCCGACCCTTTTCCTAAATAGTAATCCTTAAGCGTTTTAGAGCGCGGTTACAGCCAAAATCCCCAAGTACTGAATTGTGTGCCGGAAAAGAAAAGGGGATGAACTATATCAAAGCTTTTCCCAGATAAGGGGCCCTGGTAAATGAATCTTGCAGTGGCGCGACAGGCCGTGTAGGCCCTGAGCCTCGTGGTGTAATCTCCTGGAAGATTACACTCACGTTTCTCAATGTATGTTGTAGTTTAGGGTCATCACTTCCTACCCCTAATTTTGTGAGTGGCCACCATTTGGCTGACGGATCTCACATACCCAGGGGAGAAGCTGTGAGTGAATCTCCAATTAATTATATCCTTATAAAAGCCCCGCCGGGACTGGGATTCGAACTCTTAACCTAGCATGAGAGACTAACGCGCTAGCCACTAAGCCAGAAAATAAATTGTGCTGTAAACAAAACATTAAAAATAGCATGAAGGAAATTAAATTAATTTAAGATAAAAATAGCTTACAAATTAATTAAAATAAATACAAAATTTATTGAAATTAAAATAGTCACTAAAATGTTCGAAAAGATATTTAAATAAAAAAACTTCTACAATAAAGTAAAAATTCAAAATAAATAGTTTTACTATTGATAAATTAAACCATTAAAAAAAAACAAAAAACTATTTGTCCATAAATAAAATGCTTGGCGCGTTAAGTGACAATGGCGGTCGAAAAGAAAATATTGACTGTTCTGTTACAATTAGTGATGGCGTTATATTCCCTCGTATTATACGGGCCATCGGCGGCAGCTTCTTCAGCAGGAGATGTGTGCTTCTTGGAGTCTTAAGACCAACAGGATTAGAGACGGAATGCAGAGACACACCATAAAGATAACGAAATCCTTTAGTCGAAAACTCTATGGTAACTTTTACTTATCTTACGTACAATTACGTTTATAGACTATCAATAAATAAAAAGGAAGCAGAAGGGAATTCTACCTGACCAAGGTTTATGAAGTAAAAAATAGATTTAATTGAATTTAAAATAAAAACGTCAAATAAAACAAAATGATTTATCATGATATCCTCAACTTTCCGTCCTCCTAAAATCATTCTGATTTTATTAGTATTTATATATTTGTGGCTCTTGCTAGGAGAGTTCCGTCTTGTATTCTGTTTTATGTAGAAGGGACGAGCGAAATCCACTCCGACGAAAATAAATAGGTGCTTTTAGGAAACGAAAGTGTTGGTAAATCTTCCATGAAGGTTCTAGTTGGCTAAGTATCATTGTACAGATTTGGAAATACATTTTTTACCATAGACTTTAATCCAAAGACATATTATATTCTCATTAAGTAATCCTGTAGAGCCTTAGTTCCAAGATGAAAGAACTAAGATAAATATATTTGATGATCATTGTAGTGAGCTGGGAGTCGTGAGGAAGAATAATAGGATGTTTGGTGTCATCTCGAATCAATGAGTTCGATAAGCGACCGTCCCCATGGTGGGGAATACCATGTGAGGAGGGTGTCAACGCCAATTTTATCTGTCTTATGTCTTGATATTTCTGATTAAATGCCCAATACTGATCTAGTAAGGATGGCTGCCTGTCAAAGTTTAATTCGAGGTTTTGAAATATTTTAACAGCTAGGATAAGTGTTGGCAGAAATAGCAATTGTATTGCTAATCGGTAATGCAACGATGTATCTACCCTCAGGTGTGCGATTCACCGAAGATACAAAATGTTCCTCACTCTTCACATCAACCCTGTAATGTTGAATCTGAGATTTGGTCATCTTCAACGGATACACAAAGATTATAAATGCATTATCTCTGTTGTGTAGGGACTCCTATAACTACATGGCCGAAGATAGTAGGCAATGCACCAAAATTTTCGCTTACTTTGGCTGGGTCAGTTGTCAGTATCCGTAGAAAAATATCCGATCCGATAAGAAATTCCACTGGCCGTGATTTTTGAAATCGATCATCTACTAATCGAAGATCCTTGAATTGATTTTTTAAGCTTGGGTTTAGGCTGACTTCAGGTAAATTGGATGTTAAAGACGTAGTGACTATAGCCTTTGTCTCGATCTTATTTTGCTTATTATTCGATGGGGCTAAAGTATACTGAACGGTTCCTTTAGTCGGTGGTAAACGAGTGTTTCATATTTCGTCTAGAAGGCGTATAAGAGAGTCCTGGACAGTTAGCACAGGTTTCAGTAACTATAGAAAATTGAGACCCTAAATCTATAACAGTTCGTACGAAATACAGGTTTCCCTTCCAATTCAGTACGTTTAACATAGCTGTCCCAAGTAGAATGTTATGATTAGCAGTGGTGTTAGATCCGATAACTACAGGATCAGGCTTTGCCGAATCTGTGGTCATTAGTATATCCGAGTGGTCCTGCCTGAACATTTTTTCATGATTAATAAACTAATTTCACCTTTAACTAAAGAGAGAAATGCTTTAGTTTATCAAAATTACAATAAAACAAAACAGTGCTGCCCAGCTGTATTGAGTTGCTATCATACACAGCGTACTTATCAATCTTGATGACATGTGATATTGACCTGAAAAGTTTTAAATTTACAATACAATTACTTTCTTTATCAACAGATTTCTATGTTATATCTTATAATATGTAATATAGTCTATAATCCCAAGCAAAATCCAAGCATAAAAAAAAAAACACAAAAAAAAAGAAACAGATTTGAAAATGCACACCTAAAGGACCAACAGTATCAAAGAATCAATGACAAAATTTAAGCAAAAAGATAAGGCGAATAAAGAAAAACATAAATATATATGTCTTATAAGGAAAAATCTTAACCCAACTAATATCCATAGAGGTGATGATGAATAATCCCCAGAGAGTCCAGTATTATATTCTCGGCCATCATGGACAATTCAATTACCAACACCGAGTTCTTCTAGAAGGCTCCTTGTTCTACTGATCCAAACCAGAGGCCTCTCACGGTAAACTCTCTCTCTCCGAAGGTCTCGCGGAACTTCTCTTTTAGGAAAGGGATACACTTATTGTTGATCTCTCTCTTTTCCCTATCCACTTCATCTGCCTGATCGAGGTCGTTTGTTTCATACCTGACGGTGGGGTTGAGGATAAATGATTCTCAGAAGAGAATGATGGCATTCCTTGCAATGATACTAGTGAAAGTTTGAAGGACACTTAATATTGTTATGACCTGCTTAAATATAATTCTTACAAAGCTTATTCGCTCTCACAAATTCTCTCCTTTGATTATTAGTCATATCCTTGCAGCCATAACAGCGAAACAGAAGATGATTTTCCTTACAATTCGGACAAAAATACCGAGTCGCTGATTTTGTGGTATTTCCCTCTTATCTTCCGTCCCTTTAAAAGGTAGGTAAGACTTTCTATTGAGACAATAATTAGATTATGACAATATTAATATCTTACATCGCTCCTGAACAAATTCAATAAACGAATAATAGGTAGGGAATTCCTTACTCTGTGATTTTCTTCAAACATTCGGCCATTTTCGGGATCAAGACAATCCAAGGTGAGTTGTAGCTTTAAATAATCTGCCTCATTTTCTATGTATAGAGATTCTAGATCTGAAAAACTATTAGCAACGATCTTGAAGAAAGCTCATAAGTAGGAAGGATTTGAACTTTGTTGATTCAAGGCCTTTAACTGACGAATATTATGAAGATAGTATTCTTTTATTGTTATAACTATCAGTAAGTACCTTCCAGGCATGATTATAATTGGCAGCAGTCACTGGAGAAGTGGAAGAGGAACTCTCACTAATGGTGAAATTTTTCAATTGGAGATAAAGAGCTTTCGTCATGAATTATTTGTACAAAAACGTCCCTGTAACGAGTCCATTCCATTACATCGCCACCGAAAACGGGTTTATTCATATTTGGGAGTCTATATCGCATCATGGATGAAGTAGACAGTCTGAGGAAAGGTAAGATTAGGGTCAAGTGATGCTGAACTCTCACCAGGCTGAGGATTAGTAGTTAATTTAGGTATCGGATTCATTATACCTTCGTAAATGGAGTTACATTCATATGATCGCACAGCCCTAGAATATTTCTCGTCTGTTGGGAAATCCTGTTCTATTTCTATAATGCTATTGAGCTCAAACAGCTTATCAGATGTACAGGTATAATCCTTATGTAGACCCTCAGAAGCCCGAAATCTTCCACGAACGCTGGAAAGTTATTGACGTCATCTTCTGTAGCTCTGGCAACATCTCGGGGTGATTTTATCTCCTTAAGGATGGTATTATCAAGGCGGTTAATTAGAAATTTGGATTGCCTGTCAAATGGAATGGGCTTCGCAGTCGTATTGGATGACAATTGATGAGCAATAATCAATAGAAATCATAAACACAGAAATATTTCCCAAAAAGGCAATAATGTCAAAGAAAAAAACATGAATACAATCAATAAATTAAATATCTGGCCAGGAGAGCTATTGAAGCGTGTTAGGAAGCGGTTAGAACCAAAATGTCCAAGCACTGAATTGTAAAATAAAAGGATGTACTATACCAAAGCTGTTTTCAGATAATGCACCCCAGTTAATGAATCTGGGTAGATAGAATCATTAGTATTTGAATAGTATTTTACAAAAGCGCTAGGAGTATGTGCTTCTTGGTGTCAAATTAAAAATTAGCAGTTTAAAAAAAATATGGTGCGGGCACACGGGGAAACACACGACTTTCACTTACCTCCATTTTTAAAATCAATTAAAGAATTTTCAAATACAGTTAGATATAAAAAATACGTGAAACTATTAAAGAATTAATTAAATTGAATTTCTATAGAAACATGTGTTTTATTAAAAAATATATTATATTATTATCTAAAATAATCAGTGAGTTTTGTGTTCATTTCATCACTCTCTATTAACTTTTAAAAGTTTGTGTATGAGATTATATTTTTTCTAAAATCTTTAGCTTTCCAACGGTATATCATACATGTGTATTAGTGTTCTTACGTTCAAAAACGAAAAATTGCATTAAAAAAATATTTTTTCTGTTTTCTCCTTTAGTTGGGTATCGAACTCATTCAATTTATATATTTACCTGTTTTTTTATTAGTGGTAACAAAATAGTATAGTTATTTTTTAAAAATCAACAAAATTAAAGGTACTTTAGAGAAAGAAAATTTAAACTATAGGCATTTAAGCCCTGTCAGACCATTTTAATGAGAATGAAACCTACATGATATTAAAGCCCATTAAATTTTACATCGATATAGGGAGTTTAATCAAAAT
This sequence comes from Piezodorus guildinii, assembly GCA_023052935.1. Lineage (NCBI taxonomy): Eukaryota > Metazoa > Arthropoda > Insecta > Hemiptera > Pentatomidae > Piezodorus > Piezodorus guildinii. The sequence continues at coordinate 160,752,086 of CM041293.1, read as the reverse complement.
CGTCAAAACCATTTTCGAGAAAATCGAAAAAGGCTGCAAAATGCTTAGTATAAAGTGGATCTTGCGGTAAGCTCATTTTGATGAAAAAGGTTTTGTAACGTTTTGGGCGTATATTTGTCTCAAATATGAAATTTCAGTTTCATAGGACTTACCGCTTTCGCCCGGGAGTTACCACACACACACAGACCTTTTTGCGGGACTTGGTTATTTGGACTCAGGGGACCCTAAAATGTGTATTTCCGTTGAAAACTGGAATTCGAAAATTTTAACGATCGCAATACTTTCCCTTACTATATATAGTAAGTGAAAGTAAAATTAACTGTTTAAAAAAAAAAGAATTAAATTACAATGCCTTTGAATGTTTGTAAAATAATATATGATTTAATCTTATATCTTTTAAAAGATAATCTTTCGAATAATATTTGCTGCTGAATGCACCATGAAAATGAAAATGAAATAAATAAATAAACGTATCTGTCAGCTCTATCTGTTGATTTTCCCGGAAACTAGTATCTAATTGGGATTTTTCGGGAATTGACAGGAAATGACTGAATAGACGGGATTTAAATGTAGAAAGAGTTAGGGAGTCACGGATATTGAAAGGAATAGAGTTCCAGAGGGATGCGGATCTGATTAAGAATGATCTATCGAAGGCTGTGGATCGATGGGACGTTACATACAGATCATAAGGCCGCGAGCGGGTGTTACAGGAACGAACGGAGGATTTGAATTGAAGGAGATCCAAGATGTAAAACGAATACCCGGATTGGTTAACATGGTGAGGAAGGATGTTAGGAAGTACTTACGGTGGTAGGAAGGGTAAAGCCACTTCAACTATTCGTAAAATCGGGTGATAGAGGTGTCCCTGGATATCCCGAAGTGATTGGGGAAATATTGAAGAGCTAACCAAGAGCTTACGGGATTCAATTGGAAGAAGAGGACGTAGGTAATTCAGAAATATTACATAGGTATATTACGTACGATTTCATTTATAAACCACCAATAACTATCATCGAACGAAACAAAAGGATATTTGAGGTATATAAATATTACCGAGATATATAAAATAAAAACATTAATTAATCAAAATAATTTATCTAGTAACGATAAGTTCTTTTATGATTTTCCTATCATATGTCAACTTATATTTTTAGCGTTTAAAATGCATTACGAATTTTAACCTCTTGCACTTCGATGTCTTATGATCAAACGACTGATAATAATGAGTTCTTAACGTGTAACACATAAGCAATAGTTTTTGAATCGTATAATTTGTTTAGTAATTTTGAAATATTCATTTTTCTATTTTTAAGTTTGAAATAAAATTCTTTTAAACTTTTTATAGGGTGTCAGCAATTGGTTCCTCACACTGTCAGTAATTGGCGTATGGTTGTCAGTAAAAGGAGGAAATACATGCATTAGAATTTTACGCAGAAAAATGGATTAATTCATCATTTTTATATAATTCAATGAGCAAATAAATGTTGGCTAAACAGAAATATTTTGAATGGCAAGAATCAGTCTATAAATACGTGAGAAATTTTTGTAAATCTTAAAGTGTTAGTAATCGGTGCAGTTCTAAGTCACAGAATATATCAAATTAAAATCACAGCTACTGAGATTATTATATGAAATCACATACCATGTTCAGTCTGTGATAGGACCACCTGTCATTAGGCAGTGTGTCAATTCATAGGCAATCTTTATTAATAAATAAATATTACGAAAAAGATACAAGCAAACTGTATTGATTTCCTATACACACAGCATAATTTACAAATGGCTCGAAAATATATTAAACTTATCATGAATAGAATAATTTCAGTATCACCTTTACTACTCAATAAGAACATTTATTTTAAAATGTATTCCCTTCTACTTAACGCATTCTGTAAGAATGTTTATATCTCTATATTTAAATATGTTTTTTTTTAATCTCTGAATAAAAAATAAATAAATATAACGTAAAAAATGAAGGAATATCCGTAGAAGGAATATAAATTCTTCATACAATGTTTTATTTTTTCCTTTTTTGAATTTCTTTTGCGCTCCTGTGAAGAATCTTTTTTAATCAAAGAACGAAGTAGGTTATTTGATTCCAACGTCAAATATCTTGCCTCCTTTCTTTCTTTTTTTCTCCCTCTCGGAGTTCTTTATCAAAAGTTACCTTGACCTACCTCAACCCGAAGCCCGTAACTTTTCCACTTAGCCTTGCCAAACTGGAGAACAGTTCTGTACTTTTAATCACCGTTTTACATATTGGCCATGTGTTTCCTCCACTAAACTGATTTATTGTTTATGCTTGTGGTACGATTGGGATCACATAATTTACTTATAATACAGTTATATTGTTTTTCATATTGCAAGCTTATAAATCGTTATGTTTTATAATAAGACGTAAGGTACAAGGCATAACTACTATTTTTTACTTTTTTTTTAGATCATATACTATCATAGGTTAAATTTGTTCATTAATACAAAAATGAACTTTATAGATGATAAATAAATTAAAAATAATAACAATTGTAAGCAAGTTTCATAAAAAATCTTCAAAATTAAAAATAATACAGAAACTGAATAGATACACATACCTACTTATGCCAATATGGACTTACGCTTCACAGATGATTCGTTCAGCAAAAAATACTCAGATACAAAAACTGAAATCATTTCAATCCAAAATTTTAAGACTCATATCGTATATGCGGACATACAACAACCGACAGTTGACCAACATATACGAACACTCTTTTTTCATTTTTTTTTGTTTTCACAGTAAACTTAACGGACACGACAATAGAATGAATAACGACATTTCAAAAGATGAAATGCCCGTCAGAATAGGTCTAAAGAGAAGCTAGATGACAAACTTCCTCCGGTAAATTAAAGCCTAGGAAGAGGTGCTGCTGGTCACTTTCCTTCTCCATGCCTGATTTCAATTTGTACTAGGCATTTGCTGATTGTCAGATAGCTTCTGACTGGCGTGAATATGTGAAGAGGAAAAAAAAAGTTTTATAAAAAAATCCTAAAAATTAGGCACTTGAGCCGTGTTATACTGTTTAAATAATTTAGATCTATTCGATATGAATTACTATAATATCATACATGTATTAGACAATTAAAACTGTTGTTATAATATTAATAATGTTATTTTTATCACGAGCTTAATGAAAATCGAAAATTTACCTGTTTTCGAGAAATATGTAAAATGTAAACTGCTGCTGCAACAAAAAATAAATTGAAAATCTATGTGAAATATGTCCAAGGGATTGATATAGTATGCTGTTATTTAAGCAACCTGGTGTATCTGAGCAGCATTGCCAAATAAATAAAGCACTTATCTCTCTAGATCATATTCTTTTATAGCTTATATTTGTTCATTTATATAAAAACTAACTTTATTTATAATAATTGAATTAAAATTAATAATAATTTTGATAAAGAAATCTTGATAATTAGGCACTTGAGCCGTGTTATACTATTTAAATGAGGTTAATATGTATTCTCGGTATGGTTGCTATAAAATCATGCATAAATCAGATAATTAAAAATGCTGTTATGATATTAATAACGTTATTTTTATCACGAGCCTAATAAAAATCGAAAATTTACATTATTTCGAGAAATGGGTAAAAAGTGAACTGCTGCTGCAACTCCCCCTTATTCCATACATATTAATATTTCATATATAATATTCTTGATATTCATTACCATATATGAATTAATTTAGTTTAAAGATATACCTTTCGTTTTTTTTTTTATTGCGTTTTGTTGTATTTTTAAATTACTATAATAATCTTATAAATTTATGACTTATTTAGTTTTTTAAAAGTAAGATAAAGAAAGCGAAATTTTCAACTTAATAAAATTGATATTTTATTAAGTTGAAAATTTTATTTTTTAATTTATGTAGAGAAAAGAAGCAATATGTAAAATTATTCTTTAACAATAAACTACACTTACATTTTCGCCATGATCTATTTATTTACAATTAAAAAATTATTTCGTCTGAATGAATAAATTATTCTGTACACCTTTAATTTTGTATTGAATTATTCTTGTTTTCTTTCTTCGGTTATTGTAATAGCTATCTTATTAGGGATTATTTACTTATTTTGATCCTTTATATAATCTGTTGTATGTAACCTTTGTCAAAAGGAAAATCATATATTCCAATAGATACAAAAATGAATTTTACTTGAGAATACCTGAACATCTTCGAGGAAAATACGACCTGAGTCAATATATTCGACTTAACAACTCAAACATTATTACATCCTTGCCTTTAGATATCATTTCGATTTGTGTATCCATTTGCTATTCAATCTCTACTTGAATGTTAATTTTTTTTTTGCGATCTTTAGATCATGTTTTGTAAAAAAATAATCTGAAAGGCCTTCAGTTCGTATATAGGGACTGAATATCCTTTTGTCGCCTCTGCTTCTTTGTCAAGCCCAGCTAATATTTTGATGTCAATACTTCAGTATCGAAAGCATCAGTGATGCTAGAATATTTTATGTGACATACATTATTGAAGTACAATTGACAATTACAATCTACCTACTGACCATTATATGAAATTAATAATTTGGCACATTTCATTATTTATTATTCGTAATTCGATATTTCTGGGTTCTCTATTTAATTTTGTTATATTAAAAATTACATCCATGTGGTCAGACAGAATATATTTCATTATAACTTATGTTTTTTTTTGTTTTTGTTTCATTTTACTAATAAGTCACGAATTTAGATTAAATTTTGATTCTCCATTGATTTAGTTGACCGTTGTCAATCGACTACCTAAAAACATTATATTAGTAAACCAAAAAAATGTTTTATAACCATTGTATATTTTGCTAACTCGCGTGTACAGATTTCTCAAAATTTGCTAGTTACTACAAAAGTGTTAGGTACTGTACTGTGTACTAAATAACTTTGCTTATTATTGAGAAGCTTTGATTATATATTTGCTTAATTATTAGTTGTTGACTGACGCCTTCTCAGCTCACACAACCACCCTAAAGAAGGCCTATAATTTAGGCCGAAACGTCGGCACCAATGAATTAAGTTAATTGTGTGTATACGCTTAATTGTGTGTTAAATTGACTGCACCCTGAACCAACTTCATTCATATTTGCTTATTATTATTTATTGGTTTGGCTCTACAACACGTTGACGCGTCCACGAAGTTTCTGTCCTGTGCTGCAGCCATCGAGTTGTAGACTCCTAAACTCCTCGCATCCGCGGCCATAGAGTCAGTCCATCGAAGGCGGGGGCGGCCAACTCTCCTCCGGCCAAGGACTACCTTCGCAAATAATCGTTTAGAAGTTTCATGTTCTTCCATTCTGACCACATGTCCCATCGTATAGGCTCGTCATTTTAGCTCTGAAAATTGGGTTCACGGGAAAGTTTTGATTTTTTCACCTTTTTTTGTTTTTTGGGTCGCTAAACACGAATCTGAAATTTGCAGGGAAATATTTTGCACGAAACGTGTTTATTTTCACATTTTTTGACAAAATGTTGGGACTATTTCTGATTTGTTGACTATAGGGCGTCACAAAATGGGGAAAATTGCTGGACGGTGAAAAATCCACGACCATTTATTTATAAATCCATGACTTTTATGATATTAGAAAGTATACGAGTGAACTCCTATGTAATAATAATAATAATAAAAGGCTTAGCGAACCCGAAGGTTCGATGCCGATACCACCAAACTCGCCTGCACAGACTCATCCAATGTTCGCCGGTCAAGCCCAAGCCCCCAAGATCAGCCTTAATGCAATAGTCCTATCACGCTTTGGCCTACCTTTCGGACGCCTACCAGTCGGTTCAGCGAATACCAACTTTCTCCAATTCCGTTTCTCACCGAGCCCAACAACTTTACTCGCCCATTTGAGTCTCCGCGATGCTATCAACTCAATTATATTCACAGGGTACAAACTCCGCAAAAAATTAACGTCTCTTGAGCTACGAACGCAGGTATATTTTATGTACGCTGCCTATAGTCTACTAAATAGTCTCTAAGACATGTAATAGACTATTTAGACATAAAACCTTCTAATTTTATTTTTTTATTCGATTGCTATTATTGGATGCCTGTGACATGCCTTTATATACTGATACATATTTGATTGTATGTTTCTATTAACTCTTATTAAAACCATTAAATAAATTCTAATACCAAGTTTATTTTAAGTATATTGTATTATTTGCCAAATTAGATTTTGTGAACATTATCTGTGTTATATTATTTAGTAGAATAGTGTGCAAAAAATCTGAATATATGGGTCGTGGATTTGTTAAAAAGATGGCGCAGTTCCAAAGTTGAAAACTTAATTTATCTAGAAATGCCTTATAAGTGTTTTTCCTATTTCCTTCCGCTGACACCCTTCATATTGGAATGACATATTCTTATATTCTAATGTAATATATTATTATGCTGTTCTGGCCATATTATAAAAATAAATATGGTAAAAAAAAATACAAAAATTGAAGTTTTAGACAAACATAAAACTGAATACAATTAAATAATTATTTATTATTTAAATATATTGAACGAAATAGCAGTTGAAATAAGTGTTTACAGTAATCACTTATTTACTTACATAATACGCTTTTCATCACTCTTATACATCTATGACACACAAAATGAATTAAAATGCAAATAATTTTAAAGTTTGTTTAGTGTTATATCAATATATACACTAAGATCTTGAAGGTCATTATTGAGAAAACTGTAAAACGGTGTAAAATGCACGGTGTTACGTTTTCTATAATTTGCCGATTTTAGTGAAAAATTTACAATTAAATTTCAGACCAACGCCTATTTTAATTATACAATTTGGTTTTCGTAAGAATTTCGTTATTGAGATTAACTTACAAGGTACACACTCGAACCATTCGCTAGCCCTGGTAACTCTGGTGCAGAAGACTTTAAACTCCTATTAATTTCGCCTACTTATTTACGAAATATATAGTAAGGATATGTATTGCTATCGTGAGAAATTTTTAATTCGTGTTTTCTCCTGGTCCAACCACGACTTAAAGGTGTGTGTCTAGCACAAAAACGAAAAGACGTGCGAAACTGAAATTTCATATTTAAGACAACTATACGCCTGGAATGTTACTTCAATTCCAATTTTTTTAAAAACGCCACAAACGAATTTGTTTAAACTCGATATATTCATGTATAAACCAGTGAGATTTAATATCATGTAGGTTTTATACTTTTTAAAATAGTCGAGCTGGTTTTTAATAGCGATATTTTGAATTTTCTTCTTTTAAAGCATTTTTAATTTTGTGGATTAAGAAAAAAACAAAACATTTAGTGTTGTTGGCATTAATAAAAAACAAAAAAACAAACAAAAAAACAGGTAAAGGTAAATGTACAAGTTAAACAAATTAGATAACCAAATTATGGGAAAAAAAAACAAAACATATTAAAGCCAATTTAATTTTATATCGATATAGCGAGTTTAATCACATTCATAGGAGCAGTTTTGAGATAAATGGTTAAAAGTTGCAAAATGCATAGTATAAAGTGACACTTCTGGTCAGTCGATTTTGGTGGAAAAATTGGTGTAACATCTCGGGCGTATAGTTGTATTAATTTCAGTTTTTACGAATTTTCATTTTCATTAGAATTAACTCACTCACACACACCTTTTTTCGGTACTTGGTTATTTGGACTCAGGAGACCCTAAAACGTGTCTTTCCGTTGAAAACTGGTTTTCATATTTTAACGATCGCAATACTTTCCTTTTCTACATATTTCATATATAGGGAAGAGAAAGTAAAACAAATGTTTTTTTTCTTTTTTTATTTAGTTGTTTATCACATTCTTTAAACATTTATATTTAGCCCTCTTTTTATCAAGCCAAAAAATATTTTTCCTTTTTTTTTTTCTACAACATAAAATGTTGAAAGAAGAAAATTTGAGATATCGTCATTTACGCCATCAGAATGTTTCACATAAAATGAAACCTATATGATATTAAAGCCAGTTATATTTTATATGAATATAGTGAGTTTAATGAAAATATTTATAGCAGTTTTTGAGAAAATCGTAAAAAAGGTGCAAAATTCATGATATAAAGTGGCTCATCTAGTTAGCTGATTTTGATGAAAAAGTTGCTGTAACATCTCGAGCGTTTGGTTGTGCTATATATGAAATTTCAGTTCCGTTTAATTTTTCGTTTTCACGCTAGACTTACCGCACAAACATACACGCACACACACACTGGCCTTTTTGCGGGACCTAGTTATTTAATTGATCATTAATTGATTTCATTGATTACTGATTATTGATCAGGATACCATAAAAAGTATATTCCTGTTGAAAAATGGAATTCCAAATTTTTTACAACCCCTATACTTTTTTTACTATATATTTCGTATAGAGGTAAGTGAAAGTAAAAAAAAATAATAATAATAATGGGTGAAGTTGGTTGAGGGTGCAGTCAATAGAACACACAATTAAGTATAAACTTAATTTAATGGTCCTGACGTTTCGGCCTAAATTATAGGCCTTCTTCAGGGCTATAAGAAAACAAACAAAAACAAAGATAACAACCAGTAGTGGAATACAATATATACAGTATATAAAGATGATAAGAAAAATAAATTATACTGATAATTACAAACAAAGTGAAATAATAGTTATGACAATTGATAAATTTAATAATGATTATAAACATAAGGGTAGGGGGAAGAAATTTTAATAAAATATGAATAATTAGATAATAGAATTTTTTTTTCTCTTTATATCTTTATTTACACCTGTCAGAAGATGCCTGACAATCAGTAAATGTGTTGGACAAAAGTAAGACCAGACATGATAGGCATGGGGATGTAAAGTGCCCAGCAGCACCCCTCCCCAGGCTTTAATCTAGCTGAGGAGGTCCCTCATCCAGCTTCTTTTTAGCCTTATTCTGACCGGCATTTCAGCTACTGACATGTCGTTAATCAGTCTATTGTCGTGTCCGTTAAGTTTAATGTGAAAACGAGAATAGAGTGTTCGTATATGTTGGTCAACTGTTGGTTGCTGTAAGTCCGTATGTAGGGTCCTGTTGTTTACGTACCAAGGAGCTGTTATGAGGCTTAAAATTTTGGATTGAAATGATTGCAGTTTTTGTATGTGAGTCTTTTTTGCTGAACCAAAAATCTGTGAAGCGTAAGTCTATATTAGCTTAAGAAGGTATGTAATCAGTTTCTGTCTAATTTTTCATTTTGATGATTTTGAAAAAAGAGTATAGTATTTTTAGTTGTGGTTGAGAGTCTGTCGTTTCATCTTGAAATTACTAATTTTAAAAATTTCTATAGTATGAATGTGTTATTAATTCATTTTTTTTTAAATAATCAATTTTATGATTCAGTTAATTTTCATATAAGTTTCATTTAAGTTTTTTTTTTTGTATAGCCCTTAAGAAGGCCTATAATATAGGCCGAAACGCCGGCACCATTAAATTAAGTTTATACTTAATTTTGTGTTCTATTGACTGCACCTTGGACCAACTTCTCCCATATATACACACAGTCAACCATTCTCACTTCACAAAAATAATAATATTTATCTGATTTGATTTGGATGATTTTCCATTTAAGTTATGAGATGCACTATTATTGCAAAAATATATTTAACAAATTTTAATTCCCAAATGCCTGAGGAAGGGATTAGATAGCTAATTCCGAATTACAGAGCCGAAGGACAGTCCTCAGAGACCCGGGAGGCTGAGGAACTAATAAATCCCGACCCGCTACTATCGTTCCGCCTTTTTAGGGCCTATTACCCACCCTCACTTTTTCTTTCTGTCACTTTCTTCTGCCCCACCTAACAATTCTCACTGTTATTGCTCACTGGGACCTACTGTCTACTGTCAACCACCTTGGGGAAATCTCCTGTCTTATACTTGTCTCTACTAAAATGTGATTGATAATATCTTTTGAACAAATGCTTACATTGTATTACGGAGCTGTCTGAAATAAATTTTTACTTCAATAAGAATAGTCTTTATGTATGTAAAATGACACCGCGTTTCGTGGTTTCCGCGAACTATTTCTAAAAACCCCTCGGCCGATGTTTTTACTACCATTTAGGGCATTATTTGCTGATGGTTCATTGGTAAATTACATTGCTATTTTGATTTTCTTTAGTATGGAAAAATAAATTTTCTGTAACCAAAAATTATTTCTGAAATATTGGTAATATAGATTAGTAATAATCTGACTTAATGTTGGTAATACCCTGACTTGGAATGTTACAAACTCAGCACATATGCAGTAAAATTTATTAAGCGTTGTTCCGACTCAAAACTAAATTTTCAGCCTTCTATGCCAATCCGAAAAATCCTAATAAGTAAAATGGTTATGCCGTACCTGAATTATGCAAGTATGACCTATACGGAGATCACAGAAAAATTAGTAAATAGACTTCAAAGAGCCCAGAATGCAGCTGTACGTTACATAACGCAAACTCCAATAGGTCGACATATCACACCTTACTACAAGCAGTTAAACTGGATGAAGATAAGGTCAAGAAGAGTATTTAATTTATTAACAATTACATTTAAAATATTAAAGTGCGAAACCTTGAGCTATATTTATGCAAATATGATCTTCTTACACGACATTCATAATAGAAATAATAAAGCATCTAAATATAAATTACTGATTCCGAAACATAAAACATCAATTTTCAATAAATCGTTCATTGTAAGTGCATGTAGAACATTTAACATGTTCAATAAAAAAAATAATTTAAATTAACCACTAGAAAAAAAAAATATATATGAGAAATATTTATAAGTTTAACAACAATATATTATTATGTTGAAAGGATTTAACTAATATTTGTAAATAATAGATTTAAAATTTTGTGTTATTAAACGCTGCAATGTATATAGCTTATATAAGAGTATTAGAAACGTTTATGTGAAAAGAATAATGGAGAGTTAAATTTCCTTTTATGTTTAATCTCAAATTGGATGTTTTATTTTTTTTTTAATGATGTTGTGTAGCCATTAAATAGTATTAATATTAGGAATATATACATTTTAAGTACTAACTTAAAAGACCTGACTCAAGATTAATTATAAATGTATATACGATTCCTGTTCATTGTAAGAGAGGACCAGTTCGGTCCTAAATGTAACAGATCAATAATCAATTTTATTCTATTCTATAGACGCATAATGTACCGTTGGAATAAAATAAATTGTATAAGTTAAAATAATTTTTTTGTTAGCCCATAAGCTTATAAACAAGTGTTATCGATAAAGAGGGAGGTTGCTGATAGTTAAATGTTGCTTCCGTCGTGCAGTTTCGAAGATTATATTCTTTCATTGAGTTCAATACTTTAGAAACATTACGTACCAAATTGTTACTAACTTGTTAAAATAAATGTTAAGTTTATAAGGATATGACGTGTCTTGAACGGTGATCTTTGGAAAGTATGTGTTGGCAGTATTTGGTGGTATCGGCATTGAACCTTCGGGTTCAGTAGGCCTATTATTATTATTATTATTTAGCTTATTTCATGAGAACAGATCTTTCATCTTCGCTCTGTAACAAATAAAAATAAATAGTACAATCCCTAAATCTTTATTTTTCTTGCACTCTTAAAATTATCCTAAGCCTATTCGTCCCTAAAAATTTAAAAAAAAAAAAAAAAACAGTAATAAAATGAGCTATACTGCATTAAGTCGTTGCCCAAGTCAATGATCAATATAGCTTATATAGAATGTATTTTATTTAGACTTTTAATTCTTCCTCAAGAGGATTTAAGTTTCTTCAGTTTTAAATCCCCTCTGTTAACCTCGAATAATTTTGTATTTTGTATATTAATATAGATAATAATAATAGTATATATTCCCTTATAATATTTAACTACTACATTGTAATATATGGTATTTGATATTTGATATTACTAGATTCCCAACTTGAATACCCTTAACCACATGCAGTACAGTTGATGTAAATCAGACTACAAACTATCTCGATTTCCCTATGAGCAATTACAACATTGCTCCTCTTTGATATTGCATCACAGTCAATATATACCTAATAATGAATACCTACTAAGTCAAAAATTTGAAAACAATCCAGAATTTGAATAACACGAAGTAGTCAGTAGGTCCATTAACAATTTACATGTCAAAATATCAAAATACGTCCTTGCTAGATATGCAGGTGTTAGTCAATGGTATCATTCAATATTTCCCATCTTCTCTATCAAATGCATTTCTCATAAGTACTTGATAAAGAATTGCGATACTGGCTTCAAAACTTCTACTTTACTGTCAATATGAAATTATACATATACAATATAAAACTATATGTGTCACATGAAATGTCCGCTTTTCAAGGTAAAGTATTTTTATTAAAAATGCGATATGAAAACAAGATAATTTTATTCGAAGTATTTACCTTCTTTTTCTACACATTTTTCCCAACGTGACACCAACTTTTTTATCCCCGAACTGAAGAACTCTGTGCTTTGAAGTGATACAAAATCTGAAAACGCACTTTTCATTTGATCATCATTTTCAGAAAGTCGGGAGAATACGGTGGGTGCGGAAGAACTTTGTAGCCCAGTTCTTTCAATTTTTGCACGGTATGTTTTAAAACATGGGGTGTTGCTGCCAGTCAGTGAGATCATAAGGTACCCATTTATCGAGCTTTTTTACTTTCCCAATACACTTTAAATGTCTGGAAACGGTAGATGCACTTGCATTTAGTTGAGCTGAGAGTCCTTTAACTGTTTGGTAGGGGTTTCCTTCTACTGTATATTTGTGGACATCGTTGTGACATAACGGACGGAGGTCTTTCTCGAGGCAAGTTTTTCAAGTCGGTATCCCCAGCTGAAAACTTGGCAAACCAACGGCGAATGGTCCGTTCATTAACACTACCTTCGCCAAATGCCTTAAAAAATTTTTAGCGGCCTCAGCTGCTGAATGGCCGAGTTTAAACTCGCACAAAAATATTACTCGAAAATCTCGTGTTTTCATGTTCATATTCGGAGGTATACTAAAAAGTGGGTAATCGATTGGGAAGCTAATGTTTATAATACAAAGGTAGATGATTAGTAACTGTTTACTATAAATATGTAAAGATTTGGAAGAAAACAAAAGATACCTGCAATATACTTTTTGTATTTCAGAAACTATAAAAACGGACATTTTATTTGAAACTACACAATAATAAAAATAAATTGTTTTGAAAATGTGGTGTGAAACCAATGTGAATTACCTACAATTTTTTAAAATATAGTACTCACTTTCATAAATTTAGACTTTTTAAAAAATATTATAATTAATTATAAACATTCCGTCTACAGAAATAATTTTATCCATACTTATGATTAGGTGTCGTATGTAATTGTATGTACTTGTATGAGTTTTTGGTGACATTTATGGATATGCATCCATGAAGCTGATATTAGCAGCTTTCATACCTGAATGAAATCCAAGAGCTCTGGATATACATTGATTTCATGCATTTTTCGTATGTTAGATATAAGTAGATCTGTGTATCTTGATATAGACAGATGTATTGGATGAAATATAAGTACTTACTAGGAGCCCTATTTTTATTTATAATATACTTATGTGATAATAATATGGACGTCTTTAAGGTCTATATTAGTAGTTTATATCTACTTCTTATCTGTTCTTGGATCTTGATAAATGAAAACTTCATTTATATTAAATATCTGTAAAATTAATAATAATATTAGGTCTACCGAAACCGAATGTTTTATACCGATACCACTAAATACTCCCTACACAGATTCGTCTAATAATTACATTTTAGTAGATAGCAGTGCGAGATAAAGACTTATTTTTCGTTTATCATGATTTATTATCAAACTACAGTAAAAAAATATGGTATTTTCAACTTTAAGGAGTCTACCCTATCCTTAGCTATGTTCTTGGCGATAGGCAGAGAGAGTCAAGCCTCTCTTTCTCTTCCTTAAATATGGAGGAAAAAAATGATAAAAAGAAATAGGATAAAAACTAAACTGGGGTATTAGGATGATGATATTAAAGGATGTCATTATTTTTAAGTGCTTACTTAGTTTTAAAAAATAACAATTAATTCAAATCTAGTGCCTGTAGACAGTATCTCGAAAAAATAATTTATATTTTCTATTAACTTGGCCTCCCTAACGATTTTCTATCTAATCCGCCTCCCTTCTCTACCCTATAACGAAAATCTTGCGTACACGCTAGGCTATGTCATAATAATAATTTCGATTATTTCTTAATAAACCACAAAGTAAGATATGGGCTCCACATCTCCACATTCATTGGACCTTCTGGAGTGGTTTATGACGAAATAATTGGGACGGAATTTCCTGAAGATGACATAAAGCCCGAAACGTCGTAAATATTTTTTAAAATTCATACTATGATATATTTTGACTACGGAAGAATGCATTTTTAGTTCATTCTGATTTTTAATAAATAAAAATAATGATTATATTCATAAAGGGTCTAGCGGAACAAGCATGTGTTTACCCCAGGCTTATCAGCATCAAATTGATACCATTGATGCAAGCCTATGAGATACCAACCTTTGCTAATTTTTTAATCCTTTTATCGGTATGGAAGAAGAGTTACCAGGATGGAAAGATAAAACAAGAAACAATTTTATGAAACAGTAAATAATGGAATTGTTCCAGTGGCAGACGAAGATAGTGATGAGTACTAATTTTTTTTTCTCTCGAGCATTGATAAACAAGTCCGATATCATAGCTTTTTGGATTGACTTTTTAACTCGATTTTCTCTTTGATTTTAAAGATATTAAAAAATTAAAACATTTAATAACAAATACTTTTTTTTTTATAATTATTTATTGATTAATACAACTTTATTGTACAACACATCCAGTAAATAGGCTAAAAGAAAATATAAATTAATAAGACATGTAGAGAAGCTACCCAGCGGCAGCACCCTAAAAATATTCTAAACTAGAAGGTCTCGAGGCCATCTTCTTTTATGAGGCCTCGGAGGATTGTCAGGAATGGAAGGGAAAGCAAGGATTGAAACTAGTGGGTTAGATTGGGAGTGGAGTTTGTCATGGAAGGATTGATACCTGGTTCAACCCAAATCAGCTAGGGAATATTAAGGTCTTTATGAATGATCTTATTCGTGACAAATTAAGGAGCGTTAAGGAATTTTCAAAGGATTTCGAATTGTATGGATTGAAGACGGGAAGAATTTAATGGTTTAGTAGAGCCCCAAAGCTCTACTGCGTAAGTCCATGATTGTCATGTAGATGAGCCTTTTGTAGTTTAGTGAAAGATTAGAACGTTTGTCTAGTAAGTGTTAAAGTAACCGAAAGCGGCAAGCAGTTTCTTGTCGTTTCAGTCTAGTATGTTCCACTTTTTCAGTGTGTTCACGTTCAGTCAGTTCCAATTTTAGCTATAACAAAATGTAAAATATTTTTCGAATCTCATTTAGGATACTCTTAACATTTTTTTCTTGTGAAATTCTGTTGTTTTGATCAAGAGAAAATACTTTCTTTTTGTTTTTTCTTTCCCTTCCATAGCAATTAAGGGGATAAAAATTATCAAAAGTTGCTTTCTCATAGGCTTGACCAATGGTATCGATTTGGTGCTGATATGCGAGAGGGCAGATTTTAGATGCTCATTTTGGTAAGCTCTTTCAACTTCACTAATAACACACTAATGCCCTTAATTAGATATGTTACCATTACATTTCTATCTTCTATTATTAGAGACCTTGTAAGGTCATTTTCGTATTCAAGGTATTCATTTGGGTTTGTTTAGTTTTCAATTATGGTAATTAATATTTTATTTTATTCTGAACATATTTATAATAATTTAAAAAAATCGACGATATTTAAAATATAATTAAATGCAAGTCCGTATTTCGAGTCTATTTTTTTTTGTTCAAAACTTTTTGGGATTTCACCGAATAATTTTATCTATCTTTTAAAATTGATTGAACGGTTCGTCCGGTTAAATCCTAAGGTACACTAAGTAGAGCCGAGGAAGCAGATTCAATCCAATGATTTATGTTCGTCTTTTTTTTTTTTTTTTTTTTTTAAAGTCTCGGTATTTGAGTGAATAATCGCAGCAATTAAACTTGAATTTCGGTCGAAATTCTTCTTCGTGGGTACGGTTCTGCGTACTTATATACGGATGGATTATTACACTCAATTTATTTATTTTGTAAGGCTTTTCAACTATAAAGGTTATTTTAGCCCTAAACTAATAATACAAATACAATATTTTAAGTTAAATACAAACAATTATATAAGATAATTTTATATAAGAAAAGAATAAAATAAAAAATATATATAAAATATTAAAAATCAAAAATAGAAACTTTTTTATTTTATTTTTTAAATTTTGTAAAATATTGATGTATCTTTTAGATATTTCATCAGTTTCGTGGCTGACTCCGTTTTTCCAAATTTCAGTCTCCATACCAATCCCTCTTTTCTCTGCTTCGAAGGAAAAGCAATCAAGCAGTGTTTGTGGTATTGTGAGGATAACCCCACAGGAGGTACATTGAGGCGGTGATCCCCTCGTCATCAGGTAGTCGTGGGTCAACCTTGTGTGGCCAATCCTCAGTCGAGCCAGTACCACTTCCTCCTTCCTGCACAGCCGTAGGTCTGCTCGGTTGGGTTTCTCTGAAGGCTCTACTACTCTAAGTTTATTCTTCCTCATAAAAACCATACTTTTTGCCAATGTTCTATAGCCCTTTCTTTTATGAGGACGAGCGTTGACGCACCCGGAACAAACAGACCTTCCGTGACAGCTAGTTTCGCTTTGGTATTAGCTAGCTCGTTTCCTTTTATGCTACAGTGACCAGGTAACCATATAAATTCTATTCTACTACCAACCCTCTCCAATGCCTTTAATTGTGTTAAGGTATCTACCTCAAGTGGGTCCACAGAAAATGTATTTGTTAAAGCCTTAAGAGCCGATTTGGAATCTGTGCAGATAAATGCGTTCCCTGTGCTGCTAATGTAATCATGCACCGCGAGATTTATTGCAAGTAACTCAGCGTGATATGATGAACAAAAAGGTGGTGACAAATACATTTTTACGGCCTCCGAGATTACAGCGGAGCCCACTCCATCTGTTGTTTTGGATTCATCCGTGTATATATATATATATATATATATATATATAAGTCCATCCGCTATGTTTCCGCTATGACCAGAGACGTCGGTAAGGTCAAGTTTGGATTTGGATCTGTGTACAGAACATCTTTCTCGTAGCGAAAGTTTCAATTGGTTAATTTGTTGGTTCATTTCTGTCTGGCCGAAAAAAATTATTTAATGGGTGATTTCGTCAAGATAGAACTTTAACGTGATACGCTAAGTCGGTGCAGCCCTACTAGGGTCTTATATATATATATATATATATATATATATATTATATATATATATATATATATATATATATATATATATATATATATATAAGTATATATACCCTATACACTCGATTTAAACTTATAATTCCTATTTCTAAGCATGCGATCGCAAATATTGTATATATATATATATATATATATATATATATATATATATATATATATATATATATATATCTGTGTGTGTGTGTGTATGTATTAAAATATTCAGTATTCAGTGGGTTTTATTACTAATTAGTTAAGGAAGTTAAATGCTTATATAGGAGAAAAAATACCTTAAATCGGCCAAGATTTCTGACAACACAAGTAAAGACTGCCTCTCTTCCTAGGGGAACTGTCACATTTGACAATGGCTCTCCGAAATATGGGTACCAATCTTCTTCTGGAGTCTGAGTTTCCTCACTTCTTCCCTATCCTCCCTACATACCCTATACACTCGATTTAAACTTATAATTCCTATTTTTAAGCATGCGGTCGCAAAGCTGAGGGTTGGATACTAAACTTTTTCTTCATGGAAGATAAGCCTAGAAACGCATCACACAGAAAAATGGCATAGGCTAAATAAATAAGATGAGATAGAAAATTCATGAAAGTGTGTCAGAAGATAGAGAATGCTATATAGGGAGGATAGGGAAGACGGGAGGAAGCCCAGCCCCTAGTAGGGCTGCACCGACAGGCAGGGTATGTTGTAGTATTCCTATATTATCTACATGACATCATTCCAATCCACTTGTATAACCTCTTCCGCCCTCTTACCTGGAAATATGGGTCATCACTTTTAATATGGATTTGAGACCTTTTAAATATTCAACTTCATTTTTTTTTTCTTGTCTCAAAGAATCTTGAGGTGCTTTTGTTTATTTCTTATTCATTACCTCGAAGCTATCGAAAAAACTTATAAAATATTTGCTGGAGTTTGTTTTGAAGTTTGAGTAGGTTGCAGATCGTTTGGGGTGCTTGCTGTGGTTGTTTTCTTTGCAGTATAGGATTCGGAAGTCTCTATTATCAAGACTGAAAGCTTCGGCTCTTTACAAAATTCTACGGGTCAAACCACTTGTGGCTTTGTTTGACTACTTAAGGGGCATACCGAAATCTGAATGGCAGATGTATTTGAGCCCATGCCTCCTGACATCTTCAAAAATTACAAGCCAAAAAATAAGCTATGGGTGAAGAAGTATTTAGAAATGGAATTTCTTGAAGACGGCAGGTCTTTTAAAGAGTTCAGTCCCTTCAAAGTTTACAGATATGTAAAAAGTTATGCTCCGCATACGAATGTAAAATTTACTAAAGCTGGTAAACTCCTTTTAGAAGTTATAAATGAAAAAGATTTTATAAACCTCTCCAATGCTAAAAATTTTGAAAGTTTTCCAATAAAATTCTCATACCACAGATATTTGAATCATACAAGGGGGATTATCTCATGCGCTGAATTGAACGGCTGTTCAGAATCTGAATTAAAAGAAGAACTCAGCCACGAGAGTGTTATTGAAGTGAAACGGATCTACCGTAAACATGGTGAATACAAAGTGCCTACATCATCTTTAATACTGACTTTTGAAAAGCCTGAACTTCCTGGTAACATTAAGCTAGAATTCATCAACCTGAAAGTAAGACCATTTATTCCGCATCCAATTCAATGCTTTAAATGCTTTGGTTTCAATCATACCTCTAATAAATGTAAACAAAGTATTTGTGGACAGTGTAGCCTCCCCAAACATGACGGAACCTGTAGCAGTGCGACCAAATGTGTTAACTGTTCAGAATCACATCCTGCATGGTCTAGATCCTGCCCAATATTCTTAAGGGAAAAGGAAATTCAAAAAATAAAAGTAATCGACCGAGTCCCATTTACAGTTGCGCGAAAGATGGTAGAAGGAAACAGACCGGACACATTTAAACAACCAGTAACAGTTCCGAATTCTCGAGAAACTTATTCTGATATTGTAAATCACTCGAATACAAAATCTCTAAATTCTCAAATCGACAAATTATCTGCTATCATAGAAAAATTAATAACTAAAATTAATATTCTTGAAGAAAACATGATCACAACCCCCAAAACGCCTATTATAGATAATCCAAGGCATTCAGAGGTCTCCATCCAATGTTCTTTACCGCAGAAAACTCTTGATCCTCCCAATTCTAAGCCAACCACTTCTAACAGTGCTAACACAAGTGATGAATTGCAACGCAATAATAACCTTCCCTCATCCTCTAAACAACAAGTAACCTTTTCAATCCCTCATCAGGAATATAACTATGACTTGGATAAACCAGATGTCCCATGTAATAGCTCTCCCGAATCAAATAAAATATTACATTCTTCTTTTAAAAAAACTGTTAGAAAAACGCCTATTAAGACCGAAACCGTAGCTTCCACTCCCCAACAACAACGTAAGAGAGGAAAACAACTCAAATCACTTAAGTAAAACTAAGACGTGTAATGTAATTTATGTGTACGCGTGTAGTTTATATTTAAATGTCTCTATCTGTATTACTATTTTTGTATGTGTGTGCGTACGTCCGTACGTTAATGTATGTGTGTAAGTATATGTACCTGAATTTGTGTGTGTATAGGTTTGTATATATGTCTATGCGCGCGTGTTTGAATGCACATGTCTTTATGACTATTTCTGTATATGTGAGTCTGCATGCGTGCACGCACGCGTCTGTGTACTTATATGAGCATTTGTGCGTGATAGTATGATGTACATCTTTTAGTATGTTTATGAATGCATTATTTATGTCTGTGTTACTATCATATGATAAAAAATAAAATAATGATAATAAGTTTATAATAACACAACATGATAATACTCCAATGGAATATTAGAGGGTTCCGATATCATAAAAATGACTTAGAATCATTAGTAATGGTTAGTAACCCGGAAGTCATATGCCTCCAAGAAACCCATTTGCTGCCAGAACACCACTCTGCTTTTAACGAATTCAGTATACTTCGAAAGGATTATACTAGTGGCCTGAAAGCATGTGGTGGAGTTTGCATATTGGTTAAGAATGTAATCCCTTACATTGAGGTCCCAATACAATCTGACCTGCAAGCAGTCGCCATTCGAATGTTTGTTCCGTTTCCTATTACAATCTGTTCTTTATATCTTCCACCCTCGCCTTTCAGCTTTACAATTGAAATGTTGGATGATCTATATAAACAACTTTCACCTCCAGTCCTTTTCCTAGGTGACTTTAACTGTCACAGTCCACTCTGGGGCTCGCTGCGTTCTGATAGCGGAGGGAAACTTATTGAAACATTTATAGAATTGAAAAATTTAACCATTCTTAATAACGAATCTAACACCTATATTTGCCCAAGAACTGGAACGATGTCAAACATTGACTTATCAATAGCAACCCCATCCATATCCCCAAAAATCAGGTGGAGCACTATTGATGACACTTACGGAAGTGACCATTTCCCCATATTAATACAATTTCTCGATAGAACTCCCAGCAAGATCCACCGCAATCACTGGCTCTTGAAAAACGCAAATTGGGAGCTGTATCGGAACTTAACGGACTCCTTAAACTTGAAGCTTGTTGATCGCCATGTAGGTTTTAAGTATGAAGCCATAATGGAAACAATAACTTACGCGGCCCATTGTTCTATCCCAAGACGTACACAAGTGAATGGACGAGTTACAGTTCCGTGGTGGTCGACAGAGTGCTCTAGGGCAATAAAGAACAGGAAAAAAGCGTTGCGAACATTCAAGAAACAACCGAATGCGGTAAATCTCGAAAACTACATCCATGCAAGAACTCATGCACGCTATACAATCAAAGAAAGTAAAAAACGGTGTTGGAAAGACTTCATAGGGAAAATAAACAGGAATACCCCTATCGGAGAAGTTTGGAACATCGTTAGACGTATTATGGGAAGAAATCAAGCGTCCCCTCTAAATGTTTTGTCTGCACACAATGACATTATTACAAATCCGCAAACAATAGCTACTACCTTAGGTGAACATTTCAGGGACTCATTTGCTAATAATTCTGGAAATGATCTACAGGTGAACACTACTGACCATGAATACTCGGTTGTCGCAACACCTAACGTAAGCCCGCTGAACCTCCCCTTCTCTTACTATGAATTTGATGCTGCGCTCGGATCGTGTAAAGATTGCTCCCCAGGCCCTGACGAAATAACATATTCCATGATAAAACATCTGCCCTACTCAAGCAAAATTTGCCTAAACAACTTCTTTAATGAAGCATTCAGCTTGGGCTACTTTCCGGATGACTGGCGTAGAGCTAATATCATTCCTGTTTTAAAAAGAGGAAAATCTAAAGAACTAGTTTCTAGCTATCGACCTATTGCTTTGACCAGCTGTTTATGCAAACTTTTTGAAAAAATGGTTGCTCTTCGATTAAAATGGCATCTCGAAAATCACAATCTACTGAATGTTTGGCAGAGTGGATTTCGTACAGGTAGGAGTACCATAGACAATATTATACACTTGGAAACAGAAATACTTGAGGCACTGAATTCAAAGCACTATGTGCTAGCAATATTTTTGGACATCAAAAATGCATTTAATTCAGTGAAGAAATGTGACATTATTGAGTCTCTACACGATATGGGAATCAATGGGCAAATTCTAAGATTCATTCAAAATTTCTTATCTAATCGAAAATTCTACGTTATATGCGGAGCAACCACTTCCGCAGAGTACGACCAACAGAACGGAGTTCCACAAGGCAGTGTTCTTAGTCCAACACTCTTCAACATAGCCATAAATAAAGTTGCCGAAGAAGTAAAACTGCCGGTGAAATTGCTACTGTATGCTGATGACCTAGTCATCTATATGAGAGGGAAAAACCTGACCACAACCCAATGTACAGTGCAGAATACAGTTAATAAAGTAGTTGCTTGGTTAGCAGGAAGAAATCTTGTGATATCCAATGCGAAATCCCAGGCAATTTTATTTACTAGAGCCAGAAATCGTACTGTGAACAATATTGAGATTAACGGAGAACCCATTGTCTTTTCCCAAAGTGTCCTTTATCTAGGAGTTATATTTGATAGAAAACTCACTTGGGCTCCTTATATTAAAAAAATCAGGACCGAATGTCTACAGTCAATTAACCTGTTAAAAACAGTAAGCTGCCATTCTTGGGGTGGTGATAACACAACCTTAATAATGCTCTATAAAACCCTTTTCTTAAGCAAGCTTGAATATGGTTGTATAGCATTTAACTCCGCTAGTGAGGGGACAAAAAAGTTGCTAGAACCTATCCAAAATGCAGCGCTTAGAGCAGCTCTAGGCGCCTTTCGTTCAAGTCCCGCGATAAGCTTACAAGTGGAAGCGGGAGTACTGCCATTGAATTTAAGAAGAAAAGCACTTTCACTATCATATTTTACAAAGGTTATATTTTGTCCAGTGCACCCTCTTAATCTAAGGTTTAGTACAAATATACGCCTTCTCCCGCCAAACAATAGAAAGCATCGTCTAACATTTCAGGAAAGATGTCAAACTTACATCGCAGACTTAGGTCTGACATACCCTTCCCCTCCACAGCTCAGTACTTCTAAAACAGAACCGTGGTTACTTCGTGCTCCTAGGATCCACAGAATTAAGAGAAAAAACAGTTCCCCAATCACAGCTCTGTCAGAATTTACACGGTTCAAAAGTAATCATGAAGATTGGGAATTCATCTACACCGATGGTTCTAAAAGAAAAGATGGGGTAGGTGCTGCCGTGGTGTATAGGGACAAGCATTACATGTTCTCATTTCTTGAGTACACAACGGTATATAATGCTGAATTATCAGCTATATATCGGGCTCTCCTATCAATAGACGCTAAAATAGTACGGCGTGTAGTAATTTGCTCAGATTCAGAGTCTGCTATCACAGCACTGAAGAACACCTTTTCTCAAAACTGGTTGGTGAATGAAACCATAGAAACCATGAAATCATTGGAAATGGCTGGATGTGTGATTCATCTGTTATGGTTGCCAAGCCATATCGGTATAAAGGGTAATGAGCTAGCTGACAGTGTTGCTAAAAGAGCTATTACCGACGGCCATTTGATCAACACCACCCAGCCAAGTGAAGTGATCTCTTTAATAAAGGAAAAGACGTGGCAGGTATGGCAACAGATCTGGACGGCAACGAGGGACAATAAGCTCAGAATAGTAGAGCCCTATGTTCGCAGGGCAAAGTCGAACATACAGCTGACGCGAAAGGAAGAAGTCGTTTTGGCTCGTTTAAGGATTGGGCATACTCGTCTCACCCATCAATATTTAATGGAAAAAAAACCCGCGCCTCAGTGTATTTCGTGTGGAGTAGCTCTTACAGTCAATCATATAATCACTGAATGCTATGCATACGAGAATGAGCGACAAAATCATTTATCAGGAAATGGACATGAGGAAATATTCCAGGCAGAAGAGCAAATTAAGAAGTTGATATTATTTTTGAAATCAACAAAAATATTTCGAAAAATTTAAATTGCAACTTTTAATTAGCAATGCATGAACTGAAATTGTAAAATTGGGTGCAAATGACCCTTGTGGTTGAAAAACCCTAAGAAATAAATAAATAAATAAATATTCATTACCTCATTGATCACTTCTATGAATTCTTTTTGGACTGTTTTTATTTTAATTTTTAGTCAATGATTAGTTTTGCTGATTTTATCTTTTATAACTTCAGTGATTAGGTTGCCATGATATATATATATATATATATATATATATATATATATATATATATATATATATATATATATATATGTGTGTGTGTGTGTGTGTGTGTGTATTAAAATATTCAGTATTCAGTGGGTTTTATTACTAATTAGTTAAGGAAGTTAAATGCAAAATGCTTATATAGGGGGAAAAATACCTTAAATCGGCCAAGATTTCTGACAACACAAGTAAAGACTGCCTCTCTTCCTAGCGGAACTGTCACATTTGACATTGGCTCTCCGAAATATGGGTACCAATCTTCTTCTGGAGTCTGAGTTTCTGCAAACAAACATAGCTTGTTAATTTTTTTTATAACTTTTTTTAATGTGTGGTATTGCATTGTGTTCTGATTTGGACAAGAATAATAGTGATGCAATATTTCCTCAGCAATAAAATTATAAAATAATAATAAAATATATATCCAATAAAGAATCGATAAAATGTATACTGTCTAGAATTCACTCATACTTATATACAGACATACAGCACATTGAGCGGAGAATATAGCCAGTGCTAGAACTCCAATTCACATATTTACAAGAGGTTTCGGGACCACTGCCCTTTCAAACTTCTAGGAGTACGGTGCGGGTATGTGGATCTGGATAGGGATTTAGCTAGATGATTTGGTTAATGAAAAAGGGTTTTGGTGAAATTGTGAGACTTTTAGAATAAAGTCAGGAATATATAGAATATTGAGGTCGTGGTGTATGGTATGTTTGGTGACATAATAATGAGCATTATAGAATTCATTAAGGAGGACTTTGTATTAAAAGGATTGATTGGGTTTGATTTTAGAAAATTTGGCTGTTTTCCACAGTTGTTGATTTTAAAGATAATTAATGATTAAAATAAAAGAAATTTATTATTTTAATGGTAGCATGGTTTGTAGTATAATAATGTTTATACGAGAAAAAAAAAAATTACACCTTTGCATAATTGAGGTATTTACATAAAGATTTTTTCACGTAAATATTATTTGCATCTAATAAACGTGAGTAGAAAGTAAAACAAAGCCAAGATGCACCTGTAGAGAAACTACCCATTGGCAGTACATCGAATGTTCTAAATCAGGTGTTACGACAATTTTATTCTAAGACGCTCTGGAGGATCATCAGGAATCGAAGAGAAAGCAAAAATTGAAACTGGTGGGTTAGAGTTGGAATGGAGTTAGTCATGGATGAAATGGTTCCTTGTTCGGGATAAGTCGGCGACATATTGGACAATTAGGTCATCATGAATTAATTTATTTTGTTCAAAGTATTTAGCAATTAGGCTTTTTCGAAGGATTTTTATTATTGGGTAGAAAAGAATTATATGGTTTAATATAGCTCTACTCTAACTTATACGCATTAAACATTTAAGTTTCTCGTTGTGAGTATAAATTTCTAATGGAATTAAAGCTATCTTTTTATTTTTTTAAATATTATTTATTGAGATATATTAACATTTGTTTCAAAATGCAACAATAGTAATAGTGATATGGAGACAATTCATAAATAATTACAGATAATATAAGAAATTAATAAAAAAATAAATAAATAAACTATATATATATTCAATAAAAAAAAAATCAATCAAAACAACAACCTATAATTGAGATAAATAAACATCATACAAACAATCATAACTATATACAATCTGCTAAAGGGGCCCCAGACTGGGCTTTTCCCTTTATTTTGGAGGGAAAAGCGGAATCCAAGAGATCCCAGCACCTCTCTCTAAGCTGCAACACTAGTGTTAGCCAGTGGAGGCTGAGGCTATCTAACAAACCAAAATTGATTGATTTTAAATTTTGACTTATTTAATGGGAGTGACATTAAACCCAAGAGATCGACGTTAGTTTTAGCTTTAATGATCAACTATGATATTAAAAAAACGAATTATTTTGTATCCATGAAGGAGTACAGCCTTTAAGCTAAAATTAAAGTTCCGGAAATTAACTAGTGTCCCGTCCTATTAATGAATGTTGCATAATTTGCCATTCTTATCTCGCTATGGTAGATTAGTCTTCCTGTTCGTCATTCCTAAATGTTAAGTGAATTAATGGCTTTAGTGACATTAATCACTGCCGATAACAGGAAAAAAAGGTATGTAAAATAGGCCTCTAAGGAGGTTAATCGAGGGGTGCTGAATAAGTGAAGGTGTAGATACCTGCACTGCAGAGAAAGAGTTCATTAGCGAGCCAGGCTAAGGCTCTGAGCGAGTAATTTTCTTCAATTAATTATTCTCCCTTTTAAGATACCATCAAAGTCTCTGATTCGAGGGAATTATTGATTATAATGAATATTACTTCTAAAAGCAAATGGACTATATTTTCAAGGGGAAGACATCTATAAACAATATCTAAGGAATCATTGTAATAGTGATTTTATATTATTTATCGATCTAGTGTTAAATTTTCTTCAGCTCCAATACTTATATGCGCCCTCTATTTAGAAATTTCATGTATATACACTCAAATACAAAATTAAATAAAAAAAAATTATAAAAGAAAGGTAGAGATGAAAAATTAAAAAGGGTTTCATTCCTAATTTTTTTTTTTTTTTTTTTATTTTAAAAAAATTTACAACTGTATTACAATAAAATACAATAAGTAAATGTGATAAAATACAATGAGTAAATGTGATAAAATACAATAAGTAAATGTGATAAAATACAATAAGTAAATGTGATAAAATACAATGAGTAAATGTGATAAAATACAATAAGTAAATGTGATAAAATACAATAAGTAAATGTGATAAAATACAATGAGTAAATGTGATAAAATACAATAAGTAAATGTGATCAATAACAATAAGTAAAATGTGATAAAATACAATGAGTAAATGTGATAAAATACAATAAGTAAATGTGATAAAATACAATGAGTAAATGTGATAAAATACAATGAGTAAATGTGATAAAATACAATAAGTAAATGTGATAAAATACAATGAGTAAATGTGATAAAATACAATGAGTAAATGTGATAAAATACAATGAGTAAATGTGATAAAATACAATAAGTAAATGTGATAAAATACAATGAGTAAATGTGATAAAATACAATGAGTAAATGTGATAAAATACAATAAGTAAATGTGATAAAATACAATGAGTAAATGTGATAAAATACAATAAGTAAATGTGATAAAATACAATGAGTAAATGTGATAAAATACAATGAGTAAATGTGATAAAATACAATAAGTAAATGTGATAAAATACAATGAGTAAATGTGATAAAATACAATGAGTAAATGTGATAAAATACAATGAGTAAATGTGATAAAATACAATGAGTAAATGTGATAAAATACAATGAGTAAATGTGATAAAATACAATGATTAAATGTGATAAAATACAATAAGTAAATGTGATAAAATACAATAAGTAAATGTGATAAAATACAATGAGTAAATGTGATAAAATACAATAAGTAAATGTGATTCCTAAATTTAAAGCATGATCCTTATTACATTATTAAGAATGATTTAGCATTTTTCCTAGCATAGATATGGTTTTGTCGGTTATTAATTTTTCTACGGATGGCCGAATATTAAAGTAATATGTATGAATAATATCCTTTAATAATTATGTATAACTTAAATAGAACTCAAAAAATGGATAATTTTAAACGAACAGGGAAGACACCCGTTTAAGAAACTTTTCTTTTTTTTTTTTTCATTTATATTAAGCCTATGCTGCAAAAGGGAATGTTTTTGGATAGTAATAATTTAAAGGAAACAAATCAAATTGAAACGAAAAATCAATCAAATAGTTTTTCAAAAATCTGGTGCGGATAACACGCGACATTCACTTACCTCAGTTTTAAAATCGATTAAAGAATTTTCAAACACAGTAAGACATAATGATGAGTAAAATCATTAATAAATTAATTAAATTGATTATTATAAATTAATTTCTATAGAAACAAATGTTTTATTAAAAAATCTATTATATTATTATCTATAATAATCACTTAGATATATCGGCTTTTCGTCACTCTCTTTTTACTTTTAAAAGCTTGTGTATAAGGTAATATTTTTTTTTAAAAACCTTCAACTTTCCAATGGATTATCATACATGTATATTACTGTTCTTATGTTTAAAAACAAAAAATTGCATTAAAAAAATATTTTTTCAGTTTTCTCATTTAGTTGTTTTTTTCATATTCGCTCAACTTGCATATTTAGCTGTTATTTATCAATGCTAACAAGATAATATGGTTATTTTTATAGAATCTACAAAATTAAAGGTACTTTAGAGCGAGAAAATTAAAATATCGGCAATTAAGCCCTGTCAGACTATTTCAATCCCAATGCAACCAACATGATATAAATGCCCATTAAATTTTTCATCGATATAAGGAGTTTAATCAAAATCATTAGAGACGTTTTTGAGAACATTTTAAAAAGGTGCAAAATGCATGGTATAAAGTAGCACTTCCGGTCAGCCGATTTCAGAGAAAAAGTTGCTGTAACATCTCGGGCATATATTTATCTTAAATATGAAATATCAGTTTCATAGGACTTTTCGTTTACGCGCGGGAGTTACCTCACACACAGACCTTTTTGCGGGACTTGGTTTTTCCGACTCAGGGGTGTTTTCTATATGTTTTAGAGGTTTTCCGTTGCAAACTGGTATTCGAAAATTTTCACGATCGCAATTTTCTCCCTTACTCTTTATTTCATATAGTAATTGAAAGTAAAAACTAAATTAAACACAATAATTACATTAAAGGTACATAATAAAATACCTCATTTATAATATGGGGCTCAAAAATAATTCAAGGAAACTTGTACTGATCATTAAAAGTAAAAACGTAAGAGTAATTTATATATACATTATAAATCATGTTGCCTAGTTTTTCTTCAGTTTTATATAAAGTTTTTATTATCTTCTATTGATACAGCTTAAAGATACGGGGCAGGGTTATATAGTACCTGCAATAGTGTGCGGTCGGTCGGGTTTAGTGGGCATGAAAAAATGCTTCTGGTCGGACTCACCAAAGGATCTTAATGTAAATAGATATTTTTTAAAACTTTTTACTGAAACTGGGTTACATTTTATGTATTTTCGTTTATAGTATTTCCTTTTTTTTTTCTGTGATTTAATCTCGCAAGGTAAAATTGCTTTTACTCGCGTTGACTTTTTCGTAATGTCAATTTATCAAACAGCTTTTTTGAATTTATATGCTAGCAAAAGCAACATATATTGCTTTCATAAATGACATATTTTATTAAATATGTAAATAAATAAATATTTTCTGCACTGTTTTTTTTTATTATTATACTTTGATGTTTCCAGAGTAGGCTTCGTAATGCAGTATATATTGGTTGATTAATACAATCGTTATGTTGTAGCTAAAATGAACATACATATAAAGGTATTGTTTATATTTATTAATTTTAAATAGATAACTATTTTACAATATTTTTTTTAAATTGACAAATACTTATATAGGAAGATGGTAAATAAGTAATTTTCCTGGCTATTATTATGGCTATGGCTGGACGTAGTTTGGGGTATATAGCAATATATTACTGTTCTACAGGCACGGAGATCAAATCCTGGTTGTGGCAAAATAGTTATTTGTTATGTTACTTCAGACGTGGGTTCACTAAAGAAACTGAAACAGAGAATGATTTTGGTCTAATAACGTCATTACATATTATTTGGCCTAGAGAAGTACGAATATCTGCATCCACTAAACCCAAGACCCTTCGTGAATTGCAAAATAATGTTGTTTTTTTTTCCTTAAAATTGTTGGATACCCTTAGTATACAGATGTAGTGGAACCCTGCCCACTTTGGTAATGTTTGGTTTACACCTTTCTATATATATTGCAATAAAATATTTTAACTTAATTCTTCCAATGTATATAAAGTATATTAATTATATTTACAAATTTTAATTGCTTAATTATTTTTTGATAAGATTAAAATATAATTATAAAGCAAAATCTTTAGTGATAATTAATTAAACTGACTAATATAATTATAAGGATAGAGCTCATAATTGTACGACCTTTACAAAAAATATATTAATTGTTTGACCGTTTTTTCTTGATTTAATGGTGCAAATTTTTACTGATGAATATGGCGCTTAAGACGCCGAAGCTACATGGATTCCTTATTCAAGAGAAAATGAAATGTGTTTCCATTGTGTATATTACCATACTTATTTATTTTTAAATGTAATTTTAAATTCTTGTTTAGGGGTCCCTAAGTCTAAACAACAACGGCATGATTATAACAGTCTGTGTGGTGAGCCTAGCACGAAATCTAAAAGTCGTTTGAAACTGTAATTTCATATTTAAGACAACTATACGTTCGAGATGTTAAAGAAACTTTTTTATAATAAAAAGGCTAATATGTATGTATAGTATATCGTCGGGAAGCTAAAGATTTTAGAAAAAAAAATCGATACTAAAAAGCTGTAAAAGTTAATGGATAGTGATGAAAAGCCGATAAAAGCAACTGATTGTCGTAGATAATAATTCTTCTTCTTCTTCTCCTGCTCTACAGTCTAAGGTGAACTTTGGCCTCTCTAACAATAATTCGCCATTCTCGTCTGTTCACTCACTCCAATTTTAGATAGGTCCTCTTCCACGTCTTTAATCCAACATTTACGTGGACGTCCCCTCTTTCTTTTTCCTGGAAACGTTTCGTGCAGAACTTTCTTTGGCATCCTTACATCTGGCATTCGCTCGATATGACCCAGACAACTAATTCTTCTCGATTTAACGAACCTTAGAATATCTTCAATCTGCATAAGGTCATCTAATTCTTGGTTACGCCTAATACGCCATATTCCATGTTTTTTATAGGACCACAAATTGGCCTCATAATTTTTGTAGATAATAATATAATAGATTATTCAATAAAACACATGTTACTATCGAAACTCAATGTAATTAATTCTTTAACAATTTATTCTTATCTCGACCAGTATTTTAAAATACTTTTAACTGATTTTAGCATTGGAGGAGAGTGAAATTCGTGTGTTGTGCGCACCATATTATTTTATTATTACTATAAATATTATTCTGAACCTCGATATAATTTTAAAATGCTTTGTGAAACTTAAAAATATTTTTCATATTTCTTATATATTTTTTTTTTTCTCTCGCCAATTTGACTAATAACTGATTTCCTGTTTAAGCCGTATAAGTTTGCCATGCTTTTAGAGTATTACCGATTCATTTAAAAGGTCTGAATAGCCTGAACTGGACCAATATAGCTTGGAGTGACTTGGAAGTAGAGAGAGAGAGAGAGAGGGAAAATAAATAGAGAAATAACAGGTGGAAGGGTTTTTCACTGAGGCGGGCCTCTTTTGAGATAGACATCCTGTCCTTTAAGTCTCTGAGAAGTTTACCTTGCGGCCAACTTCACTCTCCAGTCAGCCTCCTTCCAAGTTTCTTCTCATGCTTTTCACCCTTCCCGTCCCCAAGGCTCCCAATGCAGTTCAAGATGTCTGGTATCAGAAGAAGTAAATACCTTTAATGAACATGTTAGCTGTCGCCTTGTCCTTTTGTTTTTTGCTTTCATGCCACGAGTGTATTGTAAATATCCTACTGATGAGTGCTTGTTAGTTGTTGTTATAAGACAGTATGTAGGTTGTTATATACATACTATAGCAGAATCGCTACTAGTGCTCGAATGCTTGAGTTAAAAAAATTAACTTTTTCCTAAGCATAATTTTTGCCAAATAGAACGTTTACGAGTTGATTTTTTTTTTTTTTTGTACAGGTCAATCCATTTGAAATCGTCCAATTTTCATTAATTTTGCCGCTCGACATTTTTAATTTTCGTAACTTTTTGACCAGTATTTTCTACCCTTTCGTGAATATAAAACCATAATATTTTTTTTTTTTTTGGGACGATTTCTTTTAGTGTAGCAGCTGTTTGAAGTTAGTTTCAGGGCGAAAACATGTGATGGGATAGTCACTCTAATTCTTCCTACAGTCCACCCGTAAGCTCCTTGTATCCTCTTTAATTTTCCCTCAATTTGATTATGGATGTGCGGTATATGGTGGCCTCTCGATGATGCTAGAGAAGAGGTTGAAGCAGATCATAACAGCTCTTTAAGATTCGTTTATAGCACGTCGAGGCGGTCTCATGTATCCCATCTTTATACCGAATCAAATTAGCTTTTTCCCCACACCCGTAGGCAATACTTCCTTGGATCTTTCCTATACCAGACTATCAACTCGCAACATCCTTCCTATATCTATAATCTCCCTGCATATCAATAACCCTCAATCCCTTCCCACAGAACAAAAAAATATGAATGCTCCTTTCTGGCCCGTTCTACTAGTCTCTGGAATTCCCTCCCATCAAACATCCGTCATGCTCCATCCCTCTTCCACATTCAAACATCTTCTCTCCAGTACCTTCTAGCATCCCAAAATGACGCTGCTTGACAATGTAAAAATTTTTAGTAAAATTGTATTCAATATTTTTATTTTTTTCAACAAGTATCTATCTATTTTTTCAACCCATTTTATCTGGAAGATTTATTTTTTTTACAGTTTTTTTTTTCTTTTTAAATTTGTTTATATTGTGATTATTATGTCTGTTATGTGATTAGAAGACTTCGTTTTGTATCATTGTAGTACATTATTTTTATTTATGTTTAATTTGGTTTATTTTTTCATAATTCTTGTCCAGTTTAAGTTCCTTTATTATTTCAAAGCTCTGTTATTCTTAAAAGACCAAGTAACAAAATAATGTAAACTTTTATTTTTCTTCTTTTTATTATATATTTAAACTCATTTATATTTTCATTTTGTCCAAACAACTAATTCTGAGGATATTTTTTAATTTTTATTCATTTTATTTTTATATTTTATGTATATATTCACCCATAATTGTAAACATTAGTTAATTATGTTCATTTTGTCTGTTGGCCAGACATACTGTATATTGTAAACTGTGCAAATATGTTATCTCAAGGGACACAGTCCCAGAATAAAAAATCAATTTCTATTCTATTCTAATTCTTGTAATTCTTTAGATTTCAAATCAAAACAAAAATTAACAATAAAAAGAGGACATGCTTTGTCTTTTTGTGTCCACAACTCATTACCTAAATAGTGTAGAAAGTTGTTTAAAAAATTCTCGAAAATAGTTGATAAACGAGATTTGTAAAGAGATAAAAGTATATAAAGGAAAAAAGACTCAAATTTAATAATTTTTTCTTATATAGATTAGTCACAGTCCTACTATCCGTAAAAGTGTTGATCTTGCAAACATAGTCCTTTTTTGTATATGAATTTTCAAAATTGGCAAAAATTCATTGTTCGCGATGTTTACACAGTAATATCTCAAAAGGGACTGAGTGGAAAATTATAACAGTGATACAGATTACCTATATATACAATGTGTTAGGAGATAACTGGTCAAAAAATCCCGATTTTGAAAAAAAATAAAATAAATTAAGAGTGTACAGTAGAAATATATAGTAAGCAAAAGTACGGCAATCGTGAACAAATTAAAATCTCAGCCTAACGAATATGCAAGTTTTAATTTGTATATTACCTACCAATAACAAGTCTAAATAAACTTATACTTAAACTTCATGTTTATGCAGTTAGTCTAATTAAAACAAGAAAATTCGAGCAAAACTAAAATTACATACTTCTAATAGGTATATGCCTGCTATGTTTTTGCAAGAAGGTGCCATATTACGTCATTGATTTTTAATGCAAATAAAAGCTATTAAAGATTTTGATTAAACTCTTAATGTTTCATCTTTTCGACACTTAATTACTATTTTATCATCAGCACTCCTACAACATAAAAACTTTTTCATAATTTTATCAGGCATTATTATGTAACTATTTAATGTTTTAAATATTAAACATAACCATGTGACAGTTAAAAAAAAAACCAATTATTCTGAATCAGCAAAAATTCATTTCTCTATCGATATGATTTTAAGCATATCCCCATTCTCTGATTAGAGTTGTACAGCTGCTTATTTCCATACGTTTCATATTTATTAGCATCGTTTGAATATGTTTGAATCCAATGAGGATTTCTATCTACAATATACGATAAAATATTAATCTTAACCTTAAATCAATATAATTTGTAGATTCAATTGTAAATTGGTTGTTAAAAAACAAATATGGGTAATTAAAGCAATATTGATTCTCCCGAATTGACATTACGACTGATAAAACAGGCATATTTTAGATTATTATTGCTGTTTTATTTTTTGACGGTTTTGAACGTACGACTTAGATTTTCAATTCATCTTAGCTATTATCACTTAGAAAAACAATTTAGAATGAATTTGAAAATTCAGAGTTCTACAGAGGGCTTCACTGATCTTGAATATTAACAAATCAGAGCTGTATTTTACTCTTCGCATGAATCGTTGCTTCTTTCGTTGATCTAAAAAATAATATTGACTCCAAGTGATTGACTTTTAAACTTTTTTTTTTAAACATATTTATTGATATTTACAACTGTATTAAATAAATTACATCTATTAAATGTGATGGTAATATGTAAAACTGTCATGAAATACATGTAGAGACACTACCCAGTGGCAGCACTCTGAAAACACTCTAAACTAGAAGGTCCCGTGGCCATCTTCTTTTCAGACGCCTCGGAAGATTATCATGGAGGATTGAATAGGAAGCAAGGATTGAAACTAATGGAGTGTAGTGGGAATGGAGTTTTTCATGGAAGGAATGGTACCTGGTTCGGGCTAAGTCAGCAACATATGGAATATTAAGGTCTTTATGAATGAGTGTGTTTGTGAAAAAATAAAGAGCATTTGAGTTCGTCCAGTAAGTGTGGAAGTAGTGGAAAACGTCGGGCAGTTTCTTGTCGTTTGACATTTAAACTATAAGTCAAAAGACGGATATATCTGCTCGTTTCCTTAGACAAATTATGCCAACAAAAACTTTTCGAAGAAAACCTAACATTTTAACCTACATCGTACCTAACACCATTGTTAAATGTGACATAAACTCATTAACAGCGTAATATATAAAGTCTTACAAATAAAAAAAAAAAAAAAAAACGTTAAATGACATCTTAAATTTCCAAACTATTCTGATTCAGCTACAATGCCTGATAAAATTATGAAAAGTTTTTATGTTGTAGGAGTGCTGATGATAAAATAGTAATTAAGTGTCGAAAAGATGAAACATTAAGAGTTTAATCAAAATTTTTAATAGCTTTTATTTGCATTAAAAATCAATGACGTAATATGGCACCTTCTTGCAAAAACATAGCAGGCATATACCTATTAGAAGTATGTAATTTTAGTTTTGCTCGAATTTTCTTGTTTTAATTAGACTAACCGCATAAACATGAAGTTTAAGTATAAGTTTATTTAGACTTGTTATTGGTAGGTAATATACAACTTAAAACTTGCATTCTTCGTTAGGCTGGGATTTTGAATTGTTCACGATTGCCGTACTTTTGCTTACTATATATTTCTACTGTAACTCTTTATTTATTTTTTCAAAATCGGGATTTTTTGAGCAGTTATCTTCTAACACATTGTATATATAGGTAATCTGTATCACTGTTATAATTTTTCACTCAGTCTCTTTTGAGATATTACTGTATAAACATCGCGAAAAATGAATTTTTGCCAATTTTGAAAATTCATATACAAAAAAGGACTATGTTTGCAAGATCAACACTTTTACGGATAGTAGGACTGTGACTAATCTATATAAGAAAAAATTATTAAATTTGAGTCTTTTTTTCTTTATATACTTTTATCTCTTTACAAATCTCGTTTATCAACTATTTTCGAGAATTTTTTAAAAAACTTTCTACACTATTTAGGTAATGAGTTGTGGACACAAAAAGACAAAGCATGTCCTCTTCTTATTGTTAATTTTTGTTTTGATTTGAAATCTAAAGAATTACAAGAATTAGAATAGAATAGAAATTGATTTTTATTCTGGGACTGTGTCCCTTGAGAATAACATATTTGCACAGTTTACAATATACAGTATGTCTGGCCAACAGACAAAATGAACATAATTAACTAATGTTTACAATTATGGGTGAATATATACATAAAATATAAAAATAAAATGAATAAAAATTAAAATATATCCTTAGAAAATAGTTGTTTGGACAAAATGAAAATATAAATGAGTTTAAATATATAATAAAAAGAAGAAAAATAAAAGTTTACATTATGTTGTTACTTGGTCTTTTAAGAATAACATGAGCTTTGATATATTAATAAATATTTTTATTTTCAACAAACCCCGTTAAAGTTGTTTATATTTCATCAAATAATTCAGTTTTATGGATTTCATAATAACACGATATGCGTCGCTGGCAATTAAAAATGGAATGAAAACGCAAATCCTTTAGACTGCTTTTATACTTCTGCCAAATGACGTATCAGAATCATTACAGTTTCACAGATCACCATAAATAACTGAAATAAATAATAACGTGAATAAATAAAAACTAAATTATATATATATATATATATGTATAAATGAATCCGTGGTGATCTCATCACGCGTGAACGGCTTTTATTCTTTTATGTTTTTATTTTATTTTAGTATGGATGTAACAGTGAACACTATTAATAATTGCCGCAGATTTCATCATAAATAAAACAAAAAATAATAAACAAAAAGAGACCAAGATAAAATAAATAAATCCTAATAACGAATATGAATTGTTAGCAAACATTTGGGGTCAATCATGTGTTAACAATTCGGAGTATTGTTGAGTGTTCTGAACTAATGGTTTCCTGAGAACTGTATATTTTATTTCTACGAGTTTGCCTACTAACGTATCAAATCCAATTTATTCACGTTATTATTTATTTCAGTTATTTATGGTGATCTGTGAAACTGTAATGATTCTGATACGTCATTTGGCAGAAGTATAAAAGCAGTCTAAAGGATTTGCGTTTTCATTCCATTTTTAATTGCCAGCGACGCATATCGTGTTATTATGAAATCCATAAAACTGAATTATTTGATGAAATATAAACAACTTTAACGGGGTTTGTTGAAAATAAAAATATTTATTAATATATCAAAGCTCATGTTATTCTTAAAAGACCAAGTAACAACATAATGTAAACTTTTATTTTTCTTCTTTTTATTATATATTTAAACTCATTTATATTTTCATTTTGTCCAAACAACTATTTTCTAAGGATATATTTTAATTTTTATTCATTTTATTTTTATATTTTATGTATATATTCACCCATAATTGTAAACATTTTTCTTTATATACTTTTATCTCTTTACAAATCTCGTTTATCAACTATTTTCGAGAATTTTTTAAAAAACTTTCTACACTATTTAGGTAATGAGTTGTGGACACAAAAAGACAAAGCATGTCCTCTTCTTATTGTTAATTTTTGTTTTGATTTGAAATCTAAAGAATTACAAGAATTAGAATAGAATAGAAATTGATTTTTATTCTGGGACTGTGTCCCTTGAGAATAACATATTTGCACAGTTTACAATATACAGTATGTCTGGCCAACAGACAAAATGAACATAATTAACTAATGTTTACAATTATGGGTGAATATATACATAAAATATAAAAATAAAATGAATAAAAATTAAAATATATCCTTAGAAAATAGTTGTTTGGACAAAATGAAAATATAAATGAGTTTAAATATATAATAAAAAGAAGAAAAATAAAAGTTTACATTATGTTGTTACTTGGTCTTTTAAGAATAACATGAGCTTTGATATATTAATAAATATTTTTATTTTCAACAAACCCCGTTAAAGTTGTTTATATTTCATCAAATAATTCAGTTTTATGGATTTCATAATAACACGATATGCGTCGCTGGCAATTAAAAATGGAATGAAAACGCAAATCCTTTAGACTGCTTTTATACTTCTGCCAAATGACGTATCAGAATCATTACAGTTTCACAGATCACCATAAATAACTGAAATAAATAATAACGTGAATAAATAAAAACTAAATTGGATTTGATACGTTAGTAGGCAAACTCGTAGAAATAAAATATACAGTTCTCAGGAAACCATTAGTTCAGAACACTCAACAATACTCCGAATTGTTAACACATGATTGACCCCAAATGTTTGCTAACAATTCATATTCGTTATTAGGATTTATTTATTTTATCTTGGTCTCTTTTTGTTTATTATTTTTTGTTTTATTTATGATGAAATCTGCGGCAATTATTAATAGTGTTCACTGTTACATCCATACTAAAATAAAATAAAAACATAAAAGAATAAAAGCCGTTCACGCGTGATGAGATCACCACGGATTCATTTATACATATATATATATATATATATTATATATATATATATATATATATATATATAATTTAGTTTTTATTTATTCACGTTATTATTTATTTCAGTTATTTATGGTGATCTGTGAAACTGTAATGATTCTGATACGTCATTTGGCAGAAGTATAAAAGCAGTCTAAAGGATTTGCGTTTTCATTCCATTTTTAATTGCCAGCGACGCATATCGTGTTATTATGAAATCCATAAAACTGAATTATTTGATGAAATATAAACAACTTTAACGGGGTTTGTTGAAAATAAAAATATTTATTAATATATCAAAGCTCATGTTATTCTTAAAAGACCAAGTAACAACATAATGTAAACTTTTATTTTTCTTCTTTTTATTATATATTTAAACTCATTTATATTTTCATTTTGTCCAAACAACTATTTTCTAAGGATATATTTTAATTTTTATTCATTTTATTTTTATATTTTATGTATATATTCACCCATAATTGTAAACATTAGTTAATTATGTTCATTTTGTCTGTTGGCCAGACATACTGTATATTGTAAACTGTGCAAATATGTTATTCTCAAGGGACACAGTCCCAGAATAAAAATCAATTTCTATTCTATTCTAATTCTTGTAATTCTTTAGATTTCAAATCAAAACAAAAATTAACAATAAGAAGAGGACATGCTTTGTCTTTTTGTGTCCACAACTCATTACCTAAATAGTGTAGAAAGTTTTTTAAAAAATTCTCGAAAATAGTTGATAAACGAGATTTGTAAAGAGATAAAAGTATATAAAGAAAAATGTTTACAATTATGGGTGAATATATACATAAAATATAAAAATAAAATGAATAAAAATTAAAATATATCCTTAGAAAATAGTTGTTTGGACAAAATGAAAATATAAATGAGTTTAAATATATAATAAAAAGAAGAAAAATAAAAGTTTACATTATGTTGTTACTTGGTCTTTTAAGAATAACATGAGCTTTGATATATTAATAAATATTTTTATTTTCAACAAACCCGTTAAAGTTGTTTATATTTCATCAAATAATTCAGTTTTATGGATTTCATAATAACACGATATGCGTCGCTGGCAATTAAAAATGGAATGAAAACGCAAATCCTTTAGACTGCTTTTATACTTCTGCCAAATGACGTATCAGAATCATTACAGTTTCACAGATCACCATAAATAACTGAAATAAATAATAACGTGAATAAATAAAAACTAAATTGGATTTGATACGTTAGTAGGCAAACTCGTAGAAATAAAATATACAGTTCTCAGGAAACCATTAGTTCAGAACACTCAACAATACTCCGAATTGTTAACACATGATTGACCCCAAATGTTTGCTAACAATTCATATTCGTTATTAGGATTTATTTATTTTATCTTGGTCTCTTTTTGTTTATTATTTTTTGTTTTATTTATGATGAAATCTGCGGCAATAATTAATAGTGTTCACTGTTACATCCATACTAAAATAAAATAAAAACATAAAAGAATAAAAGCCGTTCACGCGTGATGAGATCACCACGGATTCATTTATATATATATATATATATATATATATATATATATATATATATATATATATAGAGAGAGAGAGAGAGAGAGAGAGAGAGTGGGAGAGAAAGAGAGATAGATAAAGCGATTATCATGATCCTCCTTCTGACTGATATAAGCATGACAACAAAACAAAGAATTAGAGAAATCAATCAAGCCGTACACGCGTGATGCATTGACCAAGGGAAAATGCGATTCATTTTTTTAAATGCCCGAACCAGGTATCCATTATTCCATGAAAAACTCTATTTTCACTCTAATCCACTAGTTTCTTTTCTAACATACTCTTTGATTTCTGATAATCCTACGAGGCGTCTGAAAAGAAGATGTATCCGAGACCTTCTAATTTAGAAGAAGATGAAGATGAAAAAAACAACTTTATTCTGGGACTAAGTCCCCTAAAAATACCATGAAATTTGACATAGTTAAATATTCACATCTGGCTAAGATACAAAATTAATGAGGGAAAAACTACAAAAAAAAGAAAATAGATTTAAAATAAGTAAGAAGAAAATAAATAAATACATTTGGTGACAACATAAATAACTAATATTTAATGCTTTTGAGAAAACTAAAAGTAAATGCTCAAAAAAAAAAAATAATATAACAAAAAAGAATAACAAATGTACAGTTATTTCGACTTACTTAAACACTTGAAAAAAAACTAAAAATATTGACTATTATCAAACAGGACAACTATTATTGTCAGCTAGCGGCATTATAAGAAGTGAGAAGATACTGTAACAAAAGGTATTTGAAAGTGAAGAGAGAGAGAGAGGTTGCTCGACGGATGTTTGTTAGGTGAGAATTCCAAAAACTGGTGGAGCGGGATAGAAAGGAACGTTCATATGTTTAGAATATTTTTAGAGTGCTGCCAATGGGTAGCGTCTCTACATGTATTTCATGTCAGTTTACTATGTTCATCACATTTACTTGATGTATATAATACAGTTGTAAATATCAATAAATATGTTTAAAAAAATAAAAAAATTGTATCTATAGATTTTATATTTTAAAGATAGAACTTTGAATTTTCTTCTTCACTATCTGTTATAATATATGTAACGTGAAGTACCGCAAACCGGCCTTGCTATCCCAATATATTCTTCATTTGGGTGGAAGGGAAGGAGCGAGGGTGGAGGGATTCCGCCTCCATTTCTCACCATCTTCCTTATTCGTGATAGGAAATCCTTGGGTGGTCGCGTGCTCTCTCGGTTGGGTTCCTATCTCTTTTATTGGTTCTCTTTTCTTATATATGCGGCACATATAGCATAACCGTCTTTACTAAGGTTTCAATAAGATATTTTTAAACTCATATCTCTTTATTCTGGACATATAATGTCTTTAATTTCGAAGGCAAATTTTTTAAAAGGCCTACTGTAGTCAAAACGATTGAATTCCTTTTTTTTTTTTCTTTCCTATTTTTACTTTCACTTAATCTATACTGATACTATAAAGCTGAAGAGTTTGTTTGTTTGTTTGTTACTAATCTCAGAAGCTACTGGTTCATTCGATTTTTGCGTTGGATAGTCCATTTAACGAGGAAGGTTATAGGTTTTATAACATCACGCTGCGACCAATAGGAACGAAGAATTAGTTGAAAATGTGGAAAAAACGGATAAAATTAACCTAGCATCCCAATAATTCCAAATGATTTACATTTTAATTTTAAAATAATTCTATTTCCCGTTGTTATTTTTCGTCGTAACAATCAATAAATTACAGGGACCAACATTTAAACACGTAGGAATCGATTTACGTCAAAATCGGGTTGCGGAGAAAGTGAGCATGTTCTTCTGCTACAAGAAAAAAAAATATATATCATTTACGCAGAAGTACTTTAAAATATATCCTTTTAAAATCTTCTTCATAGCGATCATAATAACGGACATTGACGCAGACGAAGTAGCGAGCAGCAGCTAGCTAGCTATAAATAAAATATTTAATTTCCCTCGTTTTTTTCCAGATTTTATACTGATTCTTCACTTCTATTGGTCGCAGCGTGATGTCATGTATCCTAAAGCCTCCCTCGATAAATGTACTATCTAATATAATAAGAATTTTTCAATTTGAACCAGTAGTTTATAAGATTAGCGCGTTCAAACAAACAAACTCTTCAGCTTTATAATATTAGTATAGATAAAAAAGTATAGTTGTTTTACATGAAATGTACGTTTTTATAGTTTCTGAAATACATAAACGATTTTGCAGGTCTCTGTTGTTTTCTTCCGAATGTTTACATATTTAAAGTAAACAGTTACTAATCCTCTACCTTTGTATTATAAACATTAGCTTCCCAATCAATTACCCACTTTTTTGTATACCTCCAAATATAAACATGAAAATATGCGATTTTCGAGTAATATATTTGTAAGAGTTTAGGCTCGGCCATTCAGCAGCTGAGGCCTCTAGAAATATTTGCAAGGCGTTTGGAGAAGGGAGTGTTTATGAACGGACATTCGCCGTTGGTTTGCTAAGTTTTCAGCTGGGGATACCGACTTGGAAAACTTGCCCCGAGGAAGACCTCCGTCCGTAATAGACAACGATGTCCTCAAACATACAGTAGAAGGAAACCCCTACCAAACAGTTAAAGGACTCTCAGCACAACTAAATGCAAGTGCATCTACCATTTCCAGACACTTAAAGTGTATTGGGAAAGTAAAAAAGCTTGATACATGGGTACCTCATGATCTCACTGAGCGGCAGCAAGACCCCATGTTTCAAAACATACCGTGCAAAAATTGAAAGAACTGGGCTACGAAGTTCTTCCGCACCCACCATATTCTCCCGACCTGTCTCCAACAGATTACCACCTGTTCAGTTAATTTAGACAACTTCGTAAAAGGAAAACTTTTTGAAAATGATGATCAAGTGAAAAGTGCGTTTTCAGATTTTGTTTCACTTCAAAACTCAGAGTTTTTCAGTTCGGGAATAAAAAAGTTGGTGACACGTTGGGAAAAATGTGTAGAAAAAGAAGGTAAATACTTCGAATAAAATTATCTTGTTTTCATATCGTATTTTTAATAAAAATCATTTATCTTGAAAACGGACATTTCATGTGACACAACCCAATATAATATATATAAAAATTTTTTACGGTTGTAAATCTTGTAGGTATTTTGAGGTGTAACGCTCAAGTGTTCTTCTTACCGTTGATTGCTCACTGAGAGCTCAAAGATAAAAATATTCTGCATTTAAAAGGGATAATATTTTAAAGCGTGATGGGGCTCTAGGAAGAAAGGTGGAAT
This sequence comes from Piezodorus guildinii, assembly GCA_023052935.1. Taxonomy (NCBI): domain Eukaryota; kingdom Metazoa; phylum Arthropoda; class Insecta; order Hemiptera; family Pentatomidae; genus Piezodorus; species Piezodorus guildinii. Next base: position 160,708,880 of record CM041293.1, on the reverse strand, counting down.
TAGAGTTTTGTGCACAAGGGGGCATTACTAGAGCCATCTCCTTGGCCTAATCGCCACCAACAGGCGCCAAAACATCCGCCCTAACGAGTTTACCGCCATTATTACTGATCTCTTTCCAAACAGCTGTTCCCTCTTCCACGTTTTTTAATTTTTTTTTTTATTTTTTCGTGGCCTCCCTCCTTCTCTCCTTTCTACCGTGATTGCTTCTTTCCATGGAGTACCCCTCAAAATGGAGAAAGAAATTGTTTCGTTGAAATCTGTCTTATATTTTGTCTAAGACCTGTATAATCCTGGCCCGGCTTGTGAATGGAGGACTAATTAGGATAGACGGAGTGAACAAAAGAGAAGGAACGGCCTTCAAATTTCATTAATAATTAATTTGCTTGTGGAAACATCCTTTTCGATTTTGCGATGAGTATATTGAAATTGTGTGAGTTATCACTATTCCATTTAATTCGAAGAACGTTTATATTTTTTTTTTTTTTTAATTATATTTTATTGAATTTTACAACTGTATATTACATAAATACAATAAGTAAAAGTGATGAATTATAATAAAAGGCGTATAAGGCTTGTGAAGAAACTACCCAGCGGTAGTACTTCGATGTTTATTTGAGTAAGTAGATCCCGAGGCCATCTTCTTCGTTTATATTTACTTTGAAAAATCTGGTGCTCGCAACACACGACTTTCACTTACCTCAATTTTTAAAATCAATGAATTTTCAAATACAGTTAGAGATAAAAATACGCGAAACTATTAAGGAATTAATCAAATTGAATTTATATAGAAAAATGTGTTTTATTAAAAAATCTATTATATTATTATCTAAAATAATCAGTTAGTTTTATCTTCTTCTCATCACTCTCTATTAACTTTAGCCCTGTCAGACCATTTTTATCCAAACAAAACCTACATGATATTAAAGCCCAATAAATTTTACATCGATATAGCGAGTTTAATCAAAATCGTCGAAACCGTTTTCGAGAAAATCGAAAAAAGGTGCAAAATGCATGATATAAAGTGCCTCTTCTGGTAAGCTCATTTTGATGAAAAAAGTTTTGTCACGTCTCGGGCGTATAGTTGTCTTAAATATGAAATTTTAGTTTCATAGGACTTACCGTTTCCGCCCGGGAGTTACCACACACACACACACAGACACACACACACACACACACACACACACACACACACACACACACACACACACACACACACGCACACACAGACCTTTTTGCGGGACTTGGTTATTTGGACTCAGGGGACCCTAAAACGTGTATTTCCTTTGAAAACTGGAATTCGAAAATTTTCAGGATCGCAATACTTCCCCTTACTATATATAGTAAGTGAAAGTAAAAAGATTGAGAAATTTATTACCTTTGGTTACGATAGAAACATATGTTTTATTAAATAATCTGTAATATCATTAACTGCAACTATCAGTTTTATCCACTTTTCATTACTCTCAATTATCTTTTACAATTTTTATTAATTATAATTACTGTTTTTATATTTAAAAACGAAAAAATACATTTAAAAAATATTTTGACTCTTTTCACCTTTAATGAAATATTGAGTTCGTTAAACTATTATATTTTTATTTTTTTACTTTAACTTACCTATAAATGAAATATATAATAAAGGGAAAGTATTGCGATCGTGAACATTATCGAATTCCAGTTTTCAACAAAAATACACGTTTTAGAGTCCCTTGAGTCCAAATAACCAAGTCCCGCAAAAAGGCCTGTGTTTCCGTATGTGGTAACTCTAGCTCAAAAACGCAATGTTGTAAGAAACTGAAATTTCATATTTAAGACTACTATACGCCTGAGAGGTTACAGCAACTTTTTCACGATAATCGGCTGACCGGAAGTCCTACTTTATCCTATGCATTTAGCGCCTTTTTACGATTTTCTCAAAAACGGCTCTAACAATTTTAATTAAACTCGCTATATCGATGTAAAATGTTATGGGCTTTAATATCATGTAGGTTTCATTCTGATTGAAATAGTGCGATGAGGCTTAAATGCAGATATTTTAAATTTTCTTCTTCTAAAGTACCTTTAATATTGTAGATTCTATAATAATAACTATATTATCTTGTAACTATTGATAATTAACAGCTAAATATGCACGTTGAGTTGATTTGATAAACAACTGAGGGAGAAAACAGAACAAATATTTTTTGATTAATTTTTGGTGTTTTTGAACACAATAGTAATATAGATGTATAATATACCGTTGGATGGCTAAAGATTTTAGAAATAATATTATCTTTTTTCACGTAATTGTAAAGGGCAATGGAGAGTGATAAAATGCCGATAAAACTAACTTTTTTTTTTTAGTTCCCGAAAAGGAAAATGTATGTTGACCGTGCTGCAACCTGGCGGCTTGTCAATGAAGCACAGTGCGCTAATTTTGTTTTTGAACATAGGAACAGTAATATAGACGTATAATATGCCGTTTGTAAGAGAAAGACTTTAGAATATATATTATCTTATACACAAGCTTGTAAAATTGAATAGTGATAAAAAGCCGATAAAACTAACTAATTATTTTATATTATAATATAATAGAGTTTTTATTAAAATACATGTTTCTATATTGATTCAATTTAATTAATTCTTTAATGGTTTCGCTCATTTTTATCTCTAACTGTATTTGAAAATTCTTTCATTGATTTTAAAAATCGAGGTAAGTGAAAGTCGTGTGTTGCCCGCACCAGATTTTTTTACATTATTTTGGTAAATATAAGCCGTATATTGTCCCTTAAATATCTCCGCAACTATTTATTCTAGCAAAAACTTCTATTCAATAACTTTTGAAGGCATTCAAAACTACTTTAATTTTGTATGGAATGATGTTATCTATAAAGAAAATTTTTTGAGATATTCACTTATAACTGAAAAAAAATTAATTTTGTTCTGATTCTTCCCCTCCACCCCTAAAACCCAGACGCGGAAAACTCTAGGACTTCCTACCAGTAAATTAGGGAAGGGTACTTAAAAATTTAAAACAGGTTTCTGGAACTTATTTGGAAATTCTTTAATCGATTTTAAAAACGGAGGTAAGTGATGAGTCGTGTATTGAGCGCACCAGATTTTTTTTATCCATACTACAAAGATTTTTTTTCAAATTAAATAAACTATAGAGAAATAAAATTCAAAATATTGGTATTTCAGCCCTGTCAGACTTTTTCTATAAGATTTAAACCCGTTTATATTTAAAGCTCACTATATTTTACATCGATTTAGGGAGTTTAGTTAAAATCGTTAGAGCCGTTTCGAAAAATATTATAAAAAAGTGCAACATGCATGGTATAATGTGGCTCTTTTGGTTAGCTGATATTAATTAAAAAGTTTCTGTAACATCTCGAGAGCATAGTTGTCTTAAATATGATATTTCAGTTCCGTATGACGTCGTTTTTTGCGTTAGAATTACCACACACGCGCGCGTACGGACCTTTCTGCAGGACTTGGTTGTTTGAACCTAGTTGACCTTAAAACGTATATTTCCGTTGAAAACCGAAGTTCGAAAATGTTCACGATCGCAATACTTTTCCTTACTATTAAGTCTGTTAAATAAGTTCTTCGCATTTAGAGTTTCTGATACATCTGTTTTTCCCAGCCCTTAGTGTTAGAAGTTTCTTACTTAGTACTAAACAAAAATTATTCATTAAAGAATGTTTACAAAAATTACTTACTATTACTATTATTATAATTCGTAACTTTATCAATTATTATATCACGAAGGAACGATAGGTTTTGAGATTTTACTATTTATAAATCTAAATAATGTAGTCTAGTCATTCTAAAATTTAGCACTACCATGATGCAGTGATCGCCGTGCACGCTAAAGCATGTACCATTGTGGTGGTGTTGGTTCGATTAAAGTTCAGATCAGTTTATATTTATTTCGTGGTAGTCCTCGATAGTAAACGAATCATTCACAATCCGATACCTGGACATTCCAGCTCTGATTAGTACATGGCTGCAACCACCAGCCATCAGGGTTTGGCAAATAGGCCTAATCGCAAACTTGCCGGACTAATTTCCCCAATACCGGTACCAATGTCAATAACAGTCGTAATTAATGATACAAATGAATATCATTATTACTGTTTTATTTATATTTATTAACATTTTTTTTTTCAATAATGAACCTTTGAAATCGAGAAAAAAATAAAATAATATCCCTCTTAAAAAATTGAGGGCTTACGTTTCAAGATACGTAGAACCCGAATACCGAATAAAAAAAAATCTGTTTGTCCGACGGCGTTTCTCCGAAACTACTGGACCATTTTTTTTCTTTAAATTCCCTGCAATTGTCTATCCTTTAAAGATTCTTATGATTTCTAAGTATCTTTGAGACTCCCGACTTTGAGACGGTTCTTTACGGATGCGAAACGTGGCCGCTTACTTTGAAGAATGAACAACTTCTTAGGGTTTTCGATAATAAGGTACTTTCGTAAAATATTTGGTCCGAAGAGAGATGAGGCCATTGGGGAGTTTAGAAGGTTGTACGACGCGGAATTGCGGAGCTTGTACCCTGTGAATATAATTGAGTTGATAGCATCGCGGAGAGTCAAATGGGCGCGTAAAGTTGTTGGGCTTAGTGAGGAACGGATTCCGAGAAAGTTGGTATTCGCTGAACCGACTGGTAGGCGTCCGAAAGGTAGGCCGAAGCGTCGATGGGAGGATTGCATTAAGGCTGATCTCGGGGCTTGGGCCTGACCGGTGAACATTGGACGAGTCTGTGCAGGCGAAGTTTGGTGGTATCGGCATCGAACCTTCGGGTTCGGTAAGCTTATAATTATTATTAAATTCGCTACAAAAATAATAGGGTATGCAACGATGATCATAACTCATAGACGTTGATATCAGCTGTTTGTTTTTTTAATAGCTGACGATAAAAGAGTGATTTAATTTAATAACTCAGTTATTTCTGGAGATAACGGAAAAAAAAACTATTAGTACTATTTAACCAAGAAACTACGAATAATTAAGAATCAAAAAGAAAGGAAAAAGTTGAAATTTTACCTATGAATACGCTAGTAACTCGGTTATTTTTAAAGATAGAGATACATATGTCCAGAGTTTTAAAATCAGTAAAGTGCAATAAACAAAAAAACAAAAAACAATTAAATCTTGCCTATATATATATATATATATATATATATATATATATATATATATATATATATATATATATATATATATATGTATGTATGTATAAGCTCGTAACGCTTGTGACGCTGGTATGAAAATATTTTTTATCCGATAATACCGCGAATAATTTAGGAAAAATATAAAAGATAAGATACAAATTTTACCTATAAAGACGCTCAGTTATTTTGAAAATAAAGAAAGATATAACACACAACCAAAAAAAAGCAAAAACAAAAGCAGAGATATAACGTTGTAAAATTATCAGTGGTGTGGTGATTAGCATATCTAAGTCAGTGGTAACCTTTTCCATTTTAATTTTAATCCTTTCCAAAGCAAACGTAACCCTTTCCGAAGCAAATATAACCATTTAAATTTCAAATGCTATCTTATCTGTTTCAATTTTAATCCTTTCCAAAGCAAACGTAGCCCTTCCCAAAGCAAATGTAACTTTTTCCAAAGCAATTGTAATCCTTTTTTCACTTCTAAAGTTAAATATTCCGTTTTATTTATTGAAAAATATTTAGTTAAATTAAAATTATGCCTTTTATAATTATTTTGGAAACTTTTCCCCACATTTTTTTTTGTCTTATTAGATATTCTATCAACAGGTTGCGGGTTCGAATCCCAGTCCCGGCGGGGCTTTTCTAAGGATGTAATTAAATAGGGATTCACTCACAGGCTCTCCCCCGGGTATGTGAGACCCGTCAGCCATATGGTGGCCACTCACAAAATTAGGCGTAGGTTATCATTATGTTATTTCTTCATATTTTATGTAATTCTTATTGTTGTTAAATTCTTTTAATACTATAAAATTACAAACTGCTCTAAAAACTATAAAGCTCGCGCGTATTGTAACTCTCATTTACTTTTAACGTTTTTTATTGATATTGGGGTTGAAAATTGCATTTTCGGATCTTTGTATTACGTTTTTTAAGCTGTATTTTTTATCGCTCCCACCCTTTTTTACTTGCCTTTACTTTTAATATTTTCTGTTGCTTTTGGGATTGATTTTTTTTTTTCAGGGGTTATGCTTTCATTTTTTGAGCTGGATTTTATTTTGCTCGTGCGCATTTTAACTCGACTTTACTTTCAATGATTTTTATTAATACGTGTTTACATTAATAATTAATGTGTTATTGGGAGGTTATGATTATGTTATTTTAGCTATACTTTTTATGACTCGCGCGTTTTTTAACTCGTATTTACTTTTAATGTTTTTTTTTAATTATTTTAGGCTGATAATTGAGACGTTGATTTCCAAAAGGTACTATATCCATTCTAGGAAATTTTACAGGAAGCGCGAAAATCTCTCATTACTATATTATCAAACAAGCTAATTTGGATCTTTTTGCCTTAAAATTTAGAATTATTTTTTTACTATAATAATAACATCATATTAAAGTTATAAAATGAACTTTTTTAGAATGATTTGGAACGAAAATAAATGCGTAATTAGTACTTTTAGAAAATGACCGCATTTCTAAATCGTGTTTTTTAAGGACTTGAGAATTCATTAGATAATATCAAATAGAATATTTAGATAAACCAAAATGATGAGAATACAAATATGTAAAAAAATCAATTTCGTAAAAAATGTCCTTTAGTACCTTTTGGAAATCAACGTCACAATTGTGTTTTCGGATCATATGGTTACGTTTTTTTAATGTGGTTCGTTCGGTTCAAAACCGAAAATTTTGACTTGGCTTAAATGGCTCGGTTCGTCAATCAACTGTTGACGAACAAATTCTAGCATACTTGATCGAAAATATCTAATTTTTGATTAAATAATGAAGTCATATAATTAATCAAAATATTGAAAATAAGCGAAAGTTTTTTATTAAAATTACCGGTAAAATACGCTACGAGATTATAGGGTGCAACCCAATATATATATGTATATGTATATATATATATATATACTTTTTTTTTTTTTTTATGGGCACCATCTCTTTGATAGAATTTAAATGTTTCATTTGAATGAATTAATTTTATAATCGAAATGGTACTAAACCTTCGGTCTAAAGTAATCTATGTTTGTTAAATATATATTTTCAAATATAGAATATAATCCACGAATGGACTATTGTAATAATTTTAGTTTCCCTTGGGCTTTTTAAGTATATTTGAGTGTTCAAAATAAGTATTTTTTTATATTATTACCTTCATATTGGGTGTGTTAAAAAAAAATATTTTTTATAGTATTGTCTTAGGTTTTATTACTAGTTGATATGTCTTTTTCATCATTTATTTAATTCTTATGCTTGTTGATTTCTTTGCTATAAAAATACACACTGTCCATTTCCATACCGAAGTAATTGGCATCTCAAGTATTTTTCTGTTTTCTTAAAAAATGCAACCAAAGAATGGTGTAAATGCGGAGTTCAAAATAAATCTATCATTAAAAAAAAGAGCTATTAAGATCATCGATTCAGACCGTAGGTATGGACCGTTAAAAGCACGTCATTGGTAGAAAAGTTGAACCAAGTTTAACTAGTTTCCGCTTTATAAGATCAAGGAAAATAAAATCTATGAAATACACAGAAATAGACATATTTATCCCACTGACAGTAATTGATTTTCTTTTAGAAATAGTCTTGGTACTCCGCGACATTCAAGTGAACTAGAAAATAAAGGATATTTTTCAATATTTATTTATACTTTTATTTATATCTTTTATTTGTTTAACGAATCTTGTATTCTGTTGGTATTAGATAGTTTAGTGTTATTAAATTGATTCCGCATTCGGTGTTCTATAATTATCGTTTGTATTACGTATATTATGGAAAATGGAACATATGTATCTGAATCAGACCACGATCTGCAAATAAACTATGAAGTGCATTATATTTATTTTATACATTAAATAATGTCCATCACACCGAGACCGTCCATTTTAATTTAGTTTTAGTCTATTTTGTATTTTCTTGCTGACTTCTTCATAAAGATATTGTGAAGGACTCAAATTTTTGTAGTGCCATTTTAGTTATTTATGTTGTTCAGCCATGAACAATAAAATGAAACGCATTTTCAGCCATTGATTTCGATGTTCCATTCATCTCTTCAGTGACTAAAAGAAATTCCTTGCTGATTTCGTTTTGAATTTGTTCAGTGATTATTTGAATTTCTGAAGATTACATTTTTCAGTACATTTAGGCGTTTTAAATTTACTCTTGGCATCCAGGACTGCTTTACAAACTTCGCCAATTCCTCACCCCAACGTATTTCCTATTAATTCGCTCCTACCTAACTGATAGAACCTTCCAAGTTCAACATAATCTCTCCTACTCATCCGTATTCATCCAATCAGCCGGTGTACCTCAAGGTAGTATCCTGGGTCCGATCCTTTATACAGTATATACAGCTGACATTCCTATCCAACCTAGCACTATCCTTACTACCTACGCTGATGACACATGTGTGTTATCTGTGAATAATGATCCTGTTGTTGCATCCCGAATCCTGCAGAACCATCTATCAGCCATCGAAAAATGGTGTCAGAACTGGAGAATTAAAATAAATCCTAATAAATCCTATCAAATAACCTTCACTCTACGTCGTAAACCTATGACTTCCTGCCCCACCGTATCCTTTAACAATATCTTACTTACTCCTGTTGAACAGATCCGGTACTTAGGACTAAACCTAGACAAACGCCTCACATGGAACCCTCATACTAGACTGAAACGACAGGAAACTGCGCGTAGATACCGATTACTACAACACTTACTCGACAAACGCTCAAAACTTCCTATTTACTACAAACGACTCATTTATATAACCATTATTAGGCCTATGTGGACCTACGGCATTGAGTTATGGGGGTCCACTAAACCATCAAACTCCTCTCGCATCCAATCCCTGCAATCCAAAATCCTTCGAAAAATCCTTAATGCTCCATACTTTGTTACAAATAAAATTATCCATTAAGACCTAAATATCCCATTAGTTGAAGACTTAGCCCGATCCAGATATACATCCTTCCATTCCAAACTTCCTGCCCACTCAAACCCGCTTATCCGTGACCTTTCCTCAACATCTATTCCTGACAATCCACCGAGGCGACTGAAAAGAAGATGGCCAAGAGACCTCTTACCGTAAATTGGACATTGGAGTTCTACCAAAGGGTAGTTTCTTCACAGGACAATCATGTGTCTTAATCTCATATCTATCCCATTTACTTGATGTATTGTATAAATACAGTTGTAAATTTCTTTAAATAAATAATAAAAAAAAAAAAAAAAATTTACTCTCATGTTCGAAACTTATTTTGTTGGGTACAAATTCTACTCCTTTAGTGTATGGAGCTCTGGCATCATAAAAGCCTTATGCTATACGTAAAGCGGGCTCAACTTAATTTTGATATTATATTATGAAATTGTTGTAAATTTCGCGGTGCCTCTTGGTCAGGCTTTAATTTTATCTTTAAATTCGTCTGTGATTTATACTTTATTTATTTATAGTTTCTCTTCTCCTTCGGGCCTGCGACTGTTACTATTGGCGGTTGTCTTTGTCTTTGTTTTTTATTTATTTATTTAAAGTTACTTTGCTACAGTGGGAGTCCTAAATTTTGTCTTTCCAGATTTAATTAGGTTAGGGATCTTTAACGAGTAGGTACCTGACATCACACAGGCATTCTACCTCCGTTCTTTGTGAATATCACGGGATTAAGTACTAATAACGATTTTGATAATATTGTTCTCTAATTTTTCCTGTTCAGCCTTCATCAATGGTAAAAAAAAAATCTGGTGCGCGACTCTCACTTACTGTCGTTATTGATATCAATTTGAGAATTATAAAACAAATTTGTAACTGATAATAAATCATCAAAGAATTATTAACATTGGATTGTAAAAGAAACACGTGTTCTATTAAATAACCTATTATATTATTATCTACGACAACCAGTTTCTTTATCGGCTTTTCATTACTCTTCCTTAAATTTTACAATAGTATGTATGCAATAATATTTTTCTAAAATCTTTAGCATTCCAACGGTATATTGTTCATGTATATTGCTGTCCTTAAGTAACAAAACAAAAAAATGCATTAAAAAATGTTATTGCAGTTATCTCCTTTAGTTGGTTATCGAATTCGATCAACTTATATATTTACCAGTTTTCTAGATTTAATAATTAGATGATATGGTGAATTTCATAAAAACTACTAAACTAAAGGTATTTTAGAGGAAGAAATTTTGAAATATCGCCATTTAAGCCCTGTCAGACTATTTCAATCAGAATGAACCCACTGTAGCGTCCGGCTATGACAGCGCCATCCAGTGGCCAAGCGATTAAACAATTGCATTAAAAAAATTAATTAATTTTATCCTTTTTTTGGATACCGAATTCGTTCAACTTATATATTAACATGTTTTTTATCAATGGTAATAATATTATATGGTTATTTTTATAGAATATACAAAATTAAAGGTACTTTAGAGGAAGAAAATTTAAAATATCTGCTCTTAAGCCGCATCAGACTATTTCAATCAGAATGAAGTCTACATGGTATTAAAGCCCATTATATTTTACATCGATATAGCGAGTTTAATCAAAATAGTTTGAGCCGTTTTTGAGAATATCGTAAAAAGGCGCTAAATGCATAGGATAAATTAGGACTTCCGGTCAGCCGATTTTAGGGAACAAGTTGCTGTAACATCTCGGGCGTATAGTAGTCTTAATATGAAATTTCAGTTTCGTACGACTTACCGTTTTTGCGCTAGACTTACCACACACAGATCTTTTTGCGGGACTTGGTTATTTGGACTCTGGGAATCCCAAATTGTGCATTTCCGTTGAAACCTGGAATTCGAATATTTTCACGATCACAATTCTTCTCCTTTCTATTTATTTCATATATATAGGTGAGTGAAAGTTAAAATATAATTTGTCAATAATACGGGTTTGAATAGCTATGTAACAATTAGATATAATTTGTTAAAATCTTCATAATAATTTTTCAAGTATGCTAGTGAAGTTTATTGTCTAAGTAATTTTGTTAGTCTGTGAGATTTATTATTTTCCTGGGAACAAAGGAAAACATTTTTCCAATGAAAAATACTGTTGTAATATCATCTAGTCTACTTTTATAAACGCTAAAGAATGTTTTAATATTGTATTCAGTTTATTCTTTCTTTTGGATCCATATAAAATAAAAATAAGTTTCTCAGAAGTGGAGAAATTGCTAAATATAATTATGTTAGGAGAATAAATTATTTTTTTTTTAATGATGGCTGGTGAAATTTTTATTATTATTTAATTATTTCATGACATTTTGAAAACAAAAATTGAAATGTTTACATGCGGCATTACATTGTTGCTTGTTTATTTATTAAACATCCTAGAGCCTATTAATTCAAATCCTAATTAATTACAATCAGTCGAGTTTGAACCCGTGTCATTGATCATAGGTCACAGGTGACCTTCAGTTGAATTTTGTTAGTTGTCTTTAGTTAGCGAAGAAAATACTAAAAAGGTTATTTAAATTCATATTGCATCTGGTAAAAATTATCTGACGTGTGTGATTATTTATGGGAGAAACGTTTTTGAAGTTCTGCATTTATAACAAAATGATAAATAAATAAACTTTCTAGCTTTATAATTTTTTTTTTTTTCAATTCGATACCATCCTTAGTTCAACATTCTGTATACAATTATTGTCACCCTCTGTCTTACATTAATGCTATATTTTTAGATGGTTTGGATTAAGACATTTTTTAAGGTATTTAAAATAATTGTGTTATCTATCAAATAGAACTGTGGGGCTCTGCTAAACCATCAAGCATCCAAAGAATACAGTCTTTTCAGTCGAAAGTGTTGCGCAAAATAGTGGACGCCTTTCTACGTAACAAATGACGTTATACATAACGACATAAACATTCTGACTATTTAAGCCACTGCTACAGAACAATGCTATAACTTCCACCAAAGACTAACATACAACACCAACCATCTTACAGAAACATTAAAATGCTCTACGAATCCTTACCGCCCACCCCGACGACTACGCAGGCGGTGGTTAAGAGATATGCTGATCAATTAACGAGCTGTGCTTCAGCAGTCCACAAAATTGCTTATTGCAAAGGAAATGCAGATGGAAAATTAAACTTTATGTCAAATTTCTTGTTTGTAATAAATAAAAATTCTACCAAATATTGTATGAATGTTATCTTTCATCACTATTATTGATGTCCGAATTGGGACAGATTGTAATAATACTCAATAAAACATTTTTGAAAAAGAAATATTATCCATCACCAATTGCTGCCTTTATTCATGTATCCACAATACATTTTCTGTTGAATACCGTCGCATATCTGTAGCATATTATTTTGGGTAATTTTAACTTACTGGTTTCTCCTTTTTTTTTAGGCTGCTGAAAAATAATACGCAGGTCTGACGTCTGACTGTTTTCCCTCTTGGAATGCTTCTTTCTTGTCAACATAATACTTTTTTTTTAAATTATATTTTATTGAAATTTACAACTGTATACTACAATACATCAAGTAAATATGCTGATAAAGAATAGGTACATGGAAAACGTGAAGAGAAACTGCTCATTGGCAGCACTCTAGTAATCAATCTAAACAAGAAGGTCTCGAGGCCATCTTCTCTTCAGACGCCTCGGTGGATTATCAGGGATTGTAGAGGAACCCAGGATTGAAACTAGTGGATTAGAGTGGGAATGGAGTTTGTCATGGAAGGAATGATACCTGGTACGGGCCAAATCGGCTACATACGGAACTTGGAGGTCTTTATGAATGATTTTGTTTGTGACAAAGTAAGGAGCGTTGAGGATTTTACGAAGGATTTTGGATTGTAAGGATTGGATTCGGGAAGAATTGGATGGTTTAGTAGAGCCCCATAGCTCAACTCCGTAGGTCCAGATAGGCCTTATGATTGTCATGTAAATGAGTCTTTTGTAGTTAAGTGAAAGGTTAGAGCGTCTGTCTAGTAAGTGTTGGAGTAGCCGAAAACGTCGAGCAGTTTCTTGTCTTTTCAGTCTTGTATGCGGATTCCATGTAAGTCGTTTGTCAAGCAGGAGTCCTAAATAGCGGATCTGTTCAACCGGGACAAGCGGAATATCATTAAAGGACACTGTAGGACAGGATGTCATAGGTTTTCGACGTAGGGTGAAGGTAATTTGATGGGATTTATTGGAATTGATTTTAATTCTCCAATTCTGACACCATACCTCAAGGTCAACATAATACTTTAATAATTTATATGCTTAAACCTTTACCAATAATTAACCGTAACCGTTTAAACTGTTGAGTTTGTGGTTTTTCTTATCTTTGTTTTTTTTTTTTCAGGCTATATCTCTTCATCATATTTCATTGAAGTACTTCTATTAGTTCATATAACTATTAATTCGAAGAATGACATAAAATTTTGAAGAAGTTTAAAGAACTTAATTTTTGTCCTAAAGAAATTTGTTCTTCAGATGTATAAGGAATATCGGTTTAATAAAGTGCATAGATCATGATGAAGGCTCATAGTAAATATTAATGTCGAAAAACGAAAAAAAAAAAACAATACTGAAAATTGAGGAAACCTTCAGAAAAGAGATACTTTGGGTATTATTTTAGAGTATAGAGTGCATTAGATATGGGTTGGTACTTGAAGGATTTTGTATAAGAGGGCTTTACAGAGGATCTGGTGAATAATGGAAGGGTTATTGTAGAAGCCTCTTCCCGGGCTATTAGTGATCAACTATGGCTATAACTCACTACCAACTTTCTCTTTATACATTTTTTCTATTAGAATTCTTCGCGGATGTGCATAACTATGAAATAAATCTGGTAAATATAAATTGCAATGTTCTTATTATTTTTTTACAAGCAAAAACTTTTATTTTTCAAAAAATCAAAAAACGACATTTTGTTATTTCATTGTGTGAAATATCATCAAACCTGTACTAAGGCGATTATAAAGATAAGGTAAATCGTAGCTCGATTAATTACCTTTGATTTGAGTGGTAATTGACATCTTTAAGTTTAATAGTTTTCGAGATAAAGGTCATTAAGTAAAAACTAAGTTTTTTCCCGCTAAAAATGAAAAATGTATATTTTTTTACTTTATTTTGCCAAATATATGCATTTTATTGACCGTTTAATATCTCCTACGCAACTATTCATTTTAGGGAAAACATTGTTATGGTTGTTGTTGTAATGGTGTTTTTAATAAGGCTAATCCTTTTTGAGATATTCACAAAAAACTGAAAAAATTTAATTTTTTTCTGATCCTCTCCCTCCCTCCTATAAAAACCGACGCGGAAAACTGTGGGACTTTTTTTTTACCTCTTAATACTGAAAATTTAGGGTACTGAAAATGTTTTGACAGGTTTTAGCTTTTTTTTTTTGGATGTTTGAATCAAAACCTAATTTTACTGTACTAAAAATAAAGTTTAGTTCTCAGAAATATATGGACCTACGGACTTGAACTGTGGGGGACAGCTAAACATTCCAACATCAAACGCATCCAATCCTTCCAATCCAAAGTCCTCCGAACAATAGTTAATGATCCTTATTACGTTACCAACTGTACCCTACACCACGACCTTAAAATTCCGTTTATTTTAAACCTGGTACTATCCAAATTTTCCAAATTTCATCAGAGCCTTAGTCATCATCCTAACCCTCTAGCACAATCCCTATCTAGTACCAACCATCCCTACAATCCTTCTCGAAGATTGAAACGGCAATCGCCGCGAGACATATTCTAAACATATAAATTGTAGTTCTGACACTGGTCAGATCCTCCACTCATGTAATGTATGTTTGTGGCTATTGCGCCCTAGTTTGGCCTCCACTGAGTCACACCAGTGACGCGGCTGAGAGCGAGGCGTTAGGATCTCTTGGATTCCGCTTTTTCCTCCTCAAGTGGAGGGAAAAGCCCAGTCTGGGGTCCCTATAACAGTTGTATATATTGTATATAGTTATGTTTGTTGTATGATGTTTTATTTGTTTGCCAACTTTTTATTTATCTAGGTTATAGGTTGATGTTTTGATTAGTTTTGTTTTTATATTTATTATTATTTAATTCTATATATATATATCATTTGTTTGTATTTATTATTTCATTTATTTGTATTTATCTCAATTATAGGTTGTTGTTTTATTTTTATTTTGTATATATATATTATATTTTATTTAATTTGACTTTATCATTGTATACTGTATATATTGTGTGAATGGGATCTTATATCACTATTACTAATGTCCATATAGGAACATATTGTAATATATCTCAATAAATAAATAAAACAGCAGTTCTCAGAAATATAAATATTGTGGTGATTGTACCGTTTCCGGATATTCTTTGAGGTTCATAAAGATCAATGGAGCAGTTGTTAGATTCGAACTTTAGGATTTCTGTGCTTTAGACCATTGTCTTTATTATAATTATTTATTTTTACAAGCTTATGAATAGGAGTATGTTTATGAAGCACTCACCTGATTATATAGAGAGTTTGAAGAGAGACTGAAGTAATTAATTACGTTATTTTGATCAAAAGAGGATACGTAAACGGAACCTACAAAGAATACATAACCTAAATTAAAATGAAGATTTATTGAAAGACGAAAACTCGTCAAAAGGTTGGGCATTGAATGGGGTGTATAGAATTCGGTATCACTTCGATCCCTTCTCTTAATACTCCATTAGTCTTTTTGACCTTATACAGCCTTCAAAGAGAAGCCTTAATCCTGAAAGATACTAAAAATCATCTTCAAAACATATCTTTACAATTCGGCTCTAAGGATTTGCGATTTTTTAATACTTTTTTTTGTTCTATTAGTGTATTCATTTATTTATTTTTGTGTTTCCCACCCCTCAGTATTCTCAACACATAACAAAAAGTTAACATAAAGTAATGATAAACCGATAAAACTAACTGATTGTCGGAGAGAATAAGTAAACCCTCGTTTTAACGAGCTCCAAGAGACCAAAAGATTCACTGTTCGTTATATTCGAAAAGTATATTGTATGTATATTATATGTCTTGGTATGAATTCAGGTTGTTAAAAAGAAATATTTTCAATACAGCATTCGCTTTCAGGCACAAGTATATTTAGAAACTACAAAAGCAGTTAAAACTATGGTCTATGTACATATTTCTATCTTATTTCACATTTTACTTAATACTTTAAGATTAACATCATCATTAAAAATACAAAACTTAAAAAGGAATTTATAATGTCAAAATCACAGCAAATCATATTAAGTTGAAATAATTGTTTGTTTGCACATCCCGATGAAGATTCAACGGAGGCATCTATTTTATCTTTATTAGCGATAATCGTTGACATCCCGTATTTTTCCGCAATTTTCGATTCGACTTAATTTTGTATCCACTTCTTGGAGAATCGCCAACCTTGTATTTAAATCATGATTTTCTCTTGACCTCGTAGGAAACTCGAATTAAAGCAAGTAATAAAAACAGACAAACTATCTGAAACTCTAGAAACAAGAAGCTGTCACAGACTGTGATTCACAGAATTGAGCTGAATAGTGGAAGAGGTAAGAATTTGGAAAGAATGGCGCCGCTCTTAAATGGGAATTAAGACGTATCGTAATTTGTTTTCTTCTTTATTTTTCGTAATAACTGAACAAATTTGAATCTGAGGTCCACATAAGCGGTTCGTTAATTCGTTATAAGAGAATATTTCGTTATAAACGAGGAGAAAGCATAGTTTTCTATTAATTTTTCAAGGGACCGCAACGATAGTTAGTTATAAACGGGTGTTCGTTATAACCTTGTTCATTAAAAAGAGGGTTTACTGTATAATAGAAATTTAATAAAACATGTTTCTGTGAAAACTTAATTTAAATAATTACTTAACAATTTATTTACTCTCAATGTTTTGTAAAATTCTTAAATAGATTATAACAACGAAGGTAAGTGAGAGTCGTGTGTTGCGTGCACCGGATTTTTTTTTCTTTATTTTTATTACTTATATATGTCATTATAATAATATTTTATTTAATTGTTGAACGTTATTCTTTTCTTAATTTTTTTTTGTAAAAAAAAAAAGAATTAAAATTAAAACTACTGTTAAAAAATAAATAAATAGAAAGAAAAGTAAATCCACAGCAGTTCAGATTTATTTTAAAAGGTGGATTGAATAAAGCGAACATAATAAAATACAGAGTATACTCCCTAAAGGCGCATTACGCGCGATAGCTCCTCCATCTCAGATCTTATTTTTCCGATTTGAAAAGCTTTCACTGGTAGAAGTAAATAAGGGGGGCTGGGCTTGTCATGGGGGCTGTGAGACAGGTCCCAGCATTTAGGACGATCCACGTCCCTTTTCTTTGTATTTTTGTTTTCTTATATTTGTATTCTATCGTTTGTTTATTTTTCTTTCTTTGGATGATATAGTCCGAATAATTGTAGTAATTGGCAAATAAACTTTTTTCCTTGAGGTCGCAAAATTTAACCCTGTCATCTCATTGACGTTTTCTATTTTTGAAAATCTTCTTATCAACATGAATATCCATTACGTTTTACCCGGGAGTTAAAATAATTTGATCTATCATAATCCAATAATAAATCCTCAAACGTTATAAACGAAAAATTCTTTCGGCTTTTGGTATCATTAGATTTTTTTCACGTTGAAATCTAATTATGTTGGATTATGTAATTATGTAACTGTAAAACTATTAAGTAAGTATTCAATATAGTTACAAAATTTTTTTTTTTTTTTTTTTTTTTTTTGGCGCGAAAAGGCCTTGAAGACCACGCGAATATCATGTTCAGGTTTGCTTCCTCGAATTCCTTCTCTTCCATACCTCCCTCATGAGCTCCGCATGTTTGCGCTTTCTTTCCTCCGACCACGCATAATCCTTTTTTTGGCGTTCTTTTACCACTAAGTCCTTTATATTGTTCAGTGAACTTCTGTAGGTCTCTCTATCCCCACAGTCTGAATCCTTCAGTCCTGCTGAATCCATGTCGACCCTGATCTGCTTGAAAAAACCAGTCGTGTTCTTGCGCTGGTGGAATCGACGGAAGATTTCCCGGTTTAACCTTTCAGGGCTCATCCTCATCATGTGCCCATAGAATTTGAGCCTTCTTACCCTGATGTCGATCTCCAGGCTTTTGTTGTCAACGTATATTTCTTTGTTGGACTTTAGCCTGTATCCTTCGGGTGTCTTGTTTGGCCCATAGATCTTCCTAAGTATTTTTCTTTCTACCTTCAGAAGTTTTTCTAAGCTAGGGAGGCAGGAGGTCTCTGTCCCATAGAGTATCACGGGTTTGATAACGGTGTTATAATGTCGGACTTTGGCTTTGATGGATAGGCTCTTTTTGTTGTAGAAGTTCTTGAGGTCGAAATACAAGCTCTCCAATTTCGTGACTTTTCCCTTAAAGCTTTCTCGGTCCGATCCGTTATTGCAGATGACTTATCCCAGGTATCTGAATTTCGGGGTCACCTTTATCTTTCCACATACGGTGTCGACCGCCTTTTTCTTGTATTTTGAATCTGTGGTCATTAGTACTGTCTTTTTAGAAGAGATTTGTAAGCCCGTTTTCATGGCTATCCTTAAAAGGGCATTTATCTGAGCGACCTCCTCTTCCTCCGTTTCCGCGAAGAGGGCGAGGTCGTCTGCATAGGCAAGACACTTTACTTTTACATGGTCCTTCTTCGTACCTAGGACCGCTCCGGAGTCGTTTTCTTTCCACAGTTCTCTCATTATCTTATCCAGTACTACATTGAATAGTACTGTAGATAGCCCATCTCCCTGTCTGAGTCCCGTTTTGATCTGGAACGGTTACAAATATTATTATAGATTTAAGATGAAATTTAAATTTTTATTTGAATATAATAATTGCTAATTAATTTTTAGAGTTTGTTTGTGAATTGCCAATAATCATTTACTTTATTTATTTTTGAAATATTATAATAGTAATTAAAATTTTACTAATAATTATTGGGTTCAAGGTAATTAAAAAAAATGTTTCTTCTTATTAATTTTTATATGAGGTTTTGGCCCTGGGCCTAATTGAGACATTGATTTCCAAAAGGTACTAAAGGACATTTTTTCAAAGTTGATATTTTCACATATTTGTATTCTAATGGTTTAGTTTTACCTAAATCCGTCATCAACTTTTATCTAAAAAACATAAAAATCCTTTAAAAAAGTATTTAAAAATTGCATTTTGTTCCAAAACGTACTATATCTTATGTAAACAGATATAACCTTTCCTTTCATTTCCTTCCAAAAGGTACTATATTTCCTATCATACAGCAGAAGAACCAAGTCCCGTAATATATCACCATTAATTTATTGTTTTCATCATTTTATGCATTTTTATTGGTTTATTTAGCACGTCTTGAATCACTGCTCTTATTTTGATCACTTATTTTACCCTAATAATCAGTTTTTAGGCTGTTTGAAACAACTTAGTTGCGTCGCTTTGGTTCTTGTAGGTTGGCAATTAAATTAATTTTTTTCATAGTATTTCTTCTTGCAGCAACATAAATTTGGTTTAAAATTTTTAGAAACTAACATATTAATAGAATAATGGTATTTGATGCAGCAAATAGTTGGAATTAGCATTCCACGAACTTGCTATATATGTGAAGAAAATCCTTTTTAACTTGATTTAACTTAGTAGTCAATTTTTTTATGTTAAGCTTAAAAGTTATTATTTATCAGTATCTACGGTTAAATATTGTTTAAAAGTCGTTAATAATATAGTTAAATTTGCTAAATTCACACAAATAGTAAATACAAGTTTAAAACAAACTTCAAAATTACATACTTTCTTATTATAGTACCATAAATAGATAAATTGTCCTTTAAATATTCACTTTCTTTATGAATAATTGATAATCAATGTAATTAACTAACAAAGAAAGATATTTCTCAGAGGGAGGATAAGGAAATATACATAATTTAGTAATTAACGATATAAAGACGTTAGTTATCACTAATGTTGTATCAGGAAGGTTATAGTGGCTGTTACCAACTTATCTCGCGTTATATTCTTCCAAAAAGTACTATATCCCTTTTAATTCTTTCCAAAAAGTATTATATCCATGTTTTGTTCCAAAAAGTACTATATGCATGTTTCGTTCCAAAAAGTAGTATATCCATATCATATTGTTTAAAATCATCGGAAAAGTTTGGAATAGTTTGGAAAAATGAGTTGGCAACACCTTTAAAAATATACTTTGGATTTTAATAAAAAAAGATTCACGTAAATTGGTCCAATAAAAAATAAATGACAGATTTTTGCGTTTTGTGTAAAATTTTCTAAAGTGGATATAGTACCTTTTGGAAATTAACGTCTCAGTTGGTGAACCGATGCTCAATGAGTATAGTTTTGAAAGGATCCCATGAATCGTCGACCGGATTGAAACGAAAAAATTAAGATTAATTAAAAGAAGGAGACACTTTTTTTTTTTACATATAAAAATACCTAACCACCATCAATTTTAAGTAAAAAAAAATTATGTATTCTAATATTGTAGACATAAATTTGTCTTTTGGTTTGAGATGTGTAACTTTCACGTTTTTTCACCCTTAGTTTAACAAGCTGACCCTATGTTGTTATTGCTCGGATTAAAAGTTTCAAAAGTCCCGTTTTTTCTACATTGTTTTAGTGCTGGTACTTTTTTGGTGTGGCTGAGCTGTAATTTTGACGATAGTTTCCATTTCAAAAATTTATTGAAGAATATTTTTTGTTATATTTGTTGATAGGAGCTACCGTTTAGGAGCTAATTGGTTTGAATAAAGAATGCTAACAATGTAGCTATGTTTAACATGTTCACGCCGGAGTGTCCCACCGGTGGGTCACACTTGACTATTTCGTGGGATGGTGTGAACCACTTTTGGGTCACGCGTAACTATCCTGTGGAGCAAGGTGCGTCACTGGGGAGCCGCTTTTTTTTCAGAAAATAAGTGGTTAAAAATGAGTTTATTTTATTTTTCATATATATGTTGTAGGAAGTAGCAATTATAAGGGTTTATTTGATATTTTATAACCTTTAATGTCTCCCCCCCCCCCAAAGTATTATTTTTGTTTTCTTCGAGATGACATTTTTGCCAAACTGCTTCCTTAGACTGAAGTAGCATCTACTAGAAGCATTAATGTTCCTTCGAATTTTCTGCGAAATATCATTTTGCTCGGTAATTTCGGTTCCCAAGTAGACGAAGCTGTCAAAGCATTTGAACTTGAACTAGCCAACTTCGAGGTATTCTTTTCTTCTTTTTTTCCCTCCTAGCCGCATGTACTTAGTCTTTCCTGCGTTGACCCTAATCTCAAGTTTCTTGACTGCTGCCTCCAATGCAAGGAATGCCTCCTTCAGTGCTTTTTCCGATCTTGCTATGATGTCAAGGTCGTCTGCAAAGCCTAGGATTTGGAACAATTTGTTAAATATTTTTCTACCAACCTGGATTCCGGAGTTCCTTACTGCTTTTTTCTTCTACAAGATTGAAGAGTAGACAGGCTAGGGCATCACCTTGTCTTACCTCTTTGACTATGCTGAACTCTTCTGAGAGATCAGATTCAATTTTCACGGCACACATGGATCCTTCCATAGTTATTTGTACAAGACGAATGAGCTTCATAGTTATGCTCATCATCTCTCATGGCTTGATATAGTTCATTACAGTCCACATTGTCACAAGCTGCTTTGAAGTATTCAAAGATGTGATGCGTGACGATATTATTCTCTTGCACTTCTCCAGAATAAGCCTTAATGAAAAAAAAAATCTGGTCCAATGTAGAACGTCCCTTTCCGAAGCCTGCTTGGTGCATGCCGAGTTCTCTCTCTGCATATGTGATAAATTACGCATGGAGAATGTTCGATAGAACTTTATAAAAACTAGATAGCAACGTAATTCCTTGGCAGTTCTCACACTCAATCCTGCCTCCCTTTTTATGGATTGGATAGATAACTGCCTTACTGCATTCTAAAGGCATCTGCTCCTCCTAAACATCAAGGTTAAGGTCATGCAGAACTTTCCTGAATCCTTCTCTACTATATCTAAAAAGCTCAGACTGGACGTCATCCATTTCCAATTCTTTATTATTCTTCAGCTTGCTAATGGAATCTTCTAGCTCATCTTTATCAGGCGGTTCAATAAGATCCATCTCGGCCTGTTCAGATATTGACTCAGTTGTGCTCTAAGCATTTTGGAAGTGCCTTACCCATCTCTTAATTAAATATACATTGATGAGTAAAAATATATTTTCAGTAGATTGTTTCATTATTTATCGATCCGTCAGTCCGTTTGCAAACTCTGATTGAGAAAAATATTTTCATTTTAAACATATTTATTGATATTTACAACTGTATACGAAATACATCAAGTAAATGTGATGGACACATGGTAAATTGACATGAAATACATGTAGAGACACCACTCATTGGCAGCCCTCTAAATATATCCTAAACTAGAAGGTCTCGGGGCCATCTTCTTTTCAGACGCCTCGGAGGGTCATTAGGAATTGAGGAGGAAGACAAAATGGAAACCAGTGGATTAGATTGGGAATGGAGTTTTTTATGGAATGAATGATACCTGGTTTGGGCTAAATCAGTACAATATGGAACATTAAGGTCTTTATGGATAAGTTTATTCGTGACAAAATATGGAGCATTGAGGATTTTGGATTGTAAGGATTGGATACGAGAAGAATTCGATGGTTTAGTAAATCCCCATAGCTCTACTCCGTAAGTCCAGATAGGTCTTATGATGGTCATGTAGATGAGTCTTTTGTGGTTATGAGGAAGCTTTGACCGTTTGTCTAATAAGTGTTGAAAAGTAACCGAAAGCGGCGAGCAGTTTCTTGTCGTTTCAGGCTAGTGTGGGGATTCCATGTTAGACGTTTGCCAAGTAGAAGTCCTAGGTAGCGGATCTGTTCAACCGGAACAAGCGGAATATTATTAAAGGATACTGTAGGGCAGGATGTCATTGGTTTACGACGAAGGGTAAAAGTTACTTAATTCTGACACCATACCTCAAAGTCTCTGATGTGGGATTGGAGAGTTTGAGAAGCAGCAGATAGATCGTTATTGACTGATACCACACAAAAGTCATCGGCATAGGTAGAAAGGAAAGTGTCAGGATGGGTTGGGACATCAGCTGTATAGACTGTATAAAGAATGGGTCCTAGAATACTGATTTGAGGAACACCAGCAGACTGAAAAAAGGAGGAGGAGTAGGAACCATTGTGATTTATTATAAAGGATCTATTACTAAGGTATGGCTGGATAATAAGAAAATATGTAGGAGAGAGGAATGTTCGGAGTTTGTAAAGCAATCCCGGGTGGAGAAAAATATTAAATTATAGATTGACATATCCATAATATGTTGTTCTTCCAAGTCAGGTAGCAATATTAAAGCCACGTTTTTCTATTTTTTTTTATCCATGATAATCATTTCTTAAATTATAATTTATTCTTAGTTTATTTAATATTTTATTGGATACTGAATCGAGATATTTTCTCCTTATTTTACCACAATTCGGTATAAAATAGATGCTGGAGAATTTAGGGACAAAGTTGAATTTATCTACGACAGAGACTAGAACAAATATAAATATTTCACGTTTATACCGAGCAAGCGGGACCTTGGCTGTGTCGAGGTCTCCTGAGATGGGAAGATTAACAGCCCCTGCTTCCTGGAGGAAGGAAGCCAGAAAAGGGGTTATCCCGCACCACCGCAAAAACGGATCTTACTCTCCCTTCGCCCTAATTCTTTTTGTGCTTCCTTTATCGGCCTCCAAATATAAATTTTAAATTCGTTAATGCCTTTCCATATTCTATGCACATACATTAAGAGAAAGGGTGGATACCTTTTTGAAAAGCAGCGGAACTAGTAAATGATAGTTGAAGAAGAACGACCACTGTTTTGAAATTCATATACCGTTGAGGGTCTGATCCAATAAAAAAAAAAGAAAAACTGTTGATAGAAAAAGAATAATTTCCAGGTATCCTTGTGAAGGAAATTTTCCTAGTCATAGAACCCTGTAAACAGTTTACTACTTACTTAACAGAATTATTTTTATTTATGAACAAGTCTAGAACGTCAGAATAAGTAATTTAAATTGGTGTAAATTATGTATTAAAAAAAGTAAAATTATTTATTTATATGGCTATCTCTAATCCGCGTCTTCTATCAGGAATATTTTATTTTCTGTTAATTTATAACTAACTGTAATGCATATAGCATTTCCAAGTCAATTGTAACCTTTTCCAAGTCAAATGTAACTTTTTCCAAGTCAAATGTTACCTTTTCCAAGTCAAATGTAACCCTTTCCATTTCAAATGTCACCTTTTCCAAGTCAAATGTAACCATTTCCATTTCAAATGTCACCTTTTCCATTTCAAATGTTACCTTTTCCAAGTCAAATGTCACCTTTTTCTTCACTTCTAGCCTTAAATATTCCGTTTTATTTATTTATTTATTGAAAAATAATTAGTTTAATTAAAATTATGACTTTTTTACTAATTTTGGCATATCATATCACCGTTTTTTTTGTTTGTTTTTTAGATATTTGATATCAAGTTCTGTTTTTTACGAACTAATATTTTTAAAAATATTTTGTTTTAAAATAGTTGTTGATTTTGAATTTTTAGAGGGGAGGGATGATTTTTGGGAATAATTAATGTGTTTTCGGGTATTATATATACGTTTTTCGAGATGTCTTTTTTATCGCTCGCGTGCATATTAACTCGCATTTACTTTTAATGTTTTTTATTGATACAGGGATTAATTAATGTGTTTTCGGGTATTATGTTAGTTTTCGAGATGTCTTTTTTATCGCTCTGGATATTTCAATCGTATTTACTTTTATGTTTTTTATTGATTTTTTTTTTTTCTTTTTTTTTTTTCTTTTTTTTTTTTATTTTTTCTGAAGGGATTAATTGTTGTGGTTTGGGTGGTTATTATTCGTTTTTCGAACTGTATTTTTTATCGCTCATGGTATTTCAACTCGCATTTACTTTTATGTTTTTTATTGATATAGGGATTAATTAATGTGTTTCGGGTGTTATGATTACGTTTTTTGAGCTATATCTTTTATCGCTCATGCGTATTTCAACTTGCATTTACTTTTAATGTTTTTTCTTGATATGGGCATTAATTGTTGTGGTTTCGGGTGGTTATTATTACGTTTTTCGAACTGTATTTTTTATCGCTCATGGGTATTTCAACTCGCATTTACTTTTTATGTTTTTTATTGATATAGGGATTAATTAATGTATTTTCGGGTATTATGATTACGTTTTTCGAGATGTCTTTTTTATCGCTCATGGATATTTCAACTCGTATTTACTTTTAATGTTTTTTATTGATATAGGAATTAATTAATGCGCTTTCGGGTGGTTATGATTACGTTTTTTGAGCTCTATCTTTTATCGCTCATGCGTGTTTCAACTTGCATTTACTGTTAATGTTTTTTATTGATATAGTGTTTAATTATTGTGCATTCGGGTGGTTACGATTACGTTTTTCGAGCTTTATTTTTTATCGCTCATGGGTATTTCAACTCGCAGTTACTTTAATGTTTTTTATTGATATAGGGATGAATTATTGTGCATTGGGGTGGTTATGATTACGTTTTTTGAGCTTTATTTTTTACCGCATTTACTTTTAATGTTTTTTATTGATATATAGGTTATTAATTGTCTTTGCGGGTCTTGTAATTACGGTTTTTGAGCTGTATTTATTGTCGCTTGTTCGCATTTCAACTTGCATTTACTTCTAATCTTTTTATTGTTATAGGGATCTATACTTGTGTTTTTGGGTGGTTATGAAAAAACTTTTTTTGGACTGCTTATTCTATAGCGCGCCCGCCTTTAAACTTAGTGCTAATATAATTTTATATTTTGATAGAGTGGTCTTTCTTTGTTTTTGTTTTAGGGGATTCTGATTACGTGTTTTGAATATTATTCTTTTATGCGCTTGGGAATTTCTACATACCGTAGATATTATGTTATAATTTGAAGTAAAAATTATTTGTTGTGTTTTTGCTCGTTCTGATTACTTTTTTTAACTGCATGTTACATCGCAATTGCGCATTGTTCTAGATCACTTTTTATTTAAGTTAAAATGTGCACAAGCTATAAAAAAATGTCATAAACTCTATTAGTATTCCCCAAAATACTATAAACGATCCATCTATCAAATATTTATGAAATAGGAACAGTAACTTAAAATGAGTAAAAGCGTAGTAACAAATAAGGTTCAAATAATGTTATAAGAACACCCGAAAATAGAATAAACGATTCCTCAATTAAATTATCAAATAATTGTAAGAACAAGTGAGGAAGTGAGTCCATTATAAAATATTTAGTTGAAAAAACTTACTCAGGAAGCTAAAAAAGGAACTATAACTGATCCTCTTATAAAAAAAAAATAATAAAAATTTTAAATAAAAATAAATAAATAAACTAAATAATGTATATTCCAGCAACGTTATAATGAGAACTAAAAACAAAAAAATCAATCCCAATATCAATCAAAAACTTAATCATGACCACCCGAAAGCACAATAATTAATCCCTATATCAATAAAAAACATTAAATGTAAATACGAGTTGAAATATCCATGAGCGATAAAAAAGACATCTCGAAAAACGTAATCATAATACCCGAAAACACATTAATTAATCCCTATATCAATAAAAAACATTAAAAGTAAATGCGAGTTAATATGCACGCGAGCGATAAAAAAGACATCTCGAAAAACGTAATTATAATACCCGAAAACACATTAATTAATCCCTATATCAATAAAAAACATAAAAAGTAAATGCGAGTTGAAATACCCATGAGCGATAAAAAAATACAGTTCGAAAAACGTAATAATAACCACCCGAAACCACAACAATTAATGCCCATATAAAGAAAAAACATTAAAAGTAAATGCAAGTTGAAATACGCATGAGCGATAAAAGATATAGCTCAAAAAACGTAATCATAACCACCCGAAAGCACATTAATTAATCCCTATATCAATAAAAAACATTAAATGTAAATACGAGTTGAAATATCCATGAGCGATAAAAAAGACATCTCGAAAAACGTAATCATAATACCCGAAAACACATTAATTAATCCCTATATCAATAAAAAACATAAAAAGTAAATGCGAGTTGAAATACCCATGAGCTATAAAAAATAGTGCTCAAAAAACGTAATCGTAACCACCCGAACACAATAATTAAACACTATATCAATAAAAAACATTAACAGTAAATGCAAGTTGAAACACGCATGAGCGATAAAAGATAGAGCTCAAAAAACGTAATCATAACCACCCGAAAGCACATTAATTAATTCCTATATCAATAAAAAACATTAAAAGTAAATACGAGTTGAAATATCCATGAGCGATAAAAAAGACATCTCGAAAAACGTAATCATAATACCCGAAAATACATTAATTAATCCCTATATCAATAAAAAACATAAAAAGTAAATGCGAGTTGAAATACCATGAGCGATAAAAAATACAGTTCGAAAAACGTAATAATAACCACCCGAAACCACAACAATTAATGCCCATATAAAGAAAAAACATTAAAAGTAAATGCAAGTTGAAATACGCATGAGCGATAAAAGATATAGCTCAAAAAATACTGTAATCATAATACCCGTAAAAACACATTAATTAATCCCGAATACAAATAAAAAACATAAAAAGTAAATGCGAGTTGAAATACCCATAGCGATAAAAAATACAGTTCGAAAAACGTAATAATAACCACCCGAAACCACAACAATTAATGCCCATATCAAGAAAAAACATTAAAAGTAAATGCAAGTTGAAATACGCATGAGCGATAAAAGATATAGCTCAAAAAACGTAATCATAACCACCCGAAAGCACATTAATTAATCCCTATATCAATAAAAAACATTAAAAGTAAATACGAGTTGAAATATCCATGAGCGATAAAAAAGACATCTCGAAAAACGTAATCATAATACCCGAAAACACATTAATTAATCCCTGTATCAATAAAAAAACATTAAAAGTAAATGCGAGTTAATATGCACGCGAGCGATAAAAAAGACATCTCGAAAAACGTATATATAATACCCGAAAACACATTAATTATTCCCAAAAATCATCCCTCCCCTCTAAAAATTCAAAATCAACAACTATTTTAAAACAAAATATTTTTAAAAATATTAGTTCGTAAAAAACAGAACTTGATATCAAATATCTAAAAAACAAACAAAAAAACGGTGATATGATATGCCAAAATTAGTAAAAAAGTCATAATTTTAATTAAACTAATTATTTTTCAATAAATAAATAAATAAAACGGAATATTTAAGGCTAGAAGTGAAGAAAAAGGTGACATTTGACTTGGAAAAGGTAACATTTGAAATGGAAAAGGTGACATTTGAAATGGAAATGGTTACATTTGACTTGGAAAAGGTGACATTTGAAATGGAAAGGGTTACATTTGACTTGGAAAAGGTAACATTTGACTTGGAAAAAGTTACATTTGACTTGGAAAAGGTTACAATTGACTTGGAAATGCTATATATATTATATAACGTCACTATTTAATTTAATTATATGCTTGAAAAAGTCCTTCAGGGACTAGGAGTTGAGCTTAATATTTGGCGTAATAGACTAGCATGCTACACAACCATGGGCTAATTAACGATTTTAAGTAACTAGTTCGAATTGTTGACCTAACTAAAATTAAGAAATATTAACTTATTTATAAAATTTCTGTTAATACAGTTCACCAACGTTTTTGGATATTTGATAAAGTTGAACATTCACAAGAGATGTGCACGGAGTAATAGCGTTTGCTATTGGGTTTTCACATGAAATGTCCGTTTTCAAGGTAAAGGATTTTTATTAAAAATACGATATGAAAACAAGATAATTTTATTCGAAGTATTTACCTTATTTTTCTGTACATTTTTCCCAACGTGGCACCAACTTTTCACCTATCTAACTTATCCTCTAACTGAAAAACTCTGAGCTTTGAAGTGAAACAAAATCTGAAAACGCACTTTTCACTTGATCATCATTTTCAAAATATTTTCTTTTGACGAAGTTCTCTAAATTCCTGAACAGGTGGTAATCTGTTGGAGACAAGTCGGGATAATATGCTGGGTACGGAAGAACTTTACGTAGAAGTGACAAAGCTGCGGCCCAGTTCTTTCAATTTTTGCACGGTATGTTTTGAAACATGATGGGTTCTTGCTGTCGCTCAGTAAGATCATGAGGTACCCATGTATCGAGCTTTTTTACATTCCCAATTCACTTTAAATGTCTGGAAACGGTAGATGCACTTTTAGTTGTGCTGAGAGTCCTTTCACTGTTTGGTAGGGATTTCCTTCTACTGTTTGAGGACATCGTTGTCTATTACGGACGGAGGTCTTCCTCGGGGCAAGTTTTCCAAGTCGGTATTCCCAGCTGAAAACTTAGCAAACCAACGGCGAATGGTCCGTTCATTAACACTCCTTTCCCCAAAGGCCTTGCAAATATTTCTAGCGGCCTCAGCGGCTGCATGGCTGAATTTAAACTCGTACAAAAATATTACTCGAAAATTGCGTGTTTCCATGTTCATTTTTGGAGGTATACTAAAAAGTGGTTAATTAATTGGGAAGCTAATGTTTTTAACACAAAGGTAGAGGATTAGTAACTGATTACTTTAAATACATAAACATTCGGAACAACAATACAACAAAGACCTGCCAAATCCTTTATGTATTTCAGAAACTATAAAAACGGACATTATGTGAAACAATCCAATATATATATATATATATATATATATATATATATATATATATATATATATATATATATATAAATTAAAGCTGGAGCGTTTTCCGACAAAAAATAACACGCTTGAAAGTGTATTATTTTATACCGGCTTTAAAAAATGGATATTGAAATAGTTGTTTTACCGGTTCTGTGTTTTCTAGGAATGTTATCCCTTTTTAGGTCATAGTATTTGTGATGTAGAACGTAAGCTGCAGCAGTAGTTCTATTTATATCATTCAGGTATTGTAACATTCTGACATAAGAATTGTATACAAAATTACGACTCATGTTCTGAAATACTAATATTGAACTGGTTCAGGTAATTAATAGTAATAAGTAGAGGCACTTTGTAAACACTCAATCTGATTATAATTATCAGTGTATAGTAATATGCAAAATTGATGACCTTTCAGTTCTTTGGTCAATTTAACTGAAGATATCCAAACAAATTAGGAATAAGGTAGGGCAAGGACTCGGCAGAGTTTCAAAATGTGTTCCAAACCATTTGGAAGTTGCATGTGAGATATCCAATAGCGAGATGGCAGGTGGCACCTGTTCTCTGTAACGCCTTGGCAAGCTGGGTCCAAACTATTTTGGGATGCTTTCTTGATGAGATTTCGTCGTTTGTCAACCGGCTACTCTGGTTTTCTAAATGTCTGTGTATTTTACGGTTGAATTTTTCAGAATAAGGTGTTCTCCAAATTTGTGAATGAAAAACACTTTAGACATATTACTTGAAATAAATAAGGATAAATCTGAATATATTATTAGTAAAAACAATGAAGATCTTAGTGATAATGATATATCAGGATATTTGTTTGACTTGGTGGTGAAATTTAAGCATTAAGATTTTTTGATAACTGGAAAAAACAAAATTTAGGACAAAGTAAAATTTCGGTTTAAAGTATAATATTTGCGAAATAGCTTAGCACCAGGCTTCCGTCAAAAAACCTGAAGATTAGATTTACAAAACTCTTACTATTCCCACAGTTCTTAACGAGTGTGGAACTTATTCACTAACTTTAAAGGATGAACAACGCTTTAGAGTTTTCGAGAATGAGTGTCTACGTAATTATTTTGTCCAAATAAAGGTCACTGCAGAATTTACACTATATTGTTTTACGAGGCTTGATTTTTAAGTAAGTACCGTTTTGGAATTAAAAAAAGACGTGCAAAGCAAAAGCAATAATTTTATTTTTACATGAAAGCCTGTACCTTAATCTACTTTTCTACATAATTTCCATGAATTTTGAGGCACTTGTCATCACGCGGCACCAGGTTTTGAATACCCTCCTCAAACAATTCTGCCGCCTGACTTGTTAACCACTGCATCACAAATGTTTTGACTTCGTTATCGTCTTAAAAAGACGTGGCAAGTTGGGTAAGGGTATCGTTTTGCTGCCTGACAATGCCCGTCTGCATGTGGCTTTTAATGATTTTATTTTTATATGAAAGCCTGTACCTTAATCTACTTTTCAACATAATTTCCATGAATTTTGAGGCATCACAAATGCTTTTGACTTTGTTATCGTCTTGCGAGCAATCCAGAACAAAAGACGTGGCAAATTGAGTAAGTGTATAGTTTTGCTGAATGACAATGCCCGTCCACATGTGGCTAATCGGACCAAAGATCTCATCAAATCATTTAAATGGGAAACTCTAGATCATCCTCCATACATCCCTGATCTGGTGCCCAACGACTACCATTTGTTCCTGCACTTGAAGAAACACCTGGGCTGTCGGCGTCATCAAGACGATAACGAAGTCAAAACATTTGTGATGCAGTGGTTAACAAGTCAGGCGGCAGAATTTTTTGAGGAGGGTGTTCAAAAACTGGTGCCGCGTTATGACGAGTGCCTCAAAATTCATGGAAATTATGTAAAAAGTAGATTAAGGTACAGGCTTTCATGTAAAAATAAAATTATTGCGATGTCGTTGCACGTCTTTTTTTAATTCCAAAACGGTACTTACTTAAACAACATGCCTCGTATTATTGAATTTACAGACATCCAAAAATGTTAATCTTTGTAAATAACAAATTCCAAAAAAGTTAATATGAGCTGAGCTGACTGGTTGGCGTCCAAGAGGTTGGCATGAGAAGTAGGTTGCTGG
Organism: Piezodorus guildinii; assembly: GCA_023052935.1. Lineage (NCBI taxonomy): Eukaryota > Metazoa > Arthropoda > Insecta > Hemiptera > Pentatomidae > Piezodorus > Piezodorus guildinii. The sequence continues at coordinate 160,676,846 of CM041293.1, read as the reverse complement.
ATCGAGTTTTGTCTGATCTCGAGGATTGAGCTTGGACGGTAGTCATTGGTTGAACCGGGCTATGATTGGTGGGTATCAGTATCAGCTACGGGTTCGCTGGACTTTTATTATTATTATTTCTGTAGATTTGGTATTAAAGGATATGTTTTAGTACCTAAAAGTGTTAAGTTCAAAAAAGGTGCTTTTCATTAAAAAATATATATATCGAAATCATTTGGATATTTAATCATGGTAATAATTTTTACTATTTTCTTGAAGGCGACTCCAAGTTTTTATACTGGTACATGTCTCATCATTGAAATAGTCTAAGTATGTCGAATTGCCATTTGCTCTAAAATTGCCTCTACTGAATAACTTTTGATTTTGTTTATTTGAAAGAGCTGAGCTATCCTATTGTTAGTTATAAAAGGTATTATTTTATCTTTTATATTTTTAGAAAGCTACGTCTGGTCTTATTTTTTCGGTCTTTATTATTTATTATTATTATTATTTTTTTTTTGCAGAAACCTGGCAAACTGACCTGAAATATAATCTTTTTTAATTTACATTCTTCTTTAAAGACTTTTGTGCCTCTTTAAAAAAAAAAAAAAAAAAAATACCTCATTCATGCTAAAATAATAAGGTAAAATCCATCAAAATATTATTATTGGATTTTTTTTCAAAGAAAAGCATTGCCTGTATCGGGATTCGAATAGTGTTCTCTAGATATTTGTTGTGTCCATTCTCTAAATGGTTACCTTCCATTAAGCCAGGGCACAAATCAAGCGGTTTGAATCAAATCCAGAAAACTTGGTCTCCTAAGAAGGCCTAAAGTCGATAATCTGGCATTTCTGCCGTTATCCGCCCTCTACATAGTTCTTGTGTTTTTTTAAAAAATGTGATAACATTAAAAAAGAAATAATAGAAATATACATATAAATTTATTATTTATTTGGCATAATAATTTCAAATATTATTACCGCTCTAGTTGAAATAATATATTTATTCATAAACGAGCTCATAATTATTATCTTTATATCTCTGTACACATTAAATATTTTTTTAAGTAAAAACATATTACACCGTGCTTCTTAGAATCAGAATGTACTTATCTTGTTAGATATTTTTGAATTAGAACTATACATATAAAATAAAACTATATTAATAAAGACTTACGTTAATAAAAACTGGTAAAGAGGTAGGGCTTGAAATAAATACGGATAAGACTAAATATATAATTAATAGCAGAAACGGTGACGATCTTGGTGATATTGATCTATCAGGACATACCTTTAAGTATTTAAAGATATTTATTACTTACTTATCTCGTGATCTTCTATCTAAAAACGTAAAGGTTAGCATTTGTCAAAATATTCTTCTTCTGATGGTTCTTTACGGATGTGAAACGTGGCCGCTTACTTTGAAGGTTAAACAACGCTTTAGGCCTTTCGAAAATAAGGTACTGTGTAAAATATTTGATCTAAAGAGAGAATGAAGCCACCGAGGGATTCAGAAGGTTGTACCACGAAGAATTGTGAAGCTCGTGCCCTGTGAGTATAATTGAGTTGATACCATTGCGGAGACTCAAATGGGCGTGAAAACTTATTAGGCTCAGTTAAGGAAGAAATTCCCAAAAGATTGGTATTTGCTGAAGGCGTTCGAAAGATATGCCGAAGCGTCGATGGGAGTATTGTGCTAAATCTGATCTCGGGAGCTGGGGCTCGAAAGGTGATTATTATACGAATGTGTGTAGGCAGTATTTAGTTGTGTGGGTTCGTTAAGTCTATTATTAATTTTAGCGTCAATATAAATCAGATAATTGTTGTTAGGCTCAAACACAACGTATCAGTGCATTAAATGAAAGCACCTTATATTTTTGATAATACTCTAATTATTGTTCTTATAATAAACTATTATGCAGTTATTGGATTGTATAAAAATAATGCAGTTTTTTCTTCTTAATTTACTCATTTATATAAATATTTTTTCATTTTTGCTGCATTATTTAATTAATGCAATATAATCGCCCCATTACTCGATTGCGAATTTCTTCTTCTTCGTTGATCTGATCATTAACGATGGAGTCGAGGTACTTAAAACTGGACACACACTAGAATTTATATTGTCCCACCACATAATGCTTTAGCGGATTCGTAGGTTGTTTTCTTCCTGAGCACCATAATTTTTTTTTCCTCATTGATGTGTAGTCCCTTTAACGTTACGTGCATAAACGTACAAAAGACACACTACTGTATTAATTTTGTATTGGAAAAAAAAAAAAATTATTATTTTGATACATTAGCATACAAAATATTGCTATTTTGTATTGTTTTGTTTTCACGTTGTTTTATTTTTTACTAGTATTTCTTTTGTTCTTACTATAATTTGTTTTGTTTTTATTTCATTGTCTAATTTTTTACTGACTAGGTTTTGTTTTCAAATTTTTTCTAATTTTCTAAATGTTCTACTGTTTTACTATTACCATTAACCCCTAGTGTAAATATCACGTAAAAGTAACTCGTAATTGGTGCAATTACCACAACATGTGTAAAGTTGCCACAAGGCATGTGGACACTTGTAAAATATTGAAAAATAAAAATCCTAATCTTTAAATTTAAGATTTTTGGCGGTTAAGACGTCATAAATATATAATTTTTTTTTAGTTTAAAAAACAATTTTTTTCAAACACTAAGAAGTAAATTTTTCCAAACCCAAGCCTTATGGAACTTCTAGACGGTTAGGACACATCGAGAAATCATTTTATTAGGTTGTTTCACTTGAAATGTCCGTTTTTATAGTTTCTGAAATACATAAAGGAGCAGGTCTCTGTTGTTTTCTTCCGAATGTTTACATATTTAAAGTAAACAATTACTAATCCTCTACCTTTGTATTATAAAACATTAGCTTCCCAATCAATTACCCACTCTTTAGTATACCTCCAAATATGAACATGGAAACACGCGATTTTCGAGTAATATTTTTGTACGAGTTTAAACTCGACTATTCAGCAACTGAGACTGCTAGAAATATTTGCAAGGCGTTTGGAGAAGGGAGTGTTAATGAACGGACCTTTCGCCGTTGGTTTGCTAAGTTTTCAGCCTGGGATACCGACTCGGAAAACTTGCCCCGAGGAAGACCTCCGTCCGTAATAGACAACGATGTCCTCAAACATGCAGTAGAAGGAAACCAAACAGTTACAAGTGCATCTACCGTTTCCAGACATTTAAAGTGTATTGGGAAAGTAAAAAAAGCTCGATACATGGGTACCTCATGATCTCACTGAGCGGCAGCAAGACCCCATTTTTCAAAACATACCGTGCAAAAATTGAAAGAACTGGGCTACGAAGTTCTTCCGCACCCACCACATTCTCCCGACTTGTCTCCAACAGATTACCACTTGTTCAGGAATTTAGACAACTTCGTCAAAGGAAGACTTTTTGAAATTGATGATGAAGTGAAAAGTGCGTTTTGAGATTTTTTTTCACTTCAAAGCTCAGAGTTTTTCAGTTCGGGAATAAAAATGTTGGAGTCTCGTTGGAAAAATATGGAAGGTAAATACTTCGAATAAAATTATCTTGTTTTAATATCGTATTTTTAATAAAAATCCTTTACCTTGAAAACGGACATTTCATGTGACACAACCCAATAGCTTTACAACCATTGACATTTTTAAGAAACTACGACGATCTCAAAGGTGATTTAGTGTGACTTTTTTTTTTTTTTAATTTAGATAATAACAAAGTGTTGATGACGAAAAATTTAAAATTTATTTCAAAACCTGAACTACTTCTTTGAAACGAGTTGGAGTATCCTTTAAATGTTTGTTAATAATAATATTTAAGATGTTAAGTTAAACTATGGATCGTACCGAAATAAAAACTTCTTGTATTAATGTAATTCTTGTATGTAATAAAAACTTTTAATTTATCAAAAATTAAAATTCACTTGGATTAAATTTTTAATATCTTAAGTATATGCATTTGCTAAGAAAATAATTATTAAAAATGCAGATGCTGTTAAAATATTTCTCTTGAGATCATTTTATCTACTGGTAGTTTACATTGATGAAGAGCTCCCTTGGGAACAATCCCTCTATTTATGACCAGTTATTCCTGCTCTTGCAATGATTATTACTAGTTAACTTGGCACAATAAAAAGCACAGAGTTAACAACTTTCAGGTTCTAAATTTTTAAATCTTCATCTGCAGGCAGTGGTGCAGATGAAGATTTGGAAATTTAATAGACGACGGATCTTGATACGAGGCATGTTTTTTAAGTAAGTACCGTTTTGGAATTAAAAAAAGACGTGCAAAAAAGGTATCGCAATGATTTTATTTTTATATGAAAGCCTGTACCTTAATCTACTTTTCAACATAATTTCCATGAATTTTGAGGCATCACAAATGCTTTTGACTTTGTTATCGTCTTGCGAGCAATCCAGATCAAAAGACGTGGCAAATTGAGTAAGTGTATAGTTTTGCTGAATGACAATGCCCGTCCACATGTGGCTAATCGGACCAAAGATCTCATCAAATCATTTAAATGGGAAACTCTAGATCATCCTCCATACATCCCTGATCTGGTGCCCAACGACTACCATTTGTTCCTGCACTTGAAGAAACACCTGGGCTGTCGGCGTCATCAAGACGATAACGAAGTCAAAACATTTGTGATGCTGTGGTTAACAAGTCAGGCGGCAGAATTTTTTGAGGAGGGTGTTCAAAAACTGGTGCCGCGTTATGACAAGTGTCTCAAAATTTATGGAAATTATGTAAAAAGTAGATTAAGGTACAAGCTTTCATGTAAAAATAAAATTATTGCGATGTCGTTGCACGTCTTTTTTAAATTCCAAAACGGTACTTACTTAAACAACATGCCTCGTATTATTGAATTTACAGACATCCAAAAATGTTAATCTTTGTAAATAACAAATTCCAAAAAGTTAATATGAGCTGAGCTGACTGGTTGGCGTCCAAGAGGTTGGCATGAGAAGTAGGTTGCTGGATCGAGTTTTGTCTGATCTCGAGGATTGAGCTTGGACGGTAGTCATTGGTTGAACCGGGCTATGATTGGTGGGTATCAGTATCAGCTACGGGTTCGCTGGACCTATTATTATTATTATTTCTCTAGATTTGGTATTAAAGATTTGTTAACAAGTCAGGCGGCAGAATTTTTTGAGGAGGGTATTCAAAAACTGGTGCCGCGTTATGACAAGTGCCTCAAAATTCATGGAAAAATTATGCAGAAAAGTAGATTAAGGTACAGGCTCTCATGTAAAAATAAAATTATTGCGATTTCTTTGCACGTCTTTTTTTATTCCAAAACGGCACTTACTTAAAAAACATTCCTTCTATAATGTTCAATTTCAGTGCTTAAGATGATTACTGATTATAATATTTGAAGGAAAATATGTTTTACCGCCTCACGCAAACACACAAATACGCGCACACACAAAGACCTTTTCGCGTGACGCCCTAAAGTGTATTTCCGTAAAAAAATAATATTTTTTTCAAAAATCTTTAGCATTCCAACGGTATATTCATGTACATTACTGTTCCTTTGTTCAAAAACCAAAAAATGCATTAAACAAATATTTTGGCAGTTTTCTCGTTTGATTGGTTATCGAATTCGTTAAACTTATATATTCAGCTGTTTTTTAGCAATGCTAATCAGACGCTATGGTTATTTTTTTCGAATCTACAAAATTAAAGGTACCCTAGAGGGAGAAAATTTAAAATATTGGCAAATATATTTAACTATGGAATTATTTTATTCTTCAAACTATATACTTTTACACATTTATTTGAACCATGCAACGTTTGTTTTTAGTGACGAGTGAAGTATTTTCTGGCAGTTTTACAAATATAAGCAGATTAAACGAAACTTTCTAACACTGTCCGCATTTTTTTTGCTCACAAACAGCCTCACTAACGATTTTGATTAAACTCACTATATGGATGTAAAATTAAATGGGCTTTAATATTATGTAGGTTTCATTCTGATTAAAATAGTTTTAAAGGGCAAATGCCGATATTTTCTTCATCTAATGTACCTTTAATTCTGTAGATTCTATAAAAAGAACGATATTATCTTGTCACCATTGATGTTTAACAGCTTAATATGCACGTTTAACGAATTTGATTAGCAACTAAAGGAGAAAACTGAAAAAAATATTTGTTTATGCATTTTTTGTGGTTTTGAACATAAGAACAGTAATATAGACGTATAATATACCGTTGGAAAAAGAAAAACTTTATAAAATATATTATCTTATACACAAGCTTGTAAAATTGAATAAAGAGTGATAAAACTAACCGATTATTTTAGATAATAATATAATAGACTTTTTAATGTAATACATGTTTCTATATTAATTCAGTTTAAATAATTTTTATGGTTTCCCTCATTTTTATATCTAAATGTGTTGGAATTTTTTTTTAATCGATTTTAAAAACGGAGGTAAGTGAAAGTCGGGTGTTGCCCGCAACAGATTTTGTTAGTTCGTAGAATAGTGGTGGTTTATTTTCTATATCAAATATATTTAAAATCTAAGGTAAAATTATGAACATTTGTGTGTCTAAAGGTGCTTTAATATTTCCTCGAATTGAATTATAATTATAAATAAATACGAATAGTTATAGAGAATAGTTGAATAAATGTTGACTAACGTAGTTATTGTAAGCTAGCAGCCCCTCAGATGAGTGGGGACACTTGAAGAAGGAGATGAGGAAACATTTCTCATTAGTATAAATTGCTTCTGCCACGTTGAGTGAAATATCCTTCCTATTATACGGTTATTTATATATTAATTTTATAAATGTATTTATCCACGGGGGTTACTACGGGGGCTATTCAAAATAATTAATTACTTGCTTAAATTTAATTTAATTCTAATTATTTTTTAATTTAAAATTAAATCAATTTAATATCATTAAAGTGCATATCACTTGTTTGTTTATTTATTTTTTAATGTCCCTTTGTGCTGCTGTGGCTAATCGGACGATGCTACTGTAGGAGTACTAAATTTTTAACGAGTACCTGACATCGCACAGGTGTGTGACCACCTTTTAACGTCCCCTTCGAATGACGGCATTAATAAGGATTTTTCACTTCCATTAAAAAATGACAGGAGCCACCTGCGGGTTTGATCCCAGGACCTTGGGCATAGTAGGCCGGTATCTCTTATTTACCTGTTTACAGGTAACCCTTGCTTGTATATTATGTACTTGTTACTTGTTATATTATGATGGATTGTATATTATATATTACTTGTTACTGCATTCATATTACTATTGAATGTATTTTTAATATAAATTTACTATATTAAATGTACTATATAATGTATATTAAATGTACTATGTATTTTTGTGTTTTTTACATCTATGATTTAACTGTATATTACTTAAATATGTGCATTTTTATAAATATCTGATTGGCTTTGAGATGGACTGAAAGGTTTTATTAAGATTGAGTAAATTTAATAAAGAAAAAAAAAAACCTGTACCTCTACAACGCTATGAAGGTCTTGGGCTCCGTACATATAGAGATTCGTACTGTTTCTAGGCCAACAGTGGTGTGCAATGACGTGATTCGGCCGAGATCACGCTCCGCCGCCAGGTTTTTCCCTATTTCGGGTACCCATTTTATAGAGGCAGGGTGTGCCCAAAAGAGGGTCTCCCTACCCAAAGGTCACCCCCCGACTGAATTAACAGAATAAATAATATTCTGCCACAGCCGGGATTCGAACCTAAGGCCCGGAGCACAGTCGACTAGTAGCCCTCTATCCACTAGATCACGCCGCTCCAAAAAAAAATTTATAATGATAGCATTTAATTTTCACTATCATACATTAGATTGTATATATAATGTCATGATAGCCTGTATTAATATTTAAAAAAATTGTCATTTGATAATTTCTGGTTAGCTAAATTAGGTAAGTTATAAAAAAATGTAATCTATTAATTTGTTTAAACATCGTTTCGTTTGATAATATAATAAATACAGGTTAGAAAATGATTCCAGTGGCGTTCGAAAGATGGAATGGCTTTCAATCAATCAACTATTAATGACAAACGTTTTGGCCTAAATTGTAGGTGGTGCCCTCACTCAGCTTCCAATGGCTCTGACCAGTGACGCGGCTGAGAGGGAGGCGCTGAGATCCCTCGGATTCTGCTTTTCCTTCTTCAAGTGGGGGGGAAAGGCGGACTCCTTCCGGGGTTCCTCAGCAAATTGTAAATTTTATATTTAAGTATGAGTGTGTTCATGTTTTGTTTATTTCTTTGTTAGCCGTAGTATATAATATATATCGGGGTGGGGTAGCTGAGCGGGTTAGCGCGCGTTGCTTTAAAAGCGCGTTGCCTAGCAACACAGAGGACCGATTAATTACGAGTTCGAGACTCGGTACTGTGGGGGACTTTTATTTCAGCATTTATCCCCCGCCCTCACTCCCTGGCCCGAGAAACCCTGTAAAGCCTTCAAAGGGAGGTAGGGGAGAACAAAAAAAAAGTTGCCGTAATATTTATAAATTTTATTATGATATACCTTTATTTATTTTAATTTCATTTTAGGTAATTGACTTTTCTTTGTATGTATATATTGTATGAATGTAATCTTATAGCAATATTATTATTGTCCATTGTGACAGATTGTAATATATCCGAATAAATAAATATTAAAAAAAAAAATAAAAAAAAAAAATAATTACATTTAAGACATTGTAGGAATTTCATAACACTGATTTGTTGATTTCCAAAAGTTACTAAAAGACATTTTTTACGTAATTGATATTTTGCCATATTTGTAATCTTATTATTTAGTTTTATTAAAATTCTATTTGATTTTATCTAATGTACACTCAAATCTCTTAAAAACGCTAATTAGAAATGCTTTATTTTCTAAAGGTACTACTTACACATTTAGTTTCGTTCAAATTATACTAAAAAATATTCAAGCTGATTTTGACATTCACATAACATATCATAGGTTTTTTTCGTCTTCACAAGTTTACATGGGAGCGGCGTGGTCTAGTGGGTAGAGCGCTAGTCTACTATGCTCAGGGTCCTGGTCTTCGAATCCGGGCTGTGGCGGAATATTATTTATTCTGTTATTTCGGCCAGGGGACGATCCTGGATTATGGAGACCTCCTGGAGCACACCCAGCTTCAATCAAGTAGTTACCCAAAAATGGGAAAAAAACCTGGCGGCTGAGCGTCATCTCGGCCGAATCACCTCATTGCATGCCTTTTGCCTAGAAACAGTACGAATCTCTAGATTAACTGAGCAAAAATCTCTTCATGGGTTGTAGTGGTACAGGTTTTTTTTTTTTTTTTTTTTTTTTTTTTAAATTAAATGTAGAATCTATCAATTATTGACTTTACTTATGTATCTATTTGAAACGCACTAATAAGAAACGATTGATATACTTACATTTTAGTTTATTAGTTTAATATTTACGCATTAGTTTATATTTTTGCCTGAAAACTGTTGGTACTGTAGCCAAGATAATGTTTTGTCGTATGTCTGTTGAAACGAACATAAGAAAATGCCATATAGAACTTTCATACCCGGATTACTTATGGAAATATCATTCGAAAACTTTGCCGGCGCTCTGCTATCCGTAGAAAATGATTTTTTTTTCTCGAAAAGTGTGCTACTTTATCCAAGTTACTTTATGCATGCTGTCCTCACAAAGCTGCTGTTGAGAACTAACTTCTAAGTAACTGCCGTCAATTTCTATGTCGTGTACAGTTCCAATAACTATCCTCTCGAGAGCTGTTGGATTCCATTGCACATTCGTCTACTTTGATCTCTGTGTTCATAATGTTCTCAATATGAATGACTTATTTTTTCTTATTCATGTATTAACACACCATAATATTTTACTTACCGTAGTGTGATTAGGTCAAAAATATTATACATTATATATTATATGGTCTTGAGTACTTAATCATTAAAATAAAAAAAAGAGTATAAATATAATGAGAAAAAATATATATAGGATAGTTATCTGTCCATAAATTCTTTGGTTCCTCACGACGGGTAGGCGATTCTGGAAGGATGGTTGGTTATCTTCAAAATGATGAGACGAAGTCATGGTCAAAGATGGTTTGAAGATGCCAAACGAGAGAAGCGTGCTCTCAGCTTACTAGTGTGCTCGGTACTGGCTTGAGGGCAAGGGGGCACTGTTATCTGGCTAATCTCTAACTACACTATTGAATATAAATACTAGAAGGCGTAAATATAACATGTAAACTAACAAAAAAAATATTTTCCTCATTAAAAAAAAAACTATTTTAATTTAATTTGATTTTTAAATTATAAACTAAATATACTGGTAAAAAAAAAAAAAAAAAAAAAATATATATATATATATATATATATATATATATATATATATATATATATATATATATATATATATATAATGCAGGCTCAAACAAATGGTGTATTGAAAGTTTTTTTCGTGATACAGGCCAGTCAAATGCCATATAAGACGTATATCACCATACTACCTTCAGTTCCATTTTCTTCCTTCGCTTCTCTCCCATCATTGGTCTTTCCTTTTTTTTTCTTTTTCTTTCAATCTATTATTTTTCTAAATTTCTTTCAGTCTATGTAGTCCTCTTCTCCCATTTATAGTTTCTCTATATTCCCGTTTCTGCCCAGTTTAACCTTCGGTTCCTTTAAGTGAAAAATTTCATTTTCTTCATGAATTATAAGTAACTTTATGCTTCTGTGGCTAATCTATGCTACGGTGGGATTCCTAAATTTTGTCCATCCAGGTTTAATTAGAATAGGAAACTTCAACGATTACCTGCTATCGCACATGCTCAGGACCACCATTTTACGCTCCCTCCAAAGTAAAGGACGGCATCACCAATGAATTTTACTCCCGTTAAAAATCCTAGAGCCATCTATTTCATTTATTTGTTTACTTTGATTTTTAAATTTTATTTTGAAATTTAAATTAGGTGTTAGAAAACATTTATAGTAAGATCAGTTGTGATATTTCTGGTATAATATAACAAGTTAACAAATTAATTAATTATTAAATATAAAACGTTACGGATAATGTTGATTTTTAATGTATATAATAATTAGGAACAGAAAAGAATTCATTTAATGGTTACCTTTCAGTAAGAAATTGTGTTTTTATTCCTAACTGGTATAGAGATTCATTAGAAATATATTTCACAATTGAGGAAAGCTTAACGTTTATTAGGATGTTGATTTTGATTAAACTCCCTACATATTTGTAAAATTTAATGGATATTGATATCATGTAGGTTTCTTTCTGATTAAAGTTGTAAGGCAGGGCTTCAATGCCGATAGTATAAATTTTCTTTCTCTAAAGTAGATTAAAAAAAATTAACTATAGCACCTTTTTAGAATTGATAGTAAGTGGCTAAACATAAATGTTAAACGAATTTGATGAACAACTAAAGGAGGAAAGAGCAAAATATTTTTGATACACATTTCGTGTTTTTTAGCATATAGATGTATATATAAAAATTATTCCCCTCGCGCGGATCTCATTACCGCGTATGGGGAGCGTCCCACGGGTGGCGGATGTGGGGATGGTCGGTGGAATTTCTTCGGAAGCTCCTCCCGGCTAAGTCCGATGGACTCGCTGACCAACAATGAGAGCGGCCCCCCAGGCTTGCTGGAGGGTGTGACGTAGGTTCGAACGCCCTACTCACATATTTTAGTTCACAAAATATCACCAAAAGTCATGGATTCCTCTGAGGTAAAACGCTCATTATCCGGAGGTAAACTAGTCCCCCGTTCGGGTCTCCGGGTGGGGACTGCTTCAGGGGAATCATGGCGCAAGATGAAAATTAGAGATCTAACAATAGGGACGTGGAACGTTAGAAGTTTAAATACGGCAGGTGGGTTAAAGTCGGTCGCGAATGAAGTTAAGGGGTACCATTTAGATATCGTTGCATTACAAGAGGTTCGCTGGCCAGGGGAGGGTTCGTTAACAGAAGGAAAGTATACTATTTGGTACGGGGGGAGCGTTAATTATTGTCTAGGTACCGGGTTTCTGATTAGGAATAGATTTCTTTCCGCATTACGGGACGTACAGTTCTTTAGTGAAAGAATATCGGTTGCTATATTTCAAGGGCGTTGGTTTAAAATCGCGTTTATAAACATTCATTCTCCCACCGAAGACAGTGATGATGAAGTAAAATGCGAATTTTATGATAAACTAGAGTCGGTTTACGATAAGTTACCGCGAAATTACATTAAGATAATACTAGGCGACGCGAACGCAAAGGTTGGAAGGGAAGAAGTATTTCGTCCTACAATCGGTAAAGAAAGTTTGCACGAATATAGTAATGATAATGGGACCCGACTAATAAACTTTGCCATTTCGAAAAACCTAGTAATCAAAAGTACTACATTTAAACATAAGGATATTCATAAGTATACGTGGACATCGCCGGATGGACAAACACGGAATCAAATCGATCATGTTTTAATACAAAACAGATGGCAAAGTAGCATAATTAACGTGAGATCGTATCGGGGTGCAGAATGCGGTTCTGATCATGAATTAGTAATCGCGAAACTTCGACAAAAACTAAATACAAAAAAGAGAACACCGAACTATATTCGTCCCGAGAATTTTGATTTAGTTAAATTGAACAACCTCGAAATTAGAAAACAATTCGCGATAGAAGTAAAAAATCGGTTCGAAGCTTTGGAATCTTCAGACGAGGAACACGAAGATGTAAACAAATTATGGGAAGGAATCAGGGATAATATTAAAGAGGTCGGTAATTTATGTCTTGGAAAAATCGAAAATAAAAAGAACAAACCTTGGTTCGACAGGGATTGTCAAAATATGTGCGAAAAAAGAAAAACCGCTAAACTGAATTCCTTAAATAATCCAAGCGATAATAATGTGGCTTATTTTCGGTTAGTAAAGAATGAAACTTCAAAACTATTAAAAAATAAGAAAAGAGAGTATCTTAAAGACAAAATAATAGAAATAGAAAAACACAGAAACGAAAATAACGTAAGAGAGATGTACAAAGGTATAAACAAATCGCGTAAAAGATTTGAACCTCTATTGAATGCGGTTAAAGATGCAAATAACAATATAATTGCGGATCCTTCTGAGATATTAAATAAATTTAAACAACACTTTGACGGCATCTTAAATACGGAAAATAATAATCAATCTCCTCTCTCTGAATATCAGAGCGCTGAACCATGGATAGACGCTCCGAGTAAAGAGGAAGTCGAAATGGCGATAGGAAAATTAAAACGTTATAAGGCCGCAGGAAATGATAATATCACGAGTGAATTAATCAAGGCGTGTGGAGAAGCGGGCGTTTCCAAAATACATTTTTTAGTTAAAAAGATCTGGGAAACTGAAAAAATGCCAGAAGAATGGAAAGAATCAATACTTATTCCGATTCCACAAAAAGGACCGAGGTCGGATTGTAACAACTATCGTGGGATCTCTCTTCTCCCAGTATGCTATAAAATATTCTCGTCAATTCTAACTAGTCGAATCACGGAATACGCTGAGGAAATTATCGGAGATTACCAATGTGGTTTTAGGCGGAATCGCTCGACTATAGACCAAATATTTTCCTTACGTCAAATATTAGAGAAAAAATTGGAATACAACGGTGTAGTCCATCAACTTTATATCGATTTTAAAAAGGCTTATGATTCAATAGACCGTCAGAAGCTATATAACATCATGATTGAACAGGGAATACCTAGAAAGTTAGTAAACCTAGTAGAGATGTGTTTGTCGGAAACATTCCATAAAGTTAGAATCGGTCATAATTACTCCGAGAGATTTGAGGTGCGATCGGGTTTGAAACAGGGTGACTCCCTTTCACCTGTGTTATTTAATATAGCTTTAGAATATGTCATAGAAAAGGTGATGTGTACCGAGAAAGGCTTAAATATGGGTGACAAGATTCCGGTTTTGGGGTATGCCGATGATCTGGTACTGCTAGGTGAAGACACGGAAACCATACAACTAAATACAAGTGTGTTAATAAAAACCGGTAAAGAAATAGGACTCGAATTAAATACCGATAAAACGAAGTATATGATTAGTAGCAGAAACGGTGTCGATCTTGGTGATATTGATGTATCAGGTCATACTTTTGAACACGTAGAGAAATTCAAGTATTTAGGTTCAATTATAACTAGAAAAAATGAAATCCAGGAAGAAATAAAGTCCCGGTTAAAGGTGGGAAATGCGTGTTATTATTCAGTTGCTGAGTTACTTAGATCGCGGCTTCTATCTAAAAACTTAAAGATTAGAATTTATAAAACTATTATTCTTCCAACGGTTCTTTACGGATGTGAAACGTGGCCGCTTACTTTAAAGGATGAACAACGGCTTAAGGTTTTCGAGAATAAGGTACTGCGTAAAATATTTGGTCCGAAGAGAGATGAGGCCACTGGGGAGTTTAGAAGGTTGCACAACGCGGAATTGCGGAGTTTGTACCCTGTGAATATAATTGAGTTGATAGCATCGCGGAGACTCAAATGGGCGCGTAAAGTTGTTGGGCTTAGTGAGGAACGGATTCCGAGAAAGTTGGTATTCGCTGAACCGACTGGTAGGCGTCCGAAAGGTAGGCCGAAGCGGAGATGGGAGGATTGCGTTAAGGCTGATCTCGGGAGCTTGGGCTTGAATGGTGAGCATTGGACGATTCTGTGTAGGCGGAATTTGGTGGTATCGGCATCGAACCTTCGGGTTCGCTAAGCCTATTATTATTATTATTATTATTATTATAAAAATTATTATCTTATAAACGGAATTGAAAAACATAACGGAAAGTAATGATAAACCGATAAAACTAGCTGATTCTTAAAGATATTAATACAATAGATTATTTTATGAAACATATGTTTCTATAAAAAATCAACGTAATTAATCCTCTAACAGAGCTAAGTAAAGTCGTATGTTGCTGGCACCAGATTTTTAAATTGAAAGTAATTCATATATCTCTTCTTCTTTTTTTTTTTTTTTTTTTTTTTTTTTTGTTCAGTATTTTAAATTGGTGCGTCTTTGAAATTAAATTTATGCTTACTGATTACTCAACGGCTCGCAGCTTCCATATAGATGTGTTTACTTATCATCACTCAATAAGTAATGAAATATTTAAAAAAGAATCCATACTAAAATAAATTATTGAAAACGCTAATCATGTTTTCATCCAAATAAACAAAATTGTTTGTTAGCCTGTTAAATTAATTTAAGCTTCACCTAGCATAGCCGAGTTGTTATAACAATTAAAAGTTCTTATCGAAATCATATAAAATGATAACAACAGTATAAAGATAGTGTTAGAAGCATAATAAAAAATAACAATAATAAAAAAAATAATAATAGATAATTTCATTCCTACACTATTATTAAAGAAGTTCAGTTTCATTTGAAACCATTAATCTGGTCGATTAATGCGAATTCATTTAAATGGAGATGTTGACGAATAGCTATTGAAATGGAAGAATACGTGAGGTTGATTGGATAATTTGATTCCCTCTTTCAAAATAACAGAATAATCGATGAAAATTACGTTAAAAAAATAATAGCTAGAAAGAAATTATACATTTCGTCCGTATCTTGCTTACTGCATTTGTTTACTGATTGTCGTTTATTCTCATCATTGTAGAATTTTCAAGAAAGATCGTAATTTGCCCTTTTTTCATTTCGTATGAGTGCGATTTATGCGGTGTGAAAATCTGGTGCGGGCAACACACGACTTTCACTTACCTCCGTTGTTAAAATCGATTAAAGAATTTTCAAATACATTTAGGAGATAAAAATGAGTGAAACTAATAAATAATTAATTAGAGCGAATTTCTATGGGAACATGTGTTTTATTAAAATGTCTAATATATTTTTATCTACAACAATCAATTAGTATTATCGACTTTTCGTCACTCTTTTTTAACTATTACATGCTTGTGTATAACATATTAATTTTTTCTAAAATCTTTATCTTTATAATGGTATATTATACATGTTTAGCCTCGTTGTGCAAGGTTAAATGTAAAAACAATAGTTGCTCAGATCTTAAACAGAACAATTTAATCAGAATTAATAAATACTAACAAAAAGTTATCACTTGTAGCTGGGTGGTTAGCATAACAGCCTCCTATGCCAAAGGTCACGGGTTCAAACCCGCAGTTAGTCCTAGGATTTTTTAATGGGAGTAAAATTCCTTAGTTATTCCGTCCTTCGGAGGTGACGTTAAAAGTTGTTTACGAGCCTGTGCGATGTCAGGTATTCGTTAAAGATCCCTATCCTAATAAAACCTGGATAGGCAAAATTTAGGCTCCTACTGTAGCATCTTTCGATTAGCCATAGTAGCATAAAGTGACGATAAATAAACAAACAAACGATACAAAAAAAATTATAGGTAAATTAACAAAAATGGATTTCACAAATTTAAGATTCATTAAAGGCTGAGATCTAACTTCGTTCCGGACTCACTCGCTGTGTACCCTTCCTTAGTAAAAAAAACATATCGTTTTAGTAAGTAATATTCACGCAATGATTTTAGCTTATCGATTAATAAGCTATCTAGCGCGCCGCTACTCATGTATATTACTGTTCTTATGTTCAAAAACAAAAAATGCATTAAAAAATAATTTTACAATTTTCTCCTTTACTTGAATATCAAATTCATTCAAATTACTTATTTACCTGTTCTTTATCAATGTTAAAAACATTATATGGTTATATTTGATAAATCTACAAATTTGAAGTTACATAAATTATCGGCATTTAAGCCCTGTTAGACGATATCAATCAGAATGAACCCAATATGATATTAAAGCATATTAAATTTGACATCGATATAGCGAGTTTAATCAAAATCGTTAGAGCCTTTTTTGAGAAAATCGTAAAAAGATCCAGAGTATAATGTGCTTAGTATAATGTGTCTCTTCTGGTTAGTTGATTTTGATCAAAATGTTTCTGTTATATCTCGGGCGTATAATTAAATATGAAATTTCAGTATTGTACGACTTTTCTTTTGCTTGTTAGAGTTAACACACACACACACTCACAAAGAGATACAAGGTGACTGGTGGAGGCCCGCAGGGCTCCGTTTTAGGGCCTTTTCTGTGTAATGTCATGTACTACGCCAGTTTCGAGTTATCAATGCCAGAGGGAGCCACAGTAGTGGGATTCGCAGACGATGTTGCAGTGGTAGTGGTGGCGAAGTACCTGGAAGAAGTTACCCTCATCGCTAATCAGGCTATTGCTACGGTTCGGGTTGGCCTACAGCTTGCATACCACAAGACAGAGGTTCTGCTTGTCACAAGCAGGAAGAAAATCGAATACTTCACTGTCACGGTGGGTAGACACGAAATTCGTTCCAAATCTTCCTTAAAGTACCTAGGAGTTATGATCGACGCACGTCTTCGGTTTAATCATCACTCGGAGTATATCAGTGCTAAATCGGCCAAAGTAGCATCCTTATTGTCACGTCTTATGCCAAACGTTGGAAGCCCTAGAGATAGTGGCAGAAGGCTTCTGGCTACTGTTGTATCATCAATTATGTTATATGGAGCTCCGATCTGGAAAGAGGCGATGGTTACCAAATCATAGAGGAGACAGATGGTTGCGGTTAACCGCAGAATATCCTTAAGGGCAATAAGTGCCTGTAGAACGATTTCCTATGAAGCGGTGTATTTGATAGCCAGAATGCCGCTTATTGAACTTCTTGTTGAAGAAAGATGTTGGCACATAAGACGACGCTCTTATGTTTCCAGAGAAGAGGAGCGGAAAATTACTTTCGATCAGTGGCAACAGCGAAGGAAGGCTGTAGACTCCGGAAGATGGACTCAGAGGTTAACACCAGATGTAGGTTTGTGGTATAGCCGCCGGCATGGCGAGGTGGATTTTTATCTAACCCAACTGTTGACCGTCATGGATTCTTCAGAGCACACCAATACCGATTTAAATTTGATAACACTGCATAATGCCCCGCGTGTCAGACATTTGAGGAAGCAGCGGAACATGTATTTTTCGCTTGCATTCGCTTTGCGGAAGAAAGAAGCGAATTGGAGAGAGTGTACGAGGAAAGCATCACGCCAAAAAATATAGTAAGCCATATGCTGCGCTCGGACTACCATTGGGATACAGCGAAGAGATTCGCCACAGTCGTCCTTAAGAAGTTGAGAGCAGAAGAGAAGACCAAAAGAAGTCCACGAAGTAATGCCTAACGGCGGTGGAATGAACAGGTGTAGGGAGGTTGGTTTTAGTGGGTAAAAAAATCCCACACACGGATAGGTACGGGCCTATCCGCCTCTTATGAAGATTTCCACCTACACTGGTTAAAAAAAAAACACTCACAGACCTTTTTGCGGGACTCGGTCATTTGGAGTCAAGAAACCCTAAAGCGTGTATTTTCATTGAAAACTCATATATTTGAAAATTTTCACGATCGCAATACTTAATCTTACCATATATTTCATGTATAGGTAAGTAAAAGAAAAAATAATTTTTCGATTGATTTACATCGATACTAAGTTAAATAAAACAAACAAACAATTGATTTAGAGTTAATCAATAATAATCATTAAACAAGGGTATCACGAAAACATGGTAGCTAATTAGCTCAAGAGGGAAGGGAGCGTTCTGTTGATTATAAATTATCTTGCTAACTAAATAATTAATTGAATGAAGTCTTGGAAAGCAGGGAATAGTTAGAGCTATACACGGAAAAGAATTAACATGTTTACCTTTATTCCGAAAACTACTACCGTGAGGTCCCATCAGAATAGCATATGCCATTAAAATCAACATAACAAGCTATGCGATCAGAGGAATTTAGGTTAGATAAAACAAAACAAAAAAACAGGAGTTGATTGGGAACTCGAACGTAGATAATCAAGTAACTGTTTATTCAAGTACAGAATACAGTGTAGATTATCTAAACAATCTCTTAAAATAGGTATAAATTACTGTAAATCTTTACAATTCTGTTTCATACTTCATCATTTCCCTGATACCTAAAATCACACACAGTATTTCTCATAAAATTAGAAATCAATGGACCGGGCAATAAATCTATCACCTCAGACAGCGGAAAAAATAAGAGAAAATCCGTTTGAACTGCTTCGAAAAGAACAAACGGACTTTCAAGCTGATAAGTCTATTTAGTACATAGATTTTATTTAAGGATTTAATTCTTCTAGTCACATTTTATTGTTTTAACAACTTCTTTTATAATTATATATATATATATATATATATATATATATATATATATAATATATATATATATATATATATATATATATATATATATATATTATATATATATTTTTTTTTTTTTCAAGACTAAAATATATTAATGCCGGCTTGATCACCCTATCGTACGGTAATTTGGCCTGTAGTGGTGTTGGAAAAATAATAAATATACTTTATACTTGTTATAAGTATAATAAAAAAATGTTTAGAACTCTAGTTGTGCTCGTAACAAACCAAATACAGATGAGCAGCACTTATTTAGAAATGAAATGTTTTTCTCTTGTATAGTTTAAATTTAAATATATATATATATATATATATATATATATATATATATATATATATATATATATATAAACTTTTAAAAAAAACTTGTATCTATAACACAAAACGCTGCAAACTATTACACAATAATTTATTATTTTCAAATAATGGCATAACTGTATAACCATTTCTATAACTGTATTATCAATTGACTTAGTATTTATGAATAAATTAATTAAACAGGTTAAGAAAGAGGGACATCAACGAATCAAAGAAAATGGCCTATCACCATTACTAAGTTCAGAACGCTTTTTCTCTACCAATTCTTGATCTCTTTCAATGAATTTTTTTCTTTTTTTTTTTTGTTTGTAGGCAGTATAATTCCTATTTTTATTATGCACCGTTCGTTGTATGAATTCCTGCCGTACAGTATCCTTTAATAGTATTCCTTTTGTCCCGGATGAACAGATTCGCTATCTATAACCCCTGATTGACAAACATCCAAATTGGAATCTGCACACAAGACTTAAACAACTAAAAACTGATACTTTCGGTTACTTCAAAATTTACTAGATAGACATTTTAACCTTCCACTAAACTACAATAGGCTCACCTACGTGACTTTTGGAACTCTACTAAACCGTCGAATTCTGTCAGTGACCAATCTTTACATTCCGAAGTCCTTCGTGATATCCTAAACGCTCCTTACTTAATCACGAATAAGCCCATCCATTAAGACCTTTATATTCCTTATGTAGCTGATTTGGCCCGAACCAGGTATCAATCCTTCCATGACAAACTCCACTCCCACTCTAACCCACTAGCTTCTATCCTAGCTTCCTCTTCCATTCCTGACAATCCTCTGAGGCGTCTGAAAAGATGTCCTCGAGACCTTCTAGTTTAGATTACCTATTGGAGTGCTGCCTATGGGCAGTTTCTCTTCATGTCTTTTTCACGGGTTTTATCTAACACCTAATTTACTAAATATATTAATCAATACAGTTGTAAATATCGATAAATAATTGAATAAAATAGTTTTTATTTAATGTTGTAGGGAGTTAATGGTGCTATTATATGATACAATTTGATCGATCTAATGCGGTCGATCAGTGTTATATCGATTTAAATATTTGACACCGTATTTTTTAATATTTAACATTCAACAGATTTTAATGTTCTATGTGTTGCTGACTAGGCCTTAGGTAGGTATCACTCTTTTCATGACAAACCCTTTTTCAAATCTAACGCATTATTTTTAACCCTCCCTTTCACATTGATTCCTGATAATCCTTCAAGGTGTCTGAAAAGAAGATGAACTTGAGACCATCTGGTTTAGAACAGTGACTTGGGTGCTGTCAATGGCTAGTTTCTCTATAAGCCTGTTTCATGTGATTTGTCTTTTATATATTTACTAGTTGTGTTATGTAATACAGGCGTAAATATCAATAAATAAATTTTAAAAAATTAATCAATACTTACTTATACTTATACAGGCGTTCCAACTAGGGTTGCCTTTTCAAGACAGTGCTGAGCTCCAGAGGTCATGGTCAAGCCAATCCTCCTCCTGAAGACCCCGGCCCGCCATCTCCTCTTCCACTCCGCATATCCACCTACTTCTAGGTCGACCTCGTTTCCGCCTTCCCGGTGGCTGCCAATCCAAAACTCGGTTTGGCCATCGTTCGGTAGACATTCGTTTTACATGGCCGTACCATCTTACCCTCCACTGTCCTATCCGCTGGTTTACGGACCCAGGAGCTTCCGTCCTGTCCCGAACAACCTCATTTCTCATTCGGTCCATCCTTGTGAAACGTAGACATCTACTCCAAAAGTCCATCTCCACAGCTTAGACTTTCGAGTAGAGCTTTCTAGACATTGTCCACGTTTCCGAAGCGTAAGTAAGGATGGGTTCTACGATGGCATAGTAGATCTTCCTCTTGTTTTCTTTTAAAAGAAGGTGATTCCATAGAACAGGATGGAGCATCCGCGTGGCTTTACGGGCTTGTTCTACCTTTCTCCTTATGTCGATTTCGGAGGATCCAGTGGAGTCGAGGTACGAACCTAGATATTTAAATACATCCACCTTTGTGCATGTCTCATTATCAACTCGCAGATCACTGTCATCCATAGCGCTGATGGTCATGTATTTCGTCTTACTGAAGTTAATTTTAAGAGCCATAGACGCATAGCAGTCCCCTAATCAGCACATTATCATCTCAAGGTAGACGTTTCTCCGTGCGAATACAACTTAATCGTCAGCGAAAAAGAGCGACACTAGCTGTTCATCATCAATGAAGGACCCACATCACCACACTGACGAAACCATTCCTTGACCGACATATGGAGATAAATCTTGAAAAGGGTTGGCGCCATGCTACAGCCCTGTTTCAGACCCTTAGTACCTGTGAATGGCTCTGATACTCGGTTTCTAAGCCTCACCCGGTAAATGTCGTCTTGCTGTAGGTGTTTTACTGCATCTACTAAGGCATCATTGATACCGGCTTCTCTCAGTGCTGCTCACATTCTATTTCTCGGGACGCTGTCGTAGGCCTGCTCCAGATCAACGAAAGCTATGTGGAGTTCCTGATTCATCTCCCGTGACTTCTCGATGAGCTGCCGAAGGATGAAGATGTTGTCATTGCAGGAGCGCCCCGTTGTGAATCCAGCCTGTTCCTCAGGGGTAAGGAATTCGTCTTCCAATTTTCCCGGAGCAGCCTTCCAATCACTCTGCTCACCGCGCTCTGCACACAGACTCTGTAGTTCTGGCACACCTTTCTGTCGCCTTTCTTGAAAATGGGCGATATAAATCCAGTTCGGAGGTCCTCAGGTACTCTGTCTCCTCCTAGTACCAGGTTAATAATTTCCAGGAGAATGCTCATGATCTTTTTTCCTCCAGCCTTTAGCAGCTCTACCGGGACTCCGCCTGGACCTGGGGCCTTTCCGTTTTTAGAGCATTTAAGAGCCTGTGCTAGTTCCTCCATGGTCACCATTATTCTTCCTGGCGCTGCGGTTCTGCTCTCCTTTGCCATAAACTGGGGCCGGCTCTCCTTAAGAAGATCTTCGAAGTTCACTTTCCAAGCTTCATCAGTAATTGGTGAGACAACGTTTGCCTTCCTGAATGTACGTAGCTTCTTTAGGACATCCCAGGATTATATAATTCTATCGTATATTATTGTACAGTCGATACGCTGGCAGCACCTATCCCACGAGGCATTTTTTTCTTCAATTACCAGGCACTTCACTTCCTTATTTAGTTTCCTATAGGTTACTCAGTCCTCATTGCTTCTCGAGGAAAGATACTTGTGGTGCGGCTCCTTCTTCTGGCTCACGTGCTGTGCCACTTCGCCCGACCACCAGTCTGGCATAAGGCGTCTTTCCTCTAAACCCAGTGCTTCAGCTGCTGCCGTATGGATGCATTCTTTTAGGTGTACGTAATTTTCTGAGGCGCTCATCCCCACACTTATGTCAGCTTTATCTTCCAATCTTCTTCGGTACAGTTCTCGGATGCTTGGGTCCCTCAGTAGTTCCAGCCTATAGTGAGGAATAATCTCTGCCGTCCTTCCTTCTTCCCGCTGTCGGTTTCCAGCAGTCCATAAATTAATTAATATTTATTATAATTTAAATTTTTTTGAGTGAATAAATCTAATTGCTTGGTTCTTTCAAATAAAATCTTTAATCCATCCTTTACATTGCATCTATTTAACGTATATTTTTTAAATGTGACAAAATATGTTCTATATATGCAACATAAAGGAAGGATTAAAGAACTCTTGAAAATGGCAAAGGCCGAAACGTAGGGAGAAAGAAAAAGTAAATAAAGGAGTGCTAAGTAAAAATGGATTATTTTATTTAAAAGATCCTAGCAGCTTAATTAATTTTGGTATTAATTAATTTGACCGAAAAACAGAATTTTTTTTTTAATTTCATTATTCATTTTTTTCGTATCGTGATACCTACAATTTTGAAGAAGAAAACTTTTTTGTTGATTACAAAGGCTCATTATTGAAAACAAAATAAACTGAAATATACGTAGAAAATGGTAATTTTACTAAGCCTTTATATACCGTCTTTATTGAAGTATGAGGTCTGAATGTATTTTCCGCTTCACAAAAAAATATTCTAGGAAAGGCCCCTTTTTTCTGTCACCGAAATTCAATTTAAAAATAAAAACATGGCTAGGTCCGGAACGAAGGCCTCCTCACCCTCCATAGGGAATGTATTCAAATCAATGAGGTATCAGGTGATGAAGACCAGACTGACATAGACGGTTAGAAGAGAGGAGGCTGTCAGAAGGCATGCATTATTCAATGCTGTTCCCCAGAGCAGGGGGTGAGGATAATGGGATCAGGTCCAACGCCAGGAGTCAGCCTTCTTTTATTTCAATCCCTATGGTCTCTGGAGGTGGTCTAGGGATGGGTCTTTGTCCTGTCATCGCTATCTATATCCAAAATATTCAAATCAAACCTTATTTTCTGTGTCTCTATATGCTTATAACGACTTAACAAATCATTTAACGCCTGAATGAAATTTAACTCCAGTTTATTAGAACCTGCGACTGATTATTAACCCCTAAACTAGAATTATCTATACATACCGTGAAATGAAATTTAGAATAGAAAGTAAATTTTATTCTGGGACAGTGTCTCTTGAGAATAATAAATTTGTACAGTTTATAATATACAACATGTCTGGCCAACTGACAAAATGAACATAATTAACTGATATTTACAATTATGGATCAATATATACATAATAAAAAATAAAATAATTAAAATAAAAACAATCCTCAGAAAATAATTCTGTTGAAAAAAAATGAAAAATAAATGAGTTTAAATATAAAACTAAAATAAGATAAAAAATGAATATTTACATTATTCTGATACTTAGTCTTCTAAGAATAACATAAGCTTTACAACAATAAAAGATCTTTAATAGGCCAAGAATTAATGACAAAAAAAACCTAATTAATACATAAATGAAAATAATATACTACAAGAATAAGAAACAAATTCTTTTAATGACAATATAAAAAATACTGTAACGATTGAAACAAAAGAAGTTTTCAAGATTTCATATTTATATAATTTTTTGTTTGTTTGTTTATTCACTTTAGGCTAATGTGAGAAGCCTAAACTTTTCCTATCCAGGCTTAATTAGGATAGGGATCTTTAACGAGTACCGCACAGGCTTTTTTCCGTCGGCCTTTTTACGTTCCCTCGAAAGACTAGGTAGAATCCCAGGGGCATCTGCCAGGTTTCAGCCCGCGACCTTGGGCATAGAAGACTGTTATGCCAGCAATTACACCACAGGTGATCCCTTTATTTCTAGTTACATAAGTTCATGTAGAGAGGTACACTTTATTGACTAATTGATGCTAACCAACCTAATAGGGTCTCTTAAACTCAGCATTCCAAATTTTTCCCATATGACTATTTATAAGATTAAAAATTTTAAAACATAATTACAAATACATTAAAACACACACACACAGATATAAGTTAAGGTCTGATCAGGTATACTATCAGCCTTAATTCCAACTCACCGCTTGTAAACAATGAGAACGTACGAGTATATACAGAGGTTTGAAGGAACCAATCAATCAATGTTTAACTACCCATCAACCGAGTTGTTACTGTACCCCTTTTCCTATGTTATTTTGGGCAGCTAGCTCATAAGTTATATATGTATGTATATCATAAAACGACAACATATTAACTATACACTACTTCAACTCAAACATCTAAAAACAATATATACAAAATTATATTAATATTAATCTAAAATTATTAAAATATAAATAAGATATTCACACACCTTCATAATGAAGACCTATTTCAACGCTCTCATCTATGAAAGAAGTAATTAGTTTTATTTGTTTTTCTCTTGATCTGCCGAAGATGTTTCATGCATTGGATCTTAATTCCTGCTCAGGTATCTCATATATAATTTGCCTCTCTTTCCTTCTAACCGACGCACAGAGCGTGCCTATGCATTCGGTGGACATATCTGAAATTTCGAATTTCCCCATATTTGTTTGGTTAAGCTGTTCTTCTTAGCTTTTTTTTTTATCATTGTCTATCATCAGTTTTTTTTTAATTAAAAATTTCCACCTAAGATATATTAAAACGAACGTCCAAGGAAAATCTCCTTTTTTAAAAACATTACCACAACTATTTTGATAAACCAAAATTAATGAATCACCTGTATTCCGATAATTTAGCTTTATTATCATAATTTAAGTTTATGCAGCTTGAACTTTTATAGATTCTTAAAGTATTTATTAATGAAAAACATAAAAAATGTAAAATATTTATAAAGAAACTCGCCCAGAGATCTACCACCACAGAAATTAACAAGAAGGTTTATAGTTTACTTTCCCTTAATAATTACCTGTTCGTGGTTCGTGCCGGTGGTTTACGAGAAAAAAAAGTTATTTATTTTTGTCCTTTTAGCTCTTGCATTTTTACAAATATTGTGCCTATAAATTCCAGTTTCTTTGTTTTAAATGTTTGTTTATACTTTATGAACGTATTATTGTCTTTAATTCTCATGCATCGTAAAAAGAATAACTATCACCTGATGCACAAATTTGTTAATTTTTTTTTTTTTAATATTTTACTTTACCAACATACCTACAGAAAATTAAAAAATATATTTTTTTATATTACATAATTATGTACAAATATAATTAGTAAAAGTAACAAATTATAATATTTTGAAAAAAACTGATATGGATTTCGTTCATATTGTTTTATTGTCAATTGAATGGTACCTAATCCTCTTATATGGAAAGGGGAGGGGGGACTTGGTATGCCCTTTTAGTTTTCGTGTTAGACCTACCACACAAACACACACAGACACATTTTTGCTGTACTTGGTTATTTATACTAAGGGGACCGTAAAACCAGTATTTCCGTTGAGAACTAGAATCTTCTCGATCAGAAGAAGAAACTTTGTTTATTTACATAATATTTACAATGTACACTTAATACAAATATGTTTGGTTTCATGATTTCAGTGGACCTTTTTTCATGATAACAGAGTTTCAATCATCCTTTGAATTTACTAATTATCATACAATATTTTGTTTAAGATAGTAGGAAAAGTTATCTTCTCGATCACAAATTCTTTTCCCTTAATATATAGGTAAGTGAAATTGAAAACAGCTAAATACCCTGAAGAATGGTCCCTCCCATTTTGCAATGGATAAATAAAGGCTTAGAAGAAGCCCTTGAAAGATTACTAGTGCATCCAGCGCATATAGCAACCCTCTTTAGAATACCTCCGGGTAACAGAAGGACAAATCTGACAGCTATACATATTACATTTGTATTTGTATTTTGTTCGAAAATAAAACCAGAGGGTAAGAAAAAAAAAAAAAAAAAAAAAAAAACCCAGCTAAATAAAGTAAAATAATAAATCAGAGTTTAAGTTGCCAACTATCTATGTAGTTATAATATGTGTCAAAAATAAAGATAGTTTAAGTTAAATTTTCGTGCCTAGATACACTTTTCTCGAGTTTATAAAAAAAATAAAATAAAAGATAGATTGGAAGGTTTTTTAAAAAAAATTATTATAGTATTTTTAATTCGAGTAAATTATGACATTAATTCATTTAATTCAATGAATGGGACTCTATTCTAAATATAGGCAAATTAGCCCAGTTCTGCGAAGTGTTTTGTAAACTTGGCTTGGCATTTTGCCGGCACAGCCCTTGTCCTCAGCCTATAAACAGTTGTGAAAGAGTTTCAATGGGTCCTACGCCTTGTATTCTTGTTTTAGGTTGGTAAACAACGATATGAAAAAAAGCTGCAAATTATTACACAATGGTTTATAATTTCCAAATAGCAATATTAGGATATAACTGTTTATACAACAGTAGATAGGCCATTAAGTTATATGAAAAGAAATTAATAATTAAAAACAAATTACATTATTAAGAATATTATTACATCATTAAGAACATTATTACATTATTAAGAAATATTATTAGTTTTATTAGGAAATTTATTGAATTAAATACAAGTGTGTTAATAAAAACCTGTAAAGAAATAGGACTCGAACTAAATACCGATAAGACGAAATATATGATTAGTAGCAGAAACGGTGGCGATCTTGGTGATAGTGATATATCAGGGCATACTTTTGAACACGTAGAGAAATTAAAGTATTTAGGTTCAATGATAACAAGAAAAAATGAAACCCAGGAAGAAATAAAGTCCCGGTTAAAGGTGGGAAATGCGTGTTATTTTTCAGTTGCTAAGTTACGTAGTTCGCGGCTTCTATCTAAAAACTTAAAGGTTAGAATTTATAAAACTATTATTCTTCCCACGGTTCTTTACGGATGTGAAACGTGGCCGCTTACTTTAAAGGATGAACAACGGCTTAAGGTTTTCGAAAATAGGGTACTGCGTAAAATATTTGGTCCGAAGAGAGATGAGGCCACGAGGGAGTTTAAAAGGTTGCACAACGCGGAATTGTGGAAATTGTATCCTGTGAATATAATTGAGTTGATAGCATCGCGGAGACTCAAATGTGCGAATAAAGTTGGTGGGCTCGATGAGGAGCGGATTCCGAGAAAGTTGGTATTCGCTGATCCGACTAGTGGACGCCCGAAAGGTAGGCCGAAGCGTCGATGGGAGGATTGCTTTAAGGCTGATCTCGGGGCTTGGGCTTAAACGGTGAACATTGGACGAGTCTGTGTAGACAGAATTTGGTGGTATCGGCATCGAAACTTCGGGTTCGGTAAGCCTATTAATAATATTATTATTATTGAATTAAATCACATTTTATCGGCCGCCATTTAAAAAATAACCAGCTGAAATCAACGTGTAGGTGTTAGGATCATCGTTGCATGCCCTAGTAATTTTGTGGCAAAATTTATGAAAAATCGGTCTAGAATCTCGAAGAAATGACACGTACGGCGGACGGCGAACAAACGGATTTTTTTTTTCTTTGGTTATTCGGGTTCTACGCATCTTAAAACGTAAGCCTTCAAATTTTGAAAAGGTGTTTGTTCTGGTTTTGTTTTGTTTTTTTACTACAAAGATTCATTATTGAAAATAATAAACAATTAAACAATGTTTTCTTCGATACTATACTGTACAATATATATATATATATATATATATATATATATATATATATATATATATATATATATATTTTTTTTTTTTTTTTTTTTTATTTATTTAACGTCACTTTATGCTGCTATGGCTAATCGGACGATGCTGCAGTGGGAGCACTAAATTTTGCCTATCCAGGTTTTGTTGTCTTTATTGAGATAATAATGGAGTTTATCTCTAAATTACGGTTTGAACAATAATGTTAAATTAATCAATTTAAGGGTTAAATGCAGTACCAACTTGTTAAAGTATGTATGGAGTGGTTTCACAACATATCAATATCAATCTACTACTCCCGCATACACGATTAGATTGTTTTGATCTGTGCCAGTATCTGATTAATTAAACTTCATCATTCATTAGCCTGTAATTTGTAAGGACGTGAAATTAATCTCTATAATTTTATTATTATTACTTTATTATCATTATTTTTTGTAGGTAAGTTCTTGTATATTTTCCTACTTATCTTACCACCTTCTACTACGTGTTCAAATAGCGCAAGACTAAAATTATATATATATATATATATATATATATATATATATATATATATATATATATTTTTTCCCGATCATTCCTTCTTTTTTCTTAGATTTTTCTTTAAACGTAACAAAAAGTATCTTATTTTTGGAACATTTTGAAAAAAAAAAAATTCTTAATTGTTTTAAGAAATGAAAAATATATACATCAATACATATTCAATGCATCAATGTTAATGTCTATAAAGGATTGTCTGGTACTAATTGATTGATTATTAAAATAATATTTTGTTTTAATTTTCTTTCCTCAGACTTATCGGTATTTTTAATATTGATTCCAATTGAAGATAAATTAACAAAATAAAATAAATAAAACGTTGATTAAGTTGAGTAAAATATTTTATACTATGTCTGAACATCATCTATTGACTTTCTGCTAAACACTTATTATATGATTATTTAGCTTTATAAACCCTATATTATTATTATAATTTTTGTGTTATTTTAGTTCATCTTTTTTATAATTATTTTTTTCTTCTTATTATTATTTTACACATTTATTTCTTTTCTTTCTTTCTTTAATTTTTATTTATTTTTTTTTTTGTTCTGTTATTAATTTATTATAATGATTCAATTCTTAAGAATAGTTATAAATCTATGATGTTTAAGAGTGCCTTTTTTTTATTTTTACCAGTTTAGTGATAATTATTAAAAAATAGTTATTAAAAAAACAACAAAAAAACATGCAGCCGATCTGGAAATAAAGAAATATTTAAAAAAAACAAAAAAAAAACTCATTCATCAATACATACACAAACTATCAACCATTTAGTGCTCAATATAATTTATATTAATTTATCAACTAGTTTAAATATTTTTTTGTTTAGAAAGAATTAGTCCGAGTGGCAGTCGATGAATGAAACAATGAGGTAGTTTCAACCATTTATGTTCTGCTAACGTTTCGACCCCCATTGTGGGTCATCATCAGGGCTACAAAAGATACGAAAGAGATACAATAAGATTAAATATACTAATTTAAAAAAAATTAAGCTAAAGGATGTCGATTAATTAAATTACAATGACTATGGTATAATAATGAGAGTGCTATGCAGAGCAGATTTCATTATTATACCATAGTTATTGAAATTTGATTAATCGATTTCTTTACACATCTAGTTCCTTTTTATGTTTTAATATCGACATCCTTTAGCTCAATATTTTGTTTTTTTAAATAGTATATTTAATCTTAATGTAAATGCATCTCTTTTGTATCTTTTTAGGCCTGACGATGACCCACAATGGGGGTCGAAACGTTAGCAGAAAATAAATGGTTAAACTGCCTAATTGTTTCATTCATCGAACGTCACCTGGACTTAATGCCTTCTAGTAATTCTTAACGGTCAACTAATTATATCCAATATTTTTTGTCTATTTGTACATTCTTGTACTAAAGTAATATAATTTGATTTTTTTTTAAATTAGTTACATTAATTTATTGGTTAATAAATAAAACAAAAAGCTTTTAGTTAGCTTATTTATAAAATATTTGGAACAAATATTCCTTAAAGGAGTATGATTTTATTTAGATCGTTTAGTTATTACGATAGAGGCTATTTTTGAATACAATCGACATAATTTGTTAATTAATTTACTTATTTAGAAATTACATATGATATTATAACTAAATCTAAATAACTAATTATAGCTAGTTCGGTTAACCTTATAGTTGGGGATCGTTATTCTCCGGCCCGCAGACAGATGTTTGAACAGTTTCCAGTTCTTTCACTATTTTTATAACTCGTGTTATTTTAATATATTCCATTCTCTCAGGTTCGCAGAACCTTTATATTGCTTTTTCCAGAGAGCTTAATTTTTTTCTAAATGTAAATTGAAAAAATGCAAATAATCCTATTTATTACCTGACTTACAAAGACGGTTAACATATTAGACTAGCGCCAAACCGCACGACGAGGATCTAATCAAGTTGGAAGTTAAAACGTTTAAACCTATAAAGCTAACTTAATTGACTAAGTAAGCTAGTTACATAATGTTCCTTGAAAGTTAGTGGAGCTACTAGTAGTTCTGGGGCAAAGTTTTTGTAAATTTCAGGGTGTTTAAAATGTTACAAAAAACTAACTATACTAAACTAGTTTGTATCAATTACTTATATTAATTTAATTTCTCCACCTTGACGTAGAGAAAAAAGCTTCGTCACGAATGTAATTTATTGTTTGGAGTTCTTACATCGTTTGCTACATCTCTATATATACTAATGAATTCATATAAGAAATACATCTTCATAATATGTGTGAGATATACATGGAATATATATATTATATATATATATATATATAATATATATATATAATATATTATATATTATATATATATATGTTTGTGTATGTGTGTCTGTGTATTACATAATAAATTTTATGAAACATTCAAAGAAATAAATAAAAGGTATATAGCTGGGTAAGAATAGGAATCCTGTCCCCCACGGTTTTTTTTATTCATACTTGGGTGATTGATTTGGTTTCGAATAGAAATAATTTTACTAAATTTTTAACTCTTCAATGGTTTAGGAGATTTAAAAAAAAAAACTCTTCTTTTAAATTTTTTTTTAGTACTTAAATTATAATTGTTTGACGATTCTTAGGTGTCAAAGACATAAACACTTGTTATATTTATGATTCTTCAAGGATTTTTTTTTTTGGGGGGGGGAATTTTTTCGAGAAAAAAAACTTTGATCTATATAATCAAGTCACAAATAAACATAGATGTTTGTTTGTTTATTTATTTAACGTCATTTTATGCTACTATGGCTAATCGGACGATGCTACAGTAGGAGTCCTAAATTTTGCCTTTCCAGGTTTTATTAGAATAGAGATCTTTAACGAGTACCTGACATCGCACAGGCTCGGGATTAACGTCCCCTCCAAAGGACGGCATAAATAAGGATGTTTTACTCCCATTAAAAAATCCTAGGTCCGCCTGCGGTTTTGAATCCGTGACCATTGGCATAGGAGGCTGTTATGCTAACCATCCAGCTACAAGTGATTCCCTAAACATAGATGTGATTCCACCAAAACTTAGTTATTAAAGATAGAAAAAAATCGAAAAGATTTTCGAGATCAAGACACCGACACAA
Source organism: Piezodorus guildinii (assembly GCA_023052935.1). Classification (NCBI taxonomy): domain Eukaryota; kingdom Metazoa; phylum Arthropoda; class Insecta; order Hemiptera; family Pentatomidae; genus Piezodorus; species Piezodorus guildinii. The sequence goes on along the minus strand of CM041293.1, from coordinate 160,644,609 downwards.
GACATCTAAACACCGCGATGAACAAAGAGAAAAATAAATTAATAATCTGATATAGTTGTATATAAGCCACAACTTATAAGAGTCCTGATTCGCTGAGAATTCAGTTATTATTGATGGTAGAGAAAAAAATTTAAGTGTTCTGTAATCAGGAAATTTTATTTGATTGACGATCGAAAGACGCAAAAAGGTCTGTGTGTGTGTGTGGTAACTCCAGCGCAAAAACGAAAAGTCGTACGGAACTGATTTATTATTTTTAAGACTACTATACGCCCAAGATGTTGCAGCAACTTTTCAATAAAATCGGCTGACCGGAAGTTCTACTTTATCCCACGCATTTAGCACCTTTTTACGATTGTCTCAAAAACGGCTTTAACCATTATGATTAAACTCGCTATATCGATGTAAAATTTAATGGGCTTTAATATCATGTAGGTTTCATTATGATTGAAATAGTTTGATAGGGCTTAAATGCGGATATTTTAAATTTTCTTTCTCTAAACTCCCTTTAATTTTGTATATTTTATAAAAATAACCATATCATCTTATTACCATTGATAAAAAACAAGTAAATATATAAGTTGAACAAATTCGATATTCGATTAAAGGAGAATACTGAACAAATATTTGTTAATGCAATTGTTTCACCGCTTGACCACTGAAAGGCGCTGCCATTGCCGGACGCTCCAGTGATGTCTTACTCATTGAAATAGTCTGACAGGGCTTAAATGGCGATATTTCAAAATTTCTATTTTAAAGTACCTTTAATTTAGTAGTTTTTTATGACATTCATCATATCGTATGATTATTTGATCTAAAAAAACAGGTAAATATATAAGTTGATCGAATTCGATAACCAACTAAACAAGATAACGGCCAAAATATTTTTTTAATGCGAATTTTTGTTTTTTTACTTAAGAATAGTAACAGACATGTATAGTATACCGTTGGAATGTCAAAGATTTTAGAAAAAATATTATCTTATTCATGCTATTGTAAAAGTTAACGGATAGCGGTAAAACGCCCATGAACTAACTGATTATCGTAGATATATAATAGGTTATTTGATAAAACACATGTTTCATTTAAAATCCAATGTAAATAATTATTTGATAATTTATTTTCGATTTTAAATTTGTTTTATAATTCTCAAATTGATATCAATAACGAAGGTAAGTGAAAGTCGTGTGTTGCGCGCACCAGATTTTTTAAACTATGCTCTTTGTTTAAAAAGAAAAGAAAAACTTTTTTAAATTGCATTTATGACAATATTTTGATCTAGGTTTACCATTTATTTATTTTTCAAAATTACTTAATGATAAATTTAGATATTTGTGGGCGAAATTTTATGTTATCAATTGCCTTAATTAAAAGTGATCAAATCCTTTCCCCCACTCCTTTTACAATCGCCAGTGCTATCAGAACCCAAACTACCCCCTGCAATCCTCTCTCCCCTTTAAGAAGGTTATAGAATATTCATACCTTTGTGTATGTATTAGTGGAGATAAATGCTTCTACCATCCTATTTAGGGAGAAGCGTTCATTGAAAACGTGGAACAAGCAGATTCCCTTGTAAAACACAATAGAACACACACACAAACGTGTTGAGGGTGTATATTAACAATATATTGGAAGTTAAGGACGTCCATTGTTAGTTGTATTATATAGGGGAAGAGGTAGAGGGTGGTAAAGGGGACCAAGAACAAATATTTGGAGCCCTGGCAGACCTACGAAGGGCCGTCCCTGGCAGCCTTGTATAATCGGCCCTTTCGGAGCTGGTAAAAACAGGCATTAGAGGCAGCTGGTACCTGCTAGCTACTGCCGCGCCTCGTCCCCCATAAACCAGTCTGCCCTTAATTAACAAGTCCAATAAAAAACTTTATGTCCTAGGTTTGTATTATATTGCAGCCCTCTGAGTGTGAGTGAATGACAGAGTGACATGATAAGAGGGAAGCTAAAATATTTTTAAAATCCTGCAAACTTTCTAAATTATACGATATATTATATTGGATTAATATATGTGCGTCAATCTATTACAAATCTTCCAAAATATTGTATTCCAATGATATTACTTTTACTTACCTTATATATAGAGAGAAATATCTGAGACAATATATAACAAGTGCTTGTGACCAACGAAACAGCCAAAGGTCACGGGTTCAAACCTGAGGGTGGCCCTAGGATTTTTTAATGGGAGTAAAAAATCCTTAGTTATGCCGTCCTTCGGAGGGGACATTAAAAGGTGGTCCCGATCCTGTGCGATGTCAGGTACTCGTTAAAGATCCCTATCCTAATAAAGCCTGGATAGGCAAAATTTAGGACTCCCACTGTAGCATCGTCCAATTAGCCATTGAAGCATAAAGTGGTGTTAAATGAATAAACAAACTAACAAACCAACGAAACATAGAGACCATTTTTAATATTAATAGTGTTGATAAATTAAACAAAATATATTATTATATATCTTAATGTATATAATTCTTTGTTAATTAGAAAAAAAAGTAGTTCATTTATATATTTTTTTTATTATCATATTATTGTATTTTGTTCACTTTTTGTCATTATCACAATTATTGTTTCTATTAATATCATTTATTATAATTTTTAGTTTATTCTTTACTTCTTTGATTATATAATTAATATTTCATTAGATGTACCAAACCCTAAAATAATTTTATGACGTTTATTTATTATTGGTTGTGTATTTGTACAAGAATATTTCTTAGACAAATAAATTCATTATCTATCTACTTTCACTTACCTATATATGAAATATATAGTAAGGGAAAGTATTGCGATGGTGAAAATTTTCGAATTCCTTTTTTCGGCGGATATACACGTTTTAGTGTCTCCTGAGTCCAAATGACCAGATCCCGAAAAAAGGTCTGTGTTTGGTAAGTTTAGTGCAAAACCCCAATGCCGTACGAAACTGAAATTCCATATTTAAGACAACTATATGCCCGAGATGTTACAGCTACTTATTCATCATAATCAGCTAACCAGAAGAGCCAGTTTATACCATGCATATTGCACCTTTTTTATGATTTTCTCAAAAACGGCTCTAACCAATTTGATTAAACTTGCTATGTCGATGTAAGCTTTAATCGGCTTATATATGGCGTAGGTTTCATTCTGATTGAAATAGTCTTACAGGGCTCAAATGCCGATATTTTGAATTTTCTTCTTCTAGATTACCTTTAATTTTATAGATTTCAAAAAATTAGGCACATCAACTTATTAGAATTGTTAAATAACAGCTAAATATTTAAGTTCGGTGAATTTAATAAACAACTAAAGGAGAAAAGTTCAAAAATATTTTGTTATGCAGTTTTTGATAATAGACAAGTAAATAAATAAGCTAGACGAAGCCGACAAGAAATAAAAGAGAAAAGAGCAAAAGTATTTTTTAAATGCAATTGTTTTGTCTAAGATCATTAGTACAGTCCAACCATTAAAGAATTAATTAAATTGAATTAATATAGTAACATGTTATTAAAAACTCTATTACATTATTATTTAAAATAATCAGTTAGTTTTATCACACTTTATTAACTTTTACAAGCTTGTGTATGAGATAATATATTTTCCAAAATCTTTCTCTTTCCAACGGTATATTATACATATATATTACTGTTCTTATGTTCAAAAGCTAAAAATTGCATTTAAAAAATATTTATTCAGTTTTCTCTTTTTGTTGGATATCGAATTCGTTCAACTTTCTAGATATTATGGGTGTATTTATAGAATCTAACAAATTAAAGAATAACATTTAAAATATAGGCATTCAAGTCCAGTAAGACTATTTCTTTCAGAATGAAACCTACATGGCTTTAAAGCCCACTAAATGACATAGCGAGTTCAATCAAAATCGTTAGTGCTGTTTTTGAGAAAATCGTAAGAAGGTGCAAAATGCGTGGTATAAAGTGGCTCTTCTGATAAACTGATTGTAATGAAAAAGATTTTGTAACATCTCGGGGCTATAGTTGTCTTAAATATGAAATTTCAGTTTCATAGGACTTCTCGTCGGGAGTTAACACACAAACACGCGCACGCACACACACACACACACACAGGTAGAGCAGAAAATACGAACGAAACCTCCGCGTCCAGATGCTTTGATGGTGACTGCAAAGGAGGGCTCAACGTACGCAGATATTCTGCGAACAATAAAAAGCGATCCTGACCTCCAAGACATAGGTGATAAAGTGCAAAAAATACGAAAGTGCACCTCGGGCAGTCTCCTTCTTGTGTTGGATAGGAAAGCACAAGAAAAGACAGAACAAATTCGTACTGCAATTGCACATAAAATGGGTGACAAAGCAGAGGTCACGTGCAAGAGAGACTTTGCTGCTTTCGAATTAAAAGACCTTGATGAACTAACTGATGCCGAAGAAGTGCATAAAGCCCTTCGAAATCAAATAGAAGGTGCCGAAAACACTGATATTTCTGTGGTGAAGTCACTTCGCAAGGCTTACGGTGGCACACAGACAGCTGTGATAGTTTTGCCTAGGGAACTTGTGAGAAAAGCTTTAGAAAAAGGAAGCATCCGAGTTGGTTGGGTTAGCAGTCGGGTAAGAGAAAAAATTTCTCCTCAAAGATGTTTTTGTTGCTTCGATTATGGTCACTTGGCGAAATATTGCAAGGGAACGGACAGAACAAAGCTCTGCTTGCGATGTGGCGAAATGGGACATCCAGCAAAAGATTGTAACGGTGAATCGAACTGTCTGCTATGCCCTGAGGGAGCAAACCGCAGGCATCCAACGGGTTGCTTTAAATGTCCTATTTACCAACGAGCGGTCGAAGCAGTTATTAAACGCCGATGAGGTTTTTACAGCTGAACCTTAATCATTGTGAAGCTGCACAGGACCTCTTGTGGCAAACTATCAGTGAGAAGGACATCGACATCGCTATACTATGCGAGCAGTACAGAGACGTCGATGGTCCCTGGATGAAGGACCTTAGTAGCCGAGCTGCTATATGGGTCAGTAAGGACCACTTCATACAGGAAGTCCAACCGATTCAAAGAAGTGGATTCATATGGATCAGGGTAAAAGACATTTATATTTGTAGTGTCTACGCATCACCTAGTGCACCACAAGATGAATTTGAGGCTCTATTTGATGGTATTGAGCATGAACTGCGTGGTCGACAACCTCTTATAATCGCTGGAGATTTCAACTCATGGGCTACTGCATGGGGTAGCAAATATACAAATAGGAGAGGCGAATGTCTTCTCGACACGTTTGCTACTCTTGATGTTGTTCTCCTAAATACCGGCTCTACTCCGACGTTCTCTAGGAATGGTACTTCCTCGATAATTGATTTGACTTGTGTAAGTGCTAACCTTGCCTGTCAGGACTGCTGTTGGCACGTTAGTGATCATTATACCCATAGTGACCATCAGGCCATCTGCTTTCAAGTCAGTGTTCCTGATGGAAAACTGAAAAAAATAAAAATGCTGCCAGCAGTAGGTTGGAACCATCGATCCTTCGACAAAGATTCCTTTGACATCATGATGAAAGAAAGAATCGAATTACCAGAAACAGTAGAAGAAAGTGTAACACGGTTGATGAAGTTTATTACTGATGCATCAATGGCCAGATCTTCCAGGAGAAAACGACACATGACAGTATATTGGTGGACCGATCAGATTGCTGTTCTCCGGCGAGCCTGTTTTCGTACCAGAAGATTAGCCCAGCGAGCGAGAGGTTGCTTACAATATGAGGCACGGAATCAGGAACATAAGCAAGCTAAGAGGGACTTAGTTAAGGCAATAAAAGAAAGTAAGCGTAACTGCTGGAAGAGGCTGTGTGATGAGGTAGAGGAAGACACGTGGGGAAGGCCATACAAAGTGGTTATGGCCAAACTGAAAAGTTCGAAATTGTCGCCTCCGAGCTGTCCAGAATTGCTAGGAAAAATAGTGGCAGTGCTATTTCCAAGACGTTCAGAAGTACCCATTGGTATTATAGCAATGCCGGATCTAGAACCAGTGCCGGAAATCACGATGGAAGAGCTAGACTTAGCATGCAGGAAAATTGCGGATTCCAAAGCTCCGGGCCCGGATAATATCCCCAATATTGCTTTGAAAATGGCTATCATGTCAAGGCGACAAATCTTCTTAGATGTGTACAATGCCTGTCTCAGTGAAGGTATCTTTCCAACACAGTGGAAGAAGCAACGTCTTGTGCTCCTGCCAAAAGGAAAGGGCTCTCCGGAAGATCCCGCTTCTTATCGACCAATATGTCTCCTGGACACTGCTGGCAAGGTACTGGAGAGGATCATTTATGGCAGGTTAATTAACTTTAGTGAAGGAGGCAGAGGATTATCTGATGACCAGTATGGTTTTCGGAAGGGCAGATCGACAATAGATGCTATCGGTTTTGCTATCAAAACTGCTCAGGAAGCCACTGCGGGAAAGAGATGGAGAAGAGGCAGTATGAAGTTCTGCGCCATTATAACATTAGACGTTAAAAATGCCTTTAATTCAGCTCGGTGGGATTGTATCTTAAACGGATTGAAAAATATGCAAGTCCCATATTACCTCATGAAGATTATTGAGAGTTATTTCACCGACAGAATTTTAAGGTATGATACGAAAGCAGGATTAAAAAGCTACAAAGTCACAGGTGGCGTTCCTCAGGGTTCGGTTCTAGGACCACTTCTGTGGAATATAATGTATGACGGTCTGCTCAGGTTACCCCTGCCAGAAGAAACTACTACGCTTGGTTTTGCTGACGATCTGGCAATCATAGTTCGGGGAAACTATTGGAGGAGATATCTTATAATGGGAACAAGGCTATCTTTATGATTCGTCAATGGCTCTCAGCGGCAGGCCTTCAGCTTGCTGATCATAAAACTGAGGCAGTATTGATAACCAGTAGGAAAGTGAAGGAGACAGTCAGTTTCACCGTCGGGGAGTTCGATATCCTATCCAAGCCATCAATTAGATATCTCGGAGTGCATATTGACGCTAGAATTCGATTTGATGAACACCTGCTTAAAGTTAGTAATAGAGCAGCGAATGTGGTAAATGAATTGGCCAGAATCATGCCAAATATTGGTGGACCAAGAGGAAACCAGAGGAAGCTTCTGGCCAATGTAGCCAGTTCCACGCTTCTGTACGCAGCACCGATCTGGGCAGAATCCTGCCAAGTGCAATCATATGTCCGGAAAGTTATTAGTGTGCATCGGAGAAGTGCCCTGCGTGTCGCTCGAGCTTTTCGCACTGTGTCCTACGACGCTGTATGCGTCATCGCAGACATGCCTCCGATTGATCTTTTGGCAGATGAACGTAGAAGGATCTACCGAAGAAAACAAGAAGAGAAGGATGCTCACTGGGCTTCTTTAGCAAAACAAGAGAGAGTTCATACACTTGATATATGGCAGAGACGCTGGAACGCTTCATCTTCTGGAAGATGGACCTACCGCCTAATTCTCGACATATCGACATGGTTATCCCGGAAACATGGAGATGTAGATTACTATCTCACTCAGCTGCTTACTGGGCATGGTTGCTTCAGAGCGTACTTAGCCCGTTTCAAAATAGAGGAAAGTTCATTGTGCCCATTTTGTGATCCCATAGAAGAAACAGTGGAACATGCATTCTTCTCTTGTTCGGGATTCGTTCGAGAAAGATCGGAGATAGACGCTAAATTTAGTACAAAAGCATCACCCGAAAATTTAGTCTCCTTGATGATGGCTAGTCAGGAGAGTTGGAGCGCTGCAGCTGATTATGCAGCACAAATCTGCAGAAAACTCAGAGTACAGGAGCAAGAAAGGAGAGGCAGTGCATCGGCCTAGCTTAAATCAGATGTCCAGTAAAGTAGCTGGCATTTAGCCCTTCTGCCCCCCCATATTTTGACATATATCTTGATAAAATGAAAATAATATATGGCATTCCTTTTGAAATCAGTATAGAAGAATATCTGGATCAAAAATACCAGAGAATGCTGCATTTATTTTAGATGGGTTTTGAAACCAACAATGCGAACTCATTAACGTACTGTATAACCGTCCCATTAATTATATTGAAACCCGGCTCTAGCTCATCCGTTTAGTTCAGTCACCAAGAGAGAAACCTCTGACATCTTCTCTACCAGCTCCTAACTCTTTGATTAGAAACTGATATGTCAGTATGTCCCTTTGCAGTTTTTTTTTTATTGCAGTTTTTTTTTTATTGCAGTCGCAAAAGTATTAAGTAATGAAACTTTTCATCTTCATCATTAGGACTAAGAATGAACCTTGTTTAAAAAAAAAAAAAAAATCATTTAGTCTTATATTCAGAATAAAATAATTGATCAACGTTAATTGGCTATTTCTGCATATCTTTTTTTCTTTCTGTTATTAACCAGTATTTCCTTCTATATCGTATACATTTATATTTTTATCTGCTATCATAACACTTTTTCATCAAAATTGACTTAAATAATTTTTTTTTCATCTTTGTATTTATCAATTAAAAAAAAATGTATGGAACAATAGAATTTCAAAAACAATATTGATTGGTTTATTAAGTTCGGAACGATCATTTTTTTTAATTGTTATTAAACAGTTACCTACATATTTAAAATTAATGTTAAGATTAATTAAAGATTTAAAAATATATTAAAGAGTTACCTTATTTGATATATTTTTTGTTATATTCCCTTTTGAAGTGTTTGGCGTGCCCATTTAAAAGTTTTGTCTCCTTATTTGTGTACATAATCCTTTAAATATACCTTTTCATTATATTTTGGGAGTTTTTGTTTTAACTAGCGGAATTGCGGGACTTGTATCCTGTAAATATAATTGATTTGGTAGCATCTCGGAGACTGAAATGGGCGAGTAAGGTTGTTGGGCTCGATGAAGAGCGGATTCCGAGAAAGTTGGTATTCGCTGAACGGCCTGCGTCCGAAAGGCAGGTCGTAGCGTCAATGGGAGGATTGCGTTAAGGGTGATCTCGGGGGCTTGGGCTTGAACGGTGAACATTGGACGAGTCTGTGTAGGCGGAGTTTGGTTGTATCGGCATCGAACCTTCGGGTTCGCTAAGCCTTTTATTATTATTATTTTGTTTTAACTCGATATCTACAAAATTACCAGAATTAGAGAGATTTTTCCTACACATGGTTTTAGTTACTAAGCTGGCTTAAAACGGCTGCAACACTAAAAATACTTCCCTGAAGAAAAAGGAATCCACGGTTTTTTATTCATGAAAAGATAGAAAATAACTGGTTAAAAAAAAAAAAAAAATCAAAAATGTTGTGCGGCAAAATTAATGAAAATTGTAAGATTTCAAATGAGTTGATATATAGGTACATGAATTCTATATTTAATCTTTTTTTTTTTTTTTCATTTTGTAATTATTTGTTAGAATTTTTATCTTCAGGATTGAGGCATTAATCAATCGCTCGATAAAAGCTTTGTCTATCAAATCAACAATGATGAAATATGGCTATTAATAACTAATTCACAAGAAAATTAATCATTTATATTTAATAAAAAATTTAGTATTTTATGTATCTCTCGTTAAAAATGACTTTATCTCTTATATAGCGTTTGTCAAACATTTTTAATTACACAATGTCTATTTAAAGCTCAAAATGCTTTAATGCTAAGTAGCTGTGTGAAGTATGAGGGTCAAAGAAAATTTAATTAACAAGGAGAAGGAATTTAATAAATATGCTAGTCTGTTAAAATTAATTAAACCCCCTTTTTACTTGTGTTATAATTTCTTCCTCATTATTTACGATTTAAATATTGAAATATGTTATAAGTACATACATGATAAATTTGTATTATATTTTTCTATGTTTATTATATCTGAATATTTTTAATTGTTTTTTGTTGTTTCTCAAAGTCCTTAATTGGTGCTCCTGAAGATTCATCTTTTTCTGAAAATATTCAGTTTAGATACGTAAATATCATAAATTCTGTTGGTTTACAAAAGAACTATTCAGGTGAGTTCGCAAAACTTCTGGTTTGTTTCAGCTTTGAAACTACCCGAAAATATAATTAAAAATAGTTTTGTTTTTGAGCCTTGATGTTTAAACTTGTTGGAATGATGTTCTTTTTATAAGTCTTAGTAGTTTTATGCGATAAAAAATAGTCAAATGAAATGTATAGTAAATGGTGATGTATGATAAGGTCATCATTATTTGTCACTAAAATATTTCCACCCTAAATAATAAATAAATCGGAAATGGTATCGCGTTAAAGTGGAATGCTTTGGAAGTAGGAAAAGTGTTTTGGGTAATTGAAAAAACAAAACATATTGCCGATGTTCCAGAATAAACTTTAGGTATTGAGCGAAGCTGAGAAAAACTAAGTTCAAAACATTTTACTGTGAGATGTCATAGAGTGCTAACAATGGAGAAAAACAAGCAATGATTCACATGTAGGGATACTATGCCGAGAAAATCTTCTTTTAACGCACCTTGGATGATTATCAGGGACTGTAGAGAAAGCAAGGATTTAAATTGATGGGTTAATGTAGGAATGAGGTTTGTCATAAAAGGAGTGGTACCTGGTTCAAGCCTAGTCAGCAATATAGGGAACATTAAGGTCTTTATCGATGAGTTTATTGAGGACAAAATAAGGCGCATTGAGGATTTTTCAAAGGATTAAGTCCACATCGGCCCTATGGTAGTCATGTAGATGAGCCTTTTTTAAGTTAGTGGAAAGTTTGAGGGTTTGTCCTAAGTTCGACAACATCGGGCAGTTTCTTTTCGTTTCAGCCTTGTATAAGGATCTCAAGTAAGAAGTTTGACCTTTGGTATCGGAGCTATTTAACAGGTACTAATGGAATGTTATTGATGGGTTTGAGAGGGCTGTTGGATCGTGTGATCAACATAAGTAGCATTGAAGGAGGTAGAATCATTTATTCTGTCATTTCAGATCTAGAATATCTAGAACATCTATATAGCGAGTAGCATGATCTAGGCCTAATTAACGTTTTGTACGAGGATTAGCCGTTAGTCGCAAACTAGATTCGTATGGGTGACACTGCAGGGTAGATGAAGTCCCCTGTTAGGGAGTCACATAGCTTTTCATCTGCTATGGAAAATTGCTCCGACTTTTGACGCCGTCTTCACTCACTAGCAACGTTGAACACGATTTGCGGCCTGCCGCCCAGTTCATGCGTACCTTTTGCGATACGGAAACTGAAAGGTTCTTCAAAGCGACTACTCGTTTCTTTTTTTTTTTTTTTTAAGGGCTTGTTTCCTTGATCTTTGGCCATTTTGGTTTGATACGGAGCAGGCTTAGTTTGGACCGTAAATACGCAACATCGTTGTATGGGACCCAGGAAATATCGATAATCTTATGTATTACAAAGTGTATTTTTTCATCAAGTGCCTTGCTGTTAAACTCCCACATCCATTCAGAAAGCTGCCTTCTTGAAAAGCAGAGTGTTGGACCACTTGGACCTGCAAACAGCGGAAAGACAAAAGAAAATCAGCAATTTCACCATTATTATTATCCAGGTAAAGTGTTGATGGTTGCCAAATTATACGGAATCAGAAACATCTCTCAACAAATTACTGTAGCTCCTTAGTTGCCATATTGAACCCAAAAAATAACTCCGCTTAATACGATTTAATAATGAACTTTTTCCTCCATTGAATGTTATATTTAAGGATTTTTTCCATAGCCTTTTTACAATTATCATTTAACAAAGTGATTCTGGAGTAAAAAAAGTCTTACATGAATAACAATTAGAGGTTAACGCCATGTTTCATATAGTGTCTATTTCTTATTAATAATAAATAAATGTTATATGTAAAGTATAGAACGAAATAGATTTCTAGTTTTGGCCCGGATTTTTTTATTTATTTTGCCCCAGTACGCGCGATTCGCGAATTTTCTCCGCAACTAATGGGCCAATTTTTTAAAAATTGGCACCAAAATACCAGGACGTCCAAGATAATCCTAACACCTAGACCTTGATATCAGCCGATTAGTTTTAAAAACTGTTGAATTCAAGAACACAGTTTTTTTTTTTTTTTTTTTTAGAGACAGAGGAAACATTTATTAGAGTTTTGTAACCAAGAAAGCGCGAATAATTATTTTTTTAAATATTAAAAAAAATGTTGTATGGTCAAGCGAACAACTTATAAGAGATCCGATTCCCTCAAATCTCGGTTATCATTTATGGTAGAGTAACAATGCGCTCGAATCAGGAGATTTTACATGAATTATTTGAATAAAAATCGAAAGGAAATAATAAATAAATAGAAAAATAAAAATAAAATTTAATTAGGTTATTTAGGAACAATCTCTTCTTTTAACCATCATTCATTTATTCTTCATTACAAGCAAATTACGTTTCGGGGCTTATACGCCTCATCTTCAGAATGTTTAACCTAATTAAATTTATATACTCTTCTTAATTGGATAATCTAAAAATTTATTTATATGGAAGTGGAACACCATATGAAAAGTGCAAGAAAGAAGTTGAATCTAGAACTAGTAACAATTTTGAGTAGACATAAGGAATAGATGACTAATAATTCGGAAGATGAGGCGTATAAGCCCCGAAACGTAAATTGCTTATAAATGAATGATGGTTAAAAGAAGAGATTGTTCCTAAATAACCTAATTAAATTTGTATACTCTTCATAATTGGATAATGTAAAAATAAAAGAAACAGAAAAGAAAACAAAAAAGAATATAAATATTAAATAATGAAGAAGAATACATAAAATAAATAGTAATTAAATAGGAAAGAAAAATAAATAGTCTAGTACAAATGCTTTTGGATTATTATTTTCTATAATAAATCGTAGTATTCAAACAAATAAAAATGTATCAAGATACGTAGAAACCGAAAAACGAAAAAAATCCCTTTCGCTAAATAAATAAATAAATACCAACATTTTTAATTGTTTTATTAAAATAGCAGAGACGCTTTGAAATTAGCAGTGGTGATAGACCATTTTAGGCAATTTTCCTTTGAATTATTTATTTCTTTGCATATTGGTTTATTGTCTATAAATAGCTTAATAAACATTTATGCCCTAACATAGTTATTTGGAAATAATAAACCATTGAGCAATCATTTGTAGCGATTTTGTATTTAGCCCAATGCCGCTAAATTTGGGCCCCGCTTTTCAGTTAGGTGTGAGTGAGTTAGGGTGGAAATCGCCCTTTTGAAATTGCTTGGTTTGTTTAGAGGTGATAGTCCGTTCCCATCCTAAAATCTTCATAGGAATCAATTTAATTACACTTTGTTATATCGTTTGTCTTTATGTTTTAAAACAATCATATCCTTAAGAAATGCATAAAAAATAGATTAAGATTAAGTTTCATAATATGTACTTCCGATGATCGTTCAATACATTTTACTTATTTACAATTAAAAAAAAAAAATATATGAATTTTATTTTTCATAATGAATTTGGTAAGCCTAGAGACTTCTTTTATTCAAACTCTTAGTATTATATTAAAAATTTAAGATGAAATAATTAATGATGTTTCTATTTCTCTGGGTCAAGCTTTGACTCAGATGGGTCGTAACGCCAACTAATAATAATATCCATAGCTCTTGCTATATTTTTTAAATAGTATAAAGAAGTATACATTTTATATTTATTAATACATTTTTACTATCACTAAACTGTATATGGAATAGTTAATGTTAATATAATTCGAGTTTTTACCAAAAATATATATCTAGCTCAAAACCATAAGTTTGGGTTTTAGGAGCTGATACAGGAATTAAAAAAAACAAAAATTGTGGAAACTGGAAGAGCCACGAAGCATTATGCACATTTTTACGTTTTCTCAAAAGAGTCTTTAACGAATTTGATTAAACTCGCTGTCAACATTAATGAACTTTAATATCATGCAGGTTTCGTTCTGATTAAAATAGTTTGAGAGGGCTAAAATGAGATATTTCAAATTTTCTCCCCCTGAGGTACTCTTCATTTTGTAAGTTTAAAGAAGTTGACCATATTATATTGTAAGCATTGATAAATAAACAGCTATTTACAATTTGAAAGAATGTAATAACGAATAAACAGAATTAGAGCTAAAATAAACAGGTTAATTTTCTCCCTATTTTTACATAAAAATCTGAAGCACGCAACACACGTCTTCCACTTGAAGCAACTTACTTCCGTTTTTGTAATCAATTTAAGAATTTTGAATCCAGTTGAATCCAGAGACGAAAAATGGGTAAAGAATCAATTAAATTGATACATCAATTACTGAATTTCATTTCTTTAGAACAAGTGTTTTATTAAATGTTCTATTATATTATTATCTACGACAGTCACCGAGTTTTCATCTCTCTCCATTAACTTTTACAATTTTGTGTATTAGATAATATTTTGTCTTGCGTCTTTAGCTTTCCGATGGTATATTATACATCTGTATAACTGTTTTTATGTTCCTAAACACGAAAATTGCTTTAAAAACTATTTTTTCTTTTTTTTTTCTTTTTGTCAGTTATCGAATTCGTTCAACTTATATGTTTATTATTTTATTTATTTTTTTATGAATGATAACAAGATGATATGGTTATTTTTTTTTTATCTAAAAAATTAAAGATTCTTTAAAGGCAGCAAATTTGAAATATCGGCATTTAAACCCTGCTTCGGCTTAATTAAAAACGTTGGATCCGTTTTTGAGATAATTGTAACAAGATGCAAAACGCATCATTTTGGTTTTAGCTTATTTTAGAGAAAAAGTTGTTGTAGCATCTCGAGCTTATAGTAGTCTCAAACATGCATTTATAAATACAACAGTTTTAACGATGTACACAACACAACTTTTCTTATGGAAGAGAAATTGCCATTGATATCGAAATATTTAATAAAAAATCTGGTGCGTGCAACACACGACTTAAACTCACCACCGTTGTTAAAATCAATTAATGAACTTTTAAATAAAGTAAGAATTGAAAAAAAGTTTAAGAATTATATTGAGTTTCGGTGGAAACGTCTGTTCTAAATTAAATAATTTAACAATAAAAATTATAATTAAAATCAAACAGAGTTATCAACTCATCATTACTATTCATTACCTTATAGAACACGGTTTTTAAAGCAACATCAGTTCTAAAAAACTTAGCTTTTCAAATGTATATTGTACATCAATTATAACATTTTTACTTTCACTTAGCTATATGTAGTAATGAAAAGTATTACGATCGTAAACGTTTTTCTATTTCGAGTTATGACCGAAAATACAAGTCTCAAGAGTCAAAATGAAGAAGTCTGGAAAAAAGGCCTGCCTTAGGTCTAGGCACAAAAACGAAAAGTCAAGAAACTGAGAGTTCATGTTTGAGTCTACTATAAGCTCGAGATGTTACAACAACTTTTTCTCTAAAATAAGCTAAAACCAAAATGATGCGTTTTGCATCTTCTTACAATTATCTCAAAAACGAATCCAACGATTTTAATTAAGCCGAAGCAGGGTTTAAATGCCGATATTTCAAATTTGCTGCCTTTAAAGAATCTTTAATTTTTTAGATAAAAACAAAATAACCATATCTTCTTGTTATCATTCATGAAAAAATAAATAAAATAATAAACATATAAGTTGAACGAATTCGATAACTGATAAAAAGATATCAATGGCAATTTCTCTTCCATAACAAAAGTAGTGTTATGTACATCGTTAAAACTGTTGTATTTATAAATGCATGTTTTGTGTTTTTTACAATATTTTTAAATAAAATTAAAATCATCTAACTATTCAAAATAAACTTTCCTGTTTTGTTCAATATAAACTTCTCTCTTCGACCCTTTGCGATGTCAGGTACTCTTTAAAGAACTCTTATCCTAATTAAACCTGGATAGGCAAAATTTAGGACTCACACTGTAGCATCGTCCGATTAGCCATAGTAGCATAAAGAGGCATTAAATAAATAAAAAAAAAAAAAACATAAACTTTTCAGATCCGACTTATCTTCTAAAATGAAAACAACTGTCGGGAAGAATAAATCATTTTCAGTTACGATTGGTTTAGAAGTTTACATCGTGTATTTAAGACGAATCTGTACTAAGTAACTAGTTACTACTGTACACTAAAATCTTTTTTCTCAGACTCAATGAATTGAGTGAATAAAAAAATTCCGATTTAATTAACTCAACATATTAACGAAATTATTTTAGCGAGTATAGTAAAGGCGCATTCGAATACATAGCTCTAGTGAATACAGTTGTTGAGGGATATCAGTATTCGAAACCACATGGATACTACCCCTCTATTTCTATCGGCAACTGGGTATAATGGGCCCTGTGAACCAAATGGTACTGTCCATTACTCCCTTTGTATGGAATCCAAGGCAGAATATCAATAGATTAGCATTAAAATGGAATGTAAATTCTATAATAAACTATAAACTGTAAACACATGTTCGTATAATTATCTGCATTTTCGTTTTCATTCGAAAATAACAACTTTATTAAATCCCATTTTGATCTTTTACCAATAAGGTAGCTGTAATTTTCATTTATAACTACATCTAAAAGTTAATGAAGGAAGGTATGATTCGATTGGCGATAAAAAATAAGAGAAATAAAATACGTGATACAAACTAATAAATACTAACAGTAAGTTAATAAATCAACCTGATGTATTAGTAAATTGTAATATAGTAAAATAGACATGAGCGTATTATTAAGATTTGTCCTCAGTACTCTGAAGAGGTCTCATGTGTCCCATTTTTACGGCGAGTTGAAGTGGCTCCTTCACCCAATCCGCAGACAATATTTCTCTGAATCATACCTTTACTAAATCATTAACTCCCAGCACCCTCCATACATTCAAAGTCTCCTACAATTTAAATCTTCAGTCCACTCACTTGAAACAACATCGCACCATTCCGACCATTACTTTCCTACCTATAGGACTAAAACTTTTGATCGTTCCTTCCTTGTCCGCTCCTCTACTTTCTGGAATTCTCTACCTACTCATATCCGCCATGCTACTTCTCTCTTCTAATTCAAATCCCAACTTTTCCAATACTTTTTATTAGTCCAAAAATCCGCTCGCTTAAAAACTGTGATATTTATATTCCTGACATCTCACTTTGAAAGAAGAGTAATATTTGTTCACTGTCTATATTTAAACGATGTAATTTATTTATTTATTTTAGTTTTGTTCAACAAATTATTTTCTAACAATTGTTTATTTTTTATTTTATCATTGTATATATTTTTTTTAATAAATATATGTGTATATGCGTTCGTGATATACACATATATATTGACCAATAATCGTATTTAGTAATTAATTATGTTCCTTTTTGTCTGTTGGCCGGACATATTGTATATTTTAACTGTATAAACCTGTTATTTTTAGGGGACCCAGTCTATTTTCTATTTCTAAAATCAGTGCGATTAGAAATTAATATAGTTAAGATAAGTATATGAAAGAAACCATCACATCCTTCATATTTAGTAAGCGGTAACCTATTGGATATTCTATATCTAACAGTTGTCCTTTTAAAAATGAAATATCTAATTTTTAGCTTATTAAATTTATGAAAAAAACAACATAATTTTAACATTTCCCTATCCCAACAAATCACCTTCATCCTTCGTCGCAAACCGATGACTTCCTTTCCCCCTCTTCCTCAGTATTCTTTAATAACATCACACTTACTCCTGTAGAACAAATCCAATACCTAGGTTTCCCTCTTGATAAGCGGCTTACTTGGTACCGTCACACAAGACTGAAACGACAAGAAATTGTTGGAAGATACCTTTACATTTACATCCCTATTATCAGACCTATTTGGACATATGGAATAGAACTTTGAGGCTCTAATAAATCATGTAATTCCTCCTGCATCTAATCTTTACAATCCATAATCCTGAATGCCACTTATTTTGTCACAAATCAACTCCTCCATAATGACCTAAACATCCCATTTGTCGCAGACTTAGCCCGTGATAGATACACCCTTTTTCATTCTAAACTCCCTGCCCACACAAACCCATTTCTTTGTAATCTACCTTCCTTAGATGATCCTGATAACCCTCCATGGCTATTAAAGAGAAGGTGGCCTCGGTAACCTCCTGGGAGGATTTGTTTCGGAAGCTGGAAGAAAATGCAAGAGAAAATCAAAAAGTCTTCTACCGAGGAATAAAGGAAATAGGTCATTCTATGGAAAAAGTAGTGCATCATGGTAAGATGGAGGGAATATTTTAAAGACCTGCTAGAGAGGAAAGACGTTGAGACGTGCCTAATCCGGAACGATGCAGAGGAAGTTTGAAATGAGGAAGACTACATCAGTGAAGAAGAACTCTAAGGTGCAATCGAAAAGACAAGACTAGGCAAGGCAGCTGTACTCGATGAAATTACTCCAGACATGATTAAATACATGGGCAACAAGGGCCAAGAGATGTTCCTCCATCTTTTAAACATGGTTTGGAAAAAGAAGAAACTTCCTAGAGACTGGGAAGTAGCGGTGATTGTGCCCATCTACAATAAAGGAGACAATAGAAAATGCAGCAACCATAGGGGAATATCCATTCTCAGTGTGCCTGCCAAGATCTACTCTAGGATCCTAGGAACAAGAGTAAGGAAAATTGTCGATTGCCAACTAGGAGAGGAACGATATAGCTCCAGGAATCAGAGAAGTACGCAGACAAATAACAGAAAAGACTATTGTGAAGGATAAAGAGCTCTCCATCTGCTTCGTAGACCTCCAGAAAGCTTTTGACAGAGTGAAGAAAGAAGGTGGGGAGCCCGTGGCTGAGTGACTAGCGCGCTAATCTCTCATGCTAGAGGTTCCGAGTTCGAATCCCAGTCCCGGCGATGCTTTTATAAGGATGTATTTAAATAGGGATTCACTCACAGCCTCTTCCCCGGGTATGTGAGACCCGTCAACCAAATGTTGGCAACTCACAAAAAATAGGCGTAAGGACTGATGACCCTACCCTGTTAAATCACATCGTGAATCGTGAGTATATTCTCCCAGGAGATTGTACCACGACGCCAAGGGCCTACACGGCCTGTCGCGCCATTGAAGAAAAAAAAAGATGGCCTCGGTACCTGATGCCTTAAAATAGTTTGTGAAGTTCAACCACTGGGTAGTTCTTTCTCAAAACATTTTCACGACTTTTCTTCACTCAACGTATTTACTCATTGTGTTATATAATAGTTATAAATTACAAAAAATAAATAAAAAAAACATTGCACTGAACACTATTCGAAATGAGCCTTTAAGGTGAAACTTAAGTTGACATTTTATTTTGGTTCTTAATGTTTTAAAATATTTTAGAATTTTTTAAAAATATTTTATATATTGGTTTATTCTTTTCAATAATGAACCTTTGTAAAAAAAAAAAAAACTTCTTGACGTTAATATTAGCTAATTAGTTTTTACCATAGTGGCCGATTAATCAAGAAAATACCATTTACTAAGAATAAGAGGGAAAAAAGATTGCCTATATATACCGTAATAACTCCGAAATATTCCAAGATAGAGATCAGACTCTGTAGAGCTTTTCAATTAGTACATCGTAAGTTTTACGCATATAACCCAGTTATTTTTGAAAATAAAAAATAACTGAAATAAAGCTGTTGGTTTATTATTTTCAATAATGAGCGTTTGTAATCGACTAAAAATTAACCCTTCTAAAAATTTAAGACCTCAAGTTTCAAAATAGTTTTTCATATCATATGTAAAAGACAGATTAGGAAACGAAAAATCTCTTTGTTCGCCTTACGAATTAAAAATTAAATAATTACCAATACCAAAAAAAGTCGGTTCAGAAATACTGATATTTTGAAATCAGCAGTGATAACAGGACAATTTCCCTTGAATTTTTTATTGCTTTTTATATTAGTTAATTGCCTACAAACACTTATACCCTAATGTAGTTAAATGGAATAATTAAACCATGCTGTTATAATTTCCAGCGTTTTTACTTCCACTAACTACATATGAAATAGTATATAGTAAGGGAAATATTGCGATCATTAAGATGTTCGAATTATTCCAGTTCTCAACGGAAATTTCAGACTCCCCTGATTCAAAATATCCAAGTCGCACGAAAAGATATCTGTGTGTACGTGTGTGATAAGTCTAGCACGAAAACGAAAAGTGAATCGGAATTGAAATTTTATATTTGAAACGACTATAACTCGAGATGATACAGCGATTTTTTCATCAAAGTCGTCTAACCAGAAGAACACCTTTATTAACTGGCTCAACACTATAAAACGGCTCCTACGAGTTCCATTTTTTTCTCGTTTGCGCCGCTAGGTCAGACTCTTGGACATTGGCACATTTTATATGGCCAATAATTTTGCATGAAAAACATTCCAGCGCCTTCTTTTATTCCCTCAAGACATTTACTTTACAGATAGGGCACATTGCTATTGTGAGAAGAGTGGTAACACTGATTATTTAGTCGTGATGGGGAAAAGGTATGGTGGGGATAGCTGCGATGTTATTGCTTTATACTATGTCCCAAGTAAACAACTTCCTTGTAATACTTCGCAGTTAATAACTAATTAGCTTTTACTCTAAAATACTTGAAAGTAGAGTAATCTACTCTGTTAATCACCAAGTGACTCTTGAATCACCAATTGATGAGGTTATCTGTAGCATGGTGGTTAGCATAACAGCCTCCTATGCTAAAGGTCCCGGGTTCAAAAGCTGGTGGCCCTAGTATGGGAGTAAAAAATTCTTGCTTATGCCGTCCTTCGGAGGGGACGTTAAAAGGGGGTCCCAAGCCTGTGCGATGTCAGGTACTCGTTAACGATCTCTATTCTAATAAAACCTGAATAGGCAAAATTTAGGACTCCCACTGTTGCATCATCGTAGCCATAGCAGCATAATGGGACGTAATAAACAAATAAACCAAGTGATTCTCCTGCTCTTTAAAAAAACCTGTACCACTACAACCCATGAAGGGTCTTGTGCTAAGTATATGAAGAGATTCGTACTGTTTCTAGGCCAACGGCCGTGCAATGACGTGATTTGACCAAGATCACGCTCAGCCGCCAGGTTTTTCCCAATTTTTGGGTACCCACTTTGTAGAGGCTGGGTATGCCCCAGGAGGGTCTCCATACCCCAGGATCGCCCCCCGGCTGAAATAACAGAATAAATAATATTCCGCTACAGCCGGGATTTTAACCCAGGACCCGGAGCACAGTAGACTAGCGCTCTAGCCACTAGTCCACGCCGCTCCTTCCTGCTCTTTAATATGTATAGAAAATAGTACTTAAAGGGGCAGAAAGAAATTGATTAAACATATTGAAAGACCAAGGCTTAAGCCAGACTATATGGCTGCTCCATTTTATGTGACAAACGAAGTACTTCATAAGGCTTTTTTACATTTTCAGAAACTGCCACACAATATTATAAAGATTTTCACTTTTTACGACTAATGACTTACATAATGAATCTATCGGCCAACCACTTAAATCCACCACCAAAACCATTTATTCCTTGTCCTACTATTTCAATGTGACCAAAACTCACCCGATATTACAGACAATTTAGTTAAATATAAATATAACGCATTTTTATGAAATTTGGAACCGTTTTCGCTCAAATGGAATACACATTGTATGAAGTGGCAGTTCCAGGTGATCTATTTTGTTGTACAATTTTCTGTAACGTTTGTAGAGCATACCCTACTCAGATATGAAATTTAAGTTTGAACAACTTTTCCTTTTTGAGATAGACATACCACATACACACACAAAATAAAATTTTGAGCTACTTTTTTGTTTGATGTGCAAACTTAGTTTATAGAGCGCGCATTTCGGTAACTGAAGCGGTATGTTTGTTTATTTATTTAACGTCCCTTTATGCTGTGGCTAATCGGACGATGCTACAGTGGGAGCCCTAAATTGTGTCTATCCAGCTTTAATTAGGATAGGGATCTTTAATGAGTACCTGACATGGCACAGACTCGGGACCACCTCTTAATGTTCCCTCCGAAGGACGGCATAACTAAGGATTTTTTCTCCCATTAAAAATCCTAGGGCTTGCGGGTTTGAACCGGAGATCACGGGTATAGGAGGCTTTTATGGTAACCAATATGATGGTTTAATGATGTAGTCGGTTCTCTCATTTTAGGGGTCGATGGTTAGGGATATATTATTTTTATGATAAATGTTTATGCACATATAAATATAGTTCTTCAGCTTCCGTCTTACTTATCGTCTATTGTTCCCGTTTCTTTCATTCATTATTTAGTACATACATTCTTGTCTCAAATTTGTCTGTGAATTTTTTATTATATATGTATATATATATATATATATATATATATATATATATATATATATATATATATATATATATATAACAACACTGTTCAGGCGTTTAGGTTTTTAAATTATTTTGATTTAAAAAAAAAAATAAAATAACGGTAGTTATGATTAAACACTGAAGATAAAAATGTTCTTCCTACACATCCTGATACCTTTCTGGGAACTTTTGCAGACGATACCGCCATCCTATCATCCAGTTCCAATCCTGAAACAGCATCCTTAAACCTTCAGAGACACCTTTTCCTTATCGAACACTGGTGTAATAACTGGCGTGTAAAGGTAAACGAAGCCAAATGTAAACACATAACCTTTACTCTTAGACGAAAATCCTGTCCGCCAGTTTATTTCAACTCATTACCAATTCCTCTCTCAGATACAGTCCGGTATCTTGGCTTACTGTTAGACAAAAGATTGACTTGGAACCCACATACAAGACTTAAAAGACAAGAACTCAACCGACGATTCGGACAGTTATACCGACTACTCAACAGAAAATCTGAACTTACAGTTGACAACAAATTATTAATCTACAAGACAATACTGCAGCCCATCTGGACCTACGGACTTGAACTGTGGGGGACATCAAACGCATTCAATCCTTTCAATCCAAAGTCCTCCGTACAATAGTAAATGCTCCTTATTATGTCTCCAACTATACCTTGCACCACGACCTTAATGTTCCATTTATTTCAGACCTAATTCCATCCAAATTTTCTAAATTCCACCAGAACCTCATTCATCATCCTAATCCTCTAGCTCAATCCCTATCCAGCTCCACTCATCCATACAACCCACCTAGAAGGTTGAAACGGCAGTGGCCCCGCGACCTTTTGTAAATATATTGGAGTTCTAGCACTGGCTAGATTCTCCACTCAATGTGATGTATGTATGAGTGTGTGTATGTGTATATAGGTATAAGCGAATTCTTGACTGTATTGTTTTAATTCATTATTTTGTATATATTTTATTGTAATTTTATGCTGTGTAAATATTGTATGAATGTAGTATGTATGATATCTTTCAGCACTACTATTAATGTCCAAAGTGGGACAGATTGTAATTTTACTGAATAAAAATTGTTGTTGTTGAAAAAAAAAAAATGTTCTAGAAAAGAAGTTAATATTTATTGGCTTCCCACTCTCCCCAAAAAAATGTGATAATCATAATAATTTTAAAATATTTATGATGAATTTGTATACACATATATTAATATATATCTTATTCTAAATACGTTTTACTCAATATAAATCGCTGATATATAATATCTGGTTTTCATTGGCCAATGTAAAAATTTAATTGCCATTCTGCTGTCAGCACTGGATATTTAATTAATATTGTACTATACACAATACCTGAGTTCCATATTTGTTTCATTTCCGATTTTCTCTGTATTATATTATATCCGAAAATACGTTTTCCCTATCATTTTCCATTTTGTTCCGGGAATTTTGTTCAAAGTTTATTTATTTAAATATGTTCACGTGATTTTCGCAACAGAGACACTGAAAATAAAATAATAGTCAGAAAGATATTGTCATCATTAAATAAAGAACGGATTGAGTATTAACCTTTTCCGACTAGTGGACGCCCGAAAGGTAGGCCCAAGCGTCGATGGGAGGATTGCGTTAAGGCTGATCTCGGGGGCTTGGGCTTGACTGGCGAACATTAGACGAGTCTGTGCTGGCGAAATTCGGTGGTATCGGCATCGAACCTTCGGGTTCGGTAAGCCTATTATTATTATTATTTCCTGTCAGTTTTTATCCGGCATTGCATTAGGACAATGTAATTGGGGTCCTATAGCGGTCCACATCACCATTAGTGTTCGGATTTTATTGAAAGTGTGCTTTTCAATTTGTTGAAAGAAATTTCTCGTGATCTTCTTATTTTACGCACCTTATTAATTACATTAGGAAGCTAGGATAATCCTTGTTAAAGCATCACATGACCAGACGGTTAGAAAATCCCAGACTTCTCCGGGAGCTTCGGTTTAAAGCTCAATCATTATTAGGGAAAAAAAAACAACAGAAGAATCTAACACATATAGTCTGGAGACAGCTTCGAAGAAAAGGAGGTGTAATTTTTGTCCAACAAACAAGGATCTCGAGCGTATATTTGTCTGAAATATGAAATTTCAGTTTCATCGGACTGAAAGTTTCCGCCCGGGAGTTACTACACACACACACACACAGACCTTTTTGCGGTTATTTGGACTCAGGAGACTCTAAAATGTGTATTGCCATGGAAAACTGGAATTCGAAAATTTTCACGATCGCAATACTTTCCCGTTCTATATATATATATATATATATATATATATATATATATATATATATATATATATATATATAGTAAGTTTGTTTATTTATTTAACGTCACTTTATGCTACTATGGCTAATCGGACGATGCTACAGTGGGAGTCCTAAATTTTGCCTATCCAGGTTTTATTAGGATAGGGATCTTTGACGAGTACCTGACATCGCACAGACTCGGGACCACCTTTTAACGTCCCCTCCGAAGGACGGCGTAAATAAGGATTTTTTACTCCCATAAAAAAAAAAACTAGGACCACCTACGGGTTTGAACCCGTGACCTTTAGATATAGTAAGTGAAAGTAAAAAAAAAAGAGAAGTATTTAGTAATATCAGGCATTTATTTAGTTTTATAGCATCCTTTCGTGTGGTAACTATTGAAAACAGGTAATTATACGTAATTACTCGCATTTTACGAGAATAAACAATTCTAGATGTTTCAGGATAAAAAAAAAAACAAATGAGATCTGGGGTCCTACCTCACTGATTTTGACTATAAATTTCATCTTACCAGTTAAAGGTTAATATGTTAATTATAATAATAATAGAATCAAGAAACGCTTTAACAAATTTTTGCGTTGTGTTTTTTAGGGTGGAATCGGTTGGGCATTGAACATAATGTTTTTGCAGATATAGCATCTCCCTCCAGTAGTTATTATCCATAGTTATTATGCCTGCTGAAAACAAACTCAGACACCCTCTTTATTAATTTAATTAGTCGTGCTCAGCAGTTCCAACCGAGTACGAAGACGGTTCCCGACCAGGAGAATCGCTGTTCAAATTTACTTTGTGTGTTTATCTAGTTCTTAAGCTTCCGCATCGTACTTATCGTCTATTGCTCCCGTTCCTTCCATTCATTATTTAGTACTTACATTCTTGTCTCAAATTTAACTGTGAATTTAAATTATATTTATAACAACACTGTTTCACTTTAAAAGTTTTCGTTGAGTTAAGGTTATGAATTATTTTTCTTTAAAAAAGTTATGATTAAACACTGAAGATAAAAATGTGATCATTTTTACCAACAATAAAAATAATTGATGTACAAAATTAATTTTAGCAAAAACGTAGCCCGTTGTAATGGATCTAATCAATGTTTTAAAACTGTACAAATGTATTCTACCCAAATAAAGATTGATGTAAAAAAGAAAAAAAAAAAAGGGGTAAGAAAGAAATTAATACATCTCACCCCAAAAAATGTGGTAATCATAATAATTGTTCTTCAATCAAGTTACATGTTTTCTTAAGTTTGTCTTCGGGGTGTGACCTTGTCGTATGGGTCCATAATTACATAAAGGAAATAAAGTCACAAAAATAACAAGTCGCCATTATAGGCAGGAAATGCGTTTGTTACTTAGCTTCGCGGCACCTGTCAGAAATTTCAGAATTTAAAAAGTATTTCCAATAAAATTGATCAATACATGTAAACAGAATGATAAATGTAAATTTAGACATGAGGCTTCTGGTTACATGCATTCACTCACAATAGATAAATTTGTTCCTTTGAACCCAAAGATGGCATTTTAGCTGAAACTTCGTGCATTAATCTATATTTATAAAAGAAAGTAGATGTGCAATAAAGCTGGGTTTTAGAAAATTCGTCCTCTAAGTGTTAGAAAAAGAATATTTTTCTAAATCGTAAAAATAACTTGGTTTTGGAAAAACTAAACGTCTCCTGAAAAACTATAAGTACTCATTTTAACGATCTAACTACCTGGAAGCAAAATCGTCTTAATCTGACAAGTAATAGCAAAGATACTAAAACACTTATAACAAATACATTTAATCATACTCGCTTCATAGCCATGTTAGCCATGGGTAGGTTTCCACCAAATTCGCGTGTTTCATTATTGTTGTGTTTTTTTAAATGTTCAATAGGCTGAAAAACGTTTACGTTTTGAAAAGATAATAGAACTTATTTTTGAATACTAAAAAAAGAATGCAAGCTTATTCAGATGGATGAGTTCATCCCCGAGTGGAAAAAATAAGCCTTTATGTAACAAAGAAATGACGATGGTATAGAATGATTATGTTTCTAAGCAAAGTTGTCAGTATTAGATAATGAAGAGTATGGCTACTTGGTACTGGCATATTATTGTAGATTTAACTGTATAAAATTAATATCTGACAATCAACAATAATTTTTTATTATAGACATTGTTGAAAGTTTAGCTCACTGCTACCTCAGGTATATTTTTACTGTATAATCTCACCCAACATAGTTATTATAAATTACTAATAGTTTTTAAAAATGATCTAAACTGTTAATCTTTCGTTTAAAAGGGCTTGGATCCTATAAAACACTGTTTATTCTGGAGTAATAAGGTTTCACCCACATTTGAAGAAAATACGCATCCAAGTTACAAAGAAGTTATGATGATATACAACGTCTTTGTTAAAAAAGATGTCTATGAATAATTTGGATGTGGCTACTTTGAACTGGTATGTTATTGTAACATATAGAAAATAAAATTTATATCTGACATGAGATAATAATCTTTTATTTATGATACACAGAATAACTCCTTGCTATGCACCTGAATTACTTTTTTATAACCCCATTCAACATAGTCACTAACAACTTTTTCATAATTTGTAGCAATTTTACATTTATATTATTTTCTTTATCACATTGAATTCACCAAACCGCAAACAAAGATAATGAAGTGTAGTTTAGTTCCATTTTTTCAATCCCTTACTATTAGAAAAAAATAAATTTATAGTTATATTAGATTAATTATGTCTATATAATAGTTGTATAATGTTCTTTAAAAAGGGATTTGAAAAAAAATCGGTCATGTGGATTTAAAATGACTTGTTTCACCAACCATAATTCTAACTTTAGTCTAACAAGTTGCTACTGTCTTACATTTCTTGAAAAATACGAAAGAAAAAGCTATATTCATTGCACGGACGTTAGGTTCTGAAGCTGTATTCATTTTATGAAAGATCGAGTTGGAGTTTCATGTTTCTCTTTTTCTTTTGATGATTTAAATATAGATGGATGTTTTTGAAATCTGAACCCCTAATACGCTGAACGCCATACCCTCGGGTAGGTAAAAGTAGCATTAATATTGAGAACGTTTGAAGACAACATACCAAGGGCTAAGAAACTGGTGTGGTGTATTGAATAGGACACTGCATAATATACTACGGGTCGGAACCCCGACGTTACGATTAACTCAAACTTCCCAAATGATTCCTCAAAACCACACCCTTGCGAAGCCAGAACGAGTCTGCTTGTTTTTAATAAAAAGTGGTGAAGATATAAATCAGCCTCCAATTATATTCACAGAATTTCACCTTCACCTTAAAAAATCTAAGCCTTATTAAAAAGTATTACTATTCCTAAGTTTGTGTCATTTAAGATGAACAGCATCCTACGGTTTTCAAGTTTAGGGTTGTGCGTAGAATTTTGTATCCAACAAGAATTAAGGACACTGGGGAATTGAAGAGCTTACATAGCGTAGAATTACGGATCTTGCACGTTTTAAGCATAAATGACATTAGTGCATCGCTCAGATACTTATGTAAAACTGTTGGGCTCAGTAAAAAACGAATCCATAAAAAGTTAATATTGGCTTAACTCACTGCCCTGTCAGACTATTTCAATCAAAATGAAACCTGCGTGATATATATGTATATATATATCCCGTCTAATTTTACATCGGTATAGCGAGTTCATATTAGCGTAAAAAGGTGCAAAATGCATAGTATAAAGTGGCTCTTTTGGTTAGCTTATTTTGATGAAATCTTTGCTGTAATATCTCGGGCGTATAGTTTCTTAAATATGAAATTTTGGTTTTGTAGGACTTTTCGTTTTCGCGCTGGACCTATCACTCACGCACACACACACACACACACAGACTTTTTTTCGAGTCTTGGTCATTTGAACTCAGAGTTCCCTATAATGTGTATTTCCGTTGAAAACTGGAATTAGAAAAATTTCACGATCGCAATACTTTCCCTTTATATATATTCCATATATAGGAAAGTGATAGTAAAATTACTTTGTTTTTAAAATCATAAATTCGTCAATTTATAGTGTTCAGAGCAATGTGCTAAACCACTCAGCCACCCCGCCACTCAATATGCAAGGGTATTAGTTTGAACGTAGTTTATAAAACTCTGATTCGTATAATACTAAATAAAATGAAATATTGGAATATTTCAGTTCACTCATTCAATCAAAAAATAATCCTCTTGTAGTATTACCAAATTAAAAATAAAAATGTTGATTTCCTCAGTGATTCCCACGCAAGATTGTCAATTCGTTTTTTATATTGAGATATTTCAACAGCAGGAAGTTTTGTGATTCCTGAATGGGAAGCTCTATGCAATTAAAACCTTTGTGAATAGAGGAATAATCAGAACTTGGAACCGAACCTTTATCCAATTTATTTCAGAATCCAAAATATAGGAGAGTTATCGCGTGGTCTGAGGTGAAAAATCTTTCTCACTGCTAAATCTCTCCCCCAAAAATGATTATTTGAAGATAATTTTGTTGGATCTTTTCCAAATAAAAGGAAGAAATTGTTATTATTAATTTGACAATGTGCTAGACAGTGCACTAGTTATTAATATAATGTATTAGCTATTATTTTTAGTTAGCTACCACCCATGTTGACAGATTTAATTTAGTTGATAACTGTTCTCGCCAACTCTATTATTATTTTCATTTTACATTGTATTTAGTTTAATCTAGTCCAATTGGACTTTTATTCATCCGCTATAAAATAAGAAAACTATTCCGTGGTTGATGCCTAAAAATATTTATAGTTACTTTCATTAATTTAGTCTTCTTATTCATCGTAGTAATTTACTAAATTAGTTATTTCACTCGTATAAATTTAAACTATCAGCTTTTCTATATACTTATGAAGAATTCAATTTAAATTTTGGACGCTTCGTTATTTGAAATCAGGAGCTGAATAATGTAAGTTACGTCTGATATTAATGATTTGTTTTTTATTCGGAGCTGCGTTTCTGCGCATCTACCGAAGGTATCATTTTCCTCTTGGTCAGCGTCCTGAATTTTCAGTTTTAATAATCTCTCGGCCATCATCTTTTAAGTCATCTTTGGTTCTTCCCTGGTAACATGGAGGAAGAAAGGAAAAGCAAATTAATTTGGATGGTGATGTGTCGAAGTATATAATTTTTGTTTTTAATTATGAAGTTTGATTTTTCATTGAAACATTCTCGAAATCGTTTCTTTTTCCGCATGAAAATTCTTATATAACCACTGAATCGATGAAAGGTTGTATTCAATATTTAAAAATAAATTAAATGTTAGTATTCATTTCCATGGTAATTATTTTTAATATATAATATAATACTTTTACCTTGCTTTTTAGGATGTATTCGTGGTTGATAGGATAGTGCTACGGAGTATTATTTTATCTTGGGACAATTGCATAACATTTTTGGTATGTTTAATAATATACATTGATAATAATAATAATAATAATAATAACAGGCCTAGCGACCCCGAGGTTCGATGCCGATACCACGAAATACTGTCTACACAGACTCGTCTAATGATTACCGTTCAAGCCCAAGCCCCGAGATCAGCCTTAACGCAATCCTCCCATAGACGCTTCGGCCTACCTTTCGGACGCCTACCAGTCGGTTCAGCGAGAACCAACTTTCTCGGAATTCGTTCCTCCGCGATGCAATCAACTCAATTATATTCACAGGGCACAAGCTCCGCTATTCCGCGTTGTGCAACCTTCTAAACTCCCTACATATAAATAATGTACATAATACATAAATATAACCCTATTACATATAATATAACCCGAATACATAAATATATATTGATGGGAAATAAAAAATATGTAATTGATATTTTCTTATGATGGCATAGAATAATTGAGAAGTATCAATATTCCTTGATAAAACCTTTTACTTGTGAGATTCAAGGACATCAATAGTATTTATTTCTTGACGTTTCAGTTTATATATTTTGTTAATAACTCTTTTTTATTAATAAGTTCAGCTCACAAAGCAGAGTAAAAAAAATATATTATTTTTTATTGTATTGTTTATTTTCTCCAATATGATACGTTGATCACTCAATGTGCTCTACTGAGATAAATAAGCCGCTGCTTCCGCAGTTGACAAATTTCATTATTCCAAAGGGATTGTAGATTGTAAATTTCATTAAATGTATGTCCAATTTCCAGTGCGTAGTAAAAAAAAAATTACTCTTCAGCTAAATGACTCCTATATTCACCGACTACTTAAAATTATATTTTTATTACAGTGAATGACGAAACCTGACAATTACTTTTGCATGTATACAAAATTAAAATTAATAAATTTCTAAAAAATATTGGAATCCCGAAGAATAATCTGTTTTATATCCAGATAGTAGAGTATTCCAAATAGAGAAATAGGAAAAACAAATTAAACTGAGTTAAATATTGTAAATGAAATTAGCAAAGAAGTTCTGAATAAAATTTTAATAGGATATACCTTAGTATATTTAATACACTAAAGGGAGCGGCGTTTTCTAGTGGATAGAACACTAGTTTATAGTTCTCCGGGTCCTGGGTTCAAATTCCGGCTGTGGCAGAATATTATTTATTCTGTTAATTTAGCTTGGGGCAACCCTAGGGTATGGAGACTCTGCTGGGACAGTCCCAGCTTCTTTTAAGTGCGTTTCCGAATTGTGGAAAAACCTGGCAGCTGAGCGTGATCAAGGGCTAATCACCTCATTGCACTGTCGTTGGCGTAGGAACAGTACGAATCTCTATATGTACTGAGCCCAAGACCCTTCATGGGTTGTAGTGGTACCGGTTTTTTTTTTTTTTTTTTTTTTTTTATTTAAGTTTATGTTTGTATTATTTATAGCGGTTATTGTCATTCCATTTTTCTTTTCTTTTTTTATGAAAAAAGTACATGTTTTATCAAATTAATTTTTCTTCTCTACAAAAAACAAATGCAGCAAGTAGTAATAAAAATTTCTCCAATAAATAAACAAAATATAATGAATATTCGATCCATACCATTTTATTTTATACAATCTGTATAAAATATTATAATATAATGTATAAAATAGATAATTTAAAAAAAAAAAGTGTAACAATTATTATAGAAGACTGCAAAAAAGACGAAATAAGAAGAGACTTGAGACATTTATGAAAAGGACAGATAAAAAGAATTAAGGCAACAAAGCACTTATACAACAAGTTAACTTCTCTGATGCTAATGTTGTACATAATTTTCACATCTGTCATCGTATATTTCTAGGCAGCTTCAACCTGAAAGATGGGTGATATATGTTATGACCCTTAGCAGGGCTAGAACTTTTTAGGCCAACCCTGCCCGTTCCTAGCAGGCACTACCACTTCAACCTCTATTTTTTCTTCACTGTATATTTAACACAAATTAACCACGAACATTTGTTAAATAGTTTTTTAAAACATCCGAATGTAATATCTATGGCGGTCTTGAATAAGTGGTTTTCATAATATTTCATTTTACAGATGAGCGGCTTAAAGCTTTACCTAATACCAAAATAGAGTAATTAACATATAGCTTTCTTTCCAAATGAAATTTCTTCCACCAAGGAAATTCTTTAACCAATTTAACACGACGTAGGAGAAGGTCTAAGGGAACGATACGTAACTTAACTCATTTTTTATATAACTCGAATTATCTAGTTCTTCACGACCGCCTCGGATACTAAGGTAACTTTAAGTTGTTGTTTTTTTAATTTACTGATGTCAATAGATTTATGTAGTTTATTATAAGAAGTAAAATATATATTTGTTTGTCATAATTAATCTCAGGAAATACAACATAAAAATTTAAAAAAAAAAAAAAATACAATTGGTTTAATTATAATAAATAAAGGGCCTAGCTGAATAAGCATGTGAAATCTGCTCCGCGCACTTGCGAAAAAATTGAAAACAAAATATTACGGAGGACCCTCCAATGAAATAATGTAGCGAAAAATTGGAGGTGTGTGTACCAAACTATCATAACCTAAAAATATTGTTTTAATAAATTTAAAAAAAAAATGTCTAATATTTTCGTGGACAAATTTAAAAAAAGAAAATTTTTGATACTGTTTTGTAAAGTCCATAACATATATTTTCTCCGTGAAAATCGGTTGAGGTGTTAAGAAGAAAATAATGTTTTTTGTTTTTTCTTCCTCCCTCCATAACCTTCCTCCTATAAGGATTAAGAGGCTAAACAATTTCATAAGGTTGTTTGTCATTATTGTGAATCAATGGTATAAATTTGTTTCTAATATACGCGGAGGCAGTTGAGATTTTGTCCCTATTGTATGTTTTTGTAGTCCGTGACGATATTTGTGGTGATATACGGTTCTCGGTCAGGATATAGGGACTCAATTTTAAGAATTTAGGTTCTCCTAAGTTTTACAAGATAAAATCTAGGAGCACCTGGAGGAGACTGCCGAGCCTGAGCGGGCCCGTTCGGAGACACGAAGAAGGCGACTAGGTAAGCTGCTGTCTATCTTAAATTTACTTGTAAAACGGCTTGGAGATCCCTTATTCTGGACAGAATCTAAATTTAAAGTTTTTATTATTATTTAGTATCATACAGTCCACAACCCTGAGAATTTTTAATTGGTACAATTCGTACTACATTCATTATTTCACATTTATAGCTAACTGCTATTCGTCTACGTCGAAGTTTATTGGTTGGTGTCTACACAGTCAGCCAAAAAACTTCGATGTAGACGAATAGCAGTGAGCTATAAATGTGAAATAATGAATGATATATGTCAAAGTGTTTTCAAAAAAGTCTTGAGAATAGAAAAATAACCCCGAAACGTTGGAAAGCGATGTAAAAAATTATGAAAGAAAATAAATATATAACAAACGGTAGTTAAGGTGTGCTTATTTAAGTGTGAAATATTAAGAAAAACTTCCTGAAAAATTAACAAAGAAAAGAAACTCAGTAATTCAGTGTTTAATCCGTTCTGCTTACGATTTTCAATCTCAGGACACTTTCATAACGAAGTGTTTACATAGCTGTCCTTATTTCTTCAGCTTTGCTACTAATCAACTAATCAACCGGCTGAAAGTTGGCAACATTGATTTTTAGTAGCAATTGAGGAAGGGAATGAGAGAGTCAATCGGGACTCCTCCCTGCAGCTGGGACAAACATCACAAAGGCCTGCCCTACAATTAAGTCCAAACGATAACTTGAAACTTAATTAAGTTTGCACGTGCGATCTACACCCGACACGATAGTTGCCTTTCCACTCGCAGCCCTATATTGCTGTCACTTGGGATTTGATTGTTCTGCGGGATATGAGCACTAACACTACGCCGGCAGTATCCGCTTTTAGTAAATTAGTCCCACTGGAAATCTAATGATGACAATCAAATTTTATTATTGCCCTTAACATTGAACGGTAATATAAGTACGAATCTTGGTAATTTATTTAAAAATTATTATCGAACTATTCGTTATTTATGTAGACAGGATCCAATTATTACTTATAAAGATATTGGTATTCTGGCCTCGTTTCTCTGTTTAACTACGCATTTTAATGAAATTATTAATAGTATTCTTGCATTTTAGGTAGAAAAACAATAATATATTTATCTTATTTAAAATATTTTGATATTGAAAAAAAAAAAAAAAAAACAAGGTAGTATTTCTAAAAATCGGAAATGTATCCATAATTATAGTCATTTATATTCTTTTAGCTCACATGTTGTTACCGGTTAAACAAAAAACAAACACAAAAAAATGGTGCGTGCAACACATGACTTTTACTTATCTCCGTTAAAAATTAGAAATAAAGTTTAAAGAATCTATTGAGTTGTTTCACATGAAATGTCCGTTTTTATAGTTTCTGAAATACATAAAGGATTTTGCAGGTCTCTGTTGTTTTCTTCCGAATGTTTACATATTTAAAGTAAACAGTTACTCATTCTCTACCTTTGTATTATAAACATTAGCTTCCCAATCAATTACCTACTTTTTAGTATACCTCCAAATATAAACATGGAAACAAGCGATTTTCGAGTAATATTTTTGTACGAGTTTAAACTCGGCCATTCAGCAGCTGAGGCCGGTAGAAATATTTGCAAGGCGTTTGGGGAAGGGAGTGTTAATGAACGGACTATTCGCCGTTGGTTTGCTAAGTTTTCAGCTGGAGATACCGACTTGGAAAACTTGCCGCGAGGAACACCTCCCTCCGTAATAGACAACGATGTCCTCAAACATACAGTAGAAGGAAACCCCTACCAAACAGTTAAAGGACTCTCAGCACAACTAAATGCAAGTGCATCTACCGTTTCCAGACATTTAAAGTGTATTGGGAAAGTAAAAAAGCTCGATACATGGGTACCTCATGATCCCACTGAGCGGCAGCAAGACCCCATGTTTCAAAACATACCGTGCAAAAATTGAAAGAACTGGGCTACGAAGTTCTTTCGCACCCACCATATTTTCCCGACTTGTCTCCGACAGATTACCACCTGTCCAGGAATTTAGACTGCTTCGTCAAAGGAAAACTTTTGAAAATAACGATCAAGTGAAAAGTGCGTTTTCAGATTTTGTTTCACTTCAAAGCTCAGAGTTCTTCAGTTCGGAACTAACAAAGTTGGTGTCATGTTGGGAAAGATGTGTAGAAAAAGAAGGTAAATACTTAGAATAAAATTATCTTGTTTTCATATCGTATTTTAAATAAAAATCCTTTACCTTGAAAACGGAGATTTCATATGACACAACCCAATATAAAGATATCGGGATTCTGGCATCGTTTCTCCGTTTTTATTTGCTTTAAAATTTACTAGGCATTTGAATAAAATTATTAATAGTATTCTAGCATTTTAGGTTCTAAACTACAATATATCTATCTTATTTAAAATATTTTGTGATATTGACAAAGAAAAGAATTTAGTAAACCTTATGAAAAACAAGGTAGTATTTAAAAAATTCTAAAATGTATTCATAACTAGTGCCCTCTATATCATTTTCGCTCACCTCTTGTTTACTGTTTAAAAAAAAATCTGGTGCGTGCAATACATGACTTTCACTTACCTCCGATGTTAAAAAAAAAATTGAATTTTAAATACAGTTAGAAATAAATAAAGTTAAAAGAATCTATTACATTGAGTTTTGATAGAAACATGTTTTTTTATTAAATAATCAATTATTATCGACAACAATCAGCTATTATCGTTTTTTATCGGCTTTTTATCACTCTCTAATAGATTTTACAATTTTTTGTTTGAGATAATATTTTATTCTAAAATCTTTAGCTTTTCAAGGTTATATTATACATCTATATTACTGTTCTTATGTGACGCCGTTTTTAAGAAAATCGTAATAAAGTGCAGAATGCTATACCAACTGGCTCTTCTAGTTTGCCTATTTCGATGAAAAAGTTGCTGTAACATTTCTAGCTTATCGTTTTAAATGAGTTTAAATATGAAAATTCAGTTTCGTACTTTTCTTTTTTGTGCTAAACTCAACCACACAGTGAGACCTTTTTGGATATTTGGACTCAAGGTGTCTTTAAACTTGTATTTTCGTTGAAAACTGGAATTCTAAAATGTTCACGATCGCAATACTTTCCCGTACTATGTATTAAATATGTATACGTAAATGAAAGTAAAAATATATAATCAGACACAAAAGGGTTATATCCAACCATTTAATTTATCCCATAATTGTAAAACACCACAAACTATAACGCTTTTAAAAAAAAAAAATCTTTAGATATCATTATGTTCAAAAGTCAACCGGAATAATGTTTCCTCCTTATGTAATATATATTTTTTTCAATCATTAGTTCCTTTTCTTTTTAGTGGTAGTTAAAGAAAAAGTTTATTTAGCGAAACACAAAACATAATCATGTTATTAACCTGTGCCACCACTACAGGGCATAATGGTTTTTGGGTACATTACAATGTAAGGATCCGTTCTAGGAGTTGGGGCTGTGGAAAGAGCTGATTGGCCATAATCACCTCTAGCTAGGTTAGTAACAGAAGGGTCCTCTGGACTTAAGATCGACCCATAACCAATAATACAAATTAGTAATTATTCTGCCATTGCCGGAATTAAACCCAGGACCGAAGGAGCTGTGTTGATTAATTCCCTATATCGATGCCAAATTTAATGGGTTTAATATCATGCAGGTTTCATTCTGATTGAAATAACCTTACAGCGCTTAAATGGCAATATGTTAAATTTTCTACCTCTAAAGTACCTTCAATTCAGAATAATTACTCATATCATCTTATTAAGGTTGATAAAATACTCCTTAATATAGAAGTTGAACGAATTTTTAAGAAAAAAATTACATTAAAAAATATTTTTGATTTTTTTCTCGTTTGGTTGGTAGGAGAATGAATCAAAAATATTTTTAATGCAAATTTTGTTTTATTGAAGATAAGAATAAGAACAAAGATGTGTAATATGCTTTTGGAAAACCAAGCGTTTTAGAAAAAATATTATTTTATGTACAAAGTTGTAAAAGGTACTGCAAGGTGATGAATATAGGATACAATTATTTCCTATAGTTAGACGTTACAATTTGATATGGCTGTGAATATGATATGATATAATTATTTAATATGATAATGGTAAATATGATATAATTATTTAATCGAAATCATATCTTGCCAACGAAACTGAATAAACATTTTATTTAAATAAACTTAATTTTTTTTTAAATTTTATTTTATTTAATAGATTGCTTAGTGAGCCTTGAAACGGGCATGGCACATTCTCAAATAACAAATTGAGTCATCTCTTCAATAACAAAAAAAAAAAAAATTGTTCCTTGATATAATTTAATTCTCGCTCTTCTTGAATTAGTATTTTATTTAAAAGTTCCTTTAAAACCAACACAATTCATTCGCGTAAGTCATGCTATTTTCCCATCTTAGCTTCTGTTATTCAATGGAGAATCAAAATAATATTATTTTTAGAAATAATATGATATGAGAGAATGACGAAATGAAAGTTTGATTCTCCGCTCTTTAACATTATTCAACAAATTATTAGCGGGAATGAACACAGCTAATACTCCTGTAATTTCTAAATTATGAATTTCGAACAAAATGAAATAATAGTTCAATAGTTAGTAAAGAATTGTTTAATATGTGATATTGAAAAAAAAAAACCTTCATTTAATATTTTTTTTTTTTTATTGAGTAAAATTACAATCTGTTCCAATTTGGACATCAATAGTAGTGGTGAAAGATATCATACATACTACTTTCATACAATATTTACACAGCATAAATAAAATATATACACAATAATGAATCAATACAATAAAATCAAGAAATAATTTATACCTCCTTTATTTAATAAGCTTCTATAAATAACTACTGAATATTTTCATTACTTACGATTTTAGAAGAAAGAAAAGAAGACATTGTTTTTTAATTATTATAAGCCTATACTTATGTTAAATAAGTAAATATTCCGTGGAATTTTATGCGATTAGCTGAGAAATTTCCGAATACCACAAAAAGAATTTTTTACTACAACTGAAACAACTAATCAGCACATGTAAAGAAAAAGACACCATTTCAAATCGTAAGGATTCAAAAGATACGAAAAATATAATTCAAAAACATAAAAATCTCTTAAAAATGTCTGATTTAACCAAAATGGAAATGCCGAATTACTGTCCGAATTATATAGAAATGTTTGATGGAACCCAAATAACTCAAATGTGCCTCACAACCAACCTGCCCTTTACGCATAAAAAACTTATGGCTCAAATCCGGACTGCTAACAATAAATTCCAGCAAATCACAAAAAAAACAACATCATAACGCACAGATTCAATCCAATAGAAAACTACACCATCTGCAATAAGAAAGAAGCTGACAATATTCACCATTTCTTCACATCATGCCCAGCCTACTCCTCCTACCGCTCAACCATCATACCAGCCATAGCCCAGTTAACACCTTCAAACTTCTGACTATATCTCAAAAATATAACCTCTGAAAATATTAAAAAACTTTACTTTTACACCAGAGCAAGCCTAAATTTAAGAGGTTTTGTGATAGATCACTACATTAAAAAATGTATCTTAATTTATTTATTATGATTTTGTTATGTTTTTGAATTCATAAGAAATGGATATATATTTTTTGCTAATTATTATTGTTTATTTTTTTATTTATTTTTTTTTTTTATTGTGGCTAAATTTATTTTTTATTGTACACATATATGACTATGTACATATATTTATTATTATATATATATTCTTTAGTTTGTTACACCAAAAAATAGAAAATTGTTTATAAAAATATGATTTATGTACACACTCCTATTGTATGGTGACATCCCCGATTGCAATAAAAGTTTATTTTATTCTATTCTATTCCATGAAATTTATTTATCAATTTTGAAAATGATGCATTCATCTTTGAAACGTCTACTGTTATAAATATCTTATAGTTGGAATAAATAAAAAAATCTCGTGCGGACAACA
Organism: Piezodorus guildinii; assembly: GCA_023052935.1. Lineage (NCBI taxonomy): Eukaryota > Metazoa > Arthropoda > Insecta > Hemiptera > Pentatomidae > Piezodorus > Piezodorus guildinii. The sequence continues at coordinate 160,605,624 of CM041293.1, read as the reverse complement.
CACGACTTTCACTTACCTCCGTTTTTAGAATCGATCAAAGAATTTTCAAATAAAGCTAGAGATAAAAATGAGTGAAACTAATTAAAAATTAATTAAAACGTGCGTTTTATTAAAAAATCTATTATATTATTACTATTATTAGTATATTATTAAAACCAATTAGTTGTATCGGCTTTTCATCACTCTTTATCAACTTCTACATGCTTGTGTATAAGATACTTTTTTTTTCTAAAATCTTTAGCTTTTCAACGGTACATTATACATGTATATTACTGTTCTTATGATCGAAAACTGTTTCAAAAAAAAAATTTTTGTAGTTTTATCCTGTAGTTGGATATCAGAATCATTCAACTTATATATTTACCTGTTGTTTTTGTATCAACGATAACAAGATGATATGGCTATTTTAATACAATAGAATCTACAAAATTAAATGTACTTTAGAAGAATAAAATTTAAAATATCAGCATTTAAGCCCTGTCAGACTATTTCATTTAGAATAAAACCTACATGATATTAAAGCCTTTTAAATTTTACATCTCGATATAGAGAGTTTAATCAAAATCTTTAGAGCCATTTTTGAGAAAATCTTAAAAGTGCAAAATGCATAGATAAAGTGGCTCTTCTGGTTACCTGATTATGATGAAAAAGTTTTTGCAATATCTCGGGCGTATAGTTGTACTAAATATGGAATTTCAGTTTTATAGGAGTTTTCGTTTAAGCGCTGGAGTTATCAGACACACACATTTTTGCCGGACTTGGTCATTTGGATTCAGGAAAACCTAAAACGTGAATTTCCATTGAAAACTCATATTCTAAAATGTTCACGACCGCAATACTTTCCCTTACTATATATTTCATATATAGGTAAGTAAAAGGTATAAAAACCTTTAGTGAAAGGAGAATCTTTTCTAATTTTAATTATCTTAAAAAAATATATACTCTTCTTATTATAACTTTATTATTTAAAATATTTGATAAAAATCTGAGCAGCTACCTTCAGTTACGGATATAATCCATACAAAGCTTTGAGAAGAAAGGTATTATGCTATGTTTTTGTTTCATTAACGTTTGTTTATTGTAAAGATAAAAAATGTTGATCTTCTGAAAATTTTAAAGGAAATCTTGTGATCAAGGAATCCGATAAGGTTCATATGCTGCATTTTATTAAATATTTTAAAAATAATTTTCTTTAAAGATATATTTTAATTTTTCTAAATATGGACGATGTTAATTCATTCGTTACTTCAACACCTTCACATACCAATCGTACCAGATGTCATTAAGAAATACATAATACGAACTTGGCGAATTTGGTGATTCTCTGTCCCTGAAGCAGAGATCATTTACGCTATGAGTGTCTTCAATGGGTTGTTTCTTCACTAACGTTCATAAGGATTCTGGAGATGCTTATTATCAACACTTTGCACTCGGTTGTCCGCTCTGAGGGATATTACTAATGTAATACATTTTATTAGCGGTTATGCAGAATGAACAAAGAACATTTTTTATATATATATATATATATATATATATATATATATATATATATATATATAAACAATGCGATAATGTATAAATAGAGGATTCATAGAGAATAAAGTCAGTCTTGACACAGTTGCCTTGTGAGTCATTAGTGCACCTCTTTTCTCTCATTTATTTAAGTTGCCCGAGTCTTCATAACTTATATATATATATATATATATATATATATATATATATATACACACACACATATATTGCTATGTTTTTGACCAGGTGCTTTTCTAAAGCGGTACCTTTAAAAACTTAAATATTTATTTATTGAGAAATATTACAATCTGTTTCAGATGAACAATAGTAATAGTGATATAGGACCACATTCATACAATGTATACAGAAAATAATGATAAAGTCAAATTACATAAAATAGAAAAAAAAATCATTTATATGTACACTAAAATAAAACAAAATAATAAAAAACAACAACCTATAATTGAGATAAATACAAAGTTGGCAAATTAATAAACATTATACAAACAAGGGTAACTATATACAATATATACAACTGCTAAGGGGACCCCAGACTGGACTTTTCCCTCCACTTGTGGAGGAAAAAAGTGGAATCCAAGAGATCCCAGCGCCTCTCACTCAGCCGCATCACTGGTCTTAGCCAGTAGAGGCTGAGTTAGGGCGCAATAGCCACAAACATACAGTGCATGAGTGGAGGATCTGACCAGTGTCAGAACTCCTAACCTTTAAAAACTAGATTAATTGATATCTTTAATCTATATTTAAACTAAATTTAATGAAACCATTGGATTTCTTTTTTAAAGGTATCGTGTTTACCAATCCTAATAGGTGGCATGCAGGGATATATTTAATTAAACAATTTTCAATAAATTATATTATTATTAGCTCATACATTATATCAACACAATGCCTAGAACTCTGAATAAGTATCCTGAGGGGCATTACAGTTAACTTTGCCATACAATATTACAAGCAAAGAAATACCTTTAAACACTTAGTTGGCTGGCGAAGGTGGAATCAGTCTTAGTAGCCCCTTCTAGGCTTCATCCTCCAGCTGGTCTCTGACCCCCGGCGCACAGTAGGCTAAATCACCAATTTAGGTGGACAAAAGTTTGGAATTTTCCAGTGCCTTTTTAATAGTAGTTGGTAAGACCATAAATACTAATATTTCCCATACAAATAAATAGTAAATGAATGAATCATTCCTGTTCACACAAGTGCCTAATAACCAACAGTGGGATTATTTTTATTCGATGGTAATTTATTCTGTTTAAGGTGTATTTAGAGCAAAGTCTTTTTGCTTTAATTTAACAATAAGCATTGCTAAGACAGGTAAAACATTAAATTTCCAAACTCGTTGTGGAATATAAATTGCAATCTCACCTGTAGAGTTGATTTAGCAATTTGTAAATGTACGCCTTTATTCAATAACGAAAAACTGTTTAACCCCCAATTTACCCTAAGGATTTGTTTTACCAATCCTTCTAGTCTTTAGATATTACAAAGAATTTTTGCGATTTTTTGCGTTCTGGGTGATACATCCCTTTTACAGACACAACACTACAAATCAACAACTTTACAATCTATAATTTCAAGAATTTCCTAAACCATATAAAATACATCTGTTAGCAGATTTTAGCAACTTCGAGTCATAATTAGATTTTTAGTATTGTTTTCCTCGTATTCTGGGATTTCAAACGTAAAATGTAGAGGAGTTTTAGATTTTAGCGAATAAAGTTGATGTTAGACCACGGAGCGCACGCTAATCGTGTCAAAAAAAAAAAAATGTTCTTATAATATTATTAAATATTTTTTTCCGTAATCTGGGACCCCAAAGGTTAAATATGGACAAGTTTCAGAATTTTGTCCACCTAAATAGGTCATATTGCCCACTGTGCAGCGGACGTCTCCTCTTCTCGTGGAAGGAACTCGATTCCTCTCTTGCTGGACTTCCTCTTCTCTTCTCGTTGATAGAAAATTGACTGACCTCCTCGACCATTTTTCTCGTCACCTCGGATTTGATATGGGAAGTGCCCCGGTTGGCAGTCCAGCCTTTGTGATCTTATTTTTATCTTTTGACCACCATTAATAATCTTGTCGGCTGCCGCTAAAGGGAACTACCAGGGGTCTCTGGTACAGGGGGGAGGGTAAAGGGGCCCAGACCGATAGGGAAACCTATGGGTGTTAGGTAAACACCTTTTGAACTTTTGCCGACAAAGAATTATTAATATAATAATTATCCAATGACTACACCTCTCAGTATCCTCAATACATAACATTACACACACACACACACACATATATATATATATATATATATATATATATATATATATATATATATATATATTAATTTTGATGAAAATACCAATGTATGCATGATAAATGCGAAGTGCACCTTCTCTAATGATTTGAACAATATGTAATTCATAGTTAGTTGAACATTGAGATTCAATCTAACATTAAACATGCAAACATTAATCTATTATTCGTAATAGGAACTGCTTCAGAATTTAGCATATTTTAGGAAAATGTAAAAAATAAACTTTTATTTTTTTGGTGTTCTACGTATGACCACTAATACATATCAAGCAAATTTCATTGCAATACATTTCTTGTTTTTAAAATTTACCACATATTATAACAATTCCATTGTGCACGTTTTCCAAAAAAAAAAAAAAAAGCGTTGAGTTACTGGTAGGTAGCGTGCGAAACATTGCCGAGTGCAAAAGGTCAATAAATAAATAAATATTTATCATTAAAATCGTCGATTATGGAAATACTTATATCTCTTCTGAATACTTTATAGCCTTTGACCATGTTAAAAAATGAATACATGTTTCAGTAGAAAATAATAAAAAGTTGGCAAACTATTTAAAATTAACAGTGTACAAATTACAATAAACAGATAATTATTTGCGTTTTTTTTTTTTTTTCAGAATGTAAAAATACATTATGCTTCAACCTCCCGACCTTTATGCGAAGCTTACTTATTCATATTGAATCCCATATTTGGTTACCTACAATCCATACTTAACCTTAGAGTAATCTAGTTTCATGGAAATACCCCTAATACTATTAATATTTTATTGAAAATAAATATATTTATTTACATATATGAGAAGTATAGTTACGAAAAATATATTTACGAAAATAAAAAAAAATGCGTATATTCGCACATATATTTATTTTATAGAAACATACCTAATTCTTAAATAGTAAAGTGCTATATATGCAGCTGTTCGATGATCTAGATACTGCCTTGCCACTATAATCTAAAGAAAAGACAGCAGATGGTCGGTGACTATAAAAACACTATAAACCGTAGAATAAAAGAGGTTGCCTCTCTACCTTCGATAAGCGAAGCTCACCCCATTAAATAGTCAGTTTTATTTTTTTAAGAATAGTTTTGCTCTATCTATCTTCCAGCAGATACGGTACATAGATTTTTTTTTATAACATTAAGCACATATTAGCTAATTTCAAAAACGTTTAATTTCTCTATTGTTTCTTTTACAAATCTATAAAGTTGATAGCTCTCTTTAATGTAATCTAATGTTTATAGGTTGGGCTTATAATGAACCGAACATTTGAATTTTATGAAGAATAGGTGAAAATGAAAAAAATCTGGTGCGGGCAACACACGACTTTTTTCACTTACCTCCGTTTGTTTGTTTTGTTCGGTTTTAGGGCGTACAATAGCTAGGTCATCAACGCCCGATGGTTAGTTATTATGGTTTATCCTTGAGAGGTGTTTATTCTTAGTTCAAGAGAAATTAGAATGATAAAAAAATAAAATAAAAATAATAATAAGAAATAAAAAAATCTAGTGCGGGCAACACACGACTTTCACTTACCTCCGTTTTTAGAATCGATTGAAGAATTTCCAAAAACAGTAAGAGATAAAAATGAGTGAAACCATTGAAGAATTAGTTAAATCGAATTTATATAGAAAAACGTGTTTTATTAAAAAAATCTATGATATTATTATCTAAAACAATCACTTAGTTTTATCGACTTTTTATCACTCTCTATTAACTTTTACAAGCTCTTGTGTATTAGATAATATTTTTTTCTAAAATATTGTTATTTTTATAGCATCTACAAGGTAGTTTAGAAGAAGAAAATTTAAAATATCGGCATTTAAGCCCTGTCAGACTATATAAATCAGAATGATATTAACCTACATGATATTAAAGCCTATTAAATTTTACATCAATATAGCGAATTTAATTAAAATCTTCTGAGCCATGCTTTTGAGAAAATCGAAAGGGCCAAAAGCATGGCATATAGTGACTTCTGGCTAGCCGATTTTGTTGAAAAAGTTTCTGTAACATCTCGGTATCGTGTATAGTTGACTTTAATATGAAATTTCAGTTCCGTACGACTTTTCTTCTTTGCCTTGACTTGCCACACACACACACACACACACATACAAACAGACCTTTTTGCGAACATGTTCATTTGGACTCAGGGGACCATAAAACTTGTATTTCCGTTGAAAACTGGAATGCAAAAATTTTCACGATCGCAATACTTTCCCTTACTATATATTTCATATATAGGTAGGTGAAAGTAAAATTTTTTATCTAGATATTTTGATGTCTGGTACGGCATTCAGACTGTTTTCTAAATGAGGATGAGATATTTTCAGGAGGTTTCGTAATTTTCTAATAATCAAATAACAAATAAAAGACGAACCAAATAGAATATCAATGTGTTTGGAGAATATACCATGACTTGACTACTAAGTTCAAAAGAGTACCTTTCAAATAGTTATCTGATTTCAGTGAAATTTTTTAAGGGGCTTGAATAATCTATTGAATAACGATAATTGCACCTTTTTTTTTCATATTTGAAATCGGTCTATTTTTCCTAGTAACACCTGAGTTGATTTATTTATTGTTTAAAATAACAAAAAAAATCTAAGGATTTGTTTGTTGATTTCCTTTCCCTACTCTTCAGGAAGGTTTTTAATATAATAGCTCTTTTCTTCTTATTGCTTTTTTAGACCAAATTATGGGTATTATGGTTTTGAGATAAATATATGTAATTTTAGATTTTAAAGGGAGAAAAAAAAATGAATAACAACCTATTACCTACAAATACGTAGTGTCTTGAAAATCAAAACGAATCATTCTACGATTGCTATTTAATTTTAAACACTTAACAGTTTGGTTGGTATCATAAATTATTGCTATAAAAATAAAAAGTTACAAATTTTGCGTTGTGTTTACACTTGATTGTTTATGAATTAACTGAAATAAACTGCTGCACGGTAAATATTGGTTATAAGGAAGTAACGTACCTAACGAATCGGAAATGCTGGATCCTTTCCAATATACCGGTCTTAGATACGTAGTCATTAAATGCTGATTGCAATCTTTATATTAAGCTCTATTCTCTCTGTTAGAAAAAGACCAATAAAATCTTTATTATTTTTGTTCATCATATTCATATTTTTGGTAACACTTCCTAATATAACATTATTTCTCAAGTTGTAATTAATATTTCTTGCTATCACTTAACGATATATGAAATATATAGTAAGGGAAAGTATTACGATCGTGAGAATTATTAAATTCTAGTTCTCAATGGAAATACCCTAAAAGCGTATTTTTAGGGTTCTTAAAAAAAAAAAAAAAAAAAAAAAAAAAAAAACACATATAAGTCGCGTAAATAAGTGTGGGTGGTGTCGTAAGTCTAGCTAAAAAACAAAACGCTGCAAATAATTACATAATGGTTTATTATTTCGAAATACCAATATTAGGGTATAACTGTTTATAGGCGATTAAGTATTATGAAAAGCTATAAATAATTCAAGAGAAAATAGTATATCACCACTGCTAATTTCAAAATACTATATAGGCGCTAGTTCTTAACCAATTTCAATGCTTCTTTTTTCGTTTTGTAGACAATTTAACTCTCTATGAAATAGCTTTAAAAGCAAAAAAAAATTGTTTTCTTTTTTTTTTTATGTTTTCTTGTTTATCGCGCTCCACTGAATCTAAAAATCTACACACATTTTTCTATACATTTAAAAATAACAGAGTTATGGACGTATTTATTGATACAATTTTTAAAAAAATATTTGACTTTTTCTCTTGGTACAATTATTCGCGTTTTTTCGTTATTTTTTTTTTTGTCTTGAAAACATTAATAAGTTTTTTCCTGATCTTTAAACATAACTGAGTTATTGAATTAAATCACTTTTGATCGGACGCTATTTTAAAAATAACCAGCTGAAATCAATGTCTAGGTGTTAATATCATCGTTGATGGACTAGTATTTTTGTGGCGAGTTAAAAAAAAAAAATTTGGTCCAGTAGTTTCGTAGAAATGCCGCGGACGGCGTACCGTGGATAAACAGATTTATTTTCATTTTATATTCTGCGGCACTCACCCTATAGAAATTATATTACTTCCTAGGACTTTTATTTTTTCCTACCGATTGTTCAGTTTCTGAAGAAGGAGATGGGAAATGAAACAGTTGGTATATGGTAATGAATTATCTAAAAGATACATCAATATTTAAAAAAATAAGTTCCAGTTTTTGATTTTTAATATTTTACATATATATATATATATATATATATATATATATATATATATATATATATACTTTTTTTATTTTATTCTTTTTTTATATGTAGTTATCTCATATAATTGTTTGTATTTAACTTAAAATATTGTGCCTGTATTATTAGTATTATGTATGTTTTAGTGTATTATGTATTTTATTTTATTATGTATTATGTATTTTATGATTAGTAAATATGTGTTTATTATTTTCGTATTGTATGTATTATTTCGAATATTATGTATAATGTTTATATTGTATTTTATTATTTATCATGTATGTATTATTATTAGTATATATGTATGTATTATTAGTATATATGTATGTATTATTACTATTATTATATTGTATCTGTATTATCAGGTTAGGGCTAAAATAACCTTTATGGTTGAAAAGCCTTTATGTTACAAAATAAATAAATAATATAGAAACAGTTGGTCTCTATATGGCAACCAATCATAAAACCATTAGTAAGTTAGTTTTATGAAAATTTAAGAAACGGTAAATATTTTTTGTCCCAATATAATTCATTAATATAGGGCGACTATTGCGCGATCATTTAATTGCTTATATTTAATAAAGAAAACTTAATATTAATATCAGCTTCTTATATTTATATATTCTTCCATTAATGACAGAAATTTAATTAAATAATATATTATTCTTTGTAATTAACTTAAAGGTCTTATTCCAGAGTGTAGTTATAATGATACCCTAGACAAGGATTTCCCTCCTTTATACGTAAACGGTTCAGCGGTCTAATTTGTAGAGAGTGGGTTTACCCAAGGGAGCTCAGTCGAAACCAGTTTCAATGCTATCAAGCGAATCTTGATATTTAACTGCCTGAACTAGATTCGAATCAAGTCATTCTCTCTTAAGCCGAGGCATTACTTTTGTTTCCGTCAGTGATTGATTAATTAGTTATATATTATCAAAAATATATATGTGAGAATTGTGATTCTCCTCTTGGTCCTCACTAGGTTAAATGGTCATTCAATTGTTTCAAAAACTATTTTTTTAAGCTTCTTTGTTACTCAACTCTTTCAAAATATTTTAAACCTCCTCACTCTAATTAAATTAAATATACCGTGTCTGTGAGATTTTTTTTTAAACATATTTATTGATATTTGCAACTTATACATCAAGTAAATGTGATGAAAATCAGGAAAATGACGTGAAATACATGTAGAGACATAGACAGCACTAGTCTAGCAAGAGTCTAAACTAGGAGGTCTCGGGCCATTTTCAGACGCCTAGGAGGATCATCAGGAATCGAAGAGGAAGCATATTCGGGCTAAGTCAGCAACATATGGAAGATTAAGGTTTTTATGGATGAGTTTATTCGTGACAAAGTAAGGAGCATTGAGGATTTTCCGAAGGATTTCGGATTGTAAGGATTGGATACGAGAAGAGTTCGATGGTTTAGTAGACCCTCATAGCTCTACTCCGTATGTCCATATCGGTTTTATGATGGTCATATAAATAAATCTTTTGTAAGTAAGCGGAAGGTTTGAACGTTTGTCCACTGTGTTGAAGTAGTCGAAAACGTCAGGTAGTTTCTTGTCGTTTTAGTCTTGTATCAGGATTCCAAGTTAGGCGTTATTCAGGATGGAGCCCTAGTTATCGGACCTGTTCAACAGGAACTAGCGGAGTTTCATTAAAGGAAGGGCAGGAAGTCATAGGCTTGGGACGAAGGGTAAAGGCTGTGAGATTATAATTTTATTTGTGTTATTAAACCATTGCGATGGTGTGCAATGATTGTGATAAAAAGCTAAAACGTATTAAGTAATTTTGAGTATGCTTGATTCTACTGGTATGTTATTGTAAATTTGACAGAATAAAATAAACCCGCTATGTTCATACAATGATCCTCAGGACTGTACTTGATTAATAATATTAATAACCCGCCCGTAGGTTCGATGCCGATACCATTAAATATTGCCTACACAGATTCGTCCAATGATCAACGTTCAAGCCCAACCCCCCGAAATCAGCCTTAACACAATACTCCCCTAAACGCTTTGGCCTACCTTTCGGACGCCTACCAGTCGGTTCAGCGAATACCACTTTTTGGAAATTCGTTCTTCACTGAGCCCAACAACTTAACACGCTCATTTGAGTCTCTGCTATGCTATCACCTGCTATGTTTATAACCGTCTGCTTTTCTAAGGCAGCGGTAACTTTAAATCAGTAATTAATCTATTTAATTTAATTATATATTATACCTTTCGGAACCATCGGAGTTCCTTTCCAAAGGTTTCGTGTTTATCAATTCCAATGAGTGGCATGCAGGGGAAGATCAAATTACTAACAGATTTAAATTAGAGCAATTATTATTAAATATAACTATGACATAGATTTCAGGCTTACACTCTATTTACACAATTTCCAGACCTATGATTGAGAATACTGATTCGGGGTTCGTGGTTATTATCTTTGCCATACAATATTACATTAAAAGGTTACCTTAAAAACACAGGTACCGAAGATGGTGGAATTGGTCACTACTAAGTTTCGTACCCCAGCGACTCGGCTCAGCTCTCTGGTCTCCGACGGACTTCTTTTCGACCTCTGACTCTTTCGTGGCTCGACTCAACTGCTGTTCTCGATGGTAGTACCCGTCTTGTCTCTCACTCCACTTCCACTGCCTCTTCTTGTGGATTGCACACCCTCGTCACTTCTATCCCCTCTTCTTTTCCAAAAAAGTCCCATATTTTGGAATTTGCCGATCTTTTATCGAACAAAGGAAGGCAGGGCTGATATGGGAGTGCCCAGTCCAGTCTTTGTCCAGCCTAGCGGCTGGGGTCTAGATTGTTCTTGGGGTATCACGCTGTCCATGGGAAATCTCATGGGGAGGATGTCCAATCCTTTTAACTTTTACCGACAAAGGGTTGTAAACCTTTACTTGACTAATTTCAAACTTATTTAATACTGAACTTATTCCCTTAGTATTCTCAATACATAACACACCTCAATTAAATCCACAGGGTTCAAGTTCCGCAAGACCGTGTTGTACAACCATCTAAACTCTCCAGTGGCCTCTTCTCTTCTTGATTAACAATAATTCATATTAATATTTCATATTTAATAATTCATATTCGAGATTAAAAAAATTAAATTAAAAAAAATTCATTAAATTTTTTATTGGAAAGATTTGGTTTTAGTTTTTTTTTAATATTGTAGCGAGTAAATGGTACTAAAATACCATGATACAATTTGATCAATTTAAATGTGTCTCATATTTCATAATTTGTCTTTTGTTTTTTGCATTGGAATAAAAAGAAAAGTTTTTTTCACAGGATAAGTATCGAAAATATATTATTTTGTTAAGTTAAGTTTGTCGATTTTTTGCCTTTAAACAATAATTCCTTATAAATTCTGTATACGTCGTAAATCCCTGAGTAAGACAATTATAAACGCAAAAAACTCTATAGAAGCGGATAATAGATCATTTCGATTGGAATGCTCCTATATAGAATAAATTAATCAAATACAAAAAAATGTAAAATCAGTAACTTTGAAAAAAAAAATGCAACGAGAGTAATTTTTTTACACTCACTAGTAAACTACATTTTCTACTTATAAATGAAAAAAAATTTTTAATTTATGTTGATTAGATCAAGAGTTATAGAATTTTAGCAACTAAATTGTTATTTTTTTCCAACTGTGCGCCGTATATACTCAAAGATTCTGCTGTTTTCAGTTTTCTTTAGCTTTCTTATATTTTTTGAAAACCTGAATATCAAAATTTGCAAAATATTTATTCACTCGAGATGTAAATTTAGGATTATCGAAAATAAAAAGTGAGTAAAAAACCAAACATGGGTATTAGTGACGGGACTATCGGACATAGATCCATGTGTGACATGCAAATCCCCTGACTGGCAATTAGTCGCACCTAGATTATCTGATTGTTGTTAGGGCAGCATTGTGCCGGAGGGGGAGGATATGGGAGGCAGGGATCTGATCCTCATAGCGGTCTTCCCGAGCATAAATCCATGCCGTATCTTCCCTCAGGCCAATGGTCCTCCATATCTGACCTCTCCACAAAAAAAAAAAAAAAAAAAAAAAAAATAGAAGGAAAAGGAGGGAAGCAGATAGTACAAAAATAAATGGAAACGGAGTTTGGAGTAAAAGCGTACTTATGTTCGTAATATTTCTGAATTATAGAAAAATTATTATCATTCTATGTCGTGTGTGGTAAGTATTAAAACACTTCACGTTTTAATACTTATTTAGTATTAGTCGGTTATACAGGCTACGTCAAATTTTCTTATGCAAAATCGATCAGGTGGTGAACGATGAACCTCCTTATTCAATAATGATTGAGATTAGTTGACCGTTGATAAATTAGATGAGGAAGATAGTTGGGGTTGCGGTCATTAGAGAGGAACATGCATTAAAACATAGTGCTACTGGGATCACTTGTAGCTGTGTGGCTAGCGTAACAGCCTCCCATGCCAAAGGTCACGGGTTCAAATCCGCAGGTGTCCTAGGACTTTTTAATGGGAGCCTGTGCGATGTCAGGTACTCGTTAAAGATCCCTATCCTAATAAAACCTGGATAGGCAAAATTTAGGACTCCGACTGTAGCATCGTCCGATTAGCCATAGTAGCATAAAGTGACGTTAAATAAATAAATAAACATAGTGCTACTTTAATGATGTGGCGACGTTTCGGCCTACACTGTGGGCCTTCTCCAGGGTTGACTCTGAGACGGTTCTAAAGAAGTTATTCACTTATTCAATAAATTTATGCTAACAACAAGAATTTATTTACATAATGAACATTACAAAATAATTATTTTTTTTTTATTTTCCAGCCTCCAAAAATTTCGCTGAATACGAAACTAATTCTCGTCTCTTCTTTTCTTTTAGCCCCATTATACACTTCCGCAAATCTTTTTTATCCTTATAGTTTTAGAATTAACGAAGTGAAAGTTATGATCCGCTGTTTAATATGTAGAGTCATGTGGGGCAAGCGTGCGCACTTAATGTTTAAGGCGTCATAAAAAGAAAAATGTTAGGTCCAATAAAACAAAATGAGGTTAATTGGTTAGATTATTTATTAATCAACAAATTAAACATAAAAAAAAAATATTCAATGATATAACATATTCTTGAGAAATAAGCAAAACAACAGTTAATTTTTATTCACAAATGTGGAAAAATGAAATAAAAACCTATTTATATAGATCCATACCAAATAAATGGAATATAAATAAAAGAAAAAAAAAATCTACCATTAAACAATAGAGCTGAACAATTTCCAAATAACTGAATTATTCCACAACTCTAGGATTTTGATAAAATAAATAATTTTGTCTTACGTTGAAAGTAGGATTGTGGATTTACAATTTTACATTTAGTGTGCTTCTCGTTGGGATGCTTGAAGGTATTGGAAAAGATAGAATTTGAATGAGAGAAGGGAAGAAGCATGGCGAATATAATTAGGTAGGAAATTCCCGAGTGGCGTGATCTGGTTTCAAGTAAGTGAATTGAAGGACAGGGTGAATGCATTGAGGATGTTGAAATTTAATGACTTGGTTCTTAAGTGATATAATGAACGTCCTATATACAATTATTTCTTTGTGTATTGTATGTTTTGATGGAGGAAAGAATGTATACTAAATAAGAACAAAATGTAATTTGATAATAGATCACAAACTTGTCTTTTATTTTCAAGGCTCGGTTACGCTATTTCACCTTTGACTCTCACAATTGGGGCAAAATAACTTTATAATCTTTTGGATTAACTGAGTTTCATATCCTAGCCGTAATACACAAATAAGTTAAGAATGTATTACCGATACGATTTCATACTAAAGTACTTTATTTTCTATTTCTGAATAATGGGGAAAAAAAATCACTCTGAAAAGAAACATATTTAATTATAAAATTGGGATATTGTCTCTCATAACTCAAATTAATGACCTTAAGAAATACAAATTTGTTTTGTTTTTTTTCGTTGGTGCGACATATCTTGTAGGCTCCAGTCTTCTTTTTTATAGAATGTATTAAGAATGTCTTTGATGATTGTTGTAGAATAAGATCATCACTCCTTACGCCTATTTTAGTGAGTTGCCACTAGTTGGCTGAGGGAAGTGATTGAGTGAATCTCTTTTAAACTAAATGCTTGAAAAATATCGGTTTGGATTGGGTTTTGAACTGACAACCTTTGGCTCGGAAGGCTCTTCTTTTCTTCTTTTACTGCTGAAATTTATACTAATAAAATATGACTAACGAGTTTCTATAAAATGAGAGTATCGAAAAAGTTTTAATAATATTTTTGAATTTTTTAACACTTCTGAGGTCTGAGGATGAATAAAAGAGGTGTTCCTGCGCCTGCCAGTTGCGTAAGATGACTTAATATTGTAGTACATGGAACTGGATTAAGCTGGAACAACAGGGCAATCTTTTAGTCGGGGGAGTCTTCAATGTTGTATTTTATTAAATATCTAATGCAAAGACCTTGCAACTTTTATCACTATCTAATCTAAATTAGTATAATTATCTCAGTTAATTACAAACATAACATTTTAAATCCTATCCACAAACATTTTCTTCGTAGAAAGTTAAAATCATTAGTTGTACAGAAATTCACTCAATATTTGCGAATCAAATTAATGCTGGTCGTTATGATTTTTATGTAAATTAACGTTTAAATGTGGGATCACTTGTAGCTAGCTGGGTGGCTAGCATAACAGCCTCCTATGCTAAAGGTCACGGGTTTAAACTCGCAGATGGTCCTAGGAGTTTTTAATGGGAGTAGAATATCCTTAGTTATGCTGTCCTTTGGAGGGGACGTTAAAAGGTGGTCCCGAGCCTGTGCGATGTCAGGTACTCGTTTAAGATCTCTATCGTAATAAAACCTGGATAGGCAAAATTTAGGACTCCCTACAGTGACATCGTCCGATTAGCCATAGTAGCATAAAGTGACGTTAAATAAAAAAACAAACAAAAAACGTCTAAATGTATGATACATTATATTTATTATTACGTAATTTGTTTATAATTCAGGGAGGGATCGAGATAGAAGCTAAAATAATACCATTTAAACAAGAATTTCCGTATACACTAACCATTGATGTAGATCACTGGACTTGCATAGGGAAATTTTAGGGCGAATCCCAATCAGCATGAATCGAATTCCAAAATTGTATCAACCAACATCTGCATGCTGTAAAATGGACTAATGAACTAATCGGAAACATGAATAGTAGGCAATTTCTATGTTGCATTATCCATGCCATGTGGATATTTAATAATGTTCTAATTAAGTTAATGATCACTGTGAGACTTACTTTTAAATTACTTATATAGAAAAAAGATAAATAATAAATCATACCGCAATTCCTACATGAAACCATGTCAAATACTTTGGAATCACATTAGGTGCAAACAACTGTTCTACATTAGCTATAGATTATTTTAATATAAAGTTGAAACTTTCAGAAAAAAACAAATTGGTATTGTGCAAAGCTGTTATAAGACCTATAATTTGATACGTAGGCCCAGCCTGGAGTTTTTCTTGGAGCACACATATTAATAAATTAAAGATCCTCCAAAAAAGATCTCTAAGAATTATAAACAACTTACCCTACACATACTAAGATTACTACAATGCATACTAATAATCCGGGAACAAACTTTTTAATTCTTCAGCTCATGCTAACTAAGTAATATTGGGTTATGTCACATGAGTTTTCAAGGTAAGGGTTTTTTTATTAAAAATACAATATGAAAACAAGATAATTTTATTTGAAGTATTTACCTTATTTTTCTACGCATTTTTCCCAACGCGAAACCAACTTTTTTACCCCCGAACTGAAAAACTCTGAGCTTTGGAGTGACAAAAACTGAAAACGCACTTTTCACTTGATCATAATTTTCAAAAAGTTTTCCTTTGACGAAGTTGTCTAAATTTCTGAACAGGTGGTAATCTGTTGGAGACAAGTCGGGAGAATATGTTGGGTGCGAAAGAACTTCGTAGCCCAGTTCTTTCAATTTTTGCACGGTATGTTTTGAAACATGGGGTCTTGCTGCCGCTCAGTGAGATCATGAGGTACCCATGTATCGAGCTTTTTTACTTACCCAATACACTTTAAATGTCTGGAAACGGTAGATGCACTTGCATTTAGTTGTGCTGAGAGTCCTTTAACTGATTGGTAGGGATTTCCTTCTACTGTATGTTTGAGGACATCGTTGTCTATTGCGAACGGAGGTCTTCCTCGGAGCCAGTTTTCCAAGTCGGTATCCCCAGCTGAAAACTTGCAAACGAACGGCGAATAGTCCATTCATTAACACTCCCTCCCCCAAACGCCTTGCAAATATTTCTAGTGGCCTCAGCCGCTGAATGGCCGAGCTTAAACTCGTACAAAAATATTACTCGAAAATCGCGTGTTTCCATGTTCATATTTGGAGGTATACTAAAAAAGTGGGTAATTGATTGGGAAGCTAATGTTTATGATACAAATGTAGAGGATTAGTAACTGTTCACTTAAAATATGTAAACATTTGGAAGAAAACAACAGAGACCTGCAAAATCCTGTATGTATTTCAGAAACTATAAAAACGGACAATTCATGTGAAACAACCCAATATAATATACCGTTGGAAAGTTAAAGATTATAGAAAAATATAAAAACGGACATTTCATGTAAAAATCCAATAATACCCTGATTAATGAAATAGGCAATTATACAAAAACATCAACACCTAAACAGAAGAACAAAACATATCTGTGGCGGTCTTGAAAAACTAGATAACTCGAATCAGATCAAAAATGAGTGAACTCCACGTATCGTTCCCTCAGACCGTCTCCCACGTCGTGTTAAATTGGTTAAACAAATTTCTTGGTGTAACAAATTTCAGGTGGAAAGAAAGCTGTATTTTAATTACTCTATTTTGGTTATTAAAAAAACCTTAAGTCGCTTCCCTGTAAAATGAAATATTTTGACTTAACCACTTATTCACGACCGCTACAGATATGTTTATATAAAATATATCAAAATAAAATGTACTTCTAAAAATATTGTCATTAGGTTTGTTTTTTTACCAGATCTCCTTTTGGCGGTACATATACTAAAATTGATTACCCATTATGTTCTCGCCTATGTTACTTTAAGTTTCTTATATGTTTGTTTGACCTTACCCATTACTTTATAGTGATAATTTTATTGTAATATCATATATTTGAAGGATCTTTGAAAACGTTTGCATTAAGTAAATTGATTTTTTTTCTGCTTCAAGACATTATTTACAATTAATCCTTTTTAACGTTTCTAATCAAACTGGTATTAGCATATACTGACAATACCACATAGTGAAATCGTTTATGCATAAACCAATGAACAGAATGAATAAGTTTGCATTGCTTAGTTATTTGTTAAGGAATTATATGAATTATCTGTAATTTTGAAACAATTAACGCTAATCGGTAAAAATTACGAATCATATATATTTAATAAAATAATACGAAATCCGAGAATTTCAGTGATACAATCATATAATTAAAGTACAGAGTGATAATAATGAATAAAAAAACCCTTTAATAAATTTTTCTAAAGGGAAATATGCTCTGAATAAAACAAAGCAACAAAAGGGTTGAATCGACCTATCCCGTCCGACCCCGGGGGATTTCGACAAATAATTGGCATCATCAGGTAGCGTACGACCGCTCCTGGGACTCTTGCCAAATGCCATTCTGAATTTAGAAGATAGGGCCATTGTGAATTTCGGCACTTACACCAAATTATCCTGTGAATGGACTTGCGGTCGTTAGTCGTTTTAATGTTATTTAGTTTTTGCAGGACTTTAGTTTTATCTTTGTGTTTACGATAGCTGGTTATGTTTTTTCTAATTTAATGTGTCGCCAACTTTCGACTCTATCTGTAGGCCTTTGAATAAAGATACAAGAACTATAGAATCAATAATATAATGTAAGATATATTTAAGGCCAATCCAGATAAATTGTTTTATTTCTATTTGTTTTAATAGTTTAGGTCTCTAGTGCATGGAAGCTGTATTCGATGGTTAACACATAACAATAAATGTATGTAAGCCAACAAGACTACTGGTGAAGCAGTTGAAACATTCTATGTAGAATGTTTATATTTAACATGAAAGAAACTTAAACATAGCCCTAGAGACATTGTGAACTTTGAAATAAAATAATTTATTGTAGCTTGGCCAAAATTGTAATATTATTCAATAGACTTTTTTGTTAAAGAAAAAAAATATATTGGCTACAAATGTGTCTTACGATTATTAAACCATAAGAAGAAGTAAAATTATGATGAGAAAAAAATAAAATAAAATGTGGTGTGTTACATGGGAAAATTACAACCCTTAGTGTTTCGGACACAAATGATGATGTCACACTTCAGGCCAGTCTTAACGTGTTAATTATTTCGATGTGATTATTATGGAATTGTTTATTATTTTAACGTCACTTAATGATACCGTAGCTCATCGGAAGATGATACAATAGGAGTCCTAAACTTTGCCTTAAAAAAAAAAAAAAAAAAGAAAAGAAATGTATAGGGATCTTTTACGAGTGCCTGATATCGCACAGACTCACGACCACATTTTTACGTTCCCTCCGCAGGAAGGCATTACTAGGGATTTTTCACTCCCGTTAAAAGCTGTTGCACTGACCACGACACCACAGGTGGCCCCCTAAAAACCTTTGGTATTAATAGTTGATAAAAAATATCAATATATAAACTAACATACTTTTTATTTCATTTGTTCAGTTTTTTTTTTATATTTTCTTGCATTTCTACGACTAATATTCTACTATTTTATTTATTTATTTTCTTTTATTGGTTTACTATATTAATCAACTTTTTTTTCAGCCATTATAATTTTTTCATTCTGTCTTTTTAATGTTTTACGTATTTCTTTATAATAGCTTTAAAACTTCAGTATACATTAAATATGGTTATTTAATTTTATATTTAATTATACTGACCTTACTATTTACATTTCCTGACCAAAATCCAAATTATAAGTGATGATTTATTTATTTTTTACTCCAATAATTCAACTATTCGTATATGAATCCAATTTTTTTAATATCGTTCATTTATCTGCACCGGCTTTAATACATTATGATGACTTATGAGTATGACTATTTATGACTGTTTTCATCTAATAGATGTCAATTGTTTTTGCAGGTATATTTTAAATGTAATAAGAAGGCGTTATATTTAAATAAGTGGCAATGTGATACGTACATGGATAAAAGAAAAATATTGTATTGTTTGTTTGTTTATTTATTTAACGTCACTTTATGCTACTATGGCTAACCGGACGATGCTATAGTGGGAGTCCTAAATTTTGCCTATCCAGGTTTTATTAGGATAGGGATCTTTAACGAGTACCTGACATCGCACAGGCTCGGGACCACCTTTTAACGTCCCCTCCGAAGGACGGCGTAACTAAGGATTTTTTACTCCCATTAAAAGGACCACCTGCGGGTTTGAACCCGTGACCTTTAGCATGGGAGGCTGTTACGCTAGCCACCCAGCTACAAGTGATCCCGAAAAATATTGTATACATTTTTAATCATATTTGTGCGACTGACGAGAGCTTGAAGTAGAAACACAACATTAATTTAAAACTTTTTGAGGAAAAAGAAATCATTTCAATCCTAACCTCTAGGCGCTATAACTTATAAAATACTATAGGCTTTACTTTAGGCATGAATTAATTAATTTATTTTGTTTTGCGATGTCGATTACAAATGATTTAAAGTTTTTCGTTTGCATCATAAACTTTAATTATTCAAGGATTGGATTAAAAGGCCTTGGTATTGAAAGGGAATTTCCACCTACTGTAGCCAGCACTATTATCAAATATTAATTAAAGTTCCTTTCTTATTTTTGTAGCCGTTTTCTGTATGAAAAATGTAAATGTTCATTGAAAAAAGGCAAATGTAAACGACGTGAGAGGTATATTGTTTGGGAGGTGGTTTATTGAGATGGGAGCGGAGCTAATAATCATTGTTTGAGATTGGGATTTTTAATTAAAAACAGAGTTCCCCCTTTCCCCCCTGGCATTCAATTTTCAAAAGAGCTAACCCATCCAAAAGGGTTAAAAAATCTCATTAACAAGTACAAAATATCCGATGTTCGTGGGATAGAAAAAATGATCATAATGTTAAAATTTATATTAGACATTTTAATAAACTCTTGTAACTACATAAAATCTTAGTAAACAGTTGTTATGTAGTTATAACTATATAGAAGGTAGGAGTAAGGATTGGTATGTAGTTATAATTATGTAGAAAGAAGGAGTAAGGATTGTGTTAAAAAAATATATTGTATGATAATAATATTACGCTTAGAGAAATCTAATGTTCGATGTCGAATTCTCCAAATTTTAACTTATACCAAGATTTCTGTAAAGCAGTCTCCACCCTGAGACCTGGGCGGAGTAAAAATTTACTTAATGATTATTTGGGTTTTTTCTCAGAGGAATTTCTATAGTGATTATTTTGGACTGAAATAATGAGTGGGGTGTTCGAAATTACGTTTCATCCTCCAGCAAGTCTATAGGGCAGCTCTATGTTAATCAGCATTTCCATCGGACAGAGCCGGGAAGAACTTCCGAGGAAATTTCATTGACCATTGGCATATCGTCACCCGTGGGACTCTCACCAACCTAAAAAAAAATAATAATAAAAAAGAAAGAAAAAGAAACCTGTTCCTCTACAACCCATAAAGAGTCTTTTCGGCTCCGTACTGTTTCAAGGCTAACGGCCGTGCAATGAGGTGATTCGGCCTAGATCACGCCTAGCCACCAGGTTTTTCCCCATTTTTGGGTACCCACTTTATAGAGGCTGGGTCTGCCCCAGGAGGGTCTCCATACCCTAGGGTCGGACTACGGCTGAAATAACATAATAAATAATATTCTGTCATGACTGGGATTCGAACCCAGAACCCGGAGCACAGTAGACAGTCTATCCACTAGACCACGCCGCTCCCCGGACTCTCACCAACGCGTTAATGAAATTTGCACAGGAGGTAAATTTATGTGTTAATTAATTTTTGTATTATAACAATCTTCTTGAACGAAGTTACATAAATTATTTTTTCTTTAGTCGACGCGTCGCTACTTTTTGGGAGTATTCACCTTATTGTTAGAACAATAGTATTGTCAATATTTTCCTTGATCTTTCTTGCAATTACAATAATTTTGATAATGATGTTAATAAGTGGATTATGAATGAAAATGAATTTTACAGTAGGACGAGTAGTTCCCTAAGAATAACAAAAAAGTACATTACAAATGTCATTCGTCAGGTCTTTTAAGACATATGTGTAATTATATAACAAACGTATATAGAAACAGTACTTAGTTCTCATTTATAGCTTAAGATATTACATATGTTGAGAAGATTAGGAATAAATAATTAATAAATAACTGATGTTTAGAGGTGGTTAAGGATAAGGCTCTACGAATGGATATAGGCAAGGAATTCCATGAAACGGTAGCACGGATTAATAAGGATTTTTGGAAGGAGGTGGATCTGTGGGAAGGTATATACCCATTGTATATGCAAGTTTATGGGTTGGGATTTCCCGTTAACTGAATGGACAGAAGAACAAGTGGTAAGCATATAAAAGAATATAAGGAGGTTTTTTGTTTTGAAAAATCGGAAAAGACAAACACGAAGGAGGTTTCGCCGCTGGATGAGGGATAGAGCCAGTTCAACTCGGCATGCCTACTAGAAACATGGGAGCGTCTGGGATTACATATGTCAATCTTATAAAATCATTCATAAGTTTTTAAAGTCTGATATCAAACTTCCGTAGTCAAACTGGAAACAAATGAGAGAAGAAACCAGTAGTATTTAGGAGGAGGGTTTTAGGAGAGATGGAATCACGAAATCTTTGGAATTGTTTTAGGATAGCGATCGATTTGCGGGTGATTTGAGAGATATGGTCACTCTAGGATAGATTTTGATTCATCATGACTCCAAGGACTTTTACAAAGGTGTGAAGGTGGATAGGTAGTTTGTTAAGGTAAATTAGGGGATAATACGGAAGAGAATTAAGAAGGTTCTTGGAACCGATTAGGATAGCTTTAGTTTTTCCATCATTCAGCTTCAAATCATTGGTCGTAGCTCGTGCATTGACGTTGTCAATATCTTGTTGTTATTTTTAGATTGCCTCTATCATTTCGGAAGGAGGTTAAGAAAGATAGATTTCAGACAATCTGCAGATAGGTGGTATTGTTAGTGGCGGATGCAGCCTGGGTGATCATTGATATAGATGGAAGAGTTGGCGAGAGTGAGGATCTCTTAGGAACACCACGTGTTAGTGAAATGGATGAAGAGGGTTAATTTGGTATAACAGTTTGAGATTGAGAGCATAAAAATGAAACGAACCATTTTAAGACGCTATTTGATATCTGAAAGTTTTGGAGTTTAGAAACAAGGATATTATGATTATCTGAATCGAAAGCTCTTGTGAAATCGAAGAGGATTAAAATAATGATTTTTGTTGGTATATTGAGTTATGGCAATCTAACGAAAATTGATTGCAAAATAAGACGAAATTATTATGAATAAGATTAATAATTTAAGTCGAAAAAGATCAGGAGTGCTGCCATTGGGTCGTTCTTCTTCAAGCCTGTTTCACGCCATTTATCTATTGTCACATTTACTTGTTGTACCCTGAAGTACAGTTGTAAATTTCAATAAATGATGTTAAAAAAAAATAATAGTCGAAAAAGGATAATATGTAGATTAGAGTAGAAGTATCTCTTTTTTGTTACATAATTGTTAGTGGACCCAAATGTGTCCATGTATGTATTTTTATTATAATTTTGTTTCGAAACCTGTATCACACGCATTATAAATTATCAATACTTTTTTATTGGTTCATTAGGCTCGGGAGGCTTCGATGGAAAAGACACTTGGCTAGAATGGCAATATTATTAATATGCAAAACTACACGAGTTATTAATTTTGAAAGAAAACGTCATTTTAAGATCGAAGAGGATTTTATAACTCGGGAACCAGCTCAGACTCAAAGACCAAATTTATGTCACTTATAAACATTTTATAGATATGTACCCTGTGTTAGTTTCATATTTTTTCATTTAGTCCCTCTTGAAATATTTCCGTGTAAGCTTCACCAAAAACGAGTTTGAAAATTCGTATACCAAAAAAAGTCGATGTTATGAAGATCGAAATGTTTACAGAAAGGTGGGTTTGTGACCAAGCAATATATGCAAAATGATCAAAGGCTAGTCTCTTTTTCTTAAATTAATTGTTAATTCGCTAAAAGTCTCATTTTTTATTAATTTTCGAGAATTCTTTTAACCACTTTGTTCAATTTTAACTCAATGAGTTGTACTGACAAATTTATATAGAGCATCCTAATCTTATTGTTATTTTTTGTTTTGAATCGATATCTGCAAAATTACCAGAATTAAAGGATTTTTCCAACACGTGTTTTCAGTCGTGAAGCTGACTTAAAACGGTTGCAACACGAAAAAGTATTTTCCACAAAAAAAATTTATCCACGGCTTTTTATTCATGAAAGGATAGAGAATAAGGGGTAAAACAAAATCAGAAATGATGTGCGGCAAGGTCTGGTCGATTTCGAATGGATTGACCCATCTTCGAAAGAAATAACCATATCATCTTATTAGAATTGATATAGAACGGATTAATATAAAAGTTGAACGAATTTTATTACTAAATAAAAGAGAAAATATCCAAGATTGTTTAATGTATTTTTTCGTTTTTTTTTAACATAAGAACTGTAACATCCATGTATAATATACTGTTAGTGGAAAGGTAAAGATTCTAAAAGAAATATTATTTTATACACAAAGCTGTAAAAGTTAAGTGAGGGTGATGAAAAGAGCATAAATCTAACTAATATATAATTTTTTTACTTTTTACTTTTACTTACTATATATAGTATTGCGATAGTGAAAATTTTCGAATTATTTCAACGAAAATACACGTTTTAGGGTCCCCTGAGTCCAAATAACCAAGTCCCGCAAAAAGGTGTGTTCGTCCTATGAAACTGAAATTTCATATTTATGACAAATATACAAAACTTTTTTCATCAAAATGAGCTCACCAGAAGACTTTATACCATGCATTTTGCATCTTTTTCGATTTTCATGAAAACGGTTCCGACGATTTTAATTAAACCGCTATATCAATGTAAAATTTAATGACTTTAATATCATGTAGGTTTTATTCTGATTAAATTGGTCTGGCAGGGCTTAAATGCCGATATTTTAAATTCTCTTACCCTAAAGTACCTTTAATTTTGTATATTTAATAAAAAAACTATATTATCTTGTTAGTGATGAAAAACAGGTAAATATATAAATTGAATAAACTCGATACCCAACTAAAGGCGAAACAGAAAAAATATTTTTTAATGCAATTTTTCGTTTTATAACATAAGAGCAGTAATATATATGTATGATATACCGTTGGAAAGCTAAAGAATTTAGAAAAAATATTATCTCATACATAAGCTTTTAAAGTTACTAGAGAGTGATGATAAAAGTAACTGATTATTTTAGATAAAAATATAATCGATTTTTAATAAAACACACGTTTCTATATAAATTCAATTTAATTAATTCCTTAATAGTTTCACGTATTTGTATCTCTAACTATTTTTGAAAATCCTTTCATTAAATTTTAAAAATGGAGGTAAGTGAAAGTCGTGTGTTGCCCGCACCAGATTTTATAGTATTGCGATCGTGAAAATTTTCGAATTCCAATTTTCAACGAAAATAAACTTTTAGGGTCCCCTGAGTCCAAATAACCAAGTCCCGCAAAAAGGTCTGTGTGTGTGTTGTAACTTCCGGGGGGAAAAGAAAAGAACTATGAAACTTAAATTTAATATTTAAGACAACTAGACACCCGAGCTGTTAACAGCTACTTTTTCTCAAAATCGGCTTAACAGAAGGGCCACATTATCCTATAATATTTTACTTTATACAATTTTCTAAAATGGTCTATACGATTTCGATCAAGCTCGCTATATAATATGCTTTAATATCATGTACTTTTATTCTGAATGAAATATTGTAAAAGGGCTTAAATGCCGATATTTTAAATTTTATTTTTTACATTCCAAAAGATTAACCATATCATCTTAATGGCATTGGTGATGGACTGGCTAAATATACAAGTTGAACGAATTAGATGACCAACGAAAGGATAAAAGGTAAAACTTTTTTTAAATGTAATTTTTTTTTTAATAGTAAGAACAGTAATATAGACGTATGATATACCGTTGAAAGAGATAGATTTTAGAAAAAAATATAAACTGATTCAAAAAGTTGAAAAGGTAATGTAAAGTGACGAAAAAGGGAATAAACTTATTACTAATTAAAAATTTAATGTAGTTACATTGTTTAATCTAAATCATTGTTTCCAACGAAAATTAAAGTTGCATTATAAGATCAACTTAAAATATTTTTAAATTTAATTATATCTAAGAGTTTGTAAATTGATTTTAACTCGTGTAAGTGAAATCGTCCCGCAAAAGATTTGTTTTGTTTGTTATAAAACTAAGTGTTTGTTCTGCACAAATTGCAGGTAGAGCGCATAAGGGACTGAGCTATCAGACACGGAATCCTAGATTCTTTTCTGGATGTAGTAATACATTTATTATCAGTCATATCAGCTATAAATAGAATGATTTACTTTATGTTGGGAGGAAAACCTGGTAGTTGGACGGGATGTTGATAATTTCTGGAACCGAGGTCATTTGACTATTTTATCAGATTCATTCAATGAATCCTTTGAACGTAGACTCCATAATGTAATGATTCAGTATTAATTGACGTAAAAAGTCAGTTTTGGCTGTGTAACTGGAATACGTTTGTTTCAGTTTTAATAATATTTCTTATTTTTCAGAAACGGCTTCCCGTTTGCGAGTCCTATTGGACTATTGATCAAGGAACCTTTTGCATAAACCAATTTCCCGGTGTACGAGCGGAGATATTACCCCAGATACAATCCGTTCTATGTCATTTATGCTAACTTATCTAAGGAATTTCCCCCTCTTCCATCTATATTTTCCCTAAAGAAATTGAATTTTATGTGTTATTTGAGTTTTTGTGATTGTTATATAATATATAATAACTATAAATATAATCACGAAAAAGACTAATTTTACTAATCCGAAGGATATCCCCAAAATTTAATATTTTAAGAACGTTTATAATTATTGTTTTGTTTTTTTAATTATAAGTTCTAATCACCATTATCGTGGAGTAGATTCTTTAACAATTGACATATATTTGTCTAGGATACGATTCAAAATGCAAGAGAATCATGATTTTTTTACTTTCACTTACCTATAAAATGAAATAGGCGTGGTCTAGTGGATAGAGCGCTAGTCTACTGTGCTCGTCCTGGGTTCGAATTCCGGTTGTGACGGAATATTATTTATTCTGTTATTTCAGGTGGGGGCGATCCTGAGGTATGGAGACCCTCCTGGGGCAGTCCAGCCTCTACAAGTGGTACCCAAAAATGGGAAAAAAACCTGACGGCAGAGCGTGATCTCAGCCGAATCACCTCATTGCACGGCCGTTGGCCTTGAAACAGTACGAATCTCTAATGAACTGAGCCGAGACTCTTCATGGGTTGTAGTGGCACAGGTTTTTTTTTTTTATTTTTTTTTTAATGAAATATATAGTAAGGGAAAGTCATGCGATCGAGAAAATTTTCGAATTTCAGTTTTCAACGGAAATACACGTGTTAGGGTTCCCTGAGTTCATATGACCAAGTCCCGTAAACTGAAATTTCATATTTAAGACAACTGTACGCTCGAGACGTTACAAAATCTTTTTCATCAATATCAGCTAACATTCACATTCATAATGTTAAAATGAGGTCAATTCCTGTCTTTAGGGCACAATGTATAAGACATAAGACTAACAGACGTCTATTTATCAGCTCTCCAATCAAAGCTTATTTAATGTCAATTAATTTATTCAATAATGAATATTTTCGTGCAATGCTTTGTTTCTGTAATGTTTATGTTTATAATGTTAAAATTAAGTAAATTTCTGGATTTGGGCCGTTTCGGATGCCCATAATTTTTAATTCCGACCATTTTGAGGTGACAGACAAAAACATTTTGTTCTAAAACTTGACCAAAATGTGAATATCACATTGAAAATTTTTAATACATTAATTTTTTAGATCTCTTGGACTAAGCTACTAATCTTAGGTTCGAAACAGGTTTCATTTTTTATTGAATGTAAAAACTTTAATTATAAAAACGGGTTGAACTGCTTTAATATTCAGAAAACATTAGTCCTGATAGTGTAGTTTCTCATGACTTGATTTGAAAATTCTTTCCTAATTTTACAAGTATAGACTATTCTCTTACATTTTCAAGAAATAATATATTTATAAATTACTAACTTTTTTCTAGAGTTGATTGTATTCTTAAAATGCATACTTAAATTTGTTTAATGATAAAATAATCAAAGGTAATATTTAAAAAAGGCAAGATATATTTTTGGACGTTTTCGAAAAGAATTAATTTATTTAATTTCGTATTTGACATCATTTCGGCCTCTAAACCATTTATCTTGAAGCCCTATAGGACGGCCGAATGACATGTTGATAAGCTAAATTTGACTGCACTGCTAATGAAGGGGTGAAAGATTATGGAGAAATATGCATCATGGATACTTGAAAATGGCGCTAGAGGCCGAAACGTTGTAAAAATAAAAAAATAAATTAACTTTTTTGGAAACGACCAAAAAATACATCTTACAAAAATATTGAACCAATGGAAAACTTAGAACGATAATAGGTAAATTAATTAAGTTAAATGGTGCGTTTATCAGAAGTTTTTCATACATTACGCTCATAGGATGTCTTGTATTCCAGATAAATTTATGCTGAACACCAAACGGGGTCCTTAAAAAACATTATTAAAGATATAGAGCTTTACACAACAATGATTTTATGATTTTAAACTGTCTTGTCGTGAAGCTATTCTGTCCATCAACTCGCCATCAATATCCATTTCATTTTCATATTCAAAATACAGCACACTTAGCCTAGCTCTCAGACTATAATTAAAAAAAAAAAAAAGACAATTTTTTTTCTCATGAAGTTTCAACATTTTTGCTTTCATCAAAACTGAATTATTCAATCTAGCTGTAAGGGATGCTTTAGACACAGTTTAGCACTCGTATACAGCTGCAATGGATTATGGCATCATTATTTTATATTTATCGGGGATGCTTAAATAAAACTTTATATTTTTTCTCCACCCTCGTAAAATGACGAATAAAAGATAAATAATTATAATGAGATACGGATAAAGGAAACGTTTAATCTGACCCTAATTGGTAAAGTCACGATACGAGGATCATATTGAAGCATATGAAGTGCTATTTAAAAAAGACGATCGAGCAGAAATGTTATATCGTTTGAGATTAATAAGTTTCTTACCTTGTGTTCGAGAAGAAGTCACTGCAAACAGTACCAGTATTGTGTACATGCACGCCTCCATTCTGTAAAAAAAAAAATTTACATTATTTTTTAAGCTTACTCAAAATCCTATGCATTTAATAAATTCCGAAGATGTAAAACAGACGGGCATAACGGATCGTTTAACGGATAACGGACCCCTTTTAAAACAGTCAAACTGCTTGTAGAGGAGAGTAACCAAATATGGGCTACCATTCAGTTTTTGCATCAAAAATAAAAAGCTATTAAAAAATTAACCATTTATTGACGTCAAAATAATCACGCATACATTTTAAAAGAATTAAGTATCAATCTTATGTTCTTAATATTATAATATATTTTTACTTTCATTTACTATATATAGTAAGGAAAGTATTGCGATCGTGAAAATTTTTGAATTCCAGTTTTCAACGGAAATAGACATTTTAGGGTCCCCTGAGTCCAAATAACCAAGTCCAAGTCTGTATGTGTGTGTGGTAACTCCCGGGCGGAAACGTTAAATCCTATGAAACTGAAATTTTATATTTATGACAAATATACAAAACCTTTTTCATCAAAATGAGCTTACCAGAAGAGCCACTTTATATCATGCAATTTGCACCTTTTTTCGATTTTCCCAAAAACAGTTCTGACGATTTTGATTAAACTCGCTGTATCGATGTAAAATTGAATAGGCTTAAACGCCATGTACGTTTATTCTAATTAAAATGGTCTGAGAAAGTTTAAATGCCGATATTTTCTTCCTCTTAAGTACCTTTAATTTTGTAGATTCTATAAAAATAACTATATTATCTTGTAACCATTGATAATTAACAGCTAAATATGCAAGTTGAGCGAATTTGATAAACAACTAAAGAAGAAAAATGAAAACATAATTTTTTAATGCAATTTTTTGAAATACATGTTGAGACGCTACCCATTGGCAGCACTCGAAATGTATTTTAAACTAGAAGGTCTCGAGGTCATCTTCTTTTCAGACGCTTCGGGGGACTTTCAGGAATGGAAGAGGATGACAGAATAGAAACTAGTGGATTAGAAAGGAAATGAAGTTTTTCATGGAATGATTGATTCCTGGTTCGCGCTAATTCAGAAACATATGGGACATAAAGGTCTTTATGGATGAGCTTATTCGTGACAAAGTAAGGAGCGTTAAGGATTTTGGATTGTAAGGATTGGTAAGAATACGGTGGTTTAGTAGAGCCCCATAGCTCTACTCCGTAAGTCCATATCGGTCTTATGATGGTCATATAAATAAGTCTTTTGTAATTCAAGTGGAAGGTTGGAACGTTTGTCCAGTAGTGTTGAAGTAGTCGAAAACGTCGGGCAGTTTCTTGTCGTTTCAGTCTTGTATGGGGATTCCAAGTTAGACGTTTGTCAAGGTGGAGTCCTAGGTATCAAATCTGTTCAACAGGGGCTAGTGGAGTGTCATTAAAGGATACTATAGCGCAGGAAGTCATTGGTTTACGCGAAGGGTAAATGTTATCTGGTGGGATTTGTAAGAATTAATTTTAATCCTCCAATTCAAGAATGAAACATAAATCAATATTGTATAGGTTTTATTTTGTGTAACTTTTTTTAATGTCTTTAACAAACTATTGTATTATTATTAGCTAGTTCAAACGATGATTAAAAACCTGTAATATTAATTTGATATTATTAAATTATTTGAATGTATAATCCTACATAATTGCTATTTATTTGCATAGCACTTTAAAAAAAAAAAAATGAAATCCAAGAGAAGCTCTAGAAATCTACCTAAAAAGGCTAAGAAGCTAAATTCAAAGTGGATCTCTTTTTTTTTTTTTTCTTAATCTTTCGCTAATACCGCTTCTTTTTAAGCCTTCTTAGTAACTTAAATTAACTATTCGGATTTTCCCCAATTAAAGAATTTCGATAAAAAGCCTGTTTGATTTTTTAATAACAATCCTTTTATTGGAGGTTTATCTTTTATTATTCTTTAATAATTTATGAATATCCTTTTTCTAAATAAGACTTTTTATCAGATTATTTTTATTTGAATCTTGATCACGTTTAGTTTCAAATCTCTTTTTATTTTAACAGTGTAATTAAATATCGAAAATATGCACATCCAGTCCTGATCTCTTACTTCCCTCTCCTGCCTTATGCTGATCTTCACCAACGGGAGGATTTGAAAATACAATTAGCACAGTCTATAAAATATTTTATGATGTGATCTTGACATTGAAAATATATGTTTTTCAAGAAAGCAGTAACATATCTACCTTCACAATTTGAGATCTTAGCCTTCATGGTAATTAGAATATAAACTAAGAATAAGAAAAAGTAAACATTAATCCGTTCACCGTTCATAGCACTCGATAGTGATACTCAAAACATCAGCCGTTTGGATTTAAAATGGTGACCAATTAAGTTTGTTATGTTTAAAAGAGATTTCTATTCTATATTTTAGAAAAATATTTTTATTTCAAGTTCATTGATTAATTTAAGAAATATGTAATAAACTCAAGTTAGACCGATTTAGATAGTTAGAGGAAAAATTCAACTAGAAAAAAAATGTAGGAATTAAGTATCACACAGAAAATTTAAACAGGAAAAACCTGTATAAATGCTCTATTTATGTTTTTAGTACTGAACCTTTCTAATGCAGCAATAAAAAAAAAAATTTCGATCTCTCCTCTCAAAATGCAAGGGGTTCTGAATTAAGACTCCTTACAAGTAAATAAAACTCACAAAATTTTGACCAAAAGTTTATTCAATATTTAATTTACTATTTACTACAGAAACGGGAGCCCGTGGCTGAGTGGCTAGCGCGCTAGTTCCCCAAACCAAAGGTTGTGAGTTCGAATCCAAGCATCGGAAGGACTTTTTCAAGCATTTAAGTAAATGAGGATTCCCTCACAGCCTCTCCTCTGGTGGGTATGTGAGACCCGTCAGCCAACTGGTGGCCATTCACAAAAATAGGGATAGGGAGTGATTGCTCTACCCTATAAAATTTCATCGAGAAACGCGAGTGTATTCGAGTCTATTAAAAGACTACAAGAGGACCTAAATCGAATAAGTCACTGGGCTGTAGTCAATAAGTTAAAACTAAATGCTGAAAAAACAAAAGCAATTGTAATAGGATCCCATTACCTCCTGAAAACAGTTCCACATATCCCAACCCTATTCCTAAATAGTAATCCTATAAAGTTCCACCCATCTGTTAGAAACCTGGGAGTAACCTTCGACCAAACTCTATCCTTCAAAAATCATATTTCCGAAATCTCCCGTCGAACCTTTTCAACCATAAAGCGACTATATTCCCTCCGTCACCTATTTCCGTATGAAACCCGAAAACTCTCGTTACCTCTCTAATATTTCCCCACTTCGACTATTGCTGTACGGTATACGATGGTGTTTCTGGGGATCTCGAAGTAAAAATAAAACGCTTATTTAATTGCTTTGTCCGATTCATCTTCGGGGTCTCCAGGTACGACTCCGTGTCTCAATTTTATGGCGAGTTGAAGTGGCTTTACCCTTCCAATCGTCGCAAGTATTTCCTTGCGACATTCCTTTACCAAGCTATCCAATCCCGCCGTCCATCATACATTTTTGACCTCCTTCAATTCAAATCCTCTGTTCATCCTCGTTGTACACGCTCCAGGCCTTCGGATTTATACAGTACGGCCCACCGAACTGCACATTTCGACAGATCCTTTCTCATTCGATCCTCAATCCTATGGAATTCTATCCCTCCTTCCATCCGTCACTCCAACTCTCTTTCAACCTTTAAATCCCGCATATTTAATCATTTAATGAATACCCAGGCTCAATAAAATTGTAAATAATTTATTATTATCATTATTTATTTTTTGTCACTGTTTTTGTTTTTTTCTTATTTGAATATGTCTAATTTTATGTAAGTCATTATTAACTTGTTAATATGTATTTAACTTACTCTAAGACTGCAAAGCACATTTTGTAAATTCTGTATTTTTTTATTCTAAAGGGACTTGTCCCAGGATAATAAAAAAAATTATTTATTTATTATTATTATTATTTATTATTCTCCCAACAGATCACACCGCGCGGCCAAGGGCTTACATGACCAGTCGCACCACAGAAAAAAAATGAATACAGCGTACAAAAACAAATCCTTGAAATTAGATGAGTATTAGACGAGACTTGCATTTTTGACCTCAGTTGGATATTTATAAATCCTCAGGTTAACATTTTAATTAGTTAGGTCTCTTAGTTTTTTTTATAATTATTTATATATATTTCTTCTAGGAAATAACTGATTTTTATTTAAGTAGTGATTAAGTGTCGAGTTAGCTAAGTGTAACAAAATAAATTAGTCCTAAACACAATAAAGAAGGTGTAAATTTATTTAGTTTAAAAAAAAAATATATCATGTTTGCTGTAGTCATAAAAAGAGCATTTA
This sequence comes from Piezodorus guildinii, assembly GCA_023052935.1. NCBI lineage: Eukaryota > Metazoa > Arthropoda > Insecta > Hemiptera > Pentatomidae > Piezodorus > Piezodorus guildinii. Next base: position 160,572,636 of record CM041293.1, on the reverse strand, counting down.
CATGCTTTACAAATTTGAAACTTGGTCGAATAGTAAACCAATAACGAAAGGGGAATTTCACAAAAGGATGGTAGAGGAAAATGTGGAAAACTCCGTAAAACATATAAATCTCTTCCCGACAAACAAGAAGGAATTAAGTTCCGCTGACAAGAACTTAAAGAACAATCTCAAAGTCTCGTTGCCGGGGCCAATGTTGAATGGACAAATCCCCAGTTGCTAATGACGTATGGTCTCCATGTCTTTCGACACATGTGTTGCCTACACAAACATGTGACGCCATATCCTCGCCCAGTCTCTCTGCATGTTTGTTTACATAGTAGTACATTATCAACTTACATCTGGCAATTAGTAATATGCTTGTATCACTGTAATACATTTGTTTTTCTAGTATCATTCAATGTGTTTATAGAACAGGTTTGATGAGTAAATTACACCTCTCCGAAAGACTGCACAACCAAGGATTTTTTAATCCGGTTGAAAAACCTTAGTAAATCTACGGGAGATGGAAGCTAACTAATTATGGTCATCCATATATTACTCTAATTTTACTAAACTGTCTATAAAAATAATTGATATCATTGGGAAGGAGCTACCTAAGAAATCGACAATTCTAAAAAATAAATTAATCCATCAAACCATAATTTGGGCGTTATAAATAATTATTTTTCATACTGAAAGTCCGATTATTGAATTGAAATTTTACATTTGGCGTACGTCTGCTTGGACGATGAATGAAAATGGTAGGAATGGAATGAGGAAAGAGAGAAAGCAACTAGGAGCAGGCAAGAAAAGAATGATGAAATCTAGATTTTTTTTTTTTTTTTTTTTTTTATTTCTTTATTGAGATATATTACAATTTGTTACAAAATGAACAATAATAATATTGATAAGAGACCACATTCATACTATATATACAGAAAATAATAATAATGGCAAAGAAGCCAAAGCGGAACTTCCCGATGACTAGGCTCTCGGTCGAGACCCGCTTCTGGGCTCCTCGAATCACCGCGGCTGTTTCAAAATTGGAGTACTCTCCTCTGAAATCTAGATAAAGGTCAGAAAAGCGTGTTCTATTTTCAAGTTAGAGGACTGAGGACTTAAATTGAAGTATTTTTGACGTATGGAGAGTGCTGGCAGAGTTAGTGTTTTGGTGAGGTTATGATTCGAGGAAATATTGTCTGCGTGTGGAGGTTACGAGCCACTTCAACTCGCAGTATAAGTGGGTCACTGGAGGTACCAAAGAGGAATCTTACCAAAATCTTTATAATTTGTTTCAGGCTGTCAAGTACAGCCACCATATACAAAGGTAGATAGAGAGAAGTAGCAGTTTTAGCTACTGTGTACCATAAGGAATAGAAATAATATTAGTTGTATCAGAGAGAAAAGAAGTAGTGCTGCAGGAAAATCATAGAGATTTTGTTTAGTACAAACAAATAAAGTGGTTCATGGACACCAAAGTTTTAGAAAAGTCCAAAAATATTAGTAGTGTGAGTTTATCTGAGTTCATAATGGTATGTACGTTGCGATTTTGTGAGTGTGGGTTGTATGAAGTGCTTGGGTGGAAACCGGATTGGGTAGGATTAAGTGGTTAGATACCAGGTAGTCATTACATCTTTAGAGAATATGAGAATATAGAAAAATCGTCAATTTTTTTATCAGGGAACGGCCTTAGAAACTACGCGAATATCACTGCTCATACTTACCTATATACCTCACCCCTTCTTTTTTTCTTTTCTTCCATCTTTTCCTCATTCTATCTGATTGCTCCTTTATTTTTTCCTCAGTCCACGCCACTCTTTTTCAGCATCTCTCTTTCCAACAAGGACGCCTATTTCTTTTAGTGTTTTCCTGTAATCAATTCTATCTAAACAGTCTTGGTCTGTTATTTTCAATCCCTTAGTTCCATCTGTTCAATGTACTCTTTAGTACTTTTCTATTCTATTATTATAAGAAGATTTCTCTAATTTAATATCATTGGGAGCATCCTCACCTTATGTAATAGAATCATAATCTTCTTATTCTTATTAGAATATTATTTTATATGAACTAAAAAAAAAGACTGAAGAGTAATTTATAAAATTATTTTGATATCCATCTTCTAATTTACCGTAATCGTTATATTTTTTCTACTAGCAAGTGCTTACATTGCTTCGCGCGGAATATAATTGTGGTGTCATTTATGCTTTAAAAAGTTCAGTTTGCCTAATTAAGAATTTTGCATTTTGGAATTTGATGAGTTCTTCGGAACGAAAAGTTCATATAGCTATAAAATATTACTTTTATTGTATAGCATCTATTCATTATTACAAGTTATCATCAACAGAAATTAGAAAAAAAATTGGTCAAAAAATCAAAATTGGTTCAGTTTGTTTGTGAAACGGTTTTTTTTATTAATTTATATGTTTTGTGGAATGCACTTATTAAATGTTATCTAATTGACGCACCAACCATTTCTATTAATTTCTCAATGTCAACATATCTATTTACTGTTTTAAATTTTTATTTTTCAAAGCCGAATAAGATATGTACTATAAAAATATGTACGATTGTTCTTGGGTGTTTCCTTCTACTGAAGCATCGCTTCATTTTAAGAGTTGGTCATTACAAAGATTTGCGTTTCTTTTTATTGGTAACGTACTCGATGTGCTAAGGTCCTTTTTGGCAGCGGTTTTTTGGTAATCGGTAGATGAAAACTAAAACTAACTACCTTAATTCTAAAAATTTATCTCCGTATCAGTTGTGAGCTATTAGTCGTTGGTTGTTTCAAACTGCTATATACGTGGTGGCTCACGGTTGAAAATATGACCGATTAAGTGGACAAAAATCTAAAACTTGTCCATATTTAACCTTTGGGGTCCCAGATTAAGAGGAAAAAAAAAAAAAATTAATAAAAACTAATTTTTTTTTGTTGACAAGATTGGCGAGCGCACAATGGTCAAACATCAAATTTATCAGCTAAAATTAAAACCTCTCTACATTTTACGTTTGAAGTCCCATAATACGGAGAAAAATAATACATACATCTGATTACGGCTCGGAGTTGCTGAAACCTGTTAATATATGTATTTTATATCATTTGGGAAACTCTTTAAATTATAGATAGTAAAACTTTTGATTCGGAGTGTTGTGTCTGAAAAAAATTATGTATCTCCCAATACGCAAAAAATCACAAAAATTCTTTGTAATATTTAAAGACTAGAAGGATTAATGAAACAAATCCTTGGGGTAACTTAGGGATTTATATTTTTTTTTTTTTTATAATAGGGGCATACATTTACAAATCGCTAAATTTACTCTACAGGTAGACTGTAATGTATATTCAATAACGAGTTTGGAAATATGATGTATTACCTGTCTCAGCAATGTCAAATTGTTAAATAAAAGCCAAGATTTTGAGCTAAACACACCTGGAACCCAATAAATGACCATGAAATAAAGATAATCCCACTTCGGTTATTAGGCACTTGTGCGAAACGGAATGATTCACTCATTTACTATTTGTTTGTAAACACGGTATGGCGTGAAATATTAGTATTGAGGGTCTTGCCAACTTATAATAAAAAGTATGAAGCACTAGAAAATTCCAAACATTTGACTTTTGTCCACCTAAATTGGTGAGTTTGCCCAATGTGTGGCGGTGCTGACGTCAGGTTTTGGAATAGGGGATCAGTTTAAGTGTTTTAGAGCGTTGAAAATTTGATTGAATATGTCTTGTTCGAATGAAAACTGTAATTGCTATCTAATAGTTTGTGTGAGTCCGGTGGCTTCTTTTTAATCCATGCTGTGGTCCTCACCATTTTCGTTAGTATAGTATCTTCGAAACGTTGCTGGTGTAATACTTATTTATACCTACGATAATTTCAACAGTCGACTTTGCATTATCAATATAGAAACTAAAAATCATTATTATACACATAATTTCAACGAGGTACGATTTTAACACCCCTCCGTCGAAAGCTATAGAACGCTCCAGTAGAGTACCAGCAACAACAAGCAGTTAACAAAAACGTGGGTACTGCCCAGGGGCTCGTCCAGCCGGCCATTGAGAAGCCAGACCTTCAGGGACCTAGGAGTACTGCAGGAGACCTCTGGCCTTCACTAGCTGTCAACCATCTGGGGGGAAATCCCAAACAATGCAAACCTCTCCAACACACAGCGACATCAGGGTAGCAGCCGGAAGTAGAACTTTGCCAATCTAGTTGCTAAACTAGAACACCAAATTAATCGGAAGAGAATGTTATCATTACACACTCATTCACTAAATAAGGTCATGTAGGGTAAACCGGACAGTTATTGATACTCTTAAGACTACATTTTTGTGATAAAAAAAAAATCTGGTGGTAACACACGACTTTCACTTACTTTTGTTGTTAAAATCAATTTAAGAAATGTTTAAATACATGTAGAGATAAAAATTTAATTGTTAAAGAATTAATTAAATTGAATTTCAATAGAAACATGTGTTTTAATAAATAATCTATTATTAATTTCACTTACTATATATAGTAAGGGAAAGTATTGCGATCGTGAAAATTTTCGGATTCCAGTTTTCAACGGAAATACACATTTTAGGGTCCCCCGAGTCCAAATAACCAACTCCCGCAAAAAGGTCTGTGTGTGTATGGTAACTCCCGGGCGGAAACAGTAAGTCCTATGAAACTGAAATTTCATATTTAAGACAAATATACGCCCGAGACGTTACAAAACCTTTATCATCAAAATGAGCTTAAACAGAAGAGCCACTTTATACCATTCATTTTGCACCTTTTTACGATTTTCTCAAAACCGGTTCCGACGATTTTGGTTAAAGTCGCTATATCGATGTAAAATATAATAGGCTTTAATATTATATAGGTTTCATTCGAATTAAAATTGTCTGACAGGGCTTAAATGCCGATATTTTCATTCTCTAAAGTATCTTTAATTTTATTGATTCTATAAAAATAACTATCATGTAGGTTTTATTCTGATTAAAATGGTCTGGAAGAGCTTAAATGCCGATATTTTAAAATTTCTTCCCCTAAATTACCTTTAATTTTGTAGATTAAATAAAAATAACTATATTATCTTGTTAACGCTGGTGAAAAACAGGTAAATATATAAATTGAATAAATTCGATACCCAACTAAAGGAGAAAACAGAAAAAAATATTTTTTTAATGCAATTTTTCGTTTTCGAACATAAGAACTATAATATACATGTATGATATACCGTTGGAAAGCTAAAGATTTTAGAAAAAATATTATCTCATACACAAGCTTTTAAAAGTTAATAGAAAGTGATGAAATGAACATAAGACTAACTGATTATTTTAGATAATAATATAGTTGTTTTTTTTTTAATAAAACACATGTTTCTATATAAATTCAATTTAATTAATTGTCTAAGATTTTAAGGGACAGGTGATCTGGAAGTGAAAATTGAATTTAAAAAGGAAAATTTTGATTTTTTGCTTTTTGCGGATTTAACTCAAAGCAACTTCTTGAGATTGGAGGAAGAATCTGGAAGTGAGTGATTTGCTTCTTTCTTTCAATTTTTTTAAAGAATATTTTTGTTCTTAGAACCCTCTGGGTCTCTGTTTGAAGTAACCTAACTTTAAACAGTGACACCAGCTTATTGAAAATGTCTCTTTCTGAAACTAAAACCTTTTCATATCCTACCACAATGAAAACATTTGCAAGTACAGTTAAGAACCAAACTCAACCATTTAATCTCATTACGCCTAAAAAAGAACAAGGCATTTTGCTCCCAGCCATAAATGGAATCCCAATAATTAAATGTTTAGTAGCAATGGGAGAAATAGTTGGCCCTAAGAACATAAATTTTGCTAATAGAATATCAAATAACCGTATAGCGGTTTTCTTGAATTCAAAAGAATGTGTTGAGACCTTCACACGGAATCATAAAGACATAAGAATAGACGGGAATGTTCTCCCTGTCAGAAAGTTAATAGTACCTTCTAAAAGAATTATTATCAGCAATGCACCACCCTACTTGCCTAATTACTTAATAGAAGATAAGTTAAAAGAAAGCAATGTTAAACTCTTATCAAGTGTGAATTACCTTAGAGCAGGGATAAAACTTCCAGGGTATGAACATATCCATACATTTCGACGACATGTATTCGTACAACCCGAAGAGTCTGCTACGAAACCTCAGAGTATTATGGTCGACTTCGAGGGGGACACCTTCAGGCTATACCTGGGAGAGGATGAAATAAGATGTTTTATCTGCTCTGAAGTTGGCCACATTAGCACTAAATGCACACATAATCCAGATCTACAAGAGAAAACTTTAGAATTGGAATCGACTAAACAACAATTAGATAAAAGTTCTACACATTCGAGTAGACAAATTTTAGAAAAAAATTATGTAAATAATTATACAGCAAAAGAAACAACAAACAGTAACTCTCACTTGTATTTAGATGATAATAATGTGACTAAAGAACATGATAACTTTAATCAAGAAGTAGGTGACATAGAGAATACAGATTTATTGTTATCACAGTTATCTGAAACATGTGATAACCTTCCAGACACAAGCAACATAGCCTGTATCGATTCGGAAACCGATACGAAAATAAAGAAAACTGATATGAAATCCACTCAAGAACAATTCCTCGCTGCTAAAGATGTGATAAACAAAAACTCTTCGAAATATCCGCTGAATTTTGAAAGTTTCTGCTTATTATTAGATATGGTCAAAGCTGAAAAAAACCCTATTAATATAACGAAACAATTCACTCAAAATACACAAGACCTTTTAGACATGATAACTGACATACGTAAAGTATTTACTGAGCGTTCGACAAAAATTAGGTGTACTATACTACTAAAAAAGTTAAAACCACTAGTAGAAGACAAAACCTGCCCTTAAATTTTCTAAACATCTAATTATACAACATGACATTGACTAAGATATTACAAGGGAACTGTAACGGGTTATGTTCTCATTTAGACCTTTTTAAAGTATTACTTTTCAGATACGACCCTATATGCTCATGTATCCAAGAGACACATTTATTAAAACACCATTCTTTCTCATTAAGCCAATACCAAGTGATCAGAAAGGACAGAGACTCGTACAAAGCTTGGGGAGGTGTGTGCATTAATTATTATTAAGAACGGAATTTACTTTGAACAGCTTAACTTGGACACTGACCTGGAAGCCATTGCGATAACTATCTACCTACCAAATCCTATAACACTATGTAGCCTGTATATTCCACAAAGAAAACAATTTACTTCCGAAGAACTTTGTGATCTCACTAGGCAGCTACCTAAACCATTCTATATTTTAGGTGATATAAATGGACATCATCCACTTTGGGGTTCAAATTTGACCGAAACAAGGGGTAACCTCTTAGTAAAGTACTTAGAAATGCAAAACAACGTTTCTTTGCTAAATGATGGAACCAAAACCCATATAAACTCAAGCAATAATACATTATCAGCCCCAGACCTCAGTCTTTGTGAACAAAGTCTTCTACCCAAAACAAATTGGATGGTATTAGAGGAACTGTTTGGAAGCGACCACTTCCCGATAATTCTTGAAATTCTTGTCAATAGACCTTTTGTACAATACCGTAGCCGATGGAAATACTCTCTCGCCGAATGGGAAGTTTATCAGGAAAGAATTAAAGAAACGCTTAATGAAATTGAAATCAATGAATCCTTAGATACAAATGTAAAGCTAGACTTTATAAACAAATCCATTATTGAAGCAGCAAGGGTTAGTATACCTCGACAAAACAGGGAGCACAGTAAAGTTAGAGTTCCATGGTGGAATTCCGATTGTAACAGCGCAATCAAAGCAAAAAAGAAAGCTTTGAACAAATATAAAAAGACGAAACAGATGAAAGACTTAATAGAATTCAAAAAGTTACGGCCCATGCAAAAAAAATAATTAAAAACTGTAAAAAGGAGTGCTGGAAGGAGTTCGTAGGATCTTTAAACACTTCTACCACTTCCCGAGAAATATGGTCCAAAATAAGACTGATTAAGGGACATAGAATTGACAATACAATACCTGGACTGAAGACCGAAAAAGGAGTCAAAACAGAGGCAATAGATATAGCTAATGAATTAGGCACATTTTTCCAGAAAGTGTCTGCAACCGAAAACTATGAAGACCAGTTTATAAGGCATAAGACATTTATTGAATCTCACATTGTAAATATAACATGTGATGACTCTGAAAAATATAATGATAAGTTTACAATGGCCGAATTTAATCGCGCACTACAAAACTGCAAAATTAAATCAAGCCCAGGTCCCGATGAGATACCTTATGTTTTTCTCAAGAAACTTCCTATTGAGGGGAAGATATACTTATTAAACTTTTTTAATTATGTCTGGACGCAAGGAGCTCTACCTGATTTGTGGCGTAACTCAATAATTATTCCCATTCCTAAAACCAAAGATGCCGTAACACCTGATAAATTTCGACCCATCTCGCTGACCTGTTGTACCTCCAAATTAATGAAAAAATGGTCAATGAAAGACTGGTAAATGTTTTGACAAAAAAACAAATCATTGCTAAAGAGCAATGTGGTTTTGTTAAATACCGTTCGGCGATTGATCATTTGATTAAAGTCGAAACTCTTATCCAAGAAGCATTTTTGGCTAAGGAGCACTTAGTTGCGGTATTCTTTGACCTGGAGAAAGCGTACGATAGGGTATGGAGAAGGTACGTAATAGACAAGCTAATAGAGTGGGGAATGAGGGGACGATTAGTCAGGTACATCAGTAATTTCTTAGATAGAAGAACTTTTAGGGTCAAAATTTGTGAAAAGCTTTCAAGCACATACTTACAGAAAAATGGGATTCCCCAGGGATCTGTATTGAGTGTAACATTATTTTTGATAGCAATCAATGATATAGTCAGACATGTAGAAGGACCAGCAACATGTACTCTATTTGCCGATGATTTTACTATACTTATTAAAAGTAAATCGATCGAATTCATAGAATGGAAGTTGCAACCAATCTTGGCTGATTTAGAAATTTGGTCTGCTCAAACAGGTTTCAGCTTTTCAAGTTCTAAAACAAAATGTCTCCACTTTTGTAAAAAACGGAGGTGCAATAACCCAACACTTGTTTTAAAAGAAAATGTTTTGCCCTTTGTAGAGAATATTAAGTTTCTAGGACTATGGATGGATAGAAAATTGAAGTGGACCAAGCACTTACAAATATTGAGAACAGAATGTTTAAAACTGATGAACATCTTAAAAGTCATATCTGGCTTAAATTGGGGAGCTGATAGAAAAACTCTGTTCTTCATTTATAAAACGATAATCAGGAACAAAATTGATTTCGGGAGCGCAGTTTACAGTTCTGCTTCGGAATCAACACTTAAACTGCTGGACACCGTTCATAATACTGCGATAAGGCTCTGTACAGGTGCATTCAGATCTTCGCCGGTTGATAGCTTATATGCAGAAAGTGGAGAACCGAGTCTTGCCTTAAGAAGAGCTTACCTAACTCTTTCTTACGCAGCATCCATTTTGTCTAAAAAGTACCATCCCAACTACGAACTTGTCGCATCCGATATAAATGAAAATAATTATAAAATTGGCATCAAAGGAAGAATTAGTGATCTTTTGCTGGAATTAAACTTAAACGTAAATAATATTTTAAGTTTGAACGACTTTTTATTCGATCCATGGGATACGAATTTTATCCGAATTGACACAACCCTTACAAAAAGAGGGAATCTTTTGAAGATCGCGTCTTTATGAAAAGCTATTTTTTGGAATTTAAAGAGAAATATAATAATTTTTCTATAATTTATACCGATGCATCGAAAGTAAGTGATGAAGTTGGATGTGCTGTGGTAAGTGATACAATTAATCTCAGGTTCATATTACCCGGAATGAACAGCATATTTACTGGAGAACTATTTGCAATATATAAAGCCTTGGAGCTAGTCAAGACAATGAATGACAACTACTTGCTCATAGTGACGGACTCATTAAGTTCACTTAAAGCAATCGCTGATACAAAATCAAACAATTCCCTAGTAAGGGAAATAACTAATTGTATTTGGCTATTGCAAGAAAATTTCAACAAAAAAGTTGTACTTGCATGGGTCCCGTCGCATTGCGGTATTGTGGGAAATGATGTAGCCGACAGAGAAGCAAACAGGGCAAGGCTGAATGAACCTGCGACTGAAAATGTAAACATAACCACAGCAGAAGAGTGGAAGAGGCATTGCAGGAAGACCATTATTAACAAGTGGAAAACTGAATGGGCCACTTCCAGTACTAAACTGACAGAGATAAAGCAAGATGTATCTCCTTGGACCACATCATGCAGAAAAAGTAGGAAGGAAGAGGTAGTGCTAGCAAGGCTGAGGATAGGCCATACAGCCTTTACACACGGATATTTAATGAGAGGCCTGGATCCGCCATTCTGTGATACATGTAACACAACACTGACCATAAAACACATTGTAACATCATGCACACTGTACACTGACACCAGAACAAGACATAACATACCTTCAAGCTTAAAAGAACATTAGGAAATGATGAAGACACAATTCTAAGAATTTTTGAGTTTCTTAGAGACATTGGTCTGTTAAACTCAATATAAACGTAGAATCAAGACCCGCTAATGACCCGAAAGGGTAGATGCGGAATAGCAAATAAATAAATAATTTAATTAATTCCTTAATAGTTTCACGTATTTTTATCCCTAACTGTTTTTGAAAATTCTTTTATTGATTTTAAAAATGGAGGTAAGTGATAGTCGTGTGTTGCCGCACCAGATTTTTTTTATCTCTAACTGTATTTGATAATTCTTTCATTGATTTTAAAAATGGAGGTAAGTGAAAGTCGTGTGTGGCCCGCGCCAGATTTTTTTTTCTCTAGCTACAACCTTATTTCTTATATATTGAGTTCCATTATTAGTTTCCATCGTTTACTTGTGACGAAAATGGAAGCCTTTGAATGCTTTTTTAATTTATTTTTTTTTTTATTTTGCGGTTCTTAGTTTATTCCCGTGCGGTACGATGAAAAACAAATATTTTCTTTTATGGTCGGCGTAGGCGTAGACAAAAATAATCATCACCCCCAAGCAAGAAGTGCAATATGTCAACATTTTCATTAATTGGTATACCTGATAGATCTCACGATACCATTACGAAAGGATGCCTCAAACTAATGTTTGTAAATTATTTTGAATAAACATTGTGTGATACGTTAGAAAACTTTAATTATGGAACTTTGCTTTCTAATAAATTTTCTTAGGTTGCCTCTAAAGTGATCTATAGAGAACAGAACACTTTAAAATTCGATTTGTGCATAAGTCTTATTGTTAAGTAAATGATCTTATAGTTTAACAAAGGCAATAGCCATATCTTTATTGGAAATTAGCAAACTATAGAGTCTGTGTAAATGGAATTGAGAACATGAGGCGTAATTTTTTAGGCACACCAGTGCGAAAACAGATCAAGAAATAAAGAATAGTATATTCATAAATTAATATAAATGTTCTGAGAAAAGGTTATTGTACCATCAGTAGCTCGTATTGCGTAATAAGATGTAGAAGGATTCTTAAGGTTTACAAACCATTGCCTTCCTTTAATAAATTTGTATGAAGGTATCTAATATTTATTAGTATTGAGTGTTCTACATAATTAATACTATCTTTAAGAAGAGCTTTACTTGAAATTTATATTCTTTACACTAGCACTGACAGGGAAGCTTGGAATAGTAATGCCGAGATGGATTTGATCTCACTGTTAGCTCGGGTGTTGATAAATGCCTGAGACCAATCATCGTGGCTTTGGTTGCCCTAGTTCTGTAATCCCTTGGAGATACTCTAGCGCCCTTGGAGGGCCAATTCCGCCCGCTGGCTGGCGAATGCATTAATTTTAAAAGCAAGGAATCATTAAGTGTATTTTAAGATTATGCCCTTCATATGAATTATTATACTGAAAATTCGACGGTTTCTATTCAATACTTGGTAAAATTATTTTTTTTATATTTACATTTTAACATCACGATTTCCTTATTCGAATTCCAAATCCTTATCGTGACTGGTGGACTTAAATTTTAGGAATATAATAAAAAAATTAAAATAATTTTTATTGTTTAATATTTTGTTCCCTAAGACTGAAGCAAAATTTAAAGAAAAAGGCCAACTTACAGTTTGTCCATCTTCTTTTTTAATACATTACTTAGCCTCATACAAGACTGAAACGACAAGAAACTGCTCGACGTTTTTGGCTACTCCAGCACTTACTAGACAAACGTTCTAATCTTCCACCTAACTACAAAAGGCATACCCACGTGACTATCATAAAGCCTATATGGACCTACGTAGTAGAGCTTTGGGGCTCTACAAAACCATCAAATTATTCTATTATCCAATCCCTACAATCCAAAATCCTTTGTAAAATTCTCAATGCTCCTTACTTAGTAACTAATAAGCTGACCCGTAAAGACTTTAATATTCCGTATGTTGCTGGTTTGGTCCGATCTCGATACCATTTCTTTCATGATTCAGAACTCCATTCCCACCCTAATTCTCTAGTTTCAACCCTTTCTTCCTCTTCATTTCCTGAAAATCCTCCGAAGTGTCTGAAAAGGAGATGGAGATGTGATTTTCTATTGGTATATGGAGGAAGAATTTTAGGTAATTTTCAGAAAAGCTTAATAATCAATACAGTTATTCAAGCCATGAAGCTTTTCCGGTGCTGAAATTTCTTCTTTGTTAGAATCAGTGTAATTTTTACTATAGAGTTACAGGTAGCAAATAGAGCGTCTTCCCAGAACTATGAATTATCTCATGGCTTCTCCTATTTAAACCTCAGCTCAGTTCAAGCTCACTCATTTAGTCATTGTTAGTCAGTAATTATGTTAGTTTAGATCCATAGTATTATTTTACTGTGTCTATGTTTGTCATTCATAATAAATCTTTTTAAAAAGTCTTGTGTGCGTTGAAGATCTTTAACTATATAACTGAGGTCCCATCGAGTGAGGTGAAATGTGTCTTCTGTTACCAAGTTGACTTTGAAGTTTAGTTAGAGAAGTTGAATCAAGCTCTTGCTCATTACTTTCTTGAAGAGTGGCTTCGATGCGGGTTCTTCACTCACTCCTATGATGAGCTACTGGCGTCTTATTCCAGTAAATAATTTTGTGTCTTTAAAATTAAAACATAATAAGCATCTAAAGATCACCAGGTAAAAAGTTATTAGATAAAAGTAGTGGTACTCATAATCTCGCCTTTATTTAATGTACTTACCATTAAGTATACTTCGCATGCAATATGATGTATTTGGTTTGTAAAATAAGTTGCGTTTTTCACTAGTGGTTTGAATAAAAACTTCAGATTCTTGTAAATATTTCAAATCAATTACATACGACGCATTTTTATCCTTTACATTTTGTCATCTTTCGGGTATTTTTTTAATTCCGTCCTCATCGATAGTAAAGCAATCCTAGAGAGGGCATAGCGCCTTCCAAGTTATAATTTCCTGGTTCTGAACCCAGCAAACATACTCACCGCAAATTTGCAATGAGTCTGTGCAGCGGATTTTCTTTTTCAGAAATAAAATATTTTCAATGACAAAAATGAATTGTTTATTACTTTCGCTTACTATACATAGTAAGGGAAAGTATTGTGATCGTAAAATTTTCGAATTCCAGTTTTCAACGGAAATACACATTTTCTGTGTGTGTGTGTGTGGTAACTCTCGGGCGGAAACGGTTAGTCCTATGAAACTTAAATTTCATATTTAAGACAAATATACGCCCGAGACATTACAAAACTGTTTTCATCAAAATGAGCTTACCAGAAGAGCCACTTTATACCATGCATATATAACCCCATTTTGCTCATTCTAGTACTCCATTATTTCATTCATGATATAATCCTATAATTAATACTAGGATAAATCTTGTTATTGTAAAAATTCATGTTGTAAAAATTCATAATCTTCGGATTCCAGTTTTCACCGGAAATACACGTTTTAGGGTCTCCTGAGTCTTAATGAGTCCCGCAATAAGGTCCGATAAATCCCGGACAAAAACGAAAAGTCCTATGAAACTGAAATTTTTTATTTAAGACAAATATATGCCCGAGATGTTACAGCAACTTTTTCATCAAAATCAGCTGACCTGAAAAGCCACTTTATACTATGCATTTTGCACCTATTTAAGATTTTCTCAAAAACGGCTCTAACGATTTTGATTAAACACACTACATCGATGTAAAATTGGACGGGCTTTTATACCACATAGTTTTGATTTTGATTGAAATAAACTTAAGGGGGCTTAAATGCCGATATTTCTTCCTCTTAAGTACCTATAATTTTGGGGATCACTTGTAGCTGGGTGGCTCCCATAACAGCCTCCTATGCCAAAGGTCACGGGTTCAAACCCGTAGGTGATCCTAGGATTTTTTAATGGGAGTAAAAAATCCTTAGTTATGCCGTCCTTCGGAGGGGCCGTGAAAAGGTGGTCCCGAGCCTGTGCGATGTCAGGTACTCTTTAAAGATCCCTAATTAAACCTTGATATGAAGGAGATGACTGCAAACATATTTTAATGCATTTTTTTGTTTTTGTACAAATTCACACAAATGTATGCACAAACAGATTTTTGAAATCAATTTTTTGAACATAAGAACAGTAATATACTGTTGGAATGCCAAAGAGTTTAGAAAAAATATTAACTTATACATATTATTGTAAACATTAACGGAGGGTGATGAAAATCCGATAAAAAAACTGATTTTCGTAGCTAATAATATAATAGATTTTTTAATTAAACACCTGTTTCTATTAAAATCCAATGTAAATAATTCTTCAACATTTTTTTTTGTTTCTAAATTTGTGTAAAAATTCTTAAATTTATATAAATAACGGAGGTAAGTGTAAGTCGTGTGTTGCGCTCACCAGATTTTTTTATAATCTGTAAACATAATTGACCCATAGCCCAGTAAAATAAGGATATTTGTGGGAATTAATTCGGACAAATCTGGAAATCGTTTTAATACCTCTTAATGGTCCTAAATAAAAGTAATCTGAGTTTGCACCATCACAGGTGGTGAGCTTAACGTTTTGGAGCCGAAAAACCTCGAATTTAATTCTGTAGGTACCTATTAAACATACACATAATATGGTGCAAAAACATATTTCTGTTTACCCAACCTACAATTTATCCTTTTTTTAACTATGTTGTGCGTATTATAAAGAATTTATTTAATCAAAATAAAAACTATTTGAGATTATGTTGATTGAAACGTATCAAAAAAGTACGTTCAGGGCTAACTTGAATATTAAATTGAACTCTTAGACTTGCTATTAAAAGTGGTATAACTAGCCGAATAGAGACAAGATGCCATTTGACTAGGCATGATATGGTTTATGTAGCAAATATGTTTATTCCCAGTAAAACTACGGAAGCAGTCACTGCAGAATGTTTTAAATCAGCCGTATCAAGCAAATATTTCTCACGTCTTTGGACGCGTATAGTGGGAAATCCATAAAAAAATATTTATTTTTTTAAAGTTCGTACCTACCGAATGTGAAATTTAAAGAAGCTTTTAGACTTTAAATTTGATACTCCACAACTTTCTGACTTATGACTTTTTTAGATTTGGATAGTAGTTTCCAAGCTGCACTTGTCTCTTAGTGACCAAATTTGGTTTTTCAGCCAAAATGGAAAAATTTGCCTATTTCTGACGAACGATTGCGGCAATATTACTAAACCAAATTCAATAACTAAGTTATCTTTTAGAAAGAAAATTTTACGTTCTTTCATTTAAAAAAAAAATAGATTTTCTTTAGGAAGCACCGTTTACGAGTTATAGGGGAAAAACTGAAAAAAGTGCGAAAAATTCGAGGTTTTTCGGCTCCAAAGCGTTAAGCTCATGACCTGTGATGGTGCAACTCAGATTACATTTATTTAGGACCATTAAGAGGTATTAAAACGATTTCCAGCTTTGTCCGAATTAATTCCCACAAACCTTGATATTTAGCCTAATTTTACTGGGCTACCAGTAAACATGATTATATAATTACAGAAAGGGTTAAAATGAAATATTGAAAAACGTTACGAACTTATTGCTCAACCCAATAGTACATTCCCAATTAAATTTTTTTTGAAACAGTTAATCATTGATTAGATGTAATTAGTTCATAATTTCTTTGACCGAGTTTGGCACCCAGGGCTGCTCTACAAACTTCGCCAATTCCTCTCTCCTACATACTTCTTATAAATCCGATCCTACCTCACTGATAGACCCTTTAAAGTTTATGACTTACCTTTCCTACTCATCCATATTTCCTCAGTCCGCTGGTGTACCTCAGGGTAGTATTCTGGGCCCAATCCTTTATACCATATATACAGCTGATATTCCAATCCATCCTGGTACTGTCCTCACAACCTACGCAGATGACACTTGTGTGTTATCCGTAAATAATGACCCATCTGTTGCTTCCAAAACCCTTCAGTCTCACATTTTTTCCATTGAAGAATGGTGTCAAAAGTGGAGAATTAAAATCAACCCTACTAAATCCCATCAAATTACCTTCACCCTTCGTCGAAAACCTTTGTCCGCCTGTCCCACTATTTCCTTTAACAATATTCCACTCACCTTAGTTGGACAGATCCGGTACCTAGGACTCCATCAAGACAAACGTCTTACTTGGAATCCTCACACTAGACTGAAACGACAAGAAACAGCTCGTAGATACCGCTTACTACAACACTTACTGGACAAACGATCAAAACTTTCCACATACTACAAAAGATTAATTTATATAACCATCATTACTATTTGGACATATGGGATTGAGTTATGGGGATACACCAAACCATCCAATTCTTCCCGCATTCAATCCTTGCAATCCAAAATCCTCCGAAAGATCCTAAACGTCCCTTAGATTGTCACCAATAAAATAATCCATAAAGACCTAAATATCCCATTAGTCACAGATCTAGCCCGAACTAGATATTCCTCCTTTTATTCCAAATTACCCGTCCACTCCAACCCACTCGTCCGCAAACTCTCATCTCCTATTCCTGATCATCTTCCTTGGCGGCTGAAAAGACGATGGCCTCGAGACCTACTTAGCTGAATAAACTTTAAAGTGCTACCACTGGGTAGTTTCTTCATCACGCCCACTTGATCTATTAGCACATTTACTTATTGTATTTTATTGTAATACAGTTGTAAATTTCTTTTAAATAAAAAAAAAAAAAAAAAAAAAAATCATAATTTATACTATTCTTAATCTTATTTTAGTTGGAACAATAATAAACAAAAATTAGGATTGGAATAAACAATAAAAAAAGGGGCTTCACTTTACTTAATCCGTCCCTGAACACAGTTATAAATGTAACTTTTATAACAATAGAAAAACCAGGTTCTGAAAAGCATTGTAAAAGCTGTTTGTACGAGTAGTGTAAAGATTAAATTTAAATTTGCGCTTCAGTTACTTTGAATAAATAATATTTTCTAACGAGCCGTTCATTTTTACTGCATTTCAAGGAAACGGTTGAATACGAAACCTCTGACCATTGAGATCCTTCGGAGAACGGAAGGTCAGTCTGTTATTCCGATACTTAACAATACTCGTTGAATATATTGCAATTTAATGTAAACCCGCTGACTACTCAAAAGTTTTTATAAATTCGCTCAATCAGAGAAAAGAAAAGTTCGACTATTATTCGTTTTAGTTATTAATTAAAATAAAATATTATATATATATATATATATATATATATATATATATATATATATATATAATATTTTATTTCTTTACTGTTTTACTATTCATGGTAAATTACTATTATATTGAAGTTAATTGAAGAACGAACGTAGTTACCGCTATCGGTGGTTAAGTTATTTCAATTTAAAATAAACCTCTCCTAGTTTATTGAGCAGAATTTACTATCTAAACGTATTTGTCTATTCTTGTTGAAATTTTTGCCAAGTAGTTCACAAGTGCCATATTTGATGTATTTTCGATTTGTAGTTACTCTCTTTCTGATTCTCCCTGCTTTATAAACCACAAATTGTTCTGGTTATTTGGCATGTAGAAGTCGTGATGGCCGTGCAGGTTTGAAGGATGATTGCCGGCGTAGTTTTGATTTTGTTATCATCTTGCTGCCTCATAAATAAAGTTGGTTGGTTGGTTTTTAAAATTTTAATGGCACAAAACATCGCGGTCATCAGTGCCAGATATATTCGTTTTATAGAATATTAAGTTAAGATGAATAGTATAAGTTAAAATATGAAAAGAGATATTCATTAAAAGATATTATAATATATGTATAATTCTACTTGAGATAAATGAATGATAGATAATATTCAAGAGTAAAGAATAAATAAATAAATAAATAAAAAAATAAATAATAATAAATAAAGATAAAAAACAAGTAGATAAAATAGAAAATAATAACAATAAATAAGTAATAGTAAACATTAATATTTAATTGAAAAATAAAGTAATAAATATAATAATTAGAAAAATAATTACAAAAATAAGTAAAATAAAATATAATAGAAAAAAAAAAAATATATATATATATATATATATTATATATATATATATATATATATATATTTAAAAATAATTTAAGTCCAAAGAAAACAAGAGTAGTTCAAATAAGCTTGTAAAAATCCATTTGAGAGAGGAGACACATTAATTCATCAATCCTTTTTTCATTGTTTCCTAAAGCATCTGCGACGTTGCTTGGTATTCTATTTTTGTTCAGCTGCCTGATGTAGAAGGAACATTCTTCAAAAATATGAGCTATGGTCAAGGTTTCCTTACAATGCTTGCATCTTGGGGGCAATTCTTTTGATATTATGTGCCCATGCGTTAGCCGTGTGTGTCCCATTCTCAGGCGGGCCAGGACCACCTCTTCTCTACGGTCGGTGCGACTTGAGGTTTTCCAAGGTTTTACCTCTTTCTTAATCGCTTTGAGCTTACTTGGATAGCTGTTGTTCCAAGTTTCATAAATAAAGTTAAAAGTTTTTTAGAAACTCGCATTTCAATAGAATAATGGTATTTGTTCCTCAAAATGGTTCGAATTAGCATCCCCTGACCTTCCGAAATATGAGACGAAAAAGTGATCGAACCTAGTAGTACTTTTTCTTGTTTTTGTTGAAAAATGTAAAATTAAAGCTTAGAAGTCATTTAATTATAATTAAATGACTTCTAAGCTTTAATTTTACTAATTATCTTAATTATTTTTAATAATCAATAAGATAAGATATGTATTTTATTGTCAATTAAAGTTACACATAAGTTACATACATAAGTTATCTATCAGTCTCTATGGTTGAATATTCTTTACACGTAGTTGATAATATACATACATTAGCTAAATTCACAGAAATAGTAAATAACATTTCAAAACAAACTTCATAATTACACACTTTCTTATTTTCTTTCTGAAGAATAAATAATCTAATGTAATTAACCAACAAGGAAAGATATTTCTCAGAGGGAGAATAAGGAAATTTACATAACTCAGTAATAAACATAATGGAAGGTTAGTTATCAGTAATGTTGTATGGGGAAGGTTATGGTGACCGTCACCAACTTATCCCGCGTTATTTTCTTCCTAAAATATAAATGTATTAGGAAAAATAAGTTTGTAAAAATTAACTACAGATTTAAAAAAAAAAATCAAGTGAATTGGTCCAGTAATGAATAAATGTCATATTTTTGCATTTCCTGTTAAAATTTCTGAAGTGGATATGGTACATTTTGGAATTCAACGTTACAATTTTGAACTAGCACTCCTATTCCTTGCTACTTTAATCCAGTTAGTTGTGCTACCCTGTGAACGATTTCATCTCTTCACCTCACCATGCATTCCAGACTAGCGTTCCGTTGACTCCTTTCCCGACATGGGTTTTGGGAAATAATTTTTAATTAATCTGACGTAAAATATTTGTGAAGCCTTAGCTTTTAATAAGAATTAGACATGATCTACGCAAAGAAATTCAACATTCTTAGTGATATTATTGCTAGTGGTCACTGATAAGTGATGACTACTAAACAGTCAAATTCTTAAAATTAGAGTTCTTCTAACATTTCGAAAACAATGAGTTTTAAATTTTAGTGATTCATTGATTCGTGTATTGAATAAACTCTTTATTTTCCTGATCCGTTACTTTATGGCTTACAGAGTTTCGATAGAAGTGGTATTTCACATGAACTATACGTAATACTGTGAAGCTCTAAAAATTTAAAGATATATCTGATATTAAGAATTTTTATTTTTAGACTTTGGAGTGTCCTTGCTATCGAAATGATTAGATGATGGGATGCACGATTATTTTTTTTTGAATCACTGGCCTAACGGAACCCACTAAGTCATTTAAGCCACCTATTGTCCTGTCTGTCCCACCCTGGTCGAATATTATCTATAAAGTAAGGAATGCGATTCGTACTGCCAGGTTTAGCAATAAATTACCTCATACATTTTATATTCAGCTTGAGC
Organism: Piezodorus guildinii; assembly: GCA_023052935.1. Classification (NCBI taxonomy): domain Eukaryota; kingdom Metazoa; phylum Arthropoda; class Insecta; order Hemiptera; family Pentatomidae; genus Piezodorus; species Piezodorus guildinii. The sequence continues at coordinate 160,552,162 of CM041293.1, read as the reverse complement.
AATCATAAGGTTCCTTCTTCAAAGGTTATACCCAATCCAAATAGTAGTCTTCTGGAAGTGAATATAGGTTCTTTAAAGGATGCATGAATCAATAATAGTATTGAGAATGATAGATCGTGTCAAGATCACAAGTCTGAATACCATGCAATACCACTCCATTAATTTTTAGAAACTACAATTTCGACTTGCTATCTCAACTCTCTGCTTACTTGATTTTTATGGTTTTCCAGATCTTTGTTGTTTTTTTCACTTTGGAATGCCCTTTATAGTGTAACTCTGATATTAAAGTAGTTGTAAAATATAACATATAGTAAAAAAAAAAAAAAAAATTGCAATTTTACAATTCATGAAAGAACCTTAGGTCATGTTTTTCCCCATTATTTTTTACCAGCTTCAAAGGCTGAGTGATTCCTAGGAGGGTCTCCTTGTCCTAGGATAGTCCCAAGGGTGAAATAGCTTATGATGTACATACAAAGACATTTTATATATATACATAGCCGTAGTGAAGGCAGCATCCTAGGTGAGGACACCTTAAAATCAGTCACCGGCCCTCCTGGATTGGGATTTAAGCGTGGGGCCAACTCCCCCACATTGTAAAATGGTATTGTTCCGAAACTCACAAGACATGAAAAGCCGGATAAAAAAATCATCATGGCGCGAAAAGGATATAACACAATGATATGACTATTGCTACGTGGTATGTTTCAACCATGATAGATGCAGGTGATTGAAAATGAGATTTTGAAATATGAAATCGATTTAATTGCACTCCAAGAAATAAGATGGTCCGGGAAAGGACGTATTGATAAGAAATATTATACGCCCATTTGCAGTGGTGCAGAAAACAGAACAGTTGGTACCGGATTTTTAATTAATAAAAAAGCCAGAAATTCACTGCTAGACTTATAAACCATTAATAATAGAATCTGCAGAATCAGAATCAAAGGAAAATTCTAAAATGTAGTCCTAATCTCGGTTCACGCACCTACAAAAGATAAAAGCGATGAAGAAAAATAAATCATTTATGATAAGTTGAGCGAAATATGTGAGGGTCTCCCGAGATATGATGCGGTCGTCTTTCTTGGTGACTTCAATGCACTAATCGGCAAGAAAGATTACTTAAGTAATGTTGCTGGTAATCCAACGACAACGGTCAGCCGATTTTTCGTCAGTTTGCCTCTGCAAATAATCTACAAATTAAAAGTACTAGTTTTACTTTGAAAATATCAGGGAGTGGAATTAATAGACAATAGACCATGTGTTAATATCTTCCAGACATGCCTCAGGTATCATTGATGTTCGAGCCTGCAGGGGACCGAATTGTGATTCTGATCATGATTTCTTAAAAGCCATTTTCAGACACAGATTGGTCAATAGTCAGAAAGGTAACAGAGTACAGAGCAAGCGATGGAACACCGAGAGGCTGAAGGTCGAAGAGCACTACTAATAAGACCTTAATTAGGTCCGTCGTGTGCTATGGCGCAGAGACGTGGGCGTTTAGAGCAGCCGAAGGGCGAGCCCTTAGAATCTTTGAAAGGAAAATTATGAGCCGAATTTTTGGTCCAATAAACGAAAATGGCATATGGCGTAACCAAGAATTAGATGACCTTATGCAGAACGGAGATATACTAAGGTTCATTGAATCGAGAACAATTAGTTGGCTGGGTCATATCGAGCGAATGCCAGATGATAGGATGCCCAAGAATTTTCTGTGCGAAACTTTTCGAGGAAAAAGAAAGAGGGGACGCCTACGTAAATATAGGATTAAAGACGTAGAAGAGGACATTTCTAAAATTGGAGTGGCCAACTGGAGAAGGCGGGCCATGGATAGACAAGAATAGCGAAGCATTATTAGAGAGGCCAAAGTTCATCTTGCAAGAAGAAGAAGAAGATATTTAAATGTTAATAATATGATTTGCCTTCAATAAAACTACGTAAAAACTGCGTTGTTAAAATCTTATTTTAAACAAGAAATTAAAATTTGATTTTAATTACAGCTAATAAATAATTGCCGATATCAATTTTTCATGTAGCAAGGTCATTAAATAATATTAAACATTTTTAGCTCCTAAATATATGAATAGTTATATAATAAGGAATGTTTGGATGAGCGATGTTGTAACAAAAATCTGGTGCGGGAAATACACGACTTTCACTTACCTCCGTTTAAAAAATCGATTAAAGAATTTTCAAATACATTTAGAGATAAAAATTAGTTGACTATTAAAGAATTAATTAAATTCAATTTCTATAGAAACATTTGTTTTATTAAAAAATCTATTATATTATTATCTAAAATTATCAGTTAGTTTTATCGGTCTTTCATTCACTATTTATTCACTTTTACAACCTCTTGTATAAGATAATATTTTTCTAAAATCATTTGCTTTCCAGCGGTATATTACAGATGTATATTACTGTTCTTATGTTCAAAAACAAAAAATTGCATCATTGAATTTATATATTTAACAGTTTTTCATCAGTGGTAACAAGATAATATGGTTATTTTAATAGAATCTACACAATTAAAGGTACTTTAGAAGAAGAAAATTTAAAATATCGGCATTTAAGCCCTGTCAGACTATTTCAATCAGAATGAAACCTACATGATATTAAATCCCATTAAATTTTACATCTATATAGCGAGTTTAATCAAAATCGTTGGATCCGTTTAAAGGAAACCGTAAAAATGTGCAAAATGCATGGTATAAAGATGCACTTCTGGTTAGCTGATTTTGATGAGAATGTTTTCGTAACATATCGGGCGTATAGTTGTCTTAAATATGAAATTTCAGTTCCATAGGACTATTCGTTTCCGCCCGGTAGTTAGCACACATGGACACACACCTATTTGCGGGACATGGTTATTTGGACTCAGGGGACCCTTAAACGTGTATTTCCGTTAAAAACCTGAATTCGAAAATTTTCACGATCGCAATACTTTCCCTTACTATATATAGTAAGTAAAAGTAAAAATAGATAGGCTAACGTAAACTTGACCTCGTGTCAAAACGAGCTGGTCTATGAGCTCTTAAAGTTTGAAAATATAGGAAAAGAGGTAATATTAACTTAAAATTAAAAAAAAAAATCAATAGAAGTTTAATCTTTACAAGGAGAAAAATGTTAACAAAAAATAATATCATTGGATCAAAAATTAAAATTCTTCGATTAAAACAAAACTGTAAAAATTGACGTAGAAATAGGTTAGTGGGTTAGTACCATGAGGAAGTAAAAAAAAAAAAAAAAAAAAAGAATTAATCTAATGAGGAAAAACAATGATCAATTACAATTATCTGTCCATGAAAACTTTCAACTTTGGTCCAGGCTATAACGCAGCAGTGTAGATGACTGACTCTATGGAAATGTAGCGATCTTTGGGAAGGCTACGAGATGATTGGTAGAAGAAGGCGCCTGTAGATAATAGGTACTTGTAGCTAGCTGGTTCGAACGGTACTGGCTTGAGGGCTGTGGGGGCACTCTTATCTGTCTTATCTGGTTAATCCCTACACTGAATAGTGTGTTGAATAATAGTACTACATACGTAAACCAACAAAATAAAATATATATATAATTTTCCTCTTTATAATAAAAATAATTTTAATTTTGAATTCCAAACAAAAATATTAATCACCCCAAAAAAATGTTCAGTCTCAAACAATAAATATCTCTCATACACATAAATACCAGATACCAATTAATGTTTACCTGCTCTGTATAAAAATAAGCCAATACAAAAAATATGTAGAAAAGCTACTGAGAGGAAATTGAATTGTTAAATTAACCAAGAGAAGCATGAATGTAATTGGTTATTGGATCACAATTCTATTGAACCTAGATCCTGCCGAATGTCTGGATGAAAATAGAACATTCCAGGCATTTCGAAATACAGCTGACATTTCCTTATTGTTTTAATATTTTCAGCGGTAAAGAGAGTTCCTTTTTTTTAAATATTATTTTCTTAATTTTTAAAATTAAAAACCAACGTTTTCTCTAACGGTGTTGGCCAAACCGGTACAAGAATTCTAATTTCTTTTCTTTTTTTTTCTCTTTATAATAATAAAGCTTTTCCTTCTGGTCGAAAACTCGTACCTTACAAAGCTTGAAAATTAGGAGCGGCGATGTTTAGTCTACAAAACATTATTCTGCCGAAATAGCATTATTTAAAAATTGATTAATTAATTAATTGGTGCATCATGGCTGTTTGGTAAAAGGACGTTTGAAAGTTTTGTAATGTACTTTTTCATTTGTTTCTAAATAATTTTAAGCTACCTTCACTGTCAAGTGTTAATGTAGAAAATGCTTAGGTATGGATCTACGTTTTTTCAGTGTAATTTTATCATATAATAAAATTTAGTTATAGTCGTGAATTTCACATAGTTTAGCTCTTCACATGAATTGACGTATTTAAAATTTTTATACTTTGTTATTTTATCATAGATAGTGTTTCTCTCTTTTGCTTAGTATTGGGTTGTGTCACATGAAATGCCCGTTTTCAAGGCAAACGATTTTTATTAAAAATACGATATGAAAACAACATAATTTTATTCGAAGTATTTACCTCCTTTTTCTATGCATTTTTCCCAACGTGACACCAACTTTTTTATCCCCGAATTGAAAAACTCTGAGCTTTGAAGTGAAACAAAATCTGAAAACGCACTTTTCACTCGATCATTTTTCAAAAAGTTTTCCTTTGACGAAGTTCTCTAAATTCCTGAACAGGTGGTAATCTGTTGGAGACAAGTCGGTAGAATATGGTGGGTGCGGAAGAACTTCTTAGCCCAGTTCTTTCAATTGTTTCACGGTATGTTTTGAAACATACATTGGGTGCATTGAAACATTGGGGTCTTGCTGCCGCTCAGTGAGATCATGAGGTACCCATGTATCGAGATTTTTTACTTTCCCAATACACTTTAAATATCTGGAAATGGTAGATGCACTTGCATTTAGTTGTGCTGGGAGTCCTTTAACTGTTTGGTAGGGGTTTCCTTCTACTGTATGTTTGAGGACATCGTTGTCTATTACGGACGGAGGTCTTCCTCGGAGCAAGTTTTCCAAGTCGATATCCCCAGCTGAAAAATTAGCAAACCAACGGCGAATGGTCCATTCATTAACACTCCCTTTCCTAAACACCTTGCAAATATTTCTAGCGGCCCCAACTGCTGAATGGCCGAGTTTAAACTCGTACAAATATATTACTAAAAAATCGCGTGTTTCCATGTTCATATTTGGAGGTATACTAAAAATTTGGTAATTGATTGGGAAGCTAATGCTTATAATACAAAGGTAGAGGATTAGTAACTGTTTACTTTAAATATGTAAGCATTCGGAAGAAAACAACAGAGACCTGAAAAATCCTTTATGTATTTCAGAAACTATAAAAACGGCATTTCATGTGAAACAACCCAATAAATTATTGAACTATGCTCTGTCATTCCTAGGGAATAGATGTTGCATTGTTTATCGGATGGTGAGGAACAAAGACTGCTATCCAGGCAGGCGATAGGCACCTGTGTAGTGGTGCTAAATAAGTAAGTACCCTCTTACTACTTAGTGTCCGCTTCAAGCCAGTGCTGTAAGTAATATCCTTGGACAACGCTATCCCATCTTTACAATGCAATGGAAATAAAAGAGGTCTAGTAAAATTTTAAGGATCTTGAGAAACGGAAGAATACGTAAGATAAATATCCCAGTATAATTAAAATTAAACATAGGAATAGGAATTAAGTGTAAATTCAAATCCGGCAGATAACCTAGGTTTTTTAAATAAAGTAAATGTTCTTGGTTATGGCGTCCTATGAAGAGGACGTTAAATGGTTTTCCCAATCCTGATGATCTCTTAAGGATATTTAATAATATTTTTTTCTCATGACTAAGCTGCCGATTGATAAAACCACGAACTTCAACAGTATATAAAGTAACCTTAAATAGTTATACCTTAAATAACTATTGATGTCTAAAATCACTACAAGGGCCTCTTTCCTCGCCAGATATCAAACCTCATCTTGCATTTACCGCTTTTTTTTAATTAATTACTTTGAGGCTTATGATAAGAAGATGGGTTTTAGATCTGTAAATCTCCAGATTAGTTCCAGGAGTGTTATCAATAAGTAGTTTCTATCTAAGCCAACCAAGTGCAGTAATCTCTTTGAAACGAAAAAATACGGGACAAAGTATAAGCAAGGCTACAAGAGGCAATCAAATAGTTGGGGTCTATGTTTAGGCATACATTCATCAGTATTTATTTATGAAAAAAACCTTTTCAGTGTATCCCATGTAAGGTACCGCTCTCAGTTGTTTATATTCTAACTGAATGTTATGGGCGCGACAGTGAACGAATGCATTATCTCTCTGAAAATAATCTTGAAGGATCATTCCAAAAAGAAGACAAAATTAAAAACATAATAATGTTCCTAAAAAATTATATTGTTTTTCTCGATTTAAAACAATATTGTAGTACAGAAAGCGCAAATGACCCTTGTGGTTGACAAGTCCGATTAAATCAATAAATAAGTAAAAATGAAATAAATGGAGTTTGATTTGCTCCCCCCCCCTCTTTTTTGTCTCAATCATAAAAAAATAAATCCAATCCACGTTGAACGGAAACAAATTACCATAATGCTATAAAACCTGAAGCGATTCAATATGACAATGGGGCTCGTTAAAAAAATTTAAATAATAATCCATGTAGCCTGTGAAATCAGTGACTAAGGGGCAAGTGGAACTTTCTGAATTATTCTCCCCCGTTCAAGTCGCCATTTGTGCCTCTACAATGACACGACCCGCCATTGTTGATTCAGCAAAATTCAACTCTGTTTCCTGCGGAAATAATTTACAATGCTCATTGTTTTAGTAGTGGCGTAATTAGCCGGGGCCAAAGGAGTGGGGGGTGACTAGCGCCAATGAGGGTTGGGCGACACCAGGCCCTGATTTAATTAAAGGCTTGTGTTGAGGTGTCACTCCCCGTCTGGCAGCTCCTCGCCGCTACGACAAAGGCTGCCTTAAAGAGCTCCAGGCCCCGTTCATTACCACGCTTTGGTCCTTCTAGATCCAGAACTTCGGCGGTGCCAGGGCTCAATGGCCGTAGCGGCAATATTGTCGGCTACAGGAGGCTGGCTATAATAGATTTCGAGCTATCATTCTTGAATCATCTACCTTTTGGATTTGAAATGTCTATAAAAATTAACAGACAACTTCATAAGGGGAGGCCCGGGCAATGCTGATAGTCCAGGTAAATTTTCCGAGATTCTACAACAGATGGTGCTGCAAGTCGCGTTCGAGTCGATGCGTGAACTCCCTGGCGCCAAGACAGTTCAAACAGAACTAAACAGCGCGTTTCTTTGTTTTAGGGCAATATAAAAGAATTTCTTTTTTTACTTTTACTTACCTATATATGAAATGTATAGTAAGGGGAAGTATTGCGATCGTGAAAATTTTGGAATTCCAGTTTTTACCGGAAATCACATTTTAGGGTCCTCTGAGTCCAAATAAGCAAGTCTTGCAAAAAGGTCTGTGTATCTGTGTGTCCGTGTGTTTGTGTTTTCTTGTGTGGTAACACTAGCGTAAAAACGAAAAGTCGTACGGAACTGAAATTTCATATTTAAGACTACTATACGCTACCGAGATATTACAGCAACTTTTTCACTAAAATCGTCTGACCGGAAGTCCTACTTTATCCCATACATTTAGCACCTTTTTACGATTTTCTCAAAAACGGATCTAACGATTTTGATTATACTCAGTATATCGATCTAAAATTTGATGGGCTTCAATATCATGTAGGTTTCATTCTGATCGAAATAGTCTGACGGGGCCTTATTGCAGATATTTTAAATTTTCTTCCTCTAAAGTACCTTTAATTTTGTATATTCTATAAAAATAAGCAAATCATCTTATTACCATTGATAAAAAAACTTGTAAATATATAAGTTGAACGAATTCGATATCCAACTAAAGGAGAAAACTGAAAAAATATATATTTTTTTTTAATAAATACAATTGTAATGTTTACTAATAAAGAACGCTGTAATTTATTAAATGATGGTTTATTATATAAAAATTTCTGTTTTAGTTTATTTAGCTGTTTTAAAAACCAGCTCATAAATTCGTACGGTTCTACTTGAAACTTAAGATCTCAAATTTTGAAAGGAAGAAAGAAACAATTTTTTTTTTTTTGTTTTGGTCGATCACAAAGGTTGATTATTAAAATAATAGACCAAAAGAATTTATACGTTTTTCTTTTCTTTTTATAAACGAATTATATGGAATTAAATCTGTTGTTTCGAAATTTTTAAAAAATTAAAACGCATAGATAAAAGAAAAATATGGAAATAATTAAGGCTATTAAAGTTGACTGAATTTTCTGTGAAACATTTTAAATCTAAGTAATTAATTAAACAAAAAATGGTCTTTTCCTCCTATAGCTAAATAAATCCGCATAATGAAAAACTATATATAAATGTATTAATAAAATATCGTGGTAGTGAAGGTACGGAGTACCCCTGAGTCATGATAGTCATGCAATCGAAAGAGTAATGACTAATCAAACAACCCAAATATCGTGGTAAGTTAATGTAAATCTTTATCATCACTCAGAGCTGCTCATTTAATTAACCAGGATTTACTTATCTTGAGTATTAGCTTCTTTCGCGTAATCCCTTCTATTTTAATTTTATTTCCTTCTCTAGAATAGATAGCATTATAGATTTTATTCAACCTAAATAAATAGAAAATTATATTAGATTTTTACTTCTGCACGGGAGCCTTTCTCGATGTAGAACAGGCCTTTGACCGAGTATGGCACCCGGGATTGCTTTACAAACTCCGTAAATTCCTTCCATCTACATACTTCATCATTATCCAGTCCTATCTCACAGGCAGGTCCTTCAAAGTAAATCATAATAATTCCTATTCATCCCTTTTTAATCAGTATGCAGGTGTTCCTCAAAGCAGTATTTTAGGACCCATCCTTTACACAGTTTATACATCTGATATCCCATCCCATCCTAGCACTTTCCTTTCTACCTATGCTGATGACACTTGTGTGTTATCAGTCAACAACGATCCAATTATTGCCTCCCAAACTCTTCAATCCCATATCAGAGACCTTGAAGTATGGTGTCAGAATTGGAGAATAAAAATAAATTCAAATAAATCCCACCAAATAACCTTCACCCTTTGTCGTAAACCTATGACAACCTGCCCAACAGTATCCTTCAATAACACTCCTCTTGTCCCAGTTGAACAGATCCAATATCTAGGACTACACACTGGACAAACGTCTCACTTGGAACCCTCATACAAGACTGAAAAGACAAGAAACTGCTCGACGTTTTCGACTACTTCAACACTTATTGGACAAACGCTCAAACCTTCCACTTAAGTACAAAAGACTCATCTACATGACTATCATAAGACCAATATGGACTTACGGAGTAGAGATTTGGGGCTCTACTAAACCATCAAATTCATCTCGTCTCCAATCCCTACAATCCAAAATCCTTCGAAAAATCCTCAATGCTCCTTATTTTGTCACAAATAAACTCATCCATAAAGACCTTAATATTCCCTTTGTTGCTGACTTGGCCCGAACCAGGTACCACTCCTTTCATGACAAACTTCATTCCCACTCTAACCCACTAGTTTCAATCCTTGCTTCCTCTACAATCCCTGATAATCCTCCGAGACGTCTGAAAAGAAGATGGCCCCGAGACCTTCTTGTTTAACATAGTCTTTGGGGAGCTGCCAATGGGTAGTATCCCTACATATGAATCATGTCAACTTATCTTGTATCACATTTACTAAATGTATTTTATTATACAGTTGTAAATACCAATAAATATATTCAAAAACAAAAACAAAGATTTTTACTTATAAAATATATAGTAAGGAAAAGTATTGCGATTGTGACAATTTTTATTTGAGTTTTAACCGGAAATACACGTTTTAGAGTCTCCTGAGTCCAGATGACCAAGTCCTGCATAAAGGTCTGAGTATCTGTTGTGTGGTGTAAGTCTAGCGCGAAAACGGAAAATTGTATGAAACAAGTAGTTTCATATTTTAGACAACTATAATAAGCCTGAGATGTTACCGCACATTTTTAATCAAAATCAGCTACCGTAAGAGCCACTTTACATTATGCATTTTACACCTACTAACTATTTTTTCAAAAACGGCTTGGTTAAAATCTCTAAATCGATTAAAACTTTAATGGGCTTTAATGTAATATAGGTTTCGTTCTTATTGAAATTGTCTGATAGGGCTTAAATGCCGATATATTTAATTTTCTTCATCTAAAGTACTTTTTTTTTTTTAGATTATATAAAAAAACATATATTCAGCATTGATAAAAATTTGATAAATATATAAGTTTAACAAATATAAAAACGAATTCGATATACAACTAAAGGAGAAAAAAAAAATTTGTTAATCCAATTTTTGTGTTTTTGAATAGAATAACAGTAATATAGATGTATAATATACCGTTGAAAAGCTAAAGAGTTTAGAAGAAATATGAACTTATACACAACATTGTTAAAGTTAACAGAGAGTGAGGAACGGCTGTCAAAGCTTACTAATTGTTTTAGATAATCACATAATAGATTATTTAATAAAACACATTTTTCTATCGAAAAACAATTTAATTAATTATATTAAACCCATGTATGGCTCACGCAGCTGATCTAGAAATAAAGAAATACAACTAATTAATTATATTATAAACTTAACAGAAATCTAATCTACAGTACCAAAATAAAAATAAAAAATCCATTACAAAGGAAGGTTATATTTTATTTAACAAGTTAATTCATTAAACCTATACATTTGCTCACTGGCGGTTTTCGCTTGTGAATTTCCAAAAGCAATCGATGAAGTTCAGACCGCCCTGTTATTAGAAAAGTTAGAGGAACCGGCAACTGAAGCCCCACTCTGGGGATATTAATTACGCTAAAGACATATAGCAAATACAAGAGACCACTATCTACCTACCGCGAAATACGCCTGGGGATTCAGAGCCGATAAATTAGAGCGTACAGCAAGGTTTACTATTAGTAACTATATCAATTATGATCACCACGAACCTTCAAGCCGATCATATTATAGATTATTTAATAATTATAGATCTTTTTTTAGATATTTAGATAATGCGAGGACTTAAAATATATGACAATTTAATATAATTTTAATCAACATAATAGATAACCGGACTTACAAGGGCTGGGTGGGGTTCGGTGAATGCAATTGCGTTGTCATGATCTCGAAAATAATTTCGATTTTTTTCTATATTCAATAATAACCGATTTTTGGTGGAATTGCATCTATCATTATTATTTTTTTATCGTGCTTTACTGTTTCTAAAAGTCTATCCATTTTTTCCGGTATCTTCAAAAATAACAGATTTATGGACGTATTTATGAATATTTTTTTTCTTTTCTTTTTCCTAATTATTCGCGTTTTTATTTTGATTTTTGATAAAAAACAACAATCACTTTTTTCTTTATCTTACGGTGTTTTCGTTTTTCTTTTTTTTTTCTGTTATTCTTCATCTCGCTTTACTGATTCTAAAACTGTATACATATTCTTCTCTATCGTCAAAAATATCTGAGTTATTGGCCTATATTATTTTTTTTCTTCTTTTTTATATGATTATTCTCAATTTTTTTTTCTCTAAAAAACGTTAATGAATTGTTCCTTTATCTTCAAGAATAATTGAATTAAATCACTTTTAATTCGGTCGCTATTTTAAAAATGACGAGCAGATGTCAGCGTCTAACACCTGTTAGGATTATCGTTGCTGTAGATCTGCTGGTGGTGGATGCTGTGGAGGTGTTGTATCATGCCTTAGTTTTTTTTTTGTTTTTTTTTTCGAATTTCAAAAAAATTGGTCGAGTATTTTCGGAGATATGCCGCGGAAGGCGCACGACAGACAAACGGATTATTTTTTTATTCGTTATTCGGTCTAATCACATCTTTGAACGTAAGCGCTCAAATTTAGAAGGGGAAGGAGGGTGTAATTTTTTTTGACGGTTACAACGGTTTATTATTAAAAATAATAGACCTAAAGGAAATAATAAATGACCATGATTATTCCATCATACAAGTAGTCATACTTTACTACATATTTGTTAATATAATTAAATGCCTGTACGACAAAACGCGTGCGGCTGTTTGGGGTAATGAAGGAATGTCCGAGTTTTTTGACACACCAAGCGGTTTAAAACAAGGATGCCTTTTATCGCCAATCTTGTTTAGTATTTATATTAATGATTTGGTCGAAGAAATAGGAGGAGGTGTAAAATTGGGAAATTTCTATGTAAATATGCAGATGTATGCTGATGATATTGTTTTGATTAGTGACGACCCCGTCAAATTACAAGTCATGATTAATAAATTGAGTGTATATTGCGATAGTTGGGGGCTAGAAGTTAATCTCGATAAATCCAAAATTATGATCTGCAAGAAAAGAGGTGGAAAGTGTAGAGGTAATTGGGAGTATAGTGGTAAACAAATTCAAGTTGTAGATAAATATAAATATTTAGGTGTCTACCTAACTCCTACTTTATCCTTTAACTACCATCTGAAAGAAAAACTATCTACTGCGAAATTGGGTATTAACAGTATTTGGCATAACGTTTTTAATAACAATAATATACCTATCTCTGCTAAGTTTAAAGTATTCAATGCCGTATCGAGATCGGTCATGTGTTATGGCTCACAAGTTTGGGGTTTTGAAAAATTCGAGCACGTCGAAAAATTACAGAGATTCTTTATTAAAAAACTATTTTCGCTCCCAGAAAATACGCCAAATTATATTTTCAATTTAGAATTTAATGTTTCAAATATTTACTTGCACACATTAAAATTACATTTAAAGTATGTTTTGAAAGTTTTAAAGCTGCCAGATTCAAGATTACCGAAAATTGTTGCAAAACAAATAATTAATAAAAAACTCTACTGGTTTCAATCATGGAAGTATTTGTGTGACAAATATGATATTAATACAAATGTGAACAAAGATAATATCAACTCAATATGGGAAGCCAATATAGACAATAATATTAGTAATATAACTAAGGAGGAAGTATTAAATGCGGAATCGAATGCAAAACAAGGCTCGCATCATGGTCTATATCCTAAATTAAATTATAATTCAAGCAGGGGTTATATATATTCTATGCCATTTAATGATGCAAAATTAATACTAAAAAGCCGCGCAGAATTATTAAATTTAAATTATAAACCGCGTAATTTAAAAGAAGTTGAAAATGTTAAGCACCTAATTGCCATCTGCCCTATAGTAAAACCATATAGAATCAAATTTTTGAATAGTGCAACGTTAACAGATAGTGAAGTCATTAATCTTTTAAACGGCTCTAACTGGACTGTCCTAGTAAAACTTTTAAGAGAAGCGTTACGTTATAGAGCTTTTTTAGTTCAAGAATTTAATTATAATTAAGAAGGAAAAAAAAAAAAAGACATTTTGTTGAAAAATTTTACTTTCCATATTTAAATCAGTAATTCCTATAGTTTATTAAAATTTACGTTTATAATTGGTATCTTCTTTACTGATCTTTTTTTTAGTTTGATATGTGATAAGTATTCTTTATTTCAATTTATTTTATTTGCAACTCTGCTGACGGAGTAATCCAAAGCAAGAATGTTTTTATTTTGTATTTATAGAAAAAAAAATGTATTATATTAATAAACATTATTATTATATTATATATTATACTTTACCACATAGTTGTTTTTATGAACCATTTGTTCCTTAAATTAATTTTTAATTATCAACATAGTTTACGAAAATCTTCAATGAATAACTGGTATTTATTAAGAAAATTAATGATAAATAAAAAAGTAATAAAGATCAGTAAGGGTCTCAATATTATAAGACTAATTCATTGTCAAATACCTTGGGGCCTTGACCCTTTCTTTGTAGGTTTGTAAATAACGTTAATGCGGTCCCTGATTACGATGCGTTGTTTGTAGCACGTTAAAGAACCCTTCGGGATGAAAGGATGGGACATGAAATTCAGAGCTCCAAAGGATTTAGCTTTGTCTTCCCTTAAGGAACTAACTACAAATAACGTTTCAAAGGCTCTCTCTCATATTATACTTGAGGCCTTGATTTATTATGAAATCGCTGCGAATAATGTTTATACGTGAGGGAAGAAATAATCATATTTTAAAATCATATAATTATTCGAAAATATACATTAGGTCGAAAACATAACTCTTGTATACGATAAAAAAAAATCTGGTGTCGGCAACACACGACTCTCACTTACCTCCGTTTTTAAAATCATTTAAATAATTTTCAAATACAGTTAGAGATAAAAATGAGTGAAACTGTTAATGAACTAATTAAATTGAATTTCTATACAAACATGTGTTTAATTAAAAATCTATAATATTATTATCTAAAATAATCACTTAGTTTTATTGGCTTTTCATCACAATTTATCAACTTTTACAAGCTTATGTACAAAATAATAATTTTCTATAATCTTTAACTTTCCAAAGGTATATTATATTGGGTTGTTTCACATGAAATGACCGTTTTTACTTTCACTTACTATATATAGTAAGGGGAAGTATTGCGATCGTGAAAATTTTCGAATGCCAGTTTTCAACGGAAAAACACGTTTTAGGGTCCCCTGAGTCCAAATAACCCAGTCCCGCAAAAATGTCTGTGTGTAGTAACTCCCGGGCGGAAACGGTAAGTCCTATGAAACTGAAATTTCATATTTAAGACAACTATATTCCCGAGACGTGACAAAACTTTGTTCATCAAACTGAGCTTACCAGAAGAGGCACATTATACGCTGCATTTTGCACCTTTTTTCGATTTTCTCGAAAACGGTTCCGACGATTTTGATTAAACTCGCTATATCGATGTAGAATTTAATGGGCTTTTATATCATGTAGGTTTCATTTGGATAAATTGGCCTGACAGGGCTTAAATGCCTTTAATTAATTTTTTCCCCTAAAGTACCTTTAATTTTGTAGATTCAATAATAATAACTAGATTATCTTGTTAACGCTGATGAAAAACAGGTAAATATATAAATTGAATAAATTCGATACCCAACAAAAGGAGAAAACTGAAAAAATATTTTTTCAATGCAATTTTTCGTTTTTGAACATAAGACCAGTAATATACATGTATGATATACCGTTGGAAAGCTAAAGATTTTAGAAAAAATATCATCTCAAACACAAGCTTTTAAAAGTTAATAGAGAGTGATGAAAAGAAGCTAAAACTAACTGATTATTTTAGATAATAATATAATAGATTTTTTAATAAAACACATGTTTCTATATAAATTCAATTTGATTAATTCCTTAATAGTTTCACGTATTTTTATCTCTGAGTGTATTTGAAAATTCTTTCATTGATTTTAAAAATGGAGGTAAGTGAAAGTCGTGTGTTGCCCGCACCAGATTTTTATAGTTTCTGAAATACTTAAAGGATTTTGCAGGTCTCTGCTGTTTACTTCCAAATGTTTACATATTTAAAGTAAACAGTTACTAATCCTCTACATTTGTATTATAAAAATTAGCTTCCCAATCAATTACCCACTTTTTAGTATACCTCCAAATATGAACATGGAAACACGAGATTTTAGAGTAATATTTTTGTACGAGTTTAAACTCGGCCATTCAGCAGCTGAGGCCACTAGAAATATTTGCAAGGCGTTTGGGGAAGGGAGTGTTAATGTAGTGTCCGTAATAGACAACGATGTCCTCAAACATACAATAGAAGGAAACCCCTACCAAACAGTTAAAGGACTCTCAGTACAACTAAATGCAAGTGCATCCACCGTTTACAGACATTTAAAGTGTATTGGGAAAGTAAAAAAGCTCGATACATGGGTACCTCATGATCTCACTGAGCGGCAGCAAGACCCCATGTTTCAAAACATACCGTGCGAAAATTGAAAGAACTGGGCTACGAAGTTCTTCCGCACCCACCATATTCTCTCGACTGGTCTCCAACAGATTACCACCTGTTCAGGAAATTAGACAACTTCGTCAAAGGAAAACTTTTTGAAAATGATGATCAAGTGAAAAGTGCGTTTTCAGATTTTGTTCCACTTCAAAGCTCAGAGTTTTTCAGTTTGGGAATAAAAACGTTGGTGTTAAAGTAAATAAAGCTACCATAATGGACAGTGTCACCTCCTCACGTCAAGTATGAAATGTTAAA
Source organism: Piezodorus guildinii (assembly GCA_023052935.1). Classification (NCBI taxonomy): domain Eukaryota; kingdom Metazoa; phylum Arthropoda; class Insecta; order Hemiptera; family Pentatomidae; genus Piezodorus; species Piezodorus guildinii. The sequence goes on along the minus strand of CM041293.1, from coordinate 160,535,958 downwards.
AGTTTCTAAGGAAAAATGTGTTCCCCACAAGAAATATCTCAAACTTTCCTTGCAGAACTTAATAAATATCAGTATAACAAAATAATTTATACCGATTGGTTCCAAAACAATTGAATCGACGTCGTGCGCTGTATTAGACGGTGACCAAACTCACAAGTACAAACTTGATAGTACTTGTAGTGTTTTTACTGCCGAATTGACAGCTATTCTAAAAGCAGTTCATCTAGCTAGAACAGCATTAGAAAAGTCAGTAATCATTTGTTCTGACTCGCTCAGTGCTTTCAGAGCCATTTTCAATCCATTCTCAGCAAACCCTATTCTACAGGAGGTCCACTTCGCAATCAAATAGTTGGAGGACTCTTCAAAAAAAAAAAAAATTATTTTGGATTCCCAGTCATTCCGGAATATCAGGGAATGAGGAAGTCGACAGAGCAGCAACAGAGGCACATTCGTTAGAAGAAATAACGCCCTCTTTTATTTCATCATCTGAGCTGTTTCAGCCAATAAACGCGAAGATCATAGATGAATGGCAACAGTCTTGGACCGCTCTTGAAAAAAAACAAATTGAAAAATATCAAACCGACCATCACCTGCTGGGTCTCATCATCAAGAAAGTGCAGGCGTGAGGAGGTAGTTATCGCCCGCCTGAGGATAGGACACTGCCGTTTCACTCATGAGCACCTCATGGCACGAAGGGATCCACCTCGATGTCAACTGTGTAAAGTAGCTCTTACAGTAAGTCATATTTTTGAAGAGTGTCCTCGTTACAGTAGGGAATTTGTAAAATGTTGCGTACCACGTAAAGTCTCGGAGGCATTGAGCGATAGTCATCGGGCCGTCGATGGTGTTATTCAATTGGTGAAGAACATTCGTTTATATCACCTCATTTAACACATTCAGGCTATTTTACGCAATTTTTGATATTTTACTCACAATTTGTATTTATTTATCTTATTTTTCATTAATTATTATTTTTTATTTATTATTATTTTTTATTTATTTATTATATTTTTTTTTTATTTTTTTTTTTTCATAGGTAAGTTAATCGTCTTCTGAAGATGTTTTGGGCAATAATAACCACTCGCAGTTTTTTGCCCTTAAAACCAAAACAACAACAAAACGTTGGTGTCACGTTGGGAAAAATGTGTAGAAAAAGAAGGTAAATGCTTCGAATAAAATTATGTTGTTTTCATATCGTATTTTAATAAAAATTCTTTGCCTTGAAAACGGACAATTCATGTAACACAACCTAATACATTCTTATGGTAAAAAAACAAACAAAAAAATTGCATTGAAAAAATATTTTTTTCAGTTTTCTCCTTTAGTTGGATATCGAATTCGTTCAACTTATATATTTATCTGTTTTCTAACAATGGTACCAAGGTGATATGGTTATGTTTATAGAATCTACAAAATTAAAGGTACGTAAGAGGGAGAACATTTAAAATATCGGCATTGAAGCCCTGTAAAGCTATTTCAATCAGAATGGAAGCTAAATGATATTAAAGCCCGTCTAATTTTACACCAATATAGCGAGTTTAATAAAAAGCGTTATGGCCGTTTTTGAGAAAATCGTAAAAAGGTGCAAAATGCATAGTATAAAGTGGTTCTTCTTGTTAGCTGATTTTTATGAAAAAGATTCTGTAATATCTCGGGCGTACATTTGTCTTAAACATGTAATTTCAGTTTCATAGGACTTTTCGTTTTCGCGCGTGAGTTATCACACACACACACAGACCTTTTTTTAGGACTTGGTCGTTTGGACTCAAGAGATCCTAAAACGTGTATTTGCGTTGAAAACTGGAATTCAAAAATTTTTACGATCGCAATACTTTCCCTTACTATATATTTTATGTATATTTAAGTGTAAGTAAAATATGTGATACATTGAAATATACTTAATAATTCACATTAACTTAAATTTCTATCAATTTCCACTGAGACAGTTCAGTCATGTATCTTCTAACCGATTACCGATACAAATACATTGACCACTGTTATTCTTTCAATAAAGTTAAAATCTATCAATATTACTCCGAGAGGTTTGAAGCTCAATGTTTGAAACAATGTAACTCCCTTTCACCTGTTTTATTTAATTTAAAGCTCTATTACCTCAACAACTTTATATCCTAAATCTTCTTCTGCTTTCTAACACAGATTTCTTATTTTAACTTTTCTTATTTCCGAGAAAAAAAATGTACATAAGAAATTATATATCATTTAACATCAGTGGAATATAACAAACATAAAAACATATTTTATGGTTGTACTTTTTTTTATTTTATTTTTTATTATCACTGCTGAAAATTACAAAATGTTAACTAACAAAATTGAAATAAACAGTAACTAAGGTAAAACTTAGGTTTAAAGAGAAAAAAAATGTACAATCCATCATTTAATTTCGCATTCCTATAACGATTTTAAATAAATTATATGTAGAATTTTTCGTGAATATTTGAAAATCAAGTAGAGTTAATAAGATAGTATTAACTGACACACCTAAAAGTTCGATTTTTGTTTATGGGCAAGTTGCTGTAACATTACAAAATATCAAGGCATTTCGATGTCTTTAATAATTATTTTCCGTCTTTTAGGCTTGACTTACCACACACATATATAGATGATTTTTGTTATTAGAATTAAGGGGACCTTAAAACATATTAACTAGGGAGTTTATTGCGATTATATTCAGTCGGATTAAATATTTTTTAAAGTTCTAGTTTTTAGAACTTTGCGTCTGTAAACTTTTATCAATAATTAAAACGAGTCAAGAAGAACATTTTTTTTTTCAACGATAAACGAGTGAAATTTATATTTATTTTTAAATTCTAGCGTATTAAGAATGTTATATGACTTGAGATGGTGGCAGTAAATATTTCGGAACAATATACTAAAGACGTCAAAATAAAAATACGTTCGGAAAAAAGTTATGAAATGTATTAAACGGACTTATAGAAAATATTAAAATTGATATTGTACAAAAAGGAGAAATAGAAAAAAAATAAAAAAGGAAGAAAGAGAGAATTTTCATATAACAAACGACCTCTCTACTGTAGTCAGTTTAATAAATTTTTGGCATGTATTTTAACGAATATATTTTCTGCTTTATTTCTCAACATGCAATAAAATGATATATTTTCTTCTCTTTTTTAAAATCTATTTCTTTTTTATTACGTTCCCAAATATTTTACCTCTTTCGTTATAATTCTATTTTTAATGTTTTAATAATTGATATTGCATAATTCAATTTTTTAAAGACTGCGATTGCAATATTTTTTTTTAATTTATTATTTTCAATAATGAACATTCGTAAACGATAAAAAAAAAAAATAAATAAAAAAAATACCCTTCCCCTCTCTCTCAAAATTTGAGGGCTTACGATTCAAGATGTGTAGAACCCGAATAACGAATAAAAACAAATCCGTTTATCCTAACTATTAAATAATTAAACACCAAAACTGTTTTTCCTTTTAGTGCTATTTCTTTAAGAATTAAATTTTTAACAAAATGAAAAAATAAAATGCTTAAAATAGGTTCAGCAATAGCAGAGATATAGCGTTTGAAATTAGAAATGGTTATATACCATTTCCCTTTGAATTATTTATTGCTTTTAATATTATTTAATTACCTATTTACAGCTTTATAAACAGTTATACCCTAATATTGTTATTTCGAAATATTTAATCATTGTGTAATTATCTGCGGCGTTATAAAATCGTATTTGTTTATTCAAAAAATAGTTTTGGTGATACCCAAAGAAATAAAAGAAAATGTAAACATTGTTTGTTGTATTTACGTCTTTAAATAAAAAAAGTTTTTAGAAACTCTTTTAGAAAACTATTAACATATATTTTTTCATGAGAATCAGTTGATCCGTTGAGGAGAAATAATTGTTTGTTTTTCTATTTTTCACCATGGGGTACACTTAAAAAATTGTAAGTTACGGTGAATAAAGTGGCTCCAATAAAATAAAGTGGCTAAAAATTGTAGGTGTAAAACCCATCATAATCTAAAAAATATTTTGGAAAAATTAAAAAAAAAAAATTGATTCACTTTCTAGTGCAAACAAATTTGAAAATATATTGCTTTCATTTAGAAAATCCATAAGATACTCTTTCTGGAAATCAAACGAGCTGCTCAGGAGAAAACATGATTTTTGTTTGTTTTTTCTTCCCTCCGCGATAACTTCCTTCCCATAAGGATTAAAGGGCTAAAAAATTGCAAGATGTAATACCTCATAGGAATGTATTGTATAAATTTGGTTCTGACATAAGTGGGGGTAGATTTCACATGCTTATTTCATATGCACAGGACTCTTTTTGCTACCTCTGGTTAGCTTCTTCATTAGCTGATTTCACCACCATAATTGTAATTTAGCCATTTTACTTGTTGTATTTATTGTATATTACGTAAAAAAAAATTATGATTATTAAAATCAATTTAGGTATTTAAAATATCGTTTTTTAAGTCGTCCTTTAAGATTTCTATTAATCTTTTATTAGACATTTAATAATCGTTCTGATAAATTTAACTAACATTAAAAAAAAATCTGGTGCGGGCAATACACGACTTTCACTTACCTCCGTTTTAAAAATCGATTAAAGAATATTCAAATACAGTTAGAGGTGAAAATGAATGAAACTATCGAAAAATTAATTAAATTAAATTTCTATAGAAACATGTGTTTTAATAACAAATCTATTATATTATCATCTAAAATAATCAGTTAATTTTATCGGCTTTTCATCGCTCCCTGTTAACTTTTAAAATCTTGTATATAAGATAATATTTTTCTAAAATATTTAGCTTTCCAACGGTATATTATGCATGTATATTACTGTTCTTATGTTCAAAAACAAAAAATTTCATTAAAAAAAATATGTTTTCAGTTTTCTCCTTTAGTTGTTTTTCAAATTCGCACAACATACACATTTAGCTGTTATTTATCAATGCTAACAAGATGATATGGTTATTTTTATATAATCTACAAAATTAAAGGTACTTTAAAGGAAGAAAATTTCAAATATTGGCTATTAAACCCTGTCAAACTATTTTAATCAGATTGAAATCTACATGATGTAGCGAGTTTAATCAAAATCATCGGAACCGTTTTTGAAAAAATCATTAAAAGGTGCAAAGTGCATGGTATAAAGTGGCTCTTCTAGTTAGCCGATTTTGATGAAAAAGTTTTTGTAACATCTCGGGCGTATAGTCTTAAATATGAAATTTCGATTTCATAGGAATTTTCGTTTCCGCCCGGAAGTTACCCCTCTCCCCACACACACACACACACACAGACCTTATAGCGGTACTTGGTTATTTATACTCAGGGGACCCTAAAACGTAACGTGTATTTCCGTTTAAAACTGGAATTCCAAAATTTTCACGATCGCAATACTTTTCCCTACTATATATAGTATGTGAAAGTAAAAAAAAAAAAAAAATAGATAAAGAAAAAACGAAATTTGTATTCAATCCTATTCGATTCCTATCCTATCGGATTCAATGTTTATAAAATAATTTTGTATTAATTTACCAACATGTAAAGGTGGAATTCTAAAACTTTCGGGCACGAATAAGTTTATTTTATTTATTTATTTATTTATATTATGAATGACCCTCAAGACTTGATAACAAATCCTATTTGGTAAGTTTATTTTAGATTTTAAAAAGTGCTTTACTTATGTCTCAGGGAATAATTTCGGTTTAATAATTTCGTATCTAATTCCAATTATTTTCATGTCACTTCATCATCCAATTATTTTCATTTAAAAGTTTTAATTATACTGGTTATGGATTACTGCTAATGAATATATTTGTTTCAAATCATTTTATCACTGTTTTGCTTTATAAGTTAATGAAATTGTATATGTTTATAATGCACAAAAAAATATGTATTAGTACGTCAGAAATAACATTTAATCTCTGAGACGATGAATTAATTCCGTTCAGAAAACTATGCCTACAGTCGAGGCAAAGTGGTAGTGAAAAATAGAGTTTCATTTCAAACAATCGGCTATTTCTTAGACGTGTATAAATTATAATGGAAAGGCAACATATACCTTCAGAGGATTTTCTGTGATATGAAAATCCCGGCTTTTTTTACCTTCACTTACCTATATATGAAATATTGTATTGAATAAGTATTGCGATCGTGAACATTTTGGGATTCAAGTTTTCATTAGAAATACACGTTTTAGGGTCCCTTGAGTCCAAATGACCAAGTCCCACAAAAAGGTCTGTGTGTGTGTGGTAATTCCCGCGCGTAAACGAAAAGTCTTGTGAAACTGAAATTTTATATTTAAGACAACTATACGCCTGGGATGTTACTGCAACTTTTTTTCATCAACATCAGCTTACCAGAAGAGCCTCTTTACAACATGCATTTTGCAACTGTTTACGATTTTCTCAAAAACGGCTTTGACGATTTTGATTAAACCTCCTATATCGATGTAAAATTAAATGTGCTTTAATATCATACAGGTTTCATTTTAATTGTAGCAGAGCTTTATCTAAAGTACCTTTAATTTTGTACATTCAATAAAAATAACCATATTATCTTGTTAGCATTGATAATTAACAGCTAACTTTGTAAGTTGAGCGGATTTGGATTACAGCTAAAGGAGAAAACTGAAAACATATTTTTTTTAATGCAGTTTTTTGTTTTTGAACATAAGAACGGTAATATACATGTATAATATATCGTTGGAAAGCTAAAGATTTTCGAAAAAATATAGTTTTATTCAAAAGCTTGTAAAAGTTAATAAAGTGTGATGAAAAGCTGTTAAAACTGACTATTTTAGATAATAGTATAATGGATTTTTTAATAAAACATATGTTATTATAGAAATTAAATTTATTTATTTATATAAATGCATCTACCCTTATTGGGTCATTAGCATACTACATAAATTTTGGTTTCACAAGTACATTACAAAGGTTTCACTTAAGTTGTTGTTCTAGTTTTTCACTAATTCATGGGCTGATAGTCAAGGGTTCAGGTAAGAGTTGTCTTGTGGGTCCAACAGGTCGGTGGGTATGATTTCCTCGGAAGATAGCTGTGCTGGTATCGTTTTTTTTTTAGTTTTTTTATGAACGGATTGGTTAGCTGTCATTGGAGGAAAATCTTCGAAATTTATTATATTTTCACCTTCTTCTTGGGGATTTATTGTTAAGTTAAGCTCCATAGTGGGTATAGAGGAAGGAGGTGGACTTAAGTGGCATCGTTTGACGCCTGAAACAGACGTCGGTATTAATATTAAATTGTTGTCCACATTTAAAGCCGCATCTTTGCAGCGTTTATTTTCAATATTTTTGCTATAAATTGAGTTGCCATGGTTACCTAGTTGGCCTTGCTTCGGTTTGTCTTCTTTGATTCCGGCTATGGTGGTTGAAGTGTTGTCATGGCAACCGGTTAGTGTTGGCTGTACTGTTACACTATCGGGGATCGTATGGTTAGGTGTATCTAATTGGGAATGGCTGGCATTTATTTGTTTACTATTATCGTTGAGGTTGGGACTTACATTATCGAATCTAGTTTCACTACTTTGATGTTCTTGAATATTATTATTTTCACTCTCAGGGCAATCAGTAGATACGTGACCAGGCTGTTTACATATGAAACAGGTTAAAATATCTTCAGCAAGAAAAATTCGGTAACAAACATTGTCTTGCTCTATTAGTAGAGATGATGGCAGCTTACTGAGGTCCTCAGGTGGGATGTAGACTTGCCGTCGAAAACTGAGTACATGTGCCAGCCTGGGGTCTTGGTATCCGGCCCTGAGGAAGCGCATTGGGGAGACTAATCTGAGGCCTAACCTTTTAAGTTCGTTTTCTATTGTCTCATGAGGAATTGAAGGGCAAGCATTTGAGATAATTATACGCTTAGCCGGATTAATCAGTCTTTTTATGAAAATTTCTTTGTTATCTATAATAAACGACTTATGATTGTTCAAAAAGCGGTCTACTGCATCTTTGCTATTAAAATGAATGCAAAATCGAGAGTTGGAAATTCTAGAAGTATAACGAATAAATTTTGGGTCTATTAGGGTTGCGATTTTGAAAACATACTCTTTTTGCTTTATACCGGGAAATGTTTGTAAAACTATTGCATTTTCTCGTTTAGAAAAACGATCTGTGGCGGTGGCTTTGGCATAACTGGTGGATTTTTCTGTAGGGTTGAGGTTATGTGGGACTTGCAATGCATTACTTTTTGAGCTATTTTCTGTTCCTATTTTTTTCTGAATTTTTGGTGACATAGAATCTAAAGAAAGTAGAGACATTTCAGGGGCTGACATATCGGCACAGAGTCAAAACCTCTGGGTGACTATTGGTGATGTGTAACCGCTTAACTTCTTTTGGATATCTCTATTTTCTATTGAATAATCAAACACACTCACTTAGATTGTCTGAATCGCACAAAATAAAGTTCTTAACAGCATAATAAACACTTGTAAATCATAAAAACTTTGAGACTGACCTGAAGGGTGTCTTCATTATAAGAGTCCCGAACAGCTGTCCCAACTAACTCAAAATTAAATTTAATTCTTCAATGGTTTCACTCATTTTTATCTCCAGCTGCGTTTGAAAATTCTTTAATCGATTTAAAAAACCAAGGTAAATGAAAATCATGTTTTGTCCGCACCAGATGTTTTTATCTCTGCATGTATTTAAAAATTCTTAAATTGATTTTAATAACGGAGGTAAGTAAAAGTCGTGTGTTGCGTGCACCACATTTTTCCATTAATACTGTTGCTGTTAGGACGGTGAATGCTTATTTCATTCTTGAATTTAAGAAAACTCGACATTTTCATTCATACACCAGCAAGCGCGCTATAGCACTTCAATAAAAACAAGGCAATTACTCCAACTTTCCTGAAAGCAGTGAAAAATGTTAATTTTGTTTTTATTCTCAAGTAAAAACATTTTCAAGTTCGTTACTGGCTATTCAAAGAGGTTTCCTTTTCATTATATTCGTAGTACTTAGTTTGGTGACTTAAGTTCTGAAAAAATAAATAAGCACCTTTCATATTTTCATTCATAATTTCTTGAACACGTTCACGCCGCAGATGATTTTTTTTTCTCTCTTCAGCGATGACATTCGAATCGCTTTGACCTATCAGGTGGGAATTTCATGAATACATGTCTAAAAAAAAAAAAAAAATGAAAAAAAAAAAACACGGTAGAGATTTTGCTATGAAGAGAACTATAAGAGTAACGTCCAAGCCAGATTTACTCAAAAGGTTCATAACTGGTGACGAATCATGGGTATATGGTTATGATATCGAAACCAAAGCCCAGTCGTCCCAATGGAAGAGCTCAGGTGAGCCAAGACCAAAAAAAGCAAGTTCGATCAAATGTCATAGTTTTCCTCACTGTTTTCTTCTATTACCATCAGGAGTTCTTACCATATGGTCGTACGGTCAATAAACAGTATTATCTTGAAGTTATGCGCCGTTTGAGAGAAGCAATACGAAGAAAACGTCCAGAATTGTGAAAAAACTATTCATGGCTGGTTCAAACCCGCAGGTGGTCCTAGGATTTTTTAATGGGAGTAAAAAATCCTTAGTTACGCCGTCCTTCGGAGGGGACGTTAAAATGTGGTCCCGAGGCTGTGCGATGTCAGGTACTCGTTAAAGATCCTTATCCTAATAAAACCTGAATAGGCAAAATTTAGTACTCCCACTGTAGCATCGTCCGATTAGCCACAGCAGCAAAAAGTGACGTTAAATAAATAAAAAATAAACAAACAATTCATGGCTTTTACATCACGATAATGCCGCTGCTCACTCATCTTTGCTTGTGAGAGATATTTTGGCCAATAACAACTCCACAATCATGTCTCAGCAACCATATTCATCGGATTTGGCCTCGTGTGACTTTTTCTTGTTCCCAAAACTTAAGAGACCTATGAAAGGACGGATATTTGCAACGATTGAGGAGATAAAGACTGCATCGCTGGAAGAGCTCAAGGCTATACCGAAAAGTGCTTATGAGAAGTGCTTTGAGGATTGAAAAAACCGTTGGCATAACTGTATTGTATCTGAGGGGGATTACTTTGAAGGGGACAACATATATATTGATAAATACATAAATATTTTTTCTTAAAAATACAAAGTCACCTTATTTTATTTTTTTTTTTTTTTACACATCTCGTAATGCAGTCGTTCTGATCCATCGGTGGCACCCCCCAGCTTGAACGTGTGTAAATAGGGTTTTCCTTGATTGAGCCTGTTTATATAACCTAAAACCAACCCGTGAATGACAAAACAGGACTTGATAAGATCCCAGCACTTCTCTCAGACCCGTTTTTTTTTTTTTTTTAAACATATTTATTGATATTTACAGCTGTATTATTATATACAACAAGTAAATGTGATGGACATAGTAAACTGACTTGAGTTACATGTAGAGACGCTACCCATTAGCAGCACTCTAAAAGTATTTTAAACTAGAAGGTCTCGAGGCCATCTTCTTTTCAGACGCCTCAGGGGATTGTCAGGAATGGAAGAGGATGACAGAATAGAAACTAGTGGATTAGAGTGGAAATGGAGTTTTTCATGGAATGATTGATACCTGGTTCATGCTAATTCAGAAACATATGGGACATTAAGGTCTTTATGGATGAGCTTATTCGTGACAGAGTAAGGAGCGTTAAGGATTTTACGAAGGATTTTGGATTGTAAGGATTGGATACGAGAAGAATTCGATGGTTTAGTAGAGCCCCATAGCTCTATTCCGTAAGTCCATATCGGTCTTATGATGGTCATATAAATAAGTCTTTTGTAATTAAGTGGTAGGTTGGAACGTTTGTCCAGTAAGTTTTGAAGTAGTCGAAAACGTCGGGCAGTTTCTTGTCGTTTCAGTCTTGTATGGGGATTCTAAGTTAGACGTTTGTCAAGGTGGAGTCCTAGATATCGAATCTGTTCAACAGGGGCTAGTGGAGTGTCATTAAAGGATACTGTAGGGCAGGAAGTCATTGGTTTACGGCGAAGGGTAAATGTTATCTGGTGGGATTTGTTAGAATTAATTTTAATCCTCCAATTCTGGCACCATACTTCAAGGTCTCGGATGTGGGATTGAAGAGTGTGGGAGGTTGTAACAGGATCATTATTACTGATAGCACACACGTGTCATCAGCATAGGTAGAAAGGAAAGTGTTTGGATGGGTTGGGATATCAGCTGTATAGACTGTATAAAGAACGGGTCCTAGGATGCTGCCTTGAGGAACACCAGCAGATTGAGAAAACAGGTAGGAATAGGAACTATTGTGATTTATTTTAAAAGATCTATCAGCGAGGTAGGATTGGATAATTAGAAAATAGGTAGGAGGGAGGAATAGACGGAGCTTGTAAAGCAATCCCGGTTGCCAGACTCGGTCAAAGGCCTCAGACCCATTTGAATTTGAACATTGTTCATATTATGAACTGCGAGCTGAGACCAAGACAAACGATTATTTTCAAGAAAATTTTAATCGATGTTGTCCGGAATATAAAGGGTAATAGTCTACGTTTCTAAATCCGTTCGAGATCAAGTTCCATATATTAACAAACTTTGTAATAGTTGCGACATTTAACAAACTATTCAGATTAATTATCATTTTGATTGCTACTGACGTACACTCCATTAAAATAAATTAACATAATAAAAAAAAAAAGATATGATAGCATATTTTTCCAATCTCCAATGTCGTAATACGTTTATTCACCTACATATGAAATATCTGTGGCGGTCGTGAATAACTGGATAACTCGAGTTATATAAAAAATGAGTTAACTCCACGTATCGCTCCCTCAGACCCTTTCACACGTCGTGTTAAAATGGTTAAAGACATTTCTTGGTGGAAGAAATTTCAGGTGGAAAGAAAGCTGTATGTTAATTATTTATTTTGGGTATTACGTAAAGTTTAAGTCGCTCACCTGTAAAATGAAAGATTTTGAATAAACCACTTATTCACGACCGCCACAGATATATAGTGAAGGAAAGTATTGCATCATAAATACTTTCAAATTTAAGTTTAAAACGAAAATTCATGTTTCAGGATCCTCTGGGAACAAATAACCAAGTCTCGCTAAAAAGGCTGTGTGTGGTAAATCCAGCGCAAAAACGATAAATCGTTTGAAATTTTAATTTCACAACTATATGAATTTTGCGAGATGTTACAGAAACTTTACAGCCTTATCATCTAATCAGATGAGCCACTTTGGATTATGCATCTTTTAACGATTTTATGAGAAAAGGCTTTTATGATTTTGATAAAACCTGCCATATCGATGTAAAACTTAACGGGCTTTAATATGATGTAAGTTTCATTCTGATTAAAATAATCTGAAGGGAGTTAAATGCTGGTATTTTAAATCTTCTTCTCTTAAAGTACCTTTGTAGCATTCACGCTAGATAAAAATCACCTTAGCATCGAAATAAAAATCATTTTTTTTTTTTGGTATTGATAAAAAACGGATAAATATATGAGTTAAACGAATTCGAAATGTAATTAAACGAAATAAAAAGCAAAATATATTTTTTTTCCCTTGTAATTCTTTGTTTTGTTTTTTTAATATTATTTTTCCACGCCGTTTTCGGCTACTTCAACACTTACTAGACAAGCGGTCAAACCTTCCTCTTAACTACAAAAGGCTCATCTACATGACTATTATAAGACCAATCTGGACTTATGGAATTGTGGGGCTCTACTAAATTCTTCCCGCATCCAATTCTTAAAATCCAAATCCTTCGTAAAATCCTCAACGCTCCTTACTTTATCACGAACTAGGGATGGTCCTAATCATCTTAGGATTCAAGTCCAATTCATTATCTATATTTCTAAATAAAAGTAATGTTCCGATCAATTTTCTGGTAATCAGAATATCTCAAAAATGACTTTATTCGAAGTGAAGCTATAACAAATGTCTAGAGGTACATCTTAACATCTTTAATTTTTTCCTGGAAAAATATAAGTACTTATTTGAAAGGTTACATTTAAGCCTTCATCTATTTTTCCTAGTTTAGATTTCAGTATATCTCAAATAAGATGTTTTCAACGTTAGTTAGGTGTTTGCGGCCAGGTAGCTATTGTCTGATGGCTTTCGCTGACGACATAATTTTTCTAGGCTATTCAAGCTTCAGAAATGAGATTCCAAATAAAAATCGAAAAAAAAAAAAAAAAAAGACAGGACGACCTAGTCGAATAGTCGGCAGAAAACATTAAGAAGGACAAAGTCTAAGATGGTTTGGGCATATCTCAAGAATGGAAAATCGCCGTCCTGCCCGGACGACATACGAGCCTGATGTGGACGGACGAAGAGGAAGAGGACACTTCGACGCACTTGGGACGATGGGTAAAGCAAGCCTGGACTGGAGAACTGGAGGAAAGGAACCAGAGAAGAGAATTGGTTAAGATCGAAGAGTATGGTATAGTCTCTTCAGGAAGGCACCTCACACTGCATAAGGTGGTAGGCGGGGCTGTATTATGATAATGAAGAAATATAATCGAAGATCTAACATGATCGCAATATCGGCTTAATCTGACGTGTGTATGCAATGATAATTAATTTATAACAAATGTATTACACCTTATTGAGCTTTGAATCCATTTTTTATGTGTGATACCTATGGAAACACATTCTATTGTTCTTGCATTTTTAAAATGATCTCATTAGGCTAAACAAAGTTTTGAGAACATAATATACATAATATTACAGAGACATAATATACATAATTATGTTGCGAAGATGTATAATATACACCATCAGTTTCATAAAACTTATCGTTTTCGCGCTAGACTTAACACATTGTGACTTGACACATATTGCGATCGTGAAAATTTTCGAATTCCAGTTTTCAACAGAAATACACGTTTTAGGGTCCCCTGAGTCCAAATAACCAAATCCCGCGAAAAGGTGTGTGTGTGTGTGTGTGTGTGGTAACTCCAGACGTGACAAAACGTTTTTCATCAAAATGAGCTTACCAGAAGAGGCACTTTATAACATGCATTTTGCACCATTTTTCGATTTTCTCGAAAACGGTTCCGACGATTTTGATTAAACTCGCTATATTGATACATATAGCGACTTAATAATTTGGCCCTAGAGCAAATATTTCCGCCAAAGCTCAGATTCGCAAATTTTCATCCTCAAAATACATTATGGTTGAAATAGTCTGACAAAACTTTTTTCACAAATGAGCTTACCAAAGAGGCACATTATACATGCGTTTGCACTTTTCGATTCTCGAAAACGGTTCCGACGATTTGATAAACTCGCTAAATCGATGTAAAATTTTATTCTGTTTAAAAGGTCTTACAGGGCTTAAATGTCGATATTTTAAATTTCTCCCTAAAGTACCTTTAATTTTGTAGATTCAATAAAAATAACTAAATTATCTTGTTAACGCTGATGAAAAACAGGCAAATATATAAATTGAATAAATTCGATACCCCACTAAAGGAGGAAAACAGAATAAATATTTTTTTTTTTTGCCATTTTTCGTTTCTGAACATAAGAGCAGTAATTAACATGTATGATATACCGTTGGAAAGCTAAAGATTTTAGAAAAAATATTATCTCATACACAAGCTTTTAAAAGTTAATAGAGAGTGATAAAATGAACATTAAACTGACTGATTATTTTAGATAATAATATAATAGATTTTTTAATAAAACACATGTTTCTATAGAAATTTCATTTTATTAATTCTTTAATGGTTTCACTCATTTTTATTCCTTACTGTATTTGAAAATTCTTTCATTGATTTTAAAAATGGAGGTAAGTGAAAGTCGTGTGTTGCCCGTACCAGATTTGTTTTGTTAAAACTGGAATTCGAAAGTTTTCAAGATCGCAATACTTTCCCTATATATTTAATAAATAGGTAAGTGAAAATAAAATGAAGTTGTTGTTTTGTTTTTTCGTCGGAAATTTCTTAATATGAAGGTTTCCTCAACCAAACTCCTGCTCTAGCAGGTCTTTCTATCTTTGCCAGTCCATCCCGTCTTCCCCCGACAGCCCCCTGCCAGCCATACTCTCTACCACTCTATCCTTCCATCTAACGGGGGTCTTCCTCTCCTTCTTCTGTCATCTGCCTCCCAATCCATTATTATTTTTGGTATGCTATTGTCCCCATTCGCTCCACTTGGCCCTACCATCTTAGCCTCCTTTCTTTCATTACCTAAAAAATATTGTTCTTTATTTCAAGAGTCTCTCTTATAGTTCACCCTTTCGATTCTCGATATTATATATTGCCGCTCTCCTCCAAAAATCTATCTCTAAAGAAAGAAAATGAAGTAAAATTGACAAATATTTTGATTTAATATTATCTGGATAGAACTCCGATCAATCGATAAAATGGCAAGTCGTAATTTTACGGAGGCTGGTAAAATGGACAAAAGTACTGCCATCCATGCCTCGATGCCTAAAATAGCAAAACGCTGGGAACTAAAAAACAACCATGCCTACATGGAGGATTTTTCAGAACGGTTCTTTCCAAGGTGCTTTGTGTTTTCAGTTTGTAGCTTTTAATAAAAAAAAGTAAACGCTAGAATAGAACAAATATGTTTCAGAAAACGTGCCACGAATCAGTAATGTACTAAAAAATGAAGAACCTTAAAATGAAACAGTTTTCAAATTTTCTTTAAAAAAAAATAAAAAATCTAACGAGTATACAACAAATCTGTTTTTAAATATCAACCTAACACTATGTATACAAGAATGGCTCTTTTAAAAACACCATAAGAAAAATGAGCATATGACTAACTATATACCTAATTACCTAAAAGGTACAACCTTCAACATTATACTTGTTAACTGTTCGGGTGTTAAAGGGGTAAAACCTTATTAGTCATCAACCCCTTATTACTATTTAATTTAAAAATTAAAAAAGATGCAAAAATAACTAAGATTATTTATAAAGTAAGATAAAGAAGTTAAATGATTGCAAACAAAAATATAAAATTATATGTTCCTTAGTAAACCTATTTAAAATAGAAAATTGTCTGTTTTTTCCTGGTTACCCAGTGATTTTGGAATTCTATTGAATTTAAAATAGAAGTGTTAATCATTAAGAAGTTTGCTTTGTCTCCTGCATGCTTATACAGCCCGAATTAGATTTGGATAGGTAATACTAAAAGGATTTTATGATTATTTACTTACAAAAATATCCATGGGTGGGGATTAATGATATTCTAATTCACCATCACTTCAGAGACAGTTTACTCTACAGAAACGTTTCACAAACTTTGTACCGTTTTGCACATCCGCACGAGGATATTCCTTAAAGGATTCGGCGTTTCGAGATCCAAAGTGCCTTTTCAGATAAGATGAATGGATCTTTGCAATAACTCTGAATGAAGTTGGTATATTTAACATTAACTAGTTTACAGACGAGGTAACCTCTAACATCAATGAGTTCCATTTCCAGTTAACCCAACTGAAGATTTAGCAAGGAGGTGAACGCACTTCATGTTCTGGAATCACTTCCTCAACAAAGATTGACATAGGAAACTGAAGTACATCTTACATCCAAATTTGTATTGGGTTTAGAGCTGTTCTAAAAGGGGGAAAAATCCTATTAACTAATTGTTTCAAGATAAGTTTATATTGTTTTTTGCGGTGTAGTTTGTTACTGTTTCTTTATAAAAATCGTGTTATATTATTTAAGTATTGTATTGTATCATACTGTGTACTGTTACTGTTTGTTATTGTACTTTTATTGAATTACCGCAGGTGAATCCCTTTCCCAAACACGGGCTTACCCTCTAGATGTGCAATAAGGCTGGGTTTGGGGAAATTCGTCCCCTAAGTGATTTAAAAATATATTTTTCTAAAATGTAAAATAAAATTGGTTTTCGAATAACTCAAAAAATATACGCGTCCTATAAAAACTATAAGTACTCATTTGAATGGCAATCAAATTTCTACTACATAATAGCTTAGATACTAAAATATTTATAACAAATATATTTAGGTATATTCCGTTTCATAGCCATGTTTCGTGTGTAGGTTTCTAACAAGTCCATATGTTTTATTGTTGTTGGTTTTTTAAAATGATCAATAGGATGAAAAAAGTTTATGGTTATTAAGGTTTGAAAAGATAATAGAACTTAGTTCTGAATGCTAAAATGCGAGCTTATTCAGTTGGAAGGGTACACCCCGGGTGGAAAAAATTCGCATTTATGTTACATAGAAGTTACGATGGTTTAGAATGATTATGTTTTAAAGCAAAAAATGTCAGTATTAGATAAACAAGGGTATGGCTACTTGCTACTGGTATGTTATTGTAGATTAAACTGAATAAAATTAATATCTGACAATCAACAGTAATCATTTATTTGTCATACATAGACATAGTAAAACTCAATGCCTCGCAGGTATTATAAACAACTTTCCTAATTTACAGAGATTAAAAAAAAAATTAAATAATCGCGTACAAAGCCGCGGGATGGGATTTAAATCCTAAGCCATTAAATAAGTGGTGCATGTGTACACAGCTATATTTTTAAAGGTGTAATTGTTTGAAAATAATAAAGGATTGTGTGATAATTTGTAGAGTTTAAGAATCAAAGTTAGTACGGACATGGACATGGTTACATTTGGATGCAATTTGGTCACAATTCTCTTCTTTTTTTATTAAAGATTACAGGAGCGTTTGAAATATTTAGCCATTGTCGGTGTTCTTTTTGCACCCTTATAAATTATGGCGGAACAGTGAAAATTTTCCCGAATTACAAGCAATCTATTTCCGATGCTCTTCCATTCTTTAGCCGGCACCTGTTTTTAATATCGCCAATAACCGGTGGAAGTGGGATGAGAAACAGTCGCTATTATTTAGGAGTCGAGTAGCAGCAGGTTGGGCCGGCAGTTAAATCTGACCAGCGGTCTGTAATGTTCCAACTACCACTTTATGTGGTTTTACTCCCTCTTTTCTCCAATAACCATTTAGAAATTATTTCATTATGACATCCCACAAGGAAATAACATTTGTCAGAGTTTCATTTTTTATCCCGTGGAAGAAAATAATAAAAAAAAAAGTGGATTGTGGGAATATACATTGTGCTACTAAAGCCCAAACAGAAAAAAAAATCCTTTGTTAGCGTGTATTAAAGTTTTTTTTGAGAGAACGTGAAGGTAATTGATAATGTTAATGGTTGACTGATATTTTTTACTTATTTTAATTCAAAATATTTAATAATAATATTGTTTTTAGTTAGTAATTATAAATTAGTAATTGTTAGGTAAAAATATGAAATTATTTAAAATTAAAAATTTTTATGGAACTGTAAGGAGCCGAGCTTCTTCGTTAAGGTCATTTTTTTTAATGAAATACAAAATTAAAATTATCGGAATGGCGGAAGTGTGAGAGTTACACTGTTACAACACCTAATTAATTAGCATAATACACACAACATTCGGGGTTTATTTAAAAGGAGAGGTTGCTGTGGAGATGTGTGAATCCGGAAGAATGCATAAATTGTATAGATTATTGAATTATAGCTCATATTACCTGGATAGGGATGGTAATGCGTGGAACAAAATACTGCGTGGGAAAATATATAATAATATGTAAGATTTATGAGTAAAAAAAATAATGACTTGTATTATTTATAATTAAATGAAGATCAGAGGTTACAAAAGTTACTTATTATGGTAACGACTTATGTACTTCGTTAAAGAAAGGAAATTATTTTTTTATGAATAACTGAAAAGATTGCACCATAAGAACTGGGTTCATATTAAAATCAACAAGTTGCGGGAATAGTTTATAAAACCTTCATTTATGTATAGTATGCTTCAATATATGTTAATTCATATATTACATAGATGTATATGTATATAAAAAATGCGAGAGATATATACTAAAGGTTAACATGAGTAATGAAAGGAAAATCTATTAACTATGAAACAATTCTTTATTGAGCAATATTACAATCTGTCCAATTTAGGACATTTTTAATAGTGATGAAGTACAACATTCATACTACATTCACACGATATATACTAAACAATAAATTTATATAATAATAATACAATATACATATATACAAAACAAAATCAATAAAATATATACAAAAGTCACTCATACCTATATACAATTCACAATCATACAGCACGTGAGTGGAGAATCTAGCCAATGCTAGAACTCCAATATACATTTTACAAGAGGTCTCGAGGCCACTGCCGTTTCAACCTTCTAGGAGGATGGTAAGGATGTGTGGAGCTGGATAAGGATTGAGCTAGGGGATTAGGGTGATGGATAAGGTTCTGATGAAATTTAGAGAATTTTAATGGTATAAGGTCTAAAATAAATGGAATATTTAGGTCGCGGTGTAAGGTATGGTTGGATACATAATAAGGAGCATTAACTATTGTTCGGAGGACTTTTGATTGGAAGGATTGAATGCGTTTGATGTTAGAATATTTGGCTGTCCCCCACAGTTCAAGTCCGTAGGTCCAGATAGGTTTCAGTACTGTCTTGTATATTAGCAGTTTGTTCTCGATAGATAATTTAGAATTTCTGTTCAGTAGTCTGTATAATTGTCCAAATCGTCGATTAAGTTCTTGTCGTTTAAGTCTAGTATGCGGGTTCCAAGTTAGTCTTTTGTCCAGAAGGAAGCCAAGATACCGGACTGTGTCGGAGAAAGGAAGCGGAACGGAGTTAAAGAGAACTGGAGGGCAGGATTGTCTTCGAAGGGTAAAGGTGACATGTCTGCATTTGGATTGATTTACTTTGATTCTCCAGTTGTTACACCAGTCTTCAATTTGAGAAAGGTGCGTTTGGAGGCCTATAGATGCAATTTCGGGATCTGAGTGAGAGGATAGGATAGCGGTGTCATCAGCGTACGTTGCTAGGAAGGTATTAGGGCAAACAGGAATATCAGCCGTGTATATGTTGTAGAGGAAAGGACCGAGGACACTGCCCTGAGGAACACCGGATTCGACTGGATAGTAATTGGAATATTCTGCACCACAGCGAACTCGGAAGGAGCGGTTTGATAGATAGGATCGGAGGACTAGGTATATGGATTGGGGTAAATGGTTTTTGAGCTTAAAGAGTAATCCCGGGTGCCACACCCGGTCAAATGCTTGCGTTATGTCCAGAAATGCACCCGAGCAGTACTCCTTGTTCTCAAGGGCAGAGGAAATATGGTCAACGACTCGGAGCCCTTGCTGAACGGTTGAATGCTGGGAACGGAATCCAAACTGATGGGAAGGAATAGTGTGGGATTCTAATAAAGGTAATATTCGTTTGAGGAGGATTTTTTCAAAGATTTTTGAAAGGATTGGGAGTAGGCTGATAGGTCTATATGATGTCGTTGTGTTAGGAGGTTTACCTGGTTTTAGGAAGAGAATTATAGTGGAATGTTTCCATAAGAGAGGAAAATGAGTAGTGCGTAGAATGGAGTTGTAAATATATGTAAGAAATATAATGGCTTTAGATGGAAGCTGTCTGAGAATCTGAGGAGTGAGGAGATCGTATCCAGGAGATTTACGGAGTGCAAGTTTTCGGAGATGATATTTGACCTCAGAGGGATTAACTGCTTTAGGAGGTAATGAAAGCGGGTTTGGAGACTGAAGGAACTCTTCCACCACTGCAGTGTGGTTTGGATGGGATTCTGGATGAGGTGTGAAGACTTCGGAAACGTATTTGGCAAGTTCCTCGGCTTTGTCTTCATCAGACGCAGCCCAGGAGCCATTACTACGACGGAGGGGATGGGAAATATGGTGGGATTTTAGAATTTTCTTGGTGACATTCCACAGGAAATTGTCACAAGCCGAAAGAGAAGAAAGGAAGGAACTAAAGGATTGGGAACGGAAGGTCGCCAGCTCCCTCTTTAACTGTCTACAATAAAAGTTATAGGAGCGGCGATCTGTAGGGTGACGGGTGCGTTGCCATAACGATCTGGATCGTCGTTTGGTGCGGATGAGGTCTATGAGGTGTTGTGGTAAGTGATTTTGGTTATGACTTATCTGGGAGTGCTTGGGAGAGGAGGCAGTCCAAACAGCTTGTTGAATAGCGATGGTGAAGGAGTTTACGGCATCGTCAAGGTCATCAGGAGTTTTGAGTTTCACACTGAGGTCAATATCACTGGTCAGGATTTGGCGAAAAAGGTCCCAGTTTACTGGTCCTCTGATAAATGACGGTGGGGTGGGTTTAGGAATAGGAATTAGGGATACTTTAAGGAGCAATGGACTATGGTCAGAGGACAGTTCATCAAGGCGAGTCACCGACATTTTTAGGGAGCCTATCCGCTGTGGATGAAGAAGTCGAGGATGTCAGGATTACGGTTAGGATCAGTTGGCCAGTAGGTAGGAGAATCAGGAGGCAGGAGGTTGAAACGTCTAGAGTTGAGTGCAGACTGTAAATTCCGCCCACGACTATTCGTGGATCTGGAACCCCATTGTTGGTTCTTAGCATTCATGTCTGAACCCAGAATGAAGTGGTTTCCTAAGGAATTGAGGAAAGATTCGAATAGAATGTTGGAGATGGAATGTTTAGGAGGGCAGTACGCTGATGCGAGGGTGATCGGAAAAGAAAAAGTCTTGATTACTATGGCGGTGCATTGTAGGAAATCATAGGAGGGGACTGGGAGTATGTGGTGGGAGAGGGACTGGTGCACAATGACAGCAGTACCGGCATGGGCTTTTCCGTCTGGGTGGTCCGTACGGTATGTTACGTATTGAGGTATTTTAAAGAACTGTTTAGTGGTTAGTCTAGTTTCAGTAATAAGTGCTACATCAACGTTTTTGTCTTGCAATAAAGCTGTAAGTTCGTCAGTGTGATTTCTAACACCATTCGCATTCCAAAGGAGAATGGATAATGAGTTAGGTGTAGTCATTTAAGGATTTTTTAAGGATGGGATTAAATTTGATACGAGATTAGTAAGTAGTGATATTAGCGGCATAACAAGGGATTTTATTTCAGTGATAAAGGATGTCATCAAACTTGTAAGGTCTGTGACATTTGATGGAGGAGGAATATGAGAAATTTGATTCGGATGAGGTTTTTGATGGTTGGTTAAATTTTGAGGAATATGTGGTTGTGGAAGGGGTTCAGGATTTTGAAGTATGCGTTGTTCCGGCAGGGCCTCTTTGTTCTGGTTCCCACCTCCAAGTAGATGGGCAAATGTTACATTGGAATCAATTTTTTTTGAAGGTTGTCTTTTACTTCTGATCGGTTCAGCTGTTTCATCCAGATTCTGAGGTTTTTGGTATCTGCTTTTGAGGTTCTTGTAGATTTGACATCCCTTGTAGTTAGCCGGGTGGTCCTCGAGGCACAGAGCACATACAGCGGGTGTTGATCTTGATCTCGTGCATTCTTCTGATTTATGTTGCTCACCGCATTTTACACAGCGTGGTGTGTGGTGGCAGTAAGTTCTCGTATGACCATATGCCTGACAATTATGGCACTGAACTATTTCTTTCTTAGTGTAAGGTTTCTCAACTCTTACACTAGTATAGTACAATCTATTGAGGTCGTAAACTTTTTCAACTCCTGCTGATGGTTCCAAGTCCACGAAGAATAGAGGCATTGGAATTTTATCTTTTAGGACATTGGTGACTTGCCGCACTTTATAGCCTATCTCCGTCAGTTCTTCTTTGATAGCTGTAACTGGTGTCGAAGGGTGTAGGTTTCTAATTACAACCCTTAAAGCTCTCTCCTGGCGCAACTGATAGGTATGAAAATCAGCTTTGGTCTCACTCAGATATTTTACTATTTTTCTGTAGCTTTCGGCGGTAGTCGGGGATATTTTAGTATCACTGGTTCTACTTATACAAGAATAACTATTAGGATCGGTTAATTTGTTTAAATGCGCACAAAGTAGTTGAAAATTTTTAATATTTTTAACAAAAATTGGTGGAGGTTGTGGTTCTCTGGGTATAGGAGAAGATTCCATAGATTCTTTTTCATTTTGATTTTGGAGGATCTGAAATGGGTTCGGTGTAAAAAACGGCGATTCATCAGTCATTCCTTGTGATGATGTGCTGGGCTGTGGTTCAGATTCTAAAGAGGTAGCTGAAGCGGTCGCTGGTGGAATCATTTTTTTATTATTTTCACGGCGAGGTCTCTGTTTTGTAGAGACGAGTTTGAACCTGCAGATCTAGATCTTTTACTTGTAGCTTTTGAGGACATAACTTGATGAAAATATCTCATTTATTAAAAAAAAAAAATAAATAAAAAAAAAAAAAAAAATAATAATAGATAAATAATGAAATGAGAATGAGAAGGAAGAATAATAAAAGAAAGATAAGTTAAAGAAAAGCAAGCCCGAGCTTGCCGAGCTAGCGGCGATCAGCTGATCAGTGACCCTCCTTTCACTTTTCGTGATTGTACAAAGTAAATTATAACTTTGCTTACCGATATTTCTCCAATATTCACTGCTGTGGTTTTCTTGAAGTCTAGTGATGTTTTCCAGACTGAACTCAAGCGAATTCCTACTGAAAAGAGCAAAAATCTGAGAGACGAAGTAACGTATGACTGTTGTCATCGAGCGCATCAGCTGTTCGGAAAATCTATAGATACTAAATGTTATTTTACTTTATCCGAAAAAATACAAAACATTTTTCCGACATTTTCCTGTCTGTGAAACAGCCCTGAATTAGAATTTATTTGTTAAAAATTTAACAAAGAGAAGGGAGCAGTTGAGTCCGTTACTTTAATGTATTTTCACTGTAATTCTACTTTAAAAATACCGAAATGGTGGTACCACAAAAATACCAAAAAGTGCAGGAATGGATCATTGAGTTGAACTGATTACTTGGTGATTGGTGATTGGTGATTACTTGGTACCTTTTGACGAATCCCTTGAATCAACCCTTTACAAATACGTTCCTCTTTACAATAATATAATAATTTCCGGTGACCTTAATACCAACTTCCTTTCACATTCCAATGACAGACTTTACTTAGAAAATCTCTTCTTCTCCCTCCACTTATTCATAGTTCCCTTTGCTCCTACCCATCATACTCGCTGGACTGATACCTGGTTGGACGTTTACGTTATTGATACAGCAGAGAACCTTCTCTCCTCCTCCCAATTACCAGTTCCATTCTTGTCATCCCACGATTTAATCCATATATCCTACAATATTCGAACTCCAGCAATCCTTCCTAAAACCATAACATTCCGAAACCTTGACGCCCTCTCCCGTGAAACCATTCTACCAGATCTTGAGTCCCTGAATTGGGAAGAAATTTACTCCTCCTCGTCCATTGACTGTATGGTAGATATCCTCACCTCAAATCTACTCAGGATCCTAGATACCCATGCTCCTCTCAAAACCTGCACCTTTCGTCGCCGTCCTGCTCCATGGTTGTGTCAAGAAATAAAAGATCTTCAAAAGAAACGTGAGGCTGCCCGAAGACGCTATAGACGCACAAGACTAGAGGATGACTACCAAGCGTTCAGGGTACTGCGTAACTTGACACAATCAAGAGTCAGACAAGCGAAATGTAATTATTTCCACGAAGCCCTTTCTTCTATCCCCGATCCTAAGTCTAAATGGCAACTCCTTCGAAAACTCTCCCTCTGTAAATCCACTACCTCTTCCGACATTCCAGTATCACCTGAAGAATTGAACTCCCACTTTCTATCTTCGTCCTCTTACAATTCATCATCACCATCTTCCCTGCATCTCTCAGTTCCATCCTTTAACTCTGAAAACTTCTTTTTCTCTGACATCTCACCAACTGACTTAATCACCTCAATTATGAAATCTCGCACAAACTCCATTGGCTTTGATGGAATCCCTGTTAAATTACTAAAACTTTGTCTCCCAGAAATTTTACCAGCGCTCCTTTTCATCTACAATTTTTCCCTGCAAAATTCAGTATTTCCTACCTCTTGGAAAAAAGCCATAATCCATCCCATTAACAAAATTCCAAATCCTGCAACTCCTAAAGACTTCCGCCCGATCTCCATCTTATCTAATCTCTCTAAACCTTTAGAAAGACTAGTCCAATCCCAAATGTCAAAATTCCTCGAAGAATCCAAATCAATCAATCCTTCCCAATCCGGTTTCCGATCTGGTTTCTCCACTCAATCTGCTCTTACTAAAATCACTCAAGACATATACACTGCAATGGACAACAAACAGCTGACAGTTCTAATTCTCCTTGACTTTTCTAAAGCATTTGATTCTTTGAACCATTCTATCCTTTATTCCAAACTAAAATCTCTCTCCTTTTCCTACAGCTCTATTCTCTGGTTCCAGTCTTTTCTTTCTGACCGTACCCAAGCAGTTCAAATTCCCAACAAACCTTTATCTTCTTTTCTTACCGTTTCTTCAGGGGTTGCCCAGGGTTCAAGTGTTTCTCCTATCCTTTTTAATACCTTTATAAATGATCTTCCTAATTCAATCCTCCACTGCTCCTACCACCTATATGCCGATGATGTTCAGATTTATCTATCCTTTCCTCCCTCTGAGTTATCAGCCGCGTTTACGAGTATTCAAGAAGACCTGGACAGGATCTGCTATTGGGCGAATCAGAACGAACTAAGGTTAAACGCCGAGAAAACTCAGGCAATCATTATTGGATCCAATTCCCTCCTTACATCTATTCCCTCTCTTCCTACCTTATTTCTGAACGCCCATCCCATCACATTCAGTTCCTCGGTAAAAAATTTAGGCATCCATATTGACCAAACCTTATCCTGGAAACCACATGTCGCCCAAATCTCCCGAAGGTCAATCAGTACTCTTAAACTATTCCATCGTTCCCGTCATGTTCTCCCTTATTCCACTCGCAAGCTCCTTGTATCCTCTCTAATTTTCCCTCAGTTTGATTATGGATGTATGGTATATGATGGCCTCTCGATGATGCTAGAGAAACGATTAAAGTTAATTATGAACTGTTTTTTAAGATTTGTCTTTGGCACATCGAGGCGGTCTCATGTATCCCATCTCTATACCGAATCAAAATGGCTCTTTCCTCTTACCCGTAGGCAATATTTCCTTGGATCTTTCCTATACCAAACAATTAATTCACAACACCCTCCATATATCTACGATCTCCTACAGTTCAAACCCACAATTCACCCACTAGAGACTAGATCCCGTTTTTCCAACCTTTATATCACTTCCCACAGAACAAAAAAATACGAATGCTCCTTTCTGGCCCGTTCTACTAGTTTCTGGAATTCCCTTCCATCAAACATCCGCCATGCTACTTCCCTTTCTACATTTAAATTCCTTCTTTTCCAGCACCTTCTAACATCCCAAAATGACGCTGCCTGACATATATTTTAAATATGAAATATATTTTTTTCCTTTGTTCAATCTTTACATTATTTGTTAAAGTTTTTTTATATCGTTATTTTTGTTACTAAAAGATTTCATTTCTTATATTTGTATTTTTTATTTTTATTTATGTTTTAATTGTATTATCTTTCATTAATTCTTGGTCTAATATAGATTCTTTATTATTTCAGAGTTAATGTTATTTTAAGAATACTAAGTATTAGTACAATGTTACTAATTATTTTCGTTTTATTTAATTTTTTTTTTTTTTTTTTTTTTTTGTTTCTTTTTTAATTTGGATTCTGTTATCAACTCATATATTTCTCATTTTTTTCTAACATTTATTAGCTTCTGAAGATTGTTTTTATTTTATTTATTTTGTGTTTTATACTAATTCATCAATTATTGTAAATAGTAGTTAATCATGTTCATCTTGTCTGTTGGCTAGACATATTGTATATTTAAACTGTACAAAGCTGTTATTCTAAAGGGACCCAGTCCCAGAATAAAAATTATTTTCTAACTAACTAACTAACTAACTACTTGGACCGAGGCAACTCCACGCGACAAGGCACACAGGAGGAAGAAAAAGAAAATGTGTTTGAAAACAATATTATTAATCAAAACAACAATACAAAATTATCAAGCCGTTCACGCGTATGACATGACGAGAAAAAGTTTAGTTTACTTTAGCATACCCTGTAAACGCAAAATATATAGTAATTTTTTTTTAAATTTATAATTTGAACGGAATAACGATTAGATTATCCTAATCTAAAGAATCAGATCTTTGTGAATGAAGATGGATAAGAAGTTCCAAATTTAGGTAACATGGATCCAAAAGGATTTTCTGTACAAAGAATTACAGCGAAAGTTATCATAGAAATTAGTAGATTAAGTTTTTATTTTTAAGGTATGAATGGAAGAAATATGTGAAACGAAAGTGAAGAAAAAGTGAAGTTTTACTGGATCTTGGGGATTATGATTTGAAAAAATAAATTTTGTATTGTCCTCTGTAATCAGGATTAAGCCTCCCTTGATCCGGTGAGTAGTGGGAGCGGTCGGAGAGGCCGTGCAATCAGTGATTCATTAGTGTTCGGGATTTAAACACAAGTATTTATACATACAAATTATTGTTCTTATAACAATACTAGAAATATAACAGCGCTAAAGTTTACAAGGCTAAGAATCAGATTTGAATATTGTAGTTAATGATGAAAAATTACAAATAAACTTTGAAGGAAAACAAAGAAGGTAGCAGAACAAAGGATCGGCTGGAGAATAGGAAGAGAGATGGAGAGAGAAAGGGAGTGAAAGGACATGAGTCGTTATGATTTCAGATCTGTCTGAGGAAGGGCCATTTAGGAATTATTTTCTCAGAAGCGAAATTTTGGATATTGGATCAGAAAGCAATGTCGGAGGCTTTTTACAAGTGAAGAACTGTCCCTCCTTAATAGAGCTTCTCTTCAGTGGGACCTTTTAAAGGGAAGTCGTGGGCAGCATCTCAAAAACTGCTGTAATTATCAGGAATTATTTTTTATTTTTAATATATTTTCAAATTCAAAGCCCTTTTTGGAGGAAATACTGAACAAAAGTTTTTGTGTACCAGTAAAAATTATATCAATTCCGTAGAAAAAAAAATATCCTTATAACGTTAATTTAGTTATCTATAATCATAAATGAAAGTCGTTTTTTTAAATCTAAGTGGTTGCAAAAATTTTTATTCTATAAATGCCTGTACCCTTACCACCCATGGGCTCAATACATTTCGAGATTTGTACTATTGCTAGGAAGCGGCCATGCAATGAGATGAATAGACTGAGATTACGCTCAGGCCCTAGGATTTTTACCCATTTTTGCATACAATAGATGAATTGTATTTTTAATTACATGGCTTATACCAAGAAGTACACAATCTACACATTATAAGATCCTTATTTTTTTTTTGGCCCCACTTTACTGTGGATATACATTTTTTATCATTCTCATAAAATGATTTCATTTTTATTTACAATTTACAGCTTGCACTATCTGCGTCCTAGCTAAGTAAATATCGAACATTTTAGGATATGACCCACAGAAGTTAACTTTTTTTTTTTTTTTCAAGGCTTAATATCTGAATACATATCAACTACGGGAAAACATAGTAAATGCCTTTTAAAAGCACAGTAGAACTGCTGTTGGCGGAGCCTTATCAATTCTCTTTATGTTTGGTAGTTTCCAAGATAACACTTTTAAACAATCCCCAAATTAAAAATCAATTCCCGATAGAAGTAAAAAACAGGTTCGAAGCTTTGGAATCTCTAGGCGAAGAACACAAAGATGTAAACAAATTATGGGAAGGGATCAGGGATAATATTAAAGTGGTCGGTAATTTGTGTCTTGGAAAAATCGAAAATAAAAAGAACAAACCTTGGTTCGACGGGGATTGTCAAAATATGTGTGAAAAAAGAAAAACTGCTGAACTAAATTCATTAAATAATCCAAGCGATAATAACGTGGCTTATTTACTTTTGGGTAGTAAAAAATGAACTTCAAAATTCTTAAGAAATAAGAAAAGAGAGTATCTTAAAGGCAAAATAATAGAAATAGAAAAACACAGAAGAGAAAATAACGTAAGAGAGATGTACAAAGGTATAAACAAATCGCGTAAAAGATTTGAACCTCTATTGAAAGCGGTTAAACATACAAATAACAATATAATTGATATTAAATCAATTTAAACAACACTTTGACGGCATTCTAAATACGAAATATAATAATCAATCTCCTCACTCTGAATATCAGAGCGCTGAACCATGGATAGACGCACCGAGTAAAGAGGAAGTCGAAATGGCGATAGGAAAATTAAAACGTTATAAAGCTGCAGGAAATGATAATATCACTAGTGAATTAATCAAGGCGTGCGGAGAAGCGGACGTTTCCAAATTACATGTTTTAGTTAAAAAGATCTGGGAAAATGAAAAAATGTCCGAAGAACGGAAAGAATCAACACATTCCGATCCGCAAAAAAGGACCGAGGACGGATTGTAACAACTATCGCGGGATCTCTCTTCTCCCAGTATGTTATAAAATATTCTCGTCAATACTAACTAGCCGAATCACGGAATACGCTGAGGAAATTATCGGAGACTACCAAGATGGTTTTAGGCGGAACCGCTCGACTATTGATCTTACTTCAAATATTACAGAATAAATTGGAATACAACGGTGTAGTCCATCAACTTTATATCGATTTTAAAAAGGCTTATGATTCAATAGACCGTCAGAAGCTATATAACATCATGATTGAACAGGGAATATCTAGAAAGTTAGTAAACCTAGTAGAGATGTGTTTGTCGAAAACATTCCATAATGTTAGAATCGGTCATAATTACTCCAAAAGAATTGAGGTGCGATCGGGTTTAATGCAGAGTGACTCCCTTTTACCTGTTTTATTTAATATAGCTTTAGAATATGTAGAGAAGGTTTTGTGTACCGAGAAAGGCTTAAATATAGGCGACAAGATTCCGGTTTTGGGGTATGCCGATGATTTGGTACTGCTAGGTGAAGACACGGAAACCATACAACTAAATACAAGTATTTAAAAAAAACGGTAAAGAAATAGGACTCGAATTAAATACCGATAAGACGAAATATATGATTAATAGCAGAAACGGTGGCGATGTTGGTGATATTGATATATCAGGGCATACTTTTGAACACGTAGAGAAATTCAAGTACTTGGGTTCAATCATAACAAGTAAAAATGAAATCCAGGAAGAAATAAAGTCCCGGTTAGAGGTGGGAAATGCGTGTTATTATTCAGTTGCTGAGTTACTTAGCTCGCGGCTTCTATCTAAAAACTTCAAGGTTAGAATTTATAAAACTATTATTATTCCGACGGTTCTTTACGGATGTGAAACGTGGCCGCTTACTTTGGAGGATGAGCAACGGCTTAAGGTTTTCGAAAATAAGGCACTATGTAAAATATTTGGTCCGAAGAGAGATGAGGCCACTGGGGAGTTAAGAAGGTTGCACAACGCGGATTTGCGAAACTTGTATCCTGTGAATAGCATTGAGTTGATACTATCTTGGAGTCTCAAATGGGCGCGTAATGTTGTTGGGATCGGTGAGGAACTAATTCCAAGAAAGTAGGTACTCGCTGAACCGACTGGTAGGTGTCCGAAAGGCAGGCCGATGCGTCGATGGGAGGATTACGTTAAGGCTGAACCCGGTGGCTTGGGCTTAAACGGTGAACATTGGACGATTCTGTTTTGGCAGATTTTGTTGATATCGGCATAGAACCTTCGGGGTCGGTAAGCCTATTATTATTATTATGTGGTATATTCACTCATCACCTCCGCCTATTGTCCATTTGTATTGTAGTATATTGTCCCTTTATCTCCACCACTATTCATTTTAGCAAAAACATATATATGATATCTTTTGAAGACATTTTAAAGTAGTTTAATTTTAATACAGTGGTTATTACTATTTAAAGTAAATAGTTTGATTTTCGATACAGTTTAATTTTTGAGATAAACTGAAAAAATTGAAATTTTTCTGATTCTCTCTCTTCCCCCTAAAAAACCCGACTGGTTAATGACATGTTTTTCCTTTTTATTTTAGATCTTCTGGTAAAAACCTAATTTTACTGTTCTAATATATACGAATATTCTCTTTCTACGCTATTATTAATGTCTAAATTAGAACAGATTGTATTATTACAAAAACAAAAAAAAATTATTGTTGAAGTAAAAAAAAAAAAAAAAATACTGTACTAATACGGGCAGTATTAGACGAAAGCCAACTAAGAGTGTAGAATTACTAGAATACTATTAACGGTATTTAGCCTCTCTATGAATTACAATACAATTTTATAAAGCGTAGAATCTTGACGTAAATAATACCTAATCATACAAAAAAATCAGTTCTAGCAATTTTTTTAATGACATTTTTTGAAATTTGATTTCCAGGAAATAAATAAAGCCCTTTAAACTTGATTATTTGTTCTTTTTTAATTAAATTACGAAACGTTTTAGGCCCATTTCTTAATTAAATTAATGGAAAAAAAGAAGAATAAAGCTTTTTAAAGGGTTATATTTTATGAAAAAATTGAAAATACAAATCCTTATTTATACATTTAAAAATTTACACTATCCTTTGAATAAAAAAAAAAAAAAGAACCTTTTAATTTTGATTAAGTAAAAAAAAAAAACTAAGTATAGTATCTTACCCGTCTGCATAAGAGTTCTGAAAAAAAACAAAAAAAAAGATATTTGGAATCTTTTATAATCAAAGTTTTTACTATAAAGTTCCCAAGAGAGATCTTAGAAAAGTTCCTGCATTAACTATTTCAATAAAGTGTGAGGGGCAAGAACTTTTTCAAAATAACATTACACAGCCATTTAGGCTCTCCTTTTAATTGTTAATAGTTGTGCACTCCGTTCATCGACCAAGTTTATAATTATTATTTTTTTGACTTATCAAATCGTTTCGTTCAGTTTTAAAATTAAATTTTTTTTATTTTTTTGAAAGCGACAACATTAATAAAAGGAAACGTCGGTTATCAGATTAAATTCTAAACTAAAATCAGAATTTAATTATTACTTTACTTATTTATATAATTTGGACGAATAAGAAAATGTTCATGTTTTTATTTTTAAAAAAGTCATATGTCGGTTTTTGGTAGAAAATGAGATTTCACTTACCGTTTTTATTAATTTTCGTAATTAAATTGGGATTTTCTTAATATTATAAATAAATATTTATTTTATTATATACTTCATCATCTAAAAAATAATTTTTACTTTCACATACCCACATATGAAATATATAGGAAGGAAAAGTGTTAAATTTGAACATATTTTCAAATTTGACGTTTCACCTAAAATAAACGTCTTTAGGTCTCCTCCATCCAAATTCATTATTCAAAAGCGTATATGCCTAAGATGTTTCATAATAATTATTTTGTTTAATATTTTTTAAATATATTTTGTACAACTGCTTAATTACAAAGTAAATGTTGTTTTATATGGCTATTTCATTAAGAATTAGAAATTTAATCTCTATATATATATATACACCTATGTGTCACATGGTGCCAAAGAGGTTAAGTTGGTTTGCCTATGTGATTGAGCATTGATTTTTATATAAATTTTATGTTCTCCCAATTCGTAATTATTATTTTAAGGTTAATTATTCATTATGTTTTACTATTATTTTTCAAATTATAAATTTATTTTAGGCTCATTGGCAAACCAACTATTACCTTCTTCAGAACGATATTTTTTTTTAAATAATTGTTATCAATTAATAAAAAAATATATTTTACTTTTGATTATTGAAAAAATCTCTAAAACATAAAAGGTTATCCACATTGTATTCAATAAATCTTTGTTTTGTGTGAAACTATGTAGATTGTCAAATTATTAGCAACACGCTAAATATTTATTTATATATATATTGTTTGATCAGTTCTCGACTGTTGATAATTTAAGTTTCTGTTGTTCTCAGGTTTCAGTCAATCAATAAACAATTTTATAATTTAAGTTTCGAGAATTTATTGTTCTCATAAATATTATTATATACTTATAATAATATTTAAATTTATTTATAATATTTGTCCAAAATTGTAAGTAAATTTATAATAACACCTTTAATGTAAATTTTTATTAAAATATCTATGTACCTACTGTATGATTATTGTTCAATGTATTATTTTCTATATCTGTAACAATAACATCATATATTAATTATTGTATAATAATATTAATGTTCTTTTTTTTTCTTTTTTTTTCCATTGTTAAGGCATGATTATGAGAACGATAAATTCTCGAAACGTCGCATGGATAAAAAAAAAAGAAAAAAAATAGATATATATATATATATATATATATATATATATATATATATATATATATATATATATATATATATATATATATATATATATATATCCAGGTAATTAAATTGGACTAACTTTACTTTCTTACTATTAAACATCGAAGGAATCGTTTCCGATAGTCAGATTTCTTCTTTTTTCTGAAAAAAATTGGTTCAAGGACGGTGTTTGCCGAAGTGTGAAACATATTGAAATACAGTTTATTTTTTCCCTATTCTCAGAATCTCGTTTTTACCCCTAAGAGGTTCCATTTCATAATGTATCCGCTGGAGGCCCTCAGAGGGAAGATATATAGCTCATCTGAGGAGGCGTTAGTTTTTGTTCATTGTTCTTCCTCCGCGAGGCTTCCTGGGCCGGGATATTGCCCCTGGGGAAAAACACACTCCTGTCCTCAAACAGGATTCTTCGACGGCCCGGATTTTATCCCGGACTATATAATAAATGGAAATGTTTTATTCATTCCTGGAATAAATTGAATGTTAAGCCCACCTTTTATTCCTGGGCTCTCTCCTGCATCAGTGACTGCTGCGTCGACGGAGTGAAAGGATTTCGGTTCGAAAACGGTTTTATTTGTTCATACATTATATTACTTATTTAAAATTACACCTAATTACAATATGTAAAACCTAATTATATGAGTAGTATGTTATTTAGAAGCGAATACAGGTAAGATGAGGAAGCGATTTAACAAACATCATATCATCGATTTACAAATTTTTTGACCGACTGCTTTTCTAAGGCAGCGGTACCATTAATAACTAGCTTATTTGATATATTTAATCAATATATAAACTATATTTAATGATACCATTGGATCTCCTTTCGAAAGGTATCTTATTTACCAATCCAATAGGTGGCATGCAGGGTAAGATTAAATTAGACATGTTTTACAAAATAACATTATTATTTAAAACAACTTAACACATATAAAATATAATTAAACTATGCCTGGAACTTTGGGGAGCCCGTGGCTGAGTGGCTAGCGCGCTAGTTTCTCATGCTACAGGTTGCGAGTTCGAATCCCAGTCCCGGCGGGCCTTTTATAATGATGTAATTAAATGGGGGTTCACTCGCAGCCTCTCCCCCGGGTATGTGAGACCCGTCAGCTTAATGGTGGCCACTCACAAAATTAGGCGTTGGGAGTGATGATCCTACACTACGAATTTCATCGTGAAACGCGAGTGTAATCTCTCAGGAGATCACACCGCGAGGCCCAGGGCCTGCACGGCCTGTCGCGCCACTGAATAATAATGCCTGGAACTTTGATTGAGAATACTGAGGGACATTTTCACTACTAACTTTGCCATACAATATTACAAAACAGAGAAATACCTTTAAATTCTTTGTCGGCTGGCGAAGGTCCAATCAATCTTAGTCACCCCTTCTAGGCTTCATCCTCCAGCTGATCTACGACCCGAACATCGCTTCCTCTTCAGGATAGACCTCGGCTGTTCTCTTCTCGTGGCTGGAATGAGACTGCCTCTTCTTGAGGATAGAACTTGACTGACTTTTTCGAATTGCTCATCGTCGACACCTCGGTCGGGGCTAATGTGGGAAGTGCCCCAAACCGGGGGTCCTTTGCCCTAGGAAGTTTCCCGAGGTACGTATCGTTGGGGGGTCTCATGGAGGTAAACGCCTTTTGATGTTTTACCGACAAAGGCTTATTAATATTTACTTTATTAATGTATTAATTATTTAATAATAAATTTAGAGCCCTCAGTATCCTCGATACATAACAGATTTTTACTTAATTTTGAATTGAGTATTATCCTTATCCTCACCTTATAAAATCACAGATATCAATGTTTTATGAAAATAAAATTGGAGGCCGATTTATAACTTCACCACTTTTTTATTAAAAATTAATGCACGACGTTCCTTTTTGTCTCAAAACTAAAAATATAACAATAGGAATTAAATGGATTTTTATAAATGACACCTCCTAATGACATTCATCAGTTTGGTAATTAGATGTTTATATTTAGTTTAATTTTTATATTTTTTAATTGATCTGCCATTTTAATTGTAACACCCTTCTCCCCTCTTTTATGGACATCCTATTTAGACATGAGTCTTCTGGTTGTAAGTATCCACTCACAATAATTAATTTGCACATTTTTAAAGTTAATTAGTTTATGTTTCATATTTATCAATTAAATATTAATAATTTTAATTGAATTTCAGCAATGATTAGCATAGTACATCAACTTATTTCTTTTATATTTCATTTCTATAGTGGAATTATTTTCATTGTTCTTTTTTTTCATGTTTTATGATGATAGACTTTTAGGAATTTAACGTTAATCTTATAGATTATTAACAATTTTAACTGCTTAAAGTTTTATTTTTTTATTTTACTTTTATGTTTGTTTATAATTTTCATGATAAAATTGTTAGATTGATTATTCTTAATAAGGCGATATTTTGCACTTGTAGATAAATTTGTTCCTTTGCGCTTGAAATGGCATTTTAGCCGAAACGTCGTGCATTAATTCTTTATAAAAGTGTGGTGAAGTTATTAATCAGCCTTTAATTTTGTTCACAGAATTTGACCTACACCTTAAAGAATCTACACCTTATCGCTACTATAGTGTACTACCCTTTTTAATAATTTTGTTTTTTCTCTAATGTTTAAGTGAAAGAGAGAATCAAAAGGAGATAAGGCAATGCTAACGCGTTTACATTAATCCACATTAGCATGAGGAGGCCGATACTCTAGAAACAAATAATTCTAGATTGTTGGATCATGCAAATGCCTTTGGGTTCTATTAGGGCCTAATGGTACAATAATTAGGTTGGCAGTTGGAAAGGGCCCCGGTAACGATAGGGCAACGTGGGAGGCTCAAAGGGCTTCCAGGTTAGGGTCACTCATCGAGTTTCGCTGTCATTATCGCTTTGCTAAAAAGTTCTTATTTTATATTCTAGTCTCATAACCGACAAAAAAATACACAATTTTCTCTTAAAATTTGATTTTTGAATATTTGTTGAGAAAACAAAAATAGATTTACATACAGATTTATTAAATTTATTTAGCATATAATATTGGGTTGTTTCACATGAAATGTCCGTTTTTATAGTTTCTGAAATACATAAAGGATTTTGCAGGTCTCTCAGCACAACTAAATGCAAGTGCATCTACCGTTTCCAGACATTTAAAGTGTATTGGGAAAGTAAAAAGCTCGAACAAGACCCCATCTTTCAAAACATACCGTGCAAAAATTGAAAGAACTGGGCTACGAAGTTCTTCCGCACTCACCATATACTCCCGACTAGTCTCCAACAGATTACCACCAGTTCAGGAATTTAGACAACTTCGTCAAAGGAAAACTTTTTGAAAATGATGATCAAGTGAAAAGTGCGTTTTGAGATTTTGTTTCACTTCAAAGCTCAGAGTTTTTCAGTTCGGGGATAAAAAAGTTGGTGTCACGTTGGGAAAAATGTGTAGACAAGATAAGGTAAATACTTCGAAAAATATTATCTTGTTTTCATATCGTATTTTTAATAAAAATCCTTTACCTAGAAAACAAACATTTCATGTGACACAACCAAATAGAATAGAAAAAAAGAAATATTCTAGGACTAGGCCCCCTAAGATTACAATTACAATGATTATTTACAATTACAGTTATTTACTATACATAATAAATAACAAAGAAATTAATAATTTATATATATATATATATATATATATATATATATATATATATATATATCTTCTGAGAAAATAAAATCTTATTTTAACAAAATGAAATTAAAAAGAATTTACAATTTGGGTGGTAAACAGTAATCTTCATTCATTCAATGTGGATTTCTAGAAAGAATTAGCATATCACATTTGCTGATCGTATATTTGCGATGACAGAAGGTATAGGAAAAGTTGGGATTTGAATCAGGATAAAGAGTCAGCATGGCGGATAAGGGTTGGTAGAGAATTCCAAAGTGTAGAAGAGCGAACTATAAAGGACCGATCAGAAGTTTTGGTTCTGTGGCTAGGAACGTAAAGGCCAGAATGTTGCGATCTTGTTTCAAGAGAGTGGACTGAGGATTTAAATTGAAGGAGACTGTGAGATGTAGGAAAGATGCTAGGAGTGAATAGTATAGTAGATGTATGATCCAAGGAAATGTCTGTGGGTGGAGGGGAGGCACCATTTTAATTCACCTTATAAGTGGGTAACATGATACCTTGAAATGCCGAAGACAAATCGTAAGAAAATGTTCATAATGCGGTTTAGTCTGTCTTCAGGCACAGCCGGGAGGCCATTATACACCACACAACAATAGTCAAAGTGAGGGAGGGGGAGATATACTACTCATTTTAATGATTTTTAGAAAACGCTTTCAGATATATCCAGGCTGTCACGTGATTTTTCGACTATAACGAAAAACTTCTTCAATATTTAAACAACGTAATAAAAAAGTTAAGTTATGTAGCAGTAATCTATATCGTTTACTTTTATGAATTTCATTTTGAAGTTCGTACATTTTCAACATGTTACCATATTATTGTGCGATTTACGGTTTTTAGTATAATAATTTCAGACAACTCATACAAAAAATGTATTGAATTTAATGCCTTTTCGTTAAAAATAATAAATAAATAAAAAAAAAAATAAAAAAAAAAAAGAAGGAGGAAGTTTCTTGATAATATCCCTTTACTTATAAAATTCTTTATTGCAATATATTATAAAAAAATCTGGTCCGGGCAACACATAAATTTTACTTACCTCCGTTTTTAAAATCGATTAAAACATTTTCAAATACAGTTTGAGATAAAAATGAGTGAAACCGTTAAAGAATTAATTAAATATAATTTCTGTAGAAACGTGTGTTTTATTGAAAAATCTATTATATTATTATCTAAAATAATCACATAGTTTTATCTGATTTTCATCACTCTCTATTAACTTTTAAAAGCTTGTGTATGATATATTTTTTCTAAAATCTCAAGCTTTCCAACGATGTATCATACATGTATATTACTGTTCTTATGTTTAAAAACAAAAAATTTCATTTAGAAAATATTTTTCAGTTTTATCCTTTTGTTGTTTTTTAAATTCGCTCAACTTGCATATTTAGCTGTTATTTATTATTGATAACAAGATAACATGGTTATTTTTACAGAATCTATAAAATTTAATATTTAAAATATCGGCATTTAAGCCCTGTCAGACCATTTTTATCCGAATAAAACCTACATGGTATTAAAGCCTATTAAATTTTACATCGATATAGCGAGTTTAATCAAAATCGTTTGAGCCGTTTTCGAGAAAATCGTAGAAAGGTCTCAAATGCGTGGTGTAAAGAGGCACTTCTGTTATACTGATTTTGATAAAAGAGGATTTGTAACGTCTCTGGCGTATAGAGGAAATTTCAGTTTCATAGAACTTTCCGTTTACGCGCGGGAGTACAGACCTTTTTGTGAGACTTGGTTATTTCGACTCAGTATTATATATCAGGGGACCCTAAAACGTGTTTTTCCGTTGAAAACTGGAATTCGAAAATTTTCACTATCGCAATACTTTCCCTTACTATATATTTCATATATAGGTATGTAAAAGTAATACACTAAAAATACATCAATCTGTATCAAAGTAGACTAGTCTCTTATTAGGATTATATGAAGAATGAAGAAGAGGTGGGAAGGGAGGAAAAAAGGGGAACATGTGGGGAAAGTTAGGAAGAAATGATATTCCTGTGGTCTATAAGGCCGTTTCGCGAGGGGAAAAAGAAATTCCTTTATTATAAACTAAATGATATATTTTTACTTTGACTATAATATTTTTAAATAATCTGATTTTTCAGGAAAAAAATAAAGGAAACACTTTTTTCCACCCTTAAAATGTAACACTAATTTAAATTTGACGGTTATCCGCCATCGAAGAATGGTGTCAAAACTGGAGAATTAAAATAAATCCAACAATCATATCAAATAACTCACTCTACGTCGTAAACCTATGAATTCCTGCCCCACCGTATCCTTTAACAATATCTTACTTACTCCTGTTGAACAGATCCGGTACTTAGGACTAAACCTAGACAAACGCCTCACATGGAACCCTCATACTAGACTGAAACGACAGGAAACTGTTCGTAGATACCGATTACTACAACACTTACTCGACAAACGCTCAAAAATTCTATTTCCTACAAAAAACTCATTTATCTAACCAGTTTTAAGGCCTATTTGGACCTACGGCATTGAGTTATGGGGTCCACTAACCATCAATTCCTCTCGCATCCAATCCCTGCAATCCAAGATCCTTCGAAAAATCCTTAATGCTCCATACTTTGTTACAATAAAATTATCCATAAAGACCTAAATATCCCATTAGTTGAAGACTTGCCCCATCCAGATATACATCCTTCTATTCCAAACTTCCTGCCCACCAAACCCGCTTATCCGTGACTTCTGCTCAACGTCTATTCCTGACAATCCACCGAGGCGACTTAAAAGAATATGGCCAAGAGATCTCTAACCATAAATTGGTCATTGGTGTTCTACCAATGGGTAGTTTCTTCACAGAACAATCATGTGTCTTAATCTCAAATCTGTCCCATTTACTTGTTGTATTGAATCAATACAGTTGTAAATTTCTTTGAATAAATAAAAAAAAAAAATTGACGGCGTATCCTATATTTTATGTTATCAGACATGTTTTCCTAGTACGAACCGTTTAGGTTATATTGGTTTGAATGAAAAAAGTCACGTTTAGCCTTTAGCCTACATCTTTCAGCTCTTTTGTCTCGCTCTAGCGCAGTTCGTGCTTGAATCGAAAATTTTCTGACAGTTTCCTTATTAAAAATTTAATAAAAATTTCTTGTTATATAATATTTGTCCCTTCGACCCACCACCGTTCAGGAGCCATATTGGTTAGAATGAAGAAAAATCCTGTGCGGACAACACACGACCTTCACTTACATCCGTTTTAAAAATCGATTATAGAATTTTCAAGTAAATTTAGAGATAAAAATTATTAAAACCACTAAACAATTGATGGAATTAAATTTCTGTAGAAATATGTATTATAAAAAATCTGTTATATTATTATCTAAAATAATCAATTAGTTTTATCGGCTTTCCATCACTCTTTCTTAACTTTACAAGCTTGTGTATGAGAGAATATTTTTTTCTAAAATCTTTAGCTTCCTTACTGTATATTATACATCTATATTACTGTTCTTATGTTCAAAAACATAAAAATTGCATTAAAAAAATATTTTTTCAGTTTTCTCCTTTAGATGGATATCGAATTCATTCATCTTATATATTTTCCTGTTTTTTATCAATAAACAGAAGATAATATGGTTATTTTTATAGAATCTACATAATTAAAGGTACTTTAGGGAAATAAATTTTTAAATTTCGGCATTTAAGCTTTGTCAGACTATTTCAATCAGAATGGAAACTAGAATTTTAAAGCACCTCCAGTTTTACATCGATATAGCAGGTTTAATCAATATCGTTTGAGCCGTTTTTGATAAAATCGTAAATAGGTTCAAAATGTTTGGTATAAAGTGACTCTTCTGGATAGCTGATTTTGATGACAAAGGTGCTGTATTATCTCGGCCTATAGTTGTCTTAAATATGAAATATTAATTTTATAGGACTTTTCGTTTTCGCACGGGACTTAACACACACACACACACACACACACACACACGAATACACCCACAGACCTTTTTGCGGGACTTGATCATTTGGACTCAGGGGACCCTAAAACGTTTATTTCCGTTGAAAACTGGAATTCGAAAATTTTAATGATCGCAATACTTTCCCTTACCTATATATTCCATATGTGAACATATTTTTTTCTATATATATTTAATAGTGGGGTAAAAATATATTAATACTGATATTTCCAATTGTATTAAGAAATATATTTAGTAAATCTTAACTAGTTAAACGTTGATTTGATTAGTTTTACAGCCTAGATAATCAGTTCTAAAATTCAATTTAAGTTTCAATTCAATTCAATCTGAGTAAGTTAATATAGAATAAGATAGGCTTAAGAGGTCATTTTAAGGACACCAAACAGCCAGAAGCGAGCCCCGTCGCAGATATACTTCATTTTGAAAATAATTTTAAAACATTTAAGAACTCCGTAATTCCTTAAAATGTATGCAAGTTACAGA
The DNA here is from genome assembly GCA_023052935.1 of Piezodorus guildinii. Classification (NCBI taxonomy): domain Eukaryota; kingdom Metazoa; phylum Arthropoda; class Insecta; order Hemiptera; family Pentatomidae; genus Piezodorus; species Piezodorus guildinii. The sequence continues at coordinate 160,494,710 of CM041293.1, read as the reverse complement.
AAAAGGAATAATTTAGTAACGAAAACAACTAATTAAGAATTTTAAATTAAGGGGATAAGAAAAAAAAAAAAAAAATTTAAGTTTTACAATAAACACAAAAAAAAAAAAACAAGACTCATATCGAATGATTAAAATCGGGATTGGAGTTACTATCCTCCAGTCCATGCAAAACAAATTTATTTTTAATTGTGAAACGATACGCCCAGCTTTAATGGTTGTTTGGAAGGGAGACGGAATGGGAGAAAATAGTCCAAAAGTTCCATTATCTCATTTTAGTTTATTTAATTTTCCTATCTTCCATTGCCCGGATAAGTACTTCCATTGCGTAATTATCTGTATCCATTATTAAATAGTATCGATTCGGTAAAAGGAAACGATAATTGTATACTAGAATTTTCTGAACCAAATTCACCCTGTAGAAAGAGAATAATGGATTGTTTCAAAAGGCTTGTTACAGTCCGAGTTTGGATCTAATTAGCGTTACAATAATCCGATTAGGCCTTGGCTTTGTTCTTCAATGTATATATCTTTTTTTTTTTTTTTTTAGAGTAGGATTATCTTTGAAACTTTGCCTATCTATCGAACCTCTTATTGCTAAGTGGAGTAAAGTAATTCCAGAAGTTACCGGTATTTTACCCGTTTTTATATGGCAATAAAGATCAAAAGCAAATATTCAAAACTAATGAATTTAAAGAAGATTGGAGATTCTGGGAATAATCTTGGCAACAATGCAGAAAGGGTCGAGAATGGGACAATGCAGATGGGATCTCCATCTATTGTTTTTGTTCTACTTCATTGTTTATTGTCGTTGGCTCTTAGATATAAGAAATTGCCATTGAGGGATATTGGGTCAGCCCTTTATTTTTTATTAAAAAAACTTTTTCACGAATTCGTTGCTATATTTTTGATCGAGTGTGTCACAGTAACTTGTATGATAATATAATAAAATAAGACTTATAATTGTATTTATGATTTATCAATATGCTCTTTAAAAACTGGTGCGCTCAACACAAGACATTCACTTACATCGGTTGTTATCATCAATTTAAGAACTTTTAAACAAAGTCAGAGTTTAAAAAAAGTTTAAAGGATTAAATTCAGTTTAGTTAGAAACCTATTTTTAAGATTAAATAATATAATAGCATACAATTTGTATGTATAACAATCACCCAAATTTAAATGCTCTGTATTTTATATAAGGCAACATTTATTTTTTAATATTTAGTGCATTATACATCTATATTACTATTCTTATGTAATGGGACGTTTTAGAGAATTGTTTTCATTTTCTCGCTCGATGCCCCTCATACCAGGAAAGTAGAATCCGTTTCATTCTCGTATTAAATGATGTAATTATTGGGGCTTTTATGAGATTCTTGAGGAACCCCGCGTACTAGACCTAAAATCATTATTTATTTATGTCACAGAAAATCTAAAAATAAGATCTCAACTTGTTTCTTCTTGGAACGTTGATTATTTTTAAAGGTGTCGAGACTTTTAGTATTTTGTAGGAATTAAGTATTTTGCATTAGATTATTGTTATTACATTAGAATAGAATAGAATAGAATAGAAAAATATATTTATTCTGGGACAAAGTCCCTTAAGAACAATTGATATGTACAATTAAGATATATATATATATATATATATATATATATATATATATATATATATATATAATGTGCCTGGCTACAAGACCAAAGGAATATAATTATTTCTTATTCACAATGATACATAAAGAAAAGAAAGGATATAATAAAACAAAAGAGTAAAATAAATAAATAATAACTTCTGGTGCATTAAACAAAACTAAATATTGAACTTGATTCATTATTGATCCTTATAAAAATATGAACAATAAATAACATATTTTCTTTTTTATTTGAAATATCTTATTGAGCGTCTGTTTGGGATGACAGTAGGTACTGGAATAGCTGGGACTTGAATGATGTTAGGGAAGAAGCATGGCGGATATGAGTAGGTAAGGAATTCCAGAGAGTAGTGGAGCGGACAATAAAGGAATGATCAAAAGTTGTTGTTCGATGGGTAGGAATATAAAGGTCGGAATAGCGCGACCTTGTTTGGAGGGAGTGGACTGACGATTTAAATTGCAGAAGTCTGTAAATATATGGAGGTAGCTGGGAGTTGATTATTTGGTAAAGATATGATCCTAGGAAATATTGTCTTCGGATAGAAGGAAGGAGCCTCTTCAACTCATTGTATAAATGGGTCACATGAGACCTCTTCGGTGTACCAAGGACAAATCTTAAAAATATGTTTATAATTCGCTTTAGCCTGTCCTCGAGCACAGCCTCTGTCATTATTATTCATTGATTATTCATTAAGTCATTATTTATTGATATTGTTATATTTATGTTATTTATGTATATGTTGGATGAAAGTGAACATAAAAATATCAACACCGCTACGCTGATTGTTGTATATGCATTTTGTTTTAAAGATTTATTCACTTTGTTCAATTAATAATGTACATATGCTGGAGATATGTTTATTATTTGTGCTGTGCCAGCCAGCTCCATTTGTATATGAATGCCCTAGAGACAGATAAATAAAATTATTATTATATTACATTACTATTCTTTTGTTCAGAAAAAAAAAAATATATATATATATATTTAAAACACGATCGCAATACTTTCCTTTTCTATATATTTCAGATATAAGTTAGTGAAAGTAAAAGTATGATTGCTCTTTTCTTTTATATTTGGTTATCGAATTCGTTAAACTTGAATATTTAACCGTTTTTTTATCAATGCTAACAAGATTATATGTTTTTTTTTAATTCAGAAAATTAAAGGTATTTTATAAATACCATAAGCCATGTCAGATTATTTCGATCAGAATGAGATGTGCATGGTATTAAAACCCGTTAAGTTGTCAACCAGTGTTTCCGATGCATGTTTATGTACTGAAATTTAAATTTAGAATATACTGGAAGTTTTCAACGTTTTTCTAGTAAGTGTTGTAGTAATCAATATCTTCGAGCAGTTTCTTGTCGTTTCAGTCTTGTGTGAGGATGGATTTTAATTTAATATTAAATTTTAAAAAGATATAAAATGTGTACTTATAGTTTCTTTGAAAAGGAATCCGTGAATTACAATTAAATTTAATATTTAATATTTTTAAATGCACTATTGGTTAAAAAAAATGAAATGTATTTTTGAGGAAAAGAAAAAAAATATGACGAGGAAAAAAACATGATATTTAAAATGTTTCCACTGCCTTTTCTGAAGAATTTAATAATTACATAAACTTGATATTCTTTGTGATTATTTTTTTCCTTGTCATGATTTATCCTTAACGCAGTAATTATATTTTTTTATTGTAGAATCGTTAAAAATACGCTTTATTTGTTGCAAATGTTGTAGAAGAGACGAAATTAGACAGGGAAATATCAGTGAGCACACTAGGAGGCGGCAATAAGTTAACGAGAAGCCCCTAAAATACAGCTTCAGATGATTTTAATTAAAATCCTTTAATTAATTCAGAAAGCTTCCTTCAAGGCCACCTTGAAAAGAAAAAATCTGTTACACTTGATACTGTTGGGTAACGTAGTAGCAATTATAGGTTTCCTTTGTTACAACCCTCAAGTGTTTTTTTTTTTAATTTATTTAATTTTTAAAATTTAACAAAATACTTTCTTATTATCCGTCGTCTGGTTGAATGGTTAGTTTTCACTCAATTAATATATATCATCCATTATATCAACAGGAAATGAGTAATTTTATGTATCGTTTGCATTAAATGCGCTTTTGATTTATTTTTTTTAATTATGAAACTTTGTAATTGGTACTGGATCCAATTTTCTCCTGGTAAACTTTCAGTGGTAAGTTGAGCAACTATAGTTCAACTAACCCCAACCGGGAATTTTAATAGCAAAGCGACATTATAAAAAAAAAATCACCCAGAACAACTCCACTTATCAAAAGTACAATAATTATCAGGAAGATTAACACATACCTGATTAAAAACTGATAAAAATTGACTAATACAGACGAAATCTTGTGATGAACGACGTTTTTACTTTTTGGTCTCAAAATAAACAAACACGAGGGCTCCACTCGCTCATCCAGCCGCCACTAGCGATCGCGTGGTGATTATTCCTCCCAAGACTCTTTCTTTTCGCCATAAGATGCCTATGAGTACGGTGAATAGTTTGCGAGATATTTCAATAGCCCAACTTGCCCGTATGCTCAACTAGCCCCGCTCTACTCTAAGGAGCTTTTTTTAGGCAATAGGAAGGTTTGAGCCATTGTCTGAGTTAAAGTAAATTTTTTTTTTTTTTATTATATTTTATTGAAATTTACAACTCTATAGGAATACATCAAGTAAATATGCGTATTAAAGATAGTGTACATAAAAACCTGAAGAGAAACTGCCCATTGGCAGCACTCTAGTAATCAATCTAAACAAGAAGGTCTCGAGGCCATCTTCTTTTCAGACGCTTCGGAGGATTGTCGGGAATTGAAGAGGAAGCAAGGATTGAAACTATTGGGTTAGAGTGGGATTGGAGTTTTTCATGGAAGGATTGATACCTGGTTCGGGCCAAATCAGCTACAAAGGGAATATTAAGGTCTTTATGGATAAGCTTATTCGTGACAAAATAAGGAGCGTTTAGGATTTTGGATTTCAAGGATTGGATACGGGAAGAATTTTATGGTTTAGTGGAGCCAAAGTAAATTAAACGGCAAGCAGTATCTTCTCTTGGTCTTGTATGTTTTTAAATAGTTTCGTGTCATGAACTGCTACCGATGGCTAGTTCTCTAAATGTTCGTTTTATGCCATTTTATCGCATAGAAAATTTACTATTTGTATTTGATAATATAGTTCTTAATTGACAAATACATAAAAAATGTGTCTTTCTTCTCATAGCCATTTAGATCATTGATATTAAAATGCAAGAGACTTTATGTGATCAGAAGATCAGAACACACAGATCTTTCCTATGATAATAATACTTACGGATAGTTCTGTAGTTCTAGTAAACTGAGACGTTTGTGGTTTTATTTTTCATTTATAAGTTCGTTCTAATTATGTGAAGCTTGTAGAGAAATCTAAATCTTAATACGATTATACCATTCGAATTGAATTATTTTATAAGTAACGGCAATTTAATTTCTTAAATATTTAAAATTTTATCCTTAACTCTCGTGTCGAGTCCATTAATTACATAATGGTTGCCCCCACTATCAATCTTCGACAGGGTGTTTTGTGCAGCATGACCCAATTCTTCTTTGTTGCGTACTCTCTACCCTGCATTCCTTCTTCCTGAGCTTTAATCTTCCTTCGATTTATTTCATTGGTACTTTTAACTTTGGAGATTGAACACCGTTTAAATAGTCGGTAAATACCTGGGTCAAAATCACCGAGGTGGAAAATTTGCTTTACTGGAAAATAAATGCCTAACTTCAGTTTTTTCTTATACAAATGATCTTTTTTAAGTACTTAACAGGATTTATAGAAACTGTACCTAACATATTTTACTACAAAAGTAAAACATATTCATGATTATTTCAAGCAAGAAATACAAAAAATCATTTCGGGAATGTTTCCTAAGCTACAATCTTTATAACCCAACACCGAAAATAGACATAATTTTTTATTTTTTTATTTATTCAAAGAAATTTACAACTGTATTTATTATATACAACAAGTAAATGGGACAGATTTGAGATTAAGACACATGATTGTCCTGTGAAGAAACTACCAATTTGAAACCAATATGGCTCCTGAACGGTGGTAGGTCGAAGGGAAAAATATTATATAACAAGAAATATTTTAAATTAAATTTTTAATAAGGAAACTGTCAGAAAATTTTCGATTCGAGCCCGAACAGCGCCAGAGCGAGACAAAAGAGCTGAAAGATGTAGGCTAAAGGCTAAATGTGACTTTTTTCATTCAAACCAATATAACCTAAACGGTTTGTACTAGGAAAACGAGTCTGATAACATAAAATATAGGATACTGCCGTCAATTTTTTTATTTTTTTATTTAAAGGAATTTACAACTGTATTGATTCAATACAACAAGTAAATGGCACAGATTTGAGATTAAGACCCATGATTGTCCTGTGAAGAAACTACCCATTGGTAGAACACCAATGACCAATTTATGGTTAAAGATCTCTTGGCCATATTCTTTTAAGTCGCCTCGGTGAATTGTCAGGAATAGACGTTGAGCAGAAGTCACGGATAAGCGGGTTTGAGTGGGCAGGAAGTTTAAAATAGAAGGATATATATCTGGATCGGGCTAAGTCTTCAACTAACGGGATATTTAGGTCTTTATGGATAATTTTATTTGTAACAAAGTATGGAGCATTAAGGATTTTTCGAAGGATTTTGGATTGCAGGGATTGGATGCGAGAGGAATTGATGGTTTAGTGGACCCCCATAACTCAATGCCGTAGGTCCAAATAGGCCTTATACTGGTTATATAAATGAGTTTTTTGTAGGAAATAGAAAGTTTTGAGCGTTTGTCGAGTAAGTGTTGTAGTAATCGGTATCTACGAGCAGTTTCCTGTCGTTTCAGTCTAGTAAGAGGGTTCCATGTGAGGCGTTTGTCTAGGTTTAGTCCTAAGTACCGGATCTGTTCAACAGGGGTAAGTAAGATGTTGTTGAAGGATACGTTGGGGCAGAAAGTCATAGGTCTACGTCGTAGAGTGAAGGTTATTTGATGTGATTTATTAGAATTTATTTTGATTTTCCAGTTCTGACACCATTCTTCGATGGCTGATAGATGGTTCTGTAGGATTCGGGATGCAATAACAAGATCATTAAGACATAAAATTAAATAAATTTAACGGTCCTTCGTATTTATTGTATTTCTATTTTATCTACTATCAAGTAGATATGTGTATTAGAAAAGAAAGAAAAGGGACAAAAGCAATATAATGTCATTATATAATTAATAATCAAAATATAATGTCCCACAATCTAAGCATAAATTCAGTGAACGGAGTTTTGATTGGCCGAAAAATTGTGTTTTTGAAAATGGCCAGAAGATATCCATAGTAAAGTGTACAGGAAGATTTAAACAAAGTGGCTGTATAGAGATTTCTTTACCAAATTAATTAAAAATAAGTGGCTAGTTCTTTATTATTTATTTATTAATGATTTATTAATTCCAAAGCGTACATAAATTGGTCGGGAGCCCGTAGCTGAGTGGCTAGCGCGCTAGTCTCTCAAGCTACAGGTTCTGAGTTCGAATCCCAGTCCCGGCGGGGCTTTTATAAGGATGTAAAAAAATGGGGATTCACTCCCAACCTCTCCCTCGGGTATGTGAGACCCGTCAGCCAAAGGATGGTCACTCACAAAATTAGTCGTAGGGAGTAATGACCCTACACTAAAAATAGCATCACGAAACGTGAGTATAAACTCGGAGGAGTTTACACCGCGAGGCCCAGGGCCGTGTAGGCCTGTCGCGCCACTGAAAGAAAGAAGAAGAAGAAAGAACATAAATTGGTCATCATACCGGGATCGCGTCTATCAACACCCCATATAAAAAAAAATATATAGTGTATCTATTGAATAGTAATGCCATTTATTTTACATTGACCAAGCAATTATAGTGTAAAAGATAGCTGCTGTCTAAAAAAAGCGCTTTTATATGAAAAAGTCATTCAGGAAACGGTCATTTCGGGAACGTTCTTGGACAAGACGGAGCGTTCTAAAACAACTATTTAAATATCAGAGTGTTGTGTGTAATAAATATTTGTTAATCAATTTAGCGAATATTGATCTTACTTTGATTTCAATATTTTTTTCATTTCTTTTGGCAATATGTAGTCTCATGAGTCTGTATTAATATAAAACGGGTGAAGTAATTTTGCGGAAGGATGGAGCTAAATCATACCCTTAAATCAAACAACTCGAGAAAACAATGTTAAAATTAAACGTAAATGTGAATTTTTAAAGAAAAGACCAAGAAAAAAGAAAACACGAGAAAGATCAGGGACCATCATCTCTTATCAGCAAAGTTGATGAAATCATAAAAAATGTCGATGCACCTCTTGATGTGCGCGGGAAACCTTTACTTAACAAAGAATTGACAAACACAAGAACAACGTAAGAAGAAAAACGTATATTGATTATAAGAGATTTAAATAATATTCTGTCATGATTACGCCTTTTGCTTAGTGAATAAATGGATTTTCAAATCATCCAAACATTTCACTTATGACTTTATAAACCTAAATTGTATCTATATAGTCCTTTAGAGAACACTTGCATGATTTCCCGAACATCTCATTATTTCCGGGAACGTCACTAAAAACACAGATAACAAATAATTATTTTATATTTTCGAGAAACGTCTCTGGTAATATTAAGCCAAGATTAGATTGATTTAGTTAATTTTATACCATAAGATAGTCGAATATCTCTATGTTTACCGATATTTTTTTTTAAACGTTTATGTTTGCAATTTGTTTAGAGCTTTCTAATTTCTTAATGATAAGTGCATACTTCGTCTATTAAACAGGGTCAAAAAGAAATACAAAAGTTATATTTTAAACCTCACAAAACGTTCTCGGAATGATTGACTTTGGTGACTTTTTAATTTAAAAATGAAATTACAAGAGTAGTACTAAATTCTGTGCTCTGCCAAGATACGCGTTCAAGAAGAAGTTTAGTGGTCATTTAAGCAAATTATCAATTTAATAGCTGCTAAGTATTTATATCATAAAACTGAAGACGGAATTTACCACCTTGGTGATTTTGACCCACCAATATATATCAATTTACATGCCTTTCATACTAGTTTAAGGCAGCGTTTTAAGGAATTGCTGGAGGAAATAAAGCATCAGTTACATCAAAAGTTAAATTAATTGAAGATTGGACAGGCTAATAGAATATGTTTTACGGTCCTGACTGTTTTACCGGCTACAATTTAGGGCTTAAAAAGTGAATTTAAGCTTTATTGTTTTTATTTTCAGATTATTATAGGGCAGCAAAAATATTACAAAATATAACATTTTGCAAGAACAGGATGATGTCCAGCAACATGCCTTTCATACTAGTTTAAGGCAGCGTTTTAAGGAATTGCTGGAGGAAATAAAGCATCAGTTACATCAAAAGTTAAATTAATTGAAGATTGGACAGGCTAATAGAATATGTTTTACGGTCCTGACTGTTTTACCGGCTGCAATTTAGGGCTTAAAAAGTGAATTTAAGCTTTATTGTTTTTATTTTCAGATTATTATAGGGCAGCAAAAATATTACAAAATATAACATTTTGCAAGAACAGGATGATGTCCAGCAACGGCTTCCAGCTGCTAGATGTAACGTATCGTTATCAATATTTAATAAGTAGAGAGGGGTCACCTGTGTTGCAGGGGCTAACATAACAGCCTTCTATGCCCAAGGTAATTTGTTTGAACTAGGCAGTTGGCCCTTAGTGATGCTGTGCTTAGCCTATGGAATGTCAGGTACTTGCTAAAGATCCCTATACTAACTAAATCTAGATAGGCAAAATTTAGGATTCCTTCATTGGCATCGTGTGATTAACCATAGTAGTATAAAGTGGCAATAAATAAATAAGACAGTAAGTAAAGAAATGTCAAAAAAAAAAAAGTTCGCGCAGAAGATAACCATGAGGGGATTCACCGTCTCCGATTTGGATGAGTATAATTTCATTAATAATTCCTTATTATAGTTTTATAGGTAAAAGTAGTTTTTAGTCTTTTATTATCTATGTTTTTTTTCGGTATCTTATTTGTCACTGTTATAAAAAATTATATATAGAGGATTCCAGGCACATGATCACAAATAGTTTTAAAAAAAAAATGTATTTATGAATAAACACCATTATTATACTCGTTTAGTGGAAAAATTATGGAGTTTGTTTTTTAAGTCCCAAAAATATAAGACAAAAATTAGTTTATTAAGGTTTTAAGTTGCACTCTAAGAATAACGCTGTGAAAAAAAAAAAAATGCTTACACGCCCTCTTTTTAATTTAATCTTTTATTTAATACTTGTTGATACACAGGGCAAATGTAATTTTTATAATAATCTTTTACTGAATTAGGGTTGGGTAAAGAAAAAATTATCACCATTTCATGAGTTTAAACTAAATGGTTTTTATTATAAAAACTTCCAAGTATGCCAGTTGTATTTTGTGGTTAATTGACATCTAGATTCAAGCTATTCGATACCGTTCCAGGAACACTGGGTTCCAACTAGGAAAATTCTTCTTTTTTTTTTTTTTTTTTTTTTGCTCTTTCACTGTTTTTCCACTAAGAAAGAGATCCATTGCTCGATTAAGATAACAGACCGAGGACAAAACCTGAACTATAGGGTGAGTGAGGTAAAAAAAGTTCGATGGATTCTATTTCGGATAGTTAGTTATATCTCGTGTGTACTCAGTTCCAAGAGTCGATAAATTTGAATTTCATACCTCAGCGTCATTTTGGTTGAAAGAATACCAAACAAATCCTAACGCTACCAGAGACTATTTATGTAAAAAAAAAAAAAAAAAAAAAAAAAGGCACATTATTGGAATCCAAAGGTAACCAATTATAACATCTTTTGAAAATAATAAATAAATCTTTAAAATAGTTTAAATTCTTTAGAATTCAACATGAAACAAAGAACGGTTGAAATATCATTGGATGTTGAAATCGTGGAAAGCACGATTTCCTATTTATACAGTTGAACAATGAACCTACCTCTGCATAATGCCTGTATTATTAAGCTCTTTGCTAGCAAAAGAAAATTTTGGGTTCTCCATTGCTTAAAGAAGATATTTTGTCTAAATTTATGTATGTTACCCTATAACTTCTACTACGATCAAAACATCTATAGATTTATGTATATATATATATATATATATATGGGTAGGAATGGTGTTTTAGGGAAATAATTGATGAGATTATTACACCTATATATATATACGTGGTTATTAAAATATATATTTTCAATTGTTGACAGTTTTAAAGATAATTCTTTTATTTTAAAAAACCCATGTATAGCTTATGCAGCCGATGTGGAAATAAAGAAATAATTATACTTAAACAAATTGTATGAACAGCTACAATAAATATAGTGAGCAATTAAAAAATAATCAAAAGTAATATAAAAATATCTTAAATTAAAAAAATATATTTTTATCACAAAATTATAAGTTGATATGGTAAATTAGAGAAATGAGTAGCTTGTGAAGCAAAAAAAAACTACATCGGCGATAAAAAAAAAAACAGGCGGACCTTGATTTTTGCAAATATCTTTTTGCTAAACTAAAATTAACCTCCCAATTTTTTTCTTAGCATAGTGTATACTATCCTCGCGCGGATCTCATTATCACATATGGGGAGCGTCCCACGGGTGGCGGATGTGGGATGGTCGGTGGAATTTCTTTGGAAGATTCCTTCCGGCTAAGTCCGATGGAGTCGCTGACCAACAATGAGAGCGGCCCTCCAGGCTTGCTGGAGGGTGTGACGTAGGTTGGAACGCCCTACTCACATATTTCAGTTCACAAAATACCACTAACAGTCATGGATTCCTCTGAGGTAAAACGCTCAGTTCGGGTCTCCGGGTGGAGACTGCTTCAGGAGAATCATGGTGCAAGATGAAAATAAGAGATCCAGCAATAGGGCAGGTGGGTTAAAGTCGGTCGCGAATGAAGTTAAGGGGTACCATTTAGATATCTTTGCATTACATGAGGTCCGCTGACCAGGGGAGGGTTCGGAAATGATTCATCAATCTTCTCACTCTGAATATCAGAGCGCTGAAGCGTTGATACCGAATAAACGGAAGGGAATTATACTATTTGGTACGGGAGGAGCGGTAATTATTGTTTTAGTACTTACTGGGTTTCTGATTAGAAATGGACTTCTTTCGCACTACGGGACGAACAGTTCTTTAGTGAAAGAATATCGATTGCTATATTTCAAGGTCGTTGGTTTAAAATTGCGTTTATAAACATTCATTCTCCCACCGAAGACAGTGATGATGAAGTATATTGCGAATTTTATAATAAACTAGATTCGGTTTACGATAAATTACCGCGAAATTACATTAAGATACTACTAGGCGACGCGAACGTAAAGGTTGGAAGGGAAGAAGTATATCGTCCTACAATCGGTAAAGAAAGTTTGCACGAATATAGTAATGACAATGGGACCCGACTTATAAACTTTGCCATTTTTAAAAATCTAGTAATCAAAAGTCCTACGTTTAAACATAAGGATATTCATAAGTATACGTGGACATCGCCGGATGGACAAACGCGGAATCAAATCGATCATGTTTTAGTACAAAACAGATGGAAAAGTAGCATAATTAACGTGAGATCGTATCGCGGTGATTATGAATCAGTAATATTGAAACTCCAAAAAAAAACAAAATTCAAAAATGAGAACACAGAACTATATTCATCCCGAGAATTTTGATTTAGTCAAATTGAACAATCCCCAAATTAAAAATCAATTCCCGATAGAAGTAAAAAACAGGTTCGAAGTTTTGGAATCTCTAGGCAAAGAACACGAAGATGTAAAAAAATTATGGGAAGGGATAAGGGATAATATTAAAGAGGTGGGTAGTTTGTGTCTTGGAAACATCGAAAATAAAAAGAACAAACCCTGGTTCGACGGGGATTGTCAAACCGCTAAACTAAATTCCTTAAATAATCCAAGCGATAATAACGTGGCTTACTTTATTGAAACCGTACTAAACGAGATAGCATAAAACTAGCAGAAAAAAAAATTCCTAATTTATGATTATATTAATCGGAACATTCTCTTTTAATTTGTTTATATATATTTATTTATCATAACATATCTAAGATGATTATTACATTACGTTTCGAGGTACCTTATGCCTCATCTTCAGATTTTCAAATATTATTTCCTTATGTCCATTTAAAATTGTTTCTAATTCCGTTTTTAATGTTCTTCTTGCGCTTTTCATATGGTGTTCCATTTCCATATTAATATTATTTTATATCAATTACTATTATAGAAGAGTGATTTAAGTTATGATTATATTAATCGGAACATTCTCTTCTAATTTGTTTATATTGTTTATAATTGATATAAAAAAAATAAAAAAAATCCTAAGTGTAGTCAGGATTGAACCTCTGGGTCCAAGGTCGGTTATGGCTTCATACTGCAGGATAATATTTGTTAGTGACTGTTTTCAACTGTAAAGGACCAGAGGGGTTGTAATTAGCTCCAACTTCTATAATAAAATGCAATGCAAAAAACTTTTATTTGTTCAGTTACGGCGAAAGGGATTTGCATTACAAATAAGCCTCTGCCTTTAAAAGAACCATTTAATGAACCTTTGAGTTGGAAGTTGGCTGAGAAGGTTTCTTCATTACTTTAGTCAGGTGGAAATAGATTGCTCTCGGGTAATAAGAAGATCAGAAGGCTTTTACTTATTTAATAATTCAAAACTTAGGATTTTTTAAATGATTTTCAGACCATTCTTTACCCATGATTATTAGTGGCATTCCTATTATTTTGGCTTCTGAGTTAAAACTAAAAATAACATCCTCATACTCGAACGTTTTTAACAATTACAATTACTATTACAAGTTGACAGAAAATAATATTATCATGTCAGAGTCGTTCCTGAATCGGATGATGAAACAATGAGAAATTTTATCTAAATTCCTATAAACTCGAGTAGGATGTTCAATTGGATAAGGCAGATTGCTAATAATATCCGGATTCTGGGTTCATGTCCGGCTATGTCAGAATATTTATTTATTCGGATATATCAGCCGTAGTCTGCTATTGGGCTCGGGAGGTTGATGCAATTTACTGATTGCTGTAGTTTTTTTATTTTTTATTGTTTTATTATTTGATCTACTGATCCGACCTTAGCCTCACACATTTAAATTCACTCATTACAACTCATTTAAATTTACTGCAAGATTGGCTTAATAAATGGCGTACAAAAATAAACATACAGAAATCAAGTCATGCGAGATTTACCCTTAGACGTTCTGATTGCCCTTCAATTACCCAAACAAACAGAATGAAAATACTTAGGACTCACAAGGGATGGACGCATGACATGGAAATCATACGCGTCTTTTTCACCATAAAAACAAATTATCACTTAACAACAAAACTATCATATAAAACATGTTACATAAACCTATATGGACATACGGTTCTCATGTAAAAAATCACACTTGCGAAAAATTCAAATCTTTCAGTCTAAATTCCTCCGCTTCAGTTCACACTGTCCCTTCTACGTATCTAATAAATCTTTACAAAAACACCTCACCATACCAAACGTAACGGATGTCATTAAAAAATGCTACACAAATTTTCACGACTCACTTTCTGGACATCCAAACCTACTGGTACAAACATTACTGACTGACTCACGTTGTAGGAGAGACCTACTTCTTTAGCAGAGATCTACCACGCCAGGAGTGCCTTCACTAGGAGATTTCTTCACCCACGAATTCAGATTAATCCTGAAGGAGGTTTCATCTAATGATTATTAATGCTACAATATATGCCTAAATGCATTTGTATATAAGTTAGAGACCGCGGCGAACCGGTATCGGGCTTAATCCCGCCTGTACCTTGTAAACATTCTGTTGTATACATCGAGGTCTAAACAAGGAAATAAAGTCAGTGTTGTTCTAGTTATCGTGCGTGTTGTTTCTATGTCCTATTACTTTTATTATTTATATCTTATTTAAGTGAATTAACGTAATTTATATATATATATATATATATATATATATATATATATATATATATATATATATATATATATATATATATATATATATATAATTATTATTATTATTATTATTATTTTATTATTTACCATTTTTGGGTACCCATTGTATAGAGGCTGGGTCTGCCCCAGGAGGTTCTCCATACCCCAGGATCGCCCCCCCGGCTGAAATAGCAGAATAAATAATATTCCGTCACAACCGGAATTCAAAACCAGGACCCGGAGCACAGTAGACTAGCGCACTATCCACTAGACCACGCCGCTCCCCATTTGTATATTACTTGTTAAATTAAAACATTTTTAGGGGGGACGGGATGGCCGAGCGTGTTAGCGCGCGTTGCTGTGAGCACGCGTTGCCTAGCAACAGATAACCAAAAAGTGAAAACCAAATAATTACGAGTTCGACTCTCGTGCTGGGGGATTTTATCTCGGCATACATCCCCCTCCCTCACCCCTTGACCCGAGAGAACCCCCGTATAGCCTTCAAAGGCGAGGTGGGGGTGGAGACAAAAAAAAAAAAATAATAAAATAAAAATAAAAAAAATTTAAAACATTTAAAAAAATTTGGTCTAAAACATATGTTTCCAACGAAATATTTCTTAATACTTGAACTTTTTGTTATAAACTTTTGAACTCATTTTTTAGTTTTTTAATTGACCTTTTTTTTTTTTTTTTTTTTTTTTTTTTTTTTTTTTTTTTTTTTTTTTTTTTTTTTTTTTTTGTAGGCGTAAACCACTTGGGTCATTTTCGCCTTAAATCACTTTTTATAAACGGATTAAATATTATAGTCTATTGTACAACTCGGTCTGTCGTAGGAAGTCAAAAAGTTTTGCAGTTGTTTGTATGTTGTCTTGTAAAACGGTTGGTAAGTCAGTGTCAATTGCAATATGTGCTCTGTGAGTATCATAAGCCCTGCACTCTGTCAAAATGTGTTTAACAGAGATTGGGCAACCGCATGTTGGGCAGTCCGTAGGAGGTTCCCGTGCCATGAGATGTCCGTGAGTTAGTCGGGTGTGTCCAATACGCAGTCGCGCCAGGATAACCTCTTCCCTTCGCTTTTGTCGTAGGGACGAATGCCAATGGGAGATGTCCCTTCTTATTTCTCTTAATTTGTTGTCATTAGTGTCATGCCAAATCTGTCCCCACTTAGACCGAATCCGCTGCTTGATGATAGAAACATAGTCGCCACCAGGCACCCCAGTAAAGGCAATGCCATCTGTTATTGCTTCTTTGGCTGCACGATCCGCGAGTTCATTGCCAACTATACCGCAGTGGCTCGGTACCCAGACGAAAAAAACTGAATTATTGGAAACTATTGTGGACTGCAATGATAATAAAATATTTTGAATAAGAGAGTCGGTAGAGAAAAGGCGCTTCAAGCTGAGCAGGGCCGATAAGGAGTCTGTGCAAATAATCCTGTTTGTCTTAGTAGCGTAAATTACATTTAAACTTTTATAAATTCC
Organism: Piezodorus guildinii; assembly: GCA_023052935.1. Lineage (NCBI taxonomy): Eukaryota > Metazoa > Arthropoda > Insecta > Hemiptera > Pentatomidae > Piezodorus > Piezodorus guildinii. Next base: position 160,478,525 of record CM041293.1, on the reverse strand, counting down.
AACTAGTTCTGCGGTATAGTTGCTACAGAGTGGAGAAAGGGAAAATAGATGTTGTCTGCCCTCACACACGACCGATGCTCCCACACCTAAGGAACTCTTAGAGCCATCAGTATATACGTAATCAGCAACACCGAGTCTATCTTGTAGTTTTTGAAATTCCTGCTTAATTTTACAGGGGCTCGCTTACTTTAATTACTCGCTATTTTAATTGACTTTAACAACTGACTTACGTGAAATTGGTGTGTTGCCCGCATCAGATTTTTAACTTAATCGTCATCTGCCAAGTCTTACTTCAATCGCGCGTATGTATAAATATTTTTTTTAAAAGTAGCTTTAGAAATCTCATTACAGGCTAGAGAGCGGACATAATCTGGGTGTAATGAATGCATTGGGGAGGTGTTGGGGGATGTAAACCCCTGGCCGGCCTAATCGGAATGGATGAGGTTCTAACTGTACAGCATTATGTCTAGGTCCCCTCTCCCCCTGTATCCCTCAACTAACCCGTCTCTTCCCATTTTGTTGTATAACATCGTATCTATCAACATTTTTAGCTGTTGTTGAATGTTATATAATAACAATGTTAACATAGCGTAAATATTAAGAGCTTTAATAAACACTTCATTGTATTTGCCTACTGCCCATGTATAAATACAGAGTTTATTTAGCGTTGCTTAATAATTAACGGCCTGAAATGTGATTCCGTTTATCCCGGATACTTTAGAGGTCAGTAGAAGCAGAGATGGATTACAGTAAATATTTAAGCCTGCGTCATGGTAGAATTGCAAGTAAAATAGGGAAAATGTGATCACATCCTTTGCTGAATGAACTGAGTTTCTGGAATTTAAAGCGAAACGTTGTTTTGTTTTTAAAATGAAGCTCGCTATAATTTAGGTTTGCTAAGTTGGTTAATGTATCCTTTATATACGAATATTGAACCTTAGATATTAATATATTCTGCAAATATAGAACAGAATTTGTTTTAAAAGTCATTAATATCATATTAAATAACTAGTAACTCATTCCTACATCGCACCGATGGAATATGAATGTAGTATAATTTATATTCAAGAGAGCTCTGTTTGACCGATTTAGATTTTAATCGGGATCATGAGCTTGTTAGAGAAGAAGAGATGCTCAAAAGTTAATATGTTTATAATAAATTTCTACAACTATGAACTATCTGAGAAAGTGAAATCTAGGAAGATGCGAGCAGTAATATAGCCCAGTCTTTCTAGATGTCTATAAATATTTACGCAGTACTTCATATATAATTCAGTACTTTACACCTTTTCTATGTGAGCGATTTCTCTAAAACAAAATTTTAGGGTTGCTTTTAACAGTTTTCGGGTCGATCTCTTCTTTATACGGCCTCTTTAGCAAATTAAATGTTCCGTATGTAAAAAATAGAAAATACTATCTGTTTACTTTCGTTAAGGCGAAACACCGAAAAACACATGTATTGTCTCGCGAAGGAATGATGCTGAACTGAACCGATAGTGTGAAGCAATTCGACGTCGAACGACTCCCCACCGCACATGCACAGCAAATGTAACGGATTCAAAGTACCTACTCATTAAACTGCACTATTTTTTTGCCCAAAATTACCATCATCGGATCCGGTATATTATACGTTTGACGATGCCGGATCCGCTTTTCCGGATTGTAATTCCTAAGCGCGACTTAGTAATTTGTACCCAGTGAAGTTGTATTTCCGCTGAAATTGGATTTCGAAAATTTTAACAAACACAATACTTTGCCTTGCTATATATTCCATACATAAGTATGTGAAAGTAATATATGTCTTTTTGGGCACTTAAGGCTTTACTAAGAGTTGATCGAAGCTTACGGGTAAGCATTATTATTATATTCTAAATAATTTTAGTCTGTTTATTACCGCTGTCTTAATGATATATATTTCTGCAAAAATATATTATCTTAATCGTTAATTTCTTTATTCTGGGTATGCGCTATAACGTAGTTATCCTTTTCCATGAACTTACTCAACATTAAGTCGTTCCTCCTACTAGCCGGCAGAGCACTTAAGTTGAGACTACTTAAATAATGAAGCCCATGCAGATACTTGGGTCCTTATTTCAAGATAATTAATCCACAGCCTGATTCCTTTCTCTGCTAATGATGCTATTCAATGAGTAATCCTATCCACTTCACCCCTCTCCTGTTTATTGACCCCTGCTAATGGCCGCTCTAAGAACCCTTATTCAAATACCTTCATCCCCAAAATTTAATCAACAGATTGGACGTCTTACAATGGAGAAAGGAACCAACAATGACAACACCCCATAAAATATTCTTTCCCCCCTTTGTTACTCATCATGAAACAATATTGTGAAACTCTTATATTTCTATGGCGTTAATAACTGGTGTATTAACGTGAACAAAACTAAAATGCAACACGCCACCTTCAACCTTCGAAGCAGATCCTGTCTGCCAGTTGTTTTACTTCTACATTTCTTTCTCAAACACAGTCCAGGTACCTTGGCTTCCTACTGGACAGAAGACTAACACGGAACCCCACACTTAACCGGTCGTTCGGCAGTTATATAGATTACTAAACCGTAAATATCAGCCATACATTTTACAACAAAATGATGTACAAGACATTACTGAAAACTATCTGGACATACGATGAACTGTGGGGATAGCTAAATTTTTTAACATCAAACGCATCCAATCTTTCATAACCAAAGTATTTCGTACATAGTAAATGCTCCTAATTGCGTCAACTTACCAATACCCTATATCTTGACTTCAGTATTCCACTTATCTTAGAACTTGTTTGTGTGTTTATTTATTTAACGTCCCTTTATTCTGCTGTGGCTGATCGGACAACGCTCCAGTGGGAGTCCTAAATTTTGCCTATCCAGGTTTAATCAGGATAGGGATCTTTAACGAGTACCTGACATCGCACAGGCTCAGGACCCAACCTCACCTCCGAAGGACAGCATAACTAAGGATTTCTCGATTCAGGATGCATAGTCGATTGTAGAAACAATTATAGGTGGAATAATCAGGAGTCAGTCTTTTTCTAAATATTCTTAATTTTCGGCTCAGTAATGCCCTGATGATGGCTCACAAGCTTGTGCCAAAACGTCGGTAAAATTAAAAATATTTAGAAAAAGACCGACTCCTGATTATTCCACCTATAATAAGGATTTTCTATTCCCATTTAAAAATCCTAGGGCTACCTGATCTTAGAACTTGTTTTTGTCAAATTTAGTTATGTCTGACCAGAACCCCAATTCTCTAGCTCAATTCATATCCAGCATCAACCAATCCATAATCCTCCCCGAAAGTACAAACGGCATTGGCCCCGAGACATCAAGTAAATATTGATTTAGGAGTTCTGACTCTTACCAAATTCTCTCCTTAAGTACAGTACGGTTGTGGCCATAGCACTCTTAACTCAGCTTTAACTGATCCTAAACCTCTGACGCGGTTAAGAGAGAGGCACTGGGATCTCCCAGGCTCTGGTTTTCTCTCTATACGTTGAGAGTGCTAGCCTGGCTCGGGGCAAAAGTGTTACTTAAAATACATATTTCATCCTTTGAATGCGAGGAGATATAAAAAATGTGTTTGCTATGCCATTAGAAGTCACTTAGATCATTACTGGTTATCAAGTTAATACATATATTTTTTTATAGAGTTATTTAATTTTACGATTTACTACTTGGATTATAGTAATGGTTCATTATATATAAAATATCACCTTTAATCCGAATTTTAATAGATACTTTTTCAAAAAATGTCACGGTAAACTAGGTTTATGTTACATGGTATTCGCTAGTGCAGCAAAACAATTTAAAAATTATTAGAATTTCCATTTGTCGGGATCTCTGCTGAGTAATTGGTATTTACTCCAAAATATAAAACAGTGTAGGTCATCACAAATTTCTATTCACTTTCCAGAAGAATGCTCCGTTTTCACAGAAGAAGCTACATCTATTTTGAAGGCTCTTCATTGGTTACAAAGTTTCGAAGCAAGAAATAGGGTCATTGCCTCAGACTCGAAGAGCGTACTAGAAGCCATAGACAGTCCATGCCGTATTAACTCTTTAATACAGGTATAGTAATAGTAAGGAGTGAATGTTGTCCCAGCCTACTGCGGAATTTTGGGCAATGCAGAAGCAGGGAGCTGCCAAACTAGCATGCAAGGAGAATACTAGAGATAACGGTATTAGAGTAATCCTATGAAGGCTGGTAAACCGTTGAGTCGATATCTCTCAGACCTAGGAGAAGAGTGGAGCGTAAGCCATTCAAAGTTTGTTTGAAATCAATCAAAATGGAACATCACCACGAGGAAACCAAGAGGGAAGAAACTACATTATGCGACTTCGAATAGGACACTGTCAATTCACCAGGTTATCTCCTTAGTGAACTGGAGGCTCCAACAGGTGAACATTGCCTACTAGAGTGTCCTATTGAACCAAATCGACGAAATTAAATTCACCGGAGAATATTGTGTATATTTCAGAAGATCAAGAAAAATCAGCAGTAAAATTGTTCATATTCCTTAAAGAAACGAACTTCTACAATAAAGTTTAAGTTTCAAAAATGCCAATGACCCTCTGAGGTAGAAAAATAAAAAAAATTGGTATTTAAACATACTTGGAAAGTGAGAAAAAAAATAATGTAAACAAATTACTGAGAATGTATGGTCGACAGTATTATTATATAGAAATATAATAGGTAAAAAAAAAATGAGGAGTGAGGCTGACAAACAATAGTTAGCTATCCGGCATTTGTAAAAATAATCAAAAAATTCTATATGCTATGTTCAGATTTTTTGCATCCCTGAATAAGCTGTAACAATAACAAAATAAATATTGTTTAACCAGACTGACTCCTGATCACTTACACCTAATTTCAATAAATATGTTATTTTTTTAGCCGGAGTCTTGAATATTTTTCTCTTCCACCAGAAGAATGTATAAATGTAACTGAAAGAGACAAAATTTCAAATTGATTGTTTGCTGTTTTCGATTTAACGTTCATAACATGAGGTCTAAACCTTGTTTATATTTATTTGTTTTATTGTGAAATTTCAAAAAAAAAAAATATTCATGCTTAAGTCATTGTTATGTTAAACTGATTTAGTCAACATATTACAAATTTCTTCTAATTTTTATTTAACGGGATCGTGATATTTCAAATTTTCTAAACATTGTATGGAATGTCATGCATCTTAAACCCAAGTTAGACTTATTTTCTCAGTAGCGCGACAGGCCATGTAGTCCTTAGGCCTCGCGGTGTAATCTCCTGTGAGATTACACTCACGTTTCTCGATGCATTTTGAAGCGTAGGGTCATCACTCCTTACGCCTAATTTCGTAAGTAGCCACCATTTGGCTGACGGGTCTCACATAGCGGGGGGAAAGAGGTTGTGAGTGACTCCCCATTAATTAATTGCTTGAAAAAGCCCCTCCAGGACTGGGATTCGAATTCACAGCCTTTAGCATGAGAGACTAGCGCGCTAGTCACTCAGCCACAGGCTCCTCCCAGTTAGACTTTACCATAGTAAAATTGATCGAATAACCTTTATTCATTCAAAATAACTTTTTTCCATACATTTAGGGCTCATATACTATATGAGTCATTATTACCTATATAGATGTTTAATATGCGTTTGGGAAGCTAAAGAGTTAAAAAATTATTATCTTATAGAAAAAAAATTGAAACTTAACGGAGAGTAAGGAAAAGCCGATAAACAAACTGATTGTCGTAGATAATAATATAATAAATTATCTAATAAAACACAAAAAATTTAAATTACAACTTTTAGTTTGGAATAGAAATTGTACAATAGGGTGCAAATGATCCTTGTAGTTGGAAAGCCCTAATAAATAAATAATAAAACACATGTTTTTATTAAAACTCTAGGTTTATTGTTAGTTTATTTATGTAACGTCCCTTTATGCTGCTGTGGCTAATCGGATGATGCTACAGTGGGAGTGCTAAATCTTTAACGAGTACCTGACATCGCTAGGGACCACCTTTTAACGTCTCCTCCGAAGGACAACATAACTAAGGATTGTTTACTCCCCCAAAAAAACCTAGGGCTTCCTGCGGGTTTGAACCCAGGATCTTGGGCATAGGAGGCTGTTATGCTAACCACCATGCTACAGGTAACCCCTAAAACATTGGGTAATTAATTATTAAACATTTCTTTTCCTCATTAAATATATTTAAAAATTCATAAATATATTATAACAACGGAGGTAAGCGTTGCGCGCACCAGATTTTAAAAAATTACAACGAAAATATATGACTTAATCTTACATTTAATCGGCTTCAGTAATTTGATTCGCGTGACCGACACCCACTAGATATAATTGAGGTGATAGCAAGAAGGTGTTAAGTGTCGTGACGAAGAATTAACCAACCACTTAAATGGTAATTAGAGTTATCGAAAATGAAAGGTTCTTGGGATTAGATAAAAACGTAAATGGAAATATATCAGATCTGATTTTAAAACTTTGATTGATTGATGGGTTTCGTTGTTTGAAGGTTAGTCGCTATAATTCGAAGGGAAACCTTTTAGGGCGTTATGCGGTTTTTGCAGAGGTAAAAGTTTGATTTCGTAACCATCGTAACGCACATAACGTGCTCTAGATTGCGCTTGTATATACCTGTCTATTAGATATAAGATAACGATATCAATTTCCGTGAACTTTATCGATGCCGGTCTAATATCGGCACAAAAATACGATATTTTATAATTACTTTATTTTCGGTATTTTAATTGAAAGTCAATTGTAAATGAACTAGTGTAAAAAACATTGTCGATAAATTATGTCTTAGAACTTACCTCTTACTGTATATAAAGTTAATATAATGAATATCTTAATTCTCTTGACTCTAAAATATCAATATTTGTAAATATTATTAAAACAATACTTTGCATTAAAAAATTCAAACATATGAAGCAAACTCATAATGATCTAACTGTCTATATTTTAATCGTTGTAAAGCGAAATCGAAAAGAATATCTTGATCATGTAAGCATAGAAATATGACATTTGAAAATTAAATTCATTTTAATAATATAGATTTAAATTAAGCACAATGTATATTTCATTACTAAACATACGTTTTTTGTTTACTTTGGAGAGAAACTGAGGTTATCTCTGTCAAACTACTATAAAGCTTATTAGTAAATACCTGAATTTCCTTGATACAAATAGCAGATCCATAAAAAAAAAAAAAATGCTACATATGTACAACCAACTCATACTGTCTACAGTCATATTCAGATTACGATGACATACTTCAAGATTATATATATCGACAGGGTGATGATGTTTTATAATTAAATGAAACTATAATAATTTAAAAAACTGGTTCGCGCAACACGCGACTTTCACTTACCTCAATTATTTATTAATTCAAGAATTTTTAAACAAATTTATAAACGAAAATAAATTGTTAAAGAATGATTTGAATTGGATTTTAATAGAAACATATGTTTTATTAAATAATCTATTATATTATTATCTACGACAATCAGTTTGTTTTATTGGCTGTTCATTAATCTCTGTTAACTTTTACAATAGTATGTATAGAATAATATTTTTCTAAAATATTTAGCATTCTAACGGCATACATGTATATTACTGTTCCTAAGTTAAAAAAAAAATGCATAAAAAATAATTTTTGCATTTTTTTTCGTTTTTTTTTTATATCGCATTCGTTCAAATTATATATTTACCTGTTTTTTAGCAATGCTAATCAGACGATATTGGTTAATTTTTTCAAATCTACAAAATCAAAGGTTCAAATTAAACATTAAACAGGCAAATTTAAACATCGGCATTTAAGCCCTTTCCGACTATTTCAGTCAGAATAAAATCCACATGATGTTAAATCCCGTTTAGTTTTCCATGGATATAGCGAGTTTAATCAGAATCGTTAGTGCCGTTTTTGAGAGAATCGTAAAAAGGTGCAAATTGCATGGTACTAAGCGGCCCTTCTGGTTAACTGATATTGATGAAGAAGTTTTTTATGACATCTCGGATTTATAATAATAAATATTTATTTATTGAGAAATATTACAACCTGTTTCAGAATGAACAATAGTAATAGAGATATAGGACCACATTCAAGCAATATTCTCGGATTTATAGTTGTCCTTAATATAAATTTATTATCAATAGTTTTTTATATCAATTTATTATTCATAGTTTCATATGGCTTTTATGCGCTGGAGTTACCACACACACACACACACACACACCCTCGGACATACCTCTTCTGGTAAGCTTATTTTGATGAAAAAAGTTTTGTCACGTCTCGGGCGTATAGTTATCTTAAATATGAAATTTTAGTTTTATAGGACTTACCGTTTCCGCCCGGGAGTTACCACACACACACAGACCTTTTTGCGGCACTTTTGGACTCTGGGGACACCAAAACGTGTATTTCCGTTGAAATCTGGAATTCGAAAATGTTCATGATCGCAATACTTTCCTTACTATATATTTCATGCATAGGTAATTGAAAGTAAAACATGTATTCTCAGCATAATCTACTTTAACAAACGTACTCTTTTTTCTAACAAAATTCCAGCGAAAACCGAGTATTTAAAAAAAAAAAGTTTTCACTTATATTGGCAGTCTCTATGACTGTCTAAATTGTAATTTTTTTTTATAAATAGTATAATGATTACAACAATTAAAGCAATTTCAATGCTAAGATAAGCTCTGGCAATACAAGCCTTTGAACTAAGTGCCTGTCAGTGGACTCGGCCGATAAGGCTCCCCACAAGCTGACATTGTCGCCTCTCCCTACCATGTCACATCTATCATCTCCTCTATTGGCCCTCACTTCGTCATTTCTTATACAAACACCGGTCTTTTTCCTTATATTTTACGGGAACCTCTGAGGCCAGTTCTTTTTCCATTCTAACACACATACATACATCTCGGTATAAAATAACTAAAATCAACTTTTACTTTCACTTACCTATATAAATAGTAAGGGAAAGTATTGCGATCGTAAAAATTTTCGAATTCTAGTTTTCAACGGAAACGCACGTTTTAGGGTCTCATGAGTCCAAACGACCAAATCTCGCAAAAAGGTCTGTGTGGTAACTCCCGTGCGTAAAGGAAAAGTCCTTTGAAGATGAAATTTCATATTCAAGACAACCATATGCCCGAGACGTTACAAAAACTTTTTCATCAAAATCGGCTAACCAGAAGAGAAACTTTATACTATTCATTTTGCACCTTCTTATGATTTTCTCAGAAACGGCTTTAACGTTTTTGATTAAACTCCCTATATCGATGTAAAATGTAATGGGCTTTAACATCGTGTTGGTTTCATTCTGATTGATATAGTCTGAAAGGGCTTAAATGCCGATATTTTAGATTTTCTTCCTCTAAAAGTACCTTCAATTTTGTGTATTCTTTAAAAATAACCCACTGAATGAATTTGATATGCAACTAAAGGAAAAACTGAAGAAGTATTTTTTTTAATGGAATTGTTACTTTTTGATATACGTGAATAATATACAGTTGGATATCTAAAGATTTTAGAAAAAACATTATCATATTTACAAGCTTGTAAAAGCTAATAAAGAGTGACGAAAAACCCATAAAACTAACTGATTATTTTACATTATAATATCTGTGGCAGTCAAAATGTTTCACTTTACAGGAGAGCGACTTAAACTTTACGAAAAACCCAAAATAGAGTAATTAGCATACAGCTTTGTTTACACCTGAAATTTCTTCCTCCGAGAAATTTCTTTAACCAATTTAACACAACGTGAGAGACGGTCTGAGGGAGCGATACGTGGAGTTAACAAATTTTGGATATAACTCGAGTTATCCAGTTTTTCACGACCACCACAGATATAATAGTTTTTTTAATGAAACACATGTTTTTATAGAAATTCAATTTAATTAGTTCTTTAATAGTTGCACTCATTTTTATCTCTAAAATTCTTTAATCGATTTTAAAAACGGAGGTAAGTGAAAGTCGTTGCTGCCACAAGATTTTTAATTTTTTTTGTGCGTAACGCAGATATTTTATTCAATTCTTGACTTTTGAAAATTCTATGACTTTACTTTTAGCCCTTAAACAGATTAACTAATGATAATCAAAAGAAAAAAATTGTACGATTCTATTTAATAAATAAATAAAATATAAGTTTATATTTATTCATTTATTTAACCTCACTTTAAGCTGGCGTGTTTCAGTGGGAGTCCCAAACTTTTCTTATCCCGGTTTAATTAAGATACGGATCTTAGGCAGTCTCGAAACCATATTTTTAAGTACCTCCGAAGGATGGAATAACTAGGGATTTTTTACTCCCATTAAGAAATCCTAGGGCCACCTGCCAGGTTTGAACCCTTAGCCTTTGGCATAGAAGGGTTTTATGCTAGTCCCTATACAACGGGTGACCCTCCAGGAGGTATATGTTTATTTGTAAAATTAAATAGAAAGTACATTTATCGTGAAAATTTTGGAATTCATTTTTTGATTCCCCTTTTACAAAGTCTGCTCGCCAGACTTACCTGAGAATGACCATACTTCATTAGCCAATTTCGCATCCAACCAAAATCCAGTTCTAGTGTCTTTTATACTTCAAAACCACCTATATATATATATATATATATATATATATATATATATATATATATATATATATATATATATATATATATATATATATTTGGGTTAGAAGATGGAAAGATAAAATGAATAAACTAATAGTGTATTCATTGTCTTCCGCTTAACCATGGTGAATATCAGAAGTGTATTTCAACGATTTAGAAGTACGATATCTGGTACCTTATTTAGACTACTGAACGACATGAAGGGCACACATTAGACCCAAGAGAAAGCAGCTCAACAAACGATTTGGACTATTATCCAGGCTAATTGGATGCACCATTCTATGTGAGAAATTAATTGCTCCATAAGGACATGGACTTGCTCACAGTTCTAAATACTTCTGCAGAGTATAATAAAAATTTCCATGATGGACTGACTTACAGTATTGACCCTAACACTAAATTCATCAACTTTCGTAGGAGACCTTGCAAATGAGAATTTATTCATTGAATTGTCGAAAGATTGTCCGTACTATACGTTAGATGTTTTGTATAAGTAGTATTGTTTTATATTAAGAAGTTATTTGTTTATTGTTTTAGAAAAGGGGAAAGTGACCATCAACCCTTTTCATTCCTTCTAAATCTACCACTGCACGCTTGGAAAACACAACAACTTATCGCGTGGCGAGATTAAATACTTTACTTGAAAATTAGAGTATGAAAGAATCTTAAAGAAAAAAAAAAAAAAAAAGGGAGACAAATATTAATTCTGGATCGGCCATTGACATTTTATTCAAAAATGTGATTATTCCTTTCTAGAACGTTTCCCTCTATAATATCCGTATACATAATTACCTTTGTATTATAAACATTAGCTTCCCAATCAATTACCCACTTTTTAGTATACCTCTTAATATGAACACGGAAACACGCGATTTTCGAGTAATATTTTTGTACTAGTTTAAACTCGGCTATTCAGCAGCTGAGGCCGCTAGAAATATTTGCAAGGCGTTTGGGGAAGGGAGTGTTAATGAACGGACCATTCGCTGTTGGTTCGATAAGTTTTCAGCTGGAGATGCCGACTTGGAAAACTTGCCCCGAGGAAGACCTCCGTCCGTAATAGACAACAATGTTCTTTAACATACAGTAGAAGGAAACCCCTACCAAACAGTTAAAGGACTCTCAGTACAGCTAAATGCGAGTGTATCTACCGTTTTCATACATTTAAAGTGTATTGGGAAAGTCAAAAATGATCGATACATGGGTACCTCGTGATCTCACAGAGCGGCATGTTTCAAAACATACCGTGCAAAAATTGAAAGAACTGGGCTACGAAGTTCTTCCGCACCCACCATATTCTCCCGACTTGTCTCCAACAGATTACCCCCTGTTCAGGAATTCAGACAACTTTGTCAAAGGAAAGCTATTTGAAAATAATGATCAAGCGAAAAGTGTGTTTTCATATTTTGTTTCACTTCAAAGTTCAGAGTTTTTCAGTTTGGGAATAAAAAAGTTGGTGTCACGTTGGGAAAAATGTGTAGAAAAAGAAGGTAAATACTTCGAATAAAATTACCTTGTTTTCATATCGTATTTTTAATAAAAATCCTTTACCTTGAAAACGGACATTTCATGTGACACAACCCAATAGAAAGAGCTTTAAACAGTAGCGTAACAATAAATTAAAGAATGAGCTCACTCAGCCAAACCTAACTCAATTTTTTTTCTCTAAAAAAGAGTTATATTTAGATGGAACAAGAGGTAAATGGGAAGATAACGTTAAATTGGCCGTGACTGAAGTGGTAGGATAAAGTTAATTGGAGGTATATATGTCAGCACCCTTCGTTAGTAGCTTCATTATCCTCAACCCCGGTTCGCTGGGCATTATTCTTACTCTGCCTCCTCTTACCGAAATTCAATTTATACTTTTACAGTTTACTTCATAACAAAAAAATTATTTACTTTTATATATATATATATATATATATATATATATATATATATATATATATATATATATATATATATATGTATGTATATGTTGCACAGTGGAAGAAAATCACGATTTAGTGGCCGAAATTCTACAACTTTTGATCTAATCAAGCTATATAAAAAAATTACTCTTATTGCACTTTTTAATATTTTCAACTATTTTTCAAGGTTACTTATTTTATAAACTTTTTGCTGATCAATTTATTCTATACTGGAGCATTCTATCTGAAATAAATGACATATTATCAGCTTCAATAGAAGGTTCTTGATTTATAATTGCCTTGCGACGTATACAGGTTTTATAAGGCAATATTATTGTTTAAAGCATAAAAATTCGACTAATTTAACATAACAAAATAATATTTTTTCGGTACTTATCCTGTGAATAATGTTTTTATTATTATTCCAATAAAACAAAGAAAAGGCAAATTATGAAATATGAGGAATATTGTAGGATTTTGCATAATTTTTTTTTTGAGATATATTACAATTTGTTTCTATATGAACATTAGTAATAGTGATACGAGATCCCATTCACACAATATAATTATTGACTAGGCTCTCGGTCGAGATCCGCTTCTGGGCTCCTCGAATCACCGCCGCTGTTTCAAAATTACCTAAATTAATGCAAAAAAATATATCACTGCTTTTCTAAGGCAGCGGTACCTTCAAAAACCAGCTTACTTGATATATTTAATGAATGTATAATAATCCTAAAACTTTTGATCGGCCGCTATTTAATAAAAAACAGCTGATATCACCATCTAGGTGTTAGGAACATCGTTGTATGTTTCTACTATTTTTGTGGCAAATTTAAAAAAAAAATTGGTCAAGGAGTTTCGTAGAAATGCCGCAGACGACCTTATACGTTATTCGGATTCTACGCATCTTGAAAAGTAAGTAAGTTTGAGGAGGAAGAACTTTTTTTTGGTCAATTACAAAGGTTTATTATTATTGTGGATTACCATTAGTATCTTGTAGGCCTAAAATCTCTAAAACTCTTTATGGGGATAGCGGTACTAGTTATATTATTACTTTCACTTAGCTGTATATGAAAAATAAAATAAGGGAAAGTATTGGGATCTAAATAATTTCGAATTCGAGTTTTTACCGGAAAAACACGTTTTAGGGTCCTCTGAGTCCAAATGACCAAGTCCCGCAAAAAGGTCTTTTTGTGTGTATCTCTACTCAAAAACGATAGGTTGTGTAAAACTAAATTTCATATTTTAGAAGTTTATACGACGAAATGTACAGAAATTTTCCATCGAAATTAGCAAAAGCAACCTTCATACCAAGCATTTCGCACATTTTACGATTTTCTAAAAAATGGCCTTAACGATTTGGACTAAACTCGCTACATCGACGTAAAATTTAATATACTTTAATACCATGTCGATTTTATTCTAATTAGAATAGTCTTACAGGATTTAAATAACCGATATTTTAAATGTTCTTCTTCTAAGTGCCTCCTATTTTATAGATTTCAAAAAGTTTAACCCTATCATCATTTTAGCATTGATAAATATAGCTGAATATACAATTCATGAATCTAATAACCAACAGGAGGAAAGAGCAATAAATTTTTTTTTTCGATATAGGATAAGTTACGTAGTTGTTTAAAATACTTTTGGGAAGCTAAATATTTTTTAGAACAAAAATGTTATGGGCATATGAAAAACTTATGTTCGGTAGCGTAAAGTAGTGAATTAGGGCATATAATTAAGTAATAAGTCAAATTTTATGTTGCTTAATAAACTTTTTTAATCTCTAACTCTAATAAACTTTCTAATTATGTTAACAACCGAGGTAGTGAGAGTCGTGTTTTTCCTTCTTTTTTTAAATAATTTACTTATTGAGATATATTACAATTGTTTCAAAATGATCAATAAAATAGTGATATGATACCACATTTCAATATACAGAAATAATGATGAAGTCAAAGTACTAAACCGGAAATAAATAAATTCATATATATCAATAAAATAATTAATAAATAAAAACAAAATCAACGACCTATAATGAGATAAATAAAAATTTGGCAATATAAATAAACATCGACAACAATTCATAACTATTATCAATATATGCAATGCTAAAGGGACCCCAGGACGCGCTTTTCCTCCACTTGTGGTGTGTGTTGCTAGCACCAGATTTTTAAAAACATTTTTTGTATTTTAATTTAATATTAAAGGTTATCAGGACTCTTATCCGAAAAAAAAAAAAAAAAAGTTGTTCTATAACTTATAATAATAACAGCTTCTTTATCATTTTGGAGCGGCGTGTCTGGTGGATAGAGCACTAGTCTACTGTGTCTCGGGTCCTGGGTTCGAAATCCCGGCTTTGACAGAATATTACTTATTCTCGTTAATTCAGCCCGGGGGCCCTAGGTATGGAGACCTCCTGGGCAGACTAGCCTCTTTAAAGTGTGTACCCTAAATTTGGAAAAACATTGGCCTCTGAGCTGTGACCTTTGCATGGCCTTTGCATAGAAAATGTAGAAACTCTATATGTACATGTACTGGTGCCAAGAACGTCATGGGTTTGTAAAGGTATAGATTTTTTTTTTGTTTTGTTTTTTAATTTTTTACTAATACTTTATGAACTTGGTAATAAATCTAAAATATCAGTAATGAGGAAAACTGTAGCTGCATTTAGACGCCTCACAGTGGGCTAAATCACTAATTTAGGTAGACAAAGTGCAAGTCAAAACTTTGGAATTTTCCAGTACTTCACCTTTTTATTATTAGTTGCAACCTATTAATACTAATATTTCCCACGATCCATGTTTACATAAAATAGTAAATGGTGTGTATCATTCCTTTCACACAGTGCCTAATAACTAACAATGGGATTATTTTTATTCGATGGTTATTTATTCTGTTTAAACGTGTATTTTAGAGGAAAGTCTTTTTGCTTTATTTAACTAAGGGCATTGCTTAGACAGGTAAGACCTATATTTCCATTTCTCGTTATTGAATATGAATTGCATCTCTCTAGGTTGATTTAGAAATTTGTAAATGATGCCCTTATTCAATAACGAAAAACTATATGACCCCCAAGTTACCCCAAGGATTTGTTTTACCAATCCTTCTATTCTTTAGATATTACAAAGAATTTTTGCGATTTTTGGCGTTTTGGGTGATACATCATTTTTTTTTCAAACACAACTCTACGAATCAAAAATTTTACAATCTATAATTTCAAGATTTTTCTAAACCATATAAAATACATCTATTAGCAACTCCGAGTTATAATTAGATTTTTTTGTATTGTTTTTCCCGTATTCTGGGACTTCAAACGTAAAATATAGGGGAGTTTTAGATTTTAGCAAATAAATTCTAGTTTGACCACGGTGCGCTCGCTAATCGTGTCAAAAAATTAATTGGTTTTTATATTTTTTTTTAAATTTTTTTTTCCGTAATCTAGGACACCAAAGGTTAAATATAGACATGTTTCAGAATTTTGTCCACCTAAATCAGTCATATTGCCCACTGTGCGCCTGTGAAGATAGTTGAAGTGGTGATGGGTTTAGTTGGAAAATAAGATAACTAAATTTTACATTCCATAATTTGCATAGAGAATTTTCCTTTGCTTTTTATTTTTACTACCATTATCTCCTTCATTAAAACTTTCAGTCCTAAACTGAAATCTCAACCCAAGGGAGGATTCCAAAACTTATTATTTTATCCAGGGAATCCTTAAATCTCCGTAAGTTTAAAAGTTTGGCCTGATTTTCGTAGCTATGTCCAAAACTTTTCTGGCCATTAGAAGAAAGGAGAAAGAAGTAGATAAAGGGAACTTGAAATCAGTGCTAACTGAGTTAGTAAAAACTCTGTTAAAAAAAAAAAAAGTTAAGTAGTAATCAAACATTTTCATACTATTCGCATTCCTCCAGTAATTGGCATATTAATTCATTAACATCTAGCGTTGAAGAAAAGCTACGAGAAATTCAAACAAAATAATTATGAGGAAAATTCATTCATTTGAAGACATCGTTTTTCTTTGACTTGTTTCTAAAACAAAAGCTTTTGCGCCATTTTATTGATCTCAGATTTTTTTTTTTGAAAATTCGAAGTCACAAAAGACTCTGAAATCGAACAATAAACGAGAATATAAAACAATTTCGCATATTCTAAATTTGATTGTTACGGAGTAGAGCTATGGGGCTCTACTAAACCATCGAATTCTTCTCTTATTCAACCCTTACTATCCAAAATCCTTGACGCTCCTTACTTTGTCACGAATAAGCTCTTATTTTCAACTTATTTTTTTCCGAATTATTTCATTTTTTCCACGACTTTTTAACAATATAATATGGATATAGTACTTTTTGTAATGAAACGTGGATATAGTACTTTTTGGAAAGAATTAAAAGGGATATAGTACTTTTTGGAAGAATATAAGTGGAGATAACAGTTATCATAACCTTCCTCATACAACATTACTCATAACTAACATCTTTATTATTTTAATTAATAAGTTGCGTATATTACGTCAAACTCTGAGAAAGATCTTCCTTTGTTAGTTAACTAGACTTTATTGTCTATTCTTCATAAAGAAAGTGATTATTTAAAGGACATTTTATTTATTATTGGCACTATAATAATAAAATATGTAATTATGAAATTCGTTTTGAAATTTTACTTATTCTTTCTGTGAATTTATCAGATGTATTATTAACTATGTGTAAACAATATTTCAATATAAAGATTGATAAACAAATAACTTTTATTTCGGTCTTTTATGTTAAAAAAAAAAAAAAATTATATTAGGTTAGAACAGGCACTCTTTCTCTTTTCATATAAGGCATGGTCAGGGAATGCTAATTTTAACTATTTCCAGGATCAAATACCATTATCCTATTAAAATTAGAGCTTAATATCCTATATGTTACTGAATTAGCACGAACCAAGTATCGATCATTCGATGAAAAACTTCATTTCCACTCTAATTCACTAGTTTCTATTATATCATACTCTTTGATTCCTGATAAACCTCCGAGGCGTCCAAAAAGAAGATGGCCCCAAGTCCATATTTAGAATATTTTTAGAGTGCTGCTAAATGGGTGGCGTATGTATCTCTATATTGTTCTATCAGCCTGTATTTATAATTATTTTATTTGTTTTCTAAAATTTGTAGTCTAAAATTTTCTTTTTTTTTTTTTTTTTTAAATTATTAAATTTCCTATTGGATATTTTTATTTATATCCACATTCTTTTTATTGCCATATTCTATTTAATATTTTTATCTGTCTATATATGTATTTTTATAATTTTTTTTTATTTCCTTCTAAAAGTTATAGTATAAATTTTTATTTTATTTTAAAATTATCATTTTTCTTTGCTTTATTTTTTTTACTATGTTTTGCTCGCTATATACTCTGTGTATGCTTTTGAAATGATGTACATCTTAAGAAATTGCAATTACTTACCTCTTAACTTCCAATCCTTTCACAATTATTCCGATCCCCACCTCAGCAGTCATGACTAATATTTTCACCTCATGTCACATTAATGCGCAATCCCTTATTGCCCACTATGATGAATTTCAAAAATATTTTCTTGACAATTTTTACCACATCATAGCAGTATCTGAAACCTGGTTAAAACCTTTTATTCCTTCCTCCCATGTATCCCTCACCAATTATTCCTTACTTCGCCATGACAGATCTGATCGCAGGGGTGGTGGAGTGGGGTTGTATATACACGATAGTCTCAAGGCCAAAATCCTTCTCCAATCCCCTTCTCCTGATCATCCTCATATCGAATACCTGTTTGTGGAAATCTCAACTATTTCATCTCCTCTCCTGTATGCTATTGTTTATCGACCTCCTCATGTTCCATTTGATACCCTTTTTGAATCTTCCCTAATCCAATTCGTCTCCAAGTACTCTAACATCATCATCTCCGGAGATTTCAATGTTAATATGATCTCTGAATCACACGATAAATCCTTCCTGGTAAACCTACTGTTTTCCCTAAATCTATATCTAGTTCCATACTTCTCCACCCATCATACGCAATTCTCCGACTCCTGGCTGGATCTTCACATAACCGATTCATCTGTAAAGGTCCTTTCATCCTCTCAGCACCCGGTCCCGTTTCTATCTTCACATGACCTCATAGAGATTTCATACGATCTACCCATAAAATCCTTCACTCCTAAAGTAGTCACCTATCGTAGTTTGGACATCCTTTCCTACGAATCCCTTCTAACCGATCTCGAAACACTCCATTGGGATGCCATATACTCCTATGATTCAATCGATCCTATGGTATCAACTCTCACCTCAAACCTAAAAACCATACTTGACACCCATGCCCCTCTTAAAACCCGAACCTTACGCCGTCCCACTGCTCCTTGGCTGACTCCTGAACTGAAGGATCTGATGAAAAGAAGAGAAGCAGCTAGACGTAAATTTCGCCGCACTCGCTTTCCAGATGACTACGCTAGTTTTAAACAACTTCGGAACAGAACACAGGATGCAGTGCGACGTGCGAAATCCCTCTACATCCACAGTGCCTTGTCCAATGCCCCAGATCCTAAATCCAAATGGAAAATCCTCCGAAAATTATCCCTTCCAGAATCCAATAACTGCTATTCCATTCCTGTCCCACCAAACGATCTCAACATGCATTTCGTATCCTTATCTCAAGACCCATCATCCACTACCGATATTGAACACCGCAGTTTTAATCCAGAAAGTTTCTTTTTCACCCATATTTCCTATGACGAATTGTTGACAGTTATTCTTAAATCCCACACTAACGATTACGGACCTGACAACATACCAGTAAAACTAATAAAATCCTGTCTTCCAGTCCTTATACCAGTTTTATATCATATTTACAATTTTTCCTTGCAAAACTCCATATTCCCTTCTTATTGGAAAACCGCTTTAGTACGACCACTAAATAAGATCCCAAATCCTACCTCACCGTCTGACTTCCGTCCTATTTCTCTTCTCTCTAATCTCTCCAAATCACTAGAACGTCTTGTACAAAATCAATTATCAAATTTCCTAGAAGAACGATCTCTTATTAATCCCCTCCAATCCGGCTTCCGACCTGGTTATTCAACGCAATCCGCTCTCCTAAAATAACTCACGACCTACAATCTGCCGTTGAACATAAACAACTTACTATCCTTGTCCTGCTAGATTTTTCCAAGGCATTTGATACAGTTGACCATACAATTCTTCTTACCAAACTACAAAATCTTCCCTTATCCAACAGTGCTCTGCACTGGTTCAAGTCCTTCCTCTCCGATCGCTCTCAGTATGTGGTAGTCCCAGACCAACCTCCTTCCAGGACTCTGCCTCTGTCATGTGGTGTTCCTCAGGGATCATCACTATCTCCTACCCTCTTTGCTATCTACATAAACGATCTTTCCCTCCCATATCCATCACTCCCAATACCATTTGTATGCGGATGACCTCCAAATTTACCTCTCCTTCCCTCCGTCGGACCTATTATTAGCAACAGAAAAGCTCCAGGATGATTTAAACCGAATTAGTTGCTGGGCAGCTGACAACAAGTTAAAGTTAAATGCAGATAAAACTAAGGCGATTGTAATAGGTTCCAATCCACTCCTCAAAACCCTTTCCTTAATCCCAACATTGTTTTTAAATAATGAACCTATAAAATTCCATCAAACCGTCAGAAACCTTGGAATAACCCTTGACCAATCTCTTTCCTGGAAAAACCACGTTTCCGAAATTTCTCGACGCACAATTTCCATCTTAAAACTCCTAAATCACCATCGTCACCTTCTTCCATTAGCAACCCGCAGACTTTTGGTTTGCTCACTAATATTCCCCCACTTTGACTACTGTTGCGCGGTGTATGGGGGTGTCTCTGGGTATCTTGAAGCTAAACTAAAACGATTATTTAACTATCTGGTACGTTTCATCTTTGGAATATCCAGGGACACCTCTGTAACCCGATTCTACGAGGAGTTAAAGTGGCTTTACCCATCCTACCGCTCGAAGTACTTCCTGGCATCCTTTCTCTTCCAAGTTCTCCGATCTCAACGTCCATCGTACATATCTGATATACTTTCATTTAAATCCTCCATCCACTCCCGCAACACTCGTTCACGGTCTTCAGACCTGTATATAACACCTCATCGAACCGCAGCTTTCGACAGATCTTTCCTTATCCGATCCGAATTCTATTCCTTCTTATATCCGTCATTCCAATACTCTCCCTACCTTCAAATCCCGTTTATTCAAACACTTCCTGTCTATCCAATTTTCAAATGACCTCAAGTGATTTGCAAATTTCAATAAAAACGGCAGAGAGAAACGATTATTTATCACATTTTATTTTATATATTAAAGATTTATGAATTTTATTTTATGCATAATTTATTTTGCAATGTATATATGAAGATATTTTTATTTTTTTATTCTTGTCTAATTTGTTTTGTTTGTTTTTCTAAATTATTGTAAGAAGCTACCTATGAATTTATAACTATTATTCATTTTCTTTGTCATTTCTGTTGCTTTTTATTTATCTATTTTATTATATATATTTTTTTTTTTTTACTCTAAGACATTGAAGATATAATTTAATTTGTCTGTAACATTATTCCAAGGGGACTTGTCCCAGAATAAATAAAGAATTTATTATTATTATTATTATATGTATTTCATGTCAGTTTACTATGTCCATCACATATACTTGTTGTATATAATAATACAGTTTTTAATATCAATAAATATGTTTAAATAAAAAAATTGATTGAAAGTGACAATTATTCAAAATATACAGGTTAATCATACATCAATAACAACATTGACTCACTTTTTTCTATATTAATAATACCTTTCGCATATTCTAAATTTGATTGTTACGGAGTAGAGCTATGGGGCTCTACTAAACCATCGAATTCTTCTCTCATCCAATCCTTACAATCCAAAATCCTAGACGCTTATTACATTGTCACGAATAAGCTCATCCATAAAGACCTTAATATCCTATATGTTGCTGAATTAGCCCGAACCAGGTATCGATTATTCAATGAAAACTCCATTTCCACTCTAATTAACTATTTCCTATTGTATTATGCTCTTCGATTCCTGATAACCCTCCGAGGCGTTTAAAAAGAAAATGGACCCGAGACCTTCTAGGTTAAAATATTTTAGAGTGCTGCTAATGGGTGGCGTATGTATCTCTATATGTATTTCATGTCAGTTTACTATGTCCATCACATATACTTGTTGTATATAATAATACAGTTTTTAATATCAATAAATATGTTTAAATAAAAAAATTGATTGAAAGTGACAATTATTAAAAATATACAGGTTACTCATACTTCAATAACAACATTGACTCAATTTTTTCTTTATTAAAAATACCTTTCAAAATAATAATTATTAAATGAATTAATCCATATATTTAATAAATTAGCTACAAATTGACTTTAAATAAAAAAAGTACGATTTCTTTTTAATTTGTTTGTTACTCTCTCTTCACTCCATTGTCAACTAAATTAATTTGTTGATGAATTAATTGGTTAATAATTTCTATCTAGGCAAACAATTAAAGTTTAATACTTTAGTTACTTAAATTATTTGCTTGGTTTCTTATTACAGTCTTCAAATATTTTCATTCCAATATTAGCGTTTTACATTAATATTTGTTTCCATATTTTATTACTGTAATCTTATTACTGTACCAATTTATTATTATGTCCCGTTTAATTGTCTCTGTTATCTTGGTTTTCTTAGCCATGACCAAAGTCCACAATTTAGGCCGAAACGTCGGCACACAAACAAAATAATTTTCTGATTGGTTTGTTTTTTTGTGGACTAATAACCAATCCCTCCATTAAGATGTAATCTCAACGGTCATCGAAACTTCTCTCATTAAAAAGAAATTGTATTCACTCAAAAAACTGTATACACATTATACTCCTACGTGTTACTTTTGTATTGTATATCAGATAAAGGAAAATATTTCATGATCAATCAACTATATTAAATGAAGTTGCTGAAATTCATTCTTGAATATTGTGCAATTAAAGTCAAAACGTCCGCGAGAAAAAATGTTATATTTTATCATCTTACCGCCCTCCAAGTAAATAATTTTCAATTCAATGACAGTTGACCTCATAAAATTTAAAATTGTTGCTTAAATAACTCTACCAAGTTTTTTTTTTTAACACAGTTCTCTTAAACTTCTGTTTCTCTCAGAAACGCAACTTCTTTAAATTTTATAAAACGGACACGCTACTATTTCTATATCTCATTTTTTAGAAAAAAATCGGGTGCGCACACCACAAAACTTTCACTTATCTTTCTTTTAATCAAGTATAAACAAAACTAGTTCAAAGAAAATAGAAAATAGTTGAAAGAAAATAAATCACAATAGTTCCTATTCCTCCCTGTTTTCTAAATCTGCTGGTGTTCCCCAAGGCAACGTCCTAGGACCCGTTCTTTATACAGTCTATATAGCTGATATCTCAACCCATCCCAACACATTCCTTTCTACTATGCTGATGACACGTGTGTGCTATCAGTAGATAATGATCCAGTTACTGCCTCCCACACTATTCAGTCCCACATCCGAGACCTTAAGGTATGGTGCCAGAAGTGGAGGATTAAAATTAATTCTAACAAATCCCACCAGATAACATTTACCCTTCGCCGTAAACCAATGACTTCCTGCCCTACATATCCTTTAATGACACACCACTAGCCCTGTTGAACAGATTCGATACCTAGGACTTCACCTTGACAAACTTCTAACTTGGAATTCTCATACAAGACTGAAACGACAAGAAACTGCCCGAGGTTTTCGACTACTTTAACACTTACTGGACAAACGCTCCAACCTTCCACTTAATTACAAAAGACTCATATATATGACCATCATAAGACCGATATGGACTTACGGAGTGGAGATATGGTGTTCTATTAAACCATCGAATTCCTCTCGTATCCAATCCTTACAATCTAAAATTATTCGGAAAATCCTCAATGCTCCTTATTTTGTCACAAACACCCTCATTCATAAAGACCTTAATGTTCCATATGTTGCTGACTTAGCCCGAACCAGATACCATTCCTTCCATAAAAAACTCCATTTCCACTACAATCCATTAGTTTCAATCCTTGCTCCCTCTTCAATTCCCGATAATCCTCCGAGGCGTCTGTAAAGAAGATGGCCACGGGTCCTTCTAGTTTAGAATATTTTTAGAGTGCTGCCACTTGGTAGTATCTTTACATGTATTTCATGACAGTTTTATATATTACCATCACATTTACTAGATGTATTTGTATTTAATACAGTTGTAAATATCAATAAATATGTTTAAAAAAAAAGTTGAAAGAAAAATCATATTGTTTTGAAGGAAACATATTTACATGTCCTTCTATCTTTCTGAAAAACTCGAGGCTTCCCGTAAAATGCAAGAGCATAAAGCATTAACCGCTGGCCTTCGGAAAATATGCCGAGCCTGAACCAGCGAAAACAAAGGCAATGCTCATTGGCTCAAAACCTTCCTCCATTCACTTCCATACTATCCATTACTTACCCTCAATAAAATTCCTATCCAATCCCAAGTCTCCATAAAAAATCTAGGAATTTTTTTAATCAAAATTAAACGTGGGAGTAACCATATTTCCCAAATAACCAGAAAATTCACCTCAATCCTCAACATCTCATTCGTATCCGCGACTCTTTTTCTAGAAGTACCCGCCATCTCTTTGTGTCTTCCGTCATACTTCCTCACTTTGACTACGGATGCCTATTATATGGAAGACTCTCTAGGAAAATGAGATGAGCTGAAGAGATTAATGATTATATTTATAAGATATGCGAGGCGTTTTTTAAGTAAGTACCGTTTGGGATTAAAAAAAAGACGTGCAAAGATATCGCAATAATTTTATTTTTACATGAAAGCCTGTACCTTAATCTATATTTCTACATATTTTCCATGACCTTTGAGACACTTGTTATAACCCGGCACCAGTGTGTGAATACTACGATTCTCACAATATTCCGCCGCCTGAATTGTTGGTTAACAATGGTGGTTACTGCATCACAAATGTTTTGACTTCGTTATCGTCTTGCTTGCAATCCAAACAAAAGACGTGGCAAGTTGAGTAAGGGTATCGTTTTGCTGCATGACAATGCCCGTCCACATGTGGATAATCGGACCAAAGATCTCATCAAATCATTTAAATGGGAAACATCCTCCATATAGCCTGATCTGGCGCCCAGCGACTACCATTTGTTCCTGCTCTTGAAGAAACACCTGGGCGGTCGGCGTCTTCAAGACAATAACGAAGTCAAAACATTTGTAATGCAGTGGTTAACAAGTCAGGCGGTAGAATTTTTTGAGAAGGGTATTTAAAAACTGGTGCTGCGTTATGACAAGTGCCACAAAATTCATGGAAATTATGTAGAAAAGTAGATTAAAGTACAGTCTTTCATGTAAAAATAAAATTATTGCGATATCTTTGCACGTATTTGTTTAATTCCAAAACGGTACTTACTTTAAAAACATGCCTCGTATTTACGGCCTACCTAGACGATCACATATTTCTTACTGGTATTCTGGTCAAGGGTGGCTTTATCCTGATTCCCGAAGAAAATACCTTCTAGGTATCTTCTAATTCCAATTTTAGCGCGCCAGAAAACCTTGCTATATATTTGACCTCCTCATTTGTCGCTCATCCGTACATTCCCTAAATACAAGATCTCAACCTAGCGATTTATATGTACCATTACACAGAACTGCATCCTATGAAAATTCCTTCGTTATCCGTGCTATTATACTTTGGAACTCATTACCCATCTCCCTCCTTAAAGTATCATCCTTAACCACTTTCAAGCACCAGTTATTTCTCATCCTCCTAAAAGATCAAACTTTCGCACACATATAAATTGTCTCGTCCTAATCATCCGCTACTTAATTCATAAACTTGTCATATGTTTTATTTATTTATTCTACCTTTTTAAATTTTATATATCACATAATTATTAGATATGTTAATATCACTAAATAAGACTAATGTATGTAATTATCACTAAATAATGCCAGACGGACTAGACCTTTTATGATAATTGTTTCTTTATTCTTAGGGGACAAAAAGTCCCAGAATAATAAGAACTATGTTCATCTTATTTCAAACATACATTTTAGATTAAATTATGTAACAATAGAAATTATCTAACAGCATTGTATTGAAAAACACTAATAGTATTCCGAGAAGTATCTATGTTGTGTGATTTAATGTACCGTACTATATGATAAATATTATAAAATAAAATTGACAGATTCATTAGAATTTAATACATTCAAACGATCCAATCCAATAAGCGAAAACAGGTAGAATATATACCTGGCTGAAGTGTGGGCGAGAAAAATAAAAAAGAGATCACATCCAGCCCGTAGGACCATTTCATTGTCATTTGACTAAATTTAACATTTTCTCTATTCTGTTTTCTACATTATTCAAGGGCAGTTTCAACCCTTTTAATGGCCTTTTCTGACGGCCAATATGATCCCACTCATTTTTCTTCTTTAAATAACCGAGTATTTCTTTAGAGTTAGAGATGGACCCTGACATTTTATTTGCTCGCTATGATTTAATAATTTTCATCAGTATTTAGAGTATTTGATGCAAAGTAATTTTTTTTCTATTATTTTCTGTTAGTTTTAAATCCTTGGCTCTAAAAAAAAGTGTTGAATTTTGTTGTCTATCTCCTGTATTTTAATTATTTTCTAACCGACAATGACTTTGTTTATTGTTTTATGTTGGCTATTTCCAATATTTTAATTCATTTATCTGCGATTTTTTTTTAATTTTCCCTTTATGGAAAAAAAAAAATTTTGTCCCTTTCTCCAAATGAAAAAAAAAAAATCTAGTGCGTAAAACAAACGACTTTAACTTACCTCCGTTGTGAAAATAAATTAAAGAGCTTCTACATGAGGTTAGAGATGGAAAAATGTTAAATAATTACATTTGATAGAAACATGTAATTAGTTTAATAATCTATTAAACTATTATGTACTACAAACAGTTAATTTTATATGGTTTTCATCACTCCTCATTACCTTTTATTTCTTTGGCTCTCAAACTGGATCATACTCTCAAAACTGGACTTTGTTTATGTCTACTGTTGAATTACTGTACATCTGTTTCTGCTTCTATGGCAAGAGCTATTTCAATCACCTTTCTCGAATGTTACGGAGTTTTCTTGCTGCATAGTTTGTTCCCTGATTTTAACATCATGTAACCCGCGGACAAATTGTGCTAGACTAGACATTACCGGTTTTCTGCTATAGTTTTCTTGACTTCGATGTAAGGGCTAAATTTTTAAAGACAGCGATGTATTCCAACACAGTTTCGTTTGTATCTTGGACTCTTGATAAAAAGTAATCTCTGTGAACCGACCTATTTTTACTTTCACTTACTATATATAGTAAGGGGAAGTATTGCGATCGTGAAAATTTTAGAATTCCAGTTTACAACGGAAATACACGTTTTAGGGTCCCCTGAGTCCAAATAACCAAGTCCCGCAAAAAGGTCTGTGTGTGTGTGTGTGTGTGTGTGTGTGTGTGTGTGTGTGTGTGTGTGTGTGTGTGTGGTAACTCCCGGGCGGAAACGGTAAGTCCTATGAAACTGAAATTTCACATTTAGGACAAATATATGCCCGAGACGTTACAAAACCTTTTTCATTAAAATGAGCTTACCAGAAGAGCCACTTTATACCTTGCATTTTGCATCTTTTTTAGATTTTCTCGAAAACGGTTAAGACGATTTTGATTAAACTCGCTATATCGATGGACAATTTAATGGGCTTTAATATAATGTAGGTTTCATTCTAACTAAAATGGTCTGACAGTCTTTAAATGCCGATATTTTAAATTTTTTTTCTCTAAAGTACCTTTAGTTTTGTTGATTCTATAAAAATAACTATATTATCTTGTTACTACTGATGAAAAAGACGTAAATATATATATATATATATATATATATATATATATATATATATATATATATATATTGAATGAATTCGATGCCCAACTAACGGAAAAAACAGAAAAAATATTTTTTTTAATGCAATTTTTCGTTTTTGAACATAAGAACAGTAATATGAATGTATGATATACCTCAGGTGTGTGTGTGGTAACTCCCGGGCAGAATCGGTTAGTCCTATGAAACTGAAATTTCATCTTTAAGACAAGTATACGTCCGAGACGTGACCAAACTTTTTTCGTCAAAATGAGCTTTTGAAAAATATATTGAGTTGATTGTAATAAAACATATATTAATTTTCGTAGGAAACATATGATTTAGATTAAATAGTTAATCAGTAATAAGTTTAATCGTCACTTTATGTCACCTTTTAAAACTTTGTGTATAACATAATGTTTTTTCTAAAATCTTCCTCTTTCCAACGGTATATCATAGGTCTATATACTGTTTTTATTGTTAAAAAACAAAAGCTCACATTAAAAAATAGTTTTACTGTTTTATCCTTTAGTTGGTCATCAAATTCGTCCAACCAGTATATTCAGCCGACCTTTACCAACAGCATTAAGATAACATGGTTAATCTTTAGAAATGTACAAATTTAAAGGTAGTTTAAAGAAAGAAAATTTAAAAAAAGCGGTATTTAAGCCCTGTCAGACTATTTCAATCAAAATTAAACTCATATGTTATTAAAGCCCATTAAATTTTACATATATATATAGGGAGTTTAATCAAAATAGTTAAAGCTGTTTTTGAGAAAATTGTAAAAAGGTAAAATATGCATAGTATAAAGTGGCTCGTCAAGTTAACCAATTTTGATAATAAAAGTTGCTGTAACATATCAGGCGTCTTAAATATGAAATTTAAGTTCAGTACGATTTTTCGTTTTGGCGCTAGACTTACCACACACACACACACACAGACCCTTTTACGGTCCCTAAAACATGTATTTCCGTTGAAAACTAGAATTCAAAAACTTTTCACGATCGCAATTCTTTCCCTTTTTATATGATGTTACTATGTTGGACCAAATAACAGATACTTTTTGAATTTTGATCAAAGTCGGTTCAGTAATTTCAAAGTTTACCGCGAACATACATCTTGACACGAGATTTATATATATATATATATATATATATATATATATGTGTATGTATATATTTATATATATTATACATAACCATCCCTAACCATCCCTTTTGAGATATTACATTATAAATATTACCAAGCATGGAAATATCCTATAATTTATATATATATATATATAAATTATTGGATATTATAAATAAATTATAGGAATATATAAATTATCTATCGAGCAACCGATAGAGCAACAAGAGAAGTACAGAGAAGAATCGCAATGGGATGGAACAAGTTTTGGTCACTGAGGCACATAATGAAAAGAGATTTAGATGTAGATCTTAAAAGGCAGAACTTAGATAGTTGTATCCTCCCAGTAGTGACATATGGTTCTCAAACTTGGTCGTTAACTAAGGACCACGAAAGAAAAATCCAAGTGTGGCAAAACAGTATTGAGAGGAGTATTATGGAGGTAAAGAAAAGAGACAAAATAAGATGCACTAAACTAATGAAAGAAACAGGCCTCAAAGATACAATTTTACAGTTGAGGAAAATTAAATGGAATTGAATGCCATATGATCTAAAAAGGAAGAGAGGCCGACCAGTGAAGAGATGGTGCGATGTATTCAGGCTGACGATGGGACCCCTCTGGTGGAGAGACGCTAAAGACTGGGTTATATGGAAAAAGAAGTGGACAGAGCTCACGGACCCTGCTTCTCAACAGGGCTAGTCACCCAGAGAAGTGCTGACTACTACTCTATCACGGGAAGGCCTGTGCAGGAAGAAAGACATAGAAGAAGAAGTGTATAAGGGTGTATGTGTGTGTGCGTATCCATAGATATGCATGCTATTTTATATTAGTAGTTATAAAAATAAAACATTGTACATATGTAACTACTTTTTTTGCATAATAAAGGCTATTTCATTTCATTTCATATAAATCATAGGATATTTCCATGTTTTGTAATATTTATAGTGTAATATCTCAAAAGGGACTTAAGAAAAAATGATGGAGCTGATACAGATGATACATTACTGTATTATAAGAACTGTAGGATAAAATCTAGTGACTCAACTCTAGAATTATTAATTTAGTTTCCCTTATAGGATATAAAAGGATATATCGTTGATAGGATGAGGGCAACTCAAGGCGGTAATATGTAATGTATTATATTTCGAAGACGAACTGATTTAACTGAGCCTATAATTTTGTCCATATTAATACAAACACATCAATTTCTTTCAACATCTTTATTATCATAATTACTATATAATTCGTCAATATTAGTCGACGATTCGGGGCTTTTTCTCCATTATCAAGACTTTTTTATTGATACATATTAATTATTGTAGCTAACAGCTACATTAACTTCTAAAAGTCGACTATTGCCTCACTGTTCTATTTTGTTTTTACTATTGCATACTTTGTATTTAGCTAGTTCTATTCTTTCATTTGTATTGTTACTATTAGTTCTTTGTATCAAAAGTAACAATAGAACTATACAAAGTCCCGAAACATCGACTAATATTGACGAATTATATAGTAATTATAACAATAAAGATGATGGAAGAAAATTGTGCTTGTTTTAATATGGATGAATGAGAAAAACTTTCCCGTGTCATACTAATAGAAAAAAAAACAATAAATTTTATTCATCAGTACTTATTATATAGAGGTATAATCTGTATTATTTCCATCAGTGTTCACTCAGTCCCTTTTGAAGTATTACATTATAAATATTCCTCAGCATACAAATAACCCTTCTTTGAAAATTTTTATAACAAAAAATACAATTGTTACTCGATCGAAATTTATGCAAGTTGCGTAACTATAAGAATATACAAAATTAGAGAGATTTTACCTCTACATGTTTTCAGCAGCGAACTTCAAACTACTGCAACACATAAAGTATTCATCAAAGAATTTTTATTCAATGTTTCTGACTTATAGAAG
Source organism: Piezodorus guildinii (assembly GCA_023052935.1). Classification (NCBI taxonomy): domain Eukaryota; kingdom Metazoa; phylum Arthropoda; class Insecta; order Hemiptera; family Pentatomidae; genus Piezodorus; species Piezodorus guildinii. The sequence continues at coordinate 160,447,934 of CM041293.1, read as the reverse complement.
GTTTGAGAATTAGTTGTAAAAATACCATGAAAATAAAAAATATTTGACGACAAAATTAACGAATTTTAGACAATTTCGGACTGTTTACTGTTTACTACAGGGAGTGGAGTATTATCCAAGGAAGCAGTAGGACACGAAGTCATAGGTTTACGACGTATAGTAAAGGTGATTTGATGGGATTTATTTTAATTCTTCAGTTTTGACACCATCCTTCAATGGCAGATATATGGTTCTGTAGGATTTGGGATGCAGCAAAAAGATCTTCAATTACGGATAACAGACATTTGTCATCAGCTTACGTAGTAATGACAGGAAGTGGCATAACTAACGCTTTGTAGACAAGATTCCACTTGGCTCGTTATGATATGTTTTATGTTTCCATTAAAACTTCGGCATCATTCACTGCAAAATGTGTTAAATAGGACAGCTATTTCTCGCAAGCCCTACGACGCGTGTAAAGGAAAATAGAAAAAAAAATAAGGATTGTACTGACTGAAACTGTGCTGTCTCTCTCATCACCATATTCAACAAGGATGGAAAAAATTGCCTGTATCCAACAAACAATTGCGTCAATACCACCGAACCGAATTTAAATGCTAAGATAACATTTATAAGAGAATTTAGGGTTCTTTGAGTTTGAAATGAATCGTTTTTTTCTCTATGACGCACTATTTTCGACTTACAGGTAAGTAAGAACTGAAAAAAAAACGAGTTTTTTCCGCTGCAAAAAGTTAATCCCACCATCTACGATGGTACAAACTCAGATTACTTTTATTTAGAACCACTAAAAGGTATTAAAACGATTTCCAGCTTTATCCGAATTAATTTTCACAAATCTTGAATTTTTTCCTTATTTCTGCGTGGGATATGAAGAGTAAGACCTTAGTAAATCCTGATGGATTGACCCTAATCAATTTCACAACATAAACTTACTGATAGTTTGTTTTTCTGCTTAAATTTCGGTGTATGCTGTTTTTCTTATCCTTGAAAATGCTGAGTAACAAATAGAATAAATTGATGAAATTGGTTTATAAATTTATTCCAGAGAATAAATTCAACCCAAACCGTCCAATTAAGGTTGGTACTAACCTACAGTCACGGCCCGCATATGTGACCGAAATCCGGACTGGGCTTTTACAATGTCTGCCCCTCCCTCGAGTAGTCAACTATTTATTCACAGGAGGAAAAACTTTTTAAATAATTTATAAATATTCAGTACCTGCGAAGCTCCTCGAGGTTTTTGTCAAGCCTGAGGATTATTAATCAAATAAACATTAAAACATTTTATTTGGCGAACAGTGTTCTTTTTATGTTGGATACAAATTAAAAAAAAAAAATATTTATATCAGCTAGAACTTCTCTAATGATTAAGATCATATTTAGAGTATTAGTAAAATCAAATTACATACGCTATTATTTCAGTATACTCAAACCTGTTTTTTTAAATGTCCTGTTTTACGCGTAATATATTTTTGTTCTATTTATAGTTGTCTGATTAAATTTAATTCATTGTTTTTATTTATAAAATTTCTCAATAATGCAATTTTTTTTTTGATCATTGTTCAGATATCCAGTATTTAAAAATAATTAGTAAATGAAGCAATAACTCATAACTTAAAATTGAACCACCTATATTAATTATTTTACAAAGTTATCAAAACGAAATGAGTGAAATCAAAATTAAGCATATTAATGTTATCAAAAAATTTGTAATTAGATTGATTGCAAATAGATTTTTTTTTTTTTTTTTTACTGATTTAAGATAGTAAAAATGATTTGTGGATTCTGATGGAAGTAAATTTATATATATTTATACGAATGAAAAGTATTGCAATATTCCTTAACATTTTAATTATATAAATATTTTGTAATTATATAGATATATAAAAAATTATATTTATGTTTGTGAGTATAACTTTTATAACATTTAAAGTACAGGCAAATATGATACAGATGCGTTTTTGTCATATATGTTATATTTGTGTCTAATTTGTTATGTATTTATTGATAAAATCCATTTTCCTCTAAAGCAGATATTTGGAATTTTAATTACGGATCATGTTATGCAAATACTAATGAAGTAATCTTTTTTTATTCTGAATATACTGCTGAATATTTATCAAGTGGCTTTATTGCATTAATTTTGCGAAATAAAAAAAATAAACCATGGAAAGTTATCAATTCTATGTATCATTGCTTTCAACACATTTGTTTTGTTTTATGTATTTGAAAAAAAAATTGCTTATGATAGGTTTTAATTTTAATGTATGTGTATTAGGAGTTACAGTGTATTATTTTCTTTTTTTTTCAAATTCTTAATTTTTTTTTTATTTATATTTTTCTTTCTCGTTTCAAATATTATTAGAATATTTAAAAATGTTTTTATCTTTAGTTAAAGATAAATAGAACTTCAAAAATATGTTAAAAATGAATTTAAAGACAAAAGACATTTATAAAAAAATTAAAAAAACACTACGTCCTTACACATACAATTGTTTTGTCATCGCCTCACCTCAATAAAACGAGGCTTCAGACATAGAAGATCAGCCGGATTTTTGACGATTTTTGAAGTGTCGACTTTGTGGTACGTACGTGTTTGGAATGATTTTGCTGTCGCGGAAGAGACAGTAGCGGTAAGGTTTGGGAGCGGACTGACAGCCCAGGGGGACCCCAACTCCGCTCGGAACTGTTCGTCCTCCTTCGGCGGGAGTCGGCTCCTAGTTTGTACTATGGAAGCCCACTGCCTCCGAGATTATCCACAAATAGTCGAGGGAACAATAGCTATAACAGTTTGCCCTCAGAGCGAAATTACTTGCCCTTAGGGAGCCGTAACATTTATGGTAGCTAGTCGACTCTACAACTTTCTATTTTCTCTGTTCCTTTGATTTTAAATGATGATTGAAAATCAAAAATATACACTCACTCAAAAAAGTTTCCATACACTCATAAAAAAATTCTTAGTATTGAAAGCTGAGGTTGATTTCCTGAACACTTTTGACCTTCCATCTGGCTCAGTTATATTAAATTTGGATTCATAAAAGAAACGGGTCATATTCTAACTAACTAACATCACATCCCAGAAATTTTAGGGTTTATTTACGAACTCCCTTGCAAATTGCAGCTGCTTCTTCTATTTTGATTTACTGAAGAAGAGCTTTCTTCTTGCGACTCGACCACTACACCCTTCCCTTCTTTGAATATTTTGACTGCTTCTAGGTGGATTTGAATCCCATAGTGCCTATTTATTCTGATGGCCATTGAGGTTAGAGTAGTGTGAGGATCTGAATGGACTTCAGCAAGGATTGCTCGCCTGTGGTGATTCTGCAGTTCCTTAGGTCTTCCAGCACGCGGTCTGTCCTTCAGAGATTTTAACCCTAAGTTGATACTGTACAGTATCGTGTGGCTTATTAAATATACGTGCAACATTTCTTGGGGATAAGCCCTGCATTCGGTAACGAACCATAAGCTCTCTTAAATCACGAGGAACAGGCATATTGAACAGAAATCAGTTTTTCACGTCCAAGTAAAGTTAATACTGAACTAAGATTTGATTATGGACATAAGATTTATACAGATAAAACTGGAAAGACGCCCGTAGTACAAAAAAAGAAGATAAATATTAAAAGAGTATGGAAACTTTTTTGACCTATCATTAAAAAAAGATATTCTGATCCGTTCGATCTAAATGTTGAAATGGAAATATATAAATCTAATTTTTATCTGCTATTAGTATTAATAATTTGTCCATTGAAGAATTTTTAAGTTGAAAAGAAGTAGCCCTGTAAATTAATACCATGCTGTACGGGAACTTTTTTGAGTGAGGATACATACTTGTTGAAAAATATTAACGATAGTAAATAAATAGCATTTGCATCTATCCAGCGTAGTTTAAAGGGAGAAAACCATATAATGATTATATTTGGTTGTTTTACATGAAATGTCCGTTTTTATAGTTTTTGAAATACATAAAGGATTTTGCAGGTCTCTGTTGTTTTCTTCCAAATGTTTACATATTTAAAGTAAACAGTTACTAATCCTCTACCTTTGTATTATAAACATTAGCTTCCCAATCAATCATCCACTTTTTAGTATACTTCCATATATGAACATGGAAACACGCGATTTTCGAGTAATATTTTTGTACGAGTTTAAACTCGGCCATTCGGCAGCTGAGGCCACTAGAAATATTTGCAAGGCGTTTGGGGAAGGGAGTGTTAATGAACGGACCATTCGCCGTTGGTTTGCTAAGTTTTCAGCTGGGGATACCGACTTGGAAAACTCGCCCCGAGGAAGACCTCTGTTCGTAATAGACAAGGATGTCCTCAAACATACAGTAGAAGAAAACCTCTACGAAACAGTTAAAGAACTTTCAGCACAACTAAATGCAAGTGCATCGACCGTTTCCAGACATTTAAAGTGTATTGGGAAAGTAAAAAAGCTCGATACATGGGTACCTCATGATATCACTAAGCGGCATGCTTCAAAACATACCGTGCGAAAATTGAAAGAACTGGACTACGAAGTTCTTCCGCACCCACCATATTCTCCCGACTTGTCTTCAACAGATTACCATCTGTTCAGGAATTTAGACAACTTCGTCAAAGGAAAACTTTATGAAAATGATTATCAAGTGAAAAGTGCGTTTTCTGATTTTGTTCCACCTTAAAGCTCAGAGATTTTCAGTTTGGTGATAAAAAAGTAGGTGTCACGTTGGAAAAAATGTGTAGAAAAAGAAGATAAATACTTCGAATAAAATTATCTTGTTTTCATGTTGTATTTTTAGTAAAAACCCTTTACCTTGAAAACGGACCATTCATGTGACACAACCTAATAATATAAACTAGCAAACATTATTAATTCTTGCTCATTATAAAAAATGCTTCAGAATTAGGTGTCCTAGGAGAAAATTTAGGATCTCAAAACAGAACATCCTGTTGGCGATAGGCGAGAACTGCCAAAGTAAACTTGACGCCGCATTGGGTTAGTGGACCATTCAAGAATGACGGATGTGTGACGAGAGTCCGTCGGGCAAGCAAAACATTGTAAAAAAAACAAATAGTAGAGCCATGGAACACATTAAGCTATAGCAGTCGCAGGGAAGAGGTCACCCTACTGAATGCATTACACTGGTGGCTGAGAAACTCCTAAAAAGGTGCATGGCATGAAGTAGATCTTCTGGTCGGTCGATATTGAATCAATCAAATTGAGCCAATTTAAATTTACATATTTGTCTAAATGTACATATTTTACTCCATATTTGTTCATTTTACTTCCACTTACCTATATATGAAATATATAGTAAGGGAAAGTATTGCGATTGATTCAGTTTTCAATGGAAATACACGTTTTAGGGTCCTCTGGGTCCGAATGATCAAGTCCCACAAAAAGGTCTGTGTGTGTGTGTGTGTGTGTTTGGTAAATCCAGCGCGAAAACGATAAGAACTAAGAAACTGAAAATTCATATTTAAGACAACTATACGCCCCGAGAATTTTTTCATCAAAATCAGCCAACCAGAAGATCCACTTTATACTTACACTTCATTTTGCACCTGTTTACAATTTTATCAAAAACGGCCCTAACGATTTTTATTAAACTCGCTATGTCGATGTAAAATTGGATGGGCTTTAATGTCATGTAGGTTCCATTCTGATTGAAATAGTCTGACAGGGCTTAAATGCCGATATTTAAAATTTTTATTCTCTAAAGAACCTTTGATTTTGTAGATTTAAAAAAAAAATGGGCATATCATGTTTTAAGCATTGATAAATAACGGCTAAATATGTAAGTTGGGCGAAATCGATAGACAACTTAGGGAGAAAAAGTCAAAAATATTTTTTATTGCAATTTTTGTGTTTTTGAACATAATACAATAGTAATATAGATGTATAATATACTGTTAGAGAGCTAAATATTTTAGAAAAAACATTATATTTTACACGAAATCGTTTATAGAAAGTGATAAAAGTAACTGATTCTTAATAATTTGTTATTTTTTTTATCTCTAAGTGTATTTAAAAATTCTTAAATTAAATTTCACAATTACCTAAGTTGTTAAAGTCGCATGTTGTGCTAACCAGATTTTTTTTTTCCAAAAATTTCTTCACATATATATTTCTTCAATGATTCTAGTCTAAAATAAAAAAAATACTTGTATTATATTTTTTTTTTAAATTAACTTTATGTATGCATATGTGCAGACCTTATCTGATGACCTTAAGGTTTTACGCTATTAAACAAACAGGATATCCTGCCTTTTCTATTCAATGTCCTGGTGTGAGGTATGACCATCAACTCTCTGTTTAGAAAATATTAGAGAGATAAGATAGAACACCAACATTGCCTTGTTTCCCTAACAGTAAAATATTGAAAATATAAAAAGTATCATTATTTGAAAATATGACCGGGAAATCTCAAGATAATTTTTTTTTTTTCCTATTACTCAGGATTTGTGGGAATTATGAAATTTGTGTTATTAGAATGCTAATGTATGACCAGTGACCTGGCTTGCCCGATCTATAGATATCTAATTTATCAAAAGTATTTAATCTATTCTACTTATATCCGTTTATATATCAACAGAATATTGCACACGAATGGGTAAAAATATATAATGATTATATACGTAATAATAGTATTATTGTAAGAGGATGAGAGTCAGGAGGATACTAAGGCGGGGAACATCTGGTCGAGCATAAATCGACTGATCAGGAGGGAACAACATGCCCCAGTACAGTAGCAGTTTGCCTTGACAAGGAGGGGATCTTCTGTCCACCACCACTTACACCAAGGCAAACCCAATGATTATATATATATATATATATATATATATATATATATATATATATATATATAACATTTATTTTAAGAAAGGATTACAAATTCCTTATTATTTTATTTCTGTAATGACGATTGTCCGTAGTGATCTTTTAGATATACAATAGATGTATGTTTTCCTTAACAGAATTAAGCTTTCATCTAATTGAAATAATCTGACAAAAAGTATAAGCCAATATTTTAGTTTTTTTTTTAATAAACTCCTTACACATATATAATATATGTGTAAGGAGTTTTAATGAAACAAACATTTTATTTAAGTAATATGTAACATACATTTCCATAAAATTAAGCTTCCTATCTTTAATCGCTTCATACTTAACAACAAATGTTTCCTAAATCGATCATTATACTTAGTTAACATAACAATATTATATATACTCAATATGCACTACAAGATATGTGTATGTATAGTATACCGTTGGAATGCTAATGTTTTATTTTCAAAAAAATGTTATCTTATATACAATGTTGTATAAGGTAATGAAAATTGGATAAAACTAAGTGATTTTTATAGATCATTTTTTTTTAACTGTTTATTTTATCTGAAACACACATTTACATTGTGTATTGATGTAATTTATTAACATTTTTTTCAACTCTATTTAAAAGTTGTTTAATTTATTTTATCGACGGGGGTTGGTAAATTGTTTGTTGCGCGTACTAGATTTTGATTATAATATTTTATTGCAGATCTTGACAAACGTCTTACATGGTATCCTCATACGAGACTTAAATGACAAGAAAATGCCCGTAGATACAGATTACTACAACACTTACTTGACAAACGTTCAAAACTTCCAATTTATTACAAATAGCTCATTTACGTTACTATCATCAGACCCATCTGGACATATGGAATCGAGCTTTGGGGCTCTACTAAACCATCTAATTCCTCTTGTATTCAATCCAAAATCCTAGACGCTCCTTACTTTGTCACGAATAAGCTCATCCATAAAGACCTTAATATCCTATATGTTATTGAATTAGCCCGAACCAGGTATCGATTATTCGATGAAAAACTCCATTTCCACTCTAATTCACTAGTTTCTATTATATCATCCTCTTCGATTCCTGATAACCCTCCGAGTGTTTGTGTTTTCGAATGTTTAAAATAAAATATTGAGCAGTATTTAAAATAAAATATTTGGCTACATTGAGCAGTTTTATAAATATTTTCTTTTAACAGAAAAAAAAGTAATTGAGAAGATGTCTTCCACTATATTCCGTTTTAGAAAAGTTTGCTGAAAGCACAAAAATATCTCATTATTTTCAACTGCTTCAGAAATTTTTAAAAAATCCATATCATTAATTCTTTTGTTGTTTTTTTACTTTATTGAAGAAAATGTTTTAGTTTGAATTTAATGCTTACTTATTATTATTAATATAAGAACGTAAGAAATGTCCTTTATTACCTAGTACATTTTGAACTCATGTCCAACCCCAAGCTTTTGTACATAACAATTGTTCAAAACAGAATTATGACAAAGGTGATGTTTTAATTCAAAGTTATATAATTAATTATATGTGCTTAGCCCCTAGAGCCAATTTAATATTATTTAGAAAACATTGCCTGTACCTTGATTTTTCAAACCGTGTTTTCGTATGAGCAGTTTTAATTGGTGGAATCTTGTATACAAAAATAACAATGAAAAAGTAATTTAAAACCAAACCTTCGTCTCAATTAAAATTTAAATTTCAAAAGAGCAATCAAAGTATAAAAGCGGGTGCAGTTTAGCAGAGCGTGTCCTCCATTCCTGAATATTTATAACGCTTCCAATTAAACGGCGGTAACAATTTATCAGTTGTTATTTTCGATGCAGAAAGGATTTTTTGTGTTCCTCCCTGGATATCCTTATCTCCCTAATAGTCCAGGAGCCAGGTGTAGGTTGACTACCTCATCGGACATTCATCTAGAAATATATTATAAAAAAATTCTCTGTACTATACTTATTACAAAAATGCATTTCTTGCTATTCCTAAACTCATCCTAAGCAGCTAATTAATTTGATGAAGTGATCAATTACATTTGATTTTCTAGCCCATCGAACATACGATTAGTTTTTGTTTTAACTAATCAGTTATGTCTCATTTCTGGCAGTCCACATAAAGATTATTTCACTGCAAATTAACTTAAAATAATAACTATACTATGCATTGTATTGGTTGTGTCACATGAAATGTCCGTTTTCAAGGTAAAGGATTTTTATTAAAAATACGATATGAAAACAAAACAATTTTATTCGAATTATTTACCTTTTTTTTCTAATCATTTTTCCCAACGTGACACCAACTTTTTTATCCCCGAACTGAAAAACTCTGAGCTTTGAAGTGGAACAAAATCTGAAAACGCACTTTTCACTTGATCATCATTTTCAAAAAGTTTTCCTTTGACAAAGTTGTCTAAATTTATGAACAGGTGGTAATCTGTTGGAGACAAGTTGGGAAAATATGGTGGGTGCGGAAGAACTTCGTAGCCCAGTTCTTTCAATTTTTGCACGGGGTCTTGCTGCCGCTCAGTGAGATCATGAGGTACCCATGTATCGAGCTTTTTTACTTTCCCAATACACTTTAAATGTCTGGAAACGGTTCATGCACTTGCATTTAGTTGTGCTGAGAGCTATGTTTATAATACAAAGGTAGAGGATTAGTAACTGTTTACTTTAAATATGTAAACATTCGGAAGAAAACAACAGAGACCTGCAAAAACCTTTATGTATTTCAAAAACTATAAAAACGGACATTTAATGTGAAACAACCCAATAGTTGTGAGATTATAATAATAATAATAGGCTTAGCGAACCCGAAGGTTCGATGCCGATACCACCAAATTCCGCCTACACAGACTCGTCCAATGTTCACCATTCAAGCCCAAGCCCCCGAGATCAGCCTTAACGCAACCCTCCCATCTCCGCTTCGGCCTACCTTTCGGACGCCTACCAGTCGATCAGCAAATACCAACTTTCTCGGAATCCGCTCGTCATCGAGCCCAACAACTTTACTAGCCCATTTGAGTCTCCGCGATGCAATCAGCTCAATTATATTCACAGGATGCAAGTTCCGCAATTCCGCGTTGTGCAACCTTCTAAACTCCCCAGTGGCCTCATCTCTCTTTGGACCAAATATTTTACGCAATACCTTATTTTCGAAAACCTTAAGCCGTTGTTCATCCTTCAAAGTAAGCGGCCACGTTTCACATCCGTAAAGAACCGTTGGAAGAATAATAGTTTTATAAATTCTAATCTTTAAGTTTTTAGATAGAAGCCGCGAACTAAGTAGATTAGCAACTGAATAATAACACGCATTTCCCACCTTTAACCGGGACTTTATTTCTTCCTGATTTCATTTTTTCTAGTTATAATTGAACCTAAATACTTGAATTTCTCTACGTGTTCAAAAGTATGACCTGATACATCAATATCACCAAGATCGACACCGTTTCTGCTACTAATCATATACTTCGCCTTATCGGTATTTAATTCGAGTCCTATTTCTTTACCGGTTTTCATTAACACACTTGTATTTAGTTGTATGTTTCCGTGTCTTCACCTAGCAGTACCAGATCACCGGCATACCCCAAAACCGGAATCTTCTCACCCATATTTAAGCCTTTCTCGGTACACATCACCTTTTCTATGACATATTCTAAAGCTAAATTAAATAACACAGGTGAAATGTGAGATTATACGATTTGTTAATTTATAGCAGATTTTAATTTTGTTTATAATGTAAAATATCTAGGATTTGTTATTTCTTCTGCTATGAATAAAGGAATATATAAAATTTCCATCATATAAATATTTTAGGCCAAAATAGAAAAACAATTTGTCGAAGGAAAAAGAAAAAAAAAAGTTATTAAAACCGCTAATTTAAATCAGATTAAAGGCTAATTTAGGTTTCCAAAGTCTTGAAATTGAGAAAAAAAAATGTCATAAAATAAAAATAGTTAGGCATAGATTGGTGTAAAATTAATAGCTACAATTTTCTACTATCAATGTTCGAATTACAGAGAGGTTTTTTTTTTTTTTTTTTTCTTTTCTAACCAGCTAATAATTCTAGATTTAGACATATATTTAATTTATTTTATTTTAAAAAGTTAAACTGAAGAATGACCTGGGGCCCACACGTGAAACAGAAACGTTTATGCTTAACCAGGAGATTAAAACTGTTGTACTCTATTCTTCATTCAAAAATACAGACTTTTCAATCGAAAACGTTGGGACTAATAACACGCTCACCTTGGTACGTGAGTAACAAAACATTACATACAGACCTACATATACCTACTGTTCCAGACTACATTCATACTTCATACAAGAGATTCCATGACAAACTTCAAGTACATTACAGCACACTCATTAAAAACATGGCAACAACGGACATACCGGAACTCACCAGAAGAAGGCTGAAAAGGAGCTGGTTAAGGGATCTCCTTGTTTAAAACTTATGATTTTCACGTTAGAAGGAGGTGGCGCTGGGTGCTGACTTCCCTCATGCCTGACATGCCAGCTGTTACAATATATATATACACAGCGCATCTGCTCATTGTCGCGGAAAAGTGACAGGTGTAGATTATAATAAATAAAGATAAAAAAAAAAAGAAAAGTAAAACTGAAACCTACATTAAAATGTTGACATTTTCTCAATCTCGAGACTTTGTAGTTCTGAACCCACCTTATTATACTGTTTTCTTTTGAAAATGTAATCTTTTATTATTGCCTTAAATATTTTCATATTGAAATTTTATATATCTCGTTACTCATTGCAGAAGAAATAACTAAATCCTAGATATTTTACATTAAAAATAAAATCTGATATAAATTTACAAAAACACATTACCTCACAGTTAAATGGCATAATATAATAATTATTAAATCCATCTAGTCCTATTTTAAAACGTTCACGCCAGGATGACCCACCGGTTCCATGAGGCGACGTGCATCACAGGTGAGTTACTTGTTTTTGGAAAATGGGTTTATTTCATTTTTTCTCATCATAATATGTTGTAGGAATTGACAAGCATAAGGGTTTATTTATTAAATATTTTATAACCCCCCCCCCCCACTAAGGACTCTTATTGGTTAATTTCACTTGATTACTCTTCTTTAAGAATTTTATTTAGCTGTGCGTGATTTCTTTTCATATATTTTTTCTCATAATATGATGTAAGAATATAATATAATAATATTAGAATCATTTTTAATAATATAAGAATGTTTTCTTAATACCTTTCATAATTACTACTTCAAGTCATATGTGTATGTCAAAACTGTTACAATCTCGCATTTAGCGCGTTGGAAGCCTCGAACTGTTGTGATCTGGCATTAAACACGTTAGAACTTGGAAGAGCACTGTCTCGTAACAGTAAGCTTAAGCAGCTAAGACAGTCTTGCCTCACCCGGAAAACGCAGATATTCGCCACGGAGTGAACGTATAAAGTCAATTTGCATAGAAATAGTTACACCAAAGACCATCTTACATGTGTACGGCCAGCCTCCACGTGGCTTCCCCTGGACGTTTACTCTCCATGCAGTCATTATTAAGGTTTTCTAATCCACAAGAATGTTCTTTCGTCATTTTTGAGACCTGACTGATAATTTAAAACAGAAAATTGATCGTCTGTTCGTTGGACTAGAAAATCTGATGTAATTAATCACTTCATAAAATTAATCAGCTGCTTAGGGCCAGTTGCACCAGCCCTGGTCAAAGTAAGGTAAGGGTAGCCTCCGTTGAAGTCAGCCATTGCCCGTTGCACCATCTTGGGTAGGGATGCTGAATCCACGGTAAACTTTACTGGGCATGGCTCACCGTTTAACCTCCAGTAAAGTGGTAACCTTCCTGAATAGTTTGAAATAGTATTACTTTTGTTTTATCTGCTACTATTTCAAAGAAATGGATTTAATTAACATTGAACACCTGGCAGACGACGAAGAATATATTATTAATTTGTAGATATAAATATACTAAAGGTATTTTAATTTTTGTTTTATTTTCGTAAAATTTTAATAAACATTTTAATTTTATAATTACAATTTTATTACTTATTCCATTGAAATAGATCCTCTTTAAATAATTGACAATGTTTAGTTCTGTAAATATAAGATATTTAAGTTGTAATCATTATTAATAGTTCTGTAGTGATTCCTAGACCTATAACTTTTTAAGTCATAGTATATAACTTTATATCATAATATAACTTTATAAAAGTCAGATAAAAATCCCACTATATTCCTCTTAAAAATAAGTTGTCTACATTCTTTATGTGGAGGATGGTTTTCAGTAGGGCCCATATCAGTTTTTGAAAATTTTGAACCCAAATGATTGATTTTTCATTAACCTATTAATTTTAATATTAATGCATTTAAATTTAGACTATAGACAAATATCTCCTTATTTTGTACAAAATGTTCTACAGTACGTTTTCTACAATATAATTAGGGTTTTAATTTTCAATTAACAAGAGGGGGTATGTTGTTAATTTCATTCTTAAGACTCCATATGAAATTACAAAAGTGACTAAAAACCAAAATATATGATATTTTGCTGACTTATATAACTGATTGCTGTGGAATATAAGTAAAAAAAAAACAAAAACGCTAACAATCCAAACTAATTTATCTACATTCAGGAAACAAATAATAAATTAACTATATTCTTTTAATAACAAACTTTAGAAATAGAAGAATGTATTTCTTAAAAAGAAGTTCCAAAGTAGCTAAGCTGATAAGGTTAAGAATTGAAATGAGGAAGTAAAATGTTTCATCTCCCGTAAGATATTAGAATAAGTAAACGCCACACAGTGGGCCAAATCTCCAATTTAGGTGGACAAAAGTCAGGTCAAAAGTTTGGAATTTTCCAGTGCTTCGCCTTTTTGTTATTAGTTTGCAAGACCATTAATACTAATATTTCCCATAATACCGTGTAATACAGATAAATAGTAAATGAATGAATCATTCCTGTTCACACAAGTGCCTAATTACCAACAGAGGGATTATTTTTATTCATTGGTCATTCATTCTGTTTAAGGTGTATTAAGAGCAAAGTCTTTTTGCTTTTATTTAACAATGGGCATTGCTGAGCAGGACATTATATTTCCAAACTCGTAATTGAATATAAATTGCAATTTCACTTGTAGAGTTGATTTAGAAATTTGTAAATGTACGCCCTTATTCAATAACGAAAAACTATATAACCCCCAAGTTACCCCAAGGATTTGTTTTACCAATCCTTCTAGTCTTTAGATATTACAAAGAATTTTTGCGATTTTTTGCGTTTTGGGTGATTTTTTTCAGACACAACACTATGAATAAAAATTTTTACAATCTGTAATTTCAAGAATTTCCTAAACCATATAAAATACATCTATTTTATTTATATCGATTTTTAGCAGATTTTAGCAATTCTAATTCTTAATTAGATTTTTGTATTGTTTTTCCCGTATTCTGGGACTTCAAACATAAAATATAGGGAAGTTTTAGATGTTAGCAAATAAATTTGATGTTTGACCACTGTGCGCTCGATAATTGTGTCAAAAATTAATTAGTTTTTATAATTTTTTTAAATATTTTTTTCCGTGATCTGGACCCCAAAGGTTAAATATAGACAAGTTTCAGAATTTTGTCCACCTAAATCGGTCATATTGCCCACTGCGCGCCGTACCAACAACGTTCCCTGCTGAAATCGGCGGTAAACTATCTACCTGGGGTAAGCTTACCTTAGGTTGAACCGAGGCTGGTGCAACTGGCCCTTAGTAAGAGTTTTTGGATCGAATGAAATGTAGTTTTGTAAAAGTATGGTAGAAAGTAATTTTTAAATATATATCTAGATCTCTCACATCTCTCCTAACTTCCGGCTCTTACATTCGACGATGATGGTGGCTGCTTGAAATAAATTCCCCTTATTAAATTCTTTCAGAGTAAATAAACTTCTGGAACACAGCTAATACAAATAACGAGAATTCCAAACTAAACTTTTCTTACTGAAAAGCGATTGTGTTCCCTTTGTACATTTCGGTTTCTTTTGGGAGGAATAAGATATTAAAAATTCCTCTGGCGGAAGAATGACATTTTGTAATTAAATTTGTTTTTTCTCTCAGAGATCTAATACAAATCTTTTATTTTCGTGGGAACATTTATTTGGACCTTTTTAAAGTTAGACATAACATGACTAAAATTTCATAAAATAAAGTAATAAATCGATAAATTGAAAATTATTTATTTTGTTATATTGGTTTTAGGTTAAACACTGATAAAATAGACGGTGGCAAGTGGAAATGGCGTGTGGAACGAGTTAGATAGCCGACTAAAGGAGAAAAGTGCAAAAATATTAGTTAATGTAATTTTAGGTTTTTTGAACCCAAGAACAGCACCGTAGACTTATAACAAGCATGTGGAAAGCTAAAGATTTCACAAAAATGTTATCTTATGTACAATGTTGCAAAACGTAATTTAAAGTGACTAATATGGCATATAATTATAACTGATAATTATAAATGAAGGGAGCGGAGTGGTCGAGTGGGTAGAGAACTAATCTACTGTGCTCCGGGTCCTGGGTTCGAATCCCGGCTGTGGCGGAATATTATTTATTCTGTTATTAAAGCCGGGGGCGATCCTGGGGTATGGAGACCCTTCTGGTGCACACCCAGCCTCAATCAAGAGGGTACCCGAAAATGGGGAAAAAACCTAGCGGCTGAGCGTGATCTCGGCCGAATCACCTCACTGTACGTCCGTTGGCCAAGAAACAGTACGAATCTCTACATGTACTGAACCCAAAACTCTTCATGGGTTGTAGTGGTACAGATTTTTTTTTTTTTTAATTATAAGTGACAATTTAATATTGCTGTATTATTGAATATTATTCATATGTTTCCAACTAAACTGTATATTTAAATTTTGTAAATTTAAGGTTATTTAATAGTTCTTAAATTTATTTTAACCGCCGATGTAAGTGAAAGTCGTGTGTTGCCGTTTCATATTTTTTCATTACCATTGACAAAAAACGGGTAAATACATAAGTTGAACGAATTCAATATATAACAAAAGGAGAAAACAGCAAAAAAAAAATCCTCTTCGTGATAAGATCTTTAATACTTCTTATCTTGAATTTAATTTGACTTTGGAAGGAGTGCCGGAAGTACAAGACTTTTATGTAAGAATGGAGGAAACTTTTTCTTCATTATAATGAAAGATCTGTTCCGGAAATATTCGGCACCCCGAACGGCGGATTTAACTTTTATAATTTGTATTAAGTATAATATAAATTGCCACATTAAAGGATTTTTAGAATTAGTGATGTAATGTGTCATATTTAAAAAAAAAACATAAAAAGTTAAGGATAGGACTCGGGCAGTATTAGCCTTAATAAAATCTTGGGATGTAAACAACATTCCAAACATATATGAGGAGGATTATTTCCATCAATAAAGTAGTATTGTTTCTGGAACCGTGAGCCTTGTGTATACTTAACCTTTCCCTTTTTTTTTCTCGACCAAGCATAACTGGTGCCGAAACCCGGGAACTCAGAGCGGGCAGGTTACCAAAGTAAGTGACACTTTTTTTTTTATCACGCCGTACATTTTGAATTTTTCTTTTTCCGATAATCAAGAAGAATGGATGGATTAATAAGACCACCAGTTCTTAATCTACCGGAAAACCCGCACGTACCGAAAGTTCAGCCACCGCCTGTGCCGGTAATTCCTCCGTAAATACAATCATAATACTCAGTAGGCACCCAAGTCTGTTGTACAAACTCCGTAAATTCCTTCCTCCTACATACTTCCTAATCATCCAGTCCTACCTCTCTGAAAGATCCTTCAAAATAAACCACAATAGTTCCTATTCATCTCTCTTCACCCAGTCTGCTGGGGCTCCTCAAGGCAGTATACTAGGACCCATTCTTTACACAGTATATACAGCTGATATCCCAACCCATCCTAACACATTCCTTTCTACCTATGCCGATGACACTTGCGTGTTATCGGTTAATAACGATCCTACAATAGCCTCTCAAACTCTCCAATCCCACATCAGAGACCTTGAGGTATGGTGTCAGAATTGGAAAATTAAAATAAATTCCATTAAATCCCAACAAATTACCTTTACCCTTCGTCGGAAACCTATGACATCCTGCCCTACAGTGTCCTTTAATGATATTCCGCTTGTCCCGGTTGAACAGATCCGATATTTAGGACTCCTGCTTGACAAACGACTTACATGGAATCCGCATACAAGACTGAAGAGATAAGAAACTGCACGAAGATTTCGGCTACTCCAACACTTACTAGACAGACGCTCTAACCTTTCACTTAACTACAAAAGACTCATTTACATGACCATCATAAGGCCTATCTGGACCTACGGAGTAGAACTTTGGGGCTCTACTAAACCATCAAACTCTTCCCGTATCCAATCCTTACAATCCAAAATCCTTCGCAAAATCCTTAACGCTTCTTACTTTGTCACGAATAAAATCATCCACAATGATCTTAATGTTCCATATGTTGCTGATTTGGCCCGTACCATATCACACCTTCCATGAAAAACTCCACTCCCACTCTAATCCATTAGTTTCAATCCTTGCTTCCTCTTCCATTCCTGATAATCCTCCGAGGCGTCTGAAAAGAAGATGGCCTCGAGACCTTCTTGTTTAGACTCACTACCAAAGAGTGCTGTCAATTGGCAGTTTCTCTTCATGTTCATTCCATGTGTTATAACATTACAGCATATTTACTTGATGTATTTTTTGTACAGTTGTAAATTTCAATAAAAAAAAAAAAAAAAAATACTCAGTATAAATTACCTTCTGGCTGTTCTTCTCATACAATAGTATGCCATATTGGAAGCCAAAAGATACATTAATAAATCCGCGGATTGTGATTTTGTTATTTTGACGGATTGTAAGAGTACATTATTGTCACTTACTAAGAGTATCAACAAAAACATTAGTAGCTTACAAATGTAGATCATGAAAATCCACTAAATAGCAGTCAAAGATAAAAAACATATAGTCTTTGGGTGGATTAAGGGTCACGCGGGAATCCTAGGCAACGAGGTAGTGGATGGACTGACTAAATTTGCCATCATGTTTGGTAAACTGGTCGACTTTCAGGTATTATACTGTTATGTATTGAGAATACTGAGGGTGGAAATTCATTATTGAATAACTATTGTATTAATTAAATAAATATTTATAATCCTATGTCGGCAAAAGTATAAATGGTGTGTACTTGCCCCCGTGGATTCTCCAATAGGTCCCCCGGTTTCCCCATCGGTCTGGGGTTCCAGAGATCCCTGGTAGTTACCCCCAGCGGCAGCCGACAAGAATATTAATTGTGGTCAAAAGGTAAAAGTAACATCACAAAGTCTGTACCGCCAACTGGGACGATTCTCATAACAGTCCCACCCGATGTGACGAGAATGAGAGAGAATAATTTGAAAGTTAGTCTTATTCCAGCAAGAGGAGATTCGAGTTCGATCCTCAAGAAGAAGTGAGTACCGTCTGGGGGTCAGAGAAGAGCAGTTGGAGGTCTAAGAGTCTTAAAGAGGAACGCCTCAGACAATTTCTACCTTCGCCAGCCGACTAAGTGGCAAAAGGTAACCTTTTAGTGTAAAATTGTTTGGCAAGGCTAAATATAAGAAATCCATCAGTATTCTCAACCATTGTGTAAATATATTGTATATGTTTAAGTTAATTTAAATAATAATATCATTTAGTGAAACTTGTCTAATTTAATCTTCTCCTGAATGCCACCTATTATGATTATGTTTGGTAAACACGATACCTTTAGAAAAGAAATCCAATGGTTTCACTAAATATAGTTTATATATAAATTAGAGATATCTATTAATCTAGTTTTTGAAGGTGCCGCTGCCTTAGAAAAGCAGTCGGACAAAAACATAGCAAAACAAAGATTTTTACAAACCAATTAAATTAGATACATTCGAAATTTAGCAACAGCTTTTTAAGGAAAACCCCACTAGGCAATTTAATAAAATCATATTTCCCAAAATAATTAGAAATTTATATTTATAATTTCTGTTGATGTTTAAACATAATAATGAATAGGCATTATTGAATAAACACAATATCTTCTAGCTAAGTTTACTACGAACTCATAATATCAAAGTGATGAACTCTTAATTGATCGAACTAAACTTTTTTTAACATAAATGAGGCGTTATATTGCACTGGACGGATCGCTAGTTTAAGATATTCTAAAAGAATCTAATTTATTGGGGTGGAGAAAAATAATTTATTGCAATTAATAAAATAAATTAAGGAAAACCGTAATTTATATATATTCTTTTAATTTATTACTTTCGACCATGAACCTTCGTTATCAAATATGTGTTATTTTTTAAATTAAATTAAAAATACACGTGCCAGAACCTGCTTGATATTTTTGATGATGTTTTCCCCAAGTGATATTAAGAATAATTACTCTTCCTAACGCACATAGCATTGTAATTTATTAAATTAAGGTGAGGTCAGTCCCCTTAATTCGAGAGTTGCGATTAAGAATGATTTTCCTCCTATATCATCAGACTTTCGGCCAATGAGTCTCTTTTTGCCTTAACGAACTTCGCATGCTATGTACTTATCGTTAGAGGCAGTTATTCTTGTCTAAAATTTGTTCTTTACTTCTGGCTTATTATTTTCAATAATGATCTTTTATAATGGACCAAAAAAAAAAAAGTGTCCCCTCAAAATTTGGAAGCGTATCAAGATACGTATAATATAAATACTAATGGAAAAATTCCGTTTGTCCGCCGTCCGCGGCTTATCTCCGAACTACTAGACCGATTTATTCGAAACTCGGCACAAAAATACTAGAGGATCTAACGATAATCAAAACACTTAGACGTTGGTATCGGCCGATTACTTTTAAATATGATTTAATTCAATAACTCTGTCATTTTTGAAGAAAGAGAAAAAAATTATCAGAGCTTTTAAACCAAGAACCGCGAATAATTACAAAAAAAAAAAATAAATAAATAAAAATACAATTTAAAATGCACCTACAAAAACGCCTATAACTCAGTTATTTCTTGAGATTGAGAAAAAAATGTTTTGAGTTTTAGAATCAGGACACCGCAGATGATAAATAAAACAAAAGAAGTGGAAAAAGGAAAACAATTGAAATCTTTCTCCAAACTCCATTATTTTCGAAGATAAAGAAAAAATATATCGATTCTATAACGCTATTAAATTTTAAAAAGAAAAAAAAACGAAGTTTTACCTTTATACGTACATACGCCCTTAACTCAGTCATTTTTTATTATAAATAAATACCATAATAATAAATAATGGTTATTTAATAATTAATGACAGTAATTATTTCTATATATAGCATTTCCAAGTCAAATTCAACCTTTTCCAAGTCAAATTCAACCATTTCCAAGTCAAATTCAACCTTTTCCAAGTCAAATTCAACCTTTTCCAAGTCAAATTCAACCTTTTCCATTTCAAATTCAACCTTTTTCGATTTCAATAAAATAATAAAAATCAAATTAACATGATTTTATGTTTTAATGGTTATTTTAATTACACCTTGTGTTTTTAACCCTTGTGGCTTGTTAAATATTCCCAGGGGCCTTTCTACGTATAATTAGTCACGAATATAATAATAAGTATAACCGATACTTTAATTTTAAGACATTTGCGATACAAGGTCTGGAAGTCGGATTAGCGGGATTCGTTTTATTTTAGTTTTATAATCGCGGGCAAAAATATTATCAATAGAGGTTTATTTTAACTTTTTCGTATTTATTGGATAGTAGGCTCAGCAGATGCGTTCCCAAAGGTTCGTTACCGACTATACTATTAATTTTAATCGCGCTCGTTCAAATATGGGTTTATTATACCTTTTTCGTATTTATTGGATACAAGGCTCAGTAGCTGCGTTCCCAAAGGTTCGTTACCGATCACACTATTAATTTTAATCGCGCTCCCTCAAATATGGTTTTATTATGACTTTTTCGTATTTATTGGATACAAGGCTCAGTAGCTGCGTTCCCAAAGGTTCGTTACCGATCACACTATTAATTTTAATCGCGCTCCCTCAAATATGGTTTTATTATGACTTTTTCGTATTTATTGGATACAAGGCTCAGTAGCTGCGTTCCCAAAGGTTCGTTACCGACTACACTATTAATTTCAATACCGCTCGCTCAAATATGGGTTTATTATAACTTTTTCGTATTTATTGGATACAAGGTTCAGTAGCTGCGTTCCCAAAGGTTCGTTACCGATTACACTATTAATTTTAATCGCGCTCCCTCAAATATGATTTTATTATAACTTTTTCGTATTTATTGGATACTAGGCACAGTAGCTGCGTTACGGGGGGTTCTTTCCCGACCAGTCTATTAATTATTCGTGCGCTCACTCAAATATGGGTTTATTATAACTTTTTCGTATTTATTGGATACTATTCTCAGTTGCTGCGTTACGGGGGGTTCTTTCCCGACCATTCTATTAATTATTCGTGCGCTCGCTCAAATATGGGTTTATTATAACTTTTTCGTATTTATTTGCTATTAGGCTCAGTTGATGCGTTGCGGAGGTTGCTATCCCAAATATTCAATTTATTTTAAGTGCTCTCGCTCAAGAAGAGGTTTATTTTAACTTGTTCGTATTTACTGCATACTAGGCTCAGTCGCTGCGTAACCAAGGACTCGTTACAGATTATACTATTAATTTTAATTGCGCTAACTCAAGTAGAGGTTTATCAAATAAGAATGTACTTATAAAATCGTTCTGTTTAGCTGATTATTATCAAACTCCAAAATATTAACCAAAAAGATAACTTACTATCCTGAAAAAAAGGATAAGCGGTTACCCATTACATAAAAAGTTACAAAAAACACGAAATAAACATACATTTGACCAACTGACTAAAAAAACATTAAACACATTCACTAACAAAACTCCCGAAACACAAATACAGAAATTAGCATAGAAAAGAATCACGAATTTATAATAAACCTAAAATTGAGCGAGCGCGATAACAATTAATAGTGTAATCGGTAAAGAACCTTTGGAAACGCAGCTACTGAGCCTAGTATCCAATAAATACGAAAAAGTTATAATAAACCCATATTTGAGTGAGCGCACAAATAATTAATAGACTGGTCGGGAAAGAACCCCCCGTAACGCAGCAACTGAGCCTAGTATCCAATAAATACGAAAAATGTGTTATAAACCCATATTTGAGCGAGCGCACGAATAATTAATAGACTGGTCGGGAAAGAACCCCCGTAACGCAGCAACTGAGCCTAGTATCCAATAAATACGAAAAAGTTATAATAAACCCATATTTGAGCGAGCGCACGAATAATTAATAGAATGGTCGGGAAAGAACCCCCCGTAACGCAGCTACTGTGCCTAGTATCCAATAAATACGAAAAAGTTATAATAAACCCATATTTGAGGGAGCGCGATATAAAATTAATAGGGTAATCGTAAGAACCTTTGGGAACGCAGCTACTGAGCCTTGTATCCAATAAATACGAAAAAGTTATAATAAACACATATTTGAGCGAGCGCGATTAAAATTAATAGTGTAATCGGTAACGAACCTTTGGGAACGCAGCTACTGAGCCTTGTATCCAATAAATACGAAAAAGTTATAATAAACACATATTTGAGCGAGCGCGATTAAAATTAATAGTGTAATCGGTAACGAACCTTTGGGAACGCAGCTACTGAGCCTTGTATCCAATAAATACGAAAAAGTTATAATAAACCCATATTTGAGCGAGCGCGATTAAAATTGATAGTATAATCGGTAACGAACCTTTGGGAACGGAGCTACTGAGCCAAGTATCCAATAAATACGAAAAAGTCATAATAAAACCATATTTGAGGTAGCGCGATTAAAATTAATAGTGTAATCGGTAACGAACCTTTGGGAACGCAGCTACTGAGCCTTGTATCCAATAAATACGAAAAAGTTATAATAAACCCATATTTGAGCGAGCGCGATTAAAATTAATAGTATAATCGGTAACGAACCTTTGGGAACGCATCTGCTAAGCCTACTATCCAATAAATACGAAAAAGTTAAAATAAACCTCAATTGATAATATTTTCGCCCGCGATTATAAAACTAAAATAAAACGAATCCCGCTAATCCGACTACCAGAACTTGTATCGCAAACGTATTAAAATTAAAGTATCGGTTATACTTATTATTATATTCGTGACTAATTATATGCAGAAAGGCCCCTGAGAATATTTAACAAGCCACAAGGTTTAAAAACACAAGGTGTAATTAAAATAACCCATAAAACATAAAATCATGTTAATTTGATTTTTATTATTTTATTTAAATCGAAAAAGGTTGAATTTGAAATGGAAAAGGTTGAATTTGACTTGGAAAAGGTTGAATTTGACTTGGAAAAGGTTGAATTTGACTTGGAAAAGGTTGAATTTGACTTGGAAAAGGTTGAATTTGACTTGGAAAAGGTTGAATTTGACTTGGAAAAGGTTGAATTTGACTTGGAAAAGGTTGAATTTGACTTGGAAATGCTATATATATATATATATATAATTAAACCAAATAAATTGATTCTTTTCTTATTAAAATGGAGAATTATTTTTTCAATATATTAATAGCAATATATTAAAGTTATGAAATAAAATGTTTTAATATGATTTGGAACGAAACCAAATATGTAATTAGTACCTTTAGAAAATAATTGCATTTCTATATCGAGTTTTTAAATGACTTGACTGTTCATTAGATAAAATCAAATAAAACTAAATGATGGGAATACAAATGTCTAAAAATATAAATTTCGTAAAAATGTCCTTAATAAATTTTATGAATCAACATTCCAATTCGCCCAGATGATGACCCACAATGGGGTTGAACGTTAGCAGACCATAAATTGTTGAAACTACTTAATTGTTTTATTTACTGTCCCCCATACGATTAATTCCTTCCAGAAATAGGCCTAGTTCAGTAATCCATTGGGATCACTTGTAGCTGGGTGGTTAGCATAACAGCCTCCCAAGCCAAAGGTCACGGGTTCAAACCCGCAGGTGGTTCTAGGATTTTTTAATGGGAGTAAAATATCCTTAGCTAAGCCGTACTTCGGAGGGGACGTTAAAAGGTGGTCCCGAGCCTGTGCGATGTCAGGTACTCGTTAAAGATCCCTATCATAATAAAACCTGGATAGGCATAAATTAGGACTCCCACTGTAGCATCGTCCGATTAGCCATAGTAGCATAAAGTGACGTTAAATAAATAAACAATCAGTAATCCATTTACTAGTAGGTAGACAATGTTTTTTCTAATACCTTGAAAATATGAAGGTTTTGCACCCACGCGCCACACAGTGGGCAAAATCATCAATTTAGGTGGACAAGAGTCAAGCCAAATGTTTGGAAATATCCAGTGCTTCACCTTTTTATTATTAGTTGGCAAGACCCTAATTACTAATATTTTCCGCCATACCGTGTTTATAAATAAATAGTAAAGGGGTGAATCATCCCTGTTCGCACAATTGCCTAATAACCGGCAATAGAATTATCTTTATTTGATGGCCATTTATTGTGTTCAAGGTGTGTTTAGCTGTAAGTCTTTTTGCTTTTATTTAACAATGGACATTGCTGTGACAGGTAAGAGCTTATATTTCCAAACTCGTCATTGAATATACATTAAAATCTACCTATAGAGTTAAATTAGCAGTATGTAAATGTATGCCTCTATTCAATAACGAAAAACTATATAGCCCCACGTTAACCCAATAATTCGTTTGTAGGATTTGTTTCATCAATTCTTCTAGTGTTTATATATTACAAAGAATTTTTATATAATTCTTTTCAGACACAACACTCCGAATCAAAAGTTTTACTATCTATATTTTGAAGAGTTTCCTGAATGATATTAAATACATCTATTAGCAGGTTTAAATAACTCCGAGCCTCAATTAGATTTTTTGTATTTTTCCACGTATTCTGGGACTTCAAACGTAAAATGTAGGGATGTTTTAGATTTTAGCAAATAAATTTTATGTTTCCGATGACACTTGTGTGTTATCAGTCAATAACGATCCAACTGCTGCTTCTCAAATTCTCCAATCCCACATCAGAGACCTTGAGGTATAGTGTCAGAATTAAGTAACCTTTACTCATCGTCGTAAACCTATGACATCCTGCCCTACAGTTTCCTTTAATAATATTCCGTTTGTTCCGGTTGAACAGATCCGCTACCTAGGACATCTACGTGACAAACGTCTAACATGGAATCCCCACACTAGACTGAAACGACAAGAAACTGTTCGCCACTTTCGGTTACTTCAACACTTACTAGACAAACGGCCAAAGCTTCGTCTTAACTACAAAAGACTCATCTACATGATCATCATAAGACCTATCTGCACTTACGGAGTAGAGCTATGGGGGTCTACTATACCATCGAATTCCTCTCGTATCCAATGCTAACAATCCAAAATCCTTCGTAAAATCCTCAATGCTTCATATTTTGTCACGAATGAACTTATCCATAAAGACCTTAATATTCCACATGTTACTGATTCAGCCCGAGCCAGGTATCATTCATTCCATGAAAAACTCTCTTCCCACTGTAATCCACTCGTTTCCATTCTGTCTTCCTCCTCAATTCCTGATAACCCTCCGAGGCGTCTGAAAAGAAGATGGCTCCGAGACCTTCTAGTTTAGGATATATTTAGAGTGCTGCCAATGGTTGGTGTCTCTACATCGATTTCATGTCAATTTACCATATGTACATCACATTTACTTGATGTATTTTGTATACAGTTGCAAATATCATAAAATATGTTTAAAATGAAAAAAAAAAATGTTTGACCACTTTGCGCACGCCAATCGTGTCAAAAAATTAATAAGTTTTTTTATTTTTTTCTTATAATTGTTTCCATATTTCTTTTCTGTAATATAGGACACCAGTGGTTTAGTATAGACATGTTTCAGAATTTTGTCCACATAAATCGGTCATATTTTCTAATGCGCGTCGTATAAAAGAACTGTTACATTTAATTTTTTGACAGTTCTGAATTATCAAGGTAACTACTTAAAAAAAAACAATCGTACAATTCATACGCAATGATTTTGTTGATTATTTAAATAAGTTTATCTACATTGGTTGCTTAGTAATTTATATTTTCGATTATTAATTTTGTTAGTGTGATTGATATGTGGTTTAAATTTAATTAGTCCTGAATGATTACGTAGAGGATATTCTTATAGTTTTCTTTACTGCAATAAAGATGAGACATCTATGTATAACGGCTAAGGTACATTCGTCACAAAAGGCAGCGGCGTTGAATTATGTACAGGTTCCAGTTCAATTTCTGCTCGTGCGGCGAGACATCTCATATTTATGAGACGCTCACGGACTTCGCCCGGTCCCTCCGGATATAAATAAAGCACCGCACACAATTTTATCACCCCATCGGCTAAACCAGCCTATTTCCACCATCTCTGGTTCCTTCCTTTTCGCTAATTGCCCACAGGATTATTGATTTGTTTTATAGTATGGTAGTTTTATCAATTAAAAAAAAAAAAAAAGCTCTGTTCTATTACTACTGTTCGAGCCTGAACATTATATATATATATATATATATATATATATATATATATATATATATATATTTTTTTCCTTTCTTTCATTTATCTATAAATGAAATATATGGTAAGGGAAAGTATTACTTTCACTTACCTATGTATGGAATATACAGTAAGAGAAAGTATTGCGAGCGTAAAAATTTTTGAAAAAAAAAAAAAAAAAAAATTGTGTGTGTGTGTGTGTGGTAAGTCCCGGGCGAAAACCGAAAGTCCTTAGAAACTGAAATTTCATACTCAAGACAACTATATTTTATAAAATGCATTTTACACATTTTTATGATTTTCTTAAACAAGGCTATATCGATTTTGATTAAACTTTATATATCGATGTAAAATTTGATGGGCTTTAATACCATGTAGGTTTCATTCTAATTGAAATACTCTGACAGGGCTTAAATACTGATATTTTAAATTTTCTTCCTCCAAAGTACCTTTGATTTTGTAGATTTAAAAAAAATTGGAACATCATCTTATTTGCATTGATGAATAACGGGTAAATATGCAAGTTGAGCGAATTCCATTAACAATTAAAGGGGAAAAGTGCATATTTTTTATACAATTTTTGTTTTTCTGAATACAAGAATAGTAATATAGATGTATAATATACCGTTGGTAGCTAAATATTTTAGCCAAAAATATTATCTTATACACATGCTTGTAAAAGTAAATAAAGCGTGATGAAAAGCCAATAAAACTAATTGTTTGGTAAAAATATAATAGATTATTTAGTAAAACACATGTTTCTATTGAAATTCAAAATAATTTATTCTTTAACAATTTATTTGTAACTTAAAATGTATTTAAAATTGATTTTAACAACGGAGGTAAGTGAATGTCGTGTGTTGCGCACGCCAGATTTTTTTAAAATATTAAGTTGGAGATGAAGTACAGGTGTTTAGAAGTAAAAGGG
This sequence comes from Piezodorus guildinii, assembly GCA_023052935.1. Lineage (NCBI taxonomy): Eukaryota > Metazoa > Arthropoda > Insecta > Hemiptera > Pentatomidae > Piezodorus > Piezodorus guildinii. Next base: position 160,420,578 of record CM041293.1, on the reverse strand, counting down.
TTAAAGAATTATATAGTTGCGAAAGAATCATGTGTTTCACTAAATAATATATATTACATTATTATTTACAAAAATTAATTCGTTTTATCTGCTTTTCGTCATCCTCCTTCGCCCTTTGCAATTTTGAGTATAAGATCATATTTTATCTAAAATCTTTACTTTATTTTTTTTTTTCAGTGGTGCAACAGGCTGTGCAGAACCTTGGCCTCGCTGTGTAATATCCTGGGAGATTACAATCGCGTTTCTCGATGCAATTTGTAGGGTAGCGTCATCAATCCCTACGCCTTATTTTGTGTGTGGCCACCATTTGGCTGACGGGTCTGACATACCTAGGGGGGAGGCTGGGAGTGAATCCCCATTTTATTACATCCTTATAAAAGCCCCGCCGGACTGGGATTCGAACCCACAACATTAGCATGAGAGACTAGGGCGCTAGCCACTCAGGCACGGGCTTCCTCTATCTTAAATATTTACCTTTGCAGTTGTATATTATATGTGTGTGTTACTGTTCTCATGCCAAAAAAAAAAAAAATAAATAAAAAATAATAAAATAAAATAAAATAAAAAAAAAAAAAAAAAAAAAAAAAAAAAAAAAAAAAAAAAAAAAGATATAAGATTCACTCAACTTGTATATTTAGCTTTACTTTCTTTTTGCGAATGGTTACAAGATGATATGGTTCAATTTTTTTTGAATCTACAAAATTATAGGTATTTTAGTGGAAGAAAATTTAAGAATTGGGCATTCAAGCCCCGTTAGAATATTTCGATCAGAATGAAACCTACTTGTTATTGGAAGATTATTTGCTGTCGTTAGATGTGCTGATGTGCTTATAGCTAATTTCAATTTTCATCGGTATATTGCTTAATCTTGCTCAATTTGATATGTTATTTTTCTCTAATTGTATTTATCTCATTGTTTTAAAATGTTTTTAGCTATTTGAATAGATTAATTCGGAAGTAAAATTGTAAATAATCTGGGAAAGCCGCGTAGGTTAGAACTTAGCATGTAATATACAGGCAGAAGGTAGTTAAAAATTGTGTACTGACCTGTAAAATCTACACTGTAGTAGTGTCTGCGGGAGCCACCGGCTGGCTCTTACGCAACTTGTTTCTGGTCTAGCTGCCCCTTACATTGTAGTAGGAGTTATGAATGGAATACATCATCTGAAGAATTTTGGACAGTACGGACTTACTCCTGAACACAGGAGAAGCGACCTATATCTGCCCTCGATCAGGATCCACATCTGCAATAGACCTAACCTTTATCTCACCAACCTGATCAACGTGACCTGCAATTTTCGCAGAGAACAAAATGAGAGTGGCCATTTTCCGACATTATTGCGATTCAATTCCGAAATAAATAAGACCAAAAAACATCAAAGATGGATAATCCAAAAAGCCGATTAGAAAGAATTTGAGGGGAAAATAAACAATTTATCACCGTATCATACAGATAGAATAGACGAATGAACCCTTCATTTCACGCATAATATTATACAATCAGCTCTCCGAACCATTCCAAAAACAAATTATACTCCACGGTTTAACGAAAAACGTCGGAAATCCATTACCAAGAAAAACAAAGAAATTTAAAAGTTCCAGCCAAATCCTAACAAAAACCATTTAATACAATACAAAAAAAAAAAAAAAAAGGTTTGTTCAGAAGTCTAGTTCATAAATAAGCAATTTTATTTATGCAACGTTTCAAGAAGAACATGCCGTAACAGTAGAACAACAAAAAACAGAACATTAATATTTTTTATACAATAATTAATATATGATGTTATTGTTAGAGGTATAGAAAATAATACATTGATCAACGAATAGACATATAGTAGGTAAATAGATATTTCAATTTGAATTAGCATTAAATATATTATTTAGTTTTTTTTTTAGAGAGAGAAACAGTTCTTTATTAAATAATATTACAATCAGTCCTATTTAGGACATTTTTAATAGTGATATAGTACAACATTCATACTACATTCACAGGATATATACAAAACAATAAATTTATATAATAATCATACAATATACATATATACAAAACAAAATCAATAAAAATATTATACTAAACAAAATCAATAATAATATTATACACAAAAAAATCAATAAAAATGTTATACAAAACAAAATCAATAAAAATATTATACATAACAAAAATCACTAAAAATATTATGCAAAACAAAATCAATAAAAATAATGATATTATTAGAAATTTTCTTCCAATTTTAGATAAAATAGTGTCTTACATTGACATATGCGTGTACTATAAACTTTGAAAGAACATTGAAGTAAAGATACAAAGGAATAGTTCAGGTATGGAGGATTTTACATATTTATGATGTCAGGAGTTTTATGATTAAATGACGTTCTCTGGGAATAGATGCAGTTCATAATATTATGATGAAACATTTCCCTCCGGAATGAATAGTGAACTCTTGACAATATTTAATAGAATTTGGGTAACCTTTTACATACTCACAAGTCTGGCGGGAATCAATATCTGTCCTAGTGCTGAAATCAGGAAAAAATATGCTCCAACTCAATATTTACCGACCAATATCGCTTACTCGCTTTTGTCTAAACTACTAGAGAAAATGGTCAATAGACGATTGATGTAGGTGATTGAAAAATCTAACCTCCTAACTCCTATTCCATGCGGATTGAGGAAAAGTAAATCCACTATAGAACAACTTGTGACAATGGAGGCCGAAATTCTCGACAATTTTATAATGAAAAAAAGAAGCCTTGGGGGAGTTTTTCGACATAGAAAAGGCATACAGCACTACACGGGAAACAATTCAGAAAGCATTAGATGAGTGGGGCTTTAGACAAGCAATGCTTAAGTTCATACAAAACTTCTTAATGAAAAGATATAAATTATTATAAGTTAAAGTTATAAATTTAATTATAACCAGACAAAGAAAGTTATCAAATTCTTAAGAAGTTTGGTGATTTATAAATAAATAACGAGGATTGGGTTGCAGCTGATGCACAGTGTTACAAACTCTCGCGAACATAGATGCACAAAATAAGGCTACCATGAATAGTATCGCAAAGACATGGATCATTTGTTCGAGAAATTCATAAATAAATATACACATACCTATAAGGATGAGTGTCAGTTCTCTATGGAAGAACCGATAGATCAGATAAATGGAGACTTCTAGCCTGAAAAAAATACAATCAAAAGTGATGTCAAAGGGGATGACATACTGATAACCTATCAAAAAAGTAAGAGGAAATTCACTGTATTGCAAGCACAGGGATTCCAGCTTTTTATTTGGACGGAGTGCATTTATGGAGAAAGTGACACAGAACCTCCCTTTGAGGAAACACACACAGCTCGCCTTCCATTCATCAATGCACTTCCTTCTGATTATGACACAATCTATACTGCGATGCAGCAGCCTTTGAGATATGACATGCAAAAGGTCAGATACGGTGGTTAATTACATTTGACCAAACCACTCTACATAAAGGCTCGCTTGATATTGGCCGATAGTTGCGACCCTCGGCTTCAATTCGTAGTCGTCCCCTGGGTGGGTTTCACCTGAACTAATTTAGGATCAGTCTAATACTAAATGAATGGCAGTCGATGGAAGGATTCAGTCAAAACCTGTTATGCATGGAGTTCAATCAAAAAAATGATGATAGGTCCGATTACATAGCAGCGATAGCCTACATTTCAGCACTCGCCGCACTTACGAAGATTGTCATGGACATGACCATATTTCAGGATATTATATCGAGTTAAAGTGGCTTTATCCTATTGTTAGACTGCAATATTTCCATGGTTCTCACCTATTCCAAACCCGAAAAAACTGAAAACCATTCTATATAACAGAACTCCTCATATTTCGCTCTGATATCCATATTGAACTTTAGAAACCAATCAATAAATATTTATATCCCATCACATACATCTTTTCACAAATTCTTTTTCGTTCGCTGTTCATTATTGTGGAATTCGCTGTCGATATTTATCCGTAAAACTGCGTCTCTTTTTTCTTTCAAACATCAACTCTTCCATTACCTACTCGAATCTCAATGTTCTCTTCCATTGTAAATATAGGTATTTTTAGTATAATATGTGTATATATAATATTGTATACGTGTGTATAATTATGCTATGATTCATAGGTGTATTCAATTCTTGATACATTTTATTTATAATAAATGTAACTAGACCATAAGCATTTTTGTTTCTCATTGTTTTTGTTCTTAGGCTCCTTGGTCCCAAAATAAAGATTTTTTTTCATTCATTTATTCATGACTTTCTCGACATTATGCTAACTTCATGTTATTAATTTCGCACCAAAAGACTACGTATATCTTTGGTTTGCCCCTAGAGCGCATCAAAAATGGGTAAAATTTTCGGAAAATACATTGCATTTAATATATATATATATATATATATATATATATATATATATATATATATATATATATATACATACATATGTGTGTGCACGTTATAATTGTGTATTTCTTGCTCTTATGAATTTATTTAGATGATTTCAACATCATTGAAGAGCAGCAGTGTTAAAACACGGACCATTTCCGTGAATGGTCCATCCAGCTAGCGGCGAAACGGTTGGTACCGCAAAAAAAATAAAATTAATAAAAAAACCCTTGGTTTTTTATATAAAGTAAAAAGACCGGAAAATGTGCCATAATGTTTGCAAAAAGTATGAAAAAACAAGGTTCCGGGCAATATTTTTGCCCGCAAACTTCAGCTTCGTTTTTAGCGACCCAAAAAAACACGAATAGTAAAAAAATAAAAACTGGATCAAAAATTTCCCATGAAAATGCTAATATACCTAGCCTATTGACAAAAAAAAATTAAGAAATGTCAAAAATGGAACAAAAAAGTGGTCAACTTTCGTTAAAGAAAACCGAAGGATTTCGAACCGACAAGAATAAGAATCGGTCATACCAAGTTACCCCACAAATACTTAATTACTAAAGAAGGTGAACCAAACTTCGAAGTGTGTATCATCTACCTCTAACTATACAACATATAATTAAGAATTGCCCAGCGTACCAAGAAGCTTATGCATACTATGAAATATCTTGTAGTAGAGAAGTAGCTCTAAAAGATTCAAAAGAGTCAATTGACAGCGTCATCAAACTGTTAAGAGATACACAACTACAAGTGGTATCCATGGGAATAAAGTGGCTAACAAGATTGCAAAAGAAGGCGCAACTTCAGAGCAGTTAGAAAATAAAATTCCCTATCGTAGAGCTAGAGCAGAAGTTAAGAGGGCAGATCATGCTCTACTGATGTATTCCCTACCTCATCGATAAAGATGTGCGGTTCAGATTGATTGCCGGCCATGATTAACTGGCGGAGCACATGCATCGGATTGGAGTGATGGAGTGTCCACTTTGATGTCTGTGTGGTGCGAGGTGTGAAATGGATGCTTACAAGCTCAAACACCATCAAGATCATAGTGGTAGATACTGAAATGAGGAGGAATAATTTTTAAAAAAAAACTTTGGTGAGGGTAACACACGACTCTTACTTACCACGACTGTTAAAATAGGGGAGCCCGTGGCTGAGTGGCTAGTGCGCTAGTCTCTCATGCAACAGGTTCTGAGTTCGAATCCCAGTCCCGGCGGTGCTTTCATAAGGATGTAAAAAAATGGAGATTCACTCACAACCTCTCCCCCGGGTATGTGAGACCCGTCAGCCTAAGGGTGGCCTCTCACAAAATTAGTCGTAGGGAGTGATGACCCTACACTAAAAATTGTATCGTGAAACGTGAGTGTAACACGGCCTGTCGCGCCACTGGAAGAAGAAGAAGAAGACGACTGTTAAAATCAATTTAAAAACTATTAGATATAAATTAATTTTAAAATATTTTAAGTTGATTTTAATAAAACGTAATTTCATTTTCGTTGGAAACATATGATTACCTTTTACAACTTTTTGTATCAGATACTATGTTTTTCTAAAATCATACTCTTTCTAACGGTATATTATACGTCTATATTACTTCTATATTATATTAATAAGAACATTATCAAAAAAACCAAAATTATAATAAAAAATAGTTTTACTCTTTTATCCTCTCGTTCGTCATCAAATTCGTTCAACTTGTATATTTAGCCGTCATTCATCAATGTCATTAATATGATATCGTTAATCTTTTGTAATGTACAACATTAAAGGTAGTTTAGAGGAAGACAATTTAAAATATCGGCATTTGAGCCCTGTCAGACTATTTTGATTAGAATCAAACCTACATGATATTAAAGCACATTCAATATGACATCGATTTAGTGAGCTTAATCACAATCGTTAGAGCCGTTTTAGAGAAAATCGTAAAAAGGTCCAAAATGCATAATCTCGAGTTTATAGTTGCTGTAAATATGAAATTCCAGCTTCGTACGACTGATGGTTTTTGCGCTCGACTCACCACAAACACAGACCTTTTTGCGCGATTTGGTTATTTGGACTCAGGGGCCCCTAAAACGTGTATTGCCGTCGAAAACTAGAATTCGAAAATTTTCACGATCGCAATACTTTTCTTTATATTTCATATGTAGGTAAGTAATAGTAAAAATCATTGTTATTATTATATATCGTAAACGATAATGTGGGGCTATCCTTTTTTCTAGTGTTTGAGCATTTGGGTCTATTTCAATGGTTGAAGAGATGTTTCATTTCCTCGGAACGTTAATGTTGTCTTATTAGAAAAACAAACAAACTCATATTAGGGTAGAGCTACATTGGATGTGAACAAGAGTAAAATTCTCTGATGATAGAAGAAATCTTGACTGAAGATGGGAGAATCTTTTTATTCGGGGTAAAACTTCATGATTCGGGGCTTCATTCATTCCTTGATGAAATTCATTTTTGAGGCCAGGAGCCTCAAGCCAAGGGAAATTTGTAGAGAAGGGGGAAGAATAATAATGGGAGAGGTCCTTAGAAGAGGATTCCTATGAGAAGGATGATGATGGCATAACATGCTATCTTTATAAACGACTGTTTCTTATCCTGGAGAAAGCGTCGTCATGGTGATGAGGGTAATATTCAATTTTAACAGAACAAGGCGTTGAAGAGTTTTCTCTCAAAAATCATCTCTAATAATTTCGATTTCTCAAATATAAAGATTCATAGAATATGTTTTAACTTTTTAAAACTGGAAAAAAATATATATATCACAATACATACCGACACATTCCGAGAAACTTTCTAAAGCATAATATACTAAATTCTTTGCGAAGATAAATGCAGAAAATCTCGATTTGGAACATCTGAACAATTGTACCATGAATCAGAAATCAAATGACAACAATTTAAATTCGATTTTTGTAAATTTAATTCTCAGATTAATAATAAGTATGAATAATAACAATGGAGTCGTAAAACGCATACCTAAAAACCGATTGTTGCACTGCAGTAATTTGTAAAGTCCCTTTCTACCTACACCGTTCCTAGCATCTTTGTTTAGTGTTCTTTTTAAGATTCTAATACATACACAGTTCTGTGCAAAACAGTCTATTTCATAAAATAGTAAGTAAATTTCTTAGATGCAAATCTATTCTTAGCTTAAAGTGATATGCAACATGGCCGCTACTAAAGTTTAACTTATGTATCGCTCTGTGATTCTTACCTTGTCATCTCGTTGTTACTGATGTACCAGCCTTCAAAATTTGTGCTTAGTGAGTTGTTCACCCATTTAACACATTAACAATCGCAAATAGAGAGGTGAGTGCACTTATTTTAATAACGCACGTAATAGACTGAGGGCCGCCTGGACTAGATAAGAGGAGGGGATAAATCCCTTCTGTACTCCTTATCGTGTTTATAAGGTCTCGGTCAGGACTGTTGACAGCTACGAGTTCGTAAACGAAGACTTTGTTTATATATTTTTGTTTGCCTTCTCAAAGACTATTTTTTTTTTCCTTCTATAAGACTTTTTTAATTTTCCTAGTTCTTATTAATTAATTATGCCCTTTATTTATTTTTTGTTTATATTATTGTAAATATTTTTATTAGTTAGATTTTTTTTTTTGTTCTTTTCTTTGTGTGTTTAGGTACATTTTCATTTTATTATTTAGTCGTAAAAGTATATATACATTTTCTTCTCTATATTTCATATGTTGCTATCATGGATCTCGACATAAATACTTCTTGTGACGACTCGGCAGAAGAGACGCCCTTTTCTGAAATAAGTGAGTCAGATTCACAATACTTTCAGAGGACGCGTCACAAAAGACAAAGGAACTCAAATCCCGGACTCGGGGATTCGCCAAACAAAAAAAAAAAACAAAGCAGCCAAAACTAAGCAGCCATCGAATCAAATGAACTCACCTCCAAAAACCCGCAGTACCACTGCAGCCAACAAAACTGATCTCACAGAGCCCTCTATATCAGCTGCGCCGTCAACCTCATCGGCCCCAGCTACCTCCGCCACACGGTTAGCCTCAACTGCACCATCTACTACTAACAAACCAGTTTCAGGGAACTCCTCAACAGTATCAGGACCTCAAGGGTTTTCTGACCCAGAGCCACCTCCAATCTTCGTCAGTAACATCAATAATTTCATGTTATTCGGCCAAGAAATCGCCAAATTAATCGGGCAGACAAATTTTAGATGTTACTCCCGACTAAATGACATAAAAATAAACACAAACTCGAAAGAAAACTATAAAAAACTTGTAACTTATCTCACCTCCAAAAACTATGACTTCCACTGCTACCAATTGAGGCAGGAAAAAACATACAGGGTGGTCTTGAGGGGACTTCACTCAACAACTCCCACCGATGCAATTAAACAAGGTCTGGAAGAGATAGGACACTACGTGAGACATATTTCTTGCGTCTTACACCCATCCGAAAAATACCCACTTCCATTATTTTTTGTCGATTTGGAGCCAGCTCAGAATAATCCGGATATATTCCAAGTGACAAGACTGTTATATTCTGTTATCCGTTTTGAGCAGCCAAGGCAAAAAACAATAATAGTGCAGTGTGCTAAGTGTCAAAACTTGGGGCACACCAAGTCATATTGTTTCCATCAGGCTCGCTGCGTAAAATGCGCCGGTGCCCACCCCTCAGACGCCTGTCAGAAAACACCAAGTGAGCCGGCGAAATGTGCTCTTTGTGGTGGAGCACACCCTGCAAGCTACAAAGGTTGCGAGGTCTACAAAAATATCTTCAGGCAAAGAATGCTTAATCTACCTTCAAGAAGCGCAGAACAGACGAGTATCACTCAGGTTCCTGTGGACGACTCGGCGAATTTCCCCGAACTTAAACAGAACCAAGCACACGACGCTCACCAACCTACACCTCTAAACAAGGTTCAAACCCCTTCAGCTCCGAAGAAATCATTCTCCGACACTAACTCTAAGAAACCACAGCCCAGACGTCAGGCGCCTCCGAAATCCCATCCCAGATCCCAGAACTCCCAATCTCAACCTGAAGCACCGAACCAATCAATTCCTTCCCATCACTTACCATTACGGGTCAAATTACCACCAGAACAGCCACAACAAGCTCCATCCCGCCCTATCGTACATGAAATGAAACCAAATCCCCCTCCTCAGTCTTCACTGAATGAAATTCCTCGTACCCCACGACGGGTACAGCCCACAAATACAAATTATACTCCACAAGCTACTGAAATACATCCCTTTCCTAATCCGAATGAACATGACATATATTCCATCTTAAACTCCTTCCTCCTCAGCCTTCAAGAAACCATCAGACCTCTCATCTCCCTACTCAATAGACTCCTCACCGAAATCCCATTCAATCTCTCACGATGAGTGTAAAGCCCCTTGCCATCATTCTGTGGAATGCTAATGGCTTGCATAACCACCGTGATGAATTGGACTTATTTTTACATGACAACAACATAGACATAGCATTACTGACTGAAACGCACTTCACACAACGGTCACGTTTTTACATACGGGACTACTTTACTTACAGATCAGACCACCCAGACAACACTGCACATGCTGGTTCTTGCATTCTAATCCATAAATCCATACCCCATTCCCTAGTTCCTTCTACTCCCACTGACGCCATACAATCAACCTCTGTAATCATTTCAACTCGTCCTTTCCAAATAACTCTGTCAGCTGTATACTGTCCACCTGGCAACTCCATTTCCTATAGCCATCTTAATTCCTTCTTCCAATCTCTTGGACCCCGCTTCATTGCTGGAGGAGACTTCAACGCTAAACACCAACGGTGGGGTTGTCGAACATCCAATACCCGTGGTAATATCCTCTCTAGCGTCTCAACCTCAAATAGTTATTCTATCCTTTCGCCCATGACTCCCACTTACTGGCCAACATCCTCCAAAAAACGTCCCGACATCCTGGATATATTTGTCTCATCTCAATTTCCCACCTCCCAAGCAATAGTCAAGTCCTTAAATGACCTCTCATCTGACCACAGTCCAGTTCTGCTCTCCTTGCATTCGAGTTTTGTCCCTAAACCTTCACCTCCTAAATTAATAAATGGACGAGTAAACTGGGATAGATTTCGATCGGACTTGGACTCCAAAATGGACTTAAAACTCCCACTAAAAACTAAACACGATATCGACAGAGCCATAGAAAAACTGACTGACTCAATAGCTAGCAGTATATACGATAACACAACAACCACCAATATTAACATCTCTCAACAAACTAATCTGCCACAGCACATTCGTACCTTAATAAGAGAAAAGCGCCGAGCAAGATCAAAGTGGCATAGGACTAGGTACCCTGCAGACAAAACTTATTATACCCAACTGACTAACAAACTGAAATCTGAAATTAGGACATTTAAAATTCAAAACTTACTTAACATGACTGAAAACCTTAGTACTACCGACAAATCACTGTGGAGGACCACTAAGAAGCTCCTAAATTTTAAAGATTTTAATCATCCCCTCCTTAATGAATCCCAATCCTGGACTAGATCTGAAGAAGGAAAGTCCCAGATATTCGCACAGCATCTCTTTAAAATTTACAATCCGCATCCCGATATCCTTAATCCCAATCACCTCGAATGTATTGAAGCAGAGCTGGATATCCCCCTCCAGATGGCTCTTCCTCCTAAAGCATTTCATCCTTCTGAAATATCAAACATAATCCAAAGATTACCTTCCCGGAAAGCACCTGGACATGATCTTATTACTGCCCATATCCTAAAACAACTTCCGAGAAAAGCCATCCTACTCCTCACCTACATCTACAACTCCATACTCCGTACGACATACTTTCCTAATCCTTGGAAATTATCCATCGTTAAAATGATACCTAAACCCAAAAAGCCGCTAGAACTTCCCTCTTCCTACCGTCCTATCTCTCTTTTACCTATAATGGGTAAAATTCTGGAAAGACTCATCCTTAAACGCCTATACCCAATCCTAGAATTAAACCACATAATCCCAAACCACCAGTTTGGATTCCGAACATCCCACTCCACTATCCAGCAATGCCATCGTGTGGTGGATGTTGTCTCGTCTACATTGGAGCGCGGATTGTACTGCACGGGAGTCTTTCTCGACGTGGAACAGGCCTTTGACCGAGTCTGGCACCCGGGACTGCTTTACAAACTCCGTAAATTCCTGCCTCCTACTTACTTCCTCATTATCCAGTCCTACCTTTCTGACAGATCCTTCAGAATCAACAACAATAGTTCCTATTCAACAATTTTTACCCAGTCTGCTGGTGTTCCTCAAGGCAGTATCCTAGGACCCATTCTTTATACAGTTTATACAGCTGATATCCCATCACATCCTAATACTTTCCTTTCTACTTACGCAGATGACACTTGTGTATTATCAGTCAATAATGATCCCACTGTTGCCTCTCAAAATCTCCAATCCCACATCAGAGACCTTGAGGTATGGTGTCAGAATTGGAGAATTAAAATAAATTCCAACAAATCCCACCAAATTACCTTCACCCTACGTCGTAAACCTATGACATCCTGCCCTACAGTATCCTTTAATAACATTCCGCTCGTTCCAGTTGAACAGATCCGCTACCTAGGGCTTCTACTTGACAAACGTTTAACATGGAATCCGCACACTAGACTGAAACGACAAGAAACTGCTCGCCGCTTTCGGTTACTTCAACACTTACTAGACAAACGCTCTAACCTTTCACTTAACTACAAAAGACTCATCTACATGACCATCATAAGACCTATCTGGACTTACGGAGTTGAGCTATGGGGCTCCACTAAACCATCAAATTCTTCCCGTATCCAATCCTTACAATCCAAAATCCTTCGAAAAATCCTAAACGCTCCTTATTTTGTCACAAATAAGCTTATCCATAAAGACCTTAATATTCCCTTTGTAGCTGATTTGGCCCGAACCAGGTATCAATCCTTCCATGACAAACTCCAATCCCACTCTAACCCACTAGTTTCAATCCTTGCTTCCTCTTCAATTCCCGACAATCCTCCGAGGCGTCTGAAAAGAAGATGGCCTCGAGACCTTCTTGTTTAGATTAATTACTAGAGTGCTGCCAATGGGCAGTTTCTCTTCAGGTTTTTCATGTACACTATCTTTAATCAGCACATTTACTTGATGTATTCCTATACAGTTGTAAATTTCAATAAAATATAAAAACAAAAACAAAAAATTCTTAGCTTTATTCTAAAAAAAATTTTCTTTCCCTGAAATAATAATTTCATCTACCAATTATTATTTGCACATTTAAAATATTTTGTTTTGTTATTATATATATTATATTTAAGGAAAATGAAATAAGGAAATGCTAAATACAAAAATCCATATATCCACTATTGCTTTACGGACTTACACACACACACACACACACACACACACACACACACACACACACACACACACACACACACAAACACACACACACACACACACACACACACACACACACATATATATATATATATATATATATATATATATATATATATATATAAAACTTTTTTTTTTTTTGTCGGGAAGGGGGTGCGGTTATTTCTCTATCGATCGAGATTCATTATCAATAAAGAAAAGGTATTTCCCAATCCATTCCACCGTGAGAGGGAATACATGACTCCAGAGGCTTGGCTCACCAGTCTATGAAAATGATCACGTCATGACAAGATGTTGTTGATCATCACACCTAGGAGTTTCATCTTGTCAGAACGCGCAACAACCTATCCATGTATCACTAGCAGAGGCCGCACAATGTTCTTCTCAGCTATCACAACTAGTTTCTAGCTGTCAATAAGCATCCAGCGAGATTTCCTGCCGTTGAGGCAAAGTCTTTTAGTGCAGGCCCCAGTGGTTTAAGTCGTCATTGACCTGCTGTAAAGTAGAGAACATATCCTCAGGCAACGCCGAGGCCCAAATACATATATCATCCGCAAACATGTGCACTCTGCAGTGACTGAGAGTGTTACCTGTATCATTGGCGTAACCCAGAAATAGCAATAGTCCCAGAACGAAACCCTGTGGTACACCCGAGCCCTATTCCAACCATCCCTACGCATCACCTAAAGTCTTGACCTGTTGAAGTGACTTGAGCCAATGCAGGACTGGATCACCATCACCCAAGCTACTTCTTTAAAAGCGTATCGTGTTCGACCTAATCGAACGCCCTTGTAAAATATAATGATCCATAGTTCTTCTTATATCCGTCAAAATGGTGTGGAGTGCTGCCTCCCTGTCTAAATCCCGATTAGTGTAATGACAGTAAATGATTCTCCTCCAAGAATTTTCTTAAATCCCTCTCAATATCCTCCCTAGAATTTTCGAGAAAACAGGCAACACAGCGATCGGACGATAATATGATGGTCTGGTGATAGCTCGTTTCCACTCATCAGGGAATCAGTACTGCTGCAAGGATGCATTTAAAATAGTAACAAGAACTTTGTTGTTATCGACCTTACCTATCATAGCTTTGGATATGCCATCATCTCCTGCCGCACCGTACTTTACCCTGCTCAAATTCCAGGCCACATCGTCTTCGCTGATCCCTTCGGAAGCAAGGTTCCCTATATCTTCAGTAGTAGGTAAACTTATATTCATCTGTTGTCCGCGGTCCAGCGGGTAGGATGAAAAGAACTGGTTAAAATCATCAATGTTGCAACCGACATCAATTTCATTTTTCTTCCTTGGTTCCTTAACTGTTTCCACAGCTCCCCGGGGGCACAGCCGTTTTAGCTTTCAGATAAACACTCTCTTTTGGCGTCCCTCAAAGTGATCTTCACCTTACTTTGTAGCGCAGGTATTGCAATGAATCTTCTTTGGAACCACCTCTTGTCGACCTCCAGAAAAAAAGTCTCTTCCAGCCAACAAGGAATTGATATTCTCAAACATCCAGGGAGACTGTTATCTTTTCCAACTCTTGTAGGTATTCAATGGCACGTGCTTGTCAAAAAGCTCGTTCAATTTAATAGTGTATATTCGGACTTTTTCATTGACATCGTGGCTTTCATACAACTCAAAAAAATCAATCGTCAAGACATCCAATTTAAAGGCCTCTTGGTCTATTTTTAATACTTCTACTCTGAGAATGAGAAATATTTCATGATTTAGATCCCCTTTTATAAAGAACAAAGATAAGGTCATGAGTTGAAATTCCTGGAACCTGCACCTGTCCATGACGTTTTACTTTTGAAGGGTTTTACACAATGATGTGGTCGATCCATATCTCAGAGTCGACAGCCACAGTGTGAGTATGGTTTGTTGCTTGGAAAGGAAGGATGTTATGACTGAGCTCCCTAAACAAAGAAGTAATTTGGCAAGAACTAAATGAGTCACCAAAAAGATTGGCATTGAAATCTCCAAGTACGATGGGATTATAAATCTTGTGTTTGTAAAACTGTATTATTTCTTTAAGATCAGTGAGATATCTGCCTTTTGGTGGGTGATAGACAGCACCAATGCAAACACTTCCACCACCTGCTTGAACTTCAAGAATAAATATTCTCCATGATTTTCCAGATAAGCAGAAGCTTTTAGCTCGGAAAACGGGTAATCTGCCCTGACATACATTGCCACTCCTGCTCTTGGTTTTCCGATTCTGTCATTCCTGAATAATATGTAGGTGTTGATCCCAACGTTGTATAAGGAAAGTGTTGAGACAACCCAGGACTCACTAACAGCTAAAACGTCGAACTTCGCCTGCTGAAGAATCAATCTAACGTCGTCAATGTATTGTGGCAGGGATTCCGGATTAATATGTGGCACCTTCACCACCCCACCATCATCTCCCACAATCCTTGCAAGGTCGGAGAAGGGACCCAGATCCTCTGCCAAATCCAGCTTCTCCTTCCACAGGCCCATGCCGATGTCAAGAAAAGAAACCATATACATAATATGACTAAATTCTAGTAGCAGTCCTTTATGTGTTTACATCTCTTTAAACTGAGGTTAGTAGCTTGAAGTCATTCATGAAAGAGAGAGTGAGAATTTTCTTTTATTAGTCAATAACGAAGTTTCATTTTTGAAAACAATAAATCAAGAAAAAAAAAAAAAGAAAAAAAGAAGTCATTAATTTAAAGTTGAAACCATAAATTTTTAAGTAAACATATTATTTATATCAATTACTCACATCAGATAAAATGCCAGGCTGTAAAAGTATAAAAACAGACAATTATTTTATATTTTCAGTTCAAATATTACTCATATTAGTAATATTTAAATATAGATCGCTTCTCAGTTAAAGTTATGCGGATCGGATTGAGCAATTTATATTAGTTTAATAAGGTATTTAGATTATATAATTTGTTGTTACTTTATAATATTATTTGTTATTATAGAACTTAAAAAGTACAATATTATACAATAAAGACCATTTATATATTACCTTCAAAGTTGGTAGTGGTATAAATTCTATTCTGAGAAATAGAAAGACCGTAATCTTTTTGAAAATTTATCTTAAACTCTTTGAAACTCTTCTGGGAAATTGCAAAATAGATACACTGTCTTGTTTTAATATAAACTTAAGTGTGCTTCCAAGAAAACTCTCAAGTTCCTAAAATGGTCCTTAATATAGATCAGTAACATATCTTTCCTCATACTATCTAATCAATCAAATCTGATCTCATTAACTCATTAACGTTAACACTTAGCCACAGAAGTTTCATATTGTATCATGAAAATCATCCAACGTGCAGAAATATATATTAATTTCCCACATACTTCCACATTCTTCAATCCTATCTCTCTGATAGATCCTTCAAAATAAATCACTATAGTTCCTATTCATCCCTTTTTACACAACTACTGGTGTTCCTCAAGGCAGTATCCAGGGACCCGTTCTTTACACATTGTATACAGCTGATATCCCAACCCATCCTTAACACTTCCCTTTATACCTATGCTGATGACACCTGCGTGTTATCAGTTCATAAAGATCCATATATTGCCTCATTACCCTTCAAGCCCACATCTAAGACCTAGAAGTAATGGTTGTCAGAACTGGAAAATAAAAAAATAAATTCCAAGAAGCCTCATCAAATAAACCTTACCCTTCGTCGTAAAACGTTGATTTCCTGCGCTACAGTATCCTTTAATAACACTCAGCTAGTTCCTGTTGAAACAGATCCGATACCTAGGATCCTTCTTGACAAACGTCAAACTTTTAAACCTCATACGCGACTAAAACGACAAGAAACAGCAGAACCTCTCCTCTTTAACTAAATAAGGCTCATCTGCATGACTATTATAAGACCAATCTGGACTTAAGGAGAAGAGCTATGGGGCTCTACTAATCCATCAAATTCTACCCGCATCCAATCCTTCGTAAAATCCTCAACGCTTTTTACTTTGTTAGGAATAAACTCATCCATAGAGACCTTAATGTTCCGAATGTTACTAATTTGGTCCGGACCAGGTATCAATCCTTTTATGACAAACTCCCTCTCACACTAGACCCATAGTTTCAATCCTTTTTCCTCTTCAATTCCTGATAATCCGTCCGAGCGCCTGAAAAGGAGATGGCCCTGGTGGACCTTCAAAGTATTAATGTTTATATTAATAAAGTGTTTTTTTTTCCAATAGGTTAAGCAAATAGCTACGCCATGTATTACTAATGATCAATGCACTTTGCATTCAAAGTTTATTACAACTATCATAATATTTACTTTAATGTATTTATTTTTATAATTACAGCTGTATAATTAATCCAACGTCCCCCATATAATTAAACATATTTTTTGATTATAGTAGAGCAAACAGGATAATCTCCTCATCTCCAGATGATATGTAATATACATTTTACCTTGGCGCTGGGCCATTGTGCAAAATGCACTTGACTTCGATCCCTTTGAAACACTGACGATAAAAACAAATCATAGAAAGAGAGATAATAAGTTTGAAATAATAATCAATGTAGATACTTGTTTAACAATGGTATCAATGTTCATAATCAATAAATTAATATAATTTTTTTTAATTATATAAATATATTAATATATAAGTAAATAAGTATCTTCTCATTTGTATAACTATGCTGGCTGGACCTTTATTCACCTTTAAAAAAAAAAAAAACACTAAAAAAGTACAATGTCCCCTCATATTAGGTTTTTTTTTTTCGTATTCACTTACCTGTATTTATATTAAGTATGTATCATGTAAAAAGTATTATGGAAGAAAAAATAAAATTCCTGTTATAAGATATGTCAAAAAAATTGACCAACGTGTCTAAATATCAGTTGATTCGTATACACAACTTAATTTATATATGTACGTAAACATTAATCCTGCTAACTCTTAATTAAAGACCAGATAGATAAATATGAATTATAGAAATATATTTCTTTAAAGTATAGTCAAATATATATTATTAATATAAAAATTAAATATATCTTAAAAAATAAAAAATTATATATATATCAAGAAAATTGTTTAAAATGCCTAAATATAAGTTGATTTGTATATGCAACTTAATTTTATTTATCAATTCACTTTAGTCCTGAAAACTCTTAATTGAAGAGCCGATAGACAAATACGAATTATTGAAATATAAGAAATATCAGGATATACAAATTAATGGGGTTTTTAATTATTCCTTGCAAAATTTTTACAATAATGTCTTTAATTAATTTTTTATTGCATAAATATTCGTAATTACTTAAAGGATTTCGTTCAATAGGTACAATGTTGAAAATGCTTTTTTTTTTTTTTTATATTATAAATAGTTGTCAAAGATGACTTTAGAACTCTAAATCTGATCCATTTCCCCTCTCCCCTACCGAAAAGGCTGCTTACAATTTTACTTTTTAATACGTAGTTTTTAAGTTTTATAATACGTACTACTCAAACATGACGTTTGAATTACGGATTATTGAGGTGCCCATTTTTGAAAAATATTTCCTGGGCTGTATTTAAAATATATGTTTTAAATGGCAGAATAGTTCGCGTAATAATTATTTTCAAAACAAAAACTAGGATAATTAAATATTTGTTCATGTGATTGCTAGTCAAAAAAAGTTTTCCTTTTTCCAATAATGGATGGTAACAAGTGGCCTCAACACCGACTTCAAGAGTGAACATGATTTTTAATTATTCATGTGGTCTCATACCACTATTACTAATGTTTATTTAGGAACAAACTGTAATATATCTATTTCACTATATATATATTTCCCCACTTTGACTACTGCTGTGCGGTGTATGGGGGTGTCTCTGGGGATCTCGAGGCCAAACTAAAACAATGTTTATTGCTTTATACGTTTCATCTTTGGGATATCCAGAGACACCTCTATCACCCGGTTTTACAAAGAGTTAAAGTGGCTTTATCCTTCCTTCCGCCGTAAATACTTCCTAGCATCCTTCCTCTACCAAGTTATTCAATCCCGATGTCCGTTCTACATTTCCGATCTCCCTAAATTCAAATCCTCCGTTCGTTCCCGTAACACACGCTCGCGGCCTTCTGATCTGTATATAAACCCCATCGATCCACAGCTTTCGATAGATCATTCTTAATCTGAACCGCATCTCTATGGAACTCCATTCCTTCCAACATCCGTGACCCTCTATTAATCCGACACTATCCCTGTCAATCCAATTCCCAAATAATCCCAATTAGATGCTAATTTCGAAAATCAACAAATAAAGCAGACAGATAAGTTTATTTATTTATTTGACTTTCATGGATACATCCGCAGCAAATATTGAAAAGATTATCTTTTCAAAGATAAAAGATTAAATCACTTATAATTTTACAAACATATAAAAGCACTTTAATTTCATTTTTTTTTTTTTTTTTTAACTGTATATTTTTTTTTTAATTTATTCTTTATATATATTTTTCATATTTTTAACATATAGATATATTTTATTTTTTTTTTCTTGTTTTCACATTTTATTAGAAGTTGTCTTTTGAGTTAATTTATTTTTTCATTTTATTAACATAATTCTGTTTTATTTTTACTTATATTTATATTTTTAATTATTTAACTCTAAGACTCTAGTCTTAAGACCCTTGTTTATTTCCTGTAATATTATTCTTAAGGAACTTTCCCAGAATAAATAAAGAATTATTATTATTAAATCTCAATAAATGTACATTTTATAATTATTTAAATTATTATGTATATCTTATAAGCGAACAGATTTTAATAGTTGAAAACAAGTTTGAAAATGTGAACTTTAAAGAATTAATCGAGTTTATGAAATTTATTAATGAACCAACATTTCATTCTGAAAAAAAATCGTTTAAAATCGGTTCTTGGATCACTGCTGCACGACGCTAACGAATACAGTTTCGAAATACAGCTTGTTTATATCGTTATTAATTATTATTCGTTTAGGCCAGGATTGCCTTTATTGGAAGGTTTCTTTGATAAGAATCCTAAATAGGAGTTTAACTGATGACGATCAAAGTTACAATAATTAATTATTAATTAAAAGTTATCGTATTATAATTAAATTTCCTTAGATACTGTATTTCGAAATTTTTATCTATTATACAGTAACAATACTTAATTAAACAGAAAAAAAAAAATCCTCAACTGCATTATACGTTCAGTGCATATGCGTATTAGGGTTTTGCAATGTTTCCAGATATTGATGAAGCCGTAATTTTCGTTACCCACTTTGTATCTAGGCCCAGTGATCAGTAGATCTGGGAATTTGGATTCAGAAATCTCAAGTAAAATTTCCAAGGCTGATTCCGTCTATTATCATATCTGCAACACGGTTATTGGAAAAAGAGAAGTAGCCCGGAACGTGAAGCAACACCAATTCAAGTCCATCTTTCTACCGGTGCTTCTCTATGGATCAGAGAGCTGGGTTATGAATGAAAGGCAACAAAGTCACATTACTGCTTCGGAAATGAAGTTTCTTAGAATAATTGTGGAGAAGACACGGATAGACTGTGTCCGGAATGAAAGGGTCAGGGAAGAGCTTAATGTATGCTCTGTTCTGGAAGTCCTAAACAAGAGGCCATTGGGATGGTACGGGCATGTCTGAGGTATGGAGCACCACCGGAACCCAATTAAAACAACGCAGGTAAGGCCCTTAGGAAGAAGACCAAGAGGACGCCCAAGGACCTCCTATATCACTCACATGGAGCGAATAGGAATGAGTAGAGGTAAAACTCTGAACGAGATAAGAAACCTTGCCAGAAACAGAGACAGTTAGTACCAATGGCTGGGAGCTCGCCCACGCTGAAAGGCAAATAGGTCGAAGAGAAAGAAGAAGAAGAACTTAATAAAAGAAATTTAATAAAATTTTAATTAAAATAAATTAATTTTATTTTACTAAAGTTCTTTTGACCCATTTGTTTTTAATTATTAATATATTTGTCAATTGTCACAACCACTATTTCACTTTGTTTTTAATTATCAGTATAATTCTTTTTACTTATCATCATGATATATTGTATTCTACTACTTGTTATTAAATTTTGTTTTTATAGCCCTGAAGAAGGCCTATGATTTAGGCCGAAACGTCGGCACTAATAAATTAAGTTAATACTTAATTGCGTGTTCTTTTGACTGCAGCCAGAACTAACTTCTCCCATAAACGTTATGGTGTTCACAATTCTAAACATTTATTATGGTAAAGTTTCTTTTTTATGCTTAATTCATTTAATTTTTTTCAATGAAATGTGACCATGAAGCTTTAATTTTCCCTTTTTTTCCGTTTTAATTATTTATATACAATTATACACATTTATTTTTAGTTGTATTAGTATCTTTGATCGGTTTTAAGTATTATTTTTGATTATTTATGCAATTTTTATAAAATAAATAGATTTCTTTCTATTCTATTCTTTGTATTAAAATTAATATTATTAAATTATTATATTTAAATGAAAGACAAGATTATGCAGTAGATGGTCGTAGTTAATTTTGTAGAAGTATTCATTGTGATTATTTTATATTTTTATGCATTTTGTTGGTCTTCATTAGGGCTCTCTTTTTATTTATTTTTTTTTTATAATTATTTAAAAATTTTAATGTTAATTCGTGAACATTTACCTATAGTCACATATTAATAATGTGGTTAAAGATACATTTGTCTTAGCTTTATTTTTTTGTATATCTCTTTATATTATTACATTTTTATATTTATCTTTTCTTTGATTTATTTTAAGAAATTATATCATATGCTTTTGTTGTTTTGTGGATAATTAAGTGACTGATCTACTTTTGGATCAGCATTATTTAAGTATAGTGTATAATCTTATACCGCATCAATAAATATATTTATATATGCATTTTGTTGGTCTTCATTAGGGCTCTTTTTTTATTTTGAACTGTTTCATAAGATTTGTCTTCAGTAGCTCTTTACGGGCGCATGTATCACACCTCTATGACGAGTCAAATTGGCTATTTCCCTCTATTCAAAGGCAATATTTCCTTGGTTCCTTTCTCTATCAAGTCATCCGCTCCCATCGCCCCTCTTACGTCTATAGTCTCCTGCAATTAGAATGTACAATCCATACTCAGGAAACCAGATCCCGTCCTTCCGACCTCTGTACGTCTTCCCATTGAACCAAAAATTCTGAATTTTCTTTTTTAGCCCGGTCCACTTTTTTATAGAATACTCTCCCATCCAACATCCGTCATGCTCCTTCCCAATCTTCATTCAAATCGCTAATTTTTAAACACCTTCTTGCTTCCCAAACAGATGCCAACTAATTTCAGTATAAAGATTAGATTGATGTGAGAAATGTCCACACTTCATGACATATATGTTAATAAAGTTTTCATTATTATTTTTAATTATTCTAAAGTTTTTTCTTTGCTTTGTTAGCCCTATGTTACTTTTAGATATTATTGTAATCTTTTTAATTTTTATTTTTCATTTCTTTCTGTTTTTACCATTCAAAATCCTTGTATATATATTTATTGTAACCATTAATGCCATAAGTATTTTTTGTTTTTCTTTTTATGTGTTCTTTGGTCAGTCATAATACTTATTTGTTTTGCATCTGTATGTTATTCTTAAGGGACCTATTCTCAGAATAAAGTTCTTTTTTTATTTATTCATTATATATATATATATATATATATATATATATATATATATATATATACACACATACATACAAGAATAGAGGAAAGGGAAAAAGAATTTTAAGATTCACTCAGTGAAATTTTTTGTGTATAGAGTATTTAGAAGGAAAAACGTATGGAAGAAACAATAATCCATATACAGGAAAAAGTTTTTTAGATGGATCAACTAGTTAAATGTTTCTTGTAAAGCTTTCTTGGAATAAACAAAGTTTACTCTGTGTGATAAGACCAGGAAAACAATTTCTGATAGTTGGGAACACCCCAGATCTATTAGGAATCTCTAGGTATAAATAGTTATCCTTGAAGAAATTACCCAAGGCATTCCCGGAACATGTAGTGCTGGGACTTAGGCTTCATGGAATCCAAGTTATTAGAAACGCCAGGCTACACTACAGGGCTAATACGCCATAATCCCTTAGGGGAAGGGATCGAAAGGTCTTTGCGTGTCCTCAGGGGCATATAATAAGGGTATAATACATGAACATTATAAGGAATCTGTATCAAGTGTATGATGGAATTAAAAAAAAAAAATTCATTTATCATATTAGTCCATAAACGTTTAATTATATTGCATATTTTTAATGTTCTTGCTAATTTCATAAAAATATTTTCAATGCGAATATGTTAAAAATAATTTCCTTTTAAAAAATAAATGTTAATATAAAATACATAATAGCATAAATAAAATCTTATAACTAAAATATCGGGTGATGAAATATTGGCAAAAAATTAATGCGTGATATTAAAAACTATTTTGTATCATAACTGAATTAAAAATATAATCGAGTGTTATTACATATAATCAAAGAAATATCGGCTAAATATTACCAAAGAAATAATATAAATTGTCAATCAGCACGATCCAGATTTTAATAGGCTAACATGAATATATAGCAAGTTGTATGCATACTTCACCTCGTTTTCAAGATAAATCTGTAGCAATACATCTGGAATAGGAGAGCTACATTGAAAGAATTAGGTTAAAGGAACACCAACCTAGTGAGAGGAATCTGTGAATGAAAGAACTTGAACATGGTCGCAGCCAAGAGTCAAGCAATTTTCTTGCGATTAGTAAGGCCGAACCTATAACTTTCAATATTTAAGAAGTTAATATATAATAATATATTAGGTGAGATTGTTACATACCTTGGCATTAGAATTTCAACTTTGCCCCTTACTTGCACTACTTGAAATTAGGGCGTAATAGGCCCAGTCATATAGAGGACGTTTTTTTCGGGTGTCAGCAACAATGGCTATTTAAAATGGAGTGGTTTAGGATTGCCTGTGGTATGCATCACCAGCTTGAAGCTAGAATTGTCTCTCGCACCGATAGAAAAGTAAGTCGCGGCGATTCAGCGAATAGCTCTGGTATGGATCATCATAGCGTACAGCTTTTTATGAGGTGGTGTAGGTATTAGCCGGGGAAATGCATATTGACTGTCACCTTTAAGAAGATGAAGAGAGTTTCTTGCCGAACTACATAGAATGAGTATCAGATAAGATCCCAGCTGATGGAAGAGTATTCTCCGGCAGATTACCTTAAACGATTAGAACCATCGATGGGTGATGATCCAAAACGGTGCTAGTCTAAGGAATAGATTCTAGAAGAAACATAAATCTCAAAGTTCCTCCCGAGGCATGAGGGTTTCCTAGGAAAGCTCTTAAAGCATTCCGAGTTCCGGAGACCGCCGAGCATATCCTCCTTGCGAGGCACCACTTATTACGAGGCACCGAGAATGAAGTTTCTGAGAGACGAAGGACTGCTTTTTGAGAGAGCCATTTTCTTAAGAGAACTACTCGCTCTGCATAGCTTTTGTGCAGGGGCGAAAAAATTGTGTCAAGCCACTTCTCCTCAGGTAGTAGAGAAGATCAAAGGATGACGAACATTGGAACATCCGCAGATGAATGAATTAATGAAAAAACTTCTTTATTATCCTGAGACTAAAGTCCCTTAAGAATAAAATAAAATACATAATGGATGACCGGAACAGTGTAGTCATGGCTTAGAATGACAAATTACTAAACTAGAAAAATAATACAGGTCGTAATATATATATACATATTTACAAGTGAGACTTACAGAGGATTGTCATATGATAGTGCAAGGTGAAAGTTTGGTTATATTGATCCTAAGTGTTTTTCGTTGGTTTTTGTGTTTCATTCATTGTGTTATTTGTTCTTTTTATTGTTTTATGTTTTTTTGAACATGTTTTTATTATAATTTAGTTAGTTTAATTGTTGTGGTTGCGAACAGTGGAAGTTGAAGTTAACCAAGTGGTTTCCACTAAGGTTTAACTTAACTAAAGAAACTTTTAGAGACAATTGAAGAAGAGAATTCTCGTGAAGCGAAAGGTAAACCTATCCAAGAGTTTTTTTTTTCTATAAGTATTGTTACCCATCAACGAATTATTTAGGTTAGGCTTTTAACCAATTACTTTAATTATTGCTAATTCATTATTACCAGTTATTTCATCATTATTGGGTAGTATAACAGCGTTAAATAATGTTAAAAAATGCAATGGATGAAGAAGTAGTGGTAGAACGCCCGTTAAAGTGTCCTAAATCTTCGGCTAAAAGAGTAAGACAAGGATCTCCTGATGCCCGAGAAGGAAAAGAAAAAGTTAGAAATGATGATCTTCTACTAAATGATGCGCGCAGGGTTCAAGAAAATATTAGAGTCTATATGAATAAAACTGATAAAAATATTTATTTTATTTATTTACAATCGTTTATGTTTGACTTTAATGTCATTTGCTATCTGCAAAAAAAAAAAAAAAATTGCAATAAGCAAATATGATGACTTTCGAAAGTCGGTTAAAGCAAGGCATCTCTAGGCCACCGCCTCAAAAGTCGTCGGGGTGGGTTGTACGGGTTCGTGTAGGATTTAAGTGTTTGGGCCGATGGGTTCATGTTGTAAGTCAGTTTGTCATGAAATCTTTTATAATATTCTGTGGCTGTGTCTGAAACTGTGAGTATGTCCAAGTCCTTGTGAAGTAATTCGTTGGTTACATAAAACGGTGCATCCACGATTTTTCGCAATATTTTCGATTGAAGGGTTTGAATTATTTGGATGTTAGAACATTTGGCAGATCCCCATAGCTCTATCCCGTATGTCCATAATGGTTTGATCAGTACTTTGTAAATAGTAAGTTTGGTGTTCACGGATAATTTGGATCGTTTGTCAAGCAGACGGGATAGTAGTCCAAATCGTCTGTTCAGTTGTTGTCTTTTAAGTCTAATGTGGGTCCTCCATGTCAGTCTTTTGTCTAAGTACAGTCCCAAATATCGTACTTCCTCTGATGTCGGAATGGGTTTATCCTCAAAATAGACTGCTGGACAATCCCCATGATTGAGCGTGAAAACGATAAATAGACTCTTTGATTGGTTCATTTTCACTTTCCATCTATTAGCCCAACTGGATAAGTCATCAATGTGGCTTTGCAACATGAAGGATGCAAGAATTGGGTTTTGATGGGATGTCAAAAGAGCTGTATCGTCTGCATAAGTGGCGAGTAAGGTGTGGTCATTTTCTGGTAAGTCTGCCGTGTAGATATTAAATAGTAACGGTCCCAGTACACTGCCTTGTGGGACCCCAGCTTGAACACGTTTTATTCCAGAAAATGCGTCTCCTACTTTTACAGTAAAGTGTCGGTCTGTCAAGTAAGAGAGTGATATTAAATAATAAGTCGGAGGGAGCAAATTTTTGAGCTTGGAAAGCAATCCTTCATGCCACACCTTATCGAATACTTGACTAATATCAAGAAAAACACCAGGGCAATATTTTTTAGACTCTAAAGCATTCGAAATGTAGTCTACTAATCGATGGCATTGTTGAATGGTCGAATGATGTTTTCTGAAACCGAATTGATGATTTGGAATGGCTCTAAATATTTCGAGCGAATTTAGACGATGAAGAATAATTTTTTCAAATAATTTTGAAAAAGAAGGGAAAAGGCTTATAGGACGATATGAAGTCAGACAGTCTACAACTTCAGAATACTTCCACACGGCAGGGTAATATGTTATCCTGAAAATAGCGTTGTAGATATTAGTTAAAAAAAGAATTGCTTTCCAAGGTAAGTTCTTTAGTATAAAATTTGAAATTAAGTCATAACCTGGGGCTTTTTTGTTTGGTAATTTGGCAATAAAATCACAAACTTCATTAGGATGTATTGCTTTTGGCGGCAGAGTCATCGGTAAAGGTATGTTAACGTGGTGTGACACTAGTTCATTTGTAAGTTGGTTGTTGATGTCAGAGTGCGGTTTAAATGTCTCTTCTAAGTGCCTAGCAAACAATTCAGCCTTTTGAGCATCAGATTTCGCCCAAGAACCATCAGGCTGTCGAACAGGATGCGAGACATTATGATGGTCCAGTATGCGTTTTGTCGCTTTCCAAAGTGTGTTGTCAGAAGTAGTCAAACTGTTTAAAAATTTATCAAATCTTTCAGTCTTTGCCTGTCTAATTTCGTTGTGAAGTTCTCTTGTTAGTCGATTAAATTTACGTTTGTCAGTGGGATAACGAGTCTTTTGCCAAGTTTTTCGCGCTATTCGTTTCAGTTCAATTAGGTGTCGAATGTGTGGTGAAAGAAATTCCTTATTTTGATGGTGCTCTGTTTCCTTGTAGGGAATAGAGGAGCCCCAGGCAGCATTTTGAACAGTTTGTGTCAGGAGCTGCACTGCATCATCCAAGTCTTCCGGTGTACGTATCTTTGTGTTGAGGGATAACGAGTTTTCGATTAATGCCCTAAACCTGCACCAGTCCGTTTTTCCAGTTGTCAACGTCGGGCCTGGAATCCTAGCAACTGGTTTTAAGTTCATCGTCATCAAAAGAGGTGAATGATCAGATGATAAGTCAGTGAGGTTTGTGATATCACAATGCTGTAAGTTCACTCCCTTAGTAATAAAGAAGTCCAGTACGTCTGGAATCCTGTTCGTATCTGTGGGCCAATAAGTTGGTGAACTTGGGAATAAAAATTTACAGTTTCGACCCATAACTGCATTCTGAAGAGCTCTACCCCTAGAGTTTGTTGTTCGGCTGCCCCATACTTGATTTTTGGCGTTGAAATCCCCGCCACATATGAATGTTTGGCCAAATGAATTTAGCAGATTGTCGAATATTTTAAACGATAATGTTTTACCTGGAGGGCAATAAAGAGCTGCAATAGTAATTTTAAAATGCTGCATATCCAACACAATTAAAGTACATTGGATACTCCCATTGCCTTCTGAGGTACTAAAGTAGTGGCTGATAGAGCACTTTATCAGAATGAGAGTACCCCCTTTAGCTTTGTTTGAAGGATGGTCAGTCCTGTAGGTGACGTAGGACGGTATGTGGAACTGCATTGTCTTCGTCAAGTGAGTTTCAGTGAGCAAAGCAACGTCTATGTCATTGTCAGTTAAAAAAATTTCTAGTTCGTTTTTACGGGATAGTATGCCATTCGCATTCCAAAGAATCAGTCTAACTCCCCTCATTTATTTAGCATTGGAATGACATGTTGCACCAGTGATGTAAGCAGCGATATTAGTGGTGAAACAAGATTTTTGAACTCAGTGATGAAGTTTGTAAGTTGAGTAGTAATATCAGTTGTGTTGTTAGTGACGTTTGATGTTGTGATTGTTTGCGGTTGTATATCAGTCTTAGTTATAACATGAGAGAAGTTAGGTAATGTTGGTATAGTCTGCGTTTGTGAGTCGGAAAGAGGTTGAGGCGGTGGTTCTAGAATACCTGCTTCATTCCGGATCATAGTAGGTTGTTCAGCCATTTGCCCTGTCTGCTGCTTATTAGCTTCATAAAACTCTGTGTTTCTTGCCGGTGGTTGGAGACGAAGCTTTTTTAGTTCCTTATGGATTGAACATCCTCGATAATTTGCTGGATGAGATCCCTCACAAAGAACACATTTGGGTGGATGTTCTTTAGGCTTTTTACAAGCTGATGACAGGTGAGTGCCAGCACACTTAACGCACCTAGGCTTCAAGTTGCTATAAGTCCTAGTGTGACCATAAGACTGGCATCTTTTACATTGAGGTATTTCGCGCCGTTGTCGAGGTTCCTCAACCTTAATTTTCGTGTAGTACAGGTATTTTAGGTTAAAAATTTGGGAACTTTTTTCGGATTTTTGGAGATCCACGAAAAATAAAGGCAATGGGGTTTTTGATTTGGGATGAAATACGTTATGGACTCCTAGCACTCTGTATCCAAGTTCTTCTAGTTCGGCCTTAATCATGTCACAACCGAGTGTTTGATGCAGATTACGGATAACGACCCGCATAGGACGATCCTCGGGTAGCTGATAGCTGTGGTATTCGGCATAAAGGTGGTATTGGGAGTGCTTGATGGAGAGCGGAAGATCATTAATGAATATGGAGAAAAGGGTAGGAGATGACGAGGAACCTTGGGGTACACCTTTTGTCAGAGGCAGTGAGTCGGAGCGGGGTTTATTTGGAACTACAACATATTGGGAACGGCCGGTAAGGAATGATTGAAACCATTGAAGAGCGTCTGTGGATACTGGGAGTCTATGGAGTTTGGTTAAGAGGATATTATGGTCGACAGAATCGAAGGCTTTGGAAAAATCAAGCAAAACAAGGATTGTTATTTTGTGTTGATCTATGGCCTTGTGGAGATCTTGGGAAATTTGGGAGAGAGCAGAGTGAGTAGAATAGCCTCAAAAGGTTATATGCATGTCCAGATGCTGCTGGACGAAAATAAAATGAAATAGTATGATTGTGGATGTAATTAGTTGACCGTTGAGAATTACTGGAAGGAATTAGTCCGGGTACCGGTCATTAAATGAAACAGCTAAATAGTTTAAATAGTTGAAACTATTTAGCTGTTTCATTTATTAACCGCTACCCGGACTAATTCCTTCCAGAAATAGTATGATGTTTGAACAGCCATAAGTGTATATGATTTTATAGCAACTGCCCGTTTTGCCTTAAGGCAGGGAAGGTAATAAACATCTAAAAACTTTGGAGCAATCTTTTTGCAATTCTGGGAAAATAGATTAAAATGTGTTCAGCAGAGTGAATGAGAGAACAATATATACAATTGTATGAAATAAATAGGTAGGAAGTTGTACTACGCATGTAGAAAGGAATGTAAAGCTCTCTAAATTGTTATGTGGTAGTGAAAGATCTGCAAGACAAGCATTTAACGAGAATCGCAGCGGCGGAAATAACATTTTTAGATAGGTCGTTACAAAAAACAGGAGATATAAACTGAGAAATAAGAGAGAAACTTCTGGTAATCTCTCTGAAATCAAATGTAAAAGCCGACAACATCCATAGTATTAACACATCTATTTAATGTTGGGAGAAAAAGGAAGTGTAGCCAAAAGTTAAGAGATCACAAGGCAGGAGGTAAGAGGTCTAGAAAAACATATTTAAAGCATAACCAGCGACTAGATCAAGAATGATGGAAAAACCGAGCTAAGTTAAACGCAGTGAAGAGAAACTGAGTGTATGGTCTAAGTGGCTGGAGGCTCCTCATAACTTCCCTCCTATAAGGATTAAAGAGATAAATATTTGTGAAAGGTTGTTTCTCATAGGTGTGAATCAATGGTATAAATTTGGTTATGATATACGCGAGGGCAGATAAGGGGGCCGAAAATAGCAGTGTTGATTGAACATTTTCCTTTAGATTATTTATGGCTTCTCATATTGGTTAATTGACATTAAACAGCTATAAAAAAGTTATTTGGAAATAATAAACTATTGTGTAACAATTTGCGACTTTTTTTTATTATATGTTTCAGATTATCTTTTTTTCTTTTATTCTTTCCCCGCAATGTAAGAAAGTGAAAATCAATTACCTACCTTAACCAAACTCAATTACGGTAGCCTATCAGCGGGACTGAATTGGAGCGCTATCAGAGAACTAAGCGGGGGACACGCCAATTTAACTGGTGCTAGATCGGGGCACAAAAGGGCCGCAGTAGTGTGTATCCAACGGTTCCTAACTTTGACAGAGCCTTATCTCACGGCCTAACCTACATTCCCCTCTTAACCTCACTCCCTCTCCCCTTCTTCCCTTAAATCGTATTAAATTACTAGTACATCTTGTTTCTAATTGTTTTTCTGTCAGGATTTAGTTTTATTTAAAAACAATAATTAAATCCTGATACTTTTAAATGGCTTATTATGTTTTGGGGTCTGCTGAATACAGAATTCATCTTAAATAATATATCCATTACTAGATTATTACAATAAATTCAAAATAAATTAATCAGAACACCTGCAAAATATTTATTTAGTGTGATCAGTTTTAAGTTTCCAAAAATCTGAGAAAAACCTGGCAGATTATCACCATCTAATCATTTCTTTATAAAGGATCACTTACAGGATCGTCCTCGAACGATTGTTTGACACATTGTTCAAAACCTATGAAAAGAACAATCGTGTAATGGAAGCCAACGGGTTGGAAGGACGGTTTTGTGTCCAAGCCGAGGCAGATAAAAAATC
The DNA here is from genome assembly GCA_023052935.1 of Piezodorus guildinii. Classification (NCBI taxonomy): domain Eukaryota; kingdom Metazoa; phylum Arthropoda; class Insecta; order Hemiptera; family Pentatomidae; genus Piezodorus; species Piezodorus guildinii. Next base: position 160,389,641 of record CM041293.1, on the reverse strand, counting down.
CAACGGTTTTCAATTATAGTTGCCCTTGTTAGGACTCATCGTTCCACTCCGTCATTTTTTTTTTCTTTAAATTTTCACGCTTTATCTATTTAGCTTAGATTATTCTTCCGTTCATAAACTTATTTATAATGGAAGATTAATCAATTTATTTTTTAAAATTATTCATTGATATTTAGAACTGTATTGTACAACGCATCTAGTTTTTAAATTTCTTTATTTCCAGATCGGCTGCTTGAGGCATACATGTTTTTTTTTTAAACATAAATGAATAATTATTACAATTCGTAACAATGGAAAAAGTGGGGGTATAGCCTCGTACAAAAGACACCCCTAACGATTATAAATTTATAATTATTTCTGAGAATTAAATACTAAAAACAATTTGATAACATAACGAACAATTATAATAAAAACTAAAGAAAAAGTAATGAAGAGAAGTAATGAATATACAAAATTAATACTAGGTTTGCAAGAATATAAATTATAAATTTAAGATCGATTTTAGTCTAAAAAAAAAAAAATGAATAAATAAAAAAAAATAAAAATAATTTAAAATATAAATAAATAAGTAAAAAAAAAAATTAAAAACAAAAGCGAAATAATAATAAATAAAAATAAGTTAAAAATATAAATAAAATAATATGAGGTTCATAAAACTAGATAATAATATTTACAACAGCATGTCCTGTAGAAGCCTGGGTTTGAGCCTGCGAGATGAAGTTGGAATTCCTATGTTGTAGGCTACTGCACCTCCAACTCCTGGTAGCTGCGAGTGGTATTTTTTGAAGCGGATTTTGATGAAGTCTTCCATGTATTCGATTTGTAGCTCACGATGGAGTTGGCTATTTCTAATAAACCATGGGGCATCTATGGCTATTCTTAATATTTTGTTTTGAAAAGTTTGCAATTTTTTTCTTTTCGTTGAGGAAGCTGCGCCCCATACTTCACAACCATACATTAGTAATGACCTTAATATTGTTTTATATATAAGAATGGTTGTTTCAGATTTGAGATTAGATTTTATATTGAGGATCGGGTATAGCATTGTCAGTCTTGCATAGGCCTAGGTTAGTTTAAGGTTAATGTGGTGGTTCCAAGTGAGGCGGCGATCGAGGTGAACCCCGAGGTATTTTACTGGTTCGTAGGCAGGGCTCCATGGCAGCGTAGATCAGGAATAATATAGCCTTTTGGGGAAGTTGTTTAATGATTTGGGAAGTAAGGAGATCAAATCCAGGAGATTTTCGAGGTTTAAGTTTATCGATTAGGAATTTGACCTCAGAGAGGTTGACAACTTTAGGAGGTAAGGAGAGAGGAATTGGCGACTCATGAGACTCATGACGGGTTCGAAAGTAATTTAAACGAATCGCTCTCGCAGAGGTATTCTTTTCATTGGATTAACCCTCCCCCCCCCCCCCCCCCCAAAAAAAAAATAAATAAAAAAAAATAGTAATATTACTTACGGGAAACAAAAAGATAAAAGGTTAAGAACTCTAGAGTTATCGAAAATAAAGTAAATTCTATAAATTATTATGGAGAAGATATACATCTCCTTAGATGTAAAATTTTGAGACGAAACTGTTCATCCCTTTCCAAACTTCTGAAGTGATAAATAAAATAGCTTTTGGGGATTGGAAATAAGGAGGTTTGACGTTAGTAAAAACTGCAGATTACCGATGAATTCTAGTGGAATTATTATAATAACTGAGGAGTACTGTGACTACTAGTTATTTACAAATTTTGCACAATGTGTATGTTATCTTATTCAAGTCAGCCATGTTTTCTTGCTTAAGTGAAAATTTCCTTCTCCTCGCCTTCCTCGGATTCGTTACTGGTTCAGGGAAGGGACTCAAGGAGGTGTAATTTGGCTGAGGTTCAAGAAAGAGGATGAATCAACGATCTTCGTTGATCTCAGGTGTGTTGCTAAGAACTCGCAACTTTGGTGCGATAGTGATGTATAACGGACATCAATAAAGGTACTTGTTACAGAGCATTTTCGTAAAGACCATAGACGCTGCACAGTGAACAAAATCACCAATTTAGGTGGACGAAAATCAAGTCAAAAGTTTGGAATTTTCCTGTGCTTTACCTTTTTATTATTAGTTGGTAAGACCCTTAATACTAATATTTTCCGCAATACCGTGTTTACAAATATATAAGAAATGAGTGAATCATTCCTGTTTGCCCAAGTGCCTAACAACCATCAATTGGATTATCTTTATTCTATGGCCATTTATTATGTTCATGGTGTGCTTAACACAGTCTTTTCGCTTTTATTTAGCAATGGACGACACGGAGACAGGTAAGACATTATATATCCAAGCTCGTTTTTGAAAATACATTGCAATCTACCTCTAAAGTTAATTTAGCAATTTGCAAATGTTAGCCCCTATTCAATAAAGAAAAACTATTGGTACTAATTGTACCAATTAAAATTCTCTGGTTGTGGACTGTATGATAAAAAATAATAATAAAAACTTTAAATTTAGATTCTGCCCAGAATAAGGGATCTCCAAATCGTTTTACAAGTAAATTTAAGATAGACAGCAGCTTACCTAATCGCCTTCTTCGTGTCTTCTCGAACGGGCCCGCTCAGACTCGGCAGTCTCCTCTAGCTGCTCCTAGGTTTTATCTTGTAAAACTTAGGAGAACCTAAATTCTTAAAATTGAGTCCCTCTATCGTGACCGGGCACCGTATATCTTCACAAATATCGTCACGGACTACAAAAACATACAATCGGGACAAAATCTTAATTCACACTGACGCTATAGCAACAAACAAAAGGCAGTCTAATTAAACATCTGTGCCGTATCCAAGGCTCAATCTAATTAAATTTAAATTAAAATAAATCAAAATAAATATTATTATTTTTAATTCGCTTACGCGCGAACAACTATATAAACCCCTAAGTTACCCCAAAGGTTTGTTTGTAGGATTTGTTTCATCAATCTTTCACGTCTTTATATAAAACAAAGAATTATTGCGATTTTTTGCCTTTTGGGTAATACACAATCGTTTTCAGACACAACACTCCGAATCACAAGTTTTACTATCTATAGTTTGGAGAGTTTCTAAAATGATATAAAATACATCTATTAGCAGGTTTCAGCAACCCCGAGCCATAATTAGTTTTTTTTTTTTGTATTATTTTTCTCGTATTCTGGGACTTTAAACATAAAATGTAAAGTTTTAGATATAGCAAATAAATATAATGTCTATACCACTGTACGTTTGCCAATCGTGTCAAAAAAATAATGAGTTTTTATAATTTTTGTCCATAATGTGGGACCCCAAAGGTTAAATATGGACAAGTTTCAGTTTTGTGTCCACCTACATCGGTCATATTTTCCACTGGGCGCCGTTCTATAAAGTAATTTTTTTTTCAACCCAACGCTTTTGCGTTCATTCCAAAAAGTGCTATATCTATATTATATAGTTGAAAACTCGTGGGAAAAATGGAATAATTTAGAAAAATAATTTGTTAATACAATAAAACATCAACTTTAGATTTTAATAAAAAAAATAATCAAGTAAATTGGTCTAGTAATAAATAAACGACAGATTTTTGCCTTTCTTGTAAAATTATCTAATGTCGATTTAGTACCTTTTGGAGCTCAACGTCTCAGTTCTTTAATTGATTTTACCAACCGTGGTAAGAGATAGTCGTGGCCTGGTGTATTTAAACATTTTTGTACGAACAATAATTTATGGAATTTTAATTTTCTCACATCTTGTTTTTGCGTGTTAGTGCTTCTCATTATAGACAAACATAATACAATTTTTAGAATCATATTACATTCATTTTTTTGCAACTTAAAATTTGCGTTTCTTCAGTCTTGACCATGTTCACGGAAACGCTTTTACCTGTGTAGATCCTTCCTCCTTTCTTTGAGCTCGGATGGAATTTCATTCCACTGGGTGGTATTCCATTCCTGCTTTCTTTATTTAACTTTCCATCGATTCTTGGGTTCCTCGTGCCATCACTTTGACATTCATGGCTTTTTAGAGTTTCCCTGATCGATACAAATTGTCCACGTGTCTTCTTTCTCCTATAGAATTAATATTAATTAAACTAGTAAAGGTAGCAATTAGTTGAAGTAACATTTAGCTATTGTACTTATTGAAAAATAAATATTTATTGAGAAAAAATATGACTATATCAAGTATAAAGTCCATCGTGTTAGACATTTTATTTAATGTCTTCAATTGCACAAATTATTTAATTAACATTTACTTATTATAAATTCTTCGGTGTAAACTATAATTTAAAAACCTCTACACAGATCCTAGAGTGTACAAGAAATAGTAAATATCTCACCAATGATTTTTCCCAGGCTGATACACTATAAATTATATACGGGTCAATCCACTAGAAATCGCCCTAGTTTCATTAATTTTGTCACTTAACATTTTTTATTTTAGTGATTTTTTGATCAGTTATTCTCTATCTTTCTATGAATAAAAAAACGTGAATAATTTTTTTTTGTCAAACTACTTTTAGTGTTGCAGTCGTTTTGAGTCAGCTCTGGGACGGAAAACATGTGGTGGAAAAACCTCTCTAATTCTCGTAATTTAACAAATATCGGGTCGAAACTAAAAGTAAAAATACGATAAGTATATAATTTATATATTTCGTCCTTACCCTCCACTTTTTACTAAGATATTTCACTATAAATATTACTGATTGTCCTTCTGCCTTGAAGCCAAATTTTCTTTGCTACTTAGGTAAGATGCTGTATAAGGACCAAAACTGTATACAGTGCTCTCATCAACACTCCAGTTTTTGTTTCGTTCTGAAATATGAAAAATTACAAGAGTTAATAATTAAAAAAAAAATGTTATTTTAATATCGAAGACCCAAACCCTTCAGTCCCACACCACAGCTATTGTTTAATAGTGTCATAATTGAAGGATAAAAATAAATTCAACAAATACCAACAAATCACCTTTACTATTCGTCGCAAACCGATGACTTCCTACCCACCAGTATCCTTTAATAACATTACCCTTACTCCTGTAGAACAAATCCGATACCTAGATTTCCATCTTGAAAGCGCCTTACTTGGAACCCTCACATAAGATTGAAAAGACAAGAAACTGCTCGAAGATACCGATTACTACAACACTTACTGGACAAAAGTTCAAAACTTCTAATATATTACAAAAGACTCATTTACATCACTATTATCAGACCTATTTGGACAAATGGAATCGAGCTTTGGAGCTCTACAAAACCATCTAATTCCTCCCGCATCCAATGCTTACAATCTAAAATCCTTCGCAAAATCCTGAAGGTCCCTTATTTTTTCACAGATCAACTCCTCCATAATGAGAACTCCCATTTGTTGCAGACATAGCCCGTGATAGATACTCCTCCTTCCATTCTAAACTCCCTGACCATACAAACCCACTTGTTTGTTATTTATCTTTCTTAGATATTCCTGATAACCCTCCAAGGCGCTGAAAATAAGGTGGCCTCGGGACCTACTGCCTTAAAATAGTTAGTGAAGTGCTACCGCTGTGTAGTTCTTTCTCAAGACATTTTCATGTCACTTTATTTTCATTCTACATATTTACTTATTGTGCTCTTTAATACAGTTGTAAATTGCTATAAATAAATTTAAAAAATAACGATAACGTAAATTACTATAAATAAAATTTTATAAATATAGAGCCACCAAATTATGTCACTTATAAACATCGTATATATATGTAATCTGTGATAGTTTCATATTTTTTTCCTTTTTCTCTTTTGAGATATTTCCGTGTTAACTTCGCGAAAAACAAATTTTTGAAAATTCATATAAAAAAGACTATGTTCTCGCGATCGAAATTTTACAGCAAGTAGAGCAGTAATTAAGCTTAAGTTTACTTTTTTAGATTGGAAAATTAAATTCATCAAAAAATCTTTTCTTTAATATGAGTAGTGATATATAATATACCGTTGGTAATCGCAAGATTTTACAATCGTTAATGCAATAAAATAAATTGTACAAGTTAAAATAACGTCATTATAATCACATGAAGTTATGGAAATATGTTTTTGTTTAATGTTTGTAACGAGGAAAGTTATGGGATTCAGTGTTGCCGCAATTCTTATATATATATATATATATATATATATATATATATATATATATATATATATAATTCATATCTTATATTACTTCTGTAAATATGTTTTAGAAACAATATTACGTACCAAATTGGAAGTAAGTGTTTAAAATAAATAGAAAGTAGTTAATAAATTCATAAACTAACATTTTTATTAATTATTACTTTTACTCACCTATATAGTAAGAGAAAGTATTGCGATCGTGGTATAACCTCATTCAACATAGTCAATATCAATACTTTTTTCATCAAAATGAGATTACCAGAAGAGGCACTTATTTAAAATGCATTTTGCAGCTTTTTTCGATTTTCTCGAAAACGGTTCCGAAGATTTTGATTAAACTCGGTATATGGATATAAAATTTAATGGGCTTTAATATCATGTAGGTTTTATTCTGATTAAAATGGTCTGACAGGGCTTAAATGCCGATATTTTAAATTTTCTTGCCCTAAAGTACCTTTGATTTTGTAGATTCAATAATAATAACTAGATTATCTTGTTAACGCTGATGAAAAACAGGTAAATATATAAATGTAATAAATTCGATACTCAACTAAAGGAGAAAACAGAAAAAATATTTTTTTAATGCAATTTTTCGTTTTTGAACATAAGAGCAGTAATATACATGTTATGATATACCGTTGGAAAGCTAAAGATTTTAGAAAAAATATTATCTCACACACAAGCTTTTAAAAGTTATTAGAGAATGATGAAATGAACATAAAACTAACTGATTATTTTAGATAATAATATAATAGATTTTTTTAATAAAACGTGTTTTTCCATATAAATTCAATTTAATTAATTCCTTAATAGTTTCACGTATTTTTATCTCTAACTGTTTTGGAAAATTCTTTCATTGATTTAAAAAATGGAGGTAAGTGAAAGTCGTGTGTTGCCCGCACCAGATTTTTATCAAATTGAATTCGCCAAACCGCAAACAAAAATAATGAAATGTTGTTTTTGTTCTATTTTTACTTTCACTTACCTATATATGAAATATATAATAACGGGAAGTATAGCGATCGTGAAAATTTTCGAATTCCAGTTTTCAACATAAATACACGTTTTAGGGTCCCCTGAGTAAAGTTTTAGAGTCGCCAAATGACCAAGTCCCGCAGTTTGTGTGTGTGCGTGTGTGTGGGGTATGTCCAGCATGAACACAAAAAGTCCTATGGAACTGAAATTTTATATTTAAGGACAACTGTACGACTGAGATTTTACCGAAACTTTTTCACCAAAATCAGCTTACCAGAAGAGCCACTTTACACCGTGCATTTTGCAGCTATTTACGATTTTCTCAAAAGCGGATCCAACGATTTCGATTAACCTCGCTATATCGATGTAAAATTGGATGGGAGTTAATAACATGTAGCTTTAATTCTGATTAAAATAGTCTGACAGGGCTTAAATGCCGATATTTGAAAATGACTTCCCCTAAAGTACCTTTAATTTAGTAGTTTTTATGAAATTTAACATCTGATTAGCAAATCTAAAAAAGCAGGTAAGTATTTAAGTTGAACGAATCCGATAACCAACTAAAGGAGTTAACTGACAACAAATGTTTAATGGAACTTTTAGTTTTTGGACTTGAGAACATGTATAGTATACCGTTGGAATGCTAAAGATTTTTTTTTCAACAACAATTTTTATTGAGTATAATTACAATCTGTCCCAATTTGGACATCAATAATAGTGCTGAAAGATATCATACATACTACATTCATACAATATTTACACGGCATAAAATTACAATAAAATATATACACAATAATGAATCAATACAATAAAGTCAAGAATTCACTTATACCTATATACACATACACACACTCATACATACATCACATTGAGTGGAGAATCTAGCCAGTGCTAGAACTCCAATATATTAACAAAAGGTCGCGGGGCCACTGCCGTTTCAACCTTCTAGGTGGGTTGTATGGATGAGTGGAGCTGGATAGGGATTGAGCTAGAGGATTAGGATGATGAATTAGGTTATGGTGGAATTGGAAAATTTGGATGGAATTAGGTCTAAAATAAATGGAACATTAAGGTCGTGGTGCAAGGTATAGTTGGAGACATTAAAAGGAGCATTTACTATTGTACGGAGGACTTTGGATTAAAATGATTGAATGCGTTTGATGTTGGTACGTTTAGCTGTCCCCCACAGTTCAAGTCCGTAGGTCCAGATGGGGCTAAAGATTTTAGAAAAAAATATTATCTCATACATGATAGTGTAAAAGTTAACGAAGAATGATGAAAATCCGATAAAACAAACTGATTGTCGTAGATAATAATATAATAGATTGTTTAATAAAACACATGCTTCTTTTAAAATATAATTTAAATAATTCTTTACAATTTATTTTCGTTTCTAAATTTGTTTAAGAATTCTTGAATTGGTATAAATAACGGAGGTAAGTGAAAGTCGTGTGTTGCGCGCACCAGATTTTTTTTTTTTTTACTTTATAGATTATTTCATGAAAACGTATGTAAACTACATGTTAATTGCATAGAAAATAAATTTAAGGTTTTATATGTTTTTGAATAGTTCATTTGAATAAAAGATTTATAATTATCCAAATAAAATGGTATTCATTGTATTTTCTGCTGTTGTTTTTATTTATTTACACATCATAACCTCGCTGTTGTAAGAAGGCATAACATTCTTGTTATATTATTTTACCGATTTTATTCTTTTAAATTTAAGGTAATCAACGAAAATTAATATTGAATACTCCTGCTTCTAAGTCTCCTTTACTTTCCATGATGTCTGCGATAAACTCTAAAGCGCTCAAACAGTGCGTTTTTAAACTGTTTAAATGACGCCCATTCGGATTGGGAAGCCGGGAAGCCTCACTAATATATCTATAAATTAAAATAGAATGTCTTCCTAACGTTAATTTTAGGTGTGTAGGAATTATCAAATAGATCATAATCAGGGCAATATTTTTATATAATAAATTTATGTTTGTATATCGTAACCAGGAAATTATTCCAAATTATAAATTAAGAGTACGTGATTGGAGAAGGGGTGCTATTATTATTCTATCCGTTACTGGTAATTTTGGCGCCCCCTCCCACCACTATCCTTATCGAAAAGGAACTGGCTGAAATGCCTCGGGATTAGTTTAATTTCCTCCCGGAGCAGGGTGGTCCAAGGTTGGATACATGGTTACTCCATTAAGTTTCACCTGTTTAATAACAATGAAGATTTAATGTCTTGAAAGGTCATCCACGATTATGGTTATATTTTAATTATATGGGAAGTTGATTGGGGTGCGTCATCAAATGCATCGCACTTAATAACTAAACATATATATATATATATATATATATATATATATATATATATATATATTAGTTTACCGATCTAAATTTTAGGCTTTCATCAGGACGACTACCATATGGAATTCCCAGACTGATGTTTTCATTAAACCAATCTATTAATTTTTTTATTACTGATCATGAATCATTTTAATTTCCATACTGATCGGTTACTAGAGATTTTAAGTAGCTAATAAAATATTTAATATTGTATATAGTTAAGATTGTTCGTATGATTTTTATTTATTTGCTAACTTTGTGTTTATCTCAATTATAGGTTGTTGGTTAGATTTTTTTTAATTATTATTTTATTGCATATATATATATATATATATATATATATATATATATATATATATATATATATATATATATATATATCAATTTATTTATTTTCTATTTTATGTAGTTTGACTTTATCTTTATTTTCTGTATATATTGTATGAATGTGGTCTCATATCACTATTACTAATGTTCATTTTGAAAAAAATTGTAATATATCTCAATAAATAAATATAATAAAAAATATACATATATAATTAAGGAGCGGCGTGGTCTTGTAGATAGAACATTAGACTACTGTTCTACGGGTCCCATTTTCGAATCCCGCCTGAGGCAGAATATTATTTATTCTTAATATTGAGGATGTATAGTCGACTGTAGAAACTATTATAGGTGGAATAGTCAGGAATCAGTCATTTTTTGAAAAGTTTTTAATTTTGCCAACGTTTCGGCTCAAGCTTGTGAGCCGTCATCAGGCCATTACTGAGCCATGCCCAAGCATAAACATTTTGTGCAGTTTATGCTTGGACATGGGCTCAGTAATGCCCTGATGATGGCTCACAAGCTTGAGCCGAAACGTTGGCAAAATTAAAAAAAAATATAAAAAAATAACTGATTCCTGACTATTCCACCTATAATATTTATTCTTAAATAAAATGATCCATTTTCACCCAACACTCTTTTTCTTTTTCTTTACGTTTCGGCCTTTGCCATTTTCAAGGTTTCTTTAATCATTCCTTTATATTGCACCTATATAACATATATTTTGTCACATTTAAAAAAAAATATCTATAAAAAATATGAACTATCCTTGTCATCTTGTTATCATCTACTGGTTTATAAACTAAAAAAAAATTGCTCACAGCAACATAAGCAGAAGGTAAAGCATTACAAAACCACTTAACACAATTTCACGATTGGTGCAAACTTCATAATTCGATTTAACCAAGATAAATCCCATCAGATTACATTCACTGATGATTTCACACATGGACCTGCCCTCCAATTTTTTTTACAACATCCAAAGTCCGTGGACAGACACAATCAGATGTCTCGGCTCGACATTCGACAGAAGAATGAGATGGGGCCCACAAATAAGAACAGTCATATAACAGGCCTGTGCACACATAGCCGGCTGCCGGGTAAACGGCTATTCTGCCAAACAGGTTGTTAATCCCCCTGACACACATTCTGTCGGGCTGACGGCTACTTACAGTTGGCCAGATAGGGAAATATGCCGTCTCCGGTCGCTATCTGGTTATGGGGATTATATACTGGCTGACCAGCACCTGAGTGTGTGAGCCAGCTCCAACTATGTTTCCCCATATCAACGGCCAGCGGCTGCAAGCCTAGGGTTTTAAACTGCCTATGTTTGCAATGGCCCTTACATTTTTTTATACGCACTACATTCATGAAGTTCATAATTAATGCAGAAATTGAACACTCACACATACTTACTGCATCTTATTTGTACTTACGCATCACAAACACACAGGAAGGCCAAAAAGAAAAAGAAAAAAAAAAAAAAAAAAACTTTCCATGGTACGTTAACAACATTATTCATCATACATACCTTTAAATTTGAACATTTAACGAATATATCAGGACCACTCTACGAACGTTTTTAAGACAACTTACACCGACATATTAACACACTAATACAAAACATGGGCTCTGACATGATCACAACACCCGTAGAACGCTGAAAAGCAGCTGTATAACATACCTCCTGGCAGAAACAGAATATAGGAATCAAGCCAGTAAGAGATGCCCTGGTATTAATTACCCTATCCATCACGCCAACGCACTACAAGGTTAAAACCTACATGGTATGGGACATTTACTGATTGTTCATGAAATTGACAGTTGTGAGATTGATTCTATATCTGTATATTATAGGTGGAATAATCTGAGTCAGTCTTTTTCTAAATATTTTTAATTTTGCCGACGTTTCGGCTCAAGCTTGCGAGCCATCATCAGGGCTACAAACATCAGAAACAAAAGATATCATATTAATGTGATAATGAAAAATTATTTGAATGTAGTGACAATGATAAAATTTAAAATAAAACATACAATATACCAACATACCTAAATATAAGATACAAATAATGATAATATTATAAACAATATGATGATAAGCAAAAAACAAAATTTATACTTTAATATAGAAGAAAGAAAATTATATATAAACGTACCATTACTGAGCCATGTCAAGGCATAAACTGAAGAAAACCGAAAACTGGTATGGGGAGGAGTTCATGTAAAACCCCTGATGGTTTTTCCGTTTAAATATAAATACTACAGCTTATCTATGTTTTGATAAGTTTTACAAAATTATACAATGGAAAAACAAAATATGTACAATAAGGCTTAACATTTTAACAGAAAATTATAAACACTAGAATCTGAGGTATGTAAAAGATCCATGAAGTATATATAATTTAAAAAAAAAAACAGAAGTGTTATAAACGAAAAGAAAAATATACAGTAAATAAAATGTAAATTATACAAGCAATTATTCAATAAAGTAAGAAAGTTATAACTTAAGGAGACGAAAGATGTTGGAATACGAGGGAGAGATTATTTCTTTGTCTGTTTTATGACTGACGGGTACTCGATCATTTTCCATATGGTTGTGTATAGGTTCGGAGCGGAGTCGCTTTTTCTAGTTAGGCACGTTGGCTAGATTTAAGGATTATCAAAATCAAAAATATTTAGAAAAAGACTGACTCCTGATTATTCCAACTATAACAGTTCTACTTGGGGTAGGCATAATCGAATGATCAATATCCATTCTGAAAGACAATATGGCACAATTCCCCTCTCTGATAGCTGAGCTGGCTCAGCCTACGTGCAAATATGCATAAAATTTTCTCAAACCGATAATCGATTAATTTGAATGATTGAAATAATCGAATGATATGATAATCGTCATTCGATTATGCCCACCCCTAGTTTCTACAGTCGACTCTACATCCTCAATATATATATTTTTTTTATTCAATGTATATTGGTTATTTCTTATAGTAAAACATATATTTGTGTAACACCTACTTGCCATATTTTTATCATTATGAAACATTTCTTATTTTGATAAAGCCCTACTATCGCTTAATATCTAGAATTAAATTTGAATATAAAATTAATACTTTTTCTTCTTTTATATTATTCCGGAATGGAATTACATTATGCTTTAGTCCCTAAAGGCAGATGAAAAATTCAACGTCGGTTTGGATTTAGGTACAAAGCGAAATGAGAACGGCCGGCGATGAATTTCATGGGAACAATAAGCTTGAGGGGATCTATTACAATGAACACCAAATCCATGGATTGGCCCGTCGAGCTCTTTTGTTCCAAACTCTTATTCATCTTCGTTTTTCCTGTTTTGTACCTCTCGTCCACCAAATATAGACTATTTACAGCCGTGTAGGCTTTTTATTGGTCACCATCATGCGGTTTTATTAGGCATGGCCTTTATTGTCCAAGATATTGGCTGCCGAAATATACTATCCAGTCGATCGGAGCTCAATTTCAATTCGAAAAAGGAAATATTTACTTCATTCAATAAGTTGCCTGTTGACTGGAGGGCATAACGGCTGCCGCGTATGAAGTCTATCACAGATACGTTCATATGAATGCAGAAACCAAATTCAATACGCGTGTCCTATTTCTGTAGATGGCAAAACGTGATCAAAAGCGCTTAAAAATAGTTATTTGTTTGTTTGCTAATTCATTTAACGTCACATTTTCCTACTGTGTGTAATCGGACGATGCTTTATTGGTAGTCTTAAACTTTGCCCATCCAGGTTTAATTAGGATAAGGATCTTTAACGAGTATCGCAAAGGCTCGGGATCACCTTTTTACGTCCCTTTCGAAAGACCGCTTAACTATAGATTTTTACTCCTATTAAAAAATCCTAGGACCATCTAGGAAAAGTCCTATAGACCCACCTTACCATTACAGTTCGGATTTATTGAAAGTGTGTTTTTCAATTGGTTAATGTCTAGTGATCGTGTTATTTTACTCTTCTTTTTAATTTTATTATGAAGCTGGGATCATCTTTGTTAAAGGATCACATGACCAGACGGTCAGAAAATCCCATCATGCTCAATCATTATTAGGAAAAAAAACCAGAAGAATCTAACACATATAGTCAGGAGGGCCCTCCGAAGAAAAGGCTATGTTAATTTGGTCCAAGAAATAACGATAGGAAGTCATGTATAGTTTGTACGAGGCATGTTTTTTTAACTAATTACCGTTTTGGAATTTAAAAAAAGACGTGCAAAGATATCGCATCAATTTTATTTTTGCATGAAAGCCTGTACCTTAATCTACTTTTATACATGATTTCCATGACTTTTGAGGCACTTGTCATAACGCGGCTCCAGTTTTTGAATACCCTCCTCAAAAAATTCTGCCGCCTGACTTGTTAACCACTGCATCACAAATGTTTAGACTTCGTTATCGCCTTGAAGACGCCGACCGCCCAGGTGTTTCTTCGTGTGCAGGAACAAATGGTAGCATTGATTGTCTCATTACGAGGCAGAAACTCCACTAGCAATACTCCTTTTCTGTCCCAAAAAACTGTGCACATGATTTCCGAGCAGAAATCGTTTGCTTAAACTTCACTCTTTTGGGTTATGATGAATGTCCCCATTCCATGGATTGTTGTTTTGATTTTGGTGTGACGTAGGCCACCCATGTTTCGTCAACGTCGTTTAACAAGTCAGGCGGTAGAATTTTTTGAGGAGGGTATTCAAAAACTGGTGCCGCGTTATGACAAGTGCCTCAAAATTCATGAAAATTGTGTAGAAAAGTAGATTAAGGTACAGGCTTTAATGTAAAAATAAAATTATTGCGATATCTTTGCACGTCTTTTTTTAATTCCAAAACGGTACTTACTTAAAAAACATGCCTCGTGTTAAATGTGAACAAAACATTTGTAGACAATGTTCGGTTTTCTATGGCTAAAACTGTGCCTGATTTTAGCTGTGCATACTCTCTTTAAAATATAAAAGTTTCAATTTTTTAATCATTTTCCGTTTTTTAAATATAATAAACTTTAAGGACTTGGTTATTTATTATCTTACATTTTTTTCATTCCTTAGAATATAACATGAAAAAACAAAACAGAAAGTATTAATAAAATTAATTTAATAATATCAGGCATTTATTCAATTTTATAAGCATCCTTTGGTATATTACCTAATGAAAATAGGTTGAATTAATGTATTTTACAAGAATAAACAATTCTAGATGTTTCAGGAATTAAAAAAAAAAAAAAGAAAGAAAATTGGAGTCTGGGGTCTGAGAGACCCCATATCTATAGATTTCACCTCACCAGTTAAAGGTTAAGAACATGTAAAATTACATGGCTTTGAGACCTCTACGGAAGTTTTCTTACCTAGGAGTTGTTCCTATTTGTGAGTCACGTAGAGGTACAAATTGTTTTGCTTCGCTGTTCGAGGAAAAGCCGCAGCTCTGGGATTTCGTTCCCACGTAGCGGGTTCAGGTTAGCTCTACGTCCACAACCTAGCTACCGCTTCTCCTTACATTAACTGGAAGACTTCCCCCCTTCCTGGAAGTAGAGTAATCTAAATGGCACTGGCAATGGTTACCCTCAATGTAAGCTAAGATATATTCAGCTCACCTACGGTATTTATATGTGGATATTATATTTGCAATAAATATTTTCTTATGAAATTATATCTCATTTTATAAGATTAGTGTCCTCTAAAAAGAAATAAAAAGACAGCCTTGATGTCCGCCACTCTCTAACTGTACCTTTAGGTTCTCAGAAGGCCTCCAATGTGGGTCGAATGGTAGGCAAAGCAATACAGAATTAAGACATTGTTTGTTGTTTTTACTTTCACTTACCTGTATATGAAATATATAATAAGGGAAAGTATTGCGATCGTGAAAATTTTCGAATTCCAGTTTTCGACGGAAATACACGCTTTAGGGTCCCCTGAGTCCCCCGAGATGTTACAGAAACTTTTTCATCAAAATCAGCTTACCAGACGAGCCGCTTTATACCATGCATTTTGCACATTTTTACAATTTTCTCAAAAACAGCTATAACAATTCTGATTAAAGTCGCTATATCGATGTAAAATTTAATTGGCTTTAACGTAATTTAGCTTTTATTCTGATTGAAATATTCCAATTGATGGGGCTTAAATGCCTATATTTTCTTCCTCTAAACTACCTTTAATTTTGTATATTCTATAAAAATAACCATATAATCATGTTATCATCGATAAAAAACAGGTAAATTTATAAGTTGAACGAATTCGATATCCAACTAACGGAGAAAACTGAAAACATATTTTTTAATGCAATTTTTTTATGTTGAACAGAAGAACAGTAATTACATGTATAATATACTGTTAGAAAGCTAAAGATTTTAGAAAAATATCATCTAATACAAAAGGTTGTAAAAGTTAATAAAGAGCGATGAAAAGCCGATTGAAAAACAAAAAAACTAACTGATTGTTTTAGATAATAACATAATCGATTTTTTTATAAAACGCATGTTTCTGTAGAAATTAAATTTTATTAATTCTTTAATAGTTTCACTTATTTTAATCTCTAACTGTAGTTAAAAAGTCTTTAAACGATTTTAAAAACGGAGGTAAGTGAAAGTCGTGTGTTGCCCTCACTAGATGTTTTTACTGCCACTCGGAGTATCTTCTCTCTTCGTTCAATGCTATTCATTATTCTTATTCTATTCAATTTATTTAGCTAAAATAGGTGGCGTCACTGTTACATTAGTATTAAGCAGATTTTTTCTGCACATTTTGGCATACTAGATGTATAAACTATAACTGTACATTAAAAGTAGGTTATAAGTTTGGGGTCACCCATAGCGTAGTGGCTATCATAACAGCTTTCTATGCCAAAGGTCGTGCCTGCGAATTTTGATATATATATATATATATATATATATATATATATATATATATATATATACTCCTATTAAAAAATCCTTAGTTATGCCATCCTTTGGAGGGGACGTTAAAAGGTTGTCCCAAGCCTGTGCGATGTCAGGTTCTTGTGAGGCAAAATTTAGGACTCCGGCCGTAGCATCGCCCGATTAGCCACAGTAGCATAAAAGTGACGTTAAACGAATAAACAAACAAACAGTAGGTTATAAGAAAAGTATTTGAGTTGTTTTCGATGTTTTAAACAAATTAATTATTATCACGAAGGTATTTTCTTCTCAACATGACAACAACGGAAAATATCAAATTCAGCATCTGACCAAAGAAAACCAGATATAATTGAAATCCTATAAAATTAGCGATCTTCGATACTTTGTGCTCCAATAAGTTGTGTACTCAATACTATAATAAAATTTGTAAACAATGAATGTTTTCAGCTCACGTGGTCCTCTCATCTCTTACAATGGTCCTCTCATCTCTTACAATGGCCCTCTCATCTCTTACAATGGCCCTCTCATCTCTTATAATGGTACTCTCATCTCTTACAATGGTACTCTCATATCTTACAATGGTACTCTCATCTCTTACAATGGTTCTCTCATATCTTACAATGGTACTCTCATCTCTTACAATGGTTCTCTCATCTCTTACAATGGTACTCTCATATCTTACAATGGTACTCTCATCTCTTACAATGGTTCTCTCATATCTTACAATGGTACTCTCATCTCTTACAATGGTTCTCTCATATCTTACAATGGTACTCTCATATCTTACAATGGTACTCTCATCTCTTACAATGGTTTCTCTCATATCTTACAATGGTACTCTCATCTCTTACAATGGTTCTCTCATATCTTACAATGGTACTCTCATATCTTACAATGGTACTCTCATCTCTTACAATGGTACTCTCATATCTTACAATGGTACTCTCATCTCTTACAATGGTTCTCTCATATCTTACAATGGTACTCTCATCTCTTACAATGGTTCTCTCATCTCTTACAATGGTACTCTCATATCTTAAAATGGTACTCTCATCTCTTACAATGGTTCTCTCATCTCTTACAATGGTACTCTCATATCTTATAATGGTACTCTCATCACTTGACAAACTATTGCGCACAATGGTTTATTATTTCCAAATGTTAGGATAAACCCTTAGTAAAAGTTAAAGTCGTGTGTTTCGCTCTGCAGATGTTTTAATACAAAGTAAGAAAACGAAATAAACGTATATGTCGATTTAAAAGTTTCTTTCTGGTGATTTCGTAAATCTTAAAAATTGGTCAGAAACTTGATGAAATAAATTTGCTCAAGTTTCCTTTAATTAACACGCTATATATCTTTCAATTGTAACTTCTTCGATTTAAAGCGCGTCCTTAACTATTCCAAGTTAACGATTTATTCCAAAATTAATATTCATTTACTTAAATTAACTGACATTATATTATTGAATTTTGATAATGTTTTATGTAAGCTTATAATATTGTATAATGATTATGTTTTATTTTTTTTTCATTTCCGTATTCTCAATTCATGTGTAATACATGGAGATTATGACGAATATATCTGATTTGATATTTGAATAATTATATATTTCATTATAAGTAGAATTCGTTAAAAAATAAAAAGTCATTGAGATAAAATGTGTTAGAGTCATTATTTTATTCCATATACAGTTGGAGTCGTTTTTAAAGGCCAATGGGAAATGCGCTCATCATTCCTTTTAGTTCCTTTTGCTTTCATTCAAGCCACGAATGGTGACCGAGAGACTAGCAGGAAATAGAGTGGCGATAAAAGATCAACGACAAAAAGCGAAGAAGGCGAGATCTTGAAGGAATAGGGAGGCAGTGAGGATCCTGGGTAGGACAGTGCAATAAAATGAAGACGGTCGTTTTCTTTACCCATCCTCTGTCAAATGAAAAGGCGGAAGATCAATTTTTACTCTTCGCCAGCACCAAGAGATTTCTGCTCATCCAAATATTTTTATTATCACAATAATAGTATACAACAAATATACAAAATAAATGAAAAAAAAATCTAGGTATTCATTATCTCGTAGAGAAATTCAAGTATTTAGTTTCAATGATAACAAGAAAAAATGAAATCCAGGAAGAAATAAAGACCCGGTTAAAGGTGGGAAATGCGTGTTATTATTCAGTTGCTAAGTTACTTAGATCGCGGCTTCTATCTAAAAACTTAAAGGTTAGAATTTATAAAACTATTATTCTTTCGGCGGTTCTTTACGGATGTGAAACGTGGCCGCTTACTTTGAAGGATAAACAACGGCAACGGTTTATGGTTTTCGAAAATAAGGTACTGCGTAAAATATGTAGTCTGAAAAGAGATGAGGCCACTGAGGAGTTTAGAAGGTTGCACAACGCGGAATTGCGTAACTTGTATCTTGTGAATATAATTGAGTTGATAGCATCGCGGAGACCCAAATGGGCGAGTAAAGTTGTTGGGCTTGATGAGGAGCGGATTCCGAGAAAGTTGGTATTCGCTAATCTGACTGGTAGGCGTCCGAAAGGTAGGCCGAAGCGTCGATGGGAGGATTGTGTTAAGGCTGATCTCGGGGGCTTGCGCTTAAACGGTGAACATTGGACGAGTCTGTGTAGCCGGAATTTGATGGTATCGGCATCAAACCTTCGGGTTCGCTAAGCATATTATTATTATTATTAATTTTCTCAATTTAATGTATTTCATATTTCCTAACTACGAATCTACGTTAACCCATACCGTTGGATAGCTGAAGATTTTAGAAAAAATATTATCTTAATACAAATTTGTAAAAGGTTATGCAAAGTGACGAACAGGGCTTAAGCTTATTATTACTGACTATTATACATAACAATTTTATATTGTTACTAGCTGACCAAGCAAATGTTGTTATGCTATATAAATAATTATTCACGATTTAATTTTTAAATAATTAATAAGAAAAGAAGATGGCCCCGAGACCTTCTAGTTTAA
Organism: Piezodorus guildinii; assembly: GCA_023052935.1. Lineage (NCBI taxonomy): Eukaryota > Metazoa > Arthropoda > Insecta > Hemiptera > Pentatomidae > Piezodorus > Piezodorus guildinii. The sequence continues at coordinate 160,369,998 of CM041293.1, read as the reverse complement.
CATAGTCTTTGGGGAGCTGCCAGTGGGTAGTATCCCTACATATGAATCATGTCAACTTATCTTGTATCACATTTACTAAATGTATTTTATTATACAGTTGTGAATACCAACAAATATATTTAAAAAAAAATAATGTGGTTTAATATCAAGCAGGTTTTATTCTGACTAAAATAATTTGACAATTTCATATTTAGGACAACTATACTCCCGATATGTTACAAAATCTTTTAAATCAAAATCAGCTCACCAGAAGAGCCACTTTATGCCAAGCATTTTGCACCTTTTTTACAATTTTCTCAAAAACTGCTCTAACGATTTTCATTAAACTCGCTATATCGATAGTTATGGAATGAGATTTACTCATCAATAGATTATTGTAATTGTTATGATTAATATTTATATTATGTCTTATTACAAAGGATGCCGCCCTCTACCTCCGAAGGGACTTTTGCCCAAGACACCTGTGCACATACCTGTAACCCTAATTGAAACAGCTTACCTACAGGAAGTACTTTGACATTATGGGTACTAAGTGATCCATATTTCCCTCCATTTGATCTCTGCCGCCTTTCCTCCATCCCCTCTACTATTTCTTCATATATATGTACCCCCCAAATCCTAGAACCGGAGCTCTCTGGTCAAGATGTTATTAATGTGAAGTTGTAATATAATATATCAGTAAGAAGTTTATGTTTCTATTTTCATTGTGAATAAATATACAAAAGTTTACATAAATGTGTTATTCGTTAACTGATGTAAAATTGTATGGGCTTTAATATCATGCAGGTTTTATTCTGACAGGATTCAAATGCCAATATTTTAGATTTTCTCCCCCAAAAGTACCTTTGATTTTGTAGATTAAAAAAAAATTAACCATATGATCATTTATTAGAGCTGATTAAAAAAATTAAAATAATTTTAGTAAACTTTTTTTAAATTCTCGATTGTCTCTGGAGTTTTGTTGTAAAGGATGGCATGTTTGTATAATTAGATTATTTCGAGAATGCATGTTTTGGTATTCTTTTTTCATTCATTTGAGTTTGGTCGTGGCCGTCTACTGTGATAGATCGTATCTGTGCCAAAGTGGCGTATCAAATGTTAAACTCGGTCAATAAAAGTGATTTTTGACATAGTGCTGTATTATTTTATAATTAAACATGTCTACAAATTTTGATCAAGTTAGAGCAAGAATTAAAGGAGTTGCAAAGAAAGAAAGAAGTAGTACTTCGCAGTGAGTCGCCAATCTATTATCTCTTAAATGTAGCAGGCAAATTACCATCTTTATGCTAATATAATTTTGTTTGGGGATTTTAACGTTCACGGGGGCGAATTAAATGGTTTAGATAACATTTTGTTTGCAGATAGTGATCTTTATGGAGCAAGAATTGTCAATCATACGAACTTAAATAACCTTTGGTGAATTATTGGTCGAAATAATGGAATTTATCGGCCTATGTCTTTGTAACGGTCTATCGCTTTCGGATGGATCTGAAAAGTATACCTACATAGGAGAGGTAAAAGCACAATAGATATGGCCTGGATAAATGAAAACTGCATCTCACTTTTCTAGGATATGAGAGTGCTTATCTTCTCAGACTTCTCTGACCATTTAGTTTTAACCCTTTCCATGTCCCTTCCTTCTCGAGGAAAAGCAAGTGAGAAAAAAATGTTCTGAAACGGGGGAAGGTATAATATGAGATCCAATATTCAAAAACAATGATATTAAGCAAACGGCGTTCATTTCGATACTGACAATAAAAATGAAATACATGATAATTTCCCCACAACAATATCGGATTCTTTAACGAACTCTGGCTTAAAGGTTAGCAAAACTAAGTGCACTAAAAATAATTTTAACTCCAGAAATAAATAGTTTGTCGCCAGGTGCTTCTAGTTAAAACGAACCAATCAGCAAAACTAAAGCATAATGATTAAGGAAAAATATTCACGAACCCCACTAGACGATTTTCTCGATACTAGAAATAAATAAAGAGCGATAATTATTGGGTTGTTTCACATGAAATGTCCGTTTTTATAGTTTCTGAAATACATAAAGGATTTTGCAGGTATCTGTTGTTTTCTTCCGAATGTTTAATATTTATTTATTTATTTATTTGTAACACAAAGGCTTTTCAACCATAGAGGTTATTTTAGCCCTAAACTAATAATGCAGATACAATATAATAAAAGTAATAATACATACATATAAACTAATAATACATACATATATACTAATAATATTACATACATGATAAATAATAAAATACAATACAAACATTATACATAATATACGAAATAATACGTACAATACGAAAATAATACATACAAATATACTAATCACAAAATACATAATACATAATGAAATAAAATACATAATACACTAAAAAATACATAAATACAATCAATTATATAAGATTGCTACATATAAGAAAAGAATTGAAAATAAAAAATAAAAAAAATAATAAAAAGAAAATAATAATAATATATATATATATATATATATATATATATATATATATATAATATTAAAAATAAAAAAAACAGGAAATTTTTTTTTTTTAATTTTGGAAAATATTGATGTGTCTTTTAGATAATTCATCAGTTTGGTGGCTGACTCCTGGGTATTTTGTAATATTGTCCCAATATCATTCTCGATACCAATCCCTCTTCGCTCGGCTTCGAAGGAAAAGCAATCCAACAGTTTCAATTGGTTAATTTGTTGGTTCATTTCTGACTGGCCGAACAAATTATTTAATGGGTGATTTGGTCGAGATAGAACTTTAACGTAATACGCTAAGTCTAGAATCTGTCTCCGTATACTCAGAGGCATTACACCAGCTTCAACTTCAAGACTCGCGGTGGGACTTGAGCGGAAAGCGCCCGTGGCTATGCGAAGAGCTGTGTTTTGAACCGGCTCAAGCATCTCTAGCGTTCTTTTGCTCGCGGAGCCGTATGCTGTAGAAGCATATTCCAATTTGGGACGTATAAGAGTCAAATATAATCGGATTAAGCTGATTCTGTCCGCTCCCCAGTTATAATTATTAGCAATTTTTAGAACATTTAAAGCCTTAAAACAATTTGACCTAACTTGTTTAATATGAGAAGTCCACCTAAGAGAGCGGTCTAAAATTACACCGAGATATTTTACGCTTGTCCGATATGGTATTTCTTCCCCCCTGATTTTAACGTTTTCGACAGTAAAATTTCGCTTTCTTGTAAATAGTATCGCCTGAGATTTGGGGACAGATATTCTAAAGCCGTGGTTGTCTAGCCAAGAAGTAATGCTTAATAAAGACTCCTGTAAAATATTGCGTATATGAGTTGGATCCTTACCCTTTACATACACCACAACATCGTCAGCATACATCAAGGCTGTAGCTGGGAGCTTTAGGGCTGTGGCAACTCCATCTATGACCAGGCTGAATAAGGTTGGGCTTAGAACGCTTCCTTGTGGGACGCCGCTAGACTGCTCAAATATCCTTGATAGAACACTGCCGGATTTTATGTAAAACGTTCTATTACTTAGGAAGTTCGAAATGAATTGAAATAGTTGACCATAAATCCCAATTTCCGATAATTTTCCCAAATTATTAGTTTTGTTTACTGAGTTAAACGCATTTTCGATATCCAAGAAAACGGCTAGAAGGGATTCTTTTGATCTAAATGATCCTAAAACTTCAGTTTCCAGCTTTATTAAATTATCCGATGTTGATCTTACAGACCGAAAGCCACTTTGCCAAACGTTTAGTAAATTGTTCCTTTCGATAAACCATTTTAAACGATTCGCGACCATTCGTTCCAATAGCTTAAAAAGGCAACTAGTGAGTGCGATCGGGCGGTAACTAGAAGTTAATTCTTTAGACTTACCTTTTTTAAGGATTGGTATAATTTCAGGTTCCGGAGAGCATTCCTTACATGATTTTAAGGCTCGGCTGAATTCTAAGTATGAAAAAGGAAGGTTCAAAGTCTCAACTTGGACGCCCACCCGTCGATTTGTCGATGTCGCTAAGTGTTCACCAGGTGGTGATGAAAATGTCAAGCTGAAATATTCTCCAATGGCATTGACTATAGCCACAGGATCCGTGATCAAAGCATTATTTTTTTTTTAGCACGTTTAGGGAGACAGGTGGTTTTCGACCCATTATTTTCCGTACTATATCCCAAACTTCGGTAACCGGAGTGTTAATATTTATTTTGGATACGAACTCCCGCCAGCAGATTTTTTTATTTTGTTTTACAATATAACGTGCATGTTTTCGAGCTGTGACATATTTTTCAAAATTTTCAGAACTCGGTTTATTTTTAAATTTTCGGAGTGCTCTTTTTCTATTGTTTATAGCTATAGAGCAATCTTTAGTCCACCAAGGGACAGAGATCCCCTATTATTTGGCCTACTTTTGGGAATTGAGCAATCAGCTGCGTAAATAATGGTTTGCTTGATCATATCATATTGTGTTACTAAATCGTTTTCATGAAACTGCAGGGAGGAAAAGTCTGCCAAAGATCGATAGTGATCCCAGTCGGCACGCTTTATAAGCCATCGCGAGGGGGGCAACATGGTTGGAACTCTATCAAGGTAGTCAATTTTAATAGGGTAATGATCAATACCATATGTATCATTCATTGTGCGCCATCTTAATTTTGAAGATATATTTGGGGTTGTTAAAGATAGATCAATACTGGATAATGTGCCAGTCCGAGGACATACATAAGTGTGGGATAAGTCATTTAAAATAATTAAATTTTTGGCATCTATGAAAGCCTCTACAAGCTTCCCTCCATTATCAGATTGTGAGGCACCCCAGAGAGGGCTGTGACAGTTGAAGTCACCAAGCCAAAGCACTGGTGCTGGAAGTTCGTCGCTTAGGTCATATAATGCGCTGTTAATGTTTAATATTTAAAGTAAACAGTTACTAATCCTCTATCTTTGTATTATAAATATTGGCTTCCCAATCAATTACCCACTTTTTAGTATACCTCCAAATATGAACATGGAAATACGCGATTTTCGAGTAATATTTTTGTACGAGTTAAAACTCGGCCATTCAGCAGCTGAGAACGCTAGTATATTTGCAAGGCCTTTGGGGAAGGAAGTGTTAATGAACGGACCATTCGCCGTTGGTTTGCTAAGTTTTCAGCTGGGGATACCGACTTGAAAAACTCGCCCCGAGGAAGACCTCCGTTCGTAATAGACAACGATGTCCTCAAACATAGAGTAGAAGGAAACCCCTACCAAACAGTTATAGGACTCTCAGCACAACTAAATGAAAGTGCATCTACCTTTTCCAGACATTTAAAGTGTATTGGGAAAGTAAAAAAGCCCGATACATGGGTACTTCATGATCTCACTGAGCGGCAGCAAGACCCCATGTTTCAAAACATACCGTGCAAAAATTGAAAGAACTGGGCTACTAAGTTCTTGCGCACCCACCATATGCTTCCGAATTGTCTCCAGCAGATTACCGCCTGCTCAGGAATTTAAACAATTTCGTCAAAGGAAAACTTTTTGAAAATGATGATCAAGTGAAAAGTGCGTTTTCAGATTTTGTGTCACTTCAAAGCTCAGAGTTTTTCAGTTCGGGGATTAAAAAAGTTGGTGTCACGTTGGGTTGAAAACGTCAAATTCCTAACAATATTATCGAAAAAAACAAAATGTAAAGAACAGTACAGAATTTCGGAAACTGGAAAATTACTTGTGCCTGCAGCTTCTCAACCTAATGAAATAGACAAGGAAGCGTGGGCGATGTACTACAAAGCCTTGCGTAGGACAAGATTAAAATCGGAAAATCTATTTTTTTCCTGCTACCCACCCTTTATTGGAAAACCCTTTTCATTGGAATACATTCAATGGTGCATAAAACGAGCAGAAAATAATGAATCACATGGATTCGATAAAATCAAACATGAAGTTTATAAAAACATAACATCAAACTGAAAAATTCTGGTGCGCGCAACACACGACTTTCACTTACCTCCGTTATTTACATCAGTTTAAGAATTTTTAAACAAATTTGGAAACGAAGATAAATTGTTGAAGAATTATTTACAGTGGATTTTAATAGAAACATGTGTTTTATTAAAAAATCAATTATTATTATGTTTTAAATTAATCACTTAGTTTTATCGGCTTTTCACCACTCTCTATTAACATTTAAAAGCTTGTGTATGAGATATTACATTTCTAAAATCTTTAGCTTTCCAACGGTATATTATACATGTATATTACTGTTCTTAATTTCAAAAACCAAAAATTGCATTAAAAAATCAGTTTTGCATTTATCTCCTTTATTTGGATATCGAATCGGTTCAACATATATATTTAGCTGTTTTTCAGAAATGCTCATCTGATGATATGGTGAATTTCATAACTAGAAAATAATGGTACTTTAGAGGAAGAAAATTTAAAATATCGTTTTTTAAGCCCTGTAAGCTATTTCAATCATAATGAAACCTACATGATGTTAAAGCCTACCTAATTTTACATCGATATAGCGAGTTTAATCAAAATCGTTAAAGCCGTTTTTGAGAAAATCGGAAATAGATGCAAAATGCATAGTATAAAGTGGCTGTTCAGGTTAGCTGATTTTGATGAAAAAATTTTCTGTAACATCTTGGGCATATAGTTGTCTTCAATATGAAATTTCAGTTTTATAGGACTTTCCGTTTTCGCGCCGGACTTACCACAAACTACAGACTTTTTTGCGAGACTTGGTCATTTGGACTCAAAGGGCCCTAAAACGTGTATATCCGTTAAAAACTGGAATTCAAAAATTTTCACGATCGCAATACTTTCCCTTACTATATATTCCATATATAGGTAAGTGGAAGTAACATTATATGCTGAATCTGTTAAATATCATAATGGATACCGAAACACCACCGTATGCGTTGTTTAAATCAAAACTTAGCTTATTACTCAAAATGTCATAGACAAGATATGAATAACTACAGATGAATTTCACTGGTAAATACACTTATAATGTTATTTACAGCCATTCTCGTCCATAGAATTCTTAACTGGTCTGAGAGTCAAAAACTGATTCCTGAAGAGCAGGCAGGTTTTAGAGAGAGCAGAGGGTGCGTTGATCACATTTTCTCACTGGGATCACTTGTAGCTGAGTGGCTAGGATAGCAGCCTCCTATGCCAAAGGTCACGGGTTCCACTCCGCAGGTGGTCCTTGGATTTTTTAATGAGAGTTAAAATCAGTAATTATGCCGTCCTTCGGAGGGGTCGTTATAATGTAGTCCCGAGCCTGTTCCATGTCAGGTACTCGTTAAAGATCCCTATCCTAATAAAACCTGGACAGGCGAAATTTATGACCCCACTGTAGCATCGTCCGATTAGCCATAATAGCATGAAGTGATGTTAAATAAATAAACATTTTCTCACTGGCAGTCCTAATAAGTGCGGATCTTCATAAAAAACGAAGCTATGTTTATGCTACATTTGTCAATTTTAAGAAAGAATTGGACTCTCTAAACTAAGAGCTTTTATGGCAATAGATTTATGATGAGTGGGAAAATAATGAAATTTTTAAACAACTATATGAAAATGCCTCTGTGTGTATTAAAATCCTTTATGAACAATCAATTCTGGTCTATTGCAGAGAGTTATTTTGAGCCAATTCTTTTTATTTGCTTTATCGCAGACATTATAATGACTCGACAATGTTGCTCCCAGCGGATGATATTGTGATGCTTTGCACTTTATAGTATAGTGCCCATAAAAAACAAAAGCTATTAGAAAATTATTGCTGCCAGAACTTAACTCAGAAAAGTCAAAAACTTAGGTATTTCATAAATCACCATGGACGAAAAAACTGAAACCTCTTTTCTGGCATAATAAGAAACTGAAATATACTAAATTCTATGCTTATCTAGGAATACCTTTGTCATCTGAAAATTTTGTCAAAGCTTTCGATCATTTCATCGAAAGATCACACGAAGTTGAAGAGGAGAGGAAAATACTTAGGCGGGGTGCGAAAAGCGATTCCTGGGAAGCATGAATGAGTTATTCTACAATGGGTCCATTTGATTATATGGTTTCATCGACTCTTATTTGTGGAGCCGAGATATGGGATTTAAATTACCTGGAAGACTTAAGGTCTACAAAGACTTGATTTTTGAAGTATTTATATTCTGGCCCAGCGTACTCTAAATTTATTGATTTTTGTATTAAGCTTCTTTCAATGCCTGAAAATTGACTGCCACCGCAAATGCCTTGTCAGACTTATTAATTTAGATCTAAAAAAGAGAGACACATGTTTTTATTAGATATCACATGTAAAACAAATCTGGTACGGGCAACACACGACTTTCACTTACCTCCGTTTTTAAAATCCATTAAAGAATTTTCAAATAAAGTTAGAGATGAAAATGAATAAAACCATTAAAGAATTAATTAAATTGAAATTCTATAGAAACATGTGTTCTATTGAAAAAATTATCATATTATTATCTAAAATAATCAGTTAGTTTTATCGGCTTTTCATCACTCTCCATTAACTTATACTAGCTTGTGTAAAATATAATATTTTTTTCTAAAATCTTTAGCTTTCAAACGGTATATCATACTGTATATTACTGTTCTTATGTTAAAAACAAAAATTTGCATTAAAAAAATATGTTTTCAGTTTTCTCTTTTAATTGTTTTTCATATTCCCACAACTTATATTTAGGTTTTTTTTTATCAATGCTAACAAAATAATATGGTTATTTATATAGAATCTACAAAATTAAAGATACTTTAGAGGAAGAAAATTTAAAATATCGGCATTTAAGCCTTGTCAGACCATTTTAATCAGAATGAAACCTACATGACGTTTAAGCCTATTACATTTCACATCGATATAGCGAGTTTAATCAAAATCGTCAGAACCGTTTTCGAGAAAATCGAAAAAAGGTGCAAAATGCATAGTATAAAGTGGCTCTTCTGGTAATCTCATTTTGATGAAAACAGTTTTGTAACGTTTCGGGCGTATATTTGTCTTAAATATGAAATTTCAGTTTCATAGGACTTACGGTTTCCGTCTGGGAGTTACCACACACAGACCTTTTTGCGGGACTTCTTTATTTGGACTCAGGGGACCCTAAAATGTCTATTTCCGTTGAAAACTGGAATTCGAAAATTTTCACGATCGCAATACTTTCTCTTACTATATATAGTAAGTGAAAGTAAAAATTAGCAGCAAGTAATTATATTGAAGAAGACCTTTTCGAATATCTGAAAAAGAATTTATTTACTCACTAATAATGATTTAATTATAGAAAAGAGTAAAGAATCATCTCTACTCTATAGACTTTGATAGAACTCTCAACTGTAAATACAACCCTCTTTACAGAATCATTTGTAGATTAACAGCCCTCAACCGCAAGAATTTAGCTTATCATGTAAATATAAATACACTGAAACTCGTTAGCTAATTAGGAATTTCGGATACTGAAAAGTTGAATATAAAAACTCAATATAAACTATTTTATAAGAATACTACACTAAACAAAAAAAAAAAAAAAAATAGGAGAAAAATGTAGATAGTGTCAAGAATATATCACTTAAAACGTGAAACAATTGTTATTGCAATGTCCCATATATTAATATATAAATAAATAAATACATATATATATATATATATATATATATATATACATATATATATATATATATATATATATATATATATATATATATATATATATATATATACTATCATTGTCATTTAATAATAACAACTACTAACACCAAACATATATATATATATATATATATATATATTATATATTTATTTTTTATATATATAAATGAATGAATGAAAAATAAATTTTATTCTGGGACAGCAAGTCCCTTAAGAATGCATTTTTGAAATTACTCTTCTGGCTATATTTATAATATTATATACATCATTAAAATAGATATTTAATAGCAAATAATGATAAACTTATTAATATGTATAAAGGTGATATTTCTACATTAAAGAATTTTAAATAAACAAAAAAATATACTTAACCAATGAAGAAATAAGGTAAAAATTGAAAAAATAAAGAAATTAAATAAAAAACATATGGGCTAAACAGTTCAACTTAACAAAGGCACAGCAGATTGATATTCTAGGAGTTGGATGAATAGTTGATATTAAAAGGCATTTAAAGGAATTCCAGAATAAGGATGCACGGATGACAAAGGATGCCTTAAAGGAAGTACTATGAGGAGGAATAAGTAGGATTCAGGGCTGGGATCTTGTGTTGATGGAATGGACAGAGGAAAATCAGGTGAACATGTTGTAAATATACAAGGGTTTTTTTGGTTCTAAAGGATTGGTAAAGATTGTTTCCTAGGAAGTATTCGGAATTACGGGTAGAGCCACTTCAACTAAGCGTACCAAGTGGAGACATGAGAACGCCTGGGAATTCCAAAGATGAATCTAATGAAGCAGTTAATTAGTCTCTTTAGCCTCATATCTCTCTGATATATATATATATATATATATATATATATATATATATATATATATATATATATATATATATATATATATATATATGTTTAAGTTAATATTAAATCCACATAATTTGTATAACGATTCGTATTAAGATGTTGCAGTAAGCAATAGAATTTAGCTATGTATTTATACTATCATTGTCATTTAATACTAACACCAAATGGGCCAAACTTCATGGCTGGAATATCTTTATATAATAGCGAATAGACTATCTCTCGATTAAAGTGTCCAATAAAACTGTTTAATTAATCAAGAAAAAAAAATGTAAATAGCAAGAATATAGTGTTTTGAACGTGTTTAGCCATTTTTCTTGATATAAATTAGCCATGTTGTTATTTCGTCATTCTGAAGCTCATTGATGAATTGATTGCTTTACACACACACTCCTATTGTAATAATTTAATGGGTTTTCGGTATTTGGTAAAACATTCGAGGTTACAATGTGTTGATACAATGTTCGTTTTAATGGTTATTGTGTTTAAACCCACCGTTAATCTGCTGTTCTGCTTAATTGACGATTTTCCGAACTTTATTCATGGCGAACTGATATTTGTGTTTCCCACACATACTTTCATTTTCCCTATTACTGTATTTTATGTTAAACCCTCCTAACTCTTCAATGCAGGCTTATTCTTGTACTTTTTATTTAATGTACCTTTATAATACGGTTAGTACATATATAATTGAGAGTGAATAAATTTAATCTTTATGGTATAAAACTTGTTAAAGCAGGATTTTCTCAAGGCATTGTGCTGGGATCATTAATATTTAATATCTACAGATCAGACTTAACTGACTATGATTATACTTCACTAGCTACTTTTGCCAACAACACAGCATTCCACATTTCACCAAAACCAGTTCTGGCATTTTTTATATTTCTAAACCACCTTAACGATTTATCAAGCGGACTACAAGGTAAAAAGCAAAAATGAATCTAACAAAGAGTGTGTAATTATGTTTGCGTTCAACCATGGTGAATGTCCAGCAGTGTATTTAAAGGATAGACCTATTCCTACATCAGAAGAAGTACGTTATCTAGGGCTATATATTCAACAAAAGGAACATGGAGGACCCACATTAGATTTAAGTGAAAACAGATGAAGAAATGATTTAGACTATTTACCAGGCTACTTGACAGACGATCAAAATTATTCTTGAGCACCTGAGTTACTATCTCCGAAGCACTTATCGAGCCCTTGTGGACATGCGGGATGGAGTTATGGGGCTCTGCTAAAACTTCAATCATTCAAAGACCAAAATCTTACGAAAAATCGTGGATGTACTTTAGGTTAGGTCAGGTTATTTTATTTATTGGCTAGTATAGGTCTTTAGTGCCCTTTTCTATCTATTTTTATTATTTTATTACAAACAAGAAATTTGACATAAAATTTAACTTGCCATCTGCATTTCCTTTGCAAAAAGCAAATTTGTGGACTGCTGAAGCAGCGACTCATCGCAGCAGAGCTCGTTAAGTGATCAGCATAAGAATTCGTTGAGCATTTTAATGTTTCTGTAAGAGGTTTGGTGTTGTATGTTAGTCTTTGGTGGAAGTTGAATTGTTCTGTAGCAGTGGCTAAAATAGTCGGAATGTTTAAGTCGTTATGTATAACTTCATTTGTTACGTAGAACGGTGCGTCCACTATTTTGCGCAGCACTTTCGACTGAAAAGACTGTATTCTTTGGATGCTTGATGGTTTAGCAGAGCCCCACAGTTCAATCCCGTATGTCCAGATTGGTTTTAGCAAAACTTTGTAAAGAGTTAGTTTGTTGGTTAATGATAATTTAGAACGTCTGTCAAGTAATCTAGATAAAAGACCGTTTCGTCTGTTGAGTTCTTTGCGTTTTTGTCGAATGTGGGTCCTCCAGGTCAGTCTTTTGTCCAAGTGAATATTGAGTTCAGTCAGTTAAGACTTCTGGAGGCATGAGTTTCATGACTCAGGGGCACTTCGTACCTCCACTTTTCTATCTATAAATACATTTTTTTAAATTTCTTATTTCACTTGCACTAGTTTTTTAAACAAATTATTTTTTTCAGAAAATCATTACTTTAACCAAAAGTAACCGCATTATTTCCTTGAATCTTTTTGAGACTTCCTTCCATATTTTCTGAGCGAAAGGACGGCATCTTTCAAAGCTGAGCCCATGTGATTGTTGTATGTTTTTTTTATACATCTGCAGAGGTCAGATTTTGAAAAAAATAGAGCTCATTTCCATATAGGCCTCTTTGGCTAGTTCACATGTCTTCTTATTATCGCTTATTCCCACTTGTGATGGCGTCCAAACTAGAACTACATTTTTATTCAGAATTTTTAATATAGACATTGGATTGAGTTTACCTTATCACCATATCTTGGAATTTGACATTATAAACAGCCATTGAAAACATCATACTATGTGCAAACGAATTTCTCCTCTTAGACTAGAACTTACAGTTCCTGATTCTGCTACAGGTTATTATAAAAAATGTCCACTACAAACTGACTTACACTATGAACCCATCGCTCTAAACACTTGAATCCACCACCAATCCGTACAACCCACCCCGACGAATTTTAGGTGGGTATTTTATTCTGAATAAATTGTTATCAGGAAAATATTAAGCAAAGGATGTACTTTCTGATAATGACGTTCATTTAACCACTTATTTTATTTATATTTATAATAAACATTTAGAATTACAAATTCTCTTATTAAGGTCTTAAGGAATTGTTTGAAGAGCACATGCTCATTAGCATTAAAACGAACGAAACATTCCTACACGGTACAAGCATTTGATTGTAGCTTCTAACAAAGGCTCTCATTAAATATTAGAATATCCTTCTACATAAGGATTTGTCATTAAATTTTGTCTCTGAGGCATGAGTTTCTTTTGTATTTTCCATATTTATTGAGCATATAAATAAATATTACAGATTTTAAAGGACTGTAAATATTTTAATTCCATTTAATACTTAATAATCTCTTTACAGCGTTCTCTAGGCTTTTTCAATTCCATTTGATTTCTTTAAAAAAAAAAAAAAAAAGTTTAAGCTAGTTGTTTGAAAAATGAAACATGGCAGTGTCACACGTAATTTTAGGATGGATTGGAATGCAAATTAGACAGCAGCTGAAGAAAACGTGAAATTGAAACTCGTGAGCACGTGAAATACATCCCGTTCCTATAGCAGTGGAGATACAATGTAAGAAAATAAGAATAGCTCGAGCGATCATTAATGGACTTTAATGATGGCGTTCTGCAGGAAGCGCTTGATTCAAATCTGTTTTTAAGTACTTGCAAACTTTCTGGGGAGTTCGGTGAGTCGAAAGGTATTGCTATTCCTTAGTGGTTGATCCTTCACAAACTCATTCCTCAGCAATTAGCAGTCGAACCAAAAAAAAAGTCTAATGAACTTCATGGGTAATAACAAAATATAAATAAACGCATAATTCTTGTTTTTACAACTTAGACATGGAAATCAGAAGGCAAAACACGCAGCCAAAGGGGCAGAATCATCCTCTAAAGAAACGAATAATGTTATCTCCAGCTGTCTTAAAAACCAAGCAATACTCACATGGGCCCAGCTTTAAGAAAATACCGAAAGTCCAAATAAGTTATAGACTATTGAAAACGAAGCATTATCTTAAAAAATGAAAAAAATACAACAAAAGAGAAGAAGTTGTCATTACTGAGAATAAGCCGCACGTGTCTGATCCTATCAAGAAGAAAACAACTCAGAACTGTGAAATGAGCAGCTGATCGGCCACGTTCTGAAAGATTACCTGCTTTACAACAACTATTTCAACTCAGAGAATAACAAAAGAAATTTCAAAAAGCTTCTGAGCGACAACACCAAAACCACTAGGAAAATTTTCTGAAACTACTAAATAGAGACGACTAGTGGACAAGCAGTAAGACAAGTAGCCATCAAGCAGAAAAGCTCTTGAAGGATGAAGCTCTAAGCGTCATGGATAATATTGATATATATATATATATATATATATATATATATATATATATATATATATATTAACAATTTATTGGATACAAATATATAATATTAATACATCGGATATTATATACTACATACATATTTAATATTGTTTATCCTCACTGAGTTTCCGCTAGCTGACAGAGAGGTACAGGGAACGCTTGGAATCTGCTTCTCCTTCCACAAGTGTTGGGACAAACCTATTGTAAGTTTGAAGTTCTCTGGCAGATTGTAAATATTGTAGATAGGTATGAATGTGTTAAGGAAATTCCTGTATTCGTAAACTTTGCACCTATTTTACGTATATGTCATATTCGTTTATTTATATGACTTTACCTTTGTTTATTCTATAAATATTTTATGAATGTGATCTCAAATCATTGTTATTATAATCCATATTGAGACAAATAGGACTATGTATGAGTAAAAATTGTTTTATATCTTTTAATATATAACTTTATAATATTAAATTGGATTGAAATATTTCAGCATTTTCAATAAAATCCTACTATTAAAGGATGATAATAGTATAATTGCAAGAATAAATATAAATAAATATCATTTTAAAACTAATTTGCGAATACCAACATTTCGACTCACTTAAAAGGCTATCTTTAGTGTTAATAAGAAGGATAGGCCAAGTTCATTTGAGGATATAAAAGGAGAGGGGTTGTGTTTAGGGCTTTACGGGATTAACCTGCTACTGACTGAGCCAGATAAGAATTCTTTTAGACCTTTTTATTTTTTTTTATTATCTGTATCTTCCTATCTTGTTTTCTTATATCTTTTTTTTCTTTTATTTTCTTTATATTTTCGTATTAAAATCGAATAATGTATTACATAAAATAAATAATATATTTTTCTTTATGAAACAAGTCTTAAAAAAGGGCGGTGGCAAATTAAAAGAATATTCTTTTCACTAACTAAAAGTAAGGAAATAAAGAGTTTCTATCGAGATTTTCTGTTTTTATTACTTAAATAAATAGCAATTTTAAATGCGATACTAAAATCTTAAAAAAACTAACAAGAGCCCTTTAATGAACACCTAAAGAAAAAATAACTAATTTAATACTTTTTTGTTGCCGAATTCAACGTTACACCCAGTATTGTTTATTCTGCCCATTTAAATACAAACAAATGACAAATGGCTGCATGTTGTTAGGCCATTAGTTAGTTGTAATGAATGTTTTGATAAACGATGTCTGTTGTACTGCTTATAATTTTCTGTACTGTCTGTACGAGGTGTTCGAAATAGTGAATTTGTTTCTTCATAAGTACTCGTTTGAAAAATGCGTTTCCTGTTTTAGCATTAATGAATTTCACTAATAGCATTAATATGCAATGAAGTATTCAATGAGGTGTCAATTAACGTCAATTAGGAGCAAATCACTTTCGGAAGGTACTTTCGCCTAAGCCTTCATCGTTTTACACTCAGCAAATTTTTTTATCTGTCTGTGCAGCGGATAATCTTTTTCGGAAATAAAAATCATTAAATAACGAAAATGATTTTTTTACCCCTTCCATTTAGAGCAAGCAAAATAAGACAAAAGATAAGGAACCTTAATTGAAACTTATGCATAAAAGCACATTATATAATCCTTTTTTTAGAATATGTAAACATTATTGACCAAGTCAACATGATTTTATAAACACAGAGAGGAATTAATTAAAATATTTAAAAACGCTAAGAACTTCAATCACAAGCCAATACATAATTCTAAAAAAAAAATGTTCTAATCATATCACAATACATTGACGTAAAACTAAAATTATTCTTTCTCTTTTGATAAAGTTTTTCATTCTCCGATTTGTGTATATATATAATATATATATATATATATATATATATATATATATATATATATATGGCAGTGTATGCCAGACAAAATCAAAGGATCACTTCAATATTTTGAAATTACTGAGCTGTATAGGTTATTGTTGAAAATTTTCTTTTTTTTTTTTGGAAGGCACACTTTATTATAAGGGTAATAAAAAATTCTTTTCTAGAAATTTTTAATAGGAAAACAAATAAAAAAATAAAAATGTCCTACAGTCTCAAAATGAAAAAGTAAATCTTTGAAATGAAATGAAATAACAAAACTGAATAAAAAGGAAGAATTCGAGGAAAACGATTAATAATTGGTATTCCTACCTCTAGCTCTGATAATTGCTTCCATTCTCCTGCCCATTCCAGCGACCAGGGCTCTTACATGTTGTTCTGGGATGTTGTTCTACTCTTCCACTAACATTTCCCTTAAATTAGCCAAATTTTGTGGGTCTCGGGCGCGGACACGTCTTCCACGCATGTCCCATACATGCTCTAATGGGTTCATATCTGGACTTCTGGGTGGCCAAACCATAAGTCAATTTCTTCTTGTCTGAGGAAATTTTGCACTGATCGAGCAACGAGAGGTCGGGCATTATCGTGCATAAAAATAAAGTTTCCTGCGATATTTCTGGCGAAAGGTATTACATGTGGCTCAAATACCTCCCTAATGTACCTGTCAGCAGTTATAGAGCCACAGTTCACAAGAACCAACTCTGTACGTGAGTTTAAATTTATGCCCCCCCACACCATCACTGACCCACCACCAAACGCAACCCTTGGAGAAAATGTGCATGGAGCATACCTACCTATGTTACTACTACGCTTGATGCATAATCAATAATAATGGCCGGAAACTGTAGAGGGAATGAGAGAAGGCTTATAGTGTGAGAGAAAGAAGAGACCGGCTTCGGCCTCATCCTTACCCCGTGCTGTTTGCTGGCTGAGAAGTGACTCTGGTAGACCTCTGGCGGGGGTAACTTACCAAGTGATAATCGATTAGTTATCGAGCCGAATGAGAGATTATTAAATTACTAAAATTAAGGGTTGGTTGAAGGGTGAAAATTTAGGGTTTTATGTATTTTTTAATGCAACTTTATAAAAAAATAATAAAATATATTTTTGTCCAAAAAATTAGAAAATAATGTTAGGGGTGGACAACCCTTATCACTTAGGGGTATGAAAAATAGATAGTAGCCAATTCTCAAACCAATTGAATATGCATATAAAGTTTCATAAAAATCGGTCAAGCCGTTTTGGTGGATTATGGTAACTAACTAAAACTGTGACACGAGAATTTTATATATTAGATGTTTCAATTATATTTTAGTTTTTACTATTATTTTCAAAATTTTATTTGAAAGTATCGCAATAGTTTTTTTATAAGAAAAGAATAGAAAAATTAACGTACTTTATTACAAACTGTATCTGTATAATGATTTTGATGTACAGTCAGTTGATATCTAAGGTTTATTATTTTTTAAATGTTTAAATAATTAAATTAACTATTAGTTGTTAGTTGAAATACTGTGGTTGGCAGGAGCATCAATCAGCGTCATCTAATGTAGACGGTACATTCCTAGTGAAAGGTCATGTCCTTACTGTGGGCGGTCATTGTGTTGTACACTAGTCACATCATAGTTCCATTAGTCATCTCTCAATGCTATAAGGTATTTTGGATCAATTAGGGATTTAATTACAAACATATATTCATATAGTAATGTACGATTATTGTATAATTTAGGCTAGAATATAAAATAGTTTATGCTATGATAAAAATTTTTGGGAAAAGTAAAGTTAAGAAAAAAGAATAATGTCGTTTCGATGAAAACATTTATTTTAGATTAAATAGTATAACATTAGAAATTATTATCTTCAGCAATAATTTTCATTTCTGGGCTTTATGTTACAACTTACTACCTTCTACAACTTTAAAGGTTAAAAAACATTTTCTAAAAGCTTTAGCTCTGCAACGGTCTATTAGACGTCTGTATTACTATTATTACTAAAAAAAAAAAAATAATAATGTCATTAGGCTGAGTGGATATAGAGAATCGTACTCTTGCCCAAGCAAAGGTCATGCTAGGAGATTTTAAGGTCCAGCTCACGCTCATAAGCCAGTTTCCTCCCCATTTTCGGGTACCCACATTATATAGCTTGGTTTGCCCCAGGAAGTTCATTATACTCCAGGATTTCCTCAAAGTTGAAATGACGGAATGAATAATATTCTGCCACAGCTGGGAATTGAACTAAGGACCTGGAGAACAGTTGACTTGTAATCTATCCACTAGACCAGGACGCCATTCTATTTTATCATAGTACTATTCTTATGTTCTGAAAAAAAGAATTTACCTAAAAAAATACTTTTCCTACTTTATTATTTTATCTATCTATACTTTGCCTCTAAAGATACTTTAGAGTATCGCTCAAATAATCTCAAATATTTTATACTTGCAAATACTAAATACCAATTTGGAAATCCTGTGGTTGTGTTTCTACCAAGATTGTGAGCTCGAATCCCAGTCTTAACAGAAACTTTTTCAATAATTAAAAGGTGATTTACTCACAGCTATCCCCCTCCTATTCAATGGGTCATAAATATTCTTGTAACATATGTGCAATAGTTTTTAATAAGCGCACTGTACTTTTTCCAGATAATTTTTTATGTAACCAAAGAAAGCCGGTTATTCAAAGGAATTTGATCTTCTTGGTATGATTATTTTCGATATTTTTAAAAGGATATCTTTATGAGCCATTCTCAGCAAAACGTACAATCGGATGCGTCTTTCTTTAAAATTTCAAAAGTTGAATTTTTTGTCTATATTTTTTTTCCCCTATATGTGAAATCTGATCTGATGTAGCACCCTGCAAAGCTTGATTCGGTGTAATTATTAAAATAATTCATTCCATTAAATAATTAATTAAAAAAAAAAATTATTCCAGAAATCAGAAAGTGAGCTAATGACGATCTAGTAGTAAGCCATTGATGGGTCGGTGAGCCAATAATTTTTGGAATTATCTCCAGAAGGTTTTTGAACGTCTAAAAGAGTTAAGATAGTCTTCGCCTCTTTTATCTGTTAAATTTCCAAAAATTCGCTTCTATATATGATCCACACCCAATTAATTACGATAAAGTGTAAACCAGAATATTTCTTCATACTAGAGCGGTAGGTTTAAAGGGAAATGTGTGCCTTCTGTAGCGTGCGCTAATGACGGGAGCGTCAATGACGAATCGAAGGTTTTCCAAAAAGTTTTCTCTCTAAAACAAAGTATCAAAACAAAAAAGTCAATCAACTCAGTAAGCTGAACCCTTTTACGGAAAAATAGAAAATTAATCAATTAAAACTAATTAGCGGAGGTAGAGTGGGTGCGACAATGACGGCCAATTAAAATACTCTCACTCACTAGCGTACGTCTTCCCTCCCTCCCTGCCACCGTGAAAGATACAGAAGGCGGTTACAAACCTCTTGGTCGGCTTGCCGAAGTTGTAACGGTTTCTGTAAGCCTTTTCCTGCCTTTTTATGGCTTGACGGGAGATCACGGCGCGAAAAAACGTTTGGGATGCGCTAATGACGCAAAATCCTTTGGACATTTCAGTTGAATTTATTTAAAACGGATATAACCGTTTTCACATCCTGCAATTCGGTATTCTGAAACTATAAAGTGTATGTATGAACGCAATAGATCAAACCAGTTAAATCTTTCCAGCACCTTAACTGGGCATCACGTTGAAGTTGGCAAAGTCTGATTTGGACAGGGTGAGCCAATGATGTTTCGGACATTTATTCAAATTTTTCATACAGGAATAATTCATTTATTTGAACTTATGAATGTGCACCAAGTAGAGCAGAAAAAAAAAATTGTATAACCAGTACAATTTAGTACGAGGGAAATCATTTGGACAGCGTTTGTACGTTTCGTTGAGAATGGCCCTTATATGATTTTTTTTTCTAGTTTAAGGACAGAGTTTATTATGTTGATTCGATTTTGGAACCTTCCTAACTTATCTTTGTAGGCATGAAAAGGAGTTCATATATCCAAAGATTAACTAACTGACAGACGTTAAGTAAGGCTGTTGATTGGAAAACAAAAAGTAAAGCAGGTTTAGTGTGAATAGATGAGGTAAGGGGCAGCCCCTGAGACCTCTCCTACTAACTTTGCCCCTGTCCCAGTGAGCTCTCAACTTGTGCCCTCTTGTTAGATTACCTCCTCGACCAACTGCTTAATGGAGTCCTACCTCTTTGCTGCCTCGGTCTACAATCAGCCAAACAAAAACAAGTTTGACTTGCTGTAGTATCCTTGCTTTGGCTACTTCTATTCAATTAGTACTAACATAAGTTCAGCAACCATTCATATCATTTATTGTCTTACCAATATTTTTATTGATTATGTGAGGGGATCAATGAGCTATAATTTTTAAAGTCTATTTAGTAATAGTTATACAAGTTTATTTGTTTTATATTTCTTTTTGTTTTACCCATTTTGGGATACTTTGAATTGATCAGTGTTTAATACTACGTGATTTTCTTTCTGCCCAGTATTTCTTCGTCCTTTCAGATCTTATCTTACTCTTTTCAGACATATGGTATAGCGGTGTTAAGTAAACAGGGTCCTTAACCGATTTTAAGTGCTGCCCTCTAGTGGTCACTAACGCCATCAAGTGGCATCTAAGAGATAATGTAACTCTGCTATAAGATTCAGGAAGGCACGAGATATAGGCAGATATTGTCTGGAGAGGCAGGGAGACCGATAAGAACGAGTATAGTAAGCACATGTTCCCTCCAGTTTAACTAGACATTTTTCTCCGTAATAGTTACTCAGCAGCATGGATGGAGGAGTAAACTCTAGGAGCCGGCCTACCCAACGGGCAAGAAATGAAAGATGAAAAACAGAAGAAAAAATCGCCTACCTTATCAGATATGTGCAATAGAAATTAAGTTAACCTCTAAAACTCATTAATATCATGTAACCCTAATAGCACAAAATATAGATTCATTTAATAAACAGCCCACTTTACACTAGGCATACATCTACTATTTAATTAATTATGAATGGGAGTCCCCTGGAACGTCCCAGACCTTCGTTCATAAACAAGCGGTTCGGTCTTGACCCTGTCCTGAAACCTCTTTATTTTGTCCTGTAATTTTTAGCTCTCGTAGGTCATTCTTAACCTCTTGAAACCAGTTCGGTTTCGTTTTCTTATTGCGGAATAAGTCGAAGATTCTTTTAGTTATCATTCTTGAATCCATTCTTAGGATAAGGTCATAGAAGTCTCTCCTCATTAACCTTGTTATGTCGGAA
The DNA here is from genome assembly GCA_023052935.1 of Piezodorus guildinii. Classification (NCBI taxonomy): domain Eukaryota; kingdom Metazoa; phylum Arthropoda; class Insecta; order Hemiptera; family Pentatomidae; genus Piezodorus; species Piezodorus guildinii. Next base: position 160,348,405 of record CM041293.1, on the reverse strand, counting down.
ATATTTTCGGTTCACCTATACAGGATCTCATTGCTGACGTGAGAGATCTTGCTATTAGCTAATTTGGGTAAACAAGTTTAATGAATAATAAAATGAATTTTACTAAAAATAATTTAAATATTAGAAAGGGACGATTAACAATTTTGTACATTTAATAGACACTTTCCACTTTGTGGATTATAATACACAAAAAATGAAAGAAACAAAATACATATCTCAAAAGATACTAAAGATGAAGAAATTTAAAATTATGAATTATTTCATAATGTTATAAATTGGACAAAATAGTCAATTGTATCATACATTACAAAAGTAGGATGATTGACTGCAATTTCAGATTTATTGTGGCTCTGTTTCTGATGCCAGGAGATGTAGGAAAATGTGGAATTTTAATTAGAGAAGGGAAGAAGCATGACTAATATGAGTATGTAGGCGAATCCAGAGGGCAGCAGAGCGGACATACAAGGAATAATCAAAAGTATTAGTTCCGTAAAGTTCAAAATGGAGTAATCTAGTTACAGTGAAGACTGAGGATTTGAATTGTAGGCTCCTGTGGATGTATGGAAGGTCTTGGATGTTGACGATTGGGTAAAGGTATGGTCCAAGAAAATATGGGTAAGAAAGCACTTCAACTAGTGGTATAAGTGGGTCACTGAGATGTGGAGGTACCGAAGATAAATCTTATGAACATCTTCATAATCCGCTTGATTCAGTCTTCGAGTACAGCTGGGAGGCCACCATAAACCAGACAGCAATAATCGAAAGTGGGAGATGAAAATACTTGTGATTAAATAATAATAAGTGATTAAAATATTTCAGATTTTAGATAGTTCGTCTGTAAATTTGGGTATTGTGGGATTTCCAGGAAATAGTTTCAACAATGATGATTATTTTGCTACTCGTGCATTGGCTAACCACAAAGTTAACAAGTGAAAAGGTTTGAGCTCAACTTAAGCAGGTAATGTATTTATTTCTACTCTGACATTTTTTTTTTTATTTATTTATTTTTTTTTATAACTTCTTTATTTAAATCAAAATACAGACATTTTACAGTGTAAGCAGAAGTCACTAAGGCGAGCCCGTGTGTGGAAAAGGAGTTAACTTGTTGCAATTCAATAAAAGTACAATAACAAACAGTAACGTACCACGTAATAAAATGTAGAGTACCATGTAAAGCCTCTGAGGCATTGAGCAATAATGATCGGGCGGTCGACGGTGTCATTCATTTGGTAAATAACATTCGTTTATATCACCTCATTTAACACATTCAGGTTATTTTTCGCACATTTTGATATTACTCACACTTTTCATTTTTACTTTTTGTTGCTAATTATGTTTGTTATAATACCTTTGTTAATTATGTTATAATACCTGACCATCAATTCGGCTTTCGCATGTTACATTCAACGACACACCAATTACACAGAGTTACTGACTTCATTGCAGAAGCACTAGAAAAAAAGCAATACGCAACTGGAGTATTTTTGGATGTTGCCCAAGCGTTTGATAAAGTCTGGCACGAAGGGCTTCTCTTTAAACTCAAGAACGTACTACCTTACACATACTATCTTATTATACACTCTTTTCTCTCTGATAGATTTTTCTCTGTTCGGCAGGGCTCAGAAATTTCTTCAATCCGACCAGTCTTGGCAGGGGTACCGCAAGGATCGATACTTGCTCCGCTCCTATACATTGTATACACACATGACATAACAACTCACCCCACCATATTGACTGCTACTTACGCGGACGATACTGCAATTTTAACATCGAACGACGATCCTATACTGGCCTCACTGACTCTACAAAATCACTTAATGATACTACAAAATTGGTACACTCTTTGGAAAATTCGTTTAAATCGCGACAAATTAAAACACGTAACGTTCACATGACGACAAAACACTTGTCCACCAATTTTTATAGACAACAACCAAATTCCTCGGACTAACTAGGTACATTACCTAGGACTGACACTCGATCGAAGGATGACCTGGGGCCCACATGTCAAGATGAAAAGACAGACTCTTAACCACCGACTGAAAGTACTATACTCACTTTTTTCAAAATCATCAAAATTAAAAATTAGACAGAAACTGAGTACATAAACATACCTGCTTAAGCCAATATGGACTTACGCTTCACAGACTTTTGGTTCAGCAAAAAAGACTCATATACAAAAACTGCAATCATTTCAATCCAAAATTTTAAGACTCATAACGACAGCTCTTTGGTACGTGAACAACAGAACCCTACATACGGACTTACAACAACTAACAGTAGACCAGCATATACGAACACTCTATACTCGTCTTCACAGTAAACTTAACGGACACGACAATAGACTGATTAACGACATGTCAATAGCTGAAATGTCAGTCAGAAGAAGGCTAGAGAGAAGCTGGATGAGGGACCTCCTCTGCTAAATTAAAGCCATGGAAGGGCTACCATGTCTGATCTCAATTTGTACAGCACATTTGCTGATTGTCAGATACATTCTGACAGGAGTGAATATAGATGTAAAGAGAAAAAAAAAATATGTTTCCAGTTCCGATAATATCATAATGTTTATTGTTCCTAATGTTGTATTTTATTTTTATTGATTTCGTCCTTTTAGAATCGATTTTTTTATCTCATCATACGTGAGTTAATCGTCATATGAAGATGTTTTGGACAATAATAACCACTCGCAGTTTTTTTCCTTAAAATCTAAACAACAAACAATAACACAGTACGTAGTAAGAAACAATACAATACTTAACTAATATTACAAAATACAATTATAAAGAAACAGTACACAGTAAAAAGCAGTAATAATAATAGTTAGTCTGTCCGAAAATTATAATTGAAAAAACAGCTCTAAATGTACCATGAATATTTTATCATACCAAAAAAAGAAAAGTGTAGAGCACACAATTTATCTTTACTTGTAACGTTTTTTTAATTTTATATACATTTTACGTAATATATGAATGAAATTTATTATTTATATATCTATCACTTTCTAAAGTTTATTACTTAAACTATAACCACCCTCCATTGGCTTTGGCAACACTCCACGATGTTTCCAACTGTGTATTATTCATCTATATTATTTTCCTTCTTTTTTTTTTTTTTTTTTTTTTACAAATTCGTAATCTATCTGGAAAAATATTTCTTCTTCAGCTAACAATTTTTTTTATTGTTTATATGCATAGAAATTTAATTACTAATTACAGTGAATGAGAGTCAATTATTTTACCTACGCAAAAGGAAAGAAGGTATTTCCCGAATTTGGCATTTATGCCATTTTAATCGCTCTATGAATCTTGCTTTTTCAAACCCCTGCTATCAAATGAGTCTTTAAATTAAGGTTGGTTGATGTTGACTTCAGAATATATAAAGAAGGCAGAGGCCTGACTTGTTAGATATGTAAAAGGATGCCGTCTCGAGACAAAGGGAGAAGCCCTACTTAAGGGCAGGGTCATGGAAGTAAAAGGGTGGAGGGATATCTTTCGGGCTCTAAAAACGTACTTGGCTACGCCCACGAGTGGCTTTTAAAAATAACAAGAATCCTTAGAATCTTCCTTATTTGTCGGCTGCTTAATTTAAGCTGAAGGTAGGTTGGTTACAGACTTGAAATTAAATTTCTCCCTATTTCTTGTTTATAATTTGAATGAGAGCTTCTGATTTTTAGTAAATAATAAATTAACTTGTTTATTTGGACGTGTTTAGCGGTAATGAAAATCTTCTTATGTTCAGAAGCCTCTTAGTATAATGGTATTTAGTTGTGAGGATCTGTTATCCAGTGAATATAAATTTTAATTTTTAATTATTCTAAAACTGTCTTGGGGAATAAAATATAATATTGTTATGTATTGAGAATATTGAGGGAAATTAATTGATTATTAGAGTATTTTAATATTATTCAAAATAAATATTAATAAGCCTTTGTCAGCAAAATTTCAAAGGACGTTTACCTGCCCTTCCCCATTGGATTATCCACGATACCCCAGGAAACTTCCTAGATTCCCAGAGTATTAGGCCTGGCCTAAAGATAGGGATACATATGATAAAGGTCTACAAAGACAGGACCGCCAACCGGGGCACTTCTCATATCTGCCCCTTCCCCCTCCCCCGAGGTGACGAGGATGAGAAAGAAGATTCAAAAAGGGCAGCTGGGTTCTATTCTCAAGAAGCGCTGAGTCAAGACCCATCCACGAGAACAGAAGAATCAGAAATCGGGGAGAGTTCTGTCGGGGATCAGAGAGCAGCTGGAGGATGAAGCCTAGAAGAAGCGTAACTGATTCCACCTTCGCCTGCCGACTAAGTGTTGTAAAAGTATTTCTCTGTTTGTAATTTTGTAAGGCAAGGTTAACTGTAATGTCCCTCAGTATTCTCAGGCATGGTGTGAGCAGATTGTATATATTTAAGTCGATTTAAATAATAATGGCTGTAAGAACCTGTATCTTCTTCTTATGTATCTTCTTTTTTTTCGATAAGAACAAAAAATAAAAATTTATTAGTTTGTTCGCTAAACAAAAAAAAAAGCAACTCACCTCTCGTCCCTCGACTTTAGGGTCTGTTATCTATCCTGGTTCCTAAGGGGGGGGGGGGGTCAGGAGACAGGAAAGGATGAGGTGAAAGGAGAAAGATAGAGGATCCCTAGGACTGCCCCCGCACCATCACCTCCCACGACGAACGGAAACTAGGCCTCTCACGGTCTAGGACGAAGTGAGCCCACCCTCTATCATGGATTAGTCGATAGAGTATTAGGGGGCAGCACCTTCCTGTATTAACTTTAAATAAAATAATATTCGCGCGTTCATTCCTGCCTCAACAATGGCTTCTATTGAAACTTGTTTAATTTAATCTTTCTCTTAATGCCACCTATTGAGATTGGTGAACCTTCAGAAAAGAAATTGAATGGGTTCACTAAATATGGTCTATATATTGATTAAATATATTAATTAATCTATTATATATCAATCACTATTATAGAAGAGTATATTAGACTATGATCATATCAATTAGAAACGATCTCTTCTTTTTTTGTTCATATTGTATTTATTTATTCATACATGTCAAACTTTACAACGTTTCGAGGCTTCACATGCCTCATCTTCAGATATTCAATGTTATATCCATTTCCATATTTTTATACAATATAGGTCATTAAAAAATATATTTGAATCACAACATTAAAACTTAATATTTCATTATCACATATATCACTTTGTTCTGTGTATTTGAATGTGTTCTCAACTGGTCTTTATCTAATGTATATTGTATAAAAATATGGAAATGGATATAACATTGAATATCTGAAGATAAGGCATGTGAAGCCTCGAAACGTTGTAAAGTTTGACATGTATGAATAAATAAATACATATGAACAAAAAAAGAAGAGATCGTTTCCAATTGATATGATCATAATTAATCTAGTTTTTGCAGGTACCACTGCCTTAGAAAAGCATAAGATATAAAATGGCATCCTATTGCAGGGACGTCTACCAATCCACTATACTTTATATAGATAATTAAAGAAAACTTAATCGCATACAATTCAAGTATTTTGATTATTGATTTAATGTAGTTAATTATTTATTTTAATTATTCATTTATACACCCTATCTTGCACTATATGCTGGTTATTACTATCCACGACAACATTAACTTGCAGACCTAATCGGCAATTAGCTTCTTTCAAGTAGATCATGTTTAATTATGGAACTTCTCCAATGTCTTCTATTCTCCTGACTGGTCTCCTAATGTTAAAATGATCTGGGCCCACAGCCCTTTTCCAACCGTAAACAAAATCTTTCAAGTACGGTTAGTTGTTTTTCGTCATTAGCTGAAGAAAATTGTCCTCTTAGAGAATATAGAGTTTCCCTCTGCAGTTTGGTCTATTCAGTTCCAAAGGCGGTGAACATTAACAAAACATGTTAACACACTCCAAGAGACCACAACTAGGACATAGAGGGTCGGTACATATTCCAAATCCATATAGCTTGGAATTGAAGCCCGCAAGTCGTGTGAGAAAGAGCGAGATCCTACAAGTCCGGAAAGACCAATTTTGCATTTAGACGAGACTGGACGGTGGGAAAGTTCTTCCTTGATGTAGATCCTTTTTGAGTTGTCTCCCACTAATGAATTAAATGTGTTAGTTGTATTTTTTTTTTATTTGATGTTTGCAATATTTTTTGGCAAGATAATGCGAATTGATTACTTGTAGAGTGTCCTATGTCATATTTTCGCTTTATATATGAATATATAGTATAGGGAAGTATTACGGTTGTGAAAATTTACATTAGGTATGTGTATGTTACTATTGTACAATAAAAAAAAAAAAAATAGAACGTATACAATTTTTATATTAACCTGTTTTAATAGTCTGTAGCGGATACTTCACGCGCTCACTCACAGATAGCGCTAGCGGCAGATACTTTGGTCATCGGCCGAATATAAGAAGACGCTATATTTAATAGTATGGTATATTTTAACTTGCTGATGCCATCGTAAATATTTGTATTTATGTAACTGATTAATGATAATAAATAAACCATTTAAGGTAATATAACCTAGGGCCAAGACACTAGTCTGGTAGCGAAGCTCTCACCAGCAATTATTGACATGGTGGACTAACATCCCCAAGAGCTAGTTCACCTCTTCAGAACACCAACCAGCTTCTGCCAGATGGTATCTCCCTAGGTCAGAGTATCTCTGCTTTTATAATGTAATCTGATCAATTTTTATTTCTCTTCCTTCATCTACCTTTTTTCCTTCTTCCTTCATATCCGCCTCATAGGATGGGTTGCATGACTTCTACCCATGTGAGGGATCCTATCCGCTGCAGTTGTGCTTCTACCATACGTGGCGTTTACTTCCTAACAAGTCCCCTCTGCTAATTGGTAGGTGCGGGTTAGCCCCCTGCCTGGCAGAGTAACCCCATACCTGGTGCTGTGGTACGTGCTACTTCCGAGGGGAGTACCACCTCCTAACTTACTCTCTTCCTTGCACGAACACGTAATTGTCGAGGCCTTCTGTGACCCTATCTTGTCCAATATAATAACCACACTTTGAAAGCCTTTAACAGCATATAAGTTGTATTTGTATAGAGTGTGAGGGGGCTTAAATAGTATTTTCAAATGGCTTACCTATGGTAATATAAGCATAAATTTTTTTTTAAATATATTTTTCACCATCTCTCATTGTTGGTATTTATAAAAATAGGAGAATATAGAACGATTTCATGACAAACGAAATGAGTAGAAATCAAACATATTTTCCTGTTATTTAGAAAATAATAATTATGACATATTTTATTTTTTTAAGAACTTTTATCTTTGACTATATAAATGTTGATTTTTAATTTTTTTTTATTGCATTATTTTAAAACTTAATATTTTAGGATCCCATCATAAAACGCCCATTGTACTGTTTTCAGGTCACTGGGCGAACCTCAGTATTTTCAGGTGTAATTCGGTACGTTAAAGTTACAGCTAAGTAGTGCTATAAATAGTGACCAAAGGCCTGGATAACGGATGCTATAAGTAGTAGATGTTTTCCGGTTCGGATTTTCCTATTGAGGTCGGTAGAGGAAAATACGTGGAAGGCGACGGGCAATATCAGTTTTTCCAGGGACTGAAAGTTGTTTACTTAGCCTGGAAGTGAAACAGGCTGTATATGTGAGTAGCCCTAGTGAGGGGTGCAAACAGCGCTGACCCTATGTCAACACTCTCACTCCGGAGGCTCCCGTTTCATCTTCCTATGTCAAATATACGCTCCTATTTAGCCACAGCTTATCCCCGCTTTTTCTAGAAAATCGATACTGACAGTTCATTTACCTAAGATATTGCTTTCTTTGTTATTATTTATTTTTTTTTTTACATTTACGTTATTTAGATTATATTGGACGTTTTTCTCGATTATTGTATGTTGAAAGAATTTCGAACCGCTTAACTCTTCGCAATCCGATAAACGTCCTACGACCAAAGTTTGATTTTTCTCAATAAAGAGAGACCATCAGCTGTTTAGTGACAGGTATAATTAAGTTGCTCGCGAGTGTGTACTGGTTAAGTTAGTTTTCGCAAATCGTTTAGTTATTGGAAATCGCTATTTGAAAAGAAATGATTTTTTTTTTTTTTTTTTTTTTTGGGACATTTCGTTCCCTAAGAATAATATAAATGAGGAAGATGGTTGGGGGTGCGGTCATCAGAAAGAAACACTCATACAGAAACGTAGTATTTATTTTAATTGTGTGCCGACGTTTCGGCCTACAGCGTGGAGTAAGGAGGTCGAAGATATAGGAAGGTTTTCTGACTCGTAAGGATTGGAATAAGAAGATGCTAAATAGGTATTTTCTTCGGGACTCAGGACGGAGCCACATTTGACCACAATATCAGTGAGAGGCATGTGCCTGTCTGGAGAGGCTTTACATAAATCTTGTAAACCTATTCATTAATCTTTTTAGCCTCCTCTCGTTTTCGCCACTTTGTCCTCTCATGTTAGGCATCCATAGCCAAAGTGGGGAAGTATGACCAAGAAATGACAGGTACTTCAAGGAAAAAAGTCTCGGAAAAGTAGGAGCTATTTGAGGATAGATTAGCTTCCGCTGGCTCTCACCAGTGATGCGGCTGAGATGGAGGCGCTGGGATCCTTAGGACTCTGCTTGTCCTTCCACAAGTGGGGGAACAAGCCCCTTCCGGGGTTCCCCAGCTGATTGTTAATATTGTACATACGTATGAATGTGACATGTTTTGTTTATTTATTTGTTAACTTCATTTATTTGTATTTATTTTATTTGCAAATTTTGTTATTGTATACGTTTATTTAGTTTGGTTTCATTTTATGTTATTTGTTTTTCCTTATTGTTATAATGTAAAATTTTTATGAATGTGATCCTTTAGCAATATTATTATTGTCTATTGTGACCAATTGTAATACATACGAATAAATAAATATTAAAAACAAAATTGAGGATAGAGATGGATTTTCTGGTAATTTGGGAAATATGGTTCCTCCACGTTAAGTTTTGATCAGATATAACTCCTAGATTTTTTATTATCATTTCATGTAATTTACAAGTAAATTACTAATTAAAGTATGTAAATATACTTCGAGATAAAATGCATGGAAAAACATGTAGATAAACCACACATTGGCAGCATTCCTGCTTAATATTCTAAATAAGAAGATCTTCCAGTTTATGCCACTTATTTCACGAAAAGAGAATCAGTTCAGAAATAGTGGAGATACAGCGTTTATAATTATCCGTGGTGATAAGACATTTTCCTTTAAATAATTTATTGCTTTTTATATTATTTAGTTGCCTGTAAACAGCTGTAAAAACAGATATACCCTAATATATTTATTTCTAAATAATAAACCATTGTGTAATAATTTGCAACGCTTTATTATTAGAATTATAGTATAAGCTATCAATTATTACCTTATAATAACATCTGTCCCTATATATCTGGCACTGATGATCGCGATGTTTTGTGCCATTAAAATTTAAAAACCAACTAACCAACATCTGTCCATACCATGGAAAGAAAATAATTATTATTATGGCAAACGAACTTTGTATATTCTGCAATGGTTATTTCAACAATAGTTTGTACCATATCCTCCTACATTGCCCAACCTTTAAAAATAATAGACAATATATATTGAAACCATCTGAAACCGTATCCAGCGACCTATTAAACATTGAAAATATGTTGACCATTAATAGTGAAGCCAAATTGAACAGTCTTTATATTTATATCTTAAAAATATGTAATACGTATTTTATTAGTACCATATAAACAATATTATGTAAATAGTTTTCGAAACCATTTAATATCTATAAATATATGGATATAAAAAAAAAAATTATATCTGTACTTTTAATACGATCCGTTTATTTTAAATGTCTCATTGTTTCAAGTTTATTATTGTGTAGTAATCAATATTATGTTAGCAATTTTGTGTTATCCAGTTCGTTTTATTTTTGTTTATTATTTTGTTCAGAAGTACTTGTTTTATCTTTTGTTTAATGTTTTTGTAATTGAGCACTAGACTCAGGTTGTTTGTTTTATAGTTTTATATTGTGTTTTAGATTTGTACAAGACTATGTCTTTCACAAATATAATATATTCTATTCTATTATATTATATTCTACATCTGTCCATACACATAAACACAACCGTCAAAAACACATAATAATAAATTTGGTAAATATATCGTTTAAAAAAATTTCATCTTAGTTAATCATCGTTGGATAGTCTTTAATAGATATTTGGCCTCTATATTATATACAAGAAGAGCGAATAAAAGATTTCAATATGCCCAAAAGTAAAGTCAATACAGAAGTTAGGAATCGCAGGGACTAGGAGCCCCGTTGGAAGGACATTGTAAATAATAGCCGATAGTTTGACAACTTTTCGCCAGACAAAACTTCCAAAGCTATGAGAGAAAAGTTTCTGCTTCGACTTATTGTTTTTCCTTCTTATATTATTTTTCCTATCGAGTTCCGAAATGATGAAAGCATTGATACATTCATTTTTTTTGTTTCTAAAACTGTGATGGGAAATAAAGTATACTATATCTTTACATTAGCCTATTTTTAAGAAAACTTAATCACGTTCAATTCACATATTTTCGTTATTGGTTTAAAGTTGTTAATTCTTTATTTTAAATAAAATTTGTTCTGACAACCAGGACTGTTGTACAAACTCCATAAATTCCTTCCTCGCATACTTCCTTATTATCCATTCCTACCTATCTGACAGACCCTTCCAAATAAACTACAATCGTTCCTACTAATCGAGTTTTATCCAGTCGGGTGGTGTTTCTCAAGGCAGTACTCTAGGACTCATTCTTTACATAGTCTATACAGCTGATATTCAAACCATCCTAAAACGTTCGTTTCTACCCCTGCTGATGACACTTGTCTGCCCTACAGTGTCCTTTAATGATATTCCGCTTGTTCCGGATAAACGGATCGCTATTTAGGACTCCTGCTTGACAAACGCCTTAAATAGAATCCGCATACTAGACTGAAAAGACAAGAAACCGCTCGACGTTTTCGGCAACTGCAACTATTACTAGACAGACGCTCTAACCTTTGACATAACCACAAAAGATTCATTTTATAATTTGGGGCTCTACTGAGCCATCAAACTCTTCCCGTATCCAAAATCCTTCGCAAAATCTTCAACGCTCTGTACTTTGTCACGAATAAAATCATCCACAATGAGCTTAATGTAGCATATGTTGCTTATTTGGCCCGTACCAGGTATCACTACTTCCATGAAAAACTCCACTCCCACTATAATCTATTAGTTTCAATCCTTGCTCCTCATTCAATTCCTGATAATCCACCGTGACGTCTGAAAAGAAGATTGCCTTCTTGTTTAGACTCACTACTAAAGAGTGCTGCCAATGGGCAGTTCTCTTCATGTTTTTTTTTCCATGCCTTATATCACCCATCAGCATATTTACTGTTGTATAATAATATACAGTTGTATATTTCAATAAAATTTGAAAAAAAAAATAGAATTTGTTTATTTATTTATGACGCATCTGCCCCTTTGGGTCATAGGCGTATAGACATACATTTTATACTCTATTATAGTAAAAGACTTCTTTTCTAATATTTAAAGAGGGCAGTGACTTTGTTTTCATCATCTTAAGAATGTCTTTTATTGTGTTATCCATTATAAGTTCTAATCTCTATTTACTGGACATAAGTCAGTCTAATAATACATGTTTCACTGTAAATTCTTGTGTTAGATTGGGTACAAGTTCCGGCTTCGAGACCTCGCAGAAAGAAGCCGTGGGAGAATCCTCCATGTCCTTTTCGGAGCCTGCAGAGGATCACTTCTTCTCTCCTTGAATTCCTGTAGGAGGTCATCCAACGAGCGTAATGTTTTTTTTATTATATTTAATCTTGATGATTTTATATTCTACATAGTTTAATAAAGCTTACTTGATATTAAAGTCCATGACATTTTACATCGGTATTGCGAGTTTAATCAAAATCGTTACTGGTGTTTTTGAGAAAATCGAGAAAAGTGTTGAAGGTATGGTTTAGAGTTTCAGTTTTATACAACTAAAATGTGTATTTCCGATGAAAACCCGTATTCAGTTTCACGATCGTAATACTTCCCCTTACAATATATTCCATATACAGTTAGGTGAGAGTTGAAATAATGGTTAATTATTAGGTAAATCTTATATTCATAGGAATGTTTATAGAAAAATCAGTGGGTTTTAATAAATACCTAATTCCTAATAAGTTAATTACAGCCAAGCTAACAGGTAAATCGGGACTTTTGTGAAGGGAATATGTCAAAGGTGGATCTTAGAGATTTGGGTTTGAATAGGGTTCATTCGATGGGATCGTGTTGGTCGCAACTGAACATTTGGGCTTGCTAAGACCTTTATTTATTTTCGCCTTGATGACACTACAGATTCAGAATTAATATTCATGATCACTATAAAAATCTGGTGCGGGCAACAAACGAATTTCACTTAAGCAACATTTTTTTTTAAATGCAATTTTATGTTCTAAAAATGTTTCCTCTTTTTTCCTTTAGTTGGATATCGAATTCGTTGAAATTATTAAAATTAACCTTTTTTTTTTTATCAACGTTAATAAAGTGTATGTGTTTTTTTTTTTTTTTTTTTTTTTTTTTGCTAATCTACAAAATTAAAATAATTTAGGAAAGCCAGGTACCATTCCTTCCATGAAAAACTCCATTCCCACTTCAATCCCTTGCTTCCTCTTCAATCCCTGATAATCCTCCGAGGCGTCTGACAAGATGGCCACGGGACCTTCTAGCTTAGAGTGCTGCCGCTGGGTGGTGTCTCTACATGTATTTCATGACATTTACTCGATGTATTTTTATTGAATACAGTTGTAAATATCAATAAATATGTTTAATAAAAAATAAAACTAAAGGGAAAGAACATTTAAAGTATAGTCATTTAAGCCCTCCCAGACTATTTAAATCAGAACAAAACATGTATGATATTAAGTTTAGTCATTTTAAATCGGGTTTAATCAAAATAAAAAGATGCAAAATGCATAGTAAATTGCGGCTCTCTTGGCTCACCGCTTTTGATGCAATTACTGTTTGTATGTTCAAAAACATAAAAATACATTAAACAAATATTTTTGCTCTTTTCTCATTTAGTTGGATATCGAATTCGTTGAAATTATATATTAAACCTTTTTTTATCAAAGTTAATAAGGCGATATGTTTTTTCCCTAATATTCGAAATTAAATTTGCTTTAGGGATAGAACGTTTAAAATATAGTCATTTAAGCCCGCTCAGACTATTTCAATCAGAACAAAACCTATATGATATTAAGTGGAAGAAGTTAGTTCAGGGTGCAGTCAAAAGAACAGACAATTTCAGACATTTTAATTATAAAAAATGAAAATGAAAAAACTTCTTTATTATCTTATATTCTTATGACCGGAACAGTGTGGTCATGGCTTAGAATGACAAATTACTAAACTAAAAAAATAATACAGGTCGTAATATATATACATCTTTACAAATCAGACTTACAGAATGAAATAAAAAAAATAAAAAAAAAACGAAAAAAACAACAAAAAAACAGAAATAGCTAATTCATCAGTGATAATTTAAGTAATATAAACACACACAAAAAAATACAATAATAATAATTGGAATTTATAGCATCTGCAGTTGGAAGTTATTGTCTGTTTGACTGGGTAAGGAGAAGATGGTTGAAAAGGAGCGATTTGAAGGAGGAAGTCGTTCTTACATGACGGATCTAAGGAGGGATAGAATTCCAAAGTGAGGTTGCTTTGGCTAGAAAGAACTTGTCAAAGGCAGCAGCACGGTGAGGAGGAGGGTAGAGGTCAGAAAGCCGGGATCTGGTAGAACGGGACTGAATTGATGATTTAAATTGAAGGGATTGGAAGATATAGCTGGGACGATGAGTTCTGATAACCTGGTAGAGGAAGGAAGCTAGGAAATAGTGGCATCTGTAAGATTTACAGCCCTTCTTTAGGGCGTTTGAAGGCCTATAATTTAGGCTAAAACGTCAGCACCAGTTCATTAAGTTTATGTCTTAATTGTGTGTTCATTTGACTGCACCCTGAACTAACTTCTCCCACTTACCCACTGAGTGTTGATATATAATATTGATACGAATTGTACCAATTAAAATTCTCCGGGTGTGGACTGTATGCTAAAAATAATAATAAAAAAAACTTTAAATTTAGATTCTGCATAGAATAAGGGATCTCCAAGTCGTTTTACAAGTAAATTTAAGATAGACAGCAGCTTACCTAGTCGCCTTCTTCGTGTCTTCTCGAACGGGCCCGCTCAGGCTCGGCAGTCTCCTCCAGCTGCTCCTGGATTTTATCTTGTAAAACTTAGGAGAACCTAAATTATTAAAATTGAGTCCCTCTATCGTGACCGGGAATCGTATATATATCACCACAAATATCGTCACGGACTACAAAAAAAGATACAATCGGGACAAAATCTCAATTCAGACTGACGCTATAGCAAAAACAAAAGACAGTCGAATTAAACCGTATCCACGGCTCAACCAAATTAAATTTAAATTAAAATAAATCAAAATAAATATTATTATTTTTAATTCGCTTACTTGCGAACAAATATTTAGGTTAGTTCTTTTAAATCGAGTTTAATCAAAATAAAAAAAGGAATAGTATAAAGCGGCTAGTATAAAATTTGCTGTAACATATCTGGCTGAAGTTGTCTTTTTATTTTATTTATTTATTTATTTTTTTTTTAAACTTCTTTATTGAAATTAAAAATACAGACATTTTACAGCGCAATTAGAAGTCACTATCCCACTAAGACGAGCCCGTATATGGGAAAGGATTTCACCTACGGCAATTCGATAAAAGCACAATAACAATAGTAACAGTACACAGTAGGGGTACTCACTACGTTTGCTATAGCATGCTATTTGTGCTAAACCCATCAATTTTATACAGGAAATAACTGTAGAAACTCGACGGTTTTAGCAATATAACACAAATAGCATGCTATAGCAAACGTAGTGAGTACCCTTAGTATGATACAATACAATACAAATATGAAATTTCTGTTTTTTACGATTTTTCGTTTTCTTACTAGACTTACCGCACACGGACACACAGGTACACAACCTTTCACAGGCAAGTAAAAGTAAAAATGCCTCCCTCTTTCATAAGAATAGACTTGACAAGTTTTAAATAGAACTTTTCCGTATCCTGCCTTAGGGGCCGAGCTGCCCTAGGATATCCCCATGCAGATCACGCTCCACATCCCTCTTATCCCCCTTCGGAATGTTATTGGATCCAAGTTTCCCGATGCACGGGCAGAAAAGGAAATGTTGAGGAGGGCAATAAAGGAGAGAATGTCTAGCTTCATGCATTACACCCGGAATCCCTAGGATTAATGTTACTCAAGGAATTGGCCTCTTGGGGTCACAATACCTTTCAATGCTATTACTTAAACGGAAGATTCTGGGATTCTACTTTGTACTTTTTAAGGTGACGATTGAAATATCATTTATAAATAATTAGGTAACTGACAAGGAGAGGATCCCAAACGTGCCTTACCGATTTTACCGAAATTGTTTTAGGTTAAAATAGACATTAAACCATTAGACTATACTTAACCACTATAACGATAGAGCATTAGAAATAAAATAAAAAATCTGGTGCGGGTAACACACAACTTTCACTTACCTATGCAGTTAAAATCAATTTAAGAACTATTACATAAACTTAAATTTAAATAATAAAAACAGGTCAAAGGGAAGATTGCAATTGATATATTTAAAATATTAGGTTTCTATTTTTTTTTTTTTCAATAACAATTTTTATTGAGTATAATTACATTCTGTCCCAATTTGGACATCAATAGTACTGCTGAAAGATATCATACATACTACATTCATACAATATTTACACGGCATAAAATTACAAAAAATATATACACAATAATGAATCAATACAATAAAGTCAAGAATTCACTTATACCTATATACACATACACACACTCATACATACATCACATTGAGTGGAGAATCTAGCCAGTGCTAGAACTCCAATATATTTACAAAAGGTCGCGGGGCCACTGCCGTTTCAACCTTCTAGGTGGGTTGTATGGATGAGTGGAGCTGGATAGGGATTGAGCTAGAGGATTAGGATGATGAATTAAGTTCTGGTGCAATTTGGAAAATTTGGATGGAATTAGGTCTGAAATAAATGGAACATTAAGGTCGTGGTGCAAGGTATAGTTGGATACATAATAAGGAGCTTTTACTATTGTACAAGGTTTCTATTATCTTCCAAAAAAAGTTTTTACAGAAACACTTTAACGATTTAACGTTTCGGGGGCCTTCCCCATCATCAGGGCTCACTGAGTTGTCTGACAAGTTAAAAATACATTATTATAATTTAAAATAGATAAGAGGCCAAAGAATATGTGAGGTGGGATGATTGTTGTTCCCTGTGCAATATAATTTTATTTTAAAGACTTTTTGACAACATTTTTAAATTATAAAAATGGATTTTTAACTTGTCAGACAACTCAGTGAGTCCTGACGATGGGGAAGGCCCCCGAAAAGTTGACTCGTCAAACTTTTTCTGTAAAAACTTTTTTTGAAAGATAATAGAAACCTACTATTTTAAATATTAAATTTAAATAAAAATTATATTTAGTTTTGTTGGAAGCATATGATTTAGATTAAGTATGATATTAAATTCTTACGTATAATAATCGGTATTAAGTTTATGCTCTATTCGTTTGTTAATTCATTTAACGTCACTTTATGCTGCTAAGGTTAATCGGACGATGCTACAATGGGAGTTTTTGCCTATCAGATTTTATTAGGATAGTGGTCTTTAACGAGTACCTGACATCACACAGGCCCGAAACCACCTTTTAACGGCACCTCCGAAGGAGGGCATAACTAAGGATTTTTTCCTCCCATTACAAAATCCTAAGGCCACCTGCAGGTTTGAACCCGTGGCCTTTGGCATAGGAGACTGCTATGCTACAAGTACAATAGGAGCCACTCAGCTACAAGTGATCTCTATGCTCTATTCGTCACTTATCACCTTTTACAACTTGTATAAAAAACTGTTTTTTCTAAAATCTTTCTTTTTCCAACGGTATACCATACGGTATATTATAATCGATGGAGCAGGAACTTGGCATTTTGGAAAGGAAAGTCTTGCGTCGGATATTGGGTGGACGTCAGGCTGGAGGTCAATGGAGAAGACTTACGAATCAGGAGCTATATAGCATGTTTAATGAACCTTATATCGTTCTGTTTTATATAGTGAATCGTTTAAGATGGGCGGGCCATCTGGCCAGAATGGAGGATAGTGAAATCCCCAAGCAGCTAATGAAAGAGCCAATTCATGGTAAAAGACGGCGAGGAAGACCGAGATCAAGATGGGTCGATGGAGCCGCTGCTGATGCCCGGAGTATTTTAGGTGTCAATGATTGGATGGTGGCTGCGTAAGATCGTGACAATTGTAGGAGGTTGTTACAGGAGGTCAAGACTCGGCAATGAGTTGTAATACCAGTTTAGTTAGTTAGTTATATTATACGTCGATGTTACTGTTTTTAATGTATAAAAACAAAAATTGCATTTAAAAAATATTGTTCTCTTTTTTAGTAATAATAACTGTGTTACTGGAGATTCGCATACTAATTATAATATAAATTTTAACTTTTTCTGATTTAATTGATACTAGATCACTAGCAGAATTAGCGATAATTAGTCTATTAATCGATACCTATTTTTATGTAAAAGGGCCCCTGGGAACAAAGAGAAGTTCAAAACAACTTTTGAATTTGAAATAAAAAAGTTTGAATTTGATTTGGAAAAAGTTGAATTTGACTTGGAAAAAGGTTGAATTCGACAAGGAAATGCTATATACATCAAATTGAGATAGACTTCGCATGAATACTGGAAATTAAATAATGTATTTTCCTTACATTGATGATAGAGCAGATCCAATGTTACAGGAAGTGAAGAATACCCTAATGAAAGCGTAGGAGGAGGAGGTAGCCTATGACCCTATTGTTATCCCTTAGTTATTAGCCGAGAAGAAAGGAGCTGGATGAGAGAGCGGAGACCCTGTAATTATCCGACTACACAAATAAATTCTGTCAAAGTTGACCGCCCGTTACACCTGCAGGGTTCTAATTCATCCTAATCCCCCTAGTTTTCTTTTCATTTCCCAGCTTTATGGCTTTCATCCTCTGTAATATCTATTCCCTTTGATCAGAATACCGTTTTTGTCCAACTTCTGACCCTCTCTGGTCCTGATACTTCTGATCTTTTGCCTAGTGAAGCAGGAAAAAGTACAACTATACGCAATAAAAATCCTCTTTGTCGGCTAAAAATGGTCATTTGGGCGAAGATTTTCTTTTTATACATCTTTTGAAGATTAAAAAAAATTAGTGCTGGCAATACACGACTTTCACCTACGACTGTTAAAATGAATTTAAATATACGTCAATTTGAAAAAATATAAATTGATTTTAATAAAACGTGAATTAATTTTCCTAGGAAACATATGATTCAGATTAAATAATAAAATTACATTAAATTGTTGATCAGTAATAAGTTTATTCCCTATTCGTCACTTCATATTACCTTTTACAACTTTGTGTATCAGATAATATTGTTTCTAAAATCTTTCTTTTTCCAACGGTATATGATAAGTCTATATTAATGTTCTTAATATTAAAAAATAAAAAATTACTAAAAAGAAATAGTTTTTCTCTTTTTATCCTGTAGTTGGTCATAAAATTCGTCCAACTTGTATATTTAGCCGTCCATCATCAATGTCATTGAGATCACATTTCTTATCTTTTGGAATGTACAAAATTAAAGGTAGTTTAGAAGAAGAACATTTAAATTATCGGCATTTAAGGCCTGTCAAACTGTTTCAATCAGAATAAAATCTACATTATGTTAAAACTCATTAAAGTTGACATTAATATGGGGAGTTTAATCAAAATCATTTAAGCTGTTTTTGAGAAAATCGTAAAACGTTGCAAAAAGCATGGTGTAAAGTGGCTCTTCTAGAAAGCCGATTTTAATGGCAAAGTTGCTATAACATCTCACGGGTATAATTGTCTTAAATATAAAATTTCATTTTCGTACGACTTTTCGTTTTTGCGCAAGACTTACCACACGCACAAACACTGCTATTTTCGGAACTTTGTTTTTTGGGCTCAGAGGGCCCTAAAACGTGTATTTCCATCGAAAACTGGAATTCGAAAATTGTGATAATTGCAATACTTTCCCTTGTTATATATTTCATATATAGGTAAGTGAAAGAAAAGCTCTTATCTTTCGAATACTATTATAAAATACAAAAAATGTAAGATTTGAGTTTGTTACGGTGGGAGTCCTAAATTTTGTCTATCCAGGTTTAATTAGTATAGGTATCTTTAACGAGTACCTGACGTCACACAGATGTCACCATTTTACGTTCACGTTTACCAGTTTACGTTCTCTCTCAAGGACGACATAAAGAATAATTTTTTACTCACATAAAAAAATCATCATGCCTTCTGCCAGGTTTAAACCCGCGAACTTGGGCATAGAAGGCTTTTATACTAGCCACTAGATCAAATTTGATTGGAAATTTATTTGCTAATACTATGATACATATAGTTTAGGAAATGTAATTAAATCACTTTAGCTAAGGCAGTGAATCAAAATCGTCAAATTTTGTGTTGATTTCATCCAGTCATTCTTTGCGTGCGCAAATTTTATTTTCTAGTTTCTCTAGGGAGTTCTGCGCATGCGTGTGAGTATAGCAGTCATATTTCAAGTCGGCTCTCGGATTTCTTGCTTTTACAGTTGGATTCCACTTCAGCACAGTCTTGAAAACATCATCAGACTTCAGGATAACAACAACAGTTATTATTGGAGCAAACAGCGGTAAGTTGTGATATAATTTACAGTGTAAAGTGAATGCTGAGTCACCTCTTCATATCAGCTGATTGCCAATAGCCCGGCAAGGCTGGTCTTGCTTAACTTTTTTTAAGTTATTGTTTTTTTCCCACATCTGGTTATTATTTAATTACTTTCTATACATGAAATGCGATATTATCATCAAGTAATGTCCTCCAAAGCTTCAACTAAAAGATCTAGATCTAGTGGTTCAATCCCGTCACCTACAAAACAAAGACCCCGCCGTGATACTAATAAAAGATTAAATCTACAAGCAACCCCTTCCGGTACTAATTCAGAATCTGAACCACAACCTGGCACATCGTCACAAGGGATGACTGACGAATCGCCGTTTTTCACCCCAAATCCTTTTCAGATTTTACATAATAAAAAAGAAAACATGGAATCTACTCCTATACCTAGTGAACCACGGCCTCCTCCAATATTTGTCAAAAATATTAGAAATTTCCAGTTTTTGTGTGCGCAATTGAACAAAATTACCGAATCTACCAGCTACTACTGTATGAGTAGAATCAATGATACCAAAATATCTCCTACTACTGCCGAGACATATAGAAAAATAGTGAAATACCTAACTGAAACCAAAGCAGATTTCCATACCTATCAGCTACGCCAAGAGAGAGCTTTAAGGGTTGTAATCAGAAACTTACACCCCTCGACACCAGTTGAAGCTATTAAAGAAGAACTAACGGAGATGGGCTATAAAGTGCGGCAAGTCACTAACGTCCTAAAGGATAAAATTCCTCTACCTCTCTTTTTTGTGGATTTGGAACCAGCTGAAGGAGTTGAAAAAATCTATGACCTCAATAGATTGTACTATTCCAGTGTAAGAGTTGAAAAACCTTACACAAAGAGAGAGATAACTCAGTGCCATAATTGTCAAGCATATGGTCATACTAAAAGTTATTGTCATCACATACCTCGATGCGTGAAATGCGGTGAACAGCACAAGTCTGTGGAGTGTACAAAACCAAAATCAACACCAGCTGTATGTGCTCATTGCCTGAAGGACCACCCGGCCAACTATAAAGGATGCCAAATCTATAAGGAGCTGAGGACCAGGTTTCAAAAACCTCAAGTACTGGATGAAACAGCAAGACAAGTAAGAAACAGAAGAGAACCCTCAAAACTTATTGATGCCAATTTATCATTTGCCCACTTACTTGGAGGTGGGAATCAAAGTACTGAAGCCGTGGCCCTGCCGGAACTACAAAATGTACCTCAATCCATTCCACATATACCTCTTTCTCAAAATGTAACCAATCCTAAGAATCCTAATCCACCACAAATCTCTCATATTCCTCCTCCTTCAAACGCCACAGACCTTACCAGTTTGATGACATCCTTTATTTCCGAAATTAAATCCCTTGTTATGTCCCTAATATCACTCCTTACGAATCTCGTAACAAATCTCATTCCTGCCTTAAAAAACCCATAAATGACCTCACCTAATTCCTTATCCATTCTCCTTTGGAATGCGAATGGTGTTAGAACTCACACTGACGAACTTACAGCCGTACTGCAGGACAAAAACATTGATGTTGCACTCATTACTGAAACTAGACTAACCACTAAACAGTACTTTAAAATACCAGGATACACGACATACCGGACAGACCATCCAGACGGCAAAGCCCATGCCGGTACTGCTGTCATAGTCCGCCGATCCCTCACCCATCACTTACACCCAATTTCCGCCCACGATTACCTACAAGCAACTTCCATCGTTATCAAAACCTTTTCCTTTCCGCTTATCATCGTATCAGCATACTGCCCTCCTAAACATCCCATTTCCTCTGCCCAATTTGGATCCTTCCTCAACTCCTTGGGTAATCACTTCATTTTGGGTGCAGACTTAAACGCTAAGAACCAACAGTGGGGTTCTAGAACCACCAATTCTCGTGGACGGACATTGCAGTCTGCACTCAACTCCCGACGCTTTCATCTCCTACCTCCCGATTCTCCTACCTACTGGCCAACAGATCCTAACCGTAATCCTGACATCCTCGACTTCTTCATCCACAGCGGATTAGGCTCTCTGAATTTTTCCATAGCTCGCCTTGATGAACTATCCTCTGATCATAGTCCATTGATTCTAAATGTATCCATAACACCTATTCCTAAACCTATCCCACCGTCATTCATTAGGGGCCCTGTCAACTGGAACCTCTTCCGCGAAATTCTCACTAATGATATTGACCTCAGAGTGAATCTCAAAACCCCAAATGATCTTGACGACGCCGTATATTCCTTTACAACCGCTATTCAACAAGCCGCCTGGACTGCCTCCTCTCCCAAACAATCCCAAATAATTCCTTACAAAAGCCATTTACCACAACACCTGACAGACCTCATCAACAGCAAACGTCGAGCTAGAACATTATGGCAACGCACCCGCCACCCAGAAGATCGCCGCTCCTATAATTTTTTTTGTAGAAAATTAAAGCGGGAGTTGGCGATCTTCCGTTCCCAATCCTACAATACCTACCTCTCCTCTCTCTCGACTCGTGACAATTCCCTGTGGAATGTCACGAAGAGAATCCTAAAATCCCACACCATTTCCCATCCTCTCCAGCGCTGTGATGGTTCCTGGGCTGCTTCTGACAAGCATAAGGCCGAGGAATTCGCACAGCACCTTTCCAAAGTTTTTACTCCTCATCCAGAGCTTA
Organism: Piezodorus guildinii; assembly: GCA_023052935.1. Lineage (NCBI taxonomy): Eukaryota > Metazoa > Arthropoda > Insecta > Hemiptera > Pentatomidae > Piezodorus > Piezodorus guildinii. The sequence continues at coordinate 160,325,758 of CM041293.1, read as the reverse complement.
ATCCAACCCATACTGCAGCAGTTGAAGAGTTCCTCACGTCTCCAATACCACTATCCTTACCACCTAAAGCAGTTAATCCCTCTGAGGTCAGATATTTTCTTAAAAAGCTTCCTCTCCGCAAATCTCCTGGATACGATCTCCTTACTCCCCAAATCTTAAGACAACTTCCACCTAAAGCCATTACATTCCTTACATATCTCTATAACTGTATCCTACGCACTACCTATTTTCCTCTCTTATGGAAACATTCAACTATGATCCTTTTCCTAAAACCAGGCTAACCTTCTAACAACACGTCATCTTACAGACCTATCAGCCTACTTCCGATTCTCTCAAAAATTTTCGAAAAGCTCCTACTAAAACGAATCCTAGCCAAATTTCAAAATTTTCCTTCACATCAGTTCGGATTTCGTCCTCAACATTCCACGGTTCAGCAAGGACTCCGAGTTGTAGACCACATTTCCTCCGCCCTTGAGTGCAAGGAGTATTGTTCGGGTGCCTTTCTGGATATAGCTCAAGCTTTTGACCGGGTGTGGCACCCGGGACTGCTCTTTAAGCTCAAAACCCATTTACCTCAATCCTTATACCTAATCCTCCGATCCTATTTATCCAACCGCTCCTTCCGAGTTCGCTGTGGTTCCGAATTTTCCGAACAATATACTGTTGAGGCCGGTGTTCCTCAAGGCAGCGTCTTAGGACCCGTCCTCTACATCCTCTTCACCGCCGATATCCCTACCGACCCCAATACCTTTCTGGCAACATTTGCTGATGACACAGCCATTTTATCATCCAATTCCGATCCTGAAGCAGCATCGCTAAATCTCCAAAAGCACCTTTCCCTTGTCGAAGACTGGTGCAATGCTTGGCGCATTAAGGTGAATGAAAGCAAATGCACTCACGTCACATTCACCCTTCGACGCAAATCCTGTCCAACGGTTAATTTCAATTCCATACCGCTTCCTTCCTCAGACACAGTCCGGTATCTCGGCTTTTTACTAGACAAAAGACTGACGTGGAACCCACATACAAGACTAAAAAGAAAAGAACTCAACCGCAGATTCGGCCAGTTATACAGACTACTAAACAGAAAATCTCATCTTACAGTTGACAACAAATTACTAATATACAAGACATTACTGAAACCTATATGGACCTACGGACTTGAACTGTGAAGGACAGCTAAACATTCTAACATTAAACGCATCCAATCCTTCCAATCCAAAGTCCTCCGAACAATAGTTAATGCTCCTTATTACGTTACCAACTGTACCCTACACCATGACCTTAATATTCCGTTTGTTTTAGACCTGGTACCATCCAAATTTTCCAAATTTCATCAGAACCTTAGTCATCATCCTAACCCTCTAGCACAATCCCTATCCAGCACCACCCATCCCTACAATCCTCCTCGAAGATTGAAACGGCAGTGGCCACGAGACCTATTGTAAACATTTAAACTGGAGTTCTGACAATGGTCAGATCCTCCACTCATGTACGGTATGTTTGTGGCTACAGCGCCCTAACTCAGCCTCCACTGGCTCAGACCAGTGATGCGGCTGAGATAGAGGTGCTGGGATCTCTTGGATTCCGCTTTTTCCTCCACAAGTGGAGGAAAAAGCGCTTGCTGGGGTCCCTTTAGCAATTGTATATATTGTATATAGTTATGATTGTGTGTAAGATGTTTATTTATTTGCCAACTTTTTATTTATCTCAATAATAGGTTTATGTTTCGATTTGTTTTGTTTTTTATTTATTATTATTATTTTATTGTATATATTTGAATTTATGTTATATTTTATGAAATTTGACCATTATTATTATTTTCTGTATATATAGTATGAATGTGGTCTCTTATCAATATTATTATTGTTCATTTTGTAACAAATTGTAATATATCTCAATAAAAAAATAAAAAAGTTTCTCTAGAACCAGGGCCTAATTAGGTAAAAATTATTATATTAATTGCCCGAGTGTCTAACATTTTAAGTAAATTAAGGTTCGTCTTGCAATTCTAAATATTTACATCAGTTTAATATGTTGACAAGGTCGGTTTTGCGATATCAGTCCTTTCAAAGGCTCTAATAACCTTAAGCAGATTTAAATTGAAAATCTGCTATTTTAGGCGTCGAGCTTTACGAACGTCAGGGGTCTGGAAATATTGCAGGATGAGAGATTATGGTCAAAGATATTGAAATAACTATGACGGTCTTTTCTAATGTCGCAGATACAATTTTGCTAAATTCTCATAGCCTTAATGATCATTGATAGCACTTGACTGTAGCAAGATACATACACCTACTTAAAGCCATATAAACATACGCTTCACAGATTTAAAGCTCAGCAAAAAATACTAAAATACCAAAACTGCTATAAATTCAATTAAAATTGTTAAGAATTTTAACGGCATGAGCTCCTTGCAGCGTAAATAACCAAACCGGACTTACAACAACCAACACATACAAGCTCTCCTCTATTCTCGTATTTATAGTAAACTGCACGGATACGACAATAGATCTGTAAACAGCTTTTTAATAGCTGATATGCCTGGCAGAAGAAGACTGGAGAGAAGCTGGATGAGAGACCATCTCTGCTAAATTAAAACCTAGAAAGTTGTGCTGCTTTGCACATTCCTTCCCCATGCCTAGCATGTTTGCTGCTTACGTTTTTGTACCTTTTGAAAGGTGCGAATGGAAAAATATGAAGAGGAGAAAAAAAAATACTTCATTTATTAGTAAGAAATTAGGAAAATTATGTTCTGAGTTGAAAAGAAATTACTCAGAAATCAAATTTAAAAAAAATCATATAGAAATTACTATGATTATTTTACTTTTGCTACTATAATTATGAGCATGTAGATATCAATCGAAACAAAGTAAATAACAATATCCTTAATATTTCTAATAAAATCTCTTTACTTATAATTATATAAAAATTTAACAATAAAGAATTACTTCAATCCTTCAGCTAAGGAAACCTACTGTTTTGCCATGCTGTACGGTAATGCGGGCGTAATATCATACTCTTGTATCGGCTGACTGGTTTGTCACAAATTATTCCAATTATCATTAATAACATTTATTTCCTTTACAGGTGTTAGTAATATATTTAAAAAAAATTGAATTCATTTTTTCCTCATATTATTTATTAAGAAACAATACATTTATGCTGAAAGCTTATTGTAGAGGATTCGGCTGTACATAGTAATATACAATTATCTATTAACACCCTTGATTGAATAATGAAGAAAAACAAAATAAAATTCATACTAAAAATATTTAATGTTTATATACACAAATACAACCCTATTACTCATACAAATATCATCATCTTTTTTTTCTATTCACATTTATTTGTTACTATTACTTCCGATTTTTAAACAAGTGACTGCGTAAAAATAGATATTATTTAACTTATCTATGGAATCAATATTTAAAATTGATGATATTTGTAAATCAGTACTTTCAGTTTGATCTATTTATTGATTAATATACAGCTGTCGGTAAAACTCATGTAACTGGCACTTAAAAAGAAAATGCTCAATGTTTTCATCCTTTCCTAAATTACAATATTTAAAAGTTACGTTGTTAAAGGAAAATTTTTAATGATTTATATATAACTGCGTTTTACCTTTAAATGACTACCTGACTTGACTTAGTTAATATTAAAATTTAATTGAATTAGGAATTAGTCCAAGCCTTCAGCTAAGGACACCTACTGTTTTGAAACGCCGTGAAGTAATGCGGGCTTAGTATCATATTCTTTTATCGGCTGACGGATTTGTCACCATTAATTCTAATTATCATTAATCACGTTTATTTCCTTGACAGTCGTTAGTAATTTGTTGAACGAGTACCTGACATGGCACAGGCACAGGACCACCTTTTAACGTCCCATCCGAAGGATTTTTACTCCCATTAAAAAATCCTAGGACCACCTGCGGGTTTGAACCCATGACCTTTTGCATAGGAGGCTGTTACGCTAACTACCCAGCTGCAAGTGATCCCTATTTTTAATTGAAACATCTGTATAAATAGTTTATAATAGTGTCTGATTAGGTATATCGTCATTGAAATAGGCTTACTCATCTTACATGCTAAATTTCCAAATTATCTGCCTTTAAGAAACCTTAAATATTTTTTTTTTTTAAATAATTTATGGCCTCTCATTGGGAGTAGTACTAAAGAATAACTGGTAATTGAAGAGACATAAAAATGTTTAGGAAAGGGATAGAAAATTTAATGTTTTATACATATATATATATATATATATATATATATATATATATATATATATATATATATATATTTATATACAGCTGGTTGGAGCAAAGAGGTTATGTGAAATGGATTTTTCCCTGCCTCAAACATGTTTATACTTTAGTTCTCTTTATATTTAATTGAAGCTAATCTTTATTTTTATTTTCTGTATTTTGTTATTGTAGAAAGATTATTTTATTTTACATTGGCAAAACCATAGTGACCTCTCGCCAGCTTTCGTATTTTATCTCTCTTGTTAGTGTGCGCTCCTAATTTTGGGTCTTTTCGGTTTAATTATTTTATTTAACATTTTATTATTTAACATATTTGGCTTGTACGAGGTATCAATCCTTCCATGACAAAACTCTATTCTCACCCGAATCCTTTCGTTTCAATCCTTTTTTCCTCTTCAATTCCTGACAATCCCCCGAGGCGTCCATTGGGAAGTTTCTCTACATGTGTTTCATGCCTTTTTAAATTTCTTTCAAATTTACTTTTTGTATAACTTGTTATACAGTTGTAAATTCCAATAAATAAATATTTTTAAAAAAAAGTTATCTAACTAATAGTTGCAAGAAAAAAAGAATATTTTTGTTACAATTGTGTAGTACCAGGCTGTTATTTATTTCGCCCTCACCTCCTTTAATATATATATATATATATATATATATATATATATATATATATATATATATATATATATATATATATATATGTATATTCTTTATAAAGCGAACAGTTATTCCATATTTTTGTTCCAAGAGAGATGTACAGTCAACTTTACTCTTTTTCCTGATACACATTCAAGATTCATCGAAAGAAATTCGTTTCTTGATCAAACGTCTTGGAATAGGTATTTGATCCAATGCTAAAATACGTAACTGAAATTTTAATAATTGATATCAATAATAAACTTAAAATTACACAGTTTTATTTATTTATTCGATATATGTTTACTTATTCTCATGTTAAGATGGAATCGAGGACTGCTTACCGTAGGTGTGAAACTAGAGGAAGCAGTTAATTCAGATTTGGAAGGGTCTCATTTCCATGACAATATCCCGACCGGCTTAGTTTTCAGTTCTAATCCTGCTTGATTTAGATCCGAGTGATACTAGTCTCAGGCCTTACTAACATAAGATCTAATTAGCCGAGTTAATTTCTTCCGAATTGGAGTTGTCTTTTTTTAACATTATTTTTTTAGTAAATAATAATTTATTTGTTCTAGACACTTTGACGTGTCCTAAATCTTGAATAAAAAAAAGATATCAGGAATGTCTGCTTTCATTAAAACTTAACGAACTATTCATACCAGGCACCATTTAATTTTTTTGTTCTGTTAAACAAATATTAATTTGCACCTGTAAACAGTGGTTTAGCAATCAGCAAATTTCATGGCCTTTCAGGTTAATTGCAAATGAAATTTGCATTTTATCAACAATATAATACAAACAATTCTATACGTTTCGCTGATATATGGAATACAAGTCCATTAAATTTACTTTTTTACTTTCACTTACTATATATAGTAAGTGGAAGTATTGCGATCGTGAAAATTTTCAAATTCCAGTTCTCAACGGAAATATACGTTTTAGGGTCGACTGAGTCCAAATAACCAAGTCCCGCAAAAAGGTCTCTGTGTGTGTGTGTGTGTGTGTGTGTGGTAACTCCCGGGCGAAAACGGTGAGTCCTATGAAACTGAAATTTCATATTTAAGACAAATATACGCCCGAGACGTATGAAAACATTTTTCATCAAAATGAGCTTACCAGAAGAGCCACTTTATACTATGCATTTTGCACCTTTTTCCGATTTTCTCAAAAGCAGTTTCGACGATTTTGATTAAACTCGCTATATCGATGTAAAATTTAATGGGCTTTAATATCATGTAGGTTTTATTCTGATTAAATGGTCTAACAGGACTTAAATACCGATATTTTAAATTTTCTTCCCCTAAAGTACCTTTAATTTTGTAGATTCAATAATAATAACTAGATTTTCTTGTTAACGCTGATGAAAAACAGGTAAATATATAAATTGAATAAATTCGATACCCAACGAAAGGAGAAAACAGAAAAAATATTTTTTTAATGCAATTTTTCGTTTTTGAACATAAGTTATATACATGTATAATATACCGTTGGAAAGCTAAAGATTTAAAAAAAAAATATCATTCCATACACAAGCTTTTAAAAGTTAATAGAGAGTGATGAAATGAACATAAAACTAACTGATTATTTAAGATAATAATATAATAGATTTTTTGATAAAACACATGTTTCTATATAAATTCCTTGATAATTTCACGTATTTTTATCTCTAACTGTATTTGAAAATTCTTTCATTGATTTTAAAAATGGAGGTAAGTGAAAGTCGTGTGTTGTCCGCACCAGATTTTTTTTTTATTTTAAGATATTTTATCTTTCAGTGGCGCGACAGGTCGTGTAGGCCCTGGAACTCGTGGTGTAAACTCCTGCGAGTATACATTCACGTTTCACGATGCGATTTTGTTTAGTGTATGGTCATCACTCCCTACGACTAACTTTTGTGAGTGGCCACCCTTTGGCTGACGGGTCTCACATACCCGGGGGAGAGGCTGTGAGTGAATCCCCATTTTTTTACATTCTTATAAAAGCCCCTCGGGATCTGGGATTCGAACTTAGAACCTGTAGCATGAGAGACTAGCGCGCTAGCCACTCAGCCACGGGCTCCCCTGATATTTTACCTAATATATCTTATATTCGTGAAACAAAATGTTTTATCGAGAACCTGAAAATTTTCGATCCTTTATTTTAAAATTCTGGGGCGCGCAACACACGACTTTCACTTGCCACTGTTATTTATTTCAATTTAGGAATTTTAAACAAATTTAGATACATAAATAAGTTGTCAAAGAATTATTTACATTGGATTTTAATAGTAACATGTGTTTTATTAAATAATTTATTATATTATTATCGGGCTGATGCGAAATTAATGCAGGTTTCCTCTATTGCAATATCTTAATTCCAATTGTGTAAACAAAGCTAATCCTAACATTGATCATTATTATACCAAAACAAACCTTATCTAATACCCTCTCTTTCACCATGAATTTGTTTAGTAAAATCGTTTTGTTCAGTGTGTTCAAAGGTCTTGAATCGAAAATGTCAAAGTGCGATTTTCGTCAAATTTATTTTTACGAATTTAAATTAGGGCGCAGCTCTGCGCAAACGGCTCGTAATATTAATGAAGTGTGGGGTCAGGGGGCTATTAATGAGTGCACGGTGCAGCGTTGGTTCCAGAAGTTTCGCAGAGGAGATTTCGACCTCGAAGACAAGGAAGGTCGGGGCCGTCATCTTGCTCTGGACAACGACCAGCTGAGGTCAAAAGTGGAAGAAGACCCAACCAAAACCACACGAGAAATGGCGGCGGAACTCGGTGTGAACCAATCCACAGTTGTACGCCACTTGGAAGCAATTGGTAAGGTAAAAAAGTTGGCCAAGTGGGTGCCACACCAATTAAACAACCACCAAAAAAATCGCCGCTTTGAAATCTGCTCCATGCTTGTGACACGCAATAAAAATGATCCATTTCTCGATCGCATTGTGACGTGCGATGAAAAATGGATCTTATACGACAACAGAAGGCGTTCTAGCCAATGGCTGGGCAAAGATGAACAACCAAAACCTTTCCCGAAGCCCAACCTGCACCCAAAAAAGGTTATGGTCACAGTTTGGTGGTATAATGCTGGTGTTATTCACTACAGCTTTCTCAATCGAGGTGAGACTATAACTGCTGACAAGTACTGTCAAGAAATTGACAGCATGAATCAAAAATTGCAACGTCTTTGCCCAGCATTGATGAATCGGAAGGGGCCGATCCTGCTCCACGATAACGCCAGACCACACGTTGCACAACCAACGCTTCGACGACTGCACGAGTTGGGCTACGAAGTTCTCCATCATCCGCCTTATTCACCTGACCTCTCTCCTACAGACTTCCACTTTTTCAGGCATCTGGACAACTTTTTTAGGGAGAAAACTTTTCAAAACCAGGACGACATTGAAAATTCTTTTCGTGATTTCATTGAGTCCAGGGATTCGGATTTTTTTTCTGGTGGAATAAGAAAGCTTGTTGAACGTTGGCAAAAGTGCATTGATTCAGATGGAAATTATTTTGATTAAATATATATGGTTAAAGTAAAGATATGGCGTATTTACAATACCTACTAAAAACCTGCATTAATTTTGCATCAACCCAATATATACGACAATCAATTTGTTTTAACGACTTTTTACCACTTTTACAATAGTATGTATAAGATAATATTTTTTCTAAAATCTTTAGTATTCTAACGGTATATTATACTTGTATATAGCTGTTCTTAAGCTCAAAAACAAAAAAATCCATTAAAAAAATATTTTGTTCTATTTCCTCGTTCAGTTTGATCGATATCCGTTCAACTTATATATTTACCAGTTTATGAGCAATGCTAATGATATGACACGGTAATTTTTTGGATTCTAAAAAAAAAAAAGGTACTTTGGAGGAAGAAAATTTAAAATGTCGGCATTTAAGCCCTGTCAGACTATTTCAATCAGAATAAAACCTACATGATATTAAAACCCGTACAATTTTACATCGATATAGCTAGTTTAATCAAAATCGTTAAAGCCATTTTTAAGAAAAAGGGGAAAAATGCATGATATAAAGTGGCTCTTCTGTTTAGCTTATTTTGATGAAAATTGTTGTCCTTAATATGAAATTTCAGTTTCATAGGACTTTTCGTTTACGCGTAGGATTTACCACATACACACACGGAATTTTTTGCGGTACGTTGTCATTTGGACTCAGAGGACCCTAAAATATGTATTTTCGTTGAAAAATGGAATTAAAAAAATTTCGCGATTGCAGTACTTTCCCTTACTATATATTCCATATATAGGTAAGTGATAGTAAAATGACTTTATTTACCATTCTGTATTTAAGCAACGTTACTTATGTCTTATTATTAATTGAAATCTTAATAAAGATCGCTCTTTAGCTTATTCCATGGAACGTTATGTGAAGTAGTTCATTTTACATTCTTGCTTACACGAAATTCTCTTGAAAGTTATCATAATTACGTTTATTCCCTTTCTCGTGCTTAAATTGATCGCAGAACTTCCGAACTGTTTTTTAACCTTTGCGCGTCTTTAGGTTTTTGTCCAAGAGTAAACATCTGTTCGTTCAGAATTTGTGAAGTAACAAATGATAGCCTTTTAATGGTTAAGGAAGAATTTTACTCTCCGCTGTTTCTAATTTATGGGTACCAGTCATGTCATGAGGTAAGTCTTGTGTTTATATATATTTTTATTTTCAGAAACAATTCTTTATTGAATAACATTAAAAGTTTATATTTTAGTATATTTGCTTAGAAATATTCTATAATTTTATGTAGGACCTCGTAAACTCTGCACTACTAAAGTTTGTGTGAATATCCAAAGAATCTTATGTATGAGAATATATTTTTCATTACAAATGTAGTACAAATAGATTAAATACAAATTAATAGATCTAATATAATAAAGTACCTTAATTTGGGCTACAGATGTATATAAAAATTCCATTGATTTTAGAAAAAGAGAATGAGCTAACAATGTTTTCACTAGTACTATCCGTATTAGTGAGTAAATAGTCTTAATGATTTGTCTGTTTGTTTATCTATTTAACGTCACTTTATGCTACTATGGCTAATCGTACGATGCTACAGTGGGAGTCATAAATTTTGCCTACCCAGGTTTTATTAGGATAGGTATCTTTAAAGATTACCTCACATTGTACAGGCTCGGGACCACCTTTTAACGTCACCTCCGAAGGACGGCATAACTAAGGATTTTTTACTCCCTTTAAAAAATCCTAGGACCACATCCGGGTTTGAACCCGTGACCTTTGGCATAGGAGGCTGTTATGCTAGCCACCCAGCTACAAGTTATCCTGTCTTAATGATTTAATTACCACTTATGACGGACTTTATTATTTATGACTAAATAAAACTATTTAGTTGTTTCATTTAATGACCGCCATCCGGACTAATTCCTTCCAGTAAATAAATAATGTTTTTATTTGCCAATATTTTACCTGTTTGGTTTATCCCATCTAACCTAAAGTATAGGCGATTACTGTTTTTGAAAAGTGGAAGGAATGAAATTAAATAAAAAATAATTGAATGCAAAGTGGACTTAGATATGAAAATGACCACTGAAGAAAAAAACAATTATTAATTTATTGAGAAAAAATGTATCTATTGATGTATTATGTCCAAGATTTTATTTTTTTATTTTATCGAATCCTGGTGATCGTTTCCTGGTGATATTGATATATCAGGGCATACTTTTGAACACGTAGAGAAATTCAAGTATTTAGGTTCAATGATAACAAGAAAAAATTAAATCCAGGAAAAAATAAAGTCCCGATCAAAGGTGGGAAATGCGTGTTATTAATCAGTTGCTAATTTACTTAGTTCGCGGCTTCTATCTAAAAACTTAAAGGTTAGAATTTATAAAACTATTATTCTTCCGACGGTTCTTTACGGATGTGAAACATGGCCGCTTACTTTGAAGGATGACCAAAGGCTTAAGGTTTTCGAAAATAAGGTACTGAGTAAAATATTTGGTCCGAAGAGAGATGAGGTCACTGGGGAGTTTAGAAGGCTGCACAACTATGAAATTAATTGCATTAATGGCTGTGCATACCTCCTGCTATTTAATCTTTGCAGTAAGTAGTGTCTACTTATGTTCGTCGGCCTTCTTCAATCCAGAAGCTTCGTTCTCAGTGCCTCATAAGCGGTAAAGAAACATAAACTTTAGAGAAAGAAAATACAAAAATTCTGCATTTAAGCCTAGTCAGACTATTTCAATTAGAATAAAACCTATCGCAAGATCCCGAGCGAGTCCAGAATCATAGTATCCGTTGTATTTGTTCTGAAACTGATTCCTTTTCAGTCTGTATTTAAAAAAAAAATGTTTTAGTAGCTATTGGTTTGGTTCCTCTACTTCTCCAACTAAATCCCTACCACTGTGAATGATCTTTTGCCGACCTCCTAACGAAACTTTTATCGCAGGTAGAGAATACTTTGGTAGAATTATTTTCTTTCTCTTTTTGAATTATGTTGCCTTGTTCCTGGTTATTTACTTCATAATACCTAGCATCATGACATATGGGTAAAAAGAAACCTTAGCAAAAAACGTAGTTTCGTGGTTTAGGGTTCAGTTCCTTCATTATAAAAAAAATTATTAAGGTACTATGGTTTATTTTCTTTGGGAAGCGGCTTATCATATATAAGTAATACGGTAGAAAATTCGATTGAAACACCAACTAAAAGTGATAAATAATAATTATTTAAAAAAAAATAAAATAATATCGATTAATCTTCAAAAAATTGACATAGGATGGTCAAACCGCGGTCTCCGAATGGGTATAAAATAATATAACGAAAAAAATTAATTAAATAAAGAATAGTCTTCCGTCCATGTATTTGGTAAGAGATAGCCTACGGGAATGGCTTAAGGTTGGAGGGTTCCTCTATCTCATCGGTAATCATCGTAGGCAGCGACACTGTACATTTACTTATATTGGATTAAGTTCAAACATCGTGAAATTAAATAAAAAATAATTGAATGCAAAGTGGACTTAGATATGAAAATGAGCACTGAAGAAAAAAACAATTATTAATTTATTGAGGAAAAATGTATCTATTGATGTATTATGTCCAAGATTTTATTTTATTATTTTATCGAATCCTGGTGATCGTTTCCTGGTGATATTGATATAACAGGGCATACTTTTGAACACGTAGAGAAATTCAAGTATTTAGGTTCAATGATAACAAGAAAAAATTAAATCCAGGAAAAAATAAAGTCCCGATCAAAGGTGGGAAATGCGTGTTATTAATCAGTTGCTAATTTACTTAGTTCGCGGCTTCTATCTAAAAACATAAAGGTTAGAATTTATAAAACTATTATTCTTCCGACGGTTCTTTACGGATGTGAAACATGGCCGCTTACTTTAAAGGATGACCAAAGGCTTAAGGTTTTCGAAAATAAGGTACTGAGTAAAATATTTGGTCCGAAGAGAGATGAGGTCACTGGGGAGTTTAGAAGGTTGCACAACGTGGAATTGCGGAACTTGTATCCTGTGAATATAATTGAGTTGATAGCATCGCGGAGACTCAAATGGGCGAGTAAAGTTGTTGGGCTCAATGAGGAGCGGATTTCGGGAAAGTTTGTGACAGAGTGATCCCACGTTTCACATATTTTGGTCCCGAGATAAATATATGCCTTAACGCTTTCTATCTATTGGCTATTGTAAAAAATGTATCATTTGAATAATTTTCAGAAGGTATATATTTATATAACTCTTGGTCCGTTAAGAATATGGGGTCCGAAATTACTGAGATTTGAAAATGGGCGTTGGTGTTAATTCAACAATGAAGCGGACGAACAATGGGCACAACAGTACCGGAGCTGTTGGGAAGAATAATGTTTAGCTAGAGTGTAAATCATGAGCCGGGTTGGCAGCGCACCAAGCCCCTACCTCAGCCACTCACCGTCCCAACTACCCTGTATAATTTTTATTATATGGGCGATATTTAATGTATCTCCACCCCTCTGTAGCATACCCATCCTTCATCGGCCACATATGCTTCTTCTTCCATACTCAACAACTCACCACCATTGATTTTTCTCTGAAGAGCAGTTGGTATTCGCTTTTATTTCATCGTTGCATTTTATTTATTTATTCTTTTTAATAGACATTTAATATTAAATCAACTTGTTCCATATACTGGTTGTCTGTTTTTTAAAAATTGCTTCATTCTTTTCAATAATGAACTTTTGTAATTGACCCCCCAAAAAATATATAATAACCCCCTTCTAAATTTGAGAGCTTACGTTTCAAGATGCCTAGAATCCGAATAACGAATAAAAAAATTCGTTTGTCCGCCGTCCGCGGCATTTCTTAGAATTTGTTTTATAAATTCGCCACAAAAATACTAGTCAAATCCACGATGATCCTAACACCTAGACGTTGATATCAGCTGTTTAGTTTTAAAATGGCGGCCGATTAAATGTGATTTAATTCAATAACTCAGTTATTTTTAAAGATAGAGAAAAATTTTATCAGTGTTTATAAATACGCTCATAACTCAGTAAATCGCGACAAACAAATAAAAAGGTAAATAAAAAAAATTCATATGTATTTTCAAGTAACTAATTATAATAGATGTAATTACACCAAAAATCGGTTATTATTTAAGATAGAGAAAAACCAAGATTAAGACAATGCGATGAACTGTTTATTCTAATTAATAAATAAATAAATACCTATTTTTTTTATTTTAGTGTCATTTTATAGAGAATTAAATTTTCGACCAAATGAAAAAAGAACCATTGAACTCTGTTAAAAATTAGCTTAGCTGTTCGTCGGCCTTCTTCAATCCAGAAGCCTCGTTCTCAGTGCCTCATAAGCGGTAAAGAAACAAACTTTAGAGAAAGAAAATACAGAAATTCCGCATTTAAGCCACGTCAAACTATTTCAATTAGAATAAAACCTAAATTATATTAAAGCCCAATTAATTTTACATTGATATAGCGAGTTTAATTAAAATCTCAATACACACAGATCGTTTTGAGGGATTTGAATATTTGAACCCCGCTGAAAAACTGGAATCCGAAACTTTTCACGATCGCAATACTTTCCCTATCTGTATATTTATTTCATATAAAGGTCAGTGAAAATAATATCTCCAAGAAAGAAATCTCTGATTGGATCGCCTGTTCAACTTTGCTAAGTTGCTATGAATACATTCTGATAAATACATACATACTAAATCAATCCTGAAGACAATCTTAGAGGAACAGTAAATGGAGATACTGCCAAAAAAATATATATTCGTCTTACTTATTTCGAAAACAGTCTTGGAAATTTAAAAATTCAGCTTAGCCTTAATATAGCGATGCGAGATTCCGATCGAGTCCAGAATTATAGTATCAGCTTTGTTCTGGAACTGATTCCTTTTCAGTCAGTATTTAAAAAAAAATGTTTTCGTAGCTAATGGTCCCTCTACTTCTCCAACTAAATCCTACCACTCTGAAAGATCTTTTGCCAAACTCCTCACAAACCTTAGCAAAAAACGTTTAGCCTCAGCAATGAACTACTGGAGGTGTGTGGTCATTATAAAAAAATTATTAAAGTACTATGGTTTATTTTCTTTAGCAAGCGGCGTACCATAGATAAGTAATATGGTAGAAAATTCGATCGTAACACCAACTAAAAGTAATAAATAATAATAAGTTGTAAACAAAAAAAAGAAAATAATATCGATTAATCTTCAAACAATTAACATAGGATGTTTACCGCCGTATCTGAATGGGTATAAAATAATATAACGAAAAAAGATAAATTAAACAAAGAATAGTCTCCAACTGCTCCTTGTTATTACGGTACAGTTCTTCCATCCATCTATTTGGTAAGAGATGGCCTACGGGAATGGCTTAAAACTGGAGGGTTCCTCTATCTCATCGGTAATCATCGTAGGCAGCGACACTGTTCATATATTGGATTAAGTTCAAACTTCAAGACCGTGCGAACGGACACAGTGCGGGAAAATAAAAAACTTGTTTCCAATAGCCATAAAGTACAAAGTAAAAAATACGTGTTTTAGTTTTCTAGACTAGTCACTTCCATCATCGTTCTGGATTAATGAAGCATGAAAAAAGTCTTACAAACTGAAACTATTTTCAAGGAATGCAAGGAACGCTGTAATAGCTCTTCTCATGAAACTCCTTTCGCCAACATAGATTTTTTCAACTTAGTTTGACCATTATTAAACAATAAGTTCATGTCATATAATGGCATACAGATCGTTGTGACTTGAGAATAAGCTGATTCTGTGGTGGGAAGTGCCCCCAATAAGGAGAGGTAGAAGAGAGAGAAGAGATAGGACGCCGTGGGCTAAGTGGATGGCTGCCTATTGATCTGAGAATTGTAGCATACGAGGGATTGCCATTAGGAGTTCCTCTCTGCCAGGTCCAAGGAGGTAGCTCTTTCTGTATTCGCAATAATCTAATAGGGCTGCCTACCTCTTTGGTGGGGATCCAATCGAGGTGGAGTGGACCAAGATCACTTCACCGTCTGTTATATATCGCGCGTGTGTGTGTGTATCTATCTATCTATCTATCTATCTATATATATATATATATATATATATATATATATATATATATATATATATATATATATATATATATATATATATTATATATAATATATCTTCTTTATAAGCCTGTTTGTTGGTAATTTTATCTGAATTAAATTAAACAATCCTTTCACCATCAGTTATTTGGAAAACAATACCCAGTTTGCTATTCGAATAAAATGGTTGATAATATATGACCTAAGTTGTTCATTTATTACTTTCACTTCCCTATATATGAAATATATAGTAAGGGAAAATATTGCGGTCGTGAAAATTTTCTAATTCCAGTTTTCGACGAAAATACACGTTTTAAGGTCCCAATGGCCAAGTCCCGCAAAAAAACGTCTGTGTGTCCGTGTGTGTGTCCAGTGCGTAAACGAAAAGTCCTATGAAACTGAAATTTGATATTTAAAACAACTATACGCCCGACACGACATGTTACAGCTACATTTTTACCAAAATCAGCTATCTAGAATACCTACTTTACACTATGCATTTTGCATTTTATGATTTTCTCAAAAACGGTTTTAACGATTTTGGGTAAACTCGCTGTATCGGTGTAAAATTGGACGGGCTTTAATATCATGTAGGTTTCATTCTGATTGAAATAGTCTTACAGGGCTTAAATGCCGATATATATATATATATATATATATATATATATAGTACATTTAATTTTGTAGTTTTTTATAAAATTGACCATATAATCTGATTAGCAAATCTTAAAAAAACAGGTAAATATATAAATTGAACGAATTCGATAACCAACTAAAGGAGATAAGTGCAAAAATATTTTATATGAAATATTTTGTTTTTCAACTTAAATCAGTAATATAAATGTATAATATACCGTTGGAATGCTAAAAATGTTAGAAAAAATATCTTATACGCAAGCTTGCAAAAGTTAATAAATAGTGATGAATATCCGATAAAACTGATTATTTTAGATAATAATAGGTTTTTTAATAAAACACATGTTTTTATTGAAATTTAATTGAATTAATTCTTTAATAGTTTCACGTCTTTTTATCTCTAACTGTATTTGAAAATTCTTTGATCGTTTTTTAAAACGGAGGTAAGTAAAAGTCGTGTGTTGCCCGCACCAGATTTTTTTTTATTAGTAATCATAGAAATTTACGTCTATAACCTGACAGGAAGACCAAGGATTTGTTAATGGGAAAAAAAAAAATCCTTAGTTATTCCGTCCTTCTGAAGGGACGCTAGAAGGGCTAAATACGTTAAAAGCTATTTTAGCCCAGCAATCTTAAAATCCGTAGCTCTCCTTAATTTACCACAAAGAAAATCTTCCTTAAATACTTTAATATTCTGTTTGAAATGTTTCGAAGTTCTAGAATCTCATTGTTGGTGCTTGGCGTTTGAGTCTGCACCCAGAATAATATTATTTTTTTTAGGATTTCAGGAAGGATACAAATTCGGTGTTGGAAATGGAATGTTTGTGAGGGCGATATGCTGAAGGGTTACCGGAAAAGAAAAGGAAAAAGTCTTATTGCTGTGTCTGTGGCTTGTAGGAAATCATAGGTAGGAAGTGGGAGTAAATGGTGAGAGAGGGATTGATGAACAATGATAGCAGAACCGGCATGGGCTTTGCCGTCTGGGTGGTCCGTACGGTATGTCATGTATTGCGGTATTTTGAAGAACTGTCGAGTGGTTAGTCTAGTTTCAGTAATAAGTGCAACGACAACTGTTTTATCATGCAACACGGTGTCAGTTCGTCAGTATGATTTCTAACAACATTCGCATTACAGAGTAGGATGTGTAAGGAATTAGATGGAGTCATTTAAGAATTTCTTAAGGTAAATTTGATACTAGGTTCGTGAGGAATGATATTAGCTTCATGTCAAGGAATTCGATTTCGAAGATGAAGTATCATTAAATGAAGAAGAAGGAAGAAGTCATTAAACTGGTAAGATCTGTGAGATTTGGTGGAGGAGGGATATGATAAATTTGAGGTTGGTGCGGTTGAAGATTAGGGAAACTTTGAGAAATAGATTTTTGTAGAATAGATTGAGAATTTTGAGGTATACGTTATTCCGGCAGGGCCTCGGCTTCATTACCCTGGTTCTCACCTCCAAGCAAGTGGGCAAATGATATATAGGAATCGATAATTTTAGATGGTTCTCTTCTGCGTCTTTATATTCTAGCTGTTTCCTATTCTGGTTCCTGAGGTTTTTGAAATCTGTTCCCTAGATGTTTATATATTATAGCTGGACGGTCCTTGAGGAACAAACCACATGTGCATTATCAAGACTCATGCTGTTCACCGCATTTTACACAGCGTGGTGTGTGGTGGCAATAGGTTTTAGTATATCCATATGCCTGAAAATTGTGGCATTGAACTATAAGTTTCTTCGTGTAAGATTTCTGAACTTTTACACTGGTGTAATATAGTCTTATGAGATCATATTTTTTCTACTTCTGTTGATGGTTCTAAATCAATAACTTGCATATGGCGCACTTTATAGCCCATCTCGGTCAATTCCTCTTTAATGGCTTCCGTTAGTGTTGAGGAGTGTAGGTTTCTTATTACAGCCCTTAGTGCTCTCTCCTGGAGTAACTGATAATTATAAAAACCAGCTTTGATTGTCTTTTGTTCTACTCATGGACGAGTAGCTTCCAGGGTTCGTTAATTTATTTAGTTGTGCGCATAGCAGTTATATTTTTTAATATATTTGACAAATATGTGTATAGGGGCAGATTCTTTGTCTTCCTTTTCATTTTGGAAGATCTGAAAAGGATTTGGAGCAAAAAAGAAAGATTCATCTTTCATTTCCTGAGACGATGTGCCAGGCTAGGGTTCAGATTTCAAAGTGGTACCTGAAGGGATCGTATGCGTAGCTAATTTCTTATTGTTATCACGACGGGGTCTTTGTTTAATGTGAGACGGATTTGAACCTGCTGATCTTCATCTTTTACTTGAAGTTTTGAAGACATCACCCATTTCATATGAAAATGATAGTTTATTAAGAATGAGAATAGGAAAAAGTAATGAATTTGTATTCCCGATACCAGCAATCAGCTGATATGAGAAAATACGGCGACCCTTTGTGTCAAGCCTATTGACATTGTATTAACTTTTTACGGTAAAATAAAAAATAATAATGCTTACCGAAATAATACTCTAAACTTATCTGTTGTTTATCTCTAAAAAGCTGGTGAAGTTTTGGAGACTGAATTCAATTAAAATCTTTCAAAAAAAACAAAATCTCAGAGACGAAGTGAAGTGCGACTGTTATCATCTGGCGCATTGACTCAGAGACAATTAAAAATAATAATTCATTTTAAAGCTTACTTAACATTTAATTGTTTGTTGTTTTATTCCAAATTCTCTATCTATTTATTAAAAAAAAAAAAAAAAAAAAAAAATATATATATATATATATATATATATATATATATATATATATATATATATATATATATATATATATATATATAATGATATATCATAACAGGAATCTTTACATAATTGTAATCATTCTTTTGCCCGAGAGCATTTTAAAGGTTTAATATATTCTAGTTACACTGTATGTGCTTTTAGCTTAATTTCATTTGCTCTTAACTATTTTCGAATGGGGAGAAATCCCTCGTTAAATCATAAATATTGCGGACTGGTTCAGATGGCAGTGTCCAGACACCTTCCCTCTGCGAAAACGTCGACCAAGAGAATGTCATCTCCATGATGATGGATCAAGGGATCTCTGAAGATAATATTCTGGAGCGTAGATTTAATTAACCACTAATTAAGTAATTAATTTTAATTAAGAGGTAGTTGTGATTATGTTTAAAATTGCTATGCCGTCATAAATAAATGAAAAAAAATAATAAGAAAAAAAAAAGGTTTTTTTCATGTACAAAATCAAGTTTATTTATAATGATGTCCATAAAAAAGTATTATCGTTTGGAGGTAATTATTTGAAATGATTATTTAAAAAAAATATCATTCCGGAAGAGATCAGTAAGATAACACAGAATGTGAAGGACTTTTAGTGTTTCTCCATCGGTGACACTGTGTTAAGAACTCTTAGGTTAGCGGAGTATGACCAATCTTTTCCGGATCAACAACACTTCTTTTCCTGACAACTTCATTTCCGCACTCTTTCACTAAAAGTGGACACGCCACGCTTGCCGTGTCTTTTTTTGTGAGATAGTTTGATTATGATCTATTATTGGCTATTATTTCCATCTCTGTTATTATCATGACTTTATACAATTGAAAGATAGAGCTGAAACCTGTTCTTTATAGATCAGGCAATGAAGATTTTGTGTCGTTAGAAATTAGAAACAGTGATTTCTGTATAAGCTAGGATCTGTAGAGCCATTAATGGTAACGGGCATATTTTTGTTAAAATAAACGGTGCAAATTATTACACAACCACTCATGATTTCCAAATAACTATACTAAGGCATAACTGTTTACATTCAAATAACTAATACGAAAATCAATACATTAATCAAATTTTGATATGTTATATTAAGTCGTACAGTGCACAGATAGATTTGTATACGTTATTTGGTTCTAAGTATCCTTGAAACGTTAGCCCTAAATTGTGAGGGGGGGGAGAGGGATTTTTTAAATATATTTGTCATTATTCGTTTACAAAGTTTCATTAAGTATTTATACCAAAAGTATTTATCTATCTATCTATCTACGTGGCTCTACAACCCTTGGTGGGTCTTGGCCTCCTCACTGAGCCGCCGCCATTCTGTGCTGCCGTTTTCCAGTTCCTGACTCGCAACAGGCACCGTGCGTCCGCCGCCACTCCATCAACCCGTCGCAGCCTTGGCCTACGGGTTCGTCGGGTACTGTGAGTGGGGGTTTCCAAAGCTCTTTTGGGCAGTTCTTTCTCTAGCATCCTTGTGGCATGGCTAGCCTAACTGTGCCTTCCCAGCTTTATAAATTTCAGGACATCTATTTCTCCAAAAAGGAAGTTCCCTGTTTCTCATAATTCCCCATCTCTCACAGGACCAAATATTCTCCTCAAGATTTTTCTTTCGAAGGTTAGCAGGCTATTTCCATTTTTCGCTGAGATAGAAGTGTTTATACTAGATTTAATTATATTTATTTTCCTTTTCTTCTTATTTTCATTGAAATAATTCTAATAAAAATTCAACCTTACATTTCTTCTCTTTTACCAATAATAACCAGGTTATCAGGAAATCACATCTCTAATAGGCTTGACCATATCAAATTAATTAATTAACTTATTTTTTCTTTGTTCATCGCGGTGTCTGTATCTATAAATATTTTCTATTTCTCTCTATCTTCAATGATAACCGAGTTACTCTTAAAAAAATCATACTTTTTTTTATTTATAGATTCGACTCTACGGACATGGTCATTGGCTTCACCATAATAAATTAGATCTCGTTGTAGTACGATTATATTATCTCGTTAGATCTTGAAGTAGTTCAACATTGGGGATATATCATTTTCCTCGTTGCCGAGTATGTTTCCAATGTTAGTGACAATCCTACCTTTCGCTCAAATGCTCATATTGGTTGCACTCTTTTAACAAATGTTTGTAGTAGGAGTGGGCATTATCGAATGATCGTCATGATCGAATGATCGGACTTCGATGATTTAAATAATCGAATGATTCCATAATTGAATGATCCAATGATTAATATGGATTTTGAAAGATAATATGGAACAATTCCCCTCTCTACGATTGCTGAGCTGTCTATAATTTATGTGATGAGCAAAATCCCTTATAATCCCTCCGTTATCGTTACAAAATTCAGTTCGAATGATCATTCGTTTCTCCGACGGATTAATTTGAACGATTGAAATAATCGAATGATCTGATAATCGTCATTCGGTTATACCCACCCCTAGTTTGTAGGACCTTGTCACATTTCATGCAAGTGTTTACTTGCAGCCGTTTTAGGATCCAGGCTTAAATTGGCAGTTACGGATGTTCAGTCTACACAATATGATTTATTACCTTCTTGACGTTATGATCCAATTATCCAGTTTTTGCAATTAAGTTTATCTGTTCTTTCCCCTTTGTTTTTCCTCTTTTCTACTTTCCCTTCCACTCTAAAAAAAAATATTTTATTTTATTTTTCTAATCTTCTATGGTTACTTCATCGATTTGAACAATGCCACTCTCTTCTCCTATTCTGGCCGTGTTGGTTGCTTGGGCAGCTTTTTCACTGCCCCGGATTCCTCCATGTGCTGGTAACCATAGAAAAAGAACATGTATATTTCTGAGGTTTTTTTTCATAACTCTCGTTTATTATTTTCCGGATTATCGCGTTGGTTGGTGTTTGGCTGTCGATGGCCAGTTAGCACACTCCAAGAGTCCGTTTAAATTATTCTAAAATTTTTATAGCTAAGCTATACGAGTACATATTAGAGCTTTCAGTATAACAATGAAGATTTATACCTGATTAGTAATATGAAATAATTGTTCCCTGTCAATTCGTATTTAGACTTTCCCTAGACTAAAGGACAGATTGTAATCAAGATGGAGATTCCATAGCAGGTACTGGGATTTAGAAATCTTCTCCACAACTTTTAGCTAATAATAACCAGGTTCCCTTAGAAATATGTTTGAAAGTATAAAATATAATTTCTTAGAAGGCACGAGTGCAGACAGTTTTTCAATTAGGTGAACATTTACACAATAAGTTGAGCTCTCCTTTCCCCCTCCTCTTCCTTCTTCTCTGAAAGTTTTCGCATTAAAGGCCTCGTCTTCAGATTGAGCGACCGCAAGATTTATAAACTTACTTAATCCAGTTAGGTAGAAGTAATCCAATTTCCAATTGCACATCTTTATTTTTTTTCATTTTATTTATTTTTTTGTTATAAATATATATATATATATATATATATATATATATATATATATATTACTTATATATATATATATATATATATTATATATATATATATAAGTTAAGGACTGATAAGGTAGTATATCAGCCTTAATTCCAAACCACCTCTTGTAAACATTAGAAATGTATATATAGAGGATTAAAAGACCAATAAAGGCAGTGTTTGAATAGCCATCAAGCGTGTTGTTTATGCCCCTTTATTCCTTTTTTTTAGTTTATCTTTCGGACAAGTGGTGCCGAAACCCGGGACCTTTAGATAAGTTCAGACTACGTAATTTTTTTTAATTTTTTTTTGTACTTGCCTACTTCTCAGAGTACGTGAGTTTATTTTTTTTTATTTTAATCTCTTGCCAGTAAAAAACGATAACATGGCAGAAAACGTGGTTTTGAGGCCAGCCGTTCTGAACGTCCCACCGGCTGCGCCACAGCAGGCAGCAGCGGCGGCAGTTGAGTTACCGCCACTACCGGAAGTTTCACTGGCGCAGGCGCATAGAACGACGCTGGAGTGGGTGAAGATCCAAACGGCGACAGCTCAGGAGTTGAGAAAGGCTACATCCGACCTTGATAGATTCACTGGGGAGATCGGTGAGCTCAACCACTTTCTAAAAGGAGGCGATCGCTTGATGGTGAGAATCCATTCAAAGTTGTCCGAAAACCTGTTAGACGGGGAGGATGCCGAAGCGTTAAGGGCTGCAGTGGTTTGCAGGGTGAAGAGGAGCATTCTGAACCATATTCAAGCAGATGAGGAGACACCCTGGAGCATCGTGAAGGAGCGACTAAAGAAGGCCTACGGAGGGGGAAGATGGGCCCCCGAAGAAGATGTGTTCCACCTGATAAGGGAAACTAAGAAGCCGCGGCAGTCTAATGGTCAGTATGCGGGAGAACTTCTTACGAAGTTTAACCAAATAACGGAGAAGATGAGAGAGACCGCGAGTGTTGAGGAGGTTCACTTTAGGATGGATTTCTTGGCAATAATTCTAAAGGTGCAGCTGGCGAAGGAAACCGGGAAAAGAGAAGGGTTTAAGAGGGAGCGCCCGTTCATCGAATGCGCTCAAGAACTGATGGACGCCAGTGCCCGAGAAGAAGAATCTAGGATGGAGACGGAGGAGCACGGTTGGACACGGGTCTCGTACAATCAGCCCAGGACCCCTCCTGCTTGGAAAAGAAGAGATTTTCGGGAGAATAGAAGAGAGAGGCCTCCGCAAGGTGATCGACGGCCAGCAAAGCCAAGAAGCAGTGGGCGGCGGGAAGACCGCAAGTGCCATGGTTGTGGCAAGCTTGGGCATCTGGTAGCTCTATGTCCTCGCACTAGGTGCTTTGAGTGCGGAGTAGAAGGACATATGGCAAGAAATTGCCCCTATATGTACCGGCGGCGTGATGTGAACCAGCCGGAACCCATGGAAGTAAATGCTCAGAGGAAGGTTCCAGAGGAGGCATATGACATCAGCAACCGAATCATCTGGAGGGTCCGAGTCCGCAGAAACGGAGACTGAGGCGGACGTTCCCGCTCGAGGAGGTGGACATAGGAGCAGGAGGAGTGTATGGAGGCGACCGGAAGCGGCAGCTCAGTCATCGCGTGAGGAAATTTGAGGTGGGTATCAGCAGAGTGGCAACCGCACGTTGGTGAGCTACCATGTGAGAGGAGAGAGCGGCGGTCTGCCTATCATCAGCGTAGAGGGAGTCGCATGCCTGGTGGACACCGGGAGCTCGAGCACCATCGCATGCAGGGAGGCGCTAGAGAGATGGAACGGCCGAGAGAGGGCACTCCAGGTGCAGGTATGCAAATGTCATCTAATTACCCTAGGGGGGCCCTGCAGCGTGGAGGGAGAATCCGAGATGAGTTTAAGTACTTGGGGAGAGAAGGGTGGCAATTTATATGTTCACATTGTAAGTAGAATGCCAAGGGAGTATAGTGTGATCATAGGGAATGATCTATTAGGGATGATCGGAGCGCGGATCAGGAATAAGGATGGCCAATGGGACATCAGAATTGGAGGGAGACGATATGCGTGTATTCGCTTGGTTGGGGACGGACCAACGCGAATCGGGGCCCTGAATCAGGTCGAGGATTGGAAAGCGGCTATCCTCGAGGAATTCGGGGATATATTCTTTAAAGAGGGCGATGTCCTTGGGACTACGGGGAAGACAATGCACGAAATTCCGCTGAAGCAGGATAGAGTCGTTTACGTGAAAGAAAGACGATACCCTCAGGCTCTTCGGAGACATATCCGGGAGGAGCTGGACGATTTACGTCGACAGGGCATTATCGTGGACAGTACGTCTCCCTATAATAGTCCGTTGTGGGCCGTCAAGAAGAAGAGTGCACCCGGAGACACGAAGGAAAAATATCGGGTCGTAATCGATTACCGCAAGTTAAACGAGAATACTGTCGATGAGAAATACCCCCTACCGCGATTCGATGATATTTTGGACAGGTTAAGTGGTGCGAGAATTTTTAGCACATTGGATTTAAAGGCGGGGTATCATCAGATCGGGATGCATCCCCGGGACCGTCACAAGACCGCGTTTACCTTCGAGAGGGGTCATTATGAATTTACCCTGATGCCCTTTGGCTTGAAAAATGCTCCCATCACATTCCAGCGTTTGATGGATGAATTCCTTCGGGGTCTGGACAAATCCGTGTGCCAGGTTTATATGGATGATCTCCTGGTCTTTAGTAGGACGGAACAGGACCACGTTGGGCATCTCAGGGCTGTGTTTCATCGCGTGCGGGAATTTGGTCTCCGCCTTTCTCCTGAAAAGTCAACCCTGGGTCGTCGGGAAATAAGCTTTTTGGGCCATACGATTTCCGCGGAGGGCGTGAAGCCAGATGCTCAGAAAGTGGCGGCCTTACAGCGTATGGCCATCCCAACCGAGGTTAAGGGGATACGGCGGTTGATGGGTGCTTTAAATTATTATCGCCGGTTTGTAACAGCAATGGCTGAATATCTTGTGCCCCTTAATAATTTGCTCCGCAAAGGTTGTAAGATCGTGATGACCCCGGATATCGCGGACAAGGTCCGCAGGTGCATTGACCATTTACAGCGGGATCCGGTGCTGGCGTTTCCTGACTTCGACCGGCCGTTTACTATCACGACGGATGCCAGTGACTACGCTCTCGGGGCCGTGCTATCTCAGGACAGTGACCGGGGGGAGCGTCCGGTTGCATACGCCAGTAGGCGCCTTACGGATGCGGAGTCCCGTTATAGCGCCCTGGGGCGGGAACTCCTGGGAATTGTTTGGGCCGTCGATCATTTCCGGCCGTACGTCTTCGGGAGGCGGTTCCGGGTCCATACCGACCATCGTCCTCTACAATGGGTGGGGAAGCTAAAAGAGTCGTCCGCAAGGGTTACGCGCTGGAAAGAGCTCCTTGGGCAGTACAACATGGACATTGTTTACAAACCCGGAAAGGACAATGTTGTCGCGGATTGGCTTTCGCGAGCGGTTATGGTGAATGCAGTGGAGGAGCGTGGCGAGTCTTCTCGGGATGTGCGCCAATTTCTGAGGGAGTGGACTCCTGGGGAGGATCTCCAGCCTACCGCGTCGGATGGTTCGGGTGGGGCCCTGACATCGGGAGACGAACACTCTTCTGAGGGACGCCCTGTGGATATGGAGGAGCTTGATGAGATTGTGAACGACAAGCGTCACCAAATTATATGGAAGACAAGGACGTCTGGACTCCTTAAGATCGATTTCCAGCGTTTTGAGGGTTGTTCGGTGGTCACTGTCTGGTCGCAGCCCACCGTTGGGGAGGACCAGATCTGTCGGGCGTTGGCGGACGCGTCAAAACCTGGTAGGACCCATCACTTGTATGTCGGTAACGCCGTGGTATGGGAGCGTATCCAACGTTTGTGGCGGGCGGAGCGAATCGGAGTTGACCGGTCGTTTGTACGCTGTTCCCTGTTAGTTGAGACTATCCGTGACGCGGAGCGGCAGCGGGAGGTGACGCTCGCGTATCATCAGGGCAAAACGAACCACCGGGGTCTGACCGAAACGTTACGTGCGTTGCGGCGACGTTATTATTGGCGGGGGATGAAGCGCACTATCCAGGAAACCATCGGGAAATGTGACGTGTGTCTTCGCACTAAATATGATCGCCATCCGCCCCGCGCGGTACAGGAGGAAACCCCGACTGCCGATGCGCCCCTCGTCGATCTCCAAATCGATTCTTTTACCTGGAAGGGTTATAAATGGGTCACGATTTTGGATCTGTTTAGCAAGGTGGCGTTGGCGTATCCCGTTCAGGAGCGTACAGCGGAGGCGGTTTTACGGGCCCTTTGGATCTGGTTCCAGTTTTATGGCGTCCCCGACCGGATCTCATCGGACAGTGGCCGCGAATTCGATAACGCTCGTGTCCGGGAGGAAATGAAGCTTTTGGGTGTCACGTGGCATCTTAACACCCCGGGTCATCCGAAAAGTCGCGGTGGTATCGAGCGCCTCCACAGTACCCTGAGTGATCACCTGCGGGTGTTTCAATTAGAAAAGGGATTGGAGCCGGACGTGGCTATGGAACGAGCGGTCGTCGCCTATAACCACTCCGTTCACTCTGTGACGGAATTTACCCCTTTCGAAGTCCTTTTTGGTTTGCAAGGCCGCCGGCGGGATTCTCGCGGTGCGGGGGCTAGTGATGGTGCGCTTAAGAAGTTATGGGTCACAGTCCGTGGTCGGATTGAGCGGGAAAAGTGTCGCAGAGTGGCGCGTCATAATCTCGGTGTCCGGGATCTGATGGGGCCCGTCAAAATTGGAACAGTGGTATACCGGCGTGTGGGGACTAATAGGGGGAAAGAACTCCGGCGTTATGAAGGCCCATTCCGCGTGGTCGTCATTCGTGAGCATAACTTGGTAACCATTGAGAGCTTGCGCGAGCCCCGGAAGCGGCGAACGGTTCATTTGGAACAATTAAAACTCCCGCCCATGGACGCATCCTAGCCTTGGAGTGTCCTCGGCTTTGGTCCAGTGTTGTTCTTTGAAAGTGTTTCTGTTCAGTTTATTCACAGTGTTTATTTTTTATTTTTCCTTTCTGTTGTGTTTCAGGAGTTTTTTTGTATTTATTTCTATTATGTAAACTTAGTTTCTTTTGCTTTTGTGTCATCTTATGCAATTTGTATTTCGCTGTTTTTGTTTGTTTGTTTTTTTTGTATTGCTGATGTAGTTTACGAGGATTGTTCGTAAACTGGTGGGGGGGAGTTAAGGACTGATAAGGTAGTATATCAGCCTTAATTCCAAACCACCTCTTGTAAACATTAGAAATGTATATATAGAGGATTAAAAGACCAATAAAGGCAGTGTTTGAATAGCCATCAAGCGTGTTGTTTATGCCCCTTTATTCCTTTTTTTTAGTTTATCTTTCGGACAACATATAAGTTTATATATATATATATATAATGATTTAATAGTTCCGTATTTTCAATGATAAGCACTATAAATAAATACAGTAGCTTGACTAATTTTAGTTTTAAATAGAATAATTTTACTTTCAATTACTTATGAAAAATATAGTTTGGGAAAGTTTCGTGAAAAGTTCCAGTTTTCGACGGGAATACACGTTTTAGGGTCCCCTGAGTCTAAATGACTAAGTCCCGAAAAAAGTAGGTGTGTATGGTAAGTCTAGCGAAAAAATCCGTACGGAACTGAAATTTATTATTTAAGACAAATATTCGCCTGAGATTTTACAGCAACTGTTTTATTAAAATCTGCTAACCAGAAAAGCCACTTTATACCACATAACTTGTACTGTTTTACGATTTCCTTAAAAACGGATCTAACGAATATAATTAAACTGGCTATATCGATGTAAAATTTTATGTTCTTTAATATCACGTAGGTTTCATTCGGATTGAAACAGACTGGGCTTGAATGCCAATGTTTTAAATTTTCTTTCTCTAAACTACCTTTAATTTTGTTGATTCTATAAAATTGACCATATCATCTTGTTACCATTGACAAAAAACAGGTAAATATATAAGTTGAACGAATTCGATATTGAACTATAGGAGAAAACTGAAAACATTTTTGTATGCAATTTTTTTTATTTTGAACATAAGAACAGTAATATACCATGTATAATATACTGTTGGAAAGCAAAAGCAACTAAAGTCCTATGTAAACTAAAGTCAACTAAAAGTTCATATGAAACTGAAATTTCATATTGAAGATAACTGTAAGCCCGAGATGTTACAGAAACTTTCTCATCAAAATCAGATAACCAGAAGAGCCACTTTTTGCCATGCATTTTGCACCTTTTTACGATTTTCTCAAAACCGGCTGTTACGATGTTGATTAAACTCACTATATCGATGTAAAATTTAATGTGCTTTAATATCATGTAGGTTTCATATAGGTTGAAAAGTCTGACGGGGCTTGAATTCCGATATTTTCTTCTTCTAAACTACCTTTAATTTTGTATATTACTAAAGATAAACCATATAATTTTAGTTAGATTGATGAAGGATGGCTAAATATGAAAGTTAGACGATTTTGATGACCATATAAAGGATAAAATAGCATAACTATGTTTTAATGTTATTTTTGTTTTTTCGATAATAAGAACACTAATATAGATAAAAGAACGAATAGGGAATAAACATATTACTAATTATAAGGAATAAACCTATTTTTGGCTAGAAAGCATCAACTCACATTAGATCAAATTAGTTCCATTGCACCTGAAGATGGCATTGTAGCCGAAACGTAGTGCAATTATTTTCAATAAAAGACGGTGAAGTAGAAATCAGCCTCCAATTTTATTAATATAATTAACATAAAAATTAATTAAAGCTAAACAAAAAAAAACATATATATACACACATTTCTAATAAACAAACTTAATTACAATCCTTTGAGTCGTAATAGTGTACTAGTTGTCATATGGTTAAGAAAATATGCGTTATACTTATATAATACAATTTGGTTTTGTCACTACAAGAATATTTATTTATTATTTATATACAATTGTTTTTGTTTGTGCTTTAATGTTATTTGCTATCTGAATAAAAAAAAAATACAATAAGCAAATATGATGACTTCCGAAAGTCGGTTAAAGCAAGGCATCTCTAGGCCACCGCCTCAAAAGTCGTCGGGGCCACTTTTTGTCCTTTTGAAGTAATTCGTTGGTAACATAAAACGGTGCATCTACGATTTTTCGCCATATTTTCTATTGAAGGGTCTGAATTATTTGGATATTAGAATATTTGGCAGATCCCCATAGCTTTATTCCGTTTGTCCATAATGGTTTGATCAGTACTTTGTAAATAGTAAGTTTGGTGTTCACGGATAATTTGGATCGTTTGTCAAGCAGACGGGATAGTCCAAATCGTCTGTTCAGTTATTGTCTTTTAAGTCTAAACTACAAGAATATAAATAAAAAGTTAATAGTGGAACAGAAATTTTATCTCATGGCTAGTTAGGGTTGAACCCATGGTTGGACTGGAATTTCTGGGTTCTCTATTTGCCTCATACCGTTGCTCAACTTACCCCACCAAGGGGTACATTGAGCATACTTGACGTCCTTCTTTTAAACAGATGTAGCTCTTGTATTCGGCTTGTTAAAAATTAAGTATTATTGATACTATTGCAAAGTATCTGAATGGAGGAGCCCATGGCTGAGTGGCTAGCGCGCTAGTCTCTCATGCTACAGGTTCTGAGTTCGAATCCCAGTCCCGGCGGGGCTTTTATAAGGATGTAAAAAAATGGGGATTCACTCACAACCTCTCCCCCGGGTATGTGAGACCCGTCAGCCAAAGGGTGGCCACTCACAAAATTAGTCGTAGGGGGTGATGACCCTACACTAAAAATTGTATCGTGAAACGTGAGTGTAAACTCGTATGAGTTTACACCGCGAGGCCCAGGGCCTACACGGCCTGTCGCGCCACTGGAAGTGGAAAACTGGAAGTTTTGCAAAGGGATAAATTAGTAATCCATCAGCATGCATAGCAAGCCATTAGGACTTATCGCTGAGGAGCTATAACCACTCAATTGAAAAAATCTCAACTAGCCCCACCCTACTTTACTAATATTTACCAAATATATGAAAAGAGGTTTTAAAGTTTCTAAATATCTGTAATGGATTGTGTTTAGGGCAAGTGAATAGTTGCCGAGTGTTGCGACAGTTTCTTGACTAAATACTCCTTCGACGCAGGTGAATAAATGAAGCCGCTAAATGATCTATAGAAGACGCCTTGGAGGAGCGATCAGTCATTACCGCGTCACGCCTCCCGCTCCATCCCCTAGGATCACTCCCACCCCCTTCAGCCCCCACAATATTGCGGGGCTTAGAGCCGAGGCCTCACCCTTCTTCTAGTTCAGTCCTTCCTCTCCCTTTATGGCCTCTTTCTTCATCCCCAAATGACGTCCTTATCGTAGATTATAGTAGAAAGAAAATATCTCTCGGCTAAGCCCCACCGGCGCGTGTTGGTCATTAAATAACAAGTCGTATACCGGAAAGTTATTGCATGAAGGAAAAGAAAACGAAACGGAAATCTGAAACTGTTATTACTTTCACTTACCTATATATAGTAAGGGAATAAAGTATTGCGATCGTGAAAATTTTTGAATTCCTGTTTTTGACGGAAATACACGTTTTAGGGTCTCCTGGATCCAAATGACCAATTTCCGAAAAATGGTTTGTGTGTCCGTGTATGTGTGGTAAGTCTAGCGCAAAAACTATAATTCGTACGAAACTGAAATTTCATATTTAAGAAAATTATACGCCCGAGATGTTACACCAACCTTTTTTTTCGAAATCAGCTAACCACAAGAGCCACTTTATACCATGCATTGTGCACCTTTTTATGAGTTTCTCAAAAACGGCTCTAACGATCTTAATGAAACTCTCTATGTTGGTGTAAAATGTAATGTGCTTAAATATTTTTTATTCTGTTTGAAATAGAGAGGGCTTAAATGCCAATATTTGAAATTTTCTTCTTCTAAAGTACCTTTAATTTTGTATATTCTATACACAATAACCATATTGTCTTGTTAATATAGATTAATAAGAGCTAAATATGCATGTTGAGCTAATTCGAAAAACAACTAAAGGAGAAAACTAAAAAAATATATATTTTAATGCAATTTTTTGTTTTCGAACATAAGAACAGTAATATACATGTATGATACATCGTTGGAAAGCTTGAGATTTTAGAAAAAAATATTATCTCATACACAAACTTATAAAAGTTAATAGAGAGTGATGAAAAGCCGATAAAACTAAGTCATTATTTTAGATAATAATATAATAGATTTTTTAATAAAACACATGTTTCTAAAGAAATTCCATTTAATTAATTCTTTAATGGTTTCTCTCATTTTTATCTCTAACTGTATTTGAAAATTCTTTAATTGATTCTAAAAACGTGGGTAAGTGAAAGTCGTGTGTTGCCCGCACCAGATTTTCTCCTTCTAATGGACATTTAATTTTTTAGATTAAAAAAAATAGACACATCATCATATTAGCATTGATAAATAACAGATAAATTTTTAAGTTGAACGAATTTAATAAAAAACTAAAGGAGAAAACTGTAAATATATGTTTTTATACTATTGTTGTGTTTTTGATGAACACTAATATAGACGTTAGAAAGAGAAAGATTTTAGAAAAAATATTATCTGGTACAGAAAGTTGTAAAAAATAATAAAAATTGACGAATGTGGAATAAACTTATTACTGATAAACAATTTAATATAGTTATAACATTTAATCTAAATCATATGTTTCTAACGAAAATGAATACACGTTTTAAAAAATCAACTTAAAATACTTTTCAAATTGAAGTATATTTAATAGTTTTAAAATTGATATTTAACATTCGAGGTAAGTTAAAGTCGTGTGTTGCCCGCACCAGATTTTTTTAAAGTATATCAGGGGAATATAGACGTTTATTTCTTAAAGTGATTAATATACATTTTTAAAAACTTTTATAACTCCATAATATAATTTTTTTTCTCTCTCTCTTTTGAGTCAAATCTCAGATACTACGGGCGACACAAACATACCTTTCCAAGTCCGAAGGCACTAACTCTAAGGCTGCGTTGTATGTTTTTTTTCTCAAGACACCAAAAAAACTATTTTAAATTTAAATGTAAACAAATCTAAAAATCAGTTAATTCAGAAAATCATGATAATACTTAGGTTTTCTCTAAAAACGGCGATACTTTGGGGGAGGAGTCACTTTATGTTGATAGGCAACTAGTTAATATGATAAGAAATAATTTAACGGATCATATCAAATCACTACCGCTTATTTTAAAACGCAATATCTAAGCTAGTTTTCAACCAATTTCAATGATTCTTTTTTATTCAATTCTCTATCAAATGGCACTAAAAGCAAAATTTTGGTAATTATTTATTTAGTTAATTAGAACAAACGGATTTTGTTTTATTCGTTATTCGGACTCTATGCATCTTGAAACGTTAGCTCTCAAATTTTGAGGAGTTATTTTTATTTTATTTATTTTTTTTTTTTTTTGATCGATTGCAAAGGTTCATTATTAAAAATAATAAATCAATATAAATAATAGGAAAATTAAAAAAAAAGTCACAAATTTAAGATTAATTAGAGGCAAACTGATACATAAAATTGTTTAGTTTTATGTTTATAAAGCTGATAACTAACTTACAATAAAGAGCTCTGAACTTAAAACAAAAAGTCTTTTATGCAGGCCAACGATCTAACACCGTTCTGGACTCACTTGCTATATGTAACCTTCCTTCATAAAAAATCTGGTGCGGGCAACACACGACTTTCACTTACCTCCATTTTTAAAATCAATGAAAGAATTTTCAAAAACAGAGATAAAAATACGTGAAACTATTAAGGAAATAATTAAATTTAATTTATATAGAAACATATGTTTTATTAAAAATCTAATATATTATTATCTTAAATAATCAGTTAGTCTTATGTTCATTTCATCACTCTCTATTAACGTTTAAAAGCTTGTGTATGAGATAATATTTTTTTCTAAAATCTTTAGCTTTCAGACATGTGAATCCGGTATATCATACTGCTCTTATGTTCAAAAACGAAAAATTGCATTAAAAAAATATTTTTTCTGTTTTCTCATTTAGTTAGGTATCGCATTTATTCAATTTATATATTTACCTGTTTTTCATCAGCGTTAACAAGATAATATAGTTATTTTTATTGAATCTACAAAATTAAAGGTATTTTAAGGGGAAGAAAATATCGGCATTTAAGCCCTGTCAGAACATTTTAATCAGAATGAAACCTACATGATATCAAAGCCCATTAAATTTTACATCGATATAGCGAGTTTAATCAAAATCGTCAGAACCGTTTTCGAGAAAATCGAAAAAAGGTGCAAAATGCATGGTATAAAGTGTCTCTTCTGGTTAGCTCATTTTGATGAAAAAACTTTTGTCCTGTCTCGAGCGTATAGTTGTCTTAAATATGAAATTTCAGTTTCATAGGACTTACAGTTCCGTCCGGGAGTTACTACACACACACACACAGACCTGTGCACTTTCGTTCAAAACTGGAATCCGAAAATTTTCAAGATCGCAATACTTCCCCTTACTATATATATATATATATATATATATATATATATATATATATATATATATATATATATATATATATATTATGAAAGTAAAAAACATATGGTATTTTGTAGATAATACTCACGCGGTTATTTATCGATAAATAATCTATCGAGCGCTTCGCTACATACATTTTCATATAAATCCCCTTTTACCGACAATATACCTTCCTGTTACGTAAGCTTCTCCTACAGTTATCAAACTGTGATATGCTAATAAAGAAAGCCTCTCTGTCAGTTGCCTGTTGTTACATAATTACATTTTGTCTGCAGGTGATGGGTATCGGTTGTGTCATTAGATCCTTCTCAATTAAAAACTTTCTCCAATTAATACGCCTGGCATTCTGTCAATATTGGCAATGTGTGTATAGAATTTTCTCTTATTGTAATAATAGAGGAAATGAAGATCAAAATATGACAAAACCTCTCAATTTTTACTTTCACTTACCTATATATGAAATATATAGTAAGGGAAAGTATTGCGATCGTGAAAATTTTCGAATTCCAGTTTCAACGGAAATACACATTTTAGGGTCCCCTGAGTCCAAATAACCAAGTCTCGCAAAAAGGTCTGTATATGTGTGTGTGTGTGTGTGTGTGTGTGTGTGTGTGTGTGTGTGTGTGTGTGTGTGTGTGTTAACTCCCGGGCGGAAAATATAAGTCCTATAGAACTGAAATTTCATATTTAAGACAAATATACGCCTGAGTCGTTACAAAACTTTTTTCATCAAAATGAGCTTACCAGAAGAGCCACTTTATACCATGCATATTGCGCCTTCTTATGATTTTCTCAAAAACGGTTCCAACGATTTTGATTAAACTCGATATACTCATGTAAAATTTAATGGGCTTTAATATCATGTAGGATTCATTCTGATTAAAATGGTCTGACAGGGATTAAATGCCTATATTTTATATTTTTTTTCCTGTAAAGTACCTTCAATTTCGTAGGTTTTATAAAAAAAAATGTACTATCTTGTTACCACTGATGAAAAAACACATAAATATATAAGTTGAATGAATTAGATATTTAACTAAAGTAGAAAACTAAAAAAATATTTTTTTTTATGCAATTTTTTGATTTTGAACATAGGAACAGCAATATACACGTATCATATACCATTGGAAAGCTAATGATTTAAGACTAAAGATTATCTAATGCACAAACTAGTAAAAGTTAATAAACAGTGATAAAAAGCAGATAAAACTGATTATTTTAGATAATCTATATATATATATAAATCTCGTGTCACAATGCTTGTTCGAGATAAACTCTGAAATTACTGAACAGACTTAGATCAAGCTTCGTAAGTATCTGTTATTTGGTCCAACTTAAATGATAGGATAGTTTTTATTTCTATTCTAAATGGTTGAAAAAATATTTTTCTAAAATGTAAAACAAAATTTGTTTAACTGTGGCAATACTGGTTCTCATGTAACC
This sequence comes from Piezodorus guildinii, assembly GCA_023052935.1. Lineage (NCBI taxonomy): Eukaryota > Metazoa > Arthropoda > Insecta > Hemiptera > Pentatomidae > Piezodorus > Piezodorus guildinii. The sequence continues at coordinate 160,290,423 of CM041293.1, read as the reverse complement.
TTCCCATATCTTCACATATGTGATTATTAATTAAAATATAGGTGTGTGTTGATTGTTTCTATGCGTTCTTATTTATAAAATATATATTCACTTTATAGTTTCCAGTTATATTAAAATAAATATTACTATACGATTCCAGTAAATTATAAGTACTTATTTGAATGACTTGCTAAGAGTTATGGGTTGCGAAAGAGTTATGATGATATACAACGGTTATGTTTAAAAGACAAAACCATGTTATTGAATAATTTCGATGTGGCTACTTGGTACTAGTATGTAATTGTAAGATAGAGTAAATAAAATTGATATCTGACATGAAATAATAATCTTTTATTTATCATAAACAGAATAGCTCATTGCTATTCACCTGTATTTCTTTTAAATTACCTCATTGAACATAATCACTATCAACATCTTTCGTAATTTGTAGCAATTTTAATTTAAATTGTTTTATTTATCAAATTTAAATCGACTACCGCAAACAAACATAAGAAGTGTAGTTTTTGTTCTATGTTTTCAATGTGTCTCGATATTAGAATAAAGATATTTAGATTAATTGTAGTAATAGGTTAAGTTGTTTCGAAATCACTTTCCTCATCAACTATAATTCTAACTTTAGTCTAATAAGTTGCCATTTTATTCTGTTAAGTATACAATAGCGATCCAGTAGAAGTAGGCCTACCCAAAATTACTTAATATATTTTAGCTGTAACGTAATCATGGTATATAGTCACGTTTCCAACATAAATGTGATTGGTATACATCGATCCAACGAATGGGGATATTTTCAATTGAAAAAATTTTGATAAATGTAATTGTTAAAAATATAATATTTCTTGAAAATGTATACGTCTTATAATAATGGAGTAGTTGTTGACCGTTTTGACTGTATGGTAAAGAAGTTGGTTGAGGGTGAAGCCACCAAGAAAACACACCAATAAGAAAAAAATAAAGCAAGTGTTTTTTATTGGTAGTTTCTTTGTTACCACATTCCGAAACCACTACTCCATCATATGCGTTTTATAGTCACTACTCATAAACGCATTTATGCAAATTTAAATAAAGACAAAATAAAATATTCGCGAGCAAAGCCGCGGGTTCCAGCTAGTAATATAATGGATTTTTAAATAAAGCACATGTTTCTATAGAAATTCAATTTAATTAGTTCTTTAATAGTTTTACGTATTTAGAAATGTGATTCTCCGAAGACTCGTTTATTATCGATAATAGAGAAAAAAGGTCTGGCACGAAACTGAAATTTCGTATTTAATATTATTTTGTAACTGAGATGTTGCAGCAACTTTTTCATCAAAACCGCCGAACCAGAAAAGCCACTTATTAATTTTCACTGTGCTCGATTCTCTCAAAATCGGCACTAAAGATTTTGATTAATCTTGCTTTAGAGGAGTAAGATTTAATGGACTTTAATATCATGTAGGTTTCATCCTGAATGAAATAGTATGACAGGGCTTAAATGCCGATTTTTTTTTTTTAATTTGTTCTCAGTACCTTTAATTTTGTACTTTGAAAAGTAACCATATTATGGGGTTGTTTCACATGAAATGTCCATTTTTATAGTTTCTGAAATACATAAAGGATTTTACAGGTCTCTCTTGTTTTCTTACGAATGTTTACATATTTAAAGTAAACAGTTACTAATCCTCTACCTTTGTATTATAAACATTAGCTTCCCAATCAATTACCCACTTTTTAGTATACCTGAGCAGCCGAGGCAGCTAGAAATATTTGCAAGGCATTTGGGGAACGGAGTGTTAATAAACGGACCATTCGCCGTTTGTTTGCTAAGTTTTCAGCTTGGGATTCCGACTCGGAAAACTTGCCCCGAGGAAGACCTCCGTCCGTAATAGACAACGATGTCCTCAAACATACAGTAGAAGGAAACCCCTACCAAACAGTTAAAGGACTCTCAGCACAACTAAATGCAAGTGAATCTACCGTTTCCAGACTTTTAAAGTGTATTGGGAAAGTAAAAAAGTTCGATACATGGGTACCTCATGATGTCACTCAGCGGCAGCAAGACCCCATGTTTCTAAACATACCGTGCAAAAATTGAAAGAACTGGGCTTCGAAGTTCTTCCGCACCCACCATATTCTCCCGACTTGTCTCCAACAGATTACCACCTGTTCAGGAATTTAGACAATTTCGTCAAAGGAAAACTTTTTGAAAATAATGATGAAGTGAAAAGTGCGTTTTCAGATTTGGTTTCGCATCAAAGCTCAGAGTTTTTCAGTTCGGGGATAAAGTTGGTGTGTTGTTGGAAAAAATGTGTAGAAAAAGAAGGTAAATACTTCGAATAAAATTATCTTATTTTCATATCGTATTTTTAATAAAAATCCTATACCTTGAAAACGGACATTTCATGTGACACAACCCAATATCTTGTTAGCATTAATAAAAAACAGGTAAATAGATAAGTTGAACGAATTTGATATCGAAATGAAGGAGAAAAGAGCAAAAATATTTCTGAATGTAATTTTGTGTTTTGTACATAAAAACAGTAATATGGTTTTTGTGCTTTGGAACAAAAGAGCCTTAAAATAGATGTAAATATACCGTTGAAAAGTTAAAGGTTAAAAAAAATATATTATCGTACACTCTAAATTGTGTAATGATAGAGAGATAAAAATACAAATAACTTATTATTTACGATAGTAATATAAGGAATTATTTAATAAAACTAATGTTTTTATCGAAACTAATTTTTATGAATTCTTTAACCTTTTTACTTTTACGTATCTATATACTCCATCTCATAATGTATTGAAAAATCCTTAAATAAATTTTCACAACGGATCTAAATGAAAGCTGTGCGTTCCGAGCATCACACTACAGCATATTTTAGGGATTTTTAAATAATTTGGCATACGTATGTAAGTCGACTTTTGAGAGAGAAAGCTCTATTGGTTTTGGCTGTATTAAAAAAACAAACTTGTTTTCAAAAGGATTTTTTGTACTTCTTTTTTTTTTTGTTTTGGTTGTATAGAAATGTATAGATGTTTGGATGGTGGGCCCTGATTGGTTTATTGATAGGATAAAGGGAGGAGCGAAATTGCCTATCAGGGCAGAGGGGGGAAAAGTTTTAATTGCACTGGCTTCAAAGTAGGCAGGCAGTTCACGTGTTCCTCCACCGCAAAAGCCAACGCATTCTATCCCGTTCCCAGCTTTGTAAAGTTAAATGCGTTAACCATTCTAGTCAACCTATAAATTTTCCTTTCTATCATAGGTCCACAGGTCTTAATTAAATCAATTTGTCATCATTGTTGAACTTTTTTTTTATATATATACTGAGCAAAATATTTTTTATTAAAGATTTTCATGTAGTTGGGGAGAATGACTGTACAAAATTGTGGAGTAACAAATTCACACAGCTTACCGTTACAAATGCTATATATAAAAAAAAAATTACTATTATGTTTGTTTGTTTATTTATTTTACGTCACTTTATGCTACTATGGCTAATCGGACGATGCTACAGTGGGAGTCCTAAATTTTGCCTATCCAGGTTTCTTTAGGATAGGGATATTTAACGAGTACCTGACATCGCACAGGCTCGGGACCATCTTTTAACGTCCCCTCCGAAAGACGCCATAACTAAGGATTTTTTACTCCCATTAAAAACTTCTAGGACCACCAGCGGGTTTGAACCCGTGACCTTTTTCATAGGAGGCTGTTATGCTAGCCACCTTGCTACCGGCGATCCCTTTACCATTCAGGCGGTCATAAGGACTGCCGATAGAATTTAAAACTTTTTTTGAATTTTCGATTTGCGCTGGAATTTTGTTCAAAATTAGAGTACGTTCGTTTAGTCAGATTATGTTGAGAGTACATGTTTTTTTTTTTTATTATTGTTTCATTTAATTGTAAAACATCATCACCCTGTAGAGATATATCATCTTTAAGTATGTCGTCGTAATCTAAATGTAACTGTAGACTGTAGTAGTTGGTTTTTTTTTTTTATGGACCTGCCAATTGTATCAAGGAAATTCAGACATTTATAAATAGTTTTTATACTTGTTTCACATAAATAACCTCTATTTCTCTCCCCAGTAAAAAAAAAAAAAATATATATGTTTTAATTAGTAATGAAGTGTATACATTGTGCTTAATTGAAATCTATATGATTAAAATTAATTTAATTTTCTAATGTCATATTTCTATGCTTATATGCGCAATATATTCTTTTTGATATCACTTTGCTAAGATTTAAATATTGACAGTAAGATCATCATGATGTTGCTTCGTATGTTTAAATGTTTTCATTCAAAGTAATTTTTTAATAATATTTACAATTATAGATATTTTAGAGTAAAGAGAATCAAGATATTCATTATACTAACTTTTTATACAGTAAGAGGTAAGTTCTAAAACATAGTTTATTTATCCTGTCTTTACTCATCCATCTGCAACTGATTTTAATTCTATAAAATACTGAAATGAAGTATTATAAATGTCGATATTTTTGTGCTCATAATACACCGGTTTCGATAACGTTCACAGAAATTTATATCGTTATCCTATCTCTAATAGACAGGTATACATAGAGCGTATGCGCCAGTCTAGAGCATGTTGGTAATGTTCCTATGGTTACGAAATCAAAGCTTTTACCCCTACTAAAAATTGCATAACGCCGCTAAAGAAGTTTTCACTTCAAAAATCTGGTGCAGGTAACACATGACTTTTGCTTAACTGGGTTGTTAAGATCAATTTAAAAACTATAAAAAAAAGTTCAACTTGAAATAAACATGGAGAATTAAATTAGCTTAATAAAAGATTTGTTTTTTTAATAAATAATCTAATATTTAAAATAATTATTTATAACAATCACTTACGTGTATGCCCTTCTCTGAATTACGTTTTACAGCTTTTTAATTAAAATAACTTTTTATTGTAAAACCCTTCCAACGGTATATTATGCATCTATGTTATATATTTTTATGTTTGGAATAAAAAAATAAAAAAACCTAAATATAATTTTGTTTTCTTTTAGTTCGTTGTAATCCGTTCAACTTGTAAATTTAGCCGTTTTTTTGTTATCAATGCTAATAAGTTTATATAGGTATTTTTTATATGGGATCTACAAAATTAAAGGTACTTCCGAGGAAGAAAATTTGAAAAACTCGGCATTTATGCCCAATCAGACTATTTCAATAATAGTGAAACCTACATTATATCAAAGCTCATTCATTTTAACATCCATATAGTTAAATCGAAAGAGTTAGACGATTTAAAAAAAAAATCGTAAAAAGTGCAAAATACATTGTATGAAGCGGCTGTTTGCTTCGCGGGCTTTGATCAAAAAGTTGCAGTAACACCTCAGGTGCATAGTAGCCTTAAATACGAAATTTCATGAGACTAGATACTGCTGAAAATGTGGTCACGACCTGCACGGTACTTGCCTTAAAAGCCAAGCTAATGAGGCAGTAGGAAATGTTCGTCCTAACTGGGGAGGAGTACATTGAGTTAGTAAGTAAAACAAACTTACCGTGGTTCAATGATTTTATCTTTGGTTAAAAGAATGCCTTGGGTCCAGTCTACTTTGATTTCGGTGTTCGCAGAGGAAAAAGAAGGCCAATAAAAAGAAAAGAACAGCTGTGATAAAAGAGGTCAGCTTCCGGTATCAGTTATGAACTGATGACAAATTTCGTTTAGCCTAATAGGTCAGGAGAGGATGCGATTAAATAAATGAGGTACTGTTATATGCCTATTTCTTAATACGAGGCCTAAGCCGTGGACTGTATAAAACAGTTATTACTGTATATACATAGAATGTTTATGTATTTATTTATTGTAAATAAAATTGGAGCATAAGAAAACGAAAAAAAAAAAAAGTCCATTCCATATACTTTTATACGTATATATATATATATATATATATATATATATATATATATATATATATATATATATATATTATATATATATATTCAAATGAAAAAAAATGAAGTTGTGCTCCAAAAAAAATATTGCATATTAAGTTTGTGAAATTTCTGTTATTTTTGTATTGTCAAAAAATCTAGTTATTCTCATAAATAAATCTTATATTATTCTCATTTCACGAGAATTTATCAAAATCAAGAATTGAAGTTTTCTTGAAGAAATCCTGTATTTGACTAATATAAATAGTCCTCTTTGGCTTAATTCTAGTTAATAAGAAAGTTAACTGGATATATATATATATATACATTGCTATTGCCCATTAATTCAAGACATGGGACCAAATTAGCCGTATATAAATGACATTCCTCTGTATCCTATCGTACTTCTCAGAATCGTGGACTCTCATCTCAAAACATAGGAGCCAGATACAGGCCATGGATGGAAACGAGGTATCTACGAAAAATAGAGAGAAAGACACGAGGAGATAGGATACGGAACGCCACTATACGGGCTAACCTTGATGTCAAACTGGCGGATACCGTACTAGAGGAACACAAACTGAGGTGGTTTGGACATCTTTTTAGGATGGATTCGGAGAGAAGTGCAAGGAAGACCTACGAGACCCGCACGGAAGGAAAAAGTCCCAGAGGAAGGCCTCGAATCTCCTGGAAGGACGGTGAAAAGAAATCATATCATGCAGGAGGCGCGGAATAGATTTCGATAGGAGAGTAGAGTTAGCACAGGATACAGACATGTGGGCCAGACTCTACAAGCAGGACCCTCACACCGAACAGCTGTAGAAGAGGAAACGATTATGATGACATGGAAAATACTTAATATATTATTTATTAAATATAGTTTTGTTTTATTCATGATATACTATAATATTAATAGTTTTATAGTAGTGTAACGAGACTATTACAACATTATTCATATGAACCCTAAAGATTAAAATTAGAAAAATGTACTAAGGTTGTGAACCAGCAACATTTCTTCACATGAACCTGTACTCCTAATTAATCAATTTTATATGAAAAAAACATAGATATCGAAATCCTCGTCAGATCGCTAGAAAAATTCGGCTATTAAAAAAATGATTAGATTAGTGAACCTGAAGGTTTGATGCCGACACCACTAATCGTTGCCTACACAATTCAATACAATCACTGCCGTTCAAGCTCAAATGCCAATAAACAGCCTTAACACAATCCTTCCAACTACGTCCTTAGCAACTTTGTTTCCGCCACCGCTGCACCTTTATACTAGAGGAATACAAGCTCTGTAAGATCGCGTTATGTGACCTAAATTCTTTAGTGGCCTCATTCATCTTGGGACCTAAAATGTTTTGTAGAACCTTTTTTTTGAAAACCTAGAGGCTTTGTTCATTGTACAAAGTCGTGTTGTAAATTCTAATTTAATTTAAGTTTATTTTCAGAAGCCGCGAATCAAGTAGTTTTGTTGACTGTAGGTACTGAAGTAGTTAATAAGGGGATTAGCTTTTTACAGATCCGAATTATTAATTGATTATAATAATTGTTATCATTGATTAGTTTTATCACTAATAATTGTGTTATAAAACCGTTAACTGCAGTTGTGACCTCACTTGGTTGGTGGGTATTGACTTTACAATAAAACAAAATTATTCCTTAACACCAAGAGAACTTTAATGAGCAAAAGCTAAATTTGCAAGTGATGTTGGAAGAAAGGGAATTGTGGTCTTTATAATGAGTTGAATCATATCTTTCTAACGGTCTTTATGTGGACTATAAGGGTATAACATGGAGTCCCTCCTATTCATTCCCACATTCTCTCGCTTAGATAGCCAATCATCCAAGCATCAAAATTTACAGCCCTCTGGATTTGAATAGGCTGCTCTTATTTCACGACTGTACGAGAACGTTCTAGGTGTTTCTTGAATGGAAATAATACTTATTCTGTCATAGACAGTCCTCCAATAAAAACAAAGAGCGTAAAATTTAAGCTCCATTATTCTGACTTAATTATACGATTAATTTTTTTTTTTTTTTAATTATTGAGAAATATTACAATCTGTTACATAATGAACAGTATTAATAGTGATGTAGTACACGTTTATACAGTCTACGATTAGATAGATTACTAATAATAAATACTTATACAAATAAAATATCAATTGGATCGTGTTGAACAATTAGATCATTTTAGAATTATATTGGAAGCCATAGACTATCTCTGGCCTAATTATTTCATAACAATGAAAATACTAGTATAGTATAGTATAATAGTATATGAACCCTCAACGTAGGGAAACAAATTATTATGAATAAATAAAGGTTATTCCATCAATTTTAATATAGTAAAGTCTAACTTGTAAGATGAAATATATTATTAGTAGCAGAAACGGTGGCGATCTTAGTGATATAGTGATATCAGGGCATACTTTTGAGCAAGTAGAGAAATTCAAGTACTTAAGTTCAATGATAACAAGAAAAAATGCAATCCAGGAAGAAATTAAGTCCCGGTTAAAGATGGGAAATCCGTGTTATTATTCAGTTGCTAAATTACTTAGCTCGCGGCTTCTGTCTAAAAACTTAAAGGTTAGAATTTAAAAAACTATTATTCTTCCGACGGTTCTTTACGGATGTGAAACGTGGCCGCTTAGTTTGAAGGATGAACAACGGCTTAAGGTTTTCGAAAATAAGGTACTGCGTAAAATATTTGGTACGAGATGAGGTCACTGGGGACTTTAGAAGGTCGATAAACGCGGAATAGCGGAGCTTGTACTCTGTGAATATAATTGAGTTGATAGCATCGCGGAGACTCAAATGGGCGAGTAAAGTTGTTGGGCTCGATTAGGATCGGATTCCGAGAAAGTAGGTATTCGCTGGTCCGACTGGTAGGCGTCCGAAAGGTAGGCCGAAACGTCGATGGGAGGATTGCGTTAAGGCTGATATCGGGGGCTTGGACTTGAACAGTGAACATTGGACGAGTCTGTGCAGGCGGAGTTTGGTGGTATCGGCATCGAATCTTCGGGATCGGTAAGCCTGTTATTATTATTAAAGTCTAACTTGGAGAAGTCCATGGCTTAGTGGCTAGCGCGCTAGTCTCTCACGCTACAGGCTGTGATTTCGAATCCCAGTCCCAGCGGGACTTATTTAAGGATATAATTAAATGGGGATTCACTCACAACCTCTCCCCGGGCATGTGAGACCCGTCAGCCAAATGGTGGCCACTCACAAAAATAGGCGTAGGTAGTGATGATCCTACCTTATAAAATTTTATCGAGAATCGTGAGAGTATTCCCCAAGGAGATTACGCCAGACGGCCAAAGACCATCACGGCCTGTCGCGCAAGAGAATGAATCATAATACTAAACTTACGGCGGGAAGTGAAAACAAAGGTCTTGATGTAGCCTGAATTTCTAGCGTACTGTAGAATTTTGGGCAGTGAAGAAACAAACGGAGCCCCCCATTGGGTTAGGAAAAGTGAAATACCTACATATTTACATACTTTCTCATACTTTTAAATTTTTTACATGAAGAGGTATTGATCATTAAGAAGTTTTTTTGTATTGAAGTTAGGGAGGAGGTGAAAAGAGATGAAAAGTAAGAAAAAGCCAATTTTGACCGTAATACCGCTGAGAGCTGTCAAGGTGAGTATCCCGAATGTGTCTCACCGATTTTGATGATTTTTTTTGGGGGAGTAAAACATGGCATCAAACCATCAGGCTCAGCCAAATGTAAGGGGCTAACCCTTCCCAGGAGTCGGGAGTTCGTGCTCGAAAAATACATTTCAATTAATATCTCTGGTTCTAATAAATGTAGAAAAAGAAGTTTGGTGACAAAATTACCCCCTTAATAACGCGGACAAAAATTAAAATATTTACGTCTTATGCTAGGTAATGACTTTAAAAATATAAATGATCTCATCAAAACAGTACTTTTAATAATCTTTTGTAAATATAATAATAAGATAAAAATCAAAATGAAATTGCATTTACAAACTAACTTATATTTAGACATTATACTATGTTTATTGTATAAAAAACAAGGGAAACTTATTTTTCTTTTTCGTATTATTTAATTTTTATATTATTACTTTAGGTTATTAAGTTGTGAATTGCGGAATAGTTCATGTTATATTTGTTTTTGGCAAAATGACATAGATATTTCAAGATCCGTCAAGTCAAAATGAAGTTTTTCTTTATTTAATAGTCGATAATAACAAGCAGTCTTAACTGCGCCTTAAACAGTGGTTAGCACTTTTTTAATGATTTCAATCTTAGGTATGGCTGAATCCAACAGATTTCAAAGGTTTAACACACGTTTGAAAAAGTAAATCTTTACAAATAAAACAAGTATATAAAATTTATTATTGGACCAATATTTCACTCTGAAAAATCTGATTACACATAAGAAACCAAAACCGTGGTCCTTCATAAAACATATTTGCAGTGATCCTAAAAAAAAACATTTTTTTCTTTTACACCTTACGTCACGATGTAAACTTAAGCCGAATTCCAGGCTCCGGCGTTGTACGTGTGAGGCAGGAGAAATATTTGAAATTGTGTTAAACCCTTCTTCATCCCTTGGGTTGATTTTTAAGGGAAAAAATTGTTTTCCAATTTTAAAACAACCTTTTTTTGGAGTGAGGAGTAATATTATTCATATCTGAGTATAGTTTTTGCAAAACCTTATTGAAAGTACAGTTTCGATGAGATAATTTATGGTTTTATAGTCATTACCTAGCATAAAACTTAAATATTTTAATTAATTATTTGTTTAATCATTCTGCTTCATAATGGGGTAATTTTGACACCAAACTTATAAGTCTTATTTGGCTGGAATTACCACACACACACACACAAACAAACACACACGCGGGCGTAAGAGTATGTGAAAGGAGAAATATGGTCTAAATAACTAATTAATAGACCTGAAAATTGGATAAACTCCAAAATATATTATATCAGTATGAAATAGACAACTATTTATTTTATTCCAAGATCCGAACTTGAAACGATCTGCACCGAGCTGATAACAGAATAAAAGATATTTTATAACAAATTTAGTATATTAGAAAATATGTTAAGAATGGGTTGCCTAAAAAAAATCCTGGACAGACAATTTTTAATTATTTTTAATGATCATGATAATAAGAAAACTTTTACCCTGACTTAAAGTATCAGAGGTATAGAATGTGCAGCCGTTGGGTTGCCTAATCTTTTCCTGGACAAACTATCGGTTGTCAGGTAAAAGCGGGTATGTCGATATCAGTTATCTGCACAGGCTTAATAATAGAAAAAAATATATACCAATATAAACGTTGTTTTATTGCAAACACATTGATATAGGGTTGCCTGCAAAAAACGTGGTCCTAATCTGGGTTGCCGAATTTTAAAGACTAAATTTTAACGCGAGTGGAAATGCGTGACAGAGAGATCCGAGTTGAGTATAGCGTGTAATAATAAAGGACCCAACATTGCAGCCGCACACGTAATCGGACATTGAATATAAGAAAGTTGGATATCCCATATAAAATTACAGGACCATTTTTTTGCACAAATACCAAATTACAGAGTAAATGTGTTTTTTTTATTCTCATTTTAATATCAAAATGATTTAAAAAAAAAAAATAAAAAATAGCCTGTCCAGGATTTTTTTTAGGCAACCCATTCTTAACATATTTCCTAATATACTAAATTTGTTATAAAATATGTTTCATTCTATTATCAGCTCGGTGCAGATCGTTTCAAGTTCGGATCTTCTACTATTTATTTAAACAAAACAAATAAACTACTAAAAGTTAAATAATAATTATTTTTATTTATCGTACATCACAGTCATTACTTAAATTACATTATAAATGAAGTACGATCTGTAATGCCTCAGCAGTAGTCAGATTGTTTGTATAAAATACTGTTCACTTATTGCTTGATTATTTGCCTGCCTCTAAAAGGGGTAATGTTTTAAAGAGACTATCAAAGTTAAACCTATCAGCATACTTCTTAAATTGTATTTTACAGAAAAAACAATGCATATAAATATAATTTCCTATATTTATGGTAATATTTTTACTTTTACACTTACCTATATATGAAATATAAAGTAAGGGAAAGTATTGCGAACGTGAAAATTTTCTAATTCCAGTTTTCAACGGAAAAACACGTTTTTGGGTCCCCTGAGTCCAAATGACCAAGTCCCGCAAAAAGGTTTGCGTGTGTGTGTGTGTGTGTGGTAACTCCCGGGCGGAAACGGTAAGTCCTATGAAACTGAAATTTCATATTGAAGACAACTATACGCCTGAGATGTTACAAAAACTTTTTCATCAAAATCAGCTAACCAGAAGAGCAACTTTATAGATGTATTTTGCACCTTTTTACGATTTTCATAAAAACTGCTATAACGATTTTGATAAAACTAGCTATGTCGATGTAAAATTCAATGGGCTTGAATATTATATAGGTTTTATTCTGATTAACATAGTCTGATAGGGCTTAAGTGCCGATATTTTAAATTTTCTTTCTCTAAAATACCTTTAATTTTGTTGATTCTATAAAAATAACTATATTATCTTGTTACCACTGATGAAAAACAGCTAAATATGCAAGTTGAGCGAATTTGAAAAGCAACTAAAGGAGAAAACTGCAAACATATTTTAATAATGCAATTTTTTGTTTTTGAACTTAAGAACAGTAATACACATGTATAATATATCGTTGGAATGTCAAAGATTTTAGAAAAAATATTATCTTATACATTCTATTGTAAAAGTTAACGGAAAAGTGATGAAAAGCCAATAAAACAAACTGATTTTAGTAGATAATAATATAATAGATCATTTAATAAAACACTTGTTTCTATCTAAATCCAATTTAAATAATTCTTTAAATTTTTATAAATTTGTTAAAAACATTCTTGAATTGATAAAAATAATGGATGTAAGTAAAAGTGTGTTTTAATACATGAAAAGATGTTATTAATTGAAGTCTTCTTTTGTGCGTTGGAGGATCGATTAGTTAGGCTTTAGCACAGGCTTGTATATCAATTAGAGAGACGTTCGCTGTAAAGTATCAACGTTCGATTCAATTTCAATTGAGTGAGATAAGTTAAATACTGGAACAATTGCCCCCCGACTAACTTAATAAACAACTAATAAATATTTTATAAGGTATTATAAATTGATAAAGTTTAATTATACAAAAAGGTTGAGAGGAAACTGGGCGAAAGAAATTGAGCGTGGACTACAATTAAGGCTGTCAGGAGAGTGGACGAGTGTTGTGGTGGCCGCCGTAATTACTTTGGCTCCAGCCACTTCTTCTCTTTCAGGTGTCATCAAGGAATCTACACTTTTCAACTTTAACTTTTTTTTTCACATTTACTAAAAACGTTTTAACCCATGCTCCGTTTGTTGTTCAAACTTTTCTTTTGTAGAAAAAATAATATAATAAATGCTCTCCTGTGATAAGCATTAACAAATTACTTATAAATTTTAATGACACATAATAGAGTATAAAGTTGTTTTTATTCTGGGACTGAGTCCCTTGAGAATAACAGATTTGTACAGTTTATAATACACAAAATGTCTGGCCAACAGACAAAATGAATATAATTAACTGATATTTACAATTATGAATAAATATTGGGTTGTTTCACATGAAATGTCCGTTTTCAAGGTGAAGGATTTTTATTAAAGATACGATGTGAAAACAAGATAATTTTATTCGAAGTATTTACCTTCTTTTTCTACACATTTTTCCCAACGTGACACCAACATTTTTATACCCGAATTAAAAAAATCTGAGCTTTGCAGTGGAAAAAAATCTGAAAACCCACTTTTCACTTGATCATAATTTTCAAAAATTTTTCCTTTGACGAAGTTGTCTAAATTCCTGAACAGGTGGTAATCTGTTGCAGACAAGTCGGGAGAATATGGTGGGTGCGGAAGAACTTCGTAGCCCAGTTCTTTCAATTTTTGCACGGTATGTTTTGAAACATGGGGTCTTGCTGCCGCTCAGTGAGATCATGAGGTACCCATGAATCAAGCTTTTTTACTTTCCCAATACACTTGAAATGTCTGGAAATGGTAGATGCACTTGCATTTAGTTGTGCTGAGAGTCCTTTAACTGTTTGGTAGGGGTTTTCTTCTACTGTATGTTTGAGGACATCGTTGTCTATTACGGACGGAGGTCTTCCTCGGGACAAGTATTTCAAGTCGGTATCCTCAGCTAAAAACTTAGCAAACCAACGGCGAACGGTCCGTTCATTAACACTCCCTTCCCCAAACGCCTTGCAAATATTTCTAGCGGCCTCAGCTGCTGATTCGCCGAGTTTAAACTCGTACAAAAATATTACTCGAAAATCTCGTGTTTCCATGTTCATATTTGGAGGTATGCTAAAAAGTGGGTAATTGATTGGGAAGCTAATGTTTATAATACAAAGGTAGAGGTTTAGTAACTGTTTAGTAACTGTTCAAAGGAATAATTAAACATTCTGAAGAAAACAACAGAGACCTGCAAAATCGTTTATGCATTTCAGAAACTATAAAAACGGACATTTCGTGTAAAACAACCCAATATATACATAAAACAAGAGTTTAAATATATTTGTAAATAAGGGTGCATGATTACATGACCAATATTATAGTACAATATGGAAATATTAGTAAGTACAATTTTAATATAGTTATTTTTGAAACAGATTTTAAATATGAAAGTGATTATTGAATTCTAAATTGTTGATAATATTTGTTGTTGTTTATGTAGTCGTGTTTATAATATTAAATTGTATTTTAGATGATTTTTTAATAATCTGAAGATGAGGCAAAGAAATTACCTTCATACGCTATAATCAAGTTTTATTTATGTTATAATAAATAAAAATATAAAACAGGAGAAGAGATAGTTGCAACTACTAAATTTATAATTATATTTACTCTTGTATAATAATAATTGATAATAAAACAAAATAAAATAAAAATAATTAAAACAGAAACAATCCTCAAAAAATTTGCATCTTAGCCACAACCAGTGTAAATACCATTGGAAATTTTGACCCAGAGGATCTTAAAACTATAAAGTTCTTTGAAAACTCGAATTATAACATCATACATTAAAAACGTTGCAAATTATTACATAATAGTTTATTATTTCCAAAAAACTATATAACAATATAACTGTTTACAGGCAATAAACTAATACGAAAAGCATTAATTATTCAAAGGAAAATGGTCTATCTCCAATGCTAATTACAAAACGCTAAATCTCTGCTATTTCTGTACCGATTTCAATGTTTCTTTATTCGTATGGTAGGAAACTAATAACGAACAAAAGATGGATTTTTTTTATAATTGTTATTTTAGACTATAAGTATATTGAAGCGTAAGCTCTCAAATTCTGAAAATTAATAAAAATTAAAAAACATCATTTTTACGATTTAAGAGACTTTCAAATGTACCCGTATATGCCAGACGTATTTTTTAGACATGTAATCTTAGTAATGCATTGAGAGTGCATTGAGGTTAGTACGGTTGAGGCGAGGAATGACATTACGAAATGATTTGTATTCAAAAGTTAGCGAGTGTGTAAGAAAGGTCCTTTTGCAAGAATGGACGGTTGGATTGACATCAGATCAATACTCGAATAACAGCACGATCCGCTAGATACAAATTCATTTATAAAAAATCCAATTTTTTTAAAAAACTAATGACGTTTTTTACTAAACTAATGTATTGGATACAGATTTGGTTGATTTGCTTATATTTAAGGACTGATTAAGGTCAAAACATTTGTAAGTAGAGTAATTTGTTCATGATTGAAGTTGAAAAGCAATATGATAAATCGTTTGTGTAGGTTAGGTCAATTTTTAAATCATTTTATTTATAATTGTTTCTTAATATATTTCATACATTTCATCAATAATTCATTTATTATTTTATTTAATCAAATGCTGTAATCGAACAAAAAAAAAAAAAAAAAAATATCTGCCCTTTAAAATTTGAGGATTTACGTTAGAAGATATATAGAGCCCGAACACATTACCAAAATTCCTCTAAAGGGTTATACGATATAGTCTTAATTTTATATATATATATATATATATATATATATATATATATATATATATATATATATATATATATATATATATATATATTGAAATAGCATTGAGATAGAATTTTAATTTTCTTTTTTTTAATTTGATTTATTAAGTGATAATACAATCTGCCACCTTCTGGGACAATGAGTATTAAAGCTAGAAGAAATGATTCATCTCATATGGAAATTGTAAATGAAATAAAATTTAAAGAAAGAAATAAATTTTATTGAATATTGAAAAACTGAACAACATTTTCTGGTTCACTAAGTCAGCATGTAATGCCCTGGATACCTTGAACTGTGAAGGCCCACACACCAATTAAGTGCCTAGTTATCTGAGGTTAACTGTTTATCATTTTTCATTGTACGGCGAATGTTTTCAGTTTGTTTTTCAAGTTGTTAATTATTTTTGTTTGTTTTTTATGTTTTATTTCAGTGTTCTTTTTCTATTATATATCAATTAAATGATAAAATGTATTATTTAAATAGTTTACTATTATTATTTTTCAAGTTTTTCTCAAGAGCCGAATAAATGGACATTTATTATTAACTAGACTCATGTTGGCAATTGAAGAGATTTATAATTTGAATTTATTTGTACAAGAATGTAAATCTTGAACAAATAAAATTCTATTCTATTCTATTCATTCTAAATAAATTTTAAAAATGCGAAAAAATTGAATAATTAATAAAGACTAAAAAAAGAAAAAACATATATACATAACTATATATATTTCTATACTATATATAATATGTATTTCTATACAATATATATGTATATATATATATATATATATATATATATATATATATATATATATATATAGAGAGAGAGAGAGAGAGAGAGAGAGAGAGAGATACTATATATAAATAATAAAATAAAAAAAAAAAAAAATATATATATATATATATATATATATATATATATATATATATATATATATATATATATAAATAAAGAAAATAATAATAACCTTGATCATATTCGTACCTATTTACAATATTTACAGACTGCCCCTGGGATCACCGAATCTACCCCGAGATCCATTAGCGGATGTCAAAGCACAATGCCACGAGATCCCAGCGCCTCTCATTCAGCCGCGTCACTGGTCTTGAGAGTGAGGGCGCTAGAGCCGTTTTAAAATTAGCAGTGGTAATGGACCATTTTCATTTGATCATATTAGTTTATTGCCTGCAAACAACTATATAAACTGTTAGAACCTAATATATTTATTTAGAAATTGTGTAATAATTTACAGCGTTTTTTAATATTTTATAAGCGACTGTACCGATATTTGGATTTCGTTATATTACAGCATACCATCAAGTTTTTAAAATATTCTCTAAGTGATATTCCGATCTTACTGAATAAGAGCTGATTCCTTTTTCTTTTTACTATAATAATCCTCATCCTTATATTAGCTGATTGTAATATTCTTACATGTCATTATTATTACTGCACCTCGTCGAACTTCCTCCAAACCTTTATCTCAAGCAGCCACCATCCATTCTCTGATGTCCATCATTGCTCTAGCGTAGCATCTCACGCCATTTGACCATCAGTGCTTCGATTTTGTGGCGAACTGTTGTCTCTTTGGTCTTTACAAGTACTTCGCTAGTAACCTTATCCCTCCCCCCCAAAAAAGTTTTACTTTTATAAGACCCTGATCTGTCCTATAATTTTATATGGATCTTAAACCTGGACATGTATTGTGGTATTTCGCATGTATGCAGTATAATACACTCACACATTCACGGAATTTATGTTGTAGTCTATAGGATGTGATAGGATTCTCCGCACAGGAAGGTGTGACCGTGTGGCCTAACAAATAGCGATTTCTTTTAGCCAAGGAGCCTATTTACCGAGCAGCTGTTTATTAAGTTTAACAAAAGTTAAGTTGATAAGTGGATTAAAATTAGTATTTTGATTGATATGGACCATCCTGAAATTAACAGGAATATATAACATTTCCAAGTCAAATTCAACCTTTTCCAAGTCAAATTCAACCTTTTCCTAGTTAAATTCAACCTTTTCCATTTCAAATTCAACATTTTCCATTTCAAATTCAACCTTTTCCGAATTCAATAAAATCGACTGAGCCTAATATCCAATAAATACGAAAAAGTTATAATACAATAATATTTGAGCAAGCGTGATTAAAATTAATAGTATAATCGGTAACGAACCTTTGGGAACGCAGCTACTGAGCCTAGTATCCAATAAATACGAAAAAGTTAAAATAAAATCGTATTTGAGCGTGCGCGATTAAAATGAATAGTATAATCGGTAACGAACCTTTGGAAACAGCTACTGAGCCTAGTATCCAATAAATACGAAAAAGTTAAAACAAACCTCGATTAATAATATTCTCGCCTGCGATTCTAAAACTAAAATAAAACGAACCCCCGCTAATCCGACGAGTAGCCCTTGAATAGAAAATGTCTGAAAATTAAAGTATCGGTTATACTTATTATTATAATCGTGACTTATTATATGTAAAAAGGCAGCTGGGAACAGTTACCTAGCCACAAAGGTTAAAAACATAATTTATAATTAAAATAACCATTAAAACATAAAATTATGTTAATTTGTTTTTATTGAAATCGAAAAAGGTTGAATTTAAAATGGAAAAGGTTGAATTTGACTTGGAAAAGGTTGAATTTGGCTTGGAAAAGGTTGAATTTGACTTGGAAATGATATAGTATGTTGCATTTTGGAGCTTTATTTCAAAATGCAACAGACTATTTTTGTTATCTACTATTTCGGGTTAACTTCTTTTGGTAGAAAAATATTATTATATTACATGACGGTTGGCGGAATCCCAAATATTTTATATGAAGGATTATACTAGATCTAACCGCTTGTAAAGAGGAATGCAGCAACACTGATGGCCTTAAGTAGATGCTTCCGTAAACAGACGCCATGAAGATTTGCCAGCTGAAGGGCTCACTCAAGGAGCTACTGAAGTCCAGTTTAGTTCATAAGATAAACTTTTATCAAAACTAATCTGAAAAATATCTTAAACATCAGGGCAGACTTTTATTTCTTTGAAATGTTCCTTGTGGGATAGTCCTAGAAAGAATTTTTAGGGATTATATCATATTATACAAACTTTTTCTTATCATAAAATTGTATTTCTAATATTCAAGATAATCTTATAATGCTGTGTGATATCGATATGTTCTTCTTTTGAATTGTGTTCGTGCTGAAAGCCGCCATTATACCGAGTTATACATCACAATTTATTTTTTTGAATTGTATTGAGGATGTATAGTCGACTGTAGAAACTATTATAGGTGGAATAATGAGGAATCAGTCATTTTTTGAATTTTTTTAAATTTTGCCAACGTTTCGGCTCAAGCGTGTGAGCCATCATCAGGGCTACAAACATCAGAACAAAAGAGATACATATTAATGTGATAATGAAAATTTTTTGAATGTAGTGACAATGATAACATTTTTTTTTTTTTTTTTTTTTTAAACATATTTATTGATATTTACAACTGTATTAAATAAAAATACATCTAGTAAATGTGATGGTAATATGTAAAACTGTCATGAAATACATGTAGAGACACTACCCAGTGGCAGCACTCTAAAAACACTCTAAACTAGAAGGTCCCGTGGCCATCTTCTTTTCAGACGCCTCGGAGGATTATCAGGGATTGAAGAGGAAGCAAGGACTGAAACTAATGGATTGTAGTGGGAATGGAAGGAATGGTACCTGGTTCGGGCTAAGTCAGCAACATATGGAATATTAAGGTCTTTATGAATGAGTGTGTTTGTGACAAAATAAGGAGCATTGAGGATTTTCCGAAGGATTTTGGATTGTAAGGACTGGATACGAGAGGAATTCGATGGTTTAGTAGAGCCCCATAGCTCTACTCCGTAAGTCCATATCGGTCTTATGATGGTCATATAAATGAGTCTTTTGTAATTAAGTGGAAGTTTGGAGCGTTTGTCCAGTAAGTGTTGAAGTAGTCGAAAACGTCGGGCAGTTTCTTGTCGTTTAAGTCTTGTATGGGGGTTCCAAGTTAGACGTTTGTCAAGGTGGAGTCCTAGGTATCGAATCTGTTCAACAGGGGCTAGTGGAGTGTCATTAAATGATACTGTAGGGCAGGAAGTCATTGGTTTACGACGAAGGGTAAAGGTTATCTGGTGGGATTTGTTAGAATTAATTTTAATCCTCCAATTCTGGCACCATACTTCAAGGTCTCGGATGTGGGATTGAAGAGTGTGGGAGGCAGTAACTGGATCATTATCTACTGATAGCACACACGTGTCATCAGCATAGGTAGAAAGGAATGTGTTAGGATGGGTTGGGATATCAGCTGTATAGACTGTATAAAGAACAGGTCCTAGGATGCTGCCTTGAGGAACACCAGCAGATTGAGAAAACAGGGAGGAATAGGAACTATTGTGATTTATTTTGAAAGATCTATCAGCGAGGTAGGACTGGATAATAAGAAAATAGGTAGGAGGGAGGAATAGACGGAGCTTGTAAAGCAATCCAGGGTGCCAGACTCGGTCAAAGGCCTGTTCTACATCGAGAAAGGCTCCCGTGCAGTACAATCCGCGCTCCAACGCAGAGGAGACAACATCAACCACACGATGACATTGCTGGATAGTGGAGTGAGATGTACGGAAACCAAATTGATGATCTGGAATAATATGATGGGAATCAAGGATAGGATATATACGTTTCAGAAGGAGTTTTTCTAGAATTTTACCCATTATACATAAAAGAGAAATGGGACGGTAGGAAGATGGATTTTCAGGTGACTTTTTGGGTTTAGGGATCATTTTTACTATGGACAATTTCCAGGAGGCAGGAAAATAAGTAGTACGGAGTACGGCATTATAGATGTAGGTAAGGAATAGAATGGCTTTTTGAGGGAGATGCTTCAAGATATAGGAAGTGATTAAGTCATGGCCAGGAGCTTTTCGGGCAGGTAATCTGTGAATGATATTGGATATTTCGGAAGGATGGAATGCTTTAGGTGGAAGGGTCATTGGGAGGGGAATAGTTAGGTCTTCTTCTATCATTTTAAGGTGATTGGGGTTAAGGATATCTGGATGTGGAGTATAAGTATTGTAAAGATGTTGTCCGAATATCTGAGCTTTCTCTTCGTCAGTTCTTGTCCAGATTTGGTTTTCAGTCAAGAGTGGACGGTTACAGTCTTTGAACTTAAGTAGTTTTTTTGTGGTTGTCCATAATGATTTGTCTGTTGTAGTAAGGTTTTCAGTAAATCTGAGTAAATTTTGAATTTTGTATGTTTTTATTTCCGACTTGAGTTTGTTAGTTAGTTTGGTATAATAAGTTTTGTCAGTTGGGTATCGAGTCTTATGCCACTTCGATCTCGCTCTGCGCTTTTCCTTTATTAAGAATCGAATGTGCTGTGGCAGATCTGTATGTTGAGTGTCATTAATGTTGGTGGTCTTTGTGTTGTCAATTATACTACAAGTTATGGAGTCAGTCAGTTTTTTAACAGCTGTATCAATATCATTGTTTGTCTTGAGTGGAGTGTTCAAGTCCAATTTGCTTTCCAGGTCAAGTCGAAATATGTCCCAGTTTACTCGTCCATTGATCAATGTAGGTGGAAGGGGTTGAGGAACAAAACTGGAATGTAAGGAAAGCAAAACCGGGCTATGATCTGATGAAAGGTCGTTCAGTGATCTGATTGTGGTTTGGGAGGAGGAAATTTGTGAGTTAATAAATATGTCCAGGATATCAGGTTTTTTTTTTTAAGGATGTCGGCCAATACGTGGGATTCATAGGTGAGAGGACAGTATAGCTATGGGAAATAGAGACACTAGAAAGGAGATTACCTCGGGAGTTGGAAGTGCGGCAACCCCACCGTTGGTGTTTAGCATTATAGTCTCCTCCAGCGATAAAGCGCGGTCCGAGGGATCGAAACAGGGTTTCAAGTTGGTTATAGGAAAGGGAAACACCAGGAGGACAATATACAGCTGAGAGGGTGAGATGAAAAGGACGAGTTGGAATGGTCACTGAGGTTGATTGTATGGCGTCAGTTGGAGTAGAAGGAATAAGGGAATGAGGCAAAGATTTATGGATAAGGATGCATGACCCGGCATGGGAAGTGTTGTCTGGGTGGTCCGATCTATATGTGGTGTAGTCACGTATGTAAAAACGTGTTCGTTGTGTAAAGTGCGTTTCAGTCAAGAGAGCTACGTCAATATGGTTGTCATGGAGGAAAATGTCCAGTTCGTCACGGTGGTTGAGTAGGCCGTTAGCGTTCCACAAAAGGATGGCTAGGGGCTTTACACTCATCGTGGGAGATTGAATGGGATTTGGGTAAGGATTCTAGTAAGAAGGGTGATTAGTGGTTGAATAGTATTTCTAAGATCTGAAAGAAAAGACAGGAGAATGGAGCATATGTTGGAAGGGTCTTGGTAGGGATACGGAGTGGGTAAGAGACTTGTGCAGGATGATTTGTATGGTCCGGATCGTTGGCTTGGGGCTGGACTCGCCGTGGAGTACGATGATGTTCAGTCCGCTGAGGTACTTGAGGCGAGGGGTTTATTTGACTTGGTTGAACTGAAGGAGATGATATTTAGGAAGGATGTTCAGGAGGCAATTTTACACGTAAGGGTGTATGGGGAGGAACGGATCGGTGTGCAGGTTGCGGGTTAGGATGGGAGGAAGGAGGCTTGGTTAGGGATTTAGGAGGCGCCTGTCTTTGTGGCTGTTGATGCTTGATGATCTCGGAGAGATGTTTTTTTGAGTGCTCTGTAGTTTCCCTGACTGCAGTTGTTGTAGTTGGCTGCTGGACGATGGTGCCTGTTTGTTTTTGAATTTCTATGATAACATTTGAAATAAAAAATAAAATATACCAACATACTTAAATATTATAGATACAAATAATGATAATATGATAAACAATAAGATGATAAGCATAAAAACAAAACTTTATATATAAACGTATTAAAACATTATATATGAACGTACCATTACTGACGTACCTCACGTATGTACGTATTACGTACCTCCGAAGCTATACAAATCCATATGGAGAAAGATCGAGTCCCGTCAATCATAAAACAGACAAAGAAATAATCTCTCCCTCGTATGCCAACATCTTCCGTCTCCTTAAGTTATAACCTTCTTACTTTATTGTACAATTTGCTTGTGTAATTTATATTTTATTTACTTTATATTTATCTTTTCGTTGATAACACTTCTGGTTTTTGTTTTTGTTATTTGTTTATTTTTTATTATATACCTCATAGATCTTTTACATACCTCAGATTCTAGTGTTTATAATTTTCTGTTAAAAATGTTGAGCCTTATTGTACATATATTGTTTTGTTTTTCCATTGTATAATTTTGAACTTAAAAAAACAAAAAACAAAGATAAGCTGTAGTATTTATATTTAGAGGGGAAAACCTACAGAGTTTTTACACGAATCCCTTCCCATACTACCTATGTTTATGGTTTTCCTCAGTTTATGCTTGGACATGACTTAGTAATGATACGTTTATATACAATTGTTTACTCTGTTCCTCTGTTTTATTTCAAATGTTATCATTGTCACTACATTCAAGAAATTTTCATTATCACATTAATATGTATCTCTTTTGTTCTGATGTTTGTAGCCCTGATGATGGCTCACAAGCTTGAGCCGAAACGTTGGCAAAATTTAAAAAAATGACTGACTCCTGATTATTCCACCTATAACAATTTATTTTTGTTACAATACGATCCTTATACGATTAATAGATTGACGAACTTCGGTATGATAGTTTAATATGGACTTTGACATTAAATAAATATTTAATATTTAAGTATGTTGGTATATTTTCTGTTTTATTTTAAATGTTATCATTGTGACTGCATTCAAAAATTTTCATTATCACTTTAATATGTATCTCTTTTGTTCTGATGTTTGTAGCCCTGATGATGGCTCACAAGCTTGAGCCGAAACGTCGGAAAAAATTAAAAATTAGAAACAGAATGACTCCTGTTTATTTCACACGTAGTTAAGGAAAATAAATATACAAATACTAATTAAAAGAAACAAAACAAGATAAACAAACAGCCAAAACGGTCATAAGCGATAATGAAATATTATGCTATTGACGTAATTTAGTTTTGTTTTCATAATATTTTACTTATTATTGGCGGAAGTTTTACAACCCGAGCATTTCACCTGTAAAAATGTTACAGGTTAATTGCAAAACACCGTTTTAATTTCAACGGAATGAAAAGAACCCGAGGAATCCGGTTTTATCCGACTGTGACAAAAATTGGAATTTCGATTTACATTTTTGCTTGATAATCCAGGAGGCAGTGGAGGGGTAGCTGATGTGAGGATCAATGTGGAAGTGAGGATGTATCATTATATCCAGGAGGCAGTGGAGGGGTAGCTGATGTGAGGATCAATGTGGAAGTGAGGATGTATCATTATATCCAGGAGGCAGTGGAGGGGTAGCTGATGTGAGGATCAATGTGGAAGTGAGGATGTATCATTATATCCAGGAGGCAGTGGAGGGGTAGCTGATGTGAGGATCAATGTGGAAGTGAGGATGTATCATTATATCCAGGAGGCAGTGGAGGGGTAGCTGATGTGAGGATCAATGTGGAAGTGAGGATGTATCATTATATCCAGGGCCCACTTCCGCTCATCCCCATACCTGTCACCGCCACGTTCCAGAAATAAAAATATCACTCTTTTACTTACCTTTTTAATATTTTTTTTTCTAATTTTTATCAATAATTCTGAATGAGAGGTACGTTTCCCAAATAAGACCCGGTTGAAAATAAGTTGTATTTACTATTAGCTGTTATCCACGGCTTTGCCAGTGCACATATCGTTTTGTATTGCGTTTGTATACATTTTTGATAACAATAATTAATTTTTTTTTAATCGTTTTATTGGCATTTATAACTGTATTAACAAAAATACATCAAGTAAATGTGATGTGTTATATAATTCAATGACATGATATACATGTAGAGAAGCTTCCCATTGGAATCACTCTAAAAATATTCTGAATTAGAAGGTCACGAGGCCATTTCCTTTTTAGGCGCCTCGGAGGATTATCAGGAATTGACCAGGAAGAAAGGATTGAAACTAGTGGGTTAGAGTGCGAATGGAGTTTGTCATGAAAGGATTGATACCTGGTCCGGGCCAAATCAGTAACAAAGGGAACATTAAGGTCTTTATGGATAAGTCTATTCGTGACAAAGTAAGAAGCGTTGAGGATTTTAGGAAGCATTTTGGATTGTAAGGATTGTTTGTTTTTACCTTCCCTTACTATATATAGTAAGGGAAAGTATTGCGATCGTGAAAATTTTCGAATTCCAGTTTTCAACGAAAATACACGTTTTTGGGTCCCCTTAGTCCAAATAACCAAGTCCCGCAAAAAGGTCTGCGTGTGTGTGTGTGTGTGTGATAACTCCCGGGCGGAAACGAAAAGTCCTATGAAACTGAAATTTCATATTTAAGACAAATATACGCCCGAGACATTACAAAACCTTTTTCATCAAAATGAGCTTACCAGAAGAGCTACTTTATACCATGCATTTTGCACCATTTTTCGATTTTCTCAAAAACGGTTCCGACGATTTTGATTAAAATCGCTATATCGATGTAAAATTTAATGGGCTTTAATATCATGTAGGTTTCATTCTGATTAACATGGCCTGACAGGGCTCAAATGCCGATATTTTAAATTTTCTTCTTCTAAAGTACATTTAATTTTGTAGATTCTATAAAAATAACCATATTATATTGTTAGCATTGATAAATAACCACTAAATATGCAAGTGTGATTTTGAAAAACAACTAAAGAAGAAAACTGAAAAAATATTATTTTAATGCAATTTTTGTTTTTTTTGAAAATAAGAACTGTAATATACATGTATAATATACCGCTGGAAAGCTAAAGATTTAAAAAAAAAAATTATCTTATGCACAAGCTTTTAAAAGTTAATAGATGGTGATATGGTGTGATTATTTTAGATAATAATATAACATATTTACAAAAAAACAACACATTTTTCTATATAAATTCCATTTAATTAATTCTTTAATGGTTTCAATCATGCCGCGAGAGTTCGCTACTGAGATGCAAATTATGTCAGGATGTCGTTCCTAAATTCTTTTTTTAAATTATTTCAACTTCAAAGTAAAATGTGTATGGATTGAAATTCTTAAACATTTTCTCTTTCCATTTTTTTAATGCTTTTTTTATCCTATTTATTCTCTATATTTTCCTTAATTTGAGACCGTGGAAAAAAATGTTCTGCAAAATATAAAAGTGAGATAAGGAGTATAATTTAATAACTTTATATAAAAACCTTTTCATGCCATAAAGCTAGTTTGCAGTTGTCCTAACAAAATATATTAGTATTGATAAGTGAATACCATACACACTAATCTTATAATCATAATATCGCTTTTAGGTCAGAAAAAGTGCCTAACACCAAAAATATTAGTCAGAAAAAATATGAATTACGAAGAACGTAAACAGTTTTTTGACGCCAAATTTAAAAAATAATAATCCATTAGAAATTGTCCAGACCTTGCCGCTAAACATTTTGGATTTTTATTATATTTTAACCAATCGTTTTATATCTTTTTTTAAATTCGAAATCGTAAACAAAAAAGGTTCTGAAAAACACTGCTAGTTTTGTAGCGATTTTAAGGAAAAATTGAGATGAGGCATCAAAATAATATTATGTCAATTTTTTTCTGGTCCTTCCATTGGGAAAATTTCTATTACCGACCATGTAATGTGTATAGTATACTTCCATAAAAGCGTATAAATCAATTTACGGTTTTCATATTTTGTCTGTTAAAACGAAACCAAAATTTTGAAAGAGATTGAACGACATTGATTTATATGTATACTGAGATATTTAAAATTATATTAATGTTTATGAATTATTTTTGGAAATGCGTTAAAAGTGCGTTTGGAACCACTGTCCGACGTTTGCTCGTGTGACCGAGCTGCTGCATTTAATTATCATCAAATATTTGTAATGCAAACTGCAGGCAAACCATCTAACTTATTATGTATTTGTACATTAACATTACGGTGGAAACGTTTCTGTTGCATAATTGTAGGACAAATATTTATTTTAGAATTTGTAAAACTTTTTAATTTTAAACAATAATAGATCTTAATACTTTCTAGAAGTTATCCCTCAGAACGCTATGTTATAGTTTATAGATCAACAAAATTTCTCTTTGAGTATTTCTAATGATTTAACTTTGATAGCAAATTTGTTTTGTTTTATGTAAAATAATTGAATGTCAAATAGTCGACAGTGAGAAAATACGAAGAAAGAGATGGATATAAATTAACTGGATTTTTATAATGAAGACATAGATTCCCTCACAAGCACGCGATGTTACTTGTCAAATAAAACGCGTAATAAAAAATCTGTACAGAAAACAGTTAAAAACCCAAAATAAATCATGTTTAGCTTGGAACCTTAAGCAAGGAGGTTGTAAATCTGTAAGTTTGCATCTTTCCTGTGAACCAGAATTATTTTCGTTCCTCGTAGGCGTAATTAGAAGACTTGGCTACATTATGAAGTTAAAACAACTATTTCCAAGAGTTTTGGAGTACTTTCAAACTTGTAAGACTATAACAACATTTCTATAACGTTATTCACTTCCTATCCTACGCTGTTAAAACGTACACTAAAAATATATCCAATGAAATTCTTCTTTTTTTCCCTTATTATTTTTAGTGATTATTTTTGAAGTTAAAGAAAAAATGTCAATTTTCCTAGATTGACGAATTTTTAGTTGAATCATTTCAATGAAAATTAAAAAAAAATAGTAAAGAAGCCATGTATAAATACTTTTGGTTTATTTTTTTAAATAATGAACCTTTGTAATTGGCCAAACAAAAATGACTGATTTTATTCGTGACAAAGTAAGGAGCTTTGAGTATTTTACGAAGGATTTTGGATTGTAAGGATTGGATACGGGAAGAGTTTGATGGTTTAGTAGAACCCCAAAGCTCAACTCCGTAATTCCAGATAGGCCTTATGATTGTCATGTAAATGAGTCTTTTGTAGTTAAGTGAAAGGTTAGAGCGTCTGTCTAGTAAATGTTGATGTAGCCGAAAACGTCGAGCAGTTTCTTGTCTTTTCAGTCTTGTATGCGGATTCCATGTAAGGCGTTTGTCAAGCAGGAGTCCTAAATAGCGGATCTATTCAACCCGGACAAGCGGGTTATCATTTAAGTACAGTTTAGGGCAGGATGTCATAGGTTTTCGACGAAGGGTAAAGGTACTTTGATGGGATTTATTGGAATTGATTTTAATTCTCCAATTCTGACACCATACCTCAAGATATCTGATGTGGGATTGGAGAGTTTGAGAGGCATTAGGATCATTATGAACTGATAGCACGCAAGTGTCATCGGCATAGGTTGAATGGAATGTGTTAGGATGGGTTGGGATATAAGCTGTACAAACTGTGTAAAGGATGGATCCCAGAATGCTTCCCTGAGGAACACCAGCAGACTGGGTAAAAAGAGATGAATAGGAACGATTGTGGTTTATTTTGAAGGATCTGTCGGAAAGGTAGGACTGGATGATTAGGAAGTATATAGGAGGAAGGAATTTACGGAGTTTATACAGCAGTCCTGGGTGCCAGACTCGATCGAAGGCCTGTTCTACGTCGAGAAAGGTTCCCGTGCAGTAAAATCCACGCTCCAAATATAGTTATTTGAAAATAAAAAATGATTGTGTAATAAGTTGCAGCGTTTCATGCTAATAGTTGTTTCCTGAACAACTTTTGCTAGTTCATAATATTTTGAGAATATATTTTTTTTAAATATATTCACAGATCTCATAATAGAAAAATCTGGTAAACAATTAATTAAATGGAATTTTTATAAAAACCGTTTTATTAAAATATCCATTATATTAGTATCTAAAATAATCAGTTAGTTTTATCGGATTTTCATCACTCACTAATTACTTTTAAAAGCTTATGTATAAGATAATATTTTATCTAAAATCTTTAGCTTTCAAACGGTATATCATACATGTATATTACTGTTCTTATGTTCAAAAATAAAAAATTGCATTAAAAAATACTTTTTCAGTTTTTTCCTTTATTTGTTTTTCAAATTCGCACAACTTACATATTCAGCTGTTATCTATCAATACTCAAAAGATAATATGGTTATTTTTATATAATATACAAAATTAAAGGTACTTTAGAGGAAGAAAACCTAAAATATCGGCATTTTAGCCCTGTCAGACCATTTTAATCAGAATAAAACCTACATGATATTAAAGCCCATTAAATTTTACATCGATATAGCGAGTTTAATCAAAATCGTCGGTACCGTTTTCGAGAAAATATAAAAAAAGGTGCAAAATGCATGATATAAAGTGCCTCTTCTGTTAAGCTCATTTTGATGAAAAAAGTTTTGTCACGTCTCGGGCGTATAGTTGTCTTAAATATGAAATTTCAGTTTCATGGGACTTATCGTTTCCACCCGGGAGTTACCACACACACACACACACACACACACACACACACACACAGACCTTTTTGCAGGACTTGGTTATTTGGACTCAGGGGACCCTAAAACGTGTATTTCCGTTAAAAACTGGAATTCGAAAATTTTCACGATCGCAATACTTCCCCTTACTATATATAGTAAGTGAAAGTAAAAATAAGCAAAGATTAAATCATTGATTTTTATGTTTCAAACAATTTTACATTCCTTTCTCTGCTACAGCCAAGATGAAAATCATTACCATTATGATTTTATGATCATGATGCATTAGTATCTAATCTGAGGTGAAACCGATAAAAATGAATTTAAGGTGAAAGTAACTTATCTAAAGGTTCGATAGATAAAAGTTACCAAGTGATCTTTAAGCCTCGGTGATAATCTTCCTCTATTATCCTTATCTCTTGACATTCATCCTTAATCAGCCTATGGCTAGACCCATCGACACTTTCTTTATATCTATTAGATTGATCTATTCTCAGGAAGAAAGGGTGTAGCCGAGTAAGAATGGTAAATCTCCACGGCTTTTTTGGCTCAAACTTGGTGGATCAATTTAGTTTCAAATAAAAATAATTCACCTAAATTTGTAGCTTTTTAATTCAAACGGTTTTCGAGATTTTTTTAAAAACCTCTTTTTTCAATTGTTTTTTTTTTTTTTAATGATAAAATTTCATATTAATGAAGGATGATTTTTTCTCTTATTCATAGGGATAGTCAAATGCACGAAAAAATGATGTGATCATGATTCTTAAACAAAAACCAATGTTTGGCGGAAGAAATAAAACCACAATATGTATTTTTTTAACCTTAAAAAGTGTCGGTCATCGATTTTTTTTTCCAGAAAATGTCTTCTATACTCCTCTATATACTGGAAGTGGTGGACCAGTATGAAAATAAATTGGGTTGTTTCACATGAAATGTCCGTTTTCAAGGTAGAGGATTTTTATTAAAAATATTAAATTAATTTATTAAAAATATGAAAACAAGATAATTTTATTCGAAGTATTTACCTTCTTTTTCTACACATTTTTCCCAACGTGACATCAACTTTTTTTTCCCCCGAACTGAAAAACTCTGAGCTTTGAAGTGAAACAAAATCTGAAAACGCACTTTTCACTATATGGTGGGTGCGGAAGATCTTCGTAGCCCAGTTCTTTCAATTTTGGCACGGTTTGTTTTGAAACATGGGGTCTTGCTGCCGCTCAGTGAGATCATGAGGTACCCATGTATAGAGCTTTTTTAATTTCCCAATACACTTTAAAAGTCTGGAAACGGTAGATTCACTTGCATGTAGTTGTGCTGAGAGTCCTTTAACTGTTTGGTAGGGGTTTCCTTCTACTGTATGTTTGAGGACATCGTTGTCTATTACGGGCGGAGGTCTTCCTCGGGGCAAGTTTTCCAAGTCGGTATCCCCAGCTGAAAACTAAGCAAACCAACGGCGAACGTTCCGTTCATTAAAACTCCCTTCCCAAACGCCTTGCAAATATCTCTAGCGGCCTCAGCTGCCGAATGGCCGAGTTTAAACTCGTACAAAAATATTATTGGGTAGTTCATTGGGAAGCTAATGTTTATAATACAAATGTACAGGATTAGTAACAGTTTACTTTAAATATGTAAACATTCGGAAGAAAACAACAGAGATCTGCAAAATCCTTTATGTATTTCAGAAACTATAAAAACGGACATTTCATGTGAAACAACACAACATAATACATACGAGTAAGGTTCAAGCCTGCCTGGGCTTTTTTACACTTTACATAGAAGTCAAATAATCATGATTTAAATTAGTCTACTAAAGTACAGTAGAAGGGGGAAAACAATGAAAAACCTTTAAAAAAAAATACAAATAATAATAAGACAAATAATTAAATAAGCAAAAATAATGAGAAATGCAAACATAGTTAATTTAAATAAGAATATTTTTTTGTGAGCTTTATAAGTTAAATCAGCTTTACAATAACTAACAATTTCCATTATATGTTCATGCCTACTATTTGCAAATGAATTGAAAAAATCTATAATTAATTTATAAATAAAAGTTGAGACACTAGAATGAGTTTATAGTATGAGGTTATTTTTAGCCTTGGAAAGTGATGGTTGTAAACAATAATTTATAGTTTGTATTATATTTAATGCATTTGTTTCTACTAAAATTCAATATATTTTTCATCCATTCTTCTACTCTAACTTTATTTAAAAGCTCTTAAATTGATCTTAACTACCTAGGTAAGTAGAGTCGTGTGTTGGGCGCGCCAGGTTTTTATGATTCCGCTTTACTAAGTTAACAATTTAAATAAGTTAGTTAGTACAAGAGAATGCCGAAAGATATATGAGAAGATGCCAAACTCACATTAACATGTTATACGCCTTGATGAGATAGATAAAAGGAAAACCAATTTGGTGATTAATGTATTTCAGTGGGTTCCCTAGATGTAGAAAACTGAATTTTAAACAAGGATATAAGATGTTAAATGTTTGGGGTTGGTAACGCAAACCTTAGCTTTGCAAAGCATTCATGAACTAAGTTTCTCAATTTACTAAGTTGCCTTGGAAGGCCCATCCAATACATATAGAAGCAATTCCAATTCTAAGTCTCATGTCTTCCAACACAATCGGCTGACTGAACACTCGAACTATTGTTACATTAAAGGGAACGTCTATTGAAAAACTTTGGCTACGTTGAGCCTGTATTTCTGCTGGTTTCAGAATCTTCTTCAACTAGATATTTTTTTTTTTTATTAGATTACTTTTTACAAGAATATCATCCTATTATATAAAATTATAAAATTTATTCTTGTAGAATCAGTCAAATTAGTTCTCCCTTTTTTTTTTTTTTTTTAATTGAAATATATTATTTTCTTACTCCATTCCCACTACAATCCATTAGTTTCAATCCTTGCTTCCTCTTCGATCCCGGATAATCCATAATCCGGGGCGTCTGAAAAGAAGATGGCCACGGGACCTTCTAGTTTAGAATGTTTTGAGAGT
The DNA here is from genome assembly GCA_023052935.1 of Piezodorus guildinii. NCBI lineage: Eukaryota > Metazoa > Arthropoda > Insecta > Hemiptera > Pentatomidae > Piezodorus > Piezodorus guildinii. The sequence goes on along the minus strand of CM041293.1, from coordinate 160,257,945 downwards.
GCTGCCACTGGGTAGTGTCTCCATATGTATTTCATGACAGTTTTACATATTACCATCACATTTATAGATGTATTTTTATTTAATACAGTTGTAAATATCAATAAATATGTTTAAAAAAAAAAAAATTTCTTATCAAACATCCCATCTGCAAATTAGCTAACTGCCATGAATATATTTAATGTAAATATAAAACGATTCTTTATTTATAACAATCAGTCAATATATAAATCGTTATAAATTTTCATGGCTCATACAACGATTTCGATTTTTGCTTAAACAACAAATTTTCTATTCTTATTTTAATTTTCTTATTTCAAAATAATTAAATATTTCTCGATGTTGGCATTAATAAAAATGGGCGGGGTTTTAGGTTGTATCAGGTTTTTATTATTCATTATAATAACAACTTTTATACATTCATTCATCCAAATAATTTATTTTCTTCACGCATTAGCAGTGTGAAAAAAAAATTAAATGTTTTCTTGTAGAATCATAACACTAGAAAAACATTGCAAATTATTATTATTACACAATGTTTTATTATTTCCAAATAACAACATTAGGGTATAGCTGTTTATATTGCTGTTGATAGGCAATTAAGTAATATGAAAAGTAATAATCCAAAGGATATTGGCATATCACTACCGCTGATTTCAAAACGTTATTTCTCTGCTAGATCTAAACCAATTTCAAGGTTTGTTTTTTTCTCTTTTTTTTTATGATTGAAAACACTAATAATTTTTTCTTTAAAAATTAACAGCTGATATTAACGTCTAAGTGTTAGGATCATTGTTGGATGCCTTACAATTTCGAAAAAAATGGACCAGTATTTTGGAGAAATACCGGACACGGTAGACAAACGGATTTTTTTATTATTCGCTATTCCAGATCTTTCTCAAAATTTGAGGGAAAGGGGGGAGTTAATTTTTATTTTACTTTCCCTTACTATATATAGTAAGGGAAAGTATTGCGATCGAGAAAATTTTTGAATTCCAGGTTTTAACGGAAATACACGTTTTAGGGTCCTTTGAGTCCAAATAACCAAGTCCCTCAAAAAGGTCTGTGTGTGTGTCCGTGTGTGGTAACTCCCGGTCGGGAACGATAAGTCCTATGAAACTGAAATTTCATATTTATGACAAATATACGCCCGAGACGTTACAAAACCTTTTTCATAAAAATCAGCTTACCAAAAGAGCAACTTTATACCATGGATTTTGCATCTTTTTTCGATTTTCTCAATAACGGTTTCGCCGATTTTGATGAAACTCGCTATATCGATGTAAAATTTAATGGGCTTTAATATCATGTAGTTTTCATTCTGATTAAAATAGTCTGACAGGGCTAAAATGGCGATATTTTATTTATTTTTGTGGATATTATAAAAATAACCATATTATCTTCTCACCATTGATAAAAGACAGGTAAATATATAAGTAGAACGAATTCGATATCCAACTAAAGGAGAAAACTGAAAAAAATATTTATTTTATGCATTTTTTTGTTATTGAACATAAGAACAGTAATATACGTGTATAATGGAAAAATAGTTTGACAGGGCTTAAATGCCGATATTTTAAATTCTCTTTTTCTAAAGTATATTTAAATTTATATATTTTATAAAAATAATCATATTATGTAGTTAGAATTGATAAATAACAGTAGATAAATAACATAGAATTGATAAAATTATGTAGTTAGAATTGATAAATAAATATGCAAATTGAGAAGATTTGAAAAGCAACCAAAGGAGAAAACTGAAAAAATATTTTTTTAATTCAATTTTTTGTTTTTGAACATAAGAACAGTAATATACATGTGTAACATACCGTTCGAAAGCTAAAGATTTTAGAAAAAAAATATTATCCAATACACAAGAGCTTGTAAAAGTTAATAGAGAGTAATGAATAGCCGATAAAACTAAGTGGTTGTTTTAGATAATAATATCGTAGATTTTTTAATAAAACACATGTTTCTATAGAAATTCCATTTAACTAATTCTTTAATGGTTTCACTCATTTTTATCTCTTACTGTTTTTGAAAATTCTTTAATTGATTCTAAAAACGCAGGTAAGTGAAAGTCGTGTGTTGCCCGCACTTGATTTTTTTTAATCGATTACGAAGGTTCGAAAATTAAAAATCTAATAGAAATAGTTTATGATGAAAAATACACCATTTTTGTTGGTGTTTCTTTTCAAAAATGCTTTTGTGAAAGTAATACGAATTTTACTTTAAAAGTAATGATTTTTTTTTTTCAAGTATCAACAAATAATTTATAGTTTATTTTACATGTAGTTCAGGAAAATAAATCTCTCAATAATAATTAAAAGAAACAAACGCATTGTAACGTACACCCTAGAATTTTGAATGGAGATAATGTTTTTATTTGTTCGATTACAAAGGTTCATTATTTAAAATAATAAACTAAATGAGCTAGTAAGCTCTTTAATAAAGTTAAGGACCAAGGAAGCTATATGAAATATAAGCAAGCACTCTCTAACCGAATACAAGAGAGAAATCGAACAGACAGTTTATAAACATTAAACAATATCTGACAATAACAATATCCTCAGCTGCTAGGATCCATTAAGTCCTTACAGTAAATAAAATTTAATAATAATAATATTTACTGGAGGATGTGGCGCCTTGGCCGGACCGAAATACCTCTGGAGGAATAAAGATGTTGCAAAGTTCTATAATCAGACCATTGGTTTAACAAGAATGTTATTAAGTGAATCAATACCGTATTATAAATATGTATTATAAACCACATCTAAAGATATCATCAAAAGGAAAATAAAATAAATGTATTGGAAACGATTGTTTGTAACTGATGAGACAGCTATCAAAAACAGGCCTGATGTCGTTCTGATTGATTGTGATAACAGCTGAGCTAATTGATCTAGATGTTCCGAACTAGTTCAGTCTGTGCAAAAAAATCGTAAGTACCAAGCTCTAGCAGCTGAGCCAAAGAAACTCCGGCTGGATGGTGAGGCCACCAAACCCATATTGGGGAGATGCTTATTAAGTTGACATTCTCCTGTGTACAGTCCTGTTACCCTCCTTAAGGTTGTCCTGTCCATTGAGAATAGAGTATGACTTTTCTCTTTGAAGGGTCCATCCAGAAACATCTTGGAGTGATGCTGCTTATCAGTATCCCTCCAGTATTGCCTGGATCTATTATCAGCAGCCGACTTAATCAGACCTTTGGCATTGCTGAGGCTAATTCCGCACACAGGTTCAGGTGTGGGGGGTAGCTGAGCAGAACCCCTCCTCGGGAGACTATCAGCTCTATTTTCTAGGATGTCTGAGTGACCAGGCACCCAGTGTACCCGGACTTTATTTAGCAGGGAAAGCATATTAAGATTATTTTTACATTCCTCTACTAATTTGGACCGTGTCATGTAACTACCCGGAGCTCCTAATAGCAGCTTGACTATCAGTATTGATAGTTATCTGTCTGCCTCTCATCCCTTCTGAAATTAGGGTTTGAGTACAGATATTTATAGCCATTACTTCAGCCTGGAAGAATGAGGTATGCTTACCAAGAAAAATGGACAACCCTTCCTTTGGTTTATCCATTCTCCATATTCCAGCACCTGAGCCTAGCTCTGTCATGGATCCATCTGTATAACAATTGACTCCATTGCACGGTTTGTGCGAGCCACTCCTGTTAATCCCTACACAGTAGAGTGTGGTTCGTGTATTTCTTTACTTGGAGATCGGATTATTGTGTCTTAATTAGAACAAAAGAAAATTGCAGGAGTTGGTTAATTGGTTTTATTTAGGTACTGTTACATGCATAATGAGAGGGTGATAATCCCCAGTAATAATTTTAGTCTTATTTGATCGGCGGACGGGCTGCCTGATCGTCCACGTCGTCCCGGATGTCCCTGGTCCTCGCTCAGGGTGGACAAGTCTCTACAGGTGCAGTGGTACAGCGGATCCTGTGTACTCTGGCTCTGGATGTAGATCCGCATAGGCCGGAAGGACGAGGAAGAAAGAAGTCCTGCAGAGCCCCTCGGAAGTAAATTCTGTAACTAGTGAGGCTAATGCCTTCTGAAGCGGCTAGCTTTTCCTTAAAAAAACAAAGACCCTGACCCGGGTAGCATTAAATATTGCAAATATAATTTAAGCAAATAATCCCTTGAGGAAGTTTAAATCCGACAACTAAGATTGTTAGGAGTTCCCTAAATATACTATAAAAATCTGGTGCGGGCAACACGCGACTTTCACTTACCTCCGTTTTTAAAATCGATTAAAGAATTTTCAAATACAGTAAAAGATAAAAATGAGTTAAACCATTAAAGAATTAATTAAATGGCATTTCTATAGAAACATGTGTTTTATTAAAAAAATCTATTATATTATTATCTGAAATAATCACTTAGTTTTATCGGCTTTAAACAGCAGTAAATATAGTACATTTAGTGCAGTAGAACAATAATTACGGCTTTGTCCTAGAGCATTCCCATAATCCCTCCTAATAGCAACTGCACTGCGCAGCTGTGGCTTATAAAAAAAGGCAAAAAAATAAGAAAAGGAAATAAAATCGTTCCTAGAAATACCTGTACAATTTAGAGCTCAAAAAATATCAGTTAAATGGCTTATTTACCTTTCCTGGGCTCCCTGATGTGTCCATAAAGTTACTGTATACATAGAGTTATTTACACTACCTTCAAAGCCGTTAAATTTTCAGCTTGAAAAAGGTTCAATATACACATGAGGATTGAAATCGAGTTAACTAGATATTGACAGGACGGTAAAAGGGTGGAGAGTACAAAACTATTGTATTGGGTTGTTTCACATGAAATGTCCGTTTTTATAGTTTCTGAAATACATAAAGGATTTTGCAGGTCTCTGTTGTTTTTCCGAATGTTTACATATTTAAATTAAGCAGTTACTAATTCTGTACCTTTGTATTATAAACATTAGCTTCCAATCAATTACCCACTTTTTAGTATACCTCCAAATATGAACATGGAAACACGCGATTTTTGAGTAATATTTTTGTACGAGTTTAAACTCGGCCATTCAGCAGCTGAGGCCGCTAGAAATATTTGCAAGGCGTTTGGGGAAGGGAGTGTCAATGAACGGACCATTCGCCGTTGGTTTGCTAAGTTTTCAGCTATGGATACCGACTTGGAAAACCCGAGGAAGACCTCCGTCCGTAATAGACAAGGATGTCCTCAAACATACAGTAGAAGGAAATCCCTACCAAACAGTTAAAGACTGGGCTACGAAGTTCTTCCGCTCCCAACATATTCTCCCGACTTGTCTCCAACAGATTACCTCCTGTTCAGGAATTTAGTCAACTTCGTCAAAGGAAAACTTTTTGAAAATGATGATCAAGTGAAAAGTGCGTTTTCAGATTTTGTTTCACTTCAAAGCTCAGAGTTTTTCAGTTCGGGGATAAAAAAGTTGATGTCACGTTGGGAAAAATGTGTGGAAAAAGAAGGTAAATACTTCGAATAAAATTATCTTGTTTTCATATCGTATTTTTAATAAAAATCCTTTACCTTGAAAACGGACATTTCATGTGACACAACGCAATATATTCAGTTCACGAATTATAATATATGTAATTTCCAGAAACTCGGTAAATATTTCAGATGGAAAAAATTAAAAAGATTTTCGAGATCAAGACACTGCGATAAACAAAGAGAGAGAGAAGAAAAAAAAAAGTAAGCAAAAGTCGTAAAAAAAAAAAGTATAAAACAATTATACTCTAATATGTTTTGCGTTTGTAGCGTTTTTTTTTTTTTTTTCATTTTCTTAAGTTTATCTTTTGGATTGATACAGTATTATATGTGATCATAGCAAAGTCGAGCAGGTCGGATTCTAAATCCCTCTTTCCTGATTTTCATTTCACACATATTTTAAATATTTAGCAATTTTAATGCCTCTACATAATTCAAACTACTTATACAATCAAATGTTTTTTCCTTTCAGAAATAAGGAATACATGTTTCTCCTTTTTTATGCCAAAGCAAAGTTCATTAATAAATTTAAAAAATCGTAAAGAAAATAAACAGAGGTAAAATAAACCTTTAATGCTCCTACGGAAAGTTTACTCTGTGCTATAAAATCTTGAGATGTACAACACTAATTTTCTCGATGATTATCCCATAAATAAGCGACGTGTTAATAAATGAGACAGCGGTTGGAAGGCGGGAGTAATTAAGGGAATACTACCTCCAGCAACTCATTTCCATCTCAATCGAGGCACAGATTAAGTGCCACGGGTGCCACAGTTCTGTTCCTACTAGCTCATGTTTCATTTATACAAATAGTTAAGGCGCATCTGCACATTAGCGGTGTACAACTTGGCCATATCCGAGTTGGTTAGTTTTGGATGCAGATCACTATTCCAATTATCGCTTTGACTCGGGGATTTATGAGGGCTTGGTACAATGATAATTAGAAATATCGTGATGATGGGAGAGGAGTGATGGATGTTTTTAACTCCGAAAATTCTGAGTAGCTTGGCCTTAACATTGACAAAGGTTCGATTCCCGCATCATTCAATCCTTGAGAAAAAGGCATATGGATTTAGTTTCAAATCACTATCACGAAGGGTATTACTATATTGTTATATTAATTAGAACAGTCTCTTTATTTACAACCTATGATAACCGTAGACCAGCTTTTCCCCTCATAAATGGGGGTAAAAGCCGAACCCGAAAGATCCCAGTGTTTCCCTCTCAGCTGTGTTTTCTAAATCATTATTAAAAACCTGGGCCGGCAACACACGACTTTCACTTACCTCCGTTTTAAAATTAATTAAAGAATTTTCAAATACAGTTAGAGATAAAAATGAGTGAAACCATTAAAAAATTAATTAAATGGAATTTCTATAGAAACATGTGTTTTATTAAAAAATCTATTATCTAATCAAAAATCTCAAACTTTCCAACGGTATATCATACATGTATATTACTGTTTTTATGTTCGAAAACAAATTGCATAAAAAATATTTTTTTTTTTCATTTTCTCCTTTAGTTTGGGTATCGAATTCATTCAATTTATATATTTATCTGTTTTTCATCAGCGTTAACAAGATAATATAGTCATTTTTATAGAATCGATAAAATTAAAGGTACTTTAGAAAAAGAAAATTTAAAATATCGGCATTTAAGCCCTGTCCAACCATTTTAATGCGAATGAAACCTAAAAGATATTAAAGCCCATTAAATGTTACATCGATATACGAGTTTAAACAAAATCGTCGAACCGTTTTCGTGAAAATCGAAAAAGGTGCAAAATGCCTGGTACAAAGTAGCTCTTCGGTAAGCCGATTTTGATCAAAAAGACTTTGTAACGTCTCGGGCGTATATTTGTCTTAATTATAAAATTTCAGTTTCATAGGACTTTTAACGTTTCCGCCCGAGAGTTACCACACACACACACAGACCTTTTTGCGGGACTTAGTTATTTGGACTCAGGGGACCCAATTTAATAATGTAAATGTTATTTCGTTGAAAACTGGAATTTAAAAATTTTCACGATCGCAATACTTTCCCTTACTAACAGTAAGTAAAGTAAAAACAGTATTGGAATACTCCAAGATAATAACAACATATATTTCTCATTCTCTCTCTCTCTCTCTCTCTCTTCTTTATATATATATATATATATATATATATATATATATATATATATATATAATATATACGTATATATTTTTATTTATTTTGGAGAATTACAATACTGTTTTTAATAGTAATATTTAGAAGACACAGCTGAGAGGAAAACACTGGAATCCTTCGGGTTCCGGCTTTTACCCCATATATTAGGGGAAAAGCTGGTCTGCGGTTACCATAGGTTGTAAATAAACACATTGTTCTAATTAATATAACAATATAGTAATACTCTTCGTGATAGTGATTTGAAACTAAATCCATATTCCTTTTTCCAAGGATTGAATGATGAGGAATGGAACCTTTGCCAAATGTTAAGGCACAACTATGCCGAATTTTCGCAGTTAAAAACATCCATCACTCCTCTCCCATTATCACATATTTTAATTATCATTAGACCAAGCCCTCATAAATCCACGAGTCAAAACGATAATTGGAATAGTGATCTGCATCCAAATCTAACTAACTCGGACATGGCCGTATCAGGGAAGGCTGGTCTGCAGTTACCATAGGTTGTAAATATTGTATATAGGTATGCATGATTTTCAGATTGCATTTTTTTTCATAAACTTTGTATATTCTTTATTGAATAAAATTTTATGGTTATTTTATAAATTTATTATTTTGTTGATCTTGCATAATGTGATATTGTATTCCGGATAAATTAGAAAAATAGTAAGATATAAAAGAATGTTGATTTAGATGACAAACATGTATTAATGAAACAGCTAAAACATTCTCCAAAATCATTACATGACATTTAGCATCACTTTGAATTGATTTTTCACACAATCCTACAACTAATTCTTTAATTGGTATTTAAAATAATTTTTTGTATTGTTTATAAATTTATGGATACAGATTTTCGGTGCTGCTTAGGTTTGTCATGTGAATGAATTGCATTATTCATAACATGAAATAGAAAGGAATAAAAACGAGAAGAGAAAAGCAAAATAAATATAAGTCAGTACACACGAGCTTGGCCTAGAAATAAAAGTATTGTTTGAAGTAAAACAGCTGATCCCACCCACAGCAATAATTTATTTCCCCTTAAACTCGACTGCTAGTTTAACAAGACTGAAAAAAATCTTTTAGTTACTATTTAGTACTTTTTTTCAAACGTATGTCAAATTAAACTTAGTAATTTCTATGTCTATAGGTCTTTCGTATACGTTTTTTTTTTTTCATAATACAAATACATTTTCAAAAGGAAGTTCCTTTAACTTAAAAAAATATATCTTATGTGATCTTTTAAATTAGATAAAGCTTCCTTTCCAATCTGTATAATTATACATAACGTGTAACATATTGGGTTGTGTCACATGAAATGTCCGTTTTCAAGGTAAAGTATTTTTATTAATAATACGATATGAAAACAAGATAATTTTATTCGAAGTATTTACCTTCTTTTTCTACAATTTTTTCCAACAAGACACCAACTTTTTTATCCCCGAACTGAAAAACTCTGAGCTTTGATGCGAAACCAAATCTGAAAACGCACTTTTCACTTGATCATGATTTTCAAAAAGTTTTCCTTTGACGAAGTTGTCAAAATTCCTGAACAGGTAATAATCTATTGGAGCCAAGTCGGGAGAATATGTTGGGAGCGGAAGAACTTCTTAGCCCAGTTCTTTCAATTTTTGCACGGTTTGTTTTGAAACATGGGGTCTTGTTGCCGCTCAGTGAGATCATGAGGTACACATGTATCGAGCTTTTTTACTTTCCCAATACACTTTAAATGTCTGGAAACAGTAGATGCACTTGCATTTAGTTGTGCTGAGAGTCACTTAACTATTTGGTAGGGGTTTCCTTCTACTGTATGTTTGAGGACATCGTTGTCTATTACGGACGGAGGTCTTCCTCGGGGCAAGTTTTCCAAGTCGGTATCTCCAGCTGAAAACTTAGCAAACCAACGGCGAATGGTCCGTTTATTAACCCTTCCTTCCCCAAACGCCTTGCAAATATTTCTAGCGGCCTCAGCTGCTGAATGGCCGAACTTAAACTCGTACAAAACTATTACTCGAAAATCGCGTTTTTCCATGTTCATATTTGGAGGTATACAAAAAAGTGACTAATTGATTGGGAAGCTAATGTTTATAATACAAAGGTAGAGGATTAGTAACTGCTTACTTCAAATATGTAAACATTCTGAAGAAAACAACAGAGACCTGTAAATACCTTTATGTATTTCAGAAACTATAAAAACGGACATTCCATGTGAAACAACCCAATATTATAAGAAATTCCTGTGTAATCAATAAAGAATGCAAATAAAGCGATATAAATATATCTACTTTCCAATTAGTAGTACAATTAAAAATAATAAACAAATTTATTAAAAAATTTTCCTTAACGTGTTTATTTAAAAAGAAACAATTCATTTTTTATGAGCCATGAATCGACTTGAGTGTCATAAGGGCAAAGTCACACGTAATTGAGAAACTAGTACTCCATGCAAAACCTTGCCAATGATTATAGGTAATGGATAAAAATTTAGAAAGCTGTTGCAGTACTAACTGTTTTAATAGTAAGCGGTTTTTTGTTTGTTTATTTATTTAACGTCACTTTATGCTGCTGTGGCTAATCGGACGATGCTACAGTGGGAGTCCTAAATTTTGCCTATCCAGGTTTTATTAGGATAGGGATCTTTAACGAGTACCTGACATCGCACAGGCAATTGGGACATATAGAATTGAAAACAAGTCAAATATCAAAATTATCTACAACTTTTTGAAAGAAAGAAAGAAAGTAAATTTTATTCTGGGACCTTCAGTCCCCTAAGAATAACAGAAAAGTACAAAACTTTGGCTTGTGTCTGGCACAGAAACAAAAACATAAAAGAAATACAAACTTAAGATATAATATTATTTAAAAATAAGAATAAATAAAGTTAAATAAATAACTACGATTACTTAGTATGCATATATGTTTATAATTATAAAATTATTAATGTGTATCTGAAGATATATTACTATTGTGCTTCTTATGGTATAATAAGGTCACCGAGAAAAACAGAAGAAAGAAAGAAAGAGAAAGGTGAAAATATATCTAAAACATTGTTTACATATTTGTTGTGGTCCTCATTTTAGAATGTGACATGACCACTATTCTAGCGTTTTGTTTACAATCAATCTGTAGATGGATGGTGGAGGAGATGAAGGAACAGTTTGCTTTTAAATGAGGTTAAAGAAGGTGCTTTACGTATAGAGGTAGGTATGGAATTCCAGAACGATGTGGCACGCAAACTAAATGATTTTTTAAAGGATGATGTTTGATGAAAAGGAATATATAGGTTAGTGGACTGGGATCTTGTATTAAACGAATGTACCGATGAACAACTTTTCTATCTAAATTAGTAAGGCTTGTCATACAGTATCCCTTAATAACACTCTACTAGCCCCTGTTGAACAGATTCGATACCTAGTACCCCACCTTGACAAACGTCTGACATAGAATCTTCATACAAGATTGAATCGACAAGAAACTGCTCGACGTTTTCGACTACTTCAACACTTACTGGACAAACGCTCCAACCTTCCACTTAATTCCAAAAAACTTATTTATATGACCATCATAAGATCTATATGGGCTTACGGAGTAGAGCTATGGGGCTCTACTAAACCATCGAATTCTTCTCGTATCCAACCCTTACAATCCAAAATCCTTAACACTCCTTACTTTGTCACGAATAAGCTTATCCATAAAGACCTTAATATCCCATATGTTACTGAATTAGCCCGAACCAGTTATCAATCATTCCATGAAAAACTCCATTTCCACTCTAATCCACTAGTTTCTATCCTATCATCCTCTTCAATTCCTGATAATCCTCCTAGGCGTCTGAAAAGAAGATGGCCCCGAGACCTTTTAGTTTAAAATATGTTTGGAGGGCTGCCAATGGGTGGCATTTCTTCAATTTCAGTTTACTATGTCCACATTTGCTTGTTTTATATAATAATACAGTTGTAGATATCAATAAATATGTTTAAATAAAAAAAAATTAGTTAGGAAAATTGTAAATTCCCCTTTATATGTATCTAATAAGGCGCTACATACTGACCTTGACATTGCAATTGCCACTGATCGTTACAATACTTTTTTTTACTTACCCTAAATTAAAACTTCTAAAAATAAAAACCCTGACTCAGAACCTATCCATTCGTACGAACCCACATAATCCGCCCAGAACACTATCGAAGCGCCGCACACTGGGGCGAAACACCAAATTATTTGACATTGTAGTATTATGGCCAGACTGTTGGCCCTACGAAAAAAAGCTTAGACGTAGATCCTCATTATTTTTTTAACGAGAAATCGATTTCTGTATTTTAATTTAATATTTTAATATTTAATATTTTAATTTTGATGTACGGGCTCTCAGAAGACTTTTTTTTTTAAATCAAGCCCTATGATATGACCTCGTAAATTTTTTCCACAGCCTATTTCCAACAACTTTTGTTTAGGGCACTCTTTTTTTATAGGAACAAGCGTATAAAAGGATTATGGAGTTTTAGGCAAACCAAATCCACCCCTTTTCCATGTAAGAGGCTAGGTACCATTCTATTGACAAAAAAAAAAAAGCAGGAACGAAATCCATACAAATTTTTATTCAAAATATTATAATGAGTTACTTTTACTAATTTTCTTTGCACTTAATTATGTAATATATACCGACTACTCAACAGAAAATCTGAACTTACAGTTGACAACAAATTATTAATCTACAAGACAATACTGAAGCCCATCTGGACCTACGGACTTGAACTGTGGGGGACAGCTAAACGTTCTAACATTAAACGCATTCAATCCTTTCAATCCAAAGTCCTCCGTACAATAGTAAATGCTCCTTATTATGTCTCCAATTATACCTTGCACCACGACCTTAATGTTCCATTTATTTCAGACCTAATTCCATCCAAATTTTCCAAATTCCACCAGAACCTCATTCATCATCCTAATCCTTTAGCTCAATCTCTATCCAGCTCCACTCATCCATACAACCCACCTAGAAGGTTGAAACGGCAGTGGCCCCGCGACCTTTTGTAAATATATTGGAGTTCTAGCACTGGCTAGATTCTCCACTCAATGTGATGTATGTATGAGTGTGTGTATGTGTATATAAGTATAAGTTAATTATTGACTTTTGTATTGATTCATTATTGTGTATATATTTTATTGTAATTTTATGTTGTGTAAATATTGTATGAATGTAGTATGTATGATATCTTTCAGCACTACTTTTAATGTCCAAATTGGGACAGATTGTAAAATTTTCTCAATAAAAATTGTTGTTGTTGAAATTATGTAATACAAAAAAAAATTAATTATCTATAGTTATGTTGGTTCAGTAAAATATTTATTATTAATAGATTTATTGTTATTTACAACTGTATAATGATATACATCTAGTAAATGAGATACAAGATAAAAATGTCATGGATTCACATGTGGGGATACTACCCATTGGCAGCTCCCCAAAGTAAAATATTAAAAAAAATAATTTATTAATAAATTTAGAGCATCGGATGATGATTGATTTTTACGATTCATGTAAAATTAAAGACAATAATACGTTCATAAAGTATAAACAAACATTTAAAACAAAGAAACTAAAAATTTATAGGGATAAAATTTATAAAAAGCAAGAGCTAAAAGGAAAAAAAATTAAAAATATATATTTTTTTTTATCGTAAACCGGCCCAAGCCCGCAGGTAATCATTAATGGAAAATATACTATTCTAGTAAATTTCTGTGGAGGTGGATTTCTGGGAGATTTTGAGCGATTTTCATTATGAATGTTTTAAATATGTTTATGTTTTTCAATTATAAAAAAGCTGCATTAACATAAATTACGATAATAAAGTTAAATTATCGGAATAAAGATGATTCATTAATATAGTTGAATTAAAAAAAAAAAAAAAGACATTTTCCATAGACGGTCGGTTTAATGAGATATATTAGCTGGAAAGTTTTAATTTAAAAAAATCTTATGATGGAAAAAGGTGATAGAGACTAAGAACAGCTTAACCAAAAAAATATGGGGAAATTCGAAATTTCAGATATTGGTCCTATGTACACTGAATGCATAGGCTCGCCTTGTTGGCCGACTATGGAACTTCAGTGACTGGCCGTGCATTTATCCAAAGTGTGCGAACTCAAATTAACGCCTGGCCACAAGAGTAAGGCTCTCAAGAGGACGGAGGGCCTTTATGGAGATTAAATGTAGAGCGGGGTGTGACATTAATGAAACAGCGATTCATGTCATCCAGCACTGCTTCCTGTCGCACGGAGGGAGGGTGAAGCGACATGATGCCGTGGTCAATGTCCAGAGGAAAGGATACAGGATACTTAAGGAGGTGACCTTTGCTGGGAGTAGAAGGAGGTGGAGGCCTGACCTGGTGTGCTCGGCCCCGAGTGGGAACTACATCCTCGACGTCCAGATCGTTGGGGGCAATCCCAGTGCTACACATTGGAACAACTTAAAAAGGGAAAAATACCAAGACTTGGACTGCCGGATGGCCATTGGACGGGAGTTAGGGGTGCCGGGCATCGATATCAGGGTGCTGCTACCTATCACCATAACTTGGAGAGGCGTTTGGTGCAGGCGTTCCTTCGAGGATATTCGGCTGCTGGGTGTTCCCTTGAGGGTCTCGAACTCCATAACCATTAGGGTTCTCAGGGGCTCCCATCTCAATTACAGTTGTTGGTTCGGGATGCTTCGCGGACTACAGGCTGGAACATGAATTAGTGAAACATATTGTTCATGAAACATATTTATTATGAACTAGTAGTGTGTTTTGGGTGTGTATATGTATCAGTATAGTGACGCAGTTGTTATCACTGTTATAGGATACTGCTAAGTAAGATGGCATATATTGTCCTATTTATTGATCCTTGATTCCAAGATACTATGTTGAGCTGATGAGGGTAGCACCATATATATTATTTTATAGTTTGTGGAATATTAACTTGTGGAAAATGTAATGTATGACCTTACATGCTGGTCGGGAGGCTATTTATACTGATGGCCATTTGTTTTTGTAATCTTAATATTATTTCTATTCATGTGTTAGCATATTTGCTTGTGGCGTAAGCAGATTAAAAATTTTATTACTGTCAAAACTTCTATAAATAAATAAACATTATAACATAACATGTAACATGTAGCTTTGTCGCGCTACATCAACGATTTTGAGCTCTGCCCAATGTTCGAAACTGCTCGTTACATGAAGCATGTTTTTTTTTTTTGTTTTTTGTAGTGAGATTTTATTGCTGCATATATGTCGCAATGTAGCTGCACTCTCCCCGAAGACTTTTGTACGTTTTAAAATATGGAGTATTTGGTACAGGGTCTTTGTCTGTTCAATCGTTAATATAATTTTGCATACATAATATATTAATTTATTTATTAAAACTTAGCTACATCTTGTTCTCCAGCAGATTTTAAGCACTTAGAATAGAATTAAATTCAATCCTAATCAATAATTTAATTAAATTCTAATTAATTCAGAATTCTACTCAATTCTATAATCTGTGGTTTCAACTTGGATCTCCAATTACCAGTGCCCACGCCAAGTATTGACTTTGGTTATTTCAAAAGTTGTAAATGTGGATATAATCAATAAAATATTAATTTTTGATTTCGATGAATAATTTATTAGTTAAAAATTTTGTTTAATTGTCTACTCAATGATATCTTCAAGAAGTTGGAATGGGAAAGAAAAGGTACACATATGAATGGAAACTATTTATCAAACTTGAGTTTCACAGATGATATAATTATATTTGCCAATTCAATAACAGAAATAATGACATGGTTGAGGAACTCTTGATACAATGCGAGACCGTGGGATCGGTGATCAATACTAATGAAACAAAGATCATGACAACTCAGAGCAAAAATTAAAAATAAGGTCATGTTTGTTGATCATTACATCTATTTAGGTCAATCTATCTCATTAAAAAGCAAGAAAGAAGAAATAAATAGAAGAATAAATATGGAATGGAAAAATACTTGAGTTAAAAAAAAAAAGTCTTTAAAAGTCAGTTACCTCCAACATTGAAGGATAGAGTCCTGGAAACTTGTGTTTACCCTGTTATTTTATATGGCTCGCAGACCTGGTCTACGACCAGCAAAGACATCGCAAAACTTTCAAGGACACAGCTCCAATTTTCAAGAAGTATACTAAATATTAAAAGAAAGATCGCATCAGCAACAAAGAATTAAAAATCTGGTGCGGGCAACACACGACTTTCACTTACTATTTTTAAAATCAATTAAAGAATTTTAAATGCAGTTAGAGATAAAAATTAGTAAAACTATTAAAGAATTAATTAAATTGAATTTCTATAGAAACATGTGTTTTATTAAAAAATCGATTATATTTTTATCTAAAATAAGCACTTAGTTTTGTCTTCTTTTCATCACTCTCTAGTAACTTTTAAAAGCTTGAGTATGAGATAATATTTTTTCTAAAATCTTTAGTTTTCCAACTATATTATATTATACATGTATATTACTGTTCTTATGTTCGAAAACGAAAAATTGCATTAAAAAAATATTGTTTTCTGTTTTCTCCTTTGGTTAGGTATCGAATTCATTCAATTTATATATTCAACTGATGGAGATGGAATATAAGGTGCGCCAAGTCACCAACGATTTGAAAGATTAAGTTCAACTTCCAATGTTTTTTGTTGATCTAGAACTATCGACAGGAGTAAAAAAAATCTACGATCTTAAACGGCTGTACTATACTTGAGAAGCCCTATATTTTGAAGGATATAGTCCAATGCCATAATTGTCAGGCATATGGCCATACTAAATCTTATTGCCACCATATACCACGCTGTGTGAAATGCGGTGAAGAGCATAGGACAGGAGAATGCACTAAACCGAAGTCATCACCCGCAGTATGTGCTCATTGCCTCAAGGACCATCCAGCCAACTACAAAGGATGCCAAATATATAAAAATCTAAGGACCAGATTTCAAAAACCTCAAGAACCTGAAATAGCAAGAATAACAAGATCTAGAAGAGAACCATCTAAGTTTGTAGATTCCAATGTCTCATTTGCCCACTTACTTGGAGGTGGGGACCAGAGTAATGAAACCGAGGACTTGCCAAAACAACGGTTACCTCAGTATTCTCCATCCATTCCACAACAAACTATTCCGCAAAATTTACCTATTCTTCAAAAAACTCCTCAACATCAAATCTCTCATATCCCTTCTCCATCAAATGTCACAGACCTTACCAGTCTCATGACATCCTTCATCTCCGAAATTAAATCTCTCGTAATGCCACTAATATCACTCCTTACAAATCTAGTGTCAAATCTAATCCCTAACTTAAAAAATCCTTAAATGAATTCTCCTAACTCCTTACCCATTCTCCTTTGGAATGCGAATGGTGTTAGAAATCACACTGACGAACTGAGAGCGTTGTTGCAAGACAAAACAATTGACGTTGCACTTATTACTGAAACTAGACTAACCACTAAACAGTTTCTCAGTTTCTCAAAAAACGAATTCTCGTGGAAGAAATTTGCTGACTGCTCTAAATTCCCAACATTTTAACCTCCTACCTCCTGACTCCCCTACCTACTGGCCAACAGATCCTAACCGTAATCCAGATATCCTCGACTTCTTCATCCACAGCGGATTAGGCTCCCTGAACTATTCCGTAACTCGCCTTGATGAACTATCCTCTGACCATAGTCCACTGATCCTTAAAGTATCCCTAACTCCTATTACGAAACCCATTCCACCATCATTTATCCGAGGCCCTGTCAATTGGAACCTCTTCCGCCAAATCCTGACCGATAATATTGGCCTCAGTGTGATCCTCAAAACACCGGATGACCTTGATTATTCCGTCTACTCCTTAACCACCGCCATTCAGCAATCTGTCTGGACTGCCTCCTCTCCTAAGCACTCCTCAGCAAAACCATTTACCTCAACACCTAGCTGACCTCATCCATGCAAAACGCCGAGCCAGATCATCATGCGACCACTTCCCCAGAAAGCCATTATTTTTCTTACATACATCTACAACTGCATCCTTCGCACCGCCTATTTTTCTCTCTTATGGAAACATTCCACAATCATTCTATTCCTAAAATCAGGTAACACTTCATCCTACAGACCTATTAGTCTACTCCCCATTCTCTCAAAAATCTTCGAAAAGCTCCTTCTAAAACGAATCCAGCCTATATTAGAATCTCAAAACCTTCCTCCCCACCAGTTTGGTTTCCGTCCTCATCATTCCACTGTTCAACAAGGACTCCGAGTTGTAGACCATATTTCCTCAGCCCTCGAATGCAAAGAGTATTGTTCTGGTGCGTTTCTGGACATAGCGCAAGCAATTGGCCGGGTATGGCACGCCGGATTACTCTTCAAGCTTAAAACGCATTCACCCCAGTCTCTCTACCTCATTCTAAGATCCTATCTCTCAAACCGCTCCTTTCAAGTACGCTGTGGTGTAGAATTTTCTAACTTTTATCCCGTTGAAGCCGGTGTTCCTCAGGGCAGCGTCCTGGGACCCGTTCTCTACATCCTTTACACCGCTGATATTCCTAATCATCCTGACACCTTTCTGGCAACATTTGCAGACGACACCGCCATCCTATCATCCAGTTCCGATCCTGAAACAGCATCCTTAATCCTACAAAGACACCTTTGTCTTATCGAAGACTGGTGTAATGCTTGGCGCATAAAGGTGAATGAAGCCAAATGCAAACACGTAACCTTCACTCTTCGACGAAACTCCTGTCCGCCAGTTTACTTCAATTCCATTCCTATTCCTCCTTCAGACACAGTCCGCTATCTTGGCTTACTACTTGACAAAAGACTGACGTGGAACCCACATACAAGACTTAAAAGAAAAGAACTCAATCGACGATTCGGACAGTTATACAGACTATTAAACAAAAAATCTGAACTTACAGTTACCCATCTGGACCTACGGACTTGAACTGTGGGGGACAGCTAAACGTTCTAACATCAAAGGCATTCAATCCTTTCAATCCAAAGTCCTCCGAATAATAGTAAATACTCCTTATTATGTATCCAACTATACATTGCACCACGACCTTAATGTTCCATTTATTTCAGACCTAATTCCATCCAAATTTTCCAAATTCCATCAGAACCTCATTCATCATCCTAATCCTTTAGCACGATCCCTATCCAGCTCAACTCATCCATACAACCCACCTAGAAGGTTGAAACGGCAGTGGCCCCGAGATATATTGTAAATATGTATGCTGGAGTTCTTACACTGGTTAGATTCTCCCCTCAAGTGCGGTGTGATTGTGGCTATGGCGCCCTCACTTAGCTTCCGCTGGCTCTCACCAGTGATGCGGCTGAGAGGGAGGCGCTGGGATCCTTTGGACTCTGCTTGTCCTTCCACAAGTGGGGGGACAAGCCCCGTCCGGTGTTCCCTAGCTGACTGTAAATATTGTACATAAGTATGAATGTGACATTTTTAGTTTTTTGTTTATTTATTTATTTACTTCATTTATTTGTATTTATTTTATCTAAAAATTTTGTTATTGTATACGTTTATTTAGTTTAGTTTCATTTTATGTAATTTGACATTTCTTTTGTTTAAATTGTAAATATTGTATGAATGGGATCCTTTAGCAATATTATTATTGTCCAGTGTGACAAACTGTAATACATATGAATAAATAAATAAAAAAAAAAATTATATATTTACCTGTTTTCCATCAGTGTTAACAAGATAATATAGTTATTTTTATAGAATCAACAAAATTAAAGGTACTTTAGGGGAAGAAAATTAAAAATATCGGAATTTAAGCCCTGTCAGATCATTTAAATCAGAATGAAACCTACATGAAGTTTAAGCGTATTGAATTTTACATTGAAATAGCGAGTTTGATCAAATTTTTCGGAACCGTTTTTGATAAAATCGAAAAAAGGTGCAAAATGCATGATATAAAGTGGCTGTTCTGATATAAAGCGGTTCTTCTGGTTGGCTGATTGTTGTAACACCTTGGGCGTATAGTTGTCTTAAATATGATATTTCAGTTTCGTATGGATTTTAGTTTTTGCTCCAGATTTAACACACAAAGACCTTTTTTGCGGGACTTGGTCATTTGGACTTAAAACGTGTATGATTTCGGTAAACACTCGAATTCGAGAATTTTCACTATCGCAATACTTTTGCTTACTATATACATATTTCATAATATATAAGTGAAAGTAAAAATCATAATTTATGTTTAATTTCTAAAATTGCAGTTTCTATCCTTAAAAAATATGCTTTCATGATGTTTATTCACTTGCTTGTTTGATATAACATTATCATTTTTTTTTTTTTTTTTTTTAAGTTTTTTTAACACGTTGACGCCGCTAAAAGATTTTCAATGTCTGTTCTGTGAGACGGCGCTTAAATTTGAGCAGCGTTTTATTGATTATTACCTGCTCAGACCTGTATACGAGTTATACATTTGCTTAGTCTAACGAGTGCTCATTTTGAAATTTTTGAAACTTCTTCGTTATTTTTTTTTTTTTTATCCTAACCTAAGATTTGAGCCAGTAACTATAGCTCGAAAAGTAGTTAAAATAATAATATATAATATATATATATATATATATATATATATATATATATATAATTTTTTTTTTTCTGCCCTTTTTAATAAAAATGGATATGGAGATAGACACTAGTGTGCTCCGGTGTGAACGTTTTAATAATATTTAACGATACTCTGGATTTTACTTCACTTACTATATATTATAGTAAGGAAGTATTGCGATCGTGAATTTGAATAACTGTTTTCAACGAATACAATTTTAAGGTCTGATCCAATACAAGTCCAAAAGTCTGTGTGTGGTGTGTGTGTGTGTGTGTGTGTTGTGTGTGTGTGTGGTAACTCCCGACGATAAGTCCTATAAAACTGAAATTTCATATTTATGACTAATATACGTCCGAGACGTTACAAAACCTTTTTCATCGAAATGAGCTTACCAGAAGAGCCCTTTATACCATGTATTTTGCACCTTTTTTCGATTTTCTTAAAATCGGTTCCGACGATTTTGAATAAACTCGCTATATCGATGTAAAATTTAATGGGCTTTAATATGATGTAGGTTCCATTTTGATTAAAATGGTCTGACAGGGCTTAAATGCCGATATTTTTTTCTTCTCCTAAAGTAACTTTAATTTTGTAGATTCTATAAAAATAACTATATTATCTTGTAACCATTGATAATTAACAGCTAAATATGCAAGTTGAGCGAATCTGATAAACAACTAAAGGAGAAAACTGAAAAAATATTTGTTTAATGCAATTTTTTGTTTTTGAACGTAAGAACAATAATATAGACGTATAATATACCGTTGGAAAGAGAAAGATTTTAGAAAAAAATTTATCTTATACACAAGCTTGTAAAAGTTAATAGAGATTGATAAAAAACCGACAAAACTTAGTGATTATTTTAGATAACAATATAATAGAGTTTTTAATAAAACACATGTTTCTATATTAATTCAATTTAATTAACTCTTTAACGGCTTAACTAATTTTTATTTCTAACTGTATTTTTAAATTCTTTAATCGATTTTTAAAATGGAGGTAAGTGAAAGTCGTGTGTTGCCCGCACCACATTTTTTAAAAAGTAATAATAATTAAAAAAAATATGCCTCCCTTTTCTCTTGCTACTTTCTTGAGCTCTCACAATACCTTACTTACATGAATTTTCACGTAGTCTGTTTATTGCGGCCTTAATATCAAAAAGGGCTAGCTTGGAGCGCCTAGTTACCAAAATTGGCGCCTAGATACCGCTCCTTTGAGCGACAGTTCTCATAGGTTTTAGATGCTAGTGTCGATCGCCCGTGGATGTGAAGCAATCCTCTTGTGCCACATGACATAATTTAGAACCTCCTTTGAGGGTTTTCTCAAGCAATGTCCTCTGCAGGAAGTCCACTGCCTCCTCGACCGCTTTCACTGCCGCTTTCGTCATAAGGCACTTCCGGTCTCTTCTATGGTCTCACGTAATATTGTTGTAATAACGGAGGAAGTATTTAATATATCTAATTGATTTCTGTCACTAATTGTTAGTAAACGACTATACATCTGTTATAAGTTCAATTTATCTAATCTTCACTTGCGAGGACAATTCCTGTAATGCTATCTACAGTACACAAGCGACAGCTCTGCAGTTTATTCAAATATGGTTATCTGATATTGATATTTTTATTTTAATATTTTCTAAGTGTAAAATCATTCCTTGACATAAAGGGCATAACTTCGACCTTTTTCAAATTTTTGTTTTGAATTTTATCGAAACAAAGTGAGAACAGCATTTTTTTTATCAATAAGAAGCACTTTTTATCAATATATATTTATATTTATTTCATATATATATATATATTTTTTTTTAACATATTTATTGACATCTACAACTGTATTAAAAAAATAAATTGTATGGTCAGGGAGCTTAGAATGAAAAGAGGAGTATCTATCACGGGCTATGTCTGCAACAAATGGGATGTTAGATCATTATGTATGAGTTGATTTGTAACAAAATAAGGAGCATTCAGGATTTTGGATTGTAAGGACTGGATGCGGGAGGAATTAGATGGTTTCGTAGAGCCCCAAAGCTCGATTCCATGTGTCCAAATAGGTCTTTTGTTATAAACTGGAAGTTTTGAACGTATGTCTAGTAAGTGTTGTAGTAATCGATATCTTCGAGCAGTTTCTTGTCGTTTCAGTCTTGTGTGAGGATAAAATGTATAAATATAAATTTGAATTTTTTTTTTATACAAACATAGTAACTGCCATCAGTGAGACTGACATCGGTAGTCAAACGGTCATGTTAGTGATAAAAAAAAAAAATTAAAAATATAAAATCTATATAATCAAGAAATAATTAAACATTTGAATAATATATCATTCAAATGATTTGATGAATAGCCTTCTTTTTTAATTTATTTGATATTTCATAATTTGCTTTTTTTTTTCTTTTTTTTTTGTTTCGATGGCGTGAGTGGTGGTGTACCCTGCTAGGATAATACACTGGCGTTTCTCGATATTTTATAGGGTAGGGTCATCACTCCCTACGCATATTTTTTTGAGTGGCCACCATTTGACTGATGGGTCTCACATTCCCAAGCGAGAGGGTGTGAGTGAATTAATCCCCATTAATTAAATGCTTAAAAAAGTCCCTCTGGGGTTGGAATTCAAACTCACATCCTTTGGCGTGGGAGACTAGCGATTTCATTTCATATATGTTATTTAAATAATGTCCGTCTATAACTTTTTTTTTCTAAGAAATAATTGTAATAATATATATATTTTGTCATTGTAAATTTGGATTTGAAGGTATTTTTTCTTTGATTAAAACTGTGGACTGTGTTAAAATTGATTGTTATATTTATGTTCCGAAACTTTAACAGCGACATACGTAGACGATACATCAATCATAAAAAAACATCCCAATCCTACGCACACAATTCCATGACTGGTGCAAACTTTGGAAAATTCGAATTAACCAGGACAAATCCCAACATATTACTTTCACTCTTCGACATAACACCTGCCCGCCAGTATATCTTGACAACATCCGAATTCCACAGACAGACACAATAAAATATCTCGGCTTGACATGCGACAGAAGAATGCCCACACATCAAAAACAAGCAGATAACTCTAAACAAAAGACTAAAACTTTTATACTCACTACTCTCAAGACGTTCAAAATTAAAACTGAAAACCTACTGAAGTTCATATGGATACGCCTCACAGATCAGATATACGAGACTGCCAAAAAGATACACTTACTTAAATTCAAATTTTTCAATCCAGAACTCTCAAAACTATTACAAACTCACCATGGTACGTTAGCAACACTACTATACATACAGACCTTCACATGCCAACAGTCAACGAACAGATTCGGACCCTCTACAAACGTTTTCCCAACAACTTACACGGACATACTAACAAACAAATACAAAGCATGGACACTAGAAACATGCCGGGCAATACTCGCAGAAGACTGAAAAGAAGTTGGATGAGGGACTTTCTAAGCTAAATCCGTAATAGGAAGCATGCTAGGAAGAGGTGCCGTTGGGCATCTTCTCTATGCCATCATGCCTACCACGCCAACTATCATTCCTTCATCAAATTCGCTGATTGTCCACATTCATTGACAGGTGTGAATAAAAAATTTGAGATAAAAAAAATACAATTATGTTTTTATATTATTGCTCCTTAATATTTTTTCCTAATAATTTTTTGAGTATATATTATTTTCAATTTCTCAAAATCATAATTATTTTTAAAAAACATTTTCTATTGTGATACTTTTTTTATAGTTATGATAAATTAATATTGTTTGTATTAATATTTAATATCCTCCAGCGATGATGACAATAATAATGGAAAATTGAAGTTATCTTTTAAAGTTAAGTTAACTCTTAAATGTTGACAGGTTCGAAAACTATAATACTGCATTTTATATTTGTCTCTGTTAGAGTTAAATGCTATTACATTTTTTCTATTGTTTTTATATTGTTTTTTTTTTAATGAATGAAGTTTCTTTTCAATATTATTGGGTTGTTTCACTAGAAATGTCCGTTTTTGGTCTCTGTTGTTTTCTTCCGAATGTTTACATATTTAAAGTAAACAGTTACTAATCCTCTAGCTTTGTATTATATACATTAGCTTCCCAATCAATTACCCACTTTGTAATATACCTCCAAATATGAACATGAAAACACGCGATTTTCGACTAATATTTTTGTACGAGTTTAAACTCGGCCATTCAGCAGCTGAGACCGCTAGAAATATTTGCAAGGCGTCTGGGGAAGGGAGTGTTAATGAACGGACCATTCGCCGTTGGTTTGCTTAATTTTTAGCTGGGGATACCGACTTGGAAAACTCGCCCCGAGGAAGACCTCTGTCCGTAATAGACAAAGATGTCCTCAAACATACAGTATAAGGAAACCCCTACCAAACAGTTAAAGGACTCTCAACACAACTAAATGCAAGTGCATCTACCGTTTCCAGACTTTTAAAGTGTATTGGGAAAGTAAAAAAGCTCGTTACATATGTACCTCATGATCTCACTGAGCGGCAGCAAGACCCCATGTTTCAAAACATCTATCTACCTATCTATCGGCGCTATGGTCCTTGTAGGATCTTGGCCTCCTCAACGATCCTCCTCCATTCTGACCTGTCTTCGGCTGCCCTTCTCCATCCGCTGACACCCAGCGACCGAAGGTCCTCCTCTACATCTTGCAGCCAACAAAGTCTAGATCTGCCCCTGCTCCTTCTTCCACCAGGGTGTCCCTCCATCATCATTTATGGCAGCCTCCCACTTTCCATTCTCTGTACATGCCCCAGCCATCTTATTCTGGTACTCTTGATCATGGCAACTATATCAGGTGTCTGATACAGATTTCTAATTTCGTCATTCGTCTTCATTTGCCAACGATCTCCTTCTTTTCTAGAATCAAAGATTTTTCTGAGAATTTTCCTTTCCCTCATGTTTAGTAGTCTTTCATCATTGCGTGTTAATGACTCGCTTCCGTACATGACCACTGGCTGAAGGACAGCACAGTATAGTCTTATCTTCAGTTCTCTGGATATATTCCTGTTCTGAAATATTTTCATAAGAGACCAATAGCATATATTGCTAGCTGTTATCCTTGCTTTAATTTCGTCTCTAATCTTCAAAACATACCGTGCAAAAATTGAAAGAACAGGGCTACGAAGTTCTTTCTTCCGCACCCACCATATTCTTCCGATTTGTCTCCAACAGATTACCGCCTGTTTAGGAATTTAGACAACTTCGTCAAAGGAAAACTTTTTGAAAATGATGATCAAGTGAAAAGTGCATTTTCAGATTTTGTTTCACTTCAAAGTTATTCAGTTCGGGGATAAAAATGTTGGTGTCACGTTGGGAAAAATGTGTAGAAAAAGAAGGTAAATACTTCGAATAAAATTATCTTGTTTTCATATTGTATTTCTAATAAAAATCCTTTACCTTGAAAACGGACATTTCATGCGACACAACCCAATACTATTATCCCTTACTAAGACATATTGCATAATTACTTAATAAATACATATAAATGAATGATTACAACAGAAATTTTATTACATAATGTATATAATGATAATAAAGCAATATTATTTAGTATGGTTGTTAGGAAATAGAGGTCTCTAAAGTCTTGGAATAAATAGTACATGGTAACAAATATATTTATTCTATTCAAATTTCATTACATAAAAATACAGACAGAATGTTTTTAATTTCAAAGTAAAGTCATGGCTTAATATTAATTCCGAAATTCATGAAAAGTGTTTTTAACCAACATAATTTTCTTCAAGATTCTAAGAAATGATAATGTTACACGATTAACTAAAAATGTCCTTTGGAGACAGTTTTACATTCACGTAATTTAAATGAATATTTATAAACAATCTAATTTACTAAAATTAATTTTTGGTGAAATAAATTTAATTTTTTTCTTTACAACACTGAAAAGGGGGCCAGAATGGAATTAGTTTTACTCTTAATTAAACTGGAGTCAGCTCATCGGAAAATAATGTGATTATTTTCTGACTTCCTCTGATCTCTCTTCTACACATTTTTTTTTTTTTTTTTTTTTTTTTTTTGACAAAGGATAATTCTCTTTTTCTGCTATATTGTTGTTACTTTATAGGAAGAGTAGAGGAGTGGGTTTGCTTTTAATAAAAATCAGAATAATAATAATAATAAGTGAATAGTTGAATAAGAGTAATAAATTAATTAAAGATTTATATATAATTCGTATTTTCTCTGTACAACTTATCAATATAATATTGTAAAAATATACACTACAGGTATTCGTTCGACTAATTATTTTTTGATATTACAATGGCGTATCTATTCTCAATTCAAGCATATAAAAGAATTATATTAATTCTTTCCTTACATTTTAGTCAAGGAATAAAATACTTCAGGTACAGTTACTGTAATGAGTTCCTGACAATTAATTAACTAATAAATACTGCCTTTTCTCTTTGGACTGATAACAATAAGAAGATTACTGGTTAAGAAAAAAACTAAATATTATGAAGGTTACTGAAGGTGACAAAAACATATAAAATTTACAAAGACACACATATGTCAAATTTCTTATAGTTCCCAAATTAGGAACAGGTTTAGAAAATTTGGGAAAGATTTGGAATCCTATTGGCCTGCATACTGCTTCAAGATCTTGCTCCATTCTCTTGGATAATTCCTCTGGATGTGTGAGAGCACTTGTTGGATCTGTCGGACTTCTTGAGGGCTGCATTTGGGGCAGGTACCGCGGAGGACCAAGGGGGCGTAAGCTGAAATAAACATAATTATTATTAATAACAATTAATAGTACATTTATATTATAATAACATAAACTCTTATAGTTAGTATCCAGTAACACATAATAGCAGTTACCAATAAAAATATTTCGCGGATTCCTTCATCCTATCAGTACAATGACAAGAACCCCGTATTTAAAAAATCCTTATTTTTCGTAATTTGTATTTTTACTTTCACTTACTATATACAGTAAGGGAAAGTATTGCGATCATGAAAATTTTTGAACTCCAGTTTTCAACGGAAATACACATTTTAGGGTCCCCTGAGTCTAAATGACGACCAAGTTCCGCGAAAAGGTCTGAGGTGTGTGTGTGTGGTAACTCCCGGGCAGAAACGGTAAGTCCTATGAAACTGAAATTTCATAATTAAAACAAGTATACGCCCGAGACGTTACAAAACCTTTTTCATCAAAATCAGCTTACCAGAAGAGCCACTTTATACAATGCATTTTGCACCTTTTTTCGATTTTCTCGAAAACAGTTCTGGCGATTTTTATTAAACTCGCTATGTCAAAGTGAAATTTAACGGGCTTTAATTTCATGTAGGTTTCAATCTGATTGAAATAGTCTGACAGGGCTTAAATGTCGATATTTTACATTTTCTTCTCCTAATGTAACTTTAATTTTGTAGATTATATAAAAAAGAACTATATTATCTTGTAACAATTTATAATTAACAGCTAAATATGCAAGTTGAGCGAATTTGATAAACAACTAAAGGAAAAAAAACTGAAAAAATATTTTTTAACGCAATTTTTTGTTTTTGAACATAAGAACAGTAATATGGACGTTTAATAGCGTTTAATTAATTAATTAATTATAGCGTTGGAAAGCTTGAGATTTTAGAAAAAATATTATCTCATACACAAGCTTTTAAAAGTTAATTAATTCTTTAATGGTTTCATTCATTTTTATCTCTAACAGTATTTAAAAATTCTTTAATTGATTCTAAAAACGGAGGTAAGTGAAAGTCGTGTGTTGCCAAGCACCAGATTTTTTTTTGTTTGTTTCTAAAGTGTTTATTTTAATTTTCGTGTAATATTATTATTATTATTAAATTGAGGTGAAGAAAAAAAAAGTTCTTTTTCGGTTTATTATTTAGTAATCGACCAAGAAAACCAATAAAAAAAAATTATATCGCTTAAAAATTTTAGGTTACATGGTAAAAAATACGTTGAATAAATGTACAGAAAACAAAACAAAATCTAATCATCGTTCCGCCATGTTTATTGGTCTATTCGCCGTATGAATTTATGCCACTAATTCTTCTGATTATAGTTATTTGATAAGTAATTATATTTCCTTCAAACAAAGAATTGGGTAATTATCAGCGAATATATTTCGTCGTGATCTAAGGAGTCACGGTTCATATATTTTACGTCAACAAAAATTTACAATGTGGCATCTTTATCATTAAGTAGCTCTTTCTTTTCATTTTACTGAACAAATCTTATGCTAATTGAAAAAAAAATTAGTTAATTTCCTTCACAGTTATGTAAAATAATCAAAAAAGTTTAAAGCGATAAACACAACAACTTGATAAAGAAAAAGCAGAAAAGTTATTTTTTCAGAAAAATTGCATCTAAAAAATCCATGTGCAATGAGTTCAGGAGAAATTAGTCACTCTTAATCTACATGTGAAGTCATATTCTCTTAATTTTTTTCTCATTTTGTGTAAAACTGAAAGAATTGATTTATATTTTGTATAAATAGGCTTAAGCAAGACGCGATTCGCTATGTTCTTGTTGGTGAATGTGAAAAAAGCTTGGTGACGTATTTGCATTTACTTCCATACGTTTGACGTACCTTCGGTAGTGTCGAGATTATTTCAGGCTTTTATTTTTTTTTTATCAGTCCTTGGTCACGCGATTCACTCTCATCCCAGAGAGCACTTCGATTCACGCCCGATCGTTAGTTATATGAGGGTGATCCTCCTCATGCCTATTTTTATGATAGTCATCAAAAGTAATATATTGGTATGGAAGGGTGAGATAAATCTTCATACCTTGAGAAAAAGGATAAAACTTCTCATATGTAATATAAAACTATCTAGCTAAATTCCAAATCATGGGTTTGTTCTATATTTAATTTGAATTTTTTTTTATTAGTTTATTTAAATTTACAACTGTATTAGTAAATGCATCAAGTAAATTGGCTGATAATATAGATAATC
Source organism: Piezodorus guildinii (assembly GCA_023052935.1). Taxonomy (NCBI): domain Eukaryota; kingdom Metazoa; phylum Arthropoda; class Insecta; order Hemiptera; family Pentatomidae; genus Piezodorus; species Piezodorus guildinii. Next base: position 160,228,756 of record CM041293.1, on the reverse strand, counting down.
TAGGTAATCTACACTTAAAGGTCTCGAGGCAATCTTCTTTTCAGACGCCTCGGAGGATTGTCAGGAGTGGAAGAGGAAGCAAGGATTGAAACTAGTGGGTTAATGTGAGAGTGGAGTTTGTCATGGAAGGAATGATACCTCGTACGGGTCAAATCAGCAAAATATGGGACATTAAAGTCTTTATAGATGAGTTTGTTGGTGACAAAGTAAGGAGCATTAAGGATTTTAATTTAAAATTTAAGATCCAAATAATGTTTATATGTTTCACTTAAATGCCGATATTTTAAATTTCTTCCTCTAAAGTACCTTTAATTTTGTAGATTCAATAATAATAACTAGATTATCTTGTTAACGCTGATGAAAAACAGGTAAATATATAAATTGAATAAATTCGATACCCAACTAAAGGAGAAAACAGAAAAAATATGTTTTTAATGCAATTTTTCGTTTTTGAACATAGCAGTAATATACATGTATGATATACCGTTAGAAAGCTAAAGATTTTAGAAAAAATATCATCTCATACACAAGCTTTTAGAAGTTAATAGAGAGTGATGAGAAGAAGACAAAACTAACTGATTATTTTAGATAATAATATAATAGATTTTTTAATAAAACACATGTTTCTGTATAAATTCAATTTGATTAATTCCTTAATAGTTTCACGTATTTTTTTCTCTAACTGTATTTGAAAATTCTTTCATTGATTTTAAAAATCGAGGTAAGTGGAAGTCGTGTGTTGCCCGCACCAGATTTTTTTTTTGTTTCTTTAATGCTTCATCTTGCTTAAGTTCGGTTCTAGCTTAATTGTATTAATGTTATGTTAGGTTTCAGTTTGCTTGTATTAGTATCGTATAATGTGGATTCCTATTATTTGTGTTAATGGTTTAGTTCTTTGTTAAGTAAAATTGTAAGGATTAGATCCCCTGATCTTCTCTTCCAATTAATATGTATTCTGTAGACTTTACAACGGTCAATCCATTTGAAAACGTCTTATTTTCATTAATTTTGCTATTCGACATTTTTGATTTTGGTGATCTATGGACCACTTATTCTCTATTTTTTCGAGTATATAAAGCCACAAATAAAAAAAAAAAATCGGGCCAAGACTTTTAGTATTGCAACCGTTTGAAGTCAGCTCCGCGGACAAAAATGTGATGGGAAAATCTTTCTAATGCCTGCAATTTTTTAGATATCAAATGCTTTGTATTTTTTGTTCCCACAATTGATTACCTAACTAGTGAAGAAAGTTATTAAAAAAATTCTCTGAAATGAATAAATAAAACACGAGATTTTTAACGAGATAAAAGTATATAAAGGGAAAGAGACTCATTTTTAATTATTTTTTCTTATATAGCTTAGTCATAGTCCTACATTCTGTAAAAATTTCGATCTTGAGAACATATTCCTATTTTGTATATGAATTTTCAAAATCAGCAAAAGTTTATTTTTCGTGATGTTTACACGGAAATACCTCAAAATGGCCTGAATAAAAAATTACGAAACTAATACAGATTACCTATCTATAAAATGTGTTTAAGAGTTATAATTTTGTTCTTTGAGAATAAGCTGGTTCTGGTGTTATAGAATTCTGTTAACTGTTAACTAAAGTTTTTCTTAAAAAATATTAACTCTAATAATTTTGCATATTGAAGAACCAAACGAAAACTAGAATGATAAAGAGAGTATTTTATATAATTTTAGTTCTTAAAACACATTATCCAAGTAGCTAAGAAAATGTTTTTTTAAAAAATCACGAAATGAATCTGGATCTTCTATTACCACGACCAGTACAAACATCTTCGTAACCAAGAGGAGCCATGCATTACCCATAACTGTCAGGATGATGCGCACACCGAACCACGTTTCGTTTTATAATTAATTTTAAAGTGTACCTCGTGAAAACTAGGCTCTTCCTTTTCAGGGAAACGTCGCCGGACTAACTATTATATCCATCCTGTCTTCTGTTTAGCATAGCTCATTGAAGAACAAAGGGACGGTGTTGGCTAACACGATGGCTTTCCCACTACTGACAAAGGACAGTTCTCATTGCGACTTCGTAAAGCAAATGGGTCGGCTATTGTGCAAATGGTGGAATAACGGATCGTCTTGTTAGTGCAAGCACGTACGTCCCAACGCCATCGTGTGTCGAACAAGTCGGAGGTGACAAATCTTTTGCATTAAATAAGTTCTAGAAGTGAAAGCGGTCTACTGCCAACGTTTGGAATCTGGTCAAGGACTGCATCCTGGCTGGAAAACGATACCTGAATTACAGGCTTTCTGAGGTTTTCAGTTAATTTTGTAACGTTAGTATTTTTGTTTTAGTAATTAAAATCCACGTTTATTTTTTTCAAAGAAAGTTTTTTTTTGTTCATTCATTTAAATCATTTATCAAAATGGAGATATTAGCAACAAAAAAATTTTTTTTGTTGCGGCTTATTTTTTCTTACTGATTTTATGAATTTGACATTCTAAAAGTTAGCCAATAAAATGTAGTATGTGTATATTATTTTAATTATCATAAATTTTTATTATTATTATTATTATTTATTTTAGTTTTATTTTTTGATCATTTTTTTAGAAAAAAAAAAGGAAAATTCCCTGTTTTTCAGTTTTTTTAAATAACCTTGTTTCCTTATGTTATTTATAAAAGGGATCACTTGCAGCTGGGTGGCTAGCATAACAGCCTCCTATGGCAAAGGTCTCGGGTTCAAAACCGCAGGTGGTCCTAGGATTTTTTAATGTTATGCCGTCCTTCGGAGGGGACGTTAAAAGGTGGTCCCGAGTCTGTGCGATGTCAGGTACTCCTTAAATATTGCACCTCTTGACGATAAGGTGGGGAACCAATATTGTCATTTTTGGGATGCAGTGATGACTGAATGAGCGAGTGGTAACTTGCTTTTTATATACATAGTTCAATGCTTGAGAGTATTTAACAAATATTTAAAATATAAATAGCCTTAATAGAAATACAAAGTCATTTAAAATAAACAGATTAATACTTTTAGCTTTAGAGAGGTGAAATTTTAGTACCATTGAAATAAGTTGCTATTAAATAACAGTCATAGAAAGAATATTTGAAAGAACAAGGGAGAAGAAAGTTTGACATAGCGATTAGAAAACTTGTTAATTTTTACGTACTCAATAAGAGAAAGGCTTACATAAATGGGGGGGGGGAATCCAACTAGTCTTAAACTAGAGAGGCGCTGGGATTCCTCGGGTTTGGCTTTTCCCTCCGCGTATAAAGATGGTGATGGAAAGGGCTGGGATTCTCCCATGCTTTTCTCTTTTTCTCTCTTACAGTGACTTACACCTTGTCTTGCGACTTTGTACTGTTCATATTTGTCTGGACTTCTTTTCGTACAGAACATTTTTCACAAGATCTTCTTTTTCTTTATAAAAGCTCTGAGTTCTTCACTCCATCCGAACGTTTCCTTTTGAACGGCACTTTCTTCACACCAGCTGGTTTTCGTAATCCATTCTTTTCCGAATATCCTGTAGCTGCTTTATTTAAATTCTTCCATAAGCTTTTGGATGCGGATTTTTCATATAAGGAATTCTATTAATTAAGAGCATGTGGTCACTTCCGAATTACGAACCTCGGATGACTTTGAAGAATCTTCTGATTTCCTTGGTATACAGAAAGTTGTCGATCACCCTATTAACATTTCCCTCCCTTGCTGCTTTTTAAAAGTTTTTCAATTACGCGTGATATTTCGCTGTAGAACTATTCCATTTTCATCAGACATGAGTCCTCAGTTGGCGCATAAACTTGAAAAAGTGTTACTTTTCCTAATGAGAGAATTACATCGGCAGAGATTATTCTGGAGTTTATCAATTCCCAAACCTGGACTTTCTGAAAAATGTCATCTTTAAAAATTATTCCAATCCCCTCCTTTGGGTCTGCATTTCTCTAGAACCTTTCTTTCTGGTTTCAATTACTCCAACGATATCGATTTTGTAGGTCCTCATTTCCTGCACAATCTCAACCTATCTGCTATTGAGCGAGTCTGTTTTCCACCGAATCTTACAAAATGTAATCATGAACACACATATGTATAAGGTAATGGAGAGTGGTAAAAACATATAAAAGTAAGTAATAATAATAAATAAATAAATTTTTTATTATCCTGGGACGTCTCTTTATAATAAAATATAAATAATGTACAAAAATGGCTTTTGAGTCTTAGAGTAAATTAAATAAATATAAACAAGTTAATAATTACTGGTTTAAAATATATATATTTAAATGAGAAGAAAACCAAAAAAAAAAAAAAAATAGAAAAGCTTATTTACAATTCTATTGAGTCTGGATATTCATTCAGTGGTCAAATATGCGGGATTCGAAGGTAGAAAGAGAATTGGAGTAACGGATGGAAGAAGGATTCTATGGGATTGAGGAGCGGATAAGAAAGGATCTGTCGAAATGTGCAGTTCTGTGGGCCTGTCTGAATCTGAAGGCCTGGAGAGCATGTGCAACAAGGATGGACAGGGTCAAGCCTCTTCAACTCGCCATAAAATACATTGGATACAGAGGTGTATTTAGAGACCCCGAAGATGAATCGAAATAAGGAATTGATTAAGCGTTTTATTTTTAACATCGAGGTCCCCAGACACACCATACCGTACAGCAATAGTCAAAGTGGGGAAATATTAGAAAGGTAACGAGGAGTTTTCGGATTTAAAGCCGGAATAGGTGAGGGAGGGAATACAGTCGCTTTAAGGTTGAAAAGGTACGACGAGATATTTCTGAAATATGATTTTTGAAGGATATAGTTTGGTCGAATGTTACTCCCAGATTCTTGACATTGGGGTGTAACAGTATAGCATTACTATTTAGGAAAAGGGTTGGGATATAAGGAACAGTTTTCAGGTGGTGGTGGGATCCTATTACAATGGCTTTTGTTTTTCCGGGGGGCGGGTTAGCCGGGTTAGCGCGTTGCCTAGCAACCACAGAGAACAAAAAATTGGAAACCATAAAATTACGAGTTCGAGTCTTGGTACCGGGAGGACTTTTATCTCGGCATTTATACCCCGCCCTCACTCCCTGGTCCGATAAACCTCCGTATAGCCTTCAAAGGCGAGGTAGGGATGAAAAAAAAAAAAAAAAAAAAATGGCTTTTGTTTTTTTTCAAAATTTAACTTTAGCATATTAACTTCAGCTCAGTGGCTTATTCGATTTGTCCTCTTGTAATCTAAAGTAACTGTAGTAGAATACAATTTTCGATTTTATTTATAATTTATATTTAATCAAAAATACAATAAATTTTGCTATTGAAATTCTAATTGTATTAAAAATTCTCGAATTAATTTAGCATTGGAGGTTATCAAAAGTCATGCGTGGCGCTCTGCAATTAAAAATAAAAATCTATTGGATGATGTTTCATTATTGAATATAATTAATCAAAAGATGGAACTAATGCCGAACTGCCATTTCAAGGTTCAACATTCATTTGTTGTTGGATGTTGACAGTACACTTCTTAATTAGAAAACAAAGAGTGGGAGATAGCGAGGGAGATTTAGTTATCCAACCCCCTCCTTTATTTAGTTGCCAACTTCCCAGACGGAACTATTAAATTAGCCGCCTGCCGGGCCCCATACCCCACGGGACTCTTCGTCATTTACGTCAGCCTTAAGTAGCCCGCGGAAATTCTCTAAAATGAAAAAGTTGGGGCGCGGAGGGTAAAGATTTAGAAGGCCCCGGGGTAAAGTGGGGGCGAGAGAAGCATCTGAGTGCACTTAAGTTTTACGATGGCCTCTCCTTCCGCCCTCCCCGTGATAAAGCTAGCAGTGACCATTTTTCCAGCCGCCATTAAACCCAACAGCAGGATTTTTTCCTACCCTGACAAAGTTTCTTTTAAAGGAACAGTAACTGGCTTCATAAATCCCCTACTGTTTGCATTATTAATGTATTTACCACCATTAGAATATTTCTTCATTACGGAAAGGTCTTCGTGTTTCCAAGAGTGTTCGCGTGTATAGCCAGGTAGCAGTTGAAGTTAATCACCTGTTTGAGTTACTCGCGTCTAAAACTTGTGAAAATTGTCACACTCATGACCGGTATGTAGCATCTATTTTTGTAACTAGGTACTCCAAGCTTGCCCTTTTTTAAATTAAGGCCGCGATACACAGTAAGAAAGTGGGGTCATCTGTAGCATAGTGGTTAGCATAACAACCTTCTATGCTCAAGGTCATGGTTTCAATCCCACAGGATGCCCTAGGATTTTTTAATGGGAGTAAAAAATCCTTAGTTTCGCCATCCTTCGGAGGGGACGTAAAAAGAAGGTCCCGAGCCTGTTAAATGTCAGGATATCGTTAAAAATCCCTAACCTAATTTATCCTGGATAGGCAAAATTTGTGACTCCCACTGTAGTAGCATCGTCCGATTAGCCACAGTAGTATAAAGTGGCGTTAAATAAATAAATAAAAAATACATTGAGAGGTAAAGAGGTAGTTGAATATTTGTAAGAGCTAGGGATGCTAAAGTATTGTGAGAGTTCACGAAGGCAACAAAAGAGGAAAAAGGCATATTATAAAATAAAAAATCGGATAATAACATCAAATATTACTTCTTTTTTTTTAAAACCTATAATATAATTTAATATTATAAAAAATAAATCATAATGTTATATCAAAATTAATAATGCACTTTCACTAAAACTCATCAAATTTCACTTAACTGTTCTCTCAACATGCAGCACAGCCTTAAAAAAGGGGCAATCTAAACCTAGCCACCAAAAAATACGTTAGAGAACGCTCTTAAGAGCGAAAATTCTCATAGGTTTTAGTGTTTGATGCCGGGTACGGTAAACGATGCTGATTATTTCAAAACTGTAAAATTAAAAATAGTGAGAATATCTTTAAACTTTAACAATTACAGTTACTAGGGAAAATCGAATAAAAACCGGAATTATTTTTGAGTATCCTTACAATGGACAAACATGGAACAGCCATTTTTCATATCCTTCGAAGGACGTCATAACCAATGATTTGTTATTCCTTTAAAAAAATGCTAGGTCCATCTTCCGTTTTTGAAACCGTGACCTTTGCCGAAAAAGGCTGCTATACTAGCCACTGCGCCAAAAGTAAAACCGCCGCATATTGCAGAGACTAGATTTTTTTTTTTTTAATTTATTTATTGTAATTTACATCTGTATTATACAACACAATAAGTAAATATGCAGAGTAAAGAAAGTCTTGGAAATGTCTTAAGAAAGAGCTATCTAACTAACTATTTTACGCAGTAGGTCCCGAGGCCACATTCTTTTCTATCGCCTCGGAGGGTTATCTGGAATATCTTAAGAAGATAGATTATGGACAAGTGGGCTTGTGTGGGCAGGGAGTTTAAATGAAAAGAGGTGTTTCATTCACGGGCCATGTCTGGAACAAATGGGATGTTTAGGTCATTATAGAGGAGTTAATTAGTGACCAAATAAGGAGCATTCAGGATTTTGCGAGAGATTTTAGATTGTAGGCCGAAACGTCGGCATACAATTAACATAAGCACTACGTTTTAATGTGTGTTTCATTCTAATGACCGCACCCCCAATCATCTTCCTCATCTAATTTCTCAACGGTCAACTAAAGCTCCATCTTATTCGACTTTGGAGAGTTCCCTGAAAGTTCAGAGGGGGTAAGAACAAATTTACTCAATCATATGATGATTTTTTTTATACCTCTGGTTAAATAAAAAAAAAATTATGATTATCATCCCCAATATGTTTTAAGAACTTCTACAAATAATAATTATATTTTCTATCTTACAAACTTGTACTTAAAAAAAAAATTATATATATATATATATATATATATATATATATATATATATATATATATATATATATATATATATATATATGATGTTTATAATTAATTCTAGTACTTACTCTTCAGCCTCCTTCCAACTGGATCACATGGCCCTTCTCCTAGGGCACACTTGAGCTGCCTGGTGAGGTACCTCTTGTCCTTAAGGGCTGTCTCCAACGCTTCGTCGGAAACCGAAGGTCGGGACTCGGCGCAGAGGATTCCGGTCATCACCACTCCGAGAATAACCTGTAATTGAAACATTGTCATTTATTTTTTCAATAGATTATGACAGATATGTTTAATAGATTGAAAACGTTAATAATATGTGAGAGAAGAGTCCTAATTGAGAGAGTATTTTATTCGATATTATACCATAAGTGTTGATGAAGAAAAAATTTGGGATTTCAGACTAGTAGGATGTCTACGTCGAGATTACTTAGGCTAATGTTGTAGGGTCATTATGGCAAATTTTATAAGAAGATGTAAATCCTCCAAGACTGGCTGACGTAGTATAGATTTAAAACTGAATATCTCACAGCAGCTCACCAAAGCAATCAATAGTAGAGGAAACTCGGGTTCTCTACGAACCGTCGAATGGCATTCGTTGAGTGATTGAATAAATCAATATTGATCGTCATTAAATCAACATTATAGAGTTGATTTAGTAGAAGCGTAGGAATATATTAAGAAATTTCTATTCTAAAAAACTTACTTTGCAGTTTTAACAAAAGGAAACCCTTATAAAATATACCTATTTTGTTATATAGACTCCTCTACTCCGGGTATCAGGTTCGAAACCCAGCCGTGAGAGAATAATTACGCATTCTTTTATTTCAGCCTACAGGATCGACCTTTACGCTAGTCTCTCATGCTAAAGGTTGTGAGTTCGAATTCCAGTCCCGGCGGGACTTTTACCACAATATAATTAAATGGGAATTCGCTCATTGCCTCTCTCACTCGGGTCACCCGTCAGCCAAATGGTGGCCACTCACAAAATTAGGCGTAGGGAGTGATTGATCCCTCACTACAAAATGCATCGAGAAACGTGTGTGGCTAACAATAAAGCGGGTACCCAAAAACCGGAAGGAGTCGGTGAAAAACTAACGTCTAAGCGTGATCTCGGCCTAATAACCTCCTTGTACGGTCGTTTTAGAAACAGTACGAATCGCTTCTATACGCATTGAACCCAAGACCCTTCATCGATGGTAAAGGTACATGTTTTGTTTTATATTTTCATAATTCTAAATCATCCCCCAAAATTTTCATTTTCCATAATTACTTAACACGTTCACGCCGGGTCGAATATCTACGTTTTTTCGCGAGAGGCGGGACTGTCTTAGCTACTTACGCTTCGTGGGGCGACACGACATGACACGTTCCAACGTGTTTAATGCGAGATCACAACAGTTCCAGGCTTCGAATGCGCTAAATACGAGATAACAGTTTTGACATTCACATATGACTTAAAGGAGAAATTATGGAAATACTGAAAAATGTAAAAAGAAATCACGCACAGCTAAAGTAAGTTCTTAAAGAAGAGTAATCAAACGAAATTAACCGATAAGAGTCCTTTGAGGGGGGATGTTGAAAGTTAAAAAAATATTTAATAAATAAACCCTTTTGCTTGTTAATTCCCACAACACATAATGTTGAGATAAACTAATATAAACTTATTTTTTTAACGATTTATTTTCTGAAAACAAGTGAACCACCGGTGGGTCACACTGGCGTGAACGTGTTAATGTTTCATTATTCCTCCAGCTACTATTTTTCGTTTTGTTGAGTATATTGTACGATTAAACTGTGTTTTAAAGATTTATCGTCAAATAAGCCCTTTTTCAGTTCTTCAGTCTTCGAAATGTTTAATATTTATTCAGCAAATGTTCTTTATTTGCTGTATAAATATCAAAATTTATTTTGTGCATTTAGTATTTTAGCAATCTTTTCAACTTAAGACTTTAGTTGACAAGCAATTATTGCATCCTGCCTTAGTTCGACCGTGGCCTAGTATACGATAATTTTAAGTGTAATAGCTTTCGAGAATGTCAATCGTCACCAAGAAATACGAAGTCACAAGGTTTGATTTAATAGATGTCCCTGTATTTTAATATTAGCATAATTTCTGTCAGGATTCTCCTCTGTTTAAAATCTATACAATATAAAAATAAATATTTTAAGTCCTTATGTTCTTATAATATCTATGTTTTATTTATGGACATAAACTTATGTATGAAAATATGGCATTTATAAAATTTCCCAGTAATAACAATCCCATGTTATCTTCTAAACTCTTGATTTATTTAAAATTATTTTAAACTGGTGGATGATTTTTTATTTCGAGTGATTGTTTGTTACTGCTATACTTTTTACTTTCACTTACCTTCATATGAAACAATATTTTAAGTGAAAGCAATGTGATCTTGAAAATTTTCGAATACCAGTTTTCATAGAAAATTCGTGTTTTAGGGTTTAAAAAGTCCAAATAACCTCTGTGTGTGTGTGTGTGTGTCAAGAAAATTATTTTAAAAAAATTAAAAGAAAAGTCGAGCAAGAAAACGAAATTGAAATTTCATATTTAAGACAACTATACTTCCGACATATTACGACAACTTTTTCATCAACATGGCAAACCAGAAGAACCAGTTTATATTATGCATTTTGCATTTTTTTCAGATTTTCTCATAAACAGCTCTAACGATTTTGATTAAACTCGCTATACTGACGTCGAATTTAATGGGATTTAATATTAAATAGGTTTCATACTGATTGAATAGTCTGACAGGGCTTAAATGCCGATATTCTAAATTTTCTTCTCTAAAGTACCTTGTAGATTCAAAAGTATTAACCCTACCATTTTATAAGCTTTGATAAATAAGGGGTAAATATGTAATTTGAACAATTCTAAATCCAACTAAAAGAGAAAGAGCAAAAATATTAATTATTAATTTTTTGTTTTTTAACATACGAACAGTAATATAGGTGTATAATATATCCTTGGAAAGCCAAAGAATTTTGGAAAAATATTGTAATATTAACTCCGAAAATCCGATACAAATAACTGATTCTTATAGATAATATAATATTCTCTACTTCCTATACCTATGTAAATAAGCTTAATCATAATAAAGAATCAGTTAGTTTTATCGGATTTTCATCACGATTTTGGTAATAATACAATATGTTTTCAAAATTCAATGGCTCTCCAACGGTATATTATATTATACGTCTATATTACTGGTCGTATGTTAAAAAACAAAAATTTCATAACTAATATTTTAATAATAAATAATATAGAATAGATCGTCAAGTTTGTATATAATTCGATCTATGTAATGTATTCTGGCCAGAGTTTCTATCTTTCTTTGTACCATTCATGTTATTCTTAAGGGACTAAGTTTCAGAATAAATTCTTTTTCTATTCTATCTAAACTTAACTTAATGAATTCTTCAACCTTTTTTGATCTCTGTCTTCGAAAATTTTTAAATTGATTTCAACAACGGAGGTAAGTGAAAGTAGTGTTTTGCACGCCCCAGATTTTTTTTATCTTCTATGGTAATTTTATAGTACATATTCTAATTATTCTTTATTGTACATGTGTTTAATTACTAATTTTTAAATGTATTACTTTCACTTACTATATATAGTAAGGAAAAGTATTGCGATCGTGAAAATTTTCGAATTCCAGTTTTCGACGGAAATACACGTTTTAGGGTCTTCTGAAATCAAATGATTAAGTCCCGAAAAAAGGTCTGTGTCTGTGTGGTGAGTCTTGCGCAAAAACCATAAGTTGTACGAAACTGAAATTTCATATTTAATACAACTGTAAGCCCGAGATGTTACACCAATTTTTTCACTAAAATCGGATGACCGGAAGTCCTACTTTATCCTATGCGTTTAGCATCTTTTTAAGATTTTCTCAAAAACGGCTCTAACGATTTTGATTGAACTCGCCATATCGATGTAAAATTTTGTATAATTTAATATCATGTCGGTTTCATTCTAATTGAAATAGTCTGACAGGACTTAAATGCCGATATTTTAAAAATTCTTCCTTTGAAGTATGTTTTATTTTGTAGATTTTATTAAATTAACCATATTATCTGATTAGCATTGCTAACAGTTCTGCGCATGCGCATGAGTATAGCAGTCATCATTCAAATCGTCTCTTGGATTTCTTGCTTTTTCAGTTGGAATTCACTTCAGTGCAATCTTGAAAACATCACCAGGCTTCAGGATAACAACTGCAGTAAATATTGGAGCAAAAAACAGTAAGTTTTTTTACAATTTACGGTGTAAAGTGAATGCTGGGTAACCTCTTCACATCAGCTGATTGCCAATAGCTCGGCAAGGCCGGGATTGGTTTTATTTTCTTTAGTTATTGTTTTATTTTCCACATCTAGTTATTATCTTATTATCTTCTTCACATGAAATGCGATATTTTCACCAAGTGATGTCCTCCAAAGCATCAACTAAAAGATCTAGACCTAGTGGTTCAATCACGCCTCCCATAAAACAAAGACCCCGCCGTGATACCAATAAAAAATTAAATCAGCAAGAAACCCCTTCAGGTACTAATACCGAATCTGAACCACAACCTGGCACATCGTCACAAGGGATGACTGACGAATCTCCGTTTTTCACCCCAAATCCTTTTCAAATCCTACATAATGAAAAAGAAAACATGGAATCTGCTCCTACACCCAGTGAACCACGGCCTCCACCGATATTTGTCAAAAATATTAAAAATTTTCAGTTGTTGTGTGCTCAATTGAATAAAATTACCGACTCCACCAGCTACTACTGTATGAGTAGAATCAATGACACCAAAATATCACCGACCACCGCCGAGACGTATAGAAAAATAGTGAAATATCTAACTGATACTAAAGCGGATTTCCACACTTATCAGTTACGCCAAGAGAGATCTCTTAGAGTTGTAATAAGAAATCTACATTCTTCTACACCAGTTGAAGCAATCAAAGAAGAACTTATGGAGATGGGTTACAAAGTGCGCCAAGTCACTAATGTCATAAAAGATAGGGTTCAACTTCCGCTATTCTTCGTTGACTTAGAACCATTGTCAGGAGTAGAACAAATTTATGATCTAAAAAGACTGTACTATACAAGTGTAAAAGTCGAAAAACATTACACCAAGAGAGAAATTGTTCAATGTCACAATTGTCAGGCGTATGGTCATACCAAAAGTTACTGTTATCACATACCACGCTGCGTGAAATGCGGTGAACAGCACAAGTCTGTGGAATGTACAAAACCGAAGTCAACACCCGCTGTATGTGCTCATTGCCTCAAGGACCACCCGGCCAACTACAAAGGATGCCAAATCTATAAGGAACTAAGGACCAGGTATCAAAAACCCCAGGTACTGGATGAAACAGCAAGACAAACAAGAACTAGAAGAGAACCCTCAAAAATAATCGATGCTAATGTATCATTTGCCCACTTACTTGGAGGTGGAAACCAATGTAGTGAAACCGAGGCCCTGCCGGAACTGCAAAATGTACCTCAATATCCTCAGTCCATTCAACAAATACCTCTTCCTCAAAACATAATCAATCCTAAAAATCCTCATCCACAACAAATCTCTCATATCCCACCTCCTTCAAATGCCACAGACCTTACCAGTTTGATGACATCCTTCATTTCCGAAATCAAATCCCTTGTCATGCCCTTAATCACAATCCTTACGAATCTTGTATCAAATCTCATTCCTGCCATAAAAAAGCCATAAATGACCTCACCTAATTCCTTATCTATTCTCCTATGGAATGCGAATGGTGTTAGAACTCACACTGACGAACTTACAGCCTTACTGCAAGACAAAAAAGTTGATGTTGCACTCATTACTGAAACTAGACTAACCACTAAACAGTACTTCAAAATACCTGAATACACGACATACCGGACAGACCATCCAGACGGCAAAGCCCATGCCGGTACTGCTGTCATTGTCCACCGATCCCTCTCCCATCACTTACACCCACTTCCCGCCCGCGACTTCCTACAAGCCACCTCTGTTATAATCAAGACCTTTTCTTTTCCGCTCGTCATCGCATCAGCATACTGCCCTCCTAAACATCCCATTTCTTCTGCCCAATTTGGATCCTTCCTCAACTCATTGGGGAATCACTTTATTCTGGGTGCAGACCTAAACGCCAAGCACCAACAATGGGGTTCCAGAACCACAAATACTCGTGGACGGGCATTGCAGGCTGCACTCAACTCCCGACGCCTTAATCTCCTACCTCCCAATTCCCCTACCTACTGGCCAACAGATCCTAACCGTTATCCAGACATCCTTGACTTCTTCATCCACAGCGGATTAGGCTCCCTGAACTATTCCGTAACTCGCCTTGATGAACTATCCTCTGACCATAGTCCACTGATCCTAAATGTATCCTTAACACCTATTCCTAAACCTGTCCCACCGTCATTCATCAGAGGCCCTATCAACTGGAACCTCTTCCGCGAAATCCTCACCAATGATATTGACCTCAAAGTGACTCTCAAAACCCAAACTGACCTTGACAATGCCGTCTATTCCTTTACAACCTCGATTCAACAAGCCGCCTGGACTGCCTCCTTTCCCAAGTACTCCCAAATAAATCCTTACAAAAACCATTTACCACAACACCTCCTAGACCTAATCCACACTAAACGCCGAGCCAGAGCATTATGGCAACGCACCCGTCACCCATCAGATCGCCACTCCTATAACTTTTATTGTAGACAATTAAAGCGGGAGTTGGCGATCTTCCGTTCCCAATCCTACAATTCCTACCTCTCCTCTCTCTCGACTCGTGACAGTTCCTTGTGGAATGTCACGAAGAGAATTCTTAAATCCCCTCTGATATTCCATCCTCTCCGGCGTAGTGATAATTCCTGGGCTGCTTCTGACAAAGATAGGGCCCAGGAATTCGCACTACACCTTTCCAAGGTATTCACTCCTCATTCCGATCTCAATCCAACCCATACCGCAATAGTTGAAGAGTTCCTTACGTCACCGATACCAATTTCCTTACCACCTAAAGCAATCAATCCCTCTGAGGTCAAATATCTTCTTAAAAAACTTCCTCTCCGTAAATCCCCTGGATACGATCTCCTTACTCCTCAAATCCTAAGACAACTTCCATCTAAAGCCATTACATTCCTTACATATATCTATAACTGTATCCTACGCACTACCTATTTCCCTCTGTTGTGGAAACACTCGACTATCATCCTTTTCCTAAAACCAGGCAAACCCTCCAACTGTACGTCATCCTACAGACCTATTAGCCTTCTTCCGATCCTCTCCAAAATCTTCGAAAAACTCCTATTAAAACGAATCCTAGCCAAATTTCATAATTTTCCTCCACACCAGTTTGGATTCCGTCCTCAACATTCCACGGTTCAGCAAGGACTCCGAGTTGTAGACCACATTTCCTCCGCCCTTGAGTGCAAGGAGTATTGTTCGGGTGCCTTTCTGGACATAGCTCAAGCTTTTGACCGGGTGTGGCACCCGGGACTGCTCTTTAAGCTCAAAACCCATTTACCTCAATCTTTATACCTAATCCTCCGATCCTATTTATCAAACCGCTCCTTCCGAGTTCGTTGTGGTTCCGAATTTTCCAAACATTATTCTGTTGAGGCCGGTGTTCCTCAAGGCAGCGTCTTAGGACCCGTCCTCTACATCCTATACACCGCCGATATCCCTACCGATCCCAAAACCTTTCTGGTAACATTTGCTGATGACACAGCCATTTTATCATCCGATTCCGATCCTGAAGTAGCATCGCTAAATCTCCAAAGGCACCTTTCCCTTGTCGAAGACTGGTGTAAGGCTTGGCGAATTAAGGTGAACGAAAGCAAATGCACACACGTTACTTTCACCCTTCGACGTAAATCCTGTCCAACAGTTAAATTCAATTCCATACCGCTTCCTTCCTCAGACACAGTCCGGTACCTTGGCTTTTTACTAGACAAAAGACTGACGTGGAACCCACATACAAGACTTAAAAGGATAGAACTCAACCGCAGATTCGGCCGGTTATACAAACTACTGGACAGAAAATCTCATCTTACAGTCGACAACAAATTACTAATATATAAGACAGTACTGAAACCTATATGGGCCTACGGACTTGAACTATGGGGGACAACTAAACATTCTAACATCAAACGTATCCAATCCTTCCAATCCAAAGTCCTTCGAACAATAGTTAATGCTCCTTATTACGTTACCAACTGTACCCTACACCACGACCTTAATATTCCATTTATTTTAGACCTGGTACCATCCAAATTTTCCAAATTCCATCAGAACCTTCTTCATCACCCTAATCCTCTTGCTCAATCGCTCTCCAGCTCCACCCATCCCTACAATCCTCCTCGAAGATTGAAACGGCAGTGGCCCCGCGACGTTTTGTAAACTTTTATTCTGGAGTTCTGACACTGGTCAGATCCTCCACTCATGTACTGTATGTTTGTGGCTATTCCGCCCTAGCTCGGCCTCCACTGGCTTACACCAGTGAAGCGCCGGGTGAGAGGCGCTGGGATCTCTTGGATTCGGCTTCTCCCCCCACTTGTGGAGGGAGCAGCGGAGTCTAGGGTCCCTTTAGCAGATTGTATATATTGTATATAGTTAGGTTTGCTTGTATGATTTTTGTTTATTTCCCAACTTGTGTTTATCTCTACTACAGGTTGTTGTTTTGATTTGTTTGTTGTTTTTTTTTTAATTGTTATTTTCTTGTATATATTCGAATTTATTTATTTCCGATTTTATGTAATTTGACTTTATTATCATTATTCTGTATATATTGTATGAATGTGTACTACATCTCTATTACTAATGTTCATTATGTAACAAACTGTAATATTTCTCAATAAAAAAAAAAAAAAAAAAAAAAAAAAAAAGCATTGCTAAAAAACAGGTACATATAGAAGATGAACGAATTCGATATCCAACTAAAGAAGAAAACTGCAAAAATATTTTTTTAATGCAATTCTTCGTTTTTTTTTTAAATAAGAACAGTAATATACATGTACAATATACCGTTGGAATGCTAAAGATTTAAGGAAAAATATTATCTTACACATGCTATTGTAAAAGTTAACGGAGAGTGATGAAATGCCGATACAACAAACTGATTGTTGTAGATAATAATATAATAGATATATAAATTAAAATCCAATATAAATAATTCTTTAACAATTTGTTTCGTTTCTAAAAATTGCTTAATTGATATAAATAACGGAGGTATGTGAAAGTCGTGTGTTGCGCGCACCAGATTTTTTAATTTATTGTTTTGTAAATACTGTATGAATGTTGTAATTTATAACTATTATTGTTGTCCTAATAAAGACATATTGTAATATCACTAAATAAAATTGTTTGAATTTTTTTTTTCAGTTGTTTAGATTGGAAGACTCGTTAAATTCAATCGTATTATTCCGTATCCGCTATTACTGACCAGGAGAAAATAAGCAATGGTCCGGTTGATTAATTCATATCGGCTGCCATATGTGGCATTCATAATTCAGAATAATGAGAATGAGCTGCTCTATGTAAATCGAGATTTTTTTTTTTCGAATCCATGATGTGTATTCCTCTCGATTATTTTATCTATTACTGGGTAAGTGTCTGATTTTACTTTCACTTACCTATATATGAAATATATAGTAAGGGAAAGTATTGCAGTTTTCAACGGAAATACACGTTTTAGGGTCCCCTGAGTCCAAATAACCAAGTCCCGCAAAAAGGTCTGTGTGTGTGTGGTAACTCCCGGGCGGAAACGGTAAGTCCTATGAAACTGAAATTTGACATTTAAGATATAGTTGCCCGAGACGTGACAAAACTTTTTTCATCAAAATGAGCTTACCAGAAGATGCACTTTATACCATGCATTTTGCACCTTTTTTCGATTTTCTCGAAAACGGTTCCGACGATTTTGATTAAACTCACTATATCGATGTAAAATTTAATGGGCTTTAATATCATGTAGGTTTTATTCTGATTAAAATGGTCTGACAGGGCTTAAATGCCGATATTTTAAAGTTTCATTCTCTAACGTACCTTTAATTTTGTTGATTCTATTAAAATAACTATATTATCTTGTTACAACTGATGAAAAACAGGTAAATATATAAATTTAGTGAATTCGATACCAATCTAAATTAGAAAACAGAAAAAATATTTTTTTAATGCAGTTTTTTGTTTTTGAACATAAGAACAGTAATATACATGTATGATATACCGTTGGAAAGCTAATGATTTAAGATAAAATATTATCTTATACTCAAGCTTTTAAAAGTTAATAGAGAGTGATGAAAAGCAGATAAAACATTTTGCGCCTTTTTTCGATTTTCTCGAAAACGGTTCCGACGATTTTTATTAAACTCGCTATATCGATGTAATATTTAATATTCTTTAAAATCAAGTAGGTTTTATTCCGATTAAAGTAGTATGTCAGGGCATAAATGCCGATATTTTAATTTTTTTTATTCTAAAGAACCTTTAATTTTGTAGATTCTATAAAAATTACCATATTATCTAAAAAATAATAGCTAAATATGTAAGTTGTGCGAATTTTAAAAACAACATAAGGAGAAATCGGAAAAAAAAATTTTTAAATGCAGTTTTTTGTTTTTGAACATAAGAACAGTAATATACATGTATGATATAGCGTTTAAAAGCTAAAGATTTTAGGAAAAATATTATCTTATACACAAGCTTTTGAAAGTTAATTGAGAGTGATGAAAATCCGATAAAACTAAGTGATTATTTTAGATTATGTTATTATAGATTTTTAAATAAAACACGTGTTTCCATAGAAATTCCATTTAATTTATTCTTTAATGGTTTCACTTTTTTTTTATCTTTTACTGTATTTGAAAATTTTTTGATCGATTTTAAAATCGGAAGTAAGTGAAAGTCGTGTGTTGCTCGCACCAGATTTTTTTATTATTATTTGAATTGTAGAAAAAGGAGCTTACTCTATAAAATTATAGCAGTCGGAATATTATAGCAATTGTGAAAGGATAATAATACGCCATAACTTCAATGGCTAAAGCAGTTTCGCAGAACAAATTGTGGAGAGCACTGGAAAAGATAAACATAAAGTTATTAGTATTTCTAATTTGATGGGGAGAGGAAGAGAGTGCTAGATAAAAGTTGTATTGTTATTTAAGAAGAAGGACAGAAGGCTGTTCCATATTGCATAAAGGCGGTGCTAACAAGCCAGCGTCCCTTTGAATATACGAGCGGCTGTGGTTTGCTAAAAAAGCCCCAGTTTTCTGCTTCTTCCAATATTTACTGCCTTCTCAGGCACACTTCGTTTTATAGCAGCAACCCTGTCATCGCCCACTACCAACCTTTTTTTTC
This sequence comes from Piezodorus guildinii, assembly GCA_023052935.1. Classification (NCBI taxonomy): domain Eukaryota; kingdom Metazoa; phylum Arthropoda; class Insecta; order Hemiptera; family Pentatomidae; genus Piezodorus; species Piezodorus guildinii. The sequence continues at coordinate 160,209,568 of CM041293.1, read as the reverse complement.
GTTTTTTATTTTATGTGTTTAATTTTCTTTTTTCTTTTTTTTATTCGTGAAAAATAAATGTTCCGACTCGGAGAGAGATAAAGCCTACTGCTGGCGATATCTGTGTTTGGGCTTTATTGTGCTTTGAATCTTTCATTGCTTATATTACAGAGAAAAATATGACCCTTTTTAAAAAGTAATCCCTGATTTAAATTTCTAGAAATATCTTATTGGAAATGTTCGGTTTATTATTTTCAATAATCAACCTTTGTAATCGACCAAAAAAAAAAAAAAAAATTACCCATGCTCAAAATTTGAGAGCTTACGTTTCAAGATGCTTATAATCCGAACAACGAATAAATAAAAAATCCGTTTCTTCTAATTATTAAATAAATAAATATCAAAAATTTGAAAAAAGAATCATTGAAGTTGGTTAAAAACTACCTGAGATATTGCGTTTTGAAATCAGCAGTAGAGACATGATATTATCCTTTGAATTATTGCTTTTTACATTACTTAATTGCCTATAAACAGTTATTCTCTAATATTGTTATTTGGAAATAATAAACCATTGTGTAATAATTTGCAGCATTTTTTCTTATCAAATAACTAAATATTATTATACGATATTTTATAACATGTGTCAATAATTTTCAGCGTTTTTTCTTATTTTGTTTTCTTTCTTGTTTGACTTAGAATTAAATTTTTGACAAAATGAAAAAATCTGGTGCGGGCAACTCACGACTTTTACTAACCTTCATTTTTAAAATCAATGTACGAATTTTCAAATACAGTTAGATACGTAGAGATAAAAATACGTAAAACTATTATAGAATTAATTAAATTGAATTTCTTTAGAAATATGTGTTTAATTAAAAAATCTATTATATTATTATCTAAAATAATCAGATAGTTTTATCGGATTTTTATCACTCCCTATTAACTTTTGAAAGCTTGTGTATGAGATAATATTTTTTCTAAAATATTTAGCTTTCCAACGGCATATCATACATGTATATTACTGTTCTTATGTTCAAAAACCAAAAATATTTTCCTCTTTTCTCCTTTAGTTGGTTATAAAATACGTTTAACTTGTATATTTAGCCTTTTTTTAGCAATGCTAATCAGATGATATGATTATTTTTATAGAATCTACGAAATCAAGGGTACTTTGGAGAAAGAAAATTTAAAATACCGGCATTTAAGCCCTGTCAGACTATTTCAAACAAAATGAAACCTGTACGATATTAAAGCCCATTAAATTTTACATCAATATAGTGAGTTTAATAAAAATCGTCGGGACCGTTTTCGAGAAAATCGAAAAAAAGTGCAAAATGCATAGTATATAGTGGCTCTTCTGGTAAGCTGATTTTGATGAAAAAGGTTTTGTAACGTCTCGGGCGTAGGTTTGTCTTAAATATGAAATTTCAGTTTCATAGGACTTACCGTTTCTGCCCGGTAGTTACCCCAAACACACACACAGACCTGTTGCGGGACTTGGTTATTTGGACTCAGGGGACCCTAAAACGTGTATTTCTGTTGAAAACTGGAATTCGAAAATTTTCACGATCGCAATACTTCCCCTTATTATATATAGTAAGTGAAAGTAAAAAGAATCATTGTAATTGTTTAACAACTAGCTGAGATATTGTGTTTTGAAATCAGTGGTAGTGATATGATATTATCCTTTAAATTATTGCTTAATCAATACCTATATAGACAGTTATACCCTAATATTGATATTTGGAAATAATAAACCATTTTGTAATAATTTGCTGCGTTTTTTCCTATCAAATAACTAAATATTATAATGCGATATTTTATAAAGTTTTTTTCAATGCTCACTTATTATTTGGATGTTGTTCATTGATATTGCATGCTTGATAATTAATAAGTTTTCGTTCTTGTTCCTTTATTATATATTTTATTCGTTTTGATTTTGATTACAATCGGAATTCTAATTCATTAACAATATTACCAAAAATGATTCTGTTTTTGTTTTTTTAAATAAGAATTTGTTGAATTAATAAACATATAAGTCACTGATTCCCAGATCAATTTTTAAGAACGAGTGTGGTTGAAGTTTTTTGTTGTATCAGCCGTTAGTCTACTAGAAGCCCGCATAGTGGAGCAGCAAGCAGCGAGTTCAGAATGTTTGATTTTGTCGAGCTTCATGACGCGAGTTGTGGATTGATGCAGCAGTTTTTTGACATGTAATATGATCTATTAATCAGTGTTTTTATTATTATATCATTATTATATACGAGATATAACGAGAAACCATCTATCCTATATAATTAGTGTGAGTACTTTTTTTTTAATATATATTTATTGAGACCACATTCATACTGGTGAGGGCAGTTTGATCTGGTTTATTAGGGTTTTTAATAATGAAGTACTGCTTTATTTGTTTTGATACAATCTCCTTTTTAAATATTGTTCTGTTGTTTTTGACACCATTTAGTTTTTAAGAACGAGTGTGGTTGAAGTTTTTTGTTGTATCAGCCGTGAGTCTAATAGAAGCCCGCATAGTGGAGCAGCAAGCAGCAAGTTCAGAATGTTTGATTTTGTCGAAATTCATGACGCGAGTTGTGGATTGATGCAGCAGTTTTTTGACATGTAATATGATCTATTAATCAGTGTTTTTATTATTATATCATTATTATATACGAGATATAACGAGAAACCATCTATGCTATATAATTAGTGTGAGTACTTTTTTTTTAACATATATTTATTGAGACCACATTCATACTGGTGAGGGCAGTTTGATCTGGTTTATTAGGGTTTTTAATAATGAAGTACTGCTTTATTTGTTTTGATACAATCTCCTTTTTAAATATTGTTCTGTTGTTTTTGACACCATTTAGTTTTTATTCCCCGTTGGTTTAAAAATCAATAGCGCATCTAAAAATGCCGTATTATTATAATTTTTCTTAATTTATCTATATATTTATTAAATTCTGTCAAAATAATTTCTTCTTCATTATTGTCTAAGGGTGTAGCGATTATAATATCATCGACGAATTTCAATAAGAACGGAATATGGAAATGAATTTTGTTGATAGCTGTACCAAGTAGTTTTTCTTAAAAAATATATGTGCTAATTTGGAGCAATATCATTTACTAAATTAATTGAAGCGTTAGTTTTCCTTAATTTTTACTTTCACTTACTATATATTGTAAGGGAAAGTATTGCGTTCTTAAAAATTTTCGAATTCCAGTTTTCAACAGAAATACACATTTTAGGATCCCCTGAGTTTAAAGAACCAAGTCTCGCAAAAAAAGTCTGTGTGTGTGTGTGTGTGTGTGTGTGTGTGTGTGTGTGTGTGTGTGGTAACTCCCGGGCGGAAACGAAAAGTCCTATGAAACTGAAATTTCATATTTTAGACAAATATACGCCCGAGACATTACAAAACCTTTTTCATCAAAATGAGCTAACTAGAAGAGCCACTTTATACCATGCATTTTGCACCTTTTTTCGATTTTCTCGAAAACGGTTCCGACGATTTTGATTAAAATCGCTATATCGATGTAAAATTTAATGGGCTTTAATATCATGTAGGTTTCATTCTGATTAACATGGCCTGACAGGGCATAAATTCTGACATTTTAAATTTTCTTTCTTTAAAGTACCTTTAAATTTGTTAAGTTAATAGAGAGTGATGAAAAGAAGATAAAACTAACTGATTATTTTAGATAATAATATAATAGATTTTTTAATAAAACACAAGTTTATATAGAAATTCAATTTAATTAATTTTTCAATAGTTTCACGTATTTTCATCTTTAACTGTATTTGAAATTCATTTCATTGATTTTAAAAATGGAGGTAAGTAAAAGCAACACACCCCGCACCAGATTTTTTTTAAGAATCATAAAACTAATACGAACTAGTGATTATTTTCGTTGAGTTTTTTTAATGTATTTTAGTATCTCTGTAAATTCTTATTATTTTCCTCAATTCATTATTTTAATCTTACATAGCTAAGCTTCCTAATTAATTTGTCGCTGTAAACAATATTTCTTACTAATCCTCTTAAGGAATAAGCGGCTTATTATTAGGTGCCTTCAGGTAAAATTATTTCTTGATGAAAATAAAAATGTCAAAGAGAAAAATATTCAATATTTTTTAATGCCTTCCTCGTCGTATTAGCCCACTAATAGGAAGGCAAAGTCCTTTAAATGTTTATACTAATTTATTTTCCTTCAATTTCTATTATTTTTATCACAAATTAGTGAAATTGAGTTAATTATACAAAAACATATGGATGAAAAGAAACGTGATGAAATGAGAGGTAAATGTGATAACATGATGAGAAATTACAAAAACGCTGCAAATTTTTGCACAAGGGTTTATTATTTCCAAACAACAATATTAGGTTTATGTAAATTTAATTTAAGTTTATTTAATTACACAAGAGTTTATTATTCCAAATAACAACTGTTTATATAAGTATTGATTAAGTAATATGAAAAGCAATAATTGATTTTTTTTTATTTATATTTTATTGAATTTTACAACTGTATAAAAAAATAAATACAACAAGTAAAAGTTTTGAAATACAATAAAGGGCGTGAAAAGGCTTGTGAAGAAACTATCCAGTGGTAGAACTTCGATGTCTATTTAAGTTAGTAGGTCCTGAGGCCATCTTCTTTTCAATCGCCTCGGAAGGCTATAAGGGATATGTGAGGTTGATATGTTGCGAACAAGAGGGTTTATGTGGGTTGAAAGTTTGGAATTGAATGTGGTATATCTGATACGAGATAGGTCTACAACAAATGGGATATTAAGGTCGTTATGGATGATTTTATTTGTGACGAAGTAAGGAGCATTTAAGATTTTGCGAAGGATTTTGGATTGTAAGGATTGGATGCGGGAGGAATTGGATAGTTTAGTAGAGCCCCAAAGCTCGATCCCATATGTCCATATGGGCCCTGATAATGATAACATATGTGAGCTTTTTGTAATAGAGTGGAAGTTTTGAACGTTTGTCCAGTAAGTGTTGTAGTAATCGGTATCTACGAGCAGTTTCTTGTCGTTTAAGTCTTGTGTGAGGATTCCAAGTTAGATGTTTGTCAAGATAAAGTCCTAGGTATCGGATTTGTTCTAGAGGAGTGAGTGGGGTGTTATTATAGGAAACAGTGGGACAGATCATCGGTTTGCGAAGAAGGGTAAAGGTAATTTAGTGGGATTAATTTTGATTCTCCAATTCTGACACCATTCCTCTATAATTCAAAGGATAATATCATATCACTACTGTTGATTTCAAAACGCAGTATCATAGCTATTTGTTAACTTATTCCAATGATTCTTTTTTCATTTTGTCAAAACTTTAATTCTCTATCTAATAGCATTCAAAGCAAATTTTTGGTTTCTATTTTGGTAAAAATTTTTGTATTTATTTATTTATTAATAAGGATAAACATATTTTTTATAAATAAATATATATAATATATATATATATATATATATATATATATATATATATATATATATTTAATTTATTTTGAGCTGAAAAGGTGATCTACTACATTGAGCGCGGTCTCATTCAATCCGGCCTTAATAGAAAGCATTCAGCGAAGGAAGGATCGTAATGGGCGGGATAGAAGAAGCAAGAAAAGAGTTGCCTATAGAAATTGATTAAGGCAATTCAATAATAGGCCAATTTGTTCTCCCAAAGTTTTCCAGCCAAATACAACTTGCCAACGGCTAAACAAGTCTTTGCCCAACTCTACGAGCTAACTTTAACAATAATAAAACCCAATTCAGAAGAATTTTTTTTTCTATTGGGTTGATGCAAAATTAATGCAGGTTTCCTCTATTGCAATATCTTAATTCCAATTGTGTAAACAAAGCTAATCCTAACATTGATCATTATTATACCAAAACAAACCTTATCTAATACCCTCTCTTTCACCATGAATTTGTTTGGTAAAATCGTTTTGTTCAGTGTGTTCAAAGGTCTTGAATCGAAAATGTCAAAGTGCGATTTTCGTAAAATTTATTTTTACGAATTTAAATTTTAATTTAAATTTTAATTTTAATAAATTTTAATTTAAATTTAAGCGCTGCGCAAACGGCTCGTAATAAAAATGAAGTGTGGGGTCAGGGGGCTATTAATGAGTGCACGGTGCAGCGTTGGTTCCGGAAGTTTCGCAGAGGAGATTTCGACCTCGAAGACAAGGAAGGTCGGGGCCGTCATCTTACTCTGGACAACGACCAGCTGAGGTCAAAAGTGGAAGAAGACCCAACCAAAACCACACGAGAAATGGCGGCGGAACTCGGAACTCAAAAATTGCAACGTCTTTGCCCAGCATTGATGAATCGGAAGGGGCCGATCCTGCTCCACGATAACGCCAGACCATACGTTGCACAACCAACGCTTCGACGACTGCACGAGTTGGGCTACGAAGTTCTCCAACATCCGCCTTATTCACCTGACCTCTCTCCTACAGACTTCCACTTTTTCAGGCATCTGGACAACTTTTTGAGGGAGAAAAATTTTCAAAACCAGGACGACATTGAAAATTCTTTTCGTGATTTCATTGAGTCCAGGGATTCGGATTTTTTTTCTGGTGGAATAAGAAAGCTTGTTGAACGTTGGCAAAAGTGCATTGATTCAGATGGAAATTATTTTGATTAAATATATATGGTTAAAGTAAAGATATGGCGTATTTACAATACCTACTAAAAACCTGCATTAATTTTGCATCAACCCAATATTTATTTCAATAAAATTTCTAAAAAAAATGTAAATCCTATAACCCAATAATATTAGTTTATATCCATCCACTTTTAACTTCTCAACTTCTACATAATTGGACCACAATTAAAAATAGAAAAAGTCTAATAAACCTTTAATTTCTTCATGGCTCCTCACGATTTTTAAAATCGCTGAGAATAACCTTTAACGTTTTTCTATTGCATGTCGATAATGTAGGGTATTTCAACACTGATCATCTGCACTTTCAGTGGCATTAGATTTTTGTTTTCACTTTCACAACTTTAGTTGATCATGTTGCAAATCATTGCATCATTATTATTATATTTTACACCATCCACCAACAGGCCAAGACCTAATTACCGGCGGTAAATTATAAAAAATCACATTATAAACATAGATATACTCCTATAAAATTAATTATATTAAGAAAAAACAATATGAGGTAGAAACAGAAAAAAAGAAAAAAAAATAAAAATGTGAAAAAAAAAAAAAAAATCAGCACTGAGTCATTTCAATTTAAAATGTAAAAAGAAATGTGTGTATATACATTTGCAGTTATTGTTTAGTTTATTGTAATTATTAATAATTTATAAGTTTAAATCATTAAAAGAAAGAAAACGAATTTATAAAAATAAATAGAATTACAACACAATATATAAATTAAAAAAATTATTTGAAAACGGCAAAAAAGTGAAATAACTATTATGCTGTAATAAGGTTTTTCTGTATTTTAGGGAAAAAAATAATTTTCAAAATTTAAAATTCTTGAGCCAAATAAGCAACCTTCCTTCCTCGCCCTACCTCCCCCCCCCCAAAAAAAAAGTCAGAAGAATCTCGCGTGACCCCTTTCTGTTTTCCATCAATCAACATCAATCAATTAACAGAAAGTTAATATTTATTAAAACAATATTATACAGATTACATTTTAGCTGCTGTGATATGATATGTATATATAAAAAAAAAAAAAAAAAAACTGTACCATTACAACCCATGATATATGTATATATAAACAACCCATGATATATATATATATATCATGCGTTGTAGTGGTACAGGTTTTTTTTTTTTTTATATATACATATCATATCACAGGAGCTAAAATGTAATCTGTATAATATTGTTTTAATAAATATTAACTTTCTGTTTATTACAAACTCTTTGCTTTAACGGAGAAATGTTTTAAAACCAGTGCTTATGGAATAAATTTTATAAATTCCTAGATTGATGGAAAACAGAAAGGGGTCACGCGAGATTCTTCTGACTTTTTTGGGGGGGGAGGAGATGGGGCGAGGAAGGAAGGTTGCTTATTTGGCTCAAGAATTTTAAATTTTGAAAATAATTTTTCTCCTTAAAATACAGAAAAACCTTATGACAGCATAATAGTTATTTCACTTTTCTGCCGTTTTCAAATAATTTTTTTAATTTATATATTGTGTTGTAATTCTATTTATTTTTATAAATTCGTTTTCTCTGTTTTAATTATTTAAACTTATAAATTATTAATAGTTACAATAAACTAAACAATAACTGCAAATGTTTAGTAAATTAACTTCATGGGCTTAAGGCATTTCCTAATCACTTCTATGACTTTCTTCTCTACATAATATACTTCTAAAATTATTAAACTTCTAGCAACACACACACACACACACACACACACACACACACATACACACAAATACATTATTTTTTTCTCGGTTTAATGAATAGTGAACTGTATTAGCATTCATTTTTATTACATGTAAAACATCAAGTACTTATTGCCCTAATTTTTTTTTTTTTTACATTATTAATTTAATTTAAATTATTGTTTTATGAGCATAAATATTACTATTAACTCCACATCCTTTGATTCACGACTGCTCAGAATGTTCGAATTGTTACTTTAAATATTATATTTAAATTGTATTAGACACAAGATAATATTAAACTTTGATTGCTTAAAATTATCAAAGTTTTTCACAATCGGTTTTAGATATCACGGAAAACATTTGTTCAATTTGATATTGGAAGTAGTGATAAGACATTTTGTGTATTCCTTAAGATTATGTCGTATCAGTAAATAAGTAGAAAAGTTTATTATGATTTTTTTCTCCCAAAGATATCAAAATGAAATTAAACACTTTTGTAATATCTATACTAATTTTATAATGCTGAAGAGTTTGTTTGTTTGTTTGAACGCGCTAATCTCAGAAACTACTGGTTCTAATTGAAAAACTCTTTTTGTGTTCGATAGTCCATTTATCGAGGAAGGCTATAGGCTTAGAATTTATAAAGTTATTATTCTTCCGACGGTAAAACGTGGCCGCTTACTTTGAAGGACGGACAACGGCTAAAGGTTTTTTGAAAATAAGGTACTTACTACAGGTAAAATATTTGGTCCGAATACTACACAACGCGGAAATATTTATATCAATCTATATTATTATCTATATTGTTAAGTCATGTTTTATTTCAAGAGTCATTTTTAACTTTAATCGTTATTACCTTGAAGCATATACATTTATAAATTTAAATAAATTAAAAAAATTACTATTTCTTTTGATTTATTCGTGTATAATAATCAGAACTATTATTTGAAGCACATTTAGGACTTTTATTATGTCTATATTTATAAAAGAAAGTACCACTCAATTTTCTGGTATCTAAAAAATTACTATAGTTGTGAGGCTAAAATCTTTCCTGGAGGTTCGTCTTACCGCCTAGATGCAATATGGCAGGATTTGAAAATCTTAGCCCAAAAAGTGGTTGAACAACCTAAACGTAAAATTGTCTTAATCTGATATGTATCAGCAAAGGCACAAAGATTTTATAACAATTATATTTAAGCATATTGCTGTTGTTATCTATTCGTTTAACGTCGCTTTTATACTACTATGGCTAATCGTATGATGACTAATTTTTCTCCAAGTTTAGTTAGGGTAGAGATCTTTAACGAGTTCATGAAATCGCAAAGGCTCAGGACCACCATTTTACGTCCCCTTCGAAGGAGGGCATAACTAAGGTCGTTTTTTACTCCCATTAAAAAATATTAACGGCACCTCGCTGGTCACTACATACAGGTGACCGACCCTTTTAAGCATATTGCGTATCATATCTGTTTCGAGTGTAGGTTCCTATGAAAATACATTCAATTGTTATTTATTTTTTAGAAATTATTTCAACTGTCTAAAAAACTATTAATTTCAAGAAAATAATTTCTGAATTCTAAAAAAATGGGAGTGATTCAGGTGTAAGGTTTTACCGACGAATATCATTAATTCATATTTAGGTTGTCAACGGTTTGTGACGATTATTTTTACATATTAAGTGATTATGGGTATAACCACTTCTACTGGTTTGCTATCGTAAATTTGACAGGAAGAAGTCAAGATCGGGCTTTAAATGATAACAAAGAGTAGCTGATAGTTGATATTTATTATAGCCAATCTTACCATAAACACACATAAATTAATACTAAAAGCAATATTCGCGGGCAAAGCTGCGTGTCACAGCTAGTTAATAATATAAATATAACAAAAATTTAAACATTTACAAAACATAATTTATTTAAAAATAATGTTTCATACCCTAAAACATTTTTACGAACATTGATTTATTACAATTAAATAAAAATAAATATAGTTAGTCATTTCATTTCCTACAATACTTTGAACAAAGCATTACATTATTTATACTATAACTTATTTCTGCTCAACGTTTAAATTATTTTTAACTATTATCATCTCAACAGTTGACCATAAACTCTCAATATATTTCAGCGTTAGAAAAAGAATAATTTTTACTTTCACTTACTATATATAGTAAGGGAAAGTATTGCGATCGTGAAAATTTTTGAATTCTAGTTTTCAACGGAAATACACGTTTTAGGGTAACCTGAGTCCAAATAACCATGTCCTGCAAAAATGTGTGTGTGTGGTAACTCCCTGGCGGAAACGAAAAGTTCTATGAAACTGAAATTTCATATTTAAGAGAAATATACGCCCGAGACGTTACAAAACCTTTTTCATCAAAATGAGCTTACCAGAAAAGCTACTTTATACCATGCCTTTTACACCTTTTTTCAATTTTCTCAAAAAAAGTTCTGACGATTTTGATTAAAATGACTTTAATATCATTTAGGTTTCATTCTGATTAAAATGGTCTGACAGGGCTTAAATGCCGATATTTTAAATTGTCTTCCTCTTAAGTACCTTTAATTTTTTTGATTCTATACAAATAACTATATTATCTTGTTACTACTGTTGAAAAACAGGTAAATATATAAATTGAATGAATTCGATACCCAACTAAAGGAGAAAACAGGAAAAATATTTTTTTAATGCAATTTTTCGTTTTTGAACATAAGAACAGTACTATACATGTATGATATACCGTTGGAAAGCTAAAGATTTTAGAAAAAATATTATCTTATACACAAGCTTTTAAAAGTTAATAGAGAGTGATGAAAAGCCGATAAAACTAACTGATTATTTTAGATAATAATATAATAGATTTTTTAATAAAACACATGTTTCTATAGAAATTCCATTTAATTAATTCTTTAATGTTTTTACTCATTTTTATCTCTTACTGTACTTGACAATTCATTAATTGATTTTAAAAACGGAGGTAAGTGAAAGTCGTGTGTTGCCCTCACCAAATGGTCAAATTTAGTATGGCATATTTAGGAAGCATATTTTATTTCACTTTCCACTCAGTAAATACTTATCTGAATCATATTAAATGTTAAAATCAAATAAATAATTTAGAAATATTTTATTTAACTAAATAACATCCCTACCCCACAATAATTTAAAATTTAATGAAATCAGGATACCGTTAATTGGAAGTTCTTTAAAATTTCAGTATTCTGTTATTAGCGGTAATTAACAATTTATTCTGTTTTCTCCTCACAGGGATTCCCATTTAGTTCGGAAGTTTTAATATGTATGAATATTAATATCATGATTTTATATAGATTGACTTTGTATAAACATTTAAGTAATTAAGAGATATATAGACCGAATTTTCGAAATTCGTTTCCTCTAAGCTATATTTAAAATGTTTTTAATTAAACAAATAAATCGTATCTAAATTTATAAAAAATGAATAGAGAGATAAACCATATTAACAATTGTATTGAACGTGAAAAGAGAGAAATATTTTCCGAGGTTGAAAATGGATACCCAGAATTAGAGTTGCACCATTACAAACTTAAACAAAATACAATTTGAGAGTACAACAAATACTTTACATTGCAATTTCTCTTGTTTTTTGTTAATTAAAACATGTTTGTGCTATAAATTCATTTCAAATATGTTATTTTTTTTACTTTAACTTACCTATACATGAAATATATTGTAAGGGAGAGTATTGCGATCGTGAAAATTTTCGAATTCCAGTTTTCGACGGAAATGCACTGGGTCTGTGAGTGTGTGTGGTAAGTCTAGCGCAAAAACGATAAGTTCAACGAAACTGAAATTTCTTATTTAAGACAACTATACGCCCGAGATGTTACAGCAACTTTTTCATCAAAATCGGCTAACCAGAAGAGCCACTTTATACTATGCATTTTGCACTTTTTTAAGATTTTCTCAAAAACCGCTTTAAAGATTTTGATTATACTCGCTATACCTATGTAAAATTTAATGAGCTTTCATAAAATGTAGGTTTCATTCTGATTGAAATAGTCTGACAGGGCTTGATTGTCGATATTTTAAATTTTGGTCCTCCAAAGTACCTTTAATTTTGTTGATTCTATAAAAATAACTATATTATCTTGTTACCGCAGATGAAAAACAGGTTAATATATAAGTTGAATGTATTTGATAACTAACTAAAGGAGAAAAGAGGAAAACTATTTTTAATGCAATTTTTGTGTTTTTGTAAATAAGAACAGTATTATACAAGTATAATATACCGTTGGAAAGCTAAAGATTTTAGAAAAAATATTTCATTATACACAAATTAGAAAAAGGTTATAAACAGCGATGAAAAGCCGATAAAACTAACTGATTATTTTAGATAGTAATATAATAGATTTTTTAATAAAACATATGTTTCTATAAAAATTCAATATAATTAATTTTATAATGGTTTCACTTATTTTTATCTCTAACTGTATTTGAATTTTTTTTAATCGATTTTAAAAGCGGAGGTAAGTGAAAGTCGTGTGTTGCCCGTACCAGATTTTTTATGTTTTCTCCGTAATCTGGGACCCCAAAAGTAAAATATAGACAAGAATTTTGTCCACCTAAATCGGTCATATTTTCCACTGCGCGTCGTTTTCTCCGGACTTTTTCGGTGGTTCTGTTACAAACACGAAATAACAATTATGTCAACTACGAAAGATGGCACAGAGCCTGCCCTGGTTGGAGTTGGTTAGAGCAAATTGCTCTCTTCCTCATTCGAGGAGCAGTTGGTCTCTTCAAACGCATCTTCGAATTTACAACCACTTTTCGACAAACTTGCCGAATTTATCACGATCCGTTATCTCCCTTCAAGTAATCTTGTTATAACTTCGAGGATGTGATAAAACTTTAAGCGTGCTTATGCCTAAAGAAGTGTAAATCACTTTAATTTAACGGACAGATTAGATTCTTAAATTTTCCTCGGAAGTTGCTGAAAAATAAAACTTCTTACACTCATCATGGAGTAATTAATAAGTAATATTGAAGATATTATTTAGATCATTTACATTTTCAGATTATCTTATTATGAAGAGTATATTAATTTAATTAGTTTCTTTTTTTTTTTTTTTTTTTTTTTAATTTTTCAGGAAATTTTTTAAATATTACACACTTAAATAAGCACACCTTAACTTCCTTTTGTTAATTATTTATTTTATTTCATAATTTTTTACATCTTTTATCAACGTTTCGGGGTTCTTTCCCCATTTTCAAGACTGAAACAATTTTTTAAAATTTGATTAGTGAATGAAAATACATTATTTAAATATTTGTCTTTGAAAAATTATCTTCACTAATTTGTCATAATTAATTTAAAACTCACTAATATTATTTACCTTATTTTTTTTAAAACACTTCACTCCATAGATTACTGCTATTCGTCTACATGGGTGTTCATTGGCGTACTGTTTCTATTATTTTCCAATTTTAAACTTTTACCTTTCCAATATTCCTATGTAATCCTTGTGCTTTTTATTTATTTTTATTTCTATTAATTATATGCTCTAATTATGGTTTTGGGGATATTGTTATATTTATTTTAAAATTTTACCTTTTTTATGATGTCTGTGTAATGTGTTTCTAGGTTTTTTGTATCTGTTTTAAAATTTATTGTCTTGCTATTATTTTTGGTAATGTGTATCGCTTCTAGTAATTTTCTATTTCTACTATTTTGAGATGTGTCTAGAATTACTGTGTTTTCAAAGTTAAATTTATGTTGTTTTTTTATACTATGTGATGATAATGCTGTTGTATTGGTGTTTTTTATATTTTTACAATTTGATATTTGTTGGAAATGGGGAAAGAACGCCGAAACGTTGACGAATAGCAGTAAGCTAAGGAGTAAAGTTATAAATTATAAACGTGAAAGTGTTTTCAAACAATAAGGTGAATAATATTAGTGAGTTTTAAATTAATTATCACAAATTAGTGAATATAATTTTTCAAAGACATATATTTAAATAATGTATTTTCATTCACTAATTAAATTTAAAAAAAATTGTTTCAGTCTTGAAAATGGGGAAAGAACCCCGAAACGTTGATAAATGATGTAAACAATTATAAAATAAAATAAATAATTAACAAAAGGAAGTTAAGGTGTGATTATTTAAGTGTGTAATTTAATTAGGTTATTTAGGAACAGTCTCTTCTTTAAACTACCATTCATTTATTCTTCATTATACATAATTAATATTTCGGGCCTATTCGCCTCATCTTCAGAATTTTTTAGTCATCCAATAAAAATTTAAAAATCATTTAATATTTTCTTGAATTCCTTATTTAATTTAATAATGATCATTTTTTTTTCTATTTTTTTCTTTTAATTATTACAATTTTAACATTTTTTTTAAATATCTATATTCTATTGAAACATTTAACACAAGGCCAGGAGTAGACTGATGTTTGAACCTTAATCCTAAAGTAAGGTAGAGTGAGGTTCAAACTTCAGAAAAAACCCTGAGTCCCCAAGCTTTGGCAAAAAACTAGAAAACAGTTTTAAAAGGTATATTTAGAAAACGGTATTGGCTAAAAATGTGTGACCTTTGTGAAAACTGTGGTTCAGAAATCGCTTATAATAATTATATAATTATAATCGATACTGTTATCTCTGACATTTTCTATACTGATTTCTCTACATAGGATGTGGTTAGATCAAAGGTCTTAGAGGTAGTGATTGTGAGTCTAAGTAAAGGTTTCGTATTGATAGCGATCCAATCTTCTCTGCTTACACTGATTCATCAGAGTAAGTGCTTGATTTAACATTATTTTATGCAAAAATAAATGTTTGTGTGCACGGTCTAGGCAAGTTAAAGATATTCAATGAATTTTGTTAAGTTAAAGATATTCTAATACTATCAAAACTAATCGGAAATAAGTTCATGCAAATAAAGATTATCTTGACTTAATGGACTAGGTGTGTCAGCAGCGTAAAACATTAATTTAATTATAGAGCTTAATAAATGCTTTATTTGCATAATATACAAAATAATATTAACATATATTTTATAAAATCAAAGCTCGCAAGACATTGGTGGTGTGCCGTCTGTCAAGTTGCCTTTTTTTTTTATAATTTTGAAAATAATATTTATTATTAAATTTGAAAAAAGAAATATCTTTAAAGTATTTTAATTTACTTCACGTTAGCCTACCATACTTCAACGACATATGACAGTGCTAAAGAAAAATCTATTTTGATTTTCCAACAGTTAGTCGATTGTAATAAAATCCCGTACCACTACAACCTATGAAGCGTCTTTCGTTTTATAAATAGTAAATACTGTTGATTAGCCAACGGTTGTGACAAGAGGCAATTTGGCTAAGACCACAAGGTTTTTACCTCAATGTTTGGGTACCCACTTTTTAGAGGCTGGATTTGCCCCGAAACGATCTCTATTCAATAATTACTCTTCAGTAGTCGGCTTGAACTCGGGGCTTGAGTTTATTTGTCTTATCTACTTCATTATCTACCTTGTTACCTACTTAGGAACATGGAATATAGACTTTTATCACGCAGGGTCTCTAGCAAAGCAGCTCAAAGAGATTCACTGACTTTTTCATATTGTAAGAAGTCTTTTACCAGGCCAAATCTCGGTGAAAATCGACAAAACAAAGAATAATTATAATTAATATGGTATACTAGATTATAAATCTGGTGCGGGCAACACACGACTTTAACTTACCTCCGTTTTTAGATTCGATTAAAGAATTTTCAAATACGGTAAGAGGTAAAAATGAGTGAAACGATTAAAGAATTAGCTAAATAGAATTTCTATACAAATATGTGTTTTATTAAAAAATCTATTATATTATTATTTAAAATAATCACTTATTATTTCAGTTTTTTCCTTTAGTTGGGTATCGAATTCATTCAAATTATACATGTACCAGTTTTTCATCAGTGGTAGCAAGATAATATAGTTATTTTTATAGAATCAACAAAATTAAAGGTACTTTAGAAGAAGAAAATTTAAAATATCGGCAATTAAGCCCTGTCAGACCATTTTAATCAGAATGAAACCTACATGATATTAAAGCCCCCATTACATTTTACATCGATCTAGCGAGTTTAATTAAAATCGTCTGAACCGTTTTTGAGAAAACCATAAAAAGGTGCAATATGCATGGTATAAAGTGGCTCTTCTGGTCAGCCGATTTCAATAAAAAGTTTTTGTAACATCTCGGGCATATAGTAGTCTTAAATATGAAATTTCAATTTCATAGGACATTTCGCTTCCGACCGGGAGTTACCACACACCACAGCACACCTTTTTGCGGGACTTGGTTATTTGTACTCAAGACATCCTAAAACGTGTATTTCCGTTGAAAACGAATTCGAAAATTTTCACGATCGCAATACTTTCCCTTACTATATATAGTAAGTGAAAGTAGAAATATATATATAATGACTAATTACTTCACATTAAGATTCAACTATATCTACCCGACACCAGCTGATATTGTAGTTGAACTTGAATACTGCTGTTAGTAATAACCAATATTTACAAATCTGACTACAAATTTATTTACAAATTATTTACAATCAATATATATATATACACTTTAAGAGCTTTTCTTTAATGTTTGAATCTCTGCAGCCAAATATTTAGCTTACTGATGAGCTTCTTGGAGCAGTTTTGCTTTTTTTGCGTTCCAATTCCTTCACCTGAAGGTTGACTTTTCTCTTCTCCACAGCCCTCCTGTCCTTTTATGACATTAAATATCAAACTCGCTTTATGACATTTGCAACATCACAACAAGTAGGCATATTGGAACTTTGGTCTATGTGAAAAAGAAACGATGTTATTTAGGGACCATTTTTTCTCACCGAAGAACGAATTTCCTGACTTATCCCTGACTTTTTAATATGTTTTTAAAACACCTGACTTTTCCCGATTTTCCCTGTTGCTAGTCACCCTGTTACAACAAAGTAATGCACGTAAAAATTGTGGTAGACCGGTTGACATAACCATCTCTAAGACCCAGGAGTTTTGTATAGCCATAATGAATTCCTAAAACTACCTTTAAAACATTTCAACTCTTCAACTACGTTTATCTAGATTTGCGTTGCTTCAACTATTGATTTCCTTAGGACGACGATCTTGACTTTTAAGAAATATTTAATTATAATCCGAGACTCTAGAAAGAATGAAATGTTGACTAAGAAACTTCATCAGTCCCTTAATGATGTTGACTTTGCTGATGGTAACGCTCCTCTAAGGCTAACCATCTGTTGGTATTAGAGTAGTACTTACTCTTCCCAAGAACAATTAATACATTTAAACTGAAAATAGTTTTCTAGGCTTTACCTCTCGAAAATTTCAATATAAATTATTTTTTACTTTCACTAACCTATATATGAAATATATAGTAAGGGAATGTATTGCGATCGTGAAAATTTTCGAATTCTTATTTTCAACGGAAATACACATTTAGGGTCCCCTGACTTCAAATAACCAAGTCCCGAAAAAAAGTCTGTGTGTGTGAGGTAACTCCAGCGCGTAAACGAAAAGTCCTATGAAACTGAAATGTCATATTTACGACAAATATACGCCCGAGACGTTACAAAACCTTTTTCATCTAAATCAGCTAAACAGAATAGCCACTTTATACCATGCATTTTGCATAATGCTACGATTTTCTCAAAAACGGCTCTAATGATTTTGATTAAACTATATCGATGTAAAATTTAATGGGCTTTAATATCGTACATGTTTCATTATGATTGAAATAGTCTGACAGGGCTTAAATGCCGGTATTTTAAATTTTCTTCCTCTAAAGTACCCTTGATTTTGTAGATTCCATAAAAATAATCATATCATCTCATTAGCATTGCTAAAAAAAGGCTAAATATACAAGTTAAACGTATTTAATAACCAACTAAAGGAGGAAAGAGGAAAACTATTTTTTAATGTAATTTTTGTGTTTTTGAACATAAGAACAGTAATATACAAGTATAATATACCGTTGGAAAGCTAAAGATTTTAGAAAAAAATATTATCTAATACACAACCTTGTAAAAGTTGATAGAGAGTGATGAATAGGCGATAAAACTAACTGATTGTTTTAGATAATAATATAATCGATTTTTTAATAAAACACACTACGCTGATGAAATTGTGTGTTATCAGTCAATAACGATCTTACTATTGCCTCTCAAACTCTTCAATCCCACATCAGAGAGCTTGAGATATGGTGTCAGAATTGAAGAATCAAAATAAATTCCAACAAATCCCACCAAATTACCTTTACCCTTCGTCGTAAACCTATGATAACCTTTCCCTACAGTGTCCTTTCATAATATTAAGCTTGTCCCGGTTGAACAGATCCGCTACCTAGGACTTCTACTTGACAAACGTCTAACATGGAATCCCCACACAAGACTGAAACGAAAGAAACTGCCCGTCGCTTTTGCTTACTACAACACTTACTGGACAGACGCTCCAACCTTCCACTTATCTATAAAAGGCTCATCTATATCACCATCATAAGGCCTACCTGGACTTTCGGAGTTAAGCTTTGGGGCTCTACGAAACTATCAAATTCTTCCCTTATTCAATCCTTACAATCCAAAATCCTTCGAAAAATTCTCAATGCTCCTTACTTTGTCACAAATAAACTCATCCATAAAGACCTAAACATCCCATATGTTGCTGATTTGGCCCGAACTAGGTATCAATCCTTCCATGACAAACTCCACTCCCTCTCTAATCCTGTAGTTTCAATCCTTGCTTTCTCTTCAATTCCTGACAATCCTCCGAGGTGCCTGAAAAGAAGATGGCCTCGAGACCTTCTAGATTAGTTACCTAGTGGAGTGATACCAATAGGCATTTTCTCTTCATGTTTTTTTCATGTATTTTATCATTACCACATATTTACTTGTTGTATTACACAATACAGTTGTAAATTTCAATAAAAATATTTAGAAAAATAAATAAATAAAACACATGTTTCTATAGAAATTCAATTTAATTAATTATTTATTGTTTTCACTTAGCTTTCTCTCTAATTGTATTTGAAAATACTTTAATCGATTTTAACAACGGAGGTAGTGGAGGTACGGAGTACCCCTGAGTCTTGATTGTCATACATTCGAAAGAGATATGACTAAACAACAACCCAACAACGGAGGTAAGTGAAAGTCGTGTGTTGCCCGCACCAAATTTTTTTAAATCATAGTATGACTAAAGTGTTAATCATTCATTTGTAACGTTTAGATATGTATTATGATGAAGGCTCCCTCAGGTTGGATAATGATGTCCAGGTTAATGATTATGATGCTTTAGATTTATAAGGCCCAACACCTTAATTAGTGGTGGGACGACGACCGACCATTGCTCTAATATCAAATTCTGGCGCAGTGGTGCTATTGGATATTGAGTCCGTTTTCCTGTAATAATTATTATGGTTCAGGTTCCTAGAAACCGGGTACTCATTAAGCCTTCGATAAGCAATCACAACCTGATACTGTGAGGATCTGTTACTCTTTAATATTATAAATGACAACATTGGCGAATATCTGCTTTATATGCAAATGTAATGTAGAGTGAAAAAATCTGGTGCGGGTAACACACGACTTTCACTTACCTCCGTTTTTCAAATCGATCAGAGAATTTTCAAATACGAGTGAAACCATTAAATAATACATTAAATTAAATTTATATAGAAACATGTGTTTTATTAAAAAATCTATTATATTATTATCTAAAACAATTACTTAGTTTTATCGGCGTTTTATCACTCTCCATTAACTTTTAAAAGCTTGTGTATGAGATCATATTTTTCTAAAATCTTTAGCTTTCCAACGGTGTTTCATACATGTATAGTACTGTTCTTATGTTCAAAAATGTTTGTTTGTTTTTTTTTTTTTTTTTTTTTTTTTTGTTTTATTAAGAGATAATACAATCTGCCACCTTCTGGGGCAATGAGTATTAGAGATAAAATAAATCATTCATACCATATGTACATTGTAAATAAAATTAAAGAAAAAAAAATTAATAAAGACTAAACAAATAAAAGAAAAAAATATATACACAAAATTAAATAAGTACTATAAAGAAAATAATAATAACAATCTTGTTCACATTCATACCTATTTACAATATTTACAAACTGCCCCTGGGATCACTGAATCAAACCTCGAGATCCACTAGTGGATGTCGAGGCACAATGCCAGAAGATCCCCGCGCCTCTCATTCAGCTGCGTCACTGGTCTTGAGAGCCAGTGGAGGCTGCGCGAGGGCGCTAGAGCCACATACACTCAGGGCATGAGTGGAGAAGCTGGCCATTGCCAGCACTCCAATAACATAATTACAAAAGATCTCTGGGCCACTGCCGCTTCAACCTACGAGGAGGGTTATAGGGATGTTTGGAACTAGATAGGGAGTTTGCCAAGGGATTAGGAAGGTGAGTAAGCTTCTGATGGAAGATTGAGAATTTGGATGGGATTAGATCAAGGACAAATGGGATATTCAGGTCATGGTGTAAGGTTTTGTTGGTGACATAATATGGGGCATCTACTATTGTTCTAAGGACTTTAGACTGAAAGGATTGGATACGTTTGATATTCGAAACTTTTGCTGTTCCCCACAGTTCAAGTCCGTAGGTCCAAATTGGTTTAAGAATAGTCTTGTAAATTAAGAGTTTGTTGTCCGTTGAGAGATGAGATTTTCTGTTTAGTAGTCTATATAGCTGGCCATATCGTCGATTGAGTTCTTGTCGTTTGAGTCTAGTATGGGGGTTCCATGTCAGTCTTTTGTCTAAGAGGAAACCAAGGTATTTGACTGTGTCAGAAAAGGTGAGAGGAATAGAGTTAAAATGGACAAAAGGGCAGGATCTGCGTCGAAGGGTAAAGTTGACTTGCTTGCTTTTTGATTCATTGACTTTGATGCGCCAATGATTGCACCACTTTTCAATCAGATCGAGATGTGATTGGAGGTTTGAGGATGCCGTAACAGGATCTGGATGGGATGAGAGGATAGCTGTATCATCGGCAAATGTTGCCAGGAAGTTTTCGGGTAAGGTGGGAATGTCTGAGGTGAATAAGATGTAGAGTATAGGACCGAGGACACTACCTTGTGGAACACCGGCTTCTATCGGATAACAACTTGAGAATTCAGAACCACAACGGACTCGAAACGAGCGGTTAGAGAGGTAGGATCGAAGGATTAGATATAGGGCTTGGGGTAATAGGGTTTTTAGTTTGAAAAGCAAGCCATCGTGCCACACCCGGTCGAATGCTTGTGCTATGTCCAGAAAGGCACCTGTGCAATATTGCTTGCTTTCAAGGGCATAGGATATGTGGTCAACAACTCGAAGACCTTGGTGAACAGTGGAGTGGCCTGAGCGGAAACCAAACTGGTGAGATGGGATTTTGTCGAGTTGGATTAACGGAAGGATGCGTTTCAGAAGGATTTTCTCAAATAATTTTGAAAGTATAGGGAGCAAGCTGATTGGTCTATAGGATGAGGTATGATTAACAGGTTTGCCCGGTTTAAGGAAAAGTATAATGGTTGAGTGTTTCCACATCAGAGGAAAATGGGTTGTTCGGAGGATGCAGTTATATATGTAGGTCAGGAATACTATAGCCTTTTTGGGAAGTTGTTTAATGATTTGGGAAGTGAGGAGATCAAATCCAGGAGATTTTCGAGGTTTAAGTTTATCGATTAGGAATTTGACCTCAGAGGGGTTGACAGCTTTAGGAGGCAAAGAGAGAGGAATCGGCGAGGAGAGGGATTCTTCAACTGCAGCTGTATGGGTAGGATTAATTTCAGGATGAGGAGTGAATGTGTTTGCAAGATGTTTAGCAAATTCCTCTGCTCTAGTCTCATCTGACGAGGCCCAGGAACCATCATGACGTTGGAGAGGATGAGAGATATGATGGTATTTAAGGATTTTTTTAGTTGCTTTCCAGAGGGAATGGTCACAAGTGGATAATGAGGAAAGATAGGAATTATAGGATTGGGATCTGTAGGTTGTCAATCTATTTTTAACTAATTTACAATAATAATTGTATGATTTCCTGTCATCAGGATGCCTGGTCCTCTGCCAGATAGTCCTAGAACGGCGCTTGAATTGGATAAGGTCCAGGAGTTCTTGAGGTAAAGGATTTGTACTTCGGGATTTTTCGGGAGAGAGAGGTGAAGATGAAGTCCAGGTTGCTTGTTGGATTAGGGTTGTAAAGGTATTTACAGCTTCATCCAGTTCTTCAGGGGATTTGAGGGATACTCTGAGATCAATGTTGTCGGTTAAGATTTGACGGAACAGATCCCAGTGAACTGGGCCCCTGATGAATGAGGGTGGAAGCGGTTTAGGAATGGGCGATATTGAAAGGGTAAGGAGTATTGGACTGTGATCGGAGGATAGGTCATCGAGGCGAGATATGGAATAATTTAGTAGTCCTAGACCTTTGTGGATGAAAAAATCTAGGAGGTCAGGATTGCGGTTGGGATCTGTTGGCCAGTAGGTAGGAGAATCCGGAGGAAGAATATTGCTGCGAGTAGAATTAAGTGCAGACAACAGGGTTCGTCCACGAGAGTTTGTGGTTCTGGCTCCCCATTGTTGGTGTTTTGCATTAAAATCTGCTCCCACAAGGAAGTGATGTCCCAAGGAATTTAGGAACGAATTGAATTGGGATTCTGAAAATGGAATTTTCGGAGGGGAATATGCTGCAACAACTGTTATGTGAAAGGGCTTGGTTTTAACTGTTACAGCTGTAGGTTGTAGGTAATTATGGACGGGTAAGGGGTGTGAGTGATGGGAGAGGGAGTGATGGATGATGACAGCAGTGCCAGCATGTGCGGTTCCGTCCGGGTGGTCCGTGCGGTAAATGTTGTAATTGGGAATGTTAAACAGACGTGAGTTGGTAAGTCGGGTTTCTGTTACTAGGGCTATGTCTATGTGTTTTTCTTGTAAGAAGACTGTTAGTTCGTTAGTGTGATTTCGAATACCATTCGCATTCCAAAGGAGTATGGATATAGGTTTGGAAGAGGTCATTTAAGGATTTCTTGAAGAAGTGATGAGGTGGGATACGAGATTAGTTAAAAGTGATATTAGAGGAGTCACAACTGATTTAAATTCAGCGATGAAGGATGTTAGGAGACTGGTGATATCTGTTGCATTTGATGGAGGAGGAATGAGTGGAATTTGATGTTGATGGGATTTTTGGGGCTCGGAATGGATTAGAGGAAGAGAATATTGAGGTTGGGGGTGGGGGTGTTGAGGTTTCGGTTGCTCCGGCGGCAGGGCCTCACAATTCTTATTTTTCTCACCGCCTCCTAGAAGTTGGGCAAAGGACACATTAGCGTTTATGAGATTTGAAGTCATTCTTCTTGAAGTAGTGGGATATTCTGTGGGTTGGGGTTTCTGGAATTTTTGTTTTAGGTTTTTGTAAACCTGACAGCCTTTATGGTTAGCCGGATGTCCTTTCAGGCATAGAGCACACACTGCTGGAGTTTGCCTTGATTTAATGCATTCATCAGATTTG
Organism: Piezodorus guildinii; assembly: GCA_023052935.1. Lineage (NCBI taxonomy): Eukaryota > Metazoa > Arthropoda > Insecta > Hemiptera > Pentatomidae > Piezodorus > Piezodorus guildinii. Next base: position 160,185,710 of record CM041293.1, on the reverse strand, counting down.
TGGGGGTCTCCGCATTTCACGCAACGTGGCAAATGATGACAGTAGTGCTTGGTATGGCCGTATGCCTGGCAGTTGTGGCATTGAACAATTTCTTTTTTCACATATGGTTTTTCAACTGTGACTTTAGTATAGTAGAGCTTTTGGATGTCGTAGATCTTTTCAACTCCAGGTGAAGGTTCAAGATCAACGAAGAAGAGGGGTAGAGGTACCTTCGTGGATACATCGGTTCCGGATCTATTTTCCTTTATGACGTTGGTGATTTGACGAACTTTGAAGCCCAAGGCCGTCAATTCTTCTTCAATATCTTCAGCAGGCGTTGAGGGATGGAGATTTCGAATGACGACTCGCAAGGAGCGCTCCTGTCGAAGCTGGTAAGTGTGAAACTCAGCTTTTGTGTCCGTCAAATATTGAACGATTTTTCGGTACGCTTCTGCTGTTTCCGGAGAAATCTTTGTATCGAAGCTCCTGCTAAGGCATGTGTAACAACCGGGATCAACAATTTTGTTTATTTGAGAGCAGAGCAACTGAAAGTTTTTTATATTTTTGACGAATATCGGGGGAGGGCGAGGTTCTCTTGGTATTGGTGTCGACTCCATAGCATCTTTATCAGATTGTAGAACCTGGTAAGGGTTGGGCGTGAAGAAAGGAGATTCTTCAGACAGCCCCTGGGATGAAGTGCCTGGTTGTGGCTCGTCAGATGCATTTGTGGGAGTAACTGGAGGACTGATTTTTTTGTTATTACGCCTAGAACGGGTCTTTGCTGGTGGCGAACGCTGAGGTGTTGAGAGTGCAGAATTTTGAGGAGTGGAGACCCTGGTAGACCCAGCAGATCGAGACCTTTTCTTAACTTTGCTCGACATAACTTGGTGGAAATATCTCATTTTGTCATAAGTGATATAGGGAAGTAAGTAAAAGAAGAGGAGAGAAAAGAAATAATTGAAAGAAAAAAAAAAATATATACATATATTACGTCTGCGTGACTTAAATTTAATTGTGTTAGCCACACGAACGTGCCCCGCTCAGAGCTGGCGAAGCACTGAGGACTGATATGAGTGGGGGGGAGCACTTCACCTATGGCGGTATGCGTGTGATAAGGAATACCTCAATACACGGCTTCACTGTTCACTAACATAAACTGTAAATAAAAACAGTACTCACTGTGGGATTACCACCAATGTAAACCACTGCTGTCCAGCTACTTCATTGTAGATTTAAAAGCGAAAAAAAAACTTACAGTAACTACTAAAAGATGGACATCTCAAGAGAACGATGTTAAACGTGAATGTCTATAACTAGCGCATGCGCAGAACTCGTTTGTTTGTTTATTTATTTAACGTCACTTTATGCTACTATGGCTAATTGGACGATGCTACAGTGGGAGTCCTAAATTTTGCCTATCCAGGTTTTATTAGGATAGGGATCTTTAAAGAGTACCTGACATCGCACAGGCTCGGGACCACCTTTTAACGTCCCCTCCGAAGGACGGCGTAACTAAGGATTTTTTACTCCCATTAAAAAATCCTAGGACCACCTGCGGGTTTGAACCCGTGACCTTTAGCATGGGAGGCTGTTACGCTAGCCACCCAGCTACAAGTGATCCCTGTTCAAAAATGAAAAATTGCATTAAAAAAATATTTTTTCTGTTTTCTCCTTTAGTTTGGTATCAAATACATTCAACTTATATATTTACCTGTTTTTCATCAGCGGTAAAAGGATAATATAGTTATTTTTCTAGAATCAACAAAATTAAAGGTACTTTAGAGAAAGAAAATTTAAAATATCGGCATTTAAGCACTGTCAGACCATTTTAATCCGAATGAAACCTAAATGATATTAAAGTCCATTAAATTTTACATCGATATAGCGAGTTTAATCAAAATCGTCGGAACCGTTTTCGAGAAAATCGATAAAAGGTGCAAAATGCATGGTATAAAGTGGTTCTTCATTTTGATGAAAAAGGTTTTGTAACGTCTCGGGCGTATATTTGTCTTAAATATGAAATTTCAGTTTCATAGGACTTACCGTTTTCGCCCGGAAGTTACCACACACACAAACAGACCTTTTTGCGGGCCCTATTTGACTCATAGTACCCTAAAACGCATATTTCCGTTGAAAACTGGAATTTGAAAATTTTCACGATCGCAATACTTTCCCTTACTATATATAGTAAGTGAAAGTAAAAATTAAAACCATAAATAATAAAAATCTTTACTTGCAAAGACTATTAAGCTTAGACTTAATCCCAGCCAAAAATTTGTTTTTCTTCTTCTACATCTTCTATATAGGTAAGTGAGAGTAATAATAATATACTGTTATGGTAATAAGGAATAAAGCTCTATTATCTGGTATAGTCTATCTTCTGAAATGTCTTGGGACCAAGCATTATCTTCTGCTATATCTACAACTCTCTCCCCAGCAGTTAGGTTTTTCTCCCCTTTCCCTCCCTTACAGCAACGACACTTTGAAAAGCTGCTAGTAGCAGGAACTTGGTCAGTTAACGAAGTTTTTCTTCCCTCCCGCCCTTACCGAAACAGCGATAATAAAGGATGCTCAGGTCAAGTAATGATCATTTAAGGAGACCTCTATTAACCATCGGCCAGGGAGAGGAGGAACGGCAGAAGAGACCAGAGCTTGTAAATCTTGTTGTGATTTATGCGAGGCCCGCTGTCAGTCCAAGGCGGCGTCTTCTAAATTGTAAAATATACTCGGGAGTGGGGGCCGCTAAGACCTCCAGCAACATCTCAGGAATATAGATGCCCTCCACTAGCTAGGGAATTTGATGCTATCGATTCAGGTAAGACTGGCAGGAAATGAATTCACATTAGGCAAGAAGGTTGGGATTTATAAGGAGCGGTTCACGCGTTATATCAAAGACTTTGAAGGCGAGAGGGTATTTTTAGAATCGGTAATGAGTTCGGAGAAGCGCAAAGGAAAATCCAACTTCCTTATTATTCACCGAAAATTTGAAAATAAAGATTTATTTTCCAATGAATTCTGAAGCATTTTTAATATTCGGTAGTCGATTTTTTTTTTTAACTTAATCCTTTTGTGATATTGTATAGCCGATAAAAGATGGTTTAGGGGATGTTATTCAAAGCTGGGAAGTAATTAAAATATACAATTAACTTGATCTTTAAACAAATAATTTGATGTAATTAGAAAAGCTAAAAATAATAAATAAAAAAAAAAAATTAAACCTAACCTATACAACCCATAAGGCTTAGTACATAAAAAGATTCGTAATGTTTCATGACCAGCGGCCATACCGCGAGGCGATAAGGCTGAGATCACGATCAACTTTCAGGTTTCTTCTCATTTTGGGTACCCACTTTATAGAGGCTAAATGTGCCCCTATAGGATCGCCCCAGGACTGAAATAATAGAATAAATAATATTTAAACACAGCAGGGATTCGAACCAAGGGCTCAGAAAACTACAGAATAGTTTTTATCCACTAGACAACGCCACTCCCTAATTAAAAGAGCTAAGTATTCCTTATTTTATCTTACAGTTAGAATTATGCATAGATATTATTTCAATTTTACATGTTATCGGCGTATTGGAACCATGCACCAAAATGTGTAAGCTGTGGCCAGGGCCATGATAGCACTGCCTGCAGCAAGACCCGGGACAGCGCAGCAACCTGCGCCGACTGTGGTGGGTACCACCCTGCTAACTACAGGGGTTGCCAAACCCTCAAAGAACTGAGGGCTGCCAGGAACCTTAGAAAACACCCTCACAGACCATTGTTCCCGCCTCTTCCGCAACCTCAGCAGCTTCCTCCTGTTATAGCGAGACCAACTCCGCCGAAGTTCCAGCGAGAGAATCAGCAGTTCATCAGCACAATGCTTCAGGTCAATCACACGTCATCTCCGAACCTCCAAATCATAACTATGCAGCTTCAGAGCAGCTATTCAATAGGAGTCGATATTTAGGTTTGGGAAAGAGATAAACTTTAAGATTTCTTGAATATTTTAATTGATATACGTGTCAATTACTAGGTTTTTGGAGGTTCTGATTCCATTTTTTGTACATTAAAAATCCATATTCATAAAATTTTAAATTTTATAAAAAAAAAAAATGTAATGAATTCAAATTAAATAAACAAGAGCATTTTAATTTAAAATTGTTACCAGGAAAAGTATAATTAATTAGGGATTATAATTAAAATAATTTATAATTGCAAAAACTTTGTTTGAAACCACTGTTATACAGTGTATATATGTATACATTGGACATTAGAGAAAAAACTTTAGGTGAGCCGTTGGACAGAGCTGAAACGGTTAGGATCCGCGAACCCTAATAAAGTTATCTTTCTAAATGAAGGGGGGGCCCAATATTATCAGATTTATGGCGGCTATATTTCGCTGGAGGTGTCCCTATCGCCGTGCGTGTACCGCGTCCCAACCTCCCTCATTTTGGTTTTACAATTTGGATCACGCGAGGCCTGTCGTCCGCGGCTTGAGGGGAGGATTTTTGTCTGAGGAAAGATATCACCGATATCATATCTCCTCTTTTATTTTTTCTAATAACGCTCCTTCGTAATCTATTTGTTTCACTATATTAATTTTTTTTATGTCTTAAAAAATACTAACTGCACCTTATCATTGTTAAAGCAAACCAAAGGTTTTTTTATTTTTAAAAAAACCAGATTATACTTTTTTTTTTTTAAATTGCTTCAAGTAGGAATACTTAGAGAAGTTACTGAAGAAGCATACCTAGTGATATTTTTATTCTACCTCATCAAATTGTTTCATCCACATTATTTAATACTTCTGACAACAAGAGATGGTTCATTATTTCAAAAACCGATAGTACGGTAAAGGAAGAAATTTTCTGAATTTACTATGAAAAGCTTGCCATGTAGATAATTAAGATTAAACCTTTTCGATTTCATAAACTGAGTTGAAACAAAACCGTTCCCTACTAAAGTTTTCGAGAAAATTGTTAAAGGGTTTAAAGTTTATGTTGTAAAGTGGCTCTTTCTTGAACCTGATTTTAGTGAAAAAAAAAATTCTGGAATATCCTAGTCAAATAGCCAATTAAACTATCTGATTGCATTTCCATTTGACTTATCGTTTTTGATCATTGCCTCACACATTGACATAACCATTTGAAATAGAAATTCTATTGCAGTTAATGTTTCATTTTAAGGAAAATAAATTCATGAAGAGACTCTAAAAACACTATGGCTAATTATACCATGCTTTCGAAATTTGAAGTTTAACTTAATAAGGAAATTATGACCTATATAAAGTATGAAGATATTAATAAGACAAACATAAACAAAACATAATATAGAATGTATTATGGCCTCCTGAATTTAATGTAATAAAGTTGCTTCCTTTATGAAAGTAATCATTAATTTAATTGAGTTAATTATCTTTTTCTCTCAAACTATAAACAGAAATTAGGTTTCATTTTTATTTTACTTCTACATATAGATATATTGTTGGGTCTTTTTTACTTTAAGCAAGCTGTTACTGATGTAGGATAACGGTTATTTAAATAACAAAAAAGGGACATCATTATTGAAAAACACATGATTAATTTACTTATTAAAAAAAAAAAATTATTAGTAAATGCTCCTTATTATGTCTCCAACTATACCTTGCACCACGACCTTAATGTTCCATTTATTTCAGACCTAATCCCATCCGAATTTTCGAAATTCCACCAGAACCTCATTCATCATCCTAATCCTCTAGCTCAATCCCTATCCAACCCACCTAGAAGGTTGAAACGGCAGTGGCCCCGCAATCTTTTGTAAATATGTATATATTGGAGTTCTAGCACTGGCTAGATTCTCCATTCAATATGATGTATGTATGAGTGTGTGTATGTGTATATAGGTATGAGTGATTTCTTGACTTTATTGTATTGATTCATTATTGTATATGTAATTTATAGTAATTTTATGCCGTGTAAATATTGTATGAATGTAGTATGTATGATATAATTCAGCACTACTATTGATGTCCAAATTGGGACAGATTGTAATTTTACTCAATAAATATCGTTGATTGAAAAAGAAAAAAAATACAGGAAAAAATTATAAAAACTAATTAATTTTTTGACACGATTGGCGATCGCACAGTGGTCAATCATCAAATTTATTTGCTATAATACAATCTAAAACTTCCCTACATTTTACGTTTGAAGTCCTCGAATACGGGAAAAATAATTTAAAAAATCTAATTATGCCTCGGAGTTGCTAAAACCTGCTAATAGATGTATTTTATATGATTTAGGAAATTCTTGAAATTATAGATTCTAAAACTTTTGATTCGGAGTGTTGTGTCTGAAAAAAATTATGTATCACCCAAAAGGCATAAAATCGCTAAAATTCTTTGTAATATCTAGAGACTAGAAGATTTGAAGAAACAAACCCTACAAACGAATCCTTGGGGTAACTTGGGGGTTATATAGTTTTTCGTTATTGAATAGGGGCATAGATTTACAAATTGCTAAATAAACTCTACAGGTGAGATTGCAATGTATATATTATATTCAATAACGAGTTTAGAAATATAATGTCTTACATGTCTCAGCAATGTCCATTGTTAGATAAAAGCAAAAAGACTTTGCTCTAAATACACTTAGAACACAATAAATGACCATCGAATAAAGATAATCCCACTGCCGGTTATTAGGCACTTTTGCGAACAGGAATGATTCATTCATTTACTATTATGTTAAATGTTAATATTAAGGTTCTTGCCAACTAATAATATAAAAGGTGAAGCACTTGAAAATTCCAAACTTTTGTCCACCTAAATTGGTGATTTTGCCCACTGTGCGACGTTTAACTGATGACCATAATGACTCAACACTTATAGGATCTATAAAATTTCTGGAATGATTAGCTGACTGTACTGCATCCCAGTTAATCTTCTAGGATCCTTGTACGGCATCCAGCAGTCAGAGCTAAGAAGTAAGCTTGGTGACTTGAAGCAGGTCTCCCATATCTGTTTCGATTTAGCAAAAATGTCAAATTGGATGATATTATCAAAGAGCTTGTAAAAGAAAAGCACCACTAATAATGTTTAGAATAATAACGATTTAAGAGAGAATATATAACTGCATTTTATCTACCAGACTGCGTGTTTCGTATAAATAACCGAAGGTACCCAAGCCAAGGGATCTGGTAATGGTATATAAATGTATAATGGTATTCTGGAAATTCACAATTTACTAGGAAACGGGAAAAATATACAAAAAATAGGAAAATGTGAGAAGTAAGAAGTGGAATATAGCTTAAGAAGGATCAAATTAAACGTCTAGTGACAGCCTTCTTACGCTCAATTATTTTTTTTATCTCTTTAAAATTATATATTTTGTCACACTTATTTAAATAATAAGAAAGTTGCATTTTTGAACTTTGTTGCTTATCTTACAAAGCATAAAGTTTTTTTTACAGATTTTTACTTTTATTTACCTATATATGAAATGTATAACATTCCATAAAGTTAGAATCGGTCATAATTACTCGGAGAGATTTGAGGTGCGATCGGGTTTGGAACAGGGTGACTCTCTTTTCCCTGTGTTATTTAACATAGCTTTAGAATATGTCATAGATATGTTATAGAATATGTGTATCGAGAAAGGCTTAAATATGGGTGACAAGATTCCCGTTTTAGAGTATGCCGATGATCTGGTACTGCTAGGTGAAGACACGAAAACCATACAACTAAATACAAGTGTGTTAATAAAAACCCGTAAAGAAATAGGACTTGAATTAAATACCGATAAGACGAAATATATGATTAGTTGCAGAAACGGTGTCGATCTTGGTGATATTGATGTATCAGGGCTTACTTTTGAACACGTAGAGAAATTCAGGTATTTAGGTTCAATTATAACTAGAAAAAATTAAATCCAGGAAGAAACAAAGTCCCTGTTAAAGGTGAGAAATGCGTGTTATTATTCAGTTGCTAAGTTACTTAGTCCGCGGCTTCTATCTAAAAACTTAAAGGTTAGATTTTATAAAACTATTATTCTTCCAAGCGCTTACTTTGAAGGATGAACAACGGCTTAAGGTTTTCGAAAATAAGGTACTGCGTAAAATATTTGGTCCGAAGAGAGATGAGGCCACTCGGGAATTTAGAATGTTGCACAACGCGGGATTGCGTAACTTGTATCCTGTGAATATAACTGAGCTGATTGCATCGCGGAGATTCAAATGGACGAGTAAAGTTGTTGGGCTCGATGAGGAGTGGACGAGAAACTTGGTATTCGCTGATCCGACTGGTAGGCGTCCGAAAGGTAGACCGAAGCGTAGCTGGAGGATTGCGTTAGGGCTGATCTCGGGGGCTTGGGCTTGAATGGTGAACATTGGACGAGTCTGTGTAGGCGGAATTTGGTGGTATCGGCATCGAACCTTCGGGTTCGGTAAGCCTATTATTATTATATATGAAATGTATATTAAGGGAAAGAATTGCGATCGTGAAAATTTTCGAATTCCAGTTTTTAACGGAAAACACATGTTTTATGGTCCCCGGAGACCAAATAACCAAGTCCCCCCGAGCTGTATATGCGCCCAAGATATTACAGAAACTTTTTCATAAAAATCAGCTGACCGGAAGATCTACTTAATACCATGCATTTTGCACCTTTTTACGATTTTCTCAAAAACAACTTTAACGATTTTGATTAAACTCCCTATATCGATGTAAAATTTAATGGGGTTTAATATCATGTAGATTTCATTCTGATTGAAATAGTATGACAGGGATTAAATGCCGATATTTTCAATTTTCTTCTTCTAAAGTACCTTTAATATTCTTGTTAGCATTGATAATTAACAGCCATATGCAAGCTGAGCGAATTTGATAAACAACTAAAGGATAAAACTAAAAAAAAAAGTTTTTAATGCAATTTTCGTTTTTGAACATAAGAAAAGTCTATAGATGTATAATACCGTTAGAAAGCTAAAGATTTTAGAAAACATATTATCTTATACACAAGCTTGTAAAAGTTAATAAAGAGTGATGAAAAGCCGATAACAAGCTGATTTTCAGATAATAATGTAATCTATTTTTAATAAAACAGATGTTTCTGTAGAAATTCTATTTATATTAATTTTTTAATGGTTTCACTCATTTTTATCGCTAACTGTATTTGAAAATTCTTTAGTCGATTTTAAAAATTGAGGTAAGTGAAAGTCGCGTGTTGCCCGCATCAGATTTTTTTAAATATTTAAACTTTAAGTATTTCCAAATTAATATGTAATGTAACTTGTTAAATGAATATTCTTTCTTACTATCCATGTTGTATAACATTAGGTATGAAGTATGTTGCTATTTTTTTAAATCCATTCGTTATTAGCTATAGAAACTAACCTTTTCAGTTTATAGAATTGTTTTAAGCAGTTTCATATTTGTATAAACTTTCATGTAAAGTGGAACCTCAAGAGTAAGCAAAGTTGATTTGGGTACTAAATATTTTCTATGACATTTTATTTTTTCTAGATTTAATTTATTTATTTTTCATTATTTATTCAATATTTTTTTCATAGTTTGTTTTACTTCTTCTTTTCTTGGAATTTGTCAAGTTTTTTTTTTTTTACTTTATATATAGTTTTTTCTACTTATTTATCTTATTTTCTGTCACATTCTAGATTTCGTTTCATTTGATATAATTGCGTTTAGTTTTATTCTACTCTGTATTTAGTTTGTATGGTATGAAAGTTCTCTCAGAGCATTAAACTTTTTAGTTCTAGGGTGGGCGGATATTTTATTTATTGTTTTTCAATATATATATATATATATATATATATATATATATATATATATATATATATATATATATATATATATATATATATATATATATTATTGTCTATTGATTTCTTCTTATCCTTGAAACATTAAAATTATATGTGACTATGTCTTTAAATATACAAGCATAGACGTCACAACGAGCTATGTATAAACCATATCTTATATTTGAAATAAATATTTCAACTTTCGATTTCAGCTTAACTGGTTCAGTGCAACATACAAATAAAATTCTTCGATTTTTTTTTTTTTTTTAAAGAATAAAGGTTTTAGCTAATTTCCTAGATGTGAATATAACTAAAGGAATATGCTGTTTTGATATTAGCTTGAGTGGCTGGAAACAATGATGGGTAGTTGGCAGGTCAATTTGCAGTGAAATGTCAGTCTGATGTTGCCACAACCAAACATTTCATCTCTCATCATTGTAATCCTATTGTATATTAAATATCGGTGTTAATGTTCCAGAAAAAAATTGTGGATTGTATTGTTGTGAGATATATAGAAATTATTTTGATGTTATATATTCTGAAATTATGTATTTTTCGAGTGTCTAAATAAAATAAAAGACTTGATGAAAGTTAATAATTTTAGGGTTTAATTAAACTTTTGATATAAAATTTATCAAGCTTTTTGTAATATTAATGTTATTTGCATCACAATATTCACTTACTTCATCATACTTGAATAAATTGTATTATTTTGACAATGGTTCTGTTGAAACAAACGGTGGTGTGCTTTTGAAAACTTCTGTTTTGGAAAGACGGTAGCATTTTCGGTAGGACACACGCATCAGGAGTACGGAGGCGGAAACATTCGACATCAAGATTGGAACTTCCTTGGACGTAGAGACAAGGACGATGGTGTCTTTGTTATCTTAGGGTACAAAAGAGAAACCTGGCAGGAAGGTGGTTCCTCAAAGGAGAGGAAACAAAAGAACTAAAAGACCTTATGAAACCTCAGCGGTCAGTGTTGAGGAAAAAGAGATCTAGACAATAACAGTTAAGAAAGAAATGGCATGTTCTGAAGGCATAGTTATTCTGATAGATTAATGTGACAAACTATGGAGAACTAATTCATGTTAACTAAAAGTTAATGTTCACAAAAGATATATTGTACATAGACAGTAAACCAGTGAAGTTCGGCACTCTAAAAATCATCCCTTTTATTCTCATTTAAAAGCTTATTGAGGGTGATTAGGTGAATGATTAAGATTAGGCGCGGTGTGTTGAAATTGAATCATAAAAACTTCAAACAAACGTATAATATTTGTGAGAGAAATTAGTTCAGGGTGCAGTCAAAAGAACACGCAATAAAGATATAAACTTAATAAACTGGTAACGCCGTTTCGGCCTAAATTATAGGCCTTCTTCAGGGCTATAAAAACAAAAGATAATTAGAAACAAAAAAAAGATGAAAAATAAAATAAATATACAAATATTAAAAACAAAGGGAATTGAAGGTAATGACAGAATATAAATATAAAAAATTAAAAAAATAGGAACAAAAGATTGTAGAAAGATAATAGAAAATAAAATTAAAAAAAGAGGTGAGAGATATTAAATCAGATATAAGTACGTACCGTCATCCGATACCGATGAAGCGGCGTGGTCTACTGTGCTCCGGGTCCTGGGTTCGAATCCCAGCTGTGGCGGAATATTATTTATTCTGTTATTTCAACCGGGGATCGATCCTAGGGTATGGCGACCCTCTTGGGGCACACCTAGCCTCAATCAAGTGGGTATCCAAAAATGGGGAAAAGAATTGGCGGCTGAGCGTGATCTTGGCCGAATCACCTCATTTCACGGCCTTTGGCCTAGAAACAGTTTTTTCACCTCTTTTTTAATTTTATTTTCTATTATCTTTCTATTTTTTATTATCTTTCTACTATCTTTTATTCCTATGTTTTTTTTTATTTTTATATTTCTATTTTGTCCTTACCTACATTTCACTTTGTTTTTATTATCTGTATATTTATTTTACTTATGATCTTTATTTTGTACTTTACATCTGGTTGTTATCTTTCGTTTTTATAGCCCTGAAGAAGGCCTATGAATTAGCCGAAACGTCGGCACCAGTTTATTTAGTTTATATCTTTATTGTGTGTTCATTTGACTGCATACTGAACTAACTTCTCTGAATTACTCACACAGTCAACCATTCTCACTTCAATGATGCATTAGATGTGTATCAATTTGTGGCCGCCTCTTCGATATTGTCCCAATTTATAATAAAATGTTTGGAATCTAGATATTTATTTTCGGACCAAATAATAGATTGAGAAATGGGAAATATTGAATCACATTGGTAAATTACTGTTCATCTGCTCTCTCCTGTGGATAGTGCTCACAAAATAATTTATAAATTAATAAATTAGTGAATTTAAATTAATTATACATATAGATTTTGCATAGTAAATATATTGGATCTTAATTTGTTATTTTTTGTTTGCATAAATAGTTTAAAAAATAATTTTGTTATTAAACCCAGACTCCTCATGTTCAATGTTCTGTTATTTTGATAAATAAATTCTATCTATTTATCTCTACATTTCTTGCAAGGATCTGTTAACATGGATTTTATTACCGTTAATTAGAACCTAATGAATAGTAAAGATACTCTGTACCACATTCTTAATCGATTTTAAGATACCGAACATTATCTTTAAATACCTTCAGAAAAATCATTTGTTCCATCCAGCTTTAAACTTTCCAAGAACTTGTCGAGGAAGTAAAACATTCCGGAAGACAGGGATGTTTTCCGGACGAAGATAAACAGAACCGCTATTAAAAGCGTGTACTCAAGTGAATGTAAACTCAGATCCTCAAATCAGGTTAACATTCAAAGACAAATATTAGTAACGAATCCGGTATTATACAACTAGTAACGTCAGGTTACTTAGCGTACCCCTGAGCAATCAAAACTTTTCACGGTAACCATTGTTCAATGAAGCAGTCCCTTTATTTTTGTGTAAATAAATTTAAATGTATGCATTTTCTATTAGTTTATTGTTATCAATAATGAACCATTGTAATCGCCCAAAAAAAAAACATTTATGTGTCTTTGCGTTCTTACTTTTCAAGATACTCAGAACCCGCTTTTTACTCTTAAAGAAAAAGTGTCAGTGTGAAATCCAAGGGATTTTTCATCATCAAACACTGCACTAATTTTTTATGTACACTTTCAAGACAGTTTTGAAGAAGAAGGAGCATACAAATTAAATTGATTGGCGTATTAGAGCTAATAAATATTTAGACACAGACGTTAGTGATCGTCAGACATATTATAAATCGCACACATCAACAAAACTTTTTGAAATTGATCCAATTCGGTCTTTAGTGATGACTAAACGTAGTGAAGGTAAAATATTCTAACATTCGGATAAAACAGAACGATAAGATATTTAAAGTAGCGGTTAAAAAAATATTAAAAATAGTTAAAAAATATTTTGTAATCCAACGTGGATTAATTGGGTAATAAATAGTTTTACGCTATTTCTTATATTTTCTTACCACCATCCGAAGTATATAATCCTTCATATTCATTTCACCGCAAACTATTTAATATTCAATTCGAATGAAATATCCAATATCTAGGTTTAAACATTGAAGTTTTTACTTTCCAGAGAGCTTTTCTATGGACCAATTCCTTCGTTTATTTATTTATTTTTTTTTTTTTATAGCTGATAAAGAAGTATGAAGCAGTCAGAAAAGGTTGAAGAGTTTCAATTGAGGAAGAGGTAAACGCCATGATATTTTAAGTGGTCTTAGATAAAATGCCTGTTCCTAGAAAAAACGAAAAAAAAAACGGAAATAGCCGATAAACATGTTTTTATAGACTAATAATTTTAAATGGATCTAATTACATGAAACATTAAACTAAACCGAAAAATATAAAACCACTTAGTTTTATATTACATGATATCAATCATGCATAGTTCTAGATCCGAATAAACCCATTAAACACACAATTGGTTTAATTAATTAATCAAACTTTTTATTTTCTTATCCTTGAATTAAAACTGTTAAAGTTCAAATAATTTTTAATTTATAGTTAATTTATTCGGACTTTACATGCAAACTTATTAAAAAATACCTTTTTACTTAAATCATATCTTGTTAAAAAAAATAAAAACAAGATAAGAACAGTGAGCCAATATTCGACAATTAAAAAGCACAAGTAGCTACAAACAAATGTAAATTAATAGATAATAAACATAAAAGGTGAATTTTAGTTAATTATATAATATGAACTTCTATCTAATTTATGACTTTATAAAAATCAATATGTATAGATAAAGAAAATAATTGTTGATTGCAACTAAAGTCAAACTGTATTAAACAGTTTTAGTCTTGAAAATGGGGACAAAACCTCGAAACTTCGAAGAATAGTGACGTGATGTATAAGTCGGATGTATTAATAAAGATATGCTGGAAGAATTTAATGTTTAATTAAATATGTTCAAGAGAGAAATGCTTTATTTATTTGGCAATACTGCCCAAATACATCGGGTTTATACATAACACAGCATACTGTATCAATCCCTTGGACATATTCACTTACATTTTCAATTTTTTTTTTTCCTATCTTAATACAAATTTATAATATTTACAATTTTTTTTCCTCTGTTAGCTATTTACATTATTTTATTTTATTTCTCTCTTCCATTATTTTTGAAATTTAGATCTCTGGTGCGCACATTAAATAATTAAAAAAAGTCCTTCAAGTTGAACTAATCAAAAATACTTATTTACTTAACAAATGTAAACATACCTTATAAGATAATATAATCCCCCCAAAATAGCCATAGTAAATAGTAAATTTCTTATGACGTAAAAAAACATTTTGTGATAATAATAACATCACAAAAAATAAAATAATTATTACAATTCTAGGAGATGAAAGAGAATATTTATGCAAGGAACTAGGGTTGAATATAAATGAAGACCATTAACAGCACGGTCGGCCTGGCATATATAATTTTTCTTTAATACCTTTAACATTAAAATATAAAAAATTACAGCTTTATTACAATTAAAGTTTTTTTTACTTTCACTTACTTATATTTGGAATAGTATAGTAAGGAAAAGTATTGCGAACGCGAAAATTTTCGAACTCCAGTTTTCAACGTATATACACGTTTTAGGGTCATTTGATTCCAAATGACCAAGTCTCATAAAACGGTCTGTGTTTGTGTATATGTGTGTCCGTGTGGAGTAAGTCTATCCCGAAAACGAAAAGTCTGAAAAGAAACTGAAATTTCATATTTTATGTAAGTTCAAGACCCGAAATATTACAACTTTTAGGTAAAAATCAGCAATTTAGAAAAGAAATTTTATACCATGCTTTTTGCTGCTTTTTACTATTTTATCGAAAACGGCTCAAATGATTTTGATTAAATTCGCTACATCGATGTAAAAATTAATGGGCTTTAATATAATTTAGATTTCATTCTGATTGAAATAGTTTGAAAGGGCTTGAATGCCGATATTTTAAATTTTCTTCCTCAGAACTACCTTCAATTTCGTCGTTTTTTGTTTTGTTTTTTAAATTAGGCACATCATCTTGTTAGCAACAGCTAAATATGCAAGTTTAGCGAACTTGATAAATAACTAAAGGAGAATGGTGCAAACCTATTTTTTTTATGCAATTTTTGTATTTTCGAACACAAGAGCATTAATATAAATGTATAATATACCATTTTAAGGTTTCCTGAGTCCAAATAACCAAGTCCCGCAAAAAGGTCTGAGTGTGTGTATGTGTGTGGTAACTCCCGGGCGGAAACGATAAGTCCTATAAAACTAAAATTTCATATTTATGACTAATATACGCCCGAGACGTTACAAAACCTTTTTTATCAAAATGAGCTTACCAGAAGATCCACTTTAGACCATGCATTTTGCACCTTTTTTCGATTTTCTCGAAAACGGTTCCAACGATTTTGATTAAACTCGCTATATCGATGAAAAATTTAATAGACTTAAACGTCATGTATCATGTCATATATGTCATGTCATTCTGATTAAAATGGTCTGACAAGGCTTAAATGCCGATATTTTAAATTTTCTTTCTCTTAAGTACCTTTAATTTTGTATATTTTATTAAAATAACCATATTATCTAGTTAGCATTGATAAATAACAACTGAATAAGGAAGTCTAGTACTTCGATACTGTATAAAACTGAAAACATATTTTTTTTTAATGCAATTTTTCGTTTTTGAACACAAGAACAGTAATATACATGTGTAATATACCGTTGGAAAGCTAAAGATTTTAGAAAAAATATTATCTAATACACAAGAGCTTGTAAAAGTTAATAAACAGTGATGAAAAACCGATAAAACTAACTGATTATTTTAGATATTAATATAATAGATTTTTTAATAAAACACATGTTTTTATAGAAGTTCCATTTAATTAATTCTTTAATGGTTTCACTCATGTTTATCTCTTCCTGTATTTGAAAATTCTTTAATCGATTCTAAAAACGGAGGTAAGTGAAAATCGTGTGTTGCCCGCACCAGATTTTTCATTCTGTTTGGAAGCTAAACATGAGTCAAGATAATTAGTAAGATTCCTATTAGTATTGCAAACATCGCAACTCATCGACAAGATATAAAACTATTTATGTACCAAAATAAGGCGATATCTGTATCAACAGAATTATCGGCGTGTTTATCAATTCTCTCGAGCATTTCTCATAAGATAAAGTAGTGCTTTATTTTAGTAGCGATAAAATGCAACGCTTTTATCAAACACTATAAACTTTCTAAGAGTGATGAAACAGATCCGGTTTGAGGGCTTGTCGGGCATAGAAAGGGGCATTCATATCAACAATAGAGGATCTATAGGTCACAGCAATTAATTGATAACAACGGGGAATAATAAGATTTGTTAATGAAAAAGCATGATTTCGAAATTATATTGTTTTTAAAGATTTAAAGCACATCTGTTGAAATACCATTTTGCTAAAAAAAAAAAAAAAAAATAATTAAGCCGCCGTCATGTAATTTTTAACAGTATGGATCTGATTAGATAGCCAATCATATCAAAAACGACATATAGGTCTCTGAAAATAGATCAATTCAGCGGAAAAAAGTATGGGCATTTACTTTTTAACCGACAAGTCTGGAATTTTTTTTGCAAGTCAGAGGTTCACTATTCGTCTACCGTTCAGCTCAAAGCTGCTTTAATTATCTGATTCACTCTTGTTTACTACTTCGATATTTTATGATATCTAACTATTTTTATTTTATTTTTATATGAAGCGAAATTCATAAAATGGTCAAATTTCATTACTCAAAGTAAATCGATAGTAATATAATATTTTATTTCAAATTGCTAATAACGTCTAGTTGGTATAATGCTTTAATTTTATAATTAATCCATTATCAATGTACTATAGTATTTATATATTAAATTTATAACATATATAAATACTATATATGCTTCAAATTTCTCTGTTATTGTTGTTATATACTCCTCAAAAAACCCGACCGAACCATAATATTTTCAATTTTAAGAACTTCTTCTTCTTATTATTACAGGGGCGCGACAGGCCGTGTAGGCCCTGGACCTCGCGGTGTAATTTCCTGCGAGTTTACACTCACGTTTCACGAAGCAATTTTTAATGTAGGTCATCACTCCCTACGACTAATTTTGTGAGTGGCCACCCTTTGGCTGACGGGTCTCACATACCCGGGGGAGAGGTTGTGAGTGAATCCACATTTTTTTTTCATCCTTATAAAAGCCCCACCGGGACTGGGATTCGAACTCAGAACCTGTAGCATGAGACTAGGGCGCTAGCCACTCAGCCACGGGGTCCCCCCGTAAGAACAGAAAATTTAATTTATAATATAACAATTATTTAAATAATGTTTTGGATGTTTTCAACTGAGCGTAGGATCTTTACACATTTATAAAAAAACTTTAAAAAAAAAAATAGTTACGAACCGGATGAAGATTGTTTTTTTTCTTTTCTTTTTTGTTAATTTCGATATTTTGACTATTGAGGTATTTGTCAGCAATCCTTCATTCAATTTTATAATAGTTTTCCTATAAATAATGGAAATTTAATGTAAAGTAAAACATAAAACATTTAGTATACCTACTGTAAAATAGTATATATATATTTTTTTTTTTTTTTTTTAAATCTTATATTTTTTCATTATATCTTTTTTTTTTTTGTTCTTATGTTAACATACATTTATATTTTTGTTTGTGCATTTTTATTAGAATCTGTCTTTTATGTTCAGCTTATTTATACATGTTGTTAGTTTAATTTTATTGTTTTCAATCATTATACTCTAAGACTAGATTCTTAAGCTAACTTTTTATTTACTGCTATGTTATTCTAAAGGGACTCGTCCCAGAATAAATAAAGAATATATATATGTATTGATGTAAAGGTTTGCGAGTGGGATGAAGTTCAATTATTGGTCTACTCCATGCCGATGGTAAAATTTTTAAACAAAATATGGATGAAATAAATATAAATATGTGGTTATATAATAGTTTTAAACCAATTTAGTTACCAAATGACCATTGTTGCCGCAGAAATAAAGAGGTTCTAAGGAAATTTGACCAATATTGAATAATATGGAATTTATGTAAGTAGTAATAAAATACTAATTAAATTTTTAATAATGTGATAAAGAATTATTGAATTATAGTTATTATTATTGTTGATTCGTATAAAGTGTAATCTAATGTTTAATTGTAATATTGTTGACTAGAGATTCTGAAGATGAGGCATGTATACCTCGAAACGTTAGTGTAATTGTGGAATTAATAAAGAATAATTTATAAATAAGAGATTGTTCCGAAGAATTTATTTAAATGTGATATACTCTTCATAAATGGAAATTTATTTATTTTACTTATTTTTTTGGTTAATAGGTCAAGGAATATTCCCCTTCCGACAAATTACGAAGCCTGGGAACAATGCATTCACCGCCACCCGTTGCACAACCAGCATCTTTAGATCCATGCTCAATTAATTTAATTCCAAACACACGTCAGTGTGTTCTGAACGAATGTAGTAAATATTTAGTACGTATATTTGATAATAATTTTATAATCAACAATTTAAGTTCTAATATATCGCTAATAGACCCTAATATTGCCAATATATTCTAATTCGGTATTTTTCCATATTTAAAATACTTCTTAATTTGGTATTGAACGTTAAAACTTTAAGGACCAATCCAATGTCGATTTTTTATTTCTTCAATAGAAATGCTAATACTGCCCTAGTTGTGCTCAGAATCCAAATCTATATTCGATTCTGACATCAGCGCCTATCGCCGAATATAATCCTTAGGAAATGCAAATAGGATAGATAAATTCTATATAATAATTAATATATTTATAACTGAATAATCGTATTTATTTATTCTTCAGGGTTTGGTTTAATACAGCTGGTAATGAGTTTTTTAACATAGGTATTAGGTACTGTGTCTTATCTATAAATATCATAAATAATCATTTCAAGATACTTTTTTTTTTTACTTTCACATAAATTATATATATATATGTATGTATGTATTGTATTGCGATTGTGAAAATTTTGGAATTCCAGTTTTCAACGGAAATACACGTTTTAGGGTCCCCTGAGTCTGAATAACCAAGTCCCGCAAAAAAGTCTGTGTGTGTGTGTCCGTGTGTGGTTTAAGATTTAAGACAAATCTAAGCCCAAGACGTTACAAAACCTTTTTCATCAAAATCATCTTACCAGAAGAGCCACTTTATTATACATTTAGCTCCTTTTTTCGATTTTCTGAAAAACGGCTCTAACGATTTTGATTAAACTCCCTATATCGGTGTAAAATTTAATGGGCTTTATGATGTAGGTTTCATTCTGATTTAAATAGTATAACTTTGGCCTAAATGCCGATATTTTAATTCTTCCTCTAAAGTACCTTTAATTTTATGCTATAAAAATAACTATATTATATTATTATCGATAATTTTTTTTTTTTTTTTAGAGGCGCGACAGGCCGTGCAGGCCCTGGGCCTCGCGGTGTGATCTCCTGGGAGATTACACTCGCGTTTCACGATGAAATTCGTAGTGTAGGGTCATCACTCCCTACGCCTAATTTTGTGAGTGGCTACCATTTGGCTGACGGGTCTCACATACCCGGGGGTGAGGCTGCGAGTGAATCCACATTTATTTACATCCTTATAAAAGTCCCGCCGGGACTGGGATGAGAAACTGCTATGGGATGATGCTACTACCTGTAGCATGAGAAACTAGCGCGCTAGCCACTCAGCTACGGGCTCCTCACCATTGATAATTAACAGCTGAATATGCAAGTTTAGCGACTTCGATAAACAAATAAAGGAGAAAATTGAAAAAAAATATTTATTTTTTTGCAATTTTTTGTTTTTGAACATAAGAACAGTAATATAGACGTATAATATACAGATGGAAAGAGAAAGATTTTAGGAAAAATATTATCTCATCCACAAGCTTGTAAAAGTTAATAAAGAGTGATAAAAAGCCGATAAAACTAACTGATTATTTTAGATAATAATATAGAGTTTTCAATAAAACACATGTTTCTATATTAATTCAATTAATTAATTCTTTAATGGCTTTACTTATTTTTATCTCTTACTGTACTTGAAAATGCTTTAATCGATTTTAAAAACGGAGGTAAGTGAAATCGTGTGTTGCCCGCACCAGATTTTTTTTTTTTTTACATATTTTTATTTTTGTACTTGAAACTGATTCAGAAAAAGGGTGCTGTCATAAAATTTTATTTATTACATTCCTGGTGAATATAAAGAAAATACAGTTTTAACAAAAAAAGCAAAAAAAAGGAACTTTAAATCCCTGAGTCAAGTTCGATTAATTAGCTATCACTGAGCAAAGAACTTGGCAAAAAATAACACATTGGCAAATAAATTTTATTTAAATCGATGTTTCCTCATTGTCAACAAAATCTGGACAGTACAATCTGTATTCCAAGAACAAAAAAATCCAGATTTTTGGTTTAATTCAAGCTCATTCTGTAGAAAAATATTTAAAATATGATAAAACATTGGGAATATTTAATTAGAACCAAAATTTAAAAAGATAATAAAAACAAGAAGTAAGAAAAATCCCTAAAATCAATAAGTTAGATAAAATATAAGTAAAGATACATTAAATATAAATCAGCGATTTATTTATAGGGATAAATAAAAGATAATATGTAAGGTTCTTACATAAATCAAATATTTTAAATAGTTCAGTGGTGTAATTTTCAATCGTAAATTCATAAATCATGAAAGAATCCATTCTTTGAAAATTTAAAAAACATTAAATCAATGATAAATAATGTTAGTAGTAAATGTCACACAAAAAGTACATTAAATTCATAAATGATGAGTTCTATTATAATTTTTAAAAAAAATCTTTTACTATTTCATTTTTTTACCTTTTATAATAATTATAAAAAAGAAATATCGAGAATATTTGATAAACTTTTGAGAAGAGATCGCGTCAGGCTTATAAATAATTGTTTGTACCTACAAAGGTTTACTTTAAAAATAATTTTAAAACGCTAACATTTCAATAAAATAATAATATACATATATATTTTAAAACCATTAAACTTTATTTAAATTATTACTTTAGTAAATGGAGAATAAATATTAAAATTAATTTAGTGAATTGCCAATATCAACACACCCCTACTCAATGAGCTCATTAAATTAATTTATACATCTGAGTAACTTATATTAATTTTTAAAAAAATGTACTAATTTTGTAACTGAAAAAGTTCTGCGCATGCGCGTGAGTATAGCAGTCATATTTCAAGTCGGCTCTCGGATTTCTTGCTTTTACAGTTGGATTTCACTTCAGCACAGTCTTGAAAACATCATCAGACTTCAGGATAACAACAACAGTTATTATTGGAGCAAACAGCGGTAAGTTGTGATATAATTTACAGTGTAAAGTGAATGCTGAGTCACCTCTTCATATCAGCTGATTGCCAATAGCCCGGCAAGGCTGGTCTTGCTTAACTTTTTTTTAAGTTATTGTTTTTTTCCCACATCTGGTTATTATTTAATTACTTTCTATACATGAAATGCGATATTATCATCAAGTAATGTCCTCCAAAGCTTCAACTAAAAGATCTAGATCTAGTGGTTCAATCCCGTCACCTACAAAACAAAGACCCCGCCGTGATACTAATAAAAGATTAAATCTACAAGCAACCCCTTCCGGTACTAATTCAGAATCTGAACCACAACCTGGCACATCGTCACAAGGGATGACTGACGAATCGCCGTTTTTCACCCCAAATCCTTTTCAGATTTTACATAATGAAAAAGAAAACATGGAATCTACTCCTATACCTAGTGAACCACGGCCTCCTCCAATATTTGTCAAAAATATTAGAAATTTCCAGTTGTTGTGTGCTCAATTGAACAAAATTACCGAATCTACCAGCTACTACTGTATGAGTAGAATCAATGATACCAAAATATCTCCTACTACTGCCGAGACATATAGAAAAATAGTGAAATACCTAACTGAAACCAAAGCAGATTTCCATACCTATCAGCTACGCCAAGAGAGAGCTTTAAGGGTTGTAATCAGAAACTTACACCCCTCGACACCAGTTGAAGCTATTAAAGAAGAACTAACGGAGATGGGCTATAAAGTGCGGCAAGTCACTAACGTCCTAAAGGATAAAATTCCTCTACCTCTCTTTTTTGTGGATTTGGAACCAGCTGAAGGAGTTGAAAAAATCTATGACCTCAATAGATTGTACTATTCCAGTGTAAGAGTTGAAAAACCTTACACAAAGAGAGAGATAATTCAGTGCCATAATTGTCAAGCATATGGTCATACTAAAAGTTATTGTCATCACATACCTCGATGCGTGAAATGCGGTGAACAGCACAAGTCTGTGGAGTGTACAAAACCAAAATCAACACCAGCTGTATGTGCTCATTGCCTGAAGGACCACCCGGCCAACTATAAAGGATGCCAAATCTATAAGGAGCTGAGGACCAGGTTTCAAAAACCTCAAGTACTGGATGAAACAGCAAGACAAGTAAGAAACAGAAGAGAACCTTCAAAACTTATTGATGCCAATTTATCATTTGCCCACTTGCTTGGAGGTGGGAATCAAAGTACTGAAGCCGTGGCCCTGCCGGAACTACAAAATGTACCTCAATCCATTCCACATATACCTCTTTCTCAAAATGTAACCAATCCTAAGAATCCTAATCCACCACAAATCTCTCATATTCCTCCTCCTTCAAACGCCACAGACCTTACCAGTTTGATGACATCCTTTATTTCCGAAATTAAATCCCTTGTTATGCCCCTAATATCACTCCTTACGAATCTCGTAACAAATCTCATTCCTGCCTTAAAAAAACCATAAATGACCTCACCTAATTCCTTATCCATTCTCCTTTGGAATGCGAATGGTGTTAGAACTCACACTGACGAACTTACAGCCGTACTGCAGGACAAAAACATTGATGTTGCACTCATTACTGAAACTAGACTAACCACTAAACAGTACTTTAAAATACCAGGATACACGACATACCGGACAGACCATCCAGACGGCAAAGCCCATGCCGGTACTGCCGTCATAGTCCGCCGATCCCTCACCCATCACTTACACCCAATTTCCGCCCACGATTACCTACAAGCAACTTCCATCGTTATCAAAACCTTTTCCTTTCCGCTTATCATCGCATCAGCATACTGCCCTCCTAAACATCCCATTTCCTCTGCCCAATTTGGATCCTTCCTCAACTCCTTGGGTAATCACTTCATTTTGGGTGCAGACTTAAACGCTAAGAACCAACAGTGGGGTTCTAGAACCACCAATTCTCGTGGACGGACATTGCAGTCTGCACTCAACTCCCGACGCTTTCATCTCCTACCTCCCGATTCTCCTACCTACTGGCCAACAGATCCTAACCGTAATCCTGACATCCTCGACTTCTTCATCCACAGCGGATTAGGCTCTCTGAATTTTTCCATAGCTCGCCTTGATGAACTATCCTCTGATCATAGTCCATTGATTCTAAATGTATCCATAACACCTATTCCTAAACCTATCCCACCGTCATTCATTAGGGGCCCTGTCAACTGGAACCTCTTCCGCGAAATCCTCACTAATGATATTGACCTCAGAGTGATTCTCAAAACCCCAAATGACCTTGACGACGCCGTATATTCCTTTACAACCGCTATTCAACAAGCCGCCTGGACTGCCTCCTCTCCCAAACAATCCCAAATAATTCCTTACAAAAGCCATTTACCACAACACCTGACAGACCTCATCAACAGCAAACGTCGAGCTAGAACATTATGGCAACGCACCCGCCACCCAGAGGATCGCCGCTCCTATAATTTTTTTTGTAGAAAATTAAAGCGGGAGTTGGCGATCTTCCGTTCCCAATCCTACAATACCTACCTCTCCTCTCTCTCGACTCGTGACAATTCCCTGTGGAATGTCACGAAGAGAATCCTAAAATCCCACACCATTTCCCATCCTCTCCGGCGCTGTGATGGTTCCTGGGCTGCTTCTGACAAGCATAAGGCCGAGGAATTCGCACAGCACCTTTCCAAAGTTTTTACTCCTCATCCAGAGCTTAATCCAACCCATACTGCAGCAGTTGAAGAGTTCCTCACGTCACCAATACCACTATCCTTACCACCTAAAGCAGTTAATCCCTCTGAGGTCAGATATCTTCTTAAAAAGCTTCCTCTCCGCAAATCTCCTGGATACGATCTCCTTACTCCCCAAATCTTAAGACAACTTCCACCTAAAGCCATTACATTCCTTACATATCTCTATAACTGTATCCTACGCACTACCTATTTTCCTCTCTTATGGAAACATTCAACTATGATCCTTTTCCTAAAACCAGGTAAACCTTCTAACAACACGTCATCTTACAGACCTATCAGCCTACTTCCGATCCTCTCAAAAATTTTCGAAAAGCTCCTACTAAAATGAATCCTAGCCAAATTTCAAAATTTTCCTTCACATCAGTTCGGATTTCGTCCTCAACATTCCACGGTTCAGCAAGGACTCCGAGTTGTAGACCACATTTCCTCCGCCCTTGAGTGCAAGGAGTATTGTTCGGGTGCCTTTCTGGACATAGCTCAAGCTTTTGACCGGGTGTTGGCATCCGGGACTGCTCTTTAAGCTCAAAACCCATTTACCTCAATCCTTATACCTAATCCTCCAATCCTATTTATCCAACCGCTCCTTCCGAGTTCGCTGTGGTTCCGAATTTTCCGAACAATATACTGTTGAGGCCGGTGTTCCTCAAGGCAGCGTCTTAGGACCCGTCCTCTACATCCTCTTCACCGCCGATATCCCTACCGACCCCAATACCTTTCTGGCAACATTTGCTGATGACACAGCCATTTTATCATCCAATTCCGATCCTGAAACAGCATCGCTAAATCTCCAAAAGCACCTTTCCCTTGTCGAAGACTGGTGCAATGCTTGGCGCATTAAGGTGAACGAAAGCAAATGCACTCACGTCACATTCACCCTTCGACGCAAATCCTGTCCAACGGTTAATTTCAATTCCATACCGCTTCCTTCCTCAGACACAGTCCGGTATCTCGGCTTTTTACTAGACAAAAGACTGACGTGGAACCCACATACAAGACTAAAAAGAAAAGAACTCAACCGCAGATTCGGCCAGTTATACAGACTACTAAACAGAAAATCTCATCTTACAGTTGACAACAAATTACTAATATACAAGACAGTACTGAAACCTATATGGACCTACGGACTTGAACTGTGGGGGACAGCTAAACATTCTAACATTAAACGCATCCAATCCTTCCAATCCAAAGTCCTCCGAACAATAGCTAATGCTCCTTATTACGTTACCAACTGTACCCTACACCATGACCTTAATATTCCGTTTGTTTTAGACCTGGTACCATCCAAATTTTCCAAATTTCATCAGAACCTTAGTCATCATCCTAACCCTCTAGCACAATCCCTATCCAGCACCACCCATCCCTACAATCCTCCTCGAAGATTGAAACGGCAGTGGCCACGAGACCTATTGTAAACATTTAAACTGGAGTTCTGACAATGGTCAGATCCTCCACTCATGTACGGTATGTTTGTGGCTACAGCGCCCTAACTCAGCCTCCACTGGCTCAGACCAGTGATGCGGCTGAGATAGAGGTGCTGGGATCTCCTGGATTCCGCTTTTTCCTCCACACGTGGAGGAAAAAGCGCTTGCTGGGGTCCCTTTAGCAATTGTATATATAGTTATGATTGTGTGTAAGATGTTTATTTATTTGCCAACTTTTTATTTATCTCAATAATAGGTTTATGTTTCGATTTGTTTTGTTTTTTATTTATTATTATTATTTTATTGTATATATTTGAATTTATGTTATATTTTATGAAATTTGACCATTATTATTATTTTCTGTATATATAGTGATGAATGTGGTCTCTTATCAATATTATTATTGTTCATTTTGTAACAAATTGTAATATATCTCAATAAAAAAAAAAAAAAAAAAAAAAAAAAAAATTTTGTAACTCATTTTATAAGGAAATCCAACAATTTTATAAATTTAAAATTCATAAAACGACAAAAAAAAATGTATTATACCAGTAATCCTATGAACATTTTAGAAAAGTTTGCAGGAAAAGTGACAATCTTCTATAACGTATTGTTAAACTTTTTTTCTGTTTTTTATTAAAATTCAGAATTTTTTTTATTATATCAATATCTTTTCTATCCTATCAAAGAAAATATTTTTAGTGTGATTTGGAATGAAATTAATTACGCACTTATTATAAATCAGTCATTTAGTTCCATTTTAAGTTAAAGGGGATTCTCGCTTATTTAGTGAAACTCCAACGCACTGGTTTCAATCCTCGCTTCCTCTACAATCCCCAATGACTCGCCGAAGCGTCTAAAAGAAGTTGGCCTCGGTACCTTCTGGTTTAGAATAGTTTACGAAGAGCTACTACCCTATATGTGTATTGTGAATTACTAGGAATGGATCCCAAATTTGTCCCACCGTTTATGATAAACATCAAAGTGTCAGCAGTAAGCTAGAAATTTAATATAATGTGTTCTGTGTTAAAAAGTGTTTTTTAAAAAAAGTCTTGATAATGGGGAAAGACCCCCGAAAAGTAGAAAAACTATGTAATAAATTGAGAAGAAAAATAAAGATGTACGAAAAGGAAGTTAAGGAGTGCTTTTTTATTGTGAAGAAATATGTATTGTTATAAAATTTTCTAAATTCATTCGTAAATTGTACTTACGCAAGCGAGTGTTAGCTTCATGTCTACGTTGTGGTTTATCCTAGTTGACAGTAGACGACGGACTGTTGCCCTGGAGAAAGTGCTGCTAATAGCGAAGGACTCCCCCCTCCTCCTCCTCCCCATCTTGCATAACATCCCATTCGTCTTTCTCCTTCGTATTCTCGAACCTTGGGCCGTGTTGAGGTAGTCACACCTTGTCTTCGGCTCTATTGTATCCTATCTACCAAAATGAGCCTCTATTTAATGCAGAACAAAGCATCCTCTGTTGAGGGTTTTGTATCCCTATCTATCGGGAAAGTAGCTTAGGTATTCAAAAAAGATAGAAATAGTTCATAACCCTTATTTTGCCTCTATTTGCATAGGTTTCAAGTTTGACGAGACACTATGAGATAGAAACGTTCATACGGAAGCCTGTCGTAAAGAAGTTCGAGTATTTAGGAGTAGTTTTAAAACTATGAGAAGGGCTAAGGAATCGACTCAAGTTCTTCGAGAATAATGAATGATTTTTTAATTTTTCTTTTTACTTTCACTTACCTATAGATAATATATATATATATATATTATATATATATATATATATATATATATATATATATATATAATATATATATCAAATGTAACATTTCCAAAGCAAATGGAACCCTTTCCAAAGCAAATGTAACCATCTCCATTTCAAATGTAAACTTTTCCATTTCAAATTTAACCTTTTTTTATTTCAAATGTGACCTTTTCCATTTCAAATGTAACCTTTTCCAAAGCGATTGTAACCTTTTTTTAACTTCTTCTTCCAGTGCCGAGACAAGCCGTGTAAGACCTGGGTCTCGCGGTGTAATCTACTGGGAGATTACTCTCACGTTTCACGATGCATTTTGTAGTGTAGGGTCATCACTCCCTACGCCTAATTTTGTGAGTCATAAGAATATTTTTGATCAATTGTATTCTGCTATACCCGTGTCCGTGGAGTGAGAGTTGTCTGTATGACTGAATCTTGCCTTACGGACAGTTAACCGTTGAATTTGTATCTGTTCCATTTTGAGCAACTAAAATACCACTTAAAGACAAGGAATCTAGTTGAAATAATGCATAAACGAACCTTCACTAATCATTTTTTTAATATAAAATTATTGGCCAAGTAAATACACAGACAGGATTGAATTGAAATATTTAAAAAAGGCTTTGGGCGTTTTTACAAGCCAATAGGATCTTCTATCTTAAATCAGCTGTTCTTTTTTCTGACGAAATTTTCAAAACTTTAAAATGAATACTAGTTCTGGATTAAAAAAGGATTTACAGGGATTTTATTAGCAGATATTGAGATGCAAATTAACAATGAGATCAATCTTTTATAAGAGAAGGAGCCGATCCAATCCGGTCCCTCTTCCGTTGCTAATGTTATTAGGAGTTGATTGGATTAAGGGGTTTATTAGGAGGGGCCTGAAGTCTCTACCAGGTCCAAGTCACCCCTCCTTTCCAGGCTTTGTGTGCTCTCGGGAAAGCTTTTGTCAAGAGGATCATGTTGCGATTATAAGAACCTGATATTTGGAGCAAACAGTTCCGGGAAATATCTTCTCTCAGATATTTTATACAGGAAGGGGAAAAGGGGAAAAATACTAGATAAATAACAACAAAGAAATACTTAATGCCTTTTAAAATAATAATATATATTGTTATGTATTGAGGTTATTGAGAGGAGTAAGTTTATTATTAAATAATTTTAATATTAATCAACCTTTGTCATAAGCCTATGACATCCTGCCCTACAGTGTCCTTTAAAAATATTCCGCTTGTCCCGGTTGAACAGATTCACTATCTAGGACTCCTATTTGACAAACGTCTAACTTGGATTCCGTACACACCACTGAAACGACAAGAAACTGCCCGTCGCTTTCGCTTACTACAACATTTACTGGACAGACGCTCCAACCTTCCACTAAACTACAAAAGGCTCATCTAAATCACCATCATAAGGCCTATCTGGACATACGGAGTTGAGCTTTTGGGCTCTACTAAACCATCGAATAAATCCTTACAATCCAAAATCCTCAATGCTCCTTACTTTGCACCAACAAACTCGTCCGTAAAGACCTTAATGTTCCATATGTTGCTGATTTGGCCCGTACGAGGTATCAATCCTTCCATGACAAACTCCACTTCCACTTTAACCCACTAGTTTCCATCCTTGCATCCTCTTCCATTCCTGACAATCCTCCGAGGTGTCTGAAAATAAGGAGGCCTTGAGACCTTCTAGTTAAGATTACCTAGTGGATTGCTGCCAATGGACACATTCTCCTCTTGTCTTTTCATGTATATTATCTATATATATTATCCGCTAATTTACTTGATTTATTAACTAATACACTTATGAATTTCAATTAATAAATAAATTTTAAAAAAATATTAATCAAGTTAAGCCTTCGTCGGTAAAAGTTCAAAAGGCATTTACCTACCCCCTTTGAATTTCCCATGGGCACCCCGCGACACCCCTGGCTGGAACTTCCTAGGCTCCAGGGGCTTCCAAGCTTTGTCCGATAGCAGATCGGCAATTTTCAAAAAAACAGTATCATTGGAAAGAAGAGGGGATGATGTGATGAGGGTTAGATTTTAGAACCAGAGATCAGTCGTGGTCCATCCACGAGAAGAGAAGAGTCAGAGATCGTGAAGTCCGCCGGGAGTCAGAGAGCAGCTGGAGGATGAAGCCTAGAAGGGGCCTTATACTGATTCCACCACCAGCGTTAGTTTGTGTTTTAAAGGTATTTCTTCCTTTTTTAATATTGTATGGCAAAACTAGAAGTCACGAATACCTCAGTATTGTCATTCATAGATCTAGATATTGTGTAAATCGATTGTATATGAGTAAGTTAATTTTAAATAATAATTTCATTTATTGAAACCTGGTTACTTTTATCTCCCCCCGCATGCCACCTACTGGGATCGGTAAACACGATACAATTGGAAAGGAACTCCAATGGTTCCAAAAATTATAATACATAATTACATTAAATATATTAATTAATACTGTTTTACAGGTACCGCTGCCTTAGAAAAGCAGCCGGTCAAAAAATAGTAATATGTAATAACTAGTGGACCCACCCCTGCTTCGGACGGGTGCAATTAGAATGAGGTGTCATTTAAGTTTAAAAAATCTCAGTCTGGCCGATTTAGTGTTTATCGTTTTAGTTTTATCTTAACGAGTGAAATTAGCAAGAAAATATATTTATTTTATAACGTATATTAATTATTATACTTAATCATCAGCAGAAACTAAAAAATTGAAATTAGTTAAATTTATTTATTTGTAATTTTAAAGTGAAGCACAGATAAGAGAAACTTTAATTTTCCATTATAAAGAAAACTTACTATAATATATGTATTCAAAAACTATAGAAATAAAATGGTTCCTATTCTATTCCGTTTATAACTTTTTAGCATACATTTTAAAGGTTTAATTTAGTTTCCATATAGACTTATAACAACCTACCATTTATGTTAACAACTTAGAATCCGGTATGTAATATTGTTTCTTAAATCTTGCGTATTAAATGGAAGAATAAAACTTGCTAGGTCCTAATTGGCAATATTATAACTATTATAATCTCCCTCTTTCTTAATAACATATGTTTACTGGCTTACCACAAATTTATATTAAGTTGTAGGATTTATTTTATTCCATATCAACTTTTCTAAACTCTTGGGCTTTCCAACAGTATATTATACGTCTATATTACTAATTATATTTTAGAAATTTTCGTTTTATTACTTCCTAGCTTTTTACTGAAATCGACTAGCTGCAAGTACCACAGCTTGATCTTAAACATAGATCTAAAGATTCAGATTAACATATTTTTATAAAAATCTTTGTATTGTATAATGAAAGCTTCATTTATTTCAGCTAATCATATCGTCTTTAAATAATTAGGCATGGCTATTTTTATTTTAGTGAGTTTTGCAAATGTTTTCATAGAATGAAATAAGTGAATGTATGGTAGGATTATAACTCATAATTAAGGACTTATGAAGGGAATTACCACTTGTTAGGACTTTTCTGTCTAATTTAAGTTCGAAAGTCCTTTCTTTTCACTGACCTATATATAGCATTTCTATTTCGAGCTAACAAAGAGAGGAGCCCAAATGTCTCTCACAGATTTTGATGATTTTTTTTTTTTTTTTTGAGTGTATAATTAGCATCTGCAAAATATTATGTTCCAACGCTCCACAGGTGTCACGTAAAAATATCGCAATTTTTCTGCGCAAAAACACATTTAATTAATGCGATATATATTTGGGCGTTTTACAAAAGATGTTTCTGGTATATTTTTTATTTATTTAATTTTTTGACATCACAACGTTTCAGCCTCGAAGGCCATTTTCAAGCATCTCTAAACATTTAAAATTTGTTTATGGCATTTATACACTTTATACATCTAATGTTAACATTTAAATAAATTATTTTTAATAAATACCTTACCTACCATGCATATATATATGGGTCAATCCATTTGGAATCGTCCAATTTTCATTAATTTTGCTGCTGGACATTTTTGATTTTCGTGATTTTTTGACCAGTTATTCTCTATCATTTCGTGAATATTTATTAAAACATAAAAAAAAATTCGAGCCAATACTTTTAGTGTTGCAGCCGTTTTAAGTCAGCTTCACGGGTAAAAACATGTGATGGGAAAACCTTTCTAATTCCTTTATTTTTTTAGATATCGAATCAAAACAAAAATTAACAATAACATAAGGACATGCTTTTTATTTTTGTCCTCACAACTTAATGCCTAAATAGTGAAGAAAGTTATTTAAAAAATTCTCGAAAATGAATAAAAAACGAGATTTTTAACAAGATAAAAATACATGAAGGAAAAGAGACTCACTTTTAATTATTTTTTATTATATAGCTTAGTCTTATTACTACTTTTTTCTATATGAATTTTTAAAATTTCCGAAAATTGATTTTTCGCGATGTTTACACGGAAATATCTCAAAAGGGACTGAGTGAAAAAATATGAAACTTATAAAAATTACCTATTTATACGATCTGTTTAAGTGATACAAATTTTGTCTTTGAGACTAAGCTGGTTCCGCAGTTATAAAACTCCCTTAAATGTTAAAATAACGTTTTCTTTAATAAAATATTAACTCCGGTAATTTTGCATTTTTAAGAACCAAAAAAAAAAACCTAGAATGATAATGAGAGTATTTTATAAAATTTTGATCCTTATAACACATTACCTAAGAAAATAGCCAAAGGTTTTATTTGATGTAAGCTTTCATGATTTTTTTAACCATTTTCTTGGCCTCTTAAGTAATGAGTTTTGAGGACAAAAAATACAAAACATGGCTTTATCTTATAGTAAATTTTTATTTTATTTGATATCTAAAAAATTACAGGAATTAGAAAGATTTTCCCATCTAATGTTTTCGCCCGTAAAGTTGCATAATTCGGCTGCAACACTAAAAGTATTGGCCTAAAAAAATTTTATTTATGGTTTTATATTCACGAACAGATAGATAATAACTGTTAAAAAAATAACTGGTATAAAAAAAAAACAGTGAAACCCTGGTCCACATCTAGCCGTAGCAGCCGCAGGGAGGAGGTCGCACTGACCCGGCTGAGGATAGGACACTCGCGGCTAACGCACTCGTATCTTTTTAATAAGCAACCCGTGCCCCGGTGCCAGCATTGTGATGGAACCCTCACCATTCGGCAAGAATGCCCATATAATTCATTACACACCTGAATTAAATTGGACTAAACCCAAATATTTCAAACAGTATTTTGGGTTAAATAGATGTAGGGAACCATTAAAATAGTTTTTGATTTTTTAAGGAGCAATCATTGTTATCTAAATTATAAAGACTATAATATTAATGAAATATAAGTTATACATTCCTGGTCAGTTTTTAATTTAATTATTTTATTTTTTATTATGTTTACATTATAATTTTTTTTCCAATTATTTATTACCTGATAACTCTTTCTTAAAAAGATTAAATATACATAAATATAAGGTTTTACGCCTTGAAACCAAAACAAAGAAACAAACAAACTGGTAAAAAAAATCCCAATAATGAAAAATGTCGAGCGGCACGGTCTGTACGATTTTAAATGGATTGACCCATATATCTATGACGTAATTCGATTATGAATTATATGAGAAATATTTTCTAAGGTCTACAGACCTCGCAACTTATGACTACGAGTATATCTCGTATTTTTTTTTTTTTTTTTGAAAACGGTATTTTTATAACAATAATAATTTCAGTACCTGCAAAAAAAAAAAAAAAAATCTCTGTGGAATAGGCGTAATGAAGGATAAGATGCCATAAGGTAGTGACATTAAGGAAAAGCATTGAGCTTATGATAGGAATGTAGGTTGTGATTAATCTCAGTGAACGGATAACGATCCCCACGTGCTGTACTTAGTCGGCCCGGGATATAATCCTCTTCAAGGGGTTCGCAATGGAGTACTCTAATCAGGTTAGAGGTATTTATGTCTACAATCTGGAGGGCTTAATTAAAAGGAGCTAATGTCTCGCTATCACTGTGTTGGCGGTTCTAAGGTTCCCTCTGAAGGTACCTAAGGAAGTGAGGCGCATGGCACCTTAGCGGGTTTCTAAGTAACGTATTTCGCAGAAATTTGAAAATATTTCATTTTATTAAAAAGTTTTTAAATATTTTTTCTTATATCTATACATCTGTTTTTACTTTTACTTACTATATATAGTAAGGGGAAGTATTGCAATCGTGAAAATTCTGAATTCCAATTTTCAACGGAAATACACGTTTTAGGGTCCCCTGAGTCCAAATAACCAAGTCCCGCAAAAAGGTCTCTGTGTGCGCGGTAACTCCCGGGCAGAAACGGTAAGTCCTATGAAACTGAAATTTCATATTTAAGACAAATCTGAGCCCAAGACGTTAGAAAACCTTTTTAATAAAAATGAGCTTACCAGAAGAGCCACTTTATACCATATATATAGCACCTTTTTTCGATTTTCTCGAAAACTGCTCTAACGATTTTGATTAAACTCCCTATATCGGTGTGAAATTTAATGGGCTTTAATATGATGTAGGTTTCCATTTAAAGAACTAACTAATAAAATAAATACAAATGTAGATAAATTATTTAAAAAAGGATATATTGATAAAAGAATAAAATATAAATTACAAGTAACTGACATGACAATACCAAGGATACATGGATAATTGAAGGTACATAAAACAAATCATGAATTAAGACCAATTATTAATAATATAAATGGCACAACAGAAGCAATATCAAAATTTCTGATTCCTTCTTTAAATAATTTTAATAATAATAATAATTATGATATAAAAAATTCTACACAATTAAAAGAGAATTTAAAGTAATTAAACTTTAATAATAAAAAAATAGATATAATGAGTTTAGATGTAACATCATTATTTACAAATATACCTATTAACAAAGTAATTAAAATAATTAAAAATAATTGGAAGGAAATTAAAAAGGACTCAACAATTAAAGACAACAAATTATTTAATTAAGGAATACTCATATGTACAAATAATAATTACTTTAAATTTGAAGATAGATACTATAAACAGATGAATGGTTTACCAATGGGAGGAGTTATGTCAGTCAATTTAAGTGGCATATACATGAATAATTTGATAGATAAAGTTTTACAAAATATAGGTGTTAAACCTTTTTTATTAACAAAATACATAGATGACTTATTAATTATCACTGAAAAAAATAAATACAAAGAAATAGTAGATAAGTTTAATAATAAAAATTTCAATTTAAAATTTACAATAGAAGAAGCTATAACAATAAAATAAGATATTTAGATATGTTAATTATTATTGATAAAGATAATAAAAAAATAGCCACAAAATGGACGAAAAAAGAAAACAGCAGTAATACATGTCTAAACTTTTTATCTGCACACCCCTACTATCAAAAAATTAATATAGTTAATAATATAATCAACACAGCAAAGAAAATAACAGATAGTGAATATATAAAAGAAATAAAAGGAAATATTTATAATATGTTGATAGAAAATCTTTATCCGAAAAAAATAATAAATAAAATATAGTATAAAAATCTTAAAATTGGAAATGATAATAAAAATATAAATAAAATGATTAATTACGATAAGTATCATAAAGTAAATGATACACAAGATAAAATTAACAGAAGAAAAAGACAGAGCACAATTAATGAATTTTACAAAAAAGATAAAATAGATAAGGAAACAAATATTGAATTTAATTAAACAACTAATTTAAATCAAATAAATAATAAACAAATTAAATTCTTCAAAATGAATTACATACCAGGTTTAACGGAAAAAATACAAAATACATTTAAACAATATGATCATTATAACATAAAACTTGGATTATACAATAATAATAAAATAAATACATATTTCACCAATATGGAGGATAAAATAGAAAAAGAAAATAAACTTCATACCATTTATAAAATAGATTGTTAAAATTGTCAAAAAACTTATATTGGGGAAACATCAAAAATGTTAAAGACTAGATTAAAACAACACATTTCCAATTGCAGAAATATTAAAAATATAAATCTTAGAGCTTTATCCAATCATAGTATAACTAACAAACATGAATTTAATTTTGAAAATATACAAATACTTAATACAGAACAAAAAACCAAAAATAGAAAGATACTAGCGTCAATCTATATAACTAAAAACATAATAAATACAGTAAATTACAAAACAGATTAAAAAAAAATAAGTCAAAATTATGCAGATATAATTAATAAATTGAATTTTTGATTTTGATTGATAAATAAAAATAAAATAAATAAAAATTATAAGTATGTGTGTGTATAGGTATGCATGTGTTTTTGAGTTTTGTATATTATGTATATAATTGTGTGTATATGTGTGTATGTATGAAATTGTGTGTGTGTGTAAAATATATATATATATATATATATATATATATATATATATATAAATATATATGTATATGTATATGTATATATGCATATGGGTGCGTATGTTTATGTATATGATGTATGTATGTATCTGAATTTGTATATATGGGTGTGCATTGTATGTGTGTGCGTATGTATGTATGTATGTGTGAGTATGTATAAAGATGAATGTATATATATTTTTAATAACTAACCTAAATAAAAATAATGTTGTGGATTTTTGAAAACATTGATTAGAACAAGAAAGGCATTAGATAAAGACTAGTTTAGTACACATGATAGTTGCAAGTACACAAGAAAAATTAATATGTGATGGTGAAAAGTTAAAATTTGATAATGTGAATAAATTATAATATTAAACAGATTGTAAATAGTTTAAATGATAAATTGTTTCTAATTTATAGATAATATGTTCTTAATGTGTATATAATTAGTTATAATATTTATTCAATTATATTTTAGATAATATTGAACATCTGAAGATGAGGCATGTGAAACCTCGAAACGTAATAAGATTTATTATTGACATGTTTGGATAAATAAATACATATAAACAAAAATAAGAAGAGATTGTTCCAATTGATATAATCATATTCTAAATTACTCTTCTATAATAGTAATTGATATAACATAAATATATAAGTTGAACGAATTCAATATCTAACTAAAGGAGAAAATATTTTTTTAATGCAATTTGTTTATTTTTAACATAGCAACAGTAATGTACACGTATAATATACCGTTGGAAAGCTAAAGCTTTTAGAATAAATATTATCTAATGAACAAACTTTTAAAAGTTAATAATGAGTGATGAAAAGCCGATAAATCTGATTATTTTAGATAATAATATAATAGATTTTTTTAATAAAACACACGTGCCTATAGAAATTCAATTTAATTATTTCTTTAATGGCTTCACGTATTTTAATCTCTAACTGTATTAGAAAATCCTTTCATTGATTTTAAAAATGAAGGTAAGTGAAAGTCGTGTGTTGCCCGCACCAGATTTTTTTCTATATGACGCTTAATTTTATATTTCTCCTCAACCGTTATTGTTAATTTATTTGTTGATGTAGAAATCTGTTGATTAGACTATTTTATATATTTCTCTTACCCCTGTATCGCTTAAACTATAGCTCAACTAACCCCAACCCAGAATTTTATAACAAAACTGTGGTTATAAAATAATCAGAAGAATTATACCCAGAACAACCCCACATATGAAAATCACAATAATTCTCTGAAAGATTAACACTAACCTGATAAAAAACAGACACAAATTGACTAATACAGACGAAAACTTGTGATGAACGACGTTTTTACTTTTTGGTAACAAAATAAACGAAACATACGAGAGCTCATCCAGCCGCCACTAGCGATCGCTTGGTGATTATCCCTCCTACTACTCTTTCATTCCGCCATACGATGAATAGTTTGCGAGATATTTCGATTGCCCAACTTGCCCCTATGCTCAACTAGCCCCGCTCTACCCTATTCATGGAAAACAATTGAACTAAATAACTAGTTTATGATGAAACTTTTCTTTAAATATTATCATTCATTTTTAATTGTAACAAATGTCATTGGACTTTAGTTTAGCTGTTAATAACTATAAAATGCATTAGAACATATAAAATATTCGGATCTACAGGCTTTAGTATTGTTAGGTTGAGGATAAACCAAGATAAGCTGCAACCCCTCAAGTCTCTAGCGGCCCCCTGTCATGGAAATCCCCAAACACAAGGAACGTCCTACTTATCCGAATAGCGAATATCATTTAGGCAGGGACATGGATGGCATTATTATCAAAAATCAGATCTTTTTTTTTTTTTTTTTTTCATCATTTTTCTTCGTTTTTCGTCTTGCAGATTAATGTTAACACGTACACTGCCGTTTGAGGAATAAAATAAAGAGCATATAATTATTATTACCACATAATGATATCCAGAAATTTGTTGTTAAATACGCCGTAGATTGTGGAGTTTTATATTCATGGATTTAATCCTTTTGTGATTGATTTTGTATTTATTGCATTCGCTTATCCATGTGCAAAATATATATTCACAGGAAGTATTGCGCTTGTGAACATTTTTAATAAGCGGTTTTAGGGTTCTCTGAGTCCGAATAACCAAGTCGCGCGAATAGTAGTGTGTGTTGGTAAGTCTATCACGAAACGAAAAGCTTTACGAAATTGAAGTTTTATGTAAAAAAAAAAACTATCCGCCCGAGATGTTGCAGAAAACATTTCATTAAAATTGGAGAAGCAGAAGAGCCACTATTTACCACGCATTTTGAACCTTTTTATGATTTCCTCAAAAACGGCTTTACGATATTGATTAAACTCAACATATCGTTGTGAAATGTATTGAGCATTAAGGCCAATATACCTGATTGAAATAGCCTGACCCCTTTCCTCTTTAATACCGATATTTTAAATTTAAGTTTTTCCTTTGGCACTCCTGATACATTCGGAGTTCCCAGGGGCATTATATAAATATTTTATATATGTTTGAATGTGGCCAAGATTATAAGTATTTTATTTTTCCTGAAGGAATTAGTCCGGGTGGCGGTCATTAAATGAAACAACTGAATAGTTTCAACTATTTTATTGTTTGCCAACGTTTCGACCCCCATTGTGGGTCATCATCAGGGCTTTTTTGAGCTGGAAATGTGGTGATGAGAAAAACTTGAGTCACCTGGAGGTGTAGAAGAGATAGCTTGTTGAGATGAGAATGCCTGCTGTTGTTGAGTTGTTTCATTTAATGACCGCCACCCGGACTAATTCCTTCAGTAATTCTCAACGGTCAACTAATTATATCCACAATGATGAAAAGAACACGGGAACAACAACAAAAAGATACATCCACCTCAACTCTCCGCCGTAGTGCCAGAATACAAAATCGCAGACAGGACATACAATCTACAACTCAACAACAGCAGGCATTCTCATCTCAACAAGCTATCTCTTCTACACCTCCAGGTGACTCAAGTTTTTCTCATCACCACATTTCCAGCTCAAAAAAGCCCTGATGATGACCCACAATGGGGGTCGAAACGTTGGCAAACAATAAAATAGTTGAAACTATTCAGTTGTTTCATTTAATGACCGCCACCCGGACTAATTCCTTCAGTAATTCTCAACGGTCAACTAATTATATACACAATATTTTATTTTTCATTTGTTTTATTTTATTTATTTTATTGTATTATACATATTTTTTCATTTGTTATTTAGGTATTATTTAGGTTACATATGGAAAAATGACTTCTTATAGCTTTAATACTTATTACCCAAGATTGGGGTAGATTGTATTATTTCTCAATCAAGCAATATAAAATAAAAAAAAATAAATTTTTTCTTTAAAGTAACTTACATTTTATAAATTCGAAAAAAAAAAATAATAAAACATATCGTCTTGTGTAAGTATACAGTTGAACGAATTCGAAATCTAACTAAAGAAGAAAAGAAAAAACAATATACAACTTTTAATCCATTTTTTTTTTGTATTTTTGAACATAACAGTAAAATAGATGTTTCCTATACCGTTAAAGAGCTAAAAGATTTGTAAAAATGCACAAAGTTGTAAAAGTTAAGAGAGTGATGAAAATGCGATAAAACTAACTGATTAGTGTAGATAATAATATTATAGATTATTTAATAAAACACATGTTTATATCGAAAATATATGTAATTTGTTTTTTGTCTTTAAATTTGTTGATTAAATTTATAGTTTAAGTTCTTTAAGATTTTAATAGCGTAGGTAAGAGAAAGTCGTTTGTTTACCAGATTTATATTATCTGAGGAGAGTAACATTTTTGGAGTTGTAGAAATAATTGTTTTGTAGCCCAGTTTTTGTTGTGTCTGTTCTTAGGTGTTTTACCACCTTTTTAGCCACATCTGTTTCCGACGAGATAAAATATAAAAAAAAAAAAATAAATAAATAACTTAAAGACTTAAAACAATTTTTATTGTATCTGTTATTTTAGACCGTATCTCATCTAGTTCCATGGTGACCGAATTGTGTATCACAGGTCGACTTAACGCGTTGCTCTCAAACTGATGAATTTTAGTTGACGTGACTGATACATTTGCTGGCAATGGCGTCCACGAAAGATGGAGTTTTAAAAATTCATTCTGACAAATGATACTCAGCATTACAGTTTGTCTGAAGAGATGAAAGAATATAGGTGGAAAACCCCAACACCTTTACAGCAAAGAAACACGTTATCACCTGTTGGAACACTTTACGGAAGTTTTTGAAGAATTAGAAAAAAAACTAATAAATTTATTTATTTTTGTACGCCGTTCATCTGTTTCAACGCGTAAAATCAGATTTTCTTGGAGCTTTTGAAATAAGTAAATTTGGAAAATGAATTTATAAATTTATTGTGGCTCTTCTGGTTAGCCAATTTTGATGAAAAAGTTGCTGTAACGTCTCCGGCGTGTTTGTTTGTTGTCTTAAATATGAAATTTTAGTTTTGTACGACTTAGCGTTTTTGCGCTAGACTTACCACACATACACACACACGGACGGATACCGACTTTTTTTCTGGGCTTGGTTATTTGGACACAAGATACCCTAAAACGTGCATTTCCACCGTAAACTGGAATTCGAAAATTTTCAAGATCGCAATACTTTCCCTTACTATATATTCCATATGTAGGTAAGTGAAAGTAAAAATTATTAAAGTATTTTTTAACCTGAATCCTAGATTCACATAAATAATAATATACTCGGACTTTAATGAAAAAAAAATTTACTCAATTACAATTATATGAAAATCTAGTACATGCTTCTACCACGGCAGGCACCACCTCCCATCTTACTCTCTTCCTTGCTTGAATACACAATACGAGGCCTTCTGTGACCCTTTCTTGTCCATTATAGTACCATATCTCGACAATGTCATCCTGAATGCAGCCTTAAGCCATTTATTGCAACTTGTTTTCTTATTTTGAATGTTACATTACAGTTTATACTTGTTATTAAATTATTACATAGATTGTTTGTATTTACGTGACTTTATTTTATATCGTGCATATAGGTATGTGTATTTCTTATAATGCATTTCGGTTTATTGGTTCGGTCATTTACTGTAATATCATACTACTATTAGAATGCCTCAGCCTAGACACTGGCTTGAATTTGTGGGATTGTAACTTCTACTAATAATGTTAATATTTATGAAATTTGATTTTAATAAAAAAATTATTTATATATATATATATATATATATATAATATATATATGTGTGTGTAATGTTTGGTGCATTCTATCAAGTATTTATAGTTAATAAACATATCCTACAATATACTAAAGTAAAATATAGATTAATAATTTGTAACTTTAAAAAACTATGTAACTGATTTTAATGTTGTAAGTTACAATAAAGATAATAACATATCATTTGGAACGGGCCTCAATTTATTTGAAAGGAAAAAAATTCAATTTGGAAAAGGCTGTTGGTTATTCGGGGTGCGCTATATCTGATTTGGAAAGGGTTCAGATGGTCTATAGAAAGCTTTAGGTATATGTTAGAACATCCACACATTTTATTTATTTAATGTTGACGTTCTAAATCGTTAAAAAAATGTATATTTAAATATTTTTTTCAAATTGTTACAAACCTTTTACAATATTATGTTACAATATACAAGATATCGATCACTAAAGCATAATTACTAATTATTAATTTCTCCGTCTACTGTCTCATATCATTTTATTTCCAAGACGAAATATTTCTTATCAATATGAATAAAATGACTGATGGTAATGTCGAGTTCCCAGGAGCATTTTGCATTTGTGCTTTACTTATAGTGTTTTATGTTTTAATTTTAATTTTAACATAATTTTGTATATATAGAGATATTGATTTTAGGTGCTAAGTGTTTTTTTGTAGATGTATTGTTTTTATTTATGATGGTGTGATTTTTTTATTATGTTGTTTTATGAAGTATATATATAATTTGTTGTTTTTTTTAAATTTAATCTTTGGTGTATATGTATAGATTGATCTAAGTATTTGAAAGAAAATGTGAAACATTAAAGAAGGAAAAAAGAAAAAAACAAAACAGGAAAAATAAATAGAAAAAAAATGTAAAAAGAGTAAATAAAAATATTATATTTATAGTTAAATTAAAATGTTAAGAATATTCCTATTCGAAAAAAAATTGGTATACTGTGTTATAGCAACCCAATTAAGTTGGGCAGCATCATTTTGTTTTGTTTTTAAATGAAGAGTATATCTCTCGATTTTAGACATTTGTCCCAAATCTCAAAAGAATCAGTTCATTAAATTTAAAGAAAAGTCACGGATGTACAATTTCTTATCTAATAATGTTTTTTTTTTTTTGGAGAGTGGTAACTTTTTAAGTTTTTACTTTCACATAACTATATATGAATTATATAGGTAAGAGAAAGTATTGCGATCTTGAAAATTTTCGAATTTGAGCTTTTAACGGAAATACACGTGTTCCCTGAGTCCAAATGACCAAGTATGTGTGTGTGTTTCAGTGTGTGGTAGTTCCATCGCGAAAATGAAAAGATCTATCAAACTAAAATTCCATATTTAAGACAACTACATGCCGAGATGTTACAGAAACTTTTTCATCAAAATCAGCTTAGAAGAGCTAAACCAGAAGAGCCACTTTTTACTCAAAAAAGGCTCTAACAATTTTTGTCAAACTCGCTATATCTATGCAAAATTTAACAAGCTTTAATATTATATAGGTTTATAAGCCCTGTCTTAGATAGCAAATTTCTGTATTATTTTCTATAGTACTTTTAATTTTGAAGATTCCAAATTATTTTATTTTTTGTATTTATTTATTGAGATATATTACAATTTTTTTCTATATGAAAATTAGTAATAGTGATATAAGATCTCGTTCACACAATAAATACAGTATACAATGATAAAGTCAAATTAAATAAAATATAATATATATACAAAATAAAAAACAAACTACAACCTATAAAATTATTAACCATATCATATTTCTAGCATTGAAAAATAACAGTAAAATGTACAAGTTGAATGAATTTGATAAACAACTAAAGAAGAAAAGAGAAAAAAAATGTTTTGTTATGCATTTTCGAACATAAAACAGTAAAAAATATTATCTTATACACAAAATTGTAAAAGTTAACGGATAGTGATGAAAATCCGATAAAACGAACTGATTGTCTGAGATAATAATATATTAGATTATATAATAAAACATATTTTTCTATTGAAACTTAATGTGATTAATTTTTTAACAAACTGTTTTTATCCCTAATTGCATTTTTTTTTATTTTTATTTATTTATTGGAATTTACAACTGTATACAGGAATACAACAAGTAAATTAGATGAAATATATAAAGGCATGAAACACATGTAGAGAAGCTTCCCAATGGAAGCACTCTAAAAATGATTTAAACTAGAAGGTCTCGGGGCCATCTCCTTTTCAGACGCCTCGGAGGATTGTCAGGAATCGAAGAGGAAGAAAGGTTTGAAACTAGAGGATTAGGGTGGGAATGGAGTTTGCCATGAAAGGAATGGTATCTAGATCGGGCCAAATCAGCAACATACGGAACATTAAGATCTTTATGGATTAGTGTATTCGTGACAAAGTAAGGAGCATTGAGGATTTTACGAAGGATTTTGGATTGTAGGGATTGGATACGGGAAGAATTCGATGGTTTAGTAGAGCCCCAAAGCTCTACTCCGTAAGTCCATACGGCCTTATGATAGTCATGTAGATGAGTATTTTGTAGTTAAGTGGAAGGTTAGAACGTTTGTCTAGTAAGTGTTGAAGTAGTCGAAAACGTCGAGCAGTTTCTTGTCGTTTAAGTCTTGTATGAGGGTTCCAAGTGAGACGTTTGTCAAGGTGCAGTCCTAGATATCGGATCTGTTCAACCGGGACAAGAGGAGTATTATTGAAGGAAACAGTAGGGCAGGATGTCATAGGTTTACGACGAAGGGTAAAGGTAATTTGGTTGGATTTGTTGGCATTTATTTTAATTCTCCAGTTCTGACACCACACTTCAAGGTCTCTGATGTGGGATTGGAGAGTTTGAGAAGCAATAGTTGGATCAGTATTGACTGATAACACACAAGTGTCATCAGCGTAGGTAGAAAGGAAAGTGTTAGGATGGGATGGGATATCAGCTGTATAAACTGTGAATAGAATAGGTCCCAGGATACTGCCTTGAGGAACACCAGCAAACTGATTAAAAATGGATGAATAGGAATTATTATGATTTACTTTGAAGGATCTGTCAGTGAGGTAGGACTTGATGATAAGGAAGTATGTAGGGGGAAGGAAATTGCGGAGTTTGTAAAGCAATCCCGGGTGCCAGACTCGGTCAAAGGCTTGTTCTACGTCGAGGAATGCTCCCGTGCAGTACAACCCGCGCTCTAATGCAGACGAGACAACGTCCACCACACGATGACATTGCTGGATAGTGGAGTGGGAGGTTCTGAATCCAAACTGGTGATCAGGAATTATGGAATTAGTATCTAGGATGGGATATAAGCGTTTCAGTATAAGTTTTTCCAAGATTTTACCCATGATTGGTAAAAGTGAGATGGGACGGTAAGAAGATGGATTTTCAGGCGGTTTCTTAGGTTTGGGTATCATTTTGACAATGGATAATTTCCAGGAAGCAGGAAAGTATGTGGAACGGAGTACGGAATTATATATGTAAGTAAGATATAGGATAGCTTTTCGAGGAAGGAGTTTTAAAATATGGGAAGTTATAAGATCATGTCCAGGAGCTTTGCGGGATGGTAAACTCTGGATGATGTTAGATATTTCAGTAGGATGGAACGCTTTTGGAGGAAGAACCATTTGGAGTGGGATATCTAGTTCTGCTTCTATAAACTTAATGTGACCGGGATTATGAATATCTGGATGTGGATTAAAGGTTTTAAAAAGGTGCTGACCGAATATCTGGGCCTTTTCTTCATCAGATCTTGT
The DNA here is from genome assembly GCA_023052935.1 of Piezodorus guildinii. NCBI lineage: Eukaryota > Metazoa > Arthropoda > Insecta > Hemiptera > Pentatomidae > Piezodorus > Piezodorus guildinii. Next base: position 160,140,716 of record CM041293.1, on the reverse strand, counting down.
CCAGATATGGGATTCAGTTAGGAGTGGATGATTACATTCATTGTACTTCAGTAACTTTTTTGTGGTCATCCATAACGATCTGTCTGTAATAGTTAGTTTTTCAGTAAAGTTGAGTAAGTTTTGAATTTTAACTTTTCTGATTTCTGATTTTAGTCTGTTAGTAAGTTTGTTATAATAAGTTTTGTCTGAAGGGTATCTAGTCCTATGCCACTTCGATCTTGCTCTGCGTTTTTCCCTTAATAAGATTCGAATGTGCTGTGGCAGGATAGTCTCCTGTGAGTTAGTAGTGTTAATGGTTGTAGTGTTGTCAAGTATACTACTGCTGATTGAGTCAGTCAGTTTTTCAACAGCTTTATCAATATCATGTTTAGTCTTTAGTGGTATTTTTAAGTCAAGTTTGTTTTCCAAGTCATATCTGAATCCGTTCCAGTCTACTCGTCCTGTAATCAGAGTGGGAATGGTAGGCTTAGGAACAAGGCTTGAATGCAAGGAAAGCAGAACCGGACTATGATCGGATGACAGGTCATTTAGGGATTTGATTGTGGATTGGGAAGAAGATATCTGAGAGGAAACAAATATGTCTAGTATATCAGGACGTTTTTTGAGGGATGTAGGCCAGTATGTCGGGTTCATTGGCGAAAGGATTGTATAACAATGGGTGGTGGAGACTCGAGAAAGGAGATTGCCACGGGAGTTGGATGTTCGGCAACCCCATCGCTGATGTTTCGCATTGTAGTCTCCTCCAGCAATAAAGCGCGGTCCTAGGGATCTGAACAGGGTTTCTGACTATAGGAAAGGGAGTTACCAGGAGGGCAGTATACAGCTGAAATTGTAAGATGGAAAGGACGAGTTGAAATGGATACTGAGGTTGATTGTATGGCGTCAGATGGAGTAGAAGGAATAAGGGAATGAGGTAAGGATTTATGAATGAGGATACATGACCCGGCATGGGAAGTATTGTCTGGGTGGTATGATCTATAAGTGATGTAGTCACGTATGTAAAAATGTGATCGTCGTGTGAAGTGTGTTTCTGTCAATAGTGCTATATCTATGTGTTTGTCGTGTAGAAATACGTCCAGTTCGTCACGATGGTTATGCACGCCATTAGCATTCCACAAGAGGATAGTTAGGGGCTTTACGCTCATAGTGGGAGATTGAATGGGATTTGGGAAAGGACTCTAGTTAGAAGATTGATAAGCGGTTGGATGGTATCTCTAAGATCTGAGAGAAAGGAATTTAGAATGGAGTAAATGTTGGATAGATCTGGGTTGGAAAACGGATGTGGATAAGCGTCGTGGGAAGGATAACTTATTTGATCAGGAGTGTTGGCTGAGTGCTGAGCCCGCCGTGGGGTACGAGGGTGTTCAGTCCTCTGGGTCACTGGAGGTTGAGGCTTTGGTTGACTAGGAGGAAGAGAAGGTAGTTCTGGAATTTTGTTAGGGTGCTCTGGGGTAGTTTGACACGTAAGGGCAGATTATGGGGAAGGATCGGTTGACGGGAAGCTTGTGGTTTAGGGTGGGAGGCTGGAGGCCTGATTTGGGAGTTTGGAGGCGCCTGAATAGTAGTCTGTTTCTTCTTTATGGTGGTGACGTCGGGGAAAGTTTTTCTGGTTTCAGCAGTAGAATCCCTGACTGTAGATGTGGTAGGCTGCTGTTGAGCGAAGGTAGTTGCAGGCTTCTGAAGTTGAGGGAAGGCAGACAAATTGTTCAACTCTGGTCCCTGGGTGCGTGTCTCTTGGTCATCTCTTTTTACATTAATGTAGTGAGATCTTTGTCGAAGATGGGTTTTGTAGACTGTACAACCCCGGTAGCTGGCTGGGTGATCTTCACCGCAAAGAGCACACTGAGCTGGCTCATCTCGAGCTTTCTGGCACGTTTCAGAGGCATGTGGGCCGGCACACTTGACACACCTAGGTGGGTGATAACAGTAGGACTTCGTGTGTCCTAAGGTTTGGCATTTGGTACACTGAACAATTGTCGTCTTTACCCTAGGCTCTTCGAATCGTACAGATGAGTAGACCAGTCTTCTCACCTGAAATATTTCTGGATTGTTTCTGGCTGGTTCGAGGTCTACGAAGAATAGTGGCAAGGGGTATTTTTGTGTATGGTGTATCACTGAAGAAATGTTCCTTACGTGGTGTCCAATTTCTTCCAGGCCTTCTTTAATGGCTTCAGTGGGGGTGGATGAATGGAGTCCGCGTAAAACCACGCGATATGATTTTTCTTGTTTGAGTTGATAGCAATGAAAGTCGTAGTTTTTTGAGCTCAAATAACTCACGAGTTTCTTGTAATTTTCTTTCGTGTATGTGTTTATTTTTATGTCGTTTGATCGGGAGAAACATTGGAAGTTTGGTTGTCCGATTAGATTGGCGATTTCTTTACCGAACGACATAAAATTACTAATATTTGTTACAAATATTGGAGGTGGCTCGGGATCGGAAAATCCTTGAGGTCCCGGAACTGTATTTGCAGTGTTGACTGTAGCGGCATGGCTAACGATAGATGAAGGAGGTACATTAGTAGGAGACGGAGCGGCCGAAGTAGATAGCGCTGTTGGTTCATGTTGGTTGGCTGCAGTGGTGCTGCGAGTTTTTGGTGGTGATTGTAATGTATTTGGCTGTTGCTTGGACTTGACCGATTTTTTTTTTTTTTGTTAGGAGAATTTCCTCCGGACCCAGTATTGTTCCTGTGGCGTTTTTGGCGTCGCGTTAAATACTTCGAGTCTGATTCGCTTATTTCAGAGAAAGGCGTCTCTTCCCCTGATTCATCGCATGACAATGTTCTATCGAGATCCATAACTCAATAGAATAAGAAAAAAAAAAGAAAAAGAAAATAAACGTATAAAGAGATCTATTTGAATTATATAGTGACGTACACTAAAAAAAAAAAAAAAAAAAAATTAATTAAAAAAAAATACACTTATAGAGACTTATATAAACTAATTAATAGAAAATTAACCTAAAAGATCTTAAAACTAAACTATTTACAATATGTACATAGACAACATACAATAAACAACCATTTCTAATTTAATAAAAATAAAGTCTTAGAGAGAAAAAAAAAAGTCTTAGAGAAAAAAAAAAGTCTTAGAGAAAAAATAAAAAGTCTTAGAGGAAGAGAACTAAAAGTTTTAAAATGAATGTCTTGGTTACGAAGTCAGAAATGACAACACTTCCGACCGAGACCTTGTAAATAAAGAGAAGAGAAGGATTAGCCTAGCCGTTATCTCCAGCCTGGGACGGCCACCAGTTTATAGGTGCCTATTTAACTAAATATCACTCACCTCTCAATTTGTGTTCATCAAAGTATGTTATAGTGCTACGACTCACGATTTACAAAGTTTGATGGATATTCATGCAGTATCACACAGATAAAAAGGTAACTAACACAGAGCGATACGTAAATTGAACTGAGCTAGCGGCCATTTTTTTAACTTATTTATCTGATTTTATCCATGAAGTTAATTGAAAGTATTGTGTTGTGGTTATCAGTTTTTGAAGTAAAAAAACGTCTTTAGGCGCGTTATGGGATTTTTGGCAGGGGTAAAAGCTTCGATTTCGTAACCATGGTGCCGTTAATAACATGCTCTAGACTGGTGCATGCGCAGCGGTCTGTGCATTTTTTTAAACTATATTTTTAAATATCTTAATTCATTATTGAATTATAAATAAGAAATAAAGAGGGAAGATCACCTCCTTTGAGACAAAAATCCAGTTGTATTTGCAAATTTCGATTCAAAGAAGAAAAATAAAATTAGGTGTAAGCGATATAGTGGTAAGAAGAAAAAATATGCGGTAGTCTAATCAACAAATTTCCTTATCAACGAACAAATTAACAATAACGGTTGAAGAGAAGAGAAAATTAACCGTCTTATATAAACGGGAAAAAAACGTGGTATAGATATAAGAAAAAAAATAATCCATTTTAATTTTTCATAGATGGATCAATCTTCTAAAACATCGAATAATTCCAGCCATAATGCCGAAATTCAAGACGAAGAGAAAATTAAGGGTCGTCAATACCAATAAAGACAAAAAAAATTACGATTAATTAAATTCTCACTGGATAAAACCAATGATGCGGCTGAGAGAGAGGCGCTGGGATCTCTTTGATTCCGCATTTTTCCTCCACAAGTGGAGGGAAAAGCCCAATCTGGGATCCCCTTAGCAGTTGTATATAGTTACCATTGTTTGTATGATGTTTATTTATTTGCCAACTTCTTATTTATCTCAATTATAGGTTGCTGTTTAGATTTGTTTTGTTATTTTATTGTATATATATGAATTCATTTATTTTCTTTTTTATGTAATTTGACTATTATTATTATTTTCTGTATATATTGTATGAATTTGGTCTCATATCAGTATTACTATTGTTCATTCTGAAACAGATTGTAATAATTCTCAATAAATAAATATTTACAGGAATTAAATTCTTTCTAAGATAGATCAATCGTTTGAAAATTTATAAAGCATATTTATAAATTTCTGATTTTCTGGGATACAAATGGCAGGTCCATCAAAAAATATTGTGATATGTTTTTCATACAGTCTACAATCACATTAAGATTACGATGGCATAATTCAAGATGATATAACTCTACAAAGAGATGATGTTTTACAATTAAATGAAACTATAATAGCAAAACATGCATTTTAAAAATAATCTACTTTTCTAAACGTACTCTTCTTTCTAGTGCTGTTCACGCCATATGTTATGGCTTAATAAGATTTTTTCGTGACTATTTCATGTGAAAATAAAAAATTGTATATTAATTTTTATGATATTTATCATAAGATCGTTTTTTTGTATTAAATCTTTATTATTTGGTTTAAAAAAAGTCTTTGTAAATCTAATTAAAAGTTTTTGCCAGAAAGTGAAGAATAAATAAATGGAAAGAAAAAAAATAATGACGATCGTATTCATAGTTTTATTACAGCTCGTGCGAGTCGAGTCTTTAATGTAGCGTCTGAACGGTGAAAATTGCTGTATATAGACCCAATTCTCCTCTCAAACATTTGAACGTTTGCAAACGTATTTCTTCATCTTCTCATCGTTTCACCTTGGAAATGTGGGCGAGCGCCTTGCAGTCGTTTTCTTCAACATTCGATGAAACATCTTTAGTGGAATATAACCTATTTTATCCATTAATGGAAATTAATTTCCTAATTTCCATTCATAAAACTGTTTAATTTTGATTCACATATTTTACTCTTTAAGTATATTATAGTGAAGTTGTTTCTCATAATTTTCTTCAATATTTTAATTAGGTTAATTTGTCTCTTATCTTTTCATATATCAATTTATTAGGTTAATTTTGTTTCTTATCTTGTTTATATGTATTTTAGTCTATTAAATGTATTGTGATTCGTCGTTTGCTTTCATTATTTTTATTACTTTCACTTACTATATACAGTAAAGGAAAGTATTGCGATCGAGAAAATTTTCGAGTTCCAGTTTTCAACGGAAATAGACGTTTTAGGGTCCCCTGAGTCCAAATAACCAAGTCCCGCAAAAAGGTCTGTGTGTGTGTGTGTATGTGTGGTAACTCCCGGGCGGAAACGGTAATTCCTATGAGCTTACCAGAGGAGCCTCTTTATACTATGCAATTAGCACCTTTTTTCGATTTTCTTGAAAACAGTTTCGATGATTTTGATTAAACTCGCTATATCGATGTAAAATTTAACGGGCTTTAATATAATTTAGGTTTCATTCCGATAAAAATTGTTTGACAGGGCTTAAATGCCGATATTTTAAATTTTCTTCCTCTAAAGTACCTTTCATTTTGTTGATTCTATAAAAATAACTATATTGTCTTGTTACCAGTGATGAAAAACAGGTAAATATATAAATTTAATGAATTTTAAAAGTTAATAGAGAGTGATGAAAAGAAGATAAAACTAACTGATTATTTTAGATAACAATATAATAGATTTTTTTAATAAAACACATGTTTCTATATAAATTCAATTCAATTAATTCTTTAATAGTTTCACGTATTTTTATCTCTAACTGTATTTGAAATTCTTTCATTGATTTTTAAAATGGAGGTAAGTGAAAGTCGTGTGTTGCCCGCAACAGATTTTTTTTTAAATCTATACAGTCCACTAATTTCTTTTTAATCGAACCACGCTCAATTTTGAATTATCACGTGGAAGTACTGTTCTTCCACGTATAGCTCAGCGTATACAAGTGCAAATCAATAAATCTAAAAAAGGTTTCACTTCTAACGGCAGTCCCTATGACTGAACGGCTGATTTTTTTTCCTTATAGCACATATATACTTGTAATATTTAATAAATAAACCAGAGCAGTCGGGCCACTTCGATTTTTTTTTTTTTTTTTTTCCAGCCGCCCAATTACCTAGGCACCGATGGTCTCCCTTTGGTCCGTCCTCCATTAATCAGTAAGATGGAAATCAATTAATTCCCCCGTGGCCGCTGGTCCATTTGCCCCGTTACATTATTGAGTGACATTCACCTGCTAATTCGCTCCCCGCGGTGACAGCCGACTGGATGCTTGTCATCTCCCGGATCATAGCATAGTTCTGGCTTTGCGCGTTCATCTTCGGCGAGGTCACAGATCACAGAACATACTATGTAACAACAGGATGATGAAGTTAATCTAGGAAGGTAAGAGTGATAACAGGACGTTCATTATCACACACAAGTATCGAGGTTTCTTGTGCATATTTAAAGCTGTATTAATATGATTTTTTTTATGTATTAAAAGAAATTTACAACTATAATAAATCAATAGGATTGATATATGGTTAGAACACATGGTAGTCCTGTGAAGAAACTACCCATTGGTAGCACTCTAATGTCTAATTTATGGTAGAAGGTCTTTTGGCCATCTTCTTTTTTTAAGGCGCCTCGGTGGCTTCTCGGGAATAGATATGAAGGAGAGGTCAAGGATAAGCGGGTTTGAGTAGGAAGGAAGTTTGGAATGAAAAGAGGTATATCTGTAACGGGCCAAGTCTTCAACAAATGGGATATTTAGGTCTTTATGGATGATTTTATGGGTAACAAAGTAAGTAGCATGGAGGATTTTTCGAAGGATTTGGATTGCAAGGGTTGGATGCGAGAGGAATTTGATGGTTTAGTAGACAATGCCGTAGGTCCAAATAGGCCTGATGATTGCTTATATAAATGAGTTTTTTGTAATAAATAGGAAGTTTTGAACATTAGAGGATTCTATGTTAGATGTTTTTCGAAGAGGAGGTTTAAGTACCCGATCCGTTCAACAGGAGTAAGTAGGTATTGTTAAAGGATACGATGGGGCAGGAGGTAATAGGTTTATAGGTGTAAAGTGTAAAGGTGATTTGATGGGATTTGTTAGGATTTATTTTAATATTCCAGTTTTGACACCATTCTTCAATGGCTGTTACCCATGAATTCAAATTGCAAATTATTACGGATTCCTGGAAAATTGGTTTTGAATTGGAAAAGACGTTACAAAACAAAGAAAGGTATAAATTCTCCCAATCATTATTATATCAATGTAATAACAAAAACAAATTAGCAGAAAAAATAGTAAACAGGAAAGACTGAATTCGCCACCAGAAAAATTTGTCTTCCAAAGTGAAAATAAGGCTCCAGGGGTCCGCGTGATTTCAGTGGAGAATACTTTTAAATTATCTAAACATAAGATATTTGTGAAGCGTTGATAAAATTGCTTGTGTTTTTTACTAATGTTTAAAACCACAACCTTTAAAGTGGTCGTATTCTAACATTCGGAAAATAATGATCATAAATAACAGAAGATTTATGACGTATGGCTGATGATGAAATCTTTATCAGTATTTGAATAAATATCTTCTTGTATAAGGTTTGGATTTTAGGTTATTTTCATTCATTTGCTTTTTTTTAAAATATTTTATTAGACTTTACAACTGTACATAGTACAATAAGTAAATGAGATATTTACAGATAATTGGCTTGGAAAAGTCTTGAGAAGAAACTACCCAGCGGTAGCACTTCAATGTTTATTTGTTCAGCAGGTCTCGAGGCAACCGTCTTTTTAGACGCCTCGGAGGATTATCGGAAATAGATGTCGATGAGATGATACGGACAAGCGGGTTTGTATGGGCGGTTAATTTGGAATGAAAGGAGGTGTCTTTTTGGGGCAATTTCTAAAACTATTATGATATTCAGTTGTCTAATGCTATGTATCGAGAATACTGGGAGGAATAGAAATAATTTAGAATCATTTGAAATAGAGCAGTTTCCGGGCAACAAGCAGACTTCGTTTGCTGCAGAACGTAGAGGAGGACCTTCGGTCGTTGGGTGTCAGCAGATGGAGAAGGGCAGCCGAAGACAGGTCAGAACGGAGGAGGATCACTGAGGAAGCCAAGGTCCTACAAGGACCATAGCGCCGATAGGTAGATAGACAGATAAACCGTTGTAAATCTGTTTTTATTTCGTTTTAAACCAAAATCATGCATTTTTTTCCCAACAATCCAATCATTTTCCTAATAATTTGAGGAATAAAATAATTCAAAATTTACTAGAGTTCAGTGTTTTTTTTTTTTTTTCTTTGGAGGAGATTTGGTGACCCATGTCGAATAGCGATAACCAAAAACGCTTATTCCGAAGCAGTCAGCATTATTTATTTCTCTCATTCCTTTTTTTTTTTTTTTTTTTTTTTTTTTGTTCGATATATCCTTTCTTCGGTATATATAGAGTTTACTGAATAACGTTAAAAAAGTTTAATTGGCGGCCATTGTGATATACTGCTGATATTCTCAAATTCCAAGGATCATTGTGTTATAAATTTCAGGTTCAAATTTCAAAATAATCCGTCCGATATTTTCGGAGAAAAGTCTGGAACGACGGTAAAACGTATTTTTCATTTTCAACATTTGGATTCCTCGTATTTATTAAAAAATGTAAAACCGCTGATGTTTCTGAAAATTTTGTGTGTATAGCTGCATCATTTTTTTTTTTTTTTCTATAATTTAGTATCATGTTGAAACTAGAGTAAAACCCGCTGCAAATTATTACACAATGGTTTATTATTATTAACTGTTTGTATAGCTGTTAATAGGCAATTAAATAATGCTATGTATAGGGGATACTGAGGACATTAAACTCATTATTGGATAATTTATTGTAATCATCAAGTAAATAAAAACATTAAATTTAATAATTAATACTGTTTTTGGAGCAACCACTGTCCTAGAAAGCAGCAGTATTCAAAATGGCATCCCTATTGTGGGGATGTATCTACCAATACTTAATATCAATAATTAAAATAACAAATAATAGTAATTATATTAATTTTTTTTATACGTGGCATCTAGGTAATTTTAATCATATAAATAGCATTGTCTAAGTATCATCCATTAAGATTTAATTACCAGTATAAATTATTTGTATAGTAATAAATAATTATATTTAGTAATATAAATAAATAAATAAAAAATTATTCCAGAAGATATGTTTCCGACGAAACTGAATATAATTCTTTAAACTTTACTCTTAACTTTATCTAATATTTCTTAAATAATTTTTGACACCCGCAGTAAGTGAATTTTTTCTGTTGCCTGCATCAGATTTTAATAGACTTTTAACAGGAACATAATCTCCCACTAATAATATTTTAAGAAAAGTTTCACTGTTTAGCGTTTAATTAATTTCGATTATATTATTAAAATTTTAAATCTATCACCACATAGATATCCAAAGATATTACCATTACACATAATCAAGAAAAAAATAGCATGGTTCAAAAACATACTTTATCTAAAAGAATCGCATAGATTAAATTATAATTTAAATCTATCTAACTGTGATTATATTAAGATATGAAAAAATTGTTTAGTAGCATTTTTTAATTCAATAGGGTTCAAATGCAAAAAGATATTTATACTCAAATTATTATTAAAGTTAGAAATTCCAAAACCTCTCCCTTTTATCCACATCTAGCCACAGTAAACTACATTTCTGACAAATGTTCTCTGGAGATGATTAGATGGCTTATTAAAATCAGGGGCGAGGTTTTAAACCCAATTATAAGAATTTCATGAAAACAAATAATTTATGTAGTTTGTTCAATACAAATGAAATAAAAGATCTTTTTCACTTTTTGGCTGCCTGACCGATACTATCAGAGTTTAGAAAAAAATACTTTAATTCTAAAAATTTATTTTGGGATCAAATTTTAGAGTCCATAAATGGAAAAGATTGGCTATCGTTAGCTAATTTCTCCAGATCGGCTTTCTCTTATAGAATGTTGCTAACGAAAGAATTTAAATATCAGTGAATTTGTTTAATTCAATTTAACAAATTGTGAATTTGACTATTTGTGAATTAATTTTAGTGCATAAATAACATCCGAACTGCTTGTTTCTTATTTTGTTATTAATTATTTATATTGATAGATTAAAGGTTAATTTTGTCAATAAACACAGGCTCCACGGACGGTCAATAGACCATGTAGTGTGTCTGATTTTTATTATTTTATTTTGTAATTTGTAAATTGTTTATTTTTTATTTGTTTATTTTCTATTTGCTAATAGAAATAACAGACTTTTCTATCTATCCATCTATCTGTTTAGCGTTTACCTTGCAAACGGCTATTATATTGATGAGTAAACTACAAGCCGTGAAGGCTTAACAGAACAGTTTGGTGAAGCAGACAAAGCTGAGGGCGCGATACACAGCGCCTGAGTGGAGAAGGGCTCGGATCTTGGCAGGCTTCAAGAAGCCTTGAATGATAAAGGAGGAACGTCGCCCGTAATTGATCAAGTTTCGCAACGGGTCCTTAGCCTCTACCTTGCTCCAAAAAAGATCCAAGGATCGAATTAGCATTTTTCCAAAGAACATTTAAAATCAAAATTATCATTATTTCGGAGAAAAATCGTATTAATTTTATAAATAAACAAAATTGATTCTCAATACAATTTCGATTAAAAAGAAAAGCTCTTTTATAAGCATGGTATACAAGAATACAATGTGAATTTTTTTTTGGCATTTTTACTTTCACTTACCTATATATGAAATAAATAATAAGTGAAAGTATTGTGATCGTGAAAATTTCCGAATACCAGTTTTCAACGGAAATACACGTTTTAGGGTTCCCTGAGTCCAAATAACCGAGTCCCGTAAAAAGGTCAGTGTGTGTAGTAACTCCCTGGCGAAAACGCCCTATGAAACTGAAATTTCATAATTAAGACAACTATATGCCCGACATGTTACAGAATTTTTTTCATCAAAATCAGCTGACCGGAAGATATACTTTGCATTTTGCACCTTTTTACTATTTTATCAAAAATGTTTTTAACGATTTTGATTAAACTGCCTATATCGATGTAAAATTAAACGCACTTTATTATGATATAGTATGACAGGGCTTAAATACCGACATTTTAAATGGTCTTCATCTAAAGTATGTTTAATACTGTAGCTTCTATAAAAATAACTATATTATATTGTTACCGTTGATTATTAACAGCTAAATATGCAAGTTGAGTGAATTTGATAAACATCTAAAGGAGAAAACTGAAAATATATATTTTTTTCATCCATTTTTTGTTTTTGAACATAAGAACAATAATATAGACGCATAATATACCGTTGGAAAGAGAATGATTTTAGAAAAAAAAAATAAATAAAAAAATAAAATATATATATAAGTTAATAAGGAGTGAAATTCAAACCAATTGTTACGTATCTGAATAAAAATGTCTTTCCAAATAAATATTATTCTAAAGACAACTAAATAATGTTGAATATTTATCATCAGGACCAATGTAGATGTTGGATTACAGCTTACTGATTCATGCCAGATGGTTCCCCTGTTATGTGGTCGCCATACTAGCTCAAGGGACAGTTATATGAAAGGCCATTTACCTGTTCTATAGAAGATTAGGAGTTATGAGACCAGTAACTTCCCCACTAAGATATCCCACGCCTTAATGAAACTAACAAGAATTTGTAATTAATTTATCAGCTCTAATACCACTGTTGCTATTGTTGAGCGCCAGCTAAGAAATTAACAGGTACTCAGAATGAAGTGTTTAATACCTATTTTCTCCAATTCCGAATTGATGCTGATGAATTTAACCAATTTATGTTTCTGATCAAATTGCTTTTCAGTAACAACCTTCGAGAATAATTAATATTTAAAATAAACACATTTATCCGTTCTGGAGATGGAATAATTTAGAGTTCCTTCCATGAGATTTAACATATAAGTAAAAACATTTGTTCTCGATATGTCAATCGTCCCAATATCAAAATGAAATATATAAAAAAAAACCTGTACCCCTACAACCCATGAAGAGTTTTGGGCTCAGTACATGTAGAGATTCGTACTGTTTCTAGGCCAACGGCCATGCAATGACCTGATTCGGCCAAGATCACGCTCAGTCGCCAGGTTTTTTCCCCATTTTTGGGTTCCCACTTTATAGAGGCTGGGTGTGCCCCAGGAGGGTCTCCACACCCCAGGATCGCCCCTCGGCTGAAATAACAGAATAAATAATATTCCGCCACAGCCGGGATTCGAACCCAGGACCCGGATCACAGTAGAATAGCGCTCTACCCACTAGACCACGCGGCTCCCCAAAACGAAATAAATAGTAGATTTTATTGTTTTTACTCTGCTACTAAAACAAAAAGAACGACAATTCCTGTTTCTACTTCAAGATTAACTTGGAATCTCGCACTTTATTAATTTATAAAACCTTTCAATATGACATATAATACTATATCTAATGTAGCGGCTTATGCTGTTGATATAGCTGTCTACAGCAACTACAAGAGTGCAGAAATAGCTCTACAGGAGGCGGGGGTGTCTTTAAGATTACCAAAAAGATGAAGAGACTTAATACAATATTACAGGTCATCTCAAAAAGACCGACTGTATTATTTTTTGTTTCTAGAAAAATAAGGGCCCTCTACTAAAGGTCTATAAAATGGAAGTTATACAGAACGGAACAACCGAAAAATATTGTGTACCTAGAAGTTACCCCTGGTATGACATACATCTAACACTATCTTTGCACGGCAAGAAGAAAATCGTGCCAGTTAGGACCACGTCCTATAGACTTTAGTTTACCACCTGCTAACGTCACCAAATGTGGCACCGAGCTTCAAATTATTGATTCACAAAGGTGTTATTAGACATGCCATTCTATACGGAGGGCTGATGCTATCAAATATATCACTTACAACTGCAATAAAGCTGCAATAGTTTCAGATGGGGTGCTGAAGCGTATTTTAAAGCAAACCTCACTGAAAAGAATAAAAATTGACTTACTGCACACCACGATGAAACTCCCTACAGTAGTAACCGACTTGATTTCACAGAGACATATAAAATTCTCTGATAGCCTCCAATACTGAACACATCCACAAATGTGCCTCATCCATAGAAAGTTAAAACCCACTTGACAAATATTCCATTCCAGCACAGTAAACTAGCGCTCTACCCACTAGACCACGCGGCTCCCCAAAACGAAATAAATAGTAGATTTTATTGTTTTTACTCTGCTACTAAAACAAAAAGAACGACAATTCCTGTTTCTACTTCAAGATTAACTTGGAATCTCGCACTTTATTAATTTATAAAACCTTTCAATATGACATATAATACTATATCTAATGTAGCGGCTTATGCTGTTGATATAGCTGTCTACAGCAACTACAAGAGTGCAGAAATAGCTCTACAGGAGGCGGGGGTGGTCTTTAAGATTACCAAAAAGATGAAGAGACTTAATACAATATTACAGGTCATCTCAAAAAGACCGACTGTATTATTTTTTGTTTCTAGAAAAATAAGGGCCCTCTACTAAAGGTCTATAAAATGGAAGTTATACAGAACGGACAACCGAAAAATATTGTGTACCTAGAAGTTACCCCTGGTATGACATACATCTAACACTATCTTTGCACGGCAAGAAGAAAAATCGTGCCAGTTAGGACCACGTCCTATAGACTTTAGTTTACCACCTGCTAACGTCACCAAATGTGGCACCGAGCTTCAAATTATTGATTCACAAAGGTGTTATTAGACATGCCATTCTATACGGAGGGCTGATGCTATCAAATATATCACTTACAACTGCAATAAAGCTGCAATAGTTTCAGATGGGGTGCTGAAGCGTATTTTAAAGCAAACCTCACTGAAAAGAATAAAAATTGACTTACTGCACACCACGATGAAACTCCCTACAGTAGTAACCGACTTGATTTCACAGAGACATATAAAATTCTCTGATAGCCTCCAATACTGAACACATCCACAAATGTGCCTCATCCATAGAAAGTTAAAACCCACTTGACAAATATTCCATTCCAGCACAGTAAACTAGCGCTCTACCCACTAGACCACGCCGCTCCCTAACAAACTACACACATATATATATATATATATATATTCTTTTTTTTCTTTTATATTTTTTTTTCACCCCTCTCTCGGCTTTGAAGGCTGTACTGGGTTTTTCGGGCTTGGAGAGAGGAGGAGGGGATTTGTAGGAGGCACAGTTTTCGAGTTATTGATGAAATACTGAATTAAATAAGTTTTGATGTAATTAGGCGTTGTAATTCAAGTCTTAATGTCTAAGTAGAGGTTGAGAATAATTGAATATTTTGAGCTTGCAGAGTTTATTATATACAACAGGACCTCAGTGTTCTTGAGTTAGACACAAAGCTTAAGTCCGGCTTGGGCAGTTTGACTTTTATTTATATAGGGGCCTATGGTTTGGAGCTCGTGGAACTGTACCTAATTCAACAAGGAGCTTCATGGAGAATATAGGTGTCCATTTCAAGCACGTATCAAGGATAGCAGAGAATATAGTTGTTTCTTTGTTTATTTATTTAACGTCCATCTAATCGGACGAAGCTGCAGTGCTAGTACTAAATTTTGCTTATCCAGGTTTAATTAGGATAGGGATCTTTGACGAGTACTTGACATCGTACCGGCTCTTTTAACGTCCCCTCCGAAGGACGGCATAACTAAGAATTTTTTACTCCCATTAAAAAATCCTAGGGCCACCTGCGGGTCCGAACCCGGGACCTTGGGCATAGGAGGCTGTTATGTTATACATCATCACATTTACTCATAGCGGGTAAAAAAGCGATCGCTGGAAGGACATAGGTGTGCATGTTTTTATTTATATTTATATTTTAATCTTTTGTATTATTTTTGAATGAATGAATAACTTTATTTGCTTTCGGGGTAACCTCCATACAAATACAGCTGGCTACATAACAAATATATAATACAAAACAGATTTCAGTAAAAGAGTTAACAATATAATGCAAAGACAATATATGAATAATATAACAGTTTCTAATATAATAAATATGTAAATATATTATTTTACATAACACGACGAAATACGATAAATAATATAATATAGTTGACAAATAAATCTATTCATTTATTATAAATGATTTCATTGCGGCAACATTGCCTGGTATAATAATAAATGTTTTTCAATTCCTGAATATATTCGGTGGTAAACATGTTTTATTTTGTTAGTATTATTATTATTTTTTTTATCTTACTTTCTTATTTTTATTATATATGCTGGAGATTCAATATTGAGTGTAATATGGTTGCTGATAGTTAATAACTCTTATGATTATTGTTAATAAATTTAAATTTATTATATATATATATATATATATATATATATATATATATATATATATATATATATGAATTAATATGAGAAAAGGAAAAAATAAATATAAGGAGATAAATAATTTAAAAAAAAAAAAAGGTAAAGGGAAAAAATATATATTAATATTTTTGTTTGTTTATTGTATATTAGGATTTATATTATATTATATTATATTATTATTACAAATTGTCCAATAAGGAAAAGTAAGCTGTGTAAATAGCATCCAATAAAGTTGGGCAGCATCGCTTGTTTAATAAAGTGTATCTCTATAGGCAATCGCATCATCCGTCTGCTCGCTTAAGTTGATAATCTATTGGATAACTTCTTCTCCGTATCTTAGATAGAGTAAATGAAGTGAAATCCAATAATATAGGTTGATGAGGAAACATATCATTGCTTTTCCATTTATATGAGAAGGTAATTTAATTAAAAGGATGTAACTAAAATTACTTCCCTTATAAAACCTGGAAATTCTCATCGAGTGATTTAGAGGTAAATTTCAATGAGGCTATCTGAGTGTGAACTGTCCTCGCGAAATTGAACCCGATTTTGGAAACGAATGTTTATTTTAGAGACTGTTATTTAAGCCGAAGAGTTATTGGCCAAATAAATCTATCCTTTGGTGAGGGGGAGGGGATGATTTGTAACCAGGGCCGCCCCCAACTCTAATTGTTTTAATCCCCTTTCCGCTACTAAAATTTAATTAAGAAAATAAAAATCCTTTTCCCCTTTCGCATGCCTCCTTAGGCTCCATAAACCCTGTTGAACCTCCTCGCCAACTTTCCTTTTTCTAATTCGCTTATCGTTCTTTCCACCTCTCACGCGATCAAAGAATTAAAAAAAAAAAGGAGAGGGATGGGAAAAGAATGAATACGCTCCTTGATCCAGAGCTTCTTTCTCCAATAGTGGCTTTGCCCAAGATCAAAGGAACAAAAGACATTGATTTAATCAAACTTTGCTGGCCTTTATGTGCGTTTACATTTTTGCTGAAATTTCGTCGTTTTATAAAGAAACAGAGATTTCGTTATTACCTTTCAAAATTTGTAACTTAATCTATTGAAACAAACTATCAAACGTCGCGTACATGGTTTGTACGATAGAAGTAATGTAATGACTTAATAAGCAGAATTTCAGAAACAATTAACAAAAAAGAGCTAAGAGAGTAATATGTGAGTAAAAATTGCACAAGGAAAAACCTCGTGCATCGTATGATTTTAATCAGGTTACTGTTTTAATATTGAATCATAAATACTTTAACTAATAAATGAAATACAAAACTTTACAAATTACAAATAAATATATTTATGTAACCTAATAAAGTAGAAGATCTCTGTCACTTTTGTGGCTCCTTCTCTGATACGACACAATCAGGGATTTGCAATGCGGATGGATCGACAAAATCAGGTTGTGTTTCGCCTTTCGGTCCGAGATAAACTATTAGTGAGTTATTCGAGTATAATTGTACTTCTGTTAGGAGTAGTCATGGAGCGAAAATTTCAAAATTCAAATTCTAGTAAAATTTTAACGCTTATTTAACCCGGCGGCTTTTGATGATTATTTGCTGAAAACAAAGCCAACAAGTGTAGAAGCTGAAAGGGCCTTTTCGGCAGCAGGTTATGTTTGTAGTTCCATTACAAGTCGACTGGCAGGTGACGCTGTTAACACTATTTTTCAAAATCAAAAGTGTTTTTTGATTATATTTACTAAAGTAATTAGTAATTAAATACTATTTGAAGAAAAATTGTCAGTTGAATAATTTAAAGAGTTACACAACTTTATTGTGATAATTATACCATTCATTAGATAGATTCGGCAAATGGTGGTGGTGTCTGTCATAATTATAAGACTTGTTTGTGAGCACTCTAAAATAATTAAATATTACTGTAATCACAATTCCCATCTCAGTAATTCCTCAAGCTTAATTAATAATAGATTTTATAAAGAAACTTAATAAATTAATTGAACTATCTGAGAAAGTGAAATTTAGGAAGACTTGAGCGGTAACGTAGCTCATTTTTCCAAGATTTAATAGATTTGTACACAGTGTTTCATATAATTCAGTTCATAACATCAGGTCGTGAGTAAGCAATTTCTCTAAAACAAATTTTAGGATTGTTTCAGAAGTTCCTCTACAGCAAACCTATAGGATGCTATAGTTCACGTAAATTCAAGAAAATAATATCTGTTTACCTTCATTTAGACGAAACACCGACAAAACCAAAAACATGTTTATTGCCTTGCGTGAAGCGAACGAATGATACTAAACTGAACCGATGGTGTGATTTCGTGATGCAATTTGGCGTTGCACGACTCATCACTTAACATTCAGACCAAATGTAACTCAGTTAAAGTACCCACTCATTAAACTACGCTTTTTTTAGACATAAAATTCTCATTGGCAGGAGAATGACGCTCACCGAATCTATCTCAGCGAGGAGATGTCTCCGATGAATAGACATCTGAATTGGCTCGCCAGGCAGAAGAGGTCGGAGAAAAGAATTATACTAAGTATGTCTGGTTTGATGGCGGCAGAGTGCGCTACTAGAAGGAAGATGGCCACCCTGTCATCTTTATCGACAAGGCCCAGGATCTGGACGTCTTCGGTTGACTCCTAGGCACCCGTCGACCTACTGGCTGTGACCCGGAATCGATTTTGGCATCCACTAATGTTTTCTCTTTATCCCAAAATATTTATTTACTAATTTTCTTTTTCTAAAGGTTATTTTGTTTTCTTATTCTTTTAATGTCTTCCCCCTAATGGACTTTGTACTATTCTTATTTCATTCATTCATGTGTTTTTTTAAAAATCTATGTTTCGATTATCTCGTCAATTCTATAGCGTCTTCCCTTCACACTCTGTTTACTTTCCCACCTCCTTTCCTGTATGTCTTATGTCCTAACCACGTGCCATGTTAACACCCAGTCCTTATCCGCCCATTTTGATGAATTTCTTCAATATTTCACCCACAACCACTTTTACCACATTATCGGAGTCTCCGAAACATTGCTAAAGCCCCATATTCCTTCCTATTCTGTTTCCCTCCCTAATTACTACTTTATCCGCCATGACCGGATTGGCCGGACTGGCGGAGGGATGGGTCTGTATATCCATTTTAGCCTGGATATAACACTCGTCCTCTCCTGTATGCTGTAGTATATCGCCCTCCTTTGTTCCCTTTTGATCTATCCTTTGAATCCCTCATTTACAAATATATTCCCATGTACCATAGACCAAACCCTTTCCTGGAAACCCCACATTGCTCAAATTTCCAGACGAACTATAAGTACTCCTAAGTACTTTCATCGCTCCCGTCATCTCCTCCCACTTCTCACCCGTAGGATGTTGGTTTCCTTGCTTATTTTCCCCCACTTAGATTATTACTGCGTGGTATATGGAGGCCTCTTGACTGTACTTGATGACAGACTCAAGCGGATTATGAATATGTTTATAAGATTTATAAACTCCATATATTCACAGTATGCTTCAATTCAAATCCTCAATTCACTCACTTGAAAGCAGATCACGCCATTCTGACCTTTTACCCATAGGAACAAATCTTTTGATGATTCCTTTTATATCCGCTCTGCATCTATCTAGAATTCCCTACCTAATCATATTCGCCATGCTCCTTCCCCTCTCTTATTTAAATCCCATCTTTTCCAACATCTTCTAAGATCCCAAAGAGACGCACACTAAATGTAAAATTGTTAATCCACTATCCTATTTCAACGTACGACAATATTTTTTCATTTTATCAAAATCCAAAGTTTTTAATTTATGGATTAATACATTAATTTTATTTATTTGGAAATTGTTCAGCTCTATTATTTTATAGCAGATTTTTATTTCTTTCTGTTTATATTCCATATATTTTGTATATATCTATATAAAAAGGTTTTATTTTTATGTTTTTACACATTTGTAAATAATAGTTTATTTCATTGGTATCTCGGCCAGACATGTATGTATTGAAGTGTATATTTACTGCACGAAGTTGTTATTCTTAATGGACATAGTACCAGAATAAAATTATTTTATTATTATTAAATTGGTATAATCGGATCCGGTAAACGTTTGATGACGCCGCATCCGCCGGATTACCGGATCCATTTTTCCAGATTGCAATCCCTAATCACAATTCATAAAAATGCTTGAAAGCTAAATATTTATCTATGGATCAAATAATAGAGTCCATAAATGAAAAATATTGTTTGGCATTGGTTAATTACTCCACATCTACTTTCTCTCTAAGAATAGAGAATTCAACTATTAATCAATATGTGAATGGAATTAAAACAGATAAATAAATTCGTTGTAATGCTTGGGTACGTGGGTAAATCAAATATAAACGAGACATTTTGTCCTGGAAGCCCAGTGAAGGTGCGGGAACGTTCCCGCATTTAGAGGTGTTGGGTAGGGATGCCAGGAGTGGTTGACTGTACAGTTCGGGGAGGAGACACATTCTCGTGCCAGAGTGTTTGCATGGCATAAACAGTTTGTGGGGATCGTGATCGTGTTAAGAATGAAAGCCATGACCGCAGTCCCCGCTCCAGCATCACAGCAGACATCAGCCGTGTTGCACCTTGATTTTTTGCATGAACGCAGGACAATCAACACCGCATACTACTGCGACATTTTGAATGAAGTCAGACTTGTATATCGCCGCGAAAGAAGGGATCTGCCGATGAGAGAAGTGATTCTTCTTCAGGACAATGCTCGCCGGCATATTGCGGCCCTGACAAGAGAAAAATTGGAGCAACTGGGCTGAGAGACGCTGGAACACTCTCCCTACAGTCCAGACTTATCACCACATGACTTTCACCTGTTTGGCCCACTCAAGGAAGCTTTGGGAGGTCAGAGATTCGTCTGTGACGATGAGGTCGAAGCCTACGTGCTCAATTGGCTGAAGACACAACCTACTTCATTCTATGAGCACGGGATTGGAAAATTACCTATGCGCGAGGAAAAATGTATTTCGAAATCAGGAGACTATGTAGAAAAATGAGGTGTACTTTTTTTTTGTGTTCAAAGTAAACATAAAAAAAATTGAAAAATAAGTCTCGTTTATATTTGATTCACCCACGTATACTGCTTCTTATTTTGTTATTCATTTATTATATAGATAGATTGTAGAATATTTTTGTTATTAAACACGGACTCGACGAACAGTAAATTTTATTATCTTATAAAAATAATAAAACTTATTTTTATTCAGTTATATTACGACAAGTAGTCGTGAACCTCTGCTGTAGAGAATAATATAATAGATTATTTAATAAAACACCGAGTTTCTATTTAAAATTAAAATATATTATTAGTTATATATTTTTACTTTCACTTACGTATATAAAGAAATATATAAGAATCTCTATTGTTGTATTAATTAATCTATGACGTAAATTTCCATCGAAGCTCAATGTTTTTTTTTGTTTTTTTTTGTTTTTTTTTATTAATTAACTTAAAAGTTTTGGATTGATTTTAATTTCGGAGGTAAGTAAAAATCGTATGTAGCACGCACCAGATTTTATCACTTCTAGATAAAGACTCAGAAGGAGAATTCAGAAGGCCTATAAATTTCGCAATTTTGTTGCATGAATCTGGTAAATACACGTAGTAATATAACAGGTGTTAAATCCTTGAAAATATCATCATCCATCTAAAGTTAAATGAAAACATCAGGTGAAATTTCACCTCACCAGGGTCTAATAAATAGATGTATTTATTTATATTTAATTACTTTGATCCCTTATACCCTCTTGATCATTGAAGCGTTTTGTTTATTTGACAAACAGATACAAATCCGATTGTCAGGACCACGTAAGTAAATACTTTTGTTTTCGTTTACTGCATTAAACTAAAAATAATTAATACATAACAAAAAATATTTTATCAGTGAAAAACATCAATTTTAATAACACATTTTTATTGGTACATAATAATAAGTAATTACATTAATAATCTTTTTTCAGACCCAATATAAGAAAAGTATTAAGGCAAAAGCAATAATTAAACTAAATGGGGTGCTGGTGAAGAATTGAAGAATGAAGACCATCAGAAAGTAGGCCAGGACCCAAAGGCTGTAGTAAACAATTTTTCTCCTAAAAAAAAAAAATTCAATTACATTGTGGCATTGAAAAGTCTAAAACATATTTTTTTTACATTTCATTACATGGTGATATAAAATTATATTAGATCCTGAAATTCATATGTTGGTAAATTTACACCTAATATGTATTTATGAAGAGTTTTAAAGGTTTAAATGGGAGCATATATGGTTTAGTGGATAGAGCACTAGCCTGGAGTTCGCCGGGGGCCGTGTTCAAACCTGGCCACTAGGTAGAAGAATAAGTTATTATTCTGTTATCTTTGTTGTGGGTGACCCTGGGGTAGGGAGACCATCCAGCCTCAATAAAATTAGTACCTCAAAAAAAAAAAAAAAAAAAAAATCACCTCGCACGGTCGTTGGCTAAGAAACAGTAGTTTTCATCAAGTTTTGATAATCACTCAAATGTATCCTGATAGAAATAAATTAATGTTTGATAATAAAGCTTTATTCTAGTCTTATTTTCATAGCCCTCATTAGGCCTGAACTATATAATTACGTTAGCGTCGAGTTATTTTCAAGAAATCAACTGCTTTTTTTTTTTTTTTTTTTTTTTTTAAATCCTCGAGAATCGTCTCCATAAAACAAAAAAAAAATCATGAAACAAATATGTTTGCTCTTTTCTCCTTTGGTGGAATTGTGCAGTCGTTCATCTTATATATTCATCCGTTTTTGTTTTTTTTTATCAATGCTAACAAGATATGATTTTTTTGTATCTAAAAAAAATGCCTAACACGGAACCCTCAGACTGAAACGACAGGAAACTGCTCGTAGATACAGATTACTACAATAGTTAATCGACAGACGCTCAAAACTTCATATTTACTACAAAAAAACTCATTTATCAGGCCTATTTGGTCCTATGGCATTGAGCTATGGAGGTCTACTAAACCATTAAAATCCCTCTCGCATTCAATCCTTGCAAATCAAAAATCCCTCGAAAAATCCTCAATGCTCCTTACTACTGTTACTAATAAAATCATCCATAAAGCCTAAATATCCTAAAAAATATTGTTGAAGACGTGGCCCGATATAAATATACCTCTTTTCATTCCAAACTCCAAACTTAAACCAGCTTATCCGTGACCTCTAATCCATATCTATTATCGACAACCCACCGAGGCACCTTAAAAGAACATGGCCAAGAGACCTCCTACCATAAATCAGACATTGGAGTGCTACCGATGGGTAGTTTCTTCACAGGACTACCATGTTTAAATTTTAGTCAACTATTACATCGATATAGCGAGTTTAATCAAAATCGTTTGATCCTTTTTAGAGAAAAACGTAAAAAGGTACAAAATACATGACGTAAAGTGACATTTCTGGTTCGCCGATTTTGATGATCGTCAGTTTGTGAAAGTGGTTACGATTAACAGTAACCTTTTGTTATTTATATAATGGGTTAACGATGTATTGACCGCAAATGAAATCAATTTTGAAAAATATTGGACCCAGACTCTATGAACCGAGAGATTGTACTTTGGGAATAACTAAAACTTATAAATCTATACTAATATTATAAAGCTGAAGAGTTTGTTTGTTTCAACGCCCTAATCTCAGAAACTACTGGTTCGAATAGGAAAAATCTTTTTGTGTTGGATATTCCATTTATCGAGGAAGGCTTTAGGCTATATAACATCACGCTGCGACGAGTAGGATGGAAGAATCAGTGGAAAATCTTGAAAAAAAAAAACGGGGAAAATTAACCTCGAATCTCAATTATTTTGCAAATGATATAATATATATATTTTGCTGAAACATTTAATAAATCACAGAAGCAAACATTTAAACACGTAGGGATCGATTTACGTCAAGACTGCTTTTCACATGTCCAACTATATGTCGTATTTTCATAATCGGGTTGCGGAGAAAATCAGCATGTTTTTCTGCCACAAGAAAAAAAAAAAACTGGTGCGCGCTTAAAGCGACTTTCACTTACCTCTGTCATTAATGTCAATTTAAGAATTTTTAAACAAATCTAGAAACGAAAATAAATTGTTAAAGAATTAGTTACATTTGACTTTTATATTAAGATTTGTTTTATTAAATATCATTAAGGTGGTTCGAAAAAATTTCTAGGGATATCTTGCAAGGCCCCTGAACATCGTCGGCGGAGCACTAGATTAGACTAATTTTCAGTGCACAGTAACTACATTCACTGAGGTATTCAGCATTATTTCGTAATGCAAATCAAAAATTAGGTCTGGGAAAACCTCGGAGTATATTGACCCTCGGCAACGGTATTCCCCTGGGACTGGATTATGCTGCAATAAGTTGGGCCTTAACCATTTCAGAAGAACATGGCGAAAGGGGCATTCGATTTCTAACTTTCACTCACTTATTTTTACCTCATTTAGGAAAGTAAATTAAGGAGGAGTGAATGTTCTTGGAAACCACTATCAGGCAAAAATACATTCAGGAAAAGTACGAGTGAAGTAGATTTATGTCAGAAATGACAAATTTGTCGGCAACCATAGAGACACTAATTAGTGCAAGTGTTTAGATAGTTTACTTTATTTATTTTTTTTTTTTAATGATGAAAGAATAGTTTCAAGTAAAATAAAAAGCAGGAAAAGAGGTTACACTTTAATAAGGAAACCAAATTAAATAAAAATACACGAGTAAATAAAATGTTTCCTCATATAAAATATTTCTTCAATTACCAACTTCTGACTTTATTGTTTTAAAGTATTTTTTCATTTAATTAAATTAATATGTGAAAAGCAAAAAACGACTAATATATTCTTAATATGTATGTTATGAAATATTTTTCTGATGTCATGAATATTTAACATTTACTTTTATCATCAATTTATTATGATTTTTTTTTTTTTAAATTGAATACATATTTACAGCTGTATTAAAAAAAATGCATTAAGTAATGGGATAGATTGATAATGAATTTATTTGTCAAAGAAATATTCTTGTACAAATATACAACCAAAATAAATAAACTCATACAATTCATTATGAGTCTGGCACATTTAATGAAATATCAATTATATAATTAAAGAAATAACAAATCAATAAAAATTATATTAATAGAAACAATAATAGTGACAATAACAAAAAGTAAACAAAATAATATGATCATTAAAATAAAATAAAATTATATACTTCTTTTCTAATTTACAAAGAATTATATATACATTGAGATATATAATAATATATTTTGTTTAATTTATCAACATTATCAATATTAAAAATGGTCCTCTATGTTTCGTTTGTCACAAGCACTTGTTATATACTGTCGCAGATATTTCACTCTATATTTATTGAATTTTGCACAGTAGAGAAGTATATAATACAAACTTATAGACATAAATTGCTCAAAGTTATTGCAGAGTTGATTTGTTGTAAGTAATAATGTTTTATTTCCCAAATAAAGTTTAATGTTCTCTTCGCTGCTGATTCATATCTTTTATATCTTACTTTTTTGATGCTGACCCTGTGAGACCAGCAGCTTTCTGGAGTATTAAAATTAAAATTTAATATTAGTCTATAGTATTGATGTCTATTGGAGTTCAGAGAACTAAGTTTCTGCTAAGGACAATGACGTCTGCTAACAGCAGCATCGATACCTCGTGTTTACTATCAATGATAACACCGCATGCGCCTCTAGATTAAAACAAATTTACGATGTCTGATATAAACAAGTTATGTGATAGGTATATAATAAAATGGGATTAAATACATGTAGAGACACTGACCATTAGCAGTACTCTAATAGGAATTCTAAATCAGAAGGCCCCGAGGTCATCTTTTCAGACGCCTTGGAGGGTTATCAGGAATAGAAGAGGAAGATAAGATAAAAACAAGTGGTAGTTTGAGTAAAAATGGAGTTTTTCATGGAAGGATTGATACATGATTCGGGACAAATCAGTAACATATGCAACATTAAGGTTCTTATTTTATGGATGAGTTTATTAGTGACAAAGTAAGGAGCATTGAGGGTTTTACAAAGGATTTTGAATTGTGAGAATTTGATACGAGAGGAATTCGGTGGCTTAATAGAGCCCCATAGCTTCGTAATTTCAGATTGGTTTTATAATAGTCAGTAGATGATCCTTTTGTAGTATAAGAGGAAGTGTTGACGTTTGTCTTATAAGTGTTGAAGTAGCCAAACAAATTATTAAGTTTTTTTTCTTTTATTGCATTAATTAATTTTAAATTAAAAAAATTAATATTCGCCGTATTCGGCAACTTCAACACTTACTGGACAAAGGTCAAAGCTTCCTCTTAACTACAAAAGGTTCATTTGCATGACTGTCATAAGAACAACCTGGACTTACGGAGTAGAGCTTTGGTGCTCTACTAAACTATCAAATTCTTCCCGTATCCAATCAATACAATCCAAAATCATTCGTAAATTGCATTAATGCTCCATATTTTGTCACGAATAAACTTATCCATAAAGACCTTAATGTTCCATATGTTACTGATTTAGTCCGAACCAGTTATCATTCATTCCATGAATAACTCAATCCCCACTCTAATGCACTGGTTTTCATTCTTTCTTCCTCTTTAATTCATGATAATCCTCCGAGACTTCTAGAAAGAAGATGGCCCCGAGACCTTCTAGTTTAGAATATTTTTCGAGTGCTGCCAATGGTCTCTACGCGTGTTCCTTGCTAGTTTACCATATGTCCATCACATTTACTTGATGTATTTTTATGCAGTTGTAAATATCAAGAAATATTTGTTAGGTTCTTTTTTTAAATTGAAGTGATCGATTTTCATTCAACATATTTTATTTCTTATTTCCTTCTCCCTACAATTCGTGTGAATTGTCCTGCAGTATATATTGGTGAAACAAAGCAGTTCTTGAAGGATAGGGTGTATCAGCAGCAATATGATGTTAAGAATAAATAAAAAGAGAATAAAAAGACTGCTTTAGTACAGCATGTGATAAATAAACAACATCAATTTGACTTTGAAAATACTATGATAGTGCATAAAGAAAGCAATGATTTTAAAAGAAAAATTTTGGAGGCAATTTATATTTCAGAACACATTGACTATAATATAAACTACAAAACGAACAACAAAGAACACTGGAAAGACGGTCTCCAGTGTTATCTGCATATATCTTATCTTTATACTTAATTCTTAGTACAGCATTAGCTTTACTTGGGCCTGGGAAACTGATTTCTTTTCAATGTGCGCGTTTCTCATGATTTGAGAGAGCTTATGGATTGCAGGGCTTATCTATTAGACAAATTGCACATTTATTGAATAAGTCACATGCTACTCTACAGTATGTTCTAAAAAGACATAATAATAATAATAATAGGCTTACCGAACCCGAAGGTTCGATGCCGATACCACCAAACTTCGCCTGCACAGGCTCGTCCAATGTTCACCGGTCAAGCCCAAGCCCCCGAGATCAGCCTTAATGCAATCTTCCCATCGACGCTTCGGCCTACCTTTCGGACGCCTACCAGTCGGTTCAGCGAATACCAACTTTCTCGGAATCCGTTCCTCACTAAGCCCAACAACTTTACGCGCCCATTTGAGTCTCCGCGATGCTATCAACTCAATTATATTCACAGGGTACAAACTCCGCAATTCCGCGTTGTGCAACCTTCTAAACTCCCAGTGGCCTCATCTCTCTTCGGACCAAATATTTTACGCAGTACCTTATTCTCGAAAACCTTAAGCCGTTGTTCATCCTTCAAAGTAAGCGGCCACGTTTCGCATCCGTAAAGAACCGTTGGAAGAATAATAGTTTTATAAATTCTAACCTTTAAGTTTTTAGACAGAAGCCGCGAGCTAAGCAATTTAGCAACCGAATAATAACACGCATTTCCCACCTTTAACCGGGACTTTATTTCTTCCTGGATTTCATTTTTTCTTGTTATCATTGAACCTAAATACTTGAATTTCTCTACGTGCTCAAAAGTATGACCTGAAATATTAATATCATCAAGATCGCCACCATTTCTGCAACTAATCATATATTTCGTCTTATCGGTATTTAATTCGAGACCTATTTGTTTACCGGTTTTTATTAACACACTTGTATTTAGTTGTATAGTTTCCGTGTCTTCACCTAATAGTACCAAATCTCTCTCTAAAAAGACATAGAAGGTTAAAATCTCAGAATTAAAAACATAGAGAGTTAAAATACCACGTGGTGGATGACCTAGGAAACTAGAAAATCACAACAGGTGAGCCATTCTTGCTGAAGTCCATGCAAATCCTCACACCTCAATAGCCATAAGAAAGACGGTCATAGTACAACAAATAGGATTAATATTGAAAGTGTATGGAAACTTTTCTGACCTATTATTAACAAATGACATTCTGCATCCTGTAATATTAATACTGAAATGAAAATAAATAAATCTATTTTTTTTATTTAATAATAGTTTTAATAATTTGTACATTAGAAAATTGAGACGTTGATTTCCAAAAGGTACTAAAGGACATTTTTTAGGAAAATTATTTTTTTACATATTTGTAATCTCATCACTTTTTGTAATCTAAATCTTCTATTTTATTTTATCTAATGAGCTCTCAAGTCCTTAAAAAAAGCGATTTAGAAATTCGGCCATTTTCTAAAAGTACTAATTACGCATTTACTTTCGTTCTAATTCATACAAAAAAAATTCATTTCAAAACTTTAATATGATATTATTAATATAGTAAAAATACAATTCTAGATTTTAATGCGAAAAGACCGAAATTAGGTTGTTTAATAATAAAGTAATAAGAAATTTTCGCGATTCCTGTAAAATTCCCTAAAATGGATATAGTATCTTTTGGAAATCAACGCCTCAATTGTCAAGTTGAAAATAAATAGCTCTTAGTATTAATGGCATGCTGTATTTTTGAGCGAGTTTATATTAATTTAATTAAAAAATGAGGATATTTTGAAATATAGTTATTTCCTTGCTAATTTCGATAAATTGAGGTATGCTGAGATCTGTTATTTGGCTTTTTAAATACATATATAGATTATTTTGAAGGGAGGAAAATCTACAATAAAAGAAAAATGACGGAAAGATTTGAGCATTCTGAAATTCAGGAAAAGAAAGGCTTCCAAGAAATGATCGAGAGAAGAGCCTGGAGGTATAAGGGAGATCAAATTTGAACATAGAGGAAATGGAAGTGTTGATGATTCAATTTAGACTCAAAAAAGAATCCGTGGGATGCTTTCGGAAGGGATTTGCTTAACAACATTTTTCGATAAAGATACGTGTGCTTATTATAAATAATAAGTATTATTTATATGAATGGTAGTGCTATTTCGGGATTCTTATTTTAATACACTGAGAAGTGTGCTTGGTAGACAGTGTGTAAAAAGTTAAAAAAATCTGGTGCGGGTAACACACGACTTTCACTTACCTCCGTTATTAGAATTTTGAAAGAATTTTCAAATACAGTAAGAGATAAAAATGAGTGAAACCATTAAAGAATTAGTTAAATGGAATTTCTATAATAAAAACATGTCTTTTATTAAAAATCTATTATATTATTATATAAAATAATCACTTAGTTTTATCGGTTTTTTATTACTCTCTATTAACTTTTAAAAGCTTGTGTATAAGATAATATTTTTTCTAAAATATTTAGCTTTCCAACGGTATATTATACATGTATATTACTGTTCTTAAGTTAACTAACAAAAAATTGCATTAACAAAATATTTTTGCAGTTTTCACCTTCAGTTGGATATCGAATTCGTTGAACTTATTACCTGTTTTTTAGCAATGCAAATTAGATGATATGGTCAATTTCATAAAATCTACAAAATTGTAGGTAATTTAGAATAAATTATGAAATATTGGCATTTAAACCCTGTCAGAATATTTCAATCTAAATGAAACCTACATGATATTAAAGCCCATTACATTTTACATCCATATAGCGAGTTTAATCAAAATCGTTTGAGCCGTTTTTGTGAAAATCGTAAAATGCGTGAAAATAGGTTCAAAATGCATGGTATAAAGCGGCTCTTCTGGTTAGCCGATGTTAATGAGAAAAAGTTTGTAACATCTCGGGCGTATACTTGTCATAAATATGAAATTTCAGTTTCATAGGACATTTCGTTTCCGCCCGGGAGTTACCACACACACACACAGACCTTTATTTGGACTCTATATCTACTATATATAGTAAGTGAAAGTAAAAATACTAATATATTTATAACTAGAATGAATTAGTCTGGGTGGCGGTCAGTGAATGAAACAATTAGGTAGTTTCAACCATTTATTTTCTGCCAACGTTTCGACCCCCATTGCTAGTCATCATCAGGACGTATTGTAGGCGAATGGAAACATTAGTTTCTTATTAGTCAATGAATTGGATAATTTTGTGTAGCGAAAAAAATATATATATATAAGAATTTATATATATTATCTTATATATATAAATATATATATTATATATATATATATATATATATATATATATATATATATAAGAATTATATATATATAGGTTTTGCTTCTCTATTTGGTACATTTCAAGATTTTTACTGCACGAAAATCCGATCTCTAACTTTAGTATACTAATGAAAGGGCTTTACAGAACAAATTATACTTAAGATAATGTACAGAAATATCAATACTTGTGCAAAAATGTGTACATATTTCTCCTCTATATTTCATATTTTAATGTTTCCTAAGTCAGGCACCCGGGACTGCTTTACAATCTCCGTAAATTTCTGCCTCCTACGTACTTTCTTATTATCCAGTCCTAACTTTCTGACAGATCATTCAGAATCAATAACAATAGTTCCTATTCATTCATTTTAACTCATTCTGCTGGTGTTCCTCAAGGCAGTATCCTAGGACCCATTCTATATACAGTTTATACAGCTGATATCCCAACACATCCTAATACTTTCATTTCTACATATGCAGATGACACTTGTGTATTATCAGTCAAAAATGATCCCACTGTTGCCTCTCAAAATCTCCAATCCCACATCAGAGACCTTGAAGTATGGTGTCAGAATTGTAGAATTAAAATAAACTCCAACAAATCCCACCAAATTACCTTCGCCATACGTCGTAAAACTATGACATCCTGCCCTACAGTGTCTTGTAGATCCTGTAGATGGTAATTGATTGGGAAGCTAATGTTTATAATACAAAGGTAGAGGATTAGTAACTGTTTACTTTGAATATGTAAACATTCGGAAGAAAACAACAGAGACCTGCAAAATCCTTTATGTATTTCAGAAACTATAAAAACGGACATTTCATGTGAAACAACCCAATACAAAGCCCTAAAATGCAGTATTTCGCTAAAAATTCATTTCTTGGATTCTCATCAGGACTTTTTTCCCGCTAATCTTGGAGCAGTATCAGAGGAACACGGCGAAAGGTTTCATCAAGACATATTGCACATAGAAAAACGCTATATTGGAAAATGGTCAGAAGCGATGCTTGCCGATTTCTGTCGGTCGCTTCGTTGCGAAATACCTATAGAAAATATGAAAAGGAAAAAAAATACAAAATAAAATAATTGTTGACAACCAGCAGAGTATCTAATGATTTGTAGGTTTTGTGACACATTTATTCAACATGTCTATCAGTTTGAACAATTATAATATATTTTTTAGCAAAAAAAGAGTTTCATTTAAAACCACAATGGAAAAAAAAAATTTTATGTGATCCGGAAGATTTAATACTACATTTCTATTCAGAATTATCTAATTTATCATTCGTTGTGAATGAAATAGAAATGAGGGAGTTTTTTTTTTTTTTTTTTTTTTTTTTTTTTTTTTTTTTTAAGACCAGTGTTATATCCATAATAGAAGTTAACCATATGATTAGCTAGTTAAAAGTTCTCATTTTTTTTTTAAATTGCTTAAAACTTGTCGGAAAAACTATTAATTAAACTTTAGCGGTATAAGTTTTTTCTTCTTTTAATTCCCTTAACCACGACTTCCTTGAATAAGTATTGTGCTTGGAATCTTGGAATTCATTGGAATCTTGTTTTTCCTATCTGATCCTTGAAGGGTCTAAAAAAAAAAAATTGTCTTTGTTTACTTCTGGTTAAAGATTCCTTTTTCTGCATTCTACAAATCTCATTTCTTGAAAGTTTAATATAGAATATATCCAAGATCCAATGGTTTGAGCAAGTACATACTAAGAAGCCTTTAAATATATATACTTAGATGTAAGCCAAATAATTTTTATTAATTATGTAATAAAGTGTTCTTAATTATGCTTGTTCTAAAAGTTCTTCCGATGTGTATTTACTGAATGTTAATTAAATATATTACTTTTACTTGCCTATATATATATATATATATATATATATATATATATATATATATATATATATATATATATATATATATATATATATATATATTTTGGGTTGTTTCACATGAAATGTCCGTTTTTATAGTTTCTGAAATACACAAGGGTTTTAGCAGGTCTCTGTTGGTTTCTTCCGAATGTTTACATATTTAAAGTAAACAGTTACTAATCCTCTACCTTTGTATTATAAACATTAGCTTCCCAATCATTTACCCACCTTTTAGTATACCTCCAAATATGACATGGAAACATGAGATTTTCGAGTAATATTTTTATACGAGTTTAAATTCGGCCATTCAGCAGCTGAGGCCGCTAGAAATATTTGCAAGGCGTTTGGGGAAGGGAGTGTTAATGAACGGACCATTCGCCGTTGGTTTGCAAAGTTTTCAGCTGGGGATACCGACTTGGAAAACTTGCCTCGAGGAAGACCTCCGTCCGTAATAAAGATGTCCTCAAACATTCAGTAGAAGGAAACCCCTACCAAACAGTTGAAGGACTCTCAGCACAACTAAATGCAATTGCATCTACCGTTTCCAGACATTCAAAGTGTATTGGGAAAGTAAAAAAGCTCGATACACGGGTACCTCATGATCTCACAAGATAATCAACATTAGTTTTTACTTTGTTATAAAAAAAAACATTACAAAACTTTAATCATTCCTTTATATTGCATATATATAACATACATTTTGTCACATTTAAAAAATATCTATTATAGGCTGAATTAGCCTTGTCAGCTTGTTATCATATACTGGATTAAAGCAATGTATCCCTTCACTTTAACAAGATTTGATATTATCGGGTTGTTTCACATGAAATGTCCGTTTTTATAGTTTCTGAAATACATAAAGGATTTTGCAGGTCTCTGTTGTTTTCTTCCGAATGTTTACATACTTAAAGTAAACAGTAACTAATCTTCTACCTTTGTATTATAAATATTAGCTTCCCAATCAATTACCCACTTTTTAGTATACCTCCAAATATGAACATGGAAACACGCGATTTTCGAGTAATATTTTTGTACAAGTTTAAACTCGGCCATTCAGTAGCTGGAGCCGCTAGAAATATTTGCAAGACGTTTGGGGAAGGGAGTGTTATTGAACGGACCATTCGCCGTTGGGGATACCGACTTGGAAAACTTGCCCTGAGGAAGACCTCCGTCCGTAATAAATAACGATGTCCTCAAACATAAAGTTGAAGAAAACCCCTACCAAACAGTTAAAGGACTCTCAGCACAACTAAATGCAAGTGCATCTACTGTTTCCAGACATTTAAAGTGTATTGGGAAAGTAAAAAATCTGGATACATGGGTACCTCATGACCTCACTGAGCGGCAGCTAGACCCCTTGTTTCAAAACATACCGTGCAAAAATTGAAAGAACTGGGCTACGAAGTTCTTCCGCACCCACCATATTCTCCCGACTTGTTTCAACAGATTACCACCTGTTCAGGAATTTAGACAACTTCGTCAAAGGAAAACTTTTTGAAAATGATGATCAAGTGAAAAGTGCGTTTTCAGATTTTGTTTCACTTCAAAGCTCAGAGTTTTTCAGTTCGGGGATAAAAAAAAATTGTGTCATGTTTGAAAAATGTGTAGAAAAAGAAGGTAAATACTTCGAATAATTTTTTTTTTTTTTTCATATCGTATTTTTAATAAAAATCCTTTAACTTTGAAACGGACATTTCATGTGACACAACCCAATAATTGAAATAGACTGGCAGAGCTTAAGTACCAACAGTTAAAAATGTTTTCCTCCAAAGTACCTTTACTTTTGTAGATTTTATGAAATTGACCATATCATCTGATAACCATTGCTATTTATTCAATTTGAACGAATTTGATAATCAAATATGAGAGAAAAGAACAAAAATATGTTTTGAATGTAATTTTTTT
Organism: Piezodorus guildinii; assembly: GCA_023052935.1. Classification (NCBI taxonomy): domain Eukaryota; kingdom Metazoa; phylum Arthropoda; class Insecta; order Hemiptera; family Pentatomidae; genus Piezodorus; species Piezodorus guildinii. The sequence continues at coordinate 160,106,802 of CM041293.1, read as the reverse complement.
TTTTTTTTTTTTTCTAAGAACAGTGATACAGATGTATAATATACCGTTTGAAAGCTAGATATTTTAGAAAAAAAAAAAAAAAAGTATCTACACATTAAAGTGGATAAAACGAACTGATTGTTGTAGATAAAAATTTTATATTTTTTAAAATCTAAAACATATGTTTCCAACGAAACTAAATGTGTGTTCTTTAAATTGATGTCAACAACCACGGTAAGTGAAAGTAGTGTGTTGACCGTAACTGATTTAAAAAAAATATATTTCTTTGAAAATAATCTATGATTTCTATAGAAGAGTTGAAAAATATTAATATTACTTACAAAGAACAAATATAGCTTTTAAAAATTAAATATAAAATGGGCGTGAAAATAAAACGGACCGGAGTAGAAGCGATATCATTGATCAGCCGGCAATCTAATAGCAGCTACGGAACATTTGAATTTGAAATGGCTCCATTCTGAAGGTAATTTTAATATTATTGTCGGGTCGCCTTTCCAACATTTTAGTGTTTTTTTTAGACATTTTCACAGGTATTTGTTATAATTTCCCAAGTTTAATCTATAATCTAAACTTTATTATTAATACTTTAATAGAACCTATTGTAAAGGTAATAATTTATATAAAGTTCGGATGTCGAGTTGGATTTACTTATCATATGCAAGGTTCAACATAACATATAGTTGTATGTAAGGAATGATATTTAATAGAAATTTTTAAAACCTAGTTGCCGCTCAGTCACACTTTCATCGAAATTTTTCAATGAATGTTCTCCCTGCCGTGTGGATGTTCAATAAGAAAAAAATCGTCTATTGAATTTTTTTTAAAGAAAATTTGCCAAATAATTGTATTGAATAAAAATAAATCTTTTAATGTTTTTTTTCCAATAACTTAGAAACTTCACGGTCCTGGAACACTATAGATACTGATTTAAAAAGTGGTAATTTTTTTTACAAATCCAAAAATAAAGTATTCTAAATTTATAACAAATATATTAAAGTAAGGAATATATATTGGACTTCATATCTATGTTTTGAATGGTGTTTCCTAGGGGTGGGCATAATCGAATGATCGTCATAATCGGATGATCGGGCTTTGATGATTTAAATAATCGAATGAATTCATAATCGAATGATGGAATGATTAATATGCATTCTGAGAGACAATATAGCACAATTCCTCTCTCTATGATGGCTGAGCATAAGTGCACATATGCATATGATTTATGCAATGAGAAAAAAAAAAAAAAAGCCGTTCGATTTTCCGAGCCCCTTGTCCATTATAATCCCTAGATTGTCATTAAAGAGTTCGAATGATCATTCGTTTCTCCAAACCGATTAATTCGATTGATTGAAGTAATCGATTGATCCGATAATCGTCAATCGACTATGCCCACCCCTAGTGTTTCCTATAGAAAGACCATTTTATTGTCAATGGATTTTCAAAATTATTTTAAGCGACTAGAAACATCTTGTGCGGGCAATTAACGGCTTTCACTTACCTGGTTGCTAAAATCAATTTAAGAACTAATAAAAAAAGTTCAAAAAGTTTTAAAGAAATACATTTAGTTTCGTTGGAAACACGCGTTTTTAGAGCCGTTTTCGTAAAAAGGTGCAAAATTCATGGTATAAAGTGGCTCTTCCGGTATACCAAATTCAATACTTTCCCTTACTATATATTTCATATAATTATAAAGATAAGAAAACTGGTATATTAAAAAGTGTTCTTTTTAGTGAGATAATCCTAGTTAGGGTTAGGGTTAGGGTCAGGGTTAGGGTATTGGAGTAGGTGCTCAACCTCTTGGTTATTAGCACCGAATAAATTTGTAGTAACAGATTTGTTTTACTCTTTTTTCTTCTTTTTATTTATTTATTTTTCCTTCTAGTTTTGTTATTTATTTATTTTATTTTATATATTTTTTTTATTGTTTATTTTTTTTTTTTATTGTTTATTTTATTTATTTTTTATTATTCTTTTGTTGACACATTCTGAATTAGTGAATTTATTCCAATTTTTTCTTTATTATTTTTATATTTTTTTTTTATTACTACTATTATTTTCTTTTTTTTTCTTTCTTTATTTATTTTTTTTTCTTATAGTTCCGGGAGCAGAGAACATTCTTTGACGAACCTAATCAGTGAACTAACTGTTTCACTCGAGTCCTTCAAGCTCCCACTCAACGATCTAATCCTAGTTACTACTAAACCTAATCCTAGTTACTACTGAAATATTCCGATTCGTATCCTTTTTAAAATAAATCGAGTCTAAAATGGTGATTCTATTCGATTTTGATTCGTATCGTAGTTACAAGATATATCAATTTTTGAGAATCTTTTCAGTGAGAATGGCGACATGAAGTGAAAATTAAAAAATCTGGTGCGCGCAATACACGACTTTAACTTACCTCTGTTATTTATATCAATTTAAGAATTTCCAAACAAATTTAGAAACGAAAATAAATTGTTAAAGAATTATTTACATTGGATTTCAGTAGAAACATGTGTTTTATTAAATAATCATCAATTATTATCTACAACAATCAGTTTGTTTTATCGGCTTTTCAAAACTCTCCGTTAACTTTCACAATAGTATGTATAAGATTATAAATTCATCTGGGCCGTTTTTAAGAAAATCGTAAATCGTAAGCCACTTTATACCATGCAAAATGCATGGTATAAATAAGTTCTTCTGGTAAGCCAATTCTGATGAAAAAGTTGCTCTAACATCTTGGGGGTATACTTGTTTTAAATATAATATTTCAGTTTCACAGGACTTTTCGTTTTCGCGCTGAAGTTACCCCACACACAAAGAGACCTTTTTGCGGGACTTGGTCATTCAGACTCAGGAGACCCTAAAAAGTGTATTCCCTTTTTTTCATTTTTCACAATCGCAATACTTGCCCTTCATTTCATACATAGGTAAGTAAAATAATAGATTTTAAAAATAAGAATTATGAACAATTAATAAATTAATTTTCACACAAAGCAAATATGGCTTTTCCAAAACGTTGGTGCCTAGAATTTAAAAAAATAATATTGGGTTGTGTCACATGAAATGTCCGTTTTCAAGGTAAAGGATTTTTATTAAAAATACGATATGAAAACAAGATAATTTTATTGGAAGTATTTACCTTCTTTTTCTACAATTTTTTTCCAACGTGACACCACCTTTTTTTATTTGAAAACGCACTTTTCACTTGATCATCATTTTCAAAAAGTTTTCCTTTGATGAAGTTGTCTAAATTCCTGAACAGGTGGTAATCTGTTGGAGACATGTCAGGAGAATATGGTGGGTGCGGAAGAACTTCGTAGCCCAGTTCTTTCAATTTTTGCACGGTATGTTTTGAAACATGGGGTCTTGCTGCCGCTCAGTGAGATCATGAGGTACCCATGTATCAAGCTTTTTCACTTTCCCAATACACTTTAAATGTCTGGAAACGGTAGATGCACTTGCATTTAGTTGTGCTGAGAGTCCTTTAACTGTTTGGTAGGGGTTTCCTTCGGCCTCAGCTGCTGAATGGCCGAGTTTAAACTCGTGCAAAAATATTACTCGAAAATCGCTTGTTTCCATGTTCATATTTGGAGGTATACTAAAAAGTGGGTAATTGATTGGGAAGCTAATTTTATAATACAAAGGTAGAGGATTAGTAACTGTTTACTTTAAATATGTAAACATTCGGAAGAAAACAACTGAGACCTGCAAAATCCTTTATGTATTTCAGAAACTATAAAAACGGACATTTCATTTGAAACAACCCAATAGCATTTATCATGTATCTAGCTTGTCTATAAAATAATGAAAACTAGTTCTATAGCTATTACATCATGAAATTAGCAATATTGTTCGTCATAAAATTAAAGTAAGTGCACAATTAAAATTTAATCGCAACTGAAGGGGGGCTGCCAGTATGAAGCTTAAAATTAAATAAACAGGGGAGAGAGGGGGGGGGCTCACTCTCTGATATTAAATTTCACCGAGGGCACTAAGGTCTGTTTGATCAAGCTTTTTTTTCTTCCCTTTTTTTCCCAACTGCGTTTGTTTTTAATTTTATGATCTTTAATTTCCAGGACTCTCATATCTGGTAATAAACTTTTATTTATAATATTGCTTACCGGAGTTACACGTTACATTATTGTGATATTTGTATGCTTTTACCCAGAACTCTTATCAGGATGGGATATAAATATTTTATATGATCATTTAAAAAAAAGAAAAGAAAAAGTGATGATTGGAAACATTATAAAAAATCTAGTGCGGGCAACACACGACTTTTACTTACCTCGACTGTAAAAATCAATGTAAAAACTATATATTTTCATCGCCCATTTCATTTTTTTCTCCGTTACATATCCTGACATATAATTATTACTTTAATATTACATTATTTTAAAATTTAAATTATTTTTTATTCATACTGTTTCTCTTTTGTAATGACTATATTTTTTTATATATTACCTATACTCTTAACTATGTTCTTAATATATTACCGTCATATATCAACTCAAAATTGTTAATATTTAAAATTTTAATTGTTCACATATTTTTCCTTTATCATTTTTTTCATTTACTTAGTCTCTCTTTATATATTCTCATTACAATATTATCATCTCAATTATGTTTACTATCATACTTTATAACTATCTTCTTAATTTTGTTTATTTCCATACTTTATAACTGTCACCTTATTTCCATACTTTATAATTGTCATCTTATTATTATTTTACATTTAATATTATTTATGTTCCCATAATTTATTACTGTCATATTATTATTATATACCTAACGCATTATTAAGTCTATAATTACATTGGTTGTTATCTTGTTTCTTTTAGCCCTGATGAAGGCCCACATTGTAGGCCGAAACGTCGGCACATAATTAAAATAAAACTTATTTTAAATGTGTGTTTTCAATTTATGACCGCACCCCCAACCATCTTCTCATCTAATTTCTCAACGGTCAACAAAACTCCATCATTAAAAACTATATGATTCAATTGAAAAATATTCTGTTGATTTTAATAAAACGTTTATTCATTTCCGTTGGAAACATATGATTTAGATTAAATAGTATAACTACATTGTTAATCAGTAATAAGTTTATTCCCTATTCGTCACTTTATATTATCTTTTACAACTTTGTGTTTCAGATATTTTTTTTTTAATCTTTCTGTTCCCAACGGTATATTATAAGCTTATATTACTGTACTTAATATCAAAAAAACAAAAACTAATTAAAAAATAGTTTGCGATTTGGCCCTAACCAGATATCATTGATTTCATGACAAATTCTATTCTTACCCTTAGTTTCAATCCTTTCTTCCACTTCAATTCTTGATAATCCTCTGAGGCGTCTGAAAAGAAGATGGCCTCGAGACCTTCTAGTTTAGAATATTTTTAGAGTGCTGCCGCAGGGCAGCTTCTATACATGCCTTTTTCATGTTTATTTCCTTCTAGCCTATTTACTAGATGTGTTGTTAATACAGTCTATACGGTTGTAAAGTATCAATAAATAATAAAAAAATAGTTTTTCTATTTTATCCTTTAGTTGGTCGTCAAATTCAAAAAAAAAAAAAAAAATTAAAGGTAGTTTAGAGGAAGAAAATATCGGCATTTAAGCCCCGTCACACTTTTCAATCAGAATAAAACCTACATGATATTAAAGCCCATTAAATTTTACATCAATATATAGAGTTTAATCAAAATCGTTGGAGCCGTTTTTGAGAAAATCGTAAAAAGGTGCAAAATGCATGGTATAAAGTGGCTCTTCTTGTAAGCTGATTTTGATGAAAACCTTTCTGTAACATCTCGGCCGAATCGTTGTCTTAAATTTAAAATTTCAGTACTGTACGTCTTTTTGTTTTCTTGCTAGACACACCTTTTTTCGAGACTTGGTTGTTTGGACTTAAGGGACTCCAAAACGTGTATTTCCGTCAAAAACTGGAATTCAAGTCCCGCAAAAAGGTATGTGTGTGTGTGGTAACTCCCGGGCGGAAACGGTAAGTCCTATGAAACTGAAATTTCATATTTAAGACAAATATACGCCCGAGACGTTACAAAACCTTTTTCATCAAAATGAGTTTACCAGAAGACCCACTTTATACCATGCATTTTGCATCTTTTTTTCGATTTTTTAGAAAACGGTTCCGACGATTTTGATTAAACACGCTATATCGATTTAAAATTTAATGTGCTTTAATATCATGTAGCTTTCATCTGATTAAACCAAATTATCTTGTTAGCATTGATAAGTAACAGCTAAATATGCATGTTGAGCGAATTCAAAAAACAACTAAAGGAGAAAACTGAAAAAATATTTTTTTAATGCAATTTTTTATTTTTTAACTTAAGAACAGTAATATACGTGTATAATATACCATTGGCAAGGTAAAGATTTTAGAAAAAAATATTATCTCATACACAAACTTTTAAAAGTTAATAGAGAGTGATGAAAAACCGATATAACTAAGCGATTATTTTAGATAATAATATTACAGATCTTTTAATAATGTTTCTACTGAGATTCCATTTAATTAAATCTTTAATGGTTTTACTTATTTATATCGTTTAACTGTGTTTGAAAATTCTTTAATATATTCTAAAAACGGAGGTAAGTGAAAGTCGTGTGTTACCCGCACCAGATTTTTTTAAATTTAATTTTGATTCCTATCATGACTATATTTTCGTTTACGCATTGAAGGGGGCAAAATGTCCTAAGGGTTTCTTATTCAGTTCATGATTAAACAACTCTACTATGTAGAAATAGACGAACCACATTCTGAGCATAAACGAATGACAATCCCGAATGTGGAAAACTCTCATTTAAAAAAAAAATGACATATTATTTCACCACCGCAGATATGTGAAGGGAATTCGTGGGGTTACTGGTAGTCTTGTTAATATATTGCCTCTATACTCTGTATATTCCCAACTGATTCAGTTATGTCGTGTTAATCCTGGACTAAGCCATATCTCCTAACTAATTGTCTTTAGTGCCAAATATTAAAATCTTATTATAAACTACAACTCTTATTATTATCTCCTCGATTTTCCCTTTTTTTGATTGGTACTTTTTCTAAAAATATTCTTACTTTCACTTACCTATAATATGAAGTATTTCGATCATGAAAATTTTCGAACTCCAGTTTTCAACGGAAATACACGTTTTAGGGTCCCCTGAGTCCAAATGACCAAGTCCCGAAAAAAGGTATTTGTCCGTCCGTGTGAGTGGGTGTGGTAAGTCTAGCGCAAAAATCATAGGTCGTACGAATTTGGTATTTCATATTTCAGAAAACTTTACGCTTGCGATGTTACAGCAAATTTTTCGTCAAAATCAGCTAACCACAAGAGCCACTTTATACCATGCATTTTGCACCTTTTTATGATTTTCTCAAAAACGGCTCTAACGATTTATATTAAACTCGCTATTGTGATGTACAATTTAATGGGCTTTAATATGGCGTAGGTTTTATTCTAATTAAAATAGTCGGGCAGATTTTAAATGCTGATATTTTAAAATTTCTTCCATTAAAGTACCTTTAATTTTGTATATTTAAAAACATTAGGCACATTATCTAATTAGCATTGAGCGAATTGATAAACGACTAAGGGAGAAAAGTACAAACAAATTTTTTTATGCATTTTGTGTGTTTTTTATAATAAGAACAATAATATAGACGTATAATATACCGTTGCAAAGAGAAAGATTTTAGAAAAAAAACTTTATCTTATACAAAAATTTATAAAAGGTAATATAAAGTGACGAATGGGAAATAAACTCATCACTGATTAACAATTTAATATTATTTTATCTTAATCATTTGTTTCTAACGAAAATGAATACACGTTTTATTAAAGTCACGTTCAAATGTTTTTCTGATTGAAGTACAATTAATACGTTTTAAATTGTATTAACAGTCGAGGTAACTGAAAGTCGTGTGTTGCCCGCACCAGATTTTTTGATTCCTAATCGAAACCTCTTTGACAGCTGAGCAGGGTAAAGTACTTTCTCATAGAGCCTGACCCAGGGATCTCTATCATGTGCCAGTTGCCTTCTCCTCTTACAATCTATTTCTCTCCTTCTTCTCAGTTTTTTCTAGGTTTTTTCCTGTGGTCGCCTTCCCTTCACTCAACTTTCTGATTAGCCCTGTCAATTTTATCTTGAGCTATTTGTGGGATGTGTCCGAACCTCCACTCCTGGTTCACCTCGATGACATCCCCTGCGACCTCAGATCCAGGTTTCCCCTTATTGTAGAGTTCCTCACAATAACCCGTCAAGTTTTCTTAAGTAGCACATTTCCATGGCTAGAAATAGCTTCTTACTTATGTTCACGCCAAATGTTATGGCCTGATAAGGTTTTCCATGGCTGTTAAATTGAAAATAAAAAAACTCCCTAAATTTATTATATTTATCATAAGATCATTTTATTGTTATTTGGTTTAAAAATAGTCATTTTAAATATAATTAAAAGTTTTTTCCACAAAAGTGAAGAATAGTAGAAGAAAAAGACAGAAGACGATCGTACTTCAATTGTTTTATTACTGCCTCGTGGCGAGTCGAGTCTTAATGTAGCGTCTGAACGGTGAAGATGTGCCGTATATAGACCCAAGTCTCCTCTCATACCCCATACGTTTGCAAACGTATTTCTTCATCTTCTCATCGTTCCCCTTGGAACTTAGAAGAGCCTCCCTGCGGTGATTTTCAACACTCAAGAGGACTTCGTTCAAGCCGCCCTGCGGTCATTTCCTTCAATACTCAAGACGACTTCGTTCAAGCCGCCCTCCGGTCGTTTTCTTCAACACTCAACTGGACATCTTTACGTTAATATAACCTATCTATATCCCTTATTAGAGCGTATTTAATTTCTTAATTATCATTCTTAAAACTGTTTAATTTTGATTCCTATATTTTTTACATGTTTTAGTATTTAATTAAGTTAAGTTTGTTTCTCATATTTTCTTCAATATTTAAATTAGGTTTATTTTCTTTCCTACATTTTTCTTACAGCTGTTTAAGTATATAATTAGGTAAATTTTGTTTCTTATCTTTTGTTATATCAATTTATTAGGTTAATTTTGTTTCTTATCTTGTTTATATGTATTTTAGTCTATTAAATGTATTGTGATTCGTCGTTTGCTTTCATTATGTTTATTTTTTAGATCTATACAGTCCACTAATTTTTTTTTTATAGGACCACCCTCAAAATTTTAGTTGTCACTTGGAAGTACTGTTCTTCCACGGATAGCTCACCGTATACACTTATGTTTGGTAGTAATGATCCAAGACTCACGTGCGAATGTTAAAACAGGAACGAAAGTTTTTTTTTAAAGACTACTTTAACTACCTTCTGGGTTGCCTTTGTGACTTCCTTCTTGTTTAGGAAGCATTTCCTGAAGGAGTTTGCCTTCCGGCCCCAGTTGTTTAAAGTCCGTAACCTGTTACGAACGGATTTCGTTCAGCGTGACGATTCGGTTTCTAAAAATCCTAAAGTAATATCATGGTTACTACATTGCTCGTCTGTAAATGTTTCTTGCAATACTACTTCCGAAAATATTTTGTTTTTACAATGTTATAGTTGGATTCTAAGTCAACACAAACCTAAAATAAATATATATAAAAACATGAAAGATTTTTTATTATTGTAAAACCAAGAAACATCAACTTAAGCTTTGTTTCCCATACAGAATGAAATAAATATAAATATAAATATACCTTAATCATTATTAAGGTAGAAATTCGGGCTGAATAAGAGTATATTAATATATATATATATAATAATATATATATATATATATATATATATATATATATATATATAAATATCGTTTATCTGTCATAATCTATTCCATGTTTATTTATTTATTGTAGTTTTTTTTTCTGTTTTATTTATTGTAGGGACTTTTATTAAAAATCGTCCTTAGTTTAAAACATATTTTATGTATATAAATAATGTGTTCCAACTCTTTGATTCACACCTATGAGAAACCACCTTTTGCTAATTTTTAGTCCTATAATGCTTGTGGTAGGGAAATTTGAATATTTAAAAATAGTTTCAAAAAATGTTTTTTTAATTTATTTCTACAAAAATGTCACACAAAAAATTTTAATTTTTCGAAAAACATGTCTAATTTATTTAATTAGAAAGTCATCCGTAATTCTTTTTTCTTTTTTTTTTCTAAGAAAACTTGAGTCAATTTTTCTATATGAAAAAAATATAGAAAGAAACATATTTTTTTCGTCTCAATTGGTTGAGCTGTTCAGGAGAAAATATTTTTTTTTTTCCTATCCATAATTTCCCTCCCATGAGGGTTATGGAACTAAAAATTTTCAAAATGTGGTTTCTCATAGTTGTGAACCAATGTTATAAATTTGGTCTTTCTATACGATGGGACAGATTCCACATGCTTGTTCCGCTAGGCCCTTTATATTATTTTGTTTTCGGTAAATATAATCCACGCAAAACATTTTTTTCCAATAAGAATTGAAGGCAGAATTTTACCCAATACATCAATCATGTTTTCTTATTTTTTTGCTATTGAAATGGAACAAGTATTGTGTTGTCCGGAAAGCTTGTAGAGAAATTTGAACAAAAATTAAAATTTATGAACAGCTTAAAATTTATTTATTTAATCTACAAAATAGGTAAATTTTATTTTAAAAATCTCTACGAACTTTTCGGACAACCCAATATAAACAATATCATGGATCCATAGCTTACAATTTAAATTTAATATTTCACCTCCTGTTTAAAAAACTGTTCTTATTAATCTTATATGGTTCTCACCTTTGAGTCCTTGATCGCTTCGATGTACGATTTGGAGTAATGATCACTTAACCCCATACTAATGGACCCGGTATCTGAGTAGAAGCCCTCACACACGTCTTTTAGAGTCGTCCTGCCAAATACGAGCCTTAACAAGGGCCCTTTACCCTTTTGTTTCATGGCCCTTTGAAGCTTTTTCCCTCCGAGTGTCCTTTGTTGAATATTGCAAAGGATACTCCTGGCTAGAAGTAGAGGGAACCGCGGGATTAATACATAATGTTGGGGCAACTGATAGGGTCCTTTGAGGCCACCAACCTAATTGCTTTTAGTACAAATGCACTCAAAACCTGTTAGGCCAAGTCTTAAACATTTGAATTACTCTTAGCTAGAATGATATATAAAGTATATCATTATATTATATATATAGTAAATAGCATACATATATATTTAGTAAATATTAGAGGAGATTTAGGGGCATTTAAATTATTACTTTAAATAAAATTTAGCTCCGACAATTCCTTCCCTCTACATATTTTCTCATTTTCTAGTCCTACCTTACAGACAGATCTTTCAAAATCAATCACTACAGTTCCTTTTCCTTCCTTTTTTCAGTCTGCTGGTGTTCCTCAAGGCAGTATCATATGACCCGTTTTTTATACAGTCTATACAACTGATATCCCAATGCATCCTAAAAATTTTCTTTCTACCTATGCTGATGACACGTGTGTGCTATCAGTAGATAATGATCCAGTTACTGTCTCTCACACTCCTCAATCCCACATCCGAGACCTACAAGTATCGCGTCAGAATTGGAGGATAAAAATTAATTAGGATTAGTTAACAAATCCTACCAAATTACTGTTACCCTTCGTCGTAAACCTATGACTTCCTGCCCTTCAGTGTCCTTTAATAACTCTCCTCTAGTCCCTGTTGAACAGATCCGATACTAGGTATACTCGACAAACGTCTTACTTCGAATCCTCATACAAGACTAAAACGACAAAAAACTGCCAGACGTTTCCGACTACTTCAACACTTACTGGACAAACGCTCAAACCTTTCACTTATTACAAAAGATTTATCTTTATTACCATCATAAGACCGACTTACGGAGTAGAGCTATGGGGCTCTACTAAACCATCGAATTCCTCTCGTATACAATCCTTACAATATAAAATCCTTCAGAAAATCCTTATTTTGTCCCAAATAAACTAATCCATAAAGTCTTTAATATTCCATATGTTGCTGACTTAGCCCGAACCTGGTAACATTCCTTCCATGACAAACTCTGTTCCTTCTCCAATCTATTAGTTTCAATCCTTGCTTCCTATTCGATCCCTGATAATCCTCCGAGGCGTCTGAAAAGATAGCAACGAGACCTTCTAGTTTAGAATATTTTGGTAGTGTCTCTACATGTAATTCATGACGATCATAAACGATTTTTGACAATATTGGAAAATGTATTTATGTAAGTATAGATATAATATTATTTAAATTGTGGTATTGTGATGATGAATTGATTATATGTGATATTTGTGATTTGTTTAATGCTTTAAATTAATTTAATTTTTAATTGTTAATAGTTTAGAGGAGCCCGTGGCTGAGTGGCTAGCGCGCTAGTCTCTCATGCTACAGGTTCTGAGTTCGAATCCCAGTCCCGCCGGGGCTTTTTTAAGGATGTAAAAAAATGGGGATTCAATCACAAACCTCTCCCCCGGGTATGCGATACCCGTCAGCCAAATGGTGGCCACTCGCAAAATTAGTCGTAGGGAATGATGACCCTACACTAAAAATTGCCTCGTGAAACGTGAGTGTAAACTCCTGCGAGTTTACACCGCGAGGTCCAGGGCCTACACGGCCTGTCGGAAGAATAGTTTGGACTGTAAATTCTGAAGATCATGCATTGTAAGCCCCAAAACGTTAATTAAATTATGTATGAGAAATAAATGAATAATTATCAAAAAGAAGAGGTCGTTTCCAAAATACCTAATTTATTTGTAATTCATGACATTTTTCTATATCACCATCACATTTACTTGATGTATTTTTTGTAATACAGTTGTACATTTCAATAAATATGTTTTAAAAAATATTCTTCTTTCTTTAAAGCTTGTATCCTTGCATTGTTTGACATAGTTGTAAAATAGCATATATATATATATATATATATATATATATATATATATATTTTTTTTTTTTTTTTTTTTTTTTTTTAATATATTTTATTATCTGCCTCTACCCTTAAGGGTTAAATAATTCACATTCGGATATATACCCTGCAATCTTAATAAATTTCGTTAAGGCGACTATTGCTGTTATTCCTATTCCAATCCTTATTCTGGATTCCTCTAATTGTGCATTCATTTAATTATATTTATGAGCACGTACATGATAAAAGATGATAACATGCTTCATGTGTTGGGGAAGTATTCTGCCTTTAATTCTTACAAGAAGAAATATTTTGGATAGATTCTATTTACAGAAAAAGAAATAATAGAAAATTTAAGTGGAAAATGTTGGAACACATTATTTATATGCATGAAATATGTTTTAAATTATGAAGGATTTTTAATAAAATAATGAATAAATAAAATGGAAGAAAATACAATAAATAAATAAACATAGAATACGTTAATAATAAACATAGATAAACCATATTTATATTTAGTTCATTCCGTATGGGAAACAAAGCTTAAGTTGATTTTCCTTGGTCTCAAAAAAATGAAAAAAGACCTAATTTGTTTTTGCTATTCCTACTTACTACTGAATTATTTCGATTCACATAATTTTAAGAGGAGAATCGAGTGAAAATAGTGGCTCTCCTACATTGTTCTATTTTTTTTTTTTTTTTTTTCTTTTCCTCGCCCCTTATTTTGTTTCTAATACCTCACCCTACGGAAGCTTAAGGTTTCACCTTTTTCTGCATATTTTCAATTTAAAGAATTAACTCTCTGCTTGTTATTTTTTTAAATATTTACATTTTTGTGTAATGGATCTGGTGATGGAGCTCACCTTTTAGTTTGATTTTGCCTCACTGCTAAAGTTAAAACTAAAATTTTATTTGTCAAACAATTTTTGCCAACGCTGGGGTACTCCGGGAGATGACAAAATAAGGGGTTCCTCACAAGGTTTACTTTTTCAAAAAACATTCTATTCCTCCTTCCAATCCATCGTGGATCATAGCTGACTTTATTCTTTGTAATGTCCCTTTAACAATTCTTCTCTTAGTACTCCATTTTGTAGCGACCGAACACGTTTTGATGTTGACTTCGCAATGCGTGGAAATAGTTGCGCGCAATATAATAAATAAATAAAGTGCGTAGCATCGTTTTATATATTAAAGTTTTAAGACGAAGTGACAGACTTGCGGAAGACTTTAAATAATTTAATCGTTTGATTTTTTGTTTTACACATTTAATTTTTTTAGAAAAATGAGCTAAAAATTTCAAATGTCTATCAAACGTCATTCCAAGATAAAAAATGTTGGTTTGATTTCGTGGTTATTCAATTTTAAATTTGAGGGGAGTTTCTTTCTTTCTGAAATGAAATGAAATGAATTTTTAATCGTATCCTGGTTAAAATTAAAGGTGAAAAATGCGTGTTATTATTCAGTTGCTAAATGACTTAGCTCGCGGCTTCTGTCTAAAAACTTAAAGGTTAGAATTTATAAAACTATTATTCTTCCGACGGTTCTTTACGGATGTGAAACTTGGGCGCTAACTTTGAAGGATGAACAACGGCTTAAGTTTTTCGAAAATAAGGTACTGCGTAAAATATTTGGTCCGAAGAGAGATGAGGCCACTAGGGAGTTTAGAAGGTTGCACAACGCGGAATTGTGGAGTTTGTACCCTGTGAATATAATTGAGTTGATAGCATCGCGGAGACTCAAATGGGCGCGTAAAGTTTTTGGGCTCGGTGAGGAACGGATTCCGAGAAAGTTGGTATTCGCTGAACCGACTGGTAGGCGTCCGAAAGGTAGGCCGAAGCGTCGATAGGAGGATCGCATTAAGGCTGATCTCGGGGGCTTGGGCTTGACCGGCGAACATTGGACGAGTTTGTGCAGGCGAAGTTTGGTGGTATCGGCATCGAACCTTCGGGTTCGGTAAGCGTATTATTATTATTATTATTATTATCCTGGTTTAAATATATGTGATTTGTTAAGAATCCTTTCAACTAGAATGGCGACTTAAATTTACTAACTTACTAAACTAAGAATAATACAAATAATTAAAACAGTCCTTAAAATATGAAAATCGGGCATATCCTTTGAAAGAGGAAAATTATTCCTTTTCGTATGTACGTAAGAACTTTAGTTTTCACACTAAATATAAATATTATTATTTTACATTTTAGCAGCTGCAGCTGATACTGTATTGATTTATAAAATAATTAATTCCATTTTATGTGATGAATTTCAAATTATTACTATTGCATATGGCATATAACCATATTACTATAGTTGTACAACATGCTTTGCCTACATTATTTGGATTCTTTAAGGGAGTTTTAATGAATAAATTATCCATTAGCAAAGCCTTTATATAAAGTATCTTTTTCACTCCATACTGACCTCAAGTGTAGATATCTCGCTAGTTTCAGACTCGAATCGCTCTGGTTGTGAAAATATCTGCGAACTCCCAAGACGCAGGTCTTGATGTAACTGTCCCAGTCGAAATTTTCCATGCTGAACCAGAATTCTTTCCTATCTTCCTCATCCATCTCGTTCCAAACTTCCATCTGGTTGTCCACCGAGAACCACCATTGGTTCAGGGTAAAGTATGAAGCGAAGTTCATGCCCCGGGTGTATTTCGTCTGGATTTCCCAAATTCTGAAAAAACAAAAGAAAAATAAGATTAAATTATATGTTATTATTATTATTTTTTTTTATTGTTATGATAGTTGTACTTTTTACCTTTGTTATTTAATATAACGTGAGAATATGTCATAAAAAAGGTGATGTGTACCGAGAAAGGTTTAAATGTGGGTGACAGGATTCCGGTTTTGGGGTATACCGATGGTTTGGTGAAGATACGGAAACCATACAACTAAATACAAGTGTGTTAATAAAAACCGCTAAATAAATAAGACTCGAATTAAATACCGATAAGACGAAATATATGATTAGTAGCAGAAACGGTGGCGATCTTGATGATATTGATGTATCAGGACATACTTTTGAACACGGAGAGAAATTCAAGTATTTAGGTTCAATGATAAAAAGACAAAATTAATTCCAAGAAGAAATGAAGCCCCGGTTAAAGGTGGGAAATGTGTGTTATTAATCATTTGCTAAATTACTTAGCTCGCGGCTTCTATCTAAAAACTTAAAGGTTAGAATTTATAAAACTAATAATCTTCCGACGGTTCTTTACGGATGTGAAACGTGGCCGCTTACTTTGAAGGATGAACAACGGATTAAGGTTTTCGAAAATAAGGTACTGCGTAAAATATTTGGTCCGAAGAGAGGTGAGGTTGCACACATGATTTCAGAAGGTTGAACTTGTATCCTGTGAATATAATTGAGTTGATAGCATCGCGGAGACTCAAATGTGCGAGTAAAGTCGTTGGGCTCGATGAGGAGAAGTTTGGTATTCGCTGAGCCGACTGGTAAACGTCCGAAAGGTAGGCCGAAGCGTCGATGGGAGCATTGCGTTAAGGCTGATCTCGGGAGCTTGGGCTTGACCGACGAACATTGGACGAGTCTGTGTAGACAGAACTGTGTGTTTATTCTTTATTCATTCAACATCACTTTATGCTAGTGTGGGTAATAGGAAGATGATAAATTGGAGTCTTGATTTTATTCCTATCCTAGTTTAATTAGGACGAGTATTTAAATCCGCACAGGCTCGGGACCATCATTTTAGGTCTCCCCCAAAGCACGGCAAATTTTTATTCCCTTTAAAAATCCTATGTCCACCTTGCGGGTTTGAACCAACTACCTTGGACAGAGAAGGCCGTTATGCTAGTAACTACACCACAGGGGACGCCCCGTATTGATTTTTTGTTTGTTAATAAGCTAACTGTTAATAAAAATAATAACATTATTCAATGCATAGTGAAGCAAGAAGTAAGCGAGCCATAGAGCATTTAATAGCACCAACTATACAGTTTAGTAAATATCCCGGTATATCTTGGGTGCAATAAAATGTTCATCCTAGTTTGTTAGAACTGAAAGTTGGTTCCTATTAGCAGCTCGCCTCAACAAAGCAAACACTAACTATTACTGCTCACGTGTCTAAATTCGCTGATGACTCAGGTAGGGCTGGAATAGTAAATGAAAGACAAACAACTATTGAAGCGGGGCAAAGGCAGTCGGAGTTGTCCAAATATTGATCTATTTTGGCTGCATTGATTAGCGGCTTAAATAGCCCTAATTCCAGAGCTTAGTGTAGCCTGGCCTCAATTCCATAGCCCTTCCTTTAGGTCCTTAGGGAATATTGTAAATTGGATCACTATTAAGTGTTCTGCACAATAGGCGATCTCGGTCAAAATTTTTCTGACTCTAGGTTTGCCGTAGGAGTTTGACTTCTAACCATTTTTTTATCTCACAGTCAGTAGGTGGACGATTTTGGAGAGAGCAAAAAAAAAAATGGCGATTCAGTATCCTGCTATGTGATTAATTTAATTTAAAAAAATATTGAAGTATCAAATAGAATTTGTTTGGATGACTGGAAGAAGCCACACGATATCTGGATATAGAGAAAATGGGTTAGTTTGTTAGCGGTGGGGAAAATGTCCTCGAATTTATGCCACGTTTCATCGATTATTGCCTGTTCAGACCTGTATACGAATTGTACGTTTGCTAACATTCTAGATAATGCTTATTTTGGACTTCGTAATTCGTGCGTTTTTTTTATACTAGCAAAGATTTTTGCCAGTAAATGTAACTCGAAAGGCTATTAAAATGTTATATTTTTTTATTATTTTGTCCTTATAAATAATAGATAATAAGTGGTACGCGCCGCTCCATGGTACAGACTAGTGCAAGCCACCGGTGGTACGCGCCGGCGTGAACGTGTTAAACAATATCCTGTAGGATTGAGCTTTGAGGAAGTGTAGTTCGTCAATTTGACGCTACACTAACAAACTGATCAAGTAGTTATTGGAAATCCAGTTTCCAAACTTAAGAAGGAGCTTAAGCAGAAATCGAGAACATCCCACGACGCTAGGGTCAATATATAAGGTGATATCCTCTCCCTAAAATAATTTCACGAACCAAATATAAAGGATGCTCCTACTCAGAGGAGAAGAGAGTAGCTACAGACCGATAGAAGGGGGATTCACTGATAAAAGATGGAAGCAGAAAGAAGACCCCGAAGGTTTGGGAGGGGTGATATCTCGGAATCAGAACAGAACTACCACCAGCCGTGGCTGACCATCTAGGCTACATCAAGATCCATAGTGAAGTTTTGAATAAGTAATTACAATGTCTTACGCAATATTGTTTTATAAAAAAACATTTCGTTTTGTGGTCATGATAATCAGTAAAATGGATGTAAGTAATTTGGTAAAAACTTCCAATTTCAATCCCTTAATAAACAATCATCTTGAATAATTAAACATGGCATCCCAAAGCTTAAACCCCCTTTCTTCATAAATAAATCAAGCAATCCTAAAATATCTTACAAGTATATAACTTATAAGTAGCTGAAACTATTGGAACAAAATACAAGGAAGCTACTGCAGCGGCCTATGCCGGTGACAAAGCTCGATGGGACTCTCTGAGATAGAGACAGCTCTACATGGCAGATGAGATTACAAAAAAAAAATGGAGAGGCTAAATAACACAGTTAATCCCAAGAAGACTAACAGATTTTCATCAGTAAAATGCTTTAGGTACTTTTCACTTAAAGGGGGAGTAATGGTATTTCCAACAAGGATGTATTTTATCTTCTCACGAATAATCACTTAGTTATCACTTAGTAAGTCTTGTTAATGAGTTTTTGGGAAGTTATTGTAATATTTTGCAACAGTATTGGAAATCGTTGGAAAGTCCAAGTAGTTATTAATAACGTCGTTGGTCACATATAACGGTGCCTCCACTATCATATGCAGCACTTCTGACTTAACCCATTCGAGACCGATTGCACACCGTGTGTGCAATAACACTGTCAGTCAATCAGTTATTCTGAGTAAACTTGTCGTACTGTAGTAGTGTAAAGTACAGGAAAACAAAATTTGCCATTAGTTTCACTGTGTGCCAAAAAAAAATCTAAAAATTATCTGAAGCCTTTGTTACAAAGAAAAATAATTAGCTCATGGGTACCCTGTTCGAAAAATATCGTCGTTTCGAATATCATAAAGTATTCTTTGGATGCTAGATAGTTTTTCAAAACCCTTTAGTTCTTTCCCTTTCCGTATGATTACATTGGGTTAAGCAAGCTTTATAAAGATTGTTTGTTAGTTCTGATTTAGAAGTCAAGTAATCTAAACAAATAAGTCAAGTAATCGTCTGTTAAGTTTTTTAAGTTTTATTCGCGTGAACCACCAAGAATTTCTTTGGATTTAAATATTCTTGAATTAAATGGTATATTATTAACTGTTAACGCTACATGAATATTCTTTGTTTTGTTCATTGTTTTTTTTTGTGTTTTTTTCACCGGGTAGCCCAAGCAACAATTTCACCGAAGTGGTCCTGAAGAGTTGATGCTGTTTGATGAAAAGTATTTTCATCGAAATACAGTACTGCTGTATGTTTAGTTCATTTAAAAAAGTTTTGAGAACAGATTCTTTATAACTTTATTAATTGAACAACTAATGAACAAGTAACCCGTAACCTTTTCAAACTAAAAACTAAAAACTATATCTACATATATATATATATTATATAAATCTCGTGTCACGATGTATGTTCGCGATAAACTCTGAAATTACTGAACCGACTTTGATCAAATTTCGTAAGTATCTGTAACTTAAAATATAGGATAGTTTTTATTTATTATTATTACTATTCTAAATCGTTGAAAAATGTTTATTTCTAAAACGTAAAACGAAATTTATTTATCTGTGGCAACACTGGTTCCCAATAACCTTCCTATATATTTACATATGTGATTATTATTTCAAATATAAGTGTGTTGATAGTTTCTAGGCGTTCTTATTCATAAAATATACATTAACTCCATAGTTTCCAGTTATAATAAAATATAGTCCTGGTATGTTATTGCAACATAGAGTAAATAAAATTGATATCTGACATGAAATAATAATCTTTTATTTATTTTATCATTAACAGAGTAGCTCATTGCTATTCACCTGTATTTCTTTTATATAAGCTCATTCAACATAGTCACTATTAACATCTTTCGTAATTTGTGGCAATTTTAATTTAATTATTTTATTTATCAAGTTGAATTCGCCAAACCGGAACAAAGATAATGAAGTGTAGTTTTTGTTCTATTTTTTTAATGTGTCTCGATATTAGAAGCAAGATATTTATAGTTATATCAGATTAATTATAGTAATAGGTTAAGTTGTTTTAAAATCACTTTCCTCATCAACCATAATTCTAATTTTAGTCTAATAAGTTACCATTTTATTTAGTTAACTATACAATAGCGATCCAGTAGAAGTAGGCATACCCAAAATTACTGAATATATTTTAGCTGTAACGTAATCGTGGTATATAGTAACGTTTGCAAACATGAATGTGATTGATATACATTGAGCCAACGAATGGGAATATTTTCACTGAAAACAACTTTGATAAATGTAATTGTTAAAAATATAATATTTATATTTCTTGAAGCATTTATACGTCTTATAATAATAGATTAGTTGTTGACCGATCTTTTTTGTTGGTGGAGAAGTTGGTTGAGGGTGCAGCCTCCTAGAAAACACACTAGTAAGAAAAACGTAAAATAAGTGTGTTTTTTGTTTATTGTTACCACATCCCTAAACTACTACTCCATCATATGCGTTTTATAGGAACCACTCATAAACTTTATGTAAATTTAAATAAAGACAAAATAAAATACTAGCGAGTAAAGCCGCGGGTTTCAGCTAGTGTTTTTATAAACACCTTATATTAACCAAACACTGTATAATCAGCAAAAGTGGCCAATAAAGTCCCAATGTGCTGTGGTAGATCTGGCTAAAAGTAGGCTGATAAAAATTTATTTTCAAAAACATAACAATATTAAATAGTTTTAAGACCTGAAAGTGCACTTACTTGTAAGGTGCGTCCATTACTACACCGCAGAAGTCGACGAGGAGAGCCGGAAGGTAGTGGAAGAGGAGGACGACAAAAGAGTTGTGGAGGTAGCTCTTGCGGCACTTAGCCCTCGGAGGGATGATGGCGTTGACAGCCGGGTAGTCCTCCATGTGCTTTATCACGCTGGAGACGTATTCTGACCAGAGAATGGGGCTAATCGTGCCTGAAGTGTAATGATACACCTGGAGGTCTCTGTAGGCAGGGGGAAATATTAGTGTCCATCATCATATAGGAAAATATATAATAAATAAAACATATTATTGGAATGGAATGTATATTCTTACGAAAGTTAAATAAACAAAGGTTGGCAAAAATGAAACAATTCTTCATTGATTGTTGATCAGAATTCTTTATTTATTTTTAAGTTTCTTTTTTTCTCCCATTTACATAGTTTTATAAGTATTTTGGTTTATTATTTTCAATGATCAACCTTTCTAATGGACCAAAAAAAAAAAAGATTACCCCTACGCAAAATTTGAGAACTTACGTTTCAAGATGCAAAGAATCCGAATAACGAATAAAAAAAATCGGTTTGTACGCCGTCCGTCCTCCACGGCATTTCTCCGAAACTATTGGACCAATTGTTTTTTAATACAAGTCCAACAATGATCCTAACTCCGAGATGTTGATATCAGTCAGTCAGTTTTAAAATTGCGGCCGATTATACATGATTTAATTTAATAACTCAGTTATTTTTGAAGATAGAGAAAACATTTATCAGTGTTTTTTAACCAAAAGCAGTCAAAAGTTATGTAAAAGAGAAAAAATAAATGAAATTTTACACATAAGTACGCTCATAACTCAGTTACTTTTGACGATAGAGAAAAGTATGTATAGAGTTTTAGGATAAGTAGAGCGCGCAAAAAAAAAAAAAAATATATATATATAGAAATGAAATCTAGCTTATATATACGCTTGTAACTATGTTATTTTCAAAGATAGAGAAACAATTCATTATTGTTTTTTAACCAAAAAGCCGTGAATAATTGGAAGAAAATTGAAATTTCACCCATTAATAAATAAATAAATACCAAAAATTGCTGAGATATCGCGTTTTGAAATCAGCAGTAGTGGTATGATACTACCCTTTGAATTATTGCTTTTCATATTACTTAGCTGCCTATCAAGAGCTTTATAAACAGTTATACCCTAATATTTTTATTTGGAAATAATAAACCTTTGTGTAATTATTTGCAACGTTTTTCAAATATCTAAACTGTTATACCTTCATATGGTTATTTAGAAATAATAAAACAGGGTGTAATAATTTGCAGCGTTTTTAAATCCAACCCAAGCTGCACAGTTCTATCGTCAATCGCGCGGAATCAACCTGCCTGTTGACGATTCACCTATTTAGGTCGAAACTTCGCCATTTATGGTAGAAACCCTCATTGACTGAGCATCGGTTATTATTCCGATGTTTTATTTATTCAGTTTTTACAAATGACGTTTAAGATTTTGATCCAAATCCTATTTCAAGTTATATACATGCATTAGTACAAAGTTTGATATACTTTTGCTGATGAATTAATTAGATAAAATATAAAATAAATAGGGTTCACCTCTGGTGTAGTGGCTAGCATAACAGCATTCTATGCCCATTATGTATTTTTTTTCTTTCATTTACATAATTTTAATTGTTTTTTTTGTTTGTTTGTTCATAATCGTTTTGCAACTTGGCTAATCTGACGATAATATAGTGGGATTCCCCAATTTCGCCGTCCAGATTTAACTAAAATAGGGTAACGAGTTCCTGGCATAGTACAGGTTTGGGACCACCTTTTTACGTCTCCGATTTACTCGTAGCGATTTTCGAGAGAACTGTACTGCTTAGGTCGAAATAAAAACATTGCGAATTATTACACCATGCTTTATTATTTCCTAAATAACTATACGAGAGTATAACAGTTTATATATTCTTTACAGGTAAGTGACTAATATGAAAAGCGATAAATTAATCAAAAGCAAATGACCAATCACCACTGCTAATTTCAAAACACTATATCTCTGCTATTTCATGACAGATTTCAATGATTCTATATTTGTTTTGTAGGTAAATTTGATTCTCTATTTAATAATTGATATATTCATATTTTATTATATTTATCTATAAATTCGTACGGCGGACAGGCGGATTTTACTTAATCGTTATTTGGTTATACGCATCTTGAGATTTTTGAAAGGGGTAATTTTTTTTTTGGTCGATTAAAAGGCTAATTAGTGAAACGAATATACCAAAAATAATGGAGTTATTGTTCGTTGTTGAGAATAGATTGATTGAAAAGTTGGTTGAGAATGCGTTCATCGAGATATTATTATATCAAGATATATTCCTAATGAGCACACTCAAACCAACTTTTCCTTTCTAAAATACTGAGTTCTCATCCCTCCCCCTATGGTCAACCACATGTAATTTTATGGTGGAAGAAATGTGGTATGAAATCGAAGGCCCACAATGTAGGTCGAAACGTCGGCACAAAATTAAAATTAGTTTGTCATATTAATATGATTTCATGATGACTCTCACTCCCAACCACATTCTTCATCATTTATAAATTTTCTTTAAATAAGTATAGTACATTTTAAATATAAACGTCTTATTGATCTCCCAAGCAGGTATTTTATTTTTTTTTAACATCAGATATCAGAAGGTTAAAATATTAAGAGAGCAAAAGATATTGACCATTTTATATTAAATTCCGATGAATTCATGTGATGTCCAAAGCTAAAGATGTGTTGTTGAAAACACCTCTTATTTTTTCTACTATTTTAATAACTAAATTTAAAATACTTGCAATAGATCATCCTGGATTAATACAATCAGATGAATAAATCTGTGCAAAGGATTTTTGATGGTAATAATATTTCTATTCACAACATCGAAAGAAAGTAGGGGACAAACCCGAGTTGAATCCAGAAATATTTAATGACATCATGTAGTCTATGTTAGCAAGCCATATATTTTCATCTGACAAATATGGCTTAGTCATTCAACGCTTTATCTCACTTTAGTTTTATTAAAAATCCATCTAGACCATGTTTGTCGTTTTTTCAGCCTGACTAGAATCATTTGTCACACGAACTTTTCTGAAGGGCCTATGAATTTTGCTGTAACTCTTATCATATTACAGGAAACGAACCAGAATTTTTTGGTGCCCCAGCTAACGCTGAAATAGTAACTTTATAAATTATTTTGCAAAACGGGGTTCATCTGTTTGTTTAGTAGTTATCATATTAGCCTTGTATGCCCAAGGTCGCGAGTTCGAACCTTGAAAATGGCTGAAGAGTGTTTAAAGGGAATAAAAATGTAAAAATCCATCGTTATGAAGACCTTTGGAGGAAACGTAAAATGGTCGTTTCGAGCCTGTGCTATGTCATTTATTTGTATCCCCCATTTATTAAGATCCCTATTCCAATTAAATGTTAACACTTGGTCTTCCTTGAGGCTGTCATCGCAAACGCTGTCTTGGATAAGGCTGTCATAACAAACTGACATAAACCATAGGCATGTCCGGAAAATATGCAGAATTGTGGTTTAAAAAGGAAAAAACCTTTGATCCCTTATTTTATTAATCCATATTTTTTATAACCAACGTATTTGCTAGTTTGTGAAATCCTTAGAATTTTTAAATCCTGAAAACCAATTTTCTAAGGTTCTTTGATAAATTTTATTTGATTTATCTTTGATAAAAATGATAACCACTTTCGATATGTTTTTTAATTTTGTAAAAAGTGTCAACGTGTCTAAAAAAATGTTAATTAGTTGAATACCACTTAAATTTGTACGGTATGGCAGAATCTCATAACCAAGCTCTAATAATTGTTGTGAGGACACACGTAAAATGTGTGCTCCAGCGTTCTCTCAAATGGGCCCTTTCTGATAATAATAATATTAAATAATAATAATAGGCTTACCGAACCCGAGGTTCGATGCCGATACCACCAAACTCCGCCTGCACAGACTCGTCCAATGTTTACCGTTCAAGCCCAAGTCCCCGAGATCAGCCTTAACGCAATCCTCCCATCGACGCTTCAGCCTACCTTTCGGACGCATACCAGTTGGCGAATACCAACTTTCTCGCAATCCGTTTCTCACCGAGCCCAACAACTTTACTCGCCCATTTGAGTCTCCGCTATGCTATCAACTAAATTATATTCACAGAGTACAAGCTCCGCGATTCCGCGTTGTGCAACCTTTTAAACTCCTCAGTGGCCTCATCTCTCTTTTGACCAAATATTTTACGCAGTACCTTATTTTCGAAAACCTTAAGCCGTTGTTCATCCTTCAAAGTAAGCGACCACGTTTCATATCCGTAAAGAACCGTCGGAAGAAGAATAGTTTTATGAATTCTAACCTTTAAGTTTTTAGATAGAAGCCGCGAGCAAAGTAATTTAGCAACTGAATAATAACACACAACCTGGACTTTCCTGCACTTTATAACATTTTAATTTTCCTATCGCCATTTCGACTTCCTTTTACTCGGTGCGTCTATCCATGGTTCAGCGCTCTGATATTCAGAGTGAGGAGATTGGTTATTATTTTCCGTATTTAGAATGCCGCTAAAGTGTTGTTTAAATGTATTTAATATCTCAGTCGGATCCGCAATTATATTGTTATTTGCATCTTTAACACCAGTCAATAGGGGTTCAAATCGTTTACGATAATTTTGTTATACATAATTTTTGCCAATTTTTGATTCATCACAACAATTTGATTATGATACAATTAAGCATTGGGGTCACCTGTCATATCGTGTCTAGCATAATAGCTTCTACACCATAGTCGGGTTTCAAACCCTGCAATGGCACTAAGAGTTTTTTAAAGGGAGTAAAAAATTCTTTGTAGGAGACGTATAAAGGAGGTCCCGAGCCTGTGCAATATCATATTAAACCAGAAAACTGAAAATGTAAGACTCACACTGTAGCATCGTCCGGTTAGCCACTGTAGCATAAAGTTACGTTAAATGAATAAATAAACAATTCATAAAACGTAATGTTCAATATCTCAGGAACACTTAAAATAGCGAAGGAACAAAAGTCTCAGGTGATCTCAGCACCTTTCTTATCCTGTACTTACATAAAAGGCCTTTAAAGACTCTTTGATGGGATTCGGGTATCGTAAAGATTATTTCAGATACAAATTATTATACATCTGAGATATGTTTTCTTCTCATAGTAAAAGAAAATGTATCCTTAAAGATTGAATTTTTATAAAATTGGACTCAAAATTCAACTTTTTTGCATTCCAATGTCATTCTATACCTCAGAGATGATTCTAGGAAGCAACTATGGCTTGAGAAAGCAATCCGATTCCGAACTCAAAGTGAGAATTCTTGTAAGACGACCTTCCAGAAGTAACGTTACCTGGAGAAACCTGAGGTAGCCTAGAGGAATCCAAGACAGTCATAATGACGGAAAGTGTCAAGTCTAAACAAGTCCTCTTTGTCTCTTAATGATTCACTGAAGCAACAAGTGTCTAAGCTTCTTACTCTTTTAATTAAAGGTACTTTTGAAATACATTTAAGAACAATCTGGTGCATACAGGACTTTCACTTATCTCGGTTGGTAAAATAAATTTAAGAATTATTATTTATAATAAGTTATATTATTATAAATTGTAAAATATAAAATAAATCTGATATATAAATTATAATTATAATAAAAAAATCTGGTGCGGACAACACACGACTTTCACTTACCTCCGTTTTAGAATCGATTAAAGACTTTTCAAAAAGAGTAAGAGATAAAAATCTTTAAGAAGTTAAACCATTAAAAAATTACTTAAATGGAATTTCTATAGAAAGATGAGTTTTATTAAAAAATCTATTTTATTATTATCTAAAATAATCACTTAGTTGTATCGGCTCTTTATTACTCTCTATAAACTTTTACAGCCTCTTGTGTATTAGATCTTTAGCTTTTCAACGATATATTACACATGTATACTACTGTTCTTATGTTCAAAAACAAAAAATTGCATAAAAAAAATATTGTTTTCAGTTTTCTCCTTTAGTTGCTTTTCAAATTTGCTCAACTTGCATATTTAGCTGTTAATTATTAATGCTAACTAGATAATATGGTTATTTTTATAAAATATACAAAATTAAAGGTACTTTAGAGGAAGAAAATATCGGCATTTAAGCCCTGTCAGACTATTTTTATCAGAATAAAACCTATATGACGTTTAAGCCTATTAAATTTTACATTGATATAGCTAGTTTAATCAAAATCCTCGGAACCGTTTTATTTTTTCAAAACTCTTTCTCTTTCCAACGGTATATTATTAGCCTATATTACTGTTCTTATTATCAGTAAACCAAAAAATTACGTTAAATAATAGTTTTTTGTTATTTTATCGTTTGGTTGGTCATCAAATTCGTCCAACTTCTATATTAAGCCGTACTTCATCAATGGCATTAAGATGATATGGTTAATCTTTTGGAATGTATACAATAAATGGTAGTTTACAGAAAATAAAAATTATAATATCAGCATTTAAACCCTGTCAGAATATTTCAATCAGAATGAAACTTACATTATATTATTAAAGCCCACTGAATTTTACATCGATATGTAGAGTTTAATTAAAATCGTCGGAACCGTTTTCCAGATAATCAAAAAAAGGTATAAAGTTGCTCTTCTGGTTAACTGATTTTGATGAAAAAGGTTTTGTAAAGTCTCGGGCGTAAAGTTGTCTTAAATATGAAATTTCAGTTTTATAGGACTTTTCGTTTCCGTCCGGGAGTTACCACAAACGGACACACACACACAGACCTTTTTGCGGGAATTGGTTATTTTGACTATATAAATTTTCTTTCTCTAAAGTACCTTTAATTTTGTAGATTCTATAGAAAAAAACCAAATTATCTTGTTAGCATTGATAAATAACAGCTGAATATGCATGTTGAGCGAATTTGAAAAACAACTGAAGGAAAAAATTGAAAACATTTTTTCTTTAATACAATTTTTCGTTTTTGAACATAAGAAAAGTAATATACATGTATAATATACCGTTAGAAAGCTAAAGATTTTAGATAAAATATTATCTCATACACAAGCTTTTAAAAGTTAATAGAGAGTGATGAAATATTATTACTGATACAACTAACTGATTATTCTAGATAATAATATAATAGATGTTTCTATAGAAATTCAATTTTATTAATTCTTTAATAGTTCCACGTATTTTTATCTCTAACTGTATTTGAAAATGCTTTCATTGATTTTAAAAATGGAGGTAAGTGAAAGTTGTGTGTTGCCCGCACGAGTTTTCTTTTATTATCATCTTGTTTCAATTGCTTAAGGTAATTGTATAATTCAAAGCTTATGTATAGTTATTTTTTTAAAACTAAATAACCAATAAAAAAAACAAAAAAAACCGTTGATTGCTGAAAGGTGTGATAAACAAAAGTTATGTTGCGCAAACGTTACTAAATCATGCTTTAGTAATTTAATGAGAGGTTAGTGAGATACTTTCGCTTTACCCTAATTCGGAAATAACTGCATTGCATTAGCATAAATATGCGCATAGATTTGCATCAAGATAAATTGCTCCCTCAAAGGCACGTCTTCTTCACCTCTCTCTCCTCCTCTCCTCGCTTAAATGTCGTCATTCTTACTTCTTTCTATTCTCTCTTGTTTTAGTAAAAAAATAAACCATTTTGAGATGATTATATAAATAACATTAAAATACGGTAATAACAAATCTGGTACGGACAACACACGACTTTCACTTACCTCAATTTTTAAATAAATTTAAAAACTATTAAATATACTTCAATTTGCTGAAGTTGATTTTAATTAAAAGTGCATTCAATTTTGTTGGGAACATATGATTTAGATTAAATATTATAACTATATTAAATTGTTAATCAGTAATAAATTTATTCCTCATTTGTCACTTCATATTACCTTTTACAACTCCATCAGATAATATTTTTTCAAAAATCTTTCTCTTTTCAACGGTATATTATACGTCTATATTACTGTTATTATTATCAGTTAACCAAAAATTATTGGATTGATGCAAAATTAATGCAGGTTTCCTCTATTGCAATATCTTAATTCCAATTGTGTAAACAAAGCTAATCCTAACATTGATCATTATTATACCAAAACAAACCTTATCTAATACCCTCTCTTTCACCATGAATTTGTTTAGTAAAATCGTTTTGTTCAGTGTGTTCAAAGGTCTTGAATCGAAAATGTCAAAGTGCGATTTTCGTCAAATTTATTTTTACGAATTTAAATTAGGGCGCAGCGCTGCGCAAACGGCTCGTAATATTAATGAAGTGTGGGGTTAGGGGACTATTAATGAGTGCACGGTGCAGCGTTGGTTCCAGAAGTTTCGCAGAGGAGATTTCGACCTCGAAGACAAGGAAGGTCGGGGCCGTCATCTTGCTCTGGACAACGACCAGCTGAGGTCAAAAGTGGAAGAAGACCCAACCAAAACCACACGAGAAATGGCGGCGGAACTCGGAACTCAAAAATTGCAACGTCTTTGCCCAGCATTGATGAATCGGAAGGGGCCGATCCTGCTCCACGATAACGCCAGACCACATGTTGCACAACCAACGCTTCGACGACTGCACGAGTTGGGCTACGAAGTTCTCCAACATCCGCCTTATTCACCTGACCTCTCTCCTACAGACTTCCACTTTTTCAGGCATCTGGACAACTTTTTGAGGGAGAAAAATTTTCAAAACCAGGACGTCATTGAAAATTCTTTTCGTGATTTCATTGAGTCCAGGGATTCGGATTTTTTTTCTGGTGGAATAAGAAAGCTTGTTGAACGTTGGCAAAAGTGCATTGATTCAGATGGAAATTATTTTGATTAAATATATATGGTTAAAGTAAAGATATGGCGTATTTACAATACCTACTAAAAACCTGCATTAATTTTGCATTAACCCCAATAAAAAACGTTAAATAATAGTTTTTTTTTTTCTTTTATCGTTATTTGATCATCAAATTCGTCCAACTTCTATATTGAGCCGTTCTCTATCAATATCATTAAGATGATATGGTTAATCTTTTGGAATGTATACAATAAAAGGTAGTTTAGAGGAAAAACAAATTAAAATATCAGCATTTAAACCCTGTCAGAATATTTCAATCAGAATGAAACTTACATGATATTAAAGCCCACTTAATTTTACATCGATATGTACAGTTTAATCAAAATCGTTGGAGCCGTTTTTTGAGAAAATCGTAAAAAGATGCAAAATGCATGGTATAAAGTGCCTCTTCTGGTAAGCTGATTTTGATAAAAAAAGTTTTTGTAACGTCTCTGGCGTATAGTTGTCTTAAATATGAAATTTTAAACTCATAGGACTTTTCATTTTCGCCAAGAGAGTTACTACACACGGACACACACAGACTCCGAGGACCAAAAAACATGTATTTCCGTTGAAAACTAGAATCCGAAAATTTTCACGACCGTAATACTTTTCCTAACTATATATGCCATACATAAGTAAGTGAAAAAAAAAGGCTGTTATATTATGTCTTACTCCTGACAAATATTTCTTGACTGAACCACACAAACCCCATATTGTTAAACATCATAAATATACACCACGGGAACGATTCAGTTGGTGAAATGAAAAGAAAAAAAATTTATTTTGGGATCAAGTTCCCTTAGAATTATGAACAATAAACAGAAGTAATCCTTATGGTCTGTTTAAAAAAAAAAAAAAAAAAAATATATATATATATATATATATAACAAAATAAATTGAATAAAAATAACTAAAAAAATATATAAATAGAAACTTTTCAAATTTTGAGAGGGAGTTATTTATTTATTTTTGGTCGATTACAAAGGTTGATTATTGAAAATAATAAACCAAAAAATGAATTCAAGTGAATTATAAATAATGGACTAATTGAATAATTTTGAATTCAAGAATGACTTTGGGATCGATTCAAAAATATTCTAGTGAAAATATGTATTATCAAATTTGATATTTAAAGAAAAAAATATAATTTGTCATTTATAAACCAGATTTTTTATTTGCCACCAAGAGAGAGTAGGATTTTTATTTATATATGTGTGTAATATATTGGGGTGTGTGAAATGATGAAAAATGGACACTTTTCCGCCTACAGCTGCTGCTATCTACATTTAGTTTTTCTTACTTTTAAGTGAAAATATGGCCATCGACCCAGGCGGCGGAAATTGAGTTTCGAGGAAGATATATTGGCCTTGAGGTCTCCTGTGCCCAAGGGAGTAAGTGCTTTTTAGAAACGGTCATTGCGTCTCGATGGATAGCCTTTGGATCAAAACTTTTTCAACATGCCCACAGTCGCAAATATTGAATGTCGCGTTCAGAATCCTAAACAATTTCCTTGTTTAATAATTTCTTTGGAACAACATTCTATGCTCTTGATACTATGTACTAAAAATTATGATATGATAAGCATGTTTTGATTCAAAGATATTAAAATATTTTTATACCTCTTAATTAACCAATAAAAACTTGTAACTCAGCATCAAGGTTCATGAAGGATCTTGGGTTCTGTACAAATGGAGATTCGTACTGTTTCAGAGGAGGTGATTTGGCCCTGATCACACTCAGCCGCCAGGTTTTTCCCAGATTTTGGGTACCCATTTTATACAGGCTGGGTGTTGAAATAACAGAATAAATATTTATGCCCCAGCCAATGTCCGATCCCGGGAAGCACAGTAGACTAGTGCTCTATCCACAAACCACGCCGCTCCTGCATCAACCAGTAAACGCTTTACATTTTGGATTCATACTGATAAAACGACATTAATCAGACATAGTACATCACTCAATTGTTATACGCTTCATCTCCGGCCGTGGGGATAAATTTTCTGATGGAAAAATCAACTCCCGAGTGTTCTTTTGGTATTTAAAAGTTGTTTATTCAGTTCTTAATCTTTACCGGTAATAGAGGAGACCTGTTTGTTTTGCGCGTTCTTCAGTTTGTAGGATTTACACAAATACAGTTTATATTTTCAAAATCATGTAATTTTTTGGGGATTTCAAATACTTCCCTTACATGGTCGTCTATTCCTAATTCCATTCCATTTTAAATCATAGATCTTAAATCTTAAGCTTCTCTTCGAAGTGAAAATGTAAATGGGTCAATTCGTTTAAAATCGTCCAATTTCCATAAAATTTGTCGCACAACCTTTTTGATTTTCATGATTATTCTATCGAGCTTTGGGGCTTTACTAAACCATCTAGTTCCTCTCGCATTCAATCCTTACAATCCAAAATCCTTCGCCAAATCCTAAATGCTCCTTATTTCATTACGAATAAAATCATCCAAAATGACCTAAATATCCCATTTGTCGCAGAACTAGTCCGAAACAGATATGCCTCTTTTCATTCCGAACTCCCAACCCACACGAATCCTCTTGTACGCAACTTATCATTCCCATTTATTCCTGACGATCCTCCGAGGCGATTGAAAAGCCGATGGTCTCGAGACCTACTTTAATTAAATTGACTTTGAAGTGCTACCACTGGGTAGTTTCTTCACAAGACATTATCACGCCCATAAGCGTAAATTAGCCCATTTACTTGTTGTATATATTGTATGTACAGTTGTAAATAACAATAAAATATTTTTTAAAAAAATGATTATTCTCTGTCCTTTCCTGAATATAAAGCTGTGGATAAAATAATTTGTTGGTGAATATTTTTAGTGTTGTAGCCATTTTAAGTGAGCTTCGCGGCTGACAACATGTGTTGTGAAAATCTTTCTAACTTTAATAATTTTGTGTATATCAAATCAAAAAAAAAAAAACTAGGGAGGAAATTCCAATTTGAATCTGCTGCTCAACTTCGCTTAGTTGCTACAGCACACAGCATACCGCATCAATCCCGAAGACAATCTTAAAGAAAAAAGATAGAGAGAGATTCTGCCAAATAGGAAATACATATATTTTACTAATTTTGAAATTAGTAAAAATCCAGACCAGCCTCAATATATGTGGTGATGCAGGATTCCCAGTGAGTACAAGATTATGGTCTCCGCCATGTTTTGCATCTCATTTCTTTCGAGTCCATAGTTCTCTAAAAATAATCCAGTGGCTACCGGGATGGTCCCTCTGCTTCCGAACCAAAGTCCCACGACTTTAAATTCCCTTTCGCCGAACTCCTCACGAAATTTTTCCCTCAGGTATGGAATACATTTTGTATAAATGTTCTCTTTCTCCTCTCGAATCCTCTTGCCTTGTTCCTGGTCATTTGTTTCATATCTGATAGTGGGGTCCACTATCATTGCTTCATTTTTTGTGGCATTAAGTGCCAAGATATCCACAAATCTTGTCGACCCATCTGTATCAAGGCAAAAAACTTCCTGAAAACATTTATACTTTTTCATTTCCAAAAGTTCTGCTATTTCTTTCTTTATGCGGTTGTGCCGGCGGGTAACGAGAAGCATGTTATGTGGACATTTTCCCAACACATGTGAAGGGGTTTCTAACTCTAGACCGCATCTGCGGCAGAGGGATCCAAGATAAAGATATACGTTATATTTTTTTTCTTCATAACTTATCACTTAAATACTAAAGAGAGTGGTTTAATTTTCCTTAAAACTCTACAAAATTAATAAAAAACGAGCCCTTTATCGAATTGAAAGTTTATAAAGAAAAAGAGACTAACTTTTGATTATTTTTTTCTTCATAGTACTACTTCCTTTAAAAATTTCGCTCTTGAGAAAATAGTTTTTTTTTTATATATAAATTTTCAAAATTGTCAAAACTTCATTTTTCGCAATTTTCACATGGACATCTCTTTTAGAGGTTGTACAAAAATATATAAAACTAATACAGATTACACATCTAAATGATGTATATAAGATACATAAATGTGGTGACTGAGACCCAGTTTTAGTTCACAGCTCACGTAAAGCGGCTTCAACACTAAGTATTAGCCAGAAAAAAAAATATTTAATCTACGGTTTTATATTCAGGAAAAAATACATAGTATCAGACAAGAAAATCATGAAAATCAAAAATTTTAGCTGCAAGTTCAGGACGATTTCGAATAGATTGGCCCTATTCATGCCTCTGCCAAATGTAAATCTTATGTTTAAATGATAAATAAAATTATTTAATAAATATTGGGTTGATGCAAAATTAATGCAGGTTTTTAGTAGGTATTGTAAATACGCCATATCTTTACTTTAACCATATATATTTAATCAAAATAATTTCCATCTGAATCAATGCACTTTTGCCAACGTTCAACAAGCTTTCTTATTCCACCAGAAAAAAAATCCGAATCCATGGACTCAATGAAATCACGAAAAGAATTTTCAATGTCGTCCTGGTTTTGAAAATTTTTCTCCCTCAAAAAGTTGTCCAGATGCCTGAAAAAGTGGAAGTCTGTAGGAGAGAGGTCTGGTGAATAAGGCGGATGTTGGAGAACTTCGTAGCCCAACTCGTGCAGTCGTCGAAGCGTTGGTTGTGCAACGTGTGGTCTGGCGTTATCGTGGAGCAGGATCGGCCTCTTCCGATTCATCAATGCTGGGCAAAGACGTTGCAATTTTTGAGTTCCGAGTTCCGCCGCCATTTCTCGTGTGGTTTTGGTTGGGTCTTCTTCCACTTTTGACCTCAGCTGGTCGTTGTCCAGAGCAAGATGACGGCCCCGACCTTCCTTGTCTTCGAGGTCCAAATCTCCTCTGCGAAACTTCTGGAACCAACGCTGCACCTTGCACTCATTAATAGTCCCCTGACCCCACACTTCATTAATATTACGAGCCGTTTGCGCAGCGCTGCGCCCTAATTTAAATTCGTAAAAATAAATTTGACGAAAATCGCACTTTGACATTTTCGATTCAAGACCTTTGAACACACTGAACAAAACGATTTTACTAAACAAATTCATGGTGAAAGAGAGGGTATTAGATAAGGTTTGTTTTGGTATAATAATGATCAATGTTAGGATTAGCTTTGTTTACACAATTGGAATTAAGATATTGCAATAGAGGAAACCTGCATAAATTTTGCATCAACCCAATACAACTGTTTAAAGCATGAAAAAAAAAAAATACCTTTAGGATCTCCTACAATACTATTTTTCCCACTGAGCCTACAAACTAGCATTGGCGTTCTAAAATAAAAAAAGCATTTCGATAAATACAAACTAAAGAATAACAGGACAGTGATTCTTCTTGAAGCTATCGACGCAGCTCAAACTAAAGTAAGTAATGGTTATTCTATAATTGGGGAAATAGAGAAGTAGGAGAATAAAATTCTTAGGAAGGTTAATGGGGCCATCACTAAAAACGGCATTTGGATGAGAAGCTTTCAGAAGGAACTTCATAAAAAATGCAACACAATAACCTAATAAACTAGGAAACGCAATCAAGAATGACAATGAAGCTATTCAATGTTATAATTAAGAGTTAATGCCGGACTTAATGGCTGAAAAAGTCCCAGAGGGACATCACAGCTGTTCAATATCGGACATTTTGAAAATCCTACTGAATGCCGAAATAATTTTTTTTTTTTTTTTTTTTTTTTTTTAAACATTTTATTGATATTTACAACTGTACATATAATATATACAACAAGTAAATGGGCTAATTTACACTTATGGGCGTGATAATGTCTAGTGAAGAAACTACCCAGTGGTAGCACTTCAATGTCAATTTAATTACAGCAGGTCTCGAGGCCATCGTCTTTTCAATCGCCTCGGAGGGTTGTCAGGAATAGATGGGAATGATAAGTTGCGTACATGAGGATTCGTGTGGGTTGGGAGTTTGGAATGAAAAGAAGCATATCTGTTTCGGGCTAGTTCTGCGACAAATGGGATATAAAATAAAATTAAAATCATGAAATATGAACAAAGAATATTAATAATGGGCCGATGTAAAAAAAATAAATAAAAATAGTATTCTGAGATGATAAGGAGATACTGAAAGGCAAAGTTTTATATAACCGACTAATTATCTTTGACCCTGATTGTACAATATTTATAACTGAAGGTCATTTGTGTGACTATGCCAAAAGGTACAATATCCATTTTAGGAAATTATTTTAGAAGATCAAAATCCCTCATTGATTTATTATTGAACCAATTAAATAGACTCCTCTTGCATTAAAATCTTAAATCTGTTGTATTATAACTTTAATTTTACATTTAAATTTTAAAATATTATCAGACCTATTTAGACATATGGAATCAAGCGTTGGGGCTCTATGAAATCATCTAATTCCTCCCGCATCCAGTCCTTACAATCCAAAACCTTTCGCAAAATCCTGAATGCCCCTTGTCACAAGTCAATTCCTCCATAACGACCTGAACATCCCATTTTTGCAGACATAGCCCGTGATAGATTCACTTCTTTTCATTCTAAATTCCCTGCCCATACAAACCCACTTGTCCGTAATTTATCTTCCTTAGATATCCCTGATAACCCTCCAAATCGACTGAAAATAAGGTGGCCCCGGGTCCTACTGTCTTAAAATATTTAGTGAAGTGCTAACACTGGGTAGTTCTTTCTCAAGACATTTTCATGACTTTTTATTTTCATTTTACGTATTTACTTATTGTGTTCTTTAATACAGTTTTAAATTACTAGTCATAAATGATCCCACTATTTCCTCTCAAACCATTCAATCTCACATAAGAGAATTTGAATTACGGTGTCAGAATAGGCGGATGATAATGAATTCCAATAAACCCCACTAAATAACCTTCACCCTTCGTCGTAAACCTATGATGTCCTGCCTTACAATATCCTTTAATAACACTCCACTTGTCAGTCGAACAGATCCAATATCTAGGACTCCATCTAGACAAACGTCTCACTTGGAATCCTCACACAAGACCTGAAACGACAAGAAACTGCCCGACGTTTTCGACTACTTCAACACTCACTGGACAAACGCTCAAACCTTCCGCTTAACTTCAAAAAACTCATCTACATGACTATCATAAGACCGATATGGACTTATGGAGTAGAGCTTTGGGGCTCTACTAAACCATCGAATTCTTCCCGTCTCCAATCCTTTCAATACAAATCCTCCGAAAAATCATCAATATTGCTTATTTTTGTCTCGAATCAACTCTTCCATAACTCGTCTTAACCAAAACATTTTAATTCTAGTTCTTATGAAACCTTTCCAATCCTATCAGTTTATTACAGGAATTTTAATTTTATTCAAAGTTTTTTCCAATAAATATTATGAAATCAGTATTTTTCTCTCAATATCCCGTACAAAATTTCGAATATCTCATAAGTAACTAAACTATCCTTTAAAAGGTAAAATCTCTTTACGTATTTAAACATTTCTATTTCTCATTCAAGCCATGATGTAATATTTCTAGAGTTTGCACATGCAACATCTGTGAGCACAGTACACAGTGATATGGCAGTAACACTAAATTCTAAATTGATTGTATTTCAGTTTGTGCTGATTAAGTTAGTTTTGCCTCGTATCCATTTACGAGTATCGTATCTATTAAACTGTATTACAGTTTACCAAAGGGTTGTGGAAATTTGTTTTAAAATTCGTACCGGCTTTTGAATTAAATTCATGGAATATAGGAATATCTATTTTAATTTACACTAAATTAATATTTATTTCTTGGAATTCTCACACTAGACTAAAACGACAAGAAACAGCTCGTAGATATCGTTTATTACAACATTTACTTGACAAATGTTCATAACTTCCCACCTAGTACAAAAAAGTAATTTATATTACCATACTTAGGCCTTTACTATTTGGACATATGGAATTGAAATATGGGGATCCGACAAGCCATCAAATTCCTCTCACATCCAATCCTTGCAATCCAAAATCCTCCAAATGATCATTATAGGTGGAATAATCAGGAATCAGTCATCTTTTGAAATTTGTTAATTTTGCCAACGTTTCGGTTCAAGCTTGTGAGCCATCATCTGGGCATTACTGAGCCATGCCCAAGCATAAACAGTTTATGCTCAATTACCAAACCCATTTGTCCGCAACCTCTCCTCTCCTTCGGTTCCTGATCATCCTCCGAGGCGACTGAAAAGACTACAGCCTCAAGACCTGCTGATCTGAATAAAATTTGAATTGCTACCACAGGGTAGTTTCTTCTCATGCCTATTATGGCCATGTCTCCATTTTGGTTCATCAAACCAGGATAACATTTTAACATCTTCGCTTACATATGTCTATTTGTTTGCAGTAGAGCTCAGAATTAATATAGCATCCATCAGGAGCGAATTTCAAATGCCAAAAAACACAAAGCATGAATTTTTATTTCAAATTGCCTTATTGCAGCAAGCAGAAAAGCAGTTTGACCATCATTGCACACAAGTATTCAGATTTCACCAGTAAACCCGATTTTCAATAGATAAGACAATCTTCCGCTAAAACTTCATATCAGAATGTTTTTTTAATAAATTGTCATATTCTTCTAACCTCTTATCTGATTGCTGCGGAGTAAGGTCGGTAGGATCCAGTCTACTGGTCTTTTTCACCTTCCTCACGATGGTACTATTTTTCGTCACACCACACTCCCAGGCAAGTTCGCAAGTACTTTTGGACGGATTTGGCTGAAGAACTTCTTGTAAAACCATATCAATATTCATTAATTATCGCTCGAAGCCCTTCTTAATTTCCAACCTCGTATCTCCACTGCTAATTTTTTCAAACCTAGCTCCTCTTCATATTTAGTAATTTCACGATTCGCTTCAGTAGTTGTGAATTTTTTTAGTTTCTTCTTTTAAATAAAAACCTAAACTGAAGCTTTTTAAAAGAAGTCGAGTGGAATTAAACACGCTTAGAAAATGCTCTAAGGAGATTATTAAGTATTTAATAGAATAAAAATATTTAGAGTCCTTTGAAATCTTGAATTTGATAAAAATGTATTTTTTTCCTTATAATATATTATAATTGATATATCATTATAATTTTTATATGTTTTAAATTATTTCAAACAGGAAGTGTGTGAAAGTCTTCAGAATTGTGTGTGCTATGATGAGAATATAATATTTTATCAGCTAATTTATTATCAGCTGTACCTTATTTAGGAAAAACATTAGTTATATGATTATGAGGAGGATTTTCAGTAGTATATGCCATAGAATTATTTTCTGGATCGGGTGCTAATGACCTAGATGTTTTGCGCCTCAAACATAAAAACAAACAAACAAACAGTAGATAATGCTACACTAACACGATTTTTCACGCTACATTTCTTATTACCATTTATTGTTACTGCCTTAGTAACTATCCACCTACTATTTTTACACCAAACTGGAAGAAATAATCCATTAGGCCTAAATTCTAATTATGATAAATACCCTTTCCACATTTATTTTTCAATTAAAGACTTAATAGGAATAACTATTACCTTATTTTTATTCTCCACTTTAATTTTACTAGAACCCCGAATATTAGGAGATCCTGAAAATTTTATTCCCGTATCACGATTGCCATTACCGGAACGAAATCGATCGATTTAAAAATAAACTGGAGGATGAAGGTAATATAGTCAGGGCTTCGAACTGCCGTTGTTTGAATCGCATATTTGTCACAGTTCGCGATTGAATAAGCCACGTGTCAGAGCCATAGCAAGATATGAACGAGACCAATCAGTTTTCACTAATTACACTTGTTTATAGTTGTCAAGGCACTTCTAATGTTCCTTTGTAGGTATCTCGTCGTTTAATTACCTTTACACAGTATCTCTTTTCAAAGTAACAACTCCCAACTCCCATTAAATACTCAATTTGTTTGTAAGTTGTTCGTTTGAACCAAGTATTAATATTTACCTTATTGCCAAGAGGCATGTTTATTGTTAGTGGATGTAGCATACCCGGATGAGAAAAGGCTGGGATTTTATTTATTCGCATTCCAGAAAACTGCTGCTCAAATATTTGCGATTCTTGCTCAATGAGGATTAAATATGCCAGATTCGATGGTTATAGATATATATCCATATAAAACATATAGATATATAGATATAAAACTTTTTACTTTTACTTACCTATATATGAAGTCATATATATATATATATATATATATATATATATATATATATATATATATATATATATATATATATATAGAGGTCAGTTCGACCAGCC
Source organism: Piezodorus guildinii (assembly GCA_023052935.1). Taxonomy (NCBI): domain Eukaryota; kingdom Metazoa; phylum Arthropoda; class Insecta; order Hemiptera; family Pentatomidae; genus Piezodorus; species Piezodorus guildinii. The sequence goes on along the minus strand of CM041293.1, from coordinate 160,066,761 downwards.
CTTACTATATATAGTAAGTGAAAGTATTGCGATCGTGAAAATTTTCGAATTCCAGTTTTCAACGGAAATAGACTTTTTAGGTTCCCCTGAGTCCAAATAACCAAGTCCCGCAAAAAGGTCTGTGTGTGTGTGTGTGTGTGTGTGTGTGTGTGTGTGTGTGGTAACTCCCGGGTGGAAACGGTAAGGCCTATAAAACTGAAATTTCATATTTAAGACAAATCTACGCCTGAGACGTTACACAACCTTTTTCATCAAAATGAGCTTACCAGATGAACCACTTTATACCATGCATTTTGCACCTTTTTATGATTTTCTCAAAAAAGGTTTCGACGATTTTGATTAAACTCGCTTTTAGATAATACTATAATTAGATTTTTAATAAAACACATGTTTCTATAGAAATTCAATTTAAATAATTCTTTAATATTTATTTATTTAAACCCTTCCCTGCCTTGAAGGCTATACGGGTGCTTGCAGTTGTAGGAAGTACCAAGCTATAACCCACAGCTGCTTTATGTCTTCAAAGTTAGTTCAAATGTTCGGCAGCCTTCTTCATGCTTCTCCCCTAACCAGCGTGAAGTGACTTGGACCAACACATTCTTTCCACCCGTACACGAATGCTTTGTAATACGGGTAGTTTTCTTTGGTTACTAGGTGAGGAATGTCACTCTCCGTAAGGATGTAGAGGCCTGTGTTCTTCAGAAGATTCGTTCTTAGTGTCTCATAAGCAGCACAGGCAAGGAGAATATGCTCGGCGGTCTCCGGAACACCACAACTGGGACATAGGGTACTTATGTTTTTCCCATGCTTAGCAAGTTTTGCTCGGAAGCCCCCATGTCCCGTGAGGAACTGTGAAACCCAGTAGTCCGGGAGGATCCATGTTTTTTCCAGTCTTGGCCCGACGGTGGGGAAATACTTCCTTAGATCAGCACCTTTTGGCGTCGTCACCCACCGACGGTTCCATTCCTCTATCGTGATCTCCCGGAGAATCATCTTCCATTTGCTGGGTTCTAAGTTGATCCTCACTCTAAGGTTTTCTGGTAGATCCGCCATACCTTCTCTCTTGATTTTATGTACGTAATAGTCTTCTCTTAGGAGAAGGTCTATTGGTATCTCTCCTGCTAACATCTGCACCGCCTCATGAGACACTGTTCCAAACGCTCTGGTGACCCGAAGTTGAGCTATTCGCTGGATCGTGGCCAACTTACTTTTTATAGCCAATGTCGCTGGGTACCTGAGGCCCCAAAAAGCGCCCCCTATACGGCTGAGGCCATTAAGAGTCAAGCCCACCCTACTTCTTAAGTGGTCCAAGTGAGGCGCGACGTTGAACTTAGAAGTAATCCTAATGCCAAGGTAGGTAACAACCTCACTTGGACGAATATTGGCTCCTTGAATATTTAAAGTTGTAGGATGGGCCCTGTCAGTCGCACCTCGCAAGAGAATAGTTTGAGTCTTGGCTGTGGCCATCTTCAGCTTTTTCCTCTCGCATCATCTGCTTACTAGGTTGGCACACCGTTCACTTGACTCTTTCAGACCAGCTCTACTATTCGAGGCCACCAATACGGCCAGATCGTCTACATATGCCGTTGCGGGGAACCGATTTTCTTCCAGTACTCCCAGCAACCCGTCAAACACTAATTTCCACAATGCAGGAGCAAGAACAGAGCCTTGTGAGCAACCTCTTTTCACAGTATCTTCTACTTCATAGAAGTTGCCTCTTATCCTTAAAGCCCTGTCCTGCAGGTAGCTCCTCATGAGATCGTACAAGTTGCTGGGAGCTTCATATTGTGCAACTGCTGGAGTACGCTTGGCCACCACACGCTGTCGAAGGCGGAGGATATGTCGAACAAAATAAGCAAAACATATTTCTCTGCCCTTCCTTCGACGTCCCGGCGTATGTTCAGCAGAGCATCTACGGTTCCCCTTCCTTTGGTTGATCCATACTACCGTGGATGGGCAGCTCGCAAAAAGACCGGTCGTAGGCTTGAGGCCATTAGAGTTTCTAAAATTTTGCTCATTACCGGTAGGAGGCATATCGGCCTGTAAGATTTTGATTTTTGCCTGTCTTTGTCTCCTCCTTTGTACAGGAGCCTTATGTTTGCAATCTTCCAGTTTTTTGGAAAGTATCCCCTATCCAAGCAATCACTGAATAATGATAGCAATCTATCTTCGATATAGGGGATACTGTTCTTTATAATTGCCGAGTCAATGAAGTCTAAACCTGGAGCACGACCAGTCTTTTGCCCATCCACAGCAACACGGAGATGTCCCATGGTGGGCATAAGTCCGTACCAGGTGGGCATACCGTAGTGCGTCCAATAAAACAATCCTCCTCGCCATCCTGAGAAGGATCATCTCTGGGGTAAGTCTCCAAAATAAATATCTTCGCCGCCTCTTCAAGGGTGGTTGCTAGGGCAGTATCGTGATTCAACGCTGCGATTACTTGCAGTGGAGTCAGCTTACCCAAGGCCACTCTGTATGGGATACCCCAAGGATTCTTGGAGGACTCCTTGACGATGAAATCGTCCCAGGATTTCCGCTTTCTTAAACGCACTGCGTTTCGGTAAGCCCTGGCTTGAGACTTATACTCGTCTCGAAGTGTAGCGCGCGTCACGTCACATCTACACCTCTTGTACGATCGCCGGGCCTTGTAGAGCTCTCTCTTCATAATTGTTAAGGCCGGCGTCCACCATGGGACAGATCGAGCTCTCACCTTCCGGTGCTGGAGGGTCTCCTCAGCGGCATCACGGATGACCTCGGTGATCCTGGATACCCTGTAATCCAAGTCATCGGTAAGATCAGTCTCGGCCGCATCCCATTCTTCATCCACTATTATTCCCTCCAGCGTAGACCGAAAGGCATTCCAATTTCCTCTTCGGGTCATGAAACCCTTATCGATACCGTGGGAACTTTCCGTATTTTCCAAAAGTCTAAAGACTATCGCTTGGTGGCCGGAACTCGTCTCAGATCATTTCACGTATTTTTATCTCTAACTGTATTTGAAAATACTTTCATTGATTTTAAAAATGGATGTAAGTGAAAGTCGTGTGTTGCTCGCACCAGATTGTTCTCGATGAAACGATGGGAAAACCTGGCGGCTGAGCGTGATTAAGGCCTAATCACCTCATTGCATTGCCGTTGGCCTAGAAACAGTACGAATCTCTATATGTACTGAGCCCAAGACCCTTCATGGGTTGTAGTGGTACAGGTTTTTTATTTTATTTTTTTTTTTTTTTTATGAGATTTCCTTTTATTGTTATTTTGGCTATTATTTGTTGTATCTTATTTATTGCTGATTGATCAGTAAGATAAGAAATTCAGAATTAATGTGTGTAAAATTGGTAAAAATTTAAAAGTAAAATTGGCAATATATAACCAAATTTCTACAAGATGTATATCTAGCCAAAGACGTTTTAGTAACTAGATCACGTTAGTTTCTTAAACATGCACTAGGTAAAAAAAAAAATATAATAAAAATTAAAGCAAAATTCGATTAACGGTCCTTAAGAAAAAATAAGATGTGAGAATAAATTGGTTTTTCCCTTCAGGTTTCTACCTCATGCTTTCCAGGTTTAGGAATTGTTAAGATTTGTGGTCTGTGACACATCTATATAACCTTGCCGATTAACACATATTCCCATTTGGCTCTCAATTGAAATTATTTATTTTTAGCAAGGATTTTAAAATATTTCTACCCTACCTCCGGGCAGCTGTTCTCCAGGCAGTGGCTAACAAGAAGGCAGTGAAATAGTCGCTGGGCACTAGATCTGCGACGGCACTCCCGTCTGCGAGGATCGTCCTGAAGGCTCCCCTCCCAGCCCCCGCGGTGAAGGCGAAGGCTCCGCTCAGCACGTTGTAAGTCCAGCCCTTAATGGGCCTCTCTGCTGTGTTCAACACTATACAATACAAAATAAACTATTAGAACAGAAACAAAATGTATGCTGGGACTGGGTCCCTTAAGAATAACAGTTATGCACGATTGAAATATATTGGGTTGTAAAATAAGTTCCTAACTTTTTGGTTTATTATTTTCAATAATAATACGCCTTTATGGGTGAGTATTAAGTACTAGGTTGACTAATACCTAAGGTAACTAATACCTGAAGAACAAGCTGGCTTTAGTGCAAATAGATCATGCATAGATCACATATTTACGCTAACGCAATTGATTGAAAAGAAAAATGCTTGTAACAGAGAGTTACACATGGTTTTCATAGATTTGCAGAAAGCATATGATTCCATTGTGCAGACTATGGGAATTCTTTAATAACATAGGGATAAGAAATTATAGAATTAATGCCATCAAAAGCTTGTATAATGGTGCTAGAGCGAGATTAAAAATGAGAAATAGGCTAACAAACCACTTCCCGATCATTAAAGGGCTCAAACAAGGATGTTCTCTATCTCCTCTGCTGTTAATCTCTATGTTGAAGAGGTTCTGAAGATATGGAAGAAGAAATTCATGGGGATTGGAATAATGATAGACAATATATGCCTTTACACCCTGCAATTTGCTGACGACTAGGTGATAATAGCGAACGACAATGAAGATGCCAACTATATATTAGAAAGCTCCTGGATGAGTATAGAGCATGGGGCCTGGAAGTGAGTAAAGAAAAACCCAAGCATATAGCATTAAATGGGAAAATAGAAGCCTTATCTCTAGAATATTCGGAACTAGAAAGGGAGTTTCAATATCTTGGCAGATGAATTACTGAGGATGGCAGCTCTTCCAAGGGCATCATGGAAACAAATACAAGAGGAAATCGGATAATTGAAACCCTGAATTCTATCTTATGGAGCAAGCAGGTAAGTCTCCAAGGCTATAACATTCCTTTTAAGAAAGCGTCACAGAAACACAGGTGATTGCCAAAAAGGAGAAGGCTGAGATCATTGGAGATGGACTTTTGGAAGCGCTCTTGTGCCATAACTAGACTACAGTATGTTTCCAACCAAAATATTAGGCGAAATGTCCAAGAAGAAAAAAATATTCTGAACGAAGTAGATATAAAAAGGTTTAAATGATATGGACGTGTACAAAGAATGACAGATGGCCAATGATGACCTGGCTCGACCGAAAGAAGTGGCAAAATAACTTAGAAACGAGAAACATCAAAGTTGTAAAAAAAAAAACTCGTCAAATAAATAATAAATGTTCAATAATGAACCATAAAAAAAAAAAAAAAATTATCCCCTAAAAATTTGAGAGCTTACGTCTCAAGATGCGTAGAATCCGAATAACGAATTAAAAAAATTCGTTTGTCTGTCACCCGCCGTCTGTGGCATTTCTTCGAAGCTACTGGACCAATTTGTTTGAAATTTGCTACAAAAATACTAGTCCATGCAACGATGATCCTAACTTTGATACCAGCTTCAAATGGCGGCCGATTAAAAGTGATTTGATTCAATAACTTATTTATTTTTGAAGAAGAAAAAATTCATTTAACCAAAAAAACCGCGAATAAATATATAAAAGGGAAAAAAGAAAAGAAAAAAAATTAAAATTTTACTTATAAATGCGCCCATAACCCAGGTATTTTTTAAAATCAAGAAAAAAATGTAAAAACGTACAGAATCAGTAAAGTGCAATAAACAGAAAAAACTATATATTTAAGTCACAAATTATAATAGTTGTAATTCCACCAAAACTCGGTTATTATTGAAGATTTTCGTCATCAAGACACCGCGAACAAAGAGGACAAAATAATATTATATGGTCAAGCTACAATTTATAAGAGATGTGATTTCCTAATAACTCGATTTTATTGATGACAAAGAAAAAACTTAATTGTGGATGTAATTAGTTGACCGTTGAGAATTACTGGAAGGAATTAGTCCGGGTGGCGGTCATTAAATGAAACAACTAAATAGTTTCAACTATTTTATTGTTTGCCAACGTTTCGACCCCCTTTGTGGGTCATCATCAGGGCGCATGGTGGGAGAATGGAAACTGATTATCAGTTTTGTTCTCGTTCATTTTGAGCAAACAAAATACCAATAAAAGATAAGGAATCTCGGTTAAACTGATGCATAAAAGCACCTTTACTAATTATTACTAAGTATTAACTTTTTTAGAATATGTAAACATTATTGACCAAGTAAACAAGGAGTGAAAATTCTGCCAACTTCGGTTAAAAAATAAATAAATATTCGTATTTAATGTGTACTTGACACCTACTTAAGTTCATATAGCATTCTTAATAAAATAGTTTCATACAACTCACCAATGGATGGTCTTACGATTGCTACAGGTAAATCTCCTCTTTGTTGAACTATAATATTTTCTGCGAGCTGTTTGCTGAACGAATATGTGTTTGGATGATCAGCCAGGAATCTGAAAAACAAAACATGAATTTTGCGTTTAAAATACAAGAATGCTATAGTAATTAACATTAATGGACATTTCAAATGCATACTCTTTTGTTCTTTGATGTATCTCTTCGGACGGAGACTCCATCACATCCCTCAGAAGTTGGACCGGATCCCAGCGGCATTCGTAGACCTTCTCTTCGATTAATCCATCCTTGATGCAGTTGCAGTAGGCCGTGGATACGTATAGGAATGCCTAGAAGCACAAGCATTAAGCAATTAGGAATCTTTCTTTCTTTCAGTGGCGCGACAGACCGTGTAGGCCCTGGGCCTCGTGGTGTAATCACCTGGGAGATTACACTCATGTTTCTCGATGTATGAGTAATTATGAATACTTCTGAAAAATATGAAATTAAATATAAAAAAAGCTCATAACTCAGTTACTTTTTGAAGATAAAGAAAAGTATATATAAAGTTTTAGAATCAGTAGAGGGCGATTAACAAAAAAAAATTTAAAAATATGAAATCTTACTTATATATACGTTAAAAAAAAAAAAATGTGAATAATTATAAAAAGAAAAGAAATAAAAATTGAAATTTCACCCATAAATACGCTCATAACTCAGTTATTTTTAAAGATGGAGAAAAATATGTAGAGAGTTTTAGAATCAGTAAAGGGCAATAAATAAAATTTAAAAAGAAGGAGGAAGGAATACCTAGAAAGTTAGTAAACCTAGTAGAGATGTGTTTGTCGGAAACATTCCATAAAGTTAGAATCGGTCATAATTACTCCGAGAGATTTGAGGTGCGATCGGGTTTAAAACAGGGTCACTCCCTTTCACCTGTGTTATTTAATATAGCTTTAGAATATGTCATAGAAAAGGTGATGTGTACCGAGAAAGGCTTAAATATGGGTGACATGATTCCGGTTTTGGGGTATGCCGATGATCTGGTACTGCTAGGTGAAGACACGGAAACCATACAACTAAATACAAGTGTGTTAATAAAAACCGGTAAAGAAATAGGACTCGAATTAAATACCGATAAAACGAAGTATATGATTAGTAGCAGAAACGGTGTCGATCTTGGTGATATTGATGTATCAGGTCATACTTTTGAACACGTAGAGAAATTCAAGTATTTAGGTTCAATTATAACTAGAAAAAATGAAATCCAGGAAGAAATAAAGTCCCGGTTAAAGGTGGGAAATGCGTGTTATTATTCAGTTGCTAAGTTACTTAGTTCGCGGCTTCTATCTAAAAACTTAAAGATTAGAATTTATAAAACTATTATTCTTCCAACGGTTCTTTACGGATGTGAAACGTGGCCGCTTACTTTAAAGGATGAACAGCGGCTTAAGGTTTTCGAAAATAAAGTATTGCGTAAAATATTTGGTCCAAAGAGAGATGAGGCCACTGGGGAGTTTAGAAGGTTGCATAACGCGGAATTGCGGAACTTGCATCCTGTGAATATAATTAAGCTGATTGCATCGCGGAGACTCAAATGGGCGAGTAAAGTTGTTGGGCTCGATGACGAACGGATTCTGAGAAAGTTGGTATTTGCTGATCCGACTGGTAGGCGTCCGAAAGGTAGGCCGAAGTGGAGATGGGAGGATTGCGTTAAGGCTGATCTCGGGAGCTTGGGCTTGAATGGTGAGCATTGGACGAGTCTGTGTAGGCGGAATTTGGTGGTATCGGCATCGAACCTTCGGGTTCGCTAAGCCTATTATTATTATTATTATTATTAAAAAGAAGGAGGAATTTCCAATTTTCCAATTTGGATCTGCTGCTCAACTTCGCTGAGTTGCTATCAGTACACAGCATACCGCATCAATCCCGAAGACAATCTTAAAGAAAAAAGATAGAGAGAGATTCTGCCAAATAGGAAATACATACATATTACTAATTTTGAAATCGATCATGGACATCTGAAAATCCAGACCAGCCTCAATATATATGGTGATGCAGGATTCCCAGTGGATTCATATCTGATAGTGGGGTCCACTATCAGTGCTTCATTTTTTGTGGCATTAAATGCCAAGATATCCACAAATCTTGTCGACCCATCTGTATCAAGGCAAAAAACTTCCTGAAAACATTTATACTTTTTCACTTCCTAAAGTTCTGCTATTTCTTTCTTTATGCGGTTGTGCCGGCGGGTAACGAGAAGCATGTTATGTGGACATTTTCCCAATACATGTGAAGGGGTTTCTAACTCTCGACCGCATCTGCGGCAGAGGGGTCCAACAGCCTCCCTACCCTGGCATCTCGATCCAGGGACTCCACGAAGTGGTGCGTAGTTTATGTTCAATTTGAGTGCGTTGGTCCACTCTGATCCTGTTAACATCTTTCGATCGAACATAAACCTGTTTACGCTCGGGTTGGCTTTAAAATGGACCACGCCTACACCCTGCCACTTGCACTGGCTCCACTCCTCAAAAGACTTTTCCCTCAAGAATTGTCTCACTCCCTTTACCGTGAGAGGGGCCTCCATAGTATTTCCCTCAATCCGCAGTAGTTCGGTGCACTCGCGGATCTCCTTCGTTAAGATAAAAATATTTTGAAACAGGGCGTCTGTTACTCCGGCCAACCTTTGAGAAATCGCCCAATGCTGAAGAGGAGCTTCCCATTGACAACGCAGAAGCCCAAGACCCCTGTATCGTCGCGGCGAGTACAGCATAGAAGAGCAGGAGTTGGCTGGCAATCCTATGATAGCCTTTGTACATCTTCGAATTATGACGTCGATTGCCTCTAACAAAGATGGGCGCAGTTTTGTCAGTGGTGCAGTCTGCAGCGGGTATATCACGGAAGGAAAAACATATCTATTTACAATGTTTATTTTTTGGTCAGGCTTTAGGAGATTAGAATTTACAAGCTTTTCCATATCTCGATTCAGCCTACCGACGGATTCCTCATCAAATTCTAATTCCCCCGAAAATCTACAACCCAGGTATTTGATGAAATCTTTATCTTGAATAGAATGTATTTCCTCTCCCGTATCCAAACAAAACTTTGACCCGACCAACTTTCCATTTTTCAAGATTATACCTGTGCTTTTGTTGGCATTAACAGATAATCCTAGCTCTCCAAGTATTCTACGGACGCAGTTGATGGCTCTCTCTCCAGATTCCACATTGTGACAGGTCACGGCTTGATCATCCGCAAAACCTGTGAGTAAAACAGAGTCGTGGTTTGGAAGTAATTTGTATCCATATTCATTAGCTACCTTTGGATCACATAGCTCGGTGTATAGAGAATCTATACTTAGATTAAACAGCGCTGGTGAAAGTGGTCCACCCTGAGGTACTCCTCTCAAAACATGGATACCGTTTGTTTTATTGATCCCAAGATTGATCTTTATCGTGTTTTTACACAATAGGCCTTCGATCGCTTTTCTTAAGTCGCTCGAAACTCCTCTCGACTCCAAAGATTTCAAGATATGGCCGTGTCCGATGTTATCAAATGCTCCAGTCACATCTAGGAATGCGACTGCCGCGTCTTCTTGTTTATTTTTTGCATCCCTGAGAATAGCATCAATTATTCTGGCATTGACATGACACCCCGGTTGGCCAATAATGAAACCTCTCTGGCTTGGGTGGAATGAAATTTGCTTTCGAAGCTCGAAGTCGAGAACCTTTTCAACGATACGCCTCACGATGGGATAAATTGGAATCGGTATCCAAGAGGATATTTCCTTGCTATCCCCTTTTCCTTTATAAATTAAAACTGTTCGTCCACAGCGGAGAATTTCGGGGACGTGTCCGAATTTCAGGATTATTTCTATTATTGTTTTCATTATATGTGCGATTCCTACTTTCTTTATTGTTCTTATAAGAACTCCATCTGGACCGGCTGATGTGTCCAAAGATATATTTTTTATTACCCTGTGCACTGTTTTCAAATCAATTGATTGCACGTTAGGAATACCTGGTGATGAAGGGTAGTCTTCTTTTTCGTTATCATTTTTTATCTCAAAAAGTGATTTGAAATGATCCTCAACCTTCTCAATGGCGATGGGACACTGCTTTGGGCGATTTTCATTCATTACACTTTGAACCACTTTCTTCCTGCAGTTGTAGTATTTGTATTGGGCCAGGTCGTATTCGTATTGTTCGCGCCTCCTTTCCCTTGCGGCATTGTTGGATCTTTGAGGATTGCTAGCCTTTCGTTCACCCTTCCCCCCCATCGCAAGCTTTTTCGTTTTACGCATTTGGTAAAAACGTACTTCTGGATGTTTTGGATCTGGTAGAGTTTTATTAGCTTCTCTTAGAAAACAATGAAAGTCCCTCATGTTTTTATCAAAATCTTCAGAATTGAAAGGAGCCTTAAGGAGATCTTTAAATGTGTCCGCCCACTTTTTAACATCTAACCCAATGTTGTTCTCAGTTGAGCTTTGGACCTTTTCACTTTCATTCTTCCTTTCTATCCTTCCCAACTTAATCCTATTCGCTTCTATCGGGTGCTTCTTTGATGTATGAATTACAAGTCCACGACTACTCTTAAATGATTGATGGCAAATCGAACAAATGTGGCAAGAGTTATCTTTTGTTAAACATTGCTGTTTAAGATCCAAATCTTCATCATTTTTATGTAAGATCTCTTGAATACAATTTTCTGAGCTACGATTACCGTCATTAACTTTTTCATGTGACTCCATAATCACTGTTGGGTCTCGTATGAAAAGCTCACTGTCGATCACAGTTTTCCCAGAAAAAATGCCGGTATTTTCCTCCCATTCAACGGACACAATTCGGTAGTTATTCTTATCACTCTTTTCTATATTAGTAATAAAGGCCTCTTGAAGTAACCCGCATGTTCTTCGAATCCATACTTGCTGGCCAACATCTATATTTTTTCCAGTTCCGGATATATCTTCCATTTTGTTATTTAGGACTAGTTCAACAACTTAGTACCCAACATATAACATCAATATTGGCAAAATTTAGAATTACTCCTCTATTCCTACAAAAAGCGAAAAAAAAAACAAGAAAAAAAAACAAAAAAAACAATGACCGCATTTATATAGCCCAGCCATTCCATTAAGAAATTCAAAAGATCGTAACATTATTCATATCTATAAAATTACTTGCTCAAACATTGATAAAGGCTAAAAAACATAAATGGTAAAACGTAAAATTATTAGAACAAAATATGCAATTAATATTAGGTAAGTAGTTCAAAATAACTCACAGGTCAATGACTAAGATATAAATATGTAAAAGTATATAAATATATATCAAGAGTTTATGATTATAATAAGATTTAAAAAAAAAAAAAAAAAAAAAAAAAAAATAACCACAATATTATCACTAAAATGCTAAGAAAATACATTTAATTAGGTCTAAAATATAGTAAGATGTTGAAAAAAGATCATAACATTATTTATATCTATAAAAAATCGATAAGTATATTCAAGTAACAAATTATAATAGATGTAATTCCACTAAAAATCTGTTATTATTGAAGGTAAAAGAGCAAAAAAATGAGATGTGATTTTCTGATAATTTGGTTATTATTGATGATGAAGATAAAATGTAAGGTGTTTTGGAATCAGGAAATTTTATTTGAATTATTTTAATGTAAATCGAAAGAAAAGAAAAGGAAATAGTAATACAGTCCTATATAAATGCTTTTGGTTTATTATTTTCTATAATCAACCTTTGATATCGACCAAAAAAAAGAATAACCCTGCTCAAAATTTGAGAGCTTACGTTTCGCGATGCATAGAGTCCGAATAACGAATAAAAAAAATCCGTTTATGAGAAAATGAAAGAATAATAATTGAAATTGCTTAACAATTAGCTGAGATATTGCGTTTTAAAATCAGCAGTAGCGACATATTATCCTTTGAATTATTGTTTTTCATATTACTTAATTAAACCGACAGCTATCTATATTAACAGTTATACCCTAATATTTTTATTTGGAAATTATAAACCATTGAGTAATAATTTGCACCTTTTTTTTTTTCTTTGTAATTGATGTCTTTCTCTTGTTCTACCTAGAGAAAAAACGCTACTATTATTTTTTAGACTACTATTTATTCATACCGAAAGTAAAATTTTATCAGTTGTGCTCTCATACAAAAAGGACAAGGAGCGAATAGTTGAATACCAAGTTCCTTCAGTTGAATTATCAAATGAGGTAGAAGTCTAGCTTTCAGAATTTGGGTAACTCGATACATTTTTGATTAATCTAACCCCAATTTTAATTGGGATGACCTTAGTAGACAGTATTTATAAACCTAATGGTTAAGACCTTCTTTTAAATTCATAATACTTTTCATATTTACTGGGTTGTAAAATATGTTCTTAATGTAAATCGTATAAAAATAGGTTAAAATAATCGTATCAAAATAAAAATATTAATATAAATTAATGTAAATAAATAGTAAAAATAATCGTAATAATTTTTTTTAATTTATATTTTATTGAATTTTACAACTGTATATTATTGTAACACATACATATATTGTAACATAAATACAATAAGTAAAATTGATGAATTATAATAAAGGGCGTGAAAGGCTTGTGAAGAAACTACCCAGCGGTTTATTTAAGTAAGTAGATCCCGAGACCATCTTCCTTTCAATCGCCAAGGAGGGTTGTCAGGAATCTGTAAGGTTGATAGGTTGCGGACAAGAGGGTTGACATGGGTTGGGAGTTTGGAATTAAAAGTGGTATATCTGGTACGAGAAAGGTCTGCAACAAATGGGATATTAAGGTCGGTATGGATGATTTTATTTGTGAAGAAGTAAGGAGCATTTATGATTTTGGATTCGTAATAAAATAGGTTCGTCGCGTTATTTTACTGGCGATTTCAATAAAAACTTCAGAATCTTGTAAATATTTTAATGAGTTATATATGATCTCTTTTTATCTGTTACATGCTGGCATCATTTATGTGATTTTTTTATTTTGTCCTCCCAGAACTTCTCAGATTTTTGGGCATTGTTGCATTTTGCAGTCCTTGTGCGAATCAAACCGTTAAGAGATTTTTGAAGGGTCAAAAAAAAGTGAAAATCTATTAGGGCAAGGTCTATTAAGTAGTATGGTTGGGAGGTCACATTCCAGCAAAACTCCAATAATTTCTGCCGGGTCTACAAATACAGGTGAGGACGGGCGTTATCGTGATGGAAAACTATGTGTTTGCGATTAGCCAATATTGAACGCCTTTTTTCAACCGCTGCCTTTGATCGTTACAATTGGGCTCGGCATACTGCAAAATTAATGGTCTGGCAGAGCAGGAGAAGTTCAAAATGAAGGACATCTAAGGACATCCAATCCTACCAAAAAACACTTTTTGATGCATAACCTTATATGGCGCATAACCAGCGTAACTTTTTTGGGGTGTAATCTTGCTTTTGGAGTCGTTGGCAATCAGTTCATTTTTCCCTGTACTTTTTCCTTGCAATATTATTGAACAGGACCCACTTTTCATCCCGCCATTAACCTCTTTAATATCATTAACATTGCGATCATTCAACTGGATCATTGGTCATCATTAACATCAACTGTTGATGTCCAAATTCAAGCATTTAACACTGACACACCCTCAGTATACGAAACGAGATATCGCAGAGACGCATAACATATCTTATACAAGTTCCTGAAATCATTTGGATGGACGCAATGTTAATGACAATTATCGGAGCTTGGCTGGGATGTGATCCTCTACACACCCTATTCATCAGCTCTTCCCCCAACAGATTTTCACTTATTTCGAGCTCTTCAAAACTCTATTAGCAGAAAATAATTTAATTCGCTCGAAGACTGCAAACCGTATATAGAGAAATTCATTGCGTAAAAATCTGAGTATTTCTGGGAGGACGGAATTAAAAAATTACCTTATGATGGCAACATGTAATAGATCAAAATGGATCGTATATAATTGATTAAAAATATTTACAAGAATCTGAAGTTTTTGTTGAAATTACCAGTAAAAACTTAATTACAACCCAATATTTTTCATAGAACTGTAAATAGATATACATGTTAAAAAATAGATGTAAATGTGATCTATTCATCAAATCAAACATTAACAACCGAAAGAGCTACCCTTAAAACGTGCGACTATTTTGGTAGAACTGGTAGGTTACGCAGCCATTTTCTTTTCAATAGCCTTGGAGGAATATTAAAAATAGTTCGGGATGTAGTCTAACTATTGATTACTAGTAGTAGCTAAATGACTTGCATATGTGGTCCAAATTTAGTAATTAAAGTATACATTTTTAAGCTCAAAACTACAAATTGAGATATTTATTCGTAGTGATTTATTTTAATTTTCCTTTAGATCAACTTAACTTCTATCATACAAACTATTCATTTTGTTGGTGTAACTAAGTTTAAATACTTAACTCATGAACAGTAAAATAAATCATTCAACAAGTACTGCTCTAAAATAAACCCTACAGGCTACATTAATATACACTGAGTTCCGTACTTAGTATATTTGGACAGTAAAACTGGTGAACAAGTTCAATAGAAGCAACTAAGTCTCTTTAATGTTACGGCGAAGAAGGACATAGTATACACACGAAGTTTGCAAGTTTTGTAGCACTTTACTCTTGTACATAGCTAGGAAAGTACCACCGCATATTAAACGGTTCATTAACTTTCTAAGTCATTCGAGATTAACTTGTTGTATTAAGTGCTATCCATACGCGTCAACATCTACTTGGGTTAGTTTATTGCTCAGCTTATAATTAAAATGATTAAAGGCACTGGATATATTTGTTTTTATTTTTGTATCTGTTTTCACAAATAACATACCAAAATATGTGGGATCACTTGTAGTTAGGTGGTTAGCATAACAGCCTCCTATGCCAAGGTTCACGGGTTCAAACTCACAGGTGGTCCTAGGATTTTTTAATGGGAGTAAAAAATCCATAGTTTTGCCGTCCTTCGGAGGGGGCGTTAAAAGGTTGTCCCGAGCCTGTGCGATGTCAGGTACTTTTTAAAGATCCCTATCCTAATAAAACCTGGATAGGCAAAAATTAGGACTCGTCCGATTAGCCATAGTAGCATAAAGTAACGTTAAATAAATAAACAAACAAAACGACCAAAATATGTTATATTTATAAAAATATATTTAGATTAAATTGACTGGCAGATCCTTTAAAGTAAATCATAATAATTCCTGTTCATACATTTTTAGTCGGTTTGCTGGTGTTCATCAAGGCAGTATCCTAGACCCATTTTTTACGCAGTTTATACAGCTGATATCCCATCCCATCCTAACACTTTCCTTTCTACCTATGCTGATGACACATGTGTGTTATCAGTCAATATTGGTCCAGCTATTGCCTTTCAAACTCTTCAATCCCACATCAAAGACCTTGAGGAATGGTATCAGAATTGGACAATTAAAATAAATTCCAACAAATTACCTTTATACTTTGTCGTAAACCTATGACATCCTACCCTACTATGACATTCCGCTAATTCCTGTTGAAAAGATTCGATATCTAGGACTCCACCTTGACAAACGCCTTTCTTGGAACCCTCGTACAAGACTGAAACGACAAGAAACTGCTTGACGTTTTCGGCTACTCCAACACTTACTAGACAAACGTTCTAAACTTCCACCTAACTACAAAAGGCTCATCTTCATGACTATCATAAGGCCTATATGGACTTATGGAGTAGAGCTTGGTGCTCTACTAAACCATCAAATTCCTTCCGTATCCAATCCCTTCAATCCAAAATTCGTCAATTCCTCAATGCTCCTTACTTTGTAACTAATAAACTGATCCGTAAAGACCTTAATGTTCCGTATGTTATTGATTTGGCCCGAACCAGATATCATTGCTTTCATGACCAACTCCATTCCCACTCTAATCCGTTAGTTTAGTCTCTGAAAAGAAGATAGCCTCGAGACCATCTAGTTTAGAACGTTTTTAGAGTGCATTGGGAAGCTTCTCTACATGTCCTTTTAATGAATATTTTCTTTTAGCCTATTTACTAGATGTGTTGTGCAATACAGTTGTAAATATCAATAAATAATAAATTTAAAAAAAAATTAAATTGATGCAATGAAATGAAAATTAATTTAATTTTCGGATAAGTAGTCCCTTAAAAACAACAAAAAATACAATATAAATGATAATTGTCTGGTCTTTTAAGACTGCAGTATAAGAATATAACAGACGGATTTGTAAAAACGAATAGTTATCATATTTACTTTCGAAATAGTACATACATTGGGAAGATTGGTAGTTTAGGAGATGGAGAAATAATTTATGTTTAAAAGTGGTTAACGATAAGGCTTTACGAATGGATATAGGCACTGAATTCTGAAAAAAAGGCATCATGAATAACAAACGATTTTTTGTAGGAGTCGGATCTGTGGGAAGGCATATAAAAGTTTATGGGTTGGGATCTAGTGTTTATTGAATGGAAGAGGAACAAGTGGTTAGTATATGTAGAATATAAGGAGGTTTTTATGTTCTGAAAGATCGGAAAGGACAGACACCAAGGTGATATTGCCGACGGAATGAGGGATAGAGCCAATTTAACTCTTAAGAAGCAACATAAAAGCATTTCAGCAACATGGGCGCGTCTGAGAAATGAAACAATTCATCAGTCTCTTGATCTCCATGTCAATTTTTTCAGACAGTCCGTCATACACGAGGCAAACAGTAGTATACGGGTTTTATGTGGGATAGAAGTGTTTTAAGAGATATGGTTACTCCAGGATGGGTTTTGATCAATAATGACTTAAATATTTCTTACTGAGGGGTGGAAGTGAACAGGCGTCATATTGAGGTATCGCAGGGGATAGGAAAGCATTCTAGCATTTAGCTTTAAATCATTGGTCTAGGCTCAATTTGTTAAGGTCTTACTTTTTATTACATATAAAAGTCAAGTACAAGTCAAGCTCTTGATAAAGTTGAGCTGAAGACATCTGATCATGTGAGTTTCTATATCTGGGCTCTCCAGTAAACGAAAATAATGGCATCTCGGCTAAAATAAGAAGAAGAAGAACATCGGCTAACAAGCACTATTTTTGATTAAGCTGACATTTAGGAAGCAGTTTACTGTCAAGAGCTTCAAAGATGAGACGATATAATTGACAATATAATAGACTATATAAGACAGATAATTATGGAGAGAAGTTGTGATGGATGGACGGAGGTATCGTTGTCTAAGTTCAGTAAATGTTGAGCAGTGAAGAAGGATGTGTTGAAGGCTATTGGAAATAAAATGGTTTCATGACGGACAGATTTCTTCGGTTTTGAATGTGATAGTTTTTTTTTTTTTTAATAATGCTTAATATAATTCGGATTGACAACTCACAATTGACTGACGCTTCTTAATTTCTTCATATGGACTTTAAATGTTAAGTAAGTTTCAGGATCGGGAGTATTGTAATTGCGTAATGTTCTTTTGGGTTGACCGAAAAGTTCGTAGAGATTTTCAAAATAAAATTTACCTTTTATTTTTTCTACCAAAAATTAATCACAAAGCTAATGTTTATTTATATGCCTCTAATCTTCATGGAATTAACTATGTTTACAGAC
Organism: Piezodorus guildinii; assembly: GCA_023052935.1. Classification (NCBI taxonomy): domain Eukaryota; kingdom Metazoa; phylum Arthropoda; class Insecta; order Hemiptera; family Pentatomidae; genus Piezodorus; species Piezodorus guildinii. The sequence continues at coordinate 160,048,932 of CM041293.1, read as the reverse complement.
TGAATTCGTATTTATTAAGGCTCAGTAGTGTAGTTTATTGCAAACCAACATGAGTGAGTTCATTTTCGGCATATTATGCTGTTCTTTTTTTAAAAAAACGCAGCCCAAACTGCATGGAAGATTCATTGACAGCGATTAAATTGCTGATAGCACGGTTCAGAAGTGGTTTTCGCGGTTTAGATTAGGAGATTTCAATCTGGAAGACCATCCCCGGGCTGGCCGGAATTCAACTCTTGACATAGAGGATATTATGACGATCATCGCAAACAATCCACAAATTACTGTCCGTGAGATAGCTGCGGAGTTAAGGGCATGTAAATCAACCGTTTTTTATCATCTAAAAATGGCTAATCGGAAAGGAGTGCTATTCCACCAAGACAACGCTAGGCCCCATGTGTCTTTAAGGACTCGGCTAAAGTTATTAAGCTTCAGATGGGAGGTTTTATCTCACCGGAAATCCTATTCTTCAGAAGATGACGTCAAAACGGACTTTTTATTGTCCCTCAGGAGTAAGGGCACTGATTTTCGGAAAAAGGGGATGATGGACTAACGAAGCCGTTGGGAAAGGGTAATCGCTAACGGTGGTAACTATTTTGTAGATTAAATAAATAAATTTTAAGCTGTTCATCAATTTTAATTTTTGTCCAAATTTCTCGACGAACGTTCCGGACAACCCAATATATAAGGAATATTTATTGAAATTAAAAGTTCTTTTTATGTCCTTGTACCCAAGAAGCCCGTTTACGGTATCCTCAGCAAATGCATTAAGTTCAGCATTTCCTTTAACTTAAGAAACCCAATTTTTTTTTCTTTGTCCAAAGCTTTAAGCCTATTATTATCAAAAGATATATATATATATATATTTTTTATAACTAGGACTGGTAGATATTGTAGATCTAAGATACCCAGAGACAGCTGTGGAAGCTAAAGCTGCTCTCACATTATAACACTGGCCCTCCAACATTACGTAACGTTTCCGGGAGATTTAGGATAAAGCTTGAGCCGGAAGTCTGCAGCTTCGAATGCATAAGGTGTTCACTCACCATAAAACTGGTCCTTGTAGATTAACCTTAATTTTATATAAGTCCTGCTGGAGTCGATGAATAACACTGAACCTGGGTTCGCTGGGTTAATAGAAATTTAGTTACTTTATTCGGGTACTAAAGTGGCTCAAAAAAAGTATTGGCACGTCCTGTTTTTCTATTTTTTTTTTTCTCACTTAATATTTTATTTACACATGTAAAAAAATTACAATTAGCAAATGTGCTAAAATCTAAGTAAACATGAAGTGGGCAGGCTGAGGGAGACAGCACCCAGTGGTGCATCCTCCTGACATTAAGCAGAACTATATTGTTTTTCTATTTAATTCTTAAATAGGGATCACTTGTAGCTGGATGGCTAGCGTAACAGCCTCCCATGCTAAAGGTCACGGGTTCAAACCCGCAGGTGGTCCTAGGATTTTTTAATGGGAGTAAAAAATCCTTAGTTACGCCGTCCTTCGGAGGGGACGTTAAAAGGTGGTCCCGAGCATGTGCGATGTCAGGTACTCGTTAAAGATCCCTATCCTAATAAAACCTGGATAGGCAAAATTTAGGACTCCCACTGTAGCATCGTCCGATTAGCCATAGTAGCATAAAGTGACGTTAAATAAATAAAATAAAAAATTCTTAAATTACGGAACTTATTATTTAGTAATAAATTTTATTTTTGAAAGATATTAAAAACTATCGATGTAGTAAAAAAAAATTGAAATAATTAAGGTTGAAATTAATAAGGAAAATAAATTGTACAAATGTAAGTCAAAAAAGTATTGGCACGTCCTGTTTTTCTATTTTTTTTTCACTTAATATTTTATTTACACCTGTAAAAAAATTACAATCAGCAAATGTGCTAAAATCTATGTAAACATGAAGTGGGCAGGCTGAGGGAGACAGCACCCAGTAGTGCATCCTCCTGACATTAAGCAGAACACTATATTGTTTTTCTATTTAATTCTTAAATTACGGAACTTATTATTTAGTAATAAATTTTATTTTTGAAAGATATTAAAAACTATCGATGTAGTAAAAAAAAATTGAAATAATTAAGGTAGAAATTAATAAGGAAAATAAATTGTAAAAATGTAAGTCAAAAAAGTATTGGCACAGCCATTTATTGATAAAAAGAAATATCCTATTTAAGTGAATAAAAATCATTAATATTTTGTTATCATTCCTTTGGCATCAATTATAGCTTGTAATCTTCTTTGCATCGTAGAAACAAGATTTTCTGTGACCTCAGGACCAATTTTTTCCCATTCCTTTAACAACACATCTTTTAACACATTTTTTAAAGAAATTTTTAGTTTTATTACCTTCAAATCCAAAATATACCATAAATGCTCAATGGGATTTATAACTGTTTTCAATTGTCTCCGTACATTGTACAATAACTATTCCTTCCTTTTACTGACTGTTTGTTTAGGATCGTTGTCTTGCTAAAATATAAACGTATCCTCCAGTCCTACTTTTTTAGTGCTGGAAAGCAGATTATGTCGCAACATGTGTACACGCCTTTCAGCATTCATCATATTTTCAACGAAGCATAACTTTCCAACACCATTCGATACCATGTAGCCCCAAACCATTACATTGCATTGTTTTACTGTAGGCCTAACGTCCCTTGGTTGAAACTCTGTATCCGGTTTTCTCCGCACACACTTATGTCCATCTGAACCCAAAATATAACGTTTTTCTAAAAGTCCATTGGTTTATTTACATTAAAAAAAAAAAAAAAAAACAACCTGTACCACTACAACCCATGAAGGGTCTTGGGCTCAGTACATATAGAGATTCGTACTGTTTCTAGGCCAACGGCAGTGCAATGAGGTGATTAGGCCTTAATCACGCTCAGCCGCCAGGTTTTCCCCCAATTAATTTGGGTACCCACTTTATAGAGGCTGGGTCTGCCCCAGGAGGGTCTCCATACCCTAGGGTCGCCCCCCGACTGAATTAACAGAATAAATAATATTCTGCCACAGGCGGGATTCGAACCCAGGACCCGGAGCACAGCAGACTAGCGCTCTATCCACTAGACCACGCCGCTCCCTTTTTGGTTTATTTACATATAGTTTTGTAAATTCAAGTCTTTTACAGCCGGCTACATGTAATGGTTGGGATTGCATAGCATCGAATGGTGTTGGAAATGTATGCATCGTTGAAAGTATAATGAATGCTGAAAGATATTTAGACATTTTGCGAGATAATCTGCTTTCCAGTGCTAAAAAATTAGGACTGGAGGATACGTTTATATTTCAGAAAGACTACGATCCTAAACAGTCAGTAAAAGGAAGGATATTTATTGTACAATGTTCGGAGACAATTGAAAACACTCCCTCAGTCTCCGGATATAAATCCCATTGAACATTTATGGTATATTTTGGATTTGAAGGTAATAAAATTTCTTCAAAAAAATGTGTTAAAAGGTGTGTTGTTAGAGTAAAGGAAAAAAATTGGACCTGAGGTCACGGAAAATCTTGTTTCTACGATGTAAAGAAGATTAAAAGCTATAATTGATGCCATTGGAATTGAAAAAAAATATTAATCACTATTATTCTCGTAAATAGGATATTTTTTATCAATAAATAGCAGTGCCAATACTTTTTTTACTTACATTTTTACAATTTATTTCCCTCATTCGTTTCTACCTTAATTATTTCAAATTTTTTGTTGGCTATATCAATGGTTTTTAATGACTATTCAAAAAAAAATTTAATACTAAATAATAAGTTACATACTTTAAGAATTAAATAGAAAAAACAGGATGTGCCAATACCTTTTTGACTCACTGTAGGTCGCTTAATATGTACAGAAAACTTTTCCGGCCAAACAAATTTTTCCTTATTTTGATTCTTGAATCGTAGCATTTCTCTAAAAAACGTGCTTGTCCAATGTATTTGTCATTTTTCCTTTGCTTCATTGCAAATCAATAAAATTCAATATGACTTAAATATTTGAGCGATCATAGAACAGCTCAATAAAAAAAATAAATAAGAGAGAAATATACTGGACAAATGCTCGGAGAGATTAACCAACACTGTAAGCTGCCCCTTGCCCGGTATCTCTTTTAGTCCAAACAAACCACATCCGTTGAATGAAGTTCTTCCGCAAACATTGGCACAATACTGAATAATCAAACTTTGTTTTTGTTCAATTCTTTTATTTATTTTACAATTCAATTATAACACACTAAAAACATCGATTCCAATCACAATCCCATTGTCACAGTGGCAACCAACGTAGTTTCAACTTGTGTAGTTGATTGATTATGAAATCATATTATGTTATAAAAGTTTCAAAATTTTAATTTTAAAAAGTTTTCAAGTATTTCATCTCTTTCTAGTCATTGGTACAAAAAGGGATGTTGGATATAGTAAAATTAGGCTAGACTAGCTGTAGTACGTTATAAAGCAGAATATTTACATTTTGCTATTTCAGCATTTGTTAAGACTTCGGTAGTGGAAAACCCTTTTCAGTCCCTCTCAACCACTGAAGTCTAAACGTGTTCATTCACAAGGTTAAGAAATAAATTTTGTTATGCTGTTAAGTCGGCCCTACATTCAGCTAATACATACAGTAAACCCTCTTTTTAACGAACACGGTTATAACGAACACCCGTTTATAACGAACTATCGTTGCGGTACCTTGAAAAATGAATAGAAAACTATGCTTTCTCCTCGTTTATAACGAAATATACTCTTATAACGAATTAACGAACTACTTTTGTAGACCTCAGAATTGATTTGTTCGGTTATTATGAAAAATAAAGAAGAAAAAAATTATGAAACGTCTAAATTCCAAGTAAAGAGCGGCGCCTTTCTGTCCAAATCCTTACCTCTTCCCTCTATTCAGCTCAATTCTGTGATTCGCATTCTCGGACAGCTTCTGGTTTCTAGTGTTTCTGTTTTTATTGCTTTTATTACTTGTTTTATTTCGAGTTTCCTACGAAGTCAAGAGAAAATCCAATGATTTAAATACAAGGTTAGCGATTCTCCAAGAAGTGGATAAAAAATTATCTCTTCTATCAACGATTATCGCTAATAAAGATAAAATCGATGCCTCCGTTTAAAAATTTTTTTTTATCATTTCAACTTTATATGAATTGCTGTGATTTTTACATTGTAAGTTCTTTTTTAAGTTTTGTATTTTGTATGATGGTTTATGTTAATCTTAAAGTATTATGTAAAATGTGAAATAAGATAGATATATGTACATAGTGCATAGTTTTAACTGCTTTTGTAGTTTCTAAATAAACATGTGCCTGAAACCGAATGCTGTATTGAAAATATGTCTTTTTAACCAACTGAATTTATACCAAGACATATAATATACATAAAATATATTTTTCGAATATAACGAATTCTTTTATAACGAACAAAGAATTTTTCGGTCCCTTGGAGTTCGTTAAATCGAGGGTTTACTGTATTTACATTTTGCTATTTCAGCATTTGTTAAGACTTCGGTGGTGGAAAACCCTTTTGGGCCCCACTCAACCTCTGAAGTCTAAACGTGTTCATTCACAAGGTTAAGAAATAAATTTTTATATGCTGTTAAGTCGGCCCTATATTCAGCTAATACATAGTCCCAAGTCTCATGATTTTTATTGTTCAAAAGCAACTTTACATAGTAATTTCATTTGTTTATAGTTCCAGTTCCATCAAATCAGAATCAATATCCTTGGCCTAGGATAACATTCTAAACTCAATTGAATTTTGATTTTGCTTAGTTATGACGTCCTTCGGAAGAGACATAAAAAGGTGGTCCAGAGCCTGTGCGTTGTCAGGTACATGTTAAAGATCCATATCCTATTTAAACCTGGATAGGAAACATTTAGAACTCCCACTGTAGTATCGTCCGATTAGCCACAATAGCATAAAGTGACGTTAAATAAATAAATAAACATATCTATGTCCTTTGATAGTAATAGTATAGGATTTTTCAATGATGTCCTGATACCTAAGAAGCCAGTTTACGGTATCCTCTGTAAATCCATTAAGTTTAGGCGAGAGTTGTAGTACCTTATAAGGCAGAATATTTACATTTTGCTTTTTCAGCATTTGTAAAGACTTCGGTGGTGGAAAAACCCTTTTCAGTCCCACTTAACCTCTGATTTCTAAACGTGTTCTCGAGATTAGAAAATAAATTTTTTTTTTCTGTTAAGTCGCCCCTATATTCAGCTAATACATATTCCCAATTCTCATGACTTTTATTCAGCAACTTTACATAGTGATTTCATTTGTTTATAGTTCCAGTTAATGTAATCAGAAGCAATATCCTTAGCCTAGGAAAACATTCTGAACAATTTTGTTTTTTCTCAGACTAGGTCAACTTAAACATTTTTCGAAATATTATACTGCTTTCCACTTTTTTCATTATCCATTGTTTTTTTTTGTTTGTTTTTTTCAATTTCTTCTTGTACCTAATGTCATACTTAGCATTACCACTTATTTTTTTTTGTTTCTTCATTGAGACTTGAAAGTCCTGAATTTTACCTATCCAGTTTTAATTAGAATTAAGATCTTTAAATAGAACCTGACGCCTCACAGCCTCGGGACCACCACTTGTGTGTGTGTGTGTGGTAAGTCTAGCGCATAAACGATAAGTCAAACTATTTCAATCAGAACGAAACTTACAAGTCATAAAGCAAGTCCAATTTCACATCGATATAGCGAGTTTAATCAAAAACGATAGAGCAGTTTTAAAAAAAATCTTAATAGGTGCAAAATGCATGGTATAAAGTGGTTCTTCTGGTTAGCTGATTTTGGTGAAAAAGTTGCTGTAACATCTCCGGCGTATAGTGATCTTAAATATGAAATTTCAGTTTCACAGGACTTTTCGTTTTTGCGCTGGACTTATCACACACACCCACAGAGTTTTGTGCGGAACTTGATCATTTGGACTGAGGGGACCTTAAAACGTGTATTTCCGTTGAAAACTGAAAATTTTCACGATCGGAATACTTTCCCTCACTATATATTCCACACATAGGTAAGTGAAAGTAAATATAGTTATATACAAAAATTTGGTGTTCGGACCACCGTAAGTTCACTTTACAGAGGCCCGGAGACAGTCAATAGTAGTTAATCAGAGCTATAAAGGTAAAGCAAGCTAGTGTGAAGATGACAGAGCCCATTCCAGGATGGAACGGAGCGTACAGATAACCGTTTGAGTGTGATATCTGCAATAAACACTTTGAACCGCTGTCATTGTGCCCTGGGCCAGCCACCACTGGCGCGTTCTGTTAGGGACATGGATTAGACAATGGAATTAACTGCTTTTACTAGTGGTATCATTAAAGTGAAAATTTTACGATAAACGTTTTCAAGTGGTCCAAAAAACACACGAACATCATTTATTTCGAATCCATTAACGAAATTTAATGAGCCATAATAAATTATTGTTATAGACACAATTACTCGGATGAGCAGGCCCTAGTTTACGAAGGTTGCTGTAATATCTCATGCATATACGTATCGCTCCTTAACTAGAAAATTACAGTTTTGTACGTCTATTTGTTTTTGACTTAGCACACACAGACACACTTTTTGCGGGACTTGGTCACTTGGACTCGAGAGACTTTAAAACGTTTATTTACGTTAAAAACTAGAATTAGCAAATTTCCGTGATCGCAATACTTTCTCTTAATATATATTAATATGTATTATATATGTTCAGTTTTTACTCGGATTTTCGGTATAGGGGAAGGTTAGAGTGATGAATGCTCTGCTGAGTAATATATATAATATTATATAATTATATTATATATTAATTTATATTATATATTATTATATATTACATATATATTATATATTATTATATATTATATTATATAATGCCTAATGTTATATATTATATGTTTTCGACTACTTCAACACTTACTGGACAAACGCTCAACCTTCCACTTAAGTACAAAAGGCTCATTTACATGACTATCATAAGACCAATATGGACTTACGGAGTAGAGATTTGGGACTCTACTAAACCATCAAATTCTTCTCGTCTCCAATCCTTACAATCAAAAATCCTTCGAAAAATCCTCAATGGTCTTTATATTCTCATAAATAAACTCATCCATCAAGACCTTAATGTTCCCTGTGTTGCTGACCTGACGCGAACCAGATACCACTCTTTTCATGACAAACTCCATTCCCACTCTGACCCACAAGTTTCAATCTTTTCTTCCACTTCAATTCCTGATAACCTTCCGAGGCGTCTGAAAAGTAGATGACCTCGAGACCTTCTAGTTGAGAATATTTTTAGACTGCTTCAATCAGGAAGCTTCTCTACATGTATTTTTTATGACTATTTTCTTTTAGCCTATTTACTAGATGTGTTGTACAATACAGTTGTAAATATCAATAAATAATTTTAAAAAAAAAAGTTGTAACATTTTATAAATAACAAATATTTTAGTATTTTTTAAAAATTATTATTTCATCAACAAAGATTATTTGATTAGAATGAATCGATGTAACTTTAATGAAAATACAGAGATTTAATTTAAAGCACGGACTTGTTTCAACATACATGAGCCAGTAAATAACATGAGGGAACATTACATGGCAAAAAGCACTGATGAGAGCTGTTATGTGAATGGGCGAGTGCCATTTAAATCATTTAATTCGTTGCAGGACGCGAGCCTCATTAGGAGCGCTTACCGATTTCAGGAACCATTTCCCACGGCCTACTTAATAATCCCCTTCTGTCGTTTGTTTCCTCAATTACTTACGCCAATCGGCCTCGCTGCTTCAGCCTCACTAATCTATATAGCTCTGCCTCCATGATCGTGCTTCCACGTCATAGAATATCCCTTTACTGGGCGTTGTTCTCATATAAATTATTTCAAACAACCATGAAATATTGTTTTATTCACGTTCTCTTATGAATATAACAAAATTTCACTCAGTCAGCATCGATGACCTAGTATTAATAAGCCGGTTGGGGTCACCTGTGTAGTGGTTAGCATAACAGCCTTCTATCGGGTGGTAGAACCACAGGATTCATTGGTTATAAATTGGAGGTGACCTAAAATATTGTCCTGTTCCAGTGAGATGTCAGGTACTCGATAATTGAACCTGGATAGGCAAAATTTAAGATTCCCACTGATACAACGTCTGATAAGCCCTAGTAGCATAAAGTGGTATTAAGTAAATAAATATAAATACTGAATAGCTTAATATTTCTTTTTTATTAAACTCGAGAATCTTTTTCCATCAACATTTTCCACAAATCCAGAACTTCCATGAAAGAAACTCCATGACTTCGGGAAGGATAGTAACCCTTTACGCTCCAATTTTTGTGTTTCAGAAAAACCTTATCACTTTATTACTGAGAAATTTATTCAGTTAGTGGTTAAGAACAATCACGCGTATAATAAAACTTAAGAAGAAAGTTTTATTTTTTCAAAACAACCAAAGAATTATTAGAAATGTGATGTATATAATTAGCATATTGCTTATCTAAATTATAGAATTTCAGGGAACAAAAAACCCACAAGTTTTCACAAAAGTTCACATAAAGAATAACTTGAGATCTGTATTGTTTCTATACCAATGAAAGTAAAAGGGAATTAGCCGGAGATCACGCGTCAACATCCAGGTTTCTCCCTAACTTTTGGCTACCTAATTTATATACACTGCCGGACAAAACTAAAGGATCACTTACAAATATTTATATTATTATTACATAAGAGATAAAAATAGGAATTCCCTTGTCCCAGACTGGACTTTGTGTTGTATCTTATCAAGTTAATCCTCTACCTGTTTATATTCCCACCCGTTTATGGAGAAAAGGGTCAGTTAATCCTCTTCTTTTCTTTCTTCCTATCAGTAAATGGTTAGTTGTTAGCAAAGATTTATCTTATTGCAGATTTTCTAACATTTAAGAGACTTTAGTTTTTACTTGTGAGTTTAGTAAGAACGTTGTGATGGCCAACAGAAGAGCATTGACCGAAGAAGAATCAATTTGTACTGTTGCTTTGAGTGAAGAAGGATTTTCTCAGAGGCATATTGGTTCCAGCGGTCACAATCCGTAGTGTCCAAGGTGCTTAATAGGTACCGTCAAACATGGCAGATTTGAGGGAAATGTTAGTGGAAGAGTGGAAAAACATCCCAGAACAACATGTAAGAGCCCTGGTCGCTGGAATGGGCAGAAGAATGGAAGCAATTATCAGAGCTAGAGGTGGGAATACCAATTATTGATCGTTTTCCTCGAATTCTTCCTTTTTATTCAGTTTTGTTATTTCATTTCATTTCAAAGATTTACTTTTTCATTTTGAGACTGTAGGACATTTTTATTTTATGATTTGTTTTCCTATTAAAAATTTCTTGAAAAGAATGTTTTATTACCCTTATAATAAAGTGTGACTTCCAAAGAAAAAAGATTTTTTTTTCAAAAATACCTTATACAGTTCAGTAATTTCAAAATATTGAAGTGATCCTTTAATTTTGTCCGGCACTGTAGGTTGGGTGTGCCCCAACAGAATGTCCCTACCCTAATGTTGCTCCTCGGCTGAATTAACAAAATAAATAATTTTGTCACAGCCGGGGTTTGTGCTCATGACCTATCGAAGAGATGTCTTGTGCTTTATATGTATAAGCTGCTCCTATAAAAAGATTATAAAAGGAAAAAAAATATGACTTATATACATTTCAAGGGAGTTTTGGAGTAAAATAAAACAAAAGAAGTTAATTTATTAAACGTGATAAAATTAGCTAAAAATAATAACCTCTACTTAATTTCCATCATCATTCGCTATTCTCATGAATTCGCTGCACATGTAAATGCACTACTCCGGTTTAGAAATTAAAAAAAGAAAGAATGTCACTTATCGGAGAAATTTGTCTATGACAAAAGGACTAGCCTGTAGAAAAAAAAAGGACGAGGTCAAACTGGTTTGCTGGAGATTCCTACAATTTTTACGAATTTTTCGGGGGTCAAACGTGAATGATGTGCACGGGAGTTGAATAATTGCTTTGTTCCAGTTGATGAAGCGGGCTATTTGCCCTGATATACCCCGTCGGGCTCTTCATTGCATAAACCTCTACATCACGACCTCTCTTAATTTAAACAATTTTCAATTGCAAAGCAACTGCACATTTTCATGAAAGGCAAAGCGTTATTTAAATTACCATAAACTTATTAACTTAACATTATAACCAAACTTAACAAACCATGTATTGGGTTTTAAAATATCTTCGAGTAGTTTTTACTGCTAAATTCGATAAAAACTTCAGATTCTTGTAAATATTTTTAATCAATCATATGATTTGGTTATTTAAAAATCTGGTGCGGGCAACACACGACTTTCACTTCCCTCCGTTTTTAAAATCGATTAAAGAATATTCAAATACAGTTAGATATAAAAATTAGGGAAACTATTAAAGAATTAATTAAATTTAATTTCTATACAAACGTGTGTTTTAAAAAAAAATCTATTCCATCATTATCTAAAAAATCAGTTAGTTTTATCGGTTTTTCATTACTCTTTATTAACTTTTAAAAGTTTGTGTATTAGATTAATTTTTTTTCTAAAATCTTTAGGCTTCCAACGGTATATTGCATATGTATTTTACTGTTCTTTTGTTCAAAAACAAAAAATTGCATTAAAAAAAATACTATTTCATTTTTTCCTTTAGTTGGATATCAAATTCATTCAATTTATATATTTGTCTGTTTTTCATCAGTGGTAGCAAGATAATATGGTTATTTTTATAGAATATACAAAATTAAAGGTACTTTAGGGGAAGAAAATTATAAATATCGGCATTTAAGCCCTGTCAGACTATTTTAATCAGAATGAAACCTACATGATATTAAAGCCTATTAAATTTTACATCAATATAGCGAGTTTAATCAAAATCGTCGGAACCATTTTTGAGAAAATCATAAAAAGGTCGTATAGTAATCTTAAATATGAAATTTCAGTTTCACAGGACTTTTGTTTTCCGCCCGGGAGTTACCACACACACATACACACACACACACACATACACACACACACACACACACACACACACACACACACGCACAAACACACACACACCCACACACCTTTTTGCGGGACTTGGTTATTTGGACTCAGGGGACCCTAAAACGTGTATTTCCGTTGAAAACTGGAATTCAAAAATTTTCACGATCGCAATACTTTCCCTTACTATATATAGTAAGTGAAAGTAAAAATATTACGATGAAATTTTTAAAATGTTATGTATGAAAATTTTTTTGATATCACTCTCCCCCTCCTTCTGAGTTGTCCCGCTCTGTCCGTCTAAAAATCTGGTCACATAATTACACTTTTGAAAGTTAATGAATCACACATTTATATAAACTGATGTAACTTTATTAATATTTACAATAGAAAAATAAAATTCTTACTTATATAATATACTATAACGTTAACATAATAACAACTTGGACCGGAGTGCTCTGGCTATGGAATTTGGGAAGTAATTATAGGAAGGGATAGTAGAGGAGTGGGGGAAGGCAGCAGAGATCAGATGAAGGGATAGGTATTGTGGGACATATGTATCACTTAGTATCCATAATGTCCAAGTACTTCTTATAGGTAAGCTGTTTGATCCTAGACCCAGGTAATTGCCCAGGTGTTTTGGCAAAATCCCATAAAGGCTATCGGAGGTAGGCAAAGTTAGGGAGCGGCATGCTTAGTAATTATGGAAATATTAATATTAATTATTTATATTACTATCACTGATGAACCTCATTATATAATTGTTTAATTGGCTAAAGCTTCTTGAATCTTTGTCAAACCATGATTCGATGCTGAATTCATTTAACGTCACTTTGTGGCTGGTCAGACAATGCTACAGCGGGAGTCCTAAATTTTTGCTATCCAGGTTTAAATAGGACAAGGGTCTTAAACGAGTACCTGACATCGAGCTACATCGGAAAGTATTGCGGAAAATACACATTTTCCCCTTGAGTAAAAATAAACAAGTCCCGCAAAAAGGTCTGTGTGTGTGTGGTAACTCCCGGGCGGAAACAGTAAGTCCTAAGAAACTGAAATTTCATATTTAAGACAACTATACGCCAGAGACGTTACAAAACCTTTTTCATCAAAATTAGCTTACCAGAAGAGCCTCTTTATACATGCATTTTGCACCTTTTTTCGATTTTCTCGAAAACGGTTCAGACGATTTTGATTAAACTCGCTATATCGATCTCAAATTTAATGGGCTGTACTCCGGGTCCTGGGTTCGAATCCCGGCTGTGGCAGAAAAATTATTTATTCTGTTAATTCAGTCGGGGGGCGACCCTAGGGTATGGAGACCCTCCTGGGGCAGACCCAGCCTCTATAAAGTGGGTACCCAAATTAATTGGGGAAAAACCTGGCGGCTGAGCGTGATTAAGGCCTAATCACCTCATTGCACTGCCGTTGGCCTAGAAACAGTACGAATCTCTAAATGTACTGAGCCCAAGACCCTTCATGGGTTGTAGTGGTACAGGTTTTTTTTTTTTTTTTTTTTTTTTTTTTAATATCATGTAGGTTTCATACGGATTAAAATGGTCTGACAGGGCTTAAATGCCGATATTTTAAATTTTCTGACATTAAAGTACCTTTAATTTTGTTGATTCTATAAAAATAACTATATTATCTTGTTACCACTGATGAAAAACAGGTAAATATATAAATTGAATGAATTTGATACCCAACTAAAGGAGAAAACAAAAAAAATATGTTTTTAATGTATTTTTTTGTTTTTGAACATAAGAGTAGTAATATACACGTACATGTATGATATACCGTTGGAAAGCTGAAGATTTTAGAAAAAATATTATCTTATACTCAAGCTTTTAAAATTTAATAGAGAGTGATGAAAAGAAGACAAAACTAACTGATTATTTTATATAATAATATAATAGATTGTTTAATAAAACACATGTTTGTATATAAATTCGATTTCATTAATTATTTAATAGTTTTACGTATTTTTATCTCTAACTGTATTTGAAAATTCTTTCATTGATTTTAAAAATGGAGGTAAGTGAAAGTCGTGTGTTGCCCGCACCAGATTTTTTTCTTTTAAAACAGTAGTACTGAATTATGTTTTGCACAATAGGTTATGTTATAGGTTATAGTTATGTCAGTCATGAATTTATAATTGCTATAACTTGTAGATGTTACCCCAAGATATAGTAAATAACCTAAGCTAACCTGTAGGTTGACCATCTCCTTGGCGAGGGCTAGGACGGCGGCCGTCCCTCCCACGTTGGTGATGACAGCCTTGTCCAAGGCAGCGCTGAAGTTGACGATGGCAGCCACGTGGAAGACCACGTGTACACGCTCCTTTATCCTCTCCATGTCCGCCCAGGACAGCCCCAGGCTCGGCAGTGTCACGTCTCCCGTCAGCAGTCTTACCTTCTTCTTCGCATCTTCGTCCAGTTGGTTAAATAGCTGTGGAGCAGTCAACAATTCATGTGACAAGGCTTATAAAATACAGCAGAAACTTTTAAAACTTATAAAAATATTAGTTGAACCTATTCACCCAACTAAACGATGGCGTAGGAGAGTGGCCGCCCCATCGCCCGGTTATAGTATCGTATATATCAATTGGCTCTACAGGTTGGAGGAACAATACACTGACGCCCATTCATATGAACTAACTCTAGCACACTTTACATAACGTCACTTACACTACACACCCTAGTACCTAACACCTTATGGAGCCGTCCAGGAGGGGGAGCAGGTCAGGATGCTATGAGGACACAGCACCTCCACCCGACTCTGGGGTAGCTGGCTGATACCTCGTTCTTCCTAAATCAATAAATGTTACAGTAATTTGAAATAATAGATCTTGATTGATTTTAAGAAATTCGACACGGCTTGGAAAAAGGATTATACGATTTGATACATGGAATGTATACGGCCTGAATGGTAAAGAGATCTAACTATTAGAATAAATGAAGAAAGCTAAGGTGGACATTCTTGCGAACAAAGAAAAAAAGGTATGGGTAAAATGAAATTACATGACTACACTCTTCTGTACTCAAGAGTCAACAGGAATAAGAGAGAGGCTAGTGGAGTAGGGGTCTTATTCCATAATGACCTGTTCTCTTTAAACAGAAGTTTTAAGTATGTTAACGATCGCCTAATAGTTCTGGATATCTCATAGGGAGACGAAATACATTCGTGAGATCTCCAACGACAACGCCTGAAAAGAGGAAACTGACCTGAACAATGACCTTGAAATAATGGACTAATAATTCTCAGCTTCTGTGTCGCCAATGAATTCAGAATCGCTAACATTCTCTCCCTCCATAGGGAAAATCACAAATTTACCAGAGAGGAGACAGGAAGAAATGTAAAATTTCTCGTGAGAAAAGAAGAGTTGTCTGTGGTATTGGATGTCAGAGTCAAAAGAGATTGGGAGGGATCACTATAAATGAATGCTAGACAAGCTATGGAGTAAACAAAACCCTCGGAAAAGAGAGAAGTGTCAAATAAGATAATAAAGTCCTACAGGATGAAAGAGGAAGAAATCGCCTAATACTTCCAAGACAAGTGAATAGGGTGGCACAAGATTCCTATAGTTCATAGGATAGTGATGATATCGAACTCAGCTGGGCATCATTCAAGAAGATCATGCTGGACGCATCTAGACTGGTTTGTGGATGGAAGAAGTTTGGATCTCGCTTTAGAAGAAGTCCGTGGTGGACGAATGATATCAAGAAAAAGGGTCAAGAAAAGATGAAAGCATGGAGAGGCTATCTTGATCAGAGTACACCAATTGCACACCAGAGGTTTAAGAATATAAGGAAAGAAGCCAAACTCAAAGTCCTTGAAGCTAAGCGAAAATTGTAGGACTATTTTGGTTATAAAATGGAAAAAAATGCGAAAGAGAACCAGAAGGTCTTTTATAAGGTAATAGAAGGGGTGATAAGTATCATCTGACGAGCCGATGAAATAATGGAGATATGGAGGGAATATTTCAAGGTTCTGTTAAAAGAGAAAGATATCGGTTGGGATGAGATGATTCAAGATTATGACGACGAGGATTTATTCATCAGTGGAGAAGAATTGCAGGAAGCTATCTGCAAGATGAAACTTAATAAGTCAGCAGTACTGGCCGAGATAACTCCCGAAATGATGCGCTACATGGGAAGCAAAGACGAAGGAATGTTCCTCCATCTCCTAAACTTGATATAGCATAAGAAAAAGGTTACCGAAGGACTGGGAGAATTGCTGTCATAATGCCAATTTTCAAAAAAAGGAGATAACAGGGAATGCAAAAACCATCGAGGTACTTAGAGTGCCAAGCAATTTATACTCAAAAATCCTAGAAACGAGGATTAGAATAACTGCTGACCGTTATAGGAACACTATGGTATTAGAAGCTCGAGGAGCTCGCAAGACTTGATTTTTACATTGACGAGAAGACCATTGAGAAAGGGAAAGAACTGTCTGTCTGCTTTATGGATCTGGAGAAGGCTTTCGACAGAGGAAGGAAGGAGGATATCGAGCCTGAAATACAAGTAGATCTTGGCAGAAAGGAGTTTATACGTCAAGACGAGAAAATAATATAAACGATCAATAATATCTCCAAGGAGTTTGAGACGACACAGGGAATACGCCATGGTTGCAGTCTAAGTCGCCTCTTCTTTACATTAGTTCTTGAGCAGGCGCTGAGGAAAGCAAAACCAAGACTACGATCATTTCTACTCGGATATAGGAACCTGTAGCCTACTCTCTACATTACGCTGGCATTTGCTGACGACCTCGTCATAATTGCAGCCAATGGTTGGGACCTACAACGCAATATTAGTATTGTACAGGAGGAATTGTCTCATATCAATATGAGCATAAATCCTGAAAGACTAAATGCATGAGAGTAGGTAGGCTGGTCACCATTACAGGTAGGTTATCACGGCAAGTAAGGAGAATCCAATATATGAGATAACAATATCTAACCGACAAAAAAAAAAATACAATCATTCAATCACTAACCAAATCCCTTAAAAAGTAAATATATTATATAATATATACTATACTAATATAAAAAAAAAAATAACGAAACAATTAAATTAAAACTACATTTGAGAATCGATCTTAAAATTATTAGTATAATCACTACTCGAACCATCGGTAACGGAGCTACTGAGCTTAGTATCGAATAAATACGAAAAAGTTATTTTAAACCCATGTTTGAGCAAGATGGCCTCGAGACCTTCTTGTGTAGATTTACTACTAGAGTGCTGCCAATGGGCAGTTTCTCTTCATGTTTTTTTCATGTGTATTATCATTATAGCCTATTTACTTGATGTATGTACATACAGTTGTAAATTTCAATAAATGAATTAAAAATAAAAAAAAATGTTTGAGCAAGCGCACTTAAAATTAATAGTATAATCATGGTACGAACCCCCCGTAACGCAGCTACTGATCCTAGTATCGAATAAATACAAAAAATTTATAATAAACCCATATTTGAGCTAGCTAACAAGTATAAATGGTTAATTATTTCATACCATTGAAAGTTGATTTACTAAGAAATGAAATGATGTTAAAATGGCTGATATATCTTAAATAGAAAGAAGGCAGGCTTTGCTTCCGAAAAAGTGCGTTTGGAACCACTGTGTGTTGGCAAGCTAATGATTTTTAAAAAAATGTTATGTAAAAAGTTTTGGAAGTTAATGAAAAGTGACGAATATGGGATAAACTTAAGTGATTATTTTACATAAGAATTTTATATTGTTATATTATTTAATCTAAAACATATGTTTTCAACGAAACTAAATATAATTCTTTAAACTTTTTTCAAGTCTAACTTTAATAAAAAGTTCTTAAATTGATTTTTAAAACCGAGATAAATTAATGTCCTTTTTGTTTGTCGATTTTTTATTATTATTATATTTACTTAAATTTTTTTAGGGATAATATTTTGAGATAATTAATTTATGAAAATCTAGATTTATTTATACATAAAACAAACCTTCCATGCTATTCCATACTACTTACTATTATCCATACTAGATTCCTTCACTTCACTCAGTGGTTAGTGGAACCGTGTGTGGGCAAATAGACAGGGCAGTGAAGAGGGGAGCATATAAATTTAATTCCGCAGGTTGTACAATATGTTCCTTTAATCCCCTCACAGAGGAGCAGCCCTATATATGTAATTTAATTAAATGAAAGTTAAAAATCGTCCGTCAGTGACACTCAACGGAATTAAAAGTCTAGCGAATCAAAGTTATAGAATTGTACCATTTTACTTTATTTATTTTACGGGGAGGAATCAGTTCGGGTGGCCGTCAGTAAAAGAAACGATTAAATAGTTTTATCTATTTATTGTCTGCCAACGTTTCGACCCCTAATGTGGGTCATTATCAGGGCTAAAAAGATACAGAAGGAATGCAATGAGTGTATAGTGACTTATGTATGTGAAAGGACAATTGGAGAGAATATAGAAAAATCTGGTGCAGGCAACACACGACTTTCACTTACCTGAATTTTTAAAATCAATGAAAGGATTTTCAAATACAGTTAGAGATAAAAATACGTGAAATTATTAAGGAATTAATCAAATTAAATTTCTATAGAAACATGTGTTTTATTAAAAAATCTATTATATTATTATCTAAAATAATCAGTTTTATCTTCTTTTCATCACTCTCTATTAACTTTTAAAGCTTGTGTATCAGATGATATTTTTTCTAAAATCTTTAGCTTACCAACGGTATATCATACATGTTATATTACTGCTCTTATGTTCAAAAACAAAAAATTGCATTAAAAAAATATTTTTTCTGTTTTCTCCTTTAGTTGGGTATCGAATTTATTAAATTTATATATTTACCAGTTTTTCATCAGCGTTAACAAGATAATCTAGTTATTATTATTGAATCTACAAAATTAAAGGTACTTTAGGGGAAGACAATTTAAAATATCGGCATTTAAGCCCTGTCAGACCATTTTAAGCCGAATGAAACCTACATGATATTAAAGCTCATTAAATTTGACATCGATATAGCGAGTTTAATCAAAATCGTCTCAACCGTTTTTGAGAAAATCGAAAAAAGGTGCAAAATGCATAGTATAAAGTGGCTCTTCTGGTAAGCTCATTTTGATGAAAAAGGTTTTGTAACGTCTCGGAGGTATATTTGTCTTAAATATGAAATTTCAGTTTCATAGGTCTTACCGTTTCCGCCCGGGAGTTACCACACACACACAGACCATTTTGCGGGACTTGGTTATTTGGACTCAGGGGACCCTAAAACGTGTATTTCCGTTGAAAACTGGAATTCGAAAATTTTCACGATCGCAATACTTTCCCTTACTATATATAGTAAGTGAAAGTAAAAAAGAGTACGTGAATTAGTAAAAATTATAGTAAAACGTTAAAAATAATATTTTATACACTACTGAGTTAGAGGATGTAAATATGTAATACATAAAACCAACTAAAAGATGGAATATTTTTTTTTTTTTTTTAAATCTATTATAGGTATCCATATAATTCTATATATGTATTTATTTTGTTTTGTTTATGTATTTAAAATTTTCTAAATGTCTTCACTA
The DNA here is from genome assembly GCA_023052935.1 of Piezodorus guildinii. Taxonomy (NCBI): domain Eukaryota; kingdom Metazoa; phylum Arthropoda; class Insecta; order Hemiptera; family Pentatomidae; genus Piezodorus; species Piezodorus guildinii. Next base: position 160,029,360 of record CM041293.1, on the reverse strand, counting down.
TTCAATTTATTCCAACTTGTATTTAAGTTTATTTAACTTTTTATCAACTTGTAAGATTTGTCAATTAGTGTATTTTACAATGTTCCATTATTATTTTACTTTTTATTTTTTCCACCCTGTTATCTTTGGATACCTTTAACGGAATTAGGGATAATTAAGTTGGGAGGTACTGTCAGTTTTTCTCCATGTACATCTTCCATCACTGTTCTTACTATTATATAGATGATATTTCAAGAATTAAATTAGATTTTCTTTATCCTGTATCATTATTATAATCATAAGTTAAATTTCATTGATTCTTTGTATGGTAGTATTAAGAATTTTAGTCATTGTTGTGAGACCCTGTCCATAAATCGGTACGTACTTTCCATTCTACTTTTTTTCCTACGTATTTTCCATCCTACCTACCCCCCATCTACCAAACAGTACCTAGTTTCCATTCTCCCACCATGCGGTACGTATCTCCACTCTACTTCATATTTTTATGTTTCATATTTCATGTAAATTATTGATATCTGTGTAAATTTTGTTTAGTGAACATTTTTTTCTGTATAACACTTTCATTATTGTACTATAGTCACTGTATTTTAATTAAGTTTTTTTTACATATACAGTTCTTCTGTTATATTTTAATACCGGCGTTCTCTAGCTAAATAGGTTATATAATATTGTATGTAATGTCATTGAAATTGTATTCTTTTGTATCTTTTTAGCCCTGATGATGACCCACAAAGGGGGTCGAAACGTTGGCAAACAATAAATAGTTGAAACTATTTAGTTGTTTCATTTAATGACCGGCACCCGGACTAATTCCTTTCATTAAAAGATGGAATGTTTTTTCAAAAACCTTCTCAGCCTTCCATCAATTTAAGTTGAAGTAAACTGGGTTTAAGATACTTTTCAATCCCAGAAGGATATAATTATGTTTAATTGGATTGCTTTGAAAACTGAAAATTTGCCGATAGACATTTTTCAGTGAAAGAAGGGCTGAACTCTCTGCCATTCAGCAAATTAAGGCAGGTTCACCTCAGGGCAGTGTTTTAGGGCCAATATTATTTAACATATATATGTCAGATCTACCAGACTTGGTTATGTAGAGACCTTTGCTGCTACGATTCGGTTGAAAACACGTATTCGAAAATGTTCACAATAGTATTATTTCATAGATGGGTAAGTGAAAATAATAATTCTACATATTGAAGGAACTGAGAGTTGGGAACCACAGTGGTATTACCTTCTTCTAGTGATACAATACTTTCCCTTACCATATGTTTCATATACAGGTATGTGAAAGGAAAAAAACTCGCGGAAAAACATGATATTCGACATAGCCAAGATAAATAGACAACAAGTTTAATTAATTTGGACAACAGCCTTCATTGTAATTTCTCAACATGATGTCGAAAGCCATTAATCAGAGGAAAAAGGTTTAATATAATTATGCAAAAGCTTTATTCAGTTGTTTTTACCCTAGGGGGTCATTGGTACCACCATTTTGACTCAGTTTTATAGTTCTTATTTGTTTATTTGTTTAACGTCACTTTATGCTACTATGGCTAATCGAACGATCCTACAGTGGGAGTCCTAAATTTTGCCTATCCAGGTTTTATTAGGATAGGGATCTTTAACGAGTACCTGACATCGCACAGGCTTGGGGACACCTTTTAACGTCCCCTCCGAAGTACGGCATAACAAAGGATGTTTTACTCCCATTAAAAAAATCCGAGGACCACCTGCGGGTTTGAACCCATGACCTTTGGCATAGGAGGCTGTTATGCTAGCCACCCAGCTACAAGTGATTCCGTTTTATAGTTATACTTCTTAGCGAAAACTTTTTCTTTATTATTATTATTTTTTTTTTTCAAGTTTCATGTAATGTAAAACTTCAACTACGGTTCATTTTCATTCGTCACAAAAAGTGATAAAAAAAAAAACTTTTCAATTATTTTTGTTTTATCCTATTCCTTTTATCTTTTTTGCATTTATCCTAAAGATCACAATGATAACACTATTTGTTTTAACTCTATCGTATAGTTCGACTAGATAGCGAAAACTTTTTCATTATTATTTAGTTTTTGCATTCTAAGTATCATGTTACGTAAAACTTAAAATGTTACGGAGGGTTCATTTTCATTTAAAAAAAACAAGAAAATTAAAAACTATTTGTTTTATTTAGTTGCTATAATTCTACAGGGTCATTGGTAACAGATTTGTTTTAACTGTATTGTATAATTCGACTAGTACGAACACTTTTCCATTATTATTTGATTTTTGCATTCTAAGTATCATGTTACGTAAAACCTAAAATGTTACGTAGTGTTCATTTTCATTTATTAAAAAAAAAAATCGAAAAGTTTTTGTTTCATTTTGGTGCTATAATTCTACAGGGTCATTGGTAACACATTTGTTTTAACTGCGTTGTATAATTCGACTAGTACGAACACTTTTCCATTATTATTTGATTTTTTTTCGGGTGAAATATTTGCAACCGTTCTCCCTCCCTTTTTTTTTTAAATTGAGATATTTTTATATATTTTCAGAAATTCAAGGACTGAACTATCTTCTGACATCTCCAAACCTATCACTCCGCCTCAAATTGATGATTTATATAAGCGTGATCAGGCCATCACTGCTACATGGCGCACCCATGTTAGCTATTATAAAACCTGCCACGGCGAAGAAGCTCCAACAGTTTCAGAACGGCTTGCTGAGACGTATCTTAAGACATACGACACTACACAAAACTAAAACAGACATACTGCACACTACCTTCGAACTCCCAAAAGTAACTGACTACATCACTAGGAGATAGATGAAATTCTTTGACAGTCTAAAATTTTGAACGAACCCAATATTTCAGACCCTTTCCTTAACAGAAAGACCACAAAGCTGGTCACAATATGTAGGGAGAATGAATCAAAAATCTGGTGAGCCCCGTCACTGGAAGAAGATTAGTCCTTTCTCGCCTCCTCACCCCTCTCTTAAAATGTACCGTGTACAGGAGAAGAAATCCCCTACAAACCTAAAGATCCTGCAATTTTAACCTAAACCACAAGGTGCTTCGAAATAATAAAAAATAAACAAATGAAAAAAAAATACGTATTATTTTTTGTCTTTACATAAATTTTATTTTAATATATTTCCGAATGAAATAATATAAAAGAAAGAAGGAGTCATGAATTACAAAACAAAAGATTCAGTACAATTCTTCAAAATAATTCTTGGTTGCTGGAGATTTTAACTCACCGGTAGAGATAGGAGAGACTGGAGCCTCTGCGCCGGTGATTGCCCCTTCCTGGGTCTCGCGATGACATACACCTCCTCCAGACCCGGACACGAAGACAACAGCCTCTCGACCAAGACTCCCCCGAGGAAACCCGTGGCTCCCGTCACAAGAACAGTCTTGGAAGCGAAGAACTCCTGGATCCGTCCCATCACAACAATAGTACTCAACAAAGTGCACGAAGTGACATTCAACCCCTTCCCAAAAATTCCATTACTCTCACTTACGGCCATTCCAAAATACCTATTTATAAACCACACTCTTGTACTTTCTAATCTAGGATTATATTGAGAATTGTTCGTGTTGAATACGTGAGAAAATACATCGTCACTGATGAAATGTACTCATTAGATGTCTATGTTTTATGGAGAGTTATCCATAATTAATTACAGTTATTTAATTTATAACTCTCAGACCAGTAAAAGTTTTCGTATTCATTAATTAATTCCACGCACAGTGGAAAATATTAAGGATTTAGGTGGACAAAATTCTAAAACTTGTCCAAATTTAACCTTTGGGCCCCAGATTAAGGGAAAATATATATATATATATATATATATATATATATATATATATATATATTATATATATATATATAAGAAAAAATTAGAAACATTATTTTTTTTTTTTTTTTTTTTTTTGAGCGCACAGTGGTCAAACATCAAATTCATTTGCTAAAATCTAAAATTTACATTTATGCTTAATGTCCCAGAATACTGGAAAAATAATAAAAAAAAATCTAATTATAGCTCGGGGTTGCTGAAACCTGCTGATAGATGTATTTTATATCATTTAAGAAACTCTTTAAATTAAAGGTTGTAAAACTTTTGATTCTGAGTGTTGTGTCTGAAAAAAATTATGTATCACCCAAAACACAAAAAATCGCAAAAATTCTTTGTAATATTTAAAGACCAGAAGGATTGATGAAACAAATAACTTTTAGATTATATAGTTTTTCGTTATTGAATAGGGGCTTACATTTGCAAATTGATAAATTAACTTTACAGGGTATGCAATGTATATTCAATAACGAGTTTGGAAATATAATGTCTTACCCGTCTTAGCAATGTCCATTGTTAAATAAAAGCAAAAATACTTTGTGCTAAACACACCTTGAACACAATAAATGACCATCGAATAAAGATAATCCCACTGCCGGTTATTAGGCACTTGTGCGAACAGGAATGATTCGCTCATTTACCATTTAATTGTAAACATGGTATTGCGGAAAATATTAATATCAAGGGCTTGCCAACTAATAATAAAAAGGTGAAGCACTGGAAAATTCCAAACTTTTCACTTGACTATTGTCCACCTAAATTAGTGATTTAGCCCACTCTTCGGCGTTCATATGGATTTTTTTTTATTCGTTATTCGCGTTCTAGGTATCTTGAAACGTAAAATCTCAAATTTTGAGGGGTAATATTTCTTTTCTTTTTTTTTCTCGATTACGAAGAATTCATTATTGAAAATAATAAACCAAAAGCATTGATGCTAGACTTCTTTGCTATTTCTTTTCTTTTGATTTTCATTAAATTAATTCATTAAACATTTTTGATTCCTAAAAAAATTCATTTTTTCTCTATCTTTATAAATAACCAAGATATGGGGGAATCACATCTCTTATAAATTATGTTTTTACCTTATAAGATTTTTTTTTTCTTATGTTGAGCGCGGTGTCTTGATCCCAAAAAGCTTTTCTTTCTTTCTCTGTCTTCAATGACTACCTAGTATAAGTTGTTGCGAGGCGGTGTTAGGATCATGCCCTCGTATTTTTGTGCCAAATTTCGAAAAAATCGGCGCAATAGTTTAAGAGAAAAATCAAGTTCCGCATACTGACAGATTTTTTTTTTTTTTTATTCGTGTTCTACGTATCTTAAAACTTAAGACCTCAAATTTTGAGGGATATTTTTTTAAATTATTATTATTATTATAATTGATTTTATAATATTTTTTGTTGAAAATAATAAACCAAAAATGAATAAAAGAATGGCCTTAGGAACAGAATAGTTTGTTGCTGACGCCACCAATCAATAAAAATCAACAAAGTTACCAAATAATGCCTCAATAATTTTAGACTTGGCGAATAACATGAGTACATGAAATGTAAAAAAAAATTCATTATACTCTAATTAATAAAATTACCAAAAGCTTATGTAGACATCGGACGAGGCCCAAAAATGATTCACAAATAAAAATAAAATAAAGTACAAAAAAAACACAATATCCACACCGAAAATCAATCGCTATCCTAAAACAATTTCTAAGATTTCGTGACTCTATCCCATCTAAAACCCGTATGCTACTCGTCTCTTCGCTCATTTTCCCCCAGTTTGACTACGGTTGCCTCGTATATGGCGGGCTGTCTGAGAAATTCGATATGAGACTCAAAAGACTTATAAATTGTTTCATCAGATTCACACGTGGAATCCCCAGGCGCTTCCATGTTTCTGGAAGGTATACCGAGTTGAATTGGCTCTATCCCTCTTTCCGTCGGCAGTACCTCCTAGGTGTCTGTCTCTTCCGATTTTTCCATACAAAAAAACCTCCTTATATTCTTGATATGCTTACCACTTGTTCCTCTGTCCATTCATTAAACACTAGATCCCAACCTATAAACTTGTATATACCTTCTCACAGATCTGCTTCCTTCAAAAAAATCCTTTATTATTCGTGCTACCCTATTTTGGAATTCCTTTCCTGTGTCCATTCGTAAATCCTTATCATTATCCACTTTTAAACACCAACTATTTCTCCATCTCTTAAAGCATCAATCTTCCCAACATATGTAATATTTAAAAGCTTAGATGATAACTATTCATTGTCACAGAACCTGTCTTTTATTGTTAAACTGAAGTCTTAAACGACCAGACAATTATTATTTATATTGTACTTTTCTTGTTATTCTTAGGGGACTACTCGTCCCAGAATAAAATTACTTTTCATTTCATTTCAATGTGATTAGAGGCTATTTTTAATTCCAAGCACATACTTTCTTTTTTTATTCGCTTTTGAAACTCTTTAAACATTAATGTGCAACAGTACATAATACAGGGTGAGTCATATTGAACGTTCCGATTTCAAAGAGGTGCATATTGAAAACAAAGCAAGGTGGAATGACAATTATTTTATTATTTGAAATTTTAATAAAACTTATTAATAATTTAATAAATAAAAAATTTAAAATAAAACTGCATTCTATAGTTTTTAAGATAGTAAAATAATTTTTATTGCATCTTGCTTTGTTTTTTATTATGCACCTCTTTGAAATCGGAAAGTTCAATATGACTCACCCTGTAAAAGAACAATAAGCAAATGTGCGAAATAAATGGTAAATGCTAAAATTTGAGGCATGAAGAAAGATTAACAGTAGATCTCTTAAACAGCAACTTTTTAGTTTTCTGGTATTTATGGAAACGTCGATTATACTACTTATACGATTTTTCATACGTCAATGTAAGTTATTATAATATTGTTGATGAAGAGTTCTCATGTGTTCCTCGTCTATTGGTAATTGTAAGTCAGTATGTAGGGTTTAGCTATAGTAACTTACCAGTCATACCTTAGTAATGATTCGTAATATTTTGGACTGAAAATTTGGGGAGCTCTTATATAAGTGTTTGTTTAGCTAATCTGCATATCTGTGAGGAGTATATCCATATTAGTTTGAGTAAATACATGTATTTACCCAGTTTAATTTTTAAAGATTTGTAAAAAGGTGAATAAATTAGTTTAGGATCTTTCGTTACATTTTAAAAAGTAGGCTCCACACCATTCTTCTGTCGGAAGAGGTCAAGATAAAGTATAGCCTCCATCTGAGGAATTTCATTTTTTTTCGATCTAGTCTAGATGGCAGGTGTTTCTTGTGCAAATGATGGTGGACGTCCGATCATTTACACTTGTTCACTAATGATTCTGATTTTTTCGACTGTTGAAGTTGATGACTATATAACATAATACAATTAGTAAATAGGATCTCTGCGTGAAACAAAATGTGGTAGTGCCTTATAAAGGAGTTAGTTATCCGTTGATGATAACCTTTTCAAAAGAGGGTTACCTGGAATAGTTGAGGATAAAAGACTAAGGCCTACTGAGCTGTTAAGGTAGTCCAGCTTGTTTTTGAAGGACCTGTATCTGTTTCGTATCAAGTTGTCAATCATTTAGCACGTAAAACAATTAAATACCAAATTAATGCTTAGTCAATAAACATCATAATACAATAAACGTCATCGAGACTAATAGTTCTACTGGTATTTATTTTCTTAGGTTTGTAAGAAACATCCTCTGTCCCATATCTTTGTTGAAAACATGTACAACTCGAGCTCACGACACTTTCATAAGTTGTCTATTTTGGAGTTCACTCTTGTTTTTCTTCGAGTTTAAGCGTTTGGGTTGATTTTTAGCATCTATAATTCATAAAAATGTTTACTGCCAGAACAGAGATGGCTAAACAACAGATATAAAATGATGTAGAACGATAACTAAGACGGAAGAAGGAGGCTAAGAATCCAGTATGAATTGGATTGATTGCCCGCTTAGGCACGTATCAAGAAAAATGCATTCATAAGTTCCACAATGGTTTGCTTCTCCCTCCATCCCCTTGAAAAATTTCAGCGATCTATCACTCCCTCTCTACTTACTTCCTTACTTTTTTCTTTACTAGTTCCCTAGAATGGATTTCGATCCGTAAAAAAACTCTGCCAATGTCTTATTCAAGTCCTAATGAATTATATTATTTAGTTTGATTAAAAGAAAAAGTATCTTAGTTTTACTTTTTTAAATTTCGTTAGCACAAACCTTAATATGAACATAAATGAGAAAGTATTGGAATATTTGTGAGTGGCATGCCTATCCCAAAAAAGAAAAGTAAGGAACTAAACATTCATTTTTACTTTCACTTACCTAAATATGAAATACAGATAAAGTGTATTCCAGTATTGCGATCGTGAAAATTTTCGAATTCCAGTTTTCAACGGAAATACACGTTTTAGGGTCTCCTGTGTCCAAATAACCAAGTTCCGCAAAAAAGTCTGTGTGTGTGGTAACTCCCGCGCGTAAACGAAAAGTCCTATGAAACTGAAATTTCATATTTAAGACAACTATACGCCCGAGATGTTACTAAAACTTTTTCATAAAAATCGGCTAACAAGAAGAGCCACTTTATACCATGCATTTTGCACCTTTTTAAGATTTTCTCGAAAACAGCTCTGACGTTTTTGATTAAACTCGCTATATCGATGTAAAATTTTATAAGCTTTAATGTGATTTATATTTATTATGATTGAAATAGTCAGATAAATAACAGCTACATATAAAAGTTGAGCTGATTTGATAAACAGCTAAAGGAGAAAAGTGCAAAAGCATGTTAAGGAAACAGGGCCCTTAACATATTTTAAGTGCTGCCCTCTAGCAGACAGCATCATTATCAAGAGCACGCCATCTAGTCGCAGCCAGAGGCAAGGGACTCCCTGACAAAAATTGCAGGCAATGGCGAGGTAAGTGAAAGTCGTGTGTTGTCCACATCAGATTTTGAAGATAAGGATATACCATGAATTCTGCATATTTTTTTTAAATTTCACTAAAACGTCCCAAACGATTATTATTGAACTCATTATTTTATTATTATTTAATATTATATTTGCATTTACTTTACGACATATCTTGAAAATTTAATGTTTCTATTTCTCTTGACAGAGAGTCAGTGGCTGGTGCCCACTCACAAAAATAGGCATTCGGAATGATGTCTGTACCATATACATGTCATTGAGAATCGCGGTGTGGAATCATTAGAAGCCATACCGCACAGTCAAGGGCCTCCATGTATTGTCACACCAACAGAAGATTTCTCTTAACCTATTCGAGACTGATTGATTTGATAATGGATTTCCGTGGCTATAAGACAGCCAGCACACCGTGTGTGCAATAACAGTTATGTGCAATTATCAGTTATTCTGAGTAAAATAATTGTTGAAATAATAAAATCTGAAAGTACAGGAAAACAAAATTTGATATTGGTTTTACTGTGTACCAAAAAATCTAAAAATTATCTGAAGCCTTTCTTACATGAAAAATACTAGTTAGTACTATGAGTTACATTACTGTATTATCTTCAGACATTTTTCTAAAAATGTATTTCTCGTTTATGTTATTTTTTTCATTATTCAACTTTTTTTTTTTCCAAATTTTACTACTTTTTAAAAATTTTCTTTACATTATAATTTGTTCTTTATAACTGAAAGCAAAATAACGATTTTATATTATCAAACTATTTTTGAAATAAATGTTTATACGTTTTTAATGATGCATTTTCATTTTACATTACATGGCACACAAATTGTGTTCAATACGCTCCTCACACAAAAATTTTCCAAGGAGTGAGATGCACACCAGGAGCGCAATTATCTTATTTATGTGAATTCACTTACAAATTGGGTGATTTCCGTTGTAAACATGTTTAAATAAAAAATGAACAATACAAAGAAAACAAATCGTTGTCTGGAATGGGTTAATCTGCTTCAAGTCAGTCTTATATTTAATTGTAAGTGGATTAAACTAGGATATCTCTGGGCCAATTCCTTTTCATTGAATGAGTTGTGGTAGATCAGGTAACAGGGAGAAGGAAACAGATATAACCAGTGAATTAGGACGATCCCATGTAAAAATCAAATGTAGTTTATTTGTCAAGTATAGAAGATTTAAGTTCTTAATGTTCATGTAATTGTGTATAGCACGATTGCAAATAAACCAAAGTGCTTTGACAATTTTTCATAGGAGTATTTGTTTTAAGTGTAGATATATGCATTATTCTGAGTGCATCAGCAAAGTTCTGCTGTGTTTGTCCCAATAGATTTAATCGAGGAGTATCACACCACCACTGTCATTTATTTATATTGCTTTCCTTTAGTAGAAAGTTTATTAGGAGTTTACCAACATTACTTTACTAAAGGAAAATTAAGTGTGGACCAGATATAATTAGTGATGGAGAAGGAGATGAAACAATAATTACAACTATTATTTATTCGTAGACTTCAAAGATGCCTATGATATTATAAATAAAAGGGAGCTGTACATTGTCCCAAAAGAACTCAGGATATAAAAAAAAGCTCACAAGGATGCATCAAAACGGAGAGCAGAGTATTGTAGACTGCTTCGCAAGAAATGATGAAGTCTACTGTGATCCGGGTCCTGGGTTCGAATCCCGGTTATGACAGAATATTATTCATTCTGTTATTTCAGCCGGAGTGCGAACCTTAGGGTATGGAGACCCTCCTGGGGCAGACCCAGCCTCTATAAAGTGGGTACCCAAAAATGGGGGACAAACCTGGTGGCTGAGTGTGATCTCGGCCGAATCACCTCACTGCACGGCCGTTGGCCTAGAAACTGTGGGAATCTCTCCCAAGACCCTTCATGGGTTGTAGTGGCACAGGTTTTTTTTTTTTTTTTTTTTTTTTTTTTTTTATTTGATTAACATTAGTCATGAGAGTCATCAAAAGCTCCAAAGTACAACTGAACTGTACTATATTTAACAGAACAGAACAGCTTCTTGGATATGCTGATGACACTGACTTATTCAACAGTGATACCAAAACAAAATACATGGTATTCAGATACAGATACAACTCAGAGAACAGTCACTAACTACATGGTGAGGAGGTCAGAATTGCAAACTGCAAATTTGAGGAAGTTAAATTTGTAAATCTCGGCTGCCAAGTGAATGTAGAAATTTATATTTCCAAGTAAATTAGTTCAACAGATGTTTTTATAGCCCATAGTCTTTTAGGAAGACTGCTTTCAAAAGCCACGAAGGTACAGCTCTGTAAAACATTTGTCATAACAGTACTCTGAGTCTCTCATTTCTAGCTCGAAGGCTCTGACTAGACTTCATACATCCGATTAACTGGGATGAATGAAATATAAAAATACAGACATAGATGTAGGTGAGGAATAGAACAGTTTTTTGTGATGGTAAGTTGAATATGACATAGGGTATGATAAGATCATAGCCAAGAACTATTCATAATTAAGGGTAGTTTGTTTATTACATTGTGAATTTTGTTTTGGACGTTATGCCAGGGAAGGTAATAGTTCTTTCATGTAGTCTTTATTTCAACAGTGTGAGATTAACGTCAGTAGTGTTAGTTCCAAATGTCTGCATAAGATATTTTGTGAATTAATTAGCTTTAACATCACCTATAATGGCCAAGGTATCATCTAAAAAAGATATAGCATGTCTTTAAGACAAGATGATCAGAGGGAATATCAAAAAGAGAGGAAACATTGGAATGTGGAAGTGGCACACATTCTACGTGTTATTAACACTCAGTACTAACTACTGAGCATTAATACACATATCTGGAAATAGGGAAGTACTTATTTCAAAACTCTCAATTATAATTAAAAATTAGATTATGGAAATATATTATTTTTTTTAAATTGAACCAAACTCAAGTAAATAAATACAAATTTTATTCAACAGCAACATAACAAGATAGTTTGGATTGACTTTAGAACTACCACTCCTTTATTTTTTTAGTTACAAAAATATTTTATACTTTTTTTTTGTAAAAAAAGTTTTTAATAAAAATAACTTAATTTAATCAAATTTAAAACTTTTCATTTTTTACAATTTACTTATTTTTTTTATTAAATAAATATATAAATGATGGAATAACAACAAACATCCATGATGTCCATGATGAGAAAAAAAAAGAAGAAAGAAATAAAATAAAAAAATACAATTTATTAACAAAATGATGTGACTAAATAATAAATACAATAAAACCGTAACAATTGTTAACATTTTAACTTATATTCAACTAAAAGAGAAAAATATATAGGAATTGGATTCCACCGACTAAAGAAATAAAACTAATTTAAAAAACAGCTAAAATGTCTATCTTCAAATAAATCACAGATTTGTGTGATCGATCCCCAAATGCTATTGAAATGAACTAAATGATATCTAGGCCATAAAATATACAATATAGAGTTAACAGATTAACTAATTGTATAGTCGGGCTTCGACTTGAAGAAACATGGCTGAGAGGCTAGCGAAGAAACCAGATTGGAGAGTGATCTTGGCTGGAGCCTGAGCTGGAAGTTTGAGAGAAGGTATTTTTGTATCCTCGCTCCAGCAAGGTCGTGGCTCTGGAGTCATCTGCCTCATCGGCGATCGGTGGACCGCAGCAACTTTGGCAGTTCACGAGAAGAGAATAAATACAGGTTGTCTATGTCGGCACTTAAACCAGAACTACTCAATAAGTCTAATGGAATATTTCACTAAATCACAGGATTCCTCATGGTCGAGTTTTGGAAAAATAATGCCACTAAAAATAAAGAAAAAAAATCATTAGGAAAAGTACATAATAAATAAATTAATTTAATATTCAACAGACTAATTATGTTTCGAACTTCCAACAGCTTCAGCTGTAAGTTCTCGCAAAGCCATATCACCTCATGATCGATTTTTAGATAAAATTTCCCCAGCATGCCTTCAATTATTTTTTATTTTTCCTCGAAATTAAATAATGGTTCAATAAACTTCTATTCTGGGCAATCAATAAAAGCCAAGCAGATTAAGAAAAATACTAACATCACATCATAAGTTTTTTTTTTTTTTTAAAGGAATACTTTAATATAAATACAAAGAAGGGCCTAGCAAAATAAGCATGTGAAATCTGTTTCTCATCATTGTATATCAATGGTATAAATTTGGTTCTGATATACGTGGGGGGGAGATTTCACATGCTTATTCTGTTAGGCCCTTTGTGGAATATATGAATATAATTGTTTGTGGGCAGCTTTTTATATATTGTAAAATTTGAGGCCTCGGCATTGTAATATTTTTGAAAAATTTAATATTTTATTTTGGCCTAAGTAAAACCTGATATCATAAAAAAGAAATAATGAAAACTTTCTGGTGACCACAGAGGATAGGGACATGACATAGACAAGCATTATAAGCACTTATAATTCCTTACCTTAATAATTATTTCATGTGTCCGATGACTCAGGCAGTACATTGGGTGTATCTCCAGAGCTGTGCCCGCGGAGGGTGGTCTCTAAATGAGAGAGGTTGGTGAGAACTTCGGATCTCTTAGAAAGATCTAAAGCTTGGAAGAGCTCGGTCAAGGTTTCAGTACCCATTTCAGGACACTCCTGAAAAATGCAAAGGGCTATATTTGTAAAATAATAAATTTATTTATAACAAGTAAAATTTGTAATTCTAGATCATAACTTAACTTCAATAAATAAATAAAAACACTTTTAACTTTTAAGTGGAATGTACATACAAAAAAAAAGAAAGAAAATTATAACAGTAAATTATCATGTAAAAAGTTATATCATCGCAATCATGTAAATTAAATCCCAAAATCATTAATATGCAACAATTGAAAATTACCTCACAAAAGCCATAACCAGCGACTTTGCTCATGAATATTTTATTTTCATTTATTTATACATTTATGGTAAGAATAACTGAACGCATAATTTATGTTACACAACAAGTGTGTAAGAGGCAAAACCTACTCAAATTCCACAGTATACATATAATTAAAATATACACCTACTTAGCCCCAAAAAATAATCTTTGGTAAAAACATGTATCATTTTTATATTGAGTTTCAAACGAAACACTAAGAGCGAACATATTAAGACAGTTTTGAGACTTATATCTGTCTTTAAAAGCTTCTCAATAGTCAAATATTTCATGTAAATTAAATCGATAAAAAAATTTGGAGGTCTATCATGACATAGATATGTCATGACATTTCGAGTTATTTCTTAGACATATGCAGCCTAATCAGTAAAACAGATTAGCAACAAAGCCATTCCTAATTTCTAAGTAAACATCCTACATGATTTAATTGTAATTAACATTATAAACTGTTCCCAATTTAATCTTTTTGTGATAAAGCCTTCTGCCCGTGAGAAAGAGAATATTCTTTTTCTTTTTTTTTTTTTTTTTTTATTATTATAAAAGATGAGGAGGTAATTTGAGTGATGTTCCAAAAAGATTAGAAAACAGTGAAAAATATTTATTGACAAGATTTCGAACCATGTTGCGGGTCTTTATTGTTCACCATTCAAGCTCAAGCCCCCAGGATCAGACAACACAATCCTTCCATCCACACTTCCGACTACCTTTTAATTGCCTACCAGTCGGTTCAGTAAATACCAACTTTTTTAGAATACATTCTTTACTGAACCCAACAATCTTACATGCCAATTTGAGTCTCCGCAATGCTATCAATTCAATTGTATTTACCGGGCACAAGCTCTGCAATTCCATGTTGTGCAACCTTCTAAACACCCCAATGGCCCCATCTCTCTTTAGACTAATTTCTTTTACGCAGTACCTTATTTTCAAAAACCTTAAGGCATTGTTCATCCTTCAAAGTAAGCGGCCATGTTTCACATCCGTAAAGAACCGTCGGAAGTTTTTAAACAGAAGACATGAGGCTGAGTAATTTTCCAACTGAATAATAGCACACAATTCCCACTTTTATCCGGAACTTTTTAACAGTAGAAACATATTTTAAAACAAGCCGTTTTACACAATTAAAGCATAAGAGGAATTTTTATTTATAATTTTGGTTCCATAGGCATTGTTTTTTTAAAAATACAGTGATGATTACATTAGTGATTAAATTAGCTCTTATAAATATAGACAGAGTAATCAAGCACAAGATTATAGCATTAATAAAATGGTGTGCACAAGGAAAATATTCAGAGTCAAAATAAAATTAATATCTAAAAAAATAAGAATTTTAAAAATATTAGACAAAAAAACCAACCTAATTACGTCAAAAACATTTATTAATGCGTCTACAAACCTCTAATGCTGTTTTTAACTGTGAAATAACTGCATCTCTTTTGACACTCTTCATGTTACTAATAATAATGGAATCTCCCTCCAATTGTTTTTCTAACCACGGTATTATACCTTGGTTGTCATCCCAAAGGTAGGCCTGCAAGGAAAAAAAAAAAAATTAATATACATTAAAACGTAAGTAAAATTTGAAATGAATAGTAAGGTATTACAAGTCTAAAGTTTTTTTTTAACTATTAATAAATATAAAATAAAATAACAAACCGCAGCAGTTCCTTTTTCCTCAATGAACCATCTCCTGATCATGGCTTCCGCTTGGCCGTCGTCGAGGGATGGAACCATTTCAGTCATTTTCCTCTTTATCCTATCTTGCAAAAGGAGTCTCCTCAACCTCCAGTAAAGGATGTTTCTGCTCTTTCGCCATGGTACTATTTCCTGTTTCATTAAATTAATAAATTAACTCTCATTGTTAATTTAAATATTATACATGAAAGATACTGTATTAACTGATGGAAAATGTATACTGTAGAAAAATTAACATTACTCAAATCAATAAACAGCATCACCATAACGGAAATGATTATTTAATGTTGCTAGGGTGGGTTTATACTGATGATAAGCAGAGGTGAGTAAAGAAAGAGGGGGTAATTAATTTAATTCATGTATCTGTGAATACCACATAGATGGAAAAAAGCTCAAATATTGTGTATACTGTTATGAGTATAATTTTAATTGTTAATATATGTTATATATTTAATTCCTTAAAACATTTTAACAGTAACTTTATTTTTAAATAAACAAAATTTAAACCCATTCCTTCATTACAATGAAACATTAGTTTAATGATTTGCCATAAGGAAAAACCCTAAAACCACACTGTATATAGTTAAAAATATTACTTATACAGGAAGACGGCCAGTAAAAGAAAAACAATTACAGTCGGGGTCATAAAAATTGCATCACTCAATAAAAATAATATTTCCAAAATTATTCCCTAAAGGAATGAATGTCACCATACTCAAAGGAATATGTCATATGTCATATGCATAATGTCACCATACTGACAAAGGCTTATTAATATTTACTTGCTTAATAAATTAATTATTCCATAATAAAGTTAGAGCCCTCAGTATGCTTAATACATAAAAATTTATGTCGCTATTATGGTGGTATTTGTTGGTTAAGGGTTAAACATAACCTCATGTATTTTTTAAAAAATGATAACACAAAACACATGTTTACATAATCAGCTGATAACATAAAAATAATATTATATATTGAAAATTAAAGAAAAGCACATAAAAATCAAGAAAAACTATAATTATTCTCTTGTAAAATTAATTTTCAAAACTATGATCACTGTTGATTTGTGTCATCACTATTTTCCGTGAAAATTGTTCCACTTCATGTAATCTCACAATGTTAATTGTTTCTGATTGCAAAATGCTTAAAATACATAATTAAAAATTGTAGTCTTATATTAGTTAAAACTGCTAATCAAGAACTAAGGAAACATTTTTTTTTTAATTTCATCAAGTGTATGATATAAATAAGTAGACAAAATCGAAAATATTTGATTGGATCAAATTCATTATCATAAAAAAATTAAAGCATAGGGGATGCAATTTCCATGACCACGACTGTAAATAGCTATTTATTGTCTCGCCAACATCTAGACCCACATCATCCATCTTATATGGTTTTCTCCGTTGATAGTTAAGATAACTAACTCATATTCAATATTATTTATAGTTAAAACAACCATATATCGCTAAGCAAGCCAACCTGAATATAAAAACCTGTACCATTACAACCCATGAAGGGTCTTGGGCTCAGTACATATAGAGATTCGTACTGTTTCTAGGCCAACGGCAGTGCAATGAGGTGATTAGGCCTTAATCACGCTCAGCCGCCAGGTTTTTCCCCAATTAATTTGGGTACCCACTTTATAGAGGCTGGGTCTGCCCCAGGAGGGTCTCCATACCCTAGGGTCGCCCCCCGACTGAATTAACAGAATAAATAATATTTCTGCCACAGCCGGTATTCGAACCCAGGACCCGGAGCACAGCAGACTAGTGCTCTATCCACTAGACCACGCCGCTCCCTGAATATAAGTACAAATAAATAAAATTCCCTTACACTAATACAGCCTTTCTCTAGCATCCTCTCAGGAGTGTCATGGAGCTCGGCAAAATGTACGGCGACCTGGTGGTACATGGGTGTTAGGTACCTCTCCCTAGCTTTAATCTTCTCTTCAATTTCAGCCTTTTCCTCGTCTGCTATATCTTCACTCAGCCTGGCCCTCAGATCCAATATCTGCTGGTCCAGCCTAGACATTGCCTTAAGGATGTCTTTTTGCCTGAATTTGATTTCAACCAGACCTTCCGGTTCGAGAACTCCTCCCCTGAAAATTAAAGATATTACTAAAAGCTGAACTATTCTCAACTCAAAGTGATTGTACATGTCATTGGTATTCAAATTACAAATGATTTAGGTTTATTATTTTCAATAAATAAACTTTCAACCCCTCTCAAAATTTGAAGAAAATAACAAATTAAAAAAAAAAAATCCCTCTGTCCGCCATCCACAGCTTTTCCCTGAAACTACTGGACCAAAGTTTCCGAAATTTGGCACAAAAAATGACGGGGCATCTGACAATGATCCTAACACCTGAACGTTGGCATCAACTGATTAGTATTAAAATGGCAACCAATTAAAAATCATTTAATTCAATGACTCAGTTTGTTTTTTTTAAATGAAGAAAAATTTTTACGGAGTTTTAGGATCAGGACACCGCGACAATAAAAAAAAAATTTTGTAATCTTGCCTATACATACAATTATGACTCAGTTATTTTCAAAGATAGAAAAACATATATTTCAGTTTTACAAATAAAGAAAAAAAAAGAATTGATCTTCATCATTGACGTCAAGTCACAAATTATAATAGATGTTATTTCCCCAAAACTCAGTTATTATTGAAGATAGAGGAAAAATGAAAATATTTACAAGATCAAGAAACAGCAATGAAAAAAGAAAAAATCAATCTTATATGGTTTTCTTTTGTTAGTTCTAATCAAATTAAACTTCCTACAAAAAGAAAAAAAAAATCATTGAAATCAGTCTATAAATGGCAGAGATATAGTGTTTTGAATTAGCAATGGTGATAGGCCATTTTCCTTTGATTAATTGATTGCTTTTCACATTAGCTGATTGTCCGTAAACAACTATATAAACTATTATACCCTACCTACTACTATAATACAGCTAGTTGGAAATAATAAACCATTGCATCTTACTTTGCAGGCTTTTTTATTTAGTAACAGTAAATATGATTGATTAGAGGAAAGCCCATAGCTGTGTGACAAGCTGACTAGCCTACCATGCCACAGTTTATGAGTTTGAATTCCATCAAGTGAGAAATTTTCAAATTAAAGGGAGATTCACTTCAACCTACCCCCAGGCATGTTAGACCCGTCAGCCAACTGGTTCCTATTAAACAAAAAATAGGCACAGGGAGTGATGACCCAAACCTATGTAATATCATTGAGCATTGTGGTGTGGAATCTTATGAGACCATACCGCAAGGCCAAGGTTCTTCAAGGCCTGTCGCAACAATTGAAAAGAGAAAAATATAAGAAACAATACCTTGAGTCGGATCGGCGTACATCTCCATCCTCTTAGGGTTGATGGTAGGATCAACGACAGCCCAAGCTCCTCCTCTAAGTTCTCCATTCGGTGGAATATAAATTAAAATAGGCTGTTTATACTCCCTCAAACCATCTACTATGTAGGCACCAAATTTAACTACTTGCTCGTACATGTCTATAAATCAGGATAAAAACAATTTTCATATTAGCTTTGTGGTTCATTAAAATATATTTATGGCAATTAGATAAAAATAAAATAAAACTTATTACCTTTCATTCCTCCAGAAAATCCTCTCCAATTAGCAAAAATTATCAGAGGAAGATCTTCTCGTGAAAAGTCCTTAATTGCTTGGGATGTCTTATACGCTGAATCGGGGAACCAAACTTGACCGGCTTGAGACAATGTCTATAATTTAAAAAAAAAATGTATTATTATAATTACTATATAATTCATCAAAATTAGTCGATGTTTCGAGGCTTTGTCCCCATTATCAAGTAATTTTAATTATTATTAATTAAATAGTAATTATTAATATACTAATTATGTAAAATTTTCATATTATACAATTAACTATAAATTACCTTTTTTATAGATACATATTATTTTTTGTAGCTAACAGCTGCATTCACTTCTAAAACTCGAATATCATAAAGACGATGGAAGAAAATTTTGCTTGTTTTAATATGAATAAATAAGAAGAACTTTCTCAAGTAATACTAATCAAATAATCAATTTTTTTTTTTCTAAAGCGTGGGACAACGTTGAGAAGCAAATTAATTTGTAATGTAGAACTGCAATAATCATGAATAGTTTTATTCATGCATTCCCAATACCAAATCAGATGATTAGACATTAAAATAGTGGTCTCTTTTATGCTTTTTTTTTTGTTTTTTATAATAAGGAAATTCAATTTAATTTGATAAATTATAATATAAGGTAATTAAATAAAATTAAGATAATGTCAATGAAATTTAAATCAATTACTAATATTTACTATATTGTATTCCAAAGCCTAATATATGTATCCCAAAAACCTTGAACAGTTATAGGACACTGAGATATTGTCAGTCCCCTAAAGATTTTCTCAACTAACATCTTCTATATTTATTTTTTATCTTTTCTAAATGAAATATAAACATGTTTAAGATTTAAGTTGGCTTTCTGACAAACATTTCTAAATAGGAAGAACATTAAAGAGAGATACATCTTTTAGACTCATGAAGGCAGCATAAGAGGTCAAATCTTGAATTTCACCAATTCTATTTCATATGAGTTTATACGTGAGACATGAGTTGAACTCAAAGATTATAATCAATAAATAAAAAAATGAAAACTTTACATACCTTAGCTTCGGAATCAGGATTTGCAGGATCAGCAGGCAAGACTAACTCGACTGTTCGGGTTTCAACAGCTATGACACCAACAGGAATACCTCCCAGTCGAGCTCGTCCAGCAACTACAGTCTGGGGCCCATGCCTGCATGATCTCATCCCAGGAACCACGGTCAAAGAATCCACTTTCCCAAACATCTGGGTTGTCTATTAAACATATCCAATATTTATTAAAATGTATTTGAAAACAAATTTGCTCAATTGAAAAGAAGAAGGTAAACTTTTTTTTAAACAATCGTAAAAAGAAAAGAATGGTCTTTTAATCTATAACTATACAATTTAATGTATCGAGAATGCAAGTAGCATGTTGCTGCTATCATAAATACCATCAAATGGGTATACCTTAAACAACAAACAAGTTTTGAACAATTTCTTAACTTAGCTGCAATTCTTGCAATTGATTCTTGATACAATTAATTTTTTTCTTTTTTTTTTTTACTTGGTTGATTACAAAGGTTCGTTACTGAAAATAAAAAACCAAAATCTAAGAAGATAAAGAATAACTGGATTATGTCAGAAAATATGGAAACATAAATACATCCAGCATTATATAATGTAATATCGGATGTATTTCACTCTCAGTTAATCATTTATTTCCAACATATTCTTACAATACAAAAATAATAATACCAATCTAACACTTATTGGGCAATATTATTTCAAAGTCTTACTTGGATTAGGCCTTCCTCCAAGCATCCATCTAGGATCGTAAGGTGCTTTAGTTGGCATGTAAGCTATTTCTCTTTCAACAGGATCGACTGGTTTGATTATCGGTAGAGGAGAATGTTTGTCCTGGAAGCAAAAATGGTGTGGTTATTAATTAACATGGAACAGTTATTTATAATATAAAAAATTAATAGGGATGTTACTAATTTTGCGGAATTGTTTTATACTAATTCCTAGCATTAAAAAAAAAATGCATTAATATTTAATAGACCGTATTTTATATTTTGCTTGATCTAAGTAATACTAATTAAATCAGCTTATTTAATTAAAATTAACGATTAAGAATAAATAACAAATATTCCTATTCATTTTTGCATTGAATATTTTAATATTATTCACTAAATATTTTATACATTTGTTGCTATATATTAATGGAAATACAAAATTATTATTATCTACCTCACTATATAATATGTATTTTAAATTTAAATTTGCTAATAAATAATAATAATACCTTAGGCATATAGGATAGCCACCTGAGGATGGCAGCAACTCCATCTAAATCTCTAGGTTCCGTCCTATGAGATACACCATTATTGTACATGATCTGGATACCTCCGAGTTGGTTATTGGAAGCATATACTTCTCTTCCGAGAAGCTGGAACAAAATTAAAGGATATTTTATCAACATAAGTAGAATAATATATATATATATATATATATATATATATATATATATATATATGAGCATTTATAAATAAAGAATAGAACAAGAATTTTATTCTGGGACAATGTGCCTTAAGAATAACATAAATGAACAAAAAAAAAATTATAATTGGCCAAAAACAATTATAAAATAGTAAATATATACAACTACATTTAAATAACAAAAGAAGAAACAAACAGGTCATAGTGACATCTCTAAGTACATATTTTAAGAAAAAATAAATAAGAATAAACATAAACTTTAACTTTTACACCTCATTAAAAGTAAATACAGTATTCACCTCACATAAGTAGGCATAATAAAAATTAGCTTACATCTGATTGAAAAGAAAGAAGGTAATGAAAGAGGAGGCATTTTTAAACGATGATAGGAAAGGAGCATGACGGTTTGACAGGAAAGTAATACATAATACAGTGAATCAGGCCTAAAAGGAGCACACATATTTTTTGAGAGGTCAGACAGACGGGATCTTGTTTCCAGGGAATGGCTTGGGGATTTGAATACCAGAAGACTGTAAAAATAAAATGGGTGGTGGGAGTTAATGATAGAGAAATGATGCAAGGAAATATGATCTTCAAAAGGTGGGGAGATAACCACTTTAACTCATCTTAGAGGTGGGAACACAAATCTTAAAAAGCTATTCCTTTTCGATCTTTCCTCGAGCAACTTTGATATGCCGCCATATACCATAAACCTGTAGTCAAAGTGGGGGACAATGAATGAGGAAACTAGGAATTTACGGGAGGATTGAGGAAGAAGGTGACGCAATTGGTGGAATAATTTTAAGGTACTTATGGATCAAAGGAAATTTCGGGTCACCAGGACAGGTTTTGGTCCATGATGATGCCAAGATTTTTAACAGAGGAATTAAAAACAATAAGATGATAATTATGCAAAAGTTAAGGAAGGGTGGTGATTGATTGGGGGAGGAAGTTGGAACCAATAAGGATGGCCGGAGTTTTCGTAGAATTAGGCCTTAAGTTATTCAGGTGTGGCCAGGCATGGATTCCATCTAGGTCTTCCTGTATACTGGCAAATGTTACTAATAACTTGGAGGGAGGGAAGGATAAACACATATAAATATAAATCTTATAATATAAGTATCAAATACATAAAGGTTTCATGATAAAGCAACCCCCTGAAGAGTAGATATATAGTTGAATATTTTCCAGAATAAATTAATTTTCTATTAAATGTAATAAATTTATTAGTTCAGTGATAAGTTGAATAAAAGTAAATGGAATAGAGAATTAGTCTACTTCAATTTTTTTAAATATATTTATAGATATTTACTATTATATTAATATAAATACATTAAGTGAATGCAAGTATATAGTTAACAATAACTTAATATACATCTAGAGAATCTACTCAGTCCTAAAAACATTAAATTTGAATGTACTTCTTTAATATAATTTCTGGTGACAGTACTTACAGATTTCAATTATTTTAATTTTATTTTTTTTAATTGGTTCAAGACTTCCAATTCATTGCATAATAAGTCCCATAAAGATTGTAATACGTGATTTGTATCATTATACCATCACATTTCTCATGTTTAGGGAGAAAAGCTCCACACAAATCGCTTGTCATCCCTTCCTCCTTAACTTACATCTTAGTCAATCTTCTTCCATAGATATATTATATTTGGAATGTTAATGATCTTATCTTATATCGCACATTTTATTTATATAATACGAATATTGAAAAAAAAATACCTTATTTAAGGCACTGTAACCAGTCAGGATAATGTGAGAATTTTCAATCTGGATGACCCTTTGACCAAGTCGAACCAGGTAGGATCCAATACCAATGGCTCTGCAGGATACCATCGAAATAGTTATTACTTCTTCATAAGCTGCAGAAGTTTCACCAGCAATCATACCTGCATGTCTTAAATTTTCTACTCCAAGACCATCATCCTTGCCTTAAAATGTTAACCCTCGGTTAGAAAATCAGTGATATTTTCGGTCTATTTTAGTGCAAAATTAATTAATAACTTACCAATAATATCAGTAACCTTGTATCTAGCTTCACCTTCATCATCGATTAAAATAGCTTTCACAGAATTTAGATGGGATATTTTTTTATAGTCCTCAGTGGAAAGATAGAGGTATTTGAAACCCTAAAAAAAATAAGAAATTTTATAAATAAAGAAAAATAGACAAGTATGTGTAATAAGAATGTTACAAAATATGAAACATTATTTTTAATTTGTACTCAATATTACAAATATAAAAGAAGCCTATAATGGCCCATGCAACACAACAATAGAAATAGGCAAGTGAAAGCTGAAAGCGTGTGATAAGTCAATGAGTTTATTATCCCAACTTTCAATGTATTATACAGTGAACTGTCCCTGCTTCGCATGAGTGCAATGTGAATATGGTGTTGTCATTAATGTTTCAAAATGCACAGTTTGACCAAGTAACGAGTTTATCACTTTGGAATTAGAAGTATTCATTATTATATTTAATTACCATCAGAAATTAGAAACATAAATTGGTCAATAAATCAAAATTGCTTTAGTTTATTTGTTTGATATTTTAATTTTGGGATTTTGTATTACTTTATATTAATATTTTACATACAATACTTTATACAAACTTTAAAAGTTTAATTTACTTTCGGTTAAAATTCCCTTTTATTGAATGACACAGAAACATAAGTTTATAGGCTTATGACAGCATTCTATTACGTGTATCACTTCTTTGATCGCATATGAAGTTTTCTAAAATCTTCTACTTTCCAACAGTATATTAAACGTCTAAACTACTAACTAAAGTTCAGAAAAGCTTTGTTGATGCCTTGATTACAGAAAATTTAATTTTTCCATCTAAAGAAAAACTTGATTGCTATGTAGTGTACTTATAAACTAAAAATATCTACATAAATTTTATCAAAGAAAATCCATTTTATTTGTCAAGCAAATTAGTTGACATCTTTGCTGGATAATGGGGTGAAAAGGCCGAGTGGGTAAGAACTCGTGTTGCCTAGCTACCAGATAGATGAATGAAAACATGGAATAAAATAATTATGAGTTAGTGTCTCGGAGTAAGGGGGACATTTAACTTGGCATTAACCCCCTGCCTATTCCCCCTGGCTCGAGAAACCCCTGTTAGCAGTATAGCCTACTAAGTATGAAGGGGATGGACAATAAAAAATTTTTTTGCCGGGTAAAGAAGAAAATTAATAATTTAAATATCACCTTATCAATTGCATCTGGATCTTCCCAAGCAACCTTGAATAGACCTTTGACTTCTTCAGCAAGTCCGATACGAGCACCACTGTTGACAGATATATAGACTCTGGGTATCTTAAGGCGACGTGCAAGTTCGGAGGCGCGGAGAAAAACGTAATCCTCATTTGGTCCAAATGAACCAATGAGGTATGTGATATCGTTGGCAATGACTATTACATCTCTTCCAGCAGGATATTCAGGTGTAAATAAGGTCAAACGCCAAGCAACCATTCCAACCTAAAAATTAAAAAAAAAAGTTGAAAGAAAGATTTTAAAATTACAATTTACACATAACACAATTTTTCAAAATATAATAATAATAATCTAGGACCAGGAACAGAAGACTGTAATATTTTCTTTGAAATATTAGTTAAAATTCTACTATAAATTCCTAAACTTGAGCTTAAAAAAAAAATGTTGCAAATACTCTAAACTAAATCCTGATCCAGAATTCTAAGAGTAAAATGGTGGAAAATTAATACAATAAATGAAAATCTTCGATTACTAAATGAGCTTGTAAAATTAAATAATACACATTTTAAAAAATTAAATAATAAGTAACAGTACTTTTCTAAAGCATTTAGCTTCATTCATAAAAAATTTAAATTTTAGTTTAAGGAATAATTTTATGCGTCTATAATAAATTTGAATTTATAAATGGTAAAAAAATTAGTCTGTTTCAAAATAAAAATGGCTCATAAATAACTTGATGGACTAAGCAGTTTAACTTTGACACCTCAGAATGTTTAAAGAAAATCAATCAATAATTAAAAGTAATTACAATGTATTATGCCACAAACATATGTTATTTTAAATTTTAAATTAAAACATTTGGAGCAATTTTCAGCAAGGTCAAAATATTTCCTTGTGTAGCCTGGCCTGTTCTTTCACTTAACAATTAGGAAATTAAAAAAATGTTATGGAGGTTCCACTTATCGAACTTAGCTTACATTTTTTAAGCACAAAATGTCACTGTTTTCAATAACTTTTAATGCAAATTATATATACAGATTTATCACTTAGAATTAAAAATACAGCAACACAAAATTAAAAACTTTATTTGATAAAACTGTCTTTTCATAAATCATAACTGAATCCATGTTTTGTTTCATTGTTTTTTATGATAGAGCCAAGAAAAAAAGTATTTTATAACTTTTTTTAGCAGGATTTACTAGAAAAGTTTATAATTTCGTTGAGGGAGAACAATTTAAATAATCATATATGAACTACTTAAAAACAATTGATATAAAAAATAATATTTCAAAACAAAAATAAAATAAAATGAAATAACCCACATTGTTCTCACCAGGTAGTCTTTTCATTTCGACTAAACCATCTCCTTCAACAACAAGTTCTACACAATCAGTAAATTGTGATGGCATTTCTATTTCCTCTAAAATAAAAATAAATTAAATACAAAATCAGTCTTTAAAATTTAAAATAAATATATACAATTGTTGAAAACATAATGAATGAATATTGTTACCATCAGGCCTCTCTTGAATGTACTCCTTCCACATTTTTTCGCAAACCTGCCTGAACACGTCAGGAAAATCGTAGACATAAGTTGTTCCACTGCTTTGGGCTTGGAATCTCTTTTGTTGCAGGTAATCCTTGGTGAGGTAGGGCGTGGAAACTGGAAGGCCCTGCATTGGTCCTTGTTTAGGGCCAAAAGCTTCAAGGCGAATCTGAAATCATAAATTTGAACTTAGTAGTATGACAATTAAACACTAATTTTCATTTTAAAATATCAAGTTCATTTATTAATTTAAAAAAATACAAATAAAAATTTTAATTTAAACAATATTAATGAAGAAATAAAACACTTCATTTCGAAAGTAATGCTGCTTAACTGTATTGGGTTGCTAGCATACAAAGAAAACTGTTATATGAGCATTTTTTTAAACTACATATCTTGAAATGTTTGACTTAAAATTTTGAGGGAGAGAGAGGGTAATTATTATTATTATTTTGCTCGATTACAAAGGTTCATTATTGAAAATAATAAACCAAAACTATTTATACTAAGACTTCTATTTCTATACTAGATTACTACTTCCTTATAATTTTCATTGATTTGATTAAAATAAAAATTCATAATTCCAGTACACTTTTCATTATTTCTCTATCTTTAAAAATAAGCAAGTTATGGAAGAATTAAATCAAAACTTTTTTTATTTATTTATTTTAAATATATATATATATATATATATATATATATATATATATATTTTTTTTTTTATTACAAAGGTTAATTACTGAAAAAAATCAAAATTAAACTTTTAAGTCCATAACCTAGGACATTAGTACATTACATTCCTAAATATTGAAAATAATTAAATTATATACTTACAACACCAGTTTTCTGATCTGATACTTCGATGTACAGACACATGTCGAGTGAATAACCAGAATCGTTGGCCAAGCACAATCGAATGTTACTCGTTTTTGCATTAGGAGTCGGCCTTATTGTCATTCTCAATTCAGCTTGAAGCACTCTCAGCTTCCAAAGCCTGGGACCGTACCTCAAGACCATGTTGGTTACACTTTCTTCAATCTAAAAAGGATAATTAAGGATGGTATAGTCGACTGTAGAAATTATGTAGGTAGAAATAATGGGAGTCAGCTTTTTTTGAATATTTTAATTTTCGGCAATATTTTAAAATTCAATTTATGCTTGAAATGGCTCAGTAATACCCTATGAGGGCTCCTAATTTGAGCCGAACGCTCAGAAAATTAAAATATTAAAAAAAAATGACTGACTCCCGATTATTTTTAACTACTAAAAAAGATAAATAGAATATAACATTATTACTTTTCTTTGTCCAATAATTTATTTATCTGAAATAACTGATTAAATCAACTATTTCTCAAATTATTAAGTACACAAATTAAAATATACACTAGAATCCAATTGGGATTCTCTCTCTTCAAATTTAATTAAATCAAGGTCAAAAAGGAAAAATTTCTTCAAGTTGTGTATGTTTAAGTTGGTTGGAGGTTAGGGTCATAAACGAGATATTAATTATGGAATCTAATATTGATTCTCTGAGGTCATTTTAAGCTGCCTATGTTTTATGACATTACCATGGCTACAAAAATGATCTAGTACTATATATATAGAGTATTAGATTTAATGATCTCGGTGTCTCAGGTTTGAACCCCAGTTTTGACAGTATTTATTGTTATTTCAGCTATAGAGCGACTATGTGGTAGGAAAAGACCCTCCTGGAACACACCCAGCCTCTATAAAGTGAGGGAAACTACACAAAAATTGAGGGAAAAAATCTGATGGCTAAGCATGATCTCGACCTAATCACCTCCTTGCAAGACCGTTGACTAGAAACAGTTACGAATCTCAATATGCTGAACCAAACCTCAGGTTGTTGAGACATTTTTTTATCATGGAAATGAAAAAATATATATATTCAGTTTGAAGATAGGAAGTTGATGGTTGATTTTAGCAAAATCCATAATGATGGATTAATAATTTATCACAGAATGAAGTATAGAATATGGTTGATGGTTGGGATGCAAGCATCCCAGGATCACACTTGAATTAAATAAGAGATAGAGTGTGAGTGGATAAGTCTGATGACAAGTAAAATTAGTTAATTCACAATACAGGAACATCATATAACACAGTAAATATTACTTTCTTTAGTCTCCAGTTCTCTATGAAGAAGTGACTTTACCTTTTTAACTAAAGTGACTAAATCTATATATTTAAAATCTCGTGTCACAATTTTAGTTCGCGATAAACTCTGAAATTACTGAACCGACTTTGATCCAAGTTCGTAATTATCTGTTATTTGGTCCAACTTAAATGATAAGATAGTTTTTATTACTGTTCTAAATGGTTGAAAAATATATTTTTCTATAACATAAAACAAAAGTTGTTCAACTGTGGCAACACTGGTTCCCAGTAAAACTTCCCATATCTTATGTGATTATTAATTCAAATATAAGTGTGTGTTGATTGTTTCTATGCGTTCTTATTTATAAAATATACATTCACATTTTGTTCAATTTAATAATACATATTACTATACATTTCCAAGTACTTAAGTACTTATTTGAATGACTTGCAAAGAGTCATGAGTTGCAAAGGAGTTATGATGATATACAACGTTATGTTTAAAAGATAAACGATGTTATTGAATAATTTGGATGTGGCTACTTGGTATTTCTATGTTATTGTAATATAGTGTAAATAAAATTGATATCTGACATGAAATAATAATATTTTATTTATCATAAACAGAGTAGTTCATTGCTATTCTCCTGTATTTATTTTATATAACCTCATTCAACATAGTCACTATCAACATCTTTCGTAATTTGTAGCAGTTTTAATTTAAATTAATTTTATATATCAAATTGAATTCAACAAACCGCAAATAAAGATTATGAAGTGTAGTTTTACCTTCACTTATTATACTATTGTATAGTAAGGGAAAGTATTGCGATCGTGAAAATTTTTGGATTCCAGTTTTCAACGGAAATACACGTTTTAGGGTCTCCTGAGTCCAAATAACCAAGTCCCGCAAAAATTGTGTGTGTGTGTGTACTGCGCGTGTGTGTTTGTGAACTCCCTGGCAGAAACAAATAATCCTATGAAGCTGAAATTTCATATTTAAGACAACTATACCCCGAGATGTTACCAAAACTTTTTCATCAAAATCAGCTAACCAGAAGAGCCACTTTATACCATGGATATCCGTACCTTTTTTTTTTTAATTTTTAACATTTAGCAAATTTAAATAAAGATAAAATGAAATATTCGCGAGCTAAGCCGCGGGTTACAGCTAGTACATCATATAATTATTTATCCATTATCAATTAAATATACAATAAGTGACAATTAAATACCTTGGCTGGATCCATGATAACAGTTGGCACAAAGTTCAGGAATATATGATTACAATCGGTCCTCCTAGCGAGAGGATGGGAGAACGCAACTTCCAATTCATCCATCGCTTCTAGTAACACTCTTTCACCTTCATTTTGGAGGTATTCAAACGAGGCCTCTTTTGTTATAAGATCTGAATGCCTGATAATAGATCTGATAAAGAACCTGAAGTCAGTAACAGATTGGCCCTTTGCAACCTAGAACATGAATATGACATGAAAATATTTATTATATAAAAAATATTATACCTTAAAATATCAAATGTGCAATTCATCTCCCTCACCTTAGCTTTTCCTAAATAGAGGTACATTTTTCTGTTAGAGGTAGGGAGAGCTTCAAGATCGTAATTTTTCATCCTGTTAAGCTCAAGTTGGAAAGCCATACCAGGCTCAAGATGGCGGTAAATTCTATCTTCCATAAAGTTATCAGAGTTTCTGAATGTAAACAGTTTTGGGAACTGACGTCTGGAAAGAAATTAAAACATAAATTGATTATGAAAAATTATTTGTCTTAAATAAAAAGTAAACAAATATATACTAGTGAGAGAAGTTAGTTCAGGGTGCAGTCAAAAGAACACACAATTACGAAACAAACTTAATAAACTGGTGCCGACGTCATTATTGCTTCATTGTTCTGATGCTCTCCTTCAAACGCCCTGAAGAAGGCCTATAATTTAGGCCGAAACGTCGGCACCAGTTTTATTAAGTTTTATCTTAGTTATGTGTTCTTTTGTCTGCACCCAGAACTAACTTCTCTCACTTACTCACACAGTCAACCATTCTCACTTCACAAATATATATAAGTTGAAATCCCATTAGATAAAATATGTTTTTACTTACCACCATTACAAGTAGCAAGCGTAAATTTCACTATCCAAGAGGACAAATAATTTTTAACATTTACAGAGACAAATTTTGTTTATTCCAATTTTCGTAAGATTTTAATTTGCAAATATGCTTCATACCAATTATATCAGGAAATAGCATTTATGGGGCAAGTGGGGCTCTAAGCCATAGCAAAGACAACTCTCCTAAAGGGATAGGAGACCCTGAAATCTAGTTCCCTGGTCCTCCAGGTTAGGACTTGGCATAGGGTTTGCAGCCAATCATCGGTAAATTTTAAATTTAGCATTCAAACCTAATAAAATTATTTGTAGTAATGGGTCCGAGAAAAAGGATATGGAGGAGAGGTTGGTCAATATGGAAAGACTCAGCTTTCGTTATTCTGTATGGAATGGAGACAGCTTCTCTTCTTAGCTTAAGGAAACTTTTGGGAAAAGATAGGAAGATCTTGAGGAGGATTTATGGACCAGTAAAGTTACTGGAGGGATATAGGCTGAGACCTACCAGAGAATTATACAGAGAAATGGATGACCTGGAAATGGACATTAGGTTAAGGAGGCTGGCTGTGTTTCTATGGTCATATGGTCAGGATGAACCAAAGCAGAATAGGGAGATGAAAATATGAAATATGCTTGTAATAAATCAATAAAACCAAGGAATTCTAAAAATGTGACCAACATTATTTGCCTCAACTGGCAATAATGATAAAAATTTAATAAATATAATATTTATTTATTTTTAATCGATCTCATTGATCAAATAGAAAAAAAATGGCAGAAAACATGACGTCTTGAGTAAATGAATATTACATCAAAATATGAACAGGAACCAATAAATATATACATGGGTGTTATTCAGTTATAAGAGGGAGGAATGGGACCATAATATACTTCATACATGATGTATTAATGCAGGAAATAAAAATTTAAAATATTTCTAAGATAATTATGATTTTTAAAAACAGTGATTTGAGAGAAATATTGGAGAAACCAAGACCATAATGAGGCATCAAAAATTTTTAAAAATCAGCTCACTTGTTAAGAGCAAGGAATGTAATTCTCCTGATTGATCGGGCAAATAATTCTTCCCTGTGAGCAGCACAAAACTCTCCTAATAACCTGCTTAACTTATCATCTTCCATGTCGCTGTTATCTTTAATAGCAATACAAAGGATATGGATGGGTTCAACCTGAAAAAAAAAAACATCTTTAAATATTTTGCAGTCATAGGATAAATTATTAGCTACAGGAAGAAGATAAACAATAAGTTATGGTTTAAAAAAAACATCAACATTACCTTTATCTCTTCCTGATCTGCATTAGTTCTTGTGACAGGTTGATCGCCTGCACTGATTGAAAGAGAAGTACTGTCACCAAGAGAAGTAGAATCTGTTCCTTCAACAGACTCGAGTATTTTGGCAGAAACAGTCGCTGGAGTGGCGAATTCATCAAGGGTATCGAGTATTTCATCAAAGTAATGTTGAAATTTAGCAAATGAATCGAACGCTGCCATGCACCCTGTCCTTTGAGGGCTGTGTAAGATAGTCGGCGATCCTGGTGATGATGTCAGAACTGTGCACAGTTTTTGTCTAGAAAAGTGAAGTTTATTATATACTTTGATTTTAAAAGACTATAATGCAATATGATGGACAAATATTTAAACTCATGCATACATTTTGAATTAATAATTTCGAAACATACCTATTAGGATGAGCTGAAGGAAGCAAAAATTGGAAATGAACTAATGGTACTTCTCCACTCAATTCCAAGTGCTGAAGACAAGTCATTTCATAGGATATGTAAACCCTACGTACATACACCTGTAATCAAAGTACAGCACTTTACAACATTGTAATTTTTAAAAAAATTGAGAATATAAAAAATATTATTACAAAGTTATATGTTAGGACTGACTATATAGATCAATAAATACCTCTAAGGCTGCATTACAAACAGCACGGTTGGTATGGTAGAAGAAATCATGTAAAATATCAAATATAGATGTTTCAGACTGAATAAGTTTCTGTAAATTTTCAGGGTGGAAATCATGACCATACATATCAACGGCAGACAAGAAAATGCTCTCCATCTGGTTGTGCCTCAGCTCATAAGCTGGTTGATGGGCCGCAATCAGGACCTAGAGATAATATTTGGTTGAGAAAAAGACAAACTGGGTTCATTAATTGAATTATATGAATTGAAATAACAATTTACCTGGCGAGCCCTTAGAGCAACTCTAGAATGCTCGCTTCTGTTCAGCGATGTAAGTTCATTCAATGTTGAAGCTAATTCATCGGTAAGACCAGGCTCGTTTGACCACAAATGATCGATTAACATTGTGACGAGCATGTTTCTTTTAGCTACCTGAATAATAGAAAATAATGCTCCTTAAAAACAAATTCTATTCACATAAATATTTAGAAAAAAACATTGATTTTTTTCCCATGTTGATCATCCTATTCTATCTAACTAAAGTTATAACCTTATATTATTTACAACATTCAACTACTTTTATTATAGCTTGTAAATGATATAAAACAGCACACCATAATAGAACATATGAAAGAGATACATCTAAAAAATATGATTAAGCTCAAACTAACATAGTCTACAGTATGCTATATGGACTCAGCCATATATCATAAAAACA
Organism: Piezodorus guildinii; assembly: GCA_023052935.1. Classification (NCBI taxonomy): domain Eukaryota; kingdom Metazoa; phylum Arthropoda; class Insecta; order Hemiptera; family Pentatomidae; genus Piezodorus; species Piezodorus guildinii. The sequence continues at coordinate 159,996,166 of CM041293.1, read as the reverse complement.
AGATGAAGATAATACAGACATAGAGTTGTGTCCCTTTTCTTTTCTATAAACATTTATGGTACTTCTTATATCAACCTCTTTTTTTTTTATAAATTCAAGATATATATTTTTTAAAACCTTTTTAATGTGTAAGTCGCAATATTTTTATATTTTATTCATTTTATCATTTTTATTTTCATTTCATTTAATTTTATTAACTTATATTTATTCGTGACAGGCGGGGATACTTACCACTATACTACCGAGGAACTTTATTTAACTTAACTTTTATCTTTTTATCTAACTTAACATTTATTTAATATCTTTTTTATCTAATTTAACATTTATTTAACTTAACTTTTTATTTAATTTAGCTTTAGAATATGTCATAGAAAAGGTGATGTGTACTGAGAAAGGCTTAAATATGGGTGACAAGATTCCGGTTTTGGGGTATGCCGATGATCTGGTACTGCTAGGTGAAGACACGGAAACCATACAACTAAATACAAGTGTGTTAATAAAAACCGGTAAAGAAATAGGACTCGAATTAAATACCGATAAGACGAAGTATATGATTAGTAGCAGAAACGGTGTCGATCTTGGTGATATTGATGTATCAGGTCATACTTTTGAACACGTAGAGAAATTCAAGTATTTAGGTTCAATTATAACTAGAAAAAATGAAATCCAGGAAGAAATAAAGTCCCGGTTAAAGGTGGGAAATGCGTGTTATTATTCAGTTGCTAAGTTACTTAGTTCGCGGCTTCTATCTAAAAACTTAAAGATAAGAATTTATAAAACTATTATTCTTCCGACGGTTCTTTACGGATGTGAAACGTGGCCGCTTACTTTGAAGGATGAACAACGGCTTAAGGTTTTCGAAAATAAGGTATTGCGTAAAATATTTGGTCCAAAGAGAGATGAGGCCACTGGGGAGTTTAGAAGGTTGCACAACGCGGAATTACGGAACTTGCATCCTGTGAATATAATTGAGCTGATTGCATCGCGGAGACTCAAATGGGCGAGTAAAGTTGTTGGGCTCGATGACGAGCGGATTCCGAGAAAGTTGGTATTTGCTGATCCGACTGGTAGGCGTCCGAAAGGTAGGCCGAAGCGGAGATGGGAGGATTGCGTTAAGGCTGATCTCGGGGGCTTGGGCTTGAATGGTGAACATTGGACGAGTCTGTGTAGGCGGAACTTGGTGGTATCGGCATCGAACCTTCGGGTTCGCTAAGCCTATTATTATTATCATTATTATTATTATTAATTTTATTATATTTATTTGTAAAATTATAACCAAACCCTCTTTGAATTTGGAAACTGATCATTGACTTACTTGACTGTGTGCAAATATTGTTGCAGTAACAGAAGCCATATCATCCTTATGTTTTTCTCTGATTGCAGTTACACATTTATCATAATGGCCTAAAAGACAAAAAAAAAAAAATAATAATAATTATATAATATATATATATATATATATATATATATATATATATATATATATATATATATATAATTCACAACATACAAATAAAAAAGTGAGAATTTCTGAAACCATCTAACTATAAGTGTTAGGGTTAATCTTCGGGATACTTCATTGATTTAATTATAAAATACTCACCAAGCTGAAATTGACTCTCAACATCGTAATATTGCCTCAGAAGTTCATGAACAGCAGACTTCATTCGACCTCTGATTCCATTCCTGTACCTCTGGACGAGTTGTACAACTCCTTGAGTTGTCAAGAAGAAATTGTCTCGGTCTGATCTCTTTTGCAGTGTTGCTGCATGGCTATAAAATAAAAATAGGCATCCATTGGAGAAACAAAAAGTTTAGAATCAACATTCTGATTTCATATATAAAGAGGCAAACCTGTCAATTACAGATGCAATCTGTTGACTAGGAAATTGAGCCAGGACTGAAGTAATGTTCCTTTCGTAAAGCGTCATCAATTTCCTTATCTTCTTTTCGACACTGATTGGAATCCTACCAGAAATGGATGCTATTACCTCTTGGAGTTCGAGAAGAGGAAGCGAAGGATCTCTCAGAGAGCTCATAAATTTCTCAATGACTTCCCTTAGACGAATAAGATGGTATGGTTCCGGTAAACAGTAACCTATTAATAAAACATTAAGTAAGAATTTTAAGAAAAATAAATTATCACAAGACTAATAAAAGATTATTTTAAAACAGGAAGATATGAGGTACATCGTAAGGATCCCTTACGTATTTAAGCCAATGGTTGTGCTCAACCCCAAGGTTTTCCTAAAAGTGTTGGCTATACATTTCATAGACTTCAAGTGAGACTTATGGAGGATAATCAAATAAAACTTATAAATACAGCTAAAAATTATGATGACGTTTGTAACATTTGTTTAAAACATTGTAAAAAAAAAAAAAATCAAAATAGTTTCAAAAAATATACCCGGTAATCATGCTTCTTCATTAATACTTATTTATAAATACAACTAAAGCAAACTGTCATAAACATTTATTTGAGAGAAAAATTCATGGAATAATTATTATAGAATTTTTAAAGTTCTTCAACCTTGTTTATTATAAGGCTAGTTAGAAAAAATATTTTTTTTATAGATATTCACAAAAATACTTTAAAAAATAAGTTTTATATACTTCTCCTCCTCCTCACCCTCTCCTCTGGAAAATTATGTAGATTTTAACCAGATAATAAAGGAAGGATAATGAAGAATTTTATCAAGGTTCAATTTTTTTTTTCAAACCTTGGGTTACTTTACGTAAGTGTTTCGGAAATGTGCAGTAGTAAACAAAACAGTTTCCAGCTGCCAGATATGGCATATCCTTATCAACAGTGAATAAGCAAAAAAAAGGCTGTATTAAATGAATTATCTAAAACATTGCTAGCTGGCTCTTGTGCTATACTGAATATGAACTAAGTATACATACTTGATTTTTTAAATAATAAAAAAATTCTGTACTAAATATAATGCACTAAAATGCCTAATAAATTTACTTATCAAAGAGAAATATAAAAATATCTTAATATTATTTAAGTATTCCCAATTCTGTACAAATTATAAACAGATCTATTGCGCACCATAGTAATAATTATAATTACTAACCAGCCAAAATATTATCCAGCATTTGACGATAGTGGGCATGCTTGTGGTTCAGCTTATCGCCAACAGTAGGCGTCGACACATCCAGCTCAGGGAACTGACCCTTGTAATCCTGGGCCTTTGTAATAAGTGAAGGATCGTCCAGCTCCAAGTGGCCGAGGACAGTTCCGGCGTCCAAGACCGCTCCAGGCCTCTTTGTGTACGTTATTATTCCTGACTCAGCAGCGGTCAGCGTCATAACCATTTTCATAACCTGAAGTCGTCAAATATATAAAATAAATTAAAATATGCTCTTCACGTTTAAATCATTATCTTGCTATAAACTTGGAAAAGTATATTTATATGAAGGTATTTAAATATGACATGTATTTGAAGGTAATTAAAAAATTTTACCTCAATTTCGGCATAAGCTTGACCCTTTCCTACATGGCCACCATCTTCAACAATCAGGCTGAGCAATTTTCCAGCTGATGGAGACCGGAGTAGTGAGGGATCGTTTTCTTTTTCAAAAACACATGTCTGATTGCCAATCACAATCCTGTACCTATCGACTTCTTCCCTCATATAAGTTGTGAAACTTGATCCATCCACAGATAGCAAAATTCCTATAATAATTTAAATTGAAGTTATGATTTGATTTTTTAATGAAATTTGTTTTAAAATACAATAATAGCGTTTTTCCATACCTCCATCAGAAAGCTTGTGAAGTTCGATTTCTTTGAAAGACCCATTCATGACTAGAAAGTATGAGTTCTGACCAGATTTTGTAGCCTGGACTTTATATTTGAATCCTTCATGGATCAGCTCTACGTTGACTCCATGTTCAAGAGTATTGCTACCGAGCACCTGACCTCTGAAATAGTAAAGATACTTATTAGATTATGTATTTCATAAAAGAGAGAAATCCTCAACTGGATCGGCTGCTCAACTTTGTTGAGTTCCTATTAATACACAATCCATCCAGAAAACAATTTTTGACAAGCGAAAAAGGGAGATACTACCAAAAAAATGGATACATCTGTATTACTTATATCAAAATAGTTCTAGGAAATTTACAAACCCAGTCTAGCCTTAATATATATGGTGGTGCAGAATTCCCAGAGAGTCCAGGATTATGGATTGTAGTATCCACCATGTTCTGGAGCTGATTCCTTTGAAGCCCTTCTTTTCCAAAAAATGTTCTCGTAGCTAATGTGATGGTTCCTCTTCTTCCGAAACAAATTCCTTTAATTACAAAAGCTCTTCCACCGAATTCCTTACTAAACTTTACTTGCAGGTAGAAAATACATTTTGTATAAATGTTTTATATCTCTTCTTGGATTTTGTTGCCTAGTTTCTGAACATTGTATTCATATCATTGTGATATAACTCCATCATATTGTGATAAAAGATCAGAGAATATTTTACTCTCTAGTAATATTCTGACAACTCAAAGGTCAGGAACATATAATGTTTGCAGTTTATATTAACAAGTAATAAGTCAATATCATAATTTTTGTCATAGCACCAAGTATTCCTATCACACTGTAGTGGTTGCTTACACATGCTCGCTTACACTAAAGCCACAGCCAGACAACGGAAGACGTTTTATTTAATAATATTGAATATTTTAACTTGCTAAAACCATTGTAAATATCATGGTTCAAAAAACTGTTTCAAGATAATAAACTTTTTTTTAAAGGCTTTCTTAGCTTGTGGTTTCTCGGACCAGGGGGTAATGCTGCCTACCACCAAGATGTGAACTTGTAATTATTTGGTTTCAAGTTTTGGTTCTCTGTGGTTGCTAGACAGTGTACATTCAAAGCAACATATGCTAAACCACTCAGCCACCACATCCCCCATAAATAAACCTTTCGAGGTGATTTGACCTAGGGCTAAGACACTAGTCTGCTAGAGAAGCTCTCACCGTCAATTATTAACATTGTGAGCAAACATCCCCAAGAGTTAGCTCAGCTCTTCAGAACACCAACCAGCTTCTGCCCGATGGTATCTCCCTAAGTTTGTATCTCTGCCTTTGTATTCTAAATGTGGTCTATCTACATTTCTCATCCTTCATCTACCTTTTCTCCTTCTTCCTTCCTATCCCTTCATAGGATAGGGAGCATGGCTTCTGCAAATCTGCACCTTTGAAGGATCCTATCCACTACTGTTGAGCTTCTACCTCACGGGGCATTTCCTTCCTCACCAGCCCACTCTGCTCATTGGTAGGTGCGGGTTCACCTCCTTTCTGGTAGGGTAACCTTATACCTGGTTTTTGGTTCATGGCTTCTACAACAGCGTGCATTAAACTCTATCTTACTCTCTTCCATACATGAACACGCATTGTCGAGTCCTTCAGAGACCCTATCTATCCATAATAATAATCCTACTCGACAACACTTTCCTTCAATTATGAATACAATTTTTTTAGCTCCTTGTATATATCCATTATCAAATAAAATATTCACAAAAACTGTTTACTTGAATGCAAAAAAAGCTTCAGAAATCAAGTTAAATAACAAATAGGGAAAGCATCTACCTTATTCCTAAAGCAATATTATACTTATATTGCAACTCAAATCTCATCTTTTACAGGCCTCATCAAAATTGCTCTTTCTGTTATGAAATAATTGACATTTTAATTATTAATATAATTACATTACTGGGATTATAATTTTAAACTAAATATTTGGATGATTATCAAAACAAGTACTACTGTTCTCATGAGATAGCTGTCACAACAATGCATCTGAGTCGACTCCAAGATATCACTATAGTTCAAACCATACTACGGTTTATTTGCTTTTCACCTCAAATATATTTTTGAATTACTACAAAAACACTCAGGTAAATAACAATAAGAATCAATATTAAGTTTTACCTTTCCAAAGAATGCTGGAAACCATGAAAGGCCTCCAGCACTTTCCTGTCAGCAATATGAAGTGCTCCACAAATTACACCAAGCAATACATCTGGTTTCTCGGACTGAACTCTTTCAGATATAAGAACATCCAACCACTGAGTATCAATTGTATTCTCCTAAAAAATGCAACATAACCAAATACATTATTCTAATTGTTGAAAAAAAAAATTACATGGATTAATTTAAAATCATAAGTATTTTACTATTCTTGAGAATAAATTGATATTTCAATATAAACATAGAAAATTAACTCACTTGGAAAGTCTCAGTTTCTAGAAGTGTAATAAGATATTCAACAGTTGTCCTAAAATCTCCTCTAATGGACAGCTCTTTAAGAGCAATGACTAGATTTCTGAAACAAACATGAAATTAATTAAAGATATATCATCTTTAAAATATTAAATACTTCAATTTAAACTTTTATAAGACAAAATATATAATTTAAATAAAATTGTAATACATACTCTCGTGCTTGCTCCCTGTTTTCACCCCAAGAGAAGCAATGGCCAAATTGCGAATCAGCAAATTCATGTAATCCACCAGATGCAGCGACACTAAAATAACCCCACACATTCTTTGATGATCGGAAGTTCAATTCTTGTACAGTACCAGAACTCGGTTTAAAACCTTAAGTACATAAAAAATTATTAAAGAGTGCAAACATATTAGGCTTCATAATGTAACCTCATTGAAATTATAAACGTTAAAATAGAAAAATGACAAACCTTCATCAGGATTTTCACTAGTGATTCTTGCTGCAATTACATGACCCCATGGTTGAGGTTTATGCCTAGGCTGATCGAAGTCTATCATCGTATCTCCCCACGGTGATTCTCCATACAAAACTCGAATATCCTTAATATTGTGCAATGAAATACCCATAGCCACCTAAAACACAATATTTTTATATTTTAAAAGATGAAAACAAAATATCGTGCATGAGCATCAAATCATATCCAGACTACTTAAAAGGATTATCAACATGGAAATTTAAATAATAATGGATTAATTTTTATCCTGGTTAATTTTCAAACCAATTTATTTTTACAAACATATGCAATATTAAAGCATTCAATAGTGATTTTTATATGTTACAGAAATAATGTAGAATGTCAAGCAGTATATATATTAAAACAATAAATATTTTTTTAAATAATTTCTTCTCCTTTTTAATCATAAATTTAACAGTTGTTTTCATCACTACTAAACAAAATTGATGATATTTTAATAATTTTATAAAGAATCCTGTTTTCTAAAAAAAGCTAAAAGATACTTCTTTTCTTTCAATAAAAATGAATTTCCGAGTCAAACTAAGTTTGGTACCTGTAGCTGTGATGCAGGCAAATTTACATCTGATACCATCTCAGTACAGGGATGTTCAACTTGCAGCCTTGGGTTTAATTCTAAGAAGTAATAGTAGCCATCAACATCATAAAGATATTCAACAGTTCCAGCACTAACGTAACCAACCATCTTTGCCAACCTAACAGCAGCCTGAAACAGATATTTTAATGATAATATTATACCATTTATGTTATACAAATACAGACAGATAATTTATAGATATAATTTTTCTTTTAATAAGAGAACTTGAATAATTATGTTGTTTTTGTTCTTTAATTCTCTACTATAAGTTCTTAATTTTTTATTTCTAGCAGCTATTCCTTAACTCTCATTTGGATCATGTATAGCCTCAATGTTTCGGTGAATCAAAATGTGTTTGCAAACAGAAAAAATTTATACTAGTACCAAGCAATCTTTGGATACCTCAGTAATCATGGCATATTATAAACTTTTTAAGGTATTATTTTATATGATCCATTGATATTCTATATAAAACAATTGGTGGTCCTAGGATTTTTTAATGGGAGTAAAAAATCCTTAGTTATGCTGTCCTTCTGAGGGGATGATAAAAGGTGGCTCCGATCCGAGCCTGTGCGATGTCAGGTACTCGTTAAAGATCCTTATCTTAATTAAACCTGGATAGGCAAAATTTAGGACTCCCATTGTAGCATCGTCCGATCAGCCACAGCGGCATAAAGGGACGTTAAATAAACAAACTAAAACAATTGGAGGCCTAAGAGTCATTAAAATAAAGATAAATATATTATCATTATTTAAAGAAAAAAAAAAAAGAATATCAATAACCTTTTCCATATCTTCGAAAATTTCAGGTTGTGCAATGGCTGCAGGAGCTTCTTCTATGATCTTTTGATGTCTTCTTTGAATAGAACAATCTCTTCCAAAAAGAGAAATTGCATTACCATATTGATCAGCAAGTAACTGCACTTCAAGATGCCGTGCGCATGTGGCTAACTTCATAATGAAAATAGGTGAGCCTGGAACCTCAGCTTGCACCTGTATAATAATTTTATATAATTATATAAATACCATAATTAAATAAATATAAATATTTTTTCACTAACTATGTCAGTCAAAGTTACTGACTGCAATATGTATGGATATAAAGTATACTCATAGTGACAGAGTATTTTTTTTTTTTTTTTACTAAAATAAAATATAAGTCAAACAATCATACAGAATCATGGACTTACCTGTCTAAACAGATTGGGGAAATCATCAGCTGTCTCTGCTTTACGAATACCTTTTCCACCACCTCCTTCTGATGCTTTTATCATCACAGGGAAGCCTATTCGGTAAGCTGACTGAAGACCTTCTTCAGCAGTCTGCACACATCCCTTTCTTGTATAAGTCTGTGCTGATTTTTATTTTCTTGCCGGAGTAATGGGCTTTAAGCTCTAAAAAAATAATAATAAAAACGCTGCAAATTAATACAAAATGGTTTATTATTTCCAAATAACAATATTAGGGTATAACTGTTTATATGGGTGTTGATAGGCAATTAAGTAATATGAAAAGCACTAATACAAAGCATCATATCATAACACTACCACTGTTTTCAAAACGCAATATCTAAGCTAGTTGTTAACCAAATTCAATGATTCTTTTTTTCATTTGGTCCAAAATTTAATTCTCTATCAAATGCCAATAAAAGCAAAAAAAAAATTGGTATTTATTCATTTATTTATTAGGAGAAATGGATTTTTTTTTGTTTCATATTCAGATTCTACGCATCTTGGAACGTAAGCTCTCAAATTTTGAGCGGGGGTAATTTTTTTTTTTTGGTCGATTACAAAGGTTGATTATTGAAAATAAAAAAAGCATTTATACAGGACTGCTTTACTATTTCCTTTTCGATTTTCATTCAAATAAAATTTTCTGATTCCAGAATACCTTTTACATACATACATTTTATCTTTATCATCAATTATAACAGAGTTATCAGGGAATCGCATCTCTAATAAGTTATGGCTTGACCATATAAGATGATTTTTATAATTTTAATTTTTTTTTTTTTTTGCAATTTTTCATTGCGGTGTCTTGATCAGGAAAATATTTTCGATTTTTCTCTATCTTCAATAATAACCGATTTTTAGTATAATTACATCTATTATAATCGGTAACTTGACTATACATATGAATTTTTTTTTTTATTTATTTATTTATAGCGCTTCACTGATTCTAAAACTCTACACACGCTTTTCTCTTATCTTCATAAATAACTGAGTTATAAGCGTATTTATGGGAAAAAATTCAATTTGTTTTCATTTCTTTTTTCTCTTTTATATAATTATTCGCAGTTTTTTGGTTAAAAAACACTAATACATTTTTTTTCTTCTTCAAAAATAACCGAGTTATTGAATGAAATCCTTTTAATTGTCTGCCATTTTAAAACTAACCAGCTGATATCAACGTCTAGGTGTCAGGACCACCTTGGATGGACTAGTATTTTTGTGGCAATTAAAAAAAAATTGGTCCAGTAGTTTCGGAGAAATGCCGCAGACGGCGGACAAACAGATTTTTTTTTATTCATTATTCGGATTCTACGCATCTTGAAATGTAAGCTCTCAAATTTTGAGCAGGGGTAATTTTTTTTTTTTTTTTTTTTTTAGGTCGATTAGAAATGTTGATTATTGAAAATAATAAACCAAAAGAGAATTAAAATAGGTATAGAATATTGAGAAAAGATGCATGATTATTTAATAAATTTATAAATATTACCTGAACCAGACCAAGGGAGAGTTGGGATGTCAGCAGTTTGAGCAACAATACTAGAAGCAATCTTATCTCCAAGAGCCCACATTGCTTTTTCAGGAGGCCCAATAAAAGCAATATTATTTTTGTGCAACAGTTCTGGTAATTTTGGATTTTCAGAAGCGTGACCCCATCCAGCCCAAACAGCCTGAAAATGAAAAAAATAATTAATAAAATAGATATTTGAAAATAAACTTCAGGGAAAAGAGGTGGATTAAAGATCTTTCATCCACAAACTCTTCAAAAAGTATCTGTTCAAGAAATTAACATAATATTTAAGACTTATATTTATTATTTACCACAACTTGGTAACTTAATCTTTCAGACACAACTTAATCTTTGCAACCTAATTAATAGTCTTAATGCGTGTCTTATGACTTGTAGGAATGTTTGAAAGAGAGTAGTGAGATCAAAGAAACACTTGGCAAAGAAGTAGAAATATTAATTTGGAGAAGGAGAGACAATAAAAGTATTCAGTTCAAATGCTTTCAGATTAGGAAATTTTGATAGAATAACTTCATGATACCAATAGAATCATATGTTTCATAAAAATAGAAATAACAAGATCTTGACTAATAATAGATAAATGATTTTCAGTGATATGAAGATTGGTTTCAATGAATGAAATAACAGCGGTAAAAACAATACTAAATAGTTGTAGCACACAACTGAAATTAAAAATTAATAAAAACACAAAATCATTTTGGAGAAGTTATACTTCATCATTAAAAAAAAAAAAAAAAAAAAAAAAATTCACTGTTAAAAACTGAAGATCTAATACTTAATAATGGCTGCATGAAGTTTTTAATAAAAATTACTTAATAACCAATAAAATTTAAATATTTATTACAACCAATGTACAATTAAAAATAATACAGATGTAAAAGTCTTTGAGTATCTTGAATTTCAAAGGATTACTTACTTGGACCTGCGTCCTCAACGCAATATCGACAATAAGTTCAACATTGCGTAGTTATTATTATTTGTGCCTCCAGGAACAGGAACATAATGATCGGCCATTTTAATATATTCAGCATTAGCTGGAAAAAACATAAAATTTTGTCTATAATATCAATTAATACCTAATTAAGTTTTATTCATTGAATTAATTAAAAAATTATCATACCTTTCAAGTCTTCCGGGGTAACCATGACCACGAATCGAATCGCTCTTTCATTCTTAAACATCTCATAAGACCACCTCCTGATAGACCGCATACATTTGACAGCAGCAATGCCATTGTTTGCGATCAATACCTAGCAATGAAATTAAAATGAGAAATAAATAAAACAAAATTTTCTCAAATATTCAATATCTCAGTGAGATGTAAAATAAAAGGACATAAAAAAAAAAAAATTAGGATTACATTTTAAAAGAGAGTTTAGGAAACACTTTTTTGTCAGATATTTAGGAGGCTAAAAGTGGGTTTATGATAAAATGTAACCAGTAACTATGTTAACTAAAATTATTATGCCTACAATGTGCTTAAAATTGCTGTTAACCATGTTTATAACAAAATAAGTTAGAAATATTTTGATTCATACTTTCAACACTAGTCAATAGAAAGCATTGTTTTCCGAGAATTGATTTAAATGAAATCAAATATTAGAGATTGTTCATGGCGAATCTTGGGAGAATGTTAGTAACAGCTGATAACTCATGTTTTAGTAATATTATCTCTGGTGTAAGCCCACTTTGTGGCGAATACAAAATATCACAAAATTATTTATAAAATAATACTCATACATCCACTGAATATCTAGTGAATCACATGAGACTTGGAATATTTTGAAAAACTCAAGTATCACGACTACTAGTCACTTTCTTATGTTTTATTTGAGTTTAGCTTCGGATACTTATAGAATAATCTTTTCCAAGGAATTATAAGATATGATTAATTCGGTCAAAATCAATGAAAATAATAAGAATAAAAAACATAAACAAGATGTTTGATTACATTAAAAGCTTAAATGAGGGACACCATTATGAGTATAAGCCAAAATATAACATTGAAAAGAACGGTTTGATCATGAAGTTATATGAAATCAGTATAGGATTTATAATTTTAATTCATATCAATATTTTGGGGACATTATTAATTTAAATTAAAAATTTAAAATCAGCATTAAACAACAATTCAAACAGAAAAAAATCATTTAATTGATCATTTTTACTTCATACAATCTCAAATACAATAAAAATCTTATTTTAAGTAAAAGTCACCTAATATTCATTTCAGAAAATTAATTTTGAAAATAAGATTCAATGCAATTTCTATTTATTTTAAAATAATATTAATAACTTTCTGACATAAAAAAATATAATATCTAACTTAATATTTAAATAAACTGATATCTGGCTATACAAATATTAAAAATATGAACTACATTATCATTTCATTTTCTTACATAACATATTATGATGGAACAAAATAACTTAAGGAGTGATAAACATGAGAACCCCACAATGAAAATTATTGACCTTGAGACATCAAAAGGCTAATTCAGCAACATAATCTTAAATATAATCAAATATTTTGAAATAGAAAACAAGATTTTGCTATCAATTTCATACTAAAAAAATAAAATAATGAATGGCAACTATTAGGTCAAGTTCGAGACTATTGCACTTCTTTTCTATTTATAAATATTTTTAAAGGTAATGACGGTTACGTAAAATAATAATTCCATCATTAGAAATAAACTCATCACATAGTAATAATCAATTTCTGAAATTCTGTTTAACTATAGCTCTATCTAATATGACAGAGTGTAGTGGACTGTTGAAATAATCATGAATACAAAACGACATTATTCAGATTGGACAGTAATTTTAAAATAGGAAAGAGCATAGACTTTTACTTTAAAGTCAAAAAGTTAACTATCCGATTTTTCTCTAGGACAATTATACAAGACATTATGTCAACAAAATAATACAGTACAAACAAAACAGTACTATAAAATTATATCGGATGAGACCATTGCTGACCAGTTATTAGTTAGTGCATAATGTTCACAATTCATTGTAAAAATAATCATTAATAACATAGTGACATAAACAAATAAAGTCATGGTGACTGCGTTAATTTAATTTATCATTAATGGCAGTCACTGCCAAAAATAAAATGGTATAATCATTAGTGATAAATGAAAGTAAAATGAATTTTATAGTAGTATTTACCTGTCAAAGATAAGTAGAAAAAAATCAAATTAAAACTGTCTTGACTTGATCTTGAAGGGAGAAAAACCCCACAAGCTAATTAATTGATAACATATTGCCTCATCACAAATCACTATCAGTAACCAGTTGATGACATTTATCAACCCCCAAATAAATAACCAAACATCACTTTATTTCTAAACACAGCCAGGTACATAATTAAAAAACACGTATCATAAAAAGCGGTATGGGAAGGTTAACCTTACCTTGTTGATAACCTTGGTCCCCTTGAACCTCCTTACAAACTCTTCTGGTGTAGCTACGGTGAAATCCTTTTCAAGTTGCCTTTGGTGTATGACAGTCCCTTGGGACATGCTCGGCCTGTTAAATTTGAAGAAACCAGACATTTTAGCGACCGCTGTCAATCCCAAGAGCTGGCAAACTGTTAGCACTCCTCTCCGATTGGCATCAAGATAAATCGAACCAAGCTAGAGTCACATGATAAGTATTCACGTTTCATCTTCACTCTGCATGGCGAGTGGGTCTACTCAATATCGTCTAATTGGATAAATGGTGCGATAGCACTGTATTATCTGATAAGGCCATTGAGAGAGGAGGGCTCACAGTTGCCCTGTTATATTCTTATATTATCATCAGTCATCTCTAGAACTCCCGAGCTTAATAATAACACATCCAATACGTACCAGAACCATTTTATTACAACATTTGGAAGCACATTCTTAATATGCATAAATAATTTCGTAGGTATCAACATCCGATAGTAAATGCAAAACTAGAAAAAAATATCCTTGCAAATTAAGTGCCGTTGCTAAGGATATGGAAACCACAACAGTAAACAACGCAACATGCGGTGACATTAGAACTGATGGTTCGTTAACCTGGTGGTAAACAAACCGCCGATTCGCTGTGCCATAATTGCTTTTAAAATTAAAAACCGGAAAATACTTTGATAAGTATGCTCAAATGTTTTTCTATACCTTATCTTATGCCGAAACATTGCAACGGGTAGAAACTGACATCACTCAAATGTAACAATGAATAAACAGAGAGCGATAAAACGGCTTAAAATTTATCTGATTCCAGGAAATGTTTGTATTGTTAGAGCAACACGAGATTAATGATAAGGGCAATAAAAATTACTAATACATATCTTTATATATGTTGAAAAAAACAACACTTTCTAAATAAGTTATATACCAACAAAGATGAAAATACAATTGAGACGTTGATTTCCAAAAGGTACTATATCCATTCTGGGGAATTTTACAGAAAGCGCGAAAATCTCTCATTACTATATTATTAAACCAGCTAATTTGGGTCTTTTTGCATTAAAATCTAGAATTATTTATTTACTTTATTAATAAAACCATATTGAAGTTATGAAATGAAATGTTCTGTTATGATTTGGATTGAAACTAAATGTGTAATAAGTATCTTAAGAAATTAGTAGCATTTCTAAATCACGTTATTAAAGGACATGAGTGTTCATTAGATACAATCAAATTTAATATTTAGATAAAACTAAATGAGGAAAATATAAATATGTAAAAATATCAATTTCGTAAAAAATGTCGTTTAGTACCTTTTGGAAATCAACGTCTCAATTGTTGAAATTAGTATGTAGATATTTCTATAATTTAGGGCCGAAATATGATTTTGCTCAAAAGATTCTTACTTTTGCCGCACTCGCTTTTCTTTCATTAAAAAAAAAAAAAAATAGATAATCGAATTAGAAATAAATTTCATCTCAGAACATTAACTCATTTTACTCCATGAATTTCAAAATCCTGATTCTTTTTCTCTAAGTAAATGTTCAAAATGAAAAATGTATGCACTAAATTGAATAAATAAAAAAACAAATCATTTCGAAGGGAGCTGAATCTCCTATTAACTAGCTAACATGCTTATAATTGATTTAGTATCTAGAAATTTCTATTTTAACCATTAGTTCGCCACAACATACAAGCTAATGCTTTTATGCCGGAATCTAATCAGCACAACCACACTAGTAAAACAAAATGGAACGATGAAAACAATAAGTAGGTATTAATTTTGTAAATGTGTTGGCTAGAAATTTGTGCAGGAAAAATAAAATAAAATAGACAAATTGATATGATAATACATTTAAAGAAGGTTATCCATTTTTTTAAGATTTTCGACAATTTCCTTGAATAATAAATAATAAAGACGTCTAGTATGAGGATATCCTTGATTTTGAGATGAAGGTATTAAAAAAACATATACCACAGTTTTAAATAATACATAGTAAACTGCAAACATATGTAGTAACAATAATATTTATTGCTCATAAAACATTTATTCACCATTAAATAGTTACTGCGTAAATGCATAAGAGGGAGAAAATTCTGCTCGGAATCTGATCATGCGCACATTACATTCACATGTTTTATCTCGAATCGTTTTTCTGATTACAATATGAAACTTAATTTATATGTATAAAATAAAAATTGTCAACGACTTGATAAGGTCACCTAATAATTTATAATAATTATAAAGACTAATATTTATAAAGCCTGAGTGTATGTATATATATATATATATATATATATATATATATATATATATATATATATATATTATATATATATATAATTTATATAATATACATAATCCGACTATAAAGCTACAATTATAACATTTACTATAATTTAAAAAATAAATTGAACTTGAAATCAAGGATTTTGTAAGTTGATACAAAACAGAACAGAATGGAAGCAGCCGGTTTGGCGACCTTGACCGAAATCCCCCTAAACTGCATCTTATTAACCGATAAAGCAACCTGTTTCGACTTCGGATTCGTGATCTAATCTTAAGCGAGACTGAGAATGGGCCTTTTAAACTTCACGGTGATTTAATCATCATGATTGCTCCAATCAGTCATTCATTCTTTCGATATAAATTCAATGAAGATGCCTAACGATTCATCGGAATTCACACATACAATTTCTTAACAGAGAAATAAACGTATTGGCCATTATATAATACGACCTGTGTCTAATATTTCCCTAAATGTACAATGTCACAATAGGCTGTCTAGAATTAATTGTCAAAAACGGATCGATGTGGTTTTTATTGTCTGTTCGTCTTAATATAGCTTCCAATTCATAAGACCGGGATGGGTGGTAGAGTCTGATGAATAGGAAGGGAGGAAACAAAAGGTCCTACATCTAGCGATTGCAATCCGGAAAAACGGATCCGGTAATCCGGCATCATAAAACGATTATACCAATTTACTACTACTACTTACTATAAAAGGGGAGCCCGTGGCTGAGTGGCTAGCGCGCTAGTGTCTCATGCTACAGGTTCTGAGTTCGAATCCCAGTCCCGGCGGGGCTTTTATAAGGATGTATAAAAATGGGGATTCACTCACAACCTCTCCCCCGGGTATGTGAGACCCGTCAGCCAAAGGGTGGCCACTCACAAAATTAGTCGTAGGGAGTGATGACCCTACACTAAGAATAGCATCGTGAAACGTGACTGTAAACTCGCAAGAGTATACACCGCGAGGCCCAGGGCCTACACGGCCTGTCGCGCCACTGAAAGAAAAACTTACTATAACTATGTAAGCCAATGAACACCCATGTAGACAAATAGCAGTAAGCTATGGAGTGAAGTAATGAATTATATATGAGAAAGTGTTTTCAAAAAATAAGTCTTGAGAATGGGGAAACAACCTCGAAACGTTGATAAAAGATGTAAACAATTATGAAATAAAATAAATAATTAACAAAAGGAAGTTAAGGTGTGCTCATTTAAGTGTGTTTATTTCCTTTGAAAACTGGAATTCAAACATTTTCACGATCGCAATACTTTCCCTTACTATATATAGTAAGTGAAAGTAAAAATGTTGAGCGGCAAAATTAATTAAAAATTGGACGATTTCAAATTGTCCAATTCAAAAACCTAAATATAATTTTTATTTTATTTATTATTATTAAAAGCTATTTACTGAGACCTACTCACCCTGTTTAGAACTGGTTTATTACCCATAGCCTATAGAGCAAGAGAGCCAATTAATGAAAAGAAGTACGCATAATTAATTACTGAATTATTAAATAGTTTGAAATGTTAAAGTTTAAGCCTTAATTAAAGTAAATTAGTATTAAAATGTTACATAAACATGGTGGAAACACAAATGGAAAATTTGCTTTAATAATTTTACTGCCGAATATTTACATCAACAAAACAAAAATAATGAATTTATATTTTTATTGAGTAGGTATTGATTGTAAATAATATTTAGAAACATCACTGTCAACAAAGCTTTTTAGCTTAATTAATTTTTAAAAAACACAGCTGTAAATCATGTCTCGTTTTTAGTTGATAAGATATTACAAAATTAAATGAATAATTTAAATATGTTATATAAGCCATTAAAATTAACCAAGGTGTGCGTAAAAGTTTAATTAAAACATAAGCACTTGAATAAAAGATAATAGCTATTTGCAATTAAAAATGTATCGATTATTCTTGTAATTAAATCAACTTATATAACATTATTGAATTAACAGCGATATTTTACGTAATATTAACATAACCAATTTATTTGATAACGACAAAAGTTTTAGTTTGGGGGTAATAAATAAAAATATTCAAATATTTATAAATTGAGATATCAAGTTATTGTCCAAGTATTTTATATCAGTCGCCATCTTCTTCGTTATATACTTGTATTAAAAATTATAATTTAACTAAAACTATATAGGTATATATAAAATGTATTTTATTGTAATTTAATAGCTAAAAAAAAAATATTATTTCAGTTTTTAATTTCCAATATATCATACTAAAAAAAAATTCAAATTATAATCATCAGTCCAAATTAAAAACTGTAAAATGTAAACTTTTATTATGTCTATATAATTTATTATATTTTGAAATACATTATAGTAGAAAAAAATAAATAAAATAAGGCATATTACAATACATTTTTCGGAACAATATATATTTTTTATTATGAACCTAAAAGGCTAATAAACATTAGGATTCATTATTTTTTATTATGCAAATGGATATGTAGCTCCTTTTGAGTCATAACATTGTACATAAGGGAGCAAACAGATACAAAAAAAAATTATTAGCAGAAAAAAATATTTAAGCATTTTTTGTGTCTTAGTCTATAATACTGTATAATAACTTAAATCGATAATAGTATAATAAAGACAAGAACGATAAATGCTTTGCCAAAAAAGTATGACGCTATAATCTTTCAACTAAGTGATGCGTTACAACCGTAGATAAGAAAAAAAATAACTTTTTCAAGAAATTAGAAAAGAATAAATATAATTTTATAGTCTGAATCTTGAAAATGAGTAAGGAAAATCTCGAGAAAAAAAAATGAAGAGCTTTTAATTCTGCGTCCGATGCGCACCAAAATTTTCTGTTCTAAAGTATAACTCTCGAAATTGTCAATATATCTGGTAATTCGCATATAAGGTAAAGATAAAGTTTGGATCACAAAAAATAATTAATTAATATTTTACTTTCACTTACTATATATAGTAAGGGGAAGTATTGCGATCGTGAAAATTTTAGAATTCCAGTTTTAACGGAAATACACGTTTTAGGGTCCCCTGAGTCCAAATAACCAAGTCCCGCAAAAAGGTCTGTGTGTGTGTGTGTGTGTTGTGTGGTAACTCCCGGGCGGAAACGGTAAGTCCTATGAAACTGAAATTTCATATTTCAGACAACTATACACCCGAGACGTGACAAAACTTTTGTCATCAAAATGAGCTTACCAGAAGAGGCACTTTATACTATGCATTTTGAACCTTTTTTCGATTTTCTCAAAAACGATTTTGATTAAACTCGCTTAATCAACTATATCGATGCAAAATTTAATAGGCTTTAATATCATGTAGGTGTTATTCTGATTAAAATGGTCTGACAGGGCTTAAATACCGATATTTTCTTCCCCTAAAGTACCTTTAATTTTGTAGATTCAATAAAAATAACTATATTGTCTTGTTAACGCTGATGAAAAACAGGTAAATATATAAATTGAAAAAATTCGATACCCAACTAAAGGAGAAAACAGAAAAAATATTTGTTTAATGCAATTTTTCGTTTTTGAACATAAGAGCAGTAATATACATGTAAGATAGTTGGAAAGCTAAAGATTTTAGAAAAAATATTATCTCATACACAAGCTTTTAAAAGTTAATAGAGGGTGATGAAATGAACATAAAACTTACTGATTATTTTAGATAATAATATAATAGATTTTTTAATAAAACACATGTTTCTATATCAATTCAATTTAATTAATTCCTTAATAGTTTCACGTATTTTTATCTCTAACTGTTTTTGAAAATTCTTTCATTGATTTTAAAAATGGAGGTAAGCGAAAGTCGTGTGTTGCTCGCACCAGATTTTTTTATTTACAGGTATGCTGAATGTACTGCCCCTCTTATACTCAGACGGATATTTTTATTTATTTGATTTTATAATTATAAAGTACAGATAACAGATGTCTTCTGTCAAATAAACAACAACAAACAAATCAAGATTATGCGCCCAAAACGATTTCGGGATGTCACTCCGGTTGCCAAGGTTGAGTTTTTAAAATGGCTGTACAAAAACATAAAAGGTAAATAAAAAATCTGGTGCGGGCAACACACGACTTTCACTTACCTTCGTTTTAAAAATTGATTAAAGCATTTTCAAATACAGTTAGATTAGTGAAACTATTAAAGAATTGATTAAATTGAATTTATATAGAAACACGTGTTTTATTAAAACATCGATTATATTATCATCTAAAATAATCAGTTAGTTTTATCGGCTTTTCATTACTGTTTATTAATTTTTACAAGCTTGATTAATAGATAATATTTTTTTCTAAAATCTTTAGCATTCCAACGATATATTACACATATATATATATTACTGTTTTTATGTTCAAAAACAAAAAATTACATTAAAAAATATTTTTTCAGTTTTTTTCCTCTAGTTCGGTTTCGATTTCATTCAATTTATATATTTACCTGTTTTTAATCAGTGCTAACAAGATAATATAGTTATTTGTATAGAATCAACAAAATTAAAGGTAATTTAAAAGAAGAAAATTTAAAATATCGGTATTAAGCCCCTGCCAGACTATTTTAATCAGAACGAAACCTACATGATATTAAAACCTATTAAATTTCACATCGATATAGCGAGTTTAATCAAAATCGTCGGAACCGTTTTTGAAAAAATACATAAAAAGGTGCAATATGCATGGTATAAAGTGGCTCTTCTGGTTAGTTCATTTTGATGAAAAAGTGACTGTAATATCTCAAGCGTATAGTTGTCTTAAATATGAAATTTTAGTTCCGTACTACTTTTTACTTTCACTTACTATATATAGTAAGGGGAAGTATTGCGATCGTGAAAATTTTCGAATTCCAGTTTTCAACGGAAATACACGTTTTAGGGACCTCTGAGTCAAATAACCATGTCCAAAAAGGTCTGTGTGTGTGTGTGTGTGTGTGTGTGTGTGTGTGTGTGTGTGTGTGTGTTGTGTTGTGTATATGTGTGTGTGTATGTGTGTGTGTCTGCGTGTGTGTGTGTGTGTGTGTGTGTGTGTGTGTGTGTGTGTGTGGCAACTCCCGGGCGGAAACGGTAAGTCCTATGAAACTGAAATTTCATATTTAAGACAACTATACGCCCGAGACGTGACAAAACTTTTTTCATCAAAATGAGCTTACCAGAAGAGGCACTTTATACCATGCATTTTGCATCTTTTTTTCAATTTTCTTAAAAACGGTTCCGATTAAACTCGCTATATCGATGTAAAATTTAATGGGCTTTAATATCATGTAGGTTTTATTTGGATAAAAATGGTCTGACAAGGCTTAAATGCCGATATTTTAAATTTTCTTTCCCTAAAGTAACTTTAATTTTGTAGATTCAATAATAATAACTAGATTATCTTGTTAACGCTGATGAAAAACAGGTAAATATATAATTTGAATAAATTCTATACCCAACTAAAGGAGAGAACAGAAAACATATTTTTTAATGCAATTTTTCGTTTGAACATAAGAGAAAAAATATCATCTCATACACAAGCTTTCAAAAGTTAATACAGAGTGATGAAAAGAAGATAAAACTAACTGATTATTTTAGATAATAATATAATAGATTTTTTAATGAAACACATGTTTCTATATAAATTCAAGTTGATTAATACCTTAATAGTTTACGTGAAACTTTTTTTATTTAACTGTATTGAAAATTCTTTCATTGATTTTTAAAATGGAGGTAAGTGAAAGTCGTGTGTTGCCCGCACCAGATTTTTATTTTTGCGCTAGACTTACCACACACACAGACCTTTTTGCGGGACTTGGTTATTTGGACGCAGGGGCCCCTAAAACGTGTATTTCCGTTGAAAACTGGTATTCGAAAATTTTCACGATCGCAATACTTTCCCTTACTATATATAGTAAGTGAAAGTAATAAGAGCTTTTACTCCATTTTTTGTAACATACCACTCTTTTCTCCCCCTTCCTTTATAAATATGGATGAAATACATACAATTTTTGGAATCATTAAATCAAAGTATAACAGAATATTAATAGTAATACATTTCTAATTTACTAAGCGTATGGACCGAATTTTACAGATTTTGTTTTGTTTTCGATCCGAGATATTGTACAACATGTCGATCCAGGCCCACTCTAGAACAGCTTTGATGATTTTGTTCTTTTTATTTTTTTCATTTAACGTCACTTTATGATTAATGTTGGGTAAACATTTTGTATAGAAAACACAGAATTGGACACGTAAATTAAGCTTGAGTTTTTATTTCATGAGTTTATTAGAGGAAACGCTAACAAAGTAGAGAGATAGAGGTTATACAACAGTAAATATAATTCACTTCATACCTTTAATATATAACGGAGTGGTTAGTATCAGGTGAACAGAAATACCTACACCGACTGGAAACTTGACTACACCAGCAACAAGCAAAGAACAACAATAGAGGAAAAACATGATTATTTAATCAACAGATAAGACAGGTAAAATAAAAGAGAAGAAAATGAAATAAAGAGCCTAACAAATGGAGTACATTTTTAAAAATACACTTATATTAAACAAAGTCTAATCTCACCGCCCGATAACTTGAGCGATAACGAAGGTAAACATTAAACAATTTACAAAATGAAAGTGTTCGACCCAGATTACGTATTGTTTATGATAAAAAACATTCGCGGTAAGTGTGAATACACAGGCATAAAATTCATAAATTGTTCATGGAACAGATACATTTTATCGCACTGGGTAGTTTGGTCATGTCATTCAGTGTCCAGTGGAGTTTCATATTCAAAAACCATAAAAATAACTGGTTTTCTACAATACTGATATTTCTCTTTTGCATTTAAGAATAAATGCGTTGTAGAGGAATATAGCAAACACAGAATCCCGAAGAAATGTCATTCAAATTTCAAATGTTTGTATTATGGTCCCAATTTCATCCATTAACAAATTTAGTAATGATGATAATATAGAAGTAATATTAGTAATAATAGTATAGTAATGATGGAGTTTTTTCGTTGAACGTTGACACTGTATGATGGAGAAGTAGGACGCGGTCACCACCAAAACACTCCAATAAGACAAGCTTATATTATTTATTTAACACGTTCATGCCGGGTGTCATGACCCACTGGTGGGTCACACATGTCTGCTCCGTGCTGCGGTATGACCCACCGATGGGTCACGCTTAACTATCCCATGGGGCAACATGCATCACAGTTAGGTCACTTTTTTTTTATAAAATAAGTTTTTTTTATTAATTCTCAACATTATATGTTTTATGATTAACAAGCATGAGGGTTTATTTATTAAATATTTTAGAACTTTTAAGATCCTCTCTCAAAGGAATCTTATCGATTAATTTCACTTGATTATTCTTCTTTAAGAATTTATGTAGTTGTACCTGATTGCTTTCATATTTTTATTCCCATAATATGATAGAATATAATATAAGAATTATTTTAATAATCAATAATAGCATAAGAATCTTTTTTTTTTAAGTTTTTCCATAATTACTCCTTTAAGTGCATGTCAAAACTGTTATAATCTGGCATTAAACACGTTGGAACTTGGAACAGTGTGGCCCCGCCCCACGAAGCATAAGCATCTATACTACAGTCCCGCCTCAACGTGTCCCGGCGTGAATGTGTCAAGCGACGTTTCGGACTACATAAGGAAATGAAAGAAACCATTCACGTCATATGTATAGTATAAATGGAGAAAAATAAAATAAGTTTTTGAACAAACAAGATTAGAGAAATAAAACAATTTTTACTCGATGAAATTGAAACCTCGAAAGATGAAATACTGGAAATGACTGTGCGAAGAGAAGTTACAAGGGGAAAATTAGATAAATCAACAAAAAACAATTAACTTTAAAAAAATAGGGTGGGGTATAAGCCGATCCAAGTTATTTCATATCAAACGAGATTCCAAAAATAGAACAACGAGTTACAAAGAGTAAAACTGTTTTCTAATTGTGTTCCTATTTGAACCACCACTACGAAAATTAATTTTATCGGGAACTATGGCACAAAAAGAAATCAACTACAAATACATTACATACACGCAATATACACTTACTCGAAAATTTTTCCATGAACACATAAATAAATTCATAGTATTGATAGCTGATGTTGATTTCCTCCACACTTTTGACCTTCCATCTGGCCCAAAAATATTAAATTTGGATTCCTAAAAAATATGACCCGTTCCAGAAATTTTGGGTTTATTTACAAACTCCCAGCAAATTACAGCCGCTTCTTCTGGTTTAACTTACTGAAGAAGGGCTTTCTTCTTACCACTAGACTACTTATCCTTCCCTCCTTAAAATATAGAATATGACTCTCTCAAATCACAAAAAACGTGCATATAGAAAATAAATCAGTTTCCCAGGCCCAAGTAAAGTTAATACTGAACTAAGATTTGATCATAAAGATAAGGTTAATACTATAACACTGGAAAGGTGTCATAGTACAGCAAATAGGATTAATATTGAAAGTGTATTGAAACTTTTTTGATCTACCATTACCAAATGATATTCTGCCTCGTTTTATATTAATGATGGAATGAAATAAATTAATTTATTTTTTTATCTAATACTAGCT
The DNA here is from genome assembly GCA_023052935.1 of Piezodorus guildinii. NCBI lineage: Eukaryota > Metazoa > Arthropoda > Insecta > Hemiptera > Pentatomidae > Piezodorus > Piezodorus guildinii. The sequence goes on along the minus strand of CM041293.1, from coordinate 159,971,741 downwards.
GTTGCCCGCGACTTTCGTCTGCGTCAATTTCTATTATTAAGATCGCTATTAAGAAGTTTATAAAAAAATTATTTTAAAGTACTTCTGCGTAAAACGACATTTTTAGTTTTATTATCTTGTGGCAGAAGTACACACTGATTTACTCCGCAACCCGATTTTGACAATGCGACATATAGTAGACCGTGTAAAAAGCAGTCTTGACGTAAATCGATTCATACGTGTTTAAATGTTTGCCACTGTGAATTTCCTTTCACGTACTATGAGGGGAAGTATTGCGATCGTGAAAATTTTCGAATTCCAGTTTTCAACGGAAATACACGTTTTAGGGTCCCCTGAGTCCAAACAAACCAAGTCCCGCAAAAAGGTCTGTGTTTGTGTGTGTGTGTTTTGTGTGGTAACTCCGGGGGGAACGGTAAGCCCTATGAACTGAATTTTTATTTTAAGAAACTATACGCCCGAGACGTGTCAAAAAAACTTTTTTTTTATCAAAATGAGTTCCAAAGAGCCACTTTATACCTTGCATATTGCCCTTCTTATGATTTTCTCAAAACGGTTCCGACGATTTGATTAAACTCGCTTTATCGATGTAAATTTAATGGGCTTTAATATCATTTGGGATTCATTCGGATTAAAATGGTCCGACATAAAACTAACTGATTATTTTAGATAATAATATAATAGATTTTTTAATAAAACTTATGTTTCTATAGACATTCCATTTAATTAATTCTTCAATGGTTTTACTCATTTTTATCTCTAACTGTACATGAAAATTCTTTAATTGATTTAGAAACGGGGGTAAGTGAAAGTCGTGTGTTGCCCGCACCAGATTTTCTCTAACTATATTTGAAAATTCTTTCATTGATTTTAAAAATGGAGGTAAGTGAATGTCGTGTGTTGCCCCCACCAGATTTTTTTTATTGTTACGGCAAAAGATAAATTCACGGAAAATATGAATTACTTTCAAATTAAAAGGTAAATCATTTGGAATCATCGGGATGCGAGATTAATTTTCCCGTTTTTTTTTTTTAGATTTTCCACTGATTCTTCACTCCTATTGGTCGCAGCGTGATGTTATATAGCCTAAAGCCTTCCTCAATAAATGGACTATCCAACACAAAAAGAATTTTTAAAGTCAGAAACCAGCAGTTTCTGAGATTAGCGCGTTCAAACTAACAAACAAACTCTTCAGCTATAAAATATTAGTATAGATTAGTATTAACAATTTATACATTAGGAAATTGTCAAGTTGAAAATAAATAGCTATATCAAATAAAAGCATGCTGTATGGACACTTATTTGAGCGAGTGTATACATATTAAGAGTGGAACGTTGATATGGTTAATGGACAAACGACCAACCTGTTTAATATTATCAACAACAAAAATATTATGGACACTTTTTTGAGCGAGTGTATACATATCAAGAGTGGAATGGATAATCGATAGACGACATACCTGTTTAATATTATCAACATAAAAAAAAAAATGTAGCTAGAATAAAAAATAAATAAAATATTTTCCAATACACATCCCTTAAATAACAGAGTAGTAACTATTACTGAAGATTCATAGATATGGCGTTCATGATTGTATAAGCTAAATTAACTACAACTATCTAAATTATCCTAAATCTAATAGTTTAAATAATGAATAGGATTCTACTACTCACTTGATCATCCCCTTGAGGGACTTCGGCGACATCCATTCTTGAAGCTCCCTCTGTGACAGTGGAGGTTCGAGGTGGAAGGGTGAGTAGGGCGGCGGAGAGGGCGGGATGTCGAACTCCACCTCCCTCGGCTCCGGCTCCGTGACCTCGATGAACGCCGACAGCTCCCCGAGGATGAACCTCTTCGAGTTCCTTCGCTGGATCATCTTCTGCCAGGTGTACTTAGCCCAACCAAACAGCCAATCCAGGATTACTTTGATCCAGAGGACGAGTGTTATTTCGCTCCTAAACCTCACTCGTCTTTGGCTGTCGTTTTCTGGTCCGCTCTCTTGTCTTCACGACCGGTTATAACAATGCCGTTGTAATTCACATATTTTATCACAACTTATAATATAAACAAAAAATAACATTTTGGTTTATTATTTTCAATAATAAATCTTTGTAAAGGAAAAAAAAAATATTCCTCTGCCCCCTAAAAATTTGAGGGCTTACGTTTCAAGATACGTATAATCCGAATAACGAATAAAAAAAAATCCGTTCGTCAGCTCACAGTGGGCAAAATCACAAATTTAGGTGGACAAAACTTTGGAATTTTCCAGTGCTTAACTTTTTATTATTATTTGGCAAGACCCTTAATACTAATATTTCCCGCCATACAGTGTTTACAAATAAATAGTAAATGGGTGAATCATTCCTTTAACAATAGTGCCAAATACCTGGCAAAGGGATTATGTTTATTCGATGGTCACTTATTGTGTTCAAGGTGTATTTAGAGCAAAGTATTTTTTCTTTTATTTAACAATGACATTGCTGAGATAGGTAAGACATTATATTTCCAAACACGTTATTGAAATTTTTAAAATTGCAATCTCACCTGTGGAGTTAATTTAGCAATTTGTAAATGTATGCCTCTATTCAATAACATAAAAACTATAAACCCCAAGTTACACCAAGGATTTGTCTTGTAAGATTTTTTCATTAATCCTTCTAGTCTTTAAATATTACAAAGAATTTTGCGATTTTTTGTGTTTTCGATGATACACAATTTTTTCAGACACAACACTCCGAATCAAAATTTTTAAAATCTATAATTTAAGAGGTTTCTAGATGGTATAAAAGACATCTATTAGCAGGATTAGCAAATCCAAGCCATAATTAGATTTTTTTTACTGTTTTCCGTATTCGGAACTACAAAGTAAAATGTAGGAGTTATAGACTTTATCAAATAAATTTGATGTTTGACCACACTTTGCTCGCCAATCGTGTCAAAAATTAATTAGTTTTTATATTTTTTTCTGTAATCTGGGACCCAAAGGTTAAATATAGAAAAGTTTCAGAATTTTGTCCACCTAAATCGTCATATTTCCACTGTTCGCCGTCGCGCTATCTCTAACACGGGACAATTTTTTGATTTTATCCACAAAAATACTAGGCATCCAACGATGATCCTAACAACTAGCCGTTGATATCAGCCGATTAGTTCTAAAATGGCGACCTAAAAAAAGGGTATTTAATTCTTTAATTTAATTAATTGAAGGTAGAGAACAAATTTATTAGAGTTTTTTTAACCAGGAAACCGTAATAATTATTTTAAAAAATTAAATTTTAACCCATAAATACGCCCTTAACTTAGTTATTTTCGAAGATAGAGAAAAAATTGTATAGTTTTAGGATCAGAACACCAAAACATAACAAAAAATAAATAAAAATTGAAATCTTGCGTATATACACGCTTATAAATCAGTTATTTTCGAAGATAGAGAAAAAATTCTTTTAGTTTTAGAATTAGTACACCGCGAATAATTATAAAATAGAAAAATAAGAAAAGAAAAAAGAAATTGAAATTTCATAAATATAAATATATATATATATATATATATAGTATATATATATATATATAAAATATTATACCAACTACAGCCATGAAGAGTTTTGGCTCAGTACATTAGAGATTCGTACTGTTCCTAAGCTCAACGGCCGTGCAATGACGTGATTCGGCCAAGATCACACTCAGCCGCCAGGTTTTTTCCCTTTTTTGGGCACCTACTTTATAGAGGCTGGGTGTGCCCAGAGGTCTCCTGCCCCAGGATCGCCCCCGGCTGAATAACAGAATAAATAATATTCCCCACGGCCGGAATTCGAACCAGGACCGAGCACAGCAGACTAGCGCTCTATCCACTAGACCACGCCGCTCCCTATATATATATACACATACACATATATAGGCCCATAAATTAGTATCTTTTTGAATAAAATATGCAGGTAGAGAAAAAATATATTATTTTTTCAACCAAGAAACCGCGAATAATTATTTTAAAAAATTGAAATTTAATCCATAAATACGCCCTTAGCATAGTTATTTACGAAGATAGGGAAAAAAAACCTGCAGATTTCTTGGTATTAGTGTTATTTTATAAAGAATTAAATTTCCTACAAAACGAAAAAGAATCATTGAAATCGGATAAGAAATAGCAGAGATATAGTGTTTTGAAATTAGCAGTGGTGATAGACCATTTTAGGCCATTTTTCTTTGAATTATTTTTTCATATCAGTTAACTGTCTATAAATAGCTTTATAAACATTTATACCCTAATTTAGTTTATTTGGAAATACTAAACCATTTATTTAATGAATTTACAGAGTTTTTATTTTTTTTTTTTTAATGAATGATATAATATTATTTTATATTATATAATGGGAATTAACATTTTCGGAAATTCGGGTTTCGGTTAAATAATGAAAAACAACTAAATATTTTCGGCTGTAAAAAGTTGAGCGATGGTTCAAACTCAGTTATTCGTATTTAGGACCATTAAATGGTATTAAAACGATTATCAGCTTTGTAATTCCCACCAAATTTCCTTATTTTGCTTGGTTATAATAAGATAAGTATTTTCCGAGCTGTCTTATCCTAAGGAGAACTTCCTGATGACCTGCAATGTGGTTCGTAGCGTTGGCAAAACAATAAATATTTTTTTAAATATTATTTATTTTGAAAATTTAATAATATGTCAAGTTAATTAATTTTATATAAATTAAATCAGAATTTATATTTCATACTTAATATTATCCACGAAAAGCGGCACCAAATTATATGTAGTAGAAATAAAAATTACAGACTAATTACTTGTGATGGTTGAGTGTAATCTCTGTGAATTCGATATTACGTAAAATTTACGAATGCTCACTATTTAAAAATGAAAATATTTAAAAGAAACGGTTTTCCAGAACAGAGGTAATGAGAAGGAAGTTTCCAGTGACAGCTTTCAGTAAAAACCCAAAATCTTTAACACATTAATTGTAATTATTAACACCTCAAAAACATATATCAGTAACATAATGGATTGAGGAGTTTACAATAGTAACCAAATCATTTATGGACTGACTGAGGGTAGTTTATTAACATATCAGTCATCATCAACCAAAGCGGTTCATTTTTAACCTTTGACGAGTGTATTATTCTCCTTCATCAAAAAATAATAGACGTTTTCTGTGTATTTAAAATCCTTTTCAACCAAAATTAGCTGAAATTCTGCATTCACAGCTAAGAAGATGGGATTAATTTCAGACATTTAATTTTTTACTTTCACTTAATATATATAGTAAGGGAAAGTATTGCGATCGTGAAAATTTTGGAATTCCAGTTTTCAACGGAAATACACGTTTTAGGGTCTCCTGAGTCCAAATAACCAAGCCCCGCAAAAAGGTCTGTGTGTCCGTGTGTGGTTTTTTTTTTTTAATTTTCTTTAAATTATTTGATTTGAGATGATAAGCAGGGGGTGAGTCAACATCTCAACGTTGAGTAACCTCTCTTTATCGTCCTTAATTTTCATTAGCGAATTTAGTGATAAACAAATTCCATTATAATTATTTGTAATTTTAGTCTCGTTTTTTAACATACTTATTGGTTTAGCTTTTTTCCCTTAATATTGCTTTTATATCTGATCTCGAAAACGATTCATACAATATTAAAAACTAGCACTGTCAAAAGTTAATAAAAATTTCGGTTCATAATTTTCAAATAGTGCATTTTGATGACTTGCTTATTATTCTCTAAGCTGCGTGTAATTTTTTTTTACTTTCACTTACCTATATATGAAATATATAGTAAGGGAAAGTATTGAAAATTTTCGAATTCCAGTTTTCAACGGAAATAAACGTTTTAGGGTCCCCTGAGTCCAAATAACCAAGCCCCGCAAAAAGGTCTGTGTGTGTGTGGTAACTCCCGGGCGGAAACGAAAAGTCCTATGAAACTGAAATTTCATATTTAAGACTACTATACGCCCGAGATGTTACAAAAACTTCTTAATCAAAATCGGCTAACCAGAAGAGCCACTTAATACCATGCATATTGCACCTTTTTATGGTTTTCTCAAAAACGAATCCGACCATTTTGATTAAACTATCTATATCAATGTAAAATTTAATAGGCTTTAACATCGTGTAGGTTTTATTCTGAATAAAATAGTCTGACAGGGCTTAAATGCCAATATTTTAAATGTCTTCCTCTTAAGTACCTTTAATTTTGTAGATTCTATAAAAATAACTTTATTATCTTGTTACCACTGATTAAAAACAGGTAAATATATAAATTAAATGAATTCGATACCCAACTAAAGGAAAAAACTGAAAAAATATTTTTTCAATGCAATTTTTTGTTTTTGAACATAAGAACAGTAATATACATGTATGGTATACCGTTTGAAAGCTAAAGATTTTAGAAAAAATATTATCTCATACACAAGTTTCTAAAAGTTAATAGAGTGTGATGAAAAGCCGATAAAACTAACTGATTATTTTAGATAAAATTATTATAGATTTTTTAATAAAACACATGTTTCTATATCAATTCAATTTAATTAATTCTTTAATTGTTTCACGTATTTTTATCCCTAACTGTATTTGAGAATTCTTTCATTGATTTTAAAAATGGAGGTAAGTGAAAGTCGTATGTTGCTCGCACCAGATTTTTAGATGGGTTTTTAAAATTGTCCATACATCTAAATTGATTTAAAGCAGTTAAAAATTACATTGTGAGTTGAATTAGGGGCAATAAAATAGTGAATATAAGAAAAGTACCTTTTGAATACTTTTTTTTTTTTTTTTTTTTTTTTTTTTTTTTTTTTTTTTTTTTTTTTTTTTGATATGATTTCGATTGAATTAAGAATAAGATACATACATAAAGCGCATGATTCGTTACAGGTTAGGAAGGTTATCATAAATATCTGATTAGCTATCACATCATGTGAATAGTGAAAAATTAGCCTTGAAATGGGTAAATAGGATTTAAAAAAAAAAAAAAAAAAAAAAAAAACCTTGAAAATGCATGTTGCCAAGGAAAAAAAATCTGATTAGCGCAACACACGACTTTTACTTACCTCCATTGTTTAAATCAATTTAAGAATTTTTAAAGACATTTAGAGAAGAAAATAATCGACTTTTCATTCATCACCCTCCGTCAACTTTTGCAATTTCGTGTATAAGATAATATTTTTCTAAAATCATTAGCTTTCCAACGGTATATTATGCGTCTATATCACTGTTTTTATGTTCAAAGACGGCGTTTAGTTGGTTATAAAATTCGTTCAACTTGTACATTCAGCTGTTTTTTAGCAATGCTAATCAAATGGTATGGTTAATTTATTAAAATATACAAAATTAAAGATACTTCAAAGGTAGACAATTTTAAATATCGACATGTATGCCCTATCAGACAATTTCAATCAGAATGAAACCTTTGATATATTAAAGCCCATTAAATTTTACATCGATATAAAGAATTTAATCAAAATCGTTAGAGTCGTTTTTGAGAAAATCGTAAAAATGTGCGAAATGTATGGTATAAAGCGGCTCTTCTGGTTAGCTGATTTTTTTAAAGAGTTTGTTTAACATCGCGGGCGTTTATTTTTCTTAAATATGAAATTTCAGATTAATACGACTTTTCGTTTTCGCGCTAGACTTACCACATACATCGACAGACCTTTTTGTGGGACTTGGTCATTTGGATTTAGGAGACCCTAAAAATCCGTTGTGAAAATAAGTTTGACAATTTAAAAATATGATGGGTGACAATTTAAAAATATGATGGGTGACAATTTTAAAACTACAGAAAGAAACTGTATTTTTATTAATCTTAAACAAAAAATGTTGTTAATCAATTACTATTCGAAAAAATTTTAATTTGTAAAAGCATAGAGTATTCTGTTTTCATCTAAAAAGAGTACATTTCAAGTTACACTCAACAGTTTAGTTGCCTCACTTTATACCATGAATTTTGCACATTTTAAGTTTCATTCAGATTGTAATTGGAAAGGACAGAGAATAACAATCCTGATTGGTTAACGTTTTTTCATTGGCTGAGTGTGCAACTGCTTTGAGTACGTATGTTGGTTTGCGAAACCTTTTCACTGGTGCCGTTAAAATTTACGCAACTGTGCACTTAGCTATCGGTGATGTTTTTTGTTTTCTTTTAAAAGATAACAATTTGATAAATGTTTGCTAATCGATAAGTGATTTTCTTTTTTACCCTGTGTGTACTATATTTAGGATTTAAAAGTGTCTTTTTTATAATTCTTACTGATTGTACTGTGTTTACGAAACTTTAAAAACGTATAAAAAGTCATCCCTTCAAAAAAAGATTTAAGCGTCTTATGTCACGTTTCCATACACCATACGATTCGCAGTGTGTATTGGGTTGTTTCACATGAAATGTCCGTTTTTATAGTTTCTGAAATACATAAAGGATTTTGCAGGTCTCTGTTATTTTCTTCCGAATGTTTACATATTTAAAGTAAAAGTTACTAATCCTCTACCTTTGTAGTATAAACATTAGCTTCCCAATCAATTATCCACTTTTTAGTATATCTCCAAATATGAACATGGAAACACGCGATTTTCGAGTAATATTTTTGTACGAGTTTAAACTCGGCCATTCAGCAGCTGAGGCCGCTAGAAATATTTGCAAGGCGTTTGGGAAGGGAGTGTTAATGAACGGACCATTCGCTGTTGGTTTATCAGCTGGGGATACCGACTTGGAAAAATTGCCCGAGGAAGACCTCCGTCCGTAATAGATAATGATGTCCTCAAACATACAGTAGAAGGAAACAGTTAAAGGACTCTCAGCACAACTGAATGCAAGTGCATCTACTGTTTCCGGACATTTAAAGTAAAAAAGCTGGATACATGGGTACCTCATGATCTCACTGAGCGGCAGCAAGACCCCATGTTTCGAAACATAAAGTGCAAAAATTGAAAGAACTGGGCTACGAAGTTCTTCCGCAACCATCATATACTCCCGTCTTGTCTCCAACAGATTACCACCTGTTCAGGAATTTAGACAACTTCGTCAAAGGAAAACTTTTTGAAAATGATGATCAAGTGAAAAGTGCGTTTTTAGATTTTGTTTCACTTCAAAGCTCAGAGTTTTTCAGTTCGGGTATAAAAAGGTTGGTGTCACGTTGGGAAAAAATGTGTAAAACAAAAAAAAAAAAAAAAAAAGGTAAATACTTCGAATAAAATTATGTTGTTTTCATATTATATTTTTAATAATTTTTCGTTTTTTTTTTTGTTTTTTTTTTTGTCACGTAACGGCCTCTAAGACCACGTGAATATCATTGGTTTTTTTTTTTTTTTTTTAGTTTTTAATATGTTTTATTGGATAGAAAAAATGTTGCACGGAATAAAAACCAATCTGGTGCACGCCACATACGATTTTAATTTACCTCAGTTGCTAAATTCAATTTAAGAACTTTTAAATAAAGTTAGAGTTAAAATATAGTAAATGAATTGCATTGAGTTTCGATGGAAACATGTGTTATAGATTAAATAATCTATTATATTATTATCTACAATAATTACTCAGGTTCTATGAGCTTTTCATCACGTTAAACAACTGTTTTCATTTTAATAATGTTTTTTTCTAAAATCTTTAGCTTTCCAACTATATATTATAAATTTATATTACTAATTTTATGTAAAAAAAAAAATTACTTTTTCTCCTTTAGTAGGCAAATTCGTTCAACTTGTATATTTACCATTTTTTTAAATCAAATTTAACAAGAGCAAATGCTTAATTTTTTCTAATCTACAAAATCAAAGATACTTCAATGGATAATAAGCCCTGTCAGACTATTTCGATCAAAATGAAACCTACATTATATAATATGAAACATGATATTTAAGCAAATTAAATACTACCCCATTACACTCTCTAACCGTTAAAGCCGTTTTTGAGAAAATCATAAAAATCTCAGCGAATTCAGCTCAGAAGAGCCACTTACCATCGTTTCCGAGCTACACTTACCACATACAACGACAGACCATTTCGCGGGACTTAGTAATCAGAATTCGCGGAACATTAAAACGTTTATTTCTGGTGAAAACACAAATTCGAATATTTTTATGATTCCATACTTTTCCTTACTATGTATTTCATTTATAGGTAAGTGAAAGTAAAAAAAAAAATTGATACCGAAATAAACATTTTCTACGGTTTTAAATTAAAATAAATATTTAAGTAAATTCAATCCATAAAACATGTAAAATAGGTTCAAACGCTAGCCTCAACTAAACAGTCATTGGAGGATTTTCCATCACCATACCGACGCTATTCAGTAATTTTCCCTGGAACTGGAAAAACATGGGAATTCCAAAGACAACTGCAGGCACAAGCGTCTTTATGCAGCTTAATTATGCAAGTCGTTCAGCGATTTGAATAATTAATAAGTATCTCTCGTGACGATATACATGAATGACAACTACGGCAAGCCTCAATACGGTATAAATTCTATACAAGGTAGGGGGGAAAATATGGAGAAACCATTGACGTCAGTAATGGATCAGGATAAACAACGAACAAAACAGCTATTAGGAAATGAAATGACAAACAACAGGACTCCAAACAACATGGAATCGCCAATGCAGAATATAGAACGAATGAGACATCGAAATATCAATAATATATCGAGGTACGACTTAGTTTTTGAAAAGTGAAGCATATGGTAATAAAAATTATCAATACATTTCTGCAAACGTGTTGGAGAGGCTTGATAAACTCAAAAAACCCGTTTTATAATTTACTTTAGCTACTTTTTTTTCACGTAATTAGTGGTATAGGTGTCTAAAAAAATGAAATCCGTAGGAGAGAGGTCGGTGAGACATTTGTCCGGGCGTTGTCATGCGACAAAATAGGTCCATTCCAATCGACCAAAGATGGTTTCGCCATTACAAATTACTGATTATTCCATTAATTTAGTCACAATACGATTTGGTAATGGCGATTTCTCCAGGATATAAGAAGCTATAGTGTATCAAACCAAATGAAGCCCGACAAACAGCAATTATCAAGTGTTTTTGATGAGCAGGGGGCTTTGGAAAATGTATTGTTCCTTAACCTTTGATGGGTCAAAACCGGCTATAACGATTTTGATTAAACTCAATATAGCTATGTAAAATTTGATGGGCTTTAATATCATCTAAGTTTCATCCCAATTGAAACAGTCTGAAAGAGCTTAAATGCCGATATTTCATATTTTCTTCATCTAAAGTACCTTTAATTTTGTAGATACTAAAAAAACAAACAATATAATATTGTTTTCAACGATGAAAAATAGGTAAATATAAAAGTTAAACGAATTGGATATCTAACTAAAGGAGAAAACTGCAAAAATATTGTTTTATTGAACATAAGATCAATAATATACCGTTGCAAAGCCAAATATTTTAGAAAAATATCATATTATACAAAAGCTTGTAAAAGTTAATAAAGAGTGATGAAAAGCCGATAAAACTAACTGATTATTTTAGATAATTATATAATAGATTTTTTAATAAAACACATGGTTCTATTTTAATCAAATTTAAATAATTCTTTAACAATTTATTTTCGTTTATAAATTTGTTTTGTTTTGTTTAATATAGCCTTAGATTATGTTATAGAAAAGGTGATGTGTACCGAGAAAGGCTTAAATATGGGTGACAAGATTCCGGTTTTGGGGTATGCTGATGATTTGGTACTACTAGGTGAAGACACGGAAACTATACAACTAAATACAAGTGTGTTAATAAAAACCGGTAAACAAATAGGTCTCGAATTAAATACCGATAAGACGAAATATATGATTAGTTGCAGAAATGGTGGCGATCTTGATGATATTAATATTTCAGGTCATACTTTTGAACACGTAGAGAAATTCAAGTATTTAGGTTCAATGATAACAAGAAAAAATGAAATCCAGGAAGAAATAAAGTCCCGGTTAAAGGTGGGAAATGCGTGTTATTATTCAGTTGCTGAATTACTTAGCTCGCGGCTTCTGTCTAAAAACTTAAAAGTTAGAATTTATAAAACTATTATTCTTCCAACGGTTCTTTACGGATGCGAAACGTGGCCGCTTACTTTGAAGGATGAACAACGGCTTTCGAGAATAAGGTACTGCGTAAAATATTTGGTCCGAAGAGAGATGAGGCCACTGGGGAGTTTAGAAGGTTGCACAACGCGGAATTGCGGAGTTTGTACCCTGTGAATATAATTGAGTTTATAGCATCGCGGAGACTCAAATGGGCGCGTAAAGTTGTTGGGCTTAGTGACGAACGGATTCCGAGAAAGTTGGTATTCGCTGAACCGACTGGTAGGCGTCCGAAACGTAGGCCGAAGTGTCGATGGGAGGATTGCATTAAGGCTGATCTCGGGGGCTTGGGCTTGACCGGTGAACATTGGACGAGTCTGTGCAGGCGAAGTTTGGTGGTATCGGCATCGAACCTTCGGGTTCGGTAAGCCTATTATTATTTATTATAAATTTGTTTAAAAATTTTTAAATTTATATAAATAATGGGGGTAAGTGAAAGTCGTGTGTTGCCCGCACCAGATTTTTTTTTTTAACCGAAAGGTAAACCTTCTTTTATAAGTGTTAAGGAAAAATAAGCATTTTCGTTAATACAAGGATATTTATGTTAGATTAATGCTAATAGTTAGAAGGCTAAAATTAATTCTTTATAAGTTTCACTCATTTTTGTCTCTAACTGTATTTGAAAATTCTTTAATCTATTTAAACAAGGACGGTAAAGGTCACGGGTTCAAACCCGCAGGTGGTCCTAGGATTTTTTAATGGTAGTAAAAAATCCTTAGTTACGCCGTCCTTCGGAGGGGACGTTAAAAGGTGGTCCCGAGCCTGTGCGATGTCAGGTACTCGTTAAAGATCCCTATCCTAATAAAACCTGGATATGCAAAATTTAGGACTCCCACTGTAGCATCGTCCGATTAGCCATAGTAGTGACGTTAAATAAATACACAATAAATAAACAAGGACGGTAAGTGAAAGTCTAGAACGTCTGATGCTATCGTAAAGTATCCACTTTTAAACACCAGTAACAATTCTGGAACAATAGTCCTTTTTGTTTCGGCAAAGAAGTGTAGCACAAAATTCATATCGCTCTGGACTTTTTAGGTCGTCTAATGTGCATGGAACCCAACTTTCAAGAGTTTTGACTGTTCCAATCGCCTTGAGGTGGTCTTCGACTGTCGATTTCCTGAGGTTAAATTTCCCTGCAAGGTCTCTTAACAGTTTTTCTTCCGTTAAAGCCCGCAGAACATCAAGTCCTTCCACGACGACTAAGTTGAAGCCTACCGTCCGAAATTTTCTGAACCACCGTTAAACAGTGCACTCACTAATGCTACCCTCGACCCATACTAGATTGATGTTTTTAGAAGTCTGGACACCGTTCTGGTCGAGTTATCGTTTGGAAGAGGATTAATAAATCTTAACATCCATACCAATGAATAATCCAGTAAATGTAAACTGTTCCTTAAATAGAATTTGAAGGAAACGTTAAATCCTGCATTGTTATCCGAAAACAACCCAATATATTTTTTTAATATTTTATTAAAATTTACAACTGTATATTATAATACATCATGTAAATATGCTGAAATAATAAAAGATATGTACATGAGAAATATGAAGAAAAACTGCCCATTGGCAGCACTCTAGTAATCAATCCAAACAAGGTCTCGAGGCCATCTTCTCTTCAGACGCCTCGGTGGATTATCAGGAACCCAATATTTTAAATACATAAGGTTCGGTAACAAATTATTTTATGAGTTAAATGATAATGATACTATGGTAAATTCAAGATCGTGAACTACCCAGAGGAAGTTCTTATATTGTAGTATGAAAAAGACAAGTGAGGTGGCGCGATCTGTAGAATTATAGTATAACTTTATTTTATTCAGTAATCTTGTGTGAATGAAACCTATTTTTGTCTTAAATTGACAGCTAATTGATGTATCGGTCTGTAGCTATTATGGAATATAATTACTTTGAAGTTTACTTCAGCGCGTTATTGTAGAAACGGTACAAATAACCCGATTTAACTAGCATTGTGAATTTTCCTAATGTAAGATTCACAAGCTAAATTAAATCATATGAATGGGCATTAATATACCTTTCCAGATTTTTTTTTTTTTTTTAATCTACAAACAAGGAGTAATAAAAACAGACCTAAAAATATTTTTATTATAGTATAAAGAAACTATTTTATTATTTAACCTTGAACTGTAATAAGTAACTACAAATGTTTATATTATGTAATGTTTCGTAATATAACTTTTTTGCCTTTTTGCGAGCTTATATAAATTATTATTACATAACTTGTTAGTTTATAATTCGATTATTTTTATTATTAGTGTGCAATGTTCTTTTGGACACTTAAGATTGATTAGGTGGATGATACCAAGTATATGTTGGGGGATATTGTAAAATAAAATAGAATAATAAATATTATTTTGATCACTTTTTAGAATAATATAATTGAATATAAAGATTATAATGGCATAATATAAAAATTAGATGATTTAAAAAGAAAATGACCAGAATATTTTTTTTATTTTTAAAAAAATCTGGTGCGCGCAACACACTACTTTCACTTACCTCCGTTATTTATATAAATTTAAGAATTTTTAAGTAGTTAGATACGAAAATAAATTGTTAAAGAGTTATTTACTTTGGATTTTAATAGAAACATCTGTTTTATTAAGTAATCTAATCTATTATATTATTATGTACGACAATCAGTTTGTTTTATCGGCTTTATATTTCCATCACTCATTATTAACTTTTACAAGCTTGTGTATAAGATAATATTTTTCTGAAATCTTTAGCTTTCTAACGGTATACCTCTATGTTACTGTTTTTATGTTAAAAAAACAAAAATGCATTTAAAAAATATTTGCAGTTTTCTCCTTTACTTTATATCGAATTCGTACAACTTATATATTTACCTGCATTTTAACAATGCTTATTAGATGATATGGCCAATTTCATAAAATCAAAAAAAAAAAAAGTTACTTTAGAGGAAGAAAATTTAAACTATCGGGATTTGATCAGCATGATATTAAAGCCCATCCAGTTTTACGTCGATACAGCCAGTTCAATCAAAATCGTTAGAGCCGTTTTTGAAAAAATAGGTGCAAAACGCCTGATTCAAAATGGCTCTTCTGGTAAGCCGATTTGGGGGGAAAAGTTGCTGTAACATTTCGGGCGTATAGTTTGCTTAAATATGAAATTTCAGTTTCATAGGACTTTTAGTATTTGCGTTGGACTTACCTCACACACACATACGGACACACAAACACACAGACCTTTTTGCGGGACTTGGTCATTTGGACTCAGGGGACCCTAAAATGTGTATTTCCGTTGAAAACTGGAATTCGAAAATTCTTTACCTTACTGTATATTCTATATAGGTAAGTGAATGTAACATGTGAACCTACGAGAAATGGATTATTATATTGAGTTAAAATAACGCCCTGAAGTCTAATGTAATCAGTTTTAAGTTCTAAATAACTATTTAGAAACAGGTGAAGACCGACAAGCAGATAAGGAAAGAAAGAGACTGACAGCAACACGAAGAGGTCGAGCTGGGAATGCGTCGTGACCTTGTCCAGCATGATTCGGCGGTGCAAGACTTCTCCAAGGCTTCAGGGACCTCTAGAGCTAATTTGGGGATTCCGTATATTTCCAAGTTTAATTACACGATCATATCTCAAAACAACAATTAGCTTTTTAACGAAGGATATATGCGATGCTCGTGTAAACTGGATAATAACTAAATTCTACTTTGTTACATGAAAAGACAAGATGAAGTATGTTAATACAAAAAAAAAAAAAAAATCTGTGGTTCCATATTCCTTCACGTGACGAAAATTATCGTAATGCATGGAGATCGAATCATTATAGTGGCTCCTACACAAATAATTCTCAAGAAAAACTTTTCGCGAACCCCTTCATCCAATCACTTCAATGGCAAAGGATCCACGAATCCTAAAAATCGTGAACATATATATAAAAGGTAAATTACACGTGGCTAAAGGTGGTTTCCCGTATGAAGTGTTCCATCGACGCCTCATTTTCACAACCTGACTCAGGAAAGGGTGGTTTCGCATTAAGAGATGAGCCAAAACTAGAATTAGGTAAAATCAGAATAGTGTATCACCAATAGGGATTGCAACCCGGTGATCCGGCGGATCCGGCATCATCGAACGTTTACCGGATCTAATGCTAATATACCGGACCCGATTATAGCAATATTTGGCCAAAAATAGCGTATTTTAATGAGTTGGTACTTTAAATGCATTTGGTGTGCTTGTGTGGTGGTGAGTCGTCCGACGCCAAATTGCTTCGCGCAAGACAATACATGTGTTTTTGTTTTGTTGGTACTTCGCCTAAATGTAAGTATACAGATATTATTTTGCAGAGGAACTTCTGAAACATTCCTAAAATTTGTTTTAGAGAAATTGCTCTCACTCATGACACGGTGTTAAGTGCTGAATTATATGGAACAATGCGTACAAATCTACTGAAATCTAGGAAGACTGGGCTACGTTACTGCTCAAGTCTTCCTAAATATCACTTTCTCAGATAGTTCAATTCATTTATTAAGGAACTTTATTAAATCTAATATAACTAACCTTGCGTCACTAACTGAGATGGGAATTGTGATTACAATGACATGAAATTATTTTGGAATGCTAACAAACAAGTCTTATATTTATGATAGACACCATCATCATTTGATGAATCTGTCTAATTAATGGCATGATTATCACAATAATGGGCTTGTATTATAAGTATAACTCTTTAAATTATTCTACTGACAATATTTGTTTATGTATTTAAGTAACAATTATTTTAGTATATATTATCAAAAATAAATTTTGGAAATAGGATCGTAGAAAACAAATAGTGCCAATGTGTCACCTGTACGTCGACTTGTAATGGAACTACAAACATAGGCGGCTGCCGAAAAGGCCCTTTCAGCTTCTACACTTGTCGGCTTTGTTTCCAGCAAATAATCATCAATAGCCTACTGTTACAATAGCCGTTAACTTTTACAAATTACCTGAACTACTAAATGTTAATATTTTGCTCCATAACTTTAATTTAATAAACTTCCTATTATGAGTACAATTAGACTCGAATAACTCACTAACAGGGGTTACCTGTAGCAGGGTGGCTAGCATAACAGCCTCCTATTCCAAAGGTCTTGGGTTCAAACCCGCAGGTGGCCCTAGGATAAGTTAATGGGATTAAAAATCCTTAGTTATGAAGTCCTTCGGAGGGGACCTTAAAAGGTGGTCCCGAGCCTGTGCGATGCCAGATACTCGTTAAAGATACCTATCCTAATTAAACCTGGATAGGTAAAATTAAGGACTCCCACTGTAGCATCGTCCGATTAGCCACAGCAGCATAAAGGGTTAAATAAATAAACAAACAAACAACTCACTGACAGTTGATCTTGGATCGAAAAACGAAAATCAGCCTTATTTTGTCGATCCGTCCGGATCTGGCCGGATTGATTAGCTTCGGGTCGGATTGAAAATGACACCGGATTGCAATCCCTAATTACCAGCATTAAGTTGAAAATTGCGTTTCATTCCATAAGGTACTAAATCCACATTTCATTTCATCCAAAAGGTACTAAAAAACATTTCCTTCCAATACTTACTATATCCTCTGTAAACAGATATAACGTTTCCTATAATACAGCAGAAGCACCTAACCCCGTAATATATTTATTGGTTCATATAGTACGTCTTGAATCACTGATATTATTTTGACCAATAGGTTTAACCTAATAATACTTTTTAGGCTGTTTTACACAACTTGATTGACTCGGTTCGTTTCTCGTAGGTTCCCAATTAAATTAAGTTTTTTTCACAGTATTTCTTCGTGCAGCCACATAAATTTGGTTTAAAAATCTTTATAAACTCACATTTTAATAAGTAGTGGTATTTTATCCAGAAAATGGTTGGTATTAGAATTCCCTGACCTTGCTAAATATGAGAAGAAAAACCGTGCCTGATCTTTTTTTTTGTTTTGAAAAAGGTAAAAGACCGAAACAAACGTTATTTATTTATCAGTCTTTATAGTTAAATATTGTTTACTCGTAGTTAATAACATGAATACATTTGTTAAATTCACAGAAAGAATAAGTATAAGTCCAAAACAAATTTCAAAATTACGTACTTTCTTATTATAGCGCCAAAAATAAATAAAAGTTCTTTTGAATATTCGCTTCCTTTATGAAGAATAGACAGTAGAATCTATCTAACCAACAAGGAAAGATATTTCTCAGAGTGATAATAGGGAAATATACATAACTCCATTATTAACATAATAAATACGTTAGTTATGAGGAAGGTTATGATGACTGATATCTCGCGTTATATTCTTTCAAAAAACTACTATATTCCTTTTAATTCGCTCCAAAAAGTACTATATCCATTTTATATTATTAAAAAGTCATGGGAAAAGTGCAATAATTTGGAAAAATACGTTGTTAATAAAGTAAAAAATCAAATTTAGATTATTATAAAAATAGAAACAAGTAAATTGGTCCAGTAATAAATAAATGACAAATTTTTACGTTTCCTGTAAAATTGTCTAAAGTGGAACTCAACGTCTCAGTTGATGTGACTTAAGCTTTTCAAAGGCTTAATCTCTAGCTTTTTATGTTTATAGTGAAGATAGCTCTATATCAAAGTTTGTGACCATTTTTTTATTATAGAGGAAATCGGATAGCATTAAGAGAAACCTGACACGATCTGGAAGTGGAATGATCTCTTTGGCAGCCTTATACAACATTCCGTTTTAAAGTGTCCACGCACCCACATACACAGCGATTTTCCAATTCAGCAAAACATTAAAGAGCCCATTTTCCCTCAGGAAAGACTGAATTTTATTTATAAAATAAATTTTATAGATTGTGATAAGATACAAGTAGATAAAAAAAGATCACAACAAGAGTGAAACAACACAGTAATAATTGCAAAAATAGTAAAAAATATAAACACAACAGCATTGGCCCATCACAGTATTCAGCTTAATCACAATTTTGATTTTGAAAAACCTACAATTTTGGAAATAGAAAAAAATAGTTTGAATAAAAAAACAATCGAATCTATATAAATAAATAAAAATATTAAAGATGCCATCAATTATAAAACAGATTCAAAGCACCTTAGTTCTCACTATGCAGATGCAATAGGGAAATTAAAATTGTAAGCCGTACCTTATTGACCTATGTTTAATAAAAAAACAGTGTGTACTTTCTGCAGTAAATGGGATGACCCTAATTCATCAGGAGCCAACGAATTTGTCAGTTTAGATGGGTGTTTTTCCTTAGGTAATTTAAAAAAACAAATGACATAAATTATTGACAAAATTTTAATTAAAAATGGATATTTTAATTTTTAAACGACTTTCAGGTAAATATATTTTTTATTTAATATTGTTATATATATATATATATATATATATATATATATATATATATATATATATATATGTATATATATATATTAGGAGCGGCGTGGTCTAGTGGATAGAGCGCTAGTCTGCTGTGCTCCGGGTCCTGGGTTCGTATCCCGGCTGTGGCAGAAATATTATTTATTCTGTTAATTCGGTCGGTGGGCGACCCTAGGGTATGGAGACCCTCCTGGGGCAGACCCAGCCTCTATAAAGTGGGTACCCAAATTAATAGGGGAAAAACTTGGCGGCTGAGCGTGATCAAGGCCTAATCACCTCATTCCACTGTTGGCCTAGAAACAGTACGAATCTCTATATGTACTGAGCCCAAGACCCTTCATGGGTTGTAGTGGTACAGGTATATATATATATATATATATATATATATATATATATATATATATATATATATATATTTTATTTTTTTTATTTTATTTTTTTTTTATTTTTTTTTTTTTGGATAATGTTTTTAATTAGTATATAAAAAAGTTATCTTATAATGTTAATTAATAATTTGTTGGTGCATTTTAGTGAGTCCTGATAATAGGGACGGGGCCCTTCCGAAAACGACTCGTTTTCAAGTTTATTGTAATAAACTGTTTTTGAAATATTTAGAAACCTACTAATTATTTGTTAGCGATTTTCCATTCATTCAACTTCTTGAATTAGACCACAATCCTCGGACATGTCTTAATATTGTCCATCTATCTCTTCATTCAACACCCACGCCTCACAAGCCTAGATCGCAACTGGTCTTAATGTTTTATGAAATCCAACCGTTGTGGAGCGAATGATTAATCTAATTCTTAGGAGATTAATACAGCCAATAATGTTGTTTTTCCAGCGACAATACAAGCTTTGAACATTTCCTTAACCAAGTGATATTTATTCGATTGTCAAGGTATTTAAAACATAAGATGTTTTGAAAAAGCTATAGCTTCGACACCACTAACTCCATTTTGCATTGAGCATTTATTAAGTTTGATAAGCTTGGAAGGGATACCAATTTCATCCATTGCCCGAAAGATTTCTTTCCACACAAGAGAATCGTACGTTTTTTAAATGACTAACAGTAGAATTTACGATTTATTTTGGAAATTTATATTTTTTCCATGTTATACTCTAGTATAAAACGAATTAGTTTAGGTAAAGAAGTGTATCATGTACGTACAAATATGAATTTATTATGAATTTTTAGGTGCATCTAAATTTATTAATATTCTAGTGAATAACCCTTTTTTTTTTTTTTTTTTCGTCTTTGATTAATGATTTAATGTTTTGTATCATACGATTATATAAAGGATTAAAACATTAACAAAACATAACATTACATTAATATCATAACATGAAATTAACATAAACTTAAAATGGGATAATAAAATAGGGATAACTATGTTGAACTGGTGAAGGTAGCACCATATATATTATTTTATATTTTGTGAAATATTAACTTGTAGAAAATGTAATGTATGACCTACCAAATAATAAATAAAATAAAATAAAAGTTTTCACCCGGGAGTTACCACACACACATACACACACACACACACACACACACACACACACACACACACACACACACACACACAAACAAACACACACACCGACCTTTTTGCGGGACTTCGTCATTTGGACTCAAGAGACCCTAAAACGTGTATTTCCGTTGAAAAGTGGAATTCGAAAATTTTCACGATCGCTATACTTTCCCTAAATATATATTTCATATATAGGTAAGATGGGAGTAAAAAATCCTTAGTTAAGCCGTCCTTCGGTGGGGACGTTAAAAGGTGGTCCCGAGCCTGTGCGGTGTCAGTTACTCGTTAAAGATCCCTATCCTAATAAAACCTGGATAGGCCAAATATAGGACTCCCACTGTAGCATCGTCCGATTAGCCATAGTAGCATAAAGTGACGTTAAATAAATAAACAATAAATAGGTAAGCGAAAGTAAAAAAAAATGTTAGGCTATATACCTGTTTTCAAATAATATTCTATTATTTAAATGTATGAAGTTACAAAATATTAACCCAAGTTATCCTTTTATTTTTATCACATCTGCTTATTGTCATGGACTAAATGATAGTTGTGGATATAAAAATAAAAGATAACAAATATTTTATAACATTCCTATTAATAGATAACAACGTCACAATAAACAAAACACAAACCACAATATCGTCAATATTATTAAACTTTAAAACCTATTAAAAAAAAGAAAAATTTAATTTAATCTAACAATAAAGGCAACAGTGCGAATAAAACAAAACGTTATGCAAACCTACGTTGAATTTGAGCAATTACGATTACATAATAAGTTTTCACAACAAACGGGATTCCTTCAATAAAGACACTATATTTAAACTGAATTCGTCTTGAAATAACTTCACAAAGAGAAAACGCTACTGTATTGGCTGGCATTTCCGTGTGGTGTACACAGAATGCGGACGCTACTTGGAAAGTGCAAACAAACATTTGAAACTTTGACAGTCATTTTTTTTCTTATATATTAGCGTGTATAAAGTTAAGAGAAGTACTGATAGATTAAAAAAATAATAATAATATTAATTATTTTAATTATAAATTTAGTATAGTTTTAATTATACATATATTGTAATAAGTGCGAACTTGATGTGAGCGTAATAAGATATTTATATAAGTATAAATGCTGTTACTTACAAGTACCTGTTGATTAAACTATTTGTCAACATTAAAAAACACGGATGTTACATTATCTTATCATTACTGTAATTTATGATACTTCCCTCAATCAAAAAACTGAATATCTGATTAAAAATTTTGAAAAATCTTGCACACTTGACAAAACTATAAACACACACAATAATAACAAATTCGAATTCTTGGTTCTTTACCTCTTTTATAAAAGCCATTCTCATATTATTTGAATCTGATCTACGGCACTCCAGTTATCGACGACGGCGACACACACTATCACACACTAGTATACAATAACATAACACAGAAAACATTCAATAAGGATATAAAAGACAGGACAAAAAACGAATCGGACGAAGGGCCCGCACCTGACTGACACCGTTAAGCTGAAGTAGGCCGTGCAGCAAATGGTGGGGGGCATCACCTCATAGCTCCCTAAAACAAATCAACCAACTTTTCCTTTCTCTTTCATTTTTATCGTATCTTTTCTTCATCGTCTATTACTTTTTACTTTCACTTACCTATATATAGTAAGGGGAAGTATTGCGATCGTGAAAATTTTCGAATTCCAGTTTTTAACGGAAGTACACGTTTTAGAGTCCCCTTAGTCCTTATTACAAAGTCCCGCAAAAAGGTCTTGTGAGTGTTGGTAACTCCGGGCGGAAAACGGTTAGTCCTATGAAACTGATATTTCATATTTAAGACAAAATACGCCCGAGACGTGACAAAACTTTTTTCATCAAAATGAGCTTACCAGAAGAGCCACTTTATACACTGCATTTTTGCACCTTTTTTCGATTTCTCGAAAATGGTTCAGACGATTTTGTTTAAACTCGCTATATCGATGTAAAATTAATGGGCTTTTAATATCATTTAGTTCATCGATTAAAATGTCTGACAGGGCTTAAATGCCGATATTTTAAGTTTTCTTCCCTAAGTACCTTTAATTTTGTAGATTCAATAAAAATAACTATATTATCTTGTTAACGCTGATGAAAAACGGTAAATATATAAATTGAATAAATTCACTACCCAACTAAAGGAGAAACCAAGATTATTATTAAAAGAGATTTAGAAAAATATTATCTTATACACTTGTAAAAATTAATAAAGTGTGATAAAAGGCCGATAAAATTAACTGATTATTTTAAATAATAATATAATAAGTATATATTTTAATAAAACACATGTTTCTATAGAAATTTTATTTAATTCTTTATTAGTTTCACTCATTTTTATCTCTAATTGTATTTGAAAATTCTTCATCGATTTTACAACGGCGGAAAGTGAAAGTCGTGTGTTTCCCGTACCAGATTTTTTTCAATTTTCTCTTAAGGAATTCCAAAGGGAAGATATAGAACATAGAACGAAACCAATACTATCTGACGAAGAGCGACTTTAACAAAACCGTAGAACACTAGTGGAATGTCAAGATACACCGACCACAAAACGGAGGTGGTAAAACGTATATGTTCTTTTTGTTCAATACCTACATCAATGACCTTCCTGATTCAATCCATTACTCTTCCTACCACCTATATGCTGACGTCCTCCAAATCTATTTATCCTCCCCTCCCTCCGAGTTATCTGTTGCATTTGCCAATATTCAGGAAGACCTAGATGGAATCAGTGCCTGGGCAAACATGAATAACATGAGGCTTAATCCTACAAAAACTCAGGCCATCCTTATTGGTTCCAAATCCCTCCTCCGATCTATCACCATCCTTCCTCCGCTTTGGCTTAATGATCATCCTATTGTTTTTAGTTCCTCTGTTAAAAATCTTGGCATCATCATCGACCAAAACCTATCCTGGAAACCCCAAATTGCCCAAGTTTCATCACTTATTTTCCCCCACTTTGACTATGGTTATGTGACATATGGCGGCCTCTCGAAGGTACTCGAGGACAGATTGAGAAGGATTATGAATTGCTTTTTAAGATTTCTGTTCGGTACCTCGAGACAGTCTCATGTATCCCACCTCTACGACGAGTCAAAGTGGTTATCCCCAACCTTTCGAAGACCATATTTTCCTTGGACCATTCCTTTATCAAATCATTAACTCCCACCATCCATTTTACATCTACAGACTATTGGTATTTAAATCCTCAACCCATCACCAGGAAACAAGATCCCGTCTGTCCGCCCTCCAAACTCCTTTCCATAGAACCAAAAAATATGTTTGCTCCTTTTTAGCCCGTTCCACTGCCTTATGGAATACTCTCCCTTCAAACATCCGACATGCTCGTTCCCTACCATCATTTAAATCCCCCCTCTTTCAATACTTCCTTTCTCTCCAGTCCGTACGCTAATTTTAATTTTTATCATGCCTATTTATGTGAGGTGATTTGTTTATATACTTTATGAGATGTAGATATATTTTAGGTCGATTCTTATTTATTTATTTTTGAATATGTACATAGAGATGACACAATGACCTTTTATTTTTTTCTTCTTTCTTTTGTTATTTAAATGTAGTTATATAATGTTTTAGGTCAGATATAAATTATTATTTTGTTCATTAATGTTATTCTGAAGGGACATTGTCCCAGAATAAAGTTTGTTTTCTATTTCTATTTCCATTTCTATACGCCATATATTTTATAATATGCATTTTCTTTGTTCCATTGGAATATAATTTTATTTTTTTTAAATCATTTATATAATAAGTATGGAAAATATATTATTTTGTTAGTTAAAATATGTCGATTTTTTGTCTTTAAACAATAATTCCTCATAAATCCTTTATACGCCGTAAATTCCTTAGTAAGGCAATCATAAATGAAGAAACATCTATAGAAGCAGACAATAGATCATTTCTTTAGATTTGAATGCTCCTAAATAGAATAAAAAGGTCAAACTCTGCAAACAAGTATATTAGAGTATAACTGTTTATAAAACTAATATGAAAAGCAATAAATAATCCAAAGAAAAATGGCCTTAAATGGTCTATCGACAATGCTAACTTTAAAACGCAATATCTCTGCTATTCCTAAACCGATTTGAATGATACAGTTTTTGTTTTGTAGGGAATTTAATTCCCTATCGAATAACACTAACATATATTATAGATTAGTTATAATCATTTGCGGTTTCTTGGTTGAAAAACACTCATTATGTTTTCTCTACCTTCAAAAATAACTGAGTTATTGAATTAAATAGGGGCCGCCATTATAAAACTAATCGGCTGATATAAACGTCTACGTGTTATGACCATCGTTGGATGCCTTGGTATTTTTGTGACAAATTAAAAAAAAAATGGTACACTAGTTTCGGAGATATCCGCGGACGGCTTTTTTCTTTCGTTATTCGGGTTCTACGTATCTTGAAACGTAAGCCCTACAATTTAAAGAAAGGGTAATTTTTTTTTTATGTCGATAACATAGGTTTATTATAGAAAAGTAATAAACCGAAATGAATAAAATAAGTGTCTTTAAAAAATAAATTTAAATATATAGAGACATAATGGGAGTATTCTTTCACTTTCACTAATAAATTACATCACATTAAAAACAATTTTTAATTTTCTTAATTACATCAAGAGTTAGAGAATTTTGGCCACTAAATCGTGAATTTTCCTCCTGTGCGTCGTTCTCGTGCTGTTAAATCCTGATTTTTCGCAAAGACGTTCGAACGTCAGCAAAAATAAATATTACAACAAAGGAATAATATCTATATTTTCTGTATTCTGACTAATCATTTTTTTCATATCAAGTGGACCAAAACAAAAACATATTTGATGAAGAAATGGGCCGTTAATACTGAGTTGTAAATAATTGTATTAGTACGTAGGCAGTTATGATGGCAATTTTAATTATTTAGTATTTAATAAGTTAATCTTATTATTATTATTTTTTTTTTTTTTTGCAATGTCCTTAATTGAATAATCATTTCGCTTAAATAATGCAGTTAAACAAATTTTTGTTTTTTTTAAATAACTCAATTTCAGTACAAATGGACTTGGACCGCTTTCAAAATAAACGGCTCAATATATAATAATGACCATTGTGTAACTTTCTGTTTTTAGACTTTTAGTACCGTTTCAAAAATAACGTAGGCTATATATTGGGTTGTTTCACATGAAATGTCCGTTTTTATAGTTTCTGAAATACATAAAGGATTTTGCAGGTCTCTGTTGTTTTCTTCCGAATGTTTACATATTTAAAGTAAACAGTTCCTAATCCTCTACCTTTGTATTATAAACATTAGCTTCCCAATCAATTACCCACTTTTTAGTATACCTCCAAATATGAACATAGAAACACGCGATTTTCGAGTGATATATTTGTACGAGTTTAAACTCTTTGTTTAAAAATATTTGCAAGGCGTTTGGGGAAGGGAGTGTTAATGAACGGACCATTCGCCGTTGGTTTGCTAAGTTTTCAGCTGAGGATACCGACTTGGAAAACTTGCCCCGAGGAAGACCTCCGTCCGTAATAGATAACGATTTCCTCAAACATACAGTAGAAGGAAACCCCTATCAAACAGTTAAAGGACTTTCAGCACAACTAAATGCAAGTGCATCCACCGTTTCCAGACATTTAAAGTGTATTGGGAAAGTAAAAAAGCTCGATACATGGGTACCTCATGATCTCACTGAGCGGCAGCAAGATCCCATGTTTCAAAACATACCGTGCGAAAATTGAAAGAACTGGGCTACGAAGTTCTTCCGCACCCACCATATTCCCCCGACTTGTCTCCAAAAGATTAGCACCTGTTCAGGAATTTAGACGACTTCGTCAAAGGAAAACTTTTTGAAAATGATGATCAAGTGAAAAGTGCGTTTTCAGATTTTGTTTCACTTCAAAGCTCAGAGTTTTTCAGTTCGGGGATAAAAAAGGTGGTGTCACGTTGGGAAAAATGTGTAGAGAAAGAAGGTAAATACTTCGAATAAAATTATCTTGTTTTCATATCGCATTTTTAATAAAAACCCTTTACCTTGAAAACGGACATTTCATGTGACACAACCCAATAATTACAATGAACTCCGCTTGTAAATACCCTTGAGCGTAACGAGTAATTGGTGCAATACCATCCATGTCTGAAGCTTGTAGCCTCTTTTTAAAAAAATCTGGTGCGCGCAACACACGACTTTCACTTACCTCCGTTATTAATATCAATTTTAGAAACGAAAATAAATTGTTAAAGAATTATTACTATCACTTACGTACATTATCAATAATTGATACCTCAATATTAACGGCCCATTTCTTCATAAAATATCTCTTTGTTGGGGTCCCATTGAGGATATGAAATACACATACAAAGAGATAATGAGCTAATGCAGAGACACTACAAAAGGGCTTTACAAAAAAAAAATTAAATAAACCAAGAAATGTACCTATACGAGAAAAAGCCAACGAACACCATGTATGCACTGAAAAAGTAACATATAAACATATAGTAAATTCTAGCAAGGGAATACGCTTTCTTAGAAATTTGACCAACCTTATGAGCACGTGCATGACTTTCTTTTTTTTCTTCTTTCAGTGGCGCGAGAGGCCGTGTAGGCCCTGGGCCTCGTGGTGTAAACTCCTGCGAGTTTACACTCACGTTTCACGATGCAATTTTTAGTGTAGGGTCATCACTCCCTACGACTAACTTTGTGAGTGGCCACCGTTTGGCTGACGGGTCTCACATACCCGGGGGAGAGGCTGTGAGTGAATCCCCATTTTTTTAGATCCTTATAAATGCCCCGCGGGGACTGGGATTCGAACTCAGAACCTGTAGCATGAGAGACTAGCGCGCTAGCCACTCAGCCACGGGCTCCCCACGTGCATGACTAGAAATATTAAACATTTTTTTGTTTATTTTAATACAAAATGTACATAACACTCACTTGGTTATTTTTGTTTTGTTTTTTATGTATATAAATCAGTACTAAATCAGAACTAAAACGCACAAAGACGTGTTTCTTATGAATTTCACCATTTCTCCTTCTTATTATTTCAAAAATGTGAGAACTTTTATATCCAAAATTGGACGAAAATCAATGTATAGATGGAAAATCTGGTTTATAATTTATTTTCATTATTTTTTTCCTCTCATTACAATAAAATGCAATAGTAATATCACTTAAAACGCGACGAGAAAGACAAAAATAAATGTCCATCTACTTCCTGCACTATAACAGGTAGAACGTATGTTTAAATTGAAGTCCTCAATAATGAAATACAACAAAAAAAATTGAAAAATTCGGATGCAGTTAATCTGTACACCGAAACAAACCAAGGTTTTTTGTTGAGTTTTTTTTTTTTTTCTTATAAATCTTAAAGTCCTTTACGAACATCACGTGACAAGAAAATATAAATGATTCAACTAAAACAATTTAGTATTTTAGGGGGGAAAAAGTGTAATGTGCAAATTAGGAGCAAATTTTGAAGAAAAAAAAAAAAGCTTCCACTTTGCAATATTTAGCTTGAAAATACATTTCATCTAGCAACTCTCAAAAAGGAACAAAATTCAATATTAAATATTACATAAGAACCAAGATCTTAAATACATATTACAGGAATAAATTCATCAGTAAAAACCTAGTTCATTAAATATTGACTGATATCAGACATATCACAATAATTTATAGCATCTCAAACTGAGGAGAATTAAGAAAAGACGATCAAAATTATAATAGCTGATGCTATCACGTACCAAAAGAAAATTTTAATTTCCCAACAGTCAAAAAAGTACATCTTTATCTATAAGGGACACGGAATAAAAAAAAAAGTTATCCAACCGACCTAAAAGCAGTCAAGGATAAACCAGTTTCCAAACTTTTCTCAATAGAAGGTCTTGATTTAAAAAATAAAAAAGAGAACGCTGTACAAATAGATTTCACACAATTTTTTTTATATTTCATTTATTCCAATTGCATTAATGTAACAATTAAAATCTTATATAACTATATATCTAAACAGATTTCGGAAATCGCATAAGTTTTCAGGAATTGATTTTGACTATAGAACTAAATTTATTTATGTACAAAATCTGGTGCGGGCAACATACGACTGTCACTAACATCGACTGTTAAAATCAATTAAAAAACTATTAAATATACTTCAATTTAACAAATCTAAATAAAGCATAAATTGAAATTATCTATTATCTTTTTATTAGTTATTCGAATGATTTATATGCCATCCTAAATAGATTTACTTAAGTATTTTTATCTATATAGGGGTGAAACAATAAGAAAAAATTCTGGATTTTTTTATATTTAGCCGTCTAGAACGAAAAATAAAATTTTCCATTCGCTTTTTCCGGGGGTATCTCGTAAACAGATCAATGCATTTCCACCATTTCGAAAATTTTCCGACTATCTTGAAGAAGACTAATACTAAAAGCAGCATACAGTATTCCCCCGAATTTCCATTCACTTTTCCGGCCGTATCACGAAAACAAATCATTGGATTTTCACCATTTCGACCATTTTCCGACTATTTTGGGGCAGTTTTACAAGAAATTAGCATACGATTTTCCCCGAATTTCCATTCACTTTTCCGAGCGTATCTGGTGAACGGATCAATTTATGCTATTTTTCGTGTGTAACTGCCTCAAAATAGTCGGAAAATTTCCGAAATGTTAATTATCTATTGATCTGTTAACGAGATAGGTCCGGAAAAGCGAATGAAATTTTGTGGGAAAATCTTTTGCATTGGAATTCGGGGGGAAAATACAATTATTTTTAGAAGGAAAAATGTTTACCTTAAAGAAAATCCATTTACCACTATCATAAGATTTTTCCAATGCAATTTTGTTATTTGGGTATCCTTACTTCTACTGATGTCTAATTGTAAATTTGAAAGAATTAAATTAAGATATAGAACGAAGTAATAACTTCGTTAAATATATATAAATATAAGTATTAATTCGTTGTGTATAGTTGACAGGGCAACTCCTTGAGAGATAACAAAATAGTATGTTATCTACACAAAATAAAATATCCCCGAGCAAAGCAGTGGGATACAGCTAATAGCATTATAAAATCTACCTATTTCCGTCATTTAACTTCTGAATCCTTCATCAAACCAGCGAGAACAGTCGTTGGCGTTGAGTTTTCTTCTGCATAACGCTAGGAACGCATCTACGAGACGATTACCCTTCAACGACGAGACGATTACCTGAGCTGTGCGTAATATAATTTTGCGTATCTCGATTTAAGAGATGAAATGAACTAAAACCTGAAAACCTATTTAATCGAAACGAAATCTATTTAATTAAAGCAGATCTTTTGTTGTCGAAGTAGATACACAATTCATTCTTTAATTGTCAAGGATGCACAAGCCTGATCGTCACAGGTGAGTTGAATTATGGTCACTACTAATGTGTAGTCAATCGATCATCAAGGATCTGATATTTGCACACTTGGTCGTCACTAGAGACGGGTAAATACTCACAAAAAAAAGTACTGTACTCAAATAATCAACTAGACAAGTACAGAGTAAACGTTTCACTAATTTGCTTTTGTCCCTTTTGATGTTTATTAATAATTTATTTAGGCCATGTTTTTTTTTTTCATATTATCAAATTTGAAATAGATTATTTTAAACTATTTAGAACGGTACTCGAACTGTTTTGTGGGTATTAGCCCATCTCTAGTGACGACCAAGCGTACCAATATCACATCCGTAATGATCGGTTGACTACACATTAGTAATGTCCATAATTTATCTGACCTGTGACGATCAGGCTTGTGCATCCTTGACAATTACACAGAATGAATTGTATATACCCATTCGAAAACAAAAGATCTGCGTTAATTAAATATATTTCGATTTGTAGGTTTTAGTTCAGTTCATCTCTTAAATCGAGATTCGCAAAGTTAAAGATACGTTTAAGTAAATTCTTTCAACTTCGGATCATTGTTATAAAACACTACGAATGCACCTTAGTAAACTAATTGGCTTCCTAAAAAACATAAGTAAGGTCTGGCTAAAACATTGACATGTTTGTTTTCATTGTTGAACAAAGATATATAAAGCGCCACTTTTCAAATTTGTATTACCTATTATATTACAATGCATAAGAACAGAAAATTATTTCATTCTAGGACTTTGTCTTTGAAGAATAAAATAAATTTTAAAAATAAAGATAACATAGCTGGTGAGAGTACATTAGATAGATTTAATTATTTACATAGGTGCAGGAGGTAGAGAAATAAATGTATCAAATTAAAATAAAGAAGTGAATTCAACATTAAAATGAGAAGTTAAAAACTAATTTTAACACGTGCGTACCACAGGTATATCCATATTCATGTTATCTATTATTTATAAGGGAAAAAAAATAAAACATTTTAACTGCCTTTCGAGTAATACTTAATAATATAATAATAATAATAGGCTTAGCGAACCCGAAGGTTCGATGCCGATACCACCAAATTCTGCCTACACAGACTCGTCCAATGTTTACCAATCAAGCCCAAGTACCCGAGATCTGCCTTAACGCAATCCTCCCATCTACGCCTCGGCCTACCTTTCGGACGCCTACCAGTCGGATCAGCAAATACTAACTTTCTCGGAATCCGCTCGTCATCGAGCCCAACAACTTTACTCGCTCATTTGAGTCTCCGCGATGCAATCAGCTCAATTATACTCACAGGACACAAGTTCCGCAATTCCGCGTTGTGCAACCTTCTAAACTCCCCAGTGGCCTCATCCCTCTTCGGACCAAATATTTTACGCAAGACCTTAAGCCGTTGTTCATCTTTCAAAGTAAGCGGCCACGTTTCACATCCGTAAAGAACCGTTGGAAGAATAATAGTTTTATAAATTCTAACCTTCTAACCTAAACCTAAGTTTTTAGATAGAAGCCGCGAACTAAGTAACTTAGCAACTGAATAATAACACGCATTTTCTACCTTTAACCGGGACTTTATTTCTTCCTGGATTTCATTTTTTCTAGTTATAATTGAACCTAAATACTTGAATTTCTCTACGTGTTCAAAAGTATGCCCTGATACATCAATATCACCAAAATCGCCACCGTTTCTGCTATTAATCATATATTTCGTCTTATCGGTATTTAATTCGAGTCCTATTTCTTTACCGGTTTTTATTAACACACTTGTATTATTCGTTATTATTGTTCGAGTAATACTTACTGGCAGAAATCTGAGCTTAGGGTGAAAAAACAGTACGAATTACACAAATTTTAAAATAAATACTAACTAGACTGTTAGCAAACGTATAACTCGTATAAAGGCAATAATCTATGAAATGTGGCATAAATTCAAGCGCCGTCCCACAGAGCACACATTGAAAATCGGTGCCAGCGTCAACGTGTTAAACAAAAAAAAAACAAGATATTCTGCCATTAGAATGATTGAGTTCTTTCCATCAAAAATCTAATTTCAAATTGACAATCAACAAGCGTCTGTTTGGGATAATAGGGCTTGGAATAGAATATTTGAATGAGTATAAGGAAAAAGCAGAACATGCATTGGAAGAAAATGGAATTCCAGAATAATGTGGAACGGCAAGATAGGACGATGCTACACTGGAGTCAAAAGTTTAGCCTATACGATTTTTTAAGTTTTATTAGAATAGGATCTTAACGAGTATCTGATATCACACAGGTACAGGATCACTATTTTACGCTCGAAGAACGGTATAACCACAGAATTTTAACTTCTTTTAAAAAAAAAACCTAGGGTTATCTGCCAGGTTTGAACCCGCGATCAAATAGAATGATGTTATGATATCCATTACACTACAGATGACCTCATCCAGAACACGACTAAAGGAAATTTAACAAGACATGCTACTTAAAGGAGAATATTCCATGATTTAAAAATATTAATATTGCTAATGAATGACCAGCTATATTACTATCACAGACCTAGGAACCACTGATGCGGTTAACTTATTTTATATAAAGAAAACAACTATTGCTATTTAAAAAAAATAATCAAAAACATAGCACCGAACATTGAATAGTGAAACAGCGCGGCATTGTTCAGCAAACCGAACGTGCTGACAATCCTGAAATGAGTTGCATAAAATTTACAAGGATAAAACAACACTTCAAAGAAGTAGCATTAGCAGTTACTGTCACATAAAACACCTCAATAAAACGTTTCACAGC
This sequence comes from Piezodorus guildinii, assembly GCA_023052935.1. Taxonomy (NCBI): domain Eukaryota; kingdom Metazoa; phylum Arthropoda; class Insecta; order Hemiptera; family Pentatomidae; genus Piezodorus; species Piezodorus guildinii. The sequence continues at coordinate 159,938,520 of CM041293.1, read as the reverse complement.
TTCCGCAGCTGAAAGTTAATAATATAATATCTACATTGCAAAACATCACATGGAAAAGGGAGTGAAAAAGAAAACAATCACAGTCGGGACTAGACAAGATTGTCTTTTTTTAGACAGCCAGAAGTACATTAATAGCTTCAGAACTTCAAGAAATGAAGAAGTTATTATGTGCAGGCTTGGAATAGGACACATCTTGGCACATGTCTACCTCGTAAGATGTAAGGAAGCTCCAACTAGTTGAAAATGCGACAATATCCAACAAACTTTAAATCATTTGTTAATAAAGCGCACCCAATGAAAAGAGATGAGGACAATATTTAGAATAGGACAATAATAAAAAATAAAAAATGCCCCAGGATAAAGAATTTGTATCCACCAAAAAGAACGCTACTTACTATCATCAATAATTCTATGTTATTATTTTATTTTTTATTATATTTCCTGGAAGAATTGCAGTTATAACTGGGGTTGAAAAAATTAGGCTTGTTTGAAAATTCTTCCAAAAGACTTTTTTATTTAAAATAAAAACCAGCGATTTGCATTTCGGGGTACTTCCCCATCTTCTATTTTTCGACTAATCACTACAAAATCATTAAAAACACATATTTTTAAAAACACACGTATCAATATAAATTTCTAATTAATTTAAAAATTTATTAGTGTTGTACTGCATTTAAGTCAATACCTTTCTATAGAAGACATATATATTTTTTAAGCTAAATTTTATTCAACAACTGTTTGAGCATAAAACTCCCCTGTAAAAAGCTGAATTCATTTTCATTTTGAGGATTTTGTCCGCCCTTAACAAGAGAGAGGAAGAGGAGTATAGTGTGGCTTATAAAGGTTGTAAAAGGTAATTATTAGTATTGTTCAAATGACTCTTAATACTTTATACTCTTATTACCTTAATACATAAAAATTTTATTTTACTATCCATAATTGAGACGTTGATTTCCAAAAGGTACTATATCCACTTTAGAAAATTTTACAGGAAACCCAAAAATCTGTCATTTATTTATTATTGAACCAATTTACGTGATTCTTTATTTATTTATTAAAATCAAAAGTTGATTTTTAAGTGTGTTGCCAACTGATTTTTCCAAATTATTGCAGTTTTTCGATGATTTTAAACAATATAATATAGATAAAGTACTTTTTGGAACGAAACATGGATATAGTACTTTTTGGAACGAAACATGGATATAGTACTTTTTGGAACGAAACATGGATATAGTACTTTTTGGAACGAATTAAAAGGGATATAGTACTTTTTGGAAGAATATAACGCGAGATAAGTTGGTAACAGTCACTATAACCTTCCTAATACAACTTTACCCATCTAACGTCATTATATCGTTAATTACTAAGTTATGTATATTTCCTTATTATCCCTCTGAGAAATATCTTTCTTTGTTGGTTAATTACATTGATTATCTATTCTTCATAAAGAAAGTAAATATTCAAAGGCCAATTTCTCTATTTATGGCACTATAATAAGAAAGTATGTAATTATGAAGTTTGTTTTGAACATGCATTTACTATTTCTGTGAATTTAGCAAATTTATCCATATTATTAACTACGTGTAAACAATATTTAACCATATATACTGAAAAATTATAACTTTTGAGCTTTTATTTTACATAGAAAAATCGACTACTAAGTTAGATCAGGCACAGATTTTCTTCACATATTTAGCAAGTTCGTGGAATGCTAATTCCAACTATTTGCTGCATCAAATTCCATTGTTCTATTAAAATGTGAGTTTCTGAAAAATTTTAAACCAAATTTATGTTGCTGCAAGAAGAAATACTATGAAAAAAAGTTAATTTAATTGACAACCTAAAAGAACCAAAGCGACGCAACTAAGTTTTTTCAAATAGCCTAAAAACTGATTATTAAGATAAAATCAGTCATCAAAATAATAGCGGTGATTCAAGACGTGCTAAATGAAGCAATAAAAATGCATAAAATGATGAAAACAATAAATTAATGGTGATAAATTACGGGATTAGGTGCTTCTGCCGTATATAGGAAATATAGTACCTTTTGGAAGGATACGAAAGGAAAGGTTATATCTGTTTACATAGGATATAGTACGTTTTGGAACGAAACCTGGATATAGACCTTTTGGAATGAAATGAAATGTGGATTTAGTACCTTTTGGAATGAAATGCAATTTTTAAATACTTTTTTAAAGCATTTTTATGTTTTTTAGATAAAATTTGATGACGGATTTAAATAAAACTAAACCATTAGAATACAAATATGTGAAAATATCAACTTTGAAAAAATGTCCTTTAGTACCTTTTGGAAATCAACGTCTCAATTGTGAAGTCAAACTCTTGTTTCACGAAAATAAAATAACTGTGGTACTGTGGTTTTACTCATATTCCTCACTTATTTCTTACTTGTTTTTTTTTCTTTCAAATAAAATGATAAAACCATCCCTTAGGATTATTGGCTAGAAAAATATTATTTATATGCGGACGTTCTAATTTAATTTTTTATTATAAATGAAGAAGTCGAATAAAGTTGATGGGCACATAACTATTCGATAGCGGGTAGTAATATTTAAAAAAAAACTCTTAATAAACTCTTTACTAACAACTTAATATAAATCTTTATTTTTAATACTTTCACTTAGCTATATATGGAGTATATAGTAAGGGAAAGTTTTGAGATTTTTTGAGAGTCGTGAAAATTTTCGAATTCCAGTTTTCAACGGAAATACGTGTTTTAGGGTTCCCTGAGTCCAAATGACCTAGTCTCGCAAAAAGGTCTGTGGTGTCAGTGCATCGCGTAAACGAAAAGTCCTATGAAACTGAAATTTCATATTTAAGACAACTATACCCCCGAGATGCTACAGCAACTTTTTTTTACCAAAACCAGCAAACCAGAAGAGCCAATTTATACCATGCATTTTGCACCTATTTACGATTTTCTTAAAAACGGGTCTAACGATTTTGATTAAACTCGCTATATCGATGTAAAATTGGACGGGCTTGAATATCATGTAGGTTTCATTCTGTTGAAATAGGGCTTAAATGTTCATATTTTAAAATTTCTTTCTTCAAAGTACCTTTAATTTTGCAGTTTTTATTAAATTGACCATATCATCTGATTAACATTGCTTAAAAAAAACCACAGCTAAATATACATTTTGAACGAATTTGATAACTAACTAAAGGAGAAATGTTTTTTTGTTGTTTTTTTTAACATAAAAACAGTGATATAGTACAAACAGTATAATATACCGTTAGGAAGCTAAATATTACAGAAAAAAATATTATATTTTATTATTTAAGAAAATTTGAAAAGTTAACGGGGAGTGATCAAAAGCCTATAAAACAATCTTATTGTCGTAGATAATTGATTATTTCATAAAAACACATGTTTCTATTGAAACTCAATTTAATTATTACTTTAACAATTTATTTTAATCTCTAAATCTTTTTAAAAATTTTAAAATTAATTTTAATTACGGAGATAAGTGAAATTCGTGTGTTGCGTGCACAAGATTTTTTTTCTAATTATAACAAATGTACATAAATAATATGAAACACCATTAATCGACGGTTCAAGTACAATTATTATGAATAAATAATAATAAATATGTATTGTACAAATCATTCTTATTTTATGAAAGTTACAAAAGATTGTCGAATCTTTCAAGAAAAGCTCCTACACCCTCCATGTCGGCTTGGCTATTTTTCGAATTAAGCTTAGAGAAATGTCATTTAAAAACGAATGCGACTTAATATTCTATAATCTAAGACTTATATCATAAGAGAGAGCAGTTTTGCTTTTTCACTGGCTTGTTTAAACGTCGGTGGATTAAGTAAACTAACACCAAACGTTTATCAAGGTTTATCTTAAATATAGAAACAATGATCACAATATTTCTTAATGCAGACAGAATGCAATATTTGCGAACAAAAATATATAGCTAGTCTTAACACCTTAAAGCTTGAGAAAAACATAAATAAAGATTATAGGCTCTGAATACTCCACTCTCTAAATAAGATGATCTTTCGCCTTCATACGACTAAAGACATTTTCATAACATTTTTGAAAATTCTGTTCTCTATATAATTGATATGTAATTTCACAAATTAATTATGTAATATGTATATATACATATAAAAGTGGTGGCTCAGACAGCACGGGGCCTTGACTCTTTAATTTATGGTGCTATTGAAATAAATAAGTAATTGTTCGTCAACAGTTACAAAGAAATTACATGCTCATTATCCATGAAGAAAATGTATGTTAAAATGCCGGTTCCTCAAAGAAAATAATAATTCAATTTTCTAAATGACTTTTAACAAAAATGGTTAAAAGAAAAGGTCAGAAGGAAGGTTAAAAAAAATATTAAAAAACAACAAAATACCATCAAATGAATAAATCAATTTAAATAATCTCTCTTTATACTATCTATAACTTTTTTTTTTTTTAATACCATTATTAGGTTCATATTATGGATCCAAAACCACTAGTGTGGAAAAAAAACCCGCTAAAGATCATTTATAAAGCTTATATACAGTTTACAGCCATCATCAAGGATTTCAGGGAACTTCTAAGCGTCCACAACTGGAGAGCGGCCGCACAAGACCGAGCTACATGACATTCTCATCGAGGAGGATCCTAACTTGGCTGTAGCGCCACAGATGATGATGATGATGTTGAAATACAGTTTATATGACTTTTACGTTTCTGAAATCTCGTATTCACAAAATAGGAATATGCACTTTTACTTATTAAAACATATACAAATTGATCCTTACAACTGTATTAAAATACTCAGTAAATGTTATCGAAAGATAAATGTTATGAAACACTGACATGATAATACTTGTCGAATACCATTGCAATGACTACCGATTGAAGTCAAAAACATCTAAATCAGAAGGCCCAACGACTATTTTGTTTCCAGACGTCTCGGAGGATTATCAGGAATCAAAGAAGAAGCCCGGATTTAAACAAATGGGTGAGTATGGTACCTGTCCAGCAACATATGGAACATTAAGGTATTTATGAATGAGTTTATTCTTGATAAAAAAAAGGAACATTGAGGATTTTTCGAAGGTTTTTGGATCGTATGAATTGTCTAAGAGAAGAATTCCACGTTTTAGTAGTGCCGTATTGGTCTAGTTTTAATATATGTACCACCGAAATGAATACAGGAATATGCACACTGGTACTTTTGCCAGCAAATTATGCAGAATAATAAATTGACTCAAAATAATCAAGTTTTAAAATAAAACATACTTTTCTTATTAAAGTGGGAATTAAAACAAGATACGTAAGTGAATTTGTAAAATGGTGTCAAGCACAACATCCTATAGCGAAAAGATAGATAGGCAATTCAGGAGGTTCCTCACACGAAGTATGAGCAGAGAATTAATTTCTGATAAAAAGAAGAGTGTACCGTAGGATTGCAAACTAAAGAGTTCAAACTAACAAAGACAGAATCCAGTGTTAACGTAGAACTAACTTGGGTATTTGGGTAACTAATATAAAATAGGTGCAGGAAAAACATCATGGGAAATGTTCGTGTGATCGGTTCGCATTAATAAAAAACAGTGAAGGTACCATTGGAATACCAGTTGGTAAGTATGAGAAACTTCCATTAATTAATATTAACAAACAATCAGAAAACACAGAGAATATTTACATCAATAGACCTTGAATACAAGGTAAAGGATGCAACCCAAACCCGAAACTAAATGTTCTTCGAAATTTTTTTTTTTTTTTTTTTTTTTTCTAACAATTCTTTATTGAGCAATATTACAATCTGTCCAATTTAGGACATTTTTAATAGTGATGAAGTACAACATTCATACTACATTCACACAATATATACAAAACAATAAATTTATATAATAATCATACAATATACATATATACAAAACAAAATCAATAAAATATATACAAAAGTCACTCATACCTATATACAATTCACAAGCATACAGCACGTGAGTGGAGAATCTAGCCAATGCTAGAACTCCAATATACATTTTACAAGAGGTCTCGAGGCCACTGCCGTTTCAACCTTCTAGGAGGATGGTAAGGATGTGTGGAGCTGGATAAGGATTGAGCTAGGGGATTAGGGTGATGGGTAAGGTTCTGATGGAATTTAGAGAATTTTAATGGTATAAGGTCTAAAATAAATGGAATATTTAGGTCGTGGTGTAAGGTATGGTTGGATACATAATAAGGAGCATTAGCTATTGTTCGGAGGACTTTTGATTGGAAGGATTGAATGCGTTTGATGTTAGAAAATTTGGCTGTCCCCCACAGTTCAAGTCCGTAGGTCCAGATAGGTTTCAGTACAGTCTTGTATATTAGCAGTTTGTTCTCGATAGATAATTTAGAATTTCTGTGCAGTAGTCTGTATAGTTGTCCAAATCGTCGATTAAGTTCTTGTCGTTTAAGTCTAGTATGCGGGTTCCAAGTTAGTCTTTTGTCCAGAAGGAAGCCAAGATACCGGACTGTGTCGGAGAAAGGAAGCGGAACGGAGTTAAAGAGAACCGGAGGGCAGGATTGTCTTCGAAGGGTAAAGGTGACATGTTTGCTTTTGGATTGATTAACTTTGATTCTCCAGTTGTTACACCAGTCTTCAATTTGAGAAAGGTGCGTTTGGAGGCCTATAGATGCAATTTCGGGATCTAAGTGAGAGGATAGGATAGCTGTGTCATCAGCGTACGTTGCTAGGAAGGTATTAGGGCAAACAGGAATATCAGCCGTGTATATATTGTAGAGGAAAGGACCAAGGACACTGCCCTGAGGAACACCGGATTCGACTGGATAATAATTGGAATATTCTGCACCACAGCGAACTCGGAAGGAGCGGTTTGATAGATAGGATCGGAGGACTAGGTATAGGGATTGGGGTAAATGGTTTTTGAGCTTAAAGAGTAATCCCGGGTGCCACACCCGATCAAATGCTTGCGTTATGTCCAGAAATGCACCCGAGCAGTACTCCCTGTTCTCAAGGGCAGAGGAAATATGGTCAACGACTCGGAGCCCTTGCTGAACGGTTGAATGTTGGGAACGGAATCCAAACTGATGAAAAGGAATAGTGTGGGATTCTAATAAAGGTAATATTCGTTTGAGGAGGATTTTTTCAAAGATTTTTGAAAGGATTGGGAGTAGGCTGATAGGTCTATATGATGTCGTTGTGTTAGGAGGTTTACCTGGTTTTAGGAAGAGAATTATAGTGGAATGTTTCCATAAGAGAGGAAAATGAGTAGTGCGTAGAATGGAGTTGTAAATATATGTAAGAAATATAACGGCTTTAGATGGAAGCTGTCTGAGAATCTGAGGAGTGAGGAGATCGTATCCAGGAGATTTACGGAGTGCAAGTTTTCGGAGAAGATATTTGACCTCGGAGGGATTAACTGCTTTAGGAGGTAATGAAACTGGGATTGGAGACTGGAGGAACTCTTCCACCACTGCAGTGTGGTTTGGATGGGATTCTGGATGAGGTGTGAAGACTTTGGAAACGTATTTGGCAAGTTCCTCGGCTTTGTCTTCATCAGACGCAGCCCAGGAGCCATTACTACGACGGAGGGGATGGGAAATATGGTGGGATTTTAGGATTTTCTTGGTGACATTCCACAGGGAATTGTCACAAGCTGAAAGAGAAGACAGGAAGGAACTAAAGGATTGGGAACGGAAGGTCGCCAGCTCCCTCTTTAATTGTCTACAGTAAAAGTTATAGGACGCGGCGATCTGTGGGGTGACGGGTGCGTTGCCATAAGGATCTGGATCGTCGTTTGGTGCGGATGAGGTCTATGAGGTGTTGTGGTAAATGATTTTGGTTATGACTTATCTGGGAGTGCTTGGGAGAGGAGGCAGTCCAAACAGCTTGTTGAATAGCGATGGTGAAGGAGTTTACGGCATCGTCAAGGTCATCTGGAGTTTTGAGTTTCACTCCGAGGTCAATATCACTGGTCAGGATTTGGCGAAAAAGGTCCCAGTTTACTGGTCCTCTGATAAATGACGGTGGGTGGGTTTAGGAATAGGAATTAGGGATACTTTAAGGAGCAATGGACTATGGTCAGAGGACAGTTCATCAAGGCGAGTCACCGACATGTTTAGGGAGCCTAACCCGCTGTGGATGAAGAAGTCAAGGATGTCAGGATTACGGTTAGGATCAGTTGGCCAGTAGGTAGGGGAATCAGGAGGCAGGAGGTTGAAACGTCTAGAGTTGAGTGCAGACTGTAAATTCCGCCCACGACAATTCGTGGACCTGGAACCCCATTGTTGGTTCTTAGCATTCATGTCTGCACCCAGAATGAAGTGGTTTCCTAAGGAATTGAGGAAGGATTCGAATAGAATGTTGGAAATGGAATGTTTAGGAGGGCAGTACGCTGATGCGAGGGTGATCGGAAAAGAAAAAGTCTTGATTACTATGGCGGTGCATTGTAGGAAATCATAGGAGGGGACTGGGAGTATGTGGTGGGAGAGGGACTGGTGCACAATGACAGCAGTACCGGCATGGGCTTTTCCGTCTGGGTGGTCCGTACGGTATGTTACGTATTGAGGTATTTTAAAGAACTGTTTAGTGGTTAGTCTAGTTTCAGTAATAAGTGCTACATCAACGTTTTTGTCTTGCAATAAAGCTGTAAGTTCGTCAGTGTGATTTCTAACACCATTCGCATTCCAAAGGAGAATGGATAAGGAGTTAGGTGTAGTCATTTAAGGATTTTTTAAGGATGGGATTAAATTTGATACGAGATTAGTAAGTAGTGATATTAGCGGCATAACAAGGGATTTGATTTCAGTGATGAAGGATGTCATCAAACTTGTAAGGTCTGTGACATTTGATGGAGGAGGAATATGAGAAATTTGATTCGGATGAGGTTTTTGATGGTTGGTTAAATTTTGAGGAATATGTGGTTGTGGAAGGGGTTCAGGATTTTGAAGTATGCGTTGTTCCGGCAGGGCCTCTTTGTTCTGGTTCCCACCTCCAAGTAGATGGGCAAATGTTACATTGGAATCAATTGTTTTTGAAGGTTGTCTTCTGCTTCTGATCGGTTCAGCTGTTTCATCCTGATTCTGAGGTTTTTGGTATCTGCTTTTGAGGTTCTTGTAGATTTGACATCCCTTGTAGTTAGCCGGGTGATCCTCCAGGCACAGAGCACATACAGCGGGTGTTGATCTTGATCTTGTGCATTCTTCTGATTTATGTTGCTCACCGCATTTCACACAGCGTGGTGTGTGGTGGCAGTAAGTTCTCGTATGACCATATGCCTGACAATTATGGCACTGCACTATTTCTTTCTTAGTGTAAGGTTTCTCAACTCTTACACTAGTATAGTACAATCTATTGAGGTCGTAAACTTTTTCAACTCCTGCTGATGGTTCCAAGTCCACGAAGAATAGAGGCATTGGAATTTTATCTTTTAGGACATTGGTGACTTGCCTCACTTTATAGCCTATCTCCGTCAGTTCTTCTTTGATAGCTGTAACTGGTGTCGAAGGGTGTAGGTTTCTAATCACAACCCTTAAAGCTCTCTCCTGGCGCAACTGATAGGTATGAAAATCAGCTTTGGTCTCACTCAGATATTTTACTATTTTTCTGTAGCTTTCGGCGGTAGTCGGGGATATTTTAGTATCACTGGTTCTACTTATACAAGAATAACTATTAGGATCGGTTAATTTGTTTAAATGCGCACAAAGTAGTTGAAAATTTTTAATATTTTTAACAAAAATTGGTGGAGGTTGTGGTTCTCTGGGTATAGGAGATGATTCCATGGATTCTTTTTCATTTTGATTTTGGAGGATCTGAAATGGGTTCGGTGTAAAAAACGGCGATTCATCATTCATTCCTTGTGATGATGTGCTGGGCTGTGGTTCAGATCCTAAAGAGGTAGCTGAAGCTGTCGCTGGTGGAATCATTTTTTTATTATTTTCACGGCGAGGTCTCTGTTTTGTAGGTGAAGAGTTTGAACCTGCAGATCTAGATCTTTTACTTGTAGCTTTTGAGGACATAACTTGATGAAAATATCTCATTTATTAAAAAAAAAAAAAAAAAATAATAAAAAAATAAAAAAAAATAAAATAAAAAAATAATAATAGATAAATAATGAAATGAGAATGAGAAGGAAGAATAATAAAAGAAAGATAAGTTAAAGAAAAGCAAGCCCGAGCTTGCCGAGCTAGCGGCGATCAGCTGATCAGTGACCCTCCTTTCACTTTTCGCGATTGTACAAAGTAAATTATAACTTTGCTTACCGATATTTCTCCAATATTCACTGCTGTGGTTTTCTTGAAGTCTAGTGATGTTTTCCAGACTGAACTCAAGCGAATTCCTACTGAAAAGAGCAAAAATCTGAGAGACGAAGTAACGTATGACTGTTATCATCGAGCGCATCAGCTGTTCCCATTCTCTTCGAAATTAGTTCTCACATTGTATCTAAGGTTTAATGTCTTAAATATATTAACTTCTTCAGTATTTTCGGTTTTTTTTTTTTGTTAATATTAGTTTATAGAAGCTTTAAGTAAAAAAAATAAAAATCGAAAAGGATAACTAGCCTAATAAATAGTCTTTTCGTGGAAGCAGGAGTTCTACCTCATTCTTATCGTCGCCAAAAGCTGGCTGCTAAATATATCACTAAAATTCACACGCAACCAGACAACCCTAGCTTACAGTTCTTTATTTCTACAGAAAAACGCTGACAAATATGGACGATTGAAAAACTCATCCCGTCCCCTCTGGTACAGAATGAGATGGGTGGTCTCTGAATTGGTGCAGAATCCATCTTTAAAACCGGAGAAAAAGCTACCACCATAAACACTGTCACCTCTTAACGTTAACTGTGAACTGCGGAAAGTTCCCAAAGAAAAAACATGTTCTCTACAAGAAATCTCTCAAACTTTCTTAACTGAACTTCACAAACATTAGTACAACAAAATCATCTACACAGATGAATCTACGACGTGTGCAGTGCTAGATGGTGACAAATTCTACAAGTACAAACTGAATAGGAATTGTTGTGTTTTCACTGCCGAGTTAACGACTATCCAAAAATCTATCCATCTAGCCTTATCATCTCCAGGGGAATCAATAATTATTTGTTTTGGCTCAATTAGTGCTCTCAGAGCCATTTCCAATCTGTTTTCTGAAAATCCGATTGTTCAGGAGGTCCACTGTAGAATCAAGCAGCTGGAGGACTCTTTTAGAAAAATATATTCCTTTTGGGTTCCCAGTCATTCTGGAATATGCGAAAACGAGCAAGTTGACAAAGCAGCAGCATAGGCTCATTCGTTAGTTGAAATAACGCCCTCTCATGTCCTACCAGCAGGGTTATTTAAACCACTAAAGGCAAAAATCTTAAATGAATGGCAGCAGACCTGGGATATATTAGGAAATAACAAGGTTAAAGACATTAAACCCACTGTCAGCTCCTGGGCCACATCTTCCAGAACATGCCGGCGTGAGGAGGTAGTTACATATCACCCGACTGAGGATAGAGCACTCACCCATGAGTATCTCATCACAAGAAAAAATCCGCCTCAATGTAATCACTGTAAAGTGACTCTCACGGTGTCATATTTTTGAGGACTCTCCACGGTACAGGAGAGAAACTGAAAAATGTGGCGTACCACCAGGTCTCTGAGGCTTTCAGCGATAATGAAGCAACTATCAACCTAATTTTTTATTTTTTATATTCTTTATATATATATATATATATATATATATATATATATATATATATATATATATATTCATGATGCAGTTTGACATAAAGTTTTATTTTATTTATTTTTAATAATTATTATTATTCTTTATTTTATTTTACTTGTTTACTTTTTTCTGTTTTTTTTCTTTTCTTTTTTCTTTATTTGTTTTACTTTTGCAATATTGATAATTTGTGTTATATTCATATTTCATTTTATATTTTATTTATTATTATTAGTTATTTATTTTTTATCATTCTTAATAATTTCATTTATCTTTTTTTTATCATTTGTCTATGTTATTGTATTATTTATTTGTTTTAGTATTTTGTTCGTTGATTTCTTTTCTTAATTTTTTTCTGCTACCTACATTTTTGTCAACCGTTTTTCTTTATGTTTGTTTTTCTATAAGATCCGAGGGCGATAATAACACCTCTTAAAAAAAAAAATTAAAAAAAGAGAGATTTGATTATTTACATGAGGAAACTTATATACCTATGAAAACCAAAAACATTTTTAGATCTGTAAAAATAAAATAAGACTTTAATTTGTGACTAACCCTCGCGCGGATCTCATTACCGCGTATGGGGAGCGTCCCACGGGTGGCGGATGTGGGGATGGTCGGTGGAATTTCCTCGGAAGCTCCTCCCGGCTAAGTCCGATGGACTCGCTGACCAACAATGAGAGCGGCCCTCCAGGCTTGCTGGAGGGTGTGACGTAGGTTCGAACGCCCTACTCACATATTTTAGTTCACAAAATACCACAAACAGTCATGGATTCCTCTGAGGTAAAACGCCCATTATCCGGAAGCAAACTAGTCCCCCGTTCGGGTCTCCGGGTGGGGACTGCTTCAGAGGAATCTAGGCGCAAGATGAAAAGTAGAGATCTAACAATAGGGACGTGGAACGTTAGAAGTTTAAATACGGCAGGTGGGTTAAAGTCGGTCGCGAATGAAGTTAAGGGGTACCATTTAGATATCGTTGCATTACAAGAGGTTCGCTGGCCAGGGGAGGGTTCGTTAACAGAAGGAAAGTATACTATTTGGTACGGGGGGAGCGTTAATTATTGTTTAGGTACCGGTTTCTGATTAGGAATAGATTTCTTTCCGCATTACGGGATGTACAGTTCTTTAGTGAAAGAATATCGGTTGCTATATTTCAGGGTCGTTGGTATAAAATCGCGTTTATAAACATTCACTCTCCCACCGAAGATAGTGATGATGAAGTAAAATGCGAATTTTATGATAAACTAGAATCGGTTTACGATAAGTTACCGCGAAATTACATTAAAATTATACTAGGTGACGCAAACGCAAAGGTTGGAAGGGAAGAAGTATATCGTCCTACAATCGGTAAAGAAAGTTTGCACGAATATAGTAATGATAATGGGACCCGACTAATAAACTTTGCCATTTCGAAAAACCTAATAATCAAAAGTACTACGTTTAAACATAAGGACATTCATAAGTATACGTGGACATCGCCGGATGGACATACTCGTAATCAAATAGATCATATTTTAGTACAAAACAGATGGCAAAGTAGCATAATTAACGTGAGATCGTATCGTGGTGCAGAATGCGGATCTGATCATGAATTAGTAATCGCGAAACTTCGACAAAAACTAAATACAAAAAAGAGAAACACCGAACTATATTCATCCCGAGAATTTTGATGTTGTTAAATTGAACAACCCCGAAATTAGAAAACAATTCGCGATAGAAGTAAAAAATCGGTTCGAAGCTTTGGAATATTCAGACGAGGAACACGAAGATGTAAACAAACTATGGGAAGGGATCAGGGATAATATTAAAGAGGTCGTAACTTATGTCTTGGGAAAATCGAAAATAAAAAGAACAAACCTTGGTTCGACAGGGATTGCCAAAATATGTGTGAAAAAAGAAAAACCGCTAAACTGAATTCCTTAAATAATCCAAGCGATAATAATGTGGCTTACTTTCGGTTAGTAAAAAACGAAACTTCAAAATTCTTAAAAAATAAGAAAAGAGAGTATCTTAAAGGCAAAATAATAGAAATAGAAAAACACAGAAGCGAAAATAACGTAAGAGAGATGTACAAAGGTATAAACAAATCGCGTAAAAGATTTGAACCTCTATTGAATGGGGTTAAAGATGCGAATAACAACATAATTGCGGATCTGACTGAGATATTAAATACATTTAAACAACACTTTGACGGCATTCTAAATACGGAAAATAATAATCAATCTCCTCCCTCTGAATACCAGAGCGCTGAACCATGGGTAGACGCACCGAGTAAAGAGGAAGTTGAAATGGCGATAGGAAAATTAAAACGGTATAAAGCTGCAGGAAATGATAATATCACGAGTGAATTAATCAAAGCGTGTGGAGAAGCGGGCGTTTCCAAATTACATGTTTTTAGTTAAAAAGATCTGGGAAAATGAAAAAATACCCGAAGAATGGAAAGAATCAATACTTATTCCGATTCACAAAAAAGGACCGAGGACGGATTGTAACAACTATCGTGGGATCTCTCTTCTCCCAGTATGCTATAAAATATTCTCGTCAATACTAACTAGCCGAATCACGGAATACGCTGAGGAAATTATCGGAGACTACCAATGTGGTTTTAGGCGGAATCGCTCGACTATTGATCAAATATTTTCCTTACGTCAAATATTAGAGAAGAAACTGGAATACAACGGTGTAGTCCATCAACTTTATATAGATTTTAAAAAGGCTTATGATTCCATAGACCGTCAGAAGCTATATAACATCATGATTGAACAGGGGATACCTAAAAAGTTAGTAAACCTAGTAGAGATGTGTTTGTCGGAAACATTTCATAAAGTTAGAATCGGTCAAGTGTGTTAATAAAAACCGGTAAACAAATAGGTCTCGAATTAAATACCGATAAGACGAAATATATGATTAGTTGCAGAAATGGTGATGATATTAATATTTCAGGTCATACTTTTGAACACGTAGAGAAATTCAAGTATTTAGGTTCAATGATAACAAGAAAAAATGAAATCCAGAAAGAAATAAAGTCCCGGTTAAAGGTGGGAAATGCGTGTTATTATTCGGTTGCTAAATTGCTTAGCTCGCGGCTTCTGTCTAAAAACGTAAAGGTTAGAACTTATAAAACTATTATTCTTCCAACGGTTCTTTACGGATGCGAAACGTGGCCGCTTACTTTGAAGGATGAACAACGGCTTAAGGTTTTCGAGAATAAGGTGCTGCGTAAAATATTTGGTCCGAAGAGAGATGAGGCCACTGGGGAGTTTAGAAGGTTGCACAACGCGGAATTGCGGAGTTTGTACCCTGTGAATATAATTGAGTTGATAGCATCGCGGAGACTCAAATGGGCGCGTAAAGTTGTTGGGCTTAGTGAGGAACGGATTCCGAGAAAGTTGGTATTCGCTGAACCGACTGGTAGGCGTCCGAAAGGTAGGCCGAAGCGTCGATGGGAGGATTGCATTAAGGCTGATCTCGGGGGCTTGGGCTTGACCGGTGAACATTGGACGAGTCTGTGCAGGCGAAGTTTGGTGGTATCGGCATCGAACCTTCGGGTTCGGTAAGCCTATTATTATTATTTGTGACTAACAATAAGTCTACAAAAGAACTGAAAGGGGTTGCTACTCTCTGTTCATTCAGTAAGGCCTCCCTACTCCCTTACCCGTTGTCCATTAGTTGGCATCATTAAAGTATTATTATCTGCTGTTTGATTCACTTATTTTAATTTTTCTTTTTTTTTTTCTGTTTATTGTCCTATTATTATAGAGATATATAAATCGTGTGTGTGTCTAGCGTACATTCTCCTAATTCCATTACATACACTGATTTAATGGCATATTTGTATTCTATAGTTTAGTTTTATCGAAATCAAACATCCGATTTCACCTAAAGGACAACAAAGTCCTTTAAAAACGTGATTTATTAATACAATTAGTTTCAAAAGATACTGATTGTACATTTAAATTCGTTATAAATCATACTAAAGCATTACCTACCACTTAGTAATATATTTAAAAGCAATGCCACATTTTAATGATTTTTGCGGTTTCTGTAAAATTTTCTTGAATGGATATAGTATCTCTTGGAAATCAAGGACTCATCTGTCATTGAGACCTTATGTGGACCCTGATTGGGTTCAAGACGTTTGGTTGAAAATTAATAAATATTAGGTAAAAAGATATGAGAAAATGATTTTTATTTATTTCTTAACTTCAAAGCTCGAAATTTCAACTATTTATTATTTAAGGTATTATTAGCAGATATTAATTTCACTTACATATATGTATATTTTAATTAAATGACAATAATTAAAAAGGTAATAATTATCAATATTTAGTGTGGCCTTTTTTTTATATAGAATAGAATGAGTTTATTTGTCTTTTGAGGTTCCCCATACAAATAGAGCCTGGTCAGGCTATATATTACAAACAGCAATTAATAACAATTATAAGTAATAAACATAAAACGCAACAAATCACAATAGGATAATAGATAAGTATTAAACAGCACAGTAGAATAAACAAAATAAACAGAAAGTAACTAATTATTTTCTATACAAATTTATATAATTTTTTTTTATCTTATATAGAAGTATTAAAGTATTTTAGATTTTAAATAGTCTATGAAATATGAAGTTTTAATATATACATATATTTACATAAATACATTTTAAATTAACATCGGAGTGAATGAATATTAAATATTAAGATTTTAAATGAGCATCGATATATGAATATAGTTAAAAGAGTTGTGTGAAACCAGATTATGGATTAAAATAGTTCTTTGCAATCGTACAAGCATTATCTATTACATAGACATTGTTATGAAACATTGACTAGGTACAGTATTATTAATTTTATAAATAGTTAGTTATTTTCTAATATAGCTTGTAATTGTTAATAAATGTTACACATCTATTACAAATGATCTTAGTTTTAAGGTGCTAACTACAGTAGTTTGACTTTAGCTGGGTCATCAATAAGTAATATTTTAGGAAATAGACTTTCTGCTATGTTATTAGCGTGAGGGATGTAGTGGTTTCTCAGTGCTGAATATATTGGACAGACTGCTATTAAGTGGTATATGGTTTCAAATGTGTTCATATTGCATATTGAACAGATTTCTTTGGGTTAATATTATAGGTGTTGTTTGCATGAGAAAATCATGCCTCCTTTTTTTATATATAAAAAAATTCTACAAAATTGTAGTTTTCTCTTTTCATCTATTTGTTAAAAAAAAAAAAAAATGTTATAGACGACTGAAGCACTATCAAGCTGAACGAAAGCTTCAAATATACCTCAATAAAGATATATAAGCGTCGACTTTCTTTTGAGTAATTTATCTTACTGAAAACGAATTAGAGTAAAAGTAAGCTTAATTAGAGTAAAATAAGTTTAAAATAAAATAAACTGATCAAACAAACAGATAATTTAAAACAGACAGTCGAAAATTCCGGTCGGAGCAAATATTTTATAAAGCTAAACACAAACGGTGAATCTATCCACTCCTGTTCAAATTTGATAAACAAAAACCAAGAAATAAAGCGATGAAATAGAATTCAAACCTCGAACACGAGTGCTGTGTACCCACAAGTTGCACATGGTTAGTCCCCTTAATGAATAAAACTGAAGCAAACGTTTAAATATTTACCTTAATTGAGAAAAAAACAAACAAATAATCGAAATGCTAAGGTCAGATATACTTTCCTTTGGGCAACTTAAATATAGGTCAAGAAATATATACATAATTAACTTGCAACGAAATAAGATTTTTTTTTTTTTTAATCTTGATTGCGCTGTCTAGATTTTTTTAAGTAAAAAAAATGGCGATCCTTGGTCGTTCTTTCGTTTAATACTTTAAAAAATGTGATTACCTGTCTTTTCCCCCCCTAGGAGGAACCAGTTCCGTCAAAAACCAAACTCGTTTTTTCCGATTGTACCATATAAACATTTCTAACATAACGTTCTAAAATAAGTTACGAATGTCTAGATTATATCATTACCGGATAGTATTTTATCGCAAGATGCGGATTGCAATGATTTTCTTCAAAATTTAAAACATTCCTAGCCAGATTTCGTCATATCTGCGATTGAATAAATCACTGTTTAGCCGTACCAGATAATGAACTGAAGTCGAAATGAGGTTAAAACACATCAAAATTTTAACTTTGTTCGAGAAAAATTTTCAGAAAAATAGCTAACATAACCTTGACTTAGTAATGCATATGTACATAGTAGGGATGGGCATAATCGAATGACGATTATAGGATCATTCGATTATTTCAATCATTCGAATTAATCGATTATCGGATTAATTGTTTGGAGAAACGATTGTTTAACGGAATTAAGGATTTATAAGCAGCTCGGATTAATCAAACGATTTTTTTTTTCTTTTTTTTACTCTACATAATGATATGCATATTTCCACCTAGGCATCATAGAGACGATAATTGTGGCATATGGTCATATGGTCTCTCGGAATCCATATTAATCATTCAATCATTCGATGATTTAAATCATCGAAGTCCGATCATCCGATTACAACGATCATTCGATTAGGCCGACCCTTAGTACATCGGGTATACTTAAAGAATCAGAACGAATCGTCTATAAAGCGAAACCAACCGAATTTCCAGCGTTACCTAACACCAACTCTAAATGTTTTTAAAAATTTTTATTAGTCCTAAAAAAAAATTAATAGTCCTACTAATATTAAGCCTAATAATGAGTCTTCTATTATAGAATGCTTTAAAGAAATAAAAAAATATATTTAGTTTATTTAATTTAAATAATATGATCTCAACATCTAATATGTCTAACAAATCTATTATGTCTGGGATAAAAAATACTGACGATAGTATGTCAAATTTTTTCATTATAGTAGAAGGCTTGATATCTTTATTCGATTAATGGTTCATCAGTACCCGACATTGAATAAATTAGACACTATTTATAATATATTCTATATATTAAACTATCTAATTTTATGTATTACTCGTATCTCAGTATTACACGGTTCAATGGTATTACTAATTAATGTACTAAACAATTTTAGGAAGTATTAGGTTGGTTCACATGAAATGTCCGTTTTTATAGTTTCTGAAATACATAAAGGATTTTGCAGGTCTCTGTTGTTTCCTTCCGAATGTTTACATATTTAAAGTAAACAGTTACTAATCCTCTACCTTTGTATTATAAACATTAGCTTCCCAATCAATTACCCACTTTTTAGTATACCTCCAATATGAACTTGGAAATATGCGATTATCGAGGGGTGTTAATGAACGGACCATTCGCCGTTGGTTTGCTAAGTTTTCAGCTGGGGATACCGACTTGGAAAACTTGCTCCGAGGAAGACCTCCGTCCGTAATAGACAACGATGTCCTCAAACAGTAGAAGGAAACCCCTACCAAACAGTTAAAGGACTCTCAGCACAACTAAATGCAAGTGCATCTACCGTTTCCAGACATTTAAAGTGTATTCGGAAAGTAAAAAAGCTCGATACATGGGTACCTCATGATCCTGCCGCTCGGTGAGACAATTTCGTCAAAGAAAAACTTTTTGAAAATTATGATCAAGTGAAAAGTGCGTTTTCAGATTTTGTTTCACTTCAAAGCTCAGATTTTTTCAGTTCGGAGAGAAAAAAAAGGTGGTGTCACGTTGGGAAAAATGTGTAGAAAAAGAAGGTAAATACGACGAATAAAATTATCTTGTTTTTATATCGGATTTTTAATAAAATTTCTTTACCATTAAAACGGACATTTCATGTGACACAACCCAATAATATCCACAACACGCTTCGTAAATATTGCTTTTATAGTCTAATAGTTAATAATTTTATACATCATTCACAACCCAGGTATTCATATAAACAAATACAACTTTACTCTTATAACCGCTTTGTCTTAATTAAACTATACTCTTCTGAAAACACCAAAGCTTATATGTTCAATAATTTACTTATTTATATGGGTAATTGTTCATTGAATATAAATAGGTACATATGAACACTAAAATATATAATTTTGTCTATATAATTCGACCATCCTTAAATTCTCGTTATTATTATATTCGCCGAAAATTATTATATCAGTTAATAAGAGTTGTAATTCAACGCACGGTTTTTTTTTCTATCAGTCTTGCCTTCGTTAAATCGATTATGTACTTCGTTACTTTAAATCAAATTCATAACATTTATAATCTTTATTGTTATTCCTCTTCACTAAAACAATACACGCACAAAAGAACAAAGCATGTACTTTTAAATTAATATTGTAATTTATATTGTGTAGGTTTTTTTTTTCTCATTATTTTTCCTACTGTCTTAAGTAAAATATTGCATTATTACCATTATGGAAATCGAACGATGATTGAAACTATATTATCATGATAAAAGGATAACTGAAATCATCTAGGAAAACTTGTAAATATTGTATATAAATAAATATTATTAATAAAAATATACTTAAAGAGCAAAAACACATGAATTTGTTAGTCCAAAGAAATAAGGGAAAATTAAACACAAAAGTTGGATTTTCTAGTATTCAACCAAAAAAGATCAGATGGTAATAAGTTGTAAACAACAGAAAACGTTAGGACGAAGTCATCACAGCGTTACAAAGGTTTTGTACCCATTATAATGGATCTTTAAGTGCTGGGCGGTGCAAAAACTAGGGTATGATATATGATCATAATAAGGTATGACATATCAGAAAAATGTAGGACCAGAAAAATATTAAAATTTCTAAATAGTTTTTAAAGAAATAAAATAAAAGTAACTGTCACAGGCCCATTTCAGGGAATTTTGATATGCTTAAAGGAAAAATTTTAATTTTATTTTTAAAAAAAGTAAGACAAGAATGCCTTTAGTACATCCATCAACTACTTAATACTTCCCTTTATTAGAAAAATATTGAAAATATTTCACTTTCATTATTTAATCGCGCTAGTCTGCAGTGCTCCGGATCCTGGGTTCGAATCCTGTCTGTGGCATAATATTATTTATTCTGTTAATTCAGTAGGGAGCGAACCTAGGGTATGGAGACCCTCCTGGGGCATACCCAGCCTCTATTGGGGTTAAATATTAAAATAATTGGGGGAAAACCTGGCGGCTGAGTGTGATTAAGGCCTAATCACCTCATTGCATAGCCGTTGGCCCAGAAACAGCACGAATCTCTATATGTACTCACCCCAAGACCCTTCATGGGTTGCAGTGGTACAGGTTTTTTTTTATTATTTAATCACATATTTCAGAATTCTATTTGGAGTAGTTAAATCTTTGGCTATTTTAACTTACAAATAGAGTACGGATATGTTCCAAATATTTCGTGATGTTATAATAGTTATTTTTATTTTAGTAAATTATTTAAATACACGAAGCTAACCTAACAGTTCTGATAAAATGCAAAATTAGATCCTGCTTTTCTCGCAATATAACGCTACCAGAACATCACACAACGCAGAAAAAATGATTAATTTTAAAATTCAATTTGTATACATTAATGTTGTGAATATTTTAACTCAGATTCGTAACTGAAAAACCTGTACGATTATAACCCATAAGAAGGTTAAAGCTATCAGTTATGTTCCCATATTAACGTTAATAATAATAATAGGCTTACCGAACCCGAAGGTTCGATGCCGATACCACCAAACTTCGCCTGCACAGACTCGTCCAATGTTCACCGGTCAAGCCCAAGCCCCCGAGATCAGCCTTAATGCAATCCTCCCATCGACGCTTCGGCCTACCTTTCGGACGCCTACCAGTCGGTTCAGCGAATACCAACTTTCTCGGAATCCGTTCCTCACTAAGCCCAACAACTTTACGCGCCCATTTGAGTCTCCGCGATGCTATCAACTCAATTATATTCACAGGGTACAAACTCCGCAATTCCGCGTTGTGCGACCTTCTAAACTCCCCAGTGGCCTCATCTCTCTTCGGACCAAATATTTTACGCAGCACCTTATTCTCGAAAACCTTAAGCCGTTGTTCATCCTTCAAAGTAAGCGGCCACGTTTCGCATCCGTAAAGAACCGTTGGAAGAATAATAGTTTTATAAGTTCTAACCTTTACGTTTTTAGACAGAAGCCGCGAGCTAAGCAATTTAGCAACCGAATAATAACACGCATGTCCCACCTTTAACCGGGACTTTATTTCTTCCTGGATTTCATTTTTTCTAGTTATCATTGAACCTAAATACTTGAATTTCTCTACGTGTTCAAAAGTATGACCTGAAATATTAATATCATCAAGATCGCCACCATTTCTGCAACTAATCATATATTTCGTCTTATCGGTATTTAATTCGAGACCTATTTGTTTACCGGTTTTTAATTAACACACTTGTATTTAGTTGTATAGTTTCTGTGTCTTCACCTAGTATTACCAAATCATCGGCATACCCCAAAACCGGAATCTTGTTACCCATATGTAAGCCTTTCTCGGTACTCATCACCTTTTCTATAACATATTCTAAGGCTATATTAAACAAAACAGGTGAAAGGGAGTCACCCTGTTTCAAACCCGATCGCACCTCAAATCTCTCGGAGTAATTATGACCGATTCTAACTTTATGAAATGTTTCCGACAAACACATCTCTACTAGGTTTACTAACTTTTTAGGTATCCCCTGTTCAATCATGATGTTATATAGCTTCTGACGGTCTATGGAATCATAAGCCTTTTTAAAATCTATATAAAGTTGATGGACTACACCGTTGCATTACAGTTTCTTCTCTAATATTTGACGTAAGGAAAATATTTGATCAATAGTCGAGCGATTCCGCCTAAAACCACATTGGTAGTCTCCGATAATTTCCTCAGCGTATTCCGTGATTCGGCTAGTTAGTATTGACGAGAATATTTTATAGCATACTGGGAGAAGAGAGATCCCACGATATTTGTTACAATCCGTCCTCGGTCCTTTTTTGTGAATCGGAATAAGTATTGATTCTTTCCATTCTTCGGGTATTTTTTCATTTTCCCAGATCTTTTTAACTAAAACATGTAATTTGGAAACGCCCGCTTCTCCACACGCTTTGATTAATTCACTCGTGATATTATCATTTCCTGCAGCTTTATACCGTTTTAATTTTCCTATCGCCATTTCAACTTCCTCTTTACTCGGTGCGTCTACCCATGGTTCAGCGCTCTGGTATTCAGAGGGAGGAGATTGATTATTATTTTCCGTATTTAGAATGCCGTCAAAGTGTTGTTTAAATGTATTTAATATCTCAGTCGGATCCGCAATTATGTTGTTATTCGCATCTTTAACCCCATTCAATAGAGGTTCAAATCTTTTACGCGATTTGTTTATACCTTTGTACATCTCTCTTACGTTATTTTCGCTTCTGTGTTTTTCTATTTCTATTATTTTGCCTTTAAGATACTCTCTTTTCTTATTTTTTAAGAATTTTGAAGTTTCGTTTTTTACTAACCGAAAGTAAGCCACATTATTATCGCTTGGATTATTTAAGGAATTCAGTTTAGCGGTTTTTCTTTTTTCACACATATTTTGACAATCCCTGTCGAACCAAGGTTTGTTCTTTTTATTTTCGATTTTCCCAAGACATAAGTTACCGACCTCTTTAATATTATCCCTGATCCCTTCCCACAATTTGTTTACATCTTCGTTTTCCTCGTCTGAAGATTCCAAAGCATCGAACCTATTTTTTACTTATATCGCGAATTGTTTTCTAATTTCGGGGTTGTTCAATTTAACAACATCAAAATTCTCGGGATGAATATAGTTCGGTGTTCTCTTTTTTGTATTTAGTTTTTGTCGAAGTTTCGCGATTACTAATTCATGATCAGATCCGCATTCTGCACCACGATACGATCTCACGTTAATTATGCTACTTTGCCATCTGTTTTGTACTAAAATATGATCTATTTGATTACGAGTATGTCCATCCGGCGATGTCCACGTATACTTATGAATGTCCTTATGTTTAAACGTAGTACTTTTGATTATTAGGTTTTTCGAAATGGCAAAGTTTATTAGTCGGGTCCCATTATCATTACCATATTCGTGCAAACTTTCTTTACCGATTGTAGGACGATATACTTCTTCCCTTCCAACCTTTGCGTTTGCGTCACCTAGTATAATTTTAATGTAATTTCGCGGTAACTTATCGTAAACCGATTCTAGTTTATCATAAAATTCGCATTTTACTTCATCATCACTATCTTCGGTGGGAGAGTGAATGTTTATAAACGCGATTTTATACCAACGACCCTGAAATATAGCAACCGATATTCTTTCACTAAAGAACTGTACATCCCGTAATGCGGAAAGAAATCTATTCCTAATCAGAAACCCGGTACCTAAACAATAATTAACGCTCCCCCCGTACCAAATAGTGTACTTTCCTTCTGTTAACGAACCCTCCCCTGGCCAGCGGACCTCTTGTAATGCAACGATATCTAAATGGTACCCCTTAACTTCATTCGCGACCGACTTTAACCCACCTGCCGTATTTAAACTTCTAACGTTCCACGTCCCTATTGTTAGATCTCTACTTTTCATCTTGCGCCTAGATTCCTCTGAAGCAGTCCCCACCCGGAGACCCGAACGGGGGACTAGTTTGCTTCCGGATAATGGGCGTTTTACCTCAGAGGAATCCATGACTGTTTGTGGTATTTTGTGAACTAAAATATGTGAGTAGGGCGTTCGAACCTACGTCACACCCTCCAGCAAGCCTGGAGGGCCGCTCTCATTGTTGGTCAGCGAGTCCATCGGACTTAGCCGGGAGGAGCTTCCGAGGAAATTCCACCGACCATCCCCACATCCGCCACCCGTGGGACGCTCCCCATACGCGGTAATGAGATCCGCGCGAGGCATATTAACGTTACCCCCTTTATAAATGCTGAGTGAGCTGAAGAAGGGTCTCACGAACCATAGTCGATCCCCGGCTTCTATAACAGAATCCATAATTATGTGCAAACCAACGACTCCGAATCCTCAAACTGTAGATTAATTTATCACCTCTTGAGCTATGCCATTTCCTGATAATAGACCAACCGTAATCCGAAATGGATTCATTAAAATACATAATAAAACAGTAAAATAAAATATTCGCAAATTCATCTTCCCTCAAGGAAAATAAAGATGTAAATTTAAAAAAACTGTCTTTTCAGAATCCATTTCGACGTCAATGCCAGATTTTTTCGTGATACAATGACCAGATAAAAATCGAAGGTCAAAAAAGAAAAATGCGAAATACAACCTACTAAATATTAAACGTAGTGAAATTTCGGAGTTTCCTCACTTTGATTTATTATTTTTATTAATGAACCTTTGTAAAAAACCAAGAAAACAAAAATCCTTTCTCCCTTAAAATTTGAGGTCTTACTTTTCCAAGATACGTTGAATCCAAATAACTAAAAATCCGTCTGTCGAATTCCGCCGTACGAATTAATGAATACATTCATAAATTCTCGTTATGTTTAATCGACAGAGACTTAAATTCCCTTCAAAACTTAAAATCATTGAAATCGGTTTTGATAATAGAAGGGATGTTATTTAACGCTAATAGTGTTTCTAATTTAACAGTGGTTTGGATTGGCAATTTTTGTTGAATATAAATAGACAGTATTGTTGGTTCGTCTTTCTTAAGCTCTTCCACTAATTTATTGTTAAACATATTTGCAAGTTAGTTGCATACAGCTCTATGAATTATAATACAAAATATAATTATTCGTAATAATAAACCATTTAGTAATAATTTTCAGCGTTTTTGTTTTTTATAATACTTACGTTTCAGATTATTTACACATTTTAATTTTTTGTTTCACCCTCAACCATTGGTACAGCCTAACATAAAATATGTTCTAAATTGCATCGACGCTTTTCATGTGTTTTATTATTCGTTTTCCATATTATGTTTATTGGATAGGGATCTTTAATGAGTACCTGACATCGTACAGGCTCGGGACCACCTTTTAACGTCCCCTTCGAAGGACGGCATAACTAAGGATTTTTTACTCCCATTAAAAAATCCTAGGGTTACCTTCGGGTTTGAACCCGGGACCTTTGGCATAAGTGGCTGTTACTCTATCCACCCTGCTACAGGTAACCCCAATTTTCCATATTCTATTATAAGTTCAAATCAAATGTTTTAATAACTAGTAAAATCATTTAACACTAAGACTCAATTTTGATGTTATTATTGTTATTAAAGATCTGTTTAATCAGGTGCTAATGAATTTTCTAATTTAAGGTTTCAATTTTACCACAATGAAAAACGTTATCAAACGATTATTATCATAAAGAATTAGTGGTATCGATTTTTTTTTTTTTTATGTATCTAGAAATTTTACCATACATAAAGGTTTAGATTCAGAATACTTCCTTTGTCACAACCAGACAAACACGGTTTAACTTCAAAAACCATTTTCATTATCTTCGATGAAACCACGAAACTCAATTAGAAATCGAAACCCGGAATGTCCTTAATTTTTTTTTGTTCTCCAAGGCCAAAAACCTACGGTGACAATCCGAAATTTTCAAGGACTATTGTCAATTTGGCGGTACTATTTGTAGTGTACGTGATACTTAAATTTATTTTGCTACATTATCCTTGAAACATTTTAATACATTATTTAGGGGGTTCTCCTAGAAATTTGGAAAACTGTATTTTTATAAACATTTTAACAGAAATGGAGACAGATGAATAAAATAAATAAACTAATTAAAACAAAATTCGAGTAAAGAAATAGACTGAGTTATATAGAAAATTTTTTGAGAGCGGCATGGGTATTTTTTTAATAGAATCATATTTTTATTTTGTAAAGGAGTTGAACATAAAGTCTTATTTTTTTTTTTTTCGAAGATAAAACAAGTGATATAAAGAGAGAAAAAATCTGATGCGGGCAACACACGACTTTCACTTACATCCGTTTTTAAAATCAAATAAAGAATTTTCAAATACACCTAGAGATAAAAATTAGTGAAACCATTAAAGAATTAATTAAATTGAATTAACATATAAACATGAGTTTTATTAAAAACTCTATTATATTATTATCTAAAATAATCAGTTAGTTTTATCGGTTTTTTATCCCTTTTTATTAACTTTTTAAAGTTTGTGTATAAGATAATAGTTTTTCTAAAATCTTTCTCTTTCCAAAAAAACAAAAAATTGCATTGAAAAAATGTTTTCAATTTTATCTTTAGTTGTATATCAAATTCGCTAAACTTACATATTTAGCTGTTAATTATCAATGGTAACAAGAAAATATAGTTATTTTTATAGAATTGACAGAATTAAAGGTACTTTAGATGAAGAAATTTTGAAAAATCGGCATTTAAACTCTGTCAGACTATTTCAATACATGATATTAAAGCCCATTTAATTTTATATCGACATAGCGAGTTTAATCAAAATCGTTATAGCTATTTTTGAGAAAATAGTAAAAAGGTGCGAAATGCATGGTATAAAGTAGACTTCCGGTCAGCTGATTTTTATGAAATTTCAGTTTCATAGGACTTACCGTTTCCGCCCGGGAGTTAACACACAGACACACACACACACAGACATTTTTTGCGGGATTGGTCATTTGGACTCAGGAGACCCTAAACCGTGTATTTCCGTTGTAAACGGAAATTCGAAAATTTTCACGATCGCAATACTTTCCCTTATTATATATAGTAAGTTAAAGTAAAAAAAACCTTAACTAGAGCAAAGCTCGATACTATCTATAACTGTCTGGGAAAATAATGTTCAACCATCAAGTTAAGGCTATAAAAATATTAAAGCGTCTTCAAACCAAAAGGGTCTTTTCAACTTTAATATAGTTCATATCCAGAAAAGTATACATATATATTTATAACAGGAAAAATTATTTGATTACTATAATATACTACAAATTATATTTTATAAATGTTTATTTATCCCTAAATATATAATTAGTAAGCGAAATGAGAGCAAAAAACTACCAGAGAAACTCGGGGTCGACAAGATTTGTAATGCCAAGGATTTCAATATTATTATAGTTACTATTATAAAACTATCAAATACAAAACAACTATTATCAGCGTACTAATGTTGTCAAACATTATTAAGATTTTCACAATCACTTATCTATAAATGAAATATATAGTTAAGGGAAAGTATTGCGGTCGTTAAAATTTTCGAGTCCAAATGACCAAGTCCGGCCAAGCGTATGTGACAAGTTTATTTCAACTAAGAAATGCCATACGAAACTTAAATTTCATATTTAAAACGAGTATATGACTGGGACTTTACCGCAATTTTTTCTTTTTATCGATTTGTATTAAACTCACTAATTTGGTGTATAATTTAATGGGTTTTAATAGAAATTTAGGTTTTGTTTTTTTTTGGCTGGAATACTCTGACAGACCAAAAATGCAAAAATTTTATAATTTCTTTTTCTACAATACTTTTAGCCAAGATTTAAGCAATTTGAAGTAATGAATTCTTTATAGTTATTAGCATTGATAAACAATAGATAAATATGAAATAGGAATGAATTCGACCGCCAACTATAGAAAAATATTACTATATCAATTTTTTTTTATGCATATGAAAATTGTAATATATATGTATAATATACCGCTGGAAAGCTAATTTTTTTCTAGTATACAAAGTTGTAAAAGGTAATGAGTGTGAGAAAAAAAACGCACAAATTTGGGTGACTGTTATAGATAATAATTTATGTTTTTATACATCGAAACTTTAATGTTAATCTTTTTACAACTTTATTCAAGACATTTCAAACAGAGAGGTAAGTGAAGATTGTGAGTTGCCCGCACCCCATTTTCATCCTGTAATGTTTTAAATATAATGAAGTGGATTTGTTTTTTAATAATTGTTTTTCCCTAATTTTATATTTTTATAACATTTATTTTGTTTAATTTATTTTATCTTATTTTACACATTTTCCAAAAATAAATAAATAAAGTTGTGAGAGCGATAATAACCATTAGCAGTTTTTAAACGTTAAAGTTGGATAAAAACGATTATTTCGGATTAAAAAAATTTATGAAAAAGGTAGAATAGAAAAAAAAGCTGTACAATATACAATGGCTTTCTTCAGGGATTATATTTGTAAAATAAAATCATATTAAAGTAATTATCCGAATTAGAGACATTACTAGTAAAATTAAATGCTCTTTTTTAGCCCTCTGAAATTTAGATTGATTCCAAAAAAAAAAGGAAAGAAATCTCTTTTTAAATATTACTTGGCAGCACGTACGCTCTACCGTTTACCTACTTGAAATGTTAATGAATCCGATATGAATGGAATCTGTTTTCATATATCTAAAAAAAATAGGAAATGTTTAATAAATTCTATGATCAAATTAGCTTCAACAAATAGATAAAAGACATAATTTTACTTTACAGTTCACAAACACACTAATATTCACTTAATGGTATAACGATATCGAACAATACATACTTAAAATTAATGAATGACAATAACTTTTCCATCTGGCGAACACACATGGAGGATACGTACCTGAGAACGCACAAGCTGCCATGTGGCAACCAAGGAAGACCGAATGGAACTGAAATCGGACGACACTCTAATCACCTGAGTCTAACCCCCTCCAACTACCTGAGACTTCAGTCCCTTCCCGCAGATGTTACTGATATTAACATAAAAATAATGCAGTAAATTCCCTGAAGATATAGAAAAGTATTCCAAGTTTACTTGAGCGTAGTCTTTTACAGTGAGTCTCATTACCCTTGACTTCCTGCCTACCTGCTTCGGTGTTCGTCCTTGATCCAGTGTTGGAGTGGAAGGTAACCACAGCATCCCTACTATTACGAGGACGGTCACTTTGATCACGCTACCAATCAAGTTGATGGAGGGTTCCTTAACCTGTAATGGATGCGCTGATAAACTGTGATAGCTTCAGGGAAGAAAGTAACACTATCTTGGTTACGACTAACTTAATAAATATATAATAATAGTTTGTGTATATATGCCACTTACTTTAAAATAAAAAATTTCCTAACTTTAATTTTTTTAGTTCACTCGTGCATCGCCTTTCAAGGCTATACGAGGGTTTCTTGGGCCAGGAGGCGAGGACGGGAGATAAAAGTCGTTTAAAGCCCCTCATACACCGAGACGCGAACTCGTAATTATTTTATTCCATGTTACTGGTTATCTGTTTGCTGTACATTAAAAACATTAAAAAACCTGTACCTCTGCAATCCATAGGAGAGTATTGGGTTCAAAAAATATAGATGCGTATTGTTTTTAGGACAACGGCTTTGCAATGAGGTAATTATGGGCCGATATCGCACTCTGCGGCTGATTTATGAGTACACACTTTACAGAGGTTGGATATGCCTCAGGGATCAACCAACGGCTAAAATAACAGAATAATATTTTTTTATTTTTGTTTGGGGTGAAAACTTCTTTACGCGTTTTGTGATTTTTGGCAGGTTTTTTTTATTTTTTATTTTGTTACCATAGTGACGGTTTGCGTAACTAACATGCTCTAGGCTGGCGCAGGCGCAACGAACGTTCTGGGTATGCCTGTCCACTTGAGATAGTATATCGATATCAATTTCCGTGAACGTTATCGATACCGGTGTAATATCGGCATAAAAAGATCGATATTTATAATACCTTTATTTCAGTATTAAATTTAATTAAAATCAGTTGAAAATGAAAAGAGTAAAATCATGTCTTAGAACTTACGTCTTACTGTATATAAAGTTAATATCATGATTATATTAATTCTCTTGACACTAAAATATCGATATTTGTAAATATTATTAAAACATTACTTTATACGAATATATTTAATCATACGAAGCAAAATCATGATGATCTTATTGTCAATATTTAAGTCGTACTAAAAAGAATATCTTGATCATATTAGCATAAAAATATGACATAAAAATTAAATTAATTTTTATTTATTTATTTAAGGCCTTTTTTTTATTGGAGAGCTGCCAATGGGTAGTATCCCTACATGTGAATCACGACAGTATAATCTTGTATCTCATTTACTAGATGTATATCATTATACAATTGTAAATATCAATAAATATATTAAAAAACGTCATTTTATGCTACTATGGCTAATCGGACGATTCTACAAGAAGAGTCCTAATATACAATATTATAATCTACTCTTATAAACGTATTCTTCATTCCAACGAAATTTCAGGGCAAATCGCGATTTAAAAAAAAAAAATTCACTTCAATCCGCAGTCCCTACCCTATGACTGCCTGAATTTTAATTTTTTTTTTTTTTTTTTTTTTTTTTGTCAGAGGCAGGATCCTAATCTGGGACCCGGAGCACTGTTGACTAATGCTCTACCCACTAAACCATGATGTTCACTCTCATTTACGGAACTTATTAAAAAGAATATTTAATGATATATTTTTTATTTTATTCATTTAACGGTTTATGCTAACGTGACTAATGGGGCGATGCTACAGTGGGAATCATAAAGTTTGCCTACTCAGGTATAATTAGGATAGAAATCTTTGACGAGTACCTGACATCGGACAGGCTCGGAACCACCTTTTAACGTCCCCGCCAAAGGACGGCATAAACAAGAAATTTTAAAAATCCTAGGGACATCTGGCAGTTTTGAACCCGCGATCTTGCTCGTAAAAGGCTATTATGCTAGCGACTACACCACAGATGGCTCTAGTTAATGATCCAATTAGCTTTTATTTAATAAAACATTTAATATGACAAAGTTACTATCAGTCTGTACACTAAACAGATTTTGCATTATCACATCTCCTTACTCACCTAGTACTTTCAAGAAGGCGTTAACACTACGAAAGTATTAATAATTTAGCACAATTATCAAAGAAATAGACTAGGTATTTTCGTGAACACAAGGGCTGATTAAAAACAACTGCCGTGGTACCTTATAAAAAATTGAAGTAAATAATTCATGAAAACAAAATTTCAAACCAAGGATATTTTTTGTTAGCCATATTAATTTTCACACACGTGGTTCAGTTCAAGGAATGATTGGCAAGGGCAAATATTAATGAAGACATAACTCTAAAATTTTCCTTTTTAAAAAATTAATTTATTAAAATGTCAATGCCCAACTGATTTTAAGATTAAGAATGTCTGTCCGTTACATATTAGTATTTCCTCAATACTCAATTCAAGTGATTAATATAAATCCTTTAAAGCAAGGAGTATTAAGTAAAAAGTAAGGATATCTTCGGGTAATAAAAGTACATTTATAGCTTTCATATTCTTATGTATTTGTTGTTTTGTGTAATAAATTTAGAGGATGAGAAATAAAAAGTAAGAAGGATTTAGGATTTCACGAAGGATTTTGGATTGCAAGAATTGGACACAAGAAGAATTTGATGTTCAAGTCAATATAGGCATTATAATGGTCAAGTAAATAAGCCTTTTATAGTTAAGTAGAAGTTTAGAGCGTCTGTCAACAAGTGTTGATATCTGCGATTTTACAAATTAATTTTTTTTTTAAATCTATATATTATATATATATATATATATATGAATCGCCTTTTCCCTAGGTCATCGCAACAAGCGTGGACGGCTTGACCGATTTCTCTAATTCTTTGTTTG
This sequence comes from Piezodorus guildinii, assembly GCA_023052935.1. NCBI lineage: Eukaryota > Metazoa > Arthropoda > Insecta > Hemiptera > Pentatomidae > Piezodorus > Piezodorus guildinii. The sequence goes on along the minus strand of CM041293.1, from coordinate 159,906,279 downwards.
TTATGTTTGTCAATCAGGAGAGGGATCTTATGAAAGAAAAAATGAGAAAAGTTACTTTGTTAGATAGTTTGTTTTTGTTTATATTTTAAAGGTGATAATAATCGCTCTATCTATGTATTTAAAAATAAATCGCCTTTTCTCTTGATCATCACACCACGCGTGAACGTCTTGACCATTTTTTTTTTTGTTTGTTATTATATAAATAGGAGTAGGTATCTTATGAAAAAGAAAAAGATATACGCTACTTGGGTGAATAGGTCTGTTTTTTTTTAATTTCCCAAGGCAATCTCTTTATCTACATATGTAAAATGGATCCCCCTTTTCCTTGCTCATCGCATCACGCAAGAACGGCTCGAACGATTTCGCTAAGAAATTGTTCAGACAGGACATCGTCTAAAAATCGTCAGACAATACTATTCCGGTAATCCGGCGGATCCGGCATCATCATACGTTAACCGGATCCGATTATAGCTATTTTTTGCCAAAAATGGTGCAGTTTAATAAAAAAGTACTTTAAATGCGTTACATTTGTGGTGGTGTCGTTTGACACCAAATTACATCACGCCATTTATTCATTTCAGCATCATTTGTTCGCCTTTCGTGAGATAATGTATGTGTTTTTGTTTTGTCGGTGCTTCACCTAAATGTAAGTAAATAGATATTATTATCATGGATATACGCGAGCTATAGCATCCTATAAGTTGGCTGTAGAGGAATTTCTGAAACAGCTGTAACATTTCTTTTTTAGAGAAATTGCTCATTCAAAGTGTTATGGTACTGAATTATATGAAAAACTGCTTACAAATCTATTGAAATCTAGGAAGGCTGAGCTACGTTACTGCTCACGTCTTCCCATACTTCACTTTCTCAGATAGTTCAATTTAATTACTAAGTTACTTTATAAAATCTCATTTAATTATCCTTGCGTAATTACCTGAGATGGAAATTGTGATAAAAATAATTTTAGAATCCTCTAACAATCACAAACAATTAATGATAGACACTATCATATTTTGATGAATATGTCTAATGAATGGCATAATTATCACAATAATGAGTTTGTTTTACAAGTATAAATCTATAAATCATTCTACTGACAATATTTGTTTTTTAAATAGTATGTAAGTACTAATAACTTTAGTATATATTGTCAAAAATCAATTTTGATTTTGGAAAAATGATGGTAGAAAAAAATAGTCTTTATTTTCAGTAAATAGTAACCATTAGCCGACTGTTTTAATAGCCATTAAAATTTTACTAGTTACCTAAACTACTAAAATTTAATTTTTTGCTACATGTCTAATCCTAACATAGCTTTTATTTTATAAACTTCCTAATATGACTACAATTATACTCGAATAACTCACTAACAGTTCATGTTGGACCGAAAAGTGAAAATCAACCTGATTTTGTCAAGCCACCCGGATCCGGCCGGATCAGTCCGGATTGATGTAATTTGGGACCGGATCCGGCCGGATTGACAATGACACCGGATTGCAATCCCTAGACAAGACATCGTCTGTCAGTTCAGCTAGTATATGTTTACATTTCTATTGGAGGGAGAATTGTGCATATTATAAAAGTAATTACAATCGCTTGACCGGTTTCTCAATTTTTGTTTTTATGTTTATATCGGTCAGGAGAAGGATCTTCTGAAAGAATAAAAGATAAACGTTACTTGGGTAAATAGGTTTTTGATTTTTTTTGTTTTTTAATTTTCTAAGGTAATCTCTAATGAATTTCTCTTTTTCTTGGTCATCGTATCACGCGTGAACGGCTTGACCGATTTCGCTGAGACATAGTTGAGGCAGGACATCGTCTGTCGGGTCAGCAAGTTAGAGATAAAATAAAAATAAAATTGGTGTAATTTATCGGTTTTAAACATCCAGGTGCGGTTGAAAATAACGAAAACGAAAAATCACATCTATTGAATTACTTACCTTACTTAATTCACCATTAATATATAATAAAAATATAAATACATAAATAAAAACTAATAAAATATAAATATCAATATAGTATACATAGAAAAAAATACTGAAAGTTAACAAAAGTTACTAGCTTCTTCCCTAACAGTAAAATGTAAATTAAATCTCCTTAAAAGTAATTATATTCATACTCGTTAGTAAACGTGATAGCAACGAAAAATGCATACACGCAATTTGATATGACAAATGAAAAATACATATTTACAAAACGTACTTACATTACAATATCGTTTTATGATATTAAATGGTAATACAAACCACGTTTTTGCATACAATGGTTAAAGGCAAGCAATAAGAAAATAACCATTGATTCTCAAATTACATATAAAAGTTATTTATATAAACATTTACAATTTTAATACCAGAACTGAAAAATGTGATACAGAGACTCAGTACAGGTAAAGATCCAAAGCGAGGAAATCTAATATCCAATTATCCTTTAATATCCAAATTATCCGGCATCCTTGACCGAAACTGTTATATCATGTTATAGGTGGAATACAAAGATCCGGGATGACACTATTGAGGAATGAAGCCAACGATGGATTATTACACCAAAAGGGAGTCCTCTTGGAAAACATTTCCCCCTTGTGATATCCCTTCGCGAAACAAAATGGTTCCTCCCAGACTACAGGATATCGCAATTCCTAAGAGGGCAAGGGAGTTTCAAGCTACTTCATAGTTTTGCCTATAGTATCGATCCCCAATGCCTAACTTGCGGTGTGCCAAAGAGAGCTTAACATGTAGTCACGACCTGCACTGTATTTTATGCCCCAAGAATCAAACTAATGAGAGCCACAGGAACGTTCGTCCTCACAGAGGATGAGTTTCCTCAATCAGTGAGGGAAACCAACTTCCTGTGATTCAAAGAGTTTATCTATGGCTAGAAGACAGCTTTGGATACAGCCCACTCCAACCTCGAAGAGAAAGAAGACGACATGAGCAAGAGGTCAGCATCCGTCAGTGGATAGCAGTGAAATAAAGCACTGATGCCAAAAGCGTCTAACCATATAGGCCAGGAAGGGATGTAAATAAATACCATCCTATAGGTACCCAGGTATATATTTTTTCATTAAAAATATTTAATATAAATTTAAATCATTTAAATATGTTCCACAGATCAGGTTAAATTGCTGTTTCGGAATACAACACAAAAATCGTTCCGAATAGTGGGTTTCAGACCTCGATCCTGGTTACTCGAGAACCTAAATCAATATTTTCATGTAATCACGTAATATTTCAAATCATTTTTAATTTAATAATAAATAATTTAAAATCAAACCCTTAGTATCATAATATTTATCCTTACTTAGAACACAAAATATTTTAACACATCAAATTTGAGGATTCAGCAGACATAAATATATATATATATATATATATATATATATATATATATATATATATATTTATTTATTTATTTATTTATTCATGTTTCTATTACAAACAATAAATAATCATAATAAATTGAAACGTGAAAGAGAATTAATTCTAGGGGTCAACTATAGCAGGGTGGCTAGCATAACAGCTTTCTATGTCTAAGGTCGCGGGTTCAAACCTGCAGGTGGCACTAGGATTTTTTTAATAAGAATATGAATAGACCTACCGAACCCGTTCGATGCCGATACCGCCTACACTAGGGGTGGGCATAATCAAATGATCGTCATAATCGGATGATCGGATCTCGATGATTTAAATAATCGAATGATTTCATAATCGACTGATCGAATGATTAGTATGCATTGTGAGAGACGATATGTGACAATTGCTGAGCTGGCTAGGTGGAAATATGCATATAATTTATGTGATGAGAAAAAAAAAAAAAAAAAAAAAAAAATGAAAAGAAAAAAAAAAGGTCGTTCGATTAACCGACCTCCATATAATCCCTCGATTATCGTTAAAAAGTTCAGTTCGAATGATCATTCGCTTATCCAAGCCGATTAATCCGATAATCGATTAATTCGAATACTTGAAATAATCGAATGATCCGATTCACACCCCTAGCCTACACAGACTCGCCCAATGATCACCGTTGAAGCCCAAGCCCCCGAGATATCTTCCCATCGACGCTTCGGCCTACCAGTCGGTTCAGCGAATACCAACATTTTGGGAATCCGTTCTTCACTGAGCCCAACAAGTTTACTCGCCCATTTGAGGATCTGCGATGATCTCACCTCAATTATATTCACAGAATATAGGAGTCAGCGTAGAAACGTCGTGATGAACGTCATCGTATCATGAAAATTTCTTTCATGATTGTTCCATACAGTAAATCTAGACCTTCCCTTTCCAGCAAGAATAAATTGGCAACCTGTATGATAAATAGAATGGTTCTGGCTTAATTGTCAGTTGCTGGTAAGGACGTTGAACCCCCCGCATCTTCCTCCCATCTCGAAAAAAGTCCCCCAGAACTAGAAAAAAACCCTGAAAGACCACTTCATGTATAATGTATAATGGATGTTTATTTTCAAAATCTTTTAACATGTATATATATTATTACATTCTGCCATTTAATATAATTTGTAAAAATTTGGTGCGCGCAATAAACGGCCTTCACTTACCTCCAATGTTAAATTTAATTTAAGAATTTTCAAACAAAGTTAAAAGATGAAATATATAGGTTGGTGAAAGTAAAAAATCTGGTGCACGCAACACACGATTTTCACTTACCTTCGTTCTTAAAATCCATTTAAGAATTTTTAAATACATTTAGGGATGATAATAAATTGTTAAAGAATTAATTACATTGAGTTTCAATAGAAACATGTGTTTTATTAAATTGTCTTTTACATTATTATCTACGACAATCAGTTAGTTTTATCGGCTATTCAACACTCTCCGTTAACTTTAACTATTTAGTGTACAAGATAATATTTTTTCTAAAATGTTTAGCTTTCTAACGGTATATTATACATCGATATTACTGTTTTTATGTTCAAGTATTGCATACAAAAAAATAAATTTGCACTTTTCTCTTTTAGTTTTTCATCAAATTCGCTTAACTTGAGCATTTGTTATCAATGCCAACAACATAAAATAGTTAATTTTTTCGAATGTATAAAATTGAAGATACTTTACACGAAGAAAATTTAGAATATCGGCATTAAAAGACATGTCAGACTATTTCAATCAGAATGAAACCTACATGATATTAAAGCCCATTAAATTTTACATCGATATAGGGAGTTGAATCAAAATCGTTAGAGCCATTTATGAGAAAATCGTAAAAAGGTGCATAATGCATGGTATAAAGTGGTTCTTCTGGTCAGCTGATTCTGATGAAAAAGTTTTTGTACCATCTCGGGCGTATATTTGTCTTAAATATGAATTTTCAGTTTCATACGACTTTTTTGTGGGACTTGATTTGGACTACGGGGGATCCTAAAACGTCTATTTCCGTTGAAAACTGGAATTCGAAAATTTTCATTATCGCAATACTTTCTCATACTATATATTTCACATATAGATAAGTTAAAGTAATAAAACCTCTAGTATGCGCAAAACATAACTTTCACAAACCTACCATCTTGAAATCAAGTTTTAAATAAGCTTAAAGTTAAAAAAAATTATTGATTTTTTTTTTTTTACATTTATTTTAGCTTACTCAAGTAAATGTCCTTATAGTCACTCTGTATTTCCACGTACAAAAGCTTTACAAAGGTATATTATACAACTATATTAGGGGTCACCCTGGGCGCAGTTGCTAGCATTGCAGCCCCTTATGTCCAAGCTCATTGGTTCTAACCCGAACGAAATTCATCAGACTTTTAAAAGTAGTAAAATATACCGTACTCACGTCAGTTATATACCTCTGTCCTAGTTAAACTTAAGACACCCCCTGTAGCATCATCCGACTAGCCACAGTAGCATTAAGTGGTGTTTTTTAAAAATTCTTTTATTGAAATTTACAACTGTACACAGTACAATAAGTAAATGAGCTATTTACAGATAATTGGTTTGAAAATGTTTTGAGAATAATCTACCCAGTGGTAGCACTTCAAGGTTTATTTTATCAGCAGGTCTCGAGACCACCGTCTTTTCAGACGCCTCGGAGGATTATCGAGAATAGAAGACGATGAGAGGCTACGGACAAGTGGGTTTGTATGGGCGGGTAATTTGGAATGAAAGGAGGTGTATTTTTTGGGAGCAATTTCTGCAACTAGTGGGATATTCAGGTCTCTATGGATGAGTTTATTGGTAATCAAGTAAGGATTCGTCGAAGGATTTTCGATTGCAAGATTGGTTGCGGGATTAATTCGATGGTTTAGTGGTCTAATAATGGTTGTTTAAATGAGTTTTTTAAAGTAAACAGGAAGTTTTGATCGTTTGTCAAGTGTTTTAATAGTCGATATCTACGAAGCAGTTTCTTGTCGTTTAAGTCTTGTATGAGGATTCCATGTAAGACGTTTGTCAAGGTGAAGTCCAAGGGATCGTATTTGCTCTACAGTGATGTTAAATGAATAAACAAACAAAAACTAAAAATGGAAAGAAACATCTCATTTTCCACCATATTTTTCTTTTTGTTAATTTTATCGATCGTAAAATTTAAAACGCGTATTTACGTTTGGAGTATTTCATAAACATAATAGAATAATCTTCCGAAGAAACGTAACCTCCTTTCAAAAACATTTACGATAGTCGTGAAAAAACCGGTAACGTACGTAACAAATGTCCTTAAAGGAAATAGTAGGTTGTGCCATCAATCTTTGATTTACGACCACAAAAACAGAGGAATTTTATCATGGTAACTCTCATAAAATTGTATTGAAACATTGAAAGAAGGAAAACATCTTTAAGATTATGGTGAATTATAAAGACATCTTCTAGATTTGCACTGTTCCTTAATACTATAACCAAATGAAATAATGAAACAACCAATTAATAATTGTAACAGATACAAACACAAAAGAAGATATTTAAATTAAAGAATCCTCTCCTCTTTACAAACTTAGTGTACCTAAAATATCGTGAACGACTAACCAGGAAAAGTTTCTCGAATTCAGGAATCATCAGGACAGATAATAAATAAAAAATAAAAATAGTTAAAAAGGAAATACGACACATTTCACATAACCCTTTTTTAAGACAGAAAAAATGGATCACTTGTAGCTGGGTGGCTAGCATAACAGCCTCCTATGCCAAAGGTCACGGGTTCAAACCTGCAGGTGGTCCTAGGATTTTTGAAGGGAGTAAAAATCCTTAGTTATGCCGTCCTTCGGAGAGAACGTTAAAAGGTGATCCCGAGCCTGTGCGATGTCAGGTACTCGTTAAAGATCCCTATCCTAATAAAACCTGGCTAAGCAAAATTTAGGGCTCCCATCGTAGCATCGACCGATTAGCCATAGTAGCATAAAGTGACGTTAAATAAATAAACAAAACAGAAATATGGGAGAAAAAAAGGGTATAATTACAGCTAGAGAGTGATCTACTAAAACAACTGATTACATGATTAGTATATATATTGCTAATCATCTAGACATATACAAAAGACCATATTAAAAAAATGCAATAGTAAAAGAAAATCAAGAAATAGAAATAAAGCATAGCAGAGAAAAGTCCCTTAAAAAAAGAATGGATATTATGATATCCCAAGACAAATGAATAAAATAAATAATTTTTTAAAATAAAAAAATGCTCTTTTTAATATTCCTACATAATTATTTTTAAAAATATTTCGTTGAAGGTTTAGAGTTCTTATAATTTTCTACAATACAATGAAAACAAATTACAACTAACAATTAAAAATTGTAATATTAAATAACTAAATGCCTGGAATACGAAAATAATGAAGATAGGTAAAGAAGAGAACCAAATTGGACGAGTCATCAGGCAGAAAAGATTGAGCACGTAAAGAACTTCAAATATCTAGCAGGGCTGGGTGGACGAAGACTGCGGAAGGTGTTTCCAATCTCTTAAGAAGCGCTTCATTGGCAAAAGAGAGGTCTCCAAACATACAAAAATAGTAGTATACAAAACAACTTCTTACCTATATTGAGGTATGCCAGCGAATCCTCAGACCTCACCACTAAACATAAAAGCCAACTCCAGGCTATAGAAATGCACTACTTGAGGAAAGTTGAGGGTAACACGAAGAGAGACAAAATAAGAAATACCACAATAAGATCCAACCTTGATGTGAGATCAGCCAAGGATATTGTTGAAGAAAACCAGCTAAGATGGTAAAGCCATGTTTCAAGAATGTCAGAGGATCGTGTGGCAAAAGCAACGTATGAGGTGAAAGTAGAGGGAAAGAGACCAAGAGGAAGACCTAGGAAGACTTGGGAGGATAGAATCAGGATAGCTTGCAGAAAAAGGGATATAGATTGGAGATCAGTGGCGCAAAATAAGATTGCCTGGATCAGCCTCTACAAGCGACCCTCTCAAACTGCTGTGCGTTAGAGAGGAAAGATGAATAAGAAGAATATTAAACAACAGTCAATTTTAATAATGCATATAAAATAGAAATAGAAAAATGGTCTATAATAATTTGTTGTCACTGTACTATAGTAAATTCTGAAGATGAAGAGGGAACCCTATAACCTTGACTAAATATTTAAATTTAAAAAAATGAAAGAATTTAGTGAATGTAATTTTTCCTTTTTAAAATATCATTTAAAAAAATTAAATAATTATAAAAGGCCTAGATGCACTTGTAGTGATTTTTTTTTTAACTATAGGATCTTCTTTCGATATAGTCAGTAATAAACACTAGTTACTACAATTGTAATTAAAATCACGTATCAGTCATTCTAAAACGTAAATAATACCAGATGTGTACTGAATGTATCCTAGACTAACACCAATTAATTAAAATATTAAATTTTCATTTTCAAAAAATGGAAAATAAATAATTATTAAAAACCGCTAAAAATGCATTAACTATAATGTACAGTTATAGTTTAAGTGGAGGAAGATAATGTATGCTTAACATGTACAGGAAAGGCATGATTGGAACAAAAAGATCACAACACTATCAACATGACTGCTTTCAACAAATGATACAAAAACTGTTGATATTTGGTAAAATAGTGAAGATTTACATTTACATTTACATTTATTTGACCTCTAACAACACTGCCACTAAAAAGATTTCAACATAAAAATAATACTTTAAAAAAATAAAAAATACTTTCAAAAGGAATATAATTTTCATAAAAGCCAAATTATTCACAAGGAAAGTAATACTTTTAAAAGAAAAAAAAATTGAAGGAATTTAAATTTTATTTAAGCATTAATTGCACAGTTAATATAAAAACGGATAAAAACAAATAAATCACCATTAAGCCGATATTTTGAGTAGAATAAATTTCTGATTATTTCTATAGTAGATGTATATTTTCAAGAAATATGAATATATTTAAGTTCATTATAAAGTTATTATTATAGTAATAAAATTATTTAAGTTTGAGTAGATTGTAAGCAGATCTATAATAATAATGATATAAATGTTTTAAAATAAAAGATATTAGAGATGACCAAAATTGAATGGAATAATTTGTCATCTCTTTCAGCTGATCCCTGAATTTGAACTTCAAATAATAGCAAGTTTAAAATCTCAAATATGAGAAGGCCAGGCATAAATTAACATAGATTTCAAGCTACTGTAACCTAATTACATTAAAAGATAATGTTTTGTAAACAAACAAAACAGCAAAGAAAGTGAAATAAGGGATTTACATATGATGCCGTTGTTATGAATAGCTAACAAGGTCTTTTCTTCAATAAACTTATCACAGACCAACTAGGATAAACACTAGAAATTGATCAATATGAAATTTGTGACAAAAAATAAAAAAAATCTATCATATACCACCAAGGAATTCTTTATATAAGAATAAAACCTGAGGATCTGTAAATGCTAATTGTTAATTAGGGTTCTAAGGTTTAAAACATCAAAGGTTATCAACGCCTATAAGAACGCTCACATAATTGTTAGACTTCTAGAAGAAGGAGGAAATAAATAAATAAATAGTAATTATAAATAAACGGTATAAATAGGGAAATCGATTAAGTATGAATGACAAAATTAATTTATAAAAATAAGTGTAAAGATGCGAGAAGCTACTTACGAATAAATAAAGTTGTAACAAATAAAAATAAAGTAGGAGTAAAAAAAAAATATATATAAATAAGTATAGGAGCTGTCTTTAAATACCATCCTTATTCAGGAATTGAAATTTATTAAGATAAGATTTTAAAAAATACAACACAAACAGAAATTTTTCTGCATTATGGGAGTAAAACATTGCTCCAAACAAAAGATACAATAATGGTCCCAAAGAATCTATTACTTTATTATTACTGAGAGTCTAGGAAAATTACAAGTTAAAGGACATTTACAAAGGTTAACATATGAAATGATGTAAGTGCTAAAATTCATAACATAATGCAAAGTGTAAAGAATTCCATTTTTCATTTCTAATATTTAAGTAAATATAAGGACTAGACTAATGATGAAAAACTGGAACTATATTCCTACTGATCTGCTGATACATCTTCAGAGGCCCTCATATAAATTAAATTGAGCTTTTAATTTTACTTGAAGTCAGAGTATATAGCAAACAGACCCGATATTGAGTTTTCATAGTTTCATAGTTAAAAAGATTACTAACATTAATAGCGCTATAGACAATACTTGATATCAGACAATTATGTCATAGATTTTGGCTGAATTCATTGACTGAACATCAGTTCAACTAATGTTTTGAATCTTAGTTGTTACCTAAATTTTTAAAGAAATTTAATATATTTATCTCTTCTCCGTATGTTGTGAGACTTTCACTTCACACAATCCGAAACGGTACCCTTGGCAAGAAGGGAAAATAGGCAAATGGATGAAGAAAAATGGGGCAACCATATTTTTTATATCAATGGAAGCCCCAGACAATGAAAATGCAAGTTAAATTAAATATTGATGTGACTAAATTTATTAAACTATTATATACAATAGCTAAAATATATAATCACAAGAAGAATAGAGTCCAATTGTGGCTTCATGATAAGTTATTCTGATAAATCAGGCTAGAGACCGAAGTATGGCACCTTCGTGCAGAATTGTTAGTCAAAACACAGCAATTCCTTACAACGGATGGATTACAAAAGGTAAAGGATTTTTTTTTCTTTTTAATAACACCATAAGATTTTAAAAATCATTTGAGCAAAAAAAAAAAAAATAAGACAATACATAAACATCACATATATTAAGATGGTACAAATAATTGTATTAGTTAATAAAATCTAGACTAAAACTAATGTTAAGGATGATAGAACTTTAAAACAAAACACATCATTCATACAATAATAATGGATTAGTGTTAAACAAAAGGAATCTTTGCAATAATCTATAAATTGATAAAGAACTTAAGAAATTTATAATGAAATGAAAACACAAACTCATTTAAAACATTTGTAATAGACATTAGCTTAATAAAATATCTACTATCTATATAAACCAATTATACTAAATAAATATAATTTTAGAGTTTTCAAAAATCACAAACGCCACATCTATGAATCAATAATTGCTTATTATATGAATAAGTCAAAAATACACCTACAAAATAATTTAACACATTCAATTCAACAATAATAATAACAATTGATTTTTAAAAACTATATTTCTTGATTATTTGATAAATTACCTCTGTATTTGTATCTTTCTAGAAATTAAAAAAAATTCTAGAAAAGTCACAAAAAAATGAACCTCTGGCTCGACGAGCCATGGCTAAATGAGGAAGGACTGAATGCAGATGAGTAAAATGCTCTTGATGACAACAGGTAAGCTGTTATACTGACAGGCAGTTGTGGTTACATCATTACTATATAATGTAATAAGATGACCACTTTTGATGGGTAAATGTTATTTTCTTTAAATTTTTATAGAAAAATAAATAAATTTAATAGACCCAAATTTCCTATAATACACTAATTTATAAAAATACTATAAATAAATAAATTTTAAAAATAAAGAAAGGGACAAATTCACTGACCTGAGCCTTCTTTTCCTCTCTCCCAGCCCAAACATGCTGTTGATGTTGCTGTAGGAACTATTTGCTGTAAGTTCTCCATTTTGAGGGAATTCATCGCCAATTTCGTCCCTTTCATTTTGCATTTCAAGTTCCGAGTCCACTCCATCACTGCCAACTATGAAGTTGACATTACCACTGGGGCCGTTTTCCATGTCCCTTTTCTTGTCTGAAAAAAAAAAAATTATATAAACATATTGTATTTTTAGAAAGAGTAATCAATTCTCAGAGAAAAAAATAAAATAAGCTTTTATATAATTTGTTAATCTTTACAACTTAAATTTAAAACTAGCTACTTGAATATTTATTTCAAGTAATTAATTTAATATTCACTCTGGAGGATCCATCATGTTTAAAAAAGCAAATTTATAAGACAAGCAGTAGTGTAAATCATTTTAATACAAATCAATAATTTATTGTTGTCTTAAAACAGTGTAAAAAAATAACAACAGAATGTTAGAATATATAAAACATTTTTTAATAAACTTAAGAATGCAGTGAATTCATAGTGAGTTAAATAAAGTATATCTTAATTGGAATTAATAGTAATTGGCATTAATAAAGGAACAATAAATTCTCGAAACGTAGCTTAAACATAGTTGTATATTATTATACGATATACTTAATCTTTTAAACAAATTTATATTTGAAGAAATAAAACAATTTAATGCGTAATTCCATTTTAACTTGATCCAAAATTAATAAAGTTTTACATTATAGACTATTTAAAAACTAGTAATAATTTGCAAAATATAAAATTTTCAAACTTTTAATGATTAGTATGTTGAATAATCAGCTTTATATATAATATATATATATATATATATATATATATATATAATATATATATATATATATATAGAGAGAGAGAGAGAGAGAGAGAGAGAGAGATTCTCAAAAAGCATTTACAAACCTAGGCCAAGCATTTGTTAAAAAAATCTGGTGCGGGCAACACACGTATTTCACTTACCCCCGTTGTTAAAATCAATTAAAGAATTTTCAAATACTGTTAGAGATAAAAATTAGTGAAACTATTAAAGAATTAATTAAAGTGAATTTCTATAGAAACGTGTGTTTTATTAAAAAATCTATTATATTATTATCTAAAACAATCCATTAGTTTTATCAGCTTTTTATCCTCTCTATTAACTTTTACAAGCCCTTGTATATTAGATTATATATTTTTTTTAAATCTTTAGCTTTCCAACGGTGTATTACACATGTTTATTAATTACTGATCTTATGTTCAAAAACGAAAAATTGCATTAAATTTTTTTTTTTTTTCAGTTTTCTCCTTTAGTTGCTTTTCATATTTGCTCAACTTACATATTTAGCGGTTATTTATCAATCCTAACTAGATAATGTGGTTATTTTTATAAAATATACAAATTAAAGGTACTTTAGAAGAAGAGAATTGAAACTATCGGTATTTAAGCCCTGTCAGACTATTTTTGTCAGAATAAAACCTACATAATATTATTATGTAATAATACGTACATAATAATATTATATTAAAGCACATTAAATTTTACATCGATATAGCGAGTTTGATCAAAATCGTCGGAACCGTTTTTTAGAAAAAAGAAAAAAGGTGCAAAGTGGCTCTTCTGGTAAGCTCATTTTGATGAAAAAGGTTTTGTAACGTCTCGGGCGTATAGTTGTCTTAAATATGAAATTTCAGTTTCATAAGACTTTTTGTTTCCTCCCGGGAGTTTCCACACACACACAGACCTTTTTGCGGGACTTGGTTATTTGGACTCAGAGGAGCCTAAAACGTGTATTTCCGTTGAAAACTGGAATTCGAAAATTTTCACGATCGCAATACTTTCCCTTACTATATATAGTAATTGAATATAGTAGTTGAGCGTGCAGTCAAATTAACACGCAATTAAGTTTCTACTCAATTGTGTGTAAATTTGACTGCACCCACAACCAACTTCTCCTCTATATACATACAGTCAACCATTCTCACTTCACAAAAATAAAATCCTTAAATAATATGAATTAGATATTTTTTTAATGAATTTTACCAAAAATTGAAAAAAAAATTATAACTACAGAAAAAAAGTACAGTCTCAACACAAATCTGCTTGAGAAGCTAAATGCCTACGCATGACGCACTGAACGTGAAGGGTCAAAACGGAAATGACCAATTTAACCAACAATATAATAATAAAGCACAATGAACCTAAATATGGCGCGTTTTATGTTTTATTATACTGCTCATATTTTTTTTTTTAATATTATATTTAATTGCTATTCATTGCGTGTTATGCTTGAACATTTCGAATTTGTAAACTTTATTTCATCTCTGTGGCACAGGCATAATTTATTACTTTCACTTACTATATATAGTAAGGGGAAGTATTGCGATCGTGAAAATTTTCGAATTCCAGTTTTCAACGGAAATACACGTTTTATATACAGGGTCCCCTGAGTCCAAATAACCAAGTCCCGCAAAAAGGTCTGTGTGTGTGGTAACTCTCGAGCGGAAACGGTAAGTCCTATGAAACTGAAATTTCATATTTAAGACAATTATACGCCCGAGACGTGACAAAACTTTTTTCATCAAAATGAGCTTACCAGAAGAGGCACTTTATACCATGCATTTTGCACCTTTTTTCGATTTTCTCGAAAACGGTTCCGATGATTTTGATTAAACTCGCTATATCGATGTAAAATTTAATGGGCTTTAATATAATGTAGGTTTTATTTGGATAAAAATGGTCTGACAGGGCTTAAATGCAGATATTTTAAATTTTCTTCCCATAAAGTACCTTTCATTTTGTAGATTCAATAATAATAATGTTACGGGCTACGGGGTGTGAGAAATGAACTACACCAGTTTACAAATTACAGATGTTTATTAAATACAGAAAACACAAATACAAAGGGATTACTAACCACTATATTAACAATAATAATGAAATTACTAGCTTAACTACTAAACAGTATACATATAAAATGAGGTATTCCTAACGAATAAACTACTTACAATCTGCTAGACTTATTCTAAGACTTACAACTATAAATCATATATAAACTACAGTCTTCTAATTTCCCACCGACCGATTATCACAATATTGACACACAGTTTCACTACACTGTCACACTGTCACGAGTTGTTCACTGTCACTGTTCACTGATACATTCACTTGAGCAAGATCAAGACTGACTCACCCAGGCTCAGGGGACCGCTATTTGTACCACCGCCGAATCTTCTAGACCCGGGCGCAGGTAAGGCGGTGGGCCTTTCCAGGCACTTCGAGGACTGTCCAGGTCCAGAAGTCTCTAGCCTCATCTAGGCCCCTCCAGGCGTGGTCCACCCGTCATTGTCTTGACCGTAGCACTACCCCCTCCTTAGACGTGCTCTGCCCCAGAGCACAGATTGCAGAAGCTGAGCGATGTTGATCTTCCTCCGATGTAGGTGTTTTGTCTTTCCAGGGGTTGAACGTGCATACCATTATGATGACTCCAGAGTTGGCGAACGTCTCTTCTACAATGTTCCTGACAATCCTCCACTCCAGGCCATCGTATCCACAACCCAACTTCGGGATGGCGAGCTTGGTGACACGCAGTTCCAGAAGCTTTCTCCGCAGGTCGTCAAGACTCCGGCGCAGTGTGTCGTATGTCGGCTTCTGCTCTGATGAACTCTTGGTGACCAAGTAAAACAGGTGCCGGCCTTCATGCTCTTGATGAAGAGTCTTCCCAACTCTTGGTCCCTGGCGTTCCAGCTCTTCAATTCCAGCGAACTTCTTCCTGAAGACCGTCGCAATCCCCCGGGAATTCCTCAGATGTTCGGCGACACAATGTGCTAGAGCATAGTCTACCGGTAACGAGAATATGTCTCTGTAAACTGTCTGCGTTACCCTACGGGAGTCTGGCGCCTTAGGATGGGGAGTTAGGTCCTTGTCGGTGAGGTTCCTCACTTGCTGTTCCTCTGTAGGGCCATGGTTTCCCTTGTATGGAGCCAATCGGTTGAAATGGACTACCTTGGGTTTTCCTTTGGGCTGCTTCCTGATCCTATAGATGACATCATTGATCCTCTTGATGACCTCATACGGTCCGTCCCAGGAGTTTTGAAGTTTCGGTGAGTAGCCTTGCCTTCTTCGAGGATCGTGTAGCCAGACCAAGTCTCCAGGTTGGAAGCCACCTTTCTCTGCCTTGATGTCATAACGCTCCTTCATTCTGTCACTTGCTCCCTGGATGTTTGTGCGAACCTTCTCGTGAATAGTGTTCATTCGCTTCCGTAGGTTCGTGACGTAGTCTTCTCCGGCGACCTCCTCATCAGGCTTGAAACCGAATTTCAGATCGCAAGGCAAGCGTAGTTCTCTGCCGAACACGACATTGGCGGGGGTCTGCCCTGTCGTTTCATTAACTGAACTACGATAGGCTAGCAGGAACAGATGAAGATATTGGTCCCAGTCTCGCTGATGGTCAGAAACTACCTTGGCCAAATATCGACCCATTGTCCTGTTCATGCGCTCTACCATGCCATCGGACTGAGGGTGAAGAGGCGTCGTCCTGGTCTTTCGTATTCCTAGAGCCTCGCACATCCTGGTGAAGACTGCCGACTCAAAGTTTCTTCCTTGGTCAGCGTGAAGTTCCATGGGCACCCCAAACCGACTGACGAGCTGCTTCACGAGAACATCTGCAACCGTGGCGGCCTCCTGATTCGGAAGGGCGTAAGCTTCCACCCACTTTGAAAAATAATCCATGGCCACGAGAATATATCGGTTGCCATTATCTGTCACAGGAAAAGGGCCAGCGATGTCTACCGCTATTCTCTCGAATGGTGCTCCTACGTTGTATTTCTTCATAGGTGCCTTCTTTTTCCTTATCGGTCCATTAGAGGCGGCACAAGTTGCACACCGCCGGCACCAATCTAACACATCGTCCTTGAGGTTTGCCCAGTAAAAGCGTTCACGAACCTTTTCTAATGTCCGGTGAACTCCAAGGTGGCCACCAGATGCTCCATCATGTAATTCCCTCAGTACTTCGGGCACTTTAATCTTTGGTACGATGAGCTGTAGTCTCCGCTGATCTCCCTCTGTGTTCTCCAATGCTCGTTTCAGCAGACCTTTGTCCAGTAGAATGGAGTTCCATTGAGCCCAATAGGTTTTTATATTTTTCGACATTGGAGCAACATCCTGCCAGCTTGGTCTCCTTTGGCCTGATAGCTTCCATTCCCTTATTTGTTTCAAGTCCGGGTCCTCGTCCTGTTCCTTTGCCAGTTGTGTGTCCTGCCAACCGTCGGTAACGACCGTAGTCCGCAACACTGTTGCTTGCTTTTCTTCTTGTCGAGAACAATGCTTGCATTCTCCGTCACAGGGTCTCCTTGAGAGCGCATCCGCATTCCGGTGACTCGTTCCAGAACGATGAGCAGATTCGAAGTCATATTCCTGAAGGCGCTCGACCCACCGTGCAACTTGTCCCTCCGGTGACTTGAATCGCAGCAGCCACATTAGAGCTGCGTGGTCCGTTCTCAGTAGAAATCTTCTTCCATACAGGTATTTATGAAAGTGCTCTATGGACTTAACCACTGCCAGAAGCTCTTTCCTTGTGACACAGTAGTTGCGTTCTGGAGCTGACAGTGCTTTGCTGAAGTACCCAATAACCTTTTCTTCCCCGTCTTGGAGTTGGGAAAGGACGCTTCCAATAGCAGTGTTGCTGGCATCTGTGTCAAGAATGAACTTGCCCTCGGGACGTGGATAGCTTAGAATAGGCGCACTACTCAATTTCTTCTTTAACTCCTCAAATGAAGCCTGACACTCGCGATCCCAAAGGAAAGTCCGTTTTTCCTCAGTGAGCCTGGTAAGAGGTTTTGCGATGTTGGCGAATCCTTTCACGTACCTCCTGTAGTAGGTGCAGAGCCCGAGGAAACTTCTCACTTGGTGCTTATCTCGAGGTGCTGGCCAATTGGTGATCGCTGTAATCTTCTCTGGGTCAACAGCAACTCCGTTGTCTGATACAACATGCCCCAGGTAGTTGACTTGCCTTCGGAAGAGATTGCACTTCTTCGGGTTCAGTTTTAGATTAGCTGCACGCAGCCGTTCGAAGACCCGCTCCAGATTCTCCAGATGGTGAGTGAAGGATTTTCCCAGTACAATGATGTCGTCCAAGTAAACCAGGCATATCTCCCAAGAAAGGCCTCTTAAGACGCTTTCCATCAGCCTCTCGAACGTTGCAGGTGCATTGCAAAGCCCGAATGGCATTACCGTAAATTGCCAGAGGCCAGTGCCGATTGAAAATGCCGTCTTCTCCTTATCTTCCGGTGCCAATCCAACCTGCCAATATCCACTGCGGAGATCCAAGGTAGAAAATAGTTTGCAACCCTCTAGTGTGTCCAGCGTGTCGTCAATCCTTGGGAGTGGGTAACTGTCCTTCTTCGTGGCGTTGTTCAAAAGACGGTAATCTACGCAGAATCTTGTCGTCCCATCTTTCTTTTTCACCAGTACGACAGGAGACATCCATGGGCTACTCGAGGGCTCGATGACACCATTATTCGCCATATCCTTAAGAATCTCCTCGGCATCCTTTCGTTTAGCTAGCGGCAGCCTCCTCGGGATCTGTCGGATGGGCTGTGTATCCCCGGTGTCAATTTTGTGCTGGACGATGTTCGTTCTACCCCGTGGTCCTGAGCTGATCTCGAAAATGTCCTGCCATCGGGTAATCAATCTCTTCACGATTTCGCTCTGTTCAGGTGAAAGTTCTCTGCATGATTCCTCCACGAATCGTTTTAATTCTTCGGGTAGTCCTCGTTGCTCGGTGGGGTTGCGTTGTAGCTGTCGGACTACTGAGGTAGCGGCCGTACATTCTCCTACTGGTGTTCCTCTCTTTAGTGTCACCGGGAAGCTGTTCAGATTCATCAGTCGGATTGGGGTGGTATGTCCGACCTTGATGAGAGACCTTGCAACCAGAACACCGCGTCCGACTTCCTGCTCCTCGTGCTTCCCAGGTTCAAGTAGAAAACATTGACCCTCCGGTAGTCGTCCATTGATCGTCCCATGCGTCAGAATTTGACTCCGTGCAGGTAAAGTGGTGTCTTCTAGTAGGAGTACTCGTGCATAGAGGTCCTATCCCTGCCGAAGGATGACCTCTTCGTCTCCCAGCGTCATCACACCTCTCGACATGTCCAGCTTGATCCCGTATTTGATCATCAAGTCCATGCCGAAGATGACTTCCTCGTCTATTTTCGCCACGAGAACGCGGTGCTCTAGACGTTGGCCCCCGATGAAGAAAGTGGCAACTGTCTCCCCGTAGACCTCGGCTGGCTGTCCTGTGGCTGTCCGTAACGCCCAAGTGGTAGGTGATATCTTCTTAGCGTTAACTGCCTTCGGGTTCAGTATTGTCATGGTTGCGCCGGTATCCAGCAGAAAACTCCGCAGCTGCCCGTTCACCATTCCATCCACATAAAAACTATTTGTCTTGCTCCCTATTGTCGCGATTCTCACGGCGACCCTGGGGCCTTTGATGCTACGGGTTGACAGTTGCCCCTTCCCATCAACCCTCCTTAGTTTTCCTGTGGCTTTTCCGGCTTCCTGGTAGGACACTTGCTTCTGGGGTGTCCAAGTTGACCGCAGCTCCAACAGCGTATCTCCTTTTTGCGGGTCCTGAGGGCTTCTAAAACCTTTGCTACTATGTCCTCGATGGTGGGGGCCGCGTTAGGCTCCGCTTCTGCCGCTCGAACTCGTGCATGTCCACGGACTGACTGCCTGACAGCCTCGAATTCCATGGCCTGCGACAATGCATCGCCCAAAGTTTTAGGGCGTGCGAGTTTCACTGCCTGTTGGGTTTCCGGGTCTCGAAGTCCATCCAGGAATTTGTCGATAGCCAAGCTCTCGTAGACGTCGTCGGTGACCGTTGGGTAGGCATTCCTCACTAGCCGGGCGATATCTGCTTCAAATTCCTGCAGCGTCTCGTTGGTCTTCTGGACCCTGTTCTTTAACTGGGAACGGTATAGTTGGTCCATGTGGCGATGGCCGAAACGCATCTCCAGTCTTTTCATCAGCTCACCGTAGTTGCACCGCTCCGACATGGGCATCCCCTGTAGCACTCCTAAGGCGTCTCCACGCAAGGCTAGGCACAACGCTGATGCTTGCGTCTCCTTTGACCACCCGTGGATCGAAGCCGCTGTCTCGAAGAGAGTCATGTAGTCCTCCCACGGCGTCTTCCCGTCGAACAATGGGATGGTGTTGTGCGTTGGTGGCATCCCAGCATTGGCGGAGGGAATGGTGTTGTGAGGGCTTCTCTCAGAGGGTTGGTCGGTGTCGATTGTCGGTGGGTTGCTCATACGTTCTTCTAGAGCTTCTATTCTTACCCTAAGTTCATTTTCTACTGAATCGACTTTTTCTCCTAATCTAGATTCTACATCAGCTAACTTATTATCTACACTCTCCATTAACTTAGTTTCTAAATTGCCTAACTTGGCCTCCAATGTATTTTTAACAGTACTTAACTCATTACCTAACTTCTTTTCTACATTACCTAACTCATTTCCTAACTTCTTTTCTACATTACCTAACTCATTTCCTAACTTCTTTTCTACATTACCTAACTCATTTCCTAACTTCTTTTCTACATTACCTAACTCAGTTTTAAAAGTTGCAGACAACTTACTGAAATCATTTTCAAATGTAATCTCGTCTGGATTTTCCCCCGAATCAACAAAAAATTGGCGCAAGCGTTGTTGCAGTGCTGATTTCGTTCCGGAAGTATCCAGATCTCGTTCTTCTAACTCCCGTCTTAAGTCTGCAACTTTTAAATCATTCAGTCTAACACTCTGAGAAGTCATTTTTCACACAGTAGCCCAATAATTACAAAAACAAGAAAACCAAAATTATAACCATTTACAATGATCCCACTTCTGACACCAAATTGTTACGGGCTACGGGGTGTGAGAAATGAACTACACCAGTTTACAAATTACAGATGTTTATTAAATACAGAAAACACAAATACAAAGGGATTACTAACCACTATATTAACAATAATAATGAAATTACTAGCTTAACTACTAAACAGTATACATATAAAATGAGGTATTCCTAACGAATAAACTACTTACAATCTGCTAGACTTATTCTAAGACTTACAACTATAAATCATATATAAACTACAGTCTTCTAATTTCCCACCGACCGATTATCACAATATTGACACACAGTTTCACTACACTGTCACACTGTCACGAGTTGTTCACTGTCACTGTTCACTGATACATTCACTTGAGCAAGATCAAGACTGACTCACCCAGGCTCAGGGGACCGCTATTTGTACCACCGCCGAATCTTCTAGACCCGGGCGCAGGTAAGGCGGTGGGCCTTTCCAGGCACTTCGAGGACTGTCCAGGTCCAGAAGTCTCTAGCCTCATCTAGGCCCCTCCAGGCGTGGTCCACCCGTCATTGTCTTGACCGTAGCAATAACTAGTTTATCTTGTTAACGCTGATGAAAAACAGGTAAATATATAAATTGAATAAATTCGATACCCAACTAAACGAGAAAACAGAAAAAATATTTTTTTAATGCAATTTTTCGTTTTTGAACATAAGAGCAGTAATATACATGTATGATATACCGTTGGAAAGCTAAAGATTTTAGAAAAAATATCATCTCATACACAAGCTTTTAAAAGTTAATAGTGATTGATGAAATGAACATAAAACTAACTGATTATTTTAGATATTAATATAATAGATTTTTTATGAAACACATGTTTCTACAGAAATTCAATTTGATTAATTCCTTAATAGTTTCACGTATTTTTATCTCTAACTGTATTTGTAAATTCTTTCATTGATTTTAAAAATCGAGGTAAGTGAAAGTCGAATGTTGCCCGCACCAGATTTTTTAATTATATTTTGGAGTGGTTCCCATTTTAAACTGGATTTATCACACAACGACGTTCGTGAAGTGGTATGGATAGAGATTCCCTAAAACATTGTTTCCAAAACAACATTTTTCGCGGACCCCCTCATACGTTCATTTTAATTGCAAGGGGACCCCCAAATCCTAAATATTGGGAAAATATATAGATTTTTAGTAGTGTATCTTATCACGTACACTCTACCTCTACCGAAAATCTATATTCTAGAAAAGGGGAACACCAGCAGATTGAGAAAAAAGGGAGGAATAGGAACTATGGTGATTTATTTTGAAAGATCTATCAGTGAAGTAAGACTGGATAATAAAAACATAAGTAGGAAGGAGAAATAGACGGAGCTGGTAATCCCGGGTGCCAGACTAATTTATGATTTAGATTAAATAATCTACAACACTTACTAGACAAACGTTCAAAACTTCCAATTCACTACAAAAAGCTCATTTATATCACTGTCGTCAGACCAATCTGGACATATGGAATCGAGCTTTGGGGCTCTACTAAGCCATCTAATTCCTCCCGCATCCAATCCTTACAATCCAAAATCCTTCGCAAAATCCTAAATGCTCCTTATTTCGTCTCAAATAAAATCATCCATAACGACCTTAATATCCCATTTGTGGCAGACCTTTCTCGTACCAGATATACCACTTTTAATTCCAAACTCCCAACTCATATAAACCCTCTTGTCCGCAACCTATCAACCTCGCATATTCCTGTTAACCCTCCGAGGCGATTTAAAAGAAGATGGCCTCGGGATCTACTTACTTAAATAAACATCGAAGTACTACCGCTGGGTAGTTTCTTCACAAGCCTTATACGCCTTTTATTATAATTCATCACTTTTACTTATTGTATTTATGTAATATACAGTTGTAAAATTCAATAAAATATAATTAAAAAAAAAAAAAAAGATTAAATAATATAACTATATTAAATTATTAATCAGTATTAAGGTTATTCCCTATTCGTCACTTTATATTACCTTTACAACTTTTCGTATCAGATAAATTTTTTCTAAAATCTTTCTCTTTCCAACGGTATATTATACGTCTATATTACTGTTCTTATTACCAAAAATTACATTAAATATTAGTTTTGCTATTTTATCCTTTAGTTGGTCATCAAATTCGTACCAAACTTATGTATTTACTAGTTTTTCATTAGTGGTAAGGTAATAAGATAATATGGTCATTTTTATAGAATCTACAAAATTGAAGGTACTTTAGGGGAAGAAAATTAAAAATATTGGTATTTAAGCCCTGTCAGACTATTTCAATCAGAATGAAACCTACATAGTATTAAAACCTATTAAATTATACATAGAAAATCGAAAAAAGGTGCAAAATGCATGGGATAAAGTAGGACTTCCGGTCAGCCGATTTTAATGAAAAAGCAGTAACATCTTGGGCGTATAGTTGTCTTAAATATGAAATTTCAGTTTTCTTCGTATTTTCATTTTCACACAGACCTTTTTTCGGGACTTGGTCATTTGGACTCAGGGGACCTAAAACGTACTATATACGTACTATATATTTCATATATAGGTAAGTGAAAATAAAAAAAAATTACACGCAGCTTAGGGAATAATAAGCAAGTCATCAAAATGCACTATTTGAACATTATGAACCGAAATTTTTATTAACCGTTGACAGTGCTAGTTTTTAATATTGTATGAATCGTTTTCGAGATCAGATATAAAAGCTATATTAAGGGAAAAAAGCTAAACCAATATGTACGGGAAAAAAGCTAAACCAATATGTACGGGAAAAAACAAGACTAAAATTACAAATAATTATAATGGAATTTGTTTATCACTAAATTCGCTAATGAAAATTAAGGTTACTCAAGTTCGTTGAGATGTTGACTCAAGCCCTGCTAATTATCTCAAAACAAATAATTTAAAGAAAATTGAAAACAAAAAAAACTTTAATAAATAATAATTTGAATTCACAACAAAATAAGTAATAGAATAGCGTTATCAATCCCTCACAAAGAACAATACCATCTTAAAATGCTAAAGAACAAGAACGCCACTATACTAAACAATTAGAAGTCTATCATTCTTTCTACGATTGTTTGTATCAATAACAATAATTGTACTCGTTTTAAAGAGTACCATTATCAACGAGACTTATGACACTTAAACCTGATAAGGTAGGAAGATGTTCAGAACATTTGGCGATTTATCATTTGAGTTAAAATTTACCAAGCAAAATATTTCCAGCAAATATTAAAAAATGAAAATAAAAGAATCTTTTTCCGTTTTCTCTTCAATAATAGGACAAAAGAGCATATTTATAATCAAAATAGACATAAACTAAATTAACCAATGTTACAATTTTGCACATAATAATTACTTATCCTTGGACATCACGTCAAAGCATCTGTTTAATGAATTCCAGTCCAAACAAAGGGATCTCGATGGGACGTTTTGAAAATTTGTTTATTTATAATTTTTGATGAAGCTAATAATGTAATTCAATATAGTTATCTCATTTTTTTTAAATATATATATATATAAATTAAAAAATAATGTATCCCAACATCCCAAAACTGTTCGAATCCCCTAAAAGAGATCTAACAGTTGTTAGGCTTATGCAACTTAGTATCTCGCAACTAAAACTAAAAATAAAATAAAGGAAAAAGAACTACCAAGCCTTGAAATAACAAGTGATAGGATTGGTAAAACAAAGGTCGAAAAAATATGCAGTCATGCGATAGTGATAAACAGCAAGTGCGAAATATGCAACGATGTTGAAAAAAAAATCATCTATCATTTGCAAAGAGATAAAGAAATCTAATGTAAACTAGGATCGATGAGGCAATGGATCTTCGTTGAACGATTAAAAATAAAGAAGAGGAAGGAATAACAGTTTTAGTAATA
Source organism: Piezodorus guildinii (assembly GCA_023052935.1). NCBI lineage: Eukaryota > Metazoa > Arthropoda > Insecta > Hemiptera > Pentatomidae > Piezodorus > Piezodorus guildinii. The sequence continues at coordinate 159,881,499 of CM041293.1, read as the reverse complement.
AATATATAACAGTAAGCAGTAAAAGGAAAAAAAGGTCCCGGGTTCAAACCCGCAGTTGTCCCTAAGAATTTGTAATGGGAGTAAAAATTCCTTAGTTATGCCGTCCTTCGAAGGAGACGTGAAAACGTGGCCCCAAGCATATGCGATGTCAATTACTCGTTAAAGATCCCTATCCTAATAAAACCTGGATAGGCGAAATTTAAGACTCCCACTGTAGCATAGTCCGATTAGCCACAGCAGCATAAAGGGACGTTAAATAAATTCAATAAAAGAAAAAAAGGTTATTATAATATTACTAAAAAGCACATAATGATATACTTAAGAGAAAACCAACAACAAACAACGCAAATGTGTAATTAATGCCTTTAAAAAATAATTGCATTTCTAAATCGCGTTTTTTGAAGAACTCGAGTGTTCATTAGATAAAATAAAATAGGAGATTTTGAAAAACTAAACTAATTTATTTTTTTTCTCATTTCTTTTTTTTTTTTTAAGATGTAATATTATTTTGAAAACATATGTATTTTATTATTATTTTATCTCTACTATATTGAAAAGAAAAAAAAAACTGTTAATTTATCATTATTAATATATTTATTTATTCAATTTTTGTAAACAGATGTATTATTATTTTAAAACCATATGTATTTTATTTTATTTTTTTAATTTTATGTTTTTATTTTATTTTATTTTTAACAGATGTATTATTATTTCAATAACATATGTATCTTTTTTTTATTTATTTATTTTTTTTTTTATCTCAACTATATTGAAAGGGAGAAAAAAAAAACAACTTGATTTATCTTTATTAAAATATGTATATAACTTAAAAAAATGTATTGTGAATAGCCAAGCCAGGCTCTATTTATAAGGGGATACCCCAAAGACAAATAAAATCTATTCTATCCTAAAACTGAACGATGAGAATACAAATATGTCAAAAAATCAATTTTCGTAAACAATATCCTTTAGTTCCTTTTGGAAATTAACGTCTTAATTATCAATCTCCGCGCTATGCAAAATAAATACCCATTGATAAAATGCCGATCTACGTTTTGCAGACTCACTTCCTCTTAGCTTCTATTAAGCTTCGAGTCCTGATGATATAAAATGGTCAATTAATTTTATATAATTTAATTTTGTCCATATACAATTGGAACCCGGACTCCTTAAGTCGGAGCCTATTATCTAATTCACCTAATCAGCTAAACCTCACCTCCTAAAATAATCTAGAAGAAATATTAATAGGCAATTTGATATTGTAAAAACAATTTTGGAGGTCAACTCAAAAAGGTTCAAGTTCAAACGTTATATTTTTGAAAAACTCGTACCATTTATTCCGCGTAGTATACTTTCTCAAACTAATAACAAATTCTTACTTTAACCGTTTAAACGTCACTCTATATACATACTGACTTCAAGGTAATTGAAAGCAACGAAGGCCAGAATACTTATCATATGTAAGATAATGATGTAAAAATAAAAGAAAATAAGAATTAAAAAAACTGCACCACTACAATTTATGAAGGATTCACTACGTTTTTTTTATTTTATTTTTTTTTTGTTCACCCCTAGCTCGTCTCTGAAGGCTATACCGGGTTTCTCGGGTCAGGAGGTGAGGACAGGGAATAAATGCTGAAATAAAAGCCCCCAAAGCACCGAGTCTCGAACTCGTAATTATTTGGTTTCAAAAATGATTTGGTCCTCTGTGTTGGGGGGCGGGGTAGCCGAGTGGGTTAGCGCGCGTTGCCTAGCAACCACAGAGAACCAAAAATTGGAAACCATAAAATTACTAGTTCGAGTCTTGGTACCGGGAGGACTTTTATCTCGGCATTTATACCCCGCCCTCACTCCCTGGTCCGTCCGAGAAACCCTCATATAGCCTTCAAAGGCGAGGTAGGGGTGAAAAAAAAAAAAAAAAAAGTCCTCTGTGTTGCTAAGCATCGCGCGCTAACCCGCTCCGCTCAGGTACCCCGCCCATATGGGTTCAGTACTTATAGAGAATCTTACTGTTTCACGGACATCAGCCGTGCACGGAAGTGATTAGGTCAAGATCACGCTCATCCGCCAGGTTTCCTCCCCATATTTTCGGGTACCCATTTTATAGTGGATGGGTATGCCTTAGGAGGGTCTCCATATCCCTGGGTGGAAATAACAGAATAATTAATTCCGCCAAAGGCAAAGCCAAGGTTCGAAACCGGGACTCGGAGACCAGTAGTCTAGTGCTCAATCCACTAAGCAACGCCGCTCCCTCACTTATCATAAAAACGTGTATGATATAAATAAAATGTTAATTTTTTTTTTATTACTGATTTTTAAAATGTTTTTTTTTTTTTACAATGTCGCGAAAAAAAAAGTGCAACATGCCCACTAACTTGGCTTCAATTGTGGCTTAAACTATATAATTAGAAAAAAAAGTCTAGACCAAACTTTGGCAGGTAGTGTTAAAACTCACAAAAATTCACAAGTTTTTTTTGGCTCAATATAGTATCAAAAATAACTATTTACAATGATCTAGATTACTCGGACTTCAACAGGTTACAGCTAATTAGGTTTATTATTTTCAATAATGAACCTTTGTGATCAACCAAAAAAAAAAAAAAAAAAACCTATCTCCCCTAAAATTTGAGAGCTTACGTTTCAAGATGCGTAGAATCCGAATAACGATTCTCCGAAACTACTGGACAAATTTTTTTGAAATTTGCCACAGAAATACTAGTCCATGCAAAGATGATTCTAACACCTAGACGTTGATATTAGCTGGTTAGTTTTCAAATGGCGGCCGATTAAAAGTGATTTAATTCAAGAACTCAGTTATTTTTGAAGATAGAGACAAAAATGATCAGTGTTGTTTAATATTAAAGCGAAATAAGAAATAAATAAATTGAAATTTTACACATAAATAGGCTCATAACTCAGTTATTTTTGACGAAAGAGAAAAGTATGTATTGAGTTTTAGAATCAGTAAAGCGCGATAAAAATGGAATCTCGCTTATATATCCGAAGAAAGCGAAAAATTTCATTATGTTTTTTTAACCATAATTATATAAAAAAGGAAAAAAATTGAAATTTTTACATAAATACGCTGTAACTCAGTTATTTTTGACAATAACTATATAATAATAAATGAATAAATACGAAAAATTATTTTTAGCGCCATTTGGTAAAGAATTCAATTTTCGACCAAATAAAAAAAATCATTCAAAATGGTTAAAAACTAGCTTAGATATTGCGTTTTGAAATCAGCGGTAGTGATATAGGATCCATTACATTATTGCTTTTCATATTACTTCAATGCGTATCAACAGCTAAATAAACAGTTATACCCTAATATTGCTATTTGCAAATAATAAACCATTGTGCAATAATTTGCAGCGTTTATCAATTAATAATTGTGACACGTGTTTTAATGACAATACATTTTTGAAAGCAATGGATGGTTAGCTTGCCTAAATTGCCTTTCGATGATGATGGGGCTCATTATGATAAAAATAAACATTTGAAACGTACCAGATGCCTAATATTTCAGCTATTGTAAAAAAAACAACTTAAAATGCAAAAAATATTACAGCTGAATTATATACATTAGAAATAGTAATACGTCAAAAATATAAGATGTGCCTATTCTTACAACTTTTCATGTCACTTTTGGTCCGACTTCTGAATCGGTTTATTTAATTTGTTATACTTAGCAATGCAGAAAATCAAATTATATTTTAAATAGAAAACCTAGAATTTTTAAGAGTTTTTCGAATCATTTTAAAGGTTAATGGAGAGTGATGAAAAGCCGATAAAACTAATTGATTCTTTCTATAAAACACATGTTTCTATTGAAATTCAAAATAATTAATTCTTTAACAATTTATTTCTATCTTTAAATGTACTTAAAAATTCTTAAATTGATTTTAACAACGGAGGTAAGTGAAAGTCGTGTGTCGTACGCACCAGATTTTTTACCAATGTTATTAAAATCAAACAGTTATTCTTCTCGAATCTACAAAATTAAAGGTATTTTAGGAGAAGAAAATTTAAAAATTCAAGCCCTGTATTTCAATTATAAAGAAACCCACATGACATTAAAGCCTAAAAATGAAATATTAGTTATATAGTTCTTATCGTTTTCGAGCAAGACTATACTATACAACATACACACATTTTTGCGAGACTTGTTCATTTGGACTTAAGGGATCCTAAAACATGTATTTCCGATGAAAAGTCTAATTAGAAAATTTTCACGATGGCAACACTTTCCTCATAATATATGTTTCATAAGGTAAGTTTTTTTTTTTTTTATAATGAATAACTAACCTCACATAAGACTGAAACGACAAGAAACTGCTTGAAGATACCGATTACTACAACAGGTACTAGACAAACGTTCAAGACTTCCAGTATATTACAAAAGACTCATTTACGTCATTATTATCAGAACTATTAGGACATACGGAATCGAGCTTCGGGGCTCTACCAAACCATCTAATTCCTTCCGCATCCAATCCTTACAAAATCCAAAATCCTGAATGCTCCTTATTTTGTCACAAATCAACTCCTCCATAAAGACCGAAACATCCCATTTGTTGCAGACATAGCCCGTGAATTTTACACTTTCTCAAGACGTTTTCATGACTTTTCTTCATACTGCTTCTTTACTCATTGTGTTTTTTAATACAGTTGTAAATTACAATAATTAAATATTTTAAAAAAGATGAATAACTAAACTGATTAATCTTCCCATAACTATAAGAAAGAAGAATAAAAAAATATATATCACTTATAACTCACAAGTTCCAAAATCATTGTCAGCTTTAATAGCATCACTATCAAGATCCTTGTCAAGGAATGGCGACGTGAATGAGAGAACTCCGTTCAAGCACCCGCAGAACATATTCACTTTGGGAACTCACGTACAGCCTGGTTCGACGACGAACAGCTTTAAGGCCCATCAAAACGGCGATGCCGTCTCAGTGACCAGTCTACGACTGAAGACTTCGCTACGAGAGGTTACACTCAGCCGAGCCCGACAGAATAACTCTACAGGCAGCTATTTGAAAGCGTGAATGGAAATCGTTCTAACAGCACTAACACCTATCTGAGGATTACTATGTGAGACTAATTGTTATTAGTAAATTACTAACCTTACTGAACTTTCTAGGCATCATTAACGTTAACTAGTAGCTACTAATGCCAGCCTCCCTAAATCGATAGACTGCTTGATTAATGGTACTTAAGGGATGAGCTGTGTAAGATAAGAGACGGATAAATGATTAAAACCACGGAAAAAAATCTCTTTCTCTCTCTCTCTCTTATATATATATATATATATATATATATATATATATATATATATATATATATATATATATATATGTGTGTGTGTAATGAACCGTGATTCTTGGTTTTCGTGAACGTCTTCTAAACAATTGGACGGAAGTCGAATCAACAAAAATTAAGTTTTTGATTGAAAGGGAAAATAAAATGTTCCATAAAGAGTTCATAAAAAAAAAATCTGAAATATAAGTAGTAATATAGAACACGTTGGAAAACACAAGATTCATTTGATTTTTTATTTATTTATTGTAATTTACAGACTGTATTAAAGAACACAATGAGTAAATATACAGAATGAAGAAAAGCCATAAAGATGTCTTGAGAAAAAATTACCCAGTGGTAGCACTTCACTAACTATTTTTAGGCAATGGGTCCCGGGGCCACCTTCTTTTCAATTACCTCGTGGGGTGGTCAGGAATATCATCTAAGGAAGATAAATTACGGACAAGTGGCTTTGTGTGGGCAGGGAATTTAGAATGAAAAGTGTTGTATCTATCATGGGCAATGTCTGCAACAAATGGGATGTTTAGGTCATTATGAAGGTTTTGATTTGTGACAAAAAGGATTTTGGATTGTAAGAATTGGAGGGGGGAGAATTATATGGTTTAGTAGATCCCCAAAGCTCAATGCCATATGTCCAAATAGGTCTGATAATATTAAAAAATGGCTGTGAGACTTAATGTCCAAACGTCACAGCATTTCCAATTTTATAATCGAGTAAAGCAGAGAGATAGTCTAAGCCCCTTGTTATTTATCCTTCTTATGGACGAGGTATGAAAGGTGTGCAAAAGGTGGACCCTAAGAGCAGTAGTGGGCTATAGGAACCTAGTACTAGCACTAGCACAAGCCATGGTCTATGCGGATGATATAGTCCTCATAGCTGACTCCCAGGAGGCTCTTCAGTCATTTAGTCATTAGGGGATTGGGGAGAGGAGTTGAAGAGGGCAGCATATAAACCCAACTATAAGCAAAGTAATGAGCGTTGGAAGAAAAAAGTGGAGCATGTAATTTTATGAAATGGAGAACCACTAGAATCAACGAATAATTATAGGTACCTAAGGACCATTATAAGTAGTGATGGTAAAATAGATCAGGAGGTTCTAAATCGAGTGACGAAGGCCAATGGACTATACTACCAGATCTCAAAAACAATCATAGGCAAGCTGTTTAGTGAAGTTAGTAGGAAGGCCAAAATTAGGATATTTAAATCTGTGTTTCTCCCGGTGCTCCTGTACGGAGAAGAAAAATGGAAACCCTCAGCAAGCATCTGGGTAACATCACATCGGCTGAAATGAGATTCCTCCAAAGAATAGTCGGAAATACGAGGAGGGATTGCATCAGAAATGAAAGAAAGACAACTTAAATGGTACGGACAGGTGGTACTTGGAAGCCAGACACCCTCGTGGACCCAGATGTATGTATACTGACTTACTGGAGCAGCAAGAGGACGTACCATCCCGGGGAGAAACCGATGGGCTCAATGGACAGAGTTTGCAACTCCACGCTTAACGGCACAGTTAGAGGAAGAAGAAGAAGTATTAAAAAATACGAATACGAATGCATTCGGGAATAACGGTTTCTATGAATACGAATATAAATAAGTATATTCGCGAATCTGAGTCCAAATACAGGCGTATTTGACAGGTATGAACACGAATAAGTTTGTGTTTAATACCGTAAAATTTAATACTTAAGCATTTTCTTTGATGATCCGATCAGACAATTCTCCCAGCTACGCCTCGCCCTACCTCTTGGACAGCCAACCAGTCGGTTCAGCACGTATTAAAATTTTGAGAATTCGTTCTTCATTAAGTCTAACGACTTTACAAACCCATTTGAACCACAACAATAAATTTAAAAAAAAACATAAAAAATGCTTAGACATTAATCAGTTTATGCTTAGACATGGCTCAGTAATGCCCTGACGATCGCTCACAAGTTTGAGCGGAAACGTTGGCAAAATAAAAATTTTTTAATAAATACTGATTTCTGACTATTCCACCTATAACATAAAAAATAATTAAAACTGGATTTACTTCCATAGGAACTATATATATATATATATATGAAATACATAAGTCAAGAGAAATTTTCAATCACTATTTTGACAAATGATACGTAAAAATCTTTGTAACGTACAAAATATGTTAGTTGTAACCATTCCTAAATAAATATTTGTATTTAAGAAATAAATATATAATTATTACATAAGTGTAGAAATTGCCGCAAATCGATCGCCACTCAAAACAATTACCGAAGAGACTTAAATTTAATTAAAAGTGTTTGTCACTTTTGCTTTCGTGATTATTTATAACGTAATATGAAACATACAAAATGTTATATTTGTATGATTCCTAAATAAATATATTGTATTTAAGAAATAAATATATAAATATTACATAAGTGTGAAAATTGCTGCAAATCGATCTCCACTCAAAACAAGTACCGAAGTTACTTAAATTTAATTAAAAGTGTACGTCACATTTGTTTTCGCGAATATTTATATTTTTATAATTCACGTCTAAATACAAGTTTAAAACTACCAGTAATAAATATCCTTTAGATTTTTACTTATATAACTATACTTTAAGTTTTAGAGTATTTTTCATTTTTGAGGAGTTAAATAAACTCAGCTACGACGGATTGGTTAACAAGGACGTACTTCTTCAGAGGATTTGAGATATGAGCCATCAAGGACCTGGCCATACGTCGCATGCACCTTTACATCAGCAACCCGAAGGACGTAAAGAAGAAAGATACGGAAACATATAAATATTTTTTTATTACACGACTTCTTTGCGTGGTTACGGGCTGCAATATTGAGGACAACTTACAACATGTAAGAGTTGTTGTTTATTTATTTAACGTCACTTTATGCTACTATGGCTAATCGGACGATGCTACAGTGGGAGTCCTAAATTTTGCCTATCCAGGTTTTATTAGGATAGGGATCTTTAACGAGTACCTGACATCGCACAGGCTCGGGACCACCTTTTAACGTCCCTTCCGACGGACGGCGTAACTAAGGATTTTTTACTCCCATTAAAAAATCCTAGGACCACCTGCGGGTTTGAACCCGTGACCTTTAGCATGGGAGGCTGTTACGCTAGGCACCCAGCTACAAGTGATCCCTAAGAGTTTTTTTCATCACTTCCCGCATTGGTAAAATAAAACAGCAAGATTGTAACAAAAACACAAAATTATTGAGAAGTATTCAACCAAATATTATAATTATTTGACGGGATAAATTCGAGTTTTAGAGGGCATCAAAGGGAGCGGCGCACAGTGGGGCATGTGGGGAAAAAATTTGAATTTTCGAAATTTTTGATTTTGATCATCTGGCTCGTGTTTCTGTTTTACATTAGCCACTGCATCTAGATTAGGAGTGGGCATAATCGCATGACGATTATCGGATCATTCGAATTAATCGATTATTGGATTAATCGGTTCGAAGAAACGAATGATCATTCGAACTGAATTGTTAACGATAATCGAGGGATTATAAGGAGCTTTTTTGCTCATCACATAAATTATATGCATATTTGCACCTAGGCTCAGCCAGCTCAGCCATCATAGAGACGGGAAATGTGGCATATCGTCTCTCAGAATGCATATCGATCATTCGATTATGAAATCATTCGATTATTTGAATCATCGAAGTCCGACCATCCGATTATGACGATCATTCGATTATGACAACCTCTAATCTAGATATAGCACAAATTTTATCCAGACTAATGTTTAACCCCATTTATTGAGGCTTAAAGTCAAGATAGTGGAAAGTTTTGCTAAAATTACACCTAACTTTCAGAGTTTGCTACATAACTGAGAAAAATAGTGAAACAATTCTAATGTTTTATTCCTGCTCTAGGATGTTTAAATATGCCACACATAAAACGAATAGGTCAAAAAAATATTTTTTATCACGTAACCAGACCAAAGTTAAGAACTACCGTTAACATTTTGAAAAGGTAGTGCAATAAAATAAGCCCCACCTTCCTCCGGGATGGGGAAGGTATTTTCTCAAAATAGACGTGTTAGAATAAAGATTAAAACAAAAATCATCTGCCTTTATCTGCATATCTGATCATAACACCGCAAAGAAAAGAAAGAATTAGAGTACCCCTTTGATTGTTGCACTATTTTGTTTACCCAATTGGCTCAGATAATACATGTCCCCACGCCAAAACAATTTTAATTCCAGTTCAGTCTAGTTGCTAACGTTGTCGAGCCATGAGCTCTATCAAAATTAAATACCGCGCTTTGTGTGAGTGCTTGTGGGGTGGTACAAACTTTGACGTATTTCTTCGACGAAATCACCCTGAACTTGACGAGGAAAACATTTCTACAGCTCTAATTAAGAGTTTTTGCCTCATTTTAATAAAAAAAAACAAAAACTAGACAAATCGGGACCGGGCGAGGTTCAGAAAAATATTCAGCGAGTGGATGGAAAATGATTATGTTTTCCACATACTATACGACGAATCCTACTGGAGACTTCAGATCCTTTTATCACGAACATGAGACCCGACCAAAGAAAATGCACCTGGAAATCAGTGATGCAGCTAAGCAACTGTTATATAATTTCCTTGAATTTAAAATCCTAAGTTTTTTTCAATTTGAGCAAGCTTTGACTTTGAATCTCTAGTTTATTTTTTTGCGAAATTCTCCAGTCTTTTAAACTCCCTTGAATTTTTATTCGTGAGTATTATTTCATTTCAATATACACTCAAAATATTTGTTTGAACTGGTTTTCGTAAGTGCAACATATTTCGAAAATTTCTGAAATTTTTATCTTGCATATAGACTTTAATTTTCTCATTACTTATTTAGTTTTCTTCAAAATGTCAATAAAGTGTCGAGTCAGTCAATAATGAGTCGAATGAGACCAATCCCAGGTTTCTATGTCAATTCGTTTTCGAGATATTGAATTTTTTCCGCTTTTTGGCCATTCGGCCCCACTGTGCGGCGTGGTCTAGTGAATGAGCACTAGTCTTCTGGTCCTGGGTCCGAAACACGGCTGTAGGCAGAATATTATTTAATCTTTTATTTCAGTCGTGACGCGATCCTGGGGTATGGAGGACCTCCAGGGGTAGACCAAGCCTCTATAAAATGGATACCCAAATCACCTCATAGCACGGTCGTTGGTCTAGAAACAGTACGGAATCCCTATATGTACTGTGCCCCTTCATTGGTTGTACAGGTATAGGTTTAAAGTTTTTGAAGGAAATTGAATAAACCCATTGCCAAAAAATCTCTCAAAATGTTTTTATTTTCACTTACCAATATACATAAACTTTAAGTAAGTGAAGTATGCGACCACGGATAACTTAGTTTGTTTGTTTGTTAGTTTATCTATTTAACGTCACTTTATGCTACTGTGGCTAATCGGACGATGCTACAATGGGAGTATAATAATATTTTACATTAGGCATTACTCTCTTGTCCGCCACTGTATATATCATCACCATAGCTTTAAAATATTCTCTTATTAATAGATTATTAAGTAAAAAATAAAATAAAATAATGTAAATAGCTAAAACAGGAAAAAAAAAAATTTTCAAATACATTTAGTGATAAAAAACGAGTGAAACCATTAAAGAATTAATTAAATGGAATTTCTATAGAAACATGTGATTTATTAAAAAATCTATTATATTATTATCTAAAATAAAGCTTGTGTATGAGATAATATTTTTTCTAAAATCTCAAGCTTTCCAACGGTATATCATATATGCATATTACTCTTCTTATGTTCATAAACAAAACATTGCATAAAAAATATATTTTTTCAGTTTTCTCCTTTAGTTGGGTATCGAAATCATTCAATTTATATATTTACCTGTTTTTCATCAGCGTTAACAAGATAATATAGTTATTTTTATTGAATCTACAAAATTAAAGGTACTTTAGGGGAAGACAATTTAAAATATCGGCATCTAAGCCCTATCTGACCATTTTAATCAAACACACAGACTTTTTTGCGGGAATTGGTTATTTGGACTCAGGGGACCCTAAAATGTGTATTTCCGTTGAAAACTGGAATTCGAAAATTTTCACGATCGCAATACTTTCCCTTACTATATATAGTAAGTGAAAGTAAAAAGAATTGTAAATATTATAATTTTTTTTTTTTTTTTTTTTTTTTTTAACTCCGCCAATGGAAATAGTTATACTAAGGCCATTGCCAGTCCCAAGCCTGGATAAAGGAGGAGGGTTGGGTCTTGGGCTGACTCCCCATGAAACGTAAAAAAGTACAATGTTACGAATACTCAACAAAGCCTCGGATGTAGAATTGATTCACGGAAACGACATGGACCTCGGAAACGGACATACAAGTAGTGTTCAGGAATGTTCCTGATGGCCGGCGCCGCCGTGGCAGACCGAAGGGTCGATGGAAGGATGGAGTAGGGAAGGATCTTAGACAGCTCGGGATCTCTCTGAGAGGAGCTGAGGATCGAGAAGGATGGTTGGCGACTGTTGAGCAGGCCAAGGGCGGGCTCATGCGCCTGTTGAGCCAGTAGAAGAAGAAGAAGAATAAATTTTTATAAAGATAGGAAAAAAAAAATTGAAAATGTAAGTGAATATGTCCAAGGGATTGATACAGTATGCAACCCGATGTATTTGGGCAGCATTGCCAAATAAATAAAGCATTTCTCTCCCTCTCTGTAAACTGTTAATAAGTAAAGTTTAAAGAAATCAACAAAAATTTGAGCCATTTTTCACTCAAATTCCATTTTCACTCAACATTTCTTTATTTATTTCTCCCTACGTATTGGCCTTTGCCATTTTCAAGGGTTTCTATCAACATCATTTATTTTTAAATTAAAAGAGAATCAACATTAGTTTTTACATTGTTACAGGACATTTTACATACTTTAAATCATTCTTTTATATTACACACATATAAAATACATTTTGTCACATTAAAAAAAAAAATCGATTACAGGCTGAGCTAGCCTTGCCAGCTTGTTATTCTTATTCAAATAATTATTCAATTATTCAAATGACAAACTGACAAGGCTAGTTCAGCCTGTAATCGATATGTTTTTATATGTGACAAAATTTATTTTATATATGTCTTATAACAAAGCGAAAACTAATGTTTATTCTCTTTTAATTTAAAAATAAATGATGTTGATAGACACCTTTGAAAATGGCCAAGGCCGAAACGTATTGAGAAAGAAAAAAAGAAATGTTGATTGAAAATGGATCATTTTATTTACAAAGAACCTATCAATAATAATTTTAACAACTTATATATTAAATATACTTATTATGTAAACACTTTGTACAAAAAAAAAAAAAAAATCTTCAGGATTTTCCCGTAAACACCTGTTCTGACGTTCCAATTTTCGTATTATCTATATTTTACTATATCTTATTAAGCAAAAACAATTAAATAGTGTTATATATTCTCCATTTAATAATCCAGATATTTCTCGAAAAAAAAAAAAAATGATGTGGGAACATAAACTCATTTGCATTTAATTAATACCGACAGTTGAACTCACGGCCGAAAAAAAAATTAAATAATTATGTGAACAAATTAATCATACTTATGGTTTCTGATAAAGGAAAGGAACCAAAAAAACAAAAACAAATAATAAACAAAAATAATAATAAATAAAAAAAAAGCAACAACAAAAACAAATGTTGTGTGACCTTGGCAATTGTTGTATAAGTGCAAAATAAATCTGAAGGTTTCAAAAAATAGTCAAGGCAAAGCGTTATCTCTTTAAGGTAACGATTCAAAATATAAAATCATTATAGGAACCATTTTGAACTGTTAATTATTAAGTTAAAACTTAACTGGGGGCGGGGTGGCTGAGTGGGTAAGCGCGCGTTGGGACCAAAACTTGAAATCACATAATGAGTTCGCGTCTCGGCTGGGTAAGCTTCATTTCAGCATTTATCCCTCACCTTTACCCTCTGGCACGAGAAGTCCCCCGTAGAGCCTTAAAAAAAAAAACTTTCCGGATATAATTATGGATACTATCAATAAAAAAATACAAAAATTCAGCATGTTACACCTTTCAGTACCCAAACAGACAACATTTTTCCTTTTTCTTGAATCGATTATTTCACTGAATCAAATTTAATAAATCAAAATTTAAGCTGATTTGTATTAGAGATCATAAATATTTTTTATTTAAAAATATATATTTTTAAAAATCTGGAAATCCATTATATCTATAGAAAAATCATAATATCAGCCAAATTTAATGGCATTAGGTATTAAAGGTGCAGAAATTCGTATTTACGAAAAAAATGCATTAATTCCAAAAATAAAGATTTTAAAATCACTGATCCTGGTACTGTCCTCACAACCTACGCAGATACACTTGTGTGTTATCCGTACATAATGACCCATCTGTTGCTTCCAAAACCCTTCAGTCTCACATTTCTTCCATTGAAGAATGGTGTCAAAAGTGGAGAATTAAAATGAACCCTACTTAATCCCATCAAATTACCTTCACCCTTCGTCGAAAACCTATGTCCGCCTGTTCCACTGTTTCCTTTAATAATATTCCACTCACCTCAGTTGAACAGATCCAGTACCTAGGACTCCATCTAGACAAACGTCTTACTTGGAATCTTCACACTAGACTGAAACGACAAGAAACAGGTCGTAGATACCGCTTACTACAACACTTACTGGACAAACGATCAAAACTTTCCACATACTACAAAAAATTAATTTATATTACCATCATCAGGACTATTTGGACATATGGGATTGAGTTATGGGAATCCACCAAACCATCCAATTCTTCCCGTATTCAATCCTTGCAACCCAAAATCCACCGAAAGATCCTAAACGCCCCTTACTTTGTCACCAATAAAATAATTCATAAAGACCTACATCTCCCATTAGTCGCAGATCTACCCGAACTAGATATTCCTCCTTTTATTCCAAATTACCCGTCCACTCCAACCCACTCGTCCGCAAACTCTCATCTCCTATTCCTGATCATCTTCCTAGGCGGCTGAAAAGACGATGGCCTCGAGACCTACTTAGCTGCATAAACTTTGAAGTGCTACCACTTGGTAGTTTCTTCACATGCCTGTATCACGCCCGCTTGATCTATTAGCACATTTACTTAAAGTATTTTATTGTATAATGCAGTTGTAAATTTCTTATAAATAAAAAGAAATCACTGAAAGTAAAACCACAAAAATCAAGAGCGCATTTACCGAACATATGATTATCTCATGGTGCAATGACAATTAGTCTTTGGCAGTAAATAAGATAGACAAAATGAAATTAGCTGATAATTCTTTGAAGATAAAAAAGCAGAACGAATTGGCTAACCAATAAACGAAGATAATACCAAACGAATGATAAAAAATTGTCAAAAAAACAAAAAAAAACTCATGGACAAGATCAGCATTAATGGACGAACTTAAAAAACTTATTCATCATTGTAATTATTGATTTATTTCGCACCCACATCAATCCTAACGGAGATATACAAATGTGAGGCTTTAACTAAAGATCGGACTGGTTTTGGGTATGAGATGTCCTTTATTGACGAGAGTGGAAAAATACATTACGTCTCTGCATGTTTCAAATTATTTATTTAAGTTACTGATTTCATTTAAATTACTGACGTTTACAGCATTTATAAGTGGATATATTTTCGATACTTATCCTGTGAATAATTGTTTTTACTTTCACTTACTATATATAGCAAGGGGAAGTATTGTGATCGTGAAAATTTTCGAATTCCAGTTTTCAACGGAAATACACGTTTTAGGGTCCGCTGAGTCCAAATAACCAAGTCCCGTAAAAAAGGTCTGTGTGTATGTGTGTGTGGTAACTACCGGGCGGAAACGAAAAGTCCTATGTAACTGAAATTTCATATTTAATACGAATATACGCCCGAGACGTTACAAAACTTTTTTCATCAAAATGAGCTTAACAGGCACTTTATACCATGCATTTTGCACCTTTTTTCGATTTTCTCGAAAACGGTTCGGACGATTTTGATTAAACTCGCTATATCGATGTAAAATGTAATGGACTTTAATATCATGTAGGTTTTAATCTGATTAAAATGGTCAGACAGGGCTTAAATGCCGATATTTTAAATTATCTTCCCCTAAAGTACCTTTAATTTTGTAGATTCAATAAAAATAACTATATTATCTTGTTAACGCTGATGAAAAACAGGTAAATATATAAATTAAATAAATTCGATACCCAACTAAAGGAGAAAACAGAAAAAATATTTTTTAAATGCAATTTTTCGTTTTTGAACATAAGAGCAGTAATATACATGTATGATATACCGTTGTAAAGCTAAAGATTTTAGAAAAACTATTATCTCATACACAAGCTTTTAAAAGTTAATAGAGAGTGATGAAATGAACATAAAACTAACTGATTATTTTAGATAATAATATAATAGATTTTTTAATAAACACACGTTTCTATAGAAATTCAATTTAATTAATTCCTTAAGAGTTTCGCGTATTTTTATCTCTAACTGTTTTTGAAAATTCTTTCATTGATTTTAAAAATGGAGGTAAGTGAAAGCGTGTGTTGCCCGCACCAGATTTTTTACATTTCAATGGAACGAAGAAAAAATATGATAAAATATGAGTTTATATTTAAGATTTAGCAACTCGTTTCAAAAATGGATCCTCCACATTTTTTTTAAATCACTAAATCACAACCTGAAATCCTTTCATAAGGTTTCTTTCACTGAGCTCATGGAGAACCCAAACGTCGTAACGACAGACGTACCCGACCTTCTTTAGATGACAAAAACGGTCGATTTGCAGGCTCTAAACTCCGCAGCTATCTCACGGACAGTAATTCGTGGATTGTTTGCGATGATCGTCATAATATCCTCGATGTCAAGAGTTGAACTCCGGGTTGGTCTTCCAAATTGAAATCTGATCTAAAACGCGAAAACCAATTGATTCGCTGCCATACACGGCACGTATCTTTCTAGCTGTTTGGGGCTGCTTTTTTAAAAAACTGAATCGTCACTCATGTTGGTTTGCAATAAACTACACTACTGGGCCTTAATAAAGACGAATTCAGTGTGTAAACATAGTTAATTCCATGAGGATTAAAGGCATATAGATAAACATTAACTTTGTGATTCATTTTTAGTAGAAAAAAAAAAAGGTAAATTTTATTGTAAAAATCTCAACCGACATTTCGGACAACCTAATACTTATCATGTATAAGTGTTAAAATTTAGTTTATTTTCATTCATTCAACGTCATTTAAATTCTACTGTGGCCAATCTTACGATATAGTGGAAGTTGCCAATTTAAGTTTTACAAGGATGGGGATCTTTAATGAATACCTGGATTAGCACAAGCTCTGGTCCACCATTTCACGTTCACTTTGAAAGACGGGATAACGAAGGATTCTTCAACCCCTTTACAAAATCTCCATCTTTTTCAGGTGCGAAAATAAACTTTATTTATTCGGTGTTTCGTGGATTGAAGTAAACCTTTCCATTTCTCTAACTAGGCCATTTCTAGAGTATAGAGTTTCGGCAGGAGTTTCTCAGGAAATGTACAAGATAAGGCGTAGCCCACTAAAAATCTAAATTAGTATATAGGAAGTTATTGTCATTGAAATGATTGGATGAAGAGGTCCGCGAAATTTTTTTATTGGGAGCCACTGTTTATATTGGGTTGTGTCACATGAAATGTCTGTTTTCAAGGTATAGGATTTTTATTAAAAATACGATATGAAAACAAGATAATTTTATTCCAAGTATTTACTTTCTTTTTCTACACATTTTTCCAAACTTGACACCAACTTTTTTATCACCGAACTGAAAAACTCTGAGCTTTGAAGTGAATCTGAAAAATCTTAAAATGCACTTTTTACTTGATCATCATTTTTAAAAAGTTTTCCTTTGACGAAGTTGTCTAAATTCCTGAACAGGTGGTAATCTGTTGGAGACAAGCCGGGAGAATATGGTGGGTGCGAAAGGACTTCGTAGCCCAGTTCTTTCAATTTTTGCACGTTATGTTTTGAAACATGCCGCTCAGTGAGATCATGAAGTACCATGTATCGAGCTTTTTTACTTTCCCAATACACTTTAAATGTCTGGAAACGGTAGATGCACTTACATTTAGTTGTGCTGAGAGTCCTTTAACTGTTTGGTAGGGGTTTCCTTCTATTGTATGTTTGAGGACATCGTTGTCTATTACGGACGGAGGTCTTCCTCGGGGCAAGTTTTCCAAGTCGGTATCCCCAGCTGAAAACTTCCGTTCATTAATAGTCCCTTCCCCAAACGCCTTGCAAATATTTCTAGCGGCCTCAGCTGCTGAATGGCCAAGTTTAAACTCGTACAAAATATTACTCGAAAATCGGGTGTTTCCATGTTCATATTTAGAGGTATACTAAAAAGCGGGTAATTGATTGGAAAGCTAATGTTTATAACACAAAGGTAGAGGATTAGTAACTGTTTACTATAAATATGTAAACATTCGGAAGAAAACCACAGAGACCTGCAAAATCCTTTATGTATTTCAGAAACTATAAAAACGGACATTTCATATGAAACAACCCCATATATCTACTTTTCCCAGATTGAACTATAACAAGAAAAATATGTGATGATATCATTAGAGAATTATAAAATCAAAGAGAACAAGTATTTCAATCCTCATTCATTTATTAAAATACATTTTCGACTTAAACAGAAAGACGAAACAATTAATATTCTTAAGAGCCTTTATCAATGATTCACATCTTGTAATGAGCTATGTTGAAGAGTGGGAAAGTAAGAAGCCAGCCATGCCTGTAACGACGGCTGACGAGCTATAATGATCAGATGAATTAGATAAACTACTCTGGCTTTGCGCCGTATACAACTAGGATTTTCCTATCCCAATTCATAATAAAATTAGATCAATTTAACGAAAATACAATAAAGCCTTCAATATATAAAAAAATAAATAACTCAATTATTCATGTTCTATTCAACACAGCAAAAAGTCTCACAATCAAATATGATTTCAATAATAGTACTGAATTAATACTATGTAATGTAATCAAGATGAAAAAAAAAATTGTATTACAGTAATACATTGTTAGGATCTGTAGTATTTACATGCCAACGGCTGCGCATAAGGATGATAAGGCCTTCATCATACCCAACCTCCACTCATTCCCCACACGGTTTGCTTATACTAATAATAAGAATACGCAGAAGCCGGGTGAGACAAAGGATTATCTCCTGGTCATTTAACAGATTAATCAACTAGACATAATAAATAAGAATGATAAAACAGGGCTGGAAGCCGAACTCTGGAAATTAGTAGAGCAGTATCCTACCCATTTAATTACTCCTCAGCCTAGTTAAGAATGATATATTTAAAAAAGTATGGCAGCTTGATATCACTCCTTGAGGGCATACCACCCAGTGATGGCGCAGATGATCAAGCCTACACCCACAACAAGAGGGCTGTTACTCTGGCCATACTTAATACAGTTTCATGCAGGTAGGTTACAGGCTGAAGCGGAGCATTTGGATAAAGGAAATAGGGCCTGCAGGATTCTATACTTTGCAGGTTCTGCCGGGGACAGTCCTCCGACAAAATTCTGTTAATCGTCGCCGATGAGGAAAAGGAGAACGTCTACGACCCGTCGATACCATTCGGAAACTACGACCGTGCCGAACTTTGTTTGTTTGTTTTGGTTTTAAGGCGTAAAACCATAAGGTCATCAACGCCTAGATACTATATGCATATAAGAAAGAACTATTAGGTAATGACTAATTGAGAGAAAAAAAATGATTATTATATAAACAATAGTTAAAAAAGATAAATAAAAAAAGATAATAATAGTAATACTAAAAAGAAAAAAAAAAAGTACTGATTAAAAACTGACTAGGAATGGTCTTGATAATTTCGATAATAATGACTGCTCCTTAAGAAAATCAAAAACTAATTTAATGGTTTCCTCTCTATTACCCAGCACCGCTGGAATATTCGGGCCCAGTCCAATTTTATTCAGGTGTGATGAAAAATAAGGACATTCTTGAAACATATGCCGAATGGTAAGGGTATCGGGGCACCGGCTGCCTAGCAAAAACCGTGCCGAAGTGTCAGTACTCCCGAAACACCCTGCAAAGCGTTTCCAATTTTTTAAATAGTCCCCTTCCCCTTCTTTTTTTTTTCTTTTTTTAAGTTTTTATTTTAATGTGAATTGTTTATCATTGTAATGCATTGTTTGATATTCTACATTTTTAAAATACACTATATGTGTAACGAATTTTTTCTCTCCTGTATCTATGTAAACGATTCATATATGATTTATATGCATTTTCTTAGATTAACAAATGCTTGGAATATCATTGAAAAACTTTCACCGAACGGCGTTTTAGGACAGAATCACAAAATCCGTGAAAAATGTGTAGAAAAAGAAGGTAAATACTTCGAATAAAATTATCTTGTTTTCATATCGTATTTTTAATAAAAATCCTTGACACAGCCCAAAAATTTTGTTAAAAAAGGTTGCTGTAACAACTCAGGCATATAAGCTTCTAAACTTTGAAATTATAGTTTTATACAGCTCAATGTTTTAGAGCTAGTATAATCACTCACACAAGGACCCTCAAGCATAAATCTTTTTGAGGGTCTTCGTCATTAGAATTCAGAGGACCATTAAACATGTATTTCCATTATCGCAATACTTTCCCTTATTATATAGTTCATGTATTATGTATACATACATATGTAACTGAAAGTAATATCTGCTAATATATTACCTTAGGTAATATAATAGTTGAAAGTTTTAACCTAAAAGGTTAAAAAATAAATAAGAAACATTTTCTCTTATTTTTATACCTAATATTATATTGTATCAATCAAACTTGTTGAATCCAACCAGGGTCTACGTGAGGTCTCATGGACAATAAAGAACGTTGATTTCCACCAGATACCAAAAGCCATTTTAAAAAAATTGATATATTGACACATTTGCATTCTCGTCATTTAGTTTTATATATATCTTCAATCAGATTTTATCTAATGAACTCTCAAGTCCTTTAAAAACGTGATTTAGAAATGTAATTATTTTCTAAAGGTACTAATTACGCATTTAGTTCCGTTCCAAATCATGCTAAAACATTTCATTCCAGAACTTTAATATAATGTAATTAATATAGTAAAAAAACAATTCTAGATTTTAATGTGAAAAGAATCAAATAAGTTGGTTTAAATAATAATATAGTCTGGCACCCAGGACTCCTTTATAAACTCCGTCAATTCCTTCCCGTAACATGCTACTTGATAATCCGTTCCTACTTCACTAATAGAACCTTCCAAGTAAATCATAACCTTTCCTACTCTTCCATATTTTCTCAGTCTGCAGGTGAACCTCAGCGTAGTATCTTAGGTACCTTTATACGGTATATACAGCTGATATTCCACTCCGTCCATCCACTGTCCTCACAATTTATGCGGATGATACTTGTTTGTTATCCGTCCATAATGATCCATTCGCTGCATCCCGAACCCTTCAGTCTCACATCACAGCCATTGAGGAATGGTGTCAGAACTGGAGGATTAAAATAAATCCTAACAATCCACCAAATTGCCTTTACCCTTCGTCGCCAACCGATGACTTCCTGCCCCACTGTATCCTTTAATAATACCCCACTCATACCTGTTGAACAAATCCGTTACCTAGGACTCCATCTTGACAAACATCTTACATGGAATCCCCATACGCGACTTAAACAACAAGAAACTGCCCGTATATACCGATTACTACAACACTTACTAGACAAACGTTCAAACTTCCAATTTATTACAAAAAGCTCATTTATGTTACCGTCATCAGACCCATCAGGACATATGGAATCAAGCTTTGGGGCTCTACTAAACCATCTAATTCCTCTCGCATTCAATCCTTACAATCCAAAATCCTAAATGCTCCTTATTTCGTTCCGAATAAAATCATCCACAATGACCTAAATATCCCATTTGTCGCAGAACTAGCCCGAAACAGATATGCCTCTTTTCATTCCAAACTCCCAACCCACACGAATCCTCTTGTACGCAACTTATCATTCCCGTCTAGTCCTGACAACCCTCCGAGGCGATTGAAAATCCGATGGCATCGAGACCTAATTTAATTAAATTGACATTGAAGTGCTACCACTGGGTAGTTTCTTCACTAGACATTATCACGCCCATAAGTGTAAATTAGCCCATTTACTTGTATATATTATATGTACAGTTGTAAATATCAATAAAATGTATAAAAAAAATAATAATAATATAGTAAGTAATGAGTGGTTTTTGCGCTTCCTATAAAATTTCTTAGAATGGATATAGTACCTATTTGAAATCGACGTCTCAATTATTTTGGGGAGAAAATGGAGACAGTATGTTTAACGACAGATTTACAGTAAGCAAAAAACTATTTGCACACCATATAAATTTGGGTTAAGTTTTAACAACAACCAGAGAATAACATGTAATTAATTTGTTTTATTCTATATTTGCATAAATTAAAAAATATAACAGCAGTTCCCTACTCCTACCGTTTGCACAGTATAATAATAATAATAATAGGCTTAGCGAACCCGAAGGTTCGATGCCGATACCACCAAATTCCGCCTACACAGACTCGTCCAATGTTCACCATTCAAGCCCAAGCTCCCGAGATCAGCCCTAACGCAATCCTCCCATCTCCGCTTCGGCCTACCTTTCGGACGCCTACCAGTCGGATCAGCAAATACCAACTTTCTCGGAATCCGCTAGTCATCGAGCCCAACAACTTTACTCGCCCATTTGAGTCTCCGCGATGCAATCAGCTCAATTATATTCACAGGATGCAAGTTCCGCAATTCCGCGTTTGCACAGTATACTTGACGTAAGTTTCTTTCGTATATGAAAGCGAAAAATTTTATTCTACAACTTTCCATCACAATGTACTATCAAAATCTACTCTACAACTACAAGGGAATGTCAACCACCATTATAAGGATTAACATCATAAAATTTTCATTAGAGGTTATAGCACTTTCTACGTAATCATTTTAGTGACGAAGATTAAAAAGTACTTGATAAACAAATAATAACATTTAAACATGACACCATGTTAAACATTCCAGAGCTAAATAAATGTAAAATACAGTGTTTTCGTTCATTTTAGTTAGCATGTTTACTTTTAACAATGAAACCATTCAGAATAGGCGAGGTGTTTACTGGAACATTTCGGTTGAGCATAAACATCTATTGAAATACAAATTTTCACGATTCGGCACTACTGTCATAATGTGCAGCGTGTAGAGAAACTATTCACGAAAACATTCTTGAATATGAAACGTATAATAATGTGATCTATCGAAATGCAAAAAAAACGAAAAGTGACTTAAGATATGCCAACTGACTCTATTTTACTTCAAGATTATAGGAACATATAATAATAATAATAATAGGCTTAGCGAATCCGAAGGTTCGATGCCGATACCACCAAATTCCGCCTACACAGACTCGTCCAATGTTCACCATTCAATCCCAAGCCCCCGAGATCAGCTTTAACGCAATCCTCCCATCTACGCTTCGGCCTACCTTTCGGACGCCTACCAGTCGGAATCCGCTCGTCATCGAGCCCAGCAACTTTACTCGCCCATTTGAGTCTCCGCGATGCAATCAGCTCAATTATATTTACAGGATACAAGTTCCGCAATTCCGCGTTGTGCAACCTTCTAAACGCCCCAGTGGCCTCATCTCTCTTCGCACCAAATATTTTACGCAATACCTTATTTTCGAAAACCTTAAGCCGTTGTTCATCCTTCAAAGGGTTCATCCTTGTTCACGTTTCACATCCGTAAAGATCCGTTGGAAGAATAATAGTTATATAAATTCTAACCTTTAATTTTTTAGATAGAAGTCGCGAACTAAGTAACTTAGCAACTGAATAATAACACGCATTTCCCTCCTTTAACCGGGACTTTATTTCTTCCTGGATTTCATTTTTTCTAGTTATAATTGAACCTAAATACTTGAATTTCTCTACGTGTTCAAAAGTATGCCCTGATACATCAATATCACCAAGATCGACACCATTTCTGCAACTAATCATATATTTCGTCTTATCGGTATTTAAATCGAGTCCTATTTCTTTACCGGTTTTTATTAACACACTTGTATTTAGTTGTATGGTTTCCGTGTCTTCACCTAGCAGTACCAGATCATCGGCATGCCCCAAAACCGGAATCTTGTCACCCATATTTAAGCCTTTCTCGGTACACATCACCTTTTCTATGACATATTCTAAAGCTATATTAAATAACAAAGGTGAAAGGGAGTCACCCTGCTTCAAACCCGATCGCACCTCAAATCTCTCGGAGTAATTATGACCGATTCTAACTTCATAGAATGTTTCCAACAAACACATCTCTACTAGGTTTACTAACTTTCTGGGTATTCCCTGTTCAATCATGATGTTATAATATATAATATGTTGTAATAGAAACATATGCTTTCACATAAATCCACATTCCAGTGATTACAACCTAGTAATTAGAACCAGACTCATTAATTCGGTACTAGCTGAAAATACGTTGTGAAATATACAGTTTTCTAATAATAATCATTTTATCGCAAACGTCAAGACACGACCGATATCCATTCAGCACATCAAAGGTCAAGCTTAGAAACATCTTTCGATATGTTTATGATGATTTAAACGCATTAATAAAAAAATAATAAAAATGATTCATAAGAAAACTATGAAAAATATCATTCGATAAATTGATAAATTATACATTTTATTACTAGACTATTAGGTCAGACCATAATTATGACGTAGATCCGATATGGATAGTGTATTAGATCAGAGTAATTTCTGATAAAATATACATGAATGTTAAACTGATTTATATTTTTCTCTATAAGCAATTTATTGTTACTTGCAACGTATTTATTCTATGAGAACAATGGCGTGATATGACAACGGCTTATGGAGAAAATATTTATTTAAATTATTAGCGAAAACCCTCAAATGAAAATTTAGAAATATCTGGTGCGACTTTCATTAACCACCGTAGTAAAAATCAATTAAAGAATTTTTAAATACAGTTAGAGATAGAATGAGTGAAACTAATAAAGAATTAATTAAATTGAATTTCTAAAGAAACATGTGTTTTATTAAAAAATCTAATATATTATTATCTAAAATAATCAGTTAGTTTTATCGGCTTCACAATCACTCTTTATTAACTTTTACAAGCTTGTGTATACGATAATATTTTTTCTAAAATCTTAAGCTTTCCAACGGTATATTATACATCTTTATTACTTTTCTTACGCTCAAAAACGAAAAATTCCAATAAAGAAATATATTTGCGATTTTCTCTTTTAGCTAAATATCTAATTCGTTCAATTTATGTATTTACCTGTTTTTTAACGTTCATAACATGATTATATTGTTATTTTTGTAGTATCTACAAAATTAAAGGTACTTTAAAGGAAAAAAATTTGAAAAATCGCTCCTGATCCCAGTCAGACTATTTCAATCAGAATGAAACTTACATGATGTTAAAACCCATCAAATTTTATATCGATATATTGAGTTTAATCCGAATCGTTAGAGCCGTTTTGAGAAAATCGTAAAAAGGTGCAAAATGCATGGTATATAGTGGCTCTTTTGGTTAGCTGATTTTGAGGAAAAAGTTTCTGTAACATCTCGGGCGTATAGTTACCTTAAATATGAAATTTAAGTTTCATAGGACTTTTCGTTTTCGACCGGGAGTTACCACACACACACACACAGACCTTTTTGCAGGACTTGGTCATTTGGACGCAGAGGACCCTAAAAAGTCCTAAGTCCTAAGTACCAATATTCAAAATAACCTTTAAGGAAAAGAGAGTAACAGTATAAATGTGTATAATACCGTTTGAAAGCTAAACATGTTTAGGAAACTTTAATAATCATAAGAGGTAACAAAAGAGTGACAAAATTAAAAATATGTTACCCAAAACATACGAATTTCACTAATTAAAATTAATTTAATAACTTTTAAATAAAGTTTGAGTTGATAGAAGGTTAACTTCTGAGCTTCGATGAAAACGTGTTTTAGATTAAAAAATCTAATCACAGATACAATTATCTACAACAATCACGTATTTTTATCCATTAGTTCATCACTATCCATTATTTTATACAACTTTGTAAAAAAAAACATTTTTTCGAAAATCTTTAGCTTTCCATCTGTACTGATCTATTCTTATGTTCGAAAAAAGTTTATATGTTTATTTCTTTTAAGAAAAGTTAATATGTAATAAAATAATTTAACAGAATATCGTTAGCCCATAAACTTATGAGCATATGTTATTTGTAATGTTTGTAATTCAGTGTTGCCACCGTACAGTCTCGTACAAGTTACGTTCTTCTATACAGTACGCAAGATTTTACAAACAATATTACTAACTAAATCGTAAGTTGTTAAAATAAATGGAAAGTTGTGGTAAATACATGAATTGAGATCGTTATTAATTATTTTTACTTTAAAGACTATTTCATGGAGACAGATGTTTCACTTTAAACTAAATTGGAGTTTCAAAGAAAATAAATTTAACTTTTTATACACCTAGGCCCAATCCTCTACACGGTTTATACAGCTGACATCCCTATCCATCCAAGCACTTTCCTCTCTACTTACGCTAATGATACATGTGTGCTATCCGTGAATAATGATCCTATTGCTGCTTCCCAAATCCTACAGAGCCATGTATCAACCATTGCAGAATAGTGTCACAATTGGAGAATCAAAATAAATCATAATGAACCCCACCAAATCACCTTCACTCTACGACGTAAACCTTTGACTTCCTGTCCCGTTGTTTCCTTTAAACATACCTCACTCATTAATGTAGATCAAATACGATACCTTGGACTTCATCTTGACAAACGTTTTACATAGAATCCTCATACAATACTTAAACGACAAGAAACGGCTCGTAGATATCGACTATTAAAACACTTACTTGACAAACGATCAAAACTCCCTCTTTACTTCAAAAAACTCATTTACACAACCATTGTAAGACCTATTTGGACTTATCGATGGCATTGAGCTATGGGGATCCACTGGAACATCGAATTCCTCCCGCATCCAATTAAATTTCAATAAAAGAATTTAATTAAAAAAAAAAAAAATATACGTACTTTAAATAGTTCATTCAAAAACAAAACAAAAAAATCTGGTGCGAGTAACACACGACTTTCACTTACCTCCGTTTTAAAATCGATTAAAGAATTTCCAAATACAGTTAGAGATAAAAATGAGTGAAACAATAAAAGTATTAATTAAATTGAATTAATATAAAAACATGTGCTTTATTGAAAAATCTATTATATTATTATCTAAAATAATCAGTTAGTTTTATCACTCTTTATTCAATTTTACAAGTTTGTGTATAAGATAATATATTTTCTAAAGTCTTTCTCTTTCAAACGGTATATTATACGTCGATATTACTGTTCTTATGTTCAAAAACAAAATTGGCACGCTGTGCTTCATTGACAAGCCGCCAGGTTGCAGCACCTTTAACTTGAATTTTCCTATTCAGGAACCCAAAAAACAGTTAGTTTTATCGTCTTTTCATCACTCACCATTACCCTTTACAATTCCGTTAATCAGATAATATTTTTTTCTAAAATCTTTAGCTATAAAACGGTATATTAGGGGTACTCACTACGTTTGCTATAGCATGCTATTTGTGTTATTTTGCTAAACCCTTCTAGCTTCTACAGTTATTTCCTGTATAAAATTGATGGGTTTAGCACAATAGCACAAATAGCATGCTATAGCAAACGTAGTGAGTACCCCTTTTATACATCTTTATTACTATTGTTGTGTTGAAAAAAACAAAAAAAAGCATAAAAAAATATTTGTTCAGTTTTATCCTTTAGTTGTTTATCAAATTCGCTCAACGTTCATATTTAGCTGTTAATTACCAATGGTAACAAGATAATATAATTATTTTTATAGAATCTACCAAATCAAAGGTACTTTAGAGGAAGAAAATTTCAAACATCTGCATTTAAGCCCCATCAGCCTATTTTAATCAGAATAAAACCAACATGATATTAAAGCCCATTAAATTTTACATCAATATAGCGAGTTTAATCAAAATCGATAGAGCCGTTTTTGAGAAAATCGTAAAAAGGTGCAAAATGCATGGTATAACGTGGCTCTTCTGGTAAGCTTATTTTGATGAAAATGGTTTTGTAACGTCTCGGGCGTATATTTGTCTTAAGTATGAAATTTCAGTTTCATAGGACTTTTCGTTTACAAGCTGGAGTTACCACACACAGACCTTTTTTCGGGACTCGATTATTTGGACTCAGGTGACTTAAACGTCTATTTCCGTCGAAAACTGGAAGTCGAAAATTTTCACGACGCAATAATTTCCCTTACTATATATATCTTAAGTGAAAGTAATATATCAAATGGGAACCGTTGTTATTTCTGTTTTGTTCTTTTATATACACAGCATAACATCGCTGATGAAAGAAGGTTTGTTTGTTTATTTATTTAACGTCACTTTATGCTACTATGGCTAATCGGACGATGCTACAGTAGGAGTCCTAAATTTTGCCTATCCAGGTTTTATTAGGATAGGGATCTTTAACGAGTACCTGACATCGCACAGGCTCGGGACCACCTTTTAACGTCCCCTCCGAAGGACGGCGTAACTAAGGATTTTTTATTCCCATTAAAAAATCCTAGGACCACCTGCGGATTTGAACCCGTGACCTTTTGCATGGGAGGCTGTTACGCTAGCCACCCAGCTACAAGTGATCCCGGATGAAAGAAGGTATAATGTTTTTGTTATATTACTTTACTCATTTGATTCTTTAAAATGTAATGTTATCCATGAAAGTTA
The DNA here is from genome assembly GCA_023052935.1 of Piezodorus guildinii. Taxonomy (NCBI): domain Eukaryota; kingdom Metazoa; phylum Arthropoda; class Insecta; order Hemiptera; family Pentatomidae; genus Piezodorus; species Piezodorus guildinii. The sequence continues at coordinate 159,853,278 of CM041293.1, read as the reverse complement.
ATTTTAAATATTTCTGCTCTTAAGAATATTTTTCTTTTTTTTCTTCTCTGTCTATATATAAAATCATCTCGCTAATCTTGGTTTCTGTGATAAACTTTAAATCGGTCAAACAGTGCATATTTAAACATAAATTAAACCACATTCAAATTCGACTCGAGCGAAGCAGCCTCACTGAGTTCATTATTCACAATATTTAATTACACATAAATATACAATTAATAAAACTAAATGATATCGCATTGAAGTTCATTGACACTCATCATTAAAAGGCATTCGGAACGCTCAAGTTGTAAATACTAAACACTTTATTATCATTTAACATAACTTAGTGAGGTTGCGAAGTTAACAAGGTGTAAATTTCGTTTTCTTTTTAACTATTTGCCTTGTGAAGGCTCCCATTCTTAACAAAGTCTAACATGGTTACAGCAATAATTTTTAAAACAACTGATAAATAAGAAGGGCAACAGAGAAGTATGTTTATTTTTTAACTGGTTAGGATGAAAAATATTATTTCTCAGTACTTCAGAATTGTATAAGAAAATATTCAGGTAGTAGTAAGATTTATTCTCGCAAACTAGGGGTGTTGAACTATTAAAAATGAACTAGGTGAATTGCGTGTTTTCGTTTTTAAAAAACGTTTCAATTTAAAGCCTAGAAAGAAAATAAAAATAAAAAAAGAACAACAAAGGCACAAGAGAAATAAAAACTTTACTAAAAAAAATCTGGTGCGAGCAACACACGACTTTCACTTACCTCCATTTTTAAAATCAATGAAAGAATTTTCAAATACAGTTAGAGATAAAAATACGTGAAATTATTAAGGAATTAATCAAATTGAATTTATATAGAAACATTTGTTTTATTAAAAAATCTATTCTATTATTATCTTAAATAATCAGTTAGTTTTATCTTCTTTTCATCACTCTCCATTAACTTCTAAAAGCTTGTGTATGAGATGATATTTTTTCTAAAATCATAAGCTTTCCAACGGTATATCATACATGTATATTACTGCTCTTATGTTCAAAAACGAAAAATTGCATTAAAAAAAATATGTTTTCTGTTTTCTCCTTTAGTTGGGTATCGAATTTATTCAATTTATATATTTACGAGTTTTTCATCAGCGTCAACAAGATAATCTAGTTATTATTATTGAATCTACAAAATTAAAGGTACTTTAGGGGAAGAAAATTTAAAATATCGGCATTTAAGCCCTGTCAGACCATTTTTTATCCAAACAAAACCTACATGATATTAAAGCCCATTAAATTTTACATCGATATAGCGAGTTTAATCAAAATCGTCGGAACCGTTTTCGAGAAAATCGAAAAAAGGTGCAAAATGCATGGTATAAAGTGCCTCTTCTGGTAAGCTCATTTTGATGAAAAAAGTTTTGTCACGTCTCGTGCGTATAGTTGTCTTAAATATGAAATTTCAGTTTCATAGGACTTACTGTTTCCACCCGGGAGTTACCACACACACACACACACACACAGACACACACATTTTTGCGGGACTTGGTTATTTGGACTCAAGGGACCCTAAAACGTGTATTTCCGTTGAAAACTGGAATTCAAAAATTTCCCGATCGCAATAGTTCCCCTTACTATATGTAGTAAGTGAAAGTAAAAAATTTCTGCTATATAACATGTATTTTTTAAAATTAATTATACATATTCCATAATATGCCATCCTTGCCTATTCTACAAATAAACGCATATTACTAACCTGGCCATGACTTGTGAAAATGTTTCTATACTCTTGTTAGTTACAATATACAATGAACATTATTCTGTAGCGATATCGAATATGTTACTGTTAATTTCTTAAATGAATAATGATGACATGTAATTTTTTTTTAATGCATTAACATTGTAAGACAACTTTATACATGACTTTCCTATATATAGAGTTACCACGGATTGAATTTTTTTTTCTCATGTTTTCAACCGCAAGGACATTTCAATTTTTTTTTTAGCATAATGGAAAGGTATTTACCATACGTTGACGTTAATTGTAATAGGGCTTATAAATCTCCGAAACCACTATTAAAAATAATAGATTAATAACAAATTATTACATAAATAATGTTTACAATCATACCGGTCTCCTTTTTATTAGATAATTTAAAATAAAATCTTAGTCCAGTGTGAAATTATAATAAGTAATTTTACGATGACAGTTAGGAATCATTATGGGGATAATAAAAATAAATAAATTAAATGATTATCAATATTAGTTACTCACCTGACTTGCTGAATTTATTATAAACAATTATAGCGATGGCAGAAATCAATAACATTAACACATATAGCATTCAACCGATCATCGAAAAGTGGCAGGTATGACGACGAACGGATGTGATGACACAGGAACCAAAGCTATTCAGTTAATTAAATAAAGGTTAGGATATCTTGACCCCTGTGACGTTGGTATAATCGCCTTCGGGTGGACACTATCAGTGTACAGTACACTAATAATACACAACCCACAAATCACCGATAGTGCACCGCAACTGTCCCTACATAAGTAATACGTCAGGGAATAAACGCCGGAGTTTTGTGTCCGACGAGTGGGGGGAAGAGTCTTCTTGACCTTACACGCCGCCTATCTTCAGTGTAACACCAGAGCATTTCGAGTTTTTGTACAGGAAATAAGCAGGAAAACATAAGAACGCGGTTTTAGATACATTCTTTGACCGAAATGTATCCCTAACCTCCAAAAACATTGATTCTGAAATCATTAATAACGAATGAAAACATAATTTTAACCCTAGAATCAGGCATTGGTAGAAAATATTAATAACAAAAAATTAAGATTTTGAGCTTTCCGTCATTCTCCATTATCTTCCTATAATAAAATATAGGGTTGTGTCACATGAAATGTCCGTTTTCAAGGTAAAAGATTTTTATTAAAAATACGATATGAAAACAAGATAATTTTATTCGAAGTATTTACCTTCTTTTTCTACACATTTTTCCCAACGTGACCCCAACTTTTTTATCCCCGAACTGAAAAACTCTGAGCTTTGTAGTAAGTAGTAAGTAAAACAAAATCTGAAAACGCACTTTTCACTTGATCATCATTTTTAAAAAGTTTTCCTTTGACGAAGTTGTCTAAATTCCTGAACAGGTGGTAATCTGTTGGAGACAAGTCTGGAGAATATGGTGGGTACGGAAGAACTTCGTAGCCCAGTTCTTTCAATTTTTACACGGTATGTTTTGAAACATGAGGTCTTGCTGCAGTACAGTATAAGGAATCCATGTATCGAGCTTTTTTACTTTCCCAATACTCTTTAAATGTCTGGAAACGGTAGATGCACTTGCATTTAGTTGTGCTGAGAGTCCTTTAACTGTTTGGTAGGGGTTTCCTTCTACTGTATGTTTGAGGACAACGTTGTCTATTACGGACGGAGGTCTTCCTCGGGACAATTTACAACGGCGAATGGTCCGTTCATTAACACTCCCTTCCCCAAACGCGCCTCGCAAATATTTCTAGCGGCTTCAGCTGCTGAATGGCCGAGTTTAAACTCGTACAAAAATATTACTCGATAATCGCGTGTTTCCATGTTCATATTTGGAGGTATACTAAAAAGTGGGTTATTGATTGGGAAGCTAATGTTTATAATACAAAGGTATAGGATTAGTAACTGTTTACTTTAAATATATAAACATTCGGGAGAAAACAACAGAAACCTGTAAAATATGTGTTTCAGAAACTATAAAAACGGACATTTCATGTGAAACAACCCAATACATCAATGGTGTAACAAGTTTTTAATTTTCCCACTCTGTTTCCGTCCCTAGGTGTCTTGAAGTTTGAACTTAATCCTTCATTAATATAAGTGAATGTACGGTGTCGCTGCCTACGATGATTACCGATGAGATGGAGGAACCCTCCAACCTTACGCCATTCCCGTTGGCCATCTCTTACCGAATACATGGATGGAAGAACAGTACTGTAACAACCAGGAGTAGTTAGAGACTATTCTTTATTTTTTGCCGTTATATTATTTTATACCCATTCGGAGACAGCGGTAAGTATCATATCTTAATTTTTTTGAAGATTAATCGATGTTATTTTCCTTTTTTTTCTTCTTTTTTTTTTTTTAAACTAATTATTATTCATCACTTTTAGTTGTTAGTGTTACGGTCGAATTTTCTACCGTATTACTTATCTCTTATATGTCGCTAGCTAAGAAAATAAACCATAATACTTTAATAATTTTATTTATAACGAAGGACCCCTGGACCCTAAACCACGAAACCATGGCACGATGGTCACCAACAAAATATGTTGACGGACCCCTTCATACATTCTCTACAATGGCAAGGACCTCCTTAGCTAAACAATCGTGTGTTTGTGTGTGTATATACAACTTTTAACTGAACGCGGGAAACAAAACAATATTTACAACACATTAACGAACCACAAGCTAGACCAGGGCTATAGGAACCGACTAAAATCTGCGAAAAAAATGTTCTCAGTGAATCACTAGAATTCAGAAATACATAATAGACCTACTTACTATTTATTAGTTACCGCGTGATTTAATAAGATTTTCCAATAACATCTCGCGAACCCTACTAGGGATCTATCGTCTACTAGGGATCCGTGGACTACAAGTTGGCAACCACTGATCTATTGTACAATATTACTCATCCACGAGGGAAAAAAAACGTGAGAACATACTTCTACTTTTTTCTCCTTCATTTGATTATAAAATTCTTGCATAATTTTTATTTATAAACTTCTTAGCACTAAAAACAATGATAAAGGTTCAATTATTTCAAATAAACAAAATAACATAGACTTCAAATTAACAATTTTAAAAACAAGGCATTCAATTCATGTGCTGTCCGACTATTCCAAAAAGTACAAGTTATTTTTTATCTTGCTGATATAAAAATACCATTTGATTATAAATTTGTTATAATAAGCTTTAAAAAGTTATTCAAGCCCGAGGTATAAAGTGACACTTCCAATAAGCTGAGGTTGAATAAAATATTAATTAGAAACCAATACCTCGCCTTTGGAAGCTATACGTGGGTTTCTCGGGCCAGGATGTGAGGGCGTGGGATTTCTGCAGAGTTAAAGTCCCCACGTAATGGAGCAGCGATCAGCGAGTTCAGATTTTGTCGCGCTTTTCGATGCGAGTTGAGGATTAATTAGCAGCAGTTTTGAGAGATATTACATGAAATATGAGCCACTAATCAGAGTTTTTATTATTATACATGGTTTTAAGAGAAATACTCTATCCTACATAATTAGTGAGAGTACATTATTATAATTATAAATAAATTAATATTATGTAAATTAAAGGATTACAGTTTAATAGGAAAATATATAGCGTTTGCTCCCCTAATAAACTGAAAATTCGTTGTACAAGAGAGAAAAAAAAGTAAGTAAGGCCAAGTGATGGAATAAAAATGAGACGTGATCGGATTCCCACTGCTGCACTATGCGGGGGCTATTCGCACCCCTAAACACGTACTACTAAAATCGATGTGCATATATATTGTTATGTATTGAGGATACTGCGGGCATTAAATTTATTATTGGACATTTTTTTATTATTAATCAAGTAATATTAATATTTTTTGTCGGCAAAAGTACATAGGCCGTCTGCTCTCTTGGGTTCCGCATCGGTCCGTCTCCCCCTCCTCTCTCACCCTCCCCGCTGTACCGGAAAGCTCCAAGACCCCAGCTAGCAGCCGAAAGAGTATTAAGGGTGGTCAAGAGCAAAATATCTTAAGATTTTATGACACCACCTTCAAGATTTTAGGAATATCCTTTAGTATCCACAAAGGCTGGAACGCCGACCTCGGGCACTTCCCATATGAGCTTCGCCCCCTTCACCATGACCACCAGTAGGAGACTGGTGCGCGTTTTAATTTCCAAAATATATTAATTTTGAAAAGAAGAGAGGATAAAGGTGAGGAGGATAAGAAATGAGAATAGAGAAAAGGCAATCGTATTTGAGACACAAAAGAGTTGAAGTCCATCGATAGAACAGTCGTATTCGAGAGATAGAAGAGTGGAAGGCCATCCACTGAGGCAGTCAGAGAATCGAGAGAAGTCCGTCCGGGTCGGAGAGCAGCTTGATGCTTGAGAGGAATCGATTCAGATGCTGGGGGATGAAACCGAGAAGACGAATTATACATTCACCAGCCGACTAAGTACCTTCTTTTGTAATATTGTTTGGTAAAGTTAACAGTAATAAGTCTCTCAGTATTCTCAGTCATGCGTTGTAGTCAGCGTAGGCGTTGTGTAAATAGAATAGATATCAATAAGCTAATTTTAACAATAATGTCAGTTATTGAAACATGTTTAATTTAATCTTCCCTGCTTGCCGCTTATTGAGATTGGTAAACACGACACCCTTGGAAAAGAACTCCAATGGTTCCAAAAAATACAGTTGATAAATACCTGAAATATACTAATTAATTCTGTTTTTTAAGTTATCGCTGCCTTAGAAAAGCAGCTGGTCTAAACATAGAAAAGAATGACTAAAAGAGATCCAGAGAGACGTACAATAGAGCTATATAAAAAATTTTAAAGACCGCGCAGAATTTCGAAAGAGAATTGCAAATATGAAATTCGAACAATTAGCACAGCGGCAACCTGGAAAAATGAACGGACGAAAGGAAAATTCTGAGGGGATGCAAGAAAGAAAAACTGGAAGTGGCGATTTTAGGTTCAATCGCTCTCCTCAGGGGGAATAATCGTAATAATAATAAAAACACACATAGATAGATGGTGTGTGGAAAAAATAATTTATAATTCCTACCTAGCTGTCCCTCTCAGGAATAAAATTCTGCTAAAGCTCTGACAGTAACTAATCTTACTCATTTAGAAGTTAATTTTAAGGCTTAAGATGAAGTAAGATCTAAGGCGAATTCATTGTAATCTAGACTTACAAATGTTTAGATGGGTCCCGTCAAACAAAACTGAAAAACAGAAATTGTATATTGAAGTTTTGCACCTAACGTTAAAAAATATGTATTCATATTCATGTATCTATTAATTTATTTAGTTTTAGATAACTGTGAGCATTATAATTACGGTCTGAAAGAAAATAAGCCACAAAATTGATAGAAACATTATCCACAATATTTATGTAATCGTCTAACAAATTTAATATCTTACATATTCCATTGATTTGTGTATTATATAATCGTAATAATAATAGGTCATGATACTTCTCGAAAAGATATTCCTGATTGTTCCGTCTGATAAATTTTTGTGAAATATTTCATAAGTGCCATTTTAAGAACTCTTTTTCCTACTTGTCATAAGTTCTCAAGGTCATAAAAGATAGTCACTGATACTCAACCCAGGTGTATCTTTCTTTTTTTCTATGAATAAAATCCAATTTAGTAATGATTAAACACATTTTTAAAGTACTTATTAAATTAATTAATTAATTAAAATTAATCGATTAAATTGAGGTATAAAAGTCAAAGAATGGTCTCCCTTGGTTAAGTGTATTTATGAAGTTTGTAACACTAAGTCTCTGAATTTTTACAACCAAATATACGAACATCTCATTGATCTGGTCTTCGTAAAGTGGAAATAGAAGAAAAAAGCTACCGGCAAGTAACCATCCCTCTGCACTCTTAAATTCCCATTTCCTCGACCAAGCAATTTTTTGACACATTTGCCTCGCGAAAAAGAAAATTCAATTTCAAGTATTCAAAGAATTTTAATTCAGCGATTCACGCTTATAGGCTAAAATAGAGATAACAAAAGTAATATATGATGACTAAAAGAAATTTTGAAATTTCTCAAAAACAGCTCTAACGATTTGGATTAAACTAGTTATATCGATGTAAAATTTAATGGGCTTTAACATCATTTAGATTTCATTCTGATTAAAATAGTATAATAGAGCTTAAATACCGATTTTGTCTTCCTCTAAACAACCTTAATTCTGTAGATTCTATAAAAATGACTATATTATCTTGTTAGCATTGGTAATTAACAGCTAAATACGCAAGTTGAGCGAATTTGATAAACAAGTAAAGGAGAAAACTGAAAAAATATTTTTTATTGCAATTTTTTTTTGTTTTTGAACATAAAAACAGTAATATCGACGTACAATATACCGTTGGAAAGAGAAAGATTTTAGAAAAAATATTATCTTATTCACAAGCTTGTAAAATTTAATAAAGAGTGATAAAAAGCCGATAAAACTAACTGATTATTTTAGATAATAATATAATAGAGTTTTTAATGAAACACATATTGCTATATTAATTCAATTTAATTAATTCTTTAATGGTTTCATTAATTTTTATCTCTAATTGTAAGTGAAACTCGTGTGTTGCCCGCACCAGATTTTACTTCTTATAGTTACCTGGTAAGATTAAGAATTAATAGATCCATATCTGTCGGGATAGTCAGAAAAATAAAATAAAATTAGTAATACTTAGGCTTTGACTCGAAAATATGACGACATAAAAGTGATAATTCGATTGTGAAAAACTCATTATCATTTAATCATTTTAGATATCCGGTTTCAGTCTAAAATGGCATTGAGATTTACTGCCATACCATGTGAAATTTTTACGTCATTTACAACTTCAAGTATTTTTCAAGTTTCCATATCACCTATTCAAGTCACATATCTTTCAGTCCTAACTCATCCTCAGCACATGCAACCACAAACCTAAATGTTTCATTAAATTTTTGTTTATTCATTTAACGCCCCTTTATGCTACTGTGGCTAATCGGACGATGCTACAGTGGGAGTCCTAAATTTGTCTATCCAGATTTAATTAGGATATGGATCTTTAACGAGTACCAGACATCGTACAGGCTCGGGATCACCTTTTAACGTCCCCTCTGAGGAACGACATAACTAAGGATTTTTTACTCCCATTAAAAAATCCTAGGGCCATCTGCGGGTTTGAACCCGGGACCTTTGGCATAGGAGGCTGTTATGCTAACCACCATGCTACAGGTAACCCCATTCATTAAATTTTTAAAAGCCAGTAAGCGGGAGGGCGGTACTAAACGATATGCAAGAATATGTATCAAAATCAAATCTTCATTATGTCAAATACTTGAAGTTTATTGTTATCTGCACATCCCGATGAGTTTTCAAACGAAATTCATATAAATATAATAAATACCAATCCTAAAGTACATGCAACAAATAAATCAGTACCTCAAAAGAAAACGAAAAACCCTCTCGCAAAGAATTCTGAAGAACGCCAAAGAACCTCACTAAGGCACTAAAGATTCCAGTTTCTATTTTGTAATGACAGATGACAGACAACCGATCTGCGTAAGATCATACCACATTTACACATCGATAATAGGTCGATAAGTGATTAGTATTTTACAAATCACCACGTTATTGGGTCGTGTTACGAACGTTGGAATTGTGCAACATAATGTGAATGCAGGTGACCAATGATCATCCCTACCAGAACCATCTGATAAACTGCGATAACACCGATTCTGATTAACAGACAAATATAGAATAATTATATTTGCATATTTTAATTAATAAAAAGCAAGATATTCAAATTAAAAGAATCAAAACGATCCTTCATCTGGTGATATATATATACAAATAGATTGATAATTGATAAGAGATGAATAATTAGTGGGCGGCAATCGATAATGTAGATCCAGAGATAGTGTGGGTGTCAACAAATCAATTCACTTATTATTAGGACTAGGATTCCTATGTAAACACATATTGGGGCCTGACTTTGATATCAGCTTGTAACAACTCACAGTATATGTTATAACGCAATTGAGATCAAATTAAACCAATTAAGATTAACATATTATTACATATTTAACTAACTTTACACATTTCTTACATATTTGTTCATTTTTAAATGTTTATATTATATTTGCAACAAATCTGAATTACGAGTGCATGAATAAAAATCTGGTGCGCGCAACACACGACTTTCACTTACCTTCGTTATTGATTTCAATTTGAGAATTATAAAACAAATTTAGACTCGAAAATAAATTATCAAAGAATTATTAACAATGGATTTTAAAAGAAACGTGTGTTTTATTAAATAACCTATTAAATTATTATCTACGACAACCACTTTGTTTAATCGGCTTTTCATTACTCTCCGTTAAATTTTACAATAGTATGTTTACGATAATATTTTTTCTAAAATCTTCAGCATTCCAACGGTATATTATACATGTATATTACTGTTCTTAAGTTAAACAAAAAATTGCATTTAAAAAAATATTTTCGCAGTTATCTCCTTTAGTTGGTTATCGAATTCGATCAACTTATATATTTACCTTTTTATAGATTTAATAATCAGATGATATGGTGAATTTCATAAAACCTACTAAACTAAAGGTACTTTAGAGGAAAAAAATTTGAAATAGCGCCATTTAAGCCCTATCAGACTATTTCAATCTGAATGATGACAGTGCAATCCAGTGGCCAAACGATGAAACAATTGCATTAAAAAAAAAAAATTAGTTTTTCTCCTTTATTTGGATATCGAATTCGTTCAACTTATATATTTACCGGTTTTTTATCTATGGTAATAAGATGATATGTTTATTTTTATAGAATATACAAAATTAAAGGTACTTTAGAGGAAGAAAATTTAAAATATCTGCATTTAAGCCCCATCAGACTATTTCAATCAGAATGAAAACTACATGATATTAAAGCCCTTTAAATTTTACATCAATATAGCGAGTTTAATCAAAATCGTTAGAGCAGTTTTTGAGAAAATCGTAAAAAGGTGTAAAATGCATGGTATAAAGTGGCTCTTCTGGTTAGCCGATTTTAATGAAAATGTTGCTGTAACATCTCGGGTGTCTTAAATATGAAATTTCAGTTTCGTACGACTTTTCGTTTACAAGCTGGAATTACCACACACAGACCTTTTTTATTATTTTACAGTAGGTAACATATTTTAATATTATAAAAATATAAATTGTAGTACTGAATGTCAGGCGTGTGGAATTATTTCAAAAACAGTAGAAAAAAATAAAGCCCGTTGTAATTATTGCAATAAAATGCTTACTTGCAAAGGATTAAGCACAAGCAGTCTACATAATCATTTTAAAACAGTGCACGATAAAATAACCGAGAAAAAATCATCTGATGCCGGCCCGAGTTCACAAAGAACATAGCCCTGTATTCTTAACTTTGTGAAAAGGACTAATTTAGAAGAAATTTATCAAAGCATGCTGCATTAGATGGACTATCTATTAATTGCATAACAAATAGCTCGTTTATAAGAGACTCGTTGCAACAACGAAATTACTGTTTACCGCAAAATAATTCTAGAGTTATGAATCTTATTTATAAGTTATTTTAAACTATAAAAAAAATAAAACTATAACTGAATTCAATTGTATGAAGAATAAAGGGCAAAAACTAATAGATAAATAATATGGATAAATGGATAATTAAAATGAATGGTTAATTATTCGAACCCTTTGCAGAAAAAATTGTTTCACTATTATAAAGATATTTACATCCTTATAGTAAAAATTATGGCATAAACAACGAATAATTGTTTTAAAAGTTATTTAATCTTGGTCAACTATTATTTTTTTGTTCTACTAAATTGCATAAAATAAAAAAAATTACTATCAATAAAATTGAACAGTAAATAATTCCAGTCAAAAACTGCTTTTAATCACTCTAAATTTTCTTTTAAATTTATTTATTCGAATCACAGAATATTCGAGCAAAATATTATTTATAAAAATTCGAAACCGTTTAAAAACGGTTTTCTGGGAAAATTCCTATTAGAAAACCGGTTTTCTAAAATGTCGGTTTTTGTATAAACCCTTACTTTAATCACAAGCAACACACAGGGTTGGTATTACTGGATGTCCAAAGAGAGTTAGACAGTTATGGCATAACGGGCTTGTATATTAGTCAATTGTTTACAATTTTCCACATCACATGATATTCTTAATAATATCATTCTTATCCAACCGTATGATACAAGTTGCTGATGACTTCCAATAACCTGGACTTCCTCAAGACGAGGTTCTATCGCAAACACCCCAAAATAAATGTTTAATAATCAGTGAAAATTACCCATACAGTACTAAAATTAAATCCATGAGGGTACCTCTCATCAAAGAATATATTACTAAGATTAGTAAGCAATTCTTTGCCAAATGTATAATTAACAAAAATTATCTCATAAGAAATACTGGAAATTATACCAATAATAGTACAAGGTATGTTCATAAACCAAACAAACATATATTATTGTAAGAAACATTCGTTGTAGATTTTTTTTCAATAGTGAACCTTTATAATCGACCAAAAACAATTTTTATTTATTACGCCCTTAACTCAGTTACTTTTTAAGCGTTTTGAAATTAGCAATGGTGATATGCCATTTTCTTTTAAATTATTTATTACTTTTCATACTATTTAATGGCCCATCTACAGCTTTATAAACAGTTATACCCTAATATCGTTATTTGGAAATAATAAACCTTGTGTAATAATTTGCAGCGTTTTTTTCTTTGATTTATTAATGAGAAATTATATCTTATATTATATGTATGTTGTTATATAGTTTAATTAGAGACCGGTCTACTTTTCGTACAGCATTATGTTTAAATAAAAATATCTTTTATATTAGACATAAAAATGTCTTTTACCACACAAGTGAAAGCTTATACAATACTTGATGATTTACAACGATTATCCTGAGAGGATGAGCCGTTTCGTGATAGTAACCATAAATATGTTAGAAAAGACTAATATTACGTTTTCTGCATATTTTTTTTTTTTTTTTAATACCTATATATCGTTGAATATTAGACATACAGATGTCTTTTATCACTCAAATGAAAGCTTATTAAATACTTGATGATTTACTTTATAACGATTATCCTCATAGGATGAGCCGTTTTCATTATAATAACCATAATTATTTTTTAAAAGAGTGGTATTTCGTGATATTCCTTTTTTGAATGGCTCCTATTTTGTAATCCACCCATTTTGAGTTGGCAGACGTGCATTTTTTGCTTTAACATGATAAATGCTTAGCATAAAACATACTACCATATCCACCTCAAAACTCCTAAATCATCACCGTCACCTTCTTCCATTTGAAACCCGTTGACTCCTGATTTGTTCCTTAATATTCCCCCACTTCGACTACTGCTGTGCGGTGCATGGGTGTGTTTCTGGGGATCTTGAAGTAAAAGTAAAACGATTATTCAACTGCTTATTACCTTTATCTTCGGGATATCCAGAGACACTTCTGTCACCCACTTCTATGAAGAGTTGAAGTGGCTTCACCCTTCCTACCGATGTAAGTAATTCCTGGCAACCTTCCTCTTTCAAGTTCTCTAATTCCACCGTCCATCCTACATTTCAGAAATATTTTCATTCATTCATATCCTCCGTCCACTCCTGAAACACTCGTTCGCGGCCTTCAGACCTGTATGTAACGCCTCATCGAACCGCAACTTTCGACAGATCGTTCCTCATCCGTAAGGAATTCTATTCCTTCATATATTCGTCACTTTGACACACTTCCTACCTTTAAATCCCGACTATTCAATCACTTCCTTCCTATCCGATTCCCAAAGAGCCCTAAATAGATTAGAAAATTTCAATAAAAAACAGTAAAAAACATAGAAACTATAATTTAAATATAATACTTTTTTTGTGTTGTATTTCCACATTTACTGTATTATTTCATCAACATTTCACCAATATTGTAATGTTCTTTTAATTAAAATTTGGATTATACAAATTATGTATATATTGCATATATACAAATCTAAATATATATATACAAACTAAATATATATATACTAAATATAGATACAAAAAAAAAAAATATATATATATATGGACATTTTTTATTTTATTTTTTCAATTTTTGTTATTAATTATTAGAAGGTACCTTTTAATTTATTATAATAGTTCATATTTGTCTTTATTTTTATTATTTTGTTTGTTTTATTATACTCTAAGACACTAAACTTTCTTTATGTAAAATTTTTAATATTATTCTAAAGAGACTCGTCCCAGAATAAATAAAGTATTTATTATTATTACTAAAACATTTGGTAAAATGGGTTGCATTTTTCGTTGCTGGCTCACGGTCTATAAGTTGAGGAAGGCCAAAGACCATTCCGGCCCGTAGTGCCAGAGGAAGAAGAAGATATATTTAAAATTTCTCAAAACTCGGAAACCTCTTGGTAGCCGGAATTGTTTTCAATATGAAGAGATTAATATCTGGAGTTGGTTTGTCCAACATTCCGTATCCATTTTCATCGTTCTATTCTGTTTATTTTTTTACCGCTGAGATGTTGTGAAGATGCCCTCTGTAGGTAGAGCTTGGACCACACATCCCTCTAATATACCAACTCTCTTCTCCAATAATCAAGCCCTGGACGCTTCCTGAACGTCTTCTTGCACAAGTAGTTCGAGATCTTAGTCTTCTAACCTCCACTTGAGTCTTCTTGATCATCCAAGCGGTTCTACCCAGATCTATTCTAAGGAGGTTTCCAAACTATCTAAATTTATTCTTCTCTAGTATGATTTAGAAAGTAATGTTTGAAAGCTGCGTTCTCTCTTCAGTTACCTGTGGATGTCAAACATGGACATTGACAAAGAAGGAGGAATCCAGGCTAAGCGTATGGCAAAACTCTATCCTAAGAAGCATGTTGCATATACCTCTAAGTTTATACCTCTAAGTTATACCTCTAAGTTTGACCTGATTGTGGGTCCAAACTCCAAACAAGTATTTACCTTCTTTTCCTACACATTTTTTCCAACGTGACACCAACTTTTTTATCCCCGAACTGAAAAACTCTGAGCTTTGAAGTGAAACAAAATCTGAAATCGCACTTTTCACTTGATCATCATTTTCAAAAAGTTTTCCTTTGACGAATTGTCTAAATTCCTGAACGGGTGGTAATCTGTTGGAGACAAGTCGGGAGAATATGGTGGGTGCGGAAGAACTTCGTAGCCCAGTCCAGTCAATTTTTGCAAGGTATGTTTTGAAACATGGGGTCTTGCTGCCGCTCAGTGAGATCATGAGGTGCCCATGTATCGAGCTTTTTCCCTTTCACAATACACTTTAAATGTCTGGAAACGGTAGATGCACTTGCATTTAGTTGTGCTGAGAGTCCTTTAACTGTTTGGTGGGAGTTTTCTTCTACTGTATGTTTGAGGACATCGTTGTCTATTACGGACGGAGGTCTTCCTCGGGCAAGTTTTCCAAGTCGGTATCCCCAGCTGAAAATTTAGCAAACCAACGGCTTGCTATCCGTTCAGTAACACTCCCTTCCCCTAACGCCTTGCAAATATTTCTAGCGGCCTCAGCTGCTAAATGGCCGAGTTTAAACTCGTACAAAAATATTACTAAAAAATCGCGTGTTTCCATTTTCATATTTGGAGGTATACTAAAAAATGGGTAATTGATTGGGAAGCTAATGTTTATAATGCAAAGGTAGAGGATTAGTAACTGTTTACTTTAAATATGTAAACATTCGGAAGAAAACAACAGAGACCTGCAAAATCCTTTTTGTATTTCAGAAACTATAAAAACGGACATTTCATGTGAAACACATATAGAAAAATAGTGAAATACCTAACTGAAACCAAAGCAGATTTCCATACCTATCAGCTACGCCAAGAGAGAGCTTTAAGGGTTGTAATCAGAAACTTACACCCCTCGAC
Organism: Piezodorus guildinii; assembly: GCA_023052935.1. NCBI lineage: Eukaryota > Metazoa > Arthropoda > Insecta > Hemiptera > Pentatomidae > Piezodorus > Piezodorus guildinii. The sequence continues at coordinate 159,837,593 of CM041293.1, read as the reverse complement.
ACCAGTTGAAGCTATTAAAGAAGAACTAACGGAGATGGGCTATAAAGTGCGCCAAGTCACTAACGTCCTAAAGGATAAAATTCCTCTACCTCTCTTTTTTGTGGATTTGGAACCAGCTGAAGGAGTTGAAAAAATCTATGACCTCAATAGATTGTACTATTCCAGTGTAAGAGTTGAAAAACCTTACACAAGAGAGAGATATAATTCAGTGCCATAATTGTCAAGCATATGGTCATACTAAAAGTTATTGTCATCACATACCTCGATGCGTGAAATGCGGTGAACAGCACAAGTCTGTGGAGTGTACAAAACCAAAATCAACACCAGCTGTATGTGCTCATTGCCTGAAGGACCACCCGGCCAACTATAAAGGATGCCAAATCTATAAGGAGCTGAGGACCAGGTTTCAAAACCTCAAGTACTGGATGAAACAGCAAGACAAGTAAGAAACAGAAGAGAACCCTCAAAACTTATTGATGCCAATTTATCATTTGCCCACTTACTTGGAGGTGGGAATCAAAGTACTGAAGCCGTGGCCCTGCCGGAACTACAAAATGTACCTCAATCCATTCCACATATACCTCTTTCTCAAAATGTAACCAATCCTAAGAATCCTAATCCACCACAAATCTCTCATATTCCTCCTCCTTCAAACGCCACAGACCTTACCAGTTTGATGACATCCTTTATTTCCGAAATTAAATCCCTTGTTATGCCCTTAATATCACTCCTTACGAATCTCGTAACAAATCTCATTCCTGCCTTAAAAAAACCATAAATGACCTCACCTAATTCCTTATCCATTCTCCTTTGGAATGCGAATGGTGTTAGAACTCACACTGACGAACTTACAGCCGTACTGCAGGACAAAAACATTGATGTTGCACTCATTACTGAAACTAGACTAACCACTAAACAGTACTTTAAAATACCAGGATACACGACATACCGGACAGACCATCCAGACGGCAAAGCCCATGCCGGTACTGCTGTCATAGTCCGCCGATCCCTCACCCATCACTTACACCCAATTTCCGCCCACGATTACCTACAAGCAACTTCCATCGTTATCAAAACCTTTTCCTTTCCGCTTATCATCGCATCAGCATACTGCCCTCCTAAACATCCCATTTCCTCTGCCCAATTTGGATCCTTCCTCAACTCCTTGGGTAATCACTTCATTTTGGGTGCAGACTTAAACGCTAAGAACCAACAGTGGGGTTCTAGAACCACCAATTCTCGTGGACGGACATTGCAGTCTGCACTCAACTCCCGACGCTTTCATCTCCTACCTCCCGATTCTCCTACCTACTGGCCAACAGATCCTAACCGTAATCCTGACATCCTCGACTTCTTCATCCACAGCGGATTAGGCTCTCTGAATTTTTCCATAGCTCGCCTTGATGAACTATCCTCTGATCATAGTCCATTGATTCTAAATGTATCCATAACACCTATTCCTAAACCTATCCCACCGTCATTCATTAGGGGCCCTGTCAACTGGAACCTCTTCTGCGAAATTCTCACTAATGATATTGACCTCAGAGTGATTCTCAAAACCCCAAATGACCTTGACGACGCCGTATATTCCTTTACAACCGCTATTCAACAAGCCGCCTGGACTGCCTCCTCTCCCAAACAATCCCAAATAATTCCTTACAAAAGCCATTTACCACAACACCTGACAGACCTCATCAACAGCAAACGTCGAGCTAGAACATTATGGCAACGCACCCGCCACCCAGAAGATCGCCGCTCCTATAATTTTTTTTGTAGAAAATTAAAGCGGGAGTTGGCGATCTTCCGTTCCCAATCCTACAATACCTACCTCTCCTCTCTCTCGACTCGTGACAATTCCCTGTGGAATGTCACGAAGAGAATCCTAAAATCCCACACCATTTCCCATCCTCTCCGGCGCTGTGATGGTTCCTGGGCTGCTTCTGACAAGCATAAGGCCGAGGAATTCGCACAGCACCTTTCCAAAGTTTTTACTCCTCATCCAGAGCTTAATCCAACCCATACTGCAGCAGTTGAAGAGTTCCTCACGTCACCAATACCACTATCCTTACCACCTAAAGCAGTTAATCCCTCTGAGGTCAGATATCTTCTTAAAAAGCTTCCTCTCTGCAAATCTCCTGGATACGATCTCCTTACTCCCCAAATCTTAAGACAACTTCCACCTAAAGCCATTACATTCCTTACATATCTCTATAACTGTATCCTACGCACTACCTATTTTCCTCTCTTATGGAAACATTCAACTATGATCCTTTTCCTAAAACCAGGCAAACCTTCTAACAACACGTCATCTTACAGACCTATCAGCCTACTTCCGATCCTCTCAAAAATTTTCGAAAAGCTCCTACTAAAACGAATCCTAGCCAAATTTCAAAATTTTCCTTCACATCAGTTCGGATTTCGTCCTCAACATTCCACGGTTCAGCAAGGACTCCGAGTTGTAGACCACATTTCCTCCGCTCTTGAGTGCAAGGAGTATTGTTCGGGTGCCTTTCTGGACATAGCTCAAGCTTTTGACCGGGTGTGCACCCGGGACTGCTCTTTAAGCTCAAAACCCATTTACCTCAATCCTTATACCTAATCCTCCGATCCTATTTATCCAACCGCTCCTTCCGAGTTCGCTGTGGTTCCGAATTTTCCGAACAATATACTGTTGAGGCCGGTGTTCCTCAAGGCAGCGTCTTAGGACCCGTCCTCTACATCCTCTTCACCGCCGATATCCCTACCGACCCCAATACCTTTCTGGCAACATTTGCTGATGACACAGCCATTTTATCATCCAATTCCGATCCTGAAGCAGCATCGCTAAATCTCCAAAAGCACCTTTCCCTTGTCGAAGACTGGTGCAATGCTTGGCGCATTAAGGTTAACGAAAGCAAATGCACTCACGTCACATTCACCCTTCGACGCAAATCCTGTCCAACGGTTAATTTCAATTCTATACCGCTTCCTTCCTCAGACACAGTCCGGTATCTCGGCTTTTTACTAGACAAAAGACTGACGTGGAACCCACATACAAGACTAAAAAGAAAAGAACTCAACCGCAGATTCGGCCAGTTATACAGACTACTAAACAGAAAATCTCATCTTACAGTTGACAACAAATTACTAATATACAAGACAGTACTGAAACCTATATGGACCTACGGACTTGAACTGTGGGGGACAGCTAAACATTCTAACATTAAACGCATCCAATCCTTCCAATCCAAAGTCCTCCGAACAATAGTTAATGCTCCTTATTACGTTACCAACTGTACCCTACACCATGACCTTAATATTCCGTTTGTTTTAGACCTGGTACCATCCAAATTTTCCAAATTTCATCAGAACCTTAGTCATCATCCTAACCCTCTAGCACAATCCCTATCCAGCACCACCCATCCCTACAATCCTCCTCGAAGATTGAAACGGCAGTGGCCACGAGACCTATTGTAAACATTCAAACTGGAGTTCTGACAATGGTCAGATCCTCCACTCATGTACGGTATGTTTGTGGCTACAGCGCCCTAACTCAGCCTCCACTGGCTCAGACCAGTGATGCGGCTGAGATAGAGGTGCTGGGATCTCTTGGATTCCGCTTTTTCCTCCACAAGTGGAGGGAAAAGCGCTTGCTGGGGTTCCTTTAGCAATTGTATATATTGTAGATAGTTATGATTGTGTGTAAGATGTTTATTTATTTGCCAACTTTTTATTTATCTCAATAATAGGTTTATGTTTCGATTTGTTTTGTTTTTTATTTATTATTATTATTTTATTGTATATATTTGAATTTATGTTATATTTTATGAAATTTGACCATTATTATTATTTTCTGTATATATAGTATGAATGTGGTCTCTTATCAATATTATTATTGTTCATTTTGTAACAAATTGTAATATATCTCAATAAAAAAAAAAAAAAAAAAAAAAAAAAAAAAAAAAAAAAAAGAAACTATAAAAACGGACATTTCATGTGAAACAACCCTATATATATACAATTTTGTTTTTCTTTTTTAAAGTGTTCGCACAGCAAATTAACATATACTTGGAGAAGTAGGGAAAACTCAGGTTAATTAATAAAATAACCTATTTATATATAAATATTAGTTTTAATCCATATAATGAATTTTAATTTAAAAATGAGCTTTAAACATTCAATTAAAGAGCCATTTAAACAGAAATTAAGAATATATGTATTTAAAGAAACCTGAAATTAAAACGAATTAGCTCAGAATTTTCTTAAAATTCGCATGAAACTCATTCCACAGGAAGAACAGACAATGTAGACACATGTGATGATAGAATGATACTGATTAAAAATATATGTTAAAGAGTTCACATTAACAATATTAGGATAAACTCACGTGATAGCGATTAAAGTTCATATCACACGTCAACTTTCTTGATAAAAATGATGAATCAATAATTAAATACTGAGAAGAATATCTCAAGGTAAACGAAAAGAAGCGGACAAGTCTATGTTTGGCCAATGATATATTTTTAATGATTTTGCATATTTGTATTGAATAATATACCTCCTTGAATGCAACCAATATGCAAAAAAAAATTAAAATAAATTTCCCTTTAACCGAGTCTCATTCAAGCTTCGCCAATTCCTCCCCCCTACATACTTCCTTATTATCCAGTCCTATCTCACTGGCAGATCCTTCAAAATCAATCATAATAATTCATATTCATCCATTTTTAGTCAGTCTGCTGGTGTCCCTCAAGGTAGTATCCTAGGACCCATCCTTAATAAAGTTTATACAGCTGATATCCCAACCCATCCCAACACCTTCCTTTCTACCTATGCTGATGACACTTGTGTGTTATCAGTCAATACTGATCCAACTATTGCCTCTCAAATTCTCCAATCCTACCTAAGAGACCTTGAAGTATGGTGTCAGAACTGGAAATTAAAATAAATTCCAACAAATCCAACCAAATTACCTTTACCCTTCGTCGTAAACCTATGACATCCTGCCCTACTGTCTCCTTCAATAATACTCCTCTTGTCCCGGTTTAACAGATCCGATATCTAGGACTATACCTTGACAAACGCCTTACTTGGAACCCTCATACAAGACTGAAACGACAAGAAGCTGCACGACGTTTTCGACTACTTCAACACTTACTAGACAAACGTTCTAATCTTAACTACAAAAGACTCATCTACATGACTATCATAAGACCGATATGGACTTACGGAGTTGAGCTCTGGGGCTCTACTACACCATCGAATTCTTCTCGTATCCAATCCCTACAATCCAAAATCCTTCGTAAAATCCTCAATGCTCCTTACTTTGTCACCAACAAACTCATCCATAAAGACCTTAATGTCCCATATGTTGCTGATTTGACCCATACGAGGTATCAATCCTTCCATGACAAACTTCATTCCCAATCTAATCCTTTCGTTTAAATCCTTTCTTCCTCTTCAATTCCTGACAATCCTCCGAGGCGTCTGAAAAAGAGATGGCCCCGGGACCTTCTGGTTTAGAATATTTTTAGAGTGCTTCCATTGGGAAGCTTCTCTACACGTGTTTCATGCCTTATTATATTTCATTCAAATTTACTTGTTGTATTACTTGTTATACAGTTGTAAATTCCAATAAATAAATATTTAAAAAATAAATAAATAAATTTCGTGAATTCGGAAACAAAACGTTGTAATTTCACTGCTAAGGGTTATAGAATATGAGTTTCTTGTACTTTCACAAGTCTTATAGTAGTTTATTAGTAATTCTATTATTATTAGTAATTTAATCAATGATAACCGCATCCACAAAACGAACATTTTGCACGACTTGGTTATTGGACTCAAAGGGCTTTAAAATGTGTATTAATCATATTTTAAGTATTAAATTACAACCATTTTCCTAAATATATTTTATACTTCGCAAAACATTATAATTATTTCATATTAATACATAGTCGACGTACAGTGGAAAATATGACCGATTTTGGTGGACAAAATTCTGAAACTTGTTCATATTTAACCTTTGCGGTCCCAGATAACACAAAAAAATATTTAAAATTAAACGAATTAATTAATTTTTTGGCACGATTTTCGGACGCACAATGGCCAACAATCAAATTTATTTGCTAAAATCTAAAACCTCTCTACATTTTACGTTTGAATTCCCAGAATACGGGAAAATCTAATTATGGTTCAGAGTTGCTGAAACCTGCTAATAGATGTATTTTATATCATTTAGGAAAATCTTCAAATTATAGATTGTAAAACTTTTGATTCGGAGTGTTGTGTCTGAAATAAATTATATCACCCAAAACGCAAAAATTCTTTGTAATATTTAAAGACTAGAAGCATTGATGAAACAAATCTTTGGGGTAACATGGGGGTTATATAGTTTTTCCGTTATTGAATAAGGGCATGCATTTACAAATTGCTTAATTAACTTTACAGGTAGATTGCAATGTATATTCAATAACGAGTTTGGAAATATAATGTCTTACCGGTCTCAGCAATATCCATAGTTAAATAAAAGCAAAAAGACTGCGCTAAACACACCTTAAACACAATAAATGGCCATCGAATAAAGATAATCCCAATGCCGGTTATTAGGCACTTGCGTGAAGAGGAATGATTCACTCATTTACTATTTATTTGTAAACACGGTATGGCGGGAAATATTAGTATTAAGGGTCTTGCTAATAATAAAAAAAGTGAAGCACTGGAAAATTCCAAAATTTTGACTTGACTTTTGTCCACCTAAATTGGTGATTTTGCTCTGAGTGCGACGTTTCGGGGTCATATACCCATCATCAAAACACACATAAGTTTAAAAATTAAACAATTTTTTTTTTTTAACACAAAATAGTTTTTAAAATAAGTACAGTACATCGTTTATTTATAATGTATTCTAAAATAAATTACCTTTATATTAAACAATTTTCGTTGAAAAATCGGATTTGAAAATCTTCGCGATCGTAGTACTTTCCAATAATTTGCTTGTGTAGATCAGTAAATGTTGGGAAAAAATGAAGGCTAACCAAAACGGGATAAAATAATTGGGAGTTCTGGTGCTGGCTAGCTTCTAACTCTGACATAAATCCTCCACCTTCCCTCCCTGGCCCAAGAAAACCCCGTATAGCCTAAAAGGCGGGGTAGGGTGAACAAAAATTAACTAATTTGATGGGAAAATTTAAATAAATGAAATGAAATGGACTACATTGTACCTTGTATTTTTTTCTACTGAACTTTACCTTTCACCTCCCCCAATTCATTAAAGGGAAATATGTGTTCGTAATCATATCCATAATTTATTTGAGGATGTATTTGTATTTCACAGTAAATAGCAAAATTTTATTATATTCAAAAGAATTTGAGAGGATGAAATGAAATGAAAAAACCTGTATCTCTACGACCCATGAAGGGTCTTGGGCTCAGTACATATAGAGCCTCATACTATTTCTGGGCCAACAGCTGTGCAATGAGGTGATTAGACTTTGATTACGCTCAGCTGCAAGGTTTTTTCCCTAAATAGGGAGGGTTACCAAATTTGAAGAGACTAGGTCTCCCTTAGGAGGGTCTCCGTACCCTAGGGTTGCTCTCCAGCTGAACTAACAGAACAATTATTATTCTGTCATAGCCGGGATTAGAAACCAGGACAGCAGAACAGTAGACTAGCACTCCATCCACTAGACCATACTGCTCCTTTGATGATAAATGAAATAATACTAAATGACAAAGGAAATAACCATTTAGCTAATTATGAGTATGATAACTTAAAATGTTAATCGAATAATTAGAAAAAAAACGTAACCCATAATGGTTAATATGGACCAGCAATTTTTCCAGTTTGACTGAAATTAAGTTAATCTCTTTTTTTCCCATACTTATTGGACACCAATGGAGGCTGCATAAGCCACAAGGAGTTTCCCTATGTTAGATTTACCTGAGAAATTATTGTAATAAATAAATAATTATTCTGCCACAGCCAGGTGGCGCTCTTTCAAAACCATTTAAAAGACAAGAAAAATTATTAGTGCACCACATCATTATTCGCACCCTCCATGTAGCCATGGCACCCTTCAACAACTCATATGGATTTTCTTTGTACATCATGTCATTAGAATTCATTCTGTGGAATAAAAAAAAAACTAATGAAAAGGTCGAGCCTCAATAAACATGTAGTTTAGGGTGTAACTGGACAGGCAAGTACTATGGTATGAGATTAGTAAAATGGGGGATGAAAGGATGAATAAATGAGATTAAATTCTGAGAATTCAAGAGGTAACTATATGATAATATCCTTTGAGGAATCAAACAGGTGTGATCTTTTCTTTATAATAGAGTATAAATTATTGCTAACCGACATTTCAAGACTCAATCACCACCTTTTGAGAAAGTGAAACCAGGGTACTTGAACCATTACTCTTTAATTTCATTTAATTTCACACATCAGCTCCAGCACCAACACCTTAAGGAAGAAAGCCAAACCAGCCCCACATTTCTTTTGGAAGAAAGGTAGTTAAGTCCTTTGCGCCACAGCATGTATTACTTTGTTTCCATTTCAACTCAATAATACACACTATATTGATCCAATTTTTTAATATTCGGATGTAAAAACATTCTTAACAAGCCAATAGAAAACAAGACTAATTAAATACGTGGCAAAATACTGTAACTAAATTTAAATGGCAAATAAAGAACTAAATTTGAACCAAATATGACTACTTTAAAAAATAACTATCAGAAGGAAATTGATAAAAAATGGATATTAATTTGTGGAATTAGTATACATACGGGGAGCGGCATGGTATAGTGGGTAGAGTGCTAGTCTACTGTGCTCCAGGTCCTTGGTTCGAATCCCGGCTGTGGCAGAATATTATTTATTCTGTTATTTCAGCCGGGAGGGCAATCCTGGGGTATGGAGACCCTCCCGGGTACACCCAGCCTCAATCAAGTGGGTACCCAAAAACGGGGAAAAATCTGGCGGCTGAGCGTGATCTCAGCCGAATCACCACACTGTATGGCTGTTGGCCTAGAAACAGTACGAATCTCTACATGTACTGAGCCCGAAACTCTTCATGGATTGTAGTGGCAGAGGTTAGTATACATACAGGAGAAAAATAATCCTTTAAAATGCAAGTGAACTGAACTGAATATGATTTTCTAAACTCAATCAAAGAATGAATTCATTGATAAGAGAATTGTTTTATTATGATGAATCGTTTTCTATTTTTCTTAAACTGTTAAATCCATAACAGCAAATACTATAAGTTTACAAGTCTATTGAAAAATAAATCCATAATTAACACATCCATAAATAACATAGTTATGTAAAAAGGAACTTTAACTAATCACTTACTTGTGAAAACCATCAGGAAGGCTGTTGATTCAATTACTATAACATAAAATCAACTATTCTCTTCCCAGCAAATTTTTTTATTAGCTTCCAGCCTATCAAGAAATCAAATAAATAAATTAGAATTACACTATCTCAAATCTAAAAATATGAAGTCTTTTAAAATAAGATGAAGCAGAAATAAAGTCAATTAATTAAAACTAAATATTTAAAGAAAACATGCTAATAAAATCAAATATACTTCCTAAGAAAGAAAAAAATAAATGGTCTTATATTGTAATTGATAAATTTTAACAGACTGAATAATTAAATGATTTGATTTTATTTACTAAAGTGGAAATAGAGTTTACTACTTCAGAGAATGGCCATAAAAAAGCACATTTTTTTACCAATAAGTAACTGAAATAAAAAATACAGCACTAAATGTATTGTTCAAATTAATTTAATCCTTAACAAATAAATTCCAACAGAAAGATACAAGTAATATGAAAGCAAAAAATATATATATATATATATATTGAAGCATAATTATAAATCTTTCAACCAATTAGGCTTCAACAATTCATTGTATTAATTATGATTTTTTTTATTTTCAAACATATATTATATTTTTTAATTCATTAAGAATAACAATGAAATTCATTTTACTTATTACTAATAATTAATTATTTGAAATACTATATATATATATATATATATATATATATATATATATATATATATATATATATATATATAAATAAATATATAAATATATATATATACTATATTATTATATATATATATATATATATATAAATTAACTTTTTTCTGTGTCTTATTTCAGAAAATATGTATAAAACGCCCTATTAAAATTCCATTTAATCAAATATTCAGTTTCAACATTCCGGGTTGCTTCTGAGTTTATACCGAACAGTCCAAAAGCAAATAATGGTCTGTTTTCTGGCAGCAATGGTGTCAATAGATAATGATTAATTTTCACAACTTAGGTGAAATAAATACTTCCAAAAACTCAAGTAAATCCATTAAATCTTGTGACACTACTTATTAAGGAACTTGTTATAGAATATTGACAATTAACAACAAAATTTCACAAGGTTCTTCATTTAATTTTTAGCTATGAGGTTTTGCAGACTTATTGAAGATGTCATAATAATAATAATGTCATTAATATTAATTAATTTAGATTGATATTTTATGTACATAACTTTTAAATCACTAAAAAATATTTAATTTCAGTCGGTTTTCCCAATGAAGTGTTTGGTAATTTGAAAATGTGTCACATATTTGATGTCAGAATGCTGATTTCTCATTGGCCAGTTTAGGATCACCTGACCAATGCAGGTATCCCATTGGTTATGAACAAAACCCTCCACATTTGACATGAACATTCTTTACATTCTTCCACTAAATGTTTAATTAAAATAAAGATATATTAATTTGTAAAAACAGGATTACCTGCATACGCAATAGTTTCTGGTTATTCAAGATTGATTATCGTGTCATGTCGAATACAAATTAATTGCAACGCTATGAGCCAACTTTGAATAACAAGTTTGGTACTACCTCTCTCCAATATGAACAGAATCCACTATTTCTTAAGTTACAATTGTGTTTAAACAATGTCAAATACAAATAATTAATTATCTTAACCTTTGTCAGAACCACAAGCCGCATTGAAAGGTTATAAACTGTTATCATTAAGGAGCTCTAGGAAATTACTAATATCAACATTAATTTTTTTTTTTAAGTATTATAAATGCCAAGAGAAAAATATATTGATCGACGTTTAAAAAAACATCAGTGTATTAAATCAATCTAAGAGAAACAGGTTAGTCATCAGCCGATTCATAAAATAAGTCTATCACGCAGTAAACCTATTTGGCGGCATATTTAACTTAAGAGTAGCTCTATTCCCTCCGAACACAAACGGTTTAGTTTAATACGTAATGTATTCCATGAGATATTAATTAATATTGCAATATTTTTCATGTATTTTAATCCAATTAATTATAAATTAACTCAATGTTCCATCAGAAAACAATCTACTTAATTAGAATAAATACTTACAGTGATTGTCAAAAGTATTTGGAATTCGTATTTCTTTTCATTTAATAAGTATATTTCATAACTATGAATAAATATAATTATTTGTCACTCATAAATCTTTAAAAGAGACTCCCATAAAGGAAAATCAATAACTAGGTAACCGAAAAGTTTGTTCTTAAAAATATCTGATTGATAATGTAAAATTACAAGATCCATCAGTGTCAATAGTATTCGGAATTCGTAATATCAAGTTGTTTAATGGTTTCAAATGCTCATATTCTCACTAATCCTCGACATAATTTTATCTTCTAAACAATTCTTCTCCCTCATTTAACATATACCCAACCTTGGAAAGATTTTTTTTTTTTTTTATATAAGGTCCTAAAATAAAAACGCAACCATCGAACCACGGCTTCGAATAATTTTTAAAAGATTAATAGTTGAAGTGTTAAAAAAAAAATTATGAGAATATGTGGATGACTATGTATAGAGTAGATAATATAATAATAAAACGTAAAAGCAAAGAAGTGAACGTCCAAAAAATATTTAACTTAAAAACGAGAGACTGATTTTTCATCAAATAATACCTCAAACGAGTAATCCTTAGCTTATTTCTGAATTTTTCAGTACTTCTGTATACACAATAAATGTTTCAAATGTTTGTCGCGTTCTAAAAAAATATAACGAAAATGAAACCTTGGTACAAGAAGTACTGGAAACGTCTTTCGGCATGCAAGGCAATAAGAGAACAGACTGAATGTTTGTAACATTTTTTTAAAAGAAGGTTGATGAATTAAAATGTTTACAGATGACTCCCATTCTAAAATACATGGTTCTTATGAAAAAATTATGTTTTGGAGGAAACCAAATAAAAGAATTTAGTACATCATAGTAAAACAACTTGAGCGGTCAGTGATAGATAGGTCTGTTTTTATTTGAAAAAAATTATTAACATAGGATCCATGGACATAATTATTGATAGGCTTGTTTAATTTTTAAGTATGAAAATCCAGAATTAAAAGTAGAAGAAAAATGTATTAATTAAATTTTCAACATGAGCATGACAATAACTCTGAACAGATATACCTTATCTATTCAGATTTAGCTGCTGCAAAATTATCAAAAAGTTCTCAAAACCCCTTTTCCATTATTTATTTAAAATTTAATGAACTATTTGTCGGTCTTACTAAAAAGAAAAATCAGGAAATAGTATATTCAAAATGAAAATGGCCTCAAGAAACAATAAGGGCTTGAGTGGGATAACATTTCACATCAAACAATCAAATAATTAGTAGGATAAATTCCTATTAGGCTAAAATGTATAATTACATATAGGTTTTACCAACTGGATGATTATTTATGATCACTGCATCAATATAATTAGGAAACCACGTAATTTTGAATACTTTTGACACCATTGACATACACTGTTTTCGAAAATAAACGTTCAAAGTAAAATGATTGTTGTAATTTTTGGTATTAGCTAATGTATACCTTCCTTCTAACATTATAAAGTGGTTAACAACTGCTCAAAAACATAAAAAATAAGTTAAAAGCCTGTAAATTATAGAATGGTAGTGAATTCCGAATACTTTTGACACTCACTGTAACCATTAACAAATAAGATTTTACAGTTGTTAAGACCACATCCATCTTAATCGATTTGTGCTTGTTTTAATACAACTTTTACAACAATCCTTGTGTATTACCAATCCCAGATTCTTTATTACGGAAATGTTTTCTGTCTTCTGATACCTTTTTTCCTAGACTGCCTGTTTATTAGCAAAGTAGCCTAAAACGTTTCAATGCTATGAACATAAAAACGCTTTAAGGAAACAAGTTTTTACACTGATTCAAAAAAGTTCCATACACATGGTATTATTTTGCATAGCTATTATTTTCCAGGACCAGACTATGTACTATGTTAGGTACTCATTCAAGATATAATATATATATATATATATATATATATATTATATATATATATATATATATATATATTTTATTTGTTAAAGATATATATATTTTATATTAAGATGTAAGTAGAAGTACATCTTAACCATCTTCAAATTTGGTTACATATTGCCAACTTTACCGCACATACATTAATATTGAATTTCTCATCTTACTGTAATTCAAAAATAAATAATATACAAAAACATAGCAAAACAATAAAAAAAATCATACAAGATAAGAAACGGAATTATATCATATCACTAAATTGGTGTGTGGGTCATCACTATTTAAGAGGTCTCGAGTTCTGCACACTGACACTAAAAAGATGTAGATTGTATTTAGTTTTTGTAGGCAGTTGATTTGGAGTATATTTTCAATGTTAATGCTTCAACTATCCAGATGGGTTTATAGTGTCAAATTCCTCCCAACAATCATTTAAGATTGTTAAAATTATAATAAATATAAGATTCAAAATAAAACCTGGATAAACAAAATTTAGGACTTCTATTTTCATATCATCTTATAGCCACAGTAGCATAAAATGACATTAAGTGAATTAAAAAAAAAAAAAAAAATTTAAAACTTATAGAAAAAGGTATTTATTCGAATAATCATAAAGAAATCAAGCATTGGTAATTATCTTCTGCGATACACCTGTTCTTTAAGTTCATTATTTTAGAAATGTTGGAAAATGATTAATTTTAAGGTAGTGATTGCGCAGTAGAAGGCAGGTCCTTGTCAGTAAACAAGTAATCGTATCAAAAAGAATTTTAAATTTGTCCATTATAGAATGTGGTTCTTATTAAAAACCAAGGTTCCACAAACATTTTATGGTAATGTAATTACAATTATTTTCCAATTACATCTCGCGGACCTTCTGGATATCGTCAGCAGACCACCAGTTGGGAACCACTGGTCTAGATTATAATATATTCTGATGTCACTTACCAATATAGCTAAGATAATGAGTTTAACAAGACAATACAATTAGAAAAGTGAATAAGAATACAAGGATGCAAATAAAAACATAACTTTTGTAATAAAAAATGGTTTTATTTGGGCCTTTCTACGAAAGGCTCAATGAATACCTAAAGTAATCACAACAAAGTCAAATTAGCATGTATATTTAAAGAACAAGGAAGGAACTGAACTGAAAGTGACTTTTCTGATGCACACAGAACCTTGATTACCTGAACACAACGCAGAGGTATTTAAGTATTCAAGGCTACATGAATGGTAATTGGAATTTCAACAGTAATTGAATGAGTATACACATTATTTTGATGTTCAGTTCCAGCAGTATGCCAATAGAGTATCATGATTTTCAAAAAAATTAAAAGAGAAAAAAAGAACAAAGACAACATAATCTTCCTTTTGCACCATTAATAATAATTATAGGATTAATAAAAAATTCTGAAAGATTCCTAGATCTTATAAATACTAATTTATATAAGTACAAAACACGGGTGATTTATATGGTAATAAACTATTCTACAAGCCAAATTTAAATCTTTGTTAATTAAAACAGTCAAAACTAAATAACGTAATAAGTCACTTTACAAAATTATATAACTAAATTACTATAATATACAGTAGCTCTATAATACAATGACAAATGGTACAAACAAAGATCGATTTCAGTTAAAATTTACAGCCTTCTGGAAATAAAGGAACTTTTACTAGATATAACTTCTAAACGACTATGTAAATAACATTTAATTACAATAAATTACAAAGTAAATACCAATGAATTAGCAAGAATAACAAATTAATGGCCATTAAAGGAATAATTCCTCTTGTCAGAATATTTCAAAACTCTGACTACAATGTTATAAAAATAATAATAAGCAGATAACAGAAATTGATTAACAATCTTACATTATTTATTAATATTTTTTTTTTATCATATGTTACAGTTCATTTACAAACAAAACATACCACGAACCTTAATAGACATAACATAACAGTTATAATTCATTAAGCATTAGGAAATGTTTAATGCATTATAAGTGTTATACTGCCTCTAATTTTAACATCACTATCACTTAAGAAAATATTATTTATAATCCATTTTCTTAGAAATATATAAATTTATGATTAATACTAACTAATAGGCCATAAATACCTCTCCAAAATAACTATGTAAAATATATCTCCATATTTAAAGATTGCCTTACAAATTATAAAAACATTTACTTTACAATTATATACAACGAACAAAGTAAAATAAATGGAAAGAATTACAATTAATAGATAATCTTAAATAGAGCAATAAATTTTTGTACATTTCTTGTCATATAAAGATTTTGAAAGACTAAAAATTAGTGGCACTCTGTGATCTCTTTGATTTTTTCCCAATAAGCCTCTCACCTTTGTTGTTGTTATGAGGTGTCGGTACTGGTCTCTTGGATTCTTGAGAATGAGATCTAATGACTTTTACACATTTGTAAACATCCTGAAAAAATAAAATCTATGTAAAATAAAATGAAAAAAAACATACTCCTAAATTGTCTCCTTGATGTCAATACTGCAGGATTTTTGACACTGTAAGATTCAGATAGAATAATTCAAATTTCATCCTTGATATAGCTACTTGGCACCGGACTGGTTAAGAATCTATTAAATTACAAATATATTCATTCTAAGCAAAGTAAAGAAAACCCAAAATCGGCATTGGAAGAAAATGTTTACTTTTGTCAGTCCCGACTGTAATTGACATGTTATAAGGAATAAACAAAGCAAAATCTTTCCTAAACTAATTTTGGAATTACAGGGTGTCTAGCATATCACCTCAAAGAGATTCCCTGATTTTTCCTTATTGTAAGAAGTCTTTTAACAGGCCAAATCTCGGTGAAAATATACAAAACAAAGAATAATTATAATTAATATGGTATTAATTGTGCCAATGACAAGTCCTTATAGCGGAATCCCCAGAGCAGCTTCAGCAGGCAGTGACGGAGTGGAATGAGGAACTGAAGAGAAAGGGAATGACTATCAATTCCAGAAAAAGCAAGGTTCTTCAAGTTGGTAGAGCTCAAGAAGATGTACAGATCTCCTGTGGTGGAGAATTGATGGAGGTGGTGACAGATTTCACGTATCTAGGCACAGTGATCAGTAGATCTGGGAAATTGGATTCTGAAATCTCAAGCAGAATTTCCAAAGCTAATTCCGTCTATTACCATATATGCAACACGGTTATCGGAAAAAGAGAAGTAGCACGGAACGTGAAGTTACACTTGTTCAAGTCCATCTTTCTACCAGTGCTTCTCTATGGAGCAGAGAGCTGGATTATGAATGAAAGGCTACAAAGTCGCATCACTGCCTCGGAAATGAAGTTTCTAAGAAGAATTGTGGGGAAGACACGGAGAGACTGTGTCCGGAATGAAAGGATCAGGGAAGAGCTTAATGTATGCTCTGTTCTGGAAGTCTTAGACAAGAAGCAATTGGGATGGTACGGGCATGTCTGCCGAATGGACCACCACTGGAACCCAATTAAAACAATGGAGGTAAGGCCCTTAGGACGAAGACCTAGAGGACGCCCAAGGACCTCCTATATCAACCACATGGAGCGAATAGGGATGCGTAGAGGTAAAACTCTGGGCGAGATTAGAAACCTTGCCAAGAACAGAGACAGTTGGTACCAATGGCTGTGAGCTCGCCCACGCTGAAAGGCAAATGGGTCGAAGAGAAAGAAGAAGAAGAAGAAGGTATTAATTGTATAGATTAAAAAAAAAAAAAATATATATATATAATGACTAATTACTTTACAATAAGATTTAACTATATCAACCCAACACCAGCTGAAATTATAGTTGTTCAAGTTGACTTACCAATGAATTATGATGAACTTGGATACTGCTGTTAGTAATAATTAATATTTACAAATCTGACAAAAAATTTATATTAAAACTCGCTTTATGATATTTGTAACATAACAACAAGTAGGCATATTGGAACTTTTGTCTGAGTGAAGAAGAAACGATGTTATCTAGGGACCATTTTCCCAGACCAAAGTACAAATTTCCTGACTTTTCCATATGTTTTTAAAATCCCTGACTTTTCCCTATTGCTAGACACCCTGGAATTAGAAATTAATTCCAAACAACCGAAAAACACTATGATCAAATAATAAATCAGCCTTACATTTCAGTTGTTTATTTGTATTATATTTATAGTTTAAACCTTTAAGCAACCCAAAACTTGCTCAGCTAAAATGAACTCAATATACAGTAATTTACTTTGCTGAATAAAGACTCAAATGAATGTGTTTTGATAATACTTAAATTAATTATTCAACCCTACTCACCTGTAACTGTTGCTGTAAAAGCTGAATTTTCTGTTTTGCTGCTTTTAATTCATGTTTATCCTTCACAGTTTTGTAAATAGGAGAAGATGAAGTTTCCAATAGAAGTTCACTAGCAGTTGGCCTTAATTCGGGATCAACATGTATCATCCTCTGAAAGCAATGAAAAACGAATAAAAATTAAATTTTATAGTTATTCGAAAATGAATAAAATTAATTAATGTTAAGAATTAGAGACCGATTATTGATCAAATAAGAAAAAAATCTTCAGAAGAGCACAACCTGGCTTAGTTTTGCATTTCACAACAAACTTCTGGATACGTAATAAATGTTGTAACTATCTGCCACATACAATTAAAAGAAACATGGTAAAAGAAAATACTTTTTGTCAAATGTCATATTTGAAAATTAAATTATTGATCAAGATATTCTTTTCCATTTCATTTTACTATGATTAAATATTGACATTAAGATCATCATAATTTTGCTTCACATGTTTAAATATTTTCATGCAAAGTAATGTTTTATTAATATTTACAAATATCGATATTTTAATGTCAAGAGAATTAAGATATTCATTATAATTTATCAACTTTATTCATTATTTGTTAACTTTATATACAATAAGAGGTAACTTCTAAGACATAGTTTATCTAGCATGTCTTCACTCATTTAATTTGCAGCTGATTTTAATTTAATTAAATACTGAAATAAGGATATTATAAATATCAATACTTTAGGGCCGATATTATACCGGTATTGATAATGTTCACGGAAATTTATATCGACATCCTATCTCTACTGAACAGGTAAGTTACACAGACCACTCCACATGCACCAGAGTCTAGAGCATGTTGTTACCATGAACCGTCACCTGAAATCAAAGGTTTCACCTCTGCCAAAATTCGCATAACACGCCTCCTGAAGTTTTTGATAAAAAAAAAAAAAAAAAAAAAAAAAAAAAAAAAAAAAAAAAAAAAAAAAAAAAAAAAAAGACTGGATTTATGAACGGCATTATTGATACAATTAATGTACTTATACAGTATAAAAAGCCAGAATCAAAAATAAGAGAAAAATGTCAGCTTAACTCAATTTCAAATTTAAGCAAGACAATGACTCTAGGTCATTCAACATTATTTATTCTGGCTCGGAAAATCATTTATTTTTTATTACTTGTGACACTTTTATTTTAAATTAATACTTTAAATAAATTTACACTTATAAATAAATTTAATGTACACCATAGGAATAGTACACTTACAGCTAAATGTAATCAATTTAATAGATCATCAAACAAATGGATCACTCAATTCCTGTACTGCCAATAAGAGCTAGGTGAAAGTATCAAATGTCATGATAATATTTAATACTAATTTCTCAAAGGCATTTACAAATTTTAATGGCTAGGAGACAACTAAAGTAAGATTTCATTGTTGACAATAATGATAATAATCAATACGATATAGACAAAAAATGATACATAAAAATTAAGACTTACCTTTATGAGATTATTGAATTCTGAACTAAGATGGGGAAAAGTTATAATCTTTCCTTCTCTGATCTTATGCCAATCCTCTCCATTTTTCGGAAGAGGTCCGCCTCCAGCAGCTTCATATAATGTTAATCCTACAACAAATGATGTAAATAAATATGAAAAACTAAATAGTCGACAATAAAACAAAACGAACAGCATGTAAATTTTAATACTCTGCCCAAAGGGATAGGGATAGCCAACCAGCAGTATATTGAATAAAACATAAATATTACACAATAGTTCATTATTTCCAAATAATAATACCTATAATAACTTTACCTACAACTTCTTCTGAAGTATCTTCAATTTTTTAGATTTAAAAAAATTAGGTACATTATCTTGTTAGCATTGATAAAAAACAGCTAAATATACAAGTTGAGCGAATTTGATAAACAACTAAATGAGACAAGTGCCAAAATATTTTGTAATGCAATTTTTGTATTTTTGAAAACAAGGATAGTAGTATAAATTTATAATATACTGCTGGATAGCTAACGGTTTTAGAAATAATATTATCTAATACACGGAATTGTAAAAGTTAATGGAGAGTAATAAAAAACCGATGAAACTAACTGATTGTTGTTCATAAAATATAATTGATTATTAAATAAAACACATGTTTCTATAAAATTCAATTTAGTTTATTCTTAAACAATTTATTTTCAACTCTAAATGTAGTTAAAAATTCTTAAATTGGTTTTAACTACGGAGGTAAGTGAAAGTTGTGTGTTGTGCGCACCAGATTTTTGTTCTGTTTTTTGATTGTGCTGTCTTGATCATGAAAAACTTTCATTTTTTTTTTTTTTTTTTTCGGGATATTTTTTTTCTTGATTAATTACAAAAGTTCATTGTTGAGAATAATAAACCAAAATTAAACATTGCACGACTAAAAAAATTAGCACAGTAAATTCACGGAAAAAAAAATTGACCAACAAAATAAACTCACGGAATATATGTCTCAGAAGTTCATTTCCACATGACAATTTCAAAGGCTAAGCAACCACAGTGCCTTATCAAAGTTTTACTGTTCCTAACCTGTACTTTGCACATGTGTAAACACCATAGGCTTTCTCAGCCAGCAAAATTTTGCTATTTATTTTGTAAAACCTTCTTTAGACAGTTTTGTTTTTTAAGTGGAATACAAAAATTTTGTTTACCTCATTCGACCTTAATGAAAATATTTTGAAACATAATACAAAGATACTTTTTTTCCTTTTCTTGATTAAGCTTATTTCCTACTGATCAGTACTTCTGGTATTACCTTCACTAGACATTAGTGAATAAATTATAACAAGATAAAAAATGTGACTTGATTTAATTAGACTGGATAAATAAAAATTATGTTAAAGTCAGAAATAAATATTTCTACCTTAGTCCATTACTTTTCATCATCATTTTATAAAATATTATTTTGATAGAACTGAACTACAACAAAAAATAATAACGTGTACACTAACAAAAACATTTTTTTTTTTTTTTTAAGTTTACTCACCTAATGCAAAAATATCAACTTTTGGAAGATTACTATAGTCATCGTTAAGAAGTTCTTTTGGTAAATATCGACAGTCACCTTCTACAACATCAACTACTTCATCCAACTTTGTGACATGCCCAAGATCAGCTAAAAATATTTTTTTTATTAATAAATTTTATTTAAGATTAAATATATTTATTAATATTTTATTATTATTATTTTAATTATTAATATTTAAAAAATTAAGTGATGTATTATATAGAGGTAAAATAAAATCATAAAAATTATTGTAAAAAAAAATATATATAAAATCTAAAAATACCTTACCTATTTTATATATGGTTTCTTCATTGGAATCATCATCATCTCCATATTCATCTGCATCATATCTATAGAAAACTTTGGGACCCTTTGTAATAAGTATATTACCTGGTTTAATGTCCATATGTGCCAAATTTTTGGAATGAATAAACCTGAACAGAAAAAAAGAGAATATTTTAACAACTTGATGTAATTATTGTTTAAAATCACATTCATTTTAACACAAAATAATTAACAGATTATACCAAATAAAGGGTGTTCTGCTATTACACCTTATGAAACAAATTAAAAAGAACTATAATAAAATAAATCATTATCAGACGAAACAAAAACCTAATAATATTTAAACTAAAAATGACTTACCTAAGACCCTGAGCAACATGTTCTAGGACTTTACGGAGATTTCTCTCATCCATTGGACCTCTCTCGATTGCCTCCTCAAGACTACCGCCATTACAATACTCATTTTGCATGTATACATAATCATTTTCAGTCCAGCTAGAGTAATTACGTACAATATTCGGATGTTCCAATACTCCATGAGCATATATTTCATTATGAGCAATCCGCCTATCGGTACAATTAAGGTATTAGATATTAAATATAAAACAAACATATCCATCAATTAATATTTAACAAATGTTACATAATATAAAATTCACATTTTGAGTAATAAAATATCTGCTTCCTTTAAAGTCATAATTAATCTGAATTGGAAAAACTAAAGCAGTTCCCAGATTACAAATAATATATGGTACAAATTAATGATATTTTGTAATAAAACTGACTATCTCTTGATTTGACTGAAAGATAATTGCAATAAACTGATTCATTAAAAATATTTTTATTTTTACTATGCAACTTGGAATTATTTGTTTACGATAATGATTCAGTTTTGTCTTCATTGTCCTGCAGTGGACATTTATTATGTAATGATCATAAGAATACACCAATGAATCTTTATTTCTTCTTTGAATTTTAAAGTTTGAAGTTACTAGTAAAAGGGTTGGACAATCAACTTTTACATATCATTAACAATGAAAGTTGAAGAATCAGTATTGACTACATTATCAGGCATAATATTTTATTAAGGGGATCAGTTGAACAATATCGTAAGACAGTAGGAATGTAACATGTATAAGCAATATTAAACATCTAGTCACTGTTTTAATGCATAAAATATCTTCCTACATTTCACATTCTAAATAAAGCATTAACCAGCACTCATGAATGTGAAACTAACCAACTAACCACATAGAAATTGTTTTATAAGTATAGACTAAATCCAATAAACTCATTCGAAATAATTTATTGATTCAGAATACTGTTTCTAAATTATGTTTTATGCAAAAAGTAGATTTTAATATAGAAGGCATTATAAGGGTTTTTTGATAACTGGATAAGCTAAACAATGTTATTCTAAAATTATTAATCTTTCCTATTATTTAATATTCAAGTGCAAAACTTATAGATTAAAATGAAAGTATAATTATAAATAATTTCTAATTGAATTATACTGCACTGAATTAAAACCATATCACATTTTTAAATTAAACATACAAGAAAAAAGATATAAGGTCAGTGACTTATGTGACTAATGGTCTAACCTTCAACTTGAAAATCACATTCAAACAGTATTCTTAGAATACTAATGTGTAAATATAAAATATTACTCAGGTGATTTAATAATAAGTTAAAGGTATAATCAACGTGAAATCAATTTTATATAAATTCTTAATTACAGATATAAGAAGTAAATACAGTTAGTTGTTGAAATTACAAATTTTCCAAGATATATAGTCTTAACAAGCAGGAAATGAAACAGCATCGTAAATGACATAAAAAATTTCATTTAATCAGCATGATTCAAAATGTCCGTTTCCATGCTTATTACATTTCACATTATAAATCTACTTATGGTAATTAACTGTACTTACTCATTCATAATGGGTTTTAACCCTCTTTTCACAGCATATTCAACACCATTCAAGCGGTTTAAGCACTTCACAACTCGGCCATGAACTCCTGTACCAATTACTTCCAACTCAATGAATTCCTAAGAACAAATGCAAGCATAATTGATGAAATCCATTTAGTTTGTTTATATCAATTGAATTATTGATTACTACTATGATAACACACCTCCTGATATCGTGGTATGTTAAAATCTGATAACCTAGGTTTCTTTATTTCAATCGGAGAATCACTGTCCTCCAGAGGACTGTAATGTTCCATACTTTCATCGGAATCAAATGTAATATGCTTTTGTGGACCTCTAGAAACCAAATCATACAATTTGTTAATACAAATATAATATTCCAATAAATATTACGATAATTACTTTCTCTTATTTAAGATACCTTTTGGAGCGGCTTTTAGATTTAATATCACAGCTGCTTCGACTACAATTAGGAGTAAAAGGGTTGACATATATCGAAGGTGAAAACTGTTTGTCTTTGACATCACTTTGATTAAAATGTAACAACCTTGATCTTTGTAGCCTAAGTGAAGACGTTCTTAGTCCTCTTCTAAATGAATCATTAGCGCATGGTGACATATTAGGAGTTGAAGTTAAAACTTGATCCAGCCTAGACTTCAAAAAAGGGATAGGTGTTTCTACCAATTTCATTGATCTTATCTTCCTGTAAGGTGGGCTGAATTGCGGTGACAACAGCGATTTGTTCAATTTTAATGATTGATCCATTGGTGGTGTAACTGGTCTAGACTCATCGTCGGATAAACTTTCAGTACTATGAATCATTATAGCTGGACGTTTGATGAAATCCATGTCATCATCACTGGATTAGTTTCCATCTTTGTTTCTTTCACCATTAATAATTAATATCAAATAATCACACTAAACGAAAATATACACTAAAAATTCAAAACAATTGCTGACACACTAACACCAAACAAAAACAACATGGCGGAAAAGACGCGCGTAAGTTGAGATGCATATGGCCACTCAGTGTTGCCACTAATATACGTTAAAAAATTAAATTAGTGTTTTATGATTGTGTAAAAGAATAACCCAATAAAAATTCAATAAAATAATAATTTCAATCATAAGCAAAATCGTAAGTTTTCAAGATTACAATGTGATTACCATAATGACATAGAAATTTTAGTTCTCATTGTGCTAATCCAACTTAGTCCTTTTATTATTTATTTTTTGTACCTTTCCGACAAATATAACTAAAAAAACAGTTTACTTCACAATCTCATTCCTCACGTACTGATAACTATTTATTACATGTTTGCTACATTTATTCAACAAAAAGTAAAATAACTTTTCCTCTAAAATAACTCTAAATTGCTAATTTCATCTAAAATTATTCTGAAAGTTTTATCAAACAAGATTTTTTTTTAGGTTTTAATTGAAATTAGAATGAATGACATAAAATGAAATGAAGATTTTTAAATTTAAAACCTATACGCGCGCTAGGAAACCAGTAGACTTGGATCAGGATGAATCACTTGGAATTGCAAGAGGATGAATCACCAAGAGTTGGAAAGTGTCAAATCTATGACTCACTAAGGGCAAAGAACTGCTTCCAGGAAGGTGGTCTTCACCAGACGGGCACTACCTGACGTTATGACAGCAGAAGATTAATTACAGACAAATAAATCGTTTTTCTTACGTCACTACGAATGTTACTAAATATTTTGCGATTAAGAGCCAATGAAGCGTTCGAATTTGAGAAAGAATACTCGTAAAAGCTAAACTTAATTTTTAAAATAACTTAAATCAGACAAATAAAGCTATTTCTTATATGAAAATAGTATTTGGATATTGTTTTTAAAAATTATCTCAAGCCATTGTTTTTGTATCTACTATTTTACCTCAAATTAAAAAATTACTTCATTTTTTATACCAAGAACTAATTGTACCTATAAATCAAATCAAGGTCAGTTGAAAATAAATACCAAAAAAATACACAGCAGTTCGTTTAATTTACATAAACATGTTTGACTTTATAATATCAATACGGTATATATCGTGTAATGTAATCTGAATTCGGGATTATATTTTCTGCCATGTTTTTGAGGTGATTATTTTCCAGTCCATAGTTTTCCTAAAATACTCTCGTAGTTAATGGGATGGCCCCCTGCTCCCGAAACAGAGCCTTTTGACAATAAATGTTTTTTTCGCCGACTTCCTCACGAAACTTCTCCTGCAGGTAGGAATACATTTTGCATTAATGTTTTCTTTTCTCCTTGTATTATGTTGCCTTGTTCCTGATCATTTTTCTAATATCTGGTTGTGGGACAAATCTAATTGACCCATCGGTATCAAGGCAAAACACTTCTTGAAAACATTTGTGGTTATTCAGTTCTAGAAGTTGTACTATTTCGTATTTTATATGGTTATGCCGGCGGCTAACGAGAAGCATTTTATTTGGACATTTACCCAACACATGAGCAGGAGTTTCTGACTCTCGACCGCATATGCGGCAGTGGGGTTCAACATTTTCATTTACCTGGCATCTCGATTCTGGGACTCCATGAAGTGGTGCGTAATTTATGTTGAGCTTTAGTGCATTAGATGGGGAGCCTGTGGCTGAGTGGCTAACGCGCTAGTCTCTCATGCTAAAAGTTGTGAGTTCGAATCCCAGTCCCGGCGAGGGCTTTTATAAGGATGTAAATAAATGAGGATTCACTCACAGCCTCTCCCCGGGTATGTGAGACCCGTCAGCCAAATGGTGGCAACTCACAAAATTAGGCGTAGGGAGTGATGACCCTACACTACTAAAAGCAAACGAAACGTGAGTGTTATCTCACAGGAGATTATAACGCGAGGCCCAGGGCCTTCACGGCCTGTCGCGCCACAGGAGAAAAAAAAAAATTAGTGCGTTAGTCCACTCTTATCCTGTAAGAAGTTTTCTATCGAACATTGACCTATTGACGCTTGGGCACGCTTTAAAATGGACCACGCTTAAGCCTTGCCAATTGCATTGGCTCCACTCCACGAAAAATTTCTCCCTTAAGAGTTTCTTTACTTTCTTGACCGTGAGAGAGGCCTCCATAGGATCTCCAATAGCTCAGTGCATTCACGAATCTCATCTGCTAAGCTGAATATTGTTTGAAACAGGGCGTCTATTACATTAGCCAATCATTGAAAAGCCAAGCTGAAGAGCAGATTCCCATAGACACCGCAGTAGTCCCAGACCTCTGTATCGTCGCGGCGAGGATATCATAGAGGAGCAGGGGTTTGTCAGCAATCCTATGATAGCCTTTATGCATCTTTGAACTATACCGTCGATATAATTATAAACACAAGTGTATGTAGAGATATTATAATTATACTTCTTACTAATACTATAAGATTAGAGAGAGAGAGAGAGAGAGAGAGAGAGAGAGAGAGAGAGAAGAGAAGAAACATTTTTTTTTATTTACATATTTTTAGTGGTCCTCATTTATAGAACAGAATATGACCATTGATCTAACTTTTGTTTACAATTATTCGGAAGATTGGTGGCTGAGGAGATAAATTTGTTTTTAAATGTGGTTAAGGCTCTGACTAGTGGCGCGGCTGAGAGGGAGGCGCTGGAAGGCCTCGGATTCTGCTTGTCCTTCCTAAGGGGGGGGGGGGAACAGGCTCCCTTCGGGGTTCCCCAGCAAATTTTAAATATTTTATATAACTATGAGTGTGTTCTTGTTAACCTAGTATTTATTTAATTTATATTTTTTGTTATTTTATACATGTATTTATTTTAGTTTCATTTTATGTAATCTGACTTTCCTTTTGTTTATATTGTATGAATGTGATCCTGTAGCAATATTATTTTTGTCCATATTGACAAATTGTAATATATCCGAATAAATAATTTTTTTAAAAATGAGGTTAAAAAATCTGGTGCGGGCAACACACGACTTTCACTTACCTCCGTTTTTAGAATCGATTAAAGAATTTTCAAATACAGTAAGGGATAAAAATGAGTGAAACTATTAAAGAATTAGTTAAATGGTATTTCTATAGAAACATGTGTTTTATTAAATAATCTATTATATTATTATCTAAAATAATCATTTAGTTTTGTCGGCTTTTCATCACTCTCTATTAACTTTTAAAAGCTTGTGTATGAGATAATATTTTTTCTAAAATCTTTAGCTTTCCAATGGTATATTATACATGTATATTTCTGTTCTTAAGTTAAAAAACAAAAAAT
Organism: Piezodorus guildinii; assembly: GCA_023052935.1. NCBI lineage: Eukaryota > Metazoa > Arthropoda > Insecta > Hemiptera > Pentatomidae > Piezodorus > Piezodorus guildinii. The sequence continues at coordinate 159,810,452 of CM041293.1, read as the reverse complement.
TGCATTAAAAAAATATTTTTTCAGTTTTTTCCTTTAGTTGGTTACAGAATTCGTTCAACTTATATATTGAACTGTTTTTTGCCAATAGTAACAAGATAATATGGTTATTTTTATAGAATCTACAAAATTAAAGACAGTTTAGAGGAATTAAATTTAAAATATCGGCATTTACACCTCATCAGACTATTTTAGAAAGAATGAACCCAACATGATATTAAAGCCCAATTAATTTTACATCGATATAGCAAGTTTAATCAAAATCGTCGGAACCGTTTTTGAGAAAATCATTTTTGCGGGACTTAGTTATTTGGACTCAGGGGGCCCTAAAACGTGTATTTCCGTTGAAAACTGGAATTCGAAAATGTTCACGATCGCAATACTTTCCCTTAATATATATAGTAAGTGAAAGTAAAAAGATGCTTTGCGTATAGAGGTAGGTATGGAATTTCAGTACGAAGTGGCACGCCTGGCAAAGGATTTTTTAAAGGATGATGTTTGATGAGAAGGAAAATATAGGTTAGTGCGCTGTGATCTTGTGTTAAGCGAATGTACCGATGAACAAAGAGTGAGTAGGCCAAGAATGTAGGATGGATTTTTGGTACTGAAAGTGCGAAATAGGAATACTCCCAGGAAATACATCTGGAGCCACTTCAACTCGGCAAACCTGTCGGAGACACTGGAGCGCCTGGGAACTCCAAAGATGAATCTAATGAAACATTTTATAAGTCTTTCCAGTCTCATCTCTAGTCTGCAAGAAAATCCACTGAACACCATGCAGCTATTGTCAAAGTGGGGGTAGACGAGGGAAGAAACAAGGAGCCGACGAACTTTCAAAGGCAGTTCGTCACGCAATCCTGAAAACAGTTTAAGAGTAGGGATGGATTAGCGAATGATAAAGGAAACGTGGTTATTCCATGAAAGATTTTGGTCGAAGATGACAAGATTTCTAACGGTAGTATAGAAAAATCAGTAAAAGTGTAGTTTTATCGAACTAAAGTAAATAATCTATTTTGATCTAATTTCTAACATTAGCAATACTTATATATTATAACAATACTAAGTAATTTCTTTGATTGCTTTTGAAAACTATAGTAAACAATGTCAGATTTTGGAACAATTGATTTGACCATCTCAGCTTTCTGTAAATAACCTTGAACTTTCCAATTTCAAATTTTAAAAGGAAAAAATCTGGTGCGTGCAACAAACGACTTTCACTTACCTTCGCTGTTAAAATCAATGAAGGATTTTTTAAAATACAGTTAGAGGTGAAAATAAATTGTTAAAGAATTAATTACCTTGGGTTTTATTTAAAAAAACTGTTACTGTTTCTTTATAAAAAAAAATCTGGTGCGCGCAACACACGACTTTCACTAGCCTCCATATTTAAAATCAATTTACGTTTTTTCAAATTGCACCAAAGCTGATCCTTGATAGATTTATATAATATGGGGTTAAGGATTTAATATGCCGGAGGTTGCAGGTTCAAACCCTGCAGATGGAGGTAAGATTTTTAAATGGGATAAAAGATCTTTAATTGTTTTGCCCTTATAAAGAGATGTGAAATAATTATGAATTAGGTTAAAATCAATAAAAATTGTCCAATGGCCATCTGCCAGGTATGAACCCGTGAACTTAGGCGTATAAGGCTGTTGGGCTAGTTATGCTACCATTGTACCACAGATGAGCCATAATAGATTTACTTAAGGATTTAGAATGCAAAACGCCCAAAGATGTGGTTTCAAACCCGGCAGATGTTCTCAGGATTTTCAAGAGCTAAAACATCTGTAGTTATCTCCTCCAAAATGAAAAGGATTTAAAAAGTGCGGTTGAAAATCTTTTAAGTAAGTTGAGAATAAAAAAATATCCAATAGCCATTCAAACTTCCCAGATCGTTTTATTTGATTAAAGCATTTTTTGTTTTGGTCTACTTTTCCGGGTATTATCCCTTTTATAAGGATTGAAATAAAAACATTTAAAAATGAGTAAAAAAAACAAAATAAACTAATTTAAATTGTTATAGTTATTTTTATATAACAATTATTTTTAAAAAAATGCTAAGTGTTTGCCTAATACAGTTAGGCTTAAGTTATTTCAGACCGCTTCTTGCATCGGGATGAGAGTTTCTATATTAAAAAGTGTCTTTTTTAGAGTGGTAATCCTAGTTACCAGTGAATTATTTCAATTCGTATCCTTTTAAAAGGAGAATCGAGCCAAAAATGGAGGTTCTCTTCCATTTTGAACCGTATCCTGGTTACAATAAATGTCAATTGTTAAGAATCCTTTTAACGAGAATGGCGAATTTAGCTTAGAATACAAAACAAATAATTAAAACAGTCCTTAAAATATGAAAATCGGGCATATCCTTTGAAATAGTAAATTAGTCCTTTTCAGACGTCTCCTGGATTTTAAACTGCAAAATTTGGCATACAAGGCTGTTTTGCTAGCTACTGAACTACATGTGACGTTTGATATATATATTTATATAATAAGGGATTAAGGATTTAATAGGCCTAAGGTCGTGGATTCAAACCCAGCAGATAGCCCAAGGATTATTTTTAGGGCCTAAAAATATTCAGTTATGCTGTGCTTCGGGAGGAGGGAGAGGGGAGGATGTAAAATATCTCCCGAAGCTTACAATGTCAGGAACATGTCCTTATCCTTATTAAACCTGGATATGCAAAATTTAGGACTTCCGCTATAGCAACCTCGGATTAGCAACAGTAACATAAAGTAACAACAAACAATAACATGATTTAATAAAAAGATTTATTTTTTATATAAAAACCTCATAACTATATAAAATGGGGTCAAAAAATTATGAACTTGACTGAAAAAAGCTATATGTTAAAAATATATATATGTTTAATTGGAGTGACGGAACTGAACTGTGTTAAGAAGGTTGAAATAATAAAACACTTGATTTCATTTAGTTTTATGGAAATAATTTATTAACCATATATGAGATCACATAAATTCAAAACTTCCATCTTTATGTTTATATTTTTTTTTTGTTTTACAATGTATATACATACATGTGTGTATATACACCAAATTTAAAAAGAATGGAAATTTTTTAAATAAACAGACCATAACTCTGTTCTCTTAAAGAGAGAAAATACAAATATACAAAATCGGCTTTTTATCAATAGACAAAAGTCAAAACAATAAATAATTATCAATTATACAATTACTTATATACATCCATGAATATATATTATATATATAATAGTTTTCTTATAGAACATTCATTCACATATCTAGAATATTTCAAAAAAGGGAAAATTATTCTTTATTATTGTTCTGACTCCCTAAATACAAATTATATGTTACTCTAAAAACAGATCTGAAAAATGTGCATGTTGGAAAAAAGATAGATATGAAGATTTACATTTAATACTGTTCTCTAAAACTTTTGACAATAAAACTTACTAATCACAAATATACATAAATACATTATAACACTACTTATATTATCACATAGAATGAATTGATGAATATAAATTAATAAAAAAGATTTTAAAAAACAAACAAAAACACAATAAATATTTGAATTTGAGAATAAATAGTGTATCAACATAGTCTGAAGATAATATAATATAGATAAAAGAATAATTTGCTATCCTTTACAAATAAATATTATTTTAACAATACAATGAGTGATGTATTTGTAATACATAAAACATTTGGCCACTTTTCTTTCCATTAAAAAAAACAAAACATATTAACATAAAACTAAAGGTGAAAGACTAAAGGATCTTAAAACTCCACAACAAGAAGTCCTTCATGAAAAATTAAAAACCTTCAAAGAGTAATCTCCCTAAATGGGATTCATATAAAAAAAAAATAATCTTCAATAAAATTAAATCTTTTCAAAAATTTCTTCAACTGAGACAGAAATTCATTGAGCTTTGATGTAGCTAAAAAATAAAATAAACAATGCTACTTTCATCACCAAAGAGAGCTAACTATCAAGAAAATAAAACTAAATTAAATAAATAGCGTCTAAAAAATCATTGAAAATAGACAAATGTTTCGAAATGCCAACCATTTCCAGATCAAATCCAACAATTTTAATATTAAATTCGGCCATTTGGAATAAGCCCTTCATAAAAATATTAAACCTTTTTTACCTTATAACAAAGATTCTAAATTATTCATAATTTGCCAACTGCTAAGAATGTGTGAATCAAAACCACATGTGCTTAGGTTGTCAATAGATGTATTTTACCGCTATCTCCCACCATACAGTTAATAAATTTTAATTAGGTTGAATGGACATTATTTTTATTTACGTATATATTCATTACTTGTTACAGTTCTGTAACTAAAATTATCATTATGGAGTGCATGGTATTATGAATAATACATTTTAGATAAAAACAGAAATATAGCAACTGAAAAAGTTTGATACTGAAACCTATACTACGTCAACAAAACTAATTTTTATTTTTAAACCACATACTTATTGTTTATTTATTTTTTTTTTTTTACTTATAGAGGATTAGAAATTACGAATATGAAAAACAGCAGCATGGATGAGAGAGAGGGATAAAATTACAATTAATGCCATGACAGTTTCAAAGATTTTGACATAAATCAGAATTAGAAGTTTCACATTTAACTGATTTTCACTTATAATCAAAATCAAGTTCATTCAAACCTAATTCAGTCTACGGCTATCTTTCAAACATTCAACAAACTGACTTTTCATTATTCAGCTGTTTCTATGCACCATCTCAATCTACTCAACGATATGAACATATTGATGAGAATAACTCCATTTCGGAAAAAAAATATGACACCTCCAACCTTCTATGAACTCTTCAATTTAAAATAAATACAGTTTACATCAATTACTAATGGAACTTATTGCCTCATAAACATATTGTTTATGTGGCATATTCATGTTAAAAAAAAATGTAGGGACAGGAACTTAAGACAAAATCCTCAACATGGGAAAGGATTAATTAATTTCACCGAGTTTATAGAAACTTCCCTTCCAAAGGTAAATAATTTACAACTTAATTATATTGTTATAATTAAAGCAGATGCATGAATTGCATACATTAAAAACTAATAAACATATTATAGAACAATAAGACTAAACAAAATAAATATTAAAAGAATAATTTAATAAGATCGTCACTGTTTCTTACACCATTACACCACAAGCTTCTACTTAGGATTATATGTGGTATTAATAAAATCATTTTTACTATTTTTCAAAAAAGGACACACCCTGAAGTATTCTTTAAAGAAAGAATTTTTTTAATTTAATAAAATAAAAAAAGGCTTATCTTCACTTCAAAACACTTCTTTAACATCATCAGACCTAATAAAAACAAGCTATAGATTTTATTTTCATAAATAAATTAAGAAAGATTAATAAACAAAAGTTATAAAATTAATTACTAAAAAATTCTCACTCAAACAAACAATAAAAACACATAAGACAGCCAAGCCCTTAAGGTGGTATTAAACAATACATAACTAATATTAAATAAAAATGTTTTAGAACTTTCTAAATATTGAAGAAATAAGCTGATGATTAGTGAATTTTTGAGTATACAACATCGAATTGGTTAGAATAGGGGAATACAACATGGAATTGAATAAAATATGGAACACGCAGAGGATTAGTGTACAAAGATGAGTTTTAAATTTTAAGACAGGATTCTACAGATTTTCATTAGTGAACCTGGTTGTAAAATTAAGCTTTATGGCATATATATCATAACTAACTATTAAAAAAACACAACACTGGAAATAATCAACTAAAGAGATCTATAGAACACACAAGAGACAACCACTTTTGACAGTCTATACTAACACAATTCAAAACTACAATGTACAATTATAAATAGGCAAGAAATTTCAGAGAATATAAAAAAAACAAAAAACATATAAAGCTAGGCATAAGAGCCATTTCCTCTTTGGAAATGGATAATCGGATATAACTTAAAATTAGAACTTATCAAATAAAAGCCTCATCAATATAAAATTATACTTGTGCACATATCAGACAGATTAGTGATATCTATTTTAAAAAGTAAAACTAGCTTCATGATAACTTATATATATATATATATATATATATATTATATATATATATATATATATATATTCTTCTTTTTTTTAATCTAAATTAATTTACAGGAAATACTGAACAACTGCAGTGGCTGAAAGCTAGAAAAGCAACGTCAAACTGTATATGACAAGAGTCATTTTACAAAAACAATTTATTTAGTTATGAATATTTTGTTTTGTATCCAATCATTTATTAACAGGTCATGTTGACACCTTGAGAATGCATTGGTTTGCAGAATGCCTGCTGCCTAGGGACCCATTAAAAAAAAGTAAAAGACTTTTTCACGGAATGATTCATTCGTTAAACTTGTTTTTGTTCAAGATTATGTTCATAATAAAATGAAGTTAGTTGGTTCTAAAGAAAAAAAAAAAAAAAACTAAAGTTAATACAAAACAATACATAGTATTTCACAAAATATTGATTTTGTAATACATAACTTTAATGAATCAATGTTTAATTAGCAACCTAATGCAAAGTGAGAATAAATAAATGCATTTTCAATCAATATAATCTATTAAATAAATTAATAAAAAACTAGAAGTAAATGATGAAAGTAATAGTCTTACATTCCACAATAATATAAATTAATAAAAATGAGTTGTACTTCAGTCCTAATTAAAAATAAAAATAACTAACAATAATCAAACTCTTAAAAAATATAAATAAATTTCCAAATGGGAATAATAATATGGATAAATAAAATTCTAATGTAATAGGATAAATGAGTATTGATGTTAACAATACTGTGACTTAGTATCACAAGATTAACAGAAAGAGAGATATCCTGAATGCGCAAATGAGACGCAAACATTTAAACAAATATTTCAGGTCACAAAAAATAAAAGTAATAAAACATCAGTCAAGGTCAGCAGTCTTAAAACAAAAAAATAAAGCCTAACATCTCGTGTTGTCATGACCTGAGGACAATAGAAGTTGGTAAACCTATGAGTAAAGGAAAGATGGGGCGACGCTAAATGGCGTACTGTCAGGAACTTGACAAGCAGCTGCTATATAAGTATGGCACTAATCAGTGAAACCGCGGTGACTTACACCATACCCCAGATGGCTTCCTCGATTCCTCATCATCATCCTTCTTTATTTCAGTGAACCGCTCTCCTTTCATACTTACAATTTTGTTATCTCGATAGCGTACCAACTTCTTTGGTTCCTAATAAAATAATATAGTAAATTAATATATTTTAGTAAGGGATGAATGAAGAATAATATAAAATAAACAACTAAAAGTTAATTTATTCATATTAAAACAGCACATTTTTTCTTCCTTCTCTTTTTTATTTTCATTGTTACACAAATTTTCACATGTAGTAGTCAACGTTTCGGGGCTTTTTCCCCATTATCAAGACTTTTTTTATCATGTACATTCTAATTTTCTATAGCTCACAGCTGCATCACATATAAGGTTGACTATTGGTCACTGTTTTTTCTATTGATAGTCAACCTTATATGCTGATGCAGATCTGAGCTATAGAAAATTAGAATGTACAGATAAAAAAAGTCTTGATAATGGAAAAAAAGCCCCGAAACGTTGACTACTACATAAGACAATTTGTGTAATGAATGAAAATAAAAAAGATAAGGATGAAACAATGTGCTATTTTAATATGAATAAATAAGTAAATCTTCCTCTAGTAATACTGATCTAAAAAACTCAAAGTAAATGTAATTCAGTAATAAAAACAATAAATTTAGTTGGGGTAATGAAAACAAATAAATAATCACTATGATTTGGATCAAACAGCTACAGATTTCCTTTGCCCCCTGAGGATATGTAATTACAAAAACAATAAAATTATGGGTAGGTTTTAAAAAACAAACCTCCTTTCTGGCTCCTATTCTTTTCTTTTGATAACTTGAGATAGTAAGACTATTTCAATTATAGTAACAGCACATGGTCATCTGTTAGATCAACTTCTTGATAATAAAATATAAGCTAATAAAGCACAATCTCAGACTATAAAAAGTAATATTGCATATAAAAACCAATGAAATACTTATATGAGTAAGTATGTTCGTTAAGACCTTTCCGATTGTTCGAAAGGATAAAATACCTAAGCGATTTCGTTTAGGAAACTAAGAAAACGAACACAAAATCCTACTAGCATCTGTAAGTAGAGCACTTGGCAGAGGTCAGCATCTGTTATAGTTGCCGGCTGTGAAAATGCTCTAGGAATCTCTAGTTCTACTCAGCTGACGAAAGTCAGACAAAAGTCACAAGCAGCTATGACTCGACTCGAATAGAAACCATACAGACCCAAATGGTCTGCAGAAAGAAAAGAGAAGTTCAGCCAAAGAATGAGACAATACTGTCAAGGTATAGAAATAAGAAAATTGAGTCATAAGTGCTTAGCGCCTTCCTTTTAGGGAGATATGCACTGATAATAATAATATGAGTACAAACAAGAATTTGTTTCTCACCTTAATTATCATGAATTACATAGTGTATTGGAAACAAAGCAATGAATTGGAAAAAAAAAATATATATATATATATATATATCAGGTACATGCATTCATAAATGAAACATAATTTTAAATTTAAAAATAACAAAAAATTAAATTAAATGCAAATCATTTACTTCAAATTAAATGACTATACTTACTGTTTTGGGGGCAACAGGTCTATGTTCCCTAGCATCCTCATCTTTATCAACAAAACTGTATCTGGCAATAATTCGTGATTTAAGTTCCCTGTCATCAACAGCTGATTTTTGTTGAGCTCCATGCTGAAATGAATATGAATCCCTCATTAAGTTATAAATAATAAGGCTCTGGGCTTGGATAGGATATAATCAGAACTTCTCCATGAAGGTGGAAATGCTCTCCGGAACAAATTTCATATCTCATTCTTAATATCATCTGGGAACAAGAAAGAATGCTCAGCAAATAGACCAAAGAAAGTATTTGTCCACAACTGAAGAAGGTAGATCACCCTAAATGAAAAAAATACCTGAGATAATACAAGGTACTTTCCTCTTTGAAAAACGTTTTCCTCACATTGAAAGAGATAGGAGGCAAGCCATCATTGAGAAGAGACAGATTCTCAACAGAAATTTATTTCAACACTGAGGTTGATATTTGAGAAGAGTAAAGAAAATAAGATCATTACTAACCATGTCTCATTTGATTTTAAGTTGGTTTAAGGGCTGTTAAGACGAGCAGATCAGAGGCCCAATTTATTTAGAGGTCTAAATGCGACCTCCAATTTATTGGGCTGCTGGTTTATTCGCTACTACATAGTCCTAATAATTCCACACACTTCCCTTACTCTCCAAAATTATTTTAGTAACCAATTATCATACAAATGCTTTCTCATTGATTGGAGATTGAATTTTTTTTCTTATTTACCTATATATATAATTAAAAATAAATAAGAGATGAAAGAAAAACTACTATGAAAGAATTTTAGTATACTATTTTACATTTTAAAAATATTTTCGATCACAACATTGCGCCATACTACATTGCATTAAGTTTTTCCCCAAATATTTTCTATACAGCAGTATCTGCATTATTTCTATTATTACTTCACTGGATTCGTTCTTTTTTATTTGTTCATTGTTGTATTTATTCTTTGTTTTGAATTAAGAAGCCCTATTGTTTACATTTTAGTTTACCATTTTGTAAAATATATTGATGATTGATAATCTTTACGATAAGCTATAATTATATAACCACCGAATTTAATTGGAAATTAAATTAATGAACACAATTAGAAATAGGTAAATACACGATGGAACAAAAAGTTTTAGTTTAATACATCAATATTACAGTTTTTATGTTAATTGGTTAGTATAAAATGAAATATAAAAAACTTTAAATGATTAGTATTGAATAATGACAAGAAGAGAAATAAAAATAAAAATCCCTGAAAAAAAAAAAAAAAAAAATATATATATATATATAATATATATATATATATATATATATATATATATATAACATATAAGCATATATTATACATAATCTGTATGTGCGTAGTTCTATTGCAATGAAGCAATTAATTTTTTTTTTATTTTATTGGTTCCAATATTTTTTTTAAATTCAAATATATAATTTATTTTGGCCTTAATCGAAGAGCTGAACAAATTAAATTGTATGGAAATCCTTCCCTTTCTGCTGGTCCAATTTTTCAGGCCCGACCAGAACCACTGTGACTGTTTAGACGTTTCAATTTCTCTGGGATTATTTTCCCAGCGATGAGCTAGGCCCCTTGCCAATTTTCCAGGGGTGATTGGCTCGTCTAAGCAGCCCTTTATAAAAACACATTCCAACCAGCATTGTACTAAGCCTTAGAAGAGGTTAAATTCTAAAAGCTAAATACCGGTAAGGACAACATGTTAGGTGTGAACCATGTAGTAGGTGCTGGTCACGACTTGTCAGAGTCCTTTGACACAAACTTCAGCAGAATGCTCTAGGCCATCTACTTGTCAGTCATCCAACTAAATGCCACTCTATTTACCCACTAAGTTCAGTTACTGGCTCTATCGGCGCCCCTAAGAGATGTTGTCTAGGTAATGGATAATGTTCTTTTTTTTTTTTTTTTTTTCGTAGACTCCTTAAACTATACAAGGTACTGATAAAGGTACCTTTGTATAGTTTTACCTTTCTCTCATCTATGGCTCAGTTCATTCCTCAGTTCTCACAAAATTGGATTCAGTACACCATAACGGGATCTGCATTGCTACTGGTGCCTATAAGACAAACCCTACTTTGAATTTGAATGGAGAGTCCAGAGAATCTTCACTCCAGAATCTCAGGCGACACAGTGAACTATTTAGTACTGTTATACCTCCAACTCACACCCAAGTTATAGTTATAAATACTTTGTTGCAACTAAATTTTCAAGACTTTTCTGACAGAAGACAGGAGGAACTCTGCCAATAGTGGAAAGATTCATTTCTCTCAACAATGATTTAAAAGCAGTACCAGTACATATCCCGGAAATGGACACACCTCCCTGGACCTTCCGACCCCCAAAATAATCCAGCTATCCTTATGTCACTAGCAAAACACAACACCGCTACAGTATCAAGATAAATACCAGAAACTAATCAGCACTCTACCCCCACATTATACAATTTACACCAATGGCTCAAAATCACACAACTTAACAATTTGTGCTTTCATCACTCTGAATTCCACCCATAAATGAAAACTACACCACCTTTATAATGCTCATAAAACAGAACAATATGCTATCACCTCCACTCTCAATTTCTATTTGACAGATATCACCATGGACATTGTCACAATAATCTCGGACTCACTCAGCGGGCTAAAAGGATTAAATAATATGTAAAATGGATATCCGATTGTTCAATGTATCCACAAATAGCTCACAATGCTAGATGGACTCGATAAAACAGTTTACTTCGTTTGGGCTCCTGGCTATGTGGAGATGATAGGCAATGAGATGGCTGTTAAAGCTGCAAGAGAGGCTGGTAGGGGTGTCACAATCCTAACCACCTCGGGATTGGACCTTCCATTAAAGGAAACTATAAAGAAAAGATGGCAAGCTAAGAAGGATGAAAGTCCACAAAGTAAGCTAAAATGTATAAAAACACATGTTAACCCATAGACAACCTACAATTGAAGTTCACGCAGCAAGAAATTTGTCATTACTTGCCTTAGGATAGGACATAGCTGAATCACACATAGCCAAGTAATAACAAAAGAAACTCCTCCAAAATGCGATAATATTTTTACCATTTGACATATTTTCAAGGAATGTACTTACTACGGAATAGTTCTATGCCAGCTGGTGTATCACCAGACATCTCAAACGCTCTATGGAACGATGAATCAGTTATCATTGCTATAATCATATTAATCACAAAATGAAGACCAATTAACAGCCTCTAGCTATCCTACCTATTTAATCTTTCTTTCTCTCTGTCTCTCCCTCTCTCTCTCTTTTCCCTATCCTACTCAAACTTCTAAATTTAAAAAACAAAACTAAAGATTATGAAAACTAAAGCTAACTAACTTAAGCCCCGCCTATAGGTTGGTGCCCCTTTCTTTCGAACTTATATAAGTAGGTAATCAAAACTGAACTTAAAATTACACTAACCAACTGGCACTGATGACCCAGCAGTTTTGCATCCTTAAACCAAATCAATCAGCTCAGTTACTGAGGTAAAGCTCATGATTTCAGCATTGCTATTAGATAAGAATATACCTTAAAAGTCATTCCTGTCAATGGAAGCTACAGTAAAAGAGATTGGTCTTGTTTTCAATAAAAATAAAACAAGTGTTGAAGGAGGCTAGAACAAGAATTTTAAAAAAGTAATGGAAAGTGTTGTGGAAACAGTACCATGGTAAATTTAAAAAAATAATTTAAGGTACATTAATTGATAAGAGATATCATATGCTTATGACAATCAGTTATACTAATAGTGATACAGAAAAATGTTAAGTGTTTTGGAATTGGTACACCAAGATATTAATTTAAAATAATTCGATATTGTAATAGATTAGGAAAGTTATAACCTTAACTCGGCCATTCATAAATAAAGATAGAGGAAAATTTTAGGTAGAAAAACCTTATGAGAATCAATACAATTAAAAAAAAAAAGAAATCTTAACTAATGTTTTTGATTTATTATTTCAAATAATGAACCGCTGTAATTGACCAAGAAATTATTAGAATTATTTTATATAATTATAAATCTGGTGTTCGCAACACATGACTTTCACTTAACTCCATTATTTATATCAATTCAAGAATTTTTAAACAAATTTATAAACTAAAATAAATTTTCAAAGAATTATTTAAATTGGATTTAAATAGAAACATGTGTTTTATGAAAAATGTATTATATTATTATCTAAAATAATCATTTAGTTTTATCAGCTTTTCATCACTTTCTATTAACTTTTAAAAGCTTGTGTATAAGATAATATTTTTTCTAAAATCTTTAGCTTTCCAACAGTGTATCATGCATGTATATTACTGTTCTTATGTTAAAAAACAAAAAAATTGCATAAGATAATATTTTTTCTAAAATCTTTAGCTTTCCAACAGTGTATCATGCATGTATATTACTGTTCTTATGTTAAAAAACAAAAAAATTGCATTAAAAAAATATGTTTTCAGTTTTCTCCTTTAGTTGCTTTTCAAATTCGCTCAACATCCATATTTAGCTGTTATTTATCAATGCTAACAAGATGATATGGTTATTTCTATATAACTCACAAAATTAAAGATACTTTAGAGGAAGAAAATTTGAAATACCGGCATTTAAGCCCTGTCAGACTATTTTATTCATAATGAAACCTACATGATATTAAAGCCCATTAAATGTTACATCAATATAGGGAGTTAAATCAAAATCATTAGAGCTATTTTTGAGAAAATCGTAAGAAGGTGCTAAATGCATGGTATAAAGTAGATCTTCCGTTCAGCTGCTTTTGATGAAAAAGATTCTGTAACATCTCGGACGTATTGTTGTCTAAAATATGAAATTTCAGTTTCATAGGACTTTTCGTTTTCGCCTGGGAGTTACCACACACACACCTTTTTGCGGGACTTGGTCATTTGAACTCAGGAGACCTTAAAACGTGTATTTCCGTCGAAAACTGGAATTCGACAATTTTCATGATCGCAATACTTTCCCTTACTATATATTTCATATATAGGTAAGTGAAAGTTATATATTGAAGTCAATACAATAAACTAAATAATTTTTTCTTAAATAGTTAAAACACTTTAAACAGGTAAAAGAGACAAAATAATGAACCTGTATTATAGAAGATTGGCTCAAAGCCTGTCCAGTTTCCTGACGATGAAGAACCAGCTGAGCAGCAGTAGCTATATCACCTCCAGCAATGGTCAAACAATGACGGACTTCCATTTCACACAGTCCAGGAAACATTTCCTGTAGCACTTGTATTTGCTCATAATCAGTAATATCCTAAATGATAAAGAATATTCTTTTAAATGATGATAATTAAGGAAAACATTGTTGCATATAGATAATAGATGGTTTATTTATTTAATGTCACTTTATGCTACTATGGCTAATAGATGCTACAGCGGAAGTCCTAAATTTTGCCTATTCAGGTTTAATTAGGATAGGGATCTTTCAGGAATACCCGATATCACACAGGCAAGGACCACCTTTTTACATTCCCTTCAAAGGATGGCATAACTGAGGACTTCTTACTCCTATTAAAAAAATCCTAGGACCACCTGCGGGTTTGAACCGTGACTTTTGGCATAGAACGCTGTTATGCTAACCAATATAATACAGATGATCCCTATATAGATAACATAATGCTGAGTTAAATAATAAAATCTTTAGGTACTTCTTCATACTCTCCAAGAAATACATTACAGTGTGTATTTAAATAAACATTTAGTTTATATGCGGGCGGACAGGCAGATTGGTCATTAATTGAAAGAAATCTAGTTCACAGAATATAAGGATTTCAAAGGTAACTTTTTACATTTAAACTAATGTAGCTGCTAAATTGTAGGTTCTAGCGACAAATGTATCATAACTAATTTTTTATTTTTTTTTTTTTTGTAGGTATTTACAGACCTTGAAGATCTTTAGCCGCTGCAATTAGCTCATTCCACCTCTGCCAAACTTGAGCAATGGCCCTGCAGTTCATTAAATGGAACTCCAGGAGAAGAGTCGTTAAAATTTTGATTCAAGTAACACCAACTGAGATAGAGCATGTCAAAAAGTGCCAACACTTTTTCATTTAAAACAATATAGCTCCTAAACATCAGGTACTAGCAACAGATGTTATAAACGGAAATAACTTAAAAATTTTAATACTAGCAACATACACAGGTTTTTTTGACAAAGAGCGACACTGAGGGTAGAAAAAAATATTACATAATGAAATTACAGATCTCTAGTTAAAAATCCATGTCAAAACAGTTAGGATTAAATACATATTTTTTTACCAATGAATAATGGATATTAATAAAATAATCTAAATTTGGTCCCAGAGCAATAATAAACTTCTGCTAAGGATTCTTGTCCAGTTTGAATTCTGATATTTTACAAAGAATTTTTTTTTTCCACCTTCTACAATTAAAACAACTTCCATATTCGAAAGAGATAATATGTCTTAATATTATTTGGGAAGGATAACTTATAAGTAAATTTTTAATGAAAAATTATTGAGATTGTGCTGGTTACATGACAACAAATAATATTTGATAACAAGAACTTGGCCATGAGAAAATAATAGACCATTTTTCAACAATAAAATCAACTATAATTTTAAGATAGAAACATAGTTGGTAATAAAAAACAATTCGTCCTATACTAAAAAAAAAAAAATATATTATTATAACAAAAAGATGAAATATGCCAATAATTGAATTGATTCCATTATATCACCAAGAGATAATATAAACTACACTATCAATTTTATTTCCTTAAATAAATAAAATTCAATAGTACTACACTATCAGTGTTGAATATATATCTATGTCTATATATATATATATATATATATATATATATATATATATATATATATATATATATATATATTTATAATTAACTTTGTGAAGTTTTGACTAACTTACTTCATGAGCAAAATATTCTCCACTGCTATCTGAGCTACAGCTCCCATCACTAGCTTCAGAAAGCTGGTGCTTGCGATGAGTTCCCTTTTCTGTAGTACTGCATTCAGAAGAGGAATTATGATTCCTAGATATGTTTATTGGAATCAACAGTTCTGCCAAATCCCTTTCAATGTATGATTCACCTATATAAAAATAATAATAATAATAACTGATATAGATAGAGATAATATATTAGAATTTATTTCAAAATGACATACTGCTTTCACAAAGATTTCTCAAGGTAGCTTCCAGCTCGAACATCCACTGACAGACCTTAGGTAAACTGATAGTACTAAATTCTGGGACATAAGCTGCCATCATTTCACAAAATCCTTCTGCATCGAAAGCATCCTCAACATCCCCAGAGCTCTCATCACCCAGTTCTTCAAGAATACTCACAACATAGCTTAGTACTATTTCATCAATAGTACTAAAAGGAACAGTCAAGGTTATTATTTCTTTAAAAAATTACAATAATACATCTATATTTTGAGATGTTGACATCTATTTACCTTATCTGAGCACAGGGTATGTGCTGCATCAGGAATTTAAACAATGATTCTTTTACTATAAGCTCTTTTTCTTCAGCAGTGGCCTTATTCATGGTAAAATGGAAAATCAGAGTTATTAGATAAATTAATACTTCCTAGAGGCGGACCTAGGAAAAGTGCAGTGAAAATCAATAGGTTCTATTGAAAGTTAAATGTATTATAAAAACTGCACGAAATATTTAATAATACATCACAAATAGGCTTAAATTTAGGACAATAGGGTAGTAGAATTGAGACAAAGACAAAATATTCCACCTAGTTAAAATATTTAAAAGTC
This sequence comes from Piezodorus guildinii, assembly GCA_023052935.1. Classification (NCBI taxonomy): domain Eukaryota; kingdom Metazoa; phylum Arthropoda; class Insecta; order Hemiptera; family Pentatomidae; genus Piezodorus; species Piezodorus guildinii. The sequence goes on along the minus strand of CM041293.1, from coordinate 159,793,927 downwards.
TAAAATCCTAAAATGGCTACTAGCTCGGCGAACACAGCGTCCATATCAGGCTTACCGAGACTGTAAACACAGCTGACTTCTTGTCCAGCTGTTGTTATGGCGTCAGATGAAGCTGATATCTGGAGCTAGGTCTAAACTAGTTGTAAACGAGGTACCTGAGGCAGCTTGTGACAAGCTGTCAGTCAATAATATTTAAAAAAATCATAACTTGAGGTTATACAGTAATGTTTAAACAATTCGAACTGCACTGCGTCAATTATTATAAAAATAGTTTACGCCGGCTAACACTAGTATCTCTTATTACAACATGCATTCATTAAAATTAAAGGGAGCTTTATGATTTTGTTGCCTGGATTTAGGAGGAAAGTTATTTATATAAACAGAAGAAACTTCTTTACATATGTATTTGTTTTTATCCTTAACTATAACTGCTCCTGGAATCTTCAAAATAATAGTATCACTTCCCATGAGAAACACTGAAAAAAGAATTTCAGTGACGAGAAACGATCTTAAAACTTAAGTTACGGTCTGTTAGTTACAATATTTAATCTTCAACCAGCAATCACTCTTAACTCAATACTAATATTATTCTTTAAAAAATTATAAATTTTCTTTTAACTCTGTCAATTAAGGTGTTTTCAACACCCTATGAAATCAACCATCAATCAAAGGAAGCCGATGTCGTCCAAAACTGCGATTAACGACAAATCTATTAGAATAAAAAATTGAACACTAAAATATAAACATGAAACTAGGATAAGTACTGGTTTTATTATTTTATTTTATTTAACACTTATTTTGATTTGTTTATAAAAACAGAAACAAGAAATCTCATCACAGAAAATGTGATTGCTCTTTTTTAGTGACTGGTAAAGGCTGCGCCAATATGTATGGATAGGCGGTAAAATTATATTTCCAGTATACACTTTCGTCTTATATGTGTAATACATTTAATAAGAAAACATAAAAAATTAACAAGGTAAGTAAATAAAATAAATTTTATTTATAAAATAAGAGGATGTGATATCAGGAATAAAAAAAAGTGTAAGCTATTAAACCATGTATATATTTATATATTATATAATTAGATCAAATGAAGTTGAAAATAAAATTTAAATTACACTATTTTAAATTTAATTTTAAAAAATATTTAATTTTTATATTTTAAAAGCAAATTTCTATAAAAACTAATAATTATTTAAAAATATACACCCACTTCCTGGTACACTAGACTTCTACTTCTACTTGGGATGGCTTCTTAGGTGAGTCCATTTTTACTTCAGTTTTTTAAAAATTGAATTTATTATAGATAATTATGCCCACCATTCAAATGTTAGAAATACTTTAATTTGATGAATTTTTACTTAGTTTTGGAAACATTAAATAAAGTTTCCTTGAAATAGCCATTGTTTGATAAATAATAATTATGTTTAAAACAATTAACTTATTTTAATCATAAGGGAATGGGCCTGTGGAATTAAAATTAATATTTAGCAAAACTATATATACACACACAGATGTATTATATATTAGTATGTATAAAGTCAATTTTATATATATAGATAATCATTACACATTTTGTTATTCATAGTAATACTATTGTAAACCAAGTTTTACATTAGTTTATATAATCGACACCTCTTGATGATATAAATAAATTACCTTTGTTTTCAACAATTTTGAAATTGTTAATTACTACTTTCTTTCTCAAACAGTGATATATACGAAGTTAAATAAACAAATGAAATTGAATTTTGCACGGAATAACATTAATTCCTTATATTATGTTACTTTTTCTTTGTCTTCGGTTTGAATCCTGACTGGCCAGGGTGAAATTTAATTTATGGTGGTTTCCATGGATTAAATCTTGACCCTCCCACTCTATCTGAAATAAACAGAAAAAGCTGGTTGCATAAATAACAACCCTTTAGTTTAGCGATATTTGGAGATTTTATTATTTTCATGACCTAAAGTGAAAAATATGTTTGTTTCAGAAAATTTATGTATGTACAATAAAAATATACATTAAAACTACAACCAAACAGAATAATGTAAAGACTAAAAGAAAAAGAAAAAAAATTACCAAATTATAGTTATATATTCATTACCTCAGCCTAAAAAACTTATTAATAATGGTTGATATAGTTAGTTGACTGTTGAGAATTACAGGAAGGAATCAGTCTGGGTGGCAGTCAGTAACATAAATTAAATAGTTTAAACTATTTATTGTCTGCTATCCCCCTTGTGGGTCATGAGGGCGTAGTGTAGGCAGGAGCTGACAACAGATTCTTGCAATTGTGATTATTGTCAGCTCCTGCCAACGATTCGCCCTGATGACCCACAATGCGGTTCAAAACATTGGGAGACAATAAATAGTTAAAACTATTTATTTTTTCTTTTACTGACTGCCATCTCGACTGATTCCTTCCTCTTATCACTAATGGTTGGAGAGATATTTAAATGAGAATATTTTCTAGGAAATTTATATTTTTACACTAAATCTCAGTAAGAAAGGGTAATGAACTATTATTCCTATTGAGTTTACTACAGTAGTCACCCTGACAAAGAGCGTACTCAGGATTTTGTCTTGGGGGGCCTATTAGGTTGTTTGTTTTGCTTTTTTGTTAGGGGAGGGTCAAATGGGTCGAAAATATAAGTTATTTTTCCAGACACTGTTAATAAGTAACTTTGAAAATTTTGTATGTGCTTGTAAGTCAAAATATCAGCTCATCTCTATTAGATATCGCATCCTTGACCAACTTTTTCAATACTTTTAAAGAGAATGATACGTAATATTACACTAATTAATGTCTAAGACTTTAATATATTATAACTGGGATAGATAAGCATACAAAATCATAAAAAAAAAAAAAAAAAAAACTTTCAGTCAATGAAATAAGATTTATTTCTGAATAATGTTTTAATGTACAAATAATTAAACAATTAAGATACTAAAAATGCAATACAAAATCATAGTATTTATTTACAAATTTATGTACATGATAACTACATGTAAAAAACTTTATACAGTAGATACCTCAGCATTGTTAGATTTTAACCTCTTGGCCTTCTTCTTTAACCCTTCGTACATTTTATCTTTTTTTTTCCGTTTATTAAGATTTTTTTGATGAGAATCTTTTTTGGGTTCTTTGTCTGAGGATTTAATTTCTTTATTATTTGTTACAATTATATTTAAAAAATTGCAGAGCTTCTTAAAAGTTTTTTTACAATTACCTTTCATGATTGGCAATTCTTTAATTTTTGAGGTCAGTAATTCTTTAAACTTATCTTGATTTATTAACTCAGGGAGTTTATTCTGATTTTGTTTGGTGAAAATAAGAATTAATAATGTCCACAATTCTGAATAAAATTTTAAATTAGTTTCTTCTTTAGAACACATTTTTTCAATAGAGTTATTAATGCACTCATGAAATAACTCCGCATTATTAGTTAAATAGCATTCATAATAGCTCTCAAGATGTCCATCAAAGTATTTAGGTGTTTTAATGAAGGTTTCAACCATCTTAATACTGAGTATCCTTTTGTGTAATTTAATTTTATCATCAAAAATAAAGTTTATTAAAGTCGGTAACAAAGCTATAATCCCATCCCATCCAATTGATATCATATTGATGAATAAAGTAACAGGAGCATTGTTCTTACTATGAAAAAATCTTCAACATGTTGCTTAAATAGTTGAAATATTTCATTGTGTTTTAAATGTTTCTGTTTAAGACCATTACTAAAAGGTTTCGCAGACTTCAAAATAAACTTTATCATGGAGCACAACTCCATTTTCATATCACAATAAACTCCAGATAATTTAGATAGCTTCTTAAACAGCTCAACAAGGGCACTTACTGCTTCCTTTCTACAGTTTTCTTCGTCAGCAACTTTGGAGGAATTGAGTTTTTTAATGCAACAGTTTATTTTGGATCGAAGGTTATCTAACTGTTTTTGACCGATGGTTGATGCATATAATTCAATTAACGGTAAAGCAGCTTTCAGCCAATAAGAAAATGGTAATACTACTTCTGTACACATTTCTAATAAATCGATTACTCTTATTCTAAAGTGAGCCAACTGGTTTTGGTACTTGGAAAAGTGATTTGGTCTTTTACGTTTCATATTAGATTTAAAAATGTTTCCCAAAGTTTCATTTAAACGTTTACCTTCATCTTCATCCATATCGTCTAAATCCACAGACTCTGCATCAGACTCAGTTGTTAAAACATTCCTCAATTCAAAACGCAGTTTTTCATTTGCTGTAATCTCATCATCATCATTCATTATCATCATCACCATCTTCAACATCAGAGTTATCATTTGATTCATCTGAATCACTTTCAGCCTCACTATCATCAGTTTTAATAACATCACCCTGTTCAAAAATATTCCGGGGATCATATGATAGTTCTAACACTTCAATAAGTTGATTAAAGGATTCTGGAGTTATATGTGGAACAAGAGATTTAAATATACATTGAATCAAATGTCTATGGTGATAGTTCGGTTTTGAAAGTAAATTCAAAAAAAGATCTGTCAATACTTCTATCCACATGGTTTTACCTCCTTCTTTAATTTCTAGAAATATATTATGCAAGTCTTGGATATTAATTATTGCTGTGCTCGGTTCCTTTAATATTAGGATACTCATATACTGAAGAATAATTTTTAAAACAACTATCACCTCTTTGGATTCACTTTCTTTATCTACAACCATTTCATCATTAAGTGAAACTGCTTTTTTCCAAGCCTCAAACATATCATCAGTGAAATTAATTAATACATCATCTTTACATGTATCAAGCATTGAATTTAACTCTGAGAATAATTCACTTAAAACTTTTTGAAATGACTCTAAATTCGGGAAACGATGACCAAGACTAGTAAGGAAAGCCTCCTGGACGTGATTAACTAGTTCACGACTTAAATGCACATTTTGCTTAAAAAACCCTAATTTCAGGAGGTAAGTTAACTGTGATAATCGCCAAGATATTTCTTCATAGCAAGAATGACTGTTAATAATTTTGGTGTAATAATTTAAACATATCAGAACACTTTTTTTCTTAAGATCAAAATTTACAACTTCATCCTTGTTTTCAATAACATTTTTATACAAATCGGCTAACTCAGTTAAACCTTTAAATGATAAACTATTAGTCAAGTTTAATATTGTTTTACTATTAGTTAATATATCAAAGTCTAAAATTCCTTGTTCAAACAAAGTCAACTTTATTATACCTAATTTAACTTCATCATCAGCTGTTTTCATAAAATGACAAAAGTCATTTAAAAACATGTGAACTATGCTTTTATTCTTGTTGATGTTTCGTAACAAGAGTAGAACTAAATTTTGACTCCACATTTCTTTTCCTAATTCTTGGTTCTTGCTTTCAATACATGATTTTAGTAAGGAACAACACAATTGTAAGGTGATCGCATCATCACTACTTGAAAATTTAACCATTTCATTGGTATTTTCTGTTTCATTTTTCAAATGTTTCTGTTCAATTAAAGATGACCAAAATGATGTAAAAAATTCTGAATGATTGATTATAGTCTTAGTTATTTCTAGAATGAAGTTGTGTTCTAACATCACAGAGGTTTTGCTCTTTTTAATGTAACTTATTATTTTAGTGGCATTAGTTATATCAAACAATGATTTTGTCCCAAGAACTTTCTTAATTGTAGAGGTTTTAACAGATTTGTTTTGTAAAGCAAGTATGTAGTTTAATTTGTCTAATGGATTATCATTTAAATCTCTAAGATCATCTATAAAACCTTCAGGAATAAATTCTTTATCTGATTTTTTTAACATTTCAGTCATAAAAATGTAGGAGACATGATGCAAGTATGATCTTTTCCTTCCAAGTTGAAAAAGTTTTGTAAAAACTGCTTCCTGAAATTCTTCTGATTCTCGGTAAATTAAATCTGTAACAATCATTGCACCATAGGCCAATATTTGTCCAAGGTAGGCTTCTCCTTTTTCTTGTTTACTATTGTTACCTGCAGGATGAAGTTCACTTTCAATCAATCCTTCAAATGTAGATACCTTAAAATCTGATGGAAGAAGAGACATAAAGGCCACGGTACATGAAAAACATCCTTGTCGAAATATGGCATTGCTCCCTCCTAAACCGCGGACAAGCCTTTTACATATTAAATAAAGATTGTGGTGGTTGTTTCTAGCCTCATTCCTCATCCTTTGGACTAATCCTTTAACAGCCATAATTCTCAAATTTTTGTCACTGGAGGTAAAATTGGAAAAGTAATCTAAATCAGAAGTTTCTACCTTTACCTCTTCCATTTTGAAACAAATACAGTACACAAAAAATATAAACTTACTATGTTTAAGAGATACAAATCGTTACTATTGCACTAACCACTACTCAACAGCGTGCTAAACATGTGACTGAAGTCAGGTTATGATTGAAGCTGGTGTAAACACAACTGGAAAGAGATAACATTTTAGCTATATGGTTTACTATAAATTTAAAACAAATGTTTTCAATTCTAATTATTAGTTACTATTGGTAAATACAAACAGTTTTTTTTTTATCGATAATATAATAAATGGAAATAAGCAGCAATAGAAAACTAGTTCGGGCAGAAAAACAAAACAAAAAACAGCGGTCTAAAAAAGGATGATCCTTTTCGTCCGATTGGCCATAGTAGCATAAAATTCACGTTAAATGATTGGACAAACAGGATCATTCGTTATTTGATTGATTTATGAGCTGATCAAATGTTTTAAATTATATATTTTTTTAAATCTATTTATTGGAATTTACAACTGTATAATAGAATTCAATTTGTAAATGTGAGTAAAATCTAAAAAGCCATGTAGAAAAGCTTTTCATTGAAAGCACTATAAAAATATTCTAAACTAGGTCTCGGAGCCATCTCCTTTGTTTTAATATTTAAAATTAAATACGAAAAGATCTTTTTATTTCTACATTTCCTATGTAAATGAATGTATCCTCAAAACGTGGATGTTTGAATAAGTCTTTTTATTTCGGATAGCTTAGAAAGTATTTAACATATGGAGACCATATAAATGTGTACTTGATATATCTTCGCTATTTATGTATCTAAATTTTAAAATTTATACGTACAATTGGATTTATCACTAATATGATCGTTTAAAAGTCGGACCATTATTTGCAATGATTAAACAATCATTTTAGAGATTACCTTTACCGTTTTTTTAAAAATTATGTTTAAATTAAGTCCAAAAGAAATTAAGGCTTTAATAAACTAAAAACTTGAACGTCATTAATGATTAACAATATTATTAATAAAGTAAATATTTAAATACTGCATCACCCTAGAATAGAGAATAGCGGATAAGTCGTACACTACTATTTTCACCCCACCTACTTACTGATGAAGATTTCGAGGTAACGAGGAGATGTTTCACATTCATGCTCTCCCGTGGTCCTCCTCTTTCATTTAAATGAGCTGTGATTGTCTTGAATTTAGAAATCCATTAGGAACTTTTCTTAATTAAATATCTTGACAGAGTTGGACAGCAATATCAACTGGGTCTGCCACGTTGAAACCATTGTTGCCGATACGATATAGAGTTTATGCATCCTAAAAAGTCTTAAAACCAAATTATTTATTTGCATCCTAAAACCAAATGGATTGCAAATAAAAAATAGACGTACTGACCACTGTTACGTTTATAGGCGTACAAAACGTTATAGAGTCTGTAATGGAAAGGGCATGCGGAGGATTCCGTCATAACCGTGATTCGAACCCAGGACCCGAAGCACAGTAGACTAGCGCTCTATCCACTAGACCACGCCGCTCCCCTTAGATAGATATACCTAAATCAGATCCATCTTTCCATGTTGTGGAAACTACTGCACTTGTAATCTTGTACTTGAGTGGATCTATATTTAAGATGATGGAACTATCACAAAAGAAAGCACTGGAGCTGGCTTCCATTCTTTGAGTGCCTCAGAAACTCTTCGGCAAAGCATCTAATGCATTACTTTTCCTTACTATCAAATAGAAAGATTTTTTTTTTTCCAACTGACCATTTTTCCGCACATGCACTGACGTTCCACGCCAGTGATTATGATTAATTGATCTGAAAAAAACTTTTACAATTTCAAGTATTCACTAAAATCTGTTTACAAATGATATCATGATATTCATGGAAATGAAGGCTGGCCAAGGAAGGTTGTAGGTTGTTTTTAATTTTTTTGGCTCAAAATATATTGGTCATCAGTGGATCCTTATCCAAGGAAGCATGTAAAAGGAGCCAATCATTTTACATTGTTACCTATACTAATTTGTGCGATGTAGTATTGTCCTTAGTAAAAGCCATAGAAGATTCCTGTAAGAAAGGAGCAGTCAGAAAAAGATGGGAACTGATTTTATCAAAACCTATCCCTGATAAACTGCGTCATGGGATTGTAGTGACTTAATTTAGGGTGATCATGGTACATGGTTATCTGCTAGCTACCTACATAAGATCTGTACAGTAGGGTCTCCAACTTGGCTCCTTGAAAGATAAGACTGTGGAACAGCTTTTGCTGCACAGCTCTGTAAGCTAAAAACATTATGAGAGGGCAGGCATGGCTTTACTGGAAGGGATGATATCAAATACTGAACTACCAAAGATGGATATTAGCAGAAGTTACTTCATCTCATGTAGTCTTTACTGTTGTCCATTTCTTGTTCACATTCATTTGGATCAGCTACTACCATTTATAATCAATGATTATAGCAACTGAATAGTTATGCCAAGTAGGATCTTAGCAACCTGTGCTAAGGTGAGTTTTGGTCCTACCAACTGCAATACCTTTATAAATTTCCTCAGGATACCATTGTCATAAATGCAAGCTATATGATGAGCCTACCATTAGTCTTTCTCTAAAATGAAATTGATGTTATTTATTTTTTTAAACAGCTCCAGATTGGTTCTTGGTCTCTGTTATCACTAATGCTAGACATTCCTTAAAATGGATTAAAGTATATTTCTCTTTTGAAAAACTATAAAGAAATTGTTAATGACTCATATTCACACACTTCCAAAATTTAATTTGTCAGTCTATTAAGAAAAAAATCTGGTGCGCTCAACACACGACTTTCATTTACCTCCATTGTTATAATCAATATAAGATTTTTTAAATCCATTCAAAGATGAAAATAAATTGTTAAAGAATTAATTAAATCGAATTTCGATATAACCTTTGTAAATAATAATCAGTTAGTTTTGTCGGATTTTTATCACTCACCATTAGTTTTTAAAATTCCATGTATTATATACTATTTTTTCTAAAAGCTTCAGCTTTGACTATGCACCATTGACATCCATAAATGATTTTTGCTATTTTAAATCCATTTTTATTTCTTTGTCAGTTACAGTAATTATTTCTTGCATTTCACATGTGTTATGTTTTCCTGAATTTATCTTAATTCTGCATCTGTAGTAGGACTCTAAAGTTGTAAATAATCCTAAATCCCAAATTGAATATAATTTGATCCAAGAATATCTTTAGAGTGATTAATTAAATAATTATTAATATTTTCATGAGATATGAAAATCGCACTAGTTTGCTTTTTGGTTACAATACTTTGATTATTCTTTCTTATTGCACATATTATATTAAGTTTTTTTGTTACACAATAATTAACAATTGCTGACCGATCTTTAATAAATATAAAATATACATTTGTAATTTGTGAAATAAAAAAAGTGCAATCACTTAAGTGTGCTATATGAAAATGAATGTCACTAAGTGTAGATTTTTGAATATATGAAGCACCACTTATTGAAAGTTTATCAAACATGCATGATATATAAAATAAAAAAATCAGTAAAACAAATATTTTTTTATTTTTTTTATAACCATTCAGCCCAAACTTGTGAGCCAAAATCAGACCAAGTTAATATAGAATAACACTAGAATTACTAAGTAAATTATATTACATAAGTGTTGGCAAGATATCATGCCATACATGTGATGCCACTATAAATTTTTAGATGATTTTGAATCTTGTTTCATCTACTTCAATTGATTCTAGTCCTTGTACCCAGAGGAGCTCCATCTTCTCTGTGGGACACAAGAGGAATTGTCTCACAGTATTTCCAGTATCACACCATTAAAAATGGTTATTGTTGTTGAGTATCTAGGGCTCCAAAAAGTGCTCTTCTGAATCATACAATAAGATAGGAAGCCGCCTTACTCGATCTTATTCTAGTACCTTTAATGTTGAGGATTTTTGGATAAACCATATCCTTTTTCTTCCATACCATATCCTTATTCTTACCTCCTAAGAGGATGTTCTGAGTCTTCGTTGCAGCCATTTTCAATTTCTTAATCCGTATAACTTGTTAATGGCTTCACACTTAGTATAAACAATAACGGCTACCGAATATATTTTTATATATAATTTTTTTTAATGTAGACTTATGCATCTTTGCATATACATACTCGCTATATTTGAGAGAAATTGTATTATTCAGATTAAAACTAATTCATGAGTGGAAAAAATATCTCAATTTAACCCAAATAATTATAGCAATTAATCCTTGCTTAATTTTTAGTCTTAAAGCAATAATGATTTTTGAACATGAAATTGGCTGAAAGGACCAATTCATTCCTGGTCATAATAACTTTATACTCTAGGAACCAATTTTAATACAGAAACGGTTAAAGTTCAGTTTACATTCAGTTAACATTTGTATGGTTTTATCTTTATTGTCATTTTATTTAATTATGTTTGTGTAGCTCTTGTTAGCTTTTCTTTCTTTTTTTTTTGTTTGTTTTTTACTTATACTATAAAAAAATGCAAATCATGCTTTCTTTTTATTCCCCTGTGATTAAAACTGTTCTTTGGCCGGTCCTTCCATTCATTATTCTATAATTTAGAATAAAAATAGATAAATAGCAAATATTGTTTATTTTAGATTGCAAGAAGTTGATTGGTTTGGAATTATTTAGATATAATGTCAAGACAATTAAATATTTGATAAGTTTCTTTATTAACAATATGTCTTTTATTCCTTATATGCATAGCAGACAGCATTAATATGTAAATGTAAATAAATAAATGGTATTCAACCTAAGATGCATGATAGTTTAAGAAAAATCGGTTATGAAACTCAATTAAGGAGTTTGGGAAAAATTCCATTGAAGATGTTAACACATTCTAGTAAATATAAGTCTAAAGTTGTAGCTACCCCTAGCTATCTATAAACTGACTATAGACATTGAGATTTTTGTTGTTATTCTTGGTTTTTTATGTATTGATTGTTAAAGATTTTCTAAACCGTTCTAAATATTTACAAAAATATGAAAGATTTCATATCAGGAGTGGTGAGCTCCAGTGGCTAGGATACTGGATTACTCTTCTCTGAGTTTCAGGTTCGAACCTGGCAGGGACAAGATAGTTATTCTAGCTGAGGAGCGATCCAACTTTGCCTCTAAACAGTACGAATATGTACTCCTACCCCTATTTATACTCAACCCAAGAGCCTTCAGGGGTTATAAAGATACTAGTTACTTCATTATTATAATTTATCTTTGTCCATTTTTTAAATATTTTTATCAATATATCATATTGAAATAGCTGATCATACACTTTACCTTTGACATTTCTAGAAACATTGTATTGGGTTGGCAAATAAGTTCTTTTTGGTTTTTCAGCGTGAAATAAAAAAAATATCAATGTATTATAGACATAAGATCTATTTTAATCTACATTATATTGACTATTATTTAATATGGCTTTTTCTCATCTTTCCACTTGTTACATAATGCCATGTTCTTAAAATGTGCGGAGTTTATTAAAAAAAAAATGATCCAAGTGGTTTTTAATATCCTCTTCTTTTTGGAATTTATTCCATCCATGGAATTCTGCAGAGACCGGAATAAGTAGTAGTGCCTTGGAGCGAGGTCTGAAGAATAAGAATCCAAGGCTCAATAATTTATTCCGAGTGACTAATGAGGTATGGGTCCTAGCGCTGTCTTGTTGGAACATAACACCATTCCGATTTGCTAGTTCTGGGTGTTAATTTTTAATTGATTGATCTAATTTTGTTAATTGTGATGGTATAGATTTGAATCAATTGTTTGCCCTGATGGCAATAGCTCACAGTAAATACCCATGAAATCCCACCGTATGGAAAGCATTAATGTTACATACTATCTGGGTTTTTACATCTTGTATGAGCCTTACTACTAGGCTCCCAAGATTTTCTATGTACTTCATTATCATAAAATATCCATTTTTCATATCTTGTTACCAACCTTTTTAAAAAAAAATCTGGTGCGGGCAACACACGACTTTCGCTTACCTCCATTTTTAAAATCAATGAAAGAATTTTCAAATACAGTTAGAGATAAAAATACGTGAAACTATTACAGAATTAATTAAATCAAATTTATATAGAAACATGTGTTTTATTAAAAAATCGATTATATTATTATCTAAAATAATCAGGTAGTTTTATCTTCTTTTCATCCCTCTCTATTAACTTTTAAAAGCTTGAGTATAAGATAATATTTTTTCTAAAATCTTTAGCTTTCCAACAGTATATCATACATGTATATTACTGCTCTTATGTTCAAAAACAAAAAATTGCATTAAAAATATATTTTTTCTGTTTTCTCCTTTCTCCTATCGAATTCATTCAATTTATATATTTACCTGTTTTTTATCAGTGGTAACAAGATAATATAGTTATTTTTATAGAATCAACAAAATTAAAGGTACTTTAGAGAAAGAAAATTTAAAATATCGGCATTTAAACCCTGTCAGACCATTTTAATCCGAGTGAAACCTAAATTATATTAAAGCTCAATAAATTTGACATCGACATAGCGAGTTTAATCAAAATTGTCGGAACTGTTTTCGAGAAAATCAAAAAAAGGTGCAAAATGCATGGTATAAAGTGCCTCTTCTGGTAAGCTCATTTTGATGAAAAAGGTTTTGTAACGTCTTGAGCGTATATTTGTCTTAAATATGAAATTTTAGTTTCATAGGACTTATCGTTTCCGCCTGGGAGTTACCACACACACACACACACACACACACACAGACCTTTTTTCGGGACTTGGTTATTTGGACTCAGGGGACCCTAAAACGTGTATTTCCATTGAAAACTGGAATTCGAAAATTTTCACGACCGCAATACTTTCTCTTACTATATATAATAAGTGAAAGTAATAGGTTGTTTTTTGTTTTTTTTGTCATTTCTGTAGTTAATCACAAACAAAAATGCATTTAACCAAGTTGTCTTCAGTTAGGGAGTGATGGACCCAAACATTAAGCCTGGAAACATAGTCGAGCTTGTGCAAATGGTTTTCAACACCTGTGTGCTACACATTTAATGCCATAGCAATCTTTTGCTTTGATTAGGTGGGATGAATGAAATTTGGCAAATCAATTTTGAAAGGTGCATTCGGTTAAGGTATCATCTCCATAAACACTGCAAATTTTCTATGAGCTTCTACAGCACACTTTCTTTTTTTTTATTAAATAATACAACATATTTAAGATATTTTCTTCTGTATTCACAGTGCAATAGCAAACACAATACTAAGTTAGTTTCAACAAGAATTAACAAATATAGTTGTTGACATATTACAAAGAGGATAAACAATCCACCTTAGGGATTAATTCATCACTATGTGTATCACAGTGACTTAAAAATAAAAATAAAACAGAAGGGACTCATTTGCCAAGCCAATATAAGAGATAGCATAGAAATAGAAATTAAATCCCTTTTTTCAGATTTATTGACCTCTGAAACAATTTTTCCTACAATGTCTTTTGTTTGGTTTTTATCTGCATTTTAGGGTTTTGAGTAGTGACATTTGAAGTTAGATGTTTCTCTACTTACCACTTGCTAATTGTTCATTAGATTCAGACATTTTTTACCAATATTGTTGGAAATTTTTTTTGTATATATCCTCTGGATGACATAATTACTTCTATTTCAGTTGATTCATGATCCTTATTTCATCGATTGTAATAAAATGTTTTATTTTATTTTTATTTTTTCTCTTTTTTTTTTTTTTTTTTTTTTTTTTTGTTAGAGAAGAGCAAATAGGATCAGAATAAAAGCTAAATATGGAAAATTTTTGTGGAATATTTATTTAATATATTTTATTCTTTGGTTATAAATTTACAAGAACATTAAAATATTACATTTCTCATACCGGCATGTCATTTTTTCTTTGCTTACTAAATGATTTATAAATAAAAATTAGAAAAAAGAAAAAAAAGAGCAAGAAATTTAGACTGTAAGGAATGGGTGTATTAAAGTAATTATATATAATTTTAATACTGATGAAAATAATACAAGCTGTGCTTTTTACAAAATTTTCTTGAGCTATTTTTTTTTTCTCCTTATTCAATAAAAAAATAATGAAAAAAAAAGAGAGAAGTTAACAAACATATACAAGGTATCATATTATCCCAGCATAAGTACTCTCACCAAAGTGACAAAGACTTGTTATTTTTCTATATTGTAACTTAATGTTATTTCAATAAATAACTAAAATAAATATGAAAATATGGGGAATGAGATCGCTTAAGGTGAAAAATTCATGGAAATAATTGTTAAGCCTTGATTTTTCAATTGCTGTAATTGAAGCAAATAAATTTGTTTTACATGTTTTTCTGTTAAATAAAAAAAATCACAACAATAACTGATCAATAGATCAATATACATTATATACAAAAAATAATTTAGCAAAATGTATTATAACTTGAAATGAAATAAAAGATATCAGGTAACAATGGTGATACAGTACTTACATGTGGTGTTGTCATTGTATTTATAAATATAACATCAAATATATATATTTATATGTATATATATTTATAAATATGTATAATGGATAATTAGACATACATTTCCACACATATAAAATAGGATCTTACCTACACGTTTTACCACGAAACTTAAAACGCACGTGTGAACGCAATATAAATATACTCTATAGGCAGGTCTATGTGCGACTTAAATATTGTACCACTACACGTAATTGATATATTGTAAACATAATATTTTCCTATACACTAATAATACAACTTTTTTTCCATTTACATTACATCTTACTCTCGACATTACAATAAAATCTACAATAAGGGTGTTTACTACAAGTTACATGAGGACAGTCCTAAATAGAAAAAAAAAATCATTTGTCTTCATATACACGAAAATGTACAAAATTTACAATTGAGAAACATTCGGGCAAACATAACAAAGTAATCTAAAACTTTCACAGACAACAGAATCGATCACTTTTAAGACTGTGTTAGTTCGTCATTGGTCAAACTGATAGTCATCATTAAACAATAAATGTTCAAATAACATTATCTGATCTCATTTATCACAGGTGTTTTAAAATATGGAATTTCATCATAACGACATGAAATTCCATCAAATGAATTAAGAAGTATAAAACATGCCCTTCACTTTTATTTGCAGTTTTTCTGCAAATTTTAATAAATTAAGAACAACAATACTTATATCCTTAATCTCTAAAAACGCTAAATGTTAAACGCAATGCCCCATCTGACCGCATAAAAAGGCCCTGAATAAATAAAGTACAAAGATTTATCCCTTAATCATGTTAATTTCATGTAATAATATAACAAATGACATTTACGTTTTCAGTTAAATATAGATTATCTAAATTAATATATACGTTTCATTAATTAGATTTTAATAAATTGTCAGTCCCTTTCCTCTATATCCTGACCCATCCATCTGCGATCAAATTAAAGACTAGTTTCGAAATAGGAACATTGCAGCCACGCTCCCTGTTTTTAATACCACAAGTAAACCTATTAATCACATAACAAATGGACAAGATATGTATTATGATTTTTTTTCATCATATGAAGTCATCTATTCCAATAATTTTTACTCTATACATTAAACTGATTTGTCATTATTTTTTGTAAGTATTAAGAATGAAAAGTTTAGCACAATTATCATTCTTTGTTTAGAATTGAGCCATATTTAAAATAGAAGACTCCATATGTTTGAATATATATTTATTATAAATTAACATGAGATAAAACAATCACCCAATAGTTTGCTAACTTTTACTGGGTGAAAGAATATGACTGTTGAGATTCATGATATGTTGGAAGCTATGGTTTGCTTGGAGGGAATAGGCTGTATCATGCGGCCAAACCTTCCCCTCGAGGAGGTGGTGGCATTGCTTGCTCCTCTGGTTTCCTTTCAAAGTGTAGATCCCAGAGGGAAGGGGGAGTTGCTCCGGAATGTGGTGGCTTCTCAGGAGATCGAGGTTCGCCCTTCATTTCTGATGGAAATCCTCCAAAAGCCATCATGCCATTGTGGCTTCCACCTCCACCGCCGCCCATTGGCATTTCGGATAGCTGTTTAAACAAAATAAATTTATTTAAAGTTTCCTATATTAATGAAAAAAGAAATAAAATATATTTATATTTATATTGCAATAATACACAGTTAATTTTCTTACAAAAGTGAATATCAAGAAACAGCGACAGAAGCAAAAAAAGGCGAATAACATACGATATTTCCATAGAGTAATGCTTATTTAAATTAGGAAATTTTGAATAATATTTAACTAGAGAGTTTTCTGAATGACAATAAATTTAAATTCACTGTGTACTATTGAACTATAAAACAATCCAATACCATGAGTTAGAATCTTTCTTATACTCCATTAACATTGCTAATACTGAGTTCAGTCATAGCTACTTTTTGAATGATTTTTATCTTCCAAGATGTGGCATAGTGTAAAACTAAAGTATATTATTTAATTAGACATATACTCTACAACTTAAGGGAAAGCTTTCTGTCCCTATTCCTGCAGTGCATGTTCGATTTTTGAATACTTTTCATATTAATTTCAGCAAGCATTATATTTAACAAGATAGCTGTTGTTAAATATAATGCTTGCTTGATTTTTCATTAAAAAAAAAAAACATTTTTATTAATATTACATCTTTTCTATCTAGTGCACTATTTCTTAAGTTGGATTTTATTTCAACGACAAAATGTTATTTTTGGATTCTATTATTTTATAATAATTACCTTTTGATGGATCCCATTAAGGAAAGGGGCTGGGAGATATGGGTAGAAGAGATCTGGCCGCCTGTGAAGGAACTCTGTGTCTTTGGGAAGTTGTGGTAGTTCTAGGGACATTCGTCTCCCTCTGCGTGAAGCTCCGTTTGTCCACATATGCGTTCCCATATGCACCTAAAATAAAATTTATTGTAAAACATGAATAAAGCTAATCATAATGAAAATAATTACAAAAATCATCCCAATTATTATAATGATTTTTTTTGTTATTTTACATTACTGAAAAGTAAACCTCCTATACTATGCTTAGTTAATTTTAAAGCAAATAAAAAGAACTTTCCTAGCTATTAGAAGTTTGGGATTTCATTCCATTTTAATACATGTTGATTTTTAATTCTGAAAGTCCAACTTTGGAGCCTTTTTCTGATTTTTCAATTTGATTTCATTACATCTGATTGATATTTATGTTTGTATTTAGAAAACTTCTCTTTTTTTTTTTTTTTTTTTTTTTTTTTCAATTGTCTACAGGAAATACAATTTTTATTTGAAATAGATTTGATGAGGGGATTGCAAATGTGAATTTTCTTCATCATACAAAGATGTTGTTTTAGTAAACATTTTAAAAATTCTACCTCATTTTTTCCCCTATAAATCCCATTGAGCATGCCTTAATTGAAGAGGGTACTCAAAATGTTTGTTTATTTCAGTAGCATTATATTTTGTAAAATTTTGTTTCATCTTCAAGTCAATCCTTTTGCAGTAAAATGTTTGATTCAGTAGTTTTTCTATTCCAAACTTTTCATGGTATTTTGTGAGGAAAAAAAAAAGTATATAAACTATCCTAAGTTAAGCGTTCACGCTTGTACTTTTAAATTTTATAAAATTTTTATTTTATATATTTGCTTGATGAATTACAAAGGCTTTTCCAGCTTAATAACAATAGGGGCGGGGTTCGTAAATTTAATTTATTTCATGCTTAGATACAGATAGCCAAGGGTGCCATGACATAATTTACAGAAACATTCTGGAGAACACTATCTTTTTAAAAAAAAAAAATTATTAGTTGCAGAATTAAAAAAATATATGCGTTGAAAGAGGGGACATCTGTTCCACATAGCCTCTCTGGATACTATGATAAATTATTGCCAATTGATCATCATACATATTTCACAAACACTTTTAAACCTAGATATCTAGCAATATTAATAGTTGAATGTTTTATATCATCCAATTAAAAACATGAGATATAATAAATAGAGAAAATATAATATACCTATGCTTTTATTTAAAATTAATCAATCTACAAACACAGTTGATATTAATGTTATCCAATCCCATATTAACCATCTTAGAAAGAGTTAATCAATTTATATGAAAGATGAGATTGTTTGGTTTATGGTCATAAAATAATAGAAAATAGTTGAAAATTATTTTAATGTTTAAAAAAACTGTTTTACTGTTTTTACTATTTTCTATTATTTTATGACCACTACCCAAACTATCTCATCCTTCATATTCATTTCACAGTCAACCATTTAATATTCAATAATGTATTTTTCGTAATTGGGTTTTTAATTGAAAATGAAAAACACTAAGATGTAAATTAATCTTAGCTAATATTTTAGAAAGTGTTTGTATTCATGATGTGGTTAATATATGAACAGATTGACAAAAGACCAAACTGTTTGATCTGAATAGTCACTGGTCTTGCCACAGTGAATAAATTAAAGACAAGTTTAGTCATTATGAATAAAACTTGACTCACCTTGAGGTTTCCTTTGGTGGTGAAGGCTTTGTGACAGATAGAACATCGGAACGGCTTGTCCCCAGTGTGCGTCCTCATGTGGATCTGGAGAGCAGACGATGAGGAGAAGTTCTTATTGCAAACATGGCACAAGTGCTTGGGCAAGCCTGCAAACCACACCCGCGTGCTGTTAGCTCAGCATTCACACCACTCAATAATTTTAATACTTTAGTGTTTCTTTGATTTATCTTTAATAATGGAGATAACTCACAACAAACTGTCTTGAAAGTGTTAAAATTAATAAATTGAGTTACAAATAAAATTTCGTTCTTTCTAAAGATTAAAACTATTATCAGACCATTAGCTATCCAAAGTTAGAAGTATTAATTTATTTAAACAAAGTCATATGGGCCCTAAGTCATGTAGTGATATTAAATGAATTAATTGGTAATGATAGGTTGTTAATGAGGGATTGTGTCATAGGTGATATTTTTTTAATTGTTAAAATGAGGGAATAATTAGTTTCGGTTATAAGAACCAAAACACACACTGTATGGTTTTTGTTAATGGCTAGATTTTTTGAACAACACAAAATGATATGAGAATTTTTTAATTCATTTTATCCAAGAGGAGATTAATTTTGTGTTGATCAATGAAGGTTTAGTAAGCAAAGCGAATAAGCATTTAAAGCTGTTAAAAAAAAATGAATAAAATAAAACAATAAGTTAATATTTTGTAAGTATGATTGAAATGCTGTTATTTTTATTTCAAACAAAAATAAAGGTTTAAACAAAATAATAATGCTTCAGAAATCAGAAAGCAGACAGAGTATACAATGGAAAGTGACAAGACCAGATAAATCTCTTGATGAAGGAGCGAGTCTCTAAAGTCTTTTACTATCACTGAGTTAAATTATTTAGTCAATGCTTTTCAGATAAACAGCCAGCGGATGTGGTACTTACATTTTCAAAGTTTTCTGTCTTTATTAAATTTTAAAGGAATTATCTTGTATAACTTACTAAGGTTATTGATTTTTTTTTTAGTGTGTGTTCTAATTGACTGTGTTAGATTTTATATCTCTTTAATATCACCATTGTTTTATTAATTCATGTCGTTATTCTATCTTAGAACAATTTTCACATTGTACTAAGTAAACTTAGCTAAACTTTGAAATGTATTTCGATTGCACTATATATTATATGATTAAATAGATTATTGTATAAAATAATATATATAAGAACTAATTTTTATTATTACTTATTAAGTAGGTTATTTCTCAATTTCCTATTGTATGATCTGTTCTGACAAGTTAAAATAAAACAGTTTCAACAATCTATGTTCTGTGAATAATCAGATGAGTTTAAACTTACTTGGCTGTCGTTTAGGTAGAGGCATTGCCGTGGTATCACCCTGTGGGGGAGATCTCTTCACACCAAGTTCTATTTTCTGTTGAGGACTTGGAGGGCGTGGTGGTTCCACTTCAGCCTGTTGAACTGGCTGTGGTGGTTGACTCGGTTGAGGTGGTGTTTGTTGTTGATTCTGTAGCGGTTGTTGCAGATTAGGTTGCTGCAGATTAGGTTGTTGGAGATTAGGCTGTTGCAGATTAGGCTGTTGCAGATTAGGCTGTTGCAGATTGGGCTGTTGCAGATTAGGCTGTTGCTGTGGCTGCTGTATGCTTGGGTTCAAGCTCCCTTCTGTGTTGAGGACAGTTGCAGTGGGTGTTCCTCCTCCTTGTTTCTGTTCAAACAGGTGTGGAGGCATGTCTCGTATTTTATGGGTGAGCATATGCTGTTTCATGTTCCCCTAAAATCCATTACTTATATTAATTGAATAATTAACAGAAAATGATTTTTTTTTAAAGACAAAATTTGAAAAAAAAATTTAAAGATTTGTTTTGCTTAAAGAAATTTACTATAAAAAAAGTATAAATTTTTGAGGAAGCCAATGGCAACAACTATGGAGCAAACCCACAAAATCGAAACTATATTATCTTAGAATTTGTGTTTGTTTAATCTGCCTCACAAACATTTTTAATTCATTTCAGTAGTGTAGTTTTAACAAAGAACTGGATGCTGTAAAGTCATGTTTTAGTAAAATATACTAGTGCACATACTCTATTAAATATGAAAGTAATTAACTTAAAACAATATATCGGCTTTCATAATTTGCAATATTCTTAAAATAGATTTTATAATTTCAAAAGCCATTTTTAATTTTTTGTTTAATTGGTTGTTGTCTAAATCTAATTTAAAAAAAGTAAATTCATATTTCCTTGTCATCAAATTAATAATTAATTTTATTTTAATTATGGATTATAGATTAAAGATAAGAAAGTTAATTAGGGCAAGACTGTTATGAATAGAAATTATTGTGAGTGGCAGTCTATTCAGTGATTGGAACAGGTTCAGGCTCTGCTAATTTGGGATGAGGAATGTTTTCTAGCTAGGATGTCTATAATCTCTCTCCTCTTCACTAACTTCTTATTACATTGAGTAGTGCATTTTTAAAATTTTATTTTAAAATATATAAAATTTAAATATCCAAAAATAATTTTATTCTGATACTGATGAGCTGTAAGTTAATTACCTTTGTTGAAAATCCCCTGTCACAAATGGTGCATTTGAATGGCCTTTCCTTGGTGTGACTCCTGTAGTGAATTTCAAGGGCTGAATTGCAGGCAAATGTTTTGAAGCAGAGGTTACAAGTTGTATTCCCTCGAACTACAAATAAAATATTCCTTAAATTTGAAGGATTTTTACTAAATAATATTTTATTATAATATCAAAGATAATTTATCATTACATTGCTTTAAAAATCTAACTGTAAACTCATCAGAAAGTAGTATTAAAAATCATTAAATATTTATACTGTTTTAACCAACATTCATTTAAATAGTGGAAAATTGAAATGAGCTTTTATAACAGATACACCAATACCGAGCTGTATTTTTGAATGAGTAAAATATATGTTCATTTATAGTTGAATGTATTGTTAGGCATCTCGGGCAGTTTTTCTTTTCAGAGTGGAATCAAAAATAGATGGGGACTCTTCAGTCATCCATAACCTGAGAGAATGGAAATGTGCCTTAGGGGAGAAGATAGTTTAGGCTTAAGATATTTAGAATCTATTTTTAATTATAGAAGGGACTGAAAGCTCGAGATGCAGTACAGTGAGTGACAGCGTAAAAAATACAATAGATACCAGCTTTAAATACCTTTAAATGAATATTTGGCTACCTATCTATTTTTAGGAGTCAGTCAATCAGGATTTGGCAGTCGCACAATTATTCCAGTATTCTTTTTTCATTAACGGATTGTTTTTCTGTAGGCCCCTAAATGGATTCTAAAACATTTATATTTAAAAATAATACCTGGTGGTCCTACGGCGAGACCTAGGGGGTTGAAAGCCGTCGTCGTGAGTACTGAGGAAGTCAGCGAGGACAAAGCAGACGTTATGAGTGGAGCTCCGCTGGCGGGTGGGAAGAAACCAGGAAACATGGCTGATGATGACCTCGGTGTCAGATCAAGGGCTCCCAATGAGGAAGACTCTGAGGCTGCAGGAGACTCTCGTGTCAGTTGCAGCGCTGCTGGTGATGGCCCGCTTTCAGAACCGCTTCTGGGGCTCTGTCCGGGCGATTTCATGTCTCCATTCACTGTAATAGGGTTATAATCTTTGTTACTTGACATGTCGTCACTATCGTTAACAAATTTTGAGGGGATATAGTGGGAGGCAATGGTTGTAATAGTTCGAACTTGATTCTCAAGAGCGGTAATGGATGTGGAGAATGCGGCGTCGGATATTGGACTGAGGGAACTAGCCCTGACCTCCTCAGCGTAGTCATTCTTCTCTTCTTTTGGACTCGGGGAGGGCTGGGGTATAGGAGGGAAGTGAATAGGAAAGTTTGGTTGGGGTGCGAACTCTTTGATTTCTGCCGCTTGGATCTGTTCGGGCGTAAGGTCTGTTGGCTCTCCGGTGTGCAGCCTGATATGCTGCTGTAGGACGAGCCCATTTGTAAACTTCTTATGGCACACAGGACATTGATGTAGCATTCTCATCGGTGGTTTTATCCTGTGTACACCCATGTGCGTTTTCAAGTTACCCTTCGTTGTGAAAGCCCTACCACAGATCTTGCAGCGAAACGGCCGTTCCCCAGTGTGTGTCCTATAGTGCATTTGTAAGGCGCTCTTACAGGACAATACTCTATGGCAGATCACACACTGGTTCGGGTCTGTTAGTTTGTTTTCGATGTTGTCAACTAATTGTTGTAACTTGTGCGTTTCCGACGTCTTGGTGATCTCGATGAGGCTCTCCCAAGAATTGTCGGTGCTGCCGGGGCGGGGAAGGAGACTGGAATATATGGCAGGGTCTTTTATAGGATCAGGCTCATTAGGAAGGAACCCCCTCGGAGTCATTCTATGAACACTACCTGAAGAAGTACTACTAGGAGGTGAGGCTATGTTAGGAAAGTTAACAGACTGTTGAAATCTGTGATCTGGGGTTAAAGATAAGTGACCTAAGTCAGACGTACTTTTATTAGAGAGGTTCTCCGGTTGGTCCTGGAAACTGTCCTCGTTCTTCTCCATTCCTGGGCTGTCTCTGTCTCCTGGGATGTCTTCTCCGGTGTACTTGCTATCTAGGCTGCAGTCATCGTAGCCAGGAGGCGATGGGTACCTCTCCAGTTCTCCCTCCGCCTCCACCTCCCGCTTAGGGCTGAGTCTATCCTCCCGGGGCTCCTCGTCTGTCGGCTCCTTTTTGTATTCCTGTTCTGGGGATGTTGGGTCCGGGGCCTTACTAAGGTTTTCTGGCACCTCTTGTTCGATCCGAGGGCCGAATACTGAGACTGGGAGGATAGGCTTATTGACAGGTTCGTGTGTCCTTTGAGGGGGAAGGACGAGGTCGTGGGGAGGGCGATAAAGGGGTGTGAACTGGGGAGGAAAGGGTGGCGGCCCCGGTGGGAGGCTTTGGTGAGCACCCATCTGCGCAAGCAGTGGGGGATGGTATTTATCCAGATGTTCAGGAACCGGGTTTGGGTTCATCTTTATGTGAGGAAATTTAGCCGAATGTCTTTGGAAGTGAACTTTTAAGTTTCCCTTCGTCGTGAACCTGCTGCCGCAAACATTACATTTGAAAGGTCGCTCACCAGTGTGAGATCTTATATGTATTTGTAGAGCAGAATCGCTACCGAAAACTTTTCCACAATAACGGCATCTATGTTTAAAAAAACGGTTCGTTCCTTCCTCCTGTTCTGGAATCATAGGGAGAAACTCCTCCTTTGCCACCGTTTTTCCTAAATGCTAGTTCATCTGCCAAGTTATTAGCCAGCAAACCTTGACTAGCATTGTCTAAAACTTCTTGTGCACGTCTTTGGAGCATCTCTAGGGTATTGGGCTCACTCGGGGAAGGTGGAGGGTCGAGGTTGGTGATGATGGAGGAGGCGAACGATGACGAAATGGAGCAGGGCGGGAGGGAGACAGGCGGGGATGGCTGGGGCGGCACAGTAACTGCTGGTGGTGGAGTTGGTGTTGGTGCGGGCGGCGATTCCGGTTTGACGGTGACTGGTGTCGGGCTTCTGCTTCTTTTCAACATTGGTGGTGGGGTGCTATCCTTCGGCCTCGTGATCTGCAATTGTTGTTGCAATTGCTGTATCAAGTTCAGCTGCATCATCTGTTGATGTTGAAGCGTATATAGGGTAGATTGGAGCACTGCCAGTTCTTGAAGAGCTGCTGGATTATCGGCATTGTTTGCCATTGCTGTAGCAGCGAATTGGGCTACCGCTACTTTGGTGTTCTGCAGAGCTTCAAGTGTGACGTGTCCTGGGCTACCAAACGGGAAAACGATTTGCTCTTCTTCTTCCAAGCTGTTATTGTTTTCAGCATCTTGCCGCCTCGCTTCGTCTGTCTTAACACCATCTTCGCCCAATAAGCAAAGCTTACTGTGTTCTGCTAGCTCTGGATATCCTCTGAACTCGGCACCGCACTGTGGGCAAGCTGGTCCGACTGCTTCACCAGAAGGCGTTTCCTCGTCAGAACCGGAGCAGCTCTCACCTGTAAAATAATTAAAACGTTTTATTTTTAAGTATTAACAGGAAAAAAATATAAATTAATTAGGTAATTAAAATTAGAAAAAAAAAAAAGTTGGATGATATTATTAAAAAAAAATACAGAATAATGAGATTTGAATGTGCAGATTAGTTTAATGAGCCAACTATGCAATCGATCCTGCATCTGTAGTGTTATTTTTTATTCCGTATTGTATTCCGTCTATAGTGATAACGAAAAGCAGAAGATTAATCGGGAAGAAATGACCTGAAAGTATAAAGATAGATATATATCGGACTATTGACCCCCATGGAGCTAAAATGGAGGCGGAGTTAAGGAAGAAATATGATTGGTTGGGGGAAGGCGCAAGCCCGCTTCTCAGATGATCTAATATCCTTGAGTTATGACAGATGGGCGGGGCTTCCTTCCCCCCCTATTCTTGCTCCTCTCTTCTCTTTCTCTCCTTCATGTATCCGACTCATTCCATGTAGATTTATTATTGTTTCCTTCATATTGATCCCTTTATTATCTTGCTAATTCACAATATTTTTTTGTTAATCTTTCAATATTATGATATTTAATATTTTGGTTACCTAGCCATTGCAAAATATGATACCCTATTTAAAGTAATGTTTTAAATGAGTACAAACTGACAGCTCCTCTGTGATTGTTACAGATATTAAATTAATAAAATATTAAATGTACTCATACTGATGCAGTTTAGGAGGTTACCGTTTCGATTGTGTGGAAAAGAAATTGTGTGAAGATAACTTTGAGTGGCAAACATATATATAATAATAAAGATAAAATAGAAAGAAAATTATATATACTGGTGGGGTTCTAGAAATGGTCTGGTAAAATTGTCGATACAAACAGTTTATTACTAATAAACAATTAACTCACCACACTATAGATTTATAAATTTATTAATATTCAGATTTTCAACTATGTTATTATTTTATTTTGTTCATATATTTCTCTATAAAATTTAGTTCCCTATATAGTTTCTTCAAGCACTGATGAAACCTGCTTGCAGATCGAACGTAGGTTGGTAATATTACAGTTCATAACTACCATGATGAAAATCCACTGGTAATTAATTAGTAAATGGTTTGAATTATGTCAATCATTTGGTTCTAATTGGAATTTATTTGTTCTAATTCATATTGGCCTTAAACATTAAAAATAATTATTGATTGATTAACTTTACATTTTGTAGTATTATCTGTAGGTTTATTGGTTTTACGTCAACCAGACAGTCGAAAAACACATCATTTTCCATTTATTTTTTGAAGGCTTATTACCTTATCTTATCCGACACCTCGTGCCCGAATCTTCCACATCATCTTGAAGTTGATGGATTAAAAAAAAAGAGAGAAAGAAGTCGTGATTAGGCTCGATTATTAGGAGGATATTAAATAGAAGAAAAAAAATGTTCCCACACCTTTCGAGAAGATTGGCGGTGTACTTTATTTGCAAATGGTTCTCGAGTTTTACGAGGGCGGGACTGGCTTCTTAGGAAAATGAAAGGGAATGGAGACTTCCTCTCGGTCAGATTAAAGTCTCACCGTTTCTTCCAAATTCGTTCGAACCTCTTCGGACATTTATAGTGGTCGTTGCTCGGCGACGAGCGCTCTTTTACGGCTTCATCAGGTCTGTCGGCCCGTTTGAAGCCTTTCAAATCGTAAGTGATTTCGTTTTTTTTTATTCATAGTTTTCTGTTTCACTTAACGAAACAGTTTTTCATCTTATCTTTTATACTGCAGTGTTTTAAATTAAATCTAGTTGAGATAATCACGTATAGGAATTTTTTTAATGGGTTTATATAAGTTTGAATTACTTTAATGAATAAAATATTAATACTCTAGATTTTAACAAGTGTAAAAATTGAATTAATAAAG
Source organism: Piezodorus guildinii (assembly GCA_023052935.1). Lineage (NCBI taxonomy): Eukaryota > Metazoa > Arthropoda > Insecta > Hemiptera > Pentatomidae > Piezodorus > Piezodorus guildinii. The sequence continues at coordinate 159,767,188 of CM041293.1, read as the reverse complement.
TATGTATGAATTTAAATATTTGAAATCTTAACCTAAGTATGGTTTTGTAAGATGAAAGTGTTCGTTAGGAGAGCTACTTCTTTTTCAATTTGTTTTAAATTCGAAACTCCAATAAAGTATTAGCTAGGAAACAGCTGATCTAATAAAATGGTTATTTAAATTCTTCGCCCGGGGTTGACTTGTAGCAGGGTGGCTAACATAACAGCCTCCTATGCCAAAGGTCCCGGGTTCAAACCTGCAGGTGGCCCTAGGGTTATTTAATGGGAGTAAAAAATCCTTAGTTATGCCATCCTTCGGAGGGGACGTTAAAAAGTGGTTCCGAGCCTGTGCGATGTGAGGTACTCGTTAAAGATCTCTATCCTTACTAAACGTGAATAGGCAAAGTTTACCCCACTGCAGCATCGTCCGATTAGCCACAACAGCATAAAGAGACGTTAAATTAATAAACAAATTCTTCGGGAAATTTTATTGTACCTTTGAGTGTTTTTATTCTAGATTGAAATTCTTTGAGATTTTAACTCATAAAAAAAATCCTCCCATCACTTAGGAAGTTGATTTAAGTAATTTAGTAACTCCATTTTTTCCTAACTAGATGTTCGACGAAGCGATGAAGCTATCAAAAGAAGAATGGTGGGCGGATAAGGTTTTTCCTAGACCTGCAATCCCCCGCCGAAGGCCCGTGGGAGGTCCCCCAAGACAATAGTTTCCCACAGTGGAAAAGTCTGATTTTCCGGAGCCGGTCATGCACGACCTGTGCCCGCCAATCCGGGAGCCCCTTCCCGATTTATATGAAATCATGCATAAAAATAAATGGCCACCCTCGTCGTTAGGGGTCGTTACCGCCTCTTCTTTGTCTTTAGCTCATCCTCAGGAGCACCTGTCGCTTCACAGTCTCTCACCCAGTCAAGGTCTTCGGAAAACAACTGTGCTCTTCGCTTTGTTTTCAGATCTTACGGCAACTGAACGTTTTGTAATGGTTTCACCAACTTTTTTAAATGTATGTATCTTAAATAATATGCGAGTTATCTAAAAAAATAAACGAAAACTAAAGGCCGTACAACACGACGAGAGCAGAGCGAAATGAAATATGAAAATGTGTAGATTTGATGTGATGTCGGCGATAGTTAATTATAATACACTCTCAAACACTTTCAACGTATTATAATAACTTTACTATAACCATATTTTCTATAAAACTTTATAATTTATTTATTTTTTAATTTTTATCGTAAATATCGTAAATGTTTGATTTCTTCAAATCGGGTTTCTATTTTTAAAAATGTTTTCATGATGTCTATAATAAAATTGTTTGTTTTGATATTACAAGATTATTTTAAAAGTAATATTAGATATTATTATCCGATTTCAATAAAACTTTTATGAACTCTCACAACCACTCGGTTTCACGTATTCCGAACCCCGGCTGAAGCAGAATTATTTATTCTGTTGTTTTAGCCGTGGAGACCCTCCTGGGATACACTCAGCCTCTATAAAAGGTCGGTACCCAAAAATTGGGAAAAATCTGGCGACTGGCATGATCAAGGCCTAATCATTTCCTTACATGACCGTTGGACTTGAAACGAATTTCTATATGTACAGAACCCAAGATCCACAATGGATTTTAAAGGCACAGGTTTTGGGGACTTTGAAACATTTATCAGAACAAATAATTTTACAATCTCAATATTTACCCACACTAAATAATTTATACAATATTTAGGTAAGTGAAAGTAAAACAAAAATATGTGTTAGCTATTATAACATCTATACTTTAAGCCTCGTTGAAACTGCAACAAGCCCTGGACCAAGCCATGAGCAAGGCAACTAATAGTCTTGTTATCCCTTTATCAGACTGATATTAATGGGGGATAATTACCCCAGCCCAGGGGCCTAACAAACTCGCCCCTGCTTGTAATAGAAGGCTCATTAGGGGCCAGCGTTCCAATTTAATTAACGTTCAATTAGTAAGGAGATTATTTTCGATATGGTCCTGTATTAACTATGAAGTCCCACAGATCGGAGAGGATGAAAAGCTGATGGACGCCACGCAAATCCTAGCCAGTTGTCGAAGTAGATAATGAGCTTTAAATGCGGTTAACGAGAGATATAAAAAATGTCAGCCTACAAGGAAACGTACGAGGGAAACATGATGTTTAATTAAAATCGATAGCGTCTAGTCGTGGCGGGGCTTATCTTTAGCTGAAGTCTACAATCGATTTCTTATCATTCATCTAAACTTGACCTCGAACACCGTTATTATACCTACATGCTAATGTTTGCTCTAAGTAATTTAAAACGTCACCAAGCTGTATCGAAGTCGATATGTTCATCAAAGAATTATTTCCTTCCACCAACAGACGTATTACTCGAATAGCTGTAAATTAAGCTTCTTAAGCAAAAGTTCCTACAACAATGATTTTATATCTGTTGTATTTCATTATTATTTAAAGTTTATTATTAGTAAACTGGCTTATTCAAGAATAGTCGATCATCAAAATAATATGATAACATAATATAGTTGAGGACGTGCATTGTGTAGAATTATATTTTTTAGTTTATTTATTAATTAATCATTCTATCACATATTCCAGTTTTACTTAACCCCATAATATAGTTCTTTTTATATAGTCTAATTTTAAAACAATTTATTTTCAGATTAATGACGTCCTACTTAGAAAACACTTATTCAATATCAAATTGACCATAAAGTTTCGCGCCCGTTTCCCCCCTAACTTCTGTAACAAGATTGGTTGGAAGGACATTTCGAATTCCAGATTTCTATATAAATCCCACGTTACACGCTCGCACGGCTGTCTATTAGAAAGGAAGCCAGTCATGGTAAGATGTATCATGGCAAAAACTTCTCGATTCTGCCATATGTCAGACTCTAAATCTGGCCTTCTCTAGACCCGGCTACAGATCTTCTCCCCCCTTAGCGATAAATTTAAAATCCCATTTGCTCTTCATCCCTTAACACAAATGTCAGTCTATCGGATGTTAAATAGGAACAGACATCTGTGCCAACCTTTCAGACAAATCCCTTATCTCGTTCCAACTATTTAAAACGGTTGTATTTTTTACATTATAAACGAGTGACATGTTTGCTTTTTAAGGTGATTATTTAATTATTTTTATGGGGCGATGCTACTTTCTAAGAATAAAAATACATCCCTATTTTTATCTCTTTTAGCAAAGTTGTTTTAATGCTTTGGTGAATTCAGTGGGTTAACATTTGTCTTTCATATTACATAAGATATCTATATAAAAAATGGAGCAGTTTAATTATATATACATTTAAAATCCTCTTGTTCCTGCTTAAAATCCAGCAGGATTTGGTTTTATTTTTATAATAATTTGTTTTATTAATCATTTCCAATCACCCCACTATAAATACTCTTAAGTTTTGATCATTTCTCAGTTATAAATTTTTATTTTATAAAATAAATTTTTTAGTGATGTTACAATGTTCATTTAGATGAATAAGATATTAAATCATTAAATTTCCAAATATATTAAAGTATTTAAATTAATGATGATTTTTTGTTTCAGGTATCGCGTTTTACTTTAAGTTCGGTACTTATTTATTGTCACGTTCCTATGGTGATCAAACTCAGTTCGTCTTTTTAAACAATATCGATAGTGGTTAAATACAGTTATAATCGTTTTTTTACGGCTAACTCTCATTGAATACCTGTGAAAAACGCAACAAGCTCCGGTTTGATAAAGGTAAGATGTATTTATTTTTTTAAATTTATGTCTGGCATCCATTCGTACAATTCTTTAATTGTAATAATTTAAAATTGGTTTTAAATTTAAAATTTTGTTAGAATGAATTTTTTTTACATTATCGATTATATGTTTTATACATGCTTGTTGTTTTAGTATTGTCTAATTTAGAGCTATGGCTGTATCATTGTTACCATTCAGACATTTTTGTATATACATGTACCATTCTTATTCAAACAATAATATTTATCAAACATTAATAAAAATTAATATTTGTGGCGGTCGTTAAAAACTGGATAACTCGAGTTATGTCAAAAATGAGTTAACTCCACGTATCGCTTACTCAGACCGTCTCCCACGTCGTGTTAAATTGGTTAAAAGAAAGCTGTATGTTAACTACTCTATTTTGGGTATTACGTAAAGTTTTAAGTCGATCACCTGTAAAATGAAAGGTTTTGACTTAACCACTAATCCACGAACGCTACAGATATATTTTCTTTCAAATAACTTGAAGAAAAGGGATTCTTAAATTTTTTTTTTACTATTTAAAAGGAAAAGATTCGGTCGGGTATTGGGAGTATCTGACCTGGAACAGGTACCTCCGAAAGGAGTTCGACAGATTCAAGAGCATATTCGGTCCAATAGCAACAAAAAAATACATTTAATGAGTGGACAATAAAGATTGAATTTGATGTATATATAGCCTAATTAATCGAATTTAAAAGCGACAGTGATCCATTCATAAATATATTCATGTAGGTACCTCATCGCTACGCATACGAAGCAGGCGGGACAAAAAAGGTCTAATTAAGAAAGAGAGATTGGAAGAGTCGATCATATCGGAGTGTTGTTGGAACAGGAGACTATATATCTTGCGAGGGTCGCTAGAACACGCCTTATAGATCCTACGATCCTCCACTACTTGCAGCATTCCCTTCTACGCCTGCCTAGGGTATCTTCTCACATATATCATTGGACCGTGAGATCTAATGTCAGTTCCAGTTAATGCTTTCATCAGCATCATAGGAATGTATGGGTCAGTTTTTGGATGAAATAGGGTTGTCATTATTCAGTTATTTAAGCCGAGCTGTGAAAGAAAGATTGATACCTCTGAGCCTACAACAAAATCAAATTTAACTGACTCAAGAGTGCATTCTCCATTTCACTTACTTCTTCGGCGGCAATATATTTTCCATTTGTTGGCATCTGCATTCTTAATTTTTTTTTTTTAAACATCATTTATTGAAATTTACAACTGTACTTCATAATACAACAAGTAAACATGATAAAAGATAAATAGCATGAAACAGACTTAAAGAAGAACTACCCAATGGCAGCACTTCTGTAACTTTTCTAAACTAGAAGGTCTCGAGACCATTGAAGGATTGAAGGACCCAAGGATTGAAACTAGTGGGTTAGAGTGGAAGAAGAGTTTGTTATGAAAGGAGTGATATCTGGTTCGGGCTAGATCAGCAACAAATGGAATATTTAGGTCTTTATGGATGAGTTTAGTAGTGACAAAGTAAGAAGCTTTGAGTATTTTACGAAGGTTTTTGGATTGTAAGGATTGGATCCGGAAGAATTCGAGGGTTTAGTAGAGCCCCAAAGCTCAACTCCGTAAGTCCATATAGGCCTAATGATAGTCATGTAGAGGAGTCTTTTGTAGTTAAGCGGAAGTTTAGAGCGTTTGTCAAGTAAGTGTTGAAATAATCGAAAGCGGCGAGCAGTTTCTTGTCGTTTCAGTCTAGTGTGCTGATTCCATGTGAGACATTTGTCAAGCAGGAGACCTAGATATTCTTAAATTTAAAATATTTTTAAGTAGCCCCTTGCTATACAAAGATAAGGCAAGTTAAGACTAATAGAAAGATATTTAATACCTTCATACATTCTTCAAAGTTAATAGATTTTGATTGTAAGAAAATCTCGCGTAATTTGGATTTTCATATTAATCATCATATACCCCGGATATGCCTATTAGGAATGATAATTTTTTTTTTATTGGGGAGGATCATTTCTCTCCGACTCCAATAGATCTAATCCGAAGTTATATGTGTAGCATGTCCCGCACTTGCAAATGTGCGGTCATACACAGAAGCCGGCCTTGGAGGAATTGATGAATTGACAGGACAATAGTGACCCAGAGGGAGACGGATAAAAAAACATTCGCGCACATATGTGCGCACGCAGGGAGAAAAAACGCAAGTGAAGAAGCCGGCCCTGAGTAGGCCGAAAGGATTAATGCTGGGGGAGACAAGAGGACGATAACTCTCGAGCTGGAGTCCATAAATAGGGGCCAATTAGGGCTTTGTTTTAGACCATCGATGTCTGCCTCCAGATAACAGACTCCTCTTTCCTTTCTCGTCTCTTCGTCAACCTCCTCTCATTTCTTCTTTCATCCATCTGGCCCTCTTTTATAACGGAGGTTGTGTATGCATTTCTTACCCGCTCATAGCTAATGCTTTCATTGTTTGGGCCATTCGCGATATCCCGGGAGAATGCTCTGGGGTAGGGGAGGCTTGTTAGCACTGTATTCTGCCCGTAATTCTCTGCCGTTGTCTTACAAAGGTCGAATAACAAATCCCTACTACAGACCCTATTAGGACCCACAATTCTCCTATTAGTAGTAAGACACTGCATCACTTAAACTATTCTATGCTGATATGAGGGCTGGTATTATTTTCATACTAGTAATACCTTGCTATTTTTTTATTTTTTTATTTATTAACAAATTAATTGAAAAATATATTAGTGGTATCTTTGAAGCATTAAAATAGCATCATAGAGTGAGATAGCTCATACCAGTTGTAGTAGGAAGATAATTATTTTTTTTAATATCTCATCCGTGGGTCGAACCTGGATTTAATTATATTCTTTACGCATATACCACTAACACACCTAATATCCTAACGCATCTATGAACAGTTTACAGAGCGGTATATGCGGATGATTTCCCTATAACCCGCATATAGGAGACGTCTTCCGTCTAAATTTAGTGGCGAGGGGAACCCACAGCCAGGTGTGTTGTCGCGTGCCGGGCAATAAGTTACGCCGAGAGTTCCCGTTTCTAGGAAGATCCCGTAGGGGCACAAAAACAGCCGAAGAGCCCGGAAACGGCGAAGATATATGGGCTAGCAGTCGCAGCCATCTTCATTAGCCTAGGCTACCGTATATGGTAGAGCTCTTAGCTCTGTGCTGAATTATTGATAGCAATATGCTGGCTTGGCTCTATGGTGTTGTTATAATAGAGAAAAAAAAACTTGAAAAGTTTAATTTATTTTGCGTACCTAGACTTATCAAGTAATAATATTGCATATGGGATATATCAAATAATTTGTCATATCTAAATTACTCATATCTAAATACATAAAATTACGTCGCGATTTTTAGTTTCCGCGAACTTCTTCTAAACCGATTTGGATACAGTATTTGCTATCATTCAGAGCATTCTTTCATGAAGGTTTATTAGTCAAATAAATTGCAATAATCTTTTTCTTTTGAAGGGAAAAATAAATTTTCTGTAACAAGTCATCAGAAAATTAATCCTGAAATATAATAAGTTATACAGACCTATACTATCGACAGGGACAACAAATTAATATATAAAATGTTCCCATACTTCAACAAAAAATCCCATTTGAGCTCTCGTAACAATTTGACAATATACAAATCATTTATCCGCCCGTTAATCACATACGCCTCGCCAGTCTGGAGCTCATACTGCTTGACTAATTACCCAAAACTTGAAAGAATTCAAAATTTATCAATGCGGATAATTAACAATTACCCCTGCTACACTTAAATATCATCTATGCTCCAGGACTTGCAGCTTCCAATAGTCAAACAATTTGTTCATTAATAAAGGAAATCGGTAATTATAATAAAACTTCACTGAAACGCTACACTCATAAAAGAACTAAACATGTGTTACTAACTTAAGCTAGTTTGTTTTAATTTCTAAAATTTATATTTTCAATTATTTTATCCGTTTATTTTTATTATTATTTTATTTTTATATGTAGGTTTTGTGTATAATTTTCCCTACTACCTTAGTTAATATTAATTTAATTTTACCACATATTTAGTCATTAGGCTAATAGATTATAATTACAAAACGAACAAAAGACTACATGCTTGTAAGGATGTCTCTTCCGAAATCATTTATTAATATTTTGTCAATTTGTAAATAAAGTTTATTTTCTTCTTCATTATCAAAATTAAATTATCATAATCCTTAGTTGGACTTTCAGTACATCTCTGAATATGTATACAATCGATAGTATGATATGCGTCACTCAATTCCACACCTCTACTTAATTAGTAATCCCATTTTCTTTTTACGACGGCCCGAGATCTAATGACTCAGCCCCAGTAAAAGCGCCCTAACGCTGTTAGCTGGAGCTGCTAATAAAACTGGCGAAGGTAAGCGGCGAGGTGGTGGGGCCAGGCGCCCATCATAAACATCCCTTATTGGAAGGGGTTTCGTTTTAATATCCCGCTCGCCTACCCTACAATAACACAGATTTAGGGTTGAGGCCCTAAAACCCTCCGCTGTATCCCAACTCCCCCACCCACAAAGGTAAATATCGAACAATACTCTTCCCTTACTTTATTAATACTTGGACCTTTATTTATTTCTCGGATCCAACTCTACTTTACGGCTCAAAGGGAACTTCCCGAGTGCTGGAGATAAATTTTATATATGGGAAATCCATTTCTACTTTCTCCATTCACCTGCCGATGGAATCCTTATTTAGCAGTGTCAAGGAACTCTGATGTCTCTCCTTTGCAATTTAAGTTGGATCTATACGACCTTTTTATTTAACTAAGTAGAAACTGTTTGATATTAAATACTGTTTTTTACATTAAAATTGTTTTTATTTCTAATTAAGCAGATGAACTTTGTCTAATAATTTCATCATCCAATTATATTAATATCTCATCGGTACTGATTGGACTAATTTCTTAATTGATTTTTGTAAATACCCTGAGATAGTATCTTGAGTTTCCCCTAACGAAATTCCCTTCATTAAATCTCAAATGCTCAATATTGAATTTAATTAAAACCTCCCATATAAATGAATAAAATTTTCTATATAACTTTTCGAGGTTGCCTTATCTTCAGATTAACAATAAAATACAAACAATTAAATAGAATCACATAAAAAAAATTATATATTCGTAAACTCGTCATATGATTGTTAAAACTTTTCCATTACGTCACTATCACATATCTAGCTATTATTGCCTCCCATATAAAATATTACTCGTTCTCTTATTTTACGTCTAAGTTCTCGATAAATAAAATATTGGATATCTTTAAATTTATAAATTGTAGACGCGATTTTTAGTTGCCGCTAACTCCTTTAAACCACGCGCCTGATTCTGATACGGTATTTTCAATTGCTTAAAGTATTTTTTCCTGGAGGTAATAAGTACGATGCATTCCACTTATTTCTTTCTTTAGATGGGACAATTAAATTTTCTATAACCAAGGAACCAAAAAGTCTTACTTACAACATTAAAGCTGTTAGAAAGTTTTACACGTGAACAAAAAGTTTTTGCTATTAACTTATGAGCAAATCTTCTTCTCCAACGAATTCTAAATCGTTCAAACAATATTTTCTCAAATATAAATGACACATCAGGGATGGGTCATTAGTTTACAGAATTAATCCATTACTAGCTTTTTATATAATTTTCTAGCATTGCCATCCCTCGGTCGATTTCCAATCTCCTAGTTCATCGGGATCATTAACGCAATGAGATTTGTAATCTCAACTAATAATCGACCAATGGGAATATGAGGCGAAGTAGATTAAGCCGACAGGCCGGAAGCCCAAAGCCATCTCCTGGTAATGGACTAGCTGACCGCAGGAAGAGGACGGTCCGATAATCCTAGATCCGGTAGGGGGGCCAATCACGAAGCTCTGTTAGTGGGTTCATTACCGGCTCGATTAAGGTGGTCTCTGCCAATCGTATTGCTATATCACAGGCGTCGCTCTCCGCTCACCAATCCTATTATCAATAGGGGAGTTAACCATTGTCTGGGCTCTAGGTTGTCGTATTAACTGTCGGTTAGTTAACTTCAACCGCTTCAAATTATATGATTTTAGTTATATCAGACATGCCAAGTAATTATTACTATTTATAATTATTACTACCAGGATATTCTGGGAAGAATCCTAAAGAAAGAAGTTCCTCAAATACTAGAAAATAAGTAAACGTCTAACTTTTCGCCAATTCAGGATTTCAACTCATAAGAGTGTTCGCTTTCTTAAATTAAAACTAATATTGTCATTTAATCTAATTTTGATTTTATTGTAATGAATGCTATATGATACATATTTCGAATAAACGCATTCTTCTAGTGTATGTATATAGATGATTTAATGTATCAAATTAAACCCCAGAGAGAATTTAGGTACCAACCCTTCTCACTCTGAACCACCTATAATTTTAATATAATTAAATTGTAATCATTCTGTTTATAATCGTTCTCGCACACCCTGTGTATTTGTTCAACCTTCATCTCCTATATCATTTAATGATCGAATAGAGAGAAATATTCCAACCGTAAATTCAAACAGAGACCCCAATGAAAATTCAGAATTGCACAAACAAGGCAGTAGGAAATGACATGTATACAATTATACAAGAGAAATAACAGGGCATATGATACCCTGTTTGGCGGGAAAACTAAAAGCGTGCGAAATTTACATATAGATTGATATCACTGATTAAACCAGAACTAGAACCGGCTGAGTAGTTCGCTTGTACGTTCTTCATGTGGCAATGTCTCAAGATCATGTCAGAAAGGTCGAGAACAAAAAAAAAGAAGCAAAAAAATGTCTTTAAAGGTTCGTTTCTCGGAAAGAAAGTAAGGAATATTTCAGAACAAGGGTAGCCATAAGCGGATTTTCTATTTGTAACAATGCCTGACTTTCTGCCCTCCCTTGGAGTTGAGGTTTTGTCAAAGGAAGGCCCGTAAAATATATCTCATACCTAACGACCATACATTTCCCAAAAGGGTTTTTGACTCTATCCCCACCTCACACTTCGCTCTTTTGGAGACCCGTTTCCAGGCCTTTGTAGCTGGCTCTATACCATTTATCTCTTTGATGCCTGTGACCGCCTATGGTTTCTCTTCTCGTCATGGAGGGTATACTCCAGGTACTGTTCCAGTTCATGAAAGTGAACGTTTTTAAAAACCTTCAGTAAATAAATGTTTTCTTTAAAAGTATATATTTTACAAACTAAACAGGTTTTTTAAGACAAAATTTGAATAATAAGTTGTTATGTATTTTTAGGCCTGACTGATAAAACCGTATTTAAGTCAGCACCAATAGTTTAACCTCCCTAATTTATGTTAATAGTCACTATATAATTTTCCTTTATAATCAAAAAAAATTCACTCTTAATTTTAGAATGATTTCATCCTCAGGATTTCTTGATCCGAGTTATTTTTTAAAACTCAATTCCTTCAATGAAATTATAGTTCATTCTATGGACCTGGCTTTTATTATAATAAATCTACATCTTAGGCATGATTTATAAAAAAAAATAAAAATAAATAAAAAATAAAAAAAAAAAAATAAAAAAAAAAAAAATGTTTTGAGGCTTTTAGTTAAGTGCAAAAGTTGATAAAGGGAGTTTAAAATGTTAAAAGTTTAAAAATGCTCAATTTTACGAATTAGAAAATCTGAAATTTACTGTACATTTCAAAATGAGAAGAGAAACCAGTAGCTGTGGAATGAAATAGAGCAAAACCTGAATAGGTATGAAATACGCGATTGCCAACAGAAGCTCTACTACAGCCTGACTCGCCCCCGGCGACATATTAGTGTCAGTTATACCAACCGCTGCATATAAATTTCCCAATAGCTGACACAAATGGGATGAGAGGAACGTAAATTATGCAGAGCAACCACTCTCGCAGAGATTGAAGATATTATAGAAATCGGGAGGTCGAGCTGGGGTTGAGGCCTATTGCTCAACGTCACTGCAATGAAGGAATAATTTTCTAGGCGCTGCTAGTTCATTTATGTTACTTATTGCCCGTTTTAGTGAGTTATGTTTTCGCTAAATGAGAAAAAACATATTCTTCGGTAAAGGGAAAGGCGTGTTGCCGTATATCACATAATCTTGGGTATAAGGAGTTTTCAAGTATTTACTTATGTTTAATATCTACTTAGCATGTTGATAGGTGCATAAAGAAATAAGCAACACGCCCTCACAGCTTTATCGATAAAATATAAATTATTTCTAAGCAATTTCTACCCCTTTCTCCGAAAAAAATAAATATAACAAGTATTGAGAAAAAAAAAATTATTATTTTCAAACTATTAAGGGATGGTGTTATTTATTTACCACAATATAATGTTAAAGAGGATGCTAAATTGAACTTCTCTTCGTATACTTTATAGTTGAACTTCAAAATCATATTTCTGAATCCTCTCCCAGAACAAGGATATTATATTTTGGTACCTATTAGGTAGATATATTTATTTCTCGAAGTTTTGCATTACTGGTTAAAAAAAAAAAATGTATTTATATTTCTTTGATAACTAATATACACTAATTAATATATATTAATATACGTAAGTCGATAGATAAACAATAATCAGAACGGAAAAACATATTTTTTTCGTTTCCGTGTTAGCCAATTCAACTTAAAAGCCTCCTAATATGTGAAAAATATGTTATTGGATGAAGTTTTATAAAATATATTCTTACATCAAGAAATTTGAAAAAGGATAACATAACGGCAATGGAATTTATAGGCATATATGAAATTGTTAGAGGCGTTGAACTTAAATTTTATTTTGTCTGACTATGACCCATATCTAAGAACGATATATATTTTTTCTACTTAAAACGCTGCAAGATATTACACATTTCCAAATCACTATATTAGGGTATAACAGTTTATATAGCTGTTTATAGGCAATTCACTTATATGAAAAGAGATAAAGAGATTTTTTTTGGCGATTTTATATTCGCTAATCGCTTTCTACGTGTCTTGAAACATAAGCTCTCAAATTTTGAGGAGGGGTGATTTTTATATTTTTTATTCGATTACGAAAATTCAGGATTAAAAAAAATAAACCAAAATAAGATGAAATATTTCCTTTCATAATAGGTAATATTAAGTTTAATTATATCGAGATGTATATTTTAAAAAAAATATATTTTTATTGATTTTTACAACTGTATATACAATATATACAACAAGTAAGAGGGCTAAAATTACAAATATAGCCATGAAATAGTCTTGTGAAGAAGCTACCCAGTGGTAACACTTCAATCATTCTTTTAGACAACACTGTAATGTTTATTTTACTAGCAGGTCTCGAGGCCATCGCCTTTTCAGGCGCCTCGGAGTATTATCAGGAATATGTGTAACCCAAAGGTTATGGACAAGCGGGTTTGTGTGGGCTGGTAGGTTGGAATGAAAGGAGGTGTATCGATTTTGGGCTAAGTATTCAACTAGTGGGATATTGAGGTCTCCATGGATGATTTTATTAATAACAAAGTAAGGAGTATTTAGGATTTTGGATTGCAAGAATTGGATGCGGGAGGAATCGATGGTTTTGTTAAGCCCCATAGCTCAATGCCATATGTCCAAATAGGTCTAAGAATGGTTATATAAATCAGTTTTAAGTAGTAAATAGGGAGTTTTGATCGTTTGCTAAGTGTCGTTTCAGTCTTGTATGAGGATTCCAAGTAAGACGTTTGTCAAGATGGAGTCCTAGGTATCGTATTTGTTCTACAGGGATCAGTGGATTATTATTAAAGGATACAATAGGGCAGGAAGTCATGGGTTTACGACGTAGAGTAATGGTAATTTGATGGGATTTATTTGGATTTATTTTAATTCTCCAGTTTTGACACTATCCTTCAATGGCAGATATATGGTTCTGCAGGACTTGGGATTTATTCTATACAAAATAAATAAATAATTTTTTTTTTTAAGGAATTATAATTTTATTTTTAATTGAACTGAAGAAGTGTTGGAGGCAGTCTTTTGAATCTTATCCAAAATATTTTAATGGTGTTTTGTTTCAATAAATATATTATTTCCAAGTCCAAATTGAAGGATATGCCTGTAGGATTTTATATAGCTTGTTAAGAGGCGAGTACTCAGATTATTATCTTGATAGGTATACATGATGTTCCCCTTTATTCTTTGACAATAAGACATGTGGGGCCATCAGGGAAGAACCATCCGGTCACCTGTAGAGACAAACCCCGGCTGTAAATCTTAGGGACCTGAATGTCGCCCAAACTTTCTATAATTACTTTATGAGTCCCCGGACAACCGCTTGAGTTATGCCCGACTCCTTCTCAGAAACAGTGCCCTTCTACTTTTTCGTAACTGTTTCCCTTTTGTTTATCTCACATTTTTTCTCCTGCCCTCCTTTCCTCAGCCCGGGGGTGGTCTCTTCATTTAGTCTTGGTCACTTACCTGCTATCAACTGAATTTTTCTAAGTAGTTTCCATCAGTGAGCTCAGTAATACATCATACAATCAAAATCGTATTGAACTTTTATGTAGTCTATGTTTTCTCAAACATAAAAATATGCATTAGGAATGAATGAATTAACTTCGAGAATTCATAAATATTTTATGTGTAAGTGTATAGATACGTTATTAGTTATGGAGCTTGGTTTGTGGAATACCGTATTTCTGGATATATGATTTTTTTTTTCATAGTCCCTTTTGTTAGCTCTTCTTAAAACCTTAGTTTTTGAATAGTCTCTTTTTTCTACATTTATGCATTTTAAGGATGTCAGGTATCTGTATAATATATAATTATCTTCTAAGAATCTATAATGAGGTAATGGGGCTCAACTTTTGGTTTAAGTAGAACTTTAATCTAATACTAAAAGCTAAGTCTCAATATTCTGCCATCGTTGAGGTAATCCAGAAGGTGTCAGCTTCCTATATACGGGATTGTTGATAATGAATGAATGAATTTAATGAATTATAGAGGTTTTAGATCTTTGGAATGACGTTCCGTTCACAATTTTCCGTAGTACGCCATTTTGGAACGATTGTAAACGTTTTTCGGTCGACTTAGCAACATGCGAAAGAGTGGAGCACCATATAATAGAGATGGAGGTATAATGGCCTTATATATCGATATCTTCAGTCGAAGAGACATACTCGAAGAATTAATTAAGTGGCCTTAATTTTTGCTTCACTGTCTTAATTTTTTACTAAAGTGGATCGAAAACTTTAAATGTCTATCAAAGGTTATTCCGAGATAGCTTATATGTTTGCATAGTTTAATTTCGCAGTTGTTTATTTTAAATTTTGAAGGTAATTTTTCCTTTCCTTTTTGAAATGAGTACCTAATTATGAGTAAATGATTATGAAAATTATTACCTTTTGAATAATAATCGAATTGCATCTCACAGAGAGTGAAAATCTCCGTCGAAAGTAAAATCTTATCTTGATTTGTAATATACTGTTGGAAATAATACAAACTTAAACGATAATTTTATTAAAAAAATCTCTAATATGACAGATGATGACGAAATGTGCTTGAGCAGGAATTACAATACTTGATAGCTACCTACTCCAGAAATTACCTAAGTAGAGTAGGAAGAGAAAGCATCATTCCAGATTTTTTGTCATTAATTCATTCTTGTTCTTGTACGTTTAAACATTTAATAATAAATTCTACAAACTGATTTGTTGAGTTAAGTACATCGTATATAACCTGGGTATTACCATTGACCAAACTCTTTCCTGGAAACCCCATATTGCCCAAATTTCCCGAAGAACAATAAGTACCCTCAAATATTTCCATCGCTCCAGCCATCTCCTTCCACTATCCACCCGTATCCTCCTTGTATCCGCACTTTTTTCCCCCACTTTGACTATTGCTGCTTAGTATATGGTGGCCTCTCGACTGTGCTTGAGGACAGGCTTAAACGAATCATGAACATATTTTTAAGATTTGTCCTCAGTACTCCGAAGAGGTCTCATGTGACCCATTTTTACGGTGAGTTAAAGTGGCTCCTCCCCCCAATCCGCAGACAATATTTCCTAGGATCATACCTTTACCAAATCATTAACTCTCAACACCCTCCATACATCCATAGTCTCCTACAATTTAAATCCTCAGTCCACTCACTTGAAACAAGATCGCGCCATTCCGACCTTTATTTGCCTATCCATAGGACTAAAACATTTGATCGTTCCTTCCTTGTCCGCTCCTCTAATTTCTGGAATTCTCTACCTACTCATATCCGCCATGCTGCTTCCCTCTCCTCATTCAAATCCCAACTTTTCCAATACCTTTTATTATCCCAAAAAGACGCTCAGAAACTGTAACATTTTTATTTCTGAAATCACACTTTGAATGAAGAATAATTTTGTTCATTGTCTATATTTAAATGCTGTTATCTACTAATTAATTTTTAATTCCGTTCAACAAAATACTTTCTAAGAATTGTTTTTATTTTAATTTTATCATTGTATTTATTTTTTGGATATATGTGTGTATATGCGTTTATGATATGCACACATATATTAACCCATAATTGTAATTATTTATTGATTATGTTCCTTCTGTCTTTTGGCCAGACATGTATATTTCCATATACTGTACAAACCTGTTATTCTTAGGGGACCTAGTCCCAGAATAAAATTTTTTTTTTCTATTCTATTCTATTCTATTCTATTCTATATTTCATGTATTACGACATAAATATAACAAGACTTTTTCTTTTTTTTTTTTTTTTTAATTTAAACAGAAACAAAATCCTTCAACATATTTCATCTGGCCCAATAATAAATTGAAGGCCGAATTTGCTTTGAGAAAAGGCATGCTCTGGCTGGGTACATGCGATATTTTTCAAATTCGAATTAGTAAATAATGTAATGTTAAGGGAATAAAATGTATTCTGTTAAATAAAACAGATCAGTCCGTGGCCATTCAATCCGAACGATTATAAATCTTTGTCCCTCTCTCGGTCCTATCTCCAATAGCCGGGCCTCTGAATATATTAATAATGTATGCAAGAATTTATCGGCGGTAAGGCGTATAGTCCGGTTTCGTCTGTCTGTCCCAGAGATTTATATTTTATTTTATAAATTTATATATATTACTTTTTTTTTTTACTTTATTTCGGTCTGCGCTCGTACTTTACACGGAAAGGGGTAAATTTATTTATTGTGACCTTCTAGAGACCATCTCCTTTCGGTTTTAATTAGCTCGGTATGCCCCGTATCCACGCGAACGGCGAAACACAATCACAAGTGTGGCGAGGCACGGAAAGCGAGACGGAGATATGTAGAGGGGGCGAGAGGGAGTGAGAGGAAGAGAGTGGGAAATTGATTCAGAAATAAAACGAACTCGACGATTCTCGGTGTGCCCTTCTCATTAACATATAACAATATGGCCGTCTTAAGTATAAATTATAGTCGTAATTATTCGAGTTTCCGTAGGTCGCCTGGGTGTGGACCCGACAAAAAATTAAATCATTAACAAAAAAAAATTTAAATGAGGAGCGAGCCTGTGTCGAGCTATCGTTTCGTTTCTTTTTCTTTTTATCTTCTGATATCATAGATGAACTACCATGTTCTCAGTCTTTAGTGTTGAATGCAATGATAAATTGAATTAATTAGTCTATATTGCAAAATATTATATTTTAAATGAAATTAATGTTTTTAATAATTAGAATTTTAAATAACATCTTTAACAATATTAAATAACATCTAAAAGTGGTACCGAAGATCAAAACCAATGCATGGTATAGCCAATAATTTCGTCTTGTTGAATCGATATAGTTCTAGTTAGTATAAAACAATTACTTCAGAGGCTTACGCGTTTTCACTATAACTAGGTCAAAGAATAAAAAATACCTACTAAAGCTTTGTACATATTCATACTTATAAGAACGTTAGTTTTGATGTTTTATTTTTATATAATTAAAATTTTATTGTGAATGATTAGTCAAATATTTTAGTTCCACGTTCTCAGAATCCGAATAATCTGGAAGATTTTTAGGTTATTGGTAGGTATTTAGGAGTAAGGTGCGAAAGTATTTTACGGCTCTGACTGGAAAGAGCCCCCTAGATTTTTGACTCAAGAATCCTGAGAGCAGAACGATTATTGCTTAGGGGCGAATTCTCCAAGACCACTTCTTTAATGTTTCTCCATTTTTAAAAAGGTTTCATTCCCAGAAATCAACTCGATTTATTCTCGGGATCAATTAAACTTTCCGGGACGTTTGTCAACCCACCCCCTCCCATTCAGCCAGAGAGGGAGTGTTACGACAATAAAAACACCCTCTGGCTCAAACATTTTTTACCGTTTCAATTTAGTCACATTCTTTAATTTTGTATGTTTTTTAAAAAATGTTCTGAATAACTTTTATAAAATATAATATATAAATAATAATGAACCTGTCTAAATATGTTTTATTGATTGGAATTAACACTAGTGAATATTATATTAATACGCACGCGGAGGTTGCATTCCAATCAGTTTTCTAAATCAGTGGGTACTGCGGCCATCTTATTTTTTAAGGGTATTATGATTGGAATGAGATCCTGGAAAAACTTCATGTTTTTCATCAAAGCATTTAAGTCTGACTGGGTAGGCCATCTTTATATATATTCATATATAGCCATAGTTATGTAGATGAACCTATTGTAGTTCATTATAAGATAAGTAATTCATTTTTATTTGTTTGTTTATTTATTTTTTATACGTCACTTTATGCTACTATGGGTAATTGTACGATGCTACAGTGTGAGTCGTAAATTATACCTATCCAGATTTTATTGGGATAGGGATCTTTAACGTGTACCTGACATCGCACAGGCGATTTTTTTTTTCTCCCATAAAAAAATCCTATGACCACCAGTAGGTTTGAACCCGCGACCTTTCGCATAGGAGGCTGTTATGCTAGCCACCCAGCATTTTAAGAATTTGATACCTACCAATATAGTGATTTTCGAGTTGTGATGTAAGGTGGAAACATTATCTCCAAATTATATAATTCCTCTAATTTAATAATAGATTTTCCGCTCTCTCTCATCAATTTCTTTCGTTACATTTCAGTCTCCCCCGAGACCGTTCCCACTAAATCAAAAAATCCTTTTGTTTCAAAGCGCTGTGGGCGCCCAACATGGTTACCCCGAGTTTGTCATACATAACAGACGATAAATCAGCCCTAAATACATGTAGGCGGGATACATTTCTCTCGGCGAAACGGCCCAGAGTATCCAAGATACAAGTTTTTAACTGCGCCGGAATGCAATGAAGTTTATTTTAGGAAGGACGCCTTTAAATCTTTAGGCTCAATTTAAACCTGGGAGGGCTTTCGGAATAAATAAAAATAATGTAGATACCCTTACGATGTAGGGGAAGAGGAGAGGAAAAAAGGAAGAAGATGGTAAGAATGCACTCGGTCCGCGGGAGTACAGAAGCTTTAGGAGAATGTTTAATTCTTGAGTTAAACAAGAGTATAAATTGAGCCGACGAGACACCAGGGTGGAGGAAATATATAAAATGGTGGGACCACTGTAGAATCGAAATTTCAATAAGGCCGAACCGGTTTGGTCTTGGCTGATGCGTGTGGTCGCATCCCTCATTGCCGCTATCTTATAGTAGTTAATAGTTTCGCGGCAATGCTGTCTTAGGGAAACGATAACCCAACGCTGGAGCTCGTATTTCCCCAACAGATCACTGCTAAGGATAGTATTTGGTTATTACTGAAAAGCTGGATAGACAAGATTTTTTAAAATAGATAATTGGAAAACGCTCGTTAATTAATCATTATTTGTTTAAATTGACAAGATACTGTATACTGTATATATATATTTTTTTTTTAAGATAAAAAGTAATGTTGGCATTTTCTTTAAATACATATAGACATGGATATGTGTTTTGGCTAGAGTCTGCAACTTTCATTGTGAAACTTTTTTCCCTTAAGTTTGACACATTCTAGGTCTGTTGTTCTTGCTCGAATAGAAAATTTAGAGTTTCCATGTCAGAAATTTTGGGGAGAATATTTTTTTTTTTTTACATAACATTTGTCGCTAGGACCTACCGTTTATGAACTATATTGGTTTGTTTGTTTGTTTATTTATTTAACGTCACGTTATGCCACTGTGGCTAATCGGACGATGGTACAGTGGGAATCCTAAATTTTGCCTAACAAGGTTTTATTAAAATAGGGATCTTTAACGAGTACCTGACATCGGAATTTCAGATACTGTTAGATTATTTCGCAGTCACATTTGATTCAATGTAATTTTTATTTATAAATTTTAAATTACCTAATCAGTAGCTTCAGACTGGATAAGGAAAATTTTAAAACTCTGTTACCACATAAACAATTTTGTTTTTGTTCGATCATTAACATTTAAATGATGCATAACAACGAACACTTTTTAAAGTATAAAAAAAAAGAAGTAAAAATTAATATCATTCATCGATTGGAGTTCCTAAAGTAATAAGTAGATACTTAACCTTCAATAAGATGGCAGTAAAAATATTTGATTTCTTAATTGTTGACTTTTTATTTTTTTACTTTGATAACCTTTATATTATTATCCTTCCTGGTTTATCATCAGATATCTCTTATCTTTTGTTGGATAAAATCATACAATTACGGAATAAATAAAATTAAAAAAAAATACTCGGAATAAGGTCGATTTGCTCACATTAAAATGGCTCATTAAAAATTCAGATGCGAGCGAGCATAACTGGCTGCCGCAGGTGTGTTTCACCCCAGTCTGTCATGAAAACGGCATATGCAATGGGACAGATGCTATTTACGATAGGAAGTTTTGAAAGCTTACACGAGTTTTGTGTATTGGCTTTCAGCATTAATATTTACAACTTAAAAGGTCCATATTGATTGATGCATTTGACGAAATGTCTCCTGTACTTTTCACAGTGAAGTTTCTCTCAACCCGACATGGTGATGTTCAAATGTGTTTACTAACGAAATCATTAGATGAAATTAAACATTGGCACTGAAATAAAGAAATATAAACCTTATTTTGACCTTATCATTAATATTTAAATAAATTATTGACTGTCTTTTATTTAATTAATTACATACTGCATCTAACCTGTATAGAAATATTTAATTTTTTTTTTTTTTTTTATGAATATTAAATACTGATTGAAGAGAATTTTACAATGGGTATGCTGCTTTATATATGCCTCATTCATAAATAAAACATTTTTACCAACTACCAGTATCACGTTTTATTTTATTTTTCAGTATGAATAGTTACATATTCATCAGAATATGTAATACATTTATTATCACCTATATCAGGGTGGCTAGCATAAGAGCCTCCTATGCCGAAGGTCACGGGTTCAAACCCGCAGGTGCTCCTAGGATGATTTAATGGAAGTAAAAATTCCTTAGTTATACCTTCCTTCGGAGCCGACGTAAAAAGGTGGTCCCCAGCCTGTGCGATGTCAGGTACTCGTTAAAGATTCCTATCCTAATTGAACCGGGATAGGCAAAATTTATGACTCCCATTGTAGCATCGTCCGATTAGCCACAGTAGCATAAAGTGACGTTAAATGAACAAACAAACATACATTATCAAGAACATATATAATTTTGAAATTATAAATGAGTAAAATATGAAAATAAACAGATGACATTACAAGAACAAAAGACAAAAATTATAAATAAAAAAAAATGATCTTTGGAAAAAAAAAATCATGGACATCAATGTTACAACTATTATTCTAGTCATAAGGAAAATTTTATTGAGTTATGAAAAGTTGAATTTTATTTACATCATTATCTGATTATAAAAATATATATACCGAAAATTTAGAATTGTGGGAAACTGAGGATCGCGTTTTTTAACTTATTCTTGATACCTTAAAATTCGTATTATTAAGAGTTTTTAAGTAAATGAAATATGTCGGTAAGTAAAATTAAATTTAAAAAAATGTTTTTCTTTTGGAATTGTTGCATTTTAATTTTGTTTATTAATGGGTTATTCAAATATTTCTGAAATTTTTATTTTTCTTAATAGGACTGACTGTAATAAATAAATACCAATTTTACTTTATTTATTTGTTTTTCATTATTATTTGTTTTGTTTTTTTGGTGTATTAAAGAGTCTTAAAACCTGAGACGAATTATGAAATTTTTATGAGTCTCTCCAAGTAATATTTGTAAAAATAGCGTATTCTTAGCTTTCCCAGTCAGGAGCGTTTTTAATATCGAAAAGCACTCAAGTTGGAAAATATATTGGATGTTAGCGAACGGTTTCGGACCGAGTATACTATATTTAAAATTGAAAGAGGACAGAAGTGTCCAAGGTTAATGACTTGTTTCGGGGGCCAGAGCTGTTTTAGCTGCTCCCCATTGATCGGAACCTGCCTCTTATTCGTGCACGTCATCAACAACAACAACAACATCAACATCATCAACAACACAACCCCCCTCCTTTCCCCGCCTCCTCCTAACTACTACTTTCATGGCGCTATAACCGGTCGTTCTCCAAGCAGCATCTTCTTCCTTTATCTCTCGACATATTATCCTTTAGATTGGGCTTTATCTCGCCAAGTTTACATCTCATTCGATTACCCAGATCGTCTCCAAGTTTCCTTTTCTGTATACATATATATATAAATGCGTAAGCTTTGGTTCGATAATCTAATAATAAAAAAAATAAATAAATATGAAGTTACTTTCCTACGAAAATATACTCAATTTTTTAATTGCATTTTTTACTTTCAATGAATCTCATAATTTTCAAATTTATATGCGCATAGTCAACGTTTGAAAAAAATAAATTTTCGACGTCCTAATGATTTTCAACCCATATCTTTTCCCAACGAAAATAATGCGTACGCTCTTGTATAATATCTTTTTCGAGTTTCATAATGGTTTAATTTTTGTTAATCAAGAAATCATTAATTAGACCGGCATTCTCATAGAATAGTGAGACATACTTCTCTACAGAAGACGAAGACAGATCAAATACACGACACCTTCGGACTTCCGACGGTTCCGAATCTTCCGGAGACATCAAATTCTTTGATAGTCTCCGGTACTGCACGAACACACTGACTCAATACCAAATCCCATGGGGCTTAGAAAAAGAAAAAAAAAAGTTTAATTTCAACAACACAAAACTACCAAGGCTATAACATTAAAAATGTTACTTTTTATGTGATTAGAAAAAAAATATTTAAAAAAAAAATTCAGATTGAGTTTTATTTATTTTAGCATTTTATAAGAAGTTACCATGTTATAAAGTTTCGTAAGATATATTTTTAAATGCAATACATTTTAGGCTGCACTATACTTCGTTCATATTTGTGGATATTTTTTTTTTTTCAAATTGTATCAATAAATAATATTAATAAATTAATTATTCAATAGTTCTTATTTTCATAAAGTTGCTCGGTCAACGTATCCCTGTAGAATATTACTCTAATGCAGCATAAAAACGGGAATCGATGGAAAGGGAAACATGCAGAAAAAAATATAAGTCGTAACTTGAAATGCGATGCAGTCGACAAACCGGGCGTTTGACCGGTCTTCAAATTTTATTATTCCAACTCTGCAGCGGGCTGACAGACGGAAATCAATATTTTTAACAATTTTATTATGGTATATACCTTAGGGAGTATGTCTCCTGGTTGGTTACTGTTATTGCCGAGGGTAACATGTTTCTTATGTTCGCTTTTAATGCCTGGTAGGGAGAACATTGTTCCATCTGCGATCGAGCAGTAAAGTTCGGATCGGCCTCTTTGAGTGGCTCGTTCATCTAAAGATGTCCGAGTCCTGGCAGTAACTCTCTTCGAGTAAGTCTAAAAAAGCATAAAAAAGAGATATATAAAGTTCTTCAAAATAAGATCTGTGGCAGTTCAGCTTAGCATTTCCTGTGAGGGCTTCAAAGAACTAAAAGTTCTTTAAAAGTTACGGCTTCTTCAGAATTAACAGTTGCTTATTATATGTAGGTACTGAAATTAATATAAATACCCCAAAAGCAGTTTAAGTATTATCTAAGAAGATGTTCCTTTCTTGTGTTCCAAAACACAAAAATTGCATTAAAAAATAAGTTTGTATTTTTCTGTTTTAGTTGTTTATCAAATTCGCTCAACATGCATATTAAGCCATTATTTTTCAACGCTAATAAGATGATGTTAAATTTTTTTTTTGAAATATCGGCATTTAAGCCCTGACAGGCTATTTCAATCAGAATGAAACCTACATGATACTAAAGCCCGTTAAATTTTACATCGATATATAGAGTTTAATCAAAATCGTTAGTGCCGTTTTTGAGATAATCGAAAAAAGGTGCAAAATGCATGGCATAAAGTACATCTTCCGGTCAGCTGATTTTGATGAAAAATGTTTTGTCACGTCTCGGGCGTATAGTTGTCTTAAATATAATATTTCAGTTTCATAGGACTATTCCTTTTCGCGCTGGACTTACCACACACGGACACGGACACACAGACATTTTTGCGGGACTTGGTCATTTGGACTCAGGGGACCTTAAAACGTGTATTTCCGTTGAAAACTGGAATTCGAAAATTTTCACGATCGCAATATATATTCCATATATATAGGTAAGTGAAAGTAACAATATTTTATTATGTTCCTGACTACAGCTTTGACCGTCTTGAATCAACACTAGGTCAACCTTTCATATGCAAAATTTATTTGAGTCAATAATGCTTTATAAACGGATATTTAACTCATAAAAATTAACCTTGGGCGTGTGTATAATTTTATGTTGTGTTGAAATCTCATCTGTGAGCCGGTATAGCTGACAAAAAACCCACCCTATAAGGGCCTTCCCCTCCACCAATAGGGGCGCCTGATACAGTAGCATGCGGGTATTTATGACTAATATCATTGTCATTGATCATCCTGTACAAGCTACACTTTTATCAGCCTTTTGTGTATTATACTCGTTGTAAATATATATTTCTTAATTTTCAACGTTGAAATAAAGTTTTTTTTTTTGTTTTTTTTTATTTATTTATTTATTGAAATTTACAACTGTAATTTACATTACAACAAGTAAATATGCTAAAAGAAAAATCACATGAGACAGACTTGTAGAGGAACAACCCAACGGTAGCACTCCAGTAACTATTTTAAACTAGAAGGTCTCGAGGCCATCTTCTTTTCAGACGCCTCGGAGGATTATCAGGAATCGAACGGGAAGCCAGGGTTGAAACTAATTGGTTGGGATGGGAAAGGAGTTTGGTATGGAAGAATTGATATCTGGTTCGGGCCAAATCAGCAACATATGGAACATTTAGGTCTTTATGGATGATTTTATTTGTGACAAAGTAAGGAGCGTTGAGGATTTTACGAATGATTTTGGATTGTAAAGATTGGATACGGGAAGAATTCGATGGTTTAGTAGAGCCCCAAAGCTCAACTCCGTAAGTCCATATAGGCCTTATGATGGTCATGTAGATGAGCCTTTTGTAGTTAAGTGGAAGGTTTGAGCGTCTGTCTAGTAAGTGTTGTAGTAATCGAAAGCGGCGAGCAGTTTCTTGTCTTTTCAGTCTTGTGTGCGGATGAAATAAAGTTAAAAGAAAACATCCTTTTTATATCTGTAAATTACGCAATATAAAGATATATGGTCAGACGTTTAAATAGATGTGAAACCTGGGCACAAAGGGATAAGTTGGTAAAGGAATTTCTTGTTTTGATAATTTAAAACTCCCAAGATCAGAAAGATTTGCAAACAAAAACGCGAATACTTTATTAAACCTATATAAGGAGGAACATACACCTTGACTTCAATCCAATAATAGATTGGATACATAAGGGATTAAAAAAATTAACAAAAGCATAAATAAACATTACATAAAATTACAACTATATATATATATATATATATTATATATATATATATATATAATATATATTATTATAAATACGGGAGCGGCGTGGTCTAGTGGACAGAGCACTAGTCTACAGTTCTCCGGGTCCTGGGTTCGGGTCCAGACTGTTACAGAATTTTATTTATTCTGTTAATTCAGTCGGGAGACCATCCTAGGGCATGGAGACCCTAAAAACCCCTGGGGAAAAACCTGGCGGCTGAGCGTGATAAGTTTAATTACCTTATTGCACTGAGGTTGGCCTAGAAACAGTACTAATCTCTATATGTACTGAGCCCAAGACTCTTCATGGGTCGTAGTGGTAAAGGTTTTTTTTTATATATAAATATATTAGGTGATTAAAGTTCAATTATGGTGTATTTCAATCTCTAGGTAGCTTTTTCGAGTTATATAAGAACAATTAGCGTCAAATAATTATATCAACTCGTAAATAATCAATTATTTAACGGTATTGTGCAAATGAAATTAATCGAAAGCTGACGTCTGTCTCGCTCTGTCTTTCTTTTGTCTCGGTTTGGCTAATGCTTTGATCTATGATCCATGTTTTATCTGAACTAGATTCATTTTTAAATTTATGGATTTTGAGAAAATATAGCAATAACTGATAGTGCTTGCATCGGCGAAGGTGGGTGAGAACCTCTTAGTCATTTTCATAATAAATATTTAGTAGTATATTTAAACAAATTATTGTACTTTCGAAGATCACTGTATTATATTATCTCACTGTATTCATCGTAACTAAGGGGACTACTCCTGAAGCGATCGATAACAATTTCCATCTCGCCAAACAATATTGTCTATTTTATCTAGAAGGCCATTAAGGACCTTGTTATGTTTAGGAGAGTGCACGGGACAAACGGGCAATATAACGCATGAATAATGTTTGTCTCCAGTCATCAGAGTCCCATTCGCTTGGAGTTAATCCCATAACCATACAACGGATACAATCAATGCCGAGTCCAGTTTAATGCAGGTATATTTCTCATCTGTGTTTACCTTCTAGGTGCGTGGGGATGGATGACAAACGGGAATGAAAAAAAAAAAAAAATTGGATGCCAAATGTCATACAGTTAATGATAGGGGTATTTGTCAGGAGTTGTTTGGTTCACGGAAACCTGGCATTTGTCATTGATCATTCGAAAATGGGATGGCATGTGTTATTTAAGCCTTCGATTTCCTTTCGTAGAACCTACTTTTTTATTTAGCATATTCTACTTCGATCGACTATTTTATATTTTAGTTCTAGTTTTTATTCAGTTTATTAAATAAATGACAGGGACCCGTCGTATTGAATCTTTGGTTATTTCAATAGACTCACTACAGTCGCAGTGATAGTGGTTAGTGTTTACATAGGTACAGATTTCCTAGGAAACTAAAATAATTTAAAATAACCATACCTAAAAAGTATCTTATTATTGTCATTTTTTTTTTTTTCTAGGTATCTAATACCACCTATGCCATTATACAATACTTATACGAAAAATAGTTTACTACAAAAATTTTCAATGATTTTCAGAACAAGCCGCACATTTATATAAAATGTATTCAAGGATCACTAAATACAATTACAGATCAGGATTGATAACAGAAAATTATTAGTTTTAAACATTTTAACAAAATACTAAGTACCTAAAATGAATAATGTAGACAATAATCGAAGTTTGAAAGATTAAGATGAAATTATAATAGGTCACTTTTAATCTCTTACAACGAAATAATTCTTTCACCTCTTACAGACGGTTTTATGAGGTCTAAATTTGTTTAAAATAATCTATCTATATTATACAAAACGAAAAATCGAGACGACTTTAATAAAAATCAAATCGATAGGAAAACACTAAGGGTTGAGAAATGGTTAGCAATCTTTATGCTAAATTCTAAGTGCGTGTAGCTGACGAAATATTTGAGTCAATATATTCTGTCTAATAGTTCTTGTCAATATAAAACCGTAAATTACCTAGCAAAACCTTGTATATCCTGGATTGGATCTATTCTGGGGGAAAAAAAAAGTATTGAGAAAATTGGCTAGAAGGGATTTACGAATTCAAGTAGAGGTTACTAAAGGATAATTGTAACTGTGCACGTATAAAATCACCGATATGGATCTGATACATGTTAGTGGCTAATGGGGACATAAAAAGTAACGCTTAAGGAAACCGGTGACGGAGTTTGCCCCACATATTCTGCCTCGCTATGGTTACTAAAATAGTCCCCTGGGATGTTTCCCAGCCGGTACTAACTCGTTTCGTAACAGGCTTCGTCAGTCGTGGCAGGCGGAGGACTTTTTCTAATGTCGTCAGTTAGTGGCAGTTTTATTTAAGAGATTGCAACTGGATCTCAACTGTTTGCCTACGTTACGGATATTGCTTCCGGTCAGTTATGTTGTCATGTCAATGAGAAATGTTATTGAAAAAAAGAGATTATGTACTTTTTAATTGTTAGATTTTTGTTTTGTTGTTGTGGTTTTTTTTACTAAAGATTCTTCTTATAGGATATATTTAAAAAAAGTCCGATTGATGAAAATTTATTAATGAGAATTTTAGAATATCCGTTTGGCAAGAATGGAAAGGAAGCGATATCCCCTCCTGCTAATGAATAACGTTGTAATTGCGCAATATAACGAGGCCGATTCCATTCAACTCTTTTGATTAAACCTAACAATAGGTTTCTGATCTATCATTATACATTGTTTAGTTCTGATTTCCGTTACGAGGATACCGATGTTGTTTCTACTTAAAATTGTTTGACGCTAAATATGAATTATATATATATATATATATATATATATATAATAATATATATATATATATTATATATATATATAAGACCTATATAATACATTATGTAGTAAATGGAAGAGATTCATCGCAATAAACCACTACAAAGCCATACAAGCCGCGGTCTCTACGCAGCCGGGGGTGGGGAGAGATAAGGGAGGGGGTGAGAGTTATGAATATGAAGACCGGGAGGAGGGGCTCCCCCCACTCCGAGTCAGTTATGCTTTATGATGGGGCCTGATTGGTCGGTCAGGGCCACGCCCACCGGCTCATCTTTCATATACAGCATCTCCAGGGACCCCTCCATCCATTCATAAAATATCATAACTCCACCCACTTTTGCTTCCCCTCCTCTCGCTTCGTAGGATCTTAATACTAAAGTCGTTGGCGTCGTGCCGGCTTTCGTTCCGCTTTAGGAATCGGCAGGGTTCTGCCAGACCTTTCCAGGCTTTTAATAGGCGTGATTCAATTCATATTGAATATACGTTATTAAAATAATTATTATATATATCTATATATTACTATGATTAAGAATAATTTATTCCGCCTTTAAAATTGAAATCATACTTTTCATTAACTCTGTCAATGAAAGTGTTGAATTAAAATAATTTTTGATGGTTTCTGAGTACTCCTGAAAATGTAAAGATGATACAAGTTACTACTTAATATTATAAAACTGGTATTTAGTTTGTAAAAAAAGTGATATAATTTAAATATAAAGAGAATGAACCTATATTTCATGTATAGTTGTAGCCGAACTAATTTTAGTTTTGAAAAACTGTATCACTCATTTGCGTAGGTATAGGGGCAGGGATAGACTCCTCAACCTCCCTCCCTTCCTCCTCCCCCCCCCAAAAAAAAAAGTTGTCGGGACCTTAAGAAGTATTAAAAACATGAATAAGGTATTACGATCAAAGGTATGGTTAAAACTGTTTTTAATTCCAACCACATACTTAGTTTTCAAATTTATATGTTTACTGAAAGTGTTTTGAAAAAAAAAATTGCCCACATCCCTGAAAGAAAACCATGCGTACGCCCGTAATGTCACCATAGTTCAGGAAGGCTCTTCGGTCAAGTACTTTGATAGGATCTAACTAACTAATCTATCTAATATCTGACTAATCTATCGACTATGCACAATATGAGGATATAAAAAGTCTAGATGCAGCTCAGTAGAGTCTCCATATCTCAGCTGAAGTTCTTCGATTAACAGCTGATTTATGTTATAAATAGTTTTTCTGTTATAGCCGAACTTAAATCTGGAACGTTATATTACTAGTTCTGTCCTCTTAACTCCCAAGGTACATGACATATTTCAACACTTTTCATGTACCTGAGTAATAAATAAGAATATATTTTTTTATTGATTTATTTTATTTAAATATGTTTGAATATGTACATTTGTCTTGATAAATAAACAAAAGTCAGTTTTAAAGACCTCCGTTAGATTCTCCGATTTATAATTTGTATTGATTAGGATCGAGGAGACTCATTTCTACTGGTTTATCTGGTTTGGGGAGAATTACCTAAACAGCTGACTCAAGACCAGTTCAGAATCCAAGGTCATTGTCGAATTTATTTTAAATTTTGAACGATAATATTCAATAGTTTTATTACTTCAACTACAGACGATTCTCATTCAAATATTCTCATATTTTGTGGATGATTTACTACGACGAAAAGCTAAGTTTGGCTAGAAGACCCGCAACATATGCTTAGCGCCTTTGTCGAAGACGTTGTTTGACTCGTTCCTAAGCTCAGAACTCGAGGACCAATTAGTGAGAAGCGAGTTACAAAAATACAAGCACAAAGATGTCCTTTGAGGACTCCAGGCTCTGGCAGGAAGCCTACCCTTATATTAGATTTACGTTCCAGCTTGAAGAACTTTTACTTCCTCAACACTTTTTTTTTTTTTACAACTTAATATCATCATGATATATTATTCATGAGCAACATCATCCCAGAGTTTTCATTATTACTAATGCAATATACAATGGATGGATATTAAATTCAATGATGATGACAGCTCGAATCCTAATTAGGTGCTACTGACATTAATATAAACAATATTGACGTATAATTAACATTCGAATTAATTATACTAAAGAACCTTGTATTAGTGTTAATCGATGATGATGAATTTATAATTAATTTTTTGAATGGTTCGTTTTAAATGTATGTAATTATTGTTCCTGTAATGCGACTGAATTATTAAAATGTATCCGAAATAAATTGTGGGTTATCAAGTTGTTTGATTTAATTAAAAGACTATTTATTATAACCGACTATGTAGGTATGTGAATATCGTTAGGAAAGAAACAGATATTAATGTTGTGAATAAGTTGCATTGCCATATAATATTTAGATATTTCTATAGGTAAATACATGGGAACTTTCAAGTG
The DNA here is from genome assembly GCA_023052935.1 of Piezodorus guildinii. Taxonomy (NCBI): domain Eukaryota; kingdom Metazoa; phylum Arthropoda; class Insecta; order Hemiptera; family Pentatomidae; genus Piezodorus; species Piezodorus guildinii. Next base: position 159,736,403 of record CM041293.1, on the reverse strand, counting down.
TAAACATAAAAAATCTGGTGGGTGCAACACAACTCAATCAATGTTTATAAGAAATTTTAAATACTGTTAGAGATGAAAAATGGTTAAAGAATTAAATGCATTGAGTTTCGATAGAAAATTGTGTTTTATTAAATAATTTATTATATTATCATCTACAACAATCAGTTAGTTGTGTCCGTTTTTTTTATTACTCTTTATTATATTGAACAACTTTGTGTATAAGATAATGTTTTTTTTTCTAAAATCTTCAGCAATCCAACGGTATATTATATGTTAATAAATGCTAATCAAGTGATATACGGATTTTTTTCTCGAATCTAACAAATTAACGGTACTTTAGAGGAAGGAAATTTAAAATATCAGATTAAAATTTCAGCCCTGTCAGACTATTTCAATTAGAATGAAACCTACATTATATAATGGAAATTTACATTAATATAGCGAGGTATCCGAAATTTCGGTTTATTCAGTTATCTCGACATCTTTTCATAAAATGATAATTATAATTATAACAGCTACTTCAAATTTATAGATTGATGACACAACTACATACCAAGTTCACTAATTAAGAAACAGGATGTTTTTGGATGTAGCCCAAGCATTTAGCTAAGTCAAAGCCAGGATCCCATAAGTGTAATACTACGGAGTTAGTGGCTCAATCTCTCCATTCATTCTAGTAATTTTTTTTTCTGTTGACAACCTTCGGGTTCTCTCGTTCAATTCAACGATCGATGCCTTAAGAGATAAATACTTGTATCTATTATTCATAGATGCCATATAAACAAGACATTTGTTTAAGAATATACAATGTATTCAGTCGAAATGAGAACATGGAACGGGTGTCAGCTGAGCCAAAACAACCTAGACAAAATAATACAACGCGACCACCTCCCACTCAATATTTCACGTGTGTTGTTTTTGTCAGTATATCAATATGAGGAATAGGAGGTTACAAATACAATAATTTGTACTTACAACTAAAAATAATTTTGTTTTACATAAAATGCAACACATTTTTTTTTCAAATAACGGATGTCCAAAAAAAAAGGAAGAGAGAAAAGTAGTAGAACTTGATTTTATTTATTTATGATTTGATTTTTTTTTTTTTTAATTTACAACTCTTAGCACAACGACATTCCTTTTTCCTTGTTTTTGTGATAGTCTGTTTAGTTAATTGAGTCGAAAATCAATGTACTGACTAAACTAGATGCAGTTGACTGTTTAATCTTTAAACTATAGACAAATATTATTTTTAAAAAAGGCCATTTTTTTATTTGTATTTACATATGTGTATGGAGCAATATTTTTGTTAATATAATTTTTTGTAGACTAATCATATACCTCATGCCTTCTGACCTGACATGGTCTCTTATTGGATTGGTCAATATTATAAAAAAGAAAGCTGGGAAATGACATGTGCATACATTCTTACTTTTTTTTATACAAACTACTTTCAAGTAAGTGACCATTGTGAACTGGGTTTTTAATTTTCAAATTTAATATTAATCAAAAAAAAAAAAAATTAATGACAAAAAATCCATGAGTCACTATTTGCGAGGAATCCTCCAGCCACCTCATCCCAAGGCTTTATCTCTCCAGTGAAGATAAAACCTCACAACAATTTCCCCTATTTTAGTGGAGGTGGGTTTGGGACCTGCGGTCTTGTGAAATTTTGGCTACCTGTAATACAGATAGGCATCTACGGCAAAATCTTTTAGTGGACCTCTCGTGTCATTTTATCGGAATGCTCATAAAAAGATAATCGTTTGGATATCGAGTTGGCATGTCCTCATTACTCAAAATCTCTATTGGAGAAATGGGTTCTTCGATCGCTTCTGGAAAAAGGATTCTCTACCGTGGAGTGATTTTTGGAAGCTGTCTGCATATTTAAGTATTGGTATAAAATTCAAATGTTTCTTGACTTTGAATATTACCGTATTATCATCTATAATGCTAGTTTGTCACATGTATCTAATACTTCCAATCCCTCTCTTTCCCTTTGAAAGTTTCTTTATTTATTTATTTTTAATTAGGCTCTATTATACGAAGCCCCTCTTTTGATTCACCTTCAACGTTTACAGTGTTCTTGGTGGGGAACACAACTTACAAAAAACACCGGACTTATACACACTACTCGACCTTCCAAAAATTCCAGATTTCATATGAAAAATACATTTAAAATTTTTGGTAGCTTTAAAATACATCAAACAAATCCTCCCAAACCCAGACGACAGAACCACCGCTTTGGATGGCAGGAGGTAGTTTGAACAACTAGCGACCAATAGTTCACAACTGTGATGTTAACACAAGTTTTTGGGAATCAAGGTTTCTAGTTTTATTTTCTTATCACGCAAAAAGTGTGACTCAGAACTTATAGTACATCAGAAATAACAAGAAGCGAAAAAAAATTTAAATCACAAAACATCTTAAAAATGAAGCTATGCTTCAGCAAAAGGAGGCATATCCAAAAATAATATGTAAATATGTAAAAAGTCTATCTTTTGTTGTTGGGGTTATGAAAAATAAAAAATATTTATATTTAGGATTGCAATATTAGGTTTCTGAATTATTTTCCTTTTTATTTATTCATGTTTTAGTTGTTTTGAATTTCTGACAGACCCAAGTATAATTATATCCCATTTATTGACCAAGTAATTTTTTTTTTTTCCAATGCAGTATTTCTTTGAATAAGCAATACTATTTGTAATATAATTGTAGACTTGGATAATCTGAGGATGAATAGATTAATATATATCAAGTTTTTTAAGAAACAGTAAGACTGTTATCCTAAATTTTAATATACCTAACCACTTCTCCACAGTTACACATTTAGATATATTGTGATCATTTAGAATTACTCGTGCTGATATAACTTTGACTTCTTACTTATCAATGCAAGAATTATTCTTTTAAGGTATCTATTATTTATTACAAATAAAAAATTATTTTTTGAATTAAAAATTCGCGTGATTAATTTTATTATGTTAAGTATAATATTTTTTTTATGAACATTCCACTTACTGATTAAATTGAAGCGAAAGACAAGCTTTCTCTTCCTGAAAGGTACAATGCGCCTGTAAATTCCTACTTTTTTTTCTAAAGTGACTGATTCAGTCGTTTATTTTTAAACAATTGGCTCAATGCCAGGAGACGGGTTTAAATTCTTAATTATAAACAAACATCTATCTTTGTTTTTCTGCGTTATATGAAATGTTAGTTGAACAATTTGTAGGAAATACCACACGTCCATAAATAATGCAAGTGATTGATATGACAAGGAACGATAAAATAAGACATGAATGAAGAAAGTTTATGTTCCTGTCGAAGAAATTAGAGGAGTTTATTTTAGTGAAATATGCGTTTATATATTTATTGTATTAGTTATGTTTTATTTAACAAAATTAATCAAAAGTTATTAATATGAATAATAATCTTTATTATCAAAAATTACTCTTTTTTTCTGCATTTCTTAAGATATATTTTTTTTCATGAACAAAATCATTATAATTAACTATCCTGTAATTAATATAAAAGACCCATCAATTAGTATAATTAAAAAATAATTTATTTTTGCACGCTCAATAGTAGCAATACTAAAAATTCTTCAAATATTTTCTTGTTTCGCCATTTAAATGAGAATCGATGCATCTTTTATGAGGTGTATCTGTTCTATCAATCAACGGATTCTGTTCCGAAATTAAGGTTGAGAAACCATTTAGATTTAGATTTTCCGCTCCATTTCGAAATGTCGGTCGTATTCTTCTCGCCTTGAAATATTTTCTCTGAATAGAAAAATAAAACAAAATGTAGAAACAGCGTTCGATGTTTCGTTGAAAATAAAAATGCAGTTCAAGAGATTGTTTTATAATTAATGAATACATTTGGATGAGTAATTATTTATAGTTAATTATATTATTAATAAATAAAAATTTACATATATAAGGGTATATTATTTTAGAATAGATATTTATTTTCATTTTATATTATAAGATATAACAGATATGTAACAGGAGGTCCGAAGTGGCGAGTTGAGCCAGGGCGGGCCTTCTCAGGCGTTAGGTATTTATGCGGCCGACAGACCAATAAAACTTCTCACTTCTTTTTTATTTTCTTATTCTTCATTCTCTCTTTTTTTTTTTTTTTTTTTTTCACCGATTCTGTTTTTCGCGCTCCCCGCTCCATCTTCACACAAGCGGCTGCTCTGACTAAAATGGCGGGAGTACAGGTTCGTGGGCGGGAAAGGTCAACGTCGGGTTTGATTATACCGCTTCTCGTGTTGTCGATGGGGGATATTAATTATTTTACTTATTTCCACTTAATTTTTTTCAGATAAAAAATAACGACTATGAGAGCAGATTATAAGTTTTTTATTTTGTTATGACTACAATCAAATTTCCTTTTTTTTTTTTTTTTAATTTCGAAATATCCTGATTTATTATTGTATGAAAAGGTCACACGTATTTAGTTCCTTTCTGGGAAGGCAACGATTTTTTTTATTGGAGGCTGTTAAAATATTTTTGGGAACTCTTTATTTAGCAACAAAAAACAAAACCACTTTATGCGAATGCCGCTTCCTGCCATAAATTAAAATGTAAATGAGAATCAGTCATATGGCATGAATCCATGGACAGAACACTATCCTTCTGAGTGTCAAAATACACCTTTTCCAAGAATCCACGCATCTTCATGAATCCTAATAAGACAAATTAACAATTCCTACATCCCCGCTCAAGATACGTGATTTCTATCCTAATGAAGGATAATGCCTCGTTTCTAAACAGCCGCGAAACAACGCCTGAAATTCGCCAACATGACATAAGCCCCTCAAGTTGTGAGGGTGAGTGTCCTCGGAGTGACGATGATGGATCCTAGGGCGTAAAAGAGCCTGAAGATAAATAAGAGAGCTACCATGGAAGGTGCGTACATAAAGCCGACGTTTTGATCATATCTTCAAGGGTGCCGGTGTGCGGAAGTCGCCCCATCAGCCGCTTTTGGTTTCAATGTAACCCCTTGCAGCGGATTCCCGGCTTCGATTTGGATTCCTCGGATTCTTTTTATTCTTACTTATTTATTTATTACTTTTCTTTCTTTCTTTTTTTTTTTTTTTTTTTAGTGAAGCAAGTCGCGATTATTCTGAAGATGGCATTTGTCCTGCCATCTGATTCGTCCAAGAGGAGCTTTTAAACAAGATAAAGTATTTTTAAACAGAAGCAATTAGAAGCGGTTGTTATTTAAAGTTTAATATACAACTATTAGAAAATTTATAACTTTTGCTTTTATATGAACCTTATTACTTACTGATGAAAAACAAATGAAAATAACTTTTACTGGAGATAAACGTATGCTGAATATCATAAAACTAACCTAAAAAAAGAAAACGATTTAAAGTCCCGCAAAAAGGTCTGTGTGTGCGTGTGGTAACTTCCAGGCGGAAACGAAAAGTCCTATGAAACTGAAATTTCATATTTAAGACAAATTACGCCCGAACGTTACAAAACCTTTTTCATCAAAATGAGCTCACAGAAGAGCCACATTATACCATACATTTTGCACCTTTTTTCGATTTTCTCGAAAACGGTTCCGACGATTTTGATTAAACTCGCTATATCGATGCAAAACTTAATAGACTTTAACATCATGTGGGTTTCATTCTGATTAAAATAGTCTGACAGGGCTTAAATGCAGATATTTTAAATTTTCTTCCTCTTAAGTACCTTTAATTTTATAGATTCTATAAAAATAACCATATTATCCTGTTGGCATTGAAAGATAACAGCTAAATATGTAAGTTGTGCGAATTTGAAAAACAACTAAAGGAAAAAAGTACAAACATAGTTTTTTAGTACAATTTTTTGTTTTTGAACATAAGAACAGTTATATACATGTATGGTATACCGTTTGAAAGTTAAAGATTTTAGATAAAATATTAATTTATAAACAAGCTTTTAAAAGTAATTAGAGAGTGATGAAAAGCCGATAAAACTAACTGTTCATTTTAGATAATCGTATAATAGATTTTTTAATAAAACACATGTTTCTATAGAAATTCCATTAATTTCCAAATTAATTTTGTAATGGTTTCAATCATTTTTATCTCTTACTGTACCTGAAGAATTTTTTAATCGATTTTAAAAACGGAGGTAAGTGAAAGTCGTGTGTTGCCCGCACCAGATTTTTTTCTGTTGATAACATTTAACTAAGCTTTTTTTTACTTTCACTTACATATTAATGAAATATATAGGAAGGGAACAACTAAAAAAAAGTTGAGACTGAAAATTTTTTGATATAATATTCTATTTTCCCAAAACAAAAATAATATTTATCAAAATATTTCCTAAAATGTGCGATACGTAAAAGTGAAATCTCTCAAAAATAGTTGCGTAAGCATGAGAAAACATTTGTTTATTCGAGTAAATACATACAGGGAATATATATATATATATATATATATATATATATATATATATATATATATATATATATATATATATATATATATATATAAGTTATATCGACTTTTTGAACGACGCTTCGGAAACGTATTAAACATAAAATGCAAATTCTCCTCACCTGGGGCCTACTTTCTCCCCGTTATTCAACTTCTGGAACTTCGTTGAATAACTCGGTCGGCGGGAGGCGAAACTCGAAAATGAATAATTTAATCGAGTTAATTTTGCTCCTTGTCATTAATTATATGAACTAATTGGGTAGCGTTGAAAGGTCCAGGCCTTCCAGCCCATTGAGCCTCGTAGGAATATTGTGAGAGGTGACATTTAATTTGTAACTTTACATTTGACAATTGGAACAACCTGCCCCGTGGCGGTAGTCCAAATGTTGGGCTCATTATAAACCTCTTGGTGCAACTGCTACGGATCATAACGCCCTATTATTTAGGGCTCGAGACATTTCCCAGAATTGAGACTGAAGAGCTCATTAATCAGATGAGGAGGAGAAAAAAAAAGTTGAATTATTAAATATAACTGATTAATTACGTCAAGTGATATTTTAAAATTGAATCTCCTAATTTTATTATTAATTATATCGCTCAGCTATATATAATTAACGATTTAGCTATAATCACATAACAAATTAACTAATACAACCAAGCCAATTAATAATAAAAAAAACTTTTATTTATTTCCTTATACTAAATTATTTAAAAAAACTGAATGCTCTCTGACAAGTCGGTTCTAATGGCTATCACATATTGCTCCAACCTGACTTATTTCGAATAACACCGTCAATTATATCAATTACAACTTTTAATTCTTAAATTACCAATTATCAATCCACCTCCGTACTAAACAGGAGGGTAGTTTAATTAAAGAAATTAATATTCTTTTAATTTTAAATTTAAAATTGTTTTTTTTAATAAGTTTTTTGATCAGCCCAACCTCGCCTTTTTAGGCATTTTCTCGAGACAGAGGGTGATGGAACGTTATTGCCAGAGTTATAACCTCCTCCCTCGTAATGAGAAGGGAACTTGTAATTATTTCATCTCAACTTTGGTTATCAGGTTTGTGAGCAACACGCAGTGCTATGAATATGAACTTGACCTCACTGTATCCCATTTTTTTTTTAATAAGTTATTTTATACAAGTGGTCTGAGTTAATAAATAAATTCCAGTGATGATGATTTCGGCATAGCAAGATTTGACTGAAATAAATTGACCTATCCTACAAACATTTAAATTAAATATTAAAAAAAATAATACGAAAACCGCCAGATTAGCAGCTGATATCTAGCTGATTGTCGGGATACTGGCCGATATCCTGGAAGGGGAAACGGTTGGAACCGCTAGAGGAAGACACTAAGACAAAGAGTGACCGTGGGTCAGGCACACGTGGCTGGGCAGATGGACCGTACAATGCGTGGGTGGACATCTGCCCCATTAGGTCGCTCCGGCCTACCCTAATAATTGTGAAAAGTGTTATTTTACAGGGAATATCCTATTGTGACCACTGCCACTGTGATAGATACCTTTCGGCCACGCGCTCTCGATCGGAACGACTCGTTCAATTGACGTATTCAACGACTTCTGGTCGTGACACCGTCGGGGGTCTACTGTTTACTTCAGGACCACTTCGGGCAGCAATTAATCTGGAACATTAACTTTCCACGCGCCGGATTTGGCCAGATGCCGCTTTACTGAAAATTTGAAGTTTCATTTAGACCAATGCCTTTGTGATGCTTCGGAACCGCTTCGTTGCTTAAATGGGGAATCCACTGGATGGCTCTATTATCTACCGAACTAGGACTTTTGGAGTACTGAAGTTTATGCTTGACTAATCCTTTGAATTTGTCGTAATTAAGAGGCCATATAACTGAAGATAATATTTTAATTTATTAATGTCCTTACATAATCATGGAAACAGAACATATCTTTAGTTATAAAGAATTAAATGGTATCAAGGTAGAAAAATGGTTCTCCTGAGTATTAGTATTACAATAGTCTGCAAACAGAGAAATATTTTAAGAAATGGTTTAATAGATATAAATGATCATAACATTGATTTTTTAAATAAAAAAAATGTTAAATGCATGAGTTGTGTTAAAATATATTAAACTGGAGTATCCATTTTCTCTCGAATGTTACATTTTTTTTCCTTAAAGAAACTTGAAAAAAGCATTGGTTAGAACGTTTTATGTTAAAACTTTTATTGATTTGAAATGAAAAACAGCTTTTCATTTTAGTAATTAATGTAAAGTTAGATTTGATGTCAATTTCCCATTGTACATTTTAATGAGATAATAATATATCTGAATAATATTGCAATTAATTTTTTACAAGTATCAATAGTAATGATATGAATAATTTCATTAATATAAAGTTACTATTGTATATTAATTAGTAGCGAGTGAATTGATAATATTTCACGTTAATACTAAACCCCCCTGTTGATACTTTTGTTTTTAAAATCGGAGCTTTTTATTCCCAACTTGCTCTAGACACATAAATCAAGACAGGGAATGTCGATAATGGAAGGGGGAAAAAATAAAAGGACTAAGAAGAAAAAAAGTGTAACATAAACAGAGTGATAGGATAAATAAAGAAGGAACATAAAGAATCCATTTTTATAAATCAGTTCATAGAGGGGCAGTTTTATATAGAGGGTATAATAAAATATTTTATGATGGCGTCTTATGTCAGTGATATCCTTCGGACCAAGGTGAAGTTTAAGGAGGGGATGGGATGTGTTAATGTCCTGGCGAGGGACCTCTTTCATTTAAATAGTAATATTTATTTTTTTTTATTATTAAATATTATTTTTAATCTTCTAAATGTATGTATTGTAATAAAAATGTCATTTATGCTGCCTGAAATATAATTAAAAATGATTAAAATAACGAAAGTATGAATTAAAGAAAATTAATCAGACTTTTTAGTGAATGCAAAATATCATAACATTAAGTATGATTATTTCAAATAAATGAAGTAATCATTGGTTATGCAAAAAAAAAAAAAAAAAAAAATTTTATTTTCTTATCCTATCTGAGAAAATAAATATTCGAATATTTATTAAAAATATATAATAATTTAACTATATATATATATAGCATAATATACATACACTAAAAAATATGTGAATTATTAATAATAAAAGAACATTTAGACTGCGTTAAAAGATGTTTTCCAAATTATTATGAAATAAATCCAAATTATTATGAAATAAAATTCCAAATTATAATGAAATGAAATACTTTGTAATTCTATTTTCTAATCCTATCTGAGAGAATAAATATTCGAATATTTATAAAAACAATAATCTAACATTACATGTATAGCATAATACACATACACTAGAAAATATGTGAATTATTAATAATGAAAGAACATTTAGACTGCGTTAAAAGTTGTTTTCCAAATTATTATGAAATAAATCCAAAATTATTATGAAATAAAATTCCAAATTATAATGAAATGAAATACCTTGTAATTCTATTTTCTAATCCTATCTGAGAGAATAAATATTCGAATATTTATAAAAACAATAATCTAACATTAGGGGTACTCACTACGTTTGCTATAGCATGCTATTTGTGCTATTGTGCTAAACCCATCAATTTTATACAGGAAATAACTGTAAAAACTCGACGGATTTAGCAAAATAACACAAATAGCATGCTATAGCAAACGTAGTGAGTACCCCTAGTATATGTATAGCATAATATACATACACTAAAAAAACATGTGAATTAATAATCAATGTTATGCTCTTGTTATTGCAGTAAAAGAACATTTAGACTGCCTTAAAAGTTGCTTTCCAAATTATTATGAAATAAATCGTTTATTGATTAAGGCAAATATAACTTTATTGTAAGAAATTAATATTATATTTTAATATTAATATCAATTTTTTTCAATTACTTGTTGTCATTTAGTGATTGGTGGAGCTATAAAACAATTTCTTGATAATTGTTCTTAACATAGATGGAAAAAATAAATATTTGTTAATTACACAGATTTTCATGTAATACTGATTTTTAATTATGCATAATAACATAACATTATTAAGTTATGATTTGAGTTATGTGTAGTGAAAATAACAATTTTTCTTTTAAACAATAGCACCAAGATACTCATGAAATGAAATACCTTGTAATACTCCATCTTTAATTGTTTCTATTGTACATACATACATCCTTTTTCCGTTGTGTGAGAAACCATTTTTTGTTATTAAAAAACCTGGAGTTGTCCAAACTATCGGGTTGGGCTCAAGTCTAAATAATGCGGAACACATTTCTGACGACGAGCGTATATTTGTTATCGGACATTTAAAACTGATGATTACAAACCGGTGGTCTGATGTCCCCAAATCATATATATATATATATTATATATATATATATATATATATATATATTATATATATATATTATATATTTAGTCAAGAATAATCTAGACTATTCTAGTCCTAATGGGAATTACGTTCACGGATCGTTTGGTAAGCTCCAGATATGACTAATGTGTCGCCCATAATGGAGACTGGGGACCGTGTCCTGGCCTATTAAAAATTAATTAAAAGGCGCGTTTAGAGTATTTAAAGATTATTTTTGTGAGAACAATAAATCATATCGTGTGGACGATGCCAAGTGTCGGAACAGCATGTGACGGTTTGGCTGGCGTCTTCGTTCCAAGCATGCGTTATTAGTACCCATTTCGGGAAAAATATTTGATAATGAGAGAACCTTTAGCAATCCTAATTATAGTCATTTATCATGTTAACGCATTCCTTAATAAAGATTTGCGTATTCTATAAGTAATAAATAAAATAATAAATGACATTTAGCAATATAGACATAAATATATATTGCAATATTAGCATTATGCAACTACTTGCCACGATTTCTTTTTTTTTATAATTTATAATCCATTTGATTGATTTAAGAATATTAGTCATTTAAATACCAGCATAACAGATGTACTAAAAAGAAGTGATAATGAGGTTTATCTTTGTAATTCTACCACATACTTGGAATCATCTTGAAATGTTTTTCTTTTTTTTGTTAGGAAAGGACTGGTTTTTCAGTAGCTTAGTGAAACGTACCTGAAACAGAAATTTATAGATCAGCTTGTGGATATGTGGTAATAAATAATGTTAGTTCCAAAAGGCAATTTAAATAAGCAAAGTTTTAGATACAAGACATTCCTAGTTTACAGTTCCTTTTGGAAATAACACCATGATATATATGTAAAAATTATGAATAAGTGTGTAAGTCGAATATTATATCTTTCCAAGCGAACAGTTTCAACTTTAATTACAGGTGGAATAATCAGGAGTCAGTCTTTTTCTAAATATTTTTAATTTTGCGACGTTCGGTCAAGATTGTGAGCCATCATCAGGGCTACAAACATCAGAAAAAAAGAGATGTATATTTAATGTGATAATGAAATGTGTGACATAACATTTAAAATAATACGAAAAATATCATTTATCAGTATCATTGTCATACATTAAAAAAAAAATTCATTATCACATTAATATGTAATGTTCTGATGCTTGTAGCCCTGATGAAGGCTCACAAGCTTGAGCCAAAACGTCGGCAAAATTAAAAATATTAAGAAAAAAACTCTGATTATTCCACCTATAATAGCTTCTGCAGTCGACTATACATCCTCAATATGTTAATGTAGACATTTGAAATTCAATAAATAAATAATCAACTTTTAAAATCCAGTGGTGCACTTAACTCTTAAGTCAACTTATACACTTTATGTTTTCACAGATGATAATATAATATAATTATAGAGCTTTATGTCTATATATTATTTCATGAATAAGGTTGGAATTTAATATTCTATATACGTTATTAAAGATAATTCTAAAGGTACTTAAGTATCACATAAAATATTAAATAATTTTTTATTACTTAAATTTAATCTTTTGCTCATTAAAATAAAAAGATTTTTCTCAGATTGATTCTTTCGCATGGTTCTATCGATTCATATAATTTAATTGAAAACATAATTTATTTTATTATATAAAAAAAAATTATCGTTTCAGTAATCATAATTTCGTACAGTATATTAAATAAGATTCAGCAACTGCTGCTAATAATAAACTATCATGATAACTTTTAGTAACAACTCTCATATTTTATTTTACTATCAATATTAGTAAAAATGATTTAAAAATTTTTAAATAAAAAAACAATTAATTTATATAGATCTATATTTTTAAAAATATATACCTAGCTCTTGATTTGAGAAAGTAATATTTAAAAACAAATTAATGAACCTCTGATGAAAACTGATAAGTTAAACGTACTACTTAATCTGGTAGTTAGTTGTTGAGTTGTGCCGTTTGACATCGCTTTTCTCTGAGTAGACATTCGTAAACTACTCCCTCATTACAGCCCACCGACAATCAAGACAAAGAGCTAGAAACAGGAAGATAAAGAAGAACTCCCTTTCTTTTCTTTTTTTGTTGTATCGATCTACTAGCGATCATTATCGGGAGAGACTTCGATATCTGGCGGCTGACAGAAGAGTTGAATCCCAGAGTCGGGACCGGTTTGGGTCGAATGTAAAAGAAAAGAGAAACATCTACTCACTTTCTTTTTACAATACCACCTTCAGTTGTTAAATGGGATAAGTTAAGCGAAAACAGACTCTTCTTGCGTTTGAATCACCGTTCGGTTAGATTATATTTTATCTATATTTAAGTACTTTAGCAATTTTTAAAAATTATTTTTAAAATGTAATAATTCAAAAGAAAATATATATTTGATTAAATCTAAGGAATAAGCATGAAAATAACTAGTGTCTATTTTATTATAATTTTTCCCACGATTATAGTCTATGTATATATATCCTTGATATTTCATATGTCAGTATAATAGTAATAATAAAAAATCTGGTGCAGGCAACACACGACTTTCACTTACCTCCATTTTTAAAATTCCAACGGTATATCTATATATATTTGTTTTTTTTGTTTTTCTTATTCTTAAGTCTGACTTGTAAATATGTACATATATTACTACCTTAATTATTTTTTAGTTTAGTATTTTGTTATTCTAAATCATGACCACACTGTTCCGGTCATCAATTATGTATTTTATTTTATTCTTAAGGGACTTTAGTCCCAGGATAATAAAGAAGTTTTTTCATTTCATTTTCATATATCATACATGTTTATTACTGCTCTTATGTTCAAAAACGAAAAATTGCATTAATAAAATATTTTTATTAATTAATTTTAAAATTAATTTTTTTATTATTGATTTTTCGAAAAATGAATTGGTTGATTCAGAAGAATTTGTAATTGTTTTATTTTTTATATAATATTTTTATCGACCTTTGACCCTTTGAAGACCAGGAACTAACTCAAATTAAATAATTCCTAGTAATGTATATATGGCTAAGAGAAATGAAATATGATTTTTTTGAATATTCATTATTTTATTGTAAAGGATTCCAACATTGTAATTTTCTGCTTTATTGTTATTATTTACATGACTGAAAAATCTAAACATATTTCCTTTTCACCCGAAATCATTTCTGCGAAACAATTTAAATCAATTTAATTCCGGCATTCATACGACTGCGTTCATGGTATAAGCAGAGAACAAAAGGTATATGTGTTCAATAGAGGCCAATATTAAATTAATCTTCCTTTTTCTTAATCATATATCACGCTGGGCCGAAACAGATCAAAGCAACAAGGCGTATTGTATGATATTAATGAACGCTGCAAGAAATTCTTGAAATTATTGCTTCCATATGGGAGTGACGACTTTTCATTATTAATATTGAAAAACAACTTTAATAATCGTCATATTGTAAAAAATAGATATTTAAAAAAAATATGCGTTTCGTTCTGTGGCATTACTTATATAAAATTTTATATTTTAATTTTACGCTTGACGAGATAAAATTAAAAGAAAAACAAATAAAATGAAGGAAAAGAAGAATTTTTATTGTCGGTTTATTGTAATTTTTATAAACAAGTCGGGTTTAAGGTGAGCGAGTTTCACACTATATTTTTATAAATGTCCTTCATCTTTTGCAGGTATAGATATGGAAGCTAGAAAAAAAAAATATGAATACGAATGTCATATTAATCCAGGGTTTTATTCCAACAACGTATTCCCCATTAGTGCTAACAAGGAATCGCGTTCTAATAAAACAACTCTATATTTATATTTATTGACGTATTTAAATAAATACGTGGTTGAATTTTTGTTTTTTATTCAATAAAAATTATTATCCAGACTAATTTGTAAACATCTCGATATAATGTAGTAGACTTCTCAAAAGTAAATTATTTAATATATAAATTGGATAAGTTTTAATAAAAAAAAAAAAAAGTCAAGCCAAGCCTGTTTGGTTAGTTTCGGTTCTACCGATGTATTATTTAGTAAACAATTGACTGTTATGTGTCATAATATTCCAATGATGCACTGATTTTAAAATCCAAGATAATTTTAAAGAAACGGATAACACACTAGCCTGTCCAGATCGATCCGAAGATATACTCAATACATCCCAGTTCCAAAGAATATAATATTATGTATCTTTTTTTTTCTCATTAGAGGCATATCTGTAGAAGAGCTATTAATTTTATCGATCCACTGGTTCCTGGATATTTATGTAGTTCGATTATATGTCTCTTGTTAAGAGGAGGACAAAAAAGAATACCCAAAACCGGATTCCAACTCACTATAGCCCTAGAAATTTTTTATTGACCCACAGAGAGGCATTTCCCATCATTTCGTTTATCGAATAACAATCCCGTATCTTCGGGAATAGTTCTAGTTTTGAAGAAACACGTGAAGATGCATCGAGATGGGGTAGGTCGGAAAACCAAGATTTGTAAAACGTATTCACATTAGTCAATATTATTAATTAAATAATTTAACGATGAAATATTATGAAAAGTTGTATTTTGGAAAACTGCAGAAAAGTCATTGAATCGTTTTTGTTTTCAAGCTTAAAAAAATACTGCGATATTGAAGTATTATTTAACTAATTTAAAAAAAATGTCGTCCCTTTATGATGATGTGGCTAATCGTGCGATACTGCAGTGATAGTACTGAAGTTTACCTATTACCTAGTAACTGATATCGCACAGGTTCTAGACCACGACTTTACGTCCCTTACGAAGGACGGCATGATTGATGATTTTGTACTGTTTTCTAGCCACTACGCCACAGGTGACCCCGTTTTTTATCGTGACTTTTTAAAATTAAGTTGGTTGAAAATATTCTATGGCAGCTAAAATAATAATACGTTATCGTTTTAAGACAGTTTTCTCTTTCAATTGCATGATGTAGATTCCAACCTATCCTGCCTCTTCAAATAAATTCAAAGTAAAACTTCTCTCTCTTCAAGGTTCCGAAAACACGTTCTAGGACGTGTGAAATATCTGCTAGGCCCGGTTGAGACAGACAATACAGAAATATAATTTCTAAAAATACACGCAACACAAATACACGAATAACCGTTTATATTTCCCCGAGAGAGATTCCCTGGTGAAACAATGGAATCAATGATATAATAAGAAACACTTCTATTTTCTCGTCGGAACAGCGGGACACCCTATACACATCCTAACCTATGGTCCTGTACACCGGGAATAGTATCATGATGTAGGTGCTTCCTTCCACGATACCAAGCAAATATTTTAAACTTGTCGATTGAAAATTATCTCCTCTTATAAATTTAGCCTCATATTCCGTAGCCTTTAAAATTGGCTATCCTATCTTACACAACTGCTTCTGCTTCCCCTCTAAATAGAAGAAGTATATTCTGTCGTACATCCTCAGTTTGCAAAAATATTAAAAATCAAACATCATAACTGTAAGGATATCTTATGAAACCCTGATATTTAAATTATAAAAATTAATGTATTTTATTAAAAGTCTTGGTGTATTATTACGAAGTTTTATCATATGTTATGATCATCACATCTGATTCTCCTTGTTAATAAGATGTATAATATATATATATATATATATATATATATATATATATATATATATATATATATATATATATTAATATGATGGGGCCACATTTTTCTTAATTAACTTGTGAAGATCTTTATCCTATTAAAATTAAAATTTAATAAACAATACTATAGTCCAAGTTCCGGAGAATTTATCCCATTTCTAGATTGTAACCGAGAATAAAATACATTAACTTTTAAAAGTGTATAACATCATATTTTTTCTAAAATCTTTAGCTTTCTAACGGTATATTACACATGTATATTACTGTTCTAATGTTCAAAAACGAGAAATGTAATAACAAAATATGTTTGCAGTTTTCTCCTTTAGTCAGAGATCGAATTCGTTCAACTTATATATTTACCTGTTTTACATCGTTGATAACAAGATTGTATTGTTATTTTTTTTAGTATTTACAAAATTAATAGTATTTTATAGGAAGAAAATTTAAAATAACGGAATTTAAGTCCTGTCAGACTATTTCAATCAGAATGAAACCTACATCATATTAAAGCCCATTTTACATCGATATATAGAGTTTAATAAAAATCGTTAGAGCCGTTTTTGAGAAAATTCTAACAAGGTGCAAAATGCATGGTATGAAGTACAAGTTCCGGTCAGCTGATTTTGATGAAAAAGTTTCTGTTCATACAGACATATAGACCTTTTTGCTGGACTTGGTCATTTGGACTCAGGGGTCCCTAAAACGTGTATTTCTTTTGAAATCTGGTTCCTTACTATATATTTCATATATAGGTAGGTGAAAGTAAAAACTTAAAAAATGCTCTAAAGGGAGTGTTAAATATAATTAAAATAATTGCAATCCTTTGAAATCTTGAATTTGATTACAGGTTCATTGATTTATTTTTCATTGACCCCATTAATATAGAAATGTTTCTTATAATATTGGCCTGATTAATGAAGGTTGCGATTTTACGATTAACCGAATATAGTGGGAGAGATCACGACTTAAAGGCACCGAGAATTGGACTATTAGTTAATGGGGGAAGAGGATTAAGTAATAGGCTATGAAAGGGTTGTGTGCAGGCGTGGCCAGAGATGATGAAGAAATTATACGATGGAGGCACACAAAGGTCTTCCTTTGTGTAGCTCGCATCACAAAGCCCACTGCGCCCGGCTATTTAGTAATGGGACGTTCTCTCATAGGTGTCCTATACCTGCCCTATCCTATTAGTATAGTGTATTGGCTCCTCAATCTCTTTATCCGCTATCAATGCTTCCTTCGAGAAACTGCTGTAGTTTTACTACATTGCTTACATAAAAGTTTACTTATAATTTATTCAAATATTCATAGTTAACGGAAAATAAAAATCTAGACTTAAGTGACACGTCTTTACAGAATCGAACTCTTCTCAGGCAAGGATGAGATCTAACCCTTACGGAAAAAAAAATCCTCAGGTATCCACTTGGGAATACTTCATATCGGGTAAACATCTCTACATCAAATTATCTATACCAAAAGTCAATTTCGTATTTAAAGAATTTTAACTAAGGCTGAAACCAATTATTCTTATCTCAGACTATAATCTATAAATATAAATAACAATTATATTAGAATCCATATATATTCATTCCTTTGTCATTTTTTTTAAATTGTCAGGACCATTTCTTTAAAACCAGAATACTCTTCGACACCAACAAATATATACACACACACAGATATATATATATATATATATATATATATATATATATATATATATATATATATATATATATATATATATATATATATATATAATGTCGCATTTCTTGGTTTCCACTAACTCCTGTGTGCTCTAGCACTCACTCAGCCTCCACTGGCTGGACTAGTGACGCGGCTGACTGAGAGGCGCTGGGATCTCCTGACAGTGTGCCTCGTCATCCATTTATCTATTTTTGGATGCAGAGGTTCGATTCGGAGTTCCCAGGGGCAGTATGTAAATTTGTATATAGGTATGAATGTGGCCAAGATTATAATTATTTTATTTTATTTTTTTATAATTTATTTATTTATTTTTTTTTTCGTTTGTAATTTAGGTCAACTTATTTCATTTTATTATTTGTTTGTATTACTTTGTATATATGGAATGAATGACTTCTTTTATCTTTCTCTCTCTGCCCGAGATAGTGGCAGATTGTATTATTTCTCAATAAAGCACTATTAAAGATGAAAAAAAAAACAACTAACTCCTTCAAAGCCACGGTGGCGTTTTCGTCTATTACTCTATTATTTAAGAAATTCCTTCCTGAAGGTTTATAAGCACAATACACTGCAATGAAGTATTTCTTTAAATGAAATATTATATTTTATGCAATCAAGGCAAGAAAAAATCTTTTTTAATTTAGATAAATTAGTATGCAACAATAGAAGTCGTTATGGTTAATATAAAATAGTAAGGATCTTGAAAGCCTATGAAGATCTCTTCTTCCTTATGAAATGATGATCCCAAAGCAATGAACTCTAAATCGGACGAACAGTGTTTCTTAAACACGAATTTTGTATCAATAGATTTTGGAGTAATTTTGAATGGGTCTAAAAGAAATATAAAAATATGTAATTCAAACAATTTAGAAACGATTGTTCAATTTTTTAAGGGTCCTCCAACTCATTCGTTTGTGTAAATGCCTCAGTACTGATTATTTAGCCCAGAATTTTAATTGCGAAATTATCAATTATCGAGAAATACATATTCATTTTTTCTAATAAATTCCGTGGTTATATCCTTCTATAAACGGTTTATAAATATATAAACTTTTTCAGATTCTCTTATAAGAACGTAAATTATTTCAAATAAATAAAAGGAACGCTTTTACCAACATTTCAAACTTGTTATTCATACATAGGGAAAAATAATATTTTCTCCATGAATTTCAATTAGTGAAAGCTGCTGGAGCTGGAATTCGAAATGAAATAAATTCCTTATAGAGGTAGTAAATACATCGAAGAAGCGAGTTTATAATATAGGAGTAAGACTGGAAGTGTGTGTACAGCGGAGAAGACCCTGCGATTTGTATTCTGTTAAGCCAGAATGGAAATTAGATTCCGCCTTAGACCTGGGAATATCTTCTATTCGAGGTTTTATTGAACAAAAGGTTAGAATAATAAATTTTTAGCTCTTCGTAACTATCAAGTACTTCTTTTATTTTATTTATTTTTAACAAGACTTATAGGTAATTTAATCCGGTGGTTTAAATAGAAAAGTTGTTTAGTGTGCTAGATATTGATCAATTAAAAAAAATGAAAAACCCTTTGTTCTTTTCTTGAGGATGTATAGTCGACTGTAGAAACTATTGTTAGAATAGTCAGGAATCAGTCATTTTTTTGAAAAGTTTTTAATTTTGCCAACGTTTCGGCCCAAGCTTGTGAGCCATCATCAGGGCATTACAGAGCCATGTCCAAGCATAAACTCATGAGTTATGGCTCAGTAATGCCCTGATGATGGCTCACAAGCTTGGGCCGAAGCGTTGGCAAAATTAAAAACTTTAAAAAAAAAATGACTGATTCCTGACTGTTCCACCTATAATACTTTGTATTTTTCGTGCCATCAAACATCATATATGATTTCATTGTCTATATTCATTTTAAATTAGACTTTCTGAGAATTTTTCAAACAATATTTAAAAAGTATAAACAAATTCACATTATTATTGTAAATATTAAGGATACTTTTTCATGCAATACATAGGCTGTATCAATATTTCAAGAAAGGCAATGTACTCTAAGACAGTCTTTTTTATATATATTTATCTTTATTGAGATATTGAAAGTAGCTTTCGACATCTTAAGATCCATATTCATCTGTAAAATCTTGAAAAATTCCATTAAGGTAAAACAAAAAACTAGTATTTTTTTTTTTTAAATATGGCATACAGATTATTGAGGAGTATTACCTTATAATTATGTTAGTCGTTCAATTAACTGTTGTCCAAGCTTTAGCTTGCTTGTCATATTTTAATCATAAAAAAAAAAAAAAAATTAATTAAATACAATTTTTTCTAAATATTTAATTAAAGTAATTTTTTATATATTGCAAGGCAATTTGGTTAAAATGTTTCTATTCTTTATATTCCCTTCCTTAATTATTATCTAAATTAATTTGAATTTTTTTTTCATTGATTCATAACTAATCCAATATAAATAATGTGTTTTTTTGTAGACAAATATATGACAAAGACTGTAAAGTGAAAAGAGAAAAAATAAAATTAGTTCCTAATTAATTATCGGATAGCACCTAAGCATACCTTATTTCCTTTCAAAGTTAAATTTATTTTAATTTGTTAAAAATTCTAAAAATTCTTCTCGATGTCAGCAATATTTATCATTGACTTAAATAATGCTTTCGTTGAAGACACTGCGGGTATAGGATTTAACAGTGTGAATTAATTGATATAGCCCTGCTTTCGATGGCATAAGGTGTCGCGACCACAAACCTCCCCCACTTTGTCAGAGTCTCCACTTCTCGCTTCTACCTTTCGGCTAATTTATACTTCGTATTATAGGAAGGGAACATAAAAAATATTACTAACAAACGCATTCGAGTCGTCGGTAGGTCCGAGTCTGGATCAAAAGCGGCTTTCCTTGTAGTAATTGATGCGACCATTATGTGAAACGGAATTCACAAAAATAAATAAATACAAATATGCGAATGGTAAAGAAAAATTGAACAAAAAAATTTTAAATTCTTAAAACGAGGCATTGATTTTAATTTTTTCAGCTATATTTCAACTTTTATAAAATCCTAATTGTTCAAAGCGGAAAAAAAGTCGAGATGAAATATTACTCGCCTGCCAGACGAGAGGGAAACAGAAATAAATTAATCGATGAAAAAAATTAACACTGAATAAATTACAAATTTATTAAAATGAGCTTGGAATCTATATCGGACTAATTATATTCCTGCATACATATATTTTTCACATATGTTATTAATTTCATCCTGCTAATGGCGCGTTATTACTACAGATGGACTGCAAAAAAAATTAATTAGTCAAGTCGTTCCCTTGTATGACAATTTTTTCAGGATTAAAAATGAATCCTCATGAATAAATTTCTCCTTTTTAGAAACGTATATGGGAATGTTCAGCAACCTTGGATGGATGACACCAAAATTGATTTCACATATCTGTTGACAAAAAATTATGAATCTCTTATTAATTTTTACTTTCACTTACTATATATAGTAAGGGAAAGTATTGCGATCGTGAAAATTTTCGAATTCCAGTTTTCTACGGAAATACATGTTTTAGGCCCCCCCCCCTGAGTCCAAATAACAAAGTCCTGCAAAAAGGTGTGTGTGTGGTAACTCCCGGACGGAAACGAAATGTCCTATGAAACTGAAATTTCATATTTAAGGCAACTATACGCCCGAGATGTTACAAAATCTTTTTCATCAAAATCAGCTTACCAGAAGAGCCACTTTATACCATGCATTTTGCACCTTTAAACGATTTTCTCAAAAACTCACTATATCGATGTAAAATTCAATAGGCTTTAATATTATGTATGTTTCATTCTGATTAAAATGGTCTGACGGGGCATAAATGCCGATATTTTTAAATTTTCTTCCCCCAAAGTACCTTTAATTTTGTTGATTCTATAAAAATAACTTTATTATCTTGTTACTACTGATGAAAAACAGGTAAATATATAAATTGAATGAATTCGATACCCAAGTAAAGAAAAAAAATGAAAAAAAATATATTTTTAATGAATGTTTTGGTTTTTGAACATAAGAACATGCATGTATGATATACCGTTGTAAATCTAGAGATTTTAGAAAAAATATTACCTCATACACAAGATTTTAAAAGTTAACAGAGAGTGATGAAAAGCCGATAAAACTGAGTGATTCTTTTTGATAATAATATAATAGATTTTTTAATAAAACACATGTTTCTAAAGAAATTCCATATAGTTAATTCTTTAATGGTTTCACTCATTTTTATCTCTAACTGTATTTAAAAATTCTTTAATCGATTCTAAAAACGGAGGTAAGTGAAAGTAGTGTATTGACCGCACCAGATTTTTACTACAAAAATTATATTCTGTTTGATCCATTTTTATTAGGAGAAATATGAATTTGAAAAAAACTCTAAAATTAATAAATACTCTAAGAAGGCGTAGTACAAAAATTTTAAAAATTAATCGATTTCCCATTTATCTCAAATTTTCATATAATTCTTTATCGGGTGTTATTTGAAACTTTTTAACCGCAAAGATTGTTCAGCCACGGTTACACCGTTATATTCAACGGTCTTTTTAATGACGTCTTCTTTACTCAATCAATTCCCTGAAAGCTTTGAATAGCTTAAAGGGGTTACAGGCTTAATCCTGAAGAAAATGAATTAGAGTTGGAAATTGAGTTCTTGATTAGTTTCCGAATTTTCGGGTGAATAAAAACAGTGTGCTAAAATGATCTGAAGGTTCGATATTGATTTTTTTAAATACCATATGTGTTATGAACCACTTTTATTTATGCTATGTTCAGTAAATAATTTAATGTCTATAAATCATGATTACGTTGTGTTTTTGAGGCTTTGAAACGTTTGCTAATATCACGACGAATTTAATGAAATAGTTAATTGTATTTAGAAGTTAAAATTTGTATGGCTTGCCTACTTCTCTATTCAATCAGCTATTCAAAATTACATGAGGGCTACGAATCCCGAACTTAGAACATCGCAGATAACAATCGTATTGGTTAGGAAGCGCGAACCAATCAGACTAACATTAATAAACATCAAGGCGCAGTCCTTGTGTTGTAATGAGTAGCATCCGTGAAATGTTTTTCATTAGCATATGATAAATTGCTGGCGCCACTCTCAATACAATTGTAATCTCTATGAATACTGAAACTGCAGCTGGATGCCATGTCGAAGTATTTTTTTTTTCCGAAGGAGTACGAATGGTGAAACAGGTTTGGGATAGTAATGAGTTGGGTAAGACATACTTTCTAGTTGATAAGTTGATTACAAGTCAAATTTTCTAAATAGTTAGACGTTTAACGTTCAATTTGTTTAAACGAGTCGACAAATTATTCCTAAGCTCAATTTAATCAATTAACACATACGGTATGATAATTATTAATTAGCTTTGAATTGAGGATATTTTTTTCCAATTTTCTTTGAAGCTATCTAACAATTTTTATTGGTATTATTAAAGCTCTCCAGGTTTAATATTAAATATTTAACCTGAAGTGCTTAATAATATTGGGTATTCTTTAGGTGTAGTATTATATAATATATTTTTATTTTTTATAAACTATAAAAAATCCAGCTTACTTTTGCAACATTTTAGTTTTTTATCTAATTTTTAATACTATATTCAATACACATCCTAGCCATTAAGAAAGACAAATCGACATTTAATGTAAAAAACAAAACAAACAGCCGCACCTGTAAATTAGAACGCACCAATATACTTTGTGACCTTCCAGTTGATGGACACAACCTCAGACTTTATACAAAAACTGTTAATAGTATTCATTCTGACCAAAATCATTGTGTTTTGTGTTGTATCCCCTTAATTCTGAATATACAATATATAAGAAATATTTAGGGGGTTAACTGCAGCATGGTGGTTAGCATAACAACCTCCAATGTCCATGGTCCCGGGTTCAAACCGGCAAGTGGTCCTAGGATTTTTTAATGGGAGTGAAAAATCCTTAATTATGCCGTCCTTCGGGGGGACGTAAAAAGGTGGTCCCGAGCCTGTGCGATGTCAGGTACTAGTTAAAGATCCCCATCCTAATTAAACCTTGATAGGCCAAATTTAGGGCTCCCAATGTACCATCGTCCGATTAGCCACAGTAGCATAAAGTGACGTTAAATAAATAAACAAACAATTATTTATATGATAATAATAAACACTAAAGTATATTTACTTCTGTTTCGGCTTTACATAATGTGACAGTATGTGTAATATTAAGGTTCATGACTTATTAAATAAAAAACTTATTATTATTAAAAGATATTTTTTAGAATAGAAATGTTGTTAGAATAATAAAAGGAAATAAGAAATTTATATAGACGCATGAAAATGGGAATTGGGAGCGATCCAGAGATGCTATACGTTTAATATACGAATAACTAGCTTAAAATATAATAAGCTTTAAAATTACTTTCATTTTCTTCGAGTTAGTTTCAAATAGTGGTTTCTGCAATCCGGACCTATTTGTTTTGAGTCATATCTTCGTTCGTTCGTGAAGGATTGTGCAGTAATATTTTGGGGAAATTTCGGAAGATGAAGGTTGATAAAAATTGACCAAGGGTCTCGAGGTTGAACGGTCATGAATCCGTTTCGCTCCAATTCGCCGCATCAGTCGCTAAATGGTTTGGTTGTTGCAGCTAGCGAATCGGCCTCAGTAATATGGGAGTGACATCAACCAACGAAATCCACTGGTTTGGAATGAACCCGGTAATTAATTATGATGCTCCAGACTTGTGAAATGTGAACGCTCCACCGCTCTCACCTCCAGCTCCTTTTCTCCCCTCGGAATAATGTTCCGAATTAGCCGAAGAATAAGAAGGGTCAATATTAATAAAACATGGAATGCTTTTAGAGTAATGACCATCGACTTGCCCTGCCTCATAACTCCCTAATAGATGGCTCCTTGGTCCATTCACTAATGAGTCGGTCCATTATGGATTTATGAAATGATAAGAAAGACTGTTTGAAGTTTATCGCCCTCCTCTCCTCATCCCTTGAAAACCCGTTATCTTCCCTGGCTTACTCTCTTTCACTGCCCCCTTCTTCCTTTAATAAGTTCTAAGGATGGCTGCTTACTCAAAGGCTCCTATCTTCGCGTTGGGCTTTATCTTTTTAAATTTTAAGCCCTTTACAAACCCACGTACATTTTTGCTAATTTAAATCGAACTCTTATGATATAACATAATAAAATCCAACTCTTTTAAAATGCAACAGGAAACAACTAGTAAGTCAATAGTACCATTTGAAAGTTGTTATTGCTTTTCAATTCTGATCAATCCCCATATGTATAACTTAAACTAGCTGTATAATTTAAATAACTCTGTTAAAAAAAGGTCCCAGTTAGTTGATCATAAACGGAGGTATAACATACAGATTAGTTTTATTTAGTCAGGGTTGACAACCCTAATGTTAGTGGCTTTAAAAACCAAAAAATATATACAGAATATAATGTGTTTACATGTTTCCTACCAGAGCCCTGTTTAAATCGGGATCAAAGGCCGCGTTTGACCTGTTGGGAGCGATTAAAAAATTTTTCTTCTCCTTTTCCGATGTGAGTTCAAACGGGGTAAAAACCAGATCTTAGAAATAATAAATGGACCCGGAAAGTTATTTCAGTGTGATGTCGGTCATTGTTTGTTTGTGGGACCTGATCAGAGACTGGGTTATGACAGAAAGCAGGAAGAGCTGTGTATTATGGTGGTGAGATCGTTTACAGTCAGTGTAAACAGCTCGACGTCTGCTGCTCCTAGTCAGTGATGCTGTACCACGCGTGTTCAATTAGTGCGTGTACACCGTGGGCCGTGTACCTGTCCGCCCGTTTACCGGATCTAATATCGTCCTGTATCCGACATTGTTCGCAGTCTAGAGTGCGGAGTAATAGCAACGGATTGTCGGTAATGAAGGTCTATTTGTTATTATGCCAAGGAAAAGGCTGTTAACTATTTATTTTTAGTTCTTAGTTAGTTAATAATTATTTACTGTCACTTGAACCCATCTCTGAGACTACCAACAATGTCACACTCAAATTCTAACCTCAGCCTAGAGCAAAAATTACGTTTGATAATTAAAATTTACAGATAAATTGTAGAATTTTGTTTTAAAATCCACCCGAATTAACTACCCTGTTAGCATAGATAATAGGATAATAGGTGATGCGTGCAATATATCAGCCGGTTCGGAGCAATACTAGAACAGTGCTATCTACAATAAATCTCAGTTATTAATCTCCCTAGCTGGCCCATCCAACACTAATTGCTAACATTAGCATTGCCGCTATCTCTTATCGCTAGAGATAACAGGGAAACATGCGAGCCTACGATACATTTATGTATTGGACGGATTTAATGCTCTGTGGCTACTTAACATATTGGTAGGTAAGCGTTGGGCGTTTCCATGGGACCGGATCGGATACAAAACAGATCGTTTATGGCCGCTCAACGAGATTAGTAACTTTCAAACTTCAATATATTATCATATAGTTAAGAATACTACTATAATGTAGAAAACGTAATACTTATGAAAATAAATTTAAGATATCTTTAAATGGAGTATTTTTTTCATTTACTTTCTGGTCTTGAAAAAAAAAAAAGATTTCTTGTTAATATAAGATCTGATAACGGGTGAAACCTAAAATTGATATTGATTTTTTTACAATTGTAAATGGATTAATTTATTTCTTCTAATTTTACAACTACGTAATCACCACGTATCAAATAGGATATCTAATTGTAGAACTGCGCCGTAACATAGTTCTTTCAAGAGATTTCAGATTGTGAAACGATAATAAAGCCATCTCATTTAGATTGGATTTGCATTCCTGCTGTAGATGTTTCCTCTTGTCCACGGAAGGCATACACTAGGATACATTTATTTATCTGCAATTCTAATTCCAAGACTCGTAAAAGTCTCATAAACCCCTCTCCCCTCCTTGTACTGATACGCTGAGGGTACCTCCGCGGACGCAGGTGCCCAATTTGCTGAGGTCGCAGGTGCCAGCTCCCAAAGACTTCGCCGAACAAGAGGATTTACATGGATAACAGAAGCGGATTATTCTGAAGATATGCAAGTGCGGACTTTTACGACGCCGGACGGTGTTTGCCGAGCAGTAAAAGTCTCCCTGGAAGAGTTAATTTAGCCTCAGACTGACGGGATTAAAACCGTGTCTTTATTGTGTTATCTTCTTTCGTCTTGTCGGCAGCGTTCAAGTCTCTCCATTTGTCCTTCTTATACGTTTCGTCTGGGTTCGATAAGTGTTTCAATCAATGGTTTTATCTTTATCCTATCTTAATCTTCAATTTTTACTGTCAGTAGTCGAACAGTAAAAGTCCCAATTAGGATTAGGCTTTAACGTGGTGTTAATTTACATTAAGATATCGTATTTGGTACCGATCAAAGGATCATGAAGAGGTATTTAAGAATACAATGTTTGAGGAATAAACCTGTCACGAAAATTTTATACATTTAAAAAAATAAAAAAAAAGGGTTGTATTTTCAGTAACAGTTCAACATACATAAAGGAAGAAAAAATATTCCATTAAACATATAACTTATATTAGCTTAATCTTTTTTTTTTTAATTTTACAATTTCTTTCTGTATGGATGGCGAAATGATAAACATAAATTAAATGTAGTTTATTTCTGATTCTATTTAATTAAAATTGATTTGTTTATATGTTTTTAGACGTAGTTTTGATCTTCGAACATTAACAAAACAATATTAAAATTACACAGCATTTACTTTTTTACTTTCACTTACTATATATAGTGAGGGAAAGTATTGCGATCGTGAAAATTTTCGAATTCCAGTTTTCAACGGAAATAGACATTTTAGGGTCCCCTGAGTCCAAACAACCAAGTCCTGCAAAAACGTGCATGTGTGTCCGTGTGTGGTAACTCCCGGGCGGAAACGGCAAGTCCTATGAAACTGAAATTTCATATTTAAGACAACTATTTCATATTTAACCCGAGACGTTACAAAACCATTTTCATCAACATGAGCTTAACAGAAGAGCAACTTTATACTATGCATTTTACACCTTTTTTCGATTTTCTCGAAAATGGTTTCGATTAAACTCGCTATATCGATGTAAAATTTAATAGGCTTAAACGTCATGTAGGTTTCATTCTGATTAAAATGGTCTGACAGAGCTTAAATGCCGATATTTTTGTAATACCTTTAATTTTGTAGATTCTTTAAAAATAACTATATTATCTCATAACCATTGATAATTAACAGCTAAATATGCAAGTTGAGCGAATTTGATAAACAACTAAAGGAGAAAACTGAAATAATATCTTTTTAATGCAATTTTTTGTTTTTGCACATAAGAACAGTAATAAAGACGTATAATATACCGCTGGAAAGAGAAAGATTTTAGAAAAAATATTATCTTATACACAAGCTTGTAAAAGTTAATAAAGATTGATAAAAAGCCGATAAAAGTTAGTGATTATTTTAGATAACAATATAATAGAGTTTTTAATAAAACACATGTTTCTTTATTAATTCAATTTAATTAATTCTTTAATGGTTTTACTCATTTTACTTTCACTTACTATATATAGTAAGGGGAAGTATTGCGATCGTGAAAATTTTCGAATTCCAGTTTTCAACGGAAATACACGTTTTAGGGTCCCCTGAGTCCAAATAACCAAGTCCCGCAAAAAGGTCTGTGTGTGTGTGTGTGTGGTAGCTCCCGGGCGGAAACGGTAAGTCCTATGAAACTGAAATTTCATATTTAAGACAACTATACGCCCGAGACGTGACAAAACTTTTTTCATCAAAATGAGCCTACCAGAAGAGGCACTTTATACCATGCATTTTGCACCTTTTTTCGATTTTCTCAAAAACGGTTCCGACGATTTTGATTAAACTCGCTATATCGATGTAAAATTTAATGGGCTTTAATATCATGTAGGTTTTATTTAGATAAAAATGGTCTGACAGGGCTTAAAGGCCGATATTTTAAATTTTCTTCCCCTAAAGTACCTTTAATTTTGTAGATTCAATAATAATAACTAGATTATCTTGTTAACGCTGATGAAAAACTGGTAAATATATAAATTGAATAAACTCGATACCCAACTAAAGGAGAAAACAGAAAAAATATTTTTTTAATGCAATTTTTCGTTTTTGAACATAAGAGCAGTAATATACATGTATGATATACCGTTGGAAAGCTAAAGATTTTGGAAAAATTATCATCTCATACACAAGCTTTTAAAATTTAATAGAGAGTGATGAAATGAACATAAAACTAACTGATTATTTTAGATAATAATATAATAGATTTTTGAATCAAACACATGTTTCTATAGAAATTCAATTTAATTAATTCTTTAATAGTTTCACGTATTTTTATCTTTTAGTGTATTTGAAAATTCTTTCATTGAGTTTAAAAATGGTGGTAAGTGAAAGTCGTGTGTTGCCCGCACCAGATTTTTTATTTCTAACTGTATTTGAAAATTCTTTAATCGATTTTTAAAACGGTGGTAAGTGAAAGTCGTGTGTTACCCGCAACAGATTTTTTTATAAAATAAGAACGAAAGACTTAAATTTCTTATAAGCTAGAAACTAGGTAAGGGAGCAGTGTATGAAACAGTGTGAGGTCGAATACTCTCAATCTCAACATTTAATCATTTCCATTATCGGATAATCTCTAGCGTGAGCCCAGCTGTCAACTCGCCTATCTCCTTATCGGCCGCAACTCACCTGGTCCAAACTCCTCCGCCATATATAACTCCCTTACCAAGGATTGGTAAATTAATTTCTATCCTATTGTTAACGTTTAATTAACAGTAATTGCTCGCAATATCTAAACTTGTAAATGAAAATAATTAACATGGGCGGGGCAGTCTCGTTAAATCAACGTTATTAAAAACTCGACTGGAGCCAGTAATTTCAATTATCGGCGGCACTGAATTCGCCGAGGCCAAAATCCATTTTAATAATTTTAATTCCTATATAAATTCATTTAAATAGATAGAATCGAATAAATGTTTTTGATGTTGTTATAGGGATTATTTGCGAATAGAACTAGGTTTTCAAAATAATAATAAGATGAAAATATTGAATACAGTAATATTAAATAATGAATAAGTAATCTTTTTAAAAATTAGGTTGATCTCTAAATGCATCGACTGGATGTAGCATTAGCTACTATCATTGAAAAACAACAGTCTTTCAAAAGTCAACCAGGAACATGGATGTGTAGATTGTTTATATTACAGTGCTAAACAACTTTATCACATATGAATTCTTATATATTTTAACCAAATTATAATTTATTTGCATTAGGAATGCATGAGCAGCTTTAATTATCTATTACACGACGTTTCGCGTATAAAACATATATGATACAAAAAAATTATATCCGTTCTAATAATAAAATTTATTAGATCTTTGCGTTTTCATCACTAAAAGCTTATATGCGTTATCTACTATTTCAAGTAGCTATTAAGATAAATATCGGGATCTTATTTTAAAAACGCCCTATGGATATTTTTCATTCCTGCTACTGATGGTAATTACAGAGAAAGAGCCGTTGCTCGGTCGACTGTTTGAATATAATAAATCCTTTCTGAGAGCGCAGTTTGCATACCAGGATATTGAGCGGAGTGCAACAGAACCAGTTGGTAGCATTTATAACTGTCATTATCGGAACAGATAACGTGTAAACTACCAAAGGTTAGTTAGCCAACGGTTCGAGCCTTTATGTATGTTCTGCTCCTGGACGTAGTTCCACTGTAACATCTCTTGTTAACTACTGCCTGGGATACGCGGGAGTAAAAACCTCAGTATTTTACTGGCATACCCTTACAACCGTTCCAGATCTAAGAAATTTCAATTTGTTGGAAAACATGATGGATCATATTATTTGTCACAGATAACGATTTTCAAGATGATTTAATGCAGTATTTATGTTAGTCTCATTTTCTACCTAGTAAGGTCTTTCATCTCCAAGAGCAACCAGATAGTAATTAATGGAAACCATAACCCTGTACCAGAAAGCTTTGCGGGAAGAGCTTAAATAGAAGCTTGCGTGGCGATTATCTGAATCAGTTAATATTCAGGAAGAGACGCCATGAGCGAGGGTGAAAAGTGAAGAGGCGATTTCTGAGAATGATAGCATAGTGACAATTAACACGAACCTCATTTTAATATATATATATATATAGTTATTCATATAGTTCTCAATTTTTCAGTCAATGAATAAACAATTTTATTATATGCGACGTTTCGAGAATTATAATTGTTTCTCATTTATTGCCTTAACAAATGGGAAAGACAAGAAAAACAAGATAAATAATCTTGTTATACCATACTTAAATAATGATGTTATTGTTAGAGTATAATACAATCGAATTAAATGATAAGTAAATACTCGATACTTCATTACACAGAGCAATAAGATATTTTAAATGATAAAAAATAACATAGAAGTTTTTAAAAGTCTTACTTACATTTAACATATACATAAATATTAGTAACGTCATAATATAATCAAGAATAATAAAATTCTAACTTTACACCTCCGCTGATTGGACTCTTTTTCCCTTGGGGAAAAAGAGCGAGGAACCAACTTGCTAGAGTGTAGCATTTGTTTCCTTAGTTTTTGATTGCACTCGGCTTCATAAATTGATTTGGAATTACGTTCAGTAATTTTGAATAGTCATATTTCCATTCCATCAAGCTTATATCTGATTAAACTTCTTAAACTCGTCATCACACCTCTTCTTATCTACTTTACTATTCTTTTGTACAAAAACTCAACTTTTTTTCTGAGTTATTGAAGGCTTCATCTGTTAGAAAATTGTGTTTTTTTTCCCAAACTTTCTTGGTACGATTTCAGAGGTGTGCCCAAAGAGTAAATAAACCGTTGAAAACTTTGTAGTACTATGAACTGTATTGTTATATTCTTCAATATATAATTTAGAGATTATTTTCCAAGGTCTTCTTCTGATATTTTCTAACATTCACAGCATATGCGGTTTATTAATGTCTGTTTTAGACGCCATTAAAGCCATTGTTGAAATTTTCCCTTATTATTCCAAGAATAATAAAATTCTCAATCACACACACGCACATTTATAAGATTATATATTATAATAAGTTTAAATATAGTCGTTTATATTAACGAAAAAGGATAAAGTCATCATCGAAAAGTTCATCATCGACCAGTCGAAACCCATCACAAAAATATAAAAAAAAATCAACGAGCGGTACCTACTTCAGAAATATAAATTGACGTCTGAATTTAATATTCATGGAATATATTTGGATTTTTTTGTCAGTCATCGACGCCCCGAGAGAGATATATACCCAAATAAAAATAATATACGGTATTATTGGACGTATCCATTATATGAAAACAATATGTGGCTTAGAGGCGGTGACCAAGTTCCTACATTGAGTTAATATCAATTTATTTAGATGAAATCCGCGGTCGACCGACCGATATGGTGGAGTTTCACCGAATTTCATAACTAATGTGTATTTTTTTTCCCCCGTAGTATTCTTATGGATAAATTTTTTTGAACTATTCATGTATATCAACACAGTACGTGTAACAAACATAAAATGATCATTTATATAAATTATTAAATATAAATATTTGTTTAGAAATTATTTTAATTTTAGTCTTTATTACTATCCATAAGAAATTTTGACAATCTCTCAACTACCCTATTGCTTATCCGAGAGATAATTTTCGCTTGCTTAACTTTTCCGGCGTTGCTATGCAAATCGTGAATTACGGCAAGCAGTGAAGATATTTATGAATCCATAATTAACGTTAGCTCAAATGCTAAGCAAGTACCTAATAGGCCACTACGTCAGGGGTTGACAAGACGTTGACCATTTGCGGCAAAAAGAGAAAGCACCGCGGTACGTTAAATCTTCCAGTTAAATAACTAATAGGTTAAAGCGGCTGAGAATCGAAGCTGTTAGTAATAGGTATAAATTATTACCGTGCGATAGCGGGTATACGCTAGGTTCGAATCTCGAATAAATATTTAAGGTATTGATACTTTTTAACTAGCTGTTTTAACTATTATTTATACATTATTTGAAACTCCTTAATGGTCAGATATTATATATATATATATATATATATATATATATATATATATATATATATATATATATATATATATATTGCTTAGTGCTTAACGGATAAACCTTTTTATGTGGCGGATTTGTAGTAGTAATGACAGAAAATGGCACTTTGTCAATTCTAATAAACAAAATAGAGTGGAACTAAGTGGATATAATTTTCAATAAGTCTTTCATAGGTTTTAATTATTTCAATTCTACAACTAGAGTGTTTACTGAAATTATGCTACTTCCCAAATATTGCGGAGTGACTAAATCCAATTTTTTTTAAGTGTATAACAAAGTGTATGAAATAAGCGAATAAAGACACATTTGTAGTTTGTGTTACAACGAATAATTCTTGAAAAGAACTAAATGGGTCGCAACAATCCTTTATTATCACATCAAAAACTTGTTCGTATCCTCTTTGTAGTTACTTATACGAATATATTCTATAATATTTAATAGTAACTTAATAATAACTGATGAACAGGAACTTAGAACCTTATATTAACAGGAGATTAGGATGGTGTCCATACATTAAACTAAAAGGATTAGAATTCGTTCGTCATTCAAATTAGCAATGTATCCCTCTTAAATTAATATTATTATGTAAATGCACGTTTAAATTGACTATATTAATAAATAATAATAGGCTTAGTGAACCCGAAGGTTCGATGCCGATACCACCAAATTCCGTCTACACAGACTCGTCCAATGTTCCTCGTTCAAGCCCAAGCCCCTGAGATCAGCCTTAACGCAATCCTCCCATCTACGCTTCGGCCTACCTTTCGGACGTCAACCAGTCGGATCAGCGAATAATTGACTATATTACCTTGAATAATTACGGTGCAAAATTCCATACCTCGTTACCCAGTCTAATGTTGCTTCCGTATCGACTTCTAATAACCTTATATTCTGTCGGAAAAGACAAATCTTATAATAAAACCATCATTACAGTGCTACAAACGGGGAGTTACTTCACTCTCAGTCCTGTGTGTTTAACGTTCATCAAAAAGCACTTTTCTTATTAACCCTGCAGTAATTTTTTTTAATAAATAGAATGGAATAGAACAGAAAGTATTATTATTCTGGGTCTCAGTCCCTTAAGAATACCAGTTGTGTACAATTGAAATACATAATTTGTCTGGCCATCATATTTACCAAAGGAACATAATTATTTATTATATACAATGGTGATAAGAGAAATATGATTTTGAAAAATAACAAAAATATATTAAGATATTGGTGGATATTGGTTGTTAGAGAATTCCAGAGGGTGCTATACTAACTTCTGGATCTGGACAATGAAGGAACGATCAAAAGTTTTAGTTCTGTGGAACGAAAAGGTCAGATGAGTATATGGTCTGTGAATATTAAATAATTTTTTTAGGCTTTTTTGAAATTTTTTATTATATAATACAAGCATATATTACTTTTTATTATATAAATATTCCTCCCTGTAGCTTTACGTTTAAGCGAACCCATAAAAGAGATTAAAAAAAAGCTAAGAAAATAGAAGAAGGCAAAGGGGTTTGGAACGGTGTCCAGTGTCCGGCGGGTCGATACGGTCGCCATCTTAAGGCTCGTATATCAGGTCCGGTGCGAATGAGCTCGCGTGTTCGTGTCCGGGTATTTGTATTTGTATTCGGATTTATTCAAGATGGCAAAGGATTCGTAGAAGAGCTGGTATTTATACTCACAAAGGGCTAAAGAAATAAAGCCTAGAAGGTAAATTGACCATGTCTTGTTCAGAAAAATAAAGGATTTTGGATTTGAATTGCCGGACGAAATTCTTGACATTATAAAAACAGAAAAAAGATACCACTTATCAATGCATAAACTAATACAGACTATCAGCTGATATGAGTAAACATTCCCTTTGTTTGCTTTCTCTAATATCGTCATTTGATATAGATATCTTTGAAGGACAATTAATTCTAACCACCAATTTGAAATATTTAAATAAGATCTAGAATTTTTAATACGTTTCGAAATTGTTAGCTTTCGACTTTATATTCTATTTCTTATCTTTTAACCATCGGGTGCTATGATTTACTGCTCCGAACGAAATGTTTTCTACACACCTAGAAATAATTGTATGTCTTAAGAAAATAATGAACTCGAAACAAACGGAAGCGAGAAATGGTTCAAGTTGGAGTATTAAGTGTATTAATGGATTGTTTACTACAAAATAAAAAGAAAAAAGAAATTGACTGTTTTTAACCAGATCTTTGTATTATTATTTCTTTGATATAAAATACAATTAATACTCATGGACCATTTTTATCTACCGTCATTAGCCATTCTGCTAGCCAATTGCTCTATAACACGCTTATACCATTCTTTGGATGACTGTCAAAGAACTCTTGGATTTCAACTTCCTCATAATTGACAAATATTTTTTTCTAAGGTTCTAAACAAGTGGCAATCGGATGTTCCGAGATCTGGACTTCTCTGCTGAGCAACTTAACTGATTTTTCAATTTTTTATTTATTTATAAGCCGAATGGGATTAAACTAGCTTAGACAATACTCTATAGGTATAATTAAGTATTAAATAGGGTTAAAATACTTACAGTCCTTTGAAATCTTTAATTTGATAAAACTGTATTTTTTTTACACATACTATTAATTACAGCATATCCGAGGTGAATCCAAAAATCCACTATACGAGCAAGTATCGAATCATTTTTAATTTTAGGATGATGTACAGTTAGAATTTTTAAGTATTTGTGAATAAAAAAATTCTTTAAGAACATACAAAATAGGTTACTTCAATAATGAATCATAATTTAACTGATTGTTAAGAGCACTTCTCTGCTGACACAGCAGTATATAAATTTGTAGCCGTGTCATTTGGTATTTGGTATGGTTCGTTACCGACAATCCTTCGAATTAATATCACATTGTCGGCACTCCTTTTGCACTTAAAAATATGTTTAAACTGAGATATGAGGTCATGTTTATTTTTTATTCGTATAAAACATTAACGAACTAGAATTCCACAGACTGGATTTTTACTTATTTGGAACAACTCTTCCAATAGCCTTCATCCAGTTGATTTTCCTACCGAAAATGTAGTGGAGTTTTTACAATGTATGTTCCCGATATTGCCAAGATTACTTCCTACAAATAATTAATAATAATAAATAGTTTATTAAAATTGTATGCTTCAATAAAATTACTCTGCTCTATCGACCGCACTGGGCTGTAAATAAACACAACAAAACGGTACATTAAACGAAGACAATCGTGTATAAATTGATTCCACATATCTGGCTCCCATTAGCTCATTACATTTGCAGGAGGGAGAGAGCTCATAAAATAAATAAATACAAAATTATTTGAACGCAATCAACCGGCGTATTTTATTTTGCCCGAGAGAAAGAGCGCTACAGCTGATTTAAATAATTCCCAAATTTTAATAATTCACCCCCGATAGGAAATCCACGCCCCCTGCCGAATTTCCCCTCCCCATCACACCCACACTGCCTGCGCCGAATTAATTATGTAAACGTTGTACAAATATAATAAATAAATGTTAATGAAACAATTCGAGCCGTTGAATTGTGAGGCTATGCCAGCGGGAGATAGGCATCGTTGTTGGTAGTCATGCGTCGTTGGTTAGCGCGCAGCTTATATACGCTTCGTTCGTGTATACACTTCCGAAAACTGTCAGTTCGGCCATGCTTGTGATTTTTATGAATTCCCTTAGATAATCTTAATGAGATAGACAAAACTCCCTCCAGGCTTATACTCTAATCAAGATCTTCAGATCTAGCGGTGCTGTAAGCGTAATGGTAATTTCTTTTTGTATAGTCTCGGTTCCATTCTCACCGATAGTAACTTTTCCAAGATAATTTCCATCATCAGATGATTATACATTTTCCATCAAAAAATATATCGATGTGGAAATGTAATTAGACTAAAGAATTTTTTTTATAGTCATCAGGTGAAAAATATAATTACATTAGGTTAAGGGGTCCCAAAATACTTCTTTTAGATGTTAAAAAAAAAAAGTTATTGATTGAAATCACTATAAACGAAACTTGTCAATCCTGTTAGGATCGTTTGATTTCTAAGTGTCTTTGAGATTAAAAATTCATGATTTCATGACTCAGAGGCATATCGCAAGGGAGCGCCGCGGTCTAGTGGGTAAGGCCGATTAGGGTATGGACCCCAGGAAGGTGCAGACCCATCCACTATAAATTTTGTACCCAAAAAACTGGGGAAAAATCTGGTGGCTGAGTGTGAACTCGGCCTAATCACCTCATGGCACGGCCGTTGGCCTAGAAACGGTACGAATATAATATATATATATATATATATATATATATATATATATATATATATATATATATTGTTGCTCAAGACCCTTTATGAGTTTTAGATATAGACTTTTGACTTTTGGCGAGAAACAATGTTTTTTTTCTCTTTCATACCCCTCTGGTTTTATTTTTACAAAAATACAAATACAAATATCATATGTACACATGTCACAGATTGTCCTTCTATTACCCGAAGGTATTCTAAGGATTTCTATATGCGCTGCATGCACTATTAACCTTTCAAGGGCTTCTATGCGTTATTTTCCTATGCCATACCACGTTGAACACAATGTATTGTCCGAGAAACAATGTATTTTTGTACATTTCAAAATAAAAACAGACGGGAATTCATTTCAGTGGGTCTTGAAATAGGTTTTATATGTATCTGGAAGCGTGAAACCTGAATTCTGGAAATTGTTTAGGGTTTGATTTTTGTTTCTTGGTCGATTCTAGATAAATAAACCAATCCTCAATGCTCCTTACTTTGTAACTAATAAACTATACATAGAGACCTCAATATCCCTCTGATTGCAGATTTGGACCGCATAGATACACCTCCTTTAATTCAAGCTAGCAGCCCACTCTAACCGCTTGTCCGTACTCTAATCTACATCTATTCCCGGTAATCCTCGAGGCGCCTGAAAAGACGGTGGCCTCGAGGCCTGCTCATAAAATAAACTTTGAAGTACTACCACTGGGTTGATTCTTTACATGTCTATTCATGCCTGTTATTCAGCCATTTTACTTATTGTATTTGTATATACAGTGGTAAAAAACAATAAAATATATTAAAAAAAAATAAACCAACATGTTAAATATATATTATGTGGTATAAACCCGAACCGTAGACTCCAAATTGGTGTAAAATAAACTATTAGAAAAGAATCAAGAACTAATAATCATCGTTGAATATATCTTTATCCTCTATTCAATAATAAACCCTCGTAAAAAATTAAATACCAATAAACCTTATTAACACATTATTTAGGGTTCCCACCGACCCTGTTCCACCTTTATCCTTGAAACCTAAACCTGAACCATGGAAATTGAAGGGATTATATATTTTTATATGTTGGTCGATTATAAAACTAATTATTTAAAATAATAAACCCAAAAAACGTTAGAAAATTTTAAATATTTCTTTATCCTTTGTTCAATAATTAAAAAAAAAAAAAAAAAAACCTGTACCTCCACAACACATTAATGTTCTTGTATTAAGTACTTATAGAGATTATTACTGTCTCACAGCCGATAGACAGTAATTCACGGTTCAATGATAAACCGTAGTAAAAAATTTAGTACCAATAAACTTTTATTTTATTTTATTTTTATAACATAATACGATTTAAAAAAAAATTATTTGGGGTTCATACTGACCTTGATCTATCTTTATCCTTCATATAAGATGTTGTTTAAATCATTTGTATTTATCCCTTTTCTATATTATTTTGTTATTTAGAAATGTTATTTCCAAGGTAGTATAATCATCGATAATTCAATTCCAGTTGTACGAACAAGTCTTCCTTTCATTTATTGAAGTCACACATATACAGAAATCGATTGTCAGATCCCCTAAGAAAGACGATACCCCCGAACAATAAAAACTCGATATCAAACAGGCTGACATAACGAAGCACTTGAGGTGAGAAGAGATCCCAAACAGAAAATGATATCATGCTGTGTGAACATACACTTGAAGACCGTTTGTCAGTATATCAGTTACCGAGGGGGTGTGACGGGGGCGAGGGTGCATACTAAGCACATACGTTAGCCTTTCACGGCAGCTCCTACCCCTCTTAATTACCAGAATACATCACCCACGATACATTAGAGGCTGGATACATTAGAGGTTATATATGCGGATATATAAATTAGAGGAAATGAGCACGGTTCTAATTACCTCTGAGGTAAAGTGCGGCCACCGCCTTCTGGATATGATGCTAATTGCAGAGGCAATGGTTTCCGGCCCATATCTACCGCCACCTGTTAGTGCATATTTCTGACTTCCTTTCATCGCTAGGCCTATCATAATCATCAGCACGCGAGCTCTTATCGTGTCATCTGAACGCCGTTTAGCGTTTTACATTTTTTTTTTTTAATAACAACCGTGTAACCATTTTGTTGCCATTACATAATTAAGTCATATCTCTCTCACTTCCTTCTCTGGTTTTTATTTTTTTATATTTCGCTGCTACTTTTAGTTTTCTTAGTATCTCTTCTATAAGTCTTAAAATATATAAATTCTTTAGAGATAGATGTTAGAGCTGATTTATTTCTTCCAAATTCTTAATTTTTTAAAAAATCACCATTTACAACATTTCGAGATCTCACTCCCATCATCAGGACTGTACAATAAAATTAACAATTACAAATTACATTAAAAAAAAACTATAGTGAAGTGAATTATTAAAACGTTTTACAAAAACAATTATTATAAGCAGGTGTCTCTTATTATTGTACAACGATTTTTAAAATTAATAATAAGTATTAAAAAAAACAATTAATAATGTTACACAGTAATAAGTTAAGGTAATAAATAAATTAGCAATACCCTGCTCAGATATGATTTTTCATTACTGACTATTTTTATTGATTTGTCTTTTATTAATTTTTGTATCAGTGACAAAGTAAGGATAAACAGATCAATTTAAAATAGTAAAAACCAGGTAACTTTAAAATATTTATTTATTACCTTAGGTATTACTATGTAACATTTTTTACACCTCTTATTAATTTTAAAATTTGTTGAACCATAATTTTTAAATGCTGTTAATAACACCTAGCTTATAATAATTTTTGTTTATAAAATGTTTTAATAATTTACTTCACTATAGTTCTTTTTTAAATGTAATTCCTGATGATGGAAGTGAGATCCCAAAACGTTGAATTGGTGATTTAATAAAAAATTAAGATTTTGGAAGAAATAAATCAGCTCTGATATCTACCTCTAATATTATGCTAGATCTTCCGTTGATAGGAATATATTGATATAATAAATTCTTTAGTTAATGATTTTACATCGAATATTTTAAAGGAACGCTATTATAACTTATGGACATGAGTGTAGAGAGGGGATTTTCGAGACAAATAAAAAAAAAAAATTACAGTTAAGTATTAGAATAAAAGGTGTGGTTATAGAGTATTTTTACTTCGAAGCACATACCTTTCAAATTTATATATATTTAGACGGTATTTGAAAAAAATAACTTTTATTGACTAGGGGTGGGCATAATCGAATGATTGTCATAATCGGATGATCAGACTTCGATGATTTAAATCATCGAATGATTTTATAATCGAATGGCCGAATGATTAGTATGGATTCTGAGAGACCATATGCCACAATTCTCGTCTCTATGATGGCTGAGCTGGCTGAGCCTTGATGGAAATATGCATATAATTTATGTAATGAGAAAAAAAAAAAAAAATGTCGCTCGGTTATCCGCGCTCCTTATGACCCTCGATTATCGTTAAACAAATTCAGTTCGAACGATCATTCGTTACTTCAAATCGATTTATCCGATAATCGATTAATTCGAATGATTGAAATAATCGAATGATCCGATAATCGTCATTCGATTATGCCCACCCCTAATATTGACCCACTTGTCTCTCTTTAGTTGAAACTCTGAAGGAAAATCCTGACTAACCCATGCTTATTAAGTTTAATTTTTTTTTTTAATGCTTTTTCTCATTTGTCTACTTATAAACCTTTGAGCTTCATTAAAATATATTCAAAGCGGTGTAAGTGTCTGTTTTTTTTATCTATTACAAATTTCTATTATCCCTCGTTTCGAAGAAAAGATTTTTATTAATACAATTCAAATTATGTTTATTATTTTATAAAAATTTTCATACAATATAATAAATACACTTTTTTTTTTACAACAACCAATAATTAAAATTTAATGAAGGTGGAACCTCAATAATTTAAATTACAATAAATTTGATCGTTTGCTAAGGTAAAGCAGAATCAAAAGCTATATCAGTATCTAATTCTAAAGGTGTATCTGTTTATGTACTTAGTTAATATCTCAGATAACACGATCGTGACATTACACACGACAGTAAGACATGCGCTTTCAACAGCACTATTTCAAAAAAGATAATCTCTTACCCAAGGTTGAGAAATGTCGAAGTGCCGTACGTTTTCGGACATGCGATCATGTGTAGTAGTAGACCAACTCTTAAACAGATCTCTTAAACGCGCTATCGATATTATCCAGATTCTGCTCAAACTAAATAATTACCAGTATGATTTTTCTACAGATAATTAGGATTGGTAAAAGTATCCTCACGAATTTCACATTGCTTCTGTACTTTCACTCACGAAAGCCAGAGTTCGTGATACAGCAGCTGGTATCCGTGCTCAAAGCGAGCACCTTATATTTTAATTAGACAGAATACTTTACGCTGATATGTTGTTATACACGGATTTGTGGTTGATGTACAGAAGTAAGTCGCGTTTTTATTGAGGCACCAATGTGATTTGAACTTTCTCACTGCTTGTGAAAAGGTAAATGAACGAATCAGAATACTTTAGGAATGTTTGTTGTTTAACTTAGATAAAATGTTATTTATAAATATAAAAAAGATTCGTAGTGTTTCTAGGCCAACGGCTGAGCAATATACTTATTTGAACCAAAAAATATTGTTATGGAGAACACCAATCTTCGCTAGCAATAAGCTTATAATTTAGAATGTAGAAGATA
This sequence comes from Piezodorus guildinii, assembly GCA_023052935.1. NCBI lineage: Eukaryota > Metazoa > Arthropoda > Insecta > Hemiptera > Pentatomidae > Piezodorus > Piezodorus guildinii. The sequence goes on along the minus strand of CM041293.1, from coordinate 159,694,100 downwards.
TTTTTTTCTAGTTGTTAAGGGCGTTAAGTATTATATTAAAGTTCCGTAGATTAAATAGCCTCAAAATGCTCATTGTATTACATTAAAAAAAATAACTTTAACAGATTTAGAAATTAATTTTTTTAAATATTTTTTTTTCTTTTATGCTCATGTTTTTGTAATAATGTTTCCTGAGCTTTGAATCAGTGGCAAGTTTATTTTTTTCTACATTTTCCGAATTTTCCTTATGTTTTCTATCAGATATTTCGTTTCCCCTCGACTTGATATTCCCCGATCTTCAGAGGCAATTGTCATTCGTTCACAAGCCTAGACGAGGCGGCCTTACAACTTCACACGGCCTTTACTGGGAACAACTATTGTTTGAATGCATTATTATTCCACGCGCGGTACGAGAACCTACACGTACGTGTGATCATTATTTTAAAAATTGGAGTCAATTCGTAGTAGCATCAGTTATTCAATTACTGCTACCGGGTGGTTCTTCCTACTACTAAAGCTATCGGGGTTGCCCGTGAGAATGGTTCAATGTAGGCTACCTAATTTCAAACGATCAGAGTATATATTGAAGATAAACAAGGCATGAGAAGTAAATAACATGAGTGTGAGGTTTACGTGGCCACGGGAGTTAAGACGTGGTCTTTACAACCTAAGAGTTAAAATGTATTTAATAAAAATCCACCTTAAACCCAGGATAACGTCTTTATTAGTCCTTTAAATATCAATTCTTAAACATTTCGAGATACTATCCCAATTTTAAAGCAACTCTCTTATTTCAATCTTCTCTCTTGCCCTAAACTATTAATGGTTATTAGGACTCATAATTATTTCGTTCGTATATATTCTTATTTTATCTAGAGAATATAGAAAATTTAATTGGCTACAATAGAAATCACATTAAAGACAGTGGGAGTACATCAAAGCGTAGGTGAAATGATGTATGAAGGACTAATCAATGAATATTTAGAAAATTTGTGGAAGAGTATATTCCACATAATTGTAGTGGCTGTTAGAATATTGCTAATAATCCCAAGTATGAAGCGAATCAATATTGAAAGGTACAAAATGTTTTATAAAATAAAATATATTTAAAACAAGAAAGAAGGAAGACTATTATCAATATAATAGGATACCGGTTGTGAGGGTTTCCCGGATTATGCAGTTGTGAAGAGATCCATATCTGTTAAGTTTCCGGGCATACAAAGGGACCAAACCTAAATATTTATGCAGTGTCGAATAATTACCCGAGTCCGTGATTCGGAGTCGTGAGCTCGGTTAGATATTCCATATTCCGCGATTTACATCGTGTCCCGGCTTCTTCGTGTCGCCTCGGCATCGTTCTGGGCACACGAGGCCTTCCAGGGTATCCTTCGATCTGGTCCGCATGTCTTTGTGAGTCTTTACAGAGGCCTTTGTGTGAGGTATTTAATTAAAAACAATCAGTACAATATAAGCTATATGTTGACTGTTGAATATTATTTAAATAAATCTATAAAATTAAAGAAAAGGGATAACATTAAAATAAACGAATGCTGATTTGTCCACCAGAATCAATCTATGTAATGCTCTGACGAATAATTCCAATTTCGGCTCATTCAGCGAGAGCTGGGTCCCATAAAAAGGTAAACAAAAGCTGCGGAGTAATAACTCTTTTCAAGTGAAATGACCTCTGCTTTCGAATGAGGGCCGTTTGGGAAATCACCTGATCCACATATAACGAGAAAAAAAAAAAAAAAAAGTAGTAAAAGATAAAAACACGGTATTTTTTCGAGAAAAAAAATCTCTGGCAGGACACCTGAATTTATTGGTAGGGTACGAAGTCCAATCTGTATCGGGGAAAAGCGAGGCATAACCATTCCAGTTTGTGTTAAGTGCGAGTGCCGACTCCGGAGCGCATCGGACAGCAAAAAAAAAAACCGTCCAATGGTAGCCTTGATTAGAAGGGGAGGTCCAACTGATTGGGGATATAGCCCGGCCCCGTGTGCTTCCTGATTAAAACGAATATATCAACGAAAAATCAGTAGCTGTTCGTTTTGTTAAGCTTTAATCTGGTTAATAGGCAGAGCTTTAGTAACAGTCCAATGGGCGACAGTGGATCCGAAAAAGCATAATGTGATTTGGATTCGTTTGATATCGATAGCATTTGTTTTCTCTAGTGGACACTTGATTGTTTAGTACTTCAAAAGTTATTTTTTTATTTTTTTTTTATTTCAGGATCTATGTCAGATATGTTTTAAACATTGCATAATGCCCTTGTTCCGCCTCAATGAAAATACTGTAAAACTTCGAAAAGCCCTTAGGTGAGATCATTCCTGACAGTGGGAGTATGCTGATGCCGACATTGCCAAAACCGCGACAGCTATAAACCAGCGACAATAGAAGGTCCCCTGCGAACCTCCAACACCTCAGGCAGTTAACCTAAAAGCTTTTTGAAAGGTAAACACAGCGTTCTGGGATAAAAACCCCTTACAAATGGCAATCCCTTGTATACTATGGGAAGACTCTCTCGGGGAAAATAATAATTATTCGTCTCATTAGAGTGAGGCTGTTGTCGGGTAATGGTTATTGGCGGCGGGTAGCGGAACTATTGTAATGGACAACTTCCTCTTCAGCTGTATCCACCTGGCCGATCCTGGAGGCGGGGGTATTTGTTTACAGCCGTAAAATTGGCAAAACGATACTGGCGGCCATAAGTCTTCTAGCTGGACGTATCAGGTTACCCTATCGATTAAGGGCTTCGCTTTGGAAACCGTACTCAACTCTATCTCTAATAATTGTAACTTAATTGTTTGTTAAGATGAATTTCCTTCAAGTGGTGTGTTGGAAATTTCAAATACAAATTTTCAGACCAAAAAAAATCTTAAAATCGTTTTTTAGGCATTAATTATTTCGTAAAAATAGACAATGTATCGCATTAATTATAAAACTGCCCTTCCAGAACTTAGCCATACTAATCGATTCCACACAATAGACTGGAATAGAATTAAATCCTCTTCCTGGGAAACTTCCTCCCAGGGCTCATTTCAATTCCTGCCAAGTCGGCCTCTAAAAGGCGAAGAAAGTAAATTGAGGGTAAATTATCTTCAAGTCAAAGAGATCCTGCCATTAGTCAAAGTAAAGGAGCAAGAAGGCAAGGTAGGGTAAGGAAGATATACTCGTTAGCAGACAAACTCTTCAATTCCGAGGAGCCCACGGAACAATCGGCTTTCTCCACTGGCGATCCCTAAAAGGAGTGCTTCGGTGTGAGGCGGGAGCAGGGCAATAGGGAAGCCTGAATTTTTATATCTGAGTGCGGATAGCGACTTACGTTCAAACTCTCAAATAGTTATCTTAATTGGGTACTACATTCCCAGTGTTAGGGTGTCTATTCCCTCCAGAGTACCAGCTTTCTTACCTGGAACAGAAATAAAAGAAAATTATTAAACTTTTGCTAATTGTCAGGTTTTATTCTAAATCTACAAAAGTATCTTTTGGTTCAAATGTTTAATGGCTATGAATAACTTTTAGCGTTAGAATTCTTAAGGTCAATAATGCCATCTTCAGGTGCAAAGGAACAAATTTATGTAGTGTGAATGGATTGCTTACAACCAGAAGCTTCGTTAGTAGTAAGTAGGAGGCTTCTGGTTGTAAGCATCCACTCACATAGATAAATTTGTTCCTTTGCACCTGAAGATGGCATTTAAGCCGAATGTCTGTATTAATTTTTAAGAAAATGTGGTGAAGTTATAAACGCATCCATTTTATTTAGAGGGAATGCTTCTCTGGGAATGCTTGGAATATACTAATTACTAATTACCTGTTTATCAGATGCTTTCTGATAGCTTTCACTGATTTCATTTCTCAATTATTGATAGTGTTAATCACTTACCTGTAATTGTACTGTACTTCCAGGTCCATTATTGATCTACATCATAATTAGTAATTCAATGCTTTATTTAAGTACCATCACCAATTATGGACGCTTGATTGGAAACATAAAGTAACTTCGAAAACTTATTAGAGCTATTCATGTGTATTTTTCATATAATGAAATGGGGATATCTTTATCACTTAAAAACATACTTCCGATTTATCGGCTGTGATTAAAGGAATAGTTAAAAAAACTTGACTGTTCAGCTGAAATAACGCTCTTGAATTATAGCGCAATAGTCATTGGATCACCTCGACGTGGGTATCTTTCTTTGCGTATATATCATTCGAAAGGTCGCCTACTTTCCGCCCATCTTCACCCAACTAATCTCGTTTCGGCTTCTCAAGAGATTAATGGAATACATACAAAAACGCTGATCATTGCAGAAATTCGCTTTAGTACTACTCGTATTTCTTAGTGAATCACAGTAATTCATTAAGTAACAGGTACTAAGACTGATAATAATCTAGTTGGTGATTATTTTCTTAACGAGTTCACTACATTTTTTTGGGGAAGGAGTTAGTAATCCTCCATTTATTTCATCTTAATTAGTACAATGTTTTCGGTTTATTTGATGGTCTAAATATTTCTAGCATTATATCATGATATATATTCATAAAGTTCAGTTTAATATTGAATTTAGAAGACCTGTTAGTATTAGTTTTCGTGTTTAATATTAGAAAGATAAACAAACAGTTTAACAAACTGCAAATCTACACCCACTTGGAGCTTAGTATTTCTCAAATCTTATAATGATAAAAGGAAATCATAAGAAATAAAATTTCTATCCGGTGTGATGCTGTGCACTATTAGGCCGGTAGTTATAAACAACAATAATTATATCGTATAGATGTTGTTAACATCCTGTTATTTTTACCCGGGAGTTTACAAACACTTCAACATAAAACTGGAGGGAGAGTAAGGCAGTTTGTTTATTATAGCCGGGACCTATAAACAGTTTGTCCTCTCTATTTTTTGGTGGCGTAATCTTTAGTTTTTCTTTATTGTTTATGCTATAAAAAGTTAATAAATCTTATCGATATGAAATAAACAACGAACGGTGGGGAAGGGAAAGGGTGACTCTATTCTAGGCATGTATTTGTGTATGTGTGAGTCTTAAAAAAAACAAAAAAAAACATTGTTTCAAATATATAATCAGAGTGTTTACCAAGTACTAAAATTTGAATATGTAACTGAAGGATTTATACTTCTACTTATGTACTTATTCTTATGGATCTACTATCTGCTTAACTAATTTAATGTAAAGTCATTATTTCAGAGTAAAGGTGCGAAGAATGTGAAGAAATTATTAAAATTAAATAAAGATACACTGATTAAATCATAATCCATCTGAAACGACTGTTCAGCAAATCAAAATTTTAGAACAAGTTTAAAGGTATAATGTTTAGTTGTTTTTTTTTTTCTGATTTTCAAAATGTATAAACTTTTTCCTTTCCGTTGCCGTGACTAAACGTCTACAAAACTTCATAACCTCATCTTAAGCCGGGAGTAGAGGAAATTACAATATGAAAGTGTGTAGGTCATAATGTGAAGTCCGCGATAGTGAATTATCATACCCTTTCAACTTACTATAATAAATATTCAATAATCGTACTTTCTATAAAACTTTATATATTTTTTTAAACATTAATGGTGTTTGAATATTTGTTCATAATGAGCACGTTACAATTGTTTGTTTTAATTTAACTTTATCATTAGGTTTTGTCATATATATATTTTTTTCTTAAAAATATTTAATGATACTATTGGCTTTTTATGAGTAATTTTAGATGTCTATAATATGACTTTATAGGGAAAAAAAAAAAAAAATGACGCCTTCCAGATACCTTCGGAACTCTCACATGCTTTCGTTTTCAGGTATTTTCACCGTTTAGCGCGGCCATATCGCGTAAGTTGTTAAGAGCTTTATGAATTTATAAAGTTATCTGAAGTTTAGTTGATCTAATTGTTTATTGTTTAGAAAATAATATAGATATAACCTAGAACCTAGATTTTGTTGTAAAACCATTTATTTTTTTTATACTCCTAGACTGAATTGTATGGAAATAATATTGAAATTCATGTAATAATAAATTAAATAAACGGTATAGGAATTACCAATTTTTTTGTTTGATTAGGAATAAAGATAACGAAAAAGCCATATGAAGGAGTTAAATAAGAATAATTCTATCGAAAATTCGATGACAGGAGTATTGAGAAGATACTGCTATCCACTTACAAGTTAAACAGATGCTAATTTGACTTGTCGGACACATATGGCCGGGTATAGATAACACGCACCCCTGAAGTCCTAAAGCCACTAAAGTCGTTCAGTTACAGAAATATAACTCTTAAAAGGATCTATCTTGGGTTCGATCGGAGAGACAGATGACACAACTACAGCCTGCATAGATATAGACGGGGAATTGAATATTTTTTAAATGCGACGGAGGGGGGCCGCCTTATCTCCTGGTTATTATGCCCTCTATATAATATGGTAGATGGGTTGCTGGTACTCTATATAAATGCTCTCTATACAATACATTAAAACCGGCAGCTGTCTCCTTTGTCAGCCGAATTATGTACGCCTGAAGAGATTGGGACAGATCTCTCTAAGCTGTTTACTCAGTCCTACCCCCACCCCTCGTATTCTATTTTCTATCGAAGGGGGGCACCCTAAACAAAAAAATTTATTCCGACGATTGTAATCCGTTCCCTCCCCTCCATCGCAGAGTTTTAATATGGTCGCGATGGCTGACTGTGGGAAAATAACACTAGTACCGATTGTTACAGGATTCATCTAGCTCATAATTGGATGTCCGGGCCTTGGATCCTACGCGTTTAATTGGTCTTTCGTTGTTTGAGGGCTAAAAGAGAATAAATAATTGTCCGTCTTGGTGGTCGAGCTCTCACGGTTTTTATAATAACATATAATCAAGCAGGGGTTGCGTTCTACAGTCAGTTTAATACACAACTTTTTATTTTTTCTCCATAACGCATCCTCAAATTATATTAACAACTGAAACATTCTTATATCGTAAAAAAACAAAACAAAAATGTTATATAAGTCTACTTTGTTTTTTACAAATGATAATTCAGATGAATAAGATTTTAGATATCACCACAAAAAAAAGATGCTCATTCCCAAGAAAACATAAATCTTTCAAGTCTTCAATCAAACATATTTCAATTTATTGCCGTCAGTTTCTCATGTCCAGTTTACGATCATCGAATCAAGGATCGTATGATTTATGTTGCCAAATTTGCTAATCCACTGAAAAAGGACCCGTTTAAAATTCCGATCCTTCTCCGACAAGGTTCAAATCTCACCCCACTCTTGTGTCTTTTACGATCACTTTTTTTCCCCCTTCGGACATCTGTGACCGAGGATGTTTCCTCCATTCGTTAGCCATCCGTTCGGAAGAGGCATAAACCAAACCATATCTATCAGGTCGCCTTGGATGACATATAGATCCTCTCGATGAACGCGTCCATTTATTAGCACATCCAATTTGTGCCAAATTTTCTCCTCGACCCCCCTCAATATCCCGTAAAGATAAGGAGCCGCCCTAGGGATTACGTCTGCACCGTTAGCCCCCAAAATCCCGAGGCAATCTTTCCCTCCCGCGATATGAATATTCAGGCAATCCTCGAGATTAAATCCACAAAGGCCCATTACGCAAATATAAATCTGTATATATTGAGAGAGGTCCGGGCGGAAAACTTTCTTCTACGTCGAAATCAATTTAGCAGAAAAGGCGTGGTCGTAAATAATATTAAATCATTTTTTTGGGTGGCCATTTTAACGGAATTGGTTTCAGGGAAAGGTTATGTTAATATCAAGGTTTGATTTGTCTCGTCTGAATTTATAATTTTTTGTTTTGTTTTTATATTCTCACAAAACGAGAAAGACATATTTCATTTCCGAAAAGGTTGGTTTTAGTATCGAGTATTTATATCTTATCAGATCCAGAGTTTTATCACTGATCAAGGAAAAAATATTCTATGCACTAGTTAAATAATTAACCTTTGTGAATGTTTATTTAACAGACAAGAGATATGATCAGGCTTCATAATTGTAACATCATGGACACATGTTACCAAGCCGTTTGGTACACATTCATAACAATCGACTTTACTAATTCAATGCTTTTATTCCGAGCTTGAATACACCCCGAATGACAGTTTCAATCAGATTGCTCGGCCTGCGAGTCGCAGTAATTATGACGTTGATGTCCCAGCAGGAAATTATATAAGCAGTATAAGGCATCCAGATATCCAGCTTGACGAGTTATTACATCTTATATTTTATGATTTCAAGTTTTTTTGTTTTATATAATGAATATAGATTTTATTTTTTATCAGGTTCATTTAGATTTTATGATTTGTTTAGCCTCTTTAATTAAAGTGTAAGTATTCCGATAATTGCTCATTATATTTTATATGCATTTTTATTCTCATTCCATTTAACTTTTTACTCGGCCGGTTTTAGATGATTTTTGTTCTATGTACCTTCTATTTTTATATCGATTACCTCTAATAGTTTTAAGTAATAAAACTTTAAAAAAATATTTATTTATGACTAAGTATTTCAGTTTAAAGTAATTTCTTTGTATCTTATTTTGAATTTATACTCTTTTTTTAGTACTTTATTTTTTTAAATAATATTTTTAAACTATTATTATTATTAGTCGTAAAGCTCCGAAACGATATGAAAAAGACGGTTCATTATGTGTCTCTTATTTTTTTATTTGTCACCAGTTTCCATTTGGTTTGTTGTTTCTCGAATCTTTTGATGTTTTCCGTAATTATATCCGTTTTCGGTCCATCTTGGAAACTAATTTTATATATAGGATATATTTCGTTTTAACTTTTTGCAATTAACTAAACACCGAAGGGTTAAACAAATTAATATAATTTAAGAGGTTTCCATGACAAAGACATTATAAGGGTTAGGCCTACTTGTTCTATTATTTATGTGTGTTTGAAAAGTGACGAAATTGTCACTATCATGAAAAGAGAAACACTACATAAATAAACACAAAAACTACAAAGGGGAAGACAGAATAATGGTGTTGCGTGTGATGGAGAGAGAGGGCCTATATAAAACAGGCTAAGGTGACAGCCTATAATAAGAGGGGATGTGTACCCTCCGATGGGTTTATTAATAAATTAAACTGAGGGGGGAGGGCCATCATAATTTGTCGGACCATTTCCCCTCTCCGGTTTGAGTGGATTAGGGCGCTACGCTATTACTTAGCATTCCCTGAGGGTTGGTGGATCTCCAGGGGCTGGTGTCACTGCTCTTGTCTTAGTCAGGGTCCAACCCTTTCTCTACTGTCTATAAACATTCTTGTATGTTTGTAAATAAAATGACAGCCGCTGTGCCTTTTTGTTGAAAGCTTAACATTTATGTAGTTTTTTGAGCTGTCAGCACGCTAACATAATATTTCTTTATGGTATGTATATGCACTGTCATTTCTGATATTGACAACTAGTAGCCCGTCCCTGCGTTGCACGGCTACAATATGAATGTTGAATCATTTATGTTTTAAAAAACAATGTTTGACCGATTAGGATTTTATTTCTTTGGAATTAAAAGTGCATCATAATGAAAAGTGCACTTAGTACAAAAATATTATTTTTTAATTTAATTTAATTTTTTTATTTATATTTTATTATATTTCACAACTGCATATACATAAATACAACAAGTAAAATTGTTGAATTACAATAAAGAGCGTGAAAAGGCTTGTAAAGAAACTACCCGGTTGTAGAACTTCGATGTCTATTTAAGTAAGTAGGTCCCGAGGTAATAATATTTGCAATCGCCTCGGAGGATTATCAGGAATATGTGAGGTTGATAGGTTGAGAACAAGAGGGTTTATGTGGAATGGGAGTTCGGAATTGAAAGTGGTATATCTGATACGAGAAAGGTCTGCAACAAATGGGATATTAAGGTCGTTATGGATGTGTAAAAAAATATTATGTTTTTTTTTTTTTTTTTAAACGTATATTTATTATTCTATTTAATCAAAAAGGAGAAACATAAATTGCTTTATAAATCATTGAATATAACGTAAGTTTATAACTTGTACGGTACTGTTCACCACACTGAATTACCATAACCTATCTCATTACAAAATAACATATGTTCATAATTTTATGAGCTTATAACAAAGACTTATTTTAAAGCATATTAACTTTTCTAAAATGTTGAGCTGTCCACCGGTTTATTATGCGTCTATATTACTACTAATATTTCAGGAAGGATTTTTCGATGCATTAATTAGATAAAATTTAATATTCCCATCTTAAGAAAAACTTAATCGCAATGTATTGTACTAGGGAAAGAACGCCCTAAATGGAAGTGAAAACCGTATCAAGGTCCGTATTGTGGTTTTGAAGGAGTTCACGGAAATCAAGAATCATTTTAATGATGGAGTTGAGTTGACCGTTGGAAAATTAGATAAGGAAGATGGTTGGGGGTGCGGTCATTAGAGAGAAACACACATTAAAACATTGTGGTGCTATTTTAAATCTGTGTCGACGTTTCGGCCTACATTGTGGGCCTTCATCAAGGTTGACTCAGATACGGTGTCTAAAGAAGTGATGGTATGATCACTTCTTTAGTGATGAAGGCCGAAACGTCGGCACATAATTAAAATAGCACTATGTTTTAATGCGTGTTTCTCTCTAATGACTGCACCCCCAACTATCTTCCTCATCCAAGAATCATTTTATATATAGAGATAACTCTAATATGGACATATAGACAAATAAGTTACCCGATAAAACGAATATACACACCATCAGCTTAATAGATATATTAAAATTCACTTATTTAATTGGTGGTATTCGTAGTTTGATGCAGTCACAACCTTCCGGTGTTCAGGCGAGCACTCAGAATCAGATCGTCTGAGAGATCCGAACTGATCCCTTGGCAGTTAGAGCTAAAAGCTTGGGGAATAGATTTAAACTGGTCAGATGTTGAATGACAGAAAGTTGGCAGAACTGGAAACCGGTAGGGAAGTCGTGTTTTTCTGGCAATAAACATGTGTTTACGGCACGCTTGTCTTCTTCGTTTTCTTATGGCTTGCCGATTTGAAAAAACGGTCTTAGATGGTTTACTGATGTGATTAAAAAAATATATGAATCAGTTTAATACAGATTTAAAAAAAAATAAAATAAAATGATATTTGTATATGATGAAAAGGAATTCTCCTTTTGAATAAATTTAAAAATGAAATCTAGTTCACAGAAAAATGTTATATTTTTTTTTTTTATATATACCATAGGTACTTTTACATATATATACAAATAAAAAAAATAAAATAAAAATATCCACCGATTTTAAATTTTCCAGGAAAAGTAACTATTTTACTCCAGTAACTATATAACTATTTCTATTAATGGTAAATATGTCTTTATTTGTTTAAGATTCCGGCCTTTGGCCTTCAAACAACTATGCTATTTCCTTCCTCTAAAGTACTTTTAATTTTCTAGATTCATACAAAATGACCATATTGTCCATGTTAGCATTGTCAAAAAAACAGGTAAATATAAAAGTTAAACGACTTCGATATCTAACTAAAGGAGAAATGAAGAAAATTTTGTTTGAAATTCCATATTTAAGAAAACTATACGCCCGAGATGTTACCCCAATTTTTCCCTAAAATCAGCTGACCGGAAGTGCTACTTTATACTATGCATTTTGCGCCTTTTTACGATTTTCTCAAAAATGGCTCTAAAGATTTTGATTAAACTCACCTCATCGATGTAAAATTTAATGGGATTTAATGTCATGTAGGTTTTATTGCCATTGAAACAGTCTAACAGGGCTGGAATACTGATATTTTAAAAATTCAGAAGAATTACCCATGTCATCTTAATAGGGCTGACAAAAAGTGGCGAAATGTAAACGTTGAACGAATTCTCTATAAAAAAAAAAGGAGGAAATAAAAAAGTGCAAGAATATTTTTTAAACCAATTATTGTGTTTTTGAACAGTAATATAGATGTATAATATACCGTTTGAAAGCTATAGATTTTAGAAAAAAATATCATGTTATCCAGTTAATAGATAGTGACGAAAAGTCGATAAAACTAACTGTTTGTAGTTCATAATAATATAATCTATTATTTAGTAACTGTATTTAAAAATTCTTAAATTCATTTTAACAATGGAGGGAAATAACAGTCGTGTGTTGCGGACACCTGATTTTTTTGGAGTTTATAAATACGGACAGACGGACTTTTTATTCATTATTCAGGTGTTAAGTATTTTAAAACATAACACTCTATTTTTTAAGAAGGTATTTTTTTTTTTTCTTGCTGATTACAAAGGTTCATTATTGAACATTATAAACCCAACATAAAAATTAGTAGAAAAACTTATTAATTTTTTAATATATATTTATCGTAATGAATATGGTGAGACGATCATTTCATCAGAGTATACCGTTGTTGGGCTAATTTAATTATCCAAGTCTGTAATCTCTATCGGTATTAACTAAAATATGTTTTAGTAACATGAATGGAATTCGCATATAAATTTTTTTTAATGTTAAGGATTTTGCTATTTTGAGAAAATTTATATAAAGAAATGCAAGTATGGGAGTTGGTAGGCCTGAGGCAGGCGGAGGAAAGAAGATTTAAGAAGGGCGGGAGGAGATGGGAGATAGCCGGGAGGGGGGAGATGGATGAAAACTTGGCCAATTACAGGGCACAGAGGTAGGAGGAGGGGTAATTAATGAGTCTTTATTTTATTTAATACCTCGCTGGGGGGAATTTATTGTGGCCTGCGAGGGATTTGCATTTAACCCATCCGATATGATGGGGCTGAGAGTTGCATTCATTATATATTTTAATTAGCTCTCCGCTTATATAGGGCCGGTCATATGGTCTTCGATACTTCGCTCGCTACACCTGGGCAGGACCTAAATGTAAATTTGAATGGTCATTCTCAGATGGTTACTTATGTTTTGAATTTCTTTTCTACAGGCGCAACAGCATTTTCCGTGGCTTTAAATTACTTTTTGGCTGCTGTATTTTTATTTCGCGTTCCTTGGTCCTTTTTTTGTATGGAATTTTTAATTAAGAACTGGAACTGAGAATAATTTATTTTTTTACTCGTTTGATGACTGGTGAATCTCACATTATTTTGCTTCATTACAGAGGATATGATATGAAACCTCCACTATACAATAGAATATAAAATTACATTTATTTTTAAATAGTCCCTTAAGTACAACACATATATACAATTAAGATATACAATGTGTCTGGCCAAAAGAACAAACGATCGTAATTAATTCAAATTTAAAGTGGTGTAAAAAGAAAAAAAAAGAATAAAATAAAACAAAACAGTAAAATAAATAAATAATTACGTAGATAAATGCGTTGAACAAAAATAAAAGTAAATAATTGATTAACCTAGTCGATTGAACAAATATAAGAATTTCGGAGCGTCTGAATATTAAAGTGCAATACACTAAATAAAGAAATATGGGTACCCCACATTTTAACTATTTACTATAATTATAACTATAAAATATACAGTAGTTACCTTAAATTTTTTTTTTTAAAGGAAATTTGAAAAAAAAAAACTCTCCTAAAAGATATTACGAGTTGACGAAATTTAAAATAAACTGAAGTAAATGAATTATTTTACAAGGCTAGATCTTCATTTCACAATATCTTTCATTAAAAGTAGGATAATTGAACTGAAATTTCATATTTTTGGTGCATTTGTTTGACATGCTATAAAATGATAGCAGAAGTGGGATTTAAATGAGAGGAGGGAAGTAGCATGGCGAATACGAATTTCGGTTTCATGGATATTTGTGTTTTATTGGAATCTTTAGTAAAGAAAATATAGGAAAAGAAAATCACGTAATCACGCATCGATCTGAGAATAGACTTCGATAAAAAATTATACTACTCAAGGTTAGAAAAAAAGATAATTAAATCTGATTATTAGGAAATACGCTACCAATGCAATTCAATTAATATGAGAATAATGAATTAAGCTTTTGCTCATTTCATAATTGTATAATTATAATTAAAAAACGATTCTCAAAAGAAATAAAATAGGTTGAAATTATGTTCATTTACTTATTTCTTAAACATCTGGCATCCTAACGGTAGGTTATTACCAGATGACGCACTATGCCGCCAGATACCCTCGAAACCTCGAGCCAAGACCACTACGGCACTAGAGAGTTACTAGGTATTTGAGAACAATGAAAAAAAAAAAAGAAAAGAAAAGAAAAAAAAGGAGGGACAATGAAAAAAAGCGGGAATAGCAACCCATCCTGGATTCAAAGAAGAAAAGAGATGTTCTGGCCAAAGTCCAAATTAGGGAGCAGTTGAAGCCTCTTACATTTTGCAAGATCGTTCCTAAACAATGATCGAACGGAAAGGTTTATTTATTCCGTATTTTTCCCCAATTTTAATGACCTTTCGGATAAATTTAAATGATCAGTGATTTACGACCCGCGTTAGCGTGGTTTAACTATGGGGAATCAAAGGAGATAGTCAACTCAACGAGCAGCTATTTAGATAAGGAATAACTTTGTTAACTCCGACTTTGATAACTTCCAGTCTGTCGGAACCTATTTAAAATCGATCTCATATATATAAAAAAAAAAAAAATTCTAAGTTCAGAACGTTGTAGTTCGAATCTGACCGTAGCAGAAAATTTATTATTTTTTTATTTTTATTGGATTGGAACCAAACACTTTTGGTAGAGAGTTTATAACCATAATAGATGGTAGAAATAGTTTTTGAACAACTATTAAACCTTTTTATTTATTTATTTATTGATATTTACAACTGTATTGAGTAATACATCTAGTAAATTAGCAGTTAGATAAAACACATGGAGAGAAACAGCACTTCAATAGGTAATCTAAACTAGGTCTCGAGGCCATCTTCTTTTCAGACGCCTCGGAGGATTTTCAGTAATGGCAGAGGAAGCTAGGATTGATACTATGGTCAGAGTGGGAGTGAAGTCCACATGGAAGTATTGATACCTGGTTCGGGTCAAATCAGCTACATAAGGAATTTATGGATGAGCTTATTCGTGACAAAGTAAGGAGGGTTGAGGATTTTTCGAACGATTTTGGATTGTAAGGAGTGAAGACGAGAAGAATTTGATGGTTTAGTGGAGCCCCAAATCTCTACTCCATAAGTCTCATGATAAGTCATGTAGATGAGCCTTCCATGTTAGACGTTTATCAAGTAGAAATCCTAGGTAGCGGATCTGTTCAACTGTAACAAGCGGAATATTAATAAAGGATACTGTAGGGCAGGATGTTATAGGTTTACGACGAAGGGTTAAGGTTATTTAGTGGGATTGGTCGGAATTTATTTTAATTCGCCAATTCTGACACCATATCTCAAGGTCTCTGATGTAGGAACTACTAAGCCTAAATACCTATTTTTTTATTTATTACAATTATTAATAAACTAAATTACCTCTAATTGCATTTTGAGATTAAATTAATAGGAAGTACTACTTGAGTTCCTTTAGTAGACATTTTATTTCATATTGTATATTAGCCATAGTCAAGTTGTGACAAATTGATTAAGAGCATGAGCTTACCAACCAAATTTCTTTAGTTTCAATGGTTTTATATGGATTTTTACTTTCACTTACTATATATAGTATGGGGAAGTATTGCGATCGTGAAAATTTCCGAATTCCAGTTTTCAACGGAAATACACGTTTTAGAGTCCCCTGAGTCCAAATAACCAAGTCCCGCAAAAAGGTCTGTGTGTGTGTGTGTGTGTGTGCAGTAACTCCCGGGCGGAAACGGTAAGTCCTATGAAACTGAAATTTCATATTTAAGACAACTATACGCCCGAGACGTGACAAAACTTTTTTCATCAAAATGAGCTTACCAGAAGAGGCACTTTATACCATGCATTTAGCACCTTTTTTTGATTGTCTCGAAAACGGTTCCGACGATTTTGATTAAACTCGCTATATCGATGTAAAATTTAATGGGCTTTAATATCATGTAGGTTTTATTTGGATGAAAATGGTCTGACAGGGCTTAAATGCCGATATTTTAAATTTTCTTCCCCTAAAGTACCTTTAATTTTGTAGATCCAACAATAATAACTAGATTATCTTGTTAACGCTGATGAAAAACAGGTAAATATATAAATTGAATAAATTCGATACCCAACTAAAGGAGAAAACAGAAAAAATATTTTTTTAATGCAATTTTGAGCATAAGAGCAGTAATATACATGTATGATTGGTATACCGTTGGAAAGCTAAAGATTTTAGCAAAAATATTATCTCATACACAACCTTTTAAAAGTTAATAGAGAGTGATGAAATGAACATAAAACTAACTGATTATTTTAGATAATAATATAATAGATTTTATAATAAAACACATTCTATATAAATTAAATTTGATTAATTCCTTAATGGTTTCACGTATTTTTATCTCTAACTGTATTTGAAAATTCTTTCATTGATTTTAAAAATCGAGGTAAGTAAAAGTCCTGTGTTGCCCGCACCAGATTTTTATATAATATTTTATTGCCTTTTCAAAGACTTCTAAATGTATAAAAATAATCAATTTAATTAAATAAGAATAAATGAAAACTTAATTGTTTTCATTGTTTATAATTTATTTTGGTGTTCCAAAGGCTAAGAAAACGAAATGTATGTTAGAATAAGTTGATCCTGCTTAGTTTTTCTTTTATTATCATAACATTAATAATCATAATCATAACCTTTCAATACCACCTAGTAATGTAGATTTGTAAATATCATTGCCAACTACCGGGAAGGTGGCCTATGATAATGTTTAGGTTCAATATAAATATTGATCCATGTTTATACATCGTGAGGATGTACCATCGAAGGCTATTAGAATAAGTATTCTAAGCACGAACGTAGATATTCAAGCACTTGCTTGGATAGTACAACGTAAATATTAAAGCCGCTCATCTCCTACTGAATTAATACGTCTAATTCCGACTCCTTTATATACCGATGGTAGCAATAGCATTGCCAACTTTGAATTTATTCGTCTTCTTATTCAATGAAATCATTTTTATGATCATCGTAGATGATGGTTTGTTGGAAAATTATACTTGCAAATGAAGCGGCAACTTCTATACAAAGGGATATGATAATGGAAATGATATTGGTGAAAATATAAATAATGTTCGATTTTGTAACAGTTATTTCTATTCAACTCTCGTATCGTTTATTTTGCAATGAATTCATAAGGATATCTCCATGTCCTTGATAATTGATTTACGAAAAACTGAAGAAAATGCATTTATTGTTCTTGTAGTATAGAATTCTAGTCTTTTCCCATAGTTTGTTTCAATTGATCTATATCGTTTTATCAGATAACTTCCATTAATGCTTGAATTTAAAGAAATAAAGGCTTGTTGGATGGTTGGTTTTTATAATTTTAATGGCCCAAAACATCGCGGTCATCAGTGGCAGATATATTAATTTTATAAGATTAATTTAAAATAAATAATATTAGTTGAAATATTAAAAGATATTATAATATAGGTATACGTTTATTTGAGATAAATGAATGTTAGATAATATTCAAGAGAAAAAAAAGAACTAATAGTAAATAAAATGAATAATAATAAAAATATATAATTATAATGAAAAGAGGCCTACCGAACCCGAAGGCATACCGATACGACCAAGTACTGTTTTCACAGACTCGTCCAAAGATAAATAAAAAATGTATACAAAATAATAATACATTAATATTAAATAAAATAATAAATATAATAATTTAAAAATAAGTAATTAAAAAATAAGTAAAAAAAAAAATTAGTTAAGATAAATATAAAAACGTAGATAATTTAGCACTTCCCAAAGATTAAATTTATATTCCTTGAATCAAAATACATTTGATTTAACTAAAGTTAAACTTTTATATATTTTTATTGAATTAACTGTTTACTTTATCACCCCTACAAACATGGTATATAATATTATAATCTTTTAGGTGACCATATATAAACTTAAGTTTTTTTAAATATACAGTTTTTTTTTTATATATAGAAAAATATAACTACTAAGAATTTCAATATATTCCAGATATGATGTTGTTTTTTTTTCACGGCATTATTTATTTTAATGTAATGATATGTTAATTAGTTAGTTTTAGCTGAATGGTATAATTTTAATTGATCATTAAAGTAATTTAAATGAGAAACAACTTTTGATTCGTTTAACGTTGGATAAACTGATATGTTTATGCATTTAATTGTATTGTTAGAACTAAGAGGTATATTTTTGGAGTTTTCGAAACATATTGCCTATTAGTGGGGACTCCCTTTCTTGTAGAATTATCGAAGATCGTGTAAGGGCCGTTTAAGCGGCGCGCACAAGAGGCTATACGACTAGGAAGTCGCAACGGACTAACGATTGCCAATTGGCCACTTTCGGATTTACATATGGAAACGGAGTACACAGATGTCCAAAGGGGGGCTTACATCGCTTGTCCCAGGGCAGACATAAAACACAACTCTTAACGGCCGGGCTCAAACACGGGGTCACCAACTTGGCGGAGTAATTTAATTGTATTTAAAATAAGCCGTATTTTATATTGATGGGGTCAAGATAGAGGGGCCGCAGGAGGTGGAGAAGATAAAGGCAAAGTGTCTAATAAAGTAGATCTCAAGGAGCGAGAGAGAAAGGTATAATACAGCGAGGATCAGATAGTATTATACGCATAGCCTCGTGAGACAGGTGACTAACACCTGGTCCGCTCCACCAACAAACGCACAAATTTGTCGGAAGCGGCCTACGGTAGGATTAAACCGTCAAAACATAATGCATATGTATGGCGCGGTTATCGCGGGACACAATGCTACCGCTGATAATCTACCTCCTACCCTGACACCTCTTAGTATAATGTAAACACATCACACGTACGAACTAGCCATTAGTGTCCATACATATACATAAAGCCGCCGGCTGCCTTGCTCATCCTCTTAGGTCATCTGCTCACATCGACGTGATTCGAATCCACGCACGGCTGTGTCGATGCGTACCTCTCATTCTTAGTGAATTTTTTAGCTATTTCGGAATTCCCGGAAGCTTTGTTGGTTAAGCTAGCTCTAATCGTGTAATAATCCAAGCTCAACTTGAACATTACAATCAAATGACTCCATATTTTTACAAACATTAGAACATTATAATGAAATGACTCCATATAGGTCTCCAAAAATCAGGTTCGCTCCTCGGCTAAAACAACAGAATAAATAATATTCTTAACAGCCGGGTTTCGAATCCAAACAGTTGACAAGTGATCCATCCACTAGACTACGCCGCTCCGTCTAATTAAGAAGGTCATCATAAACATGATTATGCTGTAAGAAATTATTTCTTTTGTCATTTGCCTCTAACCTTAATGATCATTGGCGTTATCAATATTCGGTGATGGTACCCTGTGATTATTCTGAATTTCATTGGCTGGCTGTGTGAATTTCTTCACTTCAAATTACTTCATTCATTGTTCTCTCAAGTCCAACTGTTAACCTTGATTTTAATAATATGCACTTGATTAGTAAATACTGAACATGTTTCCCAATTATTATTACATTTTTCACAGGTTGGTGCTTTCATGTGTCCTATGTGAACTATCCAATCCTGAATGTACATGTAATTACTTCTTCTTAATACTAAGTTATAATACTAAATCATATTCAGAGTATCTTTTTAATGAATATATGAAGAACTGTAATGGGAAAATCCAAAATTCACAAAAAAAACTTATTGATTGTATTCAAGCAAGCTTCAAAAGGCCTGAATTTCTCTACTATGATATTATATTAATATTTATGATTAAAGAACTACTACTAAATAAATTAGAATTAAAAGAGAGGCTATTTGTGGTTAGTGAAAGATATTTATCTTTTTTAAAGTTATAATCTTACATGTCTAAGAATTTTTTTTTTAAACCTAATAAATCTACTTTCTATACAATTTAAATAAAATCTCAAGTAAATCCTTGTCATATTTATAAACCAGGGTTTGAATTTTCTAGTACACGGAGAACTTCTCCATTGACTTGAGACAGGTTTAGAAAGCATTGAACGGTTTAATGCATTGACACAGGAATCGATTCATTTACAAAAATTATCGGTGAAACCGCGCAACTCTTTAAAACCCACTCCTTTTTTATTAAAGCGAATACTTACAAAAATATCGATAAATGATGAATAAGAGAAAACTATTCCTGTGGACTTGGATACCAATAACATATATTAAATGAGACCTTAAACCTTGGAGGAAAACAGTTAAAATTAGTAATAAGGAGGACACTCAATGACGTAAGGCAATTCTCATGTTGTAAGAACCAATCGTAAGATCACATTTGCCATCGAAGCCAAATACGACGCATGAATCGTAATTAGTAAGAATGGATTCCGAGGAATAGGATTTATAATTGATGAGTTATCTGAGTTTTTCTTGAATAGAAGCCAGACAAAATACACCAGAAATTTTTTTTTCTTTAAAATAACTACTTTCAAAGCATTATAGACCAATTTTATGGTTTTGTAGGATAGTTTAAAAAAAAAAAAATAAATAAACACGTTAAACATTAATTATTGAATATTTGATTGCCATTTAACTATTCTAGTTACGTTTGTTTTATGCTCATTAGTTCAAATAAACGAGATGTTAATTGAAATGTCTGCATGATTAAGTTATCAGGATTGGAAAATGTACAATTTGGCCATCTGTTGAGTATCAATGTGAAAGTTTTACACTTGTTAATGGTTACGTTTTATTTATTTAATCCTTTATTTACTCATACAGTTAAACTAAGATTTATTTTGTATTGTTGCACGAAATCTGATTAAAAGTATTTAAGACGCAAATGCCTTAGTAGCATATGTGTAAATAGTTCCTTTAACTATTAATTTTCTTATTTCGGTCTTTGGCGTCTGCTGGAGTATCCTACGTCGACTGCATCTCACGGAATCTGCCCGACCAGTTTTAAAACTCACATAAAAAGCCACACCAATATTTTTACACTAATGGACCCGTAAATCAGATAAAGTCTAGGGAGTCAGTGTCGGAGGTATTTTTATCTGAAACACACAATGGCCCAGCTGCGCCCTTCCGAAATGGGGCTGAAACCGGCAAATAGTCCAAAAGGGTGATACTGTTTCTTTATAAATATGTTTTTTTTAAATTCATATGCTTTTCTAGTACAGTGGTGATCATATGCTCTCGTTGGAACAAATCCGTCGTATAATAAATGCATAAGTTCATAACCTACTCACCACTTAACCGTTATTATTACAAAAAGGATTGAATTTCTGTTCTAACATGTCCGTTGGAAAAAACTAACTGCACATGCGCCTGACTGTTTTATAACTTTCAAAACTTATTTTTGAAGTAATAAGGTATAACTCTTACTTGAGGTTAATCTCCGTACCTGATCAATGATAAAACTAGAATATAATTAATGGATAGTGTTTCTAAAAATAATAGTAAACTTCTGATTAAACGAATATTCAAATTACCTTGATAAATACATGTGTCAAGGGCATAGGGATGTTACACACATGTTACAGTTTCTGTAGACTACATCGGTTACAAATGTAACCTAAACAAGACACATTATCAAAATTTTTTGTCATATAACAGTATACATTAGAACTCTTCAAGATGCCACAACTTTGCGGAATACCCTGTACCGGCATGTACGGTAACAGGGGCCAGAAGATAAAAGGACGCGTCGACAATCCAGGCCATGAGATCTACAGCTATTGCACCCAACCAGAAGCCATCAACAGGTTCTGCGGTCACCTTCCTGATGGCCACGACTTCAACTACTGTCGCGAGAAGTCGGAGAAGACAAAGAAAATCCTTTGCGAGATGAAGAAAATAATGCGTTCTCTTGATAGTGCGTAAGTATTACTCATTGTCAAAAAGTTCGCCTGGGTTTCTTCATTGAAGAAAATAAATGTGGTTTTTGAATCTAAAACATATTTAAATTTCGAAAGAAAAATCGTCTTTTGATTTTAAACAATCTATTGTTGCAGAAGGCCTTGCGATCAGTGGGATACTTGGCCAACGTATAACAACACACCTGGACCACATAGGTTCAACTTTTATCAGGTACGTTCTCAGTTCAATTTAATCTGATTAATAGAAAAAAAAAATTATATTTGCTTAAATCGGTTCATAGCTTTGTCTCTCCATGGATTATGTTACGCAAGGTGTTTTATAAAGATCTTTCTATATATGTTGAACAATATAATCTGGGAAAATATTCGATTATGTGTATTGACAAAAACGCTGTTACTATGGTACATTTTGCGTACAGTGGACCAGTTGTAAACTGTTACAGAACGTAAGGTTATCTCTCTTATTAGAATTATTTATAATAAATCATAAAACTATAAGCTAGGTACAGGTTTCAGAACATAAAAACTACTTGAGCTCTTGAGTTAAAGTTTGATAGAGTCATTTTCTTTTAGATATTTGTTGGTACAATTTATAAAAATATAAAAAAGTTATGTAATCGATCTCTAGAAACGTCAACGCTTCTTTGTATATCTGCACTAATGTTTTTAGCCAAACTGTATGAACCGCTTGGTTCTCAGTTTTTGTACCATCGGTTGACCCTTGCTAATTTCAGCCCAAAGGTAAACCATGGGACTTAAACCGAGTAAAGTCCAAAGAACTGATAGGCTCGCAGCTGTACAAGAACTGCGACTGCATCAAGAGAAACGGCCTGCAAGACGACTGCCCGAGGATGCAGTGCCGGGGCAAGGGGTGGTGCAAGGAGCAACCCTTCCCGCTTTGCCCTCCGTTCACGCAAGTTCCGAGACCATATTGTGCAAATGACCCGTACAAGTACGTAACAACAGTAGTTATAAATTAAATTCAACACTGTTGAGTCTCTGCTATCCTAAACATGCCTCGTTTTTCAGAGTATGTCGACGTCGACCGTGGGAGAAGCAGGCTGATTATATCCCTCCGAAAGAATGCCCGATAGATCCTCTGGTTGTGGAGGTGAAGGAGTGTAGAGATCCTTGCCCTCCAGGAACCACGTGCAAGGTTCGATGTCCCAACACGGGGAAGGAGTACACCTACAATATGTCTACCCTTCGCGAAGGCGAAATCCCAGAGGGTATGAAGGCTTACAAACCTGGAAAGATTTTCAAACTTACTCATGCAACTTGCAATCCTCCTGGGGTATATCCTCCCAAGTGAATGGTGTGAAGATAAAAATATTAATAAATGTTATAATTGTTTTCGTTCCTTTTTAACATTTGGTATTTTTATTATTTTTTTTAATGATACTATTACCTCCTAACTTTAACCGATTATTTTTTTTTTTTTTTTTCAAATTTCCGATATTATTATTACTTTTTTGGTTGTCTCATATACATTAATTATTGTGTATATATATATTTTTTTTACTAAGACTGGTTTTTTAGGTACCCAGCAATATTTCATTGAAATGATTAGTCCTCATAAAACGGTCTTATTTTGTTGAAAATATGTTTATAGTTCATATTCATGAATTGAATCGACTTGTAGAAGCATTATAGGCGCTCATGACTTCAATAGCGCAGGGCTACATTAAAGGTATAAGTTTCGAATAAAGAGAAACCAATGTTAAAGTGAATATCACGAAGGATATTCTCTTAAGGAAAGGCATAGGGAGCTAAGATATTTAACAGGTTTAATTCAACGGAATAAAGCTGAAAAGCGTTTCCTCCCTTCCTCCCCCTCCTATTTCAGTTTGATTCACAAATTGGGAGAGTAGGAAGTTTCGAATCGCAATCAGGAGCTGAGTGAAAGAGCTCTTTTCATTCAAATCCAAGTGTAAACGGCTCTCATTCGTGGGCAGAAGGGCGTAACTTGCCTCTGAGGGAAACTTGGTCGGATTGGAGTTGGCAACTTGCGTGGAGTCGCACGGTATGAAAATCAACCTTCCATAAGATAAACAGGAGAACTCAACTCCTCAAGCTAACTCCATTAGAGCGGCTATTTCAGGGAGATATTTGCCTACCCTTGTATTAAAAGGGAGCTGTTGCTGCCTAATGGTAGGTGTCAACAAGAACCATTCCCCTTCTGATTGGATTTCTCATCTTCCTAAGGCCTTAGGATATGACTTTATTATATATTGATTGCTTTGGTATTTAAATATTTACCTGGTAAAACATAATTATTGGTATAAGAACGAAAAGAAGATACAAAAAGTATTGATTGGATATTATTGTCAGATTAAAAAAAATGCTCAAATCCCGTCATAATTATGTTTAAACCAATCAAAAAGATAAGTATTTTTTTATTTTAGAACTTTCGAATTATATTCCCTTATTTATATCCCTCATTTAATCCTCTTATTTAACCTGCCAAAGATCCCGGGTTCAAACCCGTAGGTGACCCCACCGTCCTTCGGAGGAAACGTTAAAAGGTGGTCCCGAACCTGTTCGATGTCAGGTACTCGTTAAAGATCCCTATCCTAATTAAACCTGGATAGGCAAAATTTAGGACTCCCACTGTAGCATCGTCCGATTATCCACATCAGCACAAAGGGACGTTAAATAAATAAACAAACAATCTTATTTAGCCTAACGTATTATATTTTCAATTAAATTTTAAGATAATACTTTAATATCATGAGATAAATTTATGTTTTATGAATCGTTTTATGTATACTCCAGAAGAGCTTAAATCGCAAATTACGAAACCATCTCAGTGGAACAAAAAAGTTCAATTTTTCCCTTCCCCTATCTTACTTCACCTAAAGCTTCAATTTTACACAAAATACTAGTTTTTATTTTTTCCTTATCCCCTTTATGTACAATTCATAATTTTCGTCTTCATTGGTGATTTATTCCTTCTTCTGTAACCTGTATACATTACAAGGAGTTGCGGAGTTTTGTTGTATGCATAAAATTTGATAATCACTTTTTATAGGAATAATATTAACGAGAATGTAATCATATATCTTCAAGTGTGGTCAAGGTAGTTTAGTTGTTATGATTAAAATAATAAAGAAGCGACACTTACTTATGTTGTATGAATAAACTAAACGTTGCTACAATAAAGGAAAACAAGAACTAAAAGTCTGATATGGGCCATAAAGGGAAAACAATATAAAACCAGCAGATGTATTGATCTAAAAATATTCTGCCCATACAATTGCCGTTAGTTCATATTGAGGTATTGTACAATCTATTATAATTGAAATATAACATTTGAGATGTGTATGTATTATTGATGAACGGTATGTTCGTTACTCAACTCATTAGTTGATCATTGAAGACGGAACGGCGATTGGAAAAGGCTCCCACGGTGAAAGTCTGCAACGGATATCTGTTCATTAATGTCACATCGGATGTTGCAAAACACAACTGATGTTTTATAAACATGAGTGTTTTTTTTTTGTTTTTTTTATTTTTTTTCAGATTTATTACTGGATTTGTTTCATTCAAGCGTTTAATCAATATTTTTTATATTTCTCTATCATATAAACTTTCGATTTATTGATTTTCTTGATTATTTGTTATTTAATTATTTAATGTCACTTTATATAAGATTTAAAAAATAAAGGGATTTCAACAGTATTGGGTTATAGAGAAGAAACCATTAAATTAGGTTTTGATTTTCTTAAAGAGAAATAATTGTTATCTAAATCTAAATAATTAGTTGTACATTCCTGGTCAGTTTCTAATTAACTTATTTTATTTTATTTTTAATTATTGTTTACATAATAATTTTTTTTTCAAATATTCATTAACTTCCACTTTAATCCACTAGTTTCAATCCTTGCTTCCTCTTCCATTCCTGACAATCCTCCGAGGCGTCTCAAAAGCCTATGGGCATTTACTCTTCATGTCTTTTTCATCTATTTCATAATTTACTTGATATATTAAATAATACAATTGTAAATTTCAATAAATTATAATAAAAATAAAATATATTTATTACCAAATAGTGCCAGAAGAATGGAAAGAATC
Source organism: Piezodorus guildinii (assembly GCA_023052935.1). NCBI lineage: Eukaryota > Metazoa > Arthropoda > Insecta > Hemiptera > Pentatomidae > Piezodorus > Piezodorus guildinii. The sequence goes on along the minus strand of CM041293.1, from coordinate 159,668,186 downwards.
AATACTTATTCCGATTCATAAAAAAGGACCGAGGTCGGATTGTAACAACTATCGTGGGATATCTCTTCTCCCAGTATGCTATAAAATATTCTCGTCAATTCTAACTAGTCGAATCACGGAATACGCTGAGGAAATTATCGGAGATTACCAATGTGGTTTTAGGCGGAATCGCTCGACTATTGACCAAATATTTTCCTTACGTCAAATATTAGAGAAAAAATTGGAATACAACGGTGTAGTCCATCAACTTTATATCGATTTTAAAAAGGCTTATGATTCAATAGACCGTCAGAAGCTATATAACATCATGATTGAACAGGGAATACCTAGAAAGTTAGTAAACCTAGTAGAGATGTGTTTGTCAGAAACATTCCATAAAGTTAGAATCGGCCATAATTACTCCGAGAGATTTGAGGTGCGATCGGGTTTGAAACAGGGTGACTCCCTTTCACCTGTGTTATTTAATTTAGCTTTAGAATATGTCATAGAAAAGGTGATGTGTACCGAGAAAGGCTTAAATATTGGTGACAAGATTCCGGTTTTGGGGTATGCCGATGATCTGGTACTGCTAGGTGAAGACACGGAAACCATACAACTAAATACAAGTGTGTTAATAAAAACCGGTAAAGAAATAGGACTCGAATTAAATACCGATAAGACGAAGTATATGATTAGTAGCAGAAACGGTGTCGATCTTGGTGATATTGATGTATCAGGTCATACTTTTGAACACGTAGAGAAATTCAAGTATTTAGGTTCAATTATAACTAGAAAAAATGAAATTCAGGAAGAAATAAAGTCCCGGTTAAAGGTGGGAAATGCGTGTTATTATTCAGTTGCTAAGTTACTTAGTTCGCGGCTTCTATCTAAAAACTTAAAGATTAGAATTTATAAAACTATTATTCTTCCAACGGTTCTTTACGGTTGTGAAACGTGGCCACTTACTTTGAAAGATGAACAACGGCTTAAGGTTTTCGAAAATAAGGTATTGCGTAAAATATTTGGTCCAAAGAGAGATGAGGCCACTGGGGAGTTTAGAAGGTTGCATAACGCGGAATTGCGGAACTTGCATCCTGTGAATGTAATTGAGCTGATTGCATCGCGGAGACTCAAATGGGCGAGTAAAGTTGTTGGGCTCGATGACGAGCGGACTCCGAGAAAGTTGGTATTTGCTGATCCGACTGGTAGGCGTCCGAAAGGTAGGCCGAAGCGGAGATGGGAGGATTGCGTTAAGGCTGATCTCGGGGGCTTGGGCTTGAATGGTGAACATTGGACGAGTCTGTGTAGGCGGAATTTGGTGGTATCGGCATCGAACCTTCGGGTTCGCTAAGCCTATTATTATTATTATTATTATTACCAAATAGTACTTTCTTACAAAGGTTAAAATATACATATAGTATCTAGGCGTTGATGAATTTAGGGATTTACGCCTTAAAACCAAAACAAGCAAACAAACAAAAAAAAAAGGGATTTTAAAAGAGCACTAGGTAACGCACAGATTCAGGACCATTATTATACGACCCATCAAGGATTTTATAAAAAATCCTAGAGTCATTGGGTTCGAACCAGCGAAGGTGTTATGGTAGCCAATACATCACGGGTGAACCTCTCTAGTTACGCAATGCGTAGTCGCTGAGAATTTTTTGAGTTATTAATGTTAAAATTTTCCAAAATTAAAAATGGTAAATCTCAAGTTTTGCCTTATCCGAAACTAACCTAAATTTTCCTAACAATTATTTTGGCATATGTGTATAATTTTGTGAAAATAAATAAAAATTCGTATTTAAAACACGGCAGTTGCTGATAATTTCGCGCTGCTCCCCTCCAGCCCAGTATCGACGAACAGATGATTACCAAGCTCCCCTTGTTTCCGTCAAATTACTAGCCATTTACCCGGGAGTTACTTCTACTAGCGACCGGGTGATCCGGGAGCCTGTTGATTTATACCGCGGGGTCATCCCGTTTCCCAAGGGGCCTCTGCCTCCCCCGCTTTGAAATATGCCCGCACATAACCCGAATTGCCCGATACTAGGATAATCGTAGGGTGGCCTCCCGGCAACATCATCTTACAGTAATAAAGCAACTTATCACGGTTACGTCCTATAGGAGCTTTTACCGATAGTGGTATTTTTCTTCTTGGGGCATATGGCCCCTTTGTTTGATATTTATACAATAACAATAATTTAAAGGCTTAATCTTCTATATCTATAGAGAAAGTATCGTTCTAAAATGACAATGGCTATGAATCTTATATTTTTTAGAGAGGTTCCTCTTAACTTCTAGATGTGCAATAAGGCAGGGATAGAGAAAATTCGTTCTTTAAATGGCTTTTATTATTCGGTTTATTATTTCAAAAGCGTTTGAAAAAAATATGAAACAAATAATGGTATGAAAAGTACTAATCGTATTAAGCTATTGTGTGTGTGTGTGTGTGTGTGTGTGTGTGTGTGTGTGTGTGTGTGTATCTAGCTCACCTGATTGGTGTACAAATATAAATTTGGCAGAATAAAATGATGATCTTGGACTACACCATAACTTTATTAGTTGTGCATAAATCTTGAATAGTTGAAGGAGTAATTGAATGAAAGATAGTTTATATCTTTTAAAACACACATATTTAAATAAATCAACACAAAACGAAATGTTTACAAGCAAAGCCGCGGAATACATCTAGTATTTGTATAAACCAATAGATATTTTGATATAATTAACACAGCTGTTTATCGTACTTTTATATTCCAATTTTAGGAAACGGGAGGATCTTGAGTGGAAAGTACCATTCTAGCCGTATTGAGGTCGCAAAAACCTCGGCCAAAACGTCTCAGAGATTTTCAAATAATATATAAATGTTCGATGAACGGTATTCACATTTTTTAAAAATAATATGCGGTATTTTACATCTAATTGTGTCTTTTCGTTGTGTCAAATGGTGTACAGATTATTAGCTTTGCAGCCTTCAAAGCAATAGACTAACTTGCAGAAAAGAATGTAACGAATATTTAAAAAAAAATTGTTTTACATGGCTCAGTTTCGTCACATTACAGTACGTTGGTATGCCAGCGGTAATAGGGACAGTATTGTGTTATATAAATAAAACACCGATAAATAGGTTAAACAAAGAGATTTCAGAATTTTCAGAGTCGAAAAAATTCTTATTTGAGTTTCCCTAAAAGCTGTCTATATTTGTGATTTTCCACACGTCAGTCAAAGAATGTAATGAACAAGAAAGGGGCCTTGACGAAACCTAGCTGTGAAAACATGGGCCGTTTCCCCGATAACTTGAACATGTCAGAAAAACGTCTATTTTGGTTGGCATCAGCTGTTGCTAGGCCCTGAGTGCCTCGTCCAATTATTACTGACGATGCTCAACTAGCGTTCCTAGGGGCGCAACCATCAACTGATTATTTCTGTTTTGAGATGATATACTACACCATTAGCGCTGTCTATATTTAGTGCCCTTAAGTAGGTGCAGCATTTAGAGCCTCTTAGTCGCTAAATGTTCAAGATTATGGTCGAACACTCATGTTTGGAAGCCAAGTACGCATGAAATTCAAACTGATCTATCTTGTTTTATTATTACTCCTATGTACAAGTTCTGGAATTTATTATTGGCCGACGTAATATTCAGTATACCATACATACATCATACAGTCATCATTTCCTTTCTTTATTTAATTTTATTTTTTACTTTCACTTACCTATATATGAAATATATAGGAAGTATTGCGATAGTGAAAATTTTCGAATTCCAGTTTTCAAAGGAAATACATGTTTCAGGATCCCCTTAGTCCAAATGACCAAGTACCGCAAAAAGGTAACTCCCAGGCAAAAACTAAAAGTACTATGAAACTGATATTCCATATTTAATACAACTATACGCCCGAGATGTTACAGAATCTTTCTCATCAAAATAAGCTTACCAGATGAGCTAATTCATACCATGCATTTTGCACTTTTTTACGATTTACTCAAAAACGGCTCTGTCGATTTTGATTAAACTCTATTTATCGATGTAAAATTTGATGGGCTTTAGTATGATGTAGGTTTAATTCTGATTTAAATAGTCTGACAGGGTTTAAATACCGATATTTTAAATTTTCATCCTCTAAAGTACCTTTAATTTTGTAGATTACGAAAAATTTGAAACATCATTTTATGAGCATTGATAAATAACGGGTAAATATGCAAGTTGAGCGAATTTGATAAACGACTAAAGGAGAAAAGTGCAAACATATTTTTTTATGTTTTTGAACATAAGATTAGTAAAATATACCGTTGGATAGCTAAAGATTTTAGAAAAAATATTTTCTAATATACGGAATTTTAAATGTTAATGGAGAGTGATGAAAAGCCGATAAAACTAACTGATTGTTGTAGATGAAAATTTAATAGCTTATTTAATAAAACACATGTTTCTATTGAAATTCAAAATAATTAATTCTTTTACAATTTATTTGTATCTTTAATGTATTTAAAAATTCTTAAAATGATTTTAACAACGGAGGTTAGTGAAAGTCGTGAGTTGCCCGCACCAGCTTTATTTTAACACTTTATATGTGACTTTAAATTTATCCTAAAGAGTTTTTGTTTTGCGTTTAGTTTGTCCTACCACTATAAACCTTTATAATAGAACTTAACTAGGAAATGTTTTCGTTTCAAAATTTCATCTCCTATACGGGACCGAAACCCTGGAATTTATTATTATCTGACAGAGAGGATGGGATAATAAGAAAGAGGAGAGGAGATGACCAGAAGATATTGACACTAGAAAGCAGATGCCGAGTCAACACAGGGCCCCAATCCCTTTACGGGCCATCAAACAGGATTGAGTTTGCCAGAACGAGGTCCAGCTCACATTTTTCATACTGTGTCCCATGCAGATCGGATCCCTCGGGTCTGACCATCTTATTATCTGGGGCTATGTCCGCTCGATCTTGCGTCCTACCCCACGTTCTTAACTGCGTCCGGGATATGGCCCAGTGTCGAGGGGTCGCAGTTCAATAGTCATAAACTTACAAACTACAAACGCTGAGTAATAAACGTGGTTATAGTTTTATAAGCGAACACATGTTAAAAAAGAAAATAAAGCCGAATTATTTCATTAAATTACAAAATTAATTTTATATACATTCCTGTTTTATTCCAAGATAAAGTTTTGTAGTCTCAATAAAAATTCAACACTATCTTGAATATTATTTCAGGTTTAATATTTTACGCAAAGCTTTTAATGTTTATAAAAAAAAAAAAAAAAAACTAATGAACCCAGTTTTGCCATTTCAATAGAAATAACAAAAAAAATTATAAGATCAAATGCTTTTTTTTTGCATTTTTAAAATTTAAAATTGACTATACATGTAAGAGGCTTTACCAACCCATGGACCGTATATCAGTGGCCGATATGGGGACATTGTCGGGTCAGACCCGCAGCCATCTCTCTTGGAATTCTTTTTATTTAAGACGGAACACTATATCGAAAATACGATCAGGCCATTACAGGCATACAAAATACAACGGCGGTTCTACAATATATCCAGGGCAGAAATAATAAATCCAGTTCGGCTTCCATTAATTGGTCGGTGTATTTATTGCCGGGGAGGTCCTGTGTCCTGGCGAAATTAAGAGGTTGTTATCCTTGCGGCTTGGTCGGGACCGTTCCGTCCATCCCTCTCAGGGCGTCATCCTTCGTCGCAGTTTATGGGCTCTCAATCTGCTTGATCCTGCGGAGGTATGGCTTTCGACAAGTGCTACAATGCAAGCTCGGTACTCGGCTTGTCCTCGCGTGGGTTGGTTCTGTTTTGTTGATCAGTAATTGTTTTGCTTGATAATCAATTCAACGTTTCGTGACTGGCTTGTGGAGATTGACACTTCAAACGTAATCTGAATAGCTTACAATAAGTTATTATGACCGAATATAAATTACCGTTTTTTTTTTTTTTAAGGTTCAAATGCCATAACGCTGAGCGATTGCCCGTTATTCCACAGTTATAGCCTTACTTATTGCTTCATAATTATAAGGAGCACTGAAAGGTTGTAAGGATATATTGCTTCTTTTTATCTATAATTGCAGAGATTTATAGCTAGGTGCCCGTCCCGGGTCTCATAAATAAATAAGAAGAGAAATGGCGTGAAGATGGCAGGGGAAACAACGGAGAGAGAGAGAAAAAAAAATATGCGCCCACTTCGCTAAAAAAAGAAATTGTCAACGCAAACTAATTTTGAGTAGGCAATGTGAGGAGGTGGGAGAAATTTATGAGCCCCCACCATTCGTCACAAATCATCCTCTCACTTAGGCCACGGGGTGTCGCGTGGTTATTTATTCGACTCTTCATTTTCTTTAGAAATGAATAAAAGTTTATAAGCTCATCTGTAGGTCGACTGTTTGAAAATATGTTCTACGCTCAATTAGCCCGAGAACAAGGGGCTCCCGTTTGGCTTCTCGAGCTCCGGTAGGTCTGGCAGTATATATAGATCATAGATAGCTACCGTGTTTTTTTCTCTGCTGATCATTATCTGTCATCTTGGGTTCTGCTTATAGATGGAATCGCTCCTCTACATTTTTTGTCATTTCCAAATGCGGTTTGTGGTGCGGAGGGAAGGTGTGGCTTGATGACACTAAATTATTCTCTTTTGACTATTGAAATAAAAAAATCCAAATTTATAAAAGTTATTTCTCCTAATACCACTTTCCTATCCCTTGAGACTTTATAAAATTAAAAAAAAAAACATCCCTATAAATTAATAATCCTTTAAAAACTTTTTAATGTTCAGCTGAAAACTGAAAATTTCTGATGAATATTTTATCTGTTAATGAGTTTATAACTCCATCCTTGATCTATCTTCATAAACGTCACGGCTGGATAAAACCGTTATACATTAATTTTGAAGAACTTAACAAAGCAAACATTCGCAATATCAAGACTTTTTTGATAAACTGTTTTTACCGTATAATGTTTTTACAATACTGAATGTAGACTAGTTTTAATTCAGATTATAAATTGATCTCGATAATAATGCTTTCGAAGTTACTTTTATTTGGGTTTAAAATGCTATAAAGTTAATAGCTTTCATATATTGATTTTAAATTGAAATTTTATTCTGGATAATATTTTTGGCCGTTTTGAAATTTAAAATAAGATTTTAAAAAAAAGTGAATATTCTGTGCTTCTGCTTTATGTTATTTTTTTTTAGTTCACCAATTTTCAGAAAAACAGAATCATAAGTCAATTTTGTTTTTCTTTCGCAGCTTCGTTGTTCTTGGCACGAAACAAGGATTCCTCATCAGCAAACCTTTCAAACATCCGTGTATCAATGAAGGATCTGAGAGACAACTTATCCATCATATCTCTAATAAGTAAACAAAACAAGATAGAACGATGGCTTTGAGCCACGAAACAGACAACCGTGTTTGCTTAGCGATGATGTTTTACAAAACTCTCTTAAATGAGAAGTCTAGCATCCCTTGGCCATATGGGCTGACCAATCGCTATCAGTTTTGACACAGGAGGGAAACATTTCGAAGAGCGTTTCTAATTTCTAAACTTGTAAACCCCCTCTTTCTCTGAGAAGAAGGTCTCGGCAAACTTGTACGGTCATATTGATGAATGTGAATGAGCATTTGTGAATGGTTTTGTTTACAGGAGTCGTAAATCTCTTGGGAAGCGGTTGATATCCGGCCTCATGCTATTCCCGGACCGGGGTCTTGACCAATTAGCAACTTCAGCTCTACCGTCTTGAAAATCTATGGCTGCCGGAGGTTCGATAAATAAACCGTCTGATGCCGGAGTAGCAAATAATAACTTAGATGAGTTTTCAAGAAGAAGAAAGAGATAAAATCTAGCTATATTTCGGTATCGAAACCAAAACTGCTTAATTAAGTCAAATTAATGGAATATTGCCTCTTCTAATAACATCGATCGGCGTTCTGTCCAAGAATAGTTCTTTTTGACGAAGATTCAGAGTTTATTGACAATAACGTACAATTACGGAACTGTACCTAGTTCAACAAGGAGCTTCATGGAGAATATAGGTGTCGATGTCAAGGATGTAGCAAGGATAGCTGAGAATACAGTGCTTGACTCCCTGGGGATTATACTCCATCACGTTCGCTCATAGCGAGTAAAGAAAGGGATCGCTGGAAGGGGCATGGGTATGTGTATATTTTATTTAACTTTTAATCTCTTAACTTTTTATTTGTTAGTATTATTTTATCTTATTTTATTATATATGCTACAGATTTTATGTTGAAGTGGAGTTTCATATGGTTGTTGTAGGATGTCATGTTGTGAAGATTATTATAATTATTGTAATATATAAATTTCTCTTTTTTTATATACATATATATTTGAATTAATATGAGAGATAAGCAAGAAAACGAAAAAAAAAAGAATAAAATGAGAAAAATGATTTAAGAAAAAGAAATGTTTAAAAAAAAAAATTACAAAAAAATGTTAAAAGAAAAAAAATATTAATCTATTTTGTATTAAAAATTATCCAATAAGGAAAAAATAGTATGCTGTGTAAATAGCAACCCAACTAAGTTGGGCAGCGTCGCTTGTTCTTGTTCAATAAATTAAAGTGATTTGTAGATCATTTGGAGCAGTTATGTTTTAAAAAATTCAGCTGAAACTGAAGATTAAGTATTACGTAATAGTTAACATTACGGGATCAAAAGGGATTAAGGGCCATCACAATGCCTGGTTTGACAATTTGTCAAAAGATACACAAACAATGCCCCTTCGTGATGGGTATAAGTTTCAAGGGGTCCCTTGGGCCCACGGGACAACATTGTCATCCCGGTAAAATGGGTATTTGAGTAAACATGGAACGAGCGTTACCTGAACAAAGCCTAAGTACCTTGTTACCTGGCCTAAGCTCGGAGCGACAATCGCGGGGACAATATCTCACCGGCAATATTCCTCAAACAATAGGTACCTCAGCCATTGTCTTGCTGGTACTGTCCTTGTGTTGTGACGAGTGGACGTTCAGTTTATAGCTTCGAAGAAGTTTCAATTTCCTCTTCAAAATAGTTTTCGAAACTTCACCTGAGGGTTTATTATGGTTGTTCACTGGGGGTCGTGGGTGGAACTAATTCGATAACATTGTATTTTGGGAGGGCAACGCAGTCCTTGATATTTTTCAGAGATTTCATTTCTTCGAACAAGCATTTTTTTTTTTTTTCTTCTATATTTTCTAATTTAACGTTAAATAATTGTAAGGCAGCGAAATAAATTTAGAAACACTAAAAGCCAAATAAGAAACAACATAAAATCTTTATGAATACTGATTTTTTTTTTTCTTTTGGATATACGATAAAAATGAATCACTGATTCGTGAATAAGACATAATCGCACTGTGTCATACTCCTATACATCGATTGCGTAACCTTATGAGTACACTTGGCATATTGTTTTTTTAATATTTTTTTTTTCATTTGATTTCATTTTACCGAATATTTAGGAATGCTTTAGAAAGTTCTGATATTTATTTTTTATTATATCTGTTTTGTTTTTTTACTTTCACTTAAATATAAGTTTTAGGGTTACCATCAAAGGTCTCGCAAAAAGGTCTGTGCGTGTGTCAGTGTCCGTGTGTGTTTGTGTTTGTGGGCATGGTAAGTCTAGCTTAAAAAAAAAAAAAATTGTACACAACTGAAATTTCTCATGTTAGAAGCGTATTTACCTGATATATTACAGCAATCATTTCATTAAAATCGGACAACCAGTAGATCCACTTTATTCTATGCATTTTACAACTTTTACGATTTTTTTTTAATAAGAGCTCTAACGTTTTGGATTAAAGTTGCTATATTCATGTGAAATTTAATGGATTTTGATATGAAATAAGTTTCATTCTGATTGAGATAGTCTGACAAGGCTTAACAGTAATATATATGTGAAATATACCGTTGGAAAGCTTAAGTTTTTCAAAAAAACGTCATCTTACATGTAATTTTGTGGAAGGCAATGTTAAATTCATTGTCGTACAAAATCATACTTATGCTTCCAGTTCCGATCTCTTCCAATTCTCTTTGAGTTTAAATTGACAAGATTTGTTGCCTTTCGGTATATTTACCGAATCATCGCTATTGACAAGTAATATATGAGCAAAATTAAAGAGTCGTGTTGATAATTCCTACTCGCCCGAGGTATAATCTTTATATCTAGACATAAATATACAGTTGGATAGCGTTAATGCCGAGGATAATTAGTATCTCACTGATGGGTCCTACCCCGGGGCGAACGTCATCAATGCCAATCAAAGCTGGCATCTCCGGTTTGTTTGTCTTAGTCACATCTGTCTCCCAGGCTAGTAATCTTCTCTTCGTCCTAGATGACCAACTTTCATCATAACTGGCACCTCGTCAGTTGCGTTTTCTGTCTATAAAGTCTACACTCCAAGGGGCTCACTTTAAGTTGTCGTTTTTTTTTACGTAATCATTATAATGTTTTAAATTAATTACAATTTTATTATGTGTTTTGTTATTATCAGGCCTAATAAAAAATAAAATAAATAAAAAATCTGGTGCGCGCAACACACGACTTTCACTTAACTCGATTATTTGTATCAAGAGTTTTTAAACAAATTTATAAATTAAAATAAATTGTTCAAGAATTATTTAAATTGGATTTTAATAGAAAAATGTGCTTTATTAATCAATCTATTATATTATTATCTACGACAATCAGTTTGTTTTATCGGCTTTTCATGACTCTGTTAACATTTACAGTTAGTATGTGTAAGATATTATTTTTTCTAAAATCTTAGCATTCCAACGGTATATTATACATTATATTACTGTTCTTATGTCTAAACAAAAAAAATGCATTAAAAAAATATTTTTTTCAGTTATCTCGTTTAGTTGATATCGAATTCATTCAATTTATATATTTACCTGCTTTTTAGCAATGCTAATCAGACGATATGGTTATTTTTTTCGAATCTACAAAATTATAGGTACTTTAGAGGAAGAAATTTTGAAATATCGGCATTTAAGCCCTGTCAGACTATTTCAATCAGAATGAAACCTACATGATATTGAAGCCTGTTCAATTTTACATCGACATAGGGAGTTTAATCAAAATCGTTAGAGCTATTTTTAAGCAGATCGTAAGAAGGTGCAAAATGCATGGTATATTGTGGCTCTTCTGGTTAGCTGATTTTGTTGAAAAAGTTTTTGTAAAGCGTATAGTTGTCCTTAATATGAAATTTCAGTTTAGTAGGACTTTTCGTTTACGCGCGGGAGTTACACACAACACACATACACACACACACACAATACGCCACACACTACACACCACACACACACACACACACATACACGCTTTTGCGGAACTTGGTTATTGATCAGGAGACTAAAAGTGTATTTCGTTGAAACTGTAATTCGAAAATTTTCACGTTCGCAATACTTTCCCTTAATATACACTTCATATGTAGGTAAGTGAAAGTAAAAAAGAAAGAAATATTTTAAATAGTTATCATTATTGAATTTCCCCTTAACTCGAAACACTTTTCAATGCGCTATTATGGATGGGACAGTTCAAATGACAACATACAATTTGTTTATTTTTATTTTTTTTGGAACATAAAAACGTACCATATTCCTAATTGTATCATCCTAAAATTACTTTAAATTTAGATTTTCTTTAATTTTAGAAATATTCAGTCTTTGTTTAATATTTCAATTTTTTTTTTCCCTCGTTTCTTTCATGAATCATTGTATTACGCAGTTGATAATTATGTAAATGTGATTAACATGAGGTAGGGAAATTCGGATTTCATAGACATCCAGTGGAAATGTAACTAAGGAATAATATACATACGCCTAAGGGTCAGCAATTCACGCGGTGTTGCTAAGGCCTTCACTTATCTTTTATCAAATATGCGAAGCATTCCCGCGTGGGCTATAACTATTTTAGCCGTATAAAATGTTAGGTGGAAATTCGACGAAAAAAAACCAACGAATTCGGAGAAATTGATGAATGGTCACTCGATCAATGTCGAAAGAATGTTGGCCATTGTTGCAGCTAAATATATATATATCGTTTGAAAAAACCTTCAGATGAACATTATTAATATTGTTATTTCTTGCCTTTAGCACCAAGTTATCCTTTGTTTTATTTATTAGTTCGTCGATTTTCTCTTATTAACTTTAGATAAAAATATGTCTTGGAAATAATCTTATGGTTATTCCATTTTTTGTACCTCCTATTGAAATTCGCATAAGATTTAACACAAAAAAAAATATTTTGACTTGGAAATAATAAAAATGGTTAAGTAATTAACTGTATATTTGTCAATTGTATTTACTTCAGTTTTTTTCTTTTAAACTGTAATCTGTTTGACATGATTTAAATGTATGTACTATAAAAATAAAATAGAAGTTAAAATAAGATGAGATCAAATTTTGAGCATAAAATAAAAAATAAATAAATATCTCTCTTGATAGATAAGCGTTAAACCTTATTAAATATTTAATAAAATTATGTCATACATTTCATAATTAAGAGAAAAAAAATACTTGGTTTCACGTCCATTCCTACTTGGTGTAATTATTTGAAAATCTTTGAGACTCTTCTTCGAGTGAACTTACCTGAAAAAAAAAATTAAAATAAATACACCTAAATCACATAAAAAAAAAAAAATAAATAAAAAAAAATAGCAGGTACAAAGTTTAATTTTATCATTTTTAAAATTTTTGTTGACCAATAAATCACAAAATTTGTGGTCTTGTACAAAAATACTAACACAGTTATTAATGTTTCAATTAATTCTTTACATATTTTTCTGGGTGTGATATATTTATTTTAATTTGATATTTGGCGCTACCTTAGGAGTGAGGTAGTGTTGGGAATCATTTTTTTTTCTTTTTGTATTCACTCAAAAAGGAATCTTTATTAGATACTCGCCTTAGGATTAAAAAGATAAAAACAAATAAAGTGGCCTAGATGGAAACCTTGAGTAAAAGAATTCCGCGTCTCTGGGATTGAAGAGCGTTTATGCCTATATTCTCTATATTATGCTATTAAATGAAATTGCAAGCAGTAAAATGTTGCTGTTTATTTCGTTCATAATTTTATTAGTATTATCGCTTTTATTATATTTTATAGTTCCTATAAGTGCTGGTTTAGAGTTTAATATGTTTCATCTTCATTATCTGTATTTCTAGATAGTTAGTGGTTAATAATATGATATAAACTTTTATTTTTTTTATACAGAAAAATAAAATTACTACTTTTATTGAGATAATATAAACTGAGCTTAATTATTGATGTATGTATACAAATAATAAATTATATATAAAATATATATATAGATAATTATGTATTTTATCAGAATGTAGGAATGTTTTTATCTCTCGTATCAAGGACGCTTATCGGTCAACATAAATATTTCTATAATTAGTGATAATGGCAAATATTAAAATATATGATTATAGTGAAGGATTTTTTCCTTTGAGCAATTTAAATAATTTCACATCTTATAAAATGTATTAATAAATTGTAAAGGTTAAATATGGGAGCGGCGTGGCCAAGTGAAGAAAGCACTAATCTACTGTTCTCCAGGTCCTTGGTTCGAATCGTTTCGGCTGTGGTGGACTATTATTTATTGTGAGATATGTATCGAGACCATCCTGGGGCGTACGCAGCCTCTATAAAGTGGTTACCCGAAAATGGGGAAAACACCTGGCGGCTGAGTGTCTAGAAACAGTACGAATCTCTGTATGTATTGATCCCAAGATCGTAGATGAGTTGTAGAGGTACAGGTTTTGATGGTTAAAAATATACTTAAAAAAATGACAAAATATCCATCTATCTACCTATCTATTTATATATATATATATATATATATATATATATATATATATATATATATATATAAAATCTGTGGCGGTCGTGAATAAATGGTTAAGTTAAAATCTTTCATTTTACAGGTGAGCGACTTAAAGTTTTGCGTAATACCAAAATAGAGTTATTAATTACAGCTTTCTTTCTACCTGAAATTTCTTTAACCAACTTGACACGACGTGGGAGAAGGTTTGATGGAGCGATACGTGAAGTTAACTCATTTTGGATATAACTCGAGTTATCTAGTTTTTCACGACCGCCACAAAAATATGTATAAATATATAAATAGTGATTTCATATGACTCATAGTGTTATTTTTTATCATCATTTTAAATATTTTAGTAAATTATCGATCAATAAACATTTTTTTATTAAGTGAAGTTATGAACTACTGATGAATAGTACAGGAGAAATATAGTAAAACAGCTGACATATTTTTTGGCATTAAACTCTTAATGTTCGGAATTGAAAATGCACTAAGTCTATTTATTGTAAATTGTCTAAAATACGTTTAAAAAAAAAATGCCCAAAGTAGATTCTATATGAGAGTTCTGGAGTTTTTCCAAATACTAGAAGGGGCATTTAGAAATAATGTTGATTATTCCTTTATAATTCCTAAAACTGAACGCTATGGTTCGTAAATTCTATTAAGTTGTTAACATTTCTGAAAATAAAAACGTTTTGGCATCAATTCTTATTTGTAAAATATGCTAATGTTTATTCTTTTTTAGAGGCCATATGCGTATAGTTCTGGGCATTTAGCTATTTTCGTCTATTATAGGTTTTAGTAAAACAATAGATCGAAATTTAAAATATTTTGTTTTTAAGCGGAGTTATGAGCATATTCCGTTTTTGCTTCTTAGAATATAAATCGGATTTTTTTTTTTTTTAATACAACTAATGAAGAATTACTAACAACATTCCAGGAACACGGTAAGGATTTCACCTATCACATTCAATGAGTCGACTTTCAAGTTTTTACAATATTTTCTCCGCCTTTCTTATCCTTGCTGATAAAACATAATTTTTTCCCACTCTATCCTGCCTTATCGTTAATTAACAGAACAGAAAAAAAAATCAGTCTTAAGTAAGTTTTAATTGGTCTTGACAAATATTTTGTCGTACATCTGAAAAGATCTTGTATCCGTAATTACCCACGACTTACTGAAGTGTATGGACTTTCGGGTGTATCAGGAGACTTGACTGATAAATCTAGTCAGAAATTTGCAATTCAAATAGTTATGTTAATTGTTCAATTAGAGAATTGATAACGTTATTCTCTGTAGGAATCCGGCGAGAGTTCTAGCAGCTATAGGCGTGGATATTATCTTTTATCGTTAAACATATTTATGTGTTTACAGTGAATATGAAAGTTAGTGCATTTTTTTTTTTTTTTACTTTCTCTTACCTTTAAATAAAGTATATAGTAAGGGGAAGTTTTGTGATTGTGGACATTTTCAAATTAGAGTTTTCAACAGATATACACGTTTTAGAGTCCCCAGAATCCAAGTCTCCTTATTTTTGTGTATGTATATGGTTAAGTTAAACTTGTCACCTTGAACACATTAAGTTCAAAACTTCGTACTGATTACTTAATACAACTTAATAGTATGAATTTTACATTTTTTTTTTAACGTTCTAGAAAACGATTTTGTTTTAACTTATATACACTATAAAATGTTCTTTAATACCAGATAGATTTTATTATCTAATATGTAAAATTACCTTTAATTTTGTTCATATAAAATAATTAAACAAACAAAAAAAACCTGTACCAATATAATCCATGAAGGGTCGGGCTCAGTACATATAGAGACTAGTACTGTTTCTAGACTAACGGCCGTGCAATGAGGTGACTGGGCCGAAATCACGCTCAACCGCCAGGTTTTTCCCCTATCCCACTTTATCGAGGCTGGGTCTGCCTCAGGAGGGTCTCCATGCCCTAGGTATAAAATAATATTTTTTCTAAAATCTCTGGCTTTCCAACGGTATATTATACATATATATATAATATAATATATATTACTGTTCTTATGTTCAAAAACAAAAAGTTGCATTAAAAAAATATTTTTTAGTTTTCTCCTTCAGTTGCTTTTTAAATTCGCTCAACTTGCATATTTAGCTGTTATTTATCAGTTCTAACAATATAATTTGGTAATTTTTATAGAATCTACAAAACTAAAGGTACTTTAGAGGAAGAAAATTTAAAATTTCGGCATTTAAGCCCTGTCTACTATTAAAACCTGCATGATATTAAAGCCCATTAAATTTTAGATTGATATAGCGAGTTTACTCAAAGTCGTTGGAGCCTTTTTTAAGAAAATCGTAAAAAGGTGCAAAATGCATGGTATAAAGTGGCTCTTCTGGTTAGCTGATTTTGATGAAAAATGTTTTGTAACGTCTCGGATGTATTTTGTCTTAAATATGAAATTTCAGTTTCATAGAACTTTCCGTTTACGCACTGGAGTTATCACATACACACACACACACAGAATTTTTTGCGGGACTTGGTCATTTGGAGTCAGGGGATCCTAAAAAGTGTATTTCCGTTGATATTCGAAAAATTTCACGATCGCAATACTTTTCCTTAAATTTCATATATAGGTAAGTGAAAGTAATATTAAGGGTATGACCAACCCGAATAGAACTTAACTTCATTACTATGAAGAAAAGTATCAATATTTAATTATGACTAATTACACTTATTATTATTATTTTATTATACACTTTCAAGAAAGAGATAAGAAAACACAGGGCCTAATAGACGGGAGAAGAAGGGAAGAGCTGCCAAAAAGCGTTCCATCCCCTCTCAGTTTATAAGATATAAACGACCCTGTAACTCAGTAACCTTTACAAATGCCTCTCAAAATAGAAAGAAGGAATTTATAAAAATAAATTGGGGCCGATTTTTCATTTCGGGCGCACAAACACTGACAGTGAGGAGTACAGTTTTTTTTTTTTTTTTTTTTTTTTTTTTTTTCGGTTTGTCCGTCTGTTCCGGCCATCTCGTTCCAGCAGCTTACATTAGAATATCGTTATTTCCGTCATGTCGGACGTAATGATGAAGTCTTTTCTCACGGCTGGGTGAGCTTTATATATTGTGTTTTGTATTTTCGAAACGTCTTCATGATAGGTTAAAGAATGTTTTTCGGATGTTAATTGTCTCGGCGAGGATTCTCTTATCCGTTTTTAACCTTTAACTGGTGAGATATGGTCTACATGACCCCAGGGCCTCTTTAAAGTTTCGTGAATCCCATTGTCCCGACCCGATCGGCTTGTCAAAACCTGGCATTTTCTGTCTCGATATGATTGTAATATAGCATCCTTTTTTAAGTCAGTTTTTATCCGGTATTGCTTTAAGATAGTGCTATCCTATGGACGCAACCTCACCATTACTGTTCGGATCTCTTCAAAGTGCGTTTTTCAATTTTTTGAAAGAAATGTATCGTGATCGAGTTATTTTCCGCACCTTTTTAATTTTATGAAAAAGCTGGGATCATCTTTCTTAAAAGATCAAATGACCAGACGGTCAGAAAATCCCTGACTTACCCAGGAGCTTCGGTTTAAAGCTCAATCATTATTAGGAAAAAAAAACCTAAAGAGAAGAATCTGACACATATAGTCAGGAGGCCCCTTCGAAGAAAATATGTTATTTTTGTCCAAGAAACTAGGAAATAGGAAGTCATCTATAAATCATATTAAATGTGAACAAAACATTTGTGGACAATGTTCGGTTTTCTATTGCAAAAACTGTGCATGATTTTAGCTGTGCATACTTTCTTTACAATATAAAAGTTTCATTTTAAAAATTATTTTCTGTTTTTTAAATATAATAAACTTGTTTGTATATTATTTTACAAATATTTTTATTGCGTAGAATATAACATTAAAAAAAAAAGTATTAATAAAATGTATTTTATAATATCAGGCATTTATTCATAATTTATTGAAAATAGGTTAAATTAAGATGTTTTATACGAATAAACAATTCTAGATGTTTGAAGGTAAAAAAAAAAAAAAAAAAGTACCGATTAAAGGTTAAAAACAGTGATGGATCCACAGTTGGAAATTATTATAATTGTAAGGGATGGCTATACAATACATTTATAAGTGGATTTCAATATAATTTATCCTAAATTGTTTAAAAATATTTCAACTGTAAAAAATGTACCATACAGTTATGGCAACGGCCCGAACCTCTAAGTAGTCGAGTCCATACCGAACGATAATAACACGTATCTGCCGTTAAGAGTTTCTAATTCCTTTGATTTCTAGCTTCTTAGAAAACGCTGCTGCTAAAAGGAAGTTGGTCATTTCTCTTGTTGTTTTTTTGCTATTCCCTTCCTATGCCGCTTTAAAGGATTTATTTATTTTTATTTTACGTTTCCTATTTTATTTATGTTTTCTGTTAAATGTATTTTATAAACGTTCGACTACTTTCCACATGTGTTTAAAAAAAAAGAGAAATTGTTATCGATCGAGTGAACTGTCTTACAGCTTCTGCCAGGAAAATATTCTTTATTTTATTTTTTCATTATACAAACTAAATTTAAAACAAGGTATTTAGAGTTGTTTATTAATACAAAAATGTTTTAAATATCTCTATCAGGTATCGACTAAAATCTTGAATCAGTAAATAGATAGATATGCTGATTATAAAAAATAGATTTTCTTAAGATTATCTATTCTTTATTCTCGAAATAGATATATCTCCATCTTATAATGTTTTTTATATCTATTACAGATTTTCGCGGAGCATCAGGGCAAAACCTGTTCGCTTCCTTACAAGGTAAGACAATATACAATAATTATAAAAATATTTTATTGCATGCATTATTTTAAAATTTAAATAACATTCTTATAATGAAGCTGTGTCTTCAGCAAAAGGATGTATATCCAAAGAATACAATATGTATTATCTTTTATGTTTCATTGTATTTTTTTTATATAAAATATATATATATATGTATATATATATATATATATATATATATATATATATATATATATATATATATATATATATATATTATTATTATATATATATATATATATAATATATATAATATATATATTATATATTTAATCTCTGAATGCTAGTTTTTGTAAAGGTCGGGGAGAAATCTGCTTTCAAAAAACGTGTATCAGAAAAGATTCTTATAGGGGCGACTTTTTTTTTAACATGTTAAATCTAGGAAGTGAAAAACCTAATAATCGGAAATAGTTTTTTATCATTTGGAATACGAATGGATATTTTTATGTAATTTAATATTATGTGCCAAACTTACAAAACAAAATTTGGCTCGTTGTAATGAGAGTATAACTACTCAGTATCCAACATGGTTCTACAGATATATGTGTGATGATGGACTGAAAAAAAAAAAAAAAAAAAAAATAATGACAGTTTTTTTAATCTATGTTTCCTATGATATTGTTTGCTAGCGCACTAATCTCTCATGCTAAATGTTGTGAGTTCGAATCCCAGTTTCGGAGGGAGCATCTCAAGCATTTAATTAATGAGTATTCACTCACAGGCTCTCCCTCGGGTATGTGAGACCCCTTCAGCAAATGGTGGCCACCCACAAAACTGACGAAGGGAGTGATGACCCTACACTACAAAATGCATCGAGAAACGAAATCTCCTAAGAGATTACACCGCGAGGCGTAGGGCCTACACGGCCTGTCGCGCCACTGAACAATAATAATAATAATTACCAATTAAATAATCAAAAAGTAAAATTAAAACGTCTTGATCGGAGGCTGGAGATCGCTTAAGGTTGGTAATGGAGCGTTGAAGCGCCTGAGATGAGCGGTGCTGGCTCCGTGCCCGGGATATGATATATCTGCCAGACTAATTGTACCACACAGTTAGCTCGGAGGTACAATTAGACCAAGATTTACATCGTCAGTCACCTGTCATAATCTCTCCTGTCATCTCCCAGCGCCACGACAAATCTCCTCTTACTCACAGATATGAGCGCTCTGCCAAAATATGAGGTCTATCCCATTCGTTACCACTATGAAGATACTGCCATCGTTTGTCATCTCCAAACTGCCCTTCTTATTAAACGCTACGTGTTACACTGATTTGTCAAACCATCCGTTCAGTTATGATTTATACATTTTTTTGTCCTGTTTGAACGAATCATTTTTTTTCCTCTTCTACTTTTATGTATAGCGTCGTTTGTTTTACAAATGGAAATCATTCATGAGCATCTAAATTTATGAAATATTCAGGGAGGAGTACGTTCTCATTGATAAGTAGAACTGCATATCATAGAAAAATTGCCTTCTGTATATTGTATTTCCAAACGTGTTCTCATTCAAAAGAGTTCATTGATAACCACGAAAGCGTGATGTAATATTTTTGCTTATTCTGGGTTGTGAATTAAAATATTAAAAGAGCCATTTGGAATATTGATTTGGGCTAGTTTGACGGAGAAGTAGATGGTAGCACTGCGTTCAGGCTGATAACTAATTAGACGGTGGTCCATGAATAATTTGTTAATTCATTTAACGTCACTTTATGCTACTGTGGGTAATCCGAAGATGCTATGAGATGCTATTATACGAGTTCTAAATTTTGTCTATCCATGTTTTATTGGAATAGGAATCTTTAAAGAGTACTTAAAGATTTTTACTTTAAATACTTGCTCCTTTTAAAAAACCTTGGGGTCACCTGCCGCGTTCGAACCCACAATCTCGAGCATAGAAGGCTGTTATGCCTTAAAAAATATAATTTCCACTAATTTGGATTAATTTTGCTTTATGTAAGTTTATGATATTTTTGGTAACCTTCCACGCTTTTAAATAAATACTAATCTAATTTTAATATTAGTTTAAATAGGTCCATACTCATGTTGCAATATTTTAAAATAATAGTTTTACTTTAAAATTAAATATTTTAATTCAAGAACCCAACTCAACAAAAGTTTTATGTACAGTAAACAAATAATTGTAAAACAAGCAGTGATAATTTTTGAGAATGGTTAATAAAAGGCTTATTATTTATTTTTGTTAGAATTCAAATTTTTATTAGGATGTTATTGTATTTTTTAAAAATATTTTTTTATAATAATGGTTTTTTATGGTTATTTTATTGTTGGGAATAATAGGATTAGACTGCTATTCTTTTTTAATAAACCAGAATCACTCAGTAGATGCGTATAAATAATATTTTTTTAACACTAGAATTTAGTACTAATTAATACTTATGAGCTGATATTTTATTTTTTCTTAAATGCTTTCTATGAATATGAATATGAAATCCACTGTTTTAGAAAACGAACAAACATGTTTAAACTTGCCTTACAATTAAAATTGTAGATAGTTGTTTATATCTACTGTACCTATGTTTATTTTTTTGAAAAATAAATTAAGCTCGGAAGTGCTACTTTTTTTGTCTGAGATTTAAAAAAAAATTGACTTATCTATTTTTACTGAAAATCAAAATCGGACCAACATATGGTAATTGTTTATTAACGGATTCCCCTCTTAACTTAGGACGTCTACCAATTAGACATTGCTCATTTTCGCAGTAATTTTTTTCCGTCCACATGGGACCTGAATTATTAATATGAATAAATGAGTGACTAATTAATAACGTTAAAAGTTTTTGGCGTCAGAATTCACGGTCCTTTGAACCTAGTTTGGACTCTGCCCAAGTCTGAGGACTGGTGCAGTGATTTTTTTTTTTTTTTTTTTTTTTTACGGCGTTCTTGATTTGATTCTATTCCGTCTACGTGATTCACTTTAGTTCCTCTAGGCGCTTAAGAATTTCCGTATGAAAATCTGCTATTATCTGTCTGAGGTTTTCGGTGAAAACGTAGGTAAGCTGAATATCAGTTCTAGTTGCTAGATTTTAGTTAAGGGTTACCAAAATTGTAAATATATACGAATTATATGTTTTGTATAGTTTTGAACATGCCAAATGCGGTTAAAGGATGTATTTATTTCGTACCATTGTTTTTTTTTTAACTGCTTTAAAAGAAAAAGCAGAGAAAAAGAATAGATAAATTTCTAGCAAACAACAGCTGTCCAAGTCAGCAACTTTAATACCCTTTATGCGCCATGGCGTTGACCGCTGATCTTGAAATAACGCCCCTACGTTCCTCATCTTTTTTAAAAATATCATTTTATAGTCAAGATTTAAAAGTGGAAATCCATTATTTATAACGGCGGTACCGTGCCAGAAGTTGCATTATTTTTTCACGACTCCCGCCCCTAGCTGTGGATAAGGGAAGAAGTTCGCGAGGTTCAATAATTAATTATGCGGGCATTAGTTAATTTATCAAGGGGTAACTCCCACAATCGAACCCCCCTTCAGCTTTCAAGAATTGAAATATCTGCGGCCCTATTGCGGTTATTGTTGACAAATGTTTCGCAGCTTTTGTTGCCTGCGACAATAGAGGCTTTTGTGGCGGTCCTTCAACCTGTGTGTGCTGGTTTGCGGGTGTGTTCTTCCACTATAAATAGTAGAGTCCACATTCTTCCACAATTGAAAGGCTAGGGATCTTTTACCATAAAATACCCTTATTTTAATCTTCAGAAGGTTGATAAATTTCATATTTTGAAATTAAATATTAGGTAAGAGTCAGGTATGCTAAAAATTATGTCAAAAGTGAAGGAAGAAATGAATTGAGGAGTAAAAGGAAGTCACTTCCATTAAATTCGGTAGAAGTAAAAGCATCGGAATTTCTTTTATGTGCATTACCTTTTCTAAAGCTTGATTTTATCTGTAATCGAGTTATGGTTATTTAATATCAATCAGTCAAATTTGATACGGAATAAAAATAATTAATAATAATTATTTACGAAACCGAAGAAAAAAAAAACAGGACAATTTTCTGACTAAAATTAAAATTAAATCACGAAATATGATTTGTTTGTTTGCGTTTCAAGGCGTTAAACCCTAAGAAATCAACGCCAGGATATAACATGTATATTCAATCTTTACAAGAAAAAATAATATAGTTAAAAAAAAAAAAAGAGTAATAATTGATACTATTATAAAATACCAATTGTAAAAAAAAAAATAAATAAAAAATAATAATAATTAGAAAATATAAAAAATCTGATTTATTTCATTAAATTTCAGTATAAATCTGTATTTTATTAAATAACCTACAATATTGTTATTTATTACAATCAGTTAGTTTTATCGGCTTTTTATCACTCTCCATTAATTTTTACAATTTCGCGTACAACTTGAAATTCTGGTTCGGCGCTTTTGGTGAAAAACTTTCCGTAACACCTCGGGTATAGTTGTATTAAATATGACATTTCAGTTTCGCGCTAGTCTTACCAAGCACACACAGACTTTTTTGGACTTGGTCATTTGGACACAAGGAATCTAAAACGTATATCCGCTGAAAACTCGAATTATAAACTGTCACGATCGCAATACTTTCCCTTATAAATTATTATATGTTTCATATATAAATAAGTGAACGTAAAAATGACCTGTTTATTTATAAATATGTATATAATTAAGATGATAGACTTTATAATTTATATAACAACCATTTTTTTTATTTATTTATTTATTTTTTTTTTAATATAAAACTATTTAATTAAGTCCTCTATTACCTAGTACTCTTGATATATTCGGATTCAGCCCTATTTTATTACGGTGCAAAGAATGTGTGTCACGAAATATGGATACATGTATGTCCATACTTCGACGTGACACTTGCATATGATTTTTATCTATTAGCAGACAGCTAAAAATAAGCTGTATGAGAAGATTAATGGATCTCTCCTGAACTAAAGAATCAAATCTACACTAGAGATGTCATTACCATTGTCAATAAATAAGTTAATTAAAAAAAAAATATATATATATCTATGATTAACAGAGTAAAGTTTTTTGAACACGGTCTTTCCCAAAAGTAAAATGTGACTTCAGATGAGACATTCTGGTCAATGTCCAGAAAGGAACGGAAGCGATCTATGAAAAAAATAAAAGAAGACAGGCTAGTGTCAGCTTTTACCCGATGCTGTGTGATGACGTCCGGAATACGAAATATGAGCGTCAGATGTAAACATTGTTATGGAATGTCGTTTCAAAATGCCTAAGGAATATCAAATAGTTTTTATATTCTGAGTGGTAAAATTGTTGTCGCCTACTTATTCCTTGCCGCACCCGGGCAGCAACTAGGGAATACTTTATACAGGCTCTCAGAGAAGCGGCCGTGTGGAGATTTTGTTATTTTTTCTCTTGCCGAATTCGGTGGCCAACGACCCTCATAGCTTTATCCTAGGCTTAGTTATTTATCAAAATAAGAGTAGAAGACAAAGACATTCTTAAATTAAAATAAATAAATAAAATAAACTACACTGTCCTTCAAAAATAATTTAAAAAGTTAACAGAATAAAATTCAATTTAAAAATAAAACCATCAACGAAGCCTTGATAATAAAAATGTGTTGGTTTTTTCTAGTTTTTCAGCTATTAGAGTTTTTGAGAAACATTAGTTCGTTAAATTCCACATAACTTCGTGAATCATGACCCGAAATGACTCGAAAAGATAGGTGCTGATCAAGAAATAAATAAATTTTGTTTAAATATATTTTTATGTGAGAGAAAATACACTTGTCTTATTTATTTTTAAAAAAAATGTATTTAAAATAAATATTTTAAAAAAACGACAAATAATTGTTAAAAATTAAATTAAAATATTCTAAAGTATTAAATTATTTTTTCTTAAAATGTTTTATGATTATGATATTTTGATTTTATAAACAATGACTATTTGCGTGCCTGTGTGTATGTGTATTTTATGGTCACACACTAAATGCGACTTGTTTGCAGATAATATTTACAATGTTCGACCAAACGAAGTCGAGATAAATCTACAACTCCCTGAATAATTCGATAACTTTTAGATTAAATAAATTCACCATGGGGCAAACACAAATAAAAAAATTCAAAATAAAACGAAAATTTTATTACTTATTTGATCGTTAGAACCATCGGGGCATTAAAGCTATAAAAAATCTAATTGACACAGCTATAAAATGGACCGTAAACCTCTATAACCTAATTAAACACGGGGTAGTAAAAATCTGTAACGCTACAATTTTATTCGTGGTCTGACTAAAAAAAATTCTTTGGTCGTGGTATGATATAACTAAGGGGTGGTTATCTTTTTGATTTTACTAGAGATTTTTCCTTATTAGTTAATAAAAAAATATTATACATTTTTTTAATAAAAGCAACCTTAATCATATTTATTATCACACCAAGAAATGTTAAAATTTTTGTATACCTAGTATCGAGGATTTACAAGAAAATCGTTTCCCATATCATTATAGTTCAGTTATTGACAATTTTACCACATGGAGTGTCAATCCGTGCCAATTTGAATAGCTAAATGATTCATATTTCACATGGAAACATGACTTCCAGTCGCTGGACATCAGCGTACTTCGAAATGGGGGAATATCCGAACAGTCTTCGATTATGAAACACACACCGATTTCAGCTGTCGGACAGTGTCCAATATCTAGGATATACACGTTGAGTTGATGTTGAACGTAGAGAGCGTCCGACAAGTCACAGTGGAGAGGCAGTACGCTCTGAGTCAATTATGAATGCCTAAAATTATTTATGAAAAGCCTTAGTTTTGCTTAAACTTAATCGGTTTAGGAATTAAATGAATGTTATGTCATCAAGCTGTTGATTATTAACTTCACTATAATCAAAACGTTATTATTTTTATGGACAAGAATATATCTAAGTGACATTTATTTTAACACTTCTATGAATAAGCTTCTTTTTTTTTTTATAAAAATCAGATAAAGTTGGCTTTAAGAACTTTATACTCTTATATACTCATTGCCATACTCTTCACTTACAATTTACATAAATGCAATTTAAAACTTGTCTCTTACGGACTAATTTTCAAGCAAAGGTGATTTAAAGATCTAAAAGGAGCCTTAAGGATTTCGTGTTGAACATGGTTTAATTAACCCATGGGTTAACAATACGTAGAGTTATGTAAATCATTTTTTTAAGTTGGAACCTGGTGTTGTTTCTATGGCATACCATGTTAGCAACTTTTCGAACCGGAACAGATGGAAACTTATGAACAAGTATTATCAAATTAAAATTAATTTTGCTCTAAATTAATAATTTTAATATATGCCCTTGGACGATTTTACAGTTTTTTAAAAACATATTTTATTAATACCTTCAACCGCCTGTTTTCTAATTCCATCCTGTTATTTCCGTATCCGAAAGCAAATAAACTCATATTCTTCTCTAGACGTGTTCAAGATAAAACTTGAAGACAAATTGTCCTGAACACGTGCTGAATCAAGCCATCAGATTTTTCTTCTCTTAATAATAAACGCAATATATAATCTCATAAAGCTGGCATGGTTACAGATGCGAATAAATTATTTATCTGCATTTCCTATCCCTACTACAGGCCAACGGATTCTCTCCCGAGACTCTGGCAAGGCACCAGATGTTTTCGCACACCCACGTCCCAGACGAATTGTAAAAGAAAATTAAATAAAAAAACACGGATTCAGTACGAGGTACTAATGAAACAACGGCCATTAAAGCATATCTCGATGGCTCTCATAAAGCTGAGATTGTTTAATATTCTTGAGCTGCGTCATGTGCCGTAAATGGAGGAATTCACTTTTACGACATAATATTTTAACAACTCATATCCGTTTAGGTTTATGGCCATAGATCGGACTCTAAAAGCAAAAAGAAATGGCTCCTCTCGTGGCAATCATAGCATGCCTCGCCAATACCTCCACGTTGAGTTCTATACTACGAAATGTCAGGTGCACCATCGTTGAAATGCCCCTACAACATATTTTCTCTCAGGGTATCTTTAATTGCTGACATTTTTCATTTGTTTTTTAAAAATCCCCACCGCTAGGGAACTAGCGTTAGTAATAAAGTCCTGACATGATTGATCCATTAGAAGGAATATCTCAACTATAAACTATCTGAGTCATTAGGCCTTGTTAATTTTAAATCGCCTTACACCATTTCTGATCTATGAGTTAATTGAGTCTAGGCATGTGATTAGTGCATTTAATCGAAACAGAAATTACGCCAGGCATGTAGAAGGAATGTTGATCTAAGTATTTTCTTTTAATACCTAAGGGTTTATTCGAAATTATAAAAATATAACAATTATTTAATATAATTGGTAATTAATTTATATAGGAAAAATAATTTCTGCGCCTTGGAGTGTTACTTCATTTTTATTACCCATCTCACATCAACCAAGAAGGAATCAGTTAAAAATAACAGAGACTCAATTATATTTTATTACCGAGGGTAGATGTGTGATATAAAAGTTAAAATAACACGAAAAGAAGTTATTATTTCAACACAAACATAAACATATATTTCGGCTAACTAAGGTAAATTAATGATGGATTAATTTATAAATTTGAACGTAGACCATAGATAAAACTAAAATTCTTACTTGATGCTTTACACGCATAAATCTAAGTACCTTTTTAGAGACATTGAAAAATGATTGAGCTTTTTAGAACCAGTTCAAAAAACAAAAAATCAACATAGCAATATGTTTAAGTTCAATATGTATAAGTGGTTGGTATTGATGTATATATTTTTTTATTTAATTGCTTAAAAATGAGAACAAAACAATTGAATAATTAATTATTTAATGATGAGAATTGACATTAATTTTATATGGATAATATAAAAAGCAAAAAATAGTAGTTTTCAAGCTTTGTTGGAGGGTATTCAAGATACTTGATTATACAGCTTAAATTCTCAAGGTTTCAGTGCGATTACAGTTACACGCCTATTCAGGTACCATATCCAACGCATCCTTTCTGTCAGCTCGGTCTTTTGTCCCTAGTCCTTGGGAAGAGTCGGCGAGACACGCGACCCCGCGGCAGAAGACACACTGGAGACTGACAGATGAGTGAGTTGTCAGGCTGACTGTGTCAAAGGGGAGGCGGTAACTTGATTGAGACGCCAAAGGCGGCCCGATGTAAACATTGCTCCAAAGTCTAATTAGAGCCAAAGTCAACAGAGAGCTTGATTGTGTCATAGGCCACACCCTCCTGTCATTATCATACAAAGGGTTGGGCAAAATGGCGCCCGCCACCCTCGCTTCTTCATCTCCTACCCCACCGGGGGTACTTCAAGGACAGTTGTTGTGTACTGTAGTAGTTTTACTCGTATCATATTTTAAAGTCTGTTTCATTATGCATAAAACGAGCGACTTGTGTGTCTCTTATATATCAATTAATGGTATAAATGGCGATCTGGATATATCTTATACATAATATATGAACACTTAGAGAAGTGGAAGTGCTATAGTTTGAGTCCACAATAACTAGAAAAACCGAAAGTCAAAAGGAAATAAATCCGATAATTTTTGTCTTTAGCAAGATTACGTAAATCTAGATTCGTGTCAAGAAAATTTAAAAAGTACGAAACTGTTACTCTTCTTGAAATTTCTAGACGGCTGTGAAAACTGCATCGGGTCTTTGAGAATAAATTATTGCTTAAAATATATAGTCCTTAGAAGTATTAGAGGTTAAATAGGCGGATCTTGCACCTCTTTAGTATAATTGGGGTGATAACATCGAAGTTAATGAACCTTTTAAGTAGAGAAATAAGAATTGTATCCAAATATGCTAGATTTGAGTTATAAAAAAAATATTTGCCAAGTTTGAATATTCCGTGTACTTAAATGAAAAACCAAATTTAAAATATTTATGAAGATTAAAACCTATCATAGGATAGGTGGGAAAGTAAAAATATTTAATATAGAATTGGTATTAAGTCGTAGAAACTTCTCTTTTTTTGTTGCGTTTGTGAAAATTAAATTCTTAAATGATAAGATAGGTACGCGCTGCTGGCAAGTTTAGTTCCTTGAGTTTCTATAAAGCTTTACAGTCTTTAACATATAATTCATATTAATTACTTTTATTTAATTAAAGCTATTAATTTAATCATTCATAATTCCTACTTTGTACCTGATCCTTTGAACCTCAACGTCGGAAAAACAGGCTCTTATTTAGTGTTATTACTATTTTTGAACCTTTTTTTTTTCAATGTTAACCTTCCGAGCCAGATTACCGGTAATCTAGACGTCTTTGATAATTGCTGCATCTATTCTGTCTTTCATCTCTTATAAAACGGACAGTCGGGCGTCTTAGCGTATAATTTACCGTTCTTATTACCCCCACGTGAAATATAATTTGGATATGAAGAAATATAATCGCCCGCCTATCACCTCGGTGGGGTAATTATCGGGAAAGGAAACGGGGTGGGATAAAACAGAAACAAAAAAAAAGTCAAAACAAAAAACGGGAAATATCAGCGAATGTTAAAAGGTACGAGTTATTACCTGAGGTAGGTTCCGGGATTTTTTGGTGGGTTCTGTTGATGCCGTGGGCCTTCAAGCTGATGTGTGTTTGAAAAGATTTGGAGTGACGAGTAAACACTTCTTTGAGGTCCAGCTCAAGATGCTATTTTCGATTTTTTTTTTTTTTAAGGTTCCATTTTACCTTTTACTAATACGAGTTATACATTTGGCTCGAGTATTGGCCTGGCAATCAATTATCGGGTTTCGTAACTTGAAGTATTATTAATATAGGCTAAAAAAACTTGTTTGAAAACTGCTCACTGTCAAGCAAAAATATTTCCTAGACAATGCAATATAATTCGGACTTTCTCTAATTGTCTAATTATTTTTCATATTGAATGTTAGCATAAGAACGGTAGATTCGGTTCCAACAGAACCACACGGCGAAAAAAAAGAATTATATGGATTTCTCTTATTCATATCATATAAACATCCCCTCAGAATAAGGTCTATAAATACTGATTAGTAAAAAATTAATAAACAGTTGTTTTTAGGACAATTCTTGATTATTGCTTGAGTATTGAATCAATATATATATATATATAATATATATATATATATATATATATATATATATATATATATATATATATATATGCCGCAAACTTATCATGATTTAAAGGACAGCTTAATAGCAATAGGAGCCAAACTAAAGCATTTCCTATTACTGAGAAGTAAGAAGTTTGGGGGTACGAATTGATCCGGCACGCCCCCAGAGAGTAAACATAGGGCCTGATGCCGCCTTTCGGGTATCAATGAAAGGTCCTACACAAAAAGCCGAGGAAGGGACCCCATTCATTAGCCTCTCCTACTGGAGCGCTCTTCCAAACCACCTGCTCTTCTTTGATATTTGATGTTGTTGGTCGTTTTGGACTCAATATTTTCTGGGTGAATTTCCAAGAGTATTTCTTTTTTCTTGATATTTATAGTTGATATGGTTTAAATAAATTAAGATTTTTTGCAGACGAGTTGTCCTTTTAAACCCTTTTGATCATATTAAAAAAAAAAAAAAAAAATTGACATAATACAACTTGCCTCCATGAAAATAAAAATTTTCATTTTCAATTTTACACAAAAGAAATAATTGGTATATTAGGGAAATATGATAATATTATATTAAAATAAGAGAACAATTAGTAAAAGAAAATGGAGAGGTATCCAGAAAATTTATATCATCGTCTAACTAAAATATAAAACTCTCAATCAGCCCTTTATCGCAGTAAAAAACCTTTATACTAAAACTATGAAATTTTATTGAGATTTGTGGTATTTACTAGTTTTATGAATTTTGTAAAAAAAAAAAATCATTAGTTTAGTAGGCAACTATTTTTCCACGAATATCTTTTCGTGGAATAACATTCGTTGTGGGTTTGTTTGTTTATTTATTATAAGTCACTTTATGCTACTATGGCTAATCGGACGATGCTACAGTGGGAGTCCAGTCCTAAATTTTGCCTATCCAGGTTTTATTAGGATAGGGATCTTTAACGAGTACCTGACATCGCACAGGCTCGGGACCACCTTTTAACGTCCCCTCCGAAGGACGGCGTAACTAAGGATTTTTACTCCCATTAAAAAATCCTAGGACCACCTGCGGGTTTGAACCCGTGACCTTTTGCATGGGAGGCTGTTACGCTAGCCACCCAGCTACAACATTCGTTGTGGGTAAGTGGAAATGTTGAAGGCTAACCTAACTGCTTTATTGTTTGCATCGAATATTTTTAAAACTGTAAGCCTAAAAAAATAAATAATAATATTAAAACAAACTATAAATTAAATGAAGCCCGTAATAAGTTGGCTTGTATGATGTAGAGGAAAACATTCTTAAGTATTGGATTTTATGATTTGATTTGAATTACACATAGTTATTCTTACGACTGTATTATTATTACATTCGCTTCTATTTGTAAAAATAAAATATGATACGATTTAATTTCACGAGAGTGAAAGAAATGTCACTCTACCTTCAGTCATGTTTGTCTCCGGTTAACACCTGGGTCTAGTAAGACCTCAGATTAATTATGCCACAAAAAATGAATATATATGCTCAGCTTTGAAATAGACATTGCAAACATAACGGCAATAAATCCAGCACGATCCTCGAGAAACACGATCTATAAATCCACTTCAGTGCTGTTAGAAAAAATAAATTATCTCTTCTTGCGACCCCGACTCCCACACCTCTGGGAAATGCAGTAGCAGTTATATCTTGATCGATTACATTTATTTATAATTGCGTTGGCACATACCTATTTTGATATGTTTACTACAAATTATTATAGAATTGGGAGAATAGTAAAAAAAAAAAAAATCTGGTGCGCGCAACACATGATTTTCACTTACCTCCGTTGTTTAATTCAGTTTAAATAAACTTAAAGATCAAAATAAATTGTGAAAGAATTAATTACATTCAATTTCAGGAGAAACATGTTTTTTATTAAATAATCCATTGTATTATTGTCTACGACAATCAGTTTGATTTTTCGACTTTCCATTACTCTCTGTTAACTTTTACAATTTTTTGTATAAGATAATATTTTTTCTAATATATATATATATATATATATATATATATATATAATGTACGTTTTATTTTTTTCTAATATATATATATATATATATATATACTTTACAAGATTTAAATGTACGTTGTATTTAATGCCGCTTCTTAAAATCGTCCAAATCATAGTTATTATTATTTATAATAAATAATATAATTTTTAAGTTGATTATTTATATTGTAAAATAGTTTGTCAAGATGATTTACAATAACAATGGTCCTTTGGATTAAGTTAATGCAGAAAATTATGATTTTTTTTCTCATATTTTTCATAAAGCAATTTCGGTTATATAACACAGCTCTCATGAATTACAATTTGGGTTTGTAGAATCGATTTGGAAATATAAGCTTACACAAAGAACGTTTATTAATTTATCTTTGATTTATTGATAGTAGGGATTAACATGATATCATTTATTTTCTTAAAGGTTTATTACTATCCATTTACATGCTGTCTAAAGAACGATGAAAAAAATAAAAAATTGTGTTTCCCTTCCCCAACTCCTGGGAATTTACGTATATATTAAGAATAGCAAAAATGATAGAAATACTATTCTAATCAGCTTTGGAAGGTCAAGATAAATTTAAACTCGTTTAAGCCGTTAATGTATTAATAAAATAAAACGTATCTCATATTTTACAGATGCTCATACATTTTAAAGTAGAAAATCATGTTAAATTTGTTTCATAAATTGACTGAAAGTATGCTTCAGTTTAGTATAACAAAAAAATTCCTGAAATGATTGTACACATAATTTATTTTTATCTGTTTCAATATAAATCTAAATATATATTTTATCTTTTTAAAATTCAATTCTTACAGAAGCCATTGGGTTTCGAGAAGACTTTGTAATGCATGGAATAAATTAAAACACCCCGCCCCTTCAAGAAGAAGAAATAAAACTAAAATAAAAGAAAAAGGTACTTAAAAAAAAGAAGGAGGAGGAATTATTCTGAGCATGGTAGGATAAGGACCGTGTAAGAAAGAAAATAGAAGACAGAAGAGTCGGCGATAAAGAGAACGGATTTGAGCGGGACGCCGCAGCAGTAAATCGGCCAGGGCTGTAGGGACATTATAAAGGGCTACCAGATAGTGCGACGTTTCGCGTGACGTTCACGCGCGGCACCAGGGCTTCTTATCTCCAGAGGTAACGAGACTACCCGCTCACGCAGGGGTAGTCTGTGTCCGCCGTGTCGAGGGTGTGAGGGTATCTGATCCAATGTCAATCCCGAGGTGATGGACAGCCGGCGAAGAAGTCCGTAGGTGAGACCTTATAATTGGACGCTAGGGCGAGGAAGAGTTGAAGAGGTATTAGTGTGATCGTGGTGTTGGTAGTTCTCGTTGTGTTAAGACAAAGCGTTGCTATGTGCTAATGTGTACTATATCGTGGACTACCATGTTAAATATTAGCAAAAGCTATTAAATTTCGTTATCTGACTCTTGGCAAAGATAGTTCATCTGCCATTGACTCTTTTTGTTTGGAGGCAGATGTAGGGCTAGGTAGTGTTACAAAATGCTCCCCAGTCCGTGACCTCGAAGCCGCCCTGGAGATGATGAGCTATTTGTTTAAGGGTCGGCCGACGTCGGGGGATACGCACCACCAAACACAACCCTAACGCTCTTCTAGCCGCCGCGCATCCGACTAAAAAATGAAAGTTACAAGAATAATGTTTTTTGTGTTTTGTGGAAAGTGGTTTTGTGCCTGAGGACCACCCGTGACCTGGCCCGTGAATTATAAATCCATTTAGTTATATTGAGAGTCGGTAGCTCTCCCATCCCTTTGCGGCTCTTAGCTATGGTGTTTTTGTCGCCTAAACTGCTACTGTTTCTAGATATTTCTGTCCGCGGTTATAGATAGCTCTTTCTCCGATTCATTATGGTTTGTGGTTCCATAAATGTTTCCAGCAACCGTGTTTCCTTAGTGAAGATTGCATCACACCAAAACAATAAAGAAAAAACAAGTTATTCAATCTTTGCCCAATTTAAAAAAAAAAAAATTAGATAATATTTTACTGATTCATATGATACAAATTTTCATAATCCTTTATGGGTACTTTTTAATTAAAGATTCATCATTTAGTCATCGTCATCGTACAGAGAAAACTATTTTATGTTACAAGTATTTTTTATTATTATTATGAATGTAATAATTGGAACTGTCTGGAATAATCTCTTCTCTTTCTTTATATTTTTATTTATTATAACATAAATAAAACTTAATTATGACGTTTCGAGGTATTTCTTTGCCTCATCTTCAGATTATTCTTATTAATAATTATAAATATATCCATATTGCACTTAACATTGGTCATGTAATCATGATCTCTTATTTTTATATATCATTTATATTAGAATCATTTCGTCAATGATTGTTAAAAAAATATTTTCTACTTCAATATCACATAAAACAAATGGTTTCAACATTAAACTGCTAATTAAATGCATGTATGAAGCAGACTCAAATATATCAATAATTAAATTATCTCAGTAAAATTCTTAGATAACTGCTGGAATTTTCGAATTCCGATTTTATCGGTAGTTCAGCTGAATAAAATAATAAGAAAAAAAAAAAAAAATTCTTGTCTGGCCAATATAAGCTATAGTGAATATTTATATTGAAGCGTGAATGTGTTTAAGTGCGTATGTATATATATATATATATATATATATTATAGTAATATATATATATATATATATATATACATGAATGTGAAATTATACCTAAGAATTTATAAAAGAATGACCTGTAAATTTTGTATGCATGATGTAAAAAAATGAGCTTTTAATTTATATTCCAATTTTAGTATATGTACCGCCGAAGCGATCTGTCCTAAATTGGACTGACTGTAATATTACTCAATAAGGAATTGTTTCTGAAAAAAAAATGTATTAACTTGATGACTTGATTAGAATAGGTTTGAGAGTAAGTGAAACGAAGAAAAACAAACATACAAAAAAACAAAAAACTTATAAAACAGTAATGGAACTATATAATTATTTGGACGTTTATTTATTTAACGTCACTTTATGCTACTATGGCTAATCGGACGATGCTACAATGGGAGTCCTAAATTTTGCCTATTCAGGTTTTATTAGGATAGGGATCTTTAACGAGTACCTGACATCGCACAGGCTCGGGACCACCTTTTAACGTCCCCTCCGAAGGACGGCATAACTAAGGATTTTTTACTCCCATTAAAAAATCCTAGGACCACGAATGGGTTTAACCCGTGACCTTCGCCATAGGAGGCTGTGATGCTAACCACCCAGCTACAAGTGATCACTATAATTATTTGGTGCTAACAACTAAGAAGTTGAGTACCTATCGCAATACCCTAACCTTTAATTATATTTAAAGAATTCAGACCAAATATGCTAAGAAAGGTCGAATGAAAAGAAATTCACTAGATTT
Organism: Piezodorus guildinii; assembly: GCA_023052935.1. Taxonomy (NCBI): domain Eukaryota; kingdom Metazoa; phylum Arthropoda; class Insecta; order Hemiptera; family Pentatomidae; genus Piezodorus; species Piezodorus guildinii. The sequence goes on along the minus strand of CM041293.1, from coordinate 159,632,987 downwards.
TTTTTTTTTACATTATGGCTAATCACTTTAACCTACGATTTACTGTGCAATGCTATAATTATCGTAAGTAACAATAATTTATAATTGTTTATATGAAATAACTAAAGTGTGTTGTTGCCTGTATTTGTTAAAGGATATCGCATTAATAATGAAGCGATCGTTTTCAAAGCTAACGGGTGGTGGTGATACTGTGCTGAAAGGAATGTCCTGCAATTCATACTGGAAGGATTTATACTGACACTGACCGTCTCAAACGTGACCTAACATTTTCAAAATAAAACTTATTCTCTAATGAGGCAAGCTGTTAGGATTGTAATCTCGATTCTAGTTCCAAGGATCCCCGGCTACCCAATACCGATATATAATAAAACAATGGAAATATTCTTGAGGACAAATCTTGAATCCCGAATTAAGGAAATATTAATTGGCTTTAATCCAGATAAAAAAGCGGCAATTGTTTTTTATTTGTATTTATTCAACCGTATAAATTATTGATTCAACATTTAATTTAATTCATGCAAATCAATGACAGTCAAGAAGTGATTAATTTATTATTCAGAATTTTAATTCATTGGTTTGGAAATAGTATATGAATTGAATAGTATATAGTAAAACACGTAGGTATTTGAATTGATACTTATATCTTTAGCATTTTCTGTTTCTGCAGATCATCCATAGTTGTTTAGCTTACCTGAAACAAAAGGAAAAAAACAAAACATTAGAGCAATGTTAATAATTCGTATAAATTTTAATTTTATCATTTATTAATAAATCTGTTATAGTCCAAAAAAAATAAAAACTTTTAATAATAAAACACCTGACTATAAATGTATACGCTAACACAAAGCCAAAACCTATGATTCAAACGTGTTAATTTTAATATAATTTGTTTGGTTGATTTTGTCTCTTTAATTCTATAAAACCGAGTCCAAATGACCTTCTGAAGACGGAAGCGGCGTATGCGGAAACATAGGGTCATTTTGTCCATGTCGTTCAATTTTATTAGGTTCATTTGTATATAAAATCAGCAGTCATTAAAAGAGCCTCATTTTATTGCAATTACTTTTTTTAATGTATCATAATATATATATATATATATATTGACAGATAAAGGTTGACGTATCTGTTTAATCTGTTTCTTAAAAAAAGTAGCAGTCGATTCGTTAACTATGTGGGAGAATATGGTGGGTGCGGAAGAACTTCGTAGCCCAGTTCTTTTAATTTTGAGCACGGTATGTTTTGAAACATGGGGTCTTGCTACCGCTCAGTGAGATCATGAGGTTCCCATGTATCGAGCTTTTTTACTTTCCCAATACACTTTAAATGTCTGGAAACGGTATATGCACTTGCATTTAGTTGTGCTGAGAGTCATTTAACTGTTTGGTAGGGGTTTTCTTCTACTGTATGTTTGAGGACATCGTTGTCTATTATGGACGGAGGTCTTCCTCGGGGCAAGTTTTCCAAGTCGGTATCCCCAGCTGAAAACTTAGCAAACCAACGGCGAATGGTCCGTTCATTAACACTCCCTTTCCCAAACGCCTTACAAATATTTCTAGCGGCCTCAGCTGCTGAATGGACGAGTTTAAACTCGTACAAAAATATCACTCGAAAATCGCGTGTTTCCATGTTCATATTTGGAGGTATACTAAAAAATTGGGTAATTGATTGGGAAGCTAATGTTTATAATACAAAGGTAGAGGATTAGTAACTTTTTACTTTAATATGTAAACATTCGGAAGAAAACTACAGAGACCTGCAAAATCCTTTATGTATTTCAAAAACTATAAAAACGGACATTTCATGTGAGACAGTTACAATTGCATACCATATTATGGATCCATTAAATCTTCGCCAATGATAAAATTATCGATGGAGATGAGTGAAAACAAAAAATACGTTACCATGCTTGAATAGAAAAACGTTGTCCACATCATTTTTGAGGATGGACAGCTTGGGGATATCACTAATCGAAATATGTGCCATTATGGGGTGTGAATTATGAAGGAACACATGCGGTGGAGTATCATTTATTAATTTCGCCCTACTGCTGTTAGCCATCTTGACGGGCGGCTATGATATCGGGAATTAGTAATGAGGCCCCCTCCTGATTGACTTTTCGTGTTTATCATCGTCCTGGGGGCTACCGCACTTCTGATGACGGGCCCAATAAATATCCTCTCCCCTGACAGCGCTCTTCTCGAGGGTCTGTCTGCCTCTCTTGTGATGGCAATAGTGCCCGTGTCGGAGCTCCAATTAAGGGCTTGTTGGTCCGAGTCTGAAGAGTGGGGTCCAGTCCACAGGAACACTTATAGGATAAGATTGCTAATAAATTGTTATTACTAATTAGAAAGTAAAACAAAAATCACAATGTATTTTTACTGTCAAAGCTTAAAAATTAATAAACTTATGCACCTTGATAAACCTTCATAAAACACAATCTCTATATACTGGTGGAAATAACCGGGAGTAAGTCTTTTTTTAATTTTGCCGACGTTTCGGCTCAAGCTTGAGAGCCATCATCAAGGCTACAAACATCAGAACAAATAACAAACAAATAAAACAGAAAATATACTAACATACTTAAATATTATAGATACAAATAATGATAATATGATACAATATGATGGTAATAAGCATAAAAACAAAAGTATAGACTTTAATATAGAAGTAAAACATTATATATAAACATACCATTACGTTTATATATAATTGGACATGGCTCAGCAATGGTATGTTTATATATAGTTTTTTACTTCTATATTAAAGTCTATACTTATTATTATTACTTATATTTGCTTATCATCATCATATTGTTTATCATATTATCATTATTGGTATCTATAATCTTTAAGTATGTTAGTATATTTTATGTTTTATTTTTAATGTTATCATTGTCACTACATTAAAAAAATTGTCATTATCACATTAATATGTATCTCTTTTGTTCTGTTTGTAGCCCTGATGATGGCTCACAAGCTTGAGCAGAAACGTCGGCAAAATTAAAAAAAGACTGACTCCCGGTTATGACGGACTGCTCATTGCTGGCATACGGGGTTAGCAGTGGTGGGTTAGCACGCTAGGGAAATTATCGAAGAATACACAAATGCGTGCGCCCACCACTGTAAATACCTTTATTTTTAAAAATGTATTCTTATTATACAATATTATTGGGGGATAAATATAATTGTATTGGTACAGTATATATATATTTTTTTTTAAATTTCTATGGTGCTACGTTGCTTGAGCAGAAACGTCAGCAAAATTAAAAAAAGACTGACTCCCGATTATTTCCACATATAATAGTTTCTACAGTCGACTATAAGTCCTAAATACAATCCCCATTATTATCTAAGCCCCATCTTGATATACTGTCTTAACCCTTTTCAAAGCATGAAACAGCACTAATATAAAAAAAACATTTCGTCTGTTTATTATTGAATTTCGACTTAACTGAGTTCGGAAGTTGCTAGGCATATTTCTCACGAGTATGTATTTTTAAAAAAACCTGTACCTTTACAACCATTGCAGGGTCTTTTAGTCCGAGATAACACTCAACTATCAGTTTTTCTCTCGTTTTTGAGTACTAATTTTATAGAGCCTGGGTGTGCCCCAGATGGAGCTCCATACCCCAAGGATGAAATAGCAGAATAAATAATTCTGCCACAGCCGGTCTCGGAGAGGAGTATACTAGTGAATAAGTGTTTAAGATTATCCGTATTATTCAACTCATATTTAACTTTCATGTTTAAATTATTCACTAAAATTCTACAATTTAATGGAGGGACTTGGTTAAATATAGAACGAGCTGCTATATTCAGATTAAGAACATTTTTTGAAAAACGCTACTTTTCTTTTGGATATTCTCAGCTTTTCATGCTCTTAGTTTTTTTACGTTCATTAATTCAGTTTTTAAAATATATATAAGAAAATAAAATAAAAATAAAAAATCATCAGCTAAAAAAAAAAAAAAATTAATTTAGTAAATACAATGCTCCTTATGTTACATATAACCCATAAGCGTTTGCGACTCAGCCAAAAATCGTATTTATACCCTAAGGCACTCTAAAAGGGTTGGTTATATCTGATGGAGACCGCTGGTAAGGAGACTTATTAAAATGGCATCTTATTTGAAACACATCCAAAAATTAAAGAAAATCTAAAATAAAAGAATTCGTTCTCAGTAAAGAAATTTAAAAAATACAAGAGGATCTAAAACGTTTATTTGAACAAGTGTTTGTCGTTGAGCCGCGTTTTTCGCCGGAGTATTTATGACAATAGCGCGGGTCTTAATAAAGTTACCGCTCCTCTTTAATTTATTCTAGCTGCTACAGAGATCATTGGCCAAGTTTCAAAAGGGTTAACTTTTGTTAGTTTATGTTTTAGAATGTTAAAAGATAAAGTAAGAGACGGACTGCATTGTAATGGACAAGTATTTATGAGGGAAGTAGCGTTATGAATAAATTTTGTTCAACAATGTATCTAATAAAGTGAATCCAATTTACTGAGGTACTCTACGTTTTAGAGAACAATATTTCTTTTTAATGACTGTCCGAAATGGTTTCTACAGTCGTCTTTACGAGATATAATTATTTCTGAAAAAAAACAAAAAAACTTTTCTATATAACTGAAATCCTTACCCTCTGCCCTGACCCCATCATGTAGAACTTCATCCTTTCACAAATCGTTTCGCGTTCGCTCCTTATTCTTTTGCAATTAACTAACCACCTCTCTCACTCTTTTTCAAACACCAACTCTTCCATTACTTACTCTAATCTCAATATATATGTGTATATATAAGTGCGTGATCCTTGATGATTTGTTTATAAATTTTACGAAAAAGTAACCACTATGTAGTAGACTATAAACAATTTTTTTTTTGTTTATTGATTTTGTTCTGAGGAGACTTGGTCCTAAAGAATTATTTTCATTTCAGTTCATAATGGTGATGTGAAAAAATAAATGATTAAAATAACTCTCCAATAGTCTCCCTAATTATATATTTCAGCTTTGGTTTAATAATAATAATAGACTTACCGAACCCGAAGGTTCGATGCCGATACCACCAAATTCTGTCTACACAGACTCGTCCAATGTTCACCGTTCAAGCCTAAGCTCCCAAGATCAGTCTCAACGCAATTGTTCCATTGACGCTTCGGTCTCGAGGCCATCTTCTTTTAAGACGCCTAGGAGGGTTATCGGGGATCGAAGAGGTTTGGGACGATTAAATTTTAATTTCTGATTTTAAAAAATGAACTTACTTTCTCTTAAATTGTTATACCGTAATTACATCTCAGTTGTTGTCGTCGGATTCAGAATGAAAGTTTTCTGCGAGGGATGGTTTTCTTCTCTCTATTTATGTCTTTTAATCTTTTTTTTTCTTTTTACCTCCCCCTCTCTTTTTTTTTTTCTTTTTCTAATTGCCGCTCGTCTAGTACTACAATTTGTACTCAACCACCATAATAGGGTACATAATTTGTCCTATATTACTCTCCTGCTCTATCTTGGTATTCTTGTCAGACTCCTTGTTAGCTTGTAATGGACATCTCCTATTGCTAATGGTGATATTAACGGGTTCGACGGAGCAGATATGGAATGTTGTCCGCTCTTTATACTAATACGGGGCGGTCCCCGGTTTTTCTACTCTGCCGAAGAAGAAAACTGGAACAGGCGTAGAAGTCGTAGGGAGTAGACTGTGGGTGAAGGCCCAATTAGTCCGTTCATCTTAAGGGATGCTACGCGTCTTCATGAGAAGGGTTGTACAAAAGAGAAATCCCTTAATTGAAGAAGTACGTTTTGGTTCAGGGAAAGGATAGGCAGAATACTTACAACTTTAACTTGAAGATTGCATTGGTATCCCGCGTCTTTCAAGCGAATTTGTGTTGATTCACTTATGTTTTGCATATATGCGTTTATGGTGAGAGTGACTATAATATATAGGCTTCGATTAATACAGACATTTTATTGCTTATATATACATTCCTATGTTTTGTATTGTTTTGAATAATAAATTAGGAAGATTAAAAATAAAAAAAAACTATAATAAGTATAACTTCGCTATCAGCCGATTGTTAACTCCAATGGATTAACATATTAATCACTGTCACACCTTAATTTTATTCTGTAAAATTTACAGTAGCACACTAGAAGTGGTAAACACCTCAAATAATTACTTAATACGTTTTGCTTTTAAATATTGGGTTGTGTCACATGAAATGTCCGTTTTCAAGGTATACGATTTTTATTAAAAATACGATATGAAAACAAGATAACTTTATTCGAAGTATTTACCTTCTTTTTCTACACATTTTTCCCAACGTGACACCAACTTTTTTATCCTCGAACTGTAAAACTCTGAGCTTTGAAGTGAAACAAAATCTAAGAACGCACTTTTCACTTGATCATCATTTTCAAAAAGTTTTGATTTGACGAAGTTGTCTAAATTCCTGAACAGGTGGTAATCTGTTGAAGACAAGTCGGGAGAATATGGTGGGTGCGGAAGAACTACGTAGCCCAGTTCTATCAATTTTTGCGCGGTATGTGTTGATACATCGGGTCTTGCTGCCGCTCAGTGAGATCATGAGGTACCCATGTAGCGAGCTATTTTTACTTTCCCTACACTTTAAATGTCTGGAAACGGTGGATGCACTTGCATTTAGTTGTGCTGAGAGTCCTTTAACTGTTTGGTAGGGGTTTCCTTCTTCTGTATGTTTGAGGACATCGTTGTCAATTACGGACGGAGGGCTTCCTCGGGGCAAGTTTTCCAAGTCGGTATCCCCAGCTGAAAACTTAGCAAACCAACGGTGAATGGTCCGTTCATGTACACTTCCTTCCCCAAACGCCTCTCAAATATTTGTAACGGCCTCGGCTGCTGAATGGCCGAGTTTAAACTCGTACAAAAATATTACTCGAAAATCGCGTGTTTCCATGTTCATATTTGGAGGTATACTAAAAAGTGGGTAATTGATTGGGAAGCTAATGTTTATAATACAAAGTTAGAGGATTAGTAACTGTTTACTTTAAATATGTAAACATTCGGAAGAAAACAACAGAGACCTGCAAAATCCTTTATGTATTTCAGAAACTATAAAAACGGACATTTCATGTGAAACAACCCAATATAATCGTTGAATATCGTCAAAACTCATTTGGAGCATAAATGCGAATTAATCCCATTTGTGGGTCAAGTTCTAACTCTCAAACCTATTCAAATCTTCAGTGATTGATATAATTATTATATTATCTATTCCCATATACTAGGAGGAAAATCCAACTTCGCTGAGTTATTATGACCACACAGCATACCGGATCAATCCTGAAGACAATTTAAAAAAAAAAGATAGAGGGAGATTCTGCCAAATAAAAGTACATATACTTTACCGATTTTGAAATCGCTCATGAACATATAATATATAAATCCAACTAGCCTCAATATACGCGTTGATGCAGGATTCCCAGTGAGTCTAAGATTGTGGTCTCCGCTATGTTTTGCAACTGATTTTTTTCGAGTCCATCATTCTCCAAAAATGCTCTGGTGGCTACTTGGATGGTCCCCCTGCTATACAATTCTTTTGTTACTAAATTTATTGTTTTCTTTGAGTCTTCAAAGTTTTCATTCAGAGATATTGGTAAATGGTATTTATCCATTAGCACTGCTCAATTATATGTTTGATTGTTAGAGGTGTTAAATTCTTTTATGTTCTCATAGCGAATTTGAAACTTTTTTAAAAATTTGATAACCATCGAACGTGTTCCATGGAAATCCGTATACAAAACATGGATACGAAGCTATTATACATTAATATGTTTGTTGTAAATTTAGTATATTTGGTAATAATTTTCATATTTATATTACTTTGTTTTGGATCTGTAGGAAATTTTATTATCGTTCAAATGAAATTTCTTATTCGCATCTAGACGGTGAGAGGAACGTCCTCTAAAAATGTATGCATTACAACCATTGCCATTTTTTAGATATTACGATTAGCAAGTAGGTAAGTGAATGGTAACTTGCTTTTATAAACATAGAGTATGCATAGTGATGACGAAAATTTTTAAATTTATGGATGTAGAAAGGATACAAATATACATTATACAGTAATTAACCAAACCGGTCTATATTCAAATGATTATCGGCAGTCCTGGACTTAAATAAACCCTTTCAAATAATACATAAAAGAATTAAAATATATTATAAACAAATGTAAATCAGATCTGTATACATTATATAATAGTCACAAGGGTAGAGGGACTATTCAGTTGAGGATTATATTATCCTAATTGAAACCGTAGTAATGTTTAGATTCGCTTCTCGGGATTCAAGCATATCAAGGATTAAATATATCAGATCTCCATTAGTTTTATTTATTCTGTCCTGTTAATATTCAGTATTTTAAAGGACCCATTCCTAATGTAAACGGGTTTCTGAGTTAAACATTAAAAAAAAAAAAAAAAGGGAATATTTCTTGATAAATCGGGCTCCGATTTTATCTACAAAAGATTTACAATATCTGGTTGCAACGGTGTGGCTAAATCGTATCATAATTCTGCCCGCTCGTTTGAAGAGTCCCTGTGAATAAAATGATTTTATGTTAATATAGGATTTTGCATTAGTGTCATTTCCTGAAGAGGGAAAGAAATACTCCATTTCCCATCAGTGAACTCGGTGTGAATGCTTATCATTTATAATAAACTCGTCCAAGACTTCAATATTTCCTTAGCTCAGTTTTTTGTTTTAATTTACAGTCTTGATATCACATATTATACGAGTTGTATATGTAAATTATCCGATTTATGGAGAAAAATTCAAAATGATTATCAGGCTTCACTATTTTTAATATTCAGATTAGTGGCTTGTGATATATGCCTTTAAAAGGGTTAAATTGAGACTTCGATTATTGACAAAATTTCACGACAGGCTGTCTTACTACATGAACCTATAGACCCAAACACTTAAATCCACCACCAATCCGTTCAACCTACCCCGACGACTTTTTTGGCGTTGGTCTAGAGATACCTTGAACTAGCCTTCTTTTCGGAAGTTAGCGTATTTTCTTATTGCAAATATATATATTTGCAGATAGCAATTTGCCCCAAACAAAATTCACAAAGTCTAATAATTTTAATTCCCTACGTTATTATTCTTTTAGTAAAATAAATTAGTTTATTGTTGTTTCTGTTGTGGATGAATTTTGGTACTGTAGAATAAATTTAATAATAAAAGAACATATGTAACAAAACGACATATTTGAAGACGAGTGGTTGTTAGTTTAATCCTAACATCTTCTACTTTATTGTATACATCATAACGCAATGTTTGCAAGGTAGTAATAGTACGCTGGATTTTTGTTGGGTGGTTGCTCCTCACCTCTCCAGCCAAGTTAATCGAAAATATAAGTTATTTTTTTTCAAACACTCTCTATGCGGCTTTATGTAAAAGTTTCTTCTTCTATTCTAAAACAAACTCTATCTAAACCTATCCTATACCTTTGTTATATTACTTTCGCTTACGTATATATGAATATATAGTGAGGGAAAGTATTGCGATCGTGAAATTTTAATCCAGTTTTCAACGGATATACTTTATCCATGCATTTTGAACCTTTTTACGATTTCTCAAAAACTTCTCTAAACGATTTGATTTAACTCAATATATCGATATAAGATTTGGTAGGCTTTAATATGATGTGGGTTTCATTTGGATGAAATAGTCTGACAGGACTTAAATGCTGATATTTTAAATTTTCTTTATCTAAAGTACTTTAATTTTGTAGATACTAAAAAAATAACAATATAATCTTGTTATAAACGATGAAAACATGTAAATATTAAAGTTCAACGAATTTAATCTATAAATAAATTAGAAAACTGCAAAAATATTTTTTTTATGCAATTTTTCATTTTTGAACATAAGAACAGTAATATGGATGTGTAATATACCGTTAAAGCTAAAGATTTTAGAAAAATTTATCTTATACACAAGCTTGTAAAAGTTAATAAGAAAAGCTGATACAACTAACTGATTATTATTTTAGATAATAATATAACAGATTTTTTAATAAAACATATGTTTCTATAGAAATTCAACGTAATTAATTAACTTTCACTTACTATATATAGTAAGTATTGCGATCGTGAAAATTTTCGAATTCCAGTTTTCAACGGAAATACACGTTTTAGGGTCCCCTGAGTCCAAATAACCAAGTCCCGCAAAAAGGTCTGTGTGTGTTGTGTGTCTGTGTGTGTGGTAAACTCCCGGGCGGAAACGGTAAGTCCTATGAAACTGAAATTTCATATTTAAGACAACTATACGCCCGAGACGTGACAAAACTTTTTTTCATCAAAATAAGCCTACCAGAAGAGGCATTTATACTATGCATTTTGCAACACTTTTTTGATTTTCTCAAAAATAAGGTTCTCGACGAGTTTTTGATTAAACTCACGCTAAATCGTTTTGTTAAATTTAATGGGCTTAAATCATGTAGTTTTATTTAGATAAAAATGGTCTGACGGCTTAAATGCGATATTTTAAATTTTCTTCCCCTAAAGTAACCTTTAATTTTGTAGATTCAATAATAATAACTAGATTATCTTGTTAACGCTGATGATAAACTGGAAAATATATAAATTGAATAAATTCGATACCCAACTAAAGGAGAAAACAGAAAAAATATTTTTTTAATGCAATTTTTCGTTTTTGAACATAAGAGCAGTAATATACATGTATAATATACCGTTGGAAAGCTAAAGATTTTAGAAAATTATCATCTCATACACAAGCTTTTAGAAGTTAATGGAGAGTGATGAAAAGAAGATAAAACTAACTGATTATTTAAGATAATAATATAATTGATTTTTTAATAAAACACATGTTTCTATATAAATTCAATTTTATTAATTCCTTAATAATTTCACGTATTTTTATCTCTAACTGTATTTGAAAATTCTTTCATTGATTTTAAAAATGGAGGTAAGTGAAAGTCGTGTGTTGCCCGCACCAGATTTTTTTTTATTAGTTTCACTCATTTTTATCTTTAACTGTATTTGAAAATTCTTTAATCGATTTTAACAACGGCGGTAAGTGAAAGTCGTGTGTTGCCTGCATTAGAATTTTTTTTATTTATACAATACAACATTTTTGAAGAACGAAGGGGCGGCCTGAGTGTTCGTTACTAATTTGATCTCCAACAAGAGATTCATGTTTGTTTGTTTTAGTAGAATTTGGAAACTTCAAGCCCCGTTCTTTTCAGTTAAATGAGAATAATTATTTTTTCCTGAATCTCCAGGATATGCTCTTCACCATTCCTAAAGCATTTTTCAATCGATTTGTGTGAAACTTTCACACATGAGATCTCTTAGCCCCTCAGAAAACGGTAAGTGTTAAGCGGCTCCTTGATAATTTTTCCTCTCCGTGAAATTCGTTGGTTCCTTAATAGTTTTCTTTCTGGGCTATCTTCCCATGACGGCCGGCCTCCCTCAAAGAGTAAAGCCTGAGCCTCCTTTTCATTTTTTTCCTTTTATTCTTTCACACTCTTTCATTTTTTATGAGAATACTCATTCATTCCTACTTCCTCTTTTGTTTGACCGCCGGAAGACTTCATTCATGAAACTGAATGAACTATTGAATGAAATTTCGTCCGAAGGATCGTTTCAATATTGCAATCGATAATTACTGTTATCGATACTGAAATGTAATTTACAGTACTCGCCCTATAGACTACAGTTCATTTGAAACAATCATATCAAGAACATTCTAGCTCAACGTCACTCACCAAGTCCATCAAGCGGCTGTGGGGACTTAAGTTGCAAGGGCTTAATAAAGCTTCAAAGATGTCGGTAGCCGTAAGAACCCGTTTCACAAGCTTCCTTTCCAAGCTTCGGCATCAAAACAATTCCCTAACCTCCAGTCTTCTTCCTCACACTCTGGTGTCTACTATTTACAAATAGGATATTAGGTAGTCCTATATACCTGTTTAAAATTAGTTAATAAATCGACCAAAACTATAAATTAAAACTACAGTTTTATATTTTTAAATAGTTTTGCTCAAGTGAAAATTATTTTTTTCTTTTATGTGATTTTTCTAATTTCACAGGTATTATAATTATATTATATATTATTACGTTATAATATATGCTCCATATCATATATTATTATATTATTGTACATATACTCTATTATTTGCTCATTTGCGTATTGTCATATATTGCTTTAGACAGGTGCGAATTAAAAAAGAAAAGAAAAAGATATATATATATATATATATATATATATATATATATATATATATATATATATATATATATATATATATATATATAAAGTGTGTGTTCTCAGGTTTCAGTCAATTAATAAACTGACTTTTGACTGAAATCTTGACTGAAACCTGAGAACAACACAAACTTAAATTATCAACAGTCGAGAACTGATCAAACAATATATATATATATATATATATATATATATATATATATATATATATATATATATATATATATATATATATATTATTTCCGTTAGACAAAGTTTCCATACCGAACAAACATTATAAAAATTACAGGTGGAACAATCAGGAGTTTTTTTTAATTTTGCTAACGTTTCGGCTCTAGATTGTGAGCCATCATCAGGGCTTTACTAAGCCATGTCCAAGCATAAACTGCTACTAACTAGTTTATGCTTGGACACGGCTCAGTAATGCCCAAATGATGGCTCACAAGCTTGAGCCGAAACGTCGGCAAAATTAAAATATTTAAAAAAATACTGACTCCTAATTCTTCCACCTATGATAGTTTCTACAGTCGACTATACATTCTCAATATAAAAAAATACACTTTATTTTAAATAATTACTATAAAATGATTATATTTAAAAAAAACTATACTTCCTAACGATTATCTTAACTAGGAACCAGTAATAATCATGAGCAAACTATACTTAAAATTAAGAGTAATAGAGATTGTCCATCACTAGTTCAACCCTTCAGCTTAAATTATTGGATATTATGTATGTCAAATTGGTAGGAATTCGTTATGTAAGTTTTCTTGATAAATAGATATGATGAAAGTGTGGTTATTGCATATTCAAATGACTGTCGTTAAATTGTTCTTGAGTGTTTTTTAAAGCTTTTGAGCAACTCTATGGTCACTAAAATAGTTTAAAAAAACCTTTATATAACCAACAAAAAAACTAAAGTAAACATGGTTTGTAATTGATGGGACTTACTAGCTTAAAAGATATTCTCGGATTTATTATTATTACAACAGTTATTTCCAGAGTCGATATAAGTAGATAATTAGATTTTCTTTTTATCAAAATACAGGTTTCGTAGTACCCTGTGGCATTCCTTGTCCGTCTGTGACTTATACGGAGGGGATGTAAATATTACCAAAAATCAATATTGCCCACTCAACTGGCTATAAATTACCAGGCCATATGTTGCTATGGATTTTTTTTTCTTTTTTGTGAAGTGTTTGCAGCCATCTGTCATAGGGCACTCGGTGTCCCCTATGCTGGGAGGTCAGTTCCATAATGTTTTTTTAAATGGTGTTTTCTTTCGTCACTATCCTATTTCTGTAGATTAATGGTTTCATTTTTTTTTTAAACAATACCTCTTTTTTGTACAGTTGTCTTAAAATTTTATTATTTATTTATAGATAAAATTTATAATAAGTGTACATGAAACAATGATTGTTTTTACATATAATTATTGTATGGCAATTATATGAGTATGAATTATGGATACTCTTGATATATTGAAGAATATATTAAAGTCTGGAGATTTTATACGGCACCAAGCTCAAAAGCCTAAAGGCCTCAAAATAGGCCTTAAAATAAAACACACACACACACATATATATACATATGGAAAAATATTTAAAAAAATATTATCCAACGAGTAGGAAAGGTATATGTAATATATATGTTTTTATTTCATGAGATGTCTCGTCCCAACAACGATTGTATCATTTCCCCGATTTTGGCGAATATCAGGGACACGTGTTCCCCATCAATCAAATATCTTTCAGGCAGTTTTCAATCAGCGAGTTGCAGTGATTTGAAAGAGCTCTTTTTTATCGAACGGGGTGATTTTTGATATCTGTTTTCCATATTCTGCATACGTTATGTTATTCTTCTGTGAACGTTGAAGAAGAAAAAAAAGTGTACTTCCGAAATTTCCCACGCTTAACTAATTTCTCGATAAAATACTTCAAAAACGAGTAGATGAGAGATCATGCGACGGAAGCGTTTATCGCCTGAAGACGTGCATGGAACTAGGGACGAAACATCATCGGTCCATTTGTCAAGCTTCGTTAATGGTCATGCTTTATTGAACCTAATTGCTTCCGAAGCATGCTTGACCCGGTCACGCTTTGAGAAGGATTTCATCCCGATATGTGGACGGATACCATGACTTGTTGAATGAGGATTGCTTCCTCCAACGGTCGCTCGGTGCTTTAGATAAAAATAGCAGAGATAACATTGAATTTCGCGAGGACACAAATGATAATAGGTTAATTGCTTTAATAATATACGATTGACCTATGTTGTTTATACTTTAATTTGTAAATCAAGATGGATCCTTGAGGAATCCTGTTCCTATAAAACCCTCCTGCCTAACAATCAAAACAGAAGACGTTCTCTTAAGGATTTCCTTATTCCTAAAAGGCCGCTGACGAGTGGTTGATGGGTGCCTGGTGTATTTTTACGCGTCCTTAGTTTTAGAACGAGACCAAATCCATCACTCTCCTTTCTCCCCTGTGTAAAGTTTATGAGCCAGCTTCAACTAATTCTCCAACCCTCGGAAATATTTAGTTTTCCCATCGGACACCATTAATAACCGTTTAGAAAGATTTTTCGAGTCATTTATTAAAAAGAAGGACCTTCGTTCAGCCAGGATGAATGATTTCGGACCATTTTTAAATTTAAACTTCTGTTTCTACAGGGAGGAAAATATCGTTTGAGATATACGGATGTTTCTAACGAGTTTGGATTATTGTTTAAAAGTTGCTTGAAAAATTCTTTAAATGGTCGATGCAATTTTTTCTTGACTACTATTTAATTTCAATTACCTTAGAATAGATGCTACAATATATGAATGTGAATTAACAAAAAATAATGTGAACTATATTGAGGATGTATATTTGACTGTAGAAACTATTACAGGTGGAAATAATCAGGAGTCAGTCTTGTTTTTAATTATTTTAATTTTGCAGACGTTTCGGCTCAAGCTTGTGAGCCATCATCTTGGCATTACTGAGCCATGTCCAAGCATAAACTGAACTGAACTGGTTTATGCTTGGACATGGCTCAGTAATGCCCTGATGATGACTTACAAGCTTGAGCCGAAACTTCGGAAAAATTATTAAAAAAAATAAAAAAGACTGACTTCTGATTATTTCCACCTATTATAAAAAATTATATGTTTTTTTTTCTCAAAAAATCTTTTGCTAATTTTTTTTCTTAATGGTTATTCACTGGTATTTAAGACATTTAAGCCTTTGTCTTTGGAATAAAAGTCATGCCTTAGTTTTTAAATATTTTTATCTATTTAATTCCTCAAACTGAAATAACAGCGCCATTATGTTTCTATAATTAATATGTCTAGTATTACTGGAATAAATATTTATTTATAGCAGATGTCATGGTTTGCTCGATTAATACCCGTTTCGGTTATAGTTAATAGATTCCTGCAAGTTTAATACTATGAATTAGTCGACGGTCCGTTTCTCTTGTCATTTCTATTCGATATTAGGTCTAGTTCGGAACAATCTGTCAGAACCCGATGCCTAAAGGCTCAATAATTTAGAGTCCCTGGGTTGTGACAAGCAGTTTCATAGGGTCAGTGGTTGTAACCAACGGTTGGACAGACGTCGGGCGCTCAAGGAATATCAAATCAGGCTTTTTAGCCACCCGGGTCGAATACCAAGTCGTATCCGCGTTCATCCAGTAGGAGATAATTCAATGGGTTAGGCGCCTACGAGGTTTTGTATGGGATGCGGCTAGGACAGCGCATCCTTTACTTTGATTTAGTCGTTTTGTCAGCTTTAAGTAATGTTCGTTTATGAATAGCTATGGTTAGTTACATTCAAAATTGTCTCCTATTTCTGGGAATACGATCAATCGAAGGCTTTAAAGTGGCGGATTGACTTTGGTGGGATGCTTGGCTAACTCTTTGAGCTCAATTCTGATTATAGAATCATTAGAAGAAAAAAAAAAAAAAAAAAAAAAAAAAAAAAAAAAAAAAAAAAAAGGGTATGAAATAATATTTATAGTAAGAACCTTTTAAGTAATTAACATTTGTTTAGTTCTATTGTTGGTGTAACGTTTAATGGTTGATTTACTGTAGTTTCTTGAATTAAGAGATTCCACAATTGAGACGTTGATTTCCAAAAAGTACTAAAGGACATTTTTTACAAAATTGATTTTTTTACATATTTGTATTCTCAATTAGTTGTATCTAAACCTCCTATTTGATTTTATCGAATGAACACCCAAGCCCTTTATAAACGAAATTTAGAAATATAATTATTTTCTAAAGGAAATAATTACACATTTAATTTCGTTCCAAATTATACCAAAACATCTCATTTCATATCTTTAATATGATGTTATTAATATACTAAAAAAACAATTCTGGATTTTAATGCGAAAAGAATCAAATTAGCTAATTTAATAAAATATTAATAAGCGATTTTCGCACCTCCTGTAAAATTTCCTAGAATGGATATAGTACCTTTTGGAAATCAACGTCTCAATTATAGAAGTTGTTTTGTTGAAATATGAGGTAGTTCGGGTGCCATTATATGGTAAAATATGGTGCATTAGTTATTGAATAAAAATTTTACCTAAATCAGCAGATATTTTATGTATTATTTCTTCCATATATAGGTTTGTACATATGCATATATATATATATATATATTATATATATATATATATATATATATATATATATATATATATATACATATATATATATGTATAGAATTGTTTCATAAGATTAATATATATATATATATATATATATACATATATATATATATATATATATATATATATATATATATATATATATATTAATCTTATGAAACAATTCTTGTATCTCTATTCTTTTGAAATGATCGAAATACATTAAGCTCATTCGAGTTATTAAATTCAAACATCGAGCTCTTGATTTGTAAGTTATTAGATTGTTTTAAGATATTTAAAGAGAATCAAAATGTGTTTGTTACACAATTTGCATTCAAAATACGTAATTTTAATTTCTAACTTTTACAACTTATGGAATGACATGACGGATATAAATTTTAACATTCAATCGTTACCATTATCATAAAATTTGCTTTCTATTTAGAATTTTACTTATTGTTTTTCAAACTAATTAAAATAAGTCTACATTATTAGTGATTTGCCATTAGCCACATCGCACTTAATGAATCAGAAATATATTACATGAAAAGCTTTCTGCATAAAACATGAACATCTGCATAAGGTTTATCTCAGACAGTAATGGTACGGAGTTAATAAACTTTATGACTTGGGCGTTAAAGGGAATCCACCAAAGCCCTAAAGAAACATACACCTTCACTTAAGATTAGAATAACTATTAACTCTGAATTATTTTAGGTATCCCCCTTTTACGTCATTAAACAACGCCCTCTGACGCTTACGATGTACGTAAAAATGTATGCAAATGCCAGAAAGGATCAAATATCTTAATTTTTTGGCAGGGTCCTCCAAACAGCTGGCTTGTCCTTTATAATTCACAATGACCATCTGCCTCAGGCGAGAGCCAGACCGTGTAAATATTTCATATCAACCCTACGATATTTCATTTAAATCTTTTATTATAGCGAGGCATAATTTATGAATTAGCTTAATTCAGTCCAACTAATAGTCATAATATTAAATTTTATAAAAATTATGATATTTTCGATTATATATATATATACACACATATATATCGGAAATTAAAAATATTGTTAACACTTTAGAAATTATTTTTTAAATAAAAAAATCATATTTTTTTATATAAATCATTAAGTAAATCCTAGTGTTCTAAGGCTATATTGTTATATTTTCTAATGCAAATATCTATGTATAAAATAGTTTATATATATATGAAAAAAAATCAGTCATTAGAAGTAATTAAAGTCAAACAGATTAATTAATGGCGAATGCATTGAAATTAATAATTTAAAAATATTCAAGATTATTCTTTTTTTTAATATTTATTTATTAAGATATATACAATTTGTTTCAAAATGAACAATAGTAATAGTGATATAAGACCACATTCATACAGAAAATAATGATAAAGTCAAATTACATAAGAGAGAAAATAAATAAATTTATATATATATATATATATATATATATATATATATATATATATATATATATATATATACAATAAAATAATAATAAATACAAAAATAAAAACAACAACCTATAATTGAGATAAATACAAAGTTGGCAAATAAATAAAAGTCATAGAAACAATCATAACTATATACCAAGATTATTCTAGAATCTAATTATTGAATGTGAATGTTTTAATATTATTCCCTATTTTCTATATTTCTTTTCTAATTAAAATAATATGTATATATATATATATATATATATATATATATATATATATAAAATAAAATAAATTATCATAATGCCTTCTTATGATAAATTAGTGTTTATGAAGTATTTTTTAAAATTAAAATTAAATAATCTTTACTGCTGACAGGTGCAAATCAATAAATAAAGTGAAAACAAAATAATAATAATCTTATTTTTTTAAAGTATTTATAAAATGTTTATCTAGAATTTGTTACATTACATAATATAAATGATCTAATCTGTACGAAGGACGTTCTCCATGTATTACAAGTCCATTGACAGATATTTATGAATATACAACTTAAATTTCGCCCTTTAATATAAATTATAATTTAAATTATTATGAAATATCCCATAATGAATGAATAGATGTTAATAAACAAAATAATTATGTTAATCGAATTTTCTAATTTTAGTTCTTTAATTATTGTTTGATCTGTATAATTTAATTTTAATAATTTTATATATTATCGTTGTGTCCATTACTAATGTTACGTTTTATTCGATAAAATTATATAATTAAATGAATGACATCTAAAATATCAATGAATTAGCGTAATCACCTATTTATATCATTCCCTAATTTTAAGCTTATTAATTCATAATTCGGTACTGAATAGAATTATATTAGAATTTTGATGGACTTCATGCATTTTTTAACCTAATTGAAGTAGAGTAACGTATGCAATTAATTGTTATAAATTTTGTAAACACTAATGTCAAATTCATTTTTATGCTTACTATAATAAAAGGTCAGTTGTAAATAAAGTAATTAAACATGGTAAATAATGTAATTGTAAAGAATTTTTAACTCGATATTTAATTTATGTTATAAAAATCAAACTTAGTACGACATATTTAATTGGGTTAAAAACATTTAAAATTCTTAAATAAAATTCCATAAAAGGTACATAGACAAAAAATTGTAAATGATGATGTAAACATGTTTATTGTCGTCTGATCAAGCTATTGCCATTTAAACAAATTTATTTTATGTATAAATTCTGTCATGACAGTAATATACAGGTTGTCTCAAAAATGTCTCGTCGTATTGTGAGAGCAAATATTAGACTTTCAGTGGAACAAAGAAAGTTCATATGACTCATAGTCTGATTAATAACGACTAGGAAAGAAAATCAAATTTTGTGTTTTTCGCTGTTAACCCTAGTATTTTTTCGGAAAAACTCAAATATATCTTGATGTTCCCGAACAGAAAACAAAGTTGTACCAAACAAAAGAAGAGAAAATTTCCTAGAAAGTTGGGAAGACAAACTTTTAAAATAACAAAGTAAGTGTCGCACGTCATGCAGAATAGACTGACATTTCTAGGATCTATTACTTTTTAGTGTTAGGTTTTAGATTTTCCAGATCTCGAAAAAACCTCTTTATTTGATTAGCATTGAAGTAGTGCAAAACAAACCTACCTGAATCAAGGATGAGAGGAGCCAGGAATTAAATAAAGGACAAAAAAGAAAATTTGTGCTTAATATGGGTCTCATAAATGCCTAGTCATCATCCTAGACTTCAAGAGAAACAACAAAATTCATATGACCCATAGTCAGTTATCTTTGGTTTTCATGGAACAGCGAAAATCTCAAAATTTGATGTTTCCTCGAAACTTTTGACAATCGGATTATGAATCATATGAACTTTTTTGTTTCCCTTAAGGTCTATTCTGAATAGTTCAGGTATGGAGGATTTTCCAAATTTATGACGTCAGGCGTCCGAAAGTGTTCTTATGTCTTTCCTCAAGAAGACGAATGCATATAGTCTTATTTTGGAACATTTGAACAATATTTAAAAATGATAGTGTATAAGCACAAATATAGCTGCAATTCAATTTAAAAAAACAACAAAAAAAAAACGATAAACCAGATCAAACTGCCCTCACCACTCATTTCAGAAAAACGAGACACATTGAAATTTCATTCACCCAAAATTATTCATAATGGAAAAAACAGCTTCAAACGAAATTTTAAAGAAAAATATAAAAATCGCTATTAATTATATTTGTTTATCTAATATTAGTATTAATGATTTGTACATTAGGAAATTGTTAAGTTGAAAATAAATAAATATATATATATATATATATATATATATATTTATATATTATATTATTTTTTTTAAATGTAAGTGTAATAATAATAATTATCATTGGGAATGAGTATTAAGACTGAGATCTTAGCGACCTCGTTGATTAGAAGAGATTGGACATAGTCCACGGGGATTTATTTTGACTGATTGTAAAACCTTGGCGATCGAAGGCTGTCCTCTAAATGAAATCAATTTGATTCAGAGCGCTCGCCCAACCTGCCATATCCGCTATGATCGGATTCCCGTCATATCTAGATGTCGCCCAAGATGGATACGCCACTGCAACACACCATTTCCCTCTCCAGTATCTTTTATATCCTGCCTTACATCTCCGGCCATCCTCCAATATATATATTTTGATAATGAAACAATTTCCCCAACCGGGTGGGTTTGAAGAACAGGATTAGTCGTCGACAAACTGGATCTTACTTCCGATATGAGGCAGTTACCAGGAGTTTATACATTTTATTTATTTTTTTTCGTTTATTCATTTTGAAATCTCGAGTGAGATCAAAAAGTTTAAAACACATGGATTTACTTGATAACTATTTAAGAATTTCTATCGGCTTTGAACTCGTGAGTCGACATAAAACAAGCAAAACCGATCGTGTTTAAGGATTTTTTTGCGAAGAACAGAGTTTTCCATCTATACTTATATGTATATTTAAACATTCTAATTATAGATTGGGTGCATATTTAGAACCTTTATCTTTAATAATTTCTTCTATGAAAAATATGTTTATTTTTAATCCTTTATATTCTATTATTCTCAGAACGCTACTAAATAAAATAGACTTTTAAGAAGAATGAAATTAATAGAATAGAAAAGGATAGAAAAGTATTTTGGACTTATATGTTTTATATTTTGATATCTTAAAATGTTTTCGGTTTTTTTTTTAATTATCTGAATAATTGTATACTGTTCACTTACATTTTTATTTTCTTTGGGAAAAATAATTTCTTCAACGTTTATTGGAAAAAATAATTTTAATGTCGAATATTTAAATGAAACTGTTTTTTATTGTCGAGAAAAACAATTTTTATTTTTAGAAAAATACAGCCTGCAACATTCTGAGTGTATTAGCAAATTTGTAGAAAAATGTAATATATTGAGAAAAAAAAAATTCGTTTTTTAAAGGAAATGAAAGAGTAATATTTTTTATTATTAAAAATGTTTATAAATAAATTTAGTTAAATTAATTGTTAATTTAACCTACCCATGTCAAAAAAATAGTAGTATAACTTTGTTAATATTAATTTTTATTGACATATCGTTTTCTGAGTCAAGAATAATTGTTTAATATTAATAAATAATGCTATTAAATAAATTGATTTACCAGATTTTACATTATTTATCCTTCAGGTACGGCTCTACCATTTTGACTATTTTTTTTTTTTTTCCAAAAACCTGAGAACCCAACGCGCTTTTAATATATGCATTAATTTTTTTTTAAAAACCTTGTTTTGGTTCATAAATAACAGAAAAATGATATAAGGCGTGTAAATCTCACCTTGTTGGTCCAACGAAGTGTGTCCTTTCAGTTATGACAGTCCATTTTCGACACAATACTGAGGCTTTCATGTCCTACCAAGAACTTGCTCCCTACCTGTACCTTCCGTCCACACTCCAATTACTCTACTTTCTAAGACTCAGGAGTGTTGCATAGGAAATATTTCGTATTTGGAATTTTGACAAGAAACTAACATTGCTTAAGTAAAAAAAAAAAAACAACAATAAAGAAATGAACTAAACACAGAAAAATGTTGAGACACAATTTTTTGTTTTTAGACTGAGGTTGACGCCTCTGAACCCAAAAAATGAGAGTAGTTTTAAAACAATTATAATTACTACAATTAGTGAAAATCTTGTATTTAGTTCCAGTTAATGGTTTTGTCAATAAGTGCATGAGTCAAAAATAAATATATAATTTGTTTCTAAAATGTATCGGGTGTTAGGTCTTTAACAATTTTATGTTAAAGACCTAACCGATTATTTAGATTGTTGTATATATATATATATATATATATATATATATATATATATATATATATAAATATGAGCGTGGTTATTGACTCAGTTATTGGTAGTGGGAACGAGAATCTTTGTATCTAATCTCTATATTAATGCGGCATAAATTAAAATTAAAATGATGGTATGTAATAATGACCATCAGCCACATTTTAGAAGATTGCCCACTTTATCACAATTATATCCACATAGCAAATATCGAAAGAAATCTCAGGATGCTGCTAACACAGCTTCCTTAACACCAAAACAATTAAGTTTATAAAAAAGATTCAATCTATGTAACAAAATTTAGCGCGATTGAAATGAAAAAAAAAAATAAAAAATAGAAAAGGCTGTTTGTCCATAAATAACCTGATCAAAAATGGTAAAATAAAGCGATACAAAGTATCGCTTTTGAAAATATAGCAATATTTCTATGTTGATATTGACGGAGACGATGCGTCACTACCGTCTCAATAGGTAACAGCGTCAGTTGTAATATTTATGTTGTAATGTTTTAATAAATGGAGAGACATTTTTTTATTTAGGACTACTAATAAAAAAAAAATGAATACCGGGATTACAGGTTATATATCTGTAAAAAAAAAATTCCAATATGCCTCTATCCATTGCATTAGATTTTATCACAAACTTATGCCAGTTGCATTATGCGATTTCTTCTATCACTAACGAGTCGTTTCCTATCCACTTAGCTCGAGTTCTTCCGATTGAGATATCGATATCAAACAGTGTCAGGGCTAAAAAGTGCCTCAGGTATGGATATGAAAAACCGAAACCGGGCCCTTTTGCGATGGGCAAACACTCCTCCGCAACATAAGAAGTGCAATTAGTATTATAACACTGGACGGCACTGACCAGGATTAAGGATGCAGGACGCGCAGGATAAAAACACCCTTAAGGCTCCCCATTCCTGCCCTGCAATTAAAACACTAATTAATAAGGGGGCTTCCTTCGTGGAACCTCGCTGTGCAGATTCCTCGCGCCAGTCATAACCCTCCTATGGACAGCCTTTTTCTTCAGCTTCTTCTTCCTCTTCGTGGAATCATCCTCCTTGTCGGAGAGTGGCCTCTGGCGTCCTGGTCAGCCGGCGCTTCTTGAAGGATCTTCGGATTGTGGGGGGAGGTCCTTTCCCAGTAATGGTTTCGCTCATTGCGGGGTAAAATTGTCCGTCATCGGGACCGGTTGGAGTTGATTCAAGGTCTTCTGAAATTAGCCTGCACTTTCCTCAATGAACACCGGTTTGAAGAAAGAGGGCACATAATCTTTAAAAAAGAAAAAAATACGTCTAACAACTGTACGGTTCTTAACACTTGGACTTTACTTTTGGTAGATTTATGAGAAAATTTAAGGAAAGTATATCAGTATATAATTTCAAGCAGATTATAAGCCGTCTGTCTTTGATCTGGAAATTTGGCAGACAGTGAGAATTTAGAGCAGAGGTTAAATAAAGAACGTTTGGATCAATCATTGTTTTAAATATTCCTGGACTGTATCCTCTGCTTTCAATAATAGAAACGAGTCATGTCAGAGCTATTTGTTTAAAAAATTAAAAAAAAGTAACAATAATAATAAATAAATGAGCGTATAGCACATACATAGTGTATGGTGTCAAAAATATAAAAATGGCTTGTATTAAATTTATTTTTAGGTTTCCTGTATTCGATATATCAATATCAAACATTTCCCAACTTTTGTTTTGAGAGTTCAATTAAAAGTTTAAGCGATTCTAAGCCAACGTATTTTTAAAAATGCCTTTTTATCTGATTAAACTTAAATATCCTTGGTATTTAGTAGTTCCTTAGCTATGTTCACACCTTTATCAATGACTGCTATAATGAATGGTAACAAATCTTCTAATCCGACAGATAGCGATGCTGTCTATATCAGCGCGGATACTGCAAGCTGCTCCCCTCAGATATCTGTTACATGACTCCTTATCGCATCTGCCCACACTACACCTCGGGCTTACTCTACTGATAGTTTGCTGCTCATTTCGCCTTTTCGTTCTTCTTCTTATTAAATGTTGATAAACTTCTTAACTTACTTTTTCTTATAATTATCTTATTTTAACTCAATTTTTGTACTTCAACATTTATTATCACTTTAAATGACAAATTCATTCTAGAGCTAACAAAGTAGTACTCATTAACTTGTAATTTTCTATTTTCAAGTATATCGTATTTAATAAGAAATAACAAGAACTGTAAAAAATTGTAAATCAGAAAACACCATTAAAATGAAGCTGTGCTTCAGCAAAAAGAGGCATTTACAAAAATACTATGTAAATAGTCTATCTTTTGTTTTAGGGCCTTTGAAAAATAAAAGATAATTTATATTTATCCATTTTCATAACGAGTGATTCAATTATGTTTCGTAGGCAAATATAGATTTCATAGATAAAAATGTTAATTTATTTCAAAGACCTATGATTTACTTTATAGAGCTAATTTCAAATGCTGAAAAAAAACACAAAAAAAAACCTCCATTCAGTGTATCTGACTTTCATTAAAATATTACAATTTACATTAAAATCATTAAAATTTCAATTTAATTTTTTACTATTGTGTTTTCAGTATACGCATATGTCAACGAACAATTAAGAATGATATTAACAAATGTTTGGTTTTTAACTGTATTAATTGACAAATATAATTTTTTTCCCTCCTCTATAACCTTTTACTCCAACCATCAACAGTGTAATATATTAATAATAATAATAAATTCTTTATTTATTCTGGGACGAGTCCCTTTAGAATAATATTACAAAATTTACAAAAAGAAACTTATAGTGTCTCAGAGAGTACAATAAAACAAACAAACCAAGTAATAGAAATAAAAATCAACTATTATAATAAATTAAAAGGTAGCTTCTAATAATTAATAACAAAACTAGACAAAAAAATAAAACAAAAAAAAATGTCCATATATACTCTTAAATACAAATTTTATTTAAAAGAACTTTACAATATAGGTGGAATGTTGATGAAATAATATAGTAAATGTGCAAATGCGACACAAATAAAATATTATATTTAAATTATCGTTTATTGAATTTTTTTCAATCTACTAGGATGGGATTTTAGAATAGACGGGATTTAAAGGTAGGAAGAGTATCAGAGTGACGAATATATGAAGGAATGGGATTCCATACGGACGAGGAGCGGATAAGGAACGATCTTTCGAAATCTATTTGAAAGCTATTATAGTTATTTGTAAAAATAACTAATTATTAATCACTACCTCAAACTGCATATTTTCGGATTTTCTATTTGTTTCACAAAAATAAGACAGGGTATGAGAAAAAAAAGAAGGAAAATCCAGACCAACCATTTTTATGTGAAAGCGGATTTACAAATTCCGCTCAGTGGTTTCGCAAGGTTCGCTTGCGATTGTTAGACTTAACTTATTCTTCTCACAATTACTGCGCAAAAGGATCTCTCCCTTCCTTTCTCTGTTCGACACCGAAGAGGAGGTTGGGCAAGTCATTGTTACAAAAGACGCACAATTTGCAAGGAGCCTCTTGATGCACGTAATCAATCTATCGGGGAGGCGTATTCCCAGTGTGACACAAGGAAACCGATCTACTTCTTTCTTCTTAAATCTCATGAAAATAACCCAATAGTTTTTATAATAATTAATCAAATTTCTTAAAAGTGAAATTGAAACTAATATGATTAAAAAAAAAAACACAGAAAAAATTGAAGACTACATCAGCATCTCCATAAACAAAAAAGAGCATATTATTATTTTTATATTGATCAGAATAGTATTTTTGTAATTATTTGGTTTTATGAGCCTGTCAATTTAAAAAAATGCATTTATTGTAGTATTTTATCATAATATATTATTTATGATGTTATATTTACATGGGTGAAGGCAGGGGGTCTTGATTGGCTGAACTACAATGAGGCATTAGAATAAAAGCTTTAGTGAGAAACTGTATTTACTTCCAAGAAAGTAAATTAGTATACATAAAGAGGATAGTTGAAAAATATGGCAAGTATTTTCAACCAGATTTCTCCCCTTCCCCTAACTATTTTCAACCTTCTAACGAAAATCCTGCCAACGCCCAATTATTATTAAGAACCAGGAGGGTACGGAGTCAGTATTTTGCAACTTAATTAATATTCCTTAATAAAACTAAAAATATTAATGTGAAGTGAGAATGGTTGACTGTGTGTAGATAAGAAGAAGATGGTTCAGGGTGCAGTCAAATTCTTGTGACGATCCCTCAATCGCTCTGAAGAAGGCTATAATTTAGGCCGAAACGTCAACATCAGAAATTACGTTTTACTTAATTGTGTGTTCTTTTGACTACACTCTGAACCAACTTCTCCCATAAAAATATTAATAATCTATGTAATTAGTAATTGTTATACCTCCCAAATTTCATTTTAGGCGATGATAGAAAATTATAAATATAACACATGGAAGTATGTATGCATCGTAAAATTTAAGATTAACATTTGAGAAATAAATAATGGTGTTTTATCAATCATTATAATTAGAAATAGAATCGTTAGGTGTTATCTTCTGAAATTAGATTAAAAGAAACAATATTTATTAGTTATATTTTTTATATATTTTGAGCTAATTAATCAGAAGCTGATACTTTGAAGTATAATAACATAAGTAATCTTAATGTGTTTTTTTTTCTTTTAAACAAAGGAATATTAATAATATATACAAAGAAGAAACAACAATACAATAGAGATGGATAAATGCTCGATAGATGGTTGCTGGCGACTGTCCCAACTCGGTTATTACCGTCTGGCAGAAGTAAATGTCACAGATGGAAATACGTCTGTCAAGAATTTGATATAGAGCTTCACGGCAGCCAGCACAATGCCTACCCATCCTTCTCCATCAGTTCCATACCCACTTGCATTTTTCTTTATCGTCACTGACGACTATTGTTTCTGGTCTCCTTTAAAAAAAATAAAAAATAAAAAAAAAAGATCAGCGAATTTATTATCAACAGCATTATTATTGAACGGTCAGTGACTCTGAATTGTGACCTAGAACTCTATAACACTTAACATTAAGCTCAACAGGACTTTCGTCTGTTTTGGATTTCATCAATAAGGATCTTCAGTGGACTATTATGATTCTTCTAGAAATCCTGATGACTTTATCAGCCTGTGGAGTTAATCACGACGACCAAATTAGAAGATGATGGTGAGAGGTTGTGGGGTATAAATCAATTCATCGCTCACCTGGCAGGGAACAGACGCTCGCCAACGACTCCTGAATAGCAATCGCTCGGGGCAGGTTCCCACGAGGGTCTCTGGGAGTTTGGGTGACATTCGGGTGCTTGGCAAGGGTTCAACTCCTGTCTTTTCGTTTATCGTTGGTCTTCTGGGAAGTCTGGCGAAGTTGTACTTATCGGCACAATTAGGGCCTATTCAACACTATTCGAAATAATAGGCTTCTGTTCGAAAAAACAAATGCTTGAAATTCGCTCACGGTACCTCAATTAATCTACAAATAGCTCTAAACTATTATATATTAGTGTGTATTTATTTTTTGTTTCTTTGGAACTTACAACTCTATTCAAATCATTTTTTTTTCTTACTTTTTTTCCCCAAAGTGTAAAGCTTTTGAATGATTTTTCAAAGCTCTAATACTCATTACCCAAGATTGTGGCAGATTATATTGTTTCTAAATAGAACAATTGAAAAAAAAAAAAAAGAAAAGAAAATCTTAGAAGTTTTATTCAGACCTTTTGGTTAATTATTCAAAGAAAATTACTTTAACTTTTGTCTTTCTGTCGCTAAAAGACGATAAATAAAGAGCTGATTGGTTTGGGTTAGATATTTTTGGTGCTCAACTTGCCCCATACCCTTGCTCAACTTACCTCACCTATGGGGTAAATTGAACAAACCTGACTTCCTGGATTTAAATAGCTGTAGCTCTTAAATTCGACTTCATACAAAAAAATTACTATGGACCCTTTTGCTAAGGGATATATTACGAATCCATCAAGCCGATTAAAAACTCATTGAGACTTATCATTGAGCAGCTATATCCGTTCAAGTGAAAAATTGCTCAACTAGCCCCATCCTACCCTATAATGTGCCCAATATAAATGTTAAAACTGCAAATCAGGGTAATGAACACTGTATCATAAATTCGTCGTAAATATCTATATATTTATAAATAATTTTTTAGTCGTATGATATATTTATCCGATGTTTGATATAGTTAAACTCAAAAGTTAGATACAAGTTTATAGTATAAAAGGAAGTATACACTCTGAAATCGAACCGCTTTGCAGTAGCTAAGGATGTTGTGCGCCCTGAGATAAGGAGAAGCAGACGGGAACGAACAAAGACGAATGAAGCCAATCAGTGTTGCCATCCCTTCAGATGGTTTTTAGCGATGGCCGGAATTAGATTCTACGCGATGGTGGGCCGGTATTTGTTATACGGTAAGCCTTGGTAATTACTGTACGGCAACATTAATTTACTGTAGGGATTACTGTTAAAGAAGTTGTTTTACTCTAGGAAGGGGAGGGAGGAGGAATTATTCAAAGGCTTTGAGTAGTGTCTAATAAACCGGTTATATTGTTCTGTGCGTTCGCAAAATCTGTCTTGGATGCGCAAGGGAAGATCCGTTCCTAATGAAGGAATGTATTAATCTGCAACTGTCATTCATTACTAAGCCCCTCTGTGTACAATATTTTACAGTAAAATCCTAAAACGTTTAAAATGCTGATTATTAAAATTAATAATAGGAGTAAGGTAAAAAAAAATATAAAAATATATATATATATATTTAATAATTTCATAGGGATAGAACACTAGCCCACTGTTCTTTAGGACCTCAGTTGGATCCCAGTCGAAGAATATTATTTATGGCGTTATTTTAGCCATGGGGTTACCCTGGGTATGAGACCTTCGAGAGGCATGATCACCTGAGTGTAGGATCTCAGCCTTATCACCTCATTGCACGGCCGTTGGCCTTGAAACAGAACGAATCTCTACATTTACTGAGACTAGGACCCTTCAGGAGTTGTAGAGATTCAGGTTATTTTTGTTTATATTAATAAAATGTTTCTCTTTAAAAACCCTTCTTTAATTTATAGCTGTATTCTCCCCTATGTACAGGCGTATAAGAAAAAAAATATTAAAAAAATGAATACAAAGTTTTAGAGAGAAGTTAGTAAATACGTGTTCAGAAAAGAACTTCATAAATCATGGAGCTGTCATCTTTTTTACAACTGGATTACTGCGAGAAACCCTTACACGTTCAATTCCAAATATAATCTGTACATTTATTCAAGTAGGATTTTCTTTTTTTTAATTCAATAAGGTACGTGCGTAATAATCATATTTTTTTAATTACGTATAAACCCCTTTTTATTACGTCTGTGTTTTTTTTTTTTTGTGAATGCCATGTTTTTTCGATTTCTTGCGAAAATATTATACCTCCGAAAATACCGGCGCGCTGTGATCTATGCGGGAATTCTTCGGTCGCAAACCGAAAAATAGTTTATTAGCGCAGGGAAAGAATCTTATCTGCTCAGCAGTGGATTGTCGGCAGATATGGTTTAATGGGGAAAACAAAAACAAAAATAATAATTTACAGATTTCTTTGCCCCATTCCCCGGCTGTCAAATCCATCGGTGTGGCGGTTTTTTGTCACATGCTTCCACCGGGCCACACAGCTATTTCTGATCTCAAAAACCGAAAGTGGAATCCCGAACACTCATTTCCTGGACCGAATACTTTTCTTGTTTCCCCCGGCAATGTCCCTCTTAAGGTGAAAAAAGAAAGGTAATATGGACCTTAATCAGACGACTTTTGTCTTCATTGCATTCATTAAGGGGTAATTAATTGCACCGGCAGGGATTAGTTAAAGCAGGGTTGCCTCAAACATTTTACAACACAAGTATAGTGAAGGAAGGATGGCAGGTAGATTGAATTATGATCTTACATAGTGATTAATAAATATAGTTTAAAATCAACTTAATATAACGACAGAAAAACATATTCATTTGTCCAGACTTGAAATTGTCTCAACGTTGCCAAGTTGTACACTTTTAAATAATTAAATATTAAATTAGAATCGTTTGTAATCATAAAAACCTCTAATCTCTAAAGGCTCTAATTATAGCAATTTAGACAATCTCTGACAGGTATTTATAGATCGAAATTTTTCAAAGGGCTATAGTCTCAGAGAAAATGTTTGTATATAAAAACTTAGATTATGATTATGGGACGCAATATTTGTTTGATACTTAATTAAGTTTTAATGGGGCGAAATGGATATTTAAAGTTAGATGTGAATTGGTATACCTCAACTATAATAGATTTTGGTCAAATAACAATGTGATTTGTTCGCTTTGTAATAGAAAATAAGTAGAAAATACGTTTCATTTCCTCGCCACATGTCTCATTTTATCTGAAATTAGAATAAAGTGTTTCGGAAAGAATTATTTAAACACCGATGAAGTAATAAACTTAATAAACTATGTTAATGGACAGAAATGAATGGCTGTGTATAAACATTGTAAAATAGCATGGCCTTACAGATATAAACTTATAAAAAAGTTTAACTATATTTAAAAATTGTGATATATTTATATATATGTAATTGTTTATTATTATTGTTATTGTTTTGAGCCTGATAATGAAATAGTTGAATCAGTGAGTGAGATTTGTTTACTGTTATTGTGTAGTGTATTGTATATGTATATAGTTACTGTTATATAAATTGTAAAATTGAACAGGTCGGCTCAAAGACCATAGTTCTATTAATGTTTTTTTGTTATATTTTTGTTGTAATATGCTGAAATAAAAAATAAAAAAAACAGTTATCTATCTATCTATCTATCTAATCATAAAAACATTTTAAATGTATACTTTTAATTTAATATCTTGAATGATTTGATATGAAATAAAAGCTTTTATTGAACAAAATTAATATATTTCGAAATTTGTTCTTACCTCAAGAAATATCATAGCGAAAATATTTTCATAATCAATATCCGTTTTAAACCGTAGCGTCGAAGTTGTTGGAATAACCGTGAATATTTCCAAGTGACCGAGTTCTTCTTGAATGCTGTGCCTAAATTGCTCAGCCTTGTCTTTGTTTCTCACTGATAAATTACATTTCTTAAAAAAAAAAGTTCATTTTTTTTAAATCATGCTTTCGATTGCAGATAATATCCAAAGAAATCCACATTGCAAGACTCAATAAAGAATTTAAAGATGTGTTCGCAACTGGCAATAACAAAGTGAAAGAAACGCTCTTCATATTTGCCCGATAATGAAATCTCGAAATATTATCTTAAACTTCTAGAAGCCATCTCAAAAATAAATTCTGACATTTTAAACTCCTCCGATGGCAGTAAAACCTTTCGAAACTGGCCGAAGAAAGAAAGAGAAATGAATGAGCGATCGGATACGAACGTAGTATATTAAATGAAAACCAATATCTCGATAAAATATTAAACGGGTGAGTCCCCTCGTATAAGAGAACGGACGGAATTCTTATTCAAATATTTCTTGCCTGAAAAACATTAGTTGGGGTTTCGATCGTTTTTTAGTTTCTTCTCGTTTGTGGCAGATGTAAATTTTTAAAAGCAATTTAATTGACATCTAGAATTATTATCTTGTCATATTTTTTATTCCATCGACATTCTATATTTTGAAAAAAAGAAGAAGAAACTAATATGTAAAAAAGTTTTAGAGGAAATATTTTTAAGACCGGATGTTCGATTTTGTTTTTTACA
The DNA here is from genome assembly GCA_023052935.1 of Piezodorus guildinii. Lineage (NCBI taxonomy): Eukaryota > Metazoa > Arthropoda > Insecta > Hemiptera > Pentatomidae > Piezodorus > Piezodorus guildinii. The sequence continues at coordinate 159,600,515 of CM041293.1, read as the reverse complement.
TTTATCGAATCTGCTCAATAAAATTTTATATGCATAAAAAACGAAACAAAAAAATATATCTAATTGATTTATTCGGTTCTTCGATGCTGATTAATGTTCCGAAAATCATTGGGGACGATAATAATTTAAAACTGCCATTTTAACAATATATCATTTTTAATGACTTGTTAAATGCGAAAAATTGAAAATTATTTCGACTTAATTTTTTGAGTTTTGTGATATCTGTCATTTTTAATAGACTCGTCGGAACACCAAAACAAATTTAGTTTTTGCTCACGCATGTACCAGAAAATTATTCTTAAAACTGTCAGCCGAATTCGAATTTATCTTCTCCTAAATTTAGCTATGGGGCGAGGGAATAGGAGAGCCCCCGGGTTCATTAGGGTCTTCATATTAATTGTAAAATGTTACGGCAGTTGGCAACACTGTTTAGTCGTATTAATTTTTCGCATGACGCATGAGCAGTTGGGAGTGGGTATTTATATGGCAACAAATTATAGTGTCTAAAATATAATATTGGTCCCATTATCACGTGCCTCCTACATATTTAAATAATGAGGTCAATATATATTTCAATAATCAATTAAACAATATTTATTTGATAATAAATATTACTTTATTATTTATATTAGTACTTTAGACATTTTTCGGAAATAGATGAAATCCATATTCCATTCTTGTGGATACAGCCTTCTTACGTTTTATTATTATTATTTTTATCATATTTTATTCAGATAATTGCATCCATTATTTTGCAATACATTTATTTCATTGACTTAATTCATCTTATCTATCTTTCAGATAAATGCATTCTCAATTTCTTAAACATGCTCTATTGCAACTATTTTTGTGAGTTTTATGAGTTAATAAGGTGTAGATTCTTGAAGGTGAAGGTCAAATTATGTGAATAAAAATTGGAGACTGATTTCTACTTCATCACTCTTTTATTAAAAATAAATGCACGTTTCGGCTAAAATGCCATCTTCAGGTGCAAAGGAACTAATTTACTCGAAAGTACAAAATATCGTCACAATCACAAATAATCCATCTATCAATTTTATCATGAAAATTATATAACAATACAAAAATATATAATACAAATTTTTTAAAAAAGTTAAAATTGTTAATAATCTATCAGATTAACGTTAAATTCCTAAAAAACTATCAAGATAATTGAAAAAATTTACAAATAAAACATTAAAAATAGAACAATAAAAATAATTCCGCTATAAAAGCAATGATGAGCATAGTACATCAACTGAGTCATTTTAAATTTTTTTCAGAGATTTTCAGGAATTTGACAATAATCTTATAGATTACTAACAATTTTAACTGTATATTTTTTTATTATATATTTTCGCATTGTTATATAATTTTAATGATAAAATTGATAGATAGATTATTTTTGATTGTGACGATATTTTGTACTCAGAATAAATTAGTCAGATAAATTAGTTCCTTTGCACCATTTTATCCAAAACGTCATGCATTTATTTTTAATAAAAGAGTGGTGAAGTATTAATCAGCCTCCAATTTTAATCATTTTTATGAGTTTTTATTATTTATTAAAAGTTAAAGAAAGTGTTATCGAAGTAGCAATTTTTTTAAATATTGATGCAAATAGGGCCAGTATTTACTTTTATTTTATTTTATGCGTATTGTTTACACCCAAATGTCTTTTAAAAGAATCCTCGCCCCTTGGAAGCATTTTATGTTTTTTAAAAACACACAAGCCATATATCTTATCCTTTTTTTAGTGAACAGAAATGTACCTAATTCATTATGAATTGGTACCTGTCATTGAAAAAACTACTAATATCCTTAGCATAAAAAGAAGGCAGCTGACAGAGGACCGAACTGTTTTGCCACGTGACGACACGCCACAACTCGTGCCCCTACCATCTGCCCCCAGTTGCTACTTCAGTTTCCAGAATAAGGAAGAAACCAGAAAAAAAAAAGCAGGATAAGGGAGAAAAACACTCCAAGGAGAAATCCCTCAATAATCCACCCGCCGTACCTCAAAAATAGCCTCAGACGTCCCATATATCACCAAAACGTCCCTTTTACCCCTAAATGGTCTGAATAGGTGTAGCTTCTGTCCCCGTCCCTATAATTGTGTCTACTTTTAAGACCTAATAAATATCACTGACGGTAATTCAATGGTTTGAACTTAACATTTAAATATTAATATAAAATTATACTCTTAATTTAAAAATCTGGTCCGCGCAACACAGAACTTTCAATTACTTCCGTTTATAAAATAAATTTAAGAACTTTTATTAAATATATTTAGAGATAAAAATAAATTGTTAAAAATTAAATTAAATTTCAATAGAAACATGTGTTTTATTAAATAGTCTATGATACCTTTATGTACAACAAACAGTTAGTTTTATCGGTTTTTTATTACTCTCTATTAACTTTTACGATTCCGTGTATTAGATAATATTTTTTCTAAAATCTTTAGCTATCCTACAGTATATTATACATCTATATTACTATTATTGTGTTCAAAAACACAAAAATAGTAATACAGATGTATACCAAGTTTATTGTTTATTAAATTCGCTCAACGCATATTTAGCTGTTATTTATCAATGCTAACAAGATGAAGTGGCTATTTTTTTTTAAATCTACAAAATTAAAGTTACTTTAGAGAAAGAAAATTTAAAATATCGGCATTTAAGCCCTGCCAGACTATTTCAATCAGAATGAAACCTACATCATATTAAATTTTACATACATATAGGGAGTTTAATCAAAATCGTTAGAGCCGTTTTTGAGAAAATCGTAAAAAGGTGCAAAATGTAAGGTATAAAGTGACTCTTCTTATAAAGTGGTTAGCTGAGTTTGATGAAAATGTTTCTGTAACATCTCGGACGTATAGCTGTCTCAAATATAAAATTTCAGTTTCATAGGACTTGACGTTTTCGCCCTGAAGTTACCACACAAGGACTTACACTCACATACCTTTTTGTGTAACTTGGACGTTTGATCTCAGGGGACCCTAAAACTCATTTTTCCTATAAAATGAATAAAATGTATACTTTTTATTCCATTACCAAGATACTTTTTTATTTTCCTAATTATTATTTAAGTTAATAAGACTGGAAATCAATAGCAATGAATAGTAAACAATTTTTTTTTTTTTACTATCAAATATATTTATCTAAAACGGAAGACGGCGAAAAGTTATACAGATTAAAATTTAAATAATGTTTTTTAAAAAAATAATAAGTAATTTTTTTAAAACTGATCTATTCCCCTTGTAGCTTGGAATATTTTAATTTGTGTTGGTTAATAATTCACTAATTTTAAATATATTTGGCATATTTATTTAAATTATTACATTTTATAGGTGGAACGCCTATAAAGTAAAGTAAAGTATTTAAATTAAAAGTACCATGCACTTATGAAATAATAGCTTTCTCTTCTTCAATGAATTCAAAAAACTGTTTCAGCTATACATAGATCTTTTTTAAAATTGAAATTCAAAACATCGATTTATCTTTTCGAATTTCACACACCCAAATTTCGTGGTTTTCTTTTGATATTTCTTCATGCGTTTGTATTGAAGAAAAAAATTAATTTTATTTTGTTTATATCTTATACAAATGACTAAGTTCATATTGCATCAAACGCGGTTAAGTGAAAAACTTTTTGATCACTTTTTGTTTTCCTCTAAAAGAATATAAAATATCAAACTAATTCTAAAAAGTTGAGCGGTATCTTTGAAAAAAAATACATGTAGTATAAAAAACGAGAAAAAAAAAAATCGATTCTCTCAGGTCCCAGCGATAGACAGTGTCACATCACAACTGCCATCAAGTCTCAGGGCTCGGACTTTTTCTTCTTTTCAATCCTAATGATCTTTGATGGACGTTATACAATAATTGTCATATTTTTTTGCTGCAATATGATATAAGGAACCTTGTCCTCATAAATTTTTATCATGTTTCTCTTTCTAGAAAGCAATTATTATTGAAGATTTTTAATGCTTCTTATATGGTTTGAAGCATTTTTAAAATTTTAGATAAAATCATCTTTTCCTGTTTATTTTTATTTTTTTTTTTTTTGTATTTTTAAATAAAGCCAGATACTAGAATTCATTAAAAGGAAAAAAAACTTTATTAAAATTAAATTATGAAACTTTGACATTTGTCATAACGTTGTGTTGTTTATCAATTCGTTTGGTTTATTTATAATTAAAAATTTATTTATAAATAAATTTTCACTTTTATAATCGATATAGATTTTCTAAATCGGAAATGAGAGTTAAGCATTATTTGCTTTTTATTATTTAAACATATTTATCGATATTTACAACTGTTTTATTATATACAAGTAAATGTGATGGACATAGTAAACTGACATGAAGAGGAGACACCCATTGGCAGCACTCTAAAAATTTTTTAAACTAGAAGGCCTCGGGGCCATCTTCTTTTCAGACGCCTCGAAGGATTATCAGGAATCGAAGAGGATGAATGGATAGAAATACCTGGTTCGGACTAATTCAGTAACATGTGGGATATTAAGGTCTTTATGGATGAGCTTATTCGTGACAAAGTAAGGAGCGTTAAGGATTTTACGAAGGATTTTGGATTTTGAGGATTGGATACGAGAAGAATTCTATGGTTTAATAGAGACCCATAGCTCTACTCCGTAGCATTGATTTTAAAATCATAATCTGATTATTAGACTACTTGTAAATATTTATCAGCCAAGTATATACTAAATTTAATGGAAACAAAGTTTTTTGATTCCAAAATAGTTTTTGACCACAATGGAATCTCAGTCACCCACCCAGTCATTCACACACGATCCCTTTTACATACTATTCAGCTACACATGGTGAATTTATGTTTATCTTTACATACTATTAGGCTTGCTTGGATTTTTTTTTTTTTTCAATGGGATGTCTCTTTATTTTCAAATAAATTCCTTACCATTTTTCTCTTCAAATAATCTATAATTTTTTTATACGAGGCATGTTTTTTAAGTAAGTACCGTTTTGGAATTAAAAAAAGACGTACAAAGGTATCGCAATAATTTTATTTTTACATGAAAGCCTGTACCTTAATCTACTTTTCTACATAATTTCCATGAATTTTGAGGCACTCGTCATAACGCGGCACCAGTTTTTGAATACCCTCCTCAAAAAATTCTGCCGCCTGACTTGTTAACCACTGCACACAATGTTTTGACTTCGTTATCGTCTTAAAAAGACTGAAAGTGAGTAAGGGTATCGCTTTGCTGCATGACAATGCCCGTCCACATGTGGTTAATCGGACCAAAGATCTCATCAAATCATTTAAATGGGAAACTCTAGATCATCCTCCATACAGCCCTGATCTGGCGCCCAGCGACTACCATTTGTTCCTGCACTTGAAGAAACACCTAGGCGGTCGGCGTCTTCAAGAAATGCCTCGTATATCCGTATACATGAAAGAATTCAAGTATGAAAAAAAAAAAAAAATCCGGTGCAATTTTATCAATGACAGGATCGGTCAAAACAGGATATGTCTTGTGTGGGAGTACAGAAATGTGGGTACTTTTAAAGTCAGACTCCACAAGAACCAGAAAATTCCTCAGTTGATAAGATCGAAACTTACACTTTCAGATAAAATAAGTTCATTCCTCAAAATCAATGATGAGATAATAAATCCAAAATGTTATGAAAAAAAAAATAATCCAGCATTATCATTAAAATAGAAAATAAAATAAACACACACTTATTTTATAAGTATTATTAATCCTACTTTTTCAAGTGTCACGACTGTTAAATTACTTTTTTTTAAATTTTTATATAGAATAATTTATCATTATTAACATTCCCTCTTCCTAGGATTTTAATGATCCCTTTATATGGAAAGCTCTTTTAAAAGGAGTAGAGGCATTAAAAGAAACAGCATTTTTTTTTCTATTGAGGAGAAATAATTAATTTAATATTTTAAAAGGCAACGTGATAAATCATAAATAAAGTTATGTAACAGGTGGATTAATTATCGAAAATTATTGCAGAAATTACTCCGTTTCTTAAAATGTAACAACACGTTTTTTCAACTATTTTTTTTTTAATTATTGAAGGCTAGTGTGATGAGATTTATATACATACATATACATTTTTTTTTTTCAACTCATTAAGAAACTAGTAATCTTTAAAATACCTGGAATAGTTTTATTTCCATTATGTCGAAAACATGTATTTTACAGTACATATGCCTAAGTATATAATGATGTGTTTTGTGTTTTTTTTCTATTTGAGTTAGTTGTGTAAAGTTGCTCATACAAAAAAATAAAATAATAACAATGATAAAATCAATTCGTTATTATTAATCCTTTTTAAGTACTATAAAATTGGTATATATGTTATGCAATGGTGGATAAATAACATCTTTGAGCGGTTTTCTCATCATTGTCCTGAGTTTTCTTTTGGTTCAATATTTGTAAGATATATATTTGGCCGTTTTCACAAAAGAAGTGTTTGATATATTTTTTTATTTATTTACTTTTACACATCACAACTGCTGATGATTCGGTGAAGGAATATATACATATATATAGATATGCATGATGCTTGAAAATGACCCTAGAGGCTGAAACGTTTCAAACGTTCTATTTTATTTTATTGATACCATATCACATCTGACTTTATTATAACTATTAACATATTTTTTTATTAGCGCTATTGTCATTATTACTTTTATTTTCGTATATATAGTATTATATATTATTCTCTGTTTTTATATACTCTAACAAACAAGAAAGTGTGCCAGCTGTAACGTTCTGGGTGCTTGACAGTGATCCGAAACTTTTAAGAGTCGGATGAGATGAAATGCACAAGACGCAGAACGTATTAAACGTACGACACGCCCTTCCGTAGTACGACGCCGGCTAATCCGGCTAAATTGGACGTTAAAAATCATAAAATCATAATTTTCCACTTTTTTACAGAGGGCCCGAAGACGTGGTCAATTCGGGTGGGAAGTGGTGTTTTTTCTCTTACTATCCAGCCCATTCATGCTAACAGGCCCAAAGGATAGCCCTTTGATCCTATCGTAACGCCGCTCTTGTCCTTAAAACCCTTATTAATAACGTTGCAATTACTGGATAAAATACCTCAGATTATGTATTTTACTTTAAATTTCCATACAATATATATATATATATATATATATATATATATATATATATATATATATATATATGTATATACAAAGTTGAAACATAACATTCTCAACAGTGTTAACAATTTATTTATTTAATCTACAGATCATTTTCCAAGAGAGCATTATTTAAATATATTTTTTTATTTAATGTAATTTAATATATTATTAATATATATATATATATATATATATTATAATTATATATATATATATCTCCTTGAAGAATTAAAGCTTTGATGATAATCAATATACATCACAATACATACACACAATATCAATATACACACAAAAAAAAAAATCAATTTTTTATGTTCTCAACAATTCAAATTAAAACATGTTAATGGCTGGAAGGAATTAGTCCGGGTGGCGGTCATTAAATGAAACAACTAAATAGTTTCAACTATTTTATTGTTTGCCAACGTTTCGACCCCCTTTGTGGGTCATCATCAGGGCGCATGGTGGGAGAATGGAAACTGATTTCATAAAAATTCATATTAATTTTTTTAAACTACATCATTTAACGATTTTTACAAACTGTGATAGTTTGTATTCTTAAAAAAAACCCCACATGAATTAATGGAAACATTATGTAATACTTTTATTAAAATCAATCGATATATACAATTAACTTTCAGTCAGATTGTTTGATGTAACATAGAACTTTGCTACTTAAACTAAATAAATTAAGTTCAATTCAGTATTTATTTATCGTTTTCAATAAAAGCCACGATGTGTACAGTAATATTAGCATATTCTCATTTTATGACATTATTATGTACCAATTATTCATCGAATCTTTTTATTTATAATTGTTCCATTTTATTGCCGTGGTAATATTTTTTACTGTTTCTTGTAAATAATAACACTTTAATGATTACAAAAAATAAAATCATTCATGCTGGTTTTAATATTTTCCTTATTACTCAAATGCTTGATAAATAATAATGAATTATTCATATCCTAATTTATTAGCTTTCATGGTATTTTATCATATTTGTTCTTTTAAGATACTCATGTTTCATTATACATTCACAAAATATTTAATATTGCTATACGAAAGGACAGTTTGCTCCATATTCCCTTTAGACTTAACAGTGAGTAGCTAGGAAATGTCATAGGGAACAATTGAAAGACCATTGTGGATGTCCAGATCTGCGTTAAATCCTCCAGAACCCAGAAGCGCTGCTTGTTCACAAATATGCCGAAGAAGGTGTGTTCGCTCATGCGAGTATGTCACCTGGTCGTAGAGTAACCACGGGGGGTGAGTCGGAGATTTTAACAGACAGATTCCATCTATTGCTACATCTCTTTGGAATATTTTGATAACGATCTTGTTCTTTTTTTCTTATATAATTTAACAGATGATCAGTAATTAGGATTCTTGGACATAAAAGATGGTAACTTACAGAATAAAAACTTCTAATGTTTAAATATTGTTTAGTTACAACAAGGTTTTACGTTTTACCAGAATCATCGATCAACATTATACTTAAATAGTAATCCTTGAAATTGATTGTAAGGAACCCATTTTTATTTTTATGTTTGTTTTCGAGGCAATACTCATACAATTCGAGTTGTACAGCACAAATGTTTGTTAATACATACAAATAGGTTTAAATATAATATTTAATGTATGAAATTCGTTTTTAAACTTTAAGAGAGAAATATTTTCAAGTTTTACTTCAGAACCACAACCTCAAACACTGCCTTGTTGAGTATCATTAAGCGTAGCAAAATAAATGATCAAGTTCTTAAAATCAAATTAATATATTTAATGGAAAGATTGAAAATTTAATTTGATAATAAATATAAGTTTTCAACCCCTAAATTATTAATCAGTAAATCCTTATACTTTGATTAGTAAATGTAGTTTATATTAAAAAAAATAATTAGATCAATTTCTTTGAAATAACCAAATCTAAAAATATAGTTGTAGAGGAAGTAAGTCGACTTCCAATACAAAACTACTAATTCCTTATTTAATTTGTAATGCATGTTTGAGAAACCTTGAAAAAAGTTTATAAGTAAAATAAAATTTGTATTAGGAAAAAATAAAATAAAACCCAAAACGCTTACAATTCGATATTTAAATGACTCTTTTTATGATAAATGTATATTTTAACAAATCTAAGTATATTACTTTTAAAAAAAATTATATATATTAGAAAAATTATATATATTTATTAAACTTTATAAATACATACATAAAATTATTCTATTTGTTTCTTAAGGATTTAACAGATGGCTCCGAATATTATCTACTTTCTTATAATGCTTGTATTTAAAAAATGTCTATAAAAAGTCATTTATATATCTTATAAATGCTTTAGTATCTTACTAGTATCAATCAGGATTGTATTTTTTAATATAATATATATATTATATATATATATATATATATATATATTATATATATATATATCTTTACAACTACATAATTACTAACGGCCTTTTATTTGAATGTTGATATATTTCAGTTGAGAACAACACAGATCTTGCTTGTCCTTTTTGATATGATATTTGCATTCCTTAATAAAATAATATTTTTTTGTGTAAATTATAAAATAGGTTCTTAAGTCAAATACAATTTAATCGGGACTATTTACTTTATAAATTTTGTTTAAAAAAAATTGCTTTTTGGTGTTTTAGATAAGAAAAAAGTTAAGTTAGTCTTTTTAAAGCTACTTATTCTTTAGTTAGTTCAAAAAATAATAATAATCATTTTAGCAAATTTATAACATGGACAATTGAAGTTATAATAGAGTTTAATTTATATATTATATATAAATATTTTTAAATTTATTTTATTGTTGGTTTATTATATTAAAAAAAAAACTTTCTCATTGTCATACTTCCTTCTGTAGCAGAAGACAAATTTTAATATGTTCATAAATGTTTTATTATCATATACATAAATAAAATAGTGTGACTACATAAGGTGTATGATAAATAAATAATTTAATTGTATAAATATTAATTCAAATCGAATACAAAAAAAAAAAAAACTTCATATCTCCATAGTATGAAGTTACTTGAAAATTGATAATTTTCCCACTCTTTTGAAAACATGTTAACTTAACTGTTAATTTTAATAATATTTCTATAAAGAGAAAGGAAAAATCACGGAAAAGAAAACGTATTCCTCTAGGAACAGATGTTAATAAGAAACTAACGTCGTAAGTTCTGGTCAAATCGAAGGACAGATGCAAACTTAGATCATTATTATAATGGAACGGAACTTCTATAATAATCGGTATCTTTTACATATACCTGCTTATCTTGGAGCAATTACTTTTAGTCCTTTGTAAATAAGATTTATGTTGTTTTGTTTTATGCAATGTACATTCAGCTACCGAACAGCAATCATTTAAATGTTAGCAATTTATGAAATAAATTTCCTCCCCTTTAAAGTTGAAATAATCTTGTAGAATTTATATTTCAACTGTAGTGTATTTTAAAGTTGTATGTGATATAAATATTCGGTTTAATTTTTATTATATTTAGTTAAATAATACAGATATCGGAGATTCTATAATAAGTGAGATGTGGGCGATTTCATGATTCGTTGTTCACTATTATTATTTAAGTACAGAGATGGATGGATTTTTATAAGAAAATGTTTTAAATGAATAGAACATAACACGTTTTATTTGAGTTTAAGTAGGAGTATTGTTCGAATATGCTTTCATAAATTAAATATGAAATTAATAATCTAAAGGATGAACTACTTTATTGATGTTCGAAACTTTATTTTAAACATTAGGGTAAGATAAATTTAATATAATCGATATTATTTATCGATTATATTAAATTTATTTACCAATAAATAACTAAAATATTTACTATCTCGAGAAAAAATAGAAGTCAATGAACTATTTTGGTACGATCAAATGGTCAACAAAGGTTATAAACGGTAATATGTAAAGGTCTGATTTTGCTCATAAGAAAACTACCAGATTAAATTCAGGCGCTTTAACATAAGAGACGTTTATTTATGTTATGTCAAAATGAATAATATTTCTGCGGAAAATAAATAAACGGAAACTAATTATCAATTTATAAATAGTAAGATAAGTGCTTCGGACCAAGGATATGTTAAATTGGTAGAAAAAACAATTTGTTTTATTATTGTTGAAAATAATTTGTTATTATTTATTATCAAGACTTTTTTATTATTTCATAGGTATGCTCTAGGAGATATGTGAAAAGATAATTTTTTTTTTCATATTTTAAGTTTAAATAACTTATAATGGATTTGTTTATAATTTTAATATTAATGAATTAATAAATAGTTATTTCTGCTTTAACTTATGATATATATTACAAATGTACATATTGAACGCCTTTTTATATGATTAAAAAAAAAACCCGAATCTAGTTATCAAACAAAACATGGATAAGAAGAAAAGAAGAGAGCGCGAGAGAGGTAGAGGAAAGAGATAGAAAAAAAAAAAAAGTCTTAGCTCCTTGTTAAAGGAATCCAGTCAGTCTGACTGTCGCTTAAGCGGGATTTTCTCTGTTTACAATCCACAATACTAGAGCTATTTATTTGCACCTTAAATAATTATTTTTATTGTATATCATATTTTAATAAGATATTATGTGTTGTTAAATCTAAAATATTTACTTTATGTATTTAGAAGTTATTAAGTGACATAGAAGATTAGTTTTGTTTGTAATTCAACACTTTCGAACAACTAACAAATATTCCAATGATTTCGTAAATATATATATTAAATTTTTTTTTTTTAGAAATTAACCATTTTTTTATACTTATTATTTAAATATTTCAAATTAAGTTGTTGTTATGAAATTGAATTTGTATTGAAAATTTAAGGAAAGAGAGATGTAATTTATACTTTTCATCGAGTAAAATACATTTTTTTCTCGATAACTGGTAAAAAAAAAAAAATATTCAGAAACGATGATAAGAAAAAAAAAAAAAAAAAGAAACGTTTGATATTCAAACCAAATAATGAACAATCATTGGGATAATGAAAGAAAATAAATCTAATCTGATTGAAGTTTGTCCGAGACTCATATTGTGTCACACCAGTAGTGAGTGACAACAAATATCAATGTTTATTTAATTTTCTAAAATTAATATTCTAATCAGTACCCGAGTATCTGTCGAAGACAAACATCGGGGCGACTCGGTAGATATGGATGTTTGGGGAACGTCTGGAGACTAGAACGAAAGGCACCAAACAGGGCAGATGACAGGTAAGGAATCTTAGCAGATCTTCGAGCGGGGAGATGGTCTCCGTCTTAAGCCGGCCGATGGCAGTCCGTCTCTCGCCTAGCTTGCCTCAAATCACGCCCTACTGTCGTTTCCCCGGCAACGTAATGCTGAAACCGCTTTTTTTTAATATTCTTAAGATGTGAAATACCTATCCAACACAATGTTATTTAATATTCGATGACGTGTCCTACGCCTTAACATTTATTAAAGAGCGGATAAAATATAAATTATTGAATGTTTACATTTGACAGTTTACAACATCAGCAATGAGTGGGAACAATGGGTAGTAGCAAGATATTGCTCACGCACAAAAGAGATAACATATATTAAACAGTAACTAATGTAGCTTTTTATCTAATATGCATATGTCGGTTTTGTCATTTAAGATAGCTCGTCTTTTATCGTACGTTTGAAATATTATAGGGCTAATGTCTCTGACACTTTATTATTCAAACAGAAAAAAACAAATAAAAAATATGAAAACGTTTAAACCAGTGATCTTGACGGTTGCGATATAACGCATTTACCACTTATTAGGGGTGTAAATATTTATAAATTGCCTTCGCAAAAACAATTTGACATTTATATCAATTTTGCAATAAATTGTTAATTTAAAATGTCTTTTGATTATTTTTAATATAATTTGATATATACATGGATTTGAAAACCCTTAGGTATTTTAACAGACATATCACTAATTTTGTCCATGCTCTTTAAGAGCGATTTTTGTAAATATTATATGAATCTCTTTTTTTTATCAAGAATATAAATTATATTGAAATTTTTATGTTTAAAATATATATTAATCATATATAATATTTTTGTAGTGTAATTTTATTGATTATTATAGTTGGTGATTGATGATATTTAACAATGTAATTATTTGCTGTCATATTATATTTTCAGCGATTAATTACATTTTTGTAACCACTTTTAATTAATTAGTTTATGCGGTTTTTTAAATTTTTCATGATTTTTTAAGAAATAATATAAGTTTGATCATTTTTTTATTTTATGGATCCATCACACGCACGACATTTGGTGACACTTATACCCGGAGATTTCCTTCACTATCAAATTATTGTTGCACTTGGTACTCACCATTTGGAGGTGGCGGGGCCGGTGGCTGAGGATCGTCGAGGAGCCGGATCGGACGTGCCTGCTTCCTTCTTGACATGTTCTTCACGAGATCCGGAGGACTGTCAGTGTCTCTTGTGGAGAGAAAGGGGTCCTAAAGCCGGCGGCACAACATGTGACACTACACGCGTCTTCTCACTACACTCTTCTCGCCGGCACCTGCCTCGGGTTGCTGACCGTGCGGGGCTCGGAGAGCGAGTGCTGCCCCAGGGGGGGTTCGGCCCCCGGCTGGTGGGGGGTTCGGCTATATCCGCCCCCGTTCGGCTCCCAGTGGGCGTGGCCTGCCCTCCCCCACCCTCCCTGTACAATATTAATATGAAGGGGGGGAGGGAGGGAAAGGGGTTTAAGGAAAGGGTGGGGAAGTCGATATGCCCTCCCCTTGCGGATTAAGAAAATGTATCAAAAGGCTAAAATGTATCCACCTTTACGTTGCGAGATCTCAGGAGCGGATATTACAAAGTAAGGTCTCAGCTCTTTCGGCGCAACAGCTTTCTCACTCCCCAACATATACCAATATTGGATCAAGCAATGTTCTCCACCCTGGGATATTCTTCTCAAGACCCTCCCATTAGCTTTAAGTTTATGGTCGATAAGTATCACCACCACTGACAATTTTTAAATTAGTATGATTTAGTAGCACTGTCGTTTCCCCGGCAGCGTAATGCTGAAACTGTTATTTTTTAATCTTCTTAAGATGTAAAACACCTCTCCAACACTATATTATTTAATATTGGATAACGTGCCTAGCGCCTTAAAATTTATTAAAGAGCGGATAAAATATAAATAATAGAATGCTTACATTTGACAGTTTACAACATCAGCAATGGGTGGGAACAATGGGTAGTAGCAAGATATTTCTCACGCACAAAAGAGATAACATATATTAAACAGTAACTAATGTAGCTTTTTATCTAATATGTATCCACCTTTACGTTGCGAGATCTCAGGAGCGGATATTACTAAGTAAGGTCTCAGCTCTTTCGGCGCAACAGCTTTCTCACTCCCCAACATATACCAATATTGGATCAAGCAATGTTCTCCACCCTGGGATATTCTTCTCAAGACCCTCCCATTAGCTTTAAGTTTATGGTCGATAAGTATCACCACCACTGACAATTTTTAAATTAGTATGATTTAGTAGCACTGTCGTTTCCCCGGCAGCGTAATGCTGAAACTGTTATTTTTTAATCTTCTTAAGATGTAAAACACCTCTCCAACACTATATTATTTAATATTGGATAACGTGCCTAGCGCCTTAAAATTTATTAAAGAGCGGATAAAATATAAATAATAGAATGCTTACATTTGACAGTTTACAACATCAGCAATGGGTGGGAACAATGGGTAGTAGCAAGATATTTCTCACGCACAAAAGAGATAACATATATTAAACAGTAACTAATGTAGCTTTTTATCTAATATGTATCAACCTTTACGTTGCGAGATCTCAGGAGCGGATATTACTAAGTAAGGTCTGAGCTCTTTGGGCGCAAACAGCCTTCTCACTCCCCAACATATACCAATATTAGATCAAGCAATGTTCTCCACCCTAGGATATTCTTCTTAAGACTTCCGTTAGGTTTAGGTTTATGGTTAATAAGTATCACCACCACTGAATATTTTTAAATAAGTATTTTTAAATTCGTTTAAGTAAACAGTCAATAGCTCACAAAAGATTTGGGTTGTATTTCAAATTAGTCCCATATATCGGCTGTATTCAGATAAATCTATAAAGTAGAGATACACTTTATTGAACAAGCGACGCTGCCTAACTTAGTTGGGTTGCTATTTACACAGCATACTATTTTTTTCCTTGATGGACAATTTTTAATATAAAAATCATATCATGCAATACCCCAAAAAAAAGATTAATATTTTTTTCTTTTAACATTTTATTTAAAAATTCTTTTCTTTCTTTCAACATTTTTTTTCTTAAATTATTTTTCTCATTTTATTTCCTTTCCTTGCTTATCTCTCATATTAATTCAAATGTATATGTATATGTATATATGTATATATATATATATATATATATATATATATATATATATATATATATATATATATATAAACTCCGCTTCAACATAAAATCTGTAGCATATACAACAAAAATAATAAAATAAGATAAAATAATACTAACACAATAAAAAGTTAAAAGAATAAATGTTAAATAAAAATACACACACCAATGCCCTTCCAGCGATCCCTGCTTTACTCCCTATGAGTAAACGTGATGGTGTAGGTTTTTTTCATTTTAGATATATAACATTTATCGTGTCATTCAGGTGCCACTTGTTATGGTGAATAATCATATGGTTGGAGGTTGACTTGGCTGTTAAAGTTGACTAATTGAGTTGGTAAATAATCTATAAAGTTTATTAGTAAGTTGGTAAATAAAAAGATAATATTCACTGTGTAAGAAGTATTATAGTATTAAAATAAATAATTTGTATTATTGTTTACTACTAAACATGTGTATTTATTTTAATATTAAAATAAATACACATCTTTAGTAGTAAACAATATACACATTACTTAAATCGGCATAAGACATGAGTTTCCGTTCACATTTACGTAGAATGTACTGAGCCTGTTTTTCATTATTTTGTCACAGAGGCAGGTAGATCATCTTGAAGTTAAATATTTGTTCTAAAAATTGATTTCCGTCGTTTTTTTTCCTTACTATCATAATTAATTTTTTTATTTTTATTTATTGAGATATATTACAATTTGTAATTAATTATTAATATATATATATATATATATATATATATATTATATATATATATATATTTGTATAAATAACTAATATTTATTTTTTTTGATTTTGTCGACGTAAAATATTGCTATTTCAAATATATTACCATTAACAGTTCATAAATAATTAATATAAATGTGTTAAACTAAATGAAATATTTTTTACTATGTTCACAAATGAGAAAATTTATTTTAATTACAGTATTTTCTTAACTATTTTAATATTTATAAGTTGTTCCCCTCTCTTCTAAACGTAAAAGTGCGTTTTTAAACCAGTTTATACTTAACTTTAGATTATTATTTTCAGAGAAATGCCCGTGTTAAATGATTATTTAATCACATATATATATTAAATGGACAACTTTAGGAAAATAATTGAAAATTAAGTATAAATGAAAACATTAACGAGTATTATATCCTGGAACATTGACTTGGTCTTGTATCGATCGAACTCAATGATGGCCTGAGATCAGTGGGTGCAAATCTCAACTGTTGCTATGCCTTTTCTTCTATTCGGCTAGATAACTTCTTTCCACGGTTTTTGTGATTATAGTTTCTATTATATATAAATTAAATGAATAAATTATGGCTTAAATGATTAAATTATTGTACAGAGTATAATCAATTTCAACATCAAAGTTTGCTCTTTTAACAACATTGTTTTACATTATTAAAAAAAAAGAAATTTGAATCTGATACCGAATTGATTTATTAAATTATTTTAAAAAAATATTTGTTTGGTGTATGGATATTTTTTTAAAAATATAATAGATACAATTTTCACAGTTAAAAAAGGGGCACTCCGAATGAATTATTAAACGAAATTGTAATGAAAAAAATCTGGTGCGGGCAACACACGACTTTCACTTACCTATGTTTTAAAAATCGATTAAAGAATTTTCAAATGCAGTTAGAAATAAAAATGAGTGAAACCATTAATGAATTAATCAAATTGAATTAATATAGAAACATGTGTTTTATTAAAAACTCTATTATATTGTTATCTAAAATAATCACTTAGTCGTATCGGCTTTTTATCAATCTTTATTAACTTTTACAAGCTTGTGTATAAAATAATATTTTTTCTAAAACCTTTCTCTTTCCAACGATATATTATTCGTCTATATTACTGTTCTTATGTTAAAAAAAAAAAATGCATTAAAAAAATATTATTTCAGTTTTCTCCTTTACTTGTTTATAAAATTCGCTCAACTTGCATATTTAGCTGTTAATTATCAATGGTTACAAGATAATATAGTTATTTGTATAGAATCTACAAAATTAAAGGTACTTCAGGGGAAGAAAATTTAAAATATCGGCATTTAAGCCCTGTCAGACCATTTTAATCAGAATGAAATCTAAAATACGTTTAAGCCTAATAAATTTTACATCGATATAGCGAGTTTAATCAAAATCAAAATGTATAAAGTGGCTCTTCTGGTAAGCTCATTTTGATGGAATAGGTTTTGTAACGTCTCGGGCGTATATTTGTCTTAAATATGAAATTTCAGTTTCATAGGACTTACCGTTTCCGCCCGGGAGTTTTACCACACACGGACACACACACACTGTGCGATGACAGGTACTCGTTAAAGATCCCTATCTGAATTAAACCTGAATAGGCAAAATTTAGAACTCACACTGTAGCATCGTCTAATTAGCCACAGCAGCATAAAGTGACGTTAAATAAATAAACAAATTGTATTTTAATACAGTTGTAAATATCAATAAATATGTTTTAAAAAAAAATACGATTATTATAATAAAAAGTATTTATATTATTTAAAACAATTATTATGATTGCTGGTATTTGGGTCTTTCTTAACCAGCGATTTGATCAAAGATTTTATTCTCTATTTTCTTTAAAAAACAGTTGAAGTAGTAACAGTTTCGCCTTTAATTGGGTTCCATTCATTTATAAAAAATGTTCAAAATAGATACTAAATGTCAAAAATATAGAAATTATGTATTATTACTTATTCCAATGCCTCGGATGTATAAACCATTTTTTAAAACTTAAAGTAGTGATTCTACGTTATTATAATTAGTTGTAACTTAAATAACATCAATTATTCATTTAAAAATTAATGGAGATATAAAATTGTCTATTACATTTTATCGCTTTGTGTAACTTTATAGTTTAGTTAATACAGTTTATAATACTAATCATTTTATAGTTTTTAACATGATAGTTTTTTTATATTATATTTAGCCAATTATTTTTAGTTGTATTCTATTCTTGTCCATTTAGAGAGGAGGCGTTTCTTGATTCAACTAACGTTTCTTAATAATTTTTAGTGTTGCGGCGTGGTCTAGTGGATAAAGCACTAGTTTAATGTTCTCCAGGGTCCGGGTTTGAACTCTAGGTGTGACAGAATTATTTGTTCTGTTATTACAGCAGCGGAGGGACTTGTGGTGTAAGGAAATCCTCTAGGGGCAAAAAGTCTCAAAAAAGTTGGTACCAAACGTTGAGGGAATGTAATCTAGGCCTGACCACCTTGCACGTCCATTAACCGTGAAATGGTGCGAATCTCTATTCGTGCTGAAGCTAAGACTCTTTATGGTTTGTAGAGATACATTTTTTTTTTTTTATAAACTTTTTCACATTATCACGTAAAGTTATTCAGATATACTATCTGTATTTCTGAGAAGAGGGATGGACCAGTTTAATTGAGCTGATAAAGGATAGATTGGAACTTATTAAGCTAGGCCATCTGGTATTCTTAAGGCCAGTGGATTCTCCACATTCCCAGTTGACTAGCATTATATATTATCTTCCGACGTTTCAGGAACAAATCTTTCAAGCCGCGTCTGGGGTGTCGTTTTGGCGTCTTATTGAAGCTATTTATAGGATCTAGAAAGGGGAGACGGAATATATTAGACTTATTTGAAACGGTATTGTTTCAGTGATTTATGGTTGTAGAAATTTTATTGAACTATTGGAAATAATAGAAACATAAGATACTTCATTCATTTATTTACTCATTATGAAACTGCTTTCATTAAAAAAAATCTAGAACGCCCAACACACGACTTTCACTTATCTCCGATGTTATAATGAATTTAAGAATTTTTAAAAATATTTAGTGATTAAAATAAATTTTTAAAGAATCAATTACATTTAGTTTTAATAGAAACATTTGTTTGTATTAAATAATCTATTATATTATTATCTACGACAGTCGGTTAGTTTTACGGCTATACATTACTCTCCATTAACTTTCAATTTCGTAAAGATAATTTTTTATATAATCTTTAGCTCTCCAGCGGTATTATTATACATCTATATACTGCTTTTATGTTCAAAAACACAAAATTGCATAAAAAAATATTTTTGTTTGCTCTTTTTCCTTTCTTGATATTGAATTCACTCAACTTCTATATTTAACTGTTTTTATCGATGCTAACAAGATGATATGGTTAATTTTATCAAATATAAAATTATTATTATATTATAAAAATTAAAGTAGTTCAGAGGAGAATATTAACTATCGGCATTTAAGCCCTGTCAGTCTATTACAATAAGAATGAAATATATTGAGGGTGTATAGTCGACTGTAGAAACTATTATAGGGGAATAGTCAGGAATCAGTCATTTA
The DNA here is from genome assembly GCA_023052935.1 of Piezodorus guildinii. Lineage (NCBI taxonomy): Eukaryota > Metazoa > Arthropoda > Insecta > Hemiptera > Pentatomidae > Piezodorus > Piezodorus guildinii. The sequence continues at coordinate 159,580,611 of CM041293.1, read as the reverse complement.
AAAGTTTTAATTTGCCAACGTTTGCTCAAGCTTGGAGCCATCATCAGGGCATTACTGAGCCATGTCCAAGCATAAACGTCTCATCGAAGGGTGGAACACGTCTTTACTCCGTAATCCAGAGTCATCTGGTGGGTTTGAACCCGCGACCTTGGACAAAGAAGTCTGTTATGAGAGCCACTAACTATATTACAGCTCACCTCTTTTCTGGTCAGTTGTTTTATCTTTGTAAACTATTTTCATCGTCAATGATATTTACTTTCTTTGAATAATTAACCAAAACTAGAATCAATAAATCATTAAACGTATCTTAAGACTTACCTTCAACATTAGATTCAGTCTTGCTATTTAAAATCAGACTTAAATGTTTATATTATTACTCATACAACTTCTGTATTAAACAAATATTAGTTAGATCTTTGTAACTTAATGATGAAAGTAAAACAAAAATGAAAGTAAGTTTATGTAGTGTTAGTGATAAAATTAACAAAACTTGAAGTAATTTTCTTTGGTTAATTAACTGAAAATGTAATGAAAAAAACATATATAACTATAGCTCAACTAACCCAACCAGGAATTTTAAAACAAGAGAGAGGTTATAAAAATATTATAAGAATTATACCCAGAACAACTCCACATATCAAAAGTACAATAATTCTCTGAAAGATCAACACTCACCTAATTAAAAACAGATAAAAATTGATTAATACCGAAGAAAACTTGTGATAAACGATGTTTTTACTTTTGGTCACAAAATAAATAAAACCCACGAGCGCTTCACTCGCTCATCCAGCCGCCACTAGCGATCGCGTGGTGATTATCCCTCCACGACTCTTTCTTTTCTCCATAAGATGCCTATTCGTACGGTGAATAGTTTGCGAGATATTTCAATCGCCCAACTTGCCCCTATGCTCAACTAGCCCCGCTCTACCCTATGACAACCCTTTCCTACCTAACTTTCTCTTCTTCTACAAAAAAAAACAAAAAAAAAAAAGAAGAAAAACGAGATCGCCATCTTCCAATGACCACTTCTCGATCATTTGTTCTTCTTCAATTGTTATAGTAGCTTTTTTTAATCGATTGAATATGGCAATTTTAAATTATAAATTTTATTTGTGACATAATCAAGCTTTGGGACTCTACTAAACCATCTAATTACTCCCGCATCCTGTCCTTACGATCCAAAATCGTTTGCACCATTTTAAATGCTCCTTATTTCGTCACAAATAAAATCATACAAAAAGATCTTAATTTTTCATTTGTTTCGAAATAGATATACCTCTTTTAATTCCAAACATCTTACCCACAGGAATGATCTTGTCCGCAACCTATCATATCCACACATTTCCGAATAACATAACACTGCGAGGCGATAATAAAAAAAAAAAAAAATAAATAAAAAAAAAAGCCTCGTGACCCACTAAGTAAAATAAACATTGCTAAAAAGATGATATGGTTTATATTTTTTTAGTCTATAAATAATAGGCACTTAAAAAGAAGAACATTTAAATATTCGGTATTTAAGCCCTTTAAGACTATTTCAATCAGAATGAAACCTTAATAATATTAAAGCTCATTACATTGTACATCGATACCGTAAATTTAATCTAAATAGTTTGATCCGTTTGTGCGAAAATTGTAAAAAGGTGCAAATTGTATGGTGCAAAGTGGCTCTTCTGGTTGGCTGATTTTGATGAAATGTTACTCTAACATCTCAGGCAAATTAGTACAGCACTATTAGGTAAAGACTAGGTAAAACCTGAACATCCAAAAAAAAAAAAAAAAAAAAAAAAAAATGAAACCTGTCAGACGTTCAGTATCCTTCCCTTATAGACTGGTAAAATGTCTGAGTTTTGTAGGGGTAAATAATTACATTTTTTCAGTTTTTTTATTTGTGAATATCTCAACAAATTATTATCTTTATCGAAAATATGATTCTATGCAAAATTAAAGATCTTTAAAATACCTTCAAAAATGGTAATATAAATGTTTTTGCTAAATTTAATGGTTGCCTAGATAACGAAGGTGTAATTTAAGGGGGCTTTCCACATTGAGTAAACATTACTTCAAACTCCATGAAATATAGGTTTTATAGGACGATTACCTGACTTAGTAAAATTATTTAAAATTTTTGATCGTAGATATGATCTATAACAATTAAAATACGAGTCCATTCTTATTCAACTATATCTACAAAATACATTTGACTATTGCCGCTTTTGACAATTTTTATCTTTTGAACACCTTTAATATTCTTGTCGGATGCCGCTAGGGGGAAACTACCAGGGGTCTCTGGTACCTCCGGTGAAACCAAGAGAGCGAGGTAAACGCCTTTTGATTTTTTGTTGACCTATGGTTATCTATATTTATTTAATTAATATAATAGTTATCTAAAAATAAATTGCCACCCCTTAGTATTGGGTTGATGCAAAATTAATGCAGGTTTTTAGTAGGTATTGTAAATACGCCATATCTTTACTTTAACCATATATATTTAATCAAAATAATTTCCATCTGAATCAATGCACTTTTGCCAACGTTCAACAAGCTTTCTTATTCCACCAGAAAAAAAATCCGAATCCCTGGACTCAATGGTTGTGCAACGTGTGGTCTGGCGTTATCGTGGAGCAGGATCGGCCCCTTCCGATTCATCAATGCTGGGCAAAGACGTTGCAATTTTTGAGTTCCGAGTTCCGCCGCCATTTCTCGTGTGGTTTTGGTTGGGTCTTCTTCCACTTTTGACCTCAGCTGGTCGTTGTCCAGAGCAAGATGACGGCCCCGACCTTCCTTGTCTTCGAGGTCGAAATCTCCTCTGCGAAACTTCTGGAACCAACGCTGCACCGTGCACTCATTAATATCCCCCTGACCCCACACTTCGTTAATATTACGAGCCGTTTGCGCAGCGCTGCGCCCTAATTTAAATTCGTAAAAATAAATTTGACGAAAATCGCACTTTGACATTTTCGATTCAAGACCTTTGAACACACTGAACAAAACGATTTTACTAAACAAATTCATGGTGAAAGAGAGGGTATTAGATAAGGTTTGTTTTGGTATAATAATGATCAATGTTAGGATTAGCTTTGTTTACACAATTGGAATTAAGATATTGCAATAGAGGAAACCTGCATTAATTTTGCATCAACCCAATATTTTCAATACATAAAAGTACCTTTATAGAATAATTGCATTTCTAAATCGCGTTTTTGAAGGACTTGAGTGAATATCAGATAAAATCAGACAGAAGATTTAGATAAAACTAATCGTAAAACATGTCCTTTGGTACTTTTTGGTAATCAATGTCTCTCCGAGAATATGAAATTTCAGTTTTTATACAATATATCGATTTCGAGCTAGACAGACCACACACACATACTGGCTTATTTGCGGGGCTTGATCTCAGAGGGCTCTAAAGCATGTATTTCTGGTGAAAACCCGAATTTTAAAATTTTCATGATCGCAATACTTTACCTTTATATGTATTACTTTCACTTTCTTATATATGGAATATATAGTTAGGGAAAGTATCGCGATTGTGAAAATTTTATTATAAATATTATTTTAAATATTATAAAATTATATTATTATTTTAGGGTCCCTTGAGTCCAAATCACCACGTCCCGCAAAAAGGTTTGTGTGTCTGTATGTGTGTAAATCCTATGGAACTGAAATTTCATATTTAAAAGAATTATACTCCCGAGATGCTACTGCAACATTTTCATCAAAATCATCTTACCAGAAGAGCCACTTTATACCATTCATTTTTTACCTTTTTTACGATTTTCTCGAAAACAGCTTTAACGATTTTGATTAAACTCGTTATATCGATGTAAAATTTAATAGGCTTTATAATAGGATCATGTAGGTTTTATTCTGTTTGAAATAGTCTGATGAAGTTAAAATGCCGATGGTTTAAATTTTCTTCCTTTAAACTACCTTTAATTATGTAATTTCTATAAAAATAACCATATCATCTTGTTACCATTAATAATAAACAAGTAAATATATAAGTTGAACAAATGTCAATGACATTTTTTGTTTTTGAACATAAGAACACTAATATAGATGTATTATAAAGCGTTTTAAAGCTAAGGTTTTTAGAAAAAACATTACTTTATACACAAAGTTGTAAAATGTAATATAAACTGACAAAGAGGGAATAAACGTATTAGTGATTAACAATTTAATATAGTTTTAATATTTAATCTAAATCATATGTTTCCAACGAAAATGAATACACGTTTTATTGAAATAAACTTAAAATAGTTTTCAAATTGAAGTATATTAAATAGTTTTTAAACTGATTTTAAAAGTCGAGGTAAGTGAAAGTCGTGTGTTGCCCGCACCATATTTTTTCTTTTATTTTCACGTACCCATATATGAAATCTAACAGGGCTATAACGCCGATATTTTAAATTTTCTTGCTCTAAAGTACCTTTAATTTTGTAGGTTCTATAAAAATAACCATATCATCTTTGTTTTATCGAAAACGGTTCCGACGATTTTGATTAAACTCGCTATATAGATGAAAAATTTAATGGGCTTTAATATCATGTAGTTTTCATTCTGATTAAAATGATCTGACAGGGCTTAAATGCCGATATTTTAAATTTTCTTGCTCTAAAGTACCTTTAATTTTGTAGATTCTATAAAAATAACCATATCATCTTTGTTTTATCGAAAACGGTTCCGACGATTTTGATTAAACTCGCTATATAGATGAAAAATTTAATGGGCTTTAATATCATGTAGTTTTCATTCTGATTAAAATGATCTGACAGGGCTTAAATGCCGATATTTTAAATTTTCTTGCTCTAAAGTACCTTTAATTTTGTAGATTCTATAAAAATAACCATATCATCTTTGTTTTATCGAAAACGGTTCCGACGATTTTGATTAAACTCGCTATATAGATGAAAAATTTAATGGGCTTTAATATCATGTAGTTTTCATTCTGATTAAAATGATCTGACAGGGCCTAAATGCCGATATTTTAATTTTCTTCCCCTAAAGTGCCTTTAATTTTGTAGGTTCTATAAAAATAACTATATCATCTTTGTTTTCTCGAAAACGGTTCCGACGATTTTGATTAAACTCGCTATATAGATGTAAAATTTAATGGGCTTTATTTAATATCATGTTGTTTTCATTCTGATTAAAATGGTCTGACAGGGCCTAAATGCCGATATTTTCTTCCCCTAAAGTATCTTTAATTTTGTAGGTTCTATAAAAATAACTATGTTATCTTGTAACCATTGATAATTAACAGCTAAATATGCAAGTTGAGCGTATTTGATGTACAACTAAAGGAAAAAACTGAAAAAATATTTTTTTAATGCAATTTTTTGTTTTTGAACATAAGAACAGTTATATAGACGTATAAACGTATAAACCGTTGGAAAGAGAAAGATTTTAGAAAAAATATTATATAATACTCAAGAGCTTGTAAAAGTTAATAAAGAGTGATGAAAAGCCGATAAAACTAACTGATTATTTTAGATAACAATATAATAGAGTTTTTAATAGAACACATGTTTCTATATTAATTCAATTTAATTAGTTCTTAAATGGTTTCACTCATTTTTATTTCTAACTGTATTTGAAAATTCTTTAATCGATTTTTAAAACGGAGGTAAGTGAAAGTCTTGTGGTGCCCCCACCAGATTTTTTAAAAATTAAAATACATGTTTCTATAGATATTCAAATTTAATTAATTCTTTAATGGTTTCACTTATTTGTATATCTAACTGTATTTGAAAATTCTTCAAGAGATTTTTAAAACGGAGGTTAGTGAAAGTCTTGTGTTGCCCGCACCAGATTTTTTTAACATACTAATCTGGTTTAATGTAAGAGGCCGGAACTTTGCATGTTCCCAGATTACAAGACAATCCGCCTAAATATTACACGGGATAGGATCGGCCTGTTCCGTGTAGGGCATAGTTGTTCGTATTATGTTAAAGTATGCAAATGAGCTCAGTTTCCATTCTATTCCAATCCCTCTCTCTAAAATTTGTATGAGGGAGAAGATCCTGGAGACAATTTAACCCATCCTAATGGGACTTGGAGGTGGGAGGGGGTGGGCTGAGTTACATTAAATAAAATCACGCATGGTGGCCACTTTGCGCCGCCCTCCGCGCTGCAGCGCCACTCGCCCTCCTCAAACTTAAGAGCTGCTTCTGACTAATCCAAAACTAATTATGTAGGCACCTGGCCTCGTGAAATTGCATCAAGATTAGGAGATCTCGCTCAAATAATTCCTCTTTATATGGTAATTGTGACAAGTTAAGACGTAACAAGGCTTCCTTTGTAGACTAGGTCGAGCGCCATGAAATTCGGATTAGGCCATATAAATCAATGATAAACTTTAATACTCCTCCCTCTCGGCTAGTCCGGGATTAATCTCGTTTTGGAAACTGAAGCAGTAAATTTATTCCAAGATTTATTTGTATACATCTTCCCTCTCCCTGATAAGGGATCTGGAAAGTTATTTAACTTTTTAAGTAACATTATCGCCTCCTCAGTTAGTTTCTAAGCCCTCTTTAAGCTACTTAAAACTTGTTAAGTAATTTTATGATATTTGTCTCTTGTTTGAAAATCCTATTATAAGATTAATAAAATACCTTACTCTCCCATTGTCAGAATACTAATGTGCTGGGAATTAATGCGGCTTGGTCCAGTGCAGTGGAACCGTAGTAAGGATAACAAACTTACACCCTTGGAGTACCTTTCCCTAAATTACCAACACTGCAAAAATATGGTTGTCTTTAAAAATAAAATAAAAAATTGCATGGAATTTCAAATGATTCCGAATGCTTTTTTGAAACCTGATTTATTGATGAATTCATTGTTAAACATAGTACAATTAATTTTTAAAAAATAGAAAAGAAACAAAATTCCAAAAAAAAAGAAGAAAAATAAAAACTAAAAATTATACCTAATTTAAAAAATGTTAACACTAATTTTATATTACTAGGGGAAAATACAAACAAGGCAAATCCTAGACACAATTCTCAATTTGAAAATAAACAATACTGTATTTACAAACAAAAATGGGATTAAATTTCAATTATTTAAAATCTATATGAGAAAACAAATGAACGAAAATTACGTTGATAATTAAATTAAATTATATTTTTAATATTCTTCCGACGGTTCTTTACGGATGTGAAACGTGGCCGCTTACTATGGAGGATGAACAACGGCTTAAGGTTTTGGAAAATAAGGTACTGCGTAGAATATTTGGTCCGAAGAGAGATGAGGCTACTAGGGAGTTTAGGAGGTTGCACAACGCGGGATTGCGGAGTTTGTACCCTGTGAATATAATTGAGTTGATAGCATCGTGGAAACTCAAATGGGCGTGTAAAGTTGTTTGGCTCGGTGAGGAACGGATTCCGAGAAAGTTGGTATTCGCTGAACCGACTGGTAGGCGTCCGAAAGGTACGTCGAAGCGTCGATGGGAGGATAGCATTAAGGCTGATCTCGGGGGCTTGGGCTTGACCGGCGAACATTGCACGAGTCTGTGCAGGCGAAGTTTGGTGGTTCGGGTTTGGTAAGCCTATTATTTACAGTTAATACATAGTCATTTTTAATGAGCTCATAAAGATTTATATTTAAATTAATTGAGCACTTAAAAGAAAAAGAAAATGTCCAAAATACCCTGGGTAAGTAATCGAAGTGTAGAAACTGATGCTAGTGTTGTCTTGACAAGCCGTCCAGTATTGGGCGGTCCACTTCAAGATTGTTATTAGATGGTTAGCAGGCTTCCGTCTTGGTCTGTACATGTTTACAGGCAACTAGCAGCTGAAGTCCAATCCGTAGAAGTCGGTTTTGTGTTGTCTTGTTGATGAGTTTAAAGGACAGATGTATAGTCGAAGAAAATGAACAATATTTGAAACCTTGATGAGTATCTGAATAAATAGCTCCATTTGTTAGTTTTAAATTTTAGTTTATTTTTATTCATTTAACGTCATTTTTATGCTACTATGGCATAGCGGACGATGTCATAGTGGAAGTCATGCAATTTACCGTGCCAGGTTTATTTAGGATGGGGATCTTTAACGAGTTAGTTTGACAGCAAAGCCTCTGGAACACCATTTTACATTTCCTTAAAAGGACGGCATATCGAAGGATTATTGATTGCTTTTAAAAATCCAAGATTAAAGTTCAGTTATTTCATGTTTGGAGGATTAGAGTAAACTCCTAGAGCCTTCTTTTTTCTTCATTTCCATTTCCCAAACTAGGCCATTTCTATAATACAGAGTTTTGGAAAAGTTATTCTGCAAGGATATCAGTTTAGTCCACTCAAAATCTAAATGTATTTCTAATATTAAAGTATCTACAGGGTTCTTGGCATTGAAATGATTGGGTGAAAGGGTCCGCGAAAATTTTTTGTTGGGAACCACTGGTCTAGTGGATAGAGCAATAGTCTACTGTTCTCCTGGGACAGACCTAGGCTCCATAAATTGGGTACCCCAAAAAAAAAGGGGAAACCTGGCGGCTGGGTGTGATCACGGCCTAATCTGTTCGGACTGTTGGTCTAGAAACAGTACGAATGTTCTATATGTAATGAGCACGAAAATCTTCAATGGTAATAGAGGTAAAGCTTTTTTTGGGAGGGGCGGGGTTAATTTTGCTTATTATTAATATTATATGATTATATTGCTTTAATTGAACTGATAAGTTTAATTAAACAATATAAATTTTTTAAAGAATGATAAAATACAAACTGTTACACTCAAAGGCAATAATAAAAAAAAAAAAAGTACATTTTAATTTTTTTAAAACAATAGTGCTATTAATGAATTAAATAATTTTAAAACAATTTCACACTCAAGATTAAAGGTATTTAATAATTAAAAAAAAATTACTCAAACATATCCTCATTTACATGCTTACGGTTCTTTGGAACTCAAAGTCAAGCCTCAACTAACATGTGGGTGGTACTTTTACTTGCCTCCTATGTTAAATAAAAGTTAGATAAAAGATAAAGCTACATAGTCAAAGATGAATAGTTAAGATACATTGAATTTCGATTAGCTTTATCTGCTTCTCACCACTCTACAATATTTTATAAAACAAAAAATAAAAAACTAATTTTATTTATATGTATTCCGCATTGTTTTATTTTTTAAATGGATCGGAAGGATAGGAAATTATATATCGTATCAGTGGTCAAACTGGATATGTCAATACGCCCAAATAACTTATATTGATCTATTTTATGTTAATATAATTATTTAGAAGCAAAGATTTTTTTAAGTTAAACATATTTAGTGATATATGCATTTATTGAGAAAAAAAAATACAAAAATTGAGCGCTAGCAAAGAGGCGAGAAAGTAGCCGAGTCAGAAACAACCCTTGATTTACGGAGTCCGGCAGAGACAGCTGTGCAGTAAATATAATAAGTTGGCCTATCTCCCCTCCCAATGGAAGGCCACAAGATATAAGCTTCCGCAATAGATCAATTGATGAATTTCGTTCGTGGCACTCGGTATAATGAGGGTAACCGCCCACACCTGTCACATGAGTTATCCCATTTGCTGATGAGCTAATAGTCCAGGAAATAATTTAATTCCGGTTGTAAATGCATTATGTACAACTAGATGTGGTGAAACGGATGAATGAACAATAACCTTTATTCCGTAATAGATAGGTAAAAGTTATAGTAACTTTAACATAGGATACTATGTTACTGTATACTATGCTATGTTACTGTATACTATAGTAGGGGTACTCACTACGTTTGCTATAGCATGCTATTTGTGTTATTTTGCTAAACCCGTCGAGTTTCTACAGCTATTTCTTGTATAAAATTGATAGGTTTAGCACAATAGCACAAATAGCATGCTATAGCAAACGTAGTGAGTACCCCTAGTATACTATGTTATGTATACTACTATAACATATAGCTACTTACATGTTTGCATACTGTACCGTATGAAAAAAATGATGATAAAACACACAAAAAAAACATGAACATTTTTAAAGCTTTAAACAAACCTTCTAGCTAAGATAATCTTTTCATTTTTTCAACTATCTGCCAATAACAGCGATTAAGTTGGTATTAAAGCGTTGGGATCTCCAGAACTGTTAGGGACAAGTCTGATTAGGAGATCTCCAAACTGATTTTAAATATTAGTGGCACCCACTATATTCTTTAAACTTTTATTGGATACCGATACTGAATTGAGACATTGATTTCCAAAAGGTACTATATCCATTCTAGGAAATTTTACAGGAAGCGCGAAAATCTCTCATTACTATAGAATTAAACTAGCTAATTTGGGTCTTTTTGCCTTAAAATTTAGAATTATTTTTTTACTATAATAATAACATCATATTAAAGTTATGAAATGAATTTTTTTAGAATGATTTGGAACGAAAATAAATCCGTAATTAGTATTTTTAGAAAATGACCGCATTTCTAAATCGCGTTTTTTAAGGACTTGAGAATTCATTAGATAACATAAAATAGAATATTTAGATAAAACTAAATGATGAGAATACAAATATGTAAAAAAAACCAATTTCGTAAAAAATGTCCTTTAGTACCTTTGGAAATCAACGTCTCAATTCATGATAGTGATGAACGACTCAACGCGAGTTCTATCGTATATTGCCTAAAGAGAAAAGGTGGCGCTATCTGTAGTCACATGGTGCAGCTTTAAAGTCCGTACAAACAGTGGGAGTCTTAAATTTTGTCAATCCAGATTTAATTTGGATTGGAATCTTTAACGAGTACCTGACATCGCATAAGCTCAGGACCTTTTTACGTATCCTTTTTACGAAGGACGGCGTAACTACGGATTTTAACTCTCATTAAAAAATCTTAAGGCCATTTTAAGTATTGTTTTCAGCTACTATATTTATCAATATGCCATATATCTTAGAATATTATTATCACATATATTCATATTTAATACCTTGTCTTAGAGTTAATATCCTTAGCTTGGACGCCATAGATTTTGATGAAATTTAACATCATGATGTTATCTGTAATAGTATATTCCAGATGTATAGTACGAATAGTTTTTATTGTATACGCCTGTAATAGTCTTAATTCTCTGCTCCATCTATTGTAAATGGTTTACCAAAATTATGAAATTATATAAAAATGTCTTTATTAACCTGGAATTAAAGTCTCTTAAGAATAAAATTAAAGTACAAGTTTGATGGCTAGAACAGTGTGGTCTTAAATTTAAATATCAACCAGGTGAACTAATATAATAAATTATAATTATAACCTATGTATGTATGAATATATACAGATCGAGCTATTCAGCAATGAAAAGTAAACAAAAACAGATGATTCATTAAATGAAATTAAAATCACATAAAAATCAAATCTAAATTGGTGTTCACAGCTTCTGCACTGAGAGGTCATTGTTTATTTTATTGGGAAAGAAAATTTGGTTGAAAAGGAGTGATTAATAGGAGAAAGAAATTCGTGTATGTCAAATGCTTCGGACAGAAAGTCAAACGCTGCAGTTCGGGGAGGAGAAGGGTAGAGACGAAAAAGGCGGCATCTGGTATGAAGGGACTGAATAGAACATTTTTTTAAAACATGTTATTGACATTTACAACTGTACTTATAATAAATACAATAAGTAAATTGACTAATTTACACTTATAGACATGAACACGTCTTGTGAAGAAACTACCCAGTGAATATCGTCTTTTCAATCGCCTCGAAGGGTTGTCAGTAATAGATGGGAATGATAAGTTGCGTACAAGAAGATTCACGTGGGTCGGGAGTTTGGAATTAAAGAGGCATATCGGTTTCAGGATAATTTTCCGACAAATGGGATATTTAGGTCATTATGGATGATTTTATTCGTAACGAATAAGGAGCATTTAGGATATTGCGAAGGATTTTGGATTGTAAGGATTGGATGCGAGAGGAATTAGATGGTTTAGTAGAGCTCGATTCCATATGACCAGATAGGTCTGATGATAGTAAACATAAAGGAGCTTTTTGTAATAAATTGGTAGTTTTAAACGTTTGTCGAGTAAGTGTTATTGTAATAAATATTTGCAGGCAGTTTCTTGTCGTTTTAGTCTCGTATGAGGATTCCATGTAAGACGTTTGTCAAGATGGTGTTCTACGTATCGGATTTGCTTAACAGCTATGATTGGGGTATTATTAAAGGATACAGTGGGATAAGAAGTCATTGGTTTGCAACAAAGGGTAAAGGTAATTTGGTGGGATTTTTCAGGATTTATTTAATCCTCCAGTTCTGGCACCATTCCTCAATTGCTGTGATTTGGAACTGAAGGGTTTGGGATGCAGTGGTTGGAACATTCTAGACGGATAACACACTAATGTCATCCGCGTAAGTTGTGAGGACTGTGCTAGGATGGAGTGGGATATTAGCCTGAGGTACCCCTGCAGAATGTGAAAATATGAAAGAGTTGGAAAGGTAATGATTTACATTGAAGGTTCTATTAGTGAGGTAGGAACGGATTATCAGGAAGTATATAGCGGAAGTGATTGACGGAGTTTATAAAGGAATCGTTGGTGCCAGACTCGATTGAACGCTTGAATGAACCCGTGCAATACAATCCAGGAATGGAATATTTAAATTGAAGATTTTGGAAGATATAGCTGGTTCGACGAGTTTTGATTTCCTTATAGAGGAAGGGACCTAACAAATGCTGAAATCTGTAATGGGTACTACGCAGATAAACGCAGTACTGGGTTATTAAATTATCTGTGAGTTTTTATTATTGTAATATTTGTATGTTCCTGCTTCTCGTGCGTGGCCAATAAAAATTGTTTATTGGGATCGCATGTTGAGATGTCATGCCATATTTCACACCTGACTCATGAATTGATCGGCATGTGTACTACGCCTTAATTCGAAAGGCACCTCTCAGAGACGTCCTAATTACAAGTAGTCGTTATTAATTCAGCTCTGACAAGTTATTAATAAGTTGCCTATGGGTGGTAGGTTACACCGGAAGGCACTTAAGTTAGGAAATGCTGACCATCCCAGGTCCCCCCGCTTATAATCAGACGAGCTATTGTACTTATTGTTCTCGGAGCTAAGAATATTTATCGCTGGCCCGGGCAGGTGAGGCAGTTTGTCAGTGGAAGAGCCGCTCTTGTTGGCCTAAACAGAGCCTGCCAATTTGCATATGGGCCTATGTTCTAATTAAGGTTACCTCTAACTCCCTCCTCACTCTAAATACAAATTAAACATAAATTTCCACATAACAGGGTGGAGGGAAGTTGGAATTTCATTCCCTTATGAAATTCTCATGCGTTCAGCTCATTGTTAAGTGAGATTTAGTTCATTGCCTTGGTTTAGTTCAATAGGAGCATTTGTACCGATCGACTAATTTGTTGTACTGTAATCGAAATTAAAATTTACGTATAGATTGTTTAAATTATAGACCAATCAAATCTCTATAAGTCTCGTTGTTATTGGATTGACACTATGTATTTTCATGATCACTTCGGATTTGTAGTAATCTTTATTGCTTACCTATGTTAGGTTTATTAAAACTACTTAATGTAAATAGTCGACTGTAATGCATATTATAGGTTCGTTCCAACACCATCATGTTTGAGATAATCGTTTTTAATCACCCTTGATTTTTTTAAAAGTTATTTATTGTTTAGATATTATTTTATTCTGAATAAGTTGTCTTCATGTTTAGGTTTTATCTTTAGCGGTGTTTAGGACTAATAGATAAGAATTCTATTGGGTTGTTTCACATGAAATGTCCGTTTTTATAGTTTCTGAAATAGATAAAGGATTTTGCAGGTCTCTGTTGTTTTCTTCCAAATGTTTACATATTAAAGTAAACAGTTACTAATCATCTACCTTTGTATTAGAAACATTAGCTTCCCAATTAATTACCCACTTTTTAGTATACCTCCAAATATGAACATGGAAACACGCGATTTTCGAGTAATATTTTTGTATGAGTTTAAACTCGGCCATTCAGCAGCTGATGCCGCTAGAAATATTTGCAAGGCGTTTGGGGAAGGGAGTGTTAATGAACGGACCATTCGCCGTTGGTTTGCTAAGTTTTCAGCTGGGGATACCGACTTGGAAAACTTGCCCCGAGGAAGACCTCCGTCCGTAATAGACAACAATGTCCTCAAACATACAGAAGAAGGAAACCCCTACCAAACAGTTAAAGGACTCTCAGCACAACTAAATGTAAGTGCATCTACCGTTTCCAAAAATTTAAAGTGTATTGGGAAAGTAAAAAAGCTCGATACCTCATGATCTCACTGAGCGGCAGCAAGACCCCATGTTTCAAAACATACCGTTGAAAAATTGAAAGAAGGATACGAAGTTCTTCCACACCCACCATATTCTCCCGACTTATGAAAAGTGCGTTTTCAGATTTTGTTTCACTTCAAAGCTCAGAGTTTTTCAGTTCGGGGATAAAAAAGTTGGTGTTACTTTCGGAAAAATGTATAGAAAAAGAAGGTAAATACTTCGAATAAAATTATCTTGTTTTCATATCGTATTTTTAATAAAAATCCTTTACCTTGAAAACGGACATTCCATGTGACACAACCCAATATATTCTATATATCTTATGATTAGAATCGGTGTTTATTAACTCTCACGCCTGACATGTCATTATTCTTATCAAATCCGCTTATTGACACGGACTGAGGTGTGGATAAAAAAAGTAAATGAAAACAAAAAAAAACTAACAAAAATTAAACAATTGAGTACCTGACATCGCATCGGATCGGAAGCATTATTTTATGTCCTCTGTGAAGAACAGTGTAACCAAGGATCATTTACTCCTTTTAAAAAATCTTAGGACCCTCTGCAGGGTTCGAACACGTGACATTCGGTATAGTAGGCTGTTATAGCCGATACACTGCAATTGCTAAAGTTTTTGTTTAATTTAAATTTATTTAAATCATTTGATCGAGTCTGGCACCAGAGACTGCTTTACAAACTCCGTCAATTCCTCACCCCATCATATTTCCTATTAATGCGTTCCTATCTTTAAGGTAAACCATAACTTTTCCTACTCACCCACATTTTCCCTATCTGCTGGGGTGCCTCAAGGTAGTATATTAGATCCTATCCTCTACTCCCTTTATACAGCTGACATTCCACTCCATCCTCGCACTGTCCTCAATACTTATGCTGATAACAGGTGTGTCTTATCCGTCCATAATGACCCAACTACTGCATCCCAAACCCTTTAGTCCCGCATCACAGCCATTGAAGAACGGTGTCAAAATTGGAGGATTAAAATAAATACCACCAAATCACATTTACCCTTCGTCGCAAACCGATGACTTCCTGCTCCCCCTCCCTCCCCAGTATCCTTTAATAACATTACCCTTACTTCTGTAAAACAAATCCGATACCGAGGTCTCCATCTTGACAAGCGCCTTACTTGGAATCCTCACACAAGACTGAAACGACAAGAAACTGCTGGAAGATATCGATTACTACAACACGTACTAGACAAACGTTCCAACTTTAGACAAAACTTCTAGTATATTACAAAAGACTCATCTACATCACAATTATCAGACCTATTTGGACATATGGAATTGGAGTCCTTACAATCCAAAATCCTTCGCAAAATCCTGAATGCTCCTTATTTTGTCACAAATCAACTCCTTCATAATGACCTAAACATCCCATTTGTTGCAGACATAACCCGTGATTGATACTCCTCTTTCCATTCTAAACTCCCTGCCCATACAAACCCACTTGTCCGTAATTTATCTTCCTCAGATATCCCAGAGAACCCTCTAAGGTGACTGAAAAGAAGGTGGCCTCGGGACCTACTGTCTTAAAATAGTTAGTTAAGTGCTACCACTGGGTAGTTCTTTCTCAAGACATTTTCATGACTTTTTATTTTCATTCTACATATTTACTTATTGTATTCTTTAGTACAGTTGTAAATTACTATAAATAAATAATAAATAAAAATTTAGGGATCACTTGTATCTGGGTGGCTAGCGTAACAGCCTCCCATGCCAAAGGTCACGGGTTCAAATCCGCAGGTGGTCCTAGGATTTTTTAATGGGAGTAAAAAATCCTTAGTTACGCCGTCCTTCGGAAGGGACGTTAAAAGGTGGTCCCGAGCCTGTGCGATGTCAGGTACTCGTTAAAGATCCCTATTCTAATAAAACCTGGATAGGCAAAATTTAGGACTCCCACTGTAGGATCGTCCGATTAGCCATAGTAGCATAAAGTGACGTTAAATAAATAAACAAACAAACAATAAAAATTTATTTGATTAGGCTAATTGATTTTATGAATTACTGTTATTTGACGTTTTTATTCCATGGCTTAGTAAATTTTAAATGAAACTTACGCTGGAAGTCACTAAACGTCTTTGACCAGCTTTTGTTTACTTTGGATTTTGTTGTTTACGCTCTGGAATGGACGCTCTTATCTACAACCATGCCATTTCCCCATCTTCTTCTTTAGTTTAATTATTCTTTATTTTCTATTTTTTTTACCTTCGGTATTTTTCTGTTTCAATGGGGCGCGGATTCTAAGATGCTTTGGTGTCGTTTGAAACTAGCGAGGACCATCAAACGCTGCATATTTCTACGCTTATGGTTTCCTTCTGGCTTTTAATTAAGGTGAAAGAAATGATTTCGCAGATAAGACTGGATCGTTGACGACTATATGACCGCCCTTTCGTGGAAAAAATGCGAGAAAACGTATAAAGAAGATACCGTGCATTACTTTAGTTGGCTAGGACATTAGATTCTTTACTTGGTTAGAAAGCTCGAGGTGAGTTGATGGGACATGGCAGGTGGTCTCATTACCATTTCTGGACTCGCTAATGGTTATATCTCTTGGTAATACGCCATTGGTCCGCTGATCAAGTACAACTCAGTTATGCAGTATTTGTTAACAAAAAAAACAACAAAAAAACGAGGAGACTGTTATAATTGTATTAAGCTTAATTAAATATCAAAAATTAATATCACTTCAATTAACAAAAAATGAAAAATAATTTAATAATTGTACATATGATTTCGGAAGATCTCTTCATCCTTGTATTAATAATGGGTTGTGTCACATGAAATGTCCGTTTTCAAGGTAAAGGATTTTTATTAAAAATACGATATGAAAACAAGATAGTTTTATTCGAATTATTTACCTTCTTTTTCTACACCTTTTTCCCAACGTGACACTAACTTTTTTATCCTCGATCTGAAAAACTCTGAGCTTTGAAGTGAAACAAAATCTGAAAACGCACTTTTCACTTGATCATAATTTTCAAAAACTTTTCCTTAGACGAAGTTGTCTAAATTCCTGAACAGGTGGTAATCTGTTGGAGGCAAGTCGGGAGAATATGGTGGGTGCGGAAGAACTTCGTAGCCCAGTTCTTTTAATTTTTACACGGTATGTTTTGAAACACGGGGTCTTGCTGCCGCACAGTATGAGGTACTTATGTATCGAGCTCTTTTACTTTCCCAATACACTTTAAATGTCAGGAAACGGTAGATGCACTTGCATTTAATTGTGCTGAGAGTCCTTTAACTGTTTGTTAGGGGTTTTCTTCTACTGTATGTTTGAGGACATAGTTGTCTATTACGGACGGAGGTCTTCCTCGGGGCAAGTTTTCCAAGTCGGTATCCCCAGCTGAAAACTTAGCAAACCAACGGCGATGTTAAAATTTATTGAAGGCTTAAATAGATTTAAAAAAAAATCATAGGTAGAAATATTTTTTATATAATAGTATTTTTAAAAAATGACTAACTCCCGATTATTTTTACCTATGATAATATCTACAGTCGACTATACATCCTCAATAAAAATTTTTTTAATAATAATAATATTGCCTTATTGGGAAATAATACAATCTGCCACTATCTTGGGCAATAAGTATTAGGGCTAAAAGAAGTCATTCATACCATATGTACAGAGTACAAACAAAACAAAACAGACATAACAATAAAAAAAAAAAAAAAATAATATAAAAAAGATAATAATAATGCATAAATAAATAAAAAAAAAAAAAAAAAATATATATATATATATATATATATATATATATATATATATATATATATATATATATAATAACATAAGATAAGTAAACTTAACTAACA
This sequence comes from Piezodorus guildinii, assembly GCA_023052935.1. Taxonomy (NCBI): domain Eukaryota; kingdom Metazoa; phylum Arthropoda; class Insecta; order Hemiptera; family Pentatomidae; genus Piezodorus; species Piezodorus guildinii. Next base: position 159,562,540 of record CM041293.1, on the reverse strand, counting down.
AATGAAAATAAAAATAAAATATAAAGTAAATAAAATCTTGGCCACATTCATACCTATATACATTATTTACATACTACCCCTGGGAGCTCCGAATCGAACCCCTACACCCAGAAGTGGATGGAGTGGCACAACACCGTGAGTTCCCAGCGCCTCTCATTCAGCCGCGTCACCAGTCTAGACTGAGCCAGTGGAGACTGAGTGAGGGCGCTAGAGCCACACACTCTCAGGCATGAGTGGAGAAGTTGGCCATTGCCAGCATTCCAGTTGCATTTTTATAGGAGATCTCTCGGCCACTTCCGTCTCAGCCTACGAGGAGGGTTGTAAGGATGGTTGGTACTAGATAGGGATTGTCCCAGAGGATTAGGAAGAAGAGTAAGTTTCTGGTGGAAGGTTGAGAATTTGGATGGGATGAGATCAAGGACATAAGGGATCTTGAGGTCATGATGTAAGGTCTTGTTTGTAACATAATACGGACCATTGACTATTGTTCTAAGGACTTTGGACTGAAAGGATTGGATACGTTTGATGTTCGAAAATTTAGTAGTTCCCCATAGTTCAATTCCGTAGGTCCACATTGGTTTGAGAATTTTCTTGTAACTCAATAGTTTGTTTCCAATGGAAAGTTGTGATCTTCTGTTCAGTAGTCTATATAATTGAGACGTTGATTTAGAAAAGGTACTAAAGGACATTTTTTGCGAAATTGATATTTTTACATATGTATATTCTCCTCATTTAGTTTTATCTGAATCTTAAATTTGATTGTATATAATGAACACTCAAGTCTTTTAATAACGCTATTTAGAAAAGCTATTAATTTCTTACACATTTAGTTTCGTTCTAAATCATACTAAAACATTTCATTTCATAACTTTAATATGATGTTATTAATATAGTAAAAAAAACAATTCTATAATTTGATACGAAAAGAATCAAATTAGCTGGTTTAATAATATAGTAATAAGAGATTTTGGCGCTTCCCGTAAAATTTCCTAGAATGGATATAGTACCTTTTGGAAATCAACGTCTCAATTGTCCGTATCTTCTGTTGAGCTCTTGTCTTTTAAGTCGAGTATGTGGGTTCCAGGTCAGTCGTTTGTCTTCAATAAAAATTAAAAAAATATTAGAATAACAATTATGCTTTAAATTTAATTGATTTCAGAAACAATTCTTAATTGAGTAATATTACAATCAGTCCAGTTTAGGGCATTTTTAATAGTGATAAAGTACTACATTCACACAATATATACAAAACAATAAATTTATAAAATAATAATACATGAATACAAAACAGAGATTTAATTAATAATAACGTACTATCAATGTATAAATTTCTTCACATGTTTATCTCTTTTAGTTATTTATTTCACTTATAGGGTACTAATTATAAAATTCATCATACAATTTCATTGTATACACATCTTTAAAAAGAAATAATAAGTACAGTAAAATTCTTATTTACCATTGTTAAAAGTCTCATTTGATAAGACTCAACAAAAAAAACTTTTATCGGATATTGGAAGAGTTCTGTTTAATGAACGAGTTTCCTTTCTCAAAACCGACGTTCTTTAAAATGAAATCGATGTTGAAAGACTATTTAAAGAAGTTAAATATTTATGGTCTCAATTAAAAACAATATTCAATCTCAGGGTCATTCTAGCAGTCTTATTTTGAAATTCATGTTTTTTTTTATTATGTAAATTTCTGACCTAATAGCTTGTACATAAAAATATGATTTTATTTTAATTCAGTTCTGACAGAGGAATCTGCCATTTACAAAAATAAAGATAAATTCCAAATCATGAATCCATTTAAATACCTAACGTGGATATGAAATGCACTTCGTATAAATGGCAATAAAAACAGCACTACAAAGGATTCCTTCTCAGAGACCGGAGATATACTTGGGGCGAAAACGTCAGAACAAGCAACGAGGACAGCAGAAAAAAAAAAACCCATTAACTTCGGTTTTCGAGTTCTCTAAGAAATAAAAAATAAACTAAAATGAAAAGAATTAAGAAAGGCCAAAAGAAAAAAAAAGAATGAAAACGTAGACGGGAGGATGTATGCTAAATTAAAAATATAAAAAAAGCTCCTGATAGCGATAGGTACTGAGGCGCGCGGGACGGTCGAGTTACCTTAAACAAGAGTTCTCAGGCTGGTCAACCGAAGCAGACTTTTTATAGATAATTCCTCTTCTTATTTTGTGTTTGTTTAATTGTTTGTTCGTTTGTATAGTCTAAAGTGTTTTACTGTTTGCTCATGGGGATTATTATTGAAGGCATCTGATTGGTTCTTGATTAGGACTACTATCACAAGGAATTTTTTATACGTTTACTAATTTAATTAATCAATTATTATCTCAATTTAACTGATGAAGTATAAGTTTGAATTCTCACTTTTAAGTAAAGTGGTATAATCTAATAAAGAGGTTTGATCCGTCATTGATTTTTCGAACATTAAATAGATATAGGGAAACCCTAGTGGATAGAGCATTCGGCTACTGTTCCTCGGGTTTCAGGTTCAAACTCCGGCTGAGGCAGAGTTGTATTTATTACCTGTTATTTCAGCCGTGGTACGTCCCTGGGGTATAGAGACCCTATTGGGGGCACACTCAGCTTCTATAAGGAGGGTATCCAAAATCGGAGAAAAACTTGGCAGCCGAGCGTGATTTAGGCCTGATCACCTCTTTGATATTTTTTATTGTTCGTTTGCGTTAATATACAAGAATGTAATTTATGGATTGGCTGTAACTTGTAAATTAGAAATTTAAATATAGAAATATTTAAAAAAATTCGGTTAGAAGGTCCCATAAGAATGACAAATATAAAGAAATATATTAGATTTCTAAACTCACATGGAAAAATGGTATTAGTCACTTTTTGTAGAATGAATATATTAATATATAGTAAGGGAAAGTATTGCGATCGTGAAAATTTTCGAATTCCAGTTTTCAACAGAAATACACTTTTAGGGTGCCTTGAGTCCAAATGACTAAGTCCCGCAAAAAGGTCCGTGTGTGTGTGTGTGGTAAGCACTTAAATGAATAGTCCTACGACAAATATACGCCCGAGATGTTACGATAACTTTTTCATCGAAATCAGCTTACCAGAAGAGCCACTTTATACCATGTATTTTCCATCTTTTTACGATTGTGTATATTAGGGGTACTCACTACGTTTGGTATAGCATGCTATTTGTGTTATTTTGCTAAACCTGTCGAGTTTCTACAGTTAGTTACAATAGCATAAATAGCATGCTATAACAAACGTAGTGAGTACCCCTACTATCATATACAAAAATTCTAAAAGTTCACGGAGGGTGATGAAAAGCTAATAAAACAAACTAATTGTCATAGATAACTATTGTTTATTCGTTTAACGTCAATTTTATGCAACTATGGATAATCGGACGTAGATAATAATAGGGGTACTCACTACGTTTTCTATAGCATGCTATTTGTGTTATTTTGCTAAACCCGTCGAGTTTCTACAGTTATTTCCTGTAGGAAATTGATGGATTTAGCACAATAGCACAAATAGCATGCTATAGCAAACGTAGTGAGTACCCCTAATATAATTAATTATTTAATAAAACACACTTTCTATTCAAACTTAATTTGATTATTTCTTTAACAATTTATTTTAATCTCTAAATGTATTTACAACTTCTAAAATTGATTATAACAACGTAGGTATGTGAAAGTCGTGCGCTGCCAGATTTGTTTGTTACTTTTGTTTGTTCTTGGAGTGTCAATCGTTTATGTTTAGAAGGTGGCATATTATCATAAGTGTTTCTCTTTTAGTTTATGAGTAAACAGCTCTGTTCTGTACTAATAAACTAACTACCTTCAAAACACAAGGTTGTAAGCCATCATCAGTTCAAGTGAGTCATTAAATTTGACGATAAAAGTTTGAGTCCGAATCGTTGCGCAGTGTAAAATATGACCGATTTTGGTTGACGAAATTCTGAAACTTGTCCATATTAACCTTTGGGGTCCCAAATTACGGAAAAAAATAATAAGAAAAAACTGATTAATTTGTTGACACTATTGGCGAGCGGAACGTAAAATTTATCAGCTGAAATCTAAAACTTTCCAATATTTTACGTTTGAAGCCCCAAAATTATGGCTCGGAGTTGCTGAAACCTGCTAATAGATGTATTTTATATCATTTAGGAAACTCTTAAAATTATAGATTGTAAAACTTTTGATTCGGAGTTTTTTGTCTGAAAAAAATTATATATCACCCAAAACGCAAAAAGTCTTTGTACTATTTAAAGATTAGAAGGATTGTTGAACAAATCCTACAAACAAACCCTTTGGGTAACTTGGGAGTTATATAGCTTTGTGTTATTGAATAGGTTCATACATTTACACATTGCTAAATTAATTCTACAAGTAGATTTCAATGTATATTCGATAACGGATTTGGAAATATAATTTCTTACCTCTCTCAGCAATGTCCATTGTTGGATATAAACAAAAAGACTTTGCGCTAAACACGCCTTGAACATAATAAATACTCATCGAATAAAATGCCAGTGGAATCATTGTGCGAACAGGAATGATTCACTCATTCACTATTTGTTAGTAAACACGGTATGACGAGAAATATTTGTATTAAGGGTCTTGCCAACTAATATTAAAAAGGTGAATCATTGGTAATTTCCAAACTTTTGTCCACCTAAATTGCTGATTTTTCCCTCTGTGCGTTGGTAAATTTTTTTTATTTCCATCTATAGTTCCTATTATTATACCTCCGTAATTATTACTAATTTATCTTACTCCCACAACACTGAACTATTGCTCGTGATATATGCTATACTATTTATTACTAATTGTTAGAAAGGATAGTATAAACTAGGGGTTAGCGTTAGCCCATAGAACGACGGAGCAAAAGGGAATTAGGAAGTGGTACATGTGGGCTATTAATCATTGTCTCATTGAACAGGTCCTGCTACTCTACGCTGTACTGCCCCTTTATAGCTAGCTAGTTGTTGTTGCTCTTGTACAAGTATAAATACATATAATGAAATGCATTTAATTAACTTATATATTAAGCTAAAAATATTTTTTGTGACTAACGGAACTTAATTATCTCCATGAAAAATAATTAGTTCTTCCTAAAAAGTTTATACAACACCAATAGTGTTCCTATAACTCAAGTTATAGGATAGCCCTAATCCATTAGAGGCCAAAGAATATGTGTTCTGTAAATTAGGGCTGTGACGGGTAAATTTTAGGTGTGGAACTTTTAATGACATTTTTACTTTCACTTACCTATATATGATATATATAGTAAAGGAAAGTATTGCGATCGTGAAATGTTCGAATTTTCAACAGAAATACACGTTTTAGGGTCCACTGAGTCCAAATAACAAAGTCCCGCAAAAAGGTCCGTGTGTGTGTGGTAATTCCCGGGCGAAAACGATAAGTCCTGTGAAACTGAAATTTCATATTTAAGGCAACTATAATAAATAAATAAATTCTTTTTTATTCTGGGACATGTCCCTTTAGAGTAAAATATACAAAATGTACAAAAAAAGGGCTTAGAGTATAAAATAGACATATTTAAATGAGATGAAACAAAAAATAAAATAAATAAAAAGCTTATTTAGAATTCTATTGAGCCCAGATGTTCAATAAGTGATCAAATATGCGAGATTAGAAGGTAGAAAGAGAATTGGAGTGACGGATGGAAGAAGGGATAGAATTCCATAGGATTGAGGATCGAATGAGAAAGTATCTGTCGAAATGTGAAGTTCTGTGGGCCGCACTGTATAAATCCGAAGGCGTGTACAACGGGGATGGACAGAGGATTTGAGCTGTAGGAGGTCAAAAATATATGACGGACGGTGGGATTGGATAATTTGGTAAAAGAATGACGCAAGGTAGGGTTAAGCCACTTCAACTCGCCATAAAAAATACGATCGCGATGTTACAGAAACTTTTTCAACAAAATCAGCTGACCGGAAGATATACTTGATACATTGCATTTTGCATTTTTTTTTACGATTCTCACATAAACGGCTTTAACAATTCTGATTAAACTCGCTATATCGATGTAAAATTTAATGGGCTTTAATATGATGTAGGTTTCATTCTGATTGAAATAGTCTGACAGGGCTTAAATGCCGATATTTTAAATTTTCTTCCTTTAAACTACCTTTAATTTTGTAGATAATAAAAAAAACAAAAACATAATCCTGTTATATTAAACTCGAAATAGCGAGTTGATGAGCGGTTAGCTCATTTTGATAAAAAAGTTGCTTTAACATCTCGGGCTTATAGTTGTCTTAAATATGAAATTTCAGTTTAATAGCACTTTTCATATTCGCACTGGACTTACCACACACACTCGGAATGTTTTGTGGGACTTAGTCATTTGGAATCAGGGGACCCTAAAAAGTGTATTTCTGTTGAAAACTCAATTTCGAAAATTTTCAGGATCGCAATACTTTCACTTACTATTATATTTCATACATAGTTAAGTGAAAGTAATCAATGAATTTCAGAAGATTTTATATATAATATTAGTAATATATATAGAGAATTAAGATAAGTAGCAATGATATGTGATAACTCCTGAAATATTTGTATATAAAAAACTAAGACATAATTGCCTTGAAGATGATGGATTAGAACTTATTTAATTATAATACTTTGAGAGAACTTCTTCTAACCGACCCTTACTCACTGCTCCACATAATTTAGGATTCTAGCACTGGAGAGATGATTCACGCACAGCTTGCTCCAGAATGTTTCACGTCAAGGAATTCAAGCTTCTAGCCTTTGACTGGAGTCATTCCAGAATAAAGTTCGGCTGGATTCCTCCGTTTGATTGGCTGTATTGCCCAAAACGGATTTATTCACTCGGTGAAATTTCCAACCGATTAATTTCACATATGTGAGTGGTCGGGTTGAAATTTGATATTCAGTTCTGCAGGAGGGAACTAAATTACCCTTTTTTGTTTTTAAGCTTTGAAAAACTTTTGGCAAGAGTAATTTACTTGAACATAATATACTATCTCAATGTTTTACGGTGTCGGACGTCTCATACAAGGCAGCAATTTCCTTAGAGAAGTAGTGAGTTGAATACAGTGGTGGTGTACAGTATGTAGTGTTTAAATTATTATATCCAACAATCGCTTTAACAGTATTATCGAATCGAAAATTAAGAAAGTTTGTTATTGGAAGTAAACATAATTTACCATTTTTCATACCCTCTGGTTTTATTATTTTACACAATATATGTATGTCATATGTATATTATATACATATTATGTACATATATCGAAGGATATTTGACCTATTACCCGAAGGTATTCTAAGCAATATTTCTAGGTTCGTTGCATGCAAGTTTAATATTTCAAGGGTTTTATGCCTTTATGTATAATAATAATAGGCTTACCGAACCCGAAGGTTCTATGCCGGTACCACCAAACTTCGCCTGCACAGACTCGTCCAATGTTCACCGTTCAAGCCGAAGCCCCCGAGATCAGCCTTAACGCAATCCTCCCATCGACGCTTCGGCCTACCTTTCGGACGCCTACCAATCGGATAAGCGAATACCAACTTTCTCGGAATCCGTTCCTCACCGAACCCAACAACTTTACTCGCCCATTTGAGTTTCCGCGATGCTATTAACTCAGTTATATTCACAGGATACAAGTTCCGCAATTCCGCGTTGTGCAACCTTCTAAACTCCCCAGTGGCCTCATCTCTCTTCAGACCAAACTTTTTTTCTTTATTTAATTGTTGCAATCATTTTAGCTTGTGGGAGCCACAGTATTTTTTTTTTTTTTTTTTTTTTTTTTTTTTCAAATCCTCCATTTATTCGTCCAAAAAAACATTAAGTATACAATAAAATATATCATTCATACATAATACATAACAATAGTCTTTCTTTTGCCTGAGGGCAATAATAAAGGTCTTCCTTGATCTACTCTGGGTATTTTTATGTAGGCACACTTTGTACAACTATAACTATTAGTTGGTGGGACAAAGAAAATTATAATTATTAATAATAACAATTAAAACAAAGGAATTAGGATAAAAGTTGTAGTAGATATAGTTTGAGAGAGAAAGAAAAACTTATATTTCTCCTAATCTGACCTCCTCCCTAATGAGTTTTCCAGCTAACGAAAATCCTGGTTATCTCTTGATAGAAGCAATTTTGGAAGTTATTGTAATTAAAATATGTATAAGATTCCGTTTTTGGGGTATGCCAATGATTTAGTACTGCTAGGTGAAGACACGGAAACCATACAACTAAATACAAGTGTGTTAATATAAACCGGTAAAAAAATAGGACTCGAATTAAATACCGATAAGACGAAATATATGATTAGTAGCAGAAATGGTGGCGATCTTCGTGATATTGATGTATCAGGGCATACTTTTGAAACGTAGAGAAATTGAAATATTTAGGTTCAATGATAACAAGAAAAAATGTAATCCACGAAGAAATAAAGTCCGGTTAAAGGTGGGAAATGCGTGTTATTATTCAGTTGCTATGTTACTTAGTTCGCGGCTTCTATCTAAAAACTTAAAGGTTAGATTTTATACAACTATTATTCTTCCAACGGTTCTTTACGGATGTGAAACGTGGCCGCTTACTTTGAAGGATGAACAACGGCTTAAGGTTTTCGTAAATAAGGTACTGCGTAAAATATTTGGTCCGAAATAAGATGAACCCACTGGGGAGTTTAGAAGGTTGCACAACGCGAAATCGCGGAACTTGTATCCTGTGAATATAATTGAATTGATAGCATCGCGGAGACTCAAATGGGCGAGTAAAGTTGTTGGGCTCGATGAAGAGCGGATTCCGAGAAAGTTGGTATTCGCTGAACCGACTGGTAGGCGTCCGAAAGGCAGGCCGAAGCGTCGATGGGAGGATTGAGGAAGGCTGATCTCGGGGGCTTGGGCTTGAACGGTGAACATCGGACGAGTCTGTGTAGGCGGAATTTGGTGGTATTGGCATCGTACCTTTGGGTTCGCTAAGCCTATTATTATTATTATTATTGTAAATAAAAACTCACACTTTTTGCAAGAGCAGTTAAATCTTAAACAAAAAATATCCAAATACAATTTGTTATAACTGGTAATGAAATTTTGACTTTTATGATTCCCTAGTAGAAAATATTTAATCTAATTCAAATGCTGACAGGTTCAGATACATTTATCATGGCATAAAATCGTATTTAAATATATTAAACAAAAAAATATTTTTTTATCTTTTCTTTTTTCGTCATGCGGACATGAAGTATATTTATTGGTAGTTTGTAAATACATACTGGTTCTTATGGTTAAGATAAGACGATGTGGCCAGATTCCCATGGTTACAATCCACACCCTCGTAAATTGCACGTCTTATTCAGCATTAATAATACTGATAATAGGCTTAGTTAACCTAAAAGTTCGATGCTGATACCAATCTAATCCAATATCCCCGAGATTAGACTTGACACAATCCATAGAATTTAATATATTTTTTTGTAGCTTTCCTTCTTTTTTTTTTCTTCTTTAATCCGTCTTCCTATTTTTTTCTTTTATTATCGTTGTTATTCTCATTGTAAGTTGCTAGTTTGTATTTTTATGGATGAGGCAATAGTTTTATTTTGTATTCAGTTACTGTATTTTATTACATTTTGTTTTGTTTATGTATATCCTTTGTTCGATTCATCTTCGGGGTCTCTAGATACACCTCCGTATCCCAATTTTATGGCGAGTTGAAGTGGCTTAACCCTTCCAATCGCCGCAAGTATTTCCTTGCTTCATTCCTTTACTAAGTTATCCAATCCCGCCGTCCATCGTACATTTTTGACCTCTTACAGTTCAAATCCTCTGTCCATCTCCGTTGTACACGCTTCAGGCCTTCAGATTTCTACAGTACTGCCCGCCGAAGTGCACATTTCGACAGTTCCTTTCCCATGCGATCCTCATTCCTATAGAATTCTATCCTTCCTTCCATCCTTCACTCCGAGTCTCTGTCTTCCTTTAACTCCCGCATATTTGATTACTTATTGAATATCCAGGACGCAATAAAATTGTAAATAAGCTTTATTATTTATTTATTTTTATTATTATTTTTTTTTGTTTTCTTCTCATTTAAATATGTCTGTTTTATAGCATTAATTATTAACTTGTTTATATTTATTTAATTTACTCTAAGACTCTAAAGCCCTTTTTGTACATTCTGTATATTTTATGGGACATGTCCCAGGATAATAAAAAAAATATTTATTTATTATTTATATCAGAATGTTAATGATTTTATAAGGTAAATGTTAATGGGCTCTATCTTTATAAATAAATAAATCCTCCTAGCTACGCCTCGGCCTATCTCTTGGACAACTCAACGCATATTAACGTTTTTTGGGATTTGTTCTTCACTAAACCTTACAACTTAGTATATCCATTTGAGCAGCCGCGATTATTTAATCATACTACTAGTTATACTTCGTAATTTATAGAACAGAGCTTCATATATATTTGATGGGCAAAAGATCTTTAGCTTTGCGTTGTGTAACCTTCTAAATTTTCCGATTCTTCATACTAAACTAGCAATAAATATATTTATTCTCAGCACCCAGGTTTGAACTGTATGGTGCTTAGACACTTAACTACAATCCAATCCCCACGGGCTTAAAATTTAAAAGAAAAAAGAAAGTCAATCTTGATAAAATGATAAAAAAAGATTCAAAAACTTCCAAATCATCAAAAACAAATCAACACCTCTATCGCGGAAAGCTACAAATTAGCTTCTAATGGAGCCCTGTTGATAAAATATCTAATTAATGACAAACTTTATTCTAAACTCCATATTTATCAAAATGGTCGAAGGCTTCAAAGGAAGAGCGGGAGCCATGAGAAGGTATTGACAGAAGCGGGCACTCTAAGTAACGACCCTAATCGGCCTTATATATCAGGGATCGGAATTCGGGCTAATTCCATAGCCAAAGTGATATGTATGAGATCTTGAAGCTATATACTCATTGTGGTCCATTAACGGTTTATGGAACCTTCTAATTTTTTGTCGGGTATCCCAAGATGGGCATAAATCTTGGGGAAGTGATCGAAAGCCGTTTTTTTAATTTTTTTTTCTCCTGCACATCTTATCTTAAGAAATATCTAAGAACAAAAAAATCTCCAATTTTTGTTAATTTTTATTAGATACATTTCGCAAGAGCCCGTCTAAGGTATAGATCAGTGATTCCTTACAAAAACTTTTCGCGGACTCCATCATACATTATTTCAATGGCAAGGACCCCCTAAATCCTAAAACATGCAAGGAGACATATTTCGTGTCTCTCTGTGTTCCTCCTATGGAAAGACTGAGTGTGGCATGCGGCATTGACGTGTTGCCTAAATTTCGCCTCAGTGGAATTCCACCTTAAGAGCCAATGAGTATCATAGGCGTAGGTAGAGAGAATCAGCAAAGGAGGCTGCATAACCTCCCTAAAATATTTCGTGAATAATAAAATTATAATATAATGTCTTAAGTTTAAAGTTGCGGTTAGAAACTGTTTATTGGTCCAAATACGCTCTTAATTTTCAAATTTATTTATAAAAAGGATTTAGAAAAATTTCCTCCTATTTTTCACTCGATTGGCCTCACATCTAACGATTTTCTAACTACTTCTACCAACCGCCCTTTAAAAAAAATATGTCATATGTGTACTAATATTTATATTTCCAAGATCATCTTCGTAAATTAACGATCTGAGCCCAAAATTTACCAATTTAATTGGCTTAGTTAAAATTTATCTAATGCCTGAAATATATGGTTAGTTTTTATTTTATTTTACATCATCCACCAACAGGCCTAGGCCCAATTATAGGTGGTAAATAATACAAAAAAAAAAAAAAATACATTACACTACAGTAATTAAATTAATAATTGAAATTCAAACTAATTGGTAATTTACTACATACCAGCTTAAGTTATATAATGAAACAAAAAAAAGGCGGTAATAGATGATTATTTTATATGTTATAGCTAAACTGTATAGATTAATTATGGATATAACCACTTCTTCTGCTAAAAAAAAGTTATTATTTAACCCTATTTAACCTTTACCGATAGCCAAATTATTTATCTCTCTCTCTCTCTCTCTCTCTCTCTCTCTCTATATATATATATATATATATATATATATATATATATATATATATATATATATATATATACACATGTATGCATGTGGAAATCAACACAAAATGAAATATTTGCGAATAAAGCATTGGATTATAGCTAGTAATATATATTTACTAACATAAAATTGAAGGAATATCATTGATAATGAAACATGAAGTTCGTGAATAATTTTCGGAATACTTCAAATGTTCAAGTAACCCAGACACATGAAAGCTTGTTGGTATTCCGATCATCGTTTTGCAACTAAAGTTAAGTAGCTTTTAAATTCTTAACTTAAGTGTTTTCGAGAAGACATTACTCCTATGCTTTCTAGCTAAAAGAGAAATGATGTAAGTTTAAATCGTGTGGTAAAGATTCAAGGGATCAGTTCAAATTTTATTTTTTTAGAATCGATTTCCAATTATGAAGAGTATATCACACTCAAATAAAATCTTCGGAACAATCTCTTCTTTTTTAATATTGTTTATTAATTCGTTAATATTACAATTAACGTTTCGAGGTTTATATGCCTCATCTTCTGAATCTCTGGTCAGCAACTAATAACAATTTAATATTAGATCACATTTCAACAATGAACAATAATAAAAATCACAATTCAATAATTCTCTACCCATATAACAAATTTTATTAGCATTTTATCATTACTTACAGAAATCCATATCTTTTAATATTGGTCAAAATTCCTTAAAATATCCTTATTTTTGTATTAATAATGCTCATTTGGTAACTTAATTGACTGATAACTGTTATATTATAACAAATTTTCTATTGCATCCATATTTTGTTTAAAATTTACAACATCAGGCAAGGAGTAGACTAAAGATTGAACTTCACTCGCACTCACCAACCTTTATACAATTGCATATATATGTATGTATATATATATATATATATATATATATATAATATATATATATATATATATATATATATATATATATATATATATATATATATATGCATGCATATATATATATATATATATATATATATATATATATATATATATATATATATATATATGCATGCATATAAACCTCGAAACGTTAATGGTTAATGCTCGATTTATATATGTACAAATTGTCTTCAGGCTTGATGCGGTATGCTGGGTACTCATAGCAACTCAGCGAAGTTGAGCCTCAAATCCAAATAGGAATTTCTCTCTTCTACTCATGTAAAATGTTTTCTGAAAACTGGAAACATTCTATAATAAATCTAATTTTATTATAATTTAATTATCAATGCCTTATTGTAATGAACGTTTTTAAATACCATCATTCCGATTAAATTTTGGGTTCGTTTACTGCAGGTAGAAGTTTATAATTAGTATGAACGTAATTTCAGCGGGCCATCATAATAAATCAATAATTTATTAGGTTATTACAAAAAATAGCAATTTAATCATACTTATTTATTTTTTTTTTGTCGCGAATAATTCAAAATTGTATACTTATTAGTCATATAAGTAATATCACTTTTTAAAGATTTACATAAAATACAGAAAGAATTTTATTAGTTGCATTTTTCTTTTAGAGATTGAACTAACTTATAATTTATTCATGCATTCATCTTACTTGATGAATTTAACAGGCCTCAGATTAACTGTAAAAAATAAATAAAGCAGAAAAAAAAGCAATTTTAAAGGACAATTAATCGTATTCAATGAATTAGAATAGCCGTGAAAAGGATACAATTATTACATTAACAATTTAATTTATGCCTGGTATTGCCAGTTTACGAAGTTACTGCTTACAGACAGTTTCGTGGTTTAGTTTGGTTATTTATTTTGAAAATACAGAATGATCATTGTAATAGCTATTATGAAATTTTATTTGCAATGAGATTTCTGTCTCTTTGACACCGCGTTCGTGTCAAATCTCTTGAATAATCCCTAGAATATCTGGAATATTCAAAAGATTATTATAACTCCTAAATTTATGTAAAATAATTATTCTTAAAATAATTAAAGCTCCGATATTTTATTTATTATTTTCTTTATTGTAGTATAATTTGTGTGCCTTTTTACTTTCACGTACCTATATATGAAATATATAATAAGATAGAGTACTGCGATTCTCTGCGAGAAAATATTTGAATTCCAGTTTCGTCAGAAATTCACGTAGTGTCTCCCGAGTCCGAATGACCAAGTCCGGCATAAAGGTCTGTGTGTGTGTGTGTGTGTGTTGTAACTCCCGGGCGGAAACGAAGATCGCTATGAAACTGAAATTTTATATTTAAGACAAATATAAAATACGCCCGGGACGTTACAAAACCTTTTTCATCAAAATGAGCTTACCAGAAGAGCCACTTTATACCATGCATTTTGCACCTTTTTTCGATTTTCTCAATAATGGTCCCAACGATATTGATTAAACTCGCTATATCGATGTAAAATTTAATGGGCTTTGATATCATGTAGGTTTCATTTGGATTAAAATGGTCTGACAGGACTGAAATGCCGATATTTTAAAATTTCTTCCTCTAAAGTACTTTTAATTTTGTTGATTCTATAAAAGTAACTATAGTATCTTGTTACTACTGATAAAAAACAGGTAAATATATAAGTTGAATGTAATCGATAGCCAACTAAAGAAGAAAACAGAAAAAATATTTTTTTAACACAATTTTTCGTTTTTGAACATAAGAACAGTAATATACATATATGATCTACCGTTGGAAAGCTAAAGATTTTAGAAAAAATATTATCTCATACACAAGGTTTTAAAAGTTAACAGAGAGTGATGCAAAAGTCGATAAAACTAACAGATTATTTTAGATAATAATATAATAGATTTTTTAATAAAACACATGTTTCGATAGAAATTCCATATTAATTTATTATTTAATGTTTTCACTCATTTTTATCTCTTACTGTACTTGAAAATTCTTTAATCTATTTTAAAAACGGATGTAAGTGAAAGTCGTGTGAACCAGATTTTTTTTATTTACTTGTATTATTTTTCTTGTTACGATGCATATCAGTATTTAGTAGAAGCATATATTTATAATGTAAGCTAGATAATATAGACGTAAGATGGATGCTAACAAGAGGTGGAACGGGGGTACAGCTGGTAGGTATTGAGCTTTCTTAAGATATCTTTGAAGAACTAACGGTCCCCTATACCATTTACTTTTTCTTACTTCCTCAATAAAATACACTTTACGGGATTTTTCTACCTCCATTCCTCCTAGTTCTTGGTTGTTGTTTTTTCTTCTCTTTCTCCTCCTTTATATCGTGAATTGTGGAGTTTTTGTAAACTGACTTATTACAGCTATGACATCGCAGTATCTTCTTCATCCTCTGATTTACTGTTACAATCATTCGAAACCGTATGACCACGATAATGATTGGGTTCCGATCACTTCTTATGCTATAAGTATCCTACATATTCATACTGTTATCTTCGGTTTAAAATTTCTAACTACAGTAAATTATCCATAATTGTATGAGTGTAGGATTGATTTAACCGAAAATAGTCATCTTAACAAACATTCCTCAGCATGCAACGAGCCAATATTGCAAAAGCAAAATTAACTTCATAAAAACGTGAAAGAGTAAAATAAAAAAAATACGTTACCTATAAATTCCTTGGTTCATTGAACAATCAACAAAACAATTCAAATATTTTCAAGATCACAATACTTTTCCTTAATATATATTTCATAAAAATGAACGTAAAAAGGCACAGAAATTAAACTATAATAAATGAAATAAACTATCGGAGTTGATGAAAATAATCAAAGTTAAAGCCAGAAAATTGATTTATTTCTTACTCCATATGCCTTGCCTATCGTGAATATCGTCTTACATCTTTGGATGTCTAATGCTAATTGTCTCTAAATTGATAGATTTGAGTATGAAATAGTTTATATAATTATTTAATTAGTAGATGCACATATGGAGTTAAGTAATATTTAATAATTTATGGGGGGGGGGAAGAGGAAGGGGGGAGCTGAGCTAAAATGTATATTAGCTTTCATTGAAATTTCCTTTGTTAATTTATTATTATTGTAGTTTGTTTATTTTAATATCAGTATATTTTTGCACCTAAAGTTGAAAATGGAGTTCTGTACTATTAAATTACAAAAAGAAAAAAGAAAAAAAAAAGTTTATATATATATATATATCCCTACTAAATCCCATCAAATTACCTTTACCCTTCGTCGAAAACCTATCTCCGCCTGTCCCAATATTTCCTTTAACAATATTCCACCACCTCAGTTGAACAGATTCGGTACCTAGGACTCCATCTAGACAACCGTCTTACTTGGAATCCTCACAATAGACTGAAACGACAAGAAACAGCTCGTAACTTACTACAACACTTACAGACAAACGATCAAAACTTTCCACATACTACAAAAAATTAATTTATATTACCATCATTAGGCTTATTTGGACATATGGGATTGAGTTACGGGGATCCACCAAACCATCCAATTCTTCCCGCGTTCAATCCTTGCAATCCAAAATCCCCCGAAAGATCCTAAACGCCCCTTACTTTCTCACCAATAAAATAATTCATAAAGACCTAAATATTCCTCCTTTTATTCCAAATTACCCGCCCACTCCAACCCACTCGTCCGCAAACTCTCATCTCCTATTTCTGTTCATCTTCCTAGGCGGCTGAACAGACGATTGCCTCGAGACCTACTTATCTGAATAAACTTTGAAGTGCTACCTCTGGGTAGTTTCTTCACATGCCTGTATCACGCCCACTTGATCTATTAGCACATTTACTTATTCTACAATATTCTAACAGTTGTAAATTTATTTTAAATAAATATATATATATATATATATATATATATATATATATATATTTTATATATATATATATACACTACGTTCGTAGAAGTCAACCACAATCGTCATTCAATTTAAAATATTCTTTATTTTTCCAAAATATCAATAAATTAATATATGAGCTTCGACACAAATATGTAGATTTCTAGCAAATCTCTATGATATTTTTTTTCTTTCTATTAACAAACCTGCTTCTTCTTATTTAAATAGAGAAGGTAAATTATTGTGTAAAATGCAAACATAAAAAGGAAGCAATAATTGCCCTTTGTATTAAATTTTATAATTACAAAAATAAAAGTATAATGTTATAAAGTTTTTTTGGTTGTATATAATGATTTTTTTTTTCTAATTCTTTAAAATAATGAAAATAATCATAATAGGCTTACCGAACCTGGAAGTGGCCTTCACATATTCCTCCAATGATCACCGTTTAACTCAAGCTCCCGAGATAAGACAACACGATCCTCCCATCGGCACTTCGGCCTTCTTCTCGGACTCTTACCAATCGGTTCAGCGCATATCAATTTTTTTCGGAATTCATCCTTTACTGAGCCCGACAACTTTACACGCCTATTTGAGTTAACGCGATACTATCAACTTAATTATACTGACAGGGTTTCGCAATTCTACGTTGTGTAACCTTCTGAATTTCCCAAATTCCAATCATAATGATGAATCGGAAAAAAATAATCTTTATATACCACTAAATGAACTTTAAATAAACATTATATTTATAATTAAACCGCTTTATGTTTAAAAAAAAATAATAAAGAATTTTATCATTTGTACTGAAACATTTTACCTTATTTTTCATCGTAAAAATGAGTTAACCTTGATCTACGTGGATAGAAGGGGAGTGTTAAAAAACAAAATCAATTATTACTACTTGACAGGCAAATGAGATGTAAATAAATATTTGGTCAAAATTTCTGGATTTATTTATGCTAAGATAAAATCCACTAGTCAATAAACTTCACTTATCTACGAAGAAAATGTTTAGCAATAAATTAATTTATAATTGGACTACGTTGAGATTTCTGAATCGTCACTTATTCTGGTGTTAATTAAGTTAAACATTTTATTTTATTTATTTACAAAACATATATATTTATCTGATTTCATTTATTTGTTCATGCAAATAGATATTGTCAGTTAGGTGTAGCGTTTTCATTTCATTTCATGATAAAAATACAACTGTAAATGATAGAATTAGGATGCAATATTAGCGTAACGTAATTTACTAGCGAAGCCAAATGATAATCACATAAAATGTAACTAAAAAATGTAATAAGTTAAATTAATTGAAATATGCTGTGTTAGTAGAAAAACTCAATGTATTTGGGCACCATTGTTTTACTTTGTTCTAAAAAACAAAGCATTACTATTATTATTAATTAACATTGAAATGGATTTATATTAGTTATGGATTTATATTAGTTTATATTCATATTAGGACATAATAAAAACAAGTTTAAAGGAAGATTACAAATGATATAATAAATAGTAGGTTTCTATTTCTTCCAAAAAAAGTTCATCAGAGTAAAACTTTAACGAGTCAACGTTTCGGGGGCCTTCTCCATCATCAGGATTCACTAAAATACATCAATAATTAATAATTAACATCAAGATACACTATTTAATATAATAACTTAAAAACATTTACAGCATTCAAATAACAATGTTACATAAAAAATTATTTTTTATTTACCCTAGTTGTCTAAAAGTTAAGAAATCCAATTTTTTAATTAAAAATGTCAAAATTTTAAATATTATATTTTAGTTTTATTATGTAACATTGCTTTACAAAGCTTATAAATATCTTTACTTTCTTTGACATTACATTTTAATATATCTGTTAATTTGTCCACAAAAATTCTTCCAATCTTCCTTTAAATCTGTTTTTATTATGAATTTAAATATGGAAGATGGTTTCAACCATATGAAGAAAAAAGAAGAAATTTTGTTGACAAATGAACAGATATATTAAAATGTAATGTCAAAGAAAGTAAAGATATTTATAAGCTTTGTAAAGCAATGTTACATAATAACACTAAATTATACTATTTGAAATTTTGACTATTTTGACATTTTTAATTTAAATAATGGAATTTTAACTTTTAAACAACTCAGGTAAATAAAAAAATAATTGTTTATGTAACAATGTTATTTGAATGCTGTTAATGTTTTTAAGTTATTATATTAAATAGTGTATCTTGATGTTAATTATTAATTATTGATGTATTTTAGTGAGTCCTGATGATGGGGAACGCCCCCGAAACGTTGACTGGTTAAAGTTTTACTGTGATAAACTTTTTTTTTGGAAGAAATAGAAACCTACTATTTATTATATATTAGGACTTTTCTATTCAAGCTAACTTTGATTTTTATATTGGGAATATAATGTATTTACCAATTAAATTAATATTTATCAGAATGATGTTAAATTTTACTGGTTTATATGATTTATTTATGGAGGAAACTACAGCACTATCCTGGTATCGATTGGAAGTCTGAATTCTACACGGTGGATGTTAGTTTCTAGGTTCTTACAATTGATTAATCTTATACTCGGATATGAATATCGCGAAAACCGATTATGAAATAACCAAAGAGATTTTTTTTTTGCTTGTCGTCCTGGATATGCAGGACTATGAGACCTACATAACATAACACCATAGATGGGGAGAAATTTTCACTGTTTACATAATATGGTGTCTTCATCATCTTGTCGGCATGAATGCCTTAGCAGTGGTCGAGATTGGAATGTAGTAGTGCGGAATATTTCTAATTAAAAGATATATTGCTATTGTGGATTTTTAGAGGTATTTTTTAAATTATTGAATTTTATCAATTTGAATGTCGAAAAGAATTTTGCTTGAGCGTTGCGATATGTTGATGTTACTATCATATTTTTAATAATCTTAATAGGATAAGAAGATTGTTCTATATCGTGATAGTTAAGGCATTATTCTCCAATTTATGAATAAAATTATTCCTAAGGTCAAATATAAATGTAAAAATCTGGTGCGGGCAACACACGACTTTCACTTACCTCCGTTTTTAGAATCAATTAAAGAATTTTCAAATACAGTTCGAGATAAAAATTAGTGAAACAATTAAAGAATTAATTAAATGGAATTTCTATAGAAACATGTGTTTTATTAAAAATCGATTATATTATTATCTAAAATAATCACTTAGTTTTATCGGCTTTTCATCACTCTCTACTAACTTTTAAAAGCTTGTGTTTGAGATAATATTTTTTTCTAAAATCTTAAGCTTTTCAACGGTATATCATACATGTATATTACTGTTCTTATATTCAAAAACGAAAAATTGCATAGAAAATATATTTTTTTAGTTTTCTCTTTTAGTTGGGTATCGAATACATTCAACTTATATATTTACCTGTTTTTTATTAGTAGTAACAAGATACTATAGTTACTTTTATAGAATCAACAAAATTAAAAGTACTTTAGAGGAAGAATTAAAATATCGGCATTTCAGTCCTGTCAGACCATTTTAATCCAAATGAAACCTACGTGACATCAAAGCCCATTAAATCTTACATTGATATAGCGAGTTAAACCAAAATCGTCTCAACCGTTTTCGAGAAAACCATAAAAAGGTGCAAAATGCATGGTATAAAGTGCCTCTTCTGGTAAGCTCATATTAATGAAAAAGGTTTTGTAACGTCTCGGGCGTATATTTGTCTTAAATATGAAATTTTTAGTTTCATAGGACTTACCGTTTCCGCCCGGGAGTTACCACACACACACACACAAACAGACCACTTTTTTGAGGGACTTGGTTATTTAGACTCAGAGGACCCTAAAATGTATATTTCCGTTGAAAACTGCAGTTCGAAAATTTTCACGATCGCAATACTTTTCCTTACTATATATATTGGGTTGATGCAAAATTAATGCAGGTTTCCTCTATTGCAATATCTTAATCCCAATTGTGTAAACAAAGCTAATCCTAACATTGATCATTATTATACCAAAACAAACCTTATCTAATACCCCCTCTTTCACCATGAATTTGTTTAGTAAAATCGTTTTGTTCAGTGTGTTCAAAGGTCTTGAATCGAAAATGTCAAAGCGCGATTTTCGTCAAATTTATTTTTACGAATTTAAATTAGGGCGCAGCGCTGCGCAAACGGCTCGTAATATTAATGAAGTGTGGGGTCAGGGGGCTATTAATGAGTGCACGGTGCAGCGTTGGTTCCAGAAGTTTCGCAGAGGAGATTTCGACCTCGAAGACAAGGAAGGTCGGGGCCGTCATCTTGCTCTGGACAACGACCAGCTGTCAAAAGTGGAAGAAGACCCAACCAAAACCACACGAGAAATGGCGGCGGAACTCGGAACTCAAAAATTGCAACGTCTTTGCCCAGCATTGATGAATCGGAAGGGGCCGATCCTGCTCCACGATAACGCCAGACCACACGTTGCACAACCAACGCTTCGACGACTGCACGAGTTGGGCTACGAAGTTCTCTAACATCCGCCTTATTCACCTGACCTCTCTCCTACAGACTTCCACTTTTTCAGGCATCTGGACAACTTTTTGAGGGAGAAAAATTTTCAAAACCAGGACGACATTGGAAATTCTTTTGTGATTTCATTGAGTCCAGGGATTCGGATTTTTTTTCTGGTGGAATAAGAAAGCTTGTTGAACGTTGGCAAAAGTGCATTGATTCAGATGGAAATTATTTTGATTAAATATATATGGTTAAAGTAAAGATATGGCGTATTTACAATACCTACTAAAAACCTGCATTAATTTTGCATCAACCCAATAGTTAGTGAAAGTAAAAACTAGACAAAAATAAAAAATAAAATATATGAACATTATACAAAATATACAATGAATATGAATGTAAAAATTTTCATAACAATTTTTGATTATAAGAGCTTTACAGTATTGGTGAGATTTCGATAAAATAATATAGTTAAATGCGCAAGGTCAAAACATAGTAAAATATTATATTTAAATTATCGTATCTGTATGTGTTTTACTAATTATTTAATAGAAATTAACAAATCATTTTTAGTTCTTCGACAATTGGACACAAAGGAAGTGATTGAATAGACGGGATTAGAAGGTTGGGAGAGTATCGGAATGACAAATATATGAAGGAATGGAATTCCACACTGCCGTAGAGCGAATTAGAAAGGATCTATCGAAATGTTTGTATAATAATGTATTTTTACCGTGAGCCGCCTGAATGAGTACTTTATTAAATATTCCGAATAAAAATATTTTCGAGATGAGCTAGAGATTACAAAAAACTGGCATAGAGGATTGTAGATTTTAACCTGTCGGTTTTCAAAGCGAGGTGTGTGATGCAACGCCTTACAGAAGCATTCTATTTCATATTTATCGGATAGCTATTTCTGTAAGTATGCACTACCTCGCGTATATATCGTAAATCCAAGAGGCTCTCACTCCTGCTGGCCAGTCAGCACTAGAAGCCGGCGACACACTAGTTAGCGAAATAAATCGAACTAGAAGATATATCGATTGTATTAACTAGACCTATCGATGCTAATAGCAAAGGATTCCCATGACCTCGAAGCGAGGGAGGATTTCTCTTAACAATTCCTTCCCGCCTTGTAAGGAATGGGAGGAGCAGCTTCTGTATTCGTACGCCAGCTCTATTAATTTTATTAGGTAGTTGTAACTGTTGGGATTTTAATTAGTAACTAACAAAATAAAATATTCTAAATATTCATACAGTTATCTTCAGTTTAGAATTTCTAACCACAGTAAATTATCCATAATTGTATGAGCGAAGGATTGATTTAACACGTTCAAGCCGGAATGACCCACCGGTTTGTCATACTCGTCTGTTCCCTGGGGTGTGGTGAACCACCGGTGGGTCACGTGTAACTATCCCATGGGACGACGTGTATCACAGG
The DNA here is from genome assembly GCA_023052935.1 of Piezodorus guildinii. Taxonomy (NCBI): domain Eukaryota; kingdom Metazoa; phylum Arthropoda; class Insecta; order Hemiptera; family Pentatomidae; genus Piezodorus; species Piezodorus guildinii. The sequence goes on along the minus strand of CM041293.1, from coordinate 159,539,651 downwards.
TGAGTTACTTGTTTTTAGACAAGTTTATTTTTTCTCAACATTAAGTATTGTAGGAATTAACAAGAATAATGGTTTATTTATTAAATATTTTATAACTTTAAACATGCTTCCTCAAAGGAATCTTATCGGTTAATTTCATTTGATTACTCTTCTTAAAGAATTTTGTTTAAGAACTGTGCGTGATTTCATTTCATACTTTTATCCTCATAAATAAGAATATAATATATACAATATAAGAATTATTTTTAATTATAAATAATAATATAAGAATCTTTTTTAATTATTTACATAATTACTCCTTCAAGTCATATGTGTATGTCAAAATTGTTATTAAAACAATATGGCATTAAACACGTTGGAACTTGCAACAGTAGCTAATACAGTCCCGCTTCACGGAAAAAAACGTAGATATTCGCTCCGGCTTGAAAGTGTTAACCGAAACTAGTCATAACAAACGTCCCTCAGCATACTACGAGCGAATATTGCAAAAAGTAAAATTAACTTCATAAAAATGTGAAAGTGTAAAAAATAAATAAATAAATAAATAAAAAAAATACGGCACTTGTAAATTCTTTAGTTCATTAAAAAACAAAATAAATAAATAAAAAATTGGTGCGCACAACCTACGACTTTCGCTTACCTCAGTTGTTAAAATCGATTTAAGAACTTTTAAGGTTTCCAAGTCAGAGTTGGTATTTATTTATTTATTAATTAGAAGAAAAGGTTTTTTTATTTATTAATTTTATATTATTATTATTTTTTTTTATCGCACTTTACTGATTATAAAACTCTATACATACTTTTCTCTATCGTCAAAAATGTGTTATGAGCGTATTTATGTGTAAAATTTCATTTTTTTTTCTCTTCTTTTTTCTCTTTTATATAATTATTCGCGGTTTTTGGTTAAAATCACAAAAAAAATCTTTAAAATAACTGAGTTATTGAATGAAATCACTTTTAATCGGCCGCCATTTTAAAACTAAGCAACTGATATCAACGTCTAGGTATTAGGATCATCATTGCATGGACTAGTGTTTTTGTGGCGAATTTAAAAGAAAATTGATTTTTTTTTTTTATTCGTTATTCGGATTCTATGCATCTCGAAACTTTTGAGGTTTATTTTATTTTATTTTTTTTTTGTTCGATCACAAAGGTTGATCATTGAAAATAATAAACAAAAAAATGTCTGTTGTTAATGAAATAAAAACTAGTCGACAAAGCGGCATTGATGTGAGCGCCGAGCCGTTGAGCACCAGAAGCATTGCCCGACTTCCTGCTGTCTGAGGTCAGATTAATATATGTGTTAGCCCGCTTGTGTGTCTCATCTGGAACATTATAAATAAACTTTTTATTTATATGACAATTATATCAGTACCTTAATGGTCTTCGCTTCTGTCTCCCCTTGAAGGATTTATTCCGACTCTTCATCATTTTGAATTTTATTGAGATAAACTCCTCTGATATCACTAATAATGTAACGCAGTGATGGTGGCGGAGGTGCTGCCACCTGTCTTGACGAATAGTTTTGCTGGGTACTATTGCAGGCAGATGTTTGCGTTAGGAATGGACTAAAATATCTTTTATCAGTAATAACAGTAAATTTTGCTTATGGCTTTCAAGATTGCCTAAAAAATCTACACTGTTGTCAATTAATTTACATTATTATTTATGGTAAGTTGACGTCATTCTAGCGTTCCTCTAGTGACCTTGAAGCGAAGGGGTTAGAAAAAACTTAAAAATAATAGCCACAATTGAGACGTTGATTTCCAAAAGGTGGATATAGTACTTATATAGCTTTAGAAAATTTTACTGGGAACGCAAAAATCTGTCATTTATTGTTTATTGGATCAATTTACGTGATTATTTTTTTATTAAAATCAAAATTTAATTTTTAAATGTGTTGCCAACTCATTTTTCCAAATTATTGCACTTTTTCGATGATTTTAAATAATATATTGGGTTGATGCAAAATTAATGCAGGTTTCCTCTATTGCAATATCTTAATTCCAATTGTGTAAACAAAGCTAATCCTAACATTGATCATTATTATACCAAAACAAACCTTATCTAATACCCTCTCTTTCACCATGAATTTGTTTAGTAAAATCGTTTTGTTCAGTGTGTTCAAAGGTCTTGAATCGAAAATGTCAAAGTGCGATTTTCGTCAAATTTATTTTTACGAATTTAAATTAGGGCGCAGCGCTGCGCAAACGGCTCGTAATATTAATGAAGTGTGGGGTCAGGGGGCTATTAATGAGTGCACGGTGCAGCGTTGGTTCCAGAAGTTTCGCAGAGGAGATTTCGACCTCGAAGACAAGGAAGGTCGGGGCCGTCATCTTGCTCTGGACAACGTCCAGCTGAGGTCAAAAGTGGAAGAAGACCCAACCAAAACCACACGAGAAATGGCGGCGGAACTCGGAACTCAAAAATTGCAACGTCTTTGCCCAGCATTGATGAATCGGAAGGGGCCGATCCTGCTCCACGATAACGCCAGACCACACGTTGCACAACCAACGCTTCGACGACTGCACGAGTTGGGCTACGAAGTTCTCCAACATCCGCCTTATTCACCTGACCTCTCTCCTACAGACTTCCACTTTTTCAGGCATCTGGACAACTTTTTGAGGGAGAAAAATTTTCAAAACCAGGACGACATTGAAAATTCTTTTCGTGATTTCATTGAGTCCAGGGATTCGGATTTTTTTTCTGGTGGAATAAGAAAGCTTGTTGAACGTTGGCAAAAGTGCATTGATTCAGATGGAAATTATTTTGATTAAATATATATGGTTAAAGTAAAGATATGGCGTATTTACAATACCTACTAAAAACCTGCATTAATTTTGCATCAACCCAATAATATGGATATAGTACATTTTGGAGCGAAACATGGATATAGTACTTTTTGCAAAGAATTAAAAGGGAATAGTACTTTTTGGAAGAATATAACGCTAGATAAGATGGTAACAGTCACTATAACCTTCCTGATACAACATTAGTGATAACTAACGTAATATCGTTAATTACTAAATTATGTATATTTCCTTATTCTCCCTCTGAGAAATACCTTTCTTTGTTAGTTAATTACATTGATTATCTATTATTCATAAAGAAAGTGAATATTTAAAGGACAATTTATTTATTTATGGCACTATAATAAGAAAGTATGTAATTATGAAGTTTGTTTTGAACTTGTATTTACTATTTGTGAGCATTTAGCAAATTAAACTATATTATTAACGGTGTAAATAATATATATTATATAGTAATATATTGTAATAATATAGTAATATATTAAACTATATTATTAACAATATTTAACCATAGATAATGATAAATAATAACTTTTAAGCTTTTATTTTACATAAAAAAATCGACTACTAAGTTAAATGAGGCACGGATTTTCTTCACATATTTAGCAAGTTCGTGGAATGCTAATTCCAACTATTAGCTGCATCAAATACCATTATTCTATTAAAATGTGAGTTTCTGAAAAATCTTAAACCAAATTTATGTTGCTGCAAGAAGAGATACTATGAAAAAACTTAATTTAATTGACAACCTAAAAGAACCAAAGCGACGCAACTAAGATGTTTCAAATAGCCTAAAAACTGATCATTAGGTTAAAACTAGTGATCAAAATAATAGCAGTGATTCAAGACGTGCTAAATGAACCAATAAAAATGCATAAAATGATGAAAACACTAAATTAATGGTGATATATTACGGGGCTTGGTGCTTCTGCCGTATGGTAGGAAATATAGTACTTTTTAATAAAGGAAAGGTTATATCTGTTTACATAGGATATAGTACGTTTTGGAACGAAACATGGATATAGTACCTTTTGGAATGAAATAAAATGTGGATTTAGTACCTTTTGGAATGAAATGCAATTTTTAAATACTTTTTTAAAGGATTTTTATGTTTTTTAGATAAAATTTGATGACGGATTTAGGTAAAACTAAACCATTAGAATACCAATATGGGAAAAAATCAACTTTGACAAAAATATCCTTTAGTACCTTTTGGAAATCAACGTCTCAATTTTACATTAAACTCTTTTTATGTTCCAAAACCCAAATAGAAACGTCTGTGTTTATAATAATTTTGATCGTTCAACCTGTGTTCATGAAGTAACTCTATTGTTTCATTGTTGCATTTGCCAATGCGTTTGTAGCGCTGTTGATGAATCCAACTTATTTTTACATTCCAATTAATGACTGTGCTACTGCTTTCTCGAAAGTAAAAATAAGGAAAAAAGTATTCGACGATAATTTGAATTCATTACATATACACTAATGCATTCTATCCAACGCTTAAAGCACTTTATGGTACTTATACTGTAATAATGTAAGTCCGGTCTCGAAAAAATATACCAATCGAAAAAAGGTATTGGTAGAAAGAATAAAATAAAACTCGATACTTAAGTGCATAGCTCCTCCCGGCCAACCTCCATAACGTGTAAGAAAAAAAATATATTTACATTGCCTTCGGGTTCTTGTATATGTTATTTTATTTTTTCGAAACATTTCCCTTTATCTCCAGCTGATCAGTATCTCTGTGAGGGTAGATCTGGTCATTCAATCTGAGTTAGAGCTCTCAAGGACTGGCTTCTGGTACGCCCATCACCTTGCCTCTTTTGCATAAGTCCTACACGCAGTCTGTATGCAACCGGTGCACTGCGGGGTTATGCACTTCTGTCAATATCCGTGGGAGATGTCTCTTCTTGATCTCGATCTGACAGAATCAGATTTTATGATCGCCCAGGTCAGTTTTATTGATTTAAGATAGGTATGCCAGATTTAAGAAGATATATAATAAAAAAAACTCATGGCTGGAGTTGAGGCGACTAGATCGACGTAATAAAATCCAAAATCTATTCAAGTCGAAAAAATATTCTTTTTCAATTCCCGTTTGGTTAGGCGAGTTTTCAAATAAACTAGTTTTTATAACGATTTTGTTTACTCAGGTATCCTAAGGCTCAACTAAATGACGTTTGAAAACCGAACTCACATAATAATTACAATAAACATCTTGAGCTCTGGGTAATTTAAAATTTAAATTAAAATATAAATTTGAATATTAAAAACTTGTAAGCCCAGTTCTGGTGTGAAAAATATTTTTAGAAAGCTCTTTAACAGCCGTATTTATTTCGATTCCTTATGCTTGGAATTGTAACATACAAAAGTTTTTACTTTCACTTACAATATATAGTAAGGGAAAGTATTGCGATCGTGAAAATTTTTTAATTCCAGTATTCAACGGAAATACACGTTTTAGGGTCCCCTGAGTACAAATAACCAAGTCCAGTAGAAAAAGGTCAGTGTGTGTGTGTGTGTGTGTGTGTGTGTGTGTGTGTTAACTCCCGGGCGGAAACGAAAAGTTCTATTAAATGCCGATATTTTAAATGTTCTTCCTCTAAAGTACCTTTAATTTTGTTGATTCTATACAAAAAACTATATGATCGTGTTTGTTACTACTCATGAGAAGCAGGTAAATATATAAATTGAATGAATGCGATACCCAACTAAAGGAGAAAACAGGAAAAATATTTTTTTAACGCTATTTTTCGTTTTTGAACATAAGAACAGTACTATACATGTATGATATATCGTTGGAAAGCTAAAGATTTTAGAAAAAAATTTTTTTTTTGGGTTTACACAAGCTTTTAAAAGTTAATAGATAGTGATAAAAAGCCGATAAAACTAATTGATTATTTTAGATAATAATATAATAGATTTTTTAATAAAACACATGTTTTTATAGAAATTCCATTTAATTAATTCTTTAATGGTTTCACTTATTTTTATCTCTTACTGTACTTGAAAATTCTTTAATAGATTTTAAAAACGGAGGTAAGTGAAAGTCGTGTGTTGCCCGCACCAAATTTTTTAATATGTAAGGGTATCTCTAAAGCTAACTTCTCCATAAAAACTATGTGGCAATAGGAGAACAGTATAAGCACCAACTAAAATGACAATTCTCTCCCTCGCTCCCAGATTTCGCGGTAGGCCACACGGTCGCACAGGGCAAACTCCTAGCAAATTACACTTGTTTTTCTCAATAACAGGTTATTGTGTAGGATCATCATTCCCTCCGCGTATTTTTGAGGGTAGCCGGCAGTTGGCTGACGGGCATTACATACCCGATTTTCTGAAATCTTTAGCTTTCCATCGGTATGCTATACATGGATATTACTATTCTTATGTTACCTTAAAAAAAATTACATATAGGTCAATTCATTGGATATCTGTCCAGACCTTGCCGCTCGACATTTTTGATTTTCATAATTTTTTGACCCAGATCCTTTCATGAATATAAAATCGTAAATAAAAAAAATTTCTGGCCAATACTTTCAGTGTTGCAGCCGTTTTAAGTCAGCTCCACGGGCAAAAACATGTTATGGGAAAACCTTTCTAATTCCCGCAATTTTTTAGACATCATATCAAAACAAAAACTAACAATAGGATAAGGACATGCTTTGTATTTTTTGTCCCCCGCAACTCATTACCAATAAAATTTGTAAAAAATTCGATCTTGAGAACATATTCCTTTTTTGTATAGGAATTTTCAAAATTGGCCAATATTCATTTTTTGCGATGTTTACATCAAAATATCTTAAAAGGTACTGAGCGGAAAATTATGAAACTGATACAGATTACTTATCTATACGAATTTTGGCCAATATTGAAAATTCCTATACAAAAAAGGAATTTGTTCTCAAGATCGAAATTTTTACAGCATGTAGGACTAAGACTAAGCGTTATAAGAAAAAATAATTAAAAGTGAGCCTCTTTTCCTTTATATACTTTTATCTCGTTTTAATCTAGTTTTTTATCAATTTTTTTAACCAACGTTCTTTACTGTAGGTAATGAATTGTGGGGACAACAAATACAAAGCATGTCCTTATCTTATTGTTAGTTTTTGTTTTAATATGATATCTAAAAAATTACAGGAATTAGAAAGATTTTCCCATCACATTTTTTCGTCCGCGAAGCTGACTTAAAACGGCTGCAAAACTAAAAGTATTAGCCCGAATTTTTTTTATTTATGGTTTTATATTCACTAAAGAATATAGAATAACTGGTCAGATAATCACGAAAATCATAAATGTCGAGCGGCATAATTAATGAAAATTTCAAATGGATTGACTTTATATATTCGTTCTTTTCTCCTTTAGTTGGTTATTAAATTTGTTCAACACGTATATTGTCCGGATTTTTATGAATACTAACAAGATGATATGTTTATTACTTTCACTTACTATATATAGTAAGAGAAAGTATTGCGATTTTCTATCTCTAAAGTACCTTAATTTTGTTGATTCTATAAAAATAACTATATTATCTTGTTACCACTGATGAAAAACAGGTAAATATATAAATTGAATGAATTCGATACCGAACTAAAGGAGAAAACAGAACAAATATTTTTTCAATGCAATTTTTTTTTTTTGAACATAAGAGCAGTAATATACATGTATGGTATACCGTTGGAAAGCTAAAGATTTTAGAAAAAATATTATCTTATACTCAAGCATTTAATATTTAATAGAGAATGATGAAAAGAAGATAAAACTAACAGATTATTTTAGATAATAATATAATAGATTTTTTAATAAAACACGTGTTTCTAAATAAATTCAATTTAATTAATTATTTAATAGTTACACGTATTTTTATCTCTAACTGTAAAATTCTTTCATTGATTTTAAAATTGGAAGTATTTGAAAGTCGTGTGTTGCCCGCAACAGATTTTTTTTTTATCTCTTACTGTATTTGAAAATTCTTTCATTGACTTTAAAAATGTAGGAAAGTGAAAGTCGTGTGTTGCTCGCACCAGATTTTTTTTATTTATTAAATTAAAAGTACTCTAGAATAAGATAATTTAAAATATCGGCATTTAAGCCCTGTCAGGCTGTTTCAATCAGAATGAAACTTGCACGATATTGAAGTCCAAAATGTTTTTTTTTGGATTTTTGAAAAACTCGTAAAAACAACCAAAATGCATGGTATCAAGTAGCTTTTCAGATTCGCCGATTTTGTTGAAAAACTTGCTGTAACTTCTCAGGCATGTACAATAATAGTTGTTACGGAAACATGATATTTCATCTTTGTACAAATCGTCATTTTCGAGTTAGACTTATCAAATACACCCATTATGACTAGTTCATCCAGTTCCTAATAAGTACCTGATTAACTAGAACAAATGTGATCTCAGCACCATTTTCTTCTCCAACTTCGTAACTACTAATGCATCGTGCTGGTAATGATGCCCACTTTTTCTAGGGATATTTCTATTATAGGAAAAGTTTGTTTTAATGACGTTCTCGAGCGAACCATCAGTATTGAAGATCATTAAGTTACTCATGATGTTATAGATAAAAAATAAAGTAAACATAGTTAGAGCACTTAACAGATTTCGATCCCGACTATGAGAAATTCTTAGAACAACATCGACACAGCTGCATGAACCTATGCCTATAAAGAACTAAACATCTAAGTCTAAAAACAATAATTCTTCAAATACTTTGTATTTTTTTAGAGCAACTATATCACTGCTATAGATTGGTTTGCGGGACTTGGTCATTTGTGCTCGGGGAACCCTAAAACTCGTATTTCCGGCGACAGCTCGAACTCGAAAATTTTCACGATCACAAAACTTTTCACAAGAATATATTTCAAATTTAGGTAAGTGAAAGGCCAAAGCCTTTTTCGCTTTGAAGGTAAAAAAAAACAAAAAAAAAAACGGTAAAGAAATATGACTCGAATTAAATACCGATAAGACGAAATATTGATAAAAGTGATATTGATATATCAGAGAAATTCAAGTATTTAAATTCAATGATAACAAGAAAAAATGAAATCCAGGAAGAAATAAAGTCCCGGTTAAAGGTGGGAAATGCGTATTATTATTAAGTTGCTAAGTTACTTAGTATGCCTAGAAAGTTGATATTCGCAGATCGTAAGCGTTCGAAAAGTAGGCCGAAGCGTCGATGGGGGGGGGGGATTGCTAAATTACTTTGCTCGCGGCTTCTGTGTAAGAACATAAAGGTTAGAATTTATAAAACTATTATTCTTCCGAAGGTTCTTTACGGATGTGAAACCTGGCCGCTAACCTTGAAGGGTGAACAACGGCTTAAGGTTTTCGAAAATAAGGTACTGCATAAAATATTTGGTCCGAAGAGAGATGACTGGGGAGTTTAGAAGGTTGTACAACGCGGAATTGCGGAGATTGTATCCTTTGAATATCATTGAGTTGATTAAGCGGATTCCGAGAAAGTTGGTGTTTGCTGATCCGACTGGAAGGCGTCCGAAAGGTAGGCCGAAGCGTCATGGGAGGATTGCGTTTAGGCTGATCACAAGGGCTTGGACTTGAACGGAGAACATTGGACAAGTCTGTGCAGATGGAGTTCCGTGGTATCGGCATCGAACCTTCGGGTTCGGTAAGCCTATTATTATTATATTATTTAGGTAAGTGAAAGAAAAATTTTGTGTTTGATTGATACATTTATGTATAACTTTGTCTTTCTTGTCTCAAACTTGGGAATTACTTAAATTAAATCGTGACTAAGGCAGAACGGAGAAACATGACTCCTTTGAGACATGAGATCCTATACGGTCGGGTATGGATAGTCCATGCGGACGGAAATCAATTTGAGAATAGAATGATATTATTTCAGGTGATGGCGATGTGTGTATGTGACGAATCCTTACAAAGGCTACGATATGGTTACATGACTCACGGGTATTGCTTACCCCTGGAGTCAGGAAGTCATTTTCCTTTCTCACGGCGGCTCTGTCGGTCCAGGAAGGAGGCAGGAGAGTGAGTATTACCGAGGCATGGTATGTCTTCTGTGTTAGTAGGTCTCGTGATCAGTATTTATTATAACTAATATGATCAGTAGGAATATTAAGTTATTCTGGTATCGTATGTTGTTATGAACCCTTAATAGAAACAGAGCCTCGCGAAAAGAAAATCTGGTGCGGGCAGCACACGACTTTCACTTACCTCCGTTTTAAAAATCGATTGGAGAATTTTCAAATACAGTTAGAGATGAAAATTAGTGAAACTATTAAGCAATTAACTAAATTGAATTTCTCTATAAATGTGCTTTATTAAAAAATATTATATTATTATCTTAAATAATCAGTTAGTTTTATCGGCTTTTCATCACTCTTTATAAACTTTTATAGGCTTGTGTATTAAATAATATTTTTCTTCTAACATCGTTAGCTTTCTGACGGTATATTACTGTTCTTATGTCCAAAAACAAAAATTGTATTGAAAAAAAAATATGTTTTCAGTTTTTTCCTTTAGTTGGATTTCGAATACGTTTAACTTACCTGTTTTTTTATCAATGGTAAGAAGGTGATATGGTTATTTTTATAGAATATACAAAATTAAAGGTTGTTTAGAGGATGAAAATTTAAAATATCGGCATTTAAGCCTCATCAGACTATTTCAATGAGAATGAAACCTACATGATATTAAAGCCCATTAAATTTTACATCGATATAGCGAGTTTAATGAAAATCATTAGAGCCGTTTTTGAAAAAATCGTAAAAAGGTCCAAAATGCAAAGTATAAGGTAGATCTTTTGGTTAGCTGATTTTGATGAAAAAGGTTTGTTACGTCTCGGATGTATATTTGTATTAAATATGAAATTTCAGTTTCATAGGACTTTTCGTTTACACACTGGAGTTACCACACACGAACACACAGACCTTTTTTCGACAATTGGTCATTTGGACTCAGGGGACCCTAAAACTCGTATTTCCGGCGACAGCTCGAACTCGAAAATTTTCACGATCACAAAACTTTTCACAAGAATATATTTCAAATTTAGGTAAGTGAAAGGCCAAAGCCTTTTTCGCTTTGAAGGTAAAAAAAAACAAAAAAAAAAACGGTAAAGAAATATGACTCGAATTAAATACCGATAAGACGAAATATTGATAAAAGTGATATTGATATATCAGAGAAATTCAAGTATTTAAATTCAATGATAACAAGAAAAAATGAAATCCAGGAAGAAATAAAGTCCCGGTTAAAGGTGGGAAATGCGTATTATTATTAAGTTGCTAAGTTACTTAGTATGCCTAGAAAGTTGATATTCGCAGATCGTAAGCGTTCGAAAAGTAGGCCGAAGCGTCGATGGGGGGGGGGGGATTGCTAAATTACTTTGCTCGCGGCTTCTGTGTAAGAACATAAAGGTTAGAATTTATAAAACTATTATTCTTCCGAAGGTTCTTTACGGATGTGAAACCTGGCCGCTAACCTTGAAGGGTGAACAACGGCTTAAGGTTTTCGAAAATAAGGTACTGCATAAAATATTTGGTCCGAAGAGAGATGACTGGGGAGTTTAGAAGGTTGTACAACGCGGAATTGCGGAGATTGTATCCTTTGAATATCATTGAGTTGATTAAGCGGATTCCGAGAAAGTTGGTGTTTGCTGATCCGACTGGAAGGCGTCCGAAAGGTAGGCCGAAGCGTCATGGGAGGATTGCGTTTAGGCTGATCACAAGGGCTTGGACTTGAACGGAGAACATTGGACAAGTCTGTGCAGATGGAGTTCCGTGGTATCGGCATCGAACCTTCGGGTTCGGTAAGCCTATTATTATTATATTATTTAGGTAAGTGAAAGAAAAATTTTGTGTTTGATTGATACATTTATGTATAACTTTGTCTTTCTTGTCTCAAACTTGGGAATTACTTAAATTAAATCGTGACTAAGGCAGAACGGAGAAACATGACTCCTTTGAGACATGAGATCCTATACGGTCGGGTATGGATAGTCCATGCGGACGGAAATCAATTTGAGAATAGAATGATATTATTTCAGGTGATGGCGATGTGTGTATGTGACGAATCCTTACAAAGGCTACGATATGGTTACATGACTCACGGGTATTGCTTACCCCTGGAGTCAGGAAGTCATTTTCCTTTCTCACGGCGGCTCTGTCGGTCCAGGAAGGAGGCAGGAGAGTGAGTATTACCGAGGCATGGTATGTCTTCTGTGTTAGTAGGTCTCGTGATCAGTATTTATTATAACTAATATGATCAGTAGGAATATTAAGTTATTCTGGTATCGTATGTTGTTATGAACCCTTAATAGAAACAGAGCCTCGCGAAAAGAAAATCTGGTGCGGGCAGCACACGACTTTCACTTACCTCCGTTTTAAAAATCGATTGGAGAATTTTCAAATACAGTTAGAGATGAAAATTAGTGAAACTATTAAGCAATTAACTAAATTGAATTTCTCTATAAATGTGCTTTATTAAAAAATATTATATTATTATCTTAAATAATCAGTTAGTTTTATCGGCTTTTCATCACTCTTTATAAACTTTTATAGGCTTGTGTATTAAATAATATTTTTCTTCTAACATCGTTAGCTTTCTGACGGTATATTACTGTTCTTATGTCCAAAAACAAAAATTGTATTGAAAAAAAAATATGTTTTCAGTTTTTTCCTTTAGTTGGATTTCGAATACGTTTAACTTACCTGTTTTTTTATCAATGGTAAGAAGGTGATATGGTTATTTTTATAGAATATACAAAATTAAAGGTTGTTTAGAGGATGAAAATTTAAAATATCGGCATTTAAGCCTCATCAGACTATTTCAATGAGAATGAAACCTACATGATATTAAAGCCCATTAAATTTTACATCGATATAGCGAGTTTAATGAAAATCATTAGAGCCGTTTTTGAAAAAATCGTAAAAAGGTCCAAAATGCAAAGTATAAGGTAGATCTTTTGGTTAGCTGATTTTGATGAAAAAGGTTTGTTACGTCTCGGATGTATATTTGTATTAAATATGAAATTTCAGTTTCATAGGACTTTTCGTTTACACACTGGAGTTACCACACACGAACACACAGACCTTTTTTCGACAATTGGTCATTTGGACTCAGGGGACCCTAAAAAGCGTATATCTGTTGAAAACGGGAATTCGAAAATTTTCACGATCGCAATTCTTTCCCTTACTGTATATTTCATATATAGTTAAGTGATAAGTAATAGTTGATAGCTTATAGCTCTAGTAATTATAAATAATTGACGTCAAAATTCAATTATGTTTGTCATTCCATTTATTAAGTGGTCTCATAGACCAGCCATGAACTATGTTAAATATGTTGAAACTAGCTATGTTGTACGCCGAAAAATGTCACCATTAATGTATTAATTTTTTTTAAATAATTATAATTTATTTATTCGGTTATATTACAATTTGTCTCAATGGACAATAATAATATTGCTACAAGATCACATTCATACAATATTTATAGTATAAAGAAATGGAAAATTAAATTACATAAAATAAAAAAAGGTATATAATAACAAAATTTATAAATTAAATAAATACAAGGTTAACAAATAACTGAAGAAAAAATGAGACACTTATGATGCATTAATAGAATAAATAATATTTTTTTATTTATTTACTTATTTTTCGTCAAGCTCCCAAGTGAAAGACGCTAAATAAATATAAATATCATTTTCATCTTTTTCTTCAAATAAATGATAATAATTCTTGAGTTTATAGGTTTCTGGACACCGTCCAGTTTCTTTTTTTTTTTACGTCTTTGGTAATGTATTTTTTTTTTAATTTATAAGATTATGAACAGAATATTATAGATCTAAGCTATTTAGTCTAAAAAAATATTCTTCCTATAATTGATTTTGAAAAGTTAATTTTTTCATTTGGAAACATTTATTATTGATAAATAGTATGATAATAAAAATTGTTATCTATAAAAGAAACTTTTTTACGTTTTACACTACTATCTAAGACTTATTTCTCTATATTAGATTCTTTTATTTAATCTTATGCTTTTTTATCATACATAGTATTAATCTCATTTGATTAACTTAGTTTTCAACCGCATAATTATCGTTTCCTTTTTCTGTTTCATTAAGTTATTAAATCGTTTTATAATTTGTATATATTCATTTTTATTTCTAAAAATAATAAGGGGTGCTAAATTATGCCAATAAACATAATTAAAGGTACTTAAGCAGGTACATTTTGGAAAATTAAGAATTATTATTGCTCTTCTGAGAGTAATACCAATCTGATATTAAATACCATTTATTTACAAATTTACAATTTTATATAATTTAATAAAAATTGTTATTACCGTTTTAAATAAATTAAAATAAATAAAAATTGGCCCTAAAAGTTGGCCTGTTTTGATGAAAATATTGATTTGATGAAATAACAGTCTAAGAATATACCTCTCTGATACATTTAATTTCACTTGCATGCAACTTTTCGTTATAATGCTATAATTAATTACCATATATTAATTTGCGAGACAATGTTATTCGGAGTCAATTTTTTATTTTAATTTGATTTGTTAAGAGATAGTACAATCTGCCACCTTCTGGGGCAATGAGTATTACAGCTAGGAGAAATCAGTCATCCTATATGTACATTGTAAATAAAATAAAATAAATAAATAAAGGAAAAAAAATAATTTAAAAAATGCGACAAAATTGAGTAATTAATAAGGACTAAACAAAGTAAAAATACATATACATAATAAAATAAAATAAATAATATATATAAAGAAAATAATAACAAACTTAATCACATTCATAACTAATTACAATATTTACAAACTGCCCACTAGTGGATGTCGAGGAACAATGCCAGGAGATCTCAGCGCCTCTCTTTCACCGCGTCACTGGTCTTGAGAGCCAGTGGAGGCTGAGTGAGGGCGCTAGAGCCACATACATTCAGGGCATGAGTGGAGAAGCCAGCACTCAAATGACATATTTACAAGAGATCTCTGGGCCACTGCCGCTTCAACCTACGAAGGGGGTTATAGTTATATGTTTGGAACTAGAAAGGGAGTGTGCCAAGGGATTAGGTAGGTGAGTAAAGTTCGGAGTCAATAGATCTTAAAACTTGCACTTCCGTTGAAAACCCAATCGCCACCATATATCTACTTTTACGAACTTATTTGTTACTTATTAATTTATATGATGTCTGGTTGTTGGTTTATTCCTGGTTGAGGAAAAAAAAAACCCATTACATTTGACATAATATAATAGCTACAACTGGCCAAGGCACAAAATTAAGAAATACATTTATTTGGTTACAATACAATTTAATACAATTTACTGCTAATGATTAAACTAAAAGAGAATTAAAAAAAAAAAATTATATATATATATATATATATATATATATATAAGTTGAAATAACTTCTATAAATACATGTAAAAAACTATATTATTCACTGCAATCTAACTAAAACTGAACCGTACAATTCATATCGTCAGGTAGCGTCATTATGGGGAGCAAGATGATTATAAAAAATATGGAATTGAATGTGTTAAGAGAGGTTGAAGGACGGTTGTTTGAAGGGAGAGAATTAAAACAAACGGGCTCGGAAGGAAATTGTGGTTGGCTGATATTATTACTTCTGACAATGAGAGACGTTTAATTATTTGCTAAAAAAAAAACAAAAAAAAAAAAAACAACGAAAAAAACTAAAGAAAAGAGTAAGAAAGTTTGACTGACAATTTTAATTATGCAAGGATTCATTAACTTTGAATATACTCGGCTCATGATGGATTGGCTTCATGAATATATAATTTCGTAATTGTAAAATACTTATTTCTGGAAAACGGGAATGAAAACCTCTGCCACTGGATAGGTATACATCTACGCACTTTGTATGTATACATGTACCAAATAAAATATTCTATATTAATTTCAAATTTTTAACATTATTATTATTAAAATGTATTTATGTAATTAAAAAAAAAAAAAAAAAAAATCAAACTGACATACTAATCAGATTTAGAACCATGAAAGTATATATAAAACGAGGGGTTTCTCGGGATAATTATATAACCTCCATAGACTATCAAAGGTTTTCAATTCCAAAACACCGAATAAATAAATTAATGATTGAAGCTGCTAATTAACCTGGGATTGGGAATCGTCGGTTAGCTGGGCAATCGAATCAAAAAGATCTGGAACAGGGGTTTGCTGGCCGGTGGCCGGTCGTGGTAAATGATACTATCGACTTTTCTCATCGATTCGTGAAAATAGATTATTTAAGGTCGAGCGAGCAGGTTTTTCATTCGAGCGGCCGCTCTGTTTTTGTTTGCTCATGGCTTAATTGAATTAATTAGAATCGGATTTCAACCGGTGCTGTCCTTGTTTCTCTGCAACTGCTCTTCGTCCATCGAGGGTCTATGTGTGGTATAAGGGTCTCATATACACTAAGTTTTTGCTTTCACTAACGTATATTTGAAATATACTGTAAGGGAAATTATTGACTTAGAGAAATTTGTTAATATATAGAACTTACTTAGTGCTCGGTTCATCCTGTTTTAAGGGTCATCTGTGGTGTATTGTCTAGCATAACAGCCTTCTATGCCCAAGGCCGCGGGATCAAACCCAGAACGCGCCCCTAGGATTTTTTAACAGTTGCAGAAAGTAATGCCATTCTAGAGTGGAGACGTAAAATGTCACGTGCTCGTCAAAGACCCCTATCCTAATTAAACATGGAGAGGCAAAATTTAGGACCCCCACTGCAGCATCGTCCGATTAGCCACAACTACTTAAAATGGCATTCTTCTTCTTCTTCTTCCAGTGGCGCGACAAGCCGTGTAGGCCCCGGGCCTCGTGGTTTAATCTCACGGGAGATTACACTCACGTTTCTCGATGTATGTTGTAGTGTAGTGTCATCACTCTCTTACGAATAAAATAAAAATTTTATGACGTTTGATGACCGAAAGTGGGGTGATAAATTTAAACATCAAAAGCTAAAAAAAAAATAATAAATTGAGGTGATAAACTACAACAAAAGTAGGTAATTCATTAGAGATAATTAAAATAATATAAAACACAGGAAAATTGGTATTTATAGTGTCTGATCTTTGAGGTTATTGTATATGGAAAATAATTAATATTCTACAACTGTGTTTAAAATAAGTTTGGCTGTTTCTTAATGAAATTTATTTTCATTATTCATGGCGCATATTATTATTTTTTACTAAGGATTATTTTTTTAATGACTAGAAGCCCTCAGCCACGCTTCATTCAATCCCAGACCCCACCAGAACTCTGGGCCTTTTTATTGGGAAATGAAAAGGTGGTTGGAGAAATAGGAGGAGTATTTCTCAAGATTGAATTTATTTTTCTCCTGAAATATAAATTATAATATAAAGAGCACAAAGTAATCAGCAAAGTCGTATAATTTTAGATGTTAGTTGTTGATAATAATTTCTACCAAGATCGTTGGTAAAGAGGAATGGGCAAGCAGATTCAATATCGAAGTGGAGGGGGAATATCAGGTGGTTAGAAAATTTAGGTAATTTTTTTCGCACATGTTTACTTTTCGGCATCCAAAATAGAAAATAGACCGAATTCTTGTGGTCATTTGGGGAAGCTAGAACGATTGTGGGAGTAACAAGAGACTGTGAGACTGAGTTAAAACGTGTTGTGTGAGCCATTATTCTTTCTCGGTTCCTTTGTTCTTGATCAGTTAAAAACCAAAATGACGAAGTGGTAAAGTGAAAAAGATCCCCTGGCCAAGAGGAAAGGAGAGAAGATTCAAGAGAGAAAAACCTCATAAGTTTCTAGGAATTTATTATAATCTATTCACCGAATTAGACACATTTTAACCTTTAACACTTTACCAAAATTATTCCAGACCTCATTAATTGAGAACCATTGATAATCAACTGCCGTGTAGAAGGTGGGCTGCTTATCTAAACAGTTTTCATGTATGGAAATATGAAAATTAAGTGCGTGCTTAGCAATATAACCAACCTATAACCACAAATTTTATCATAAAAGCTTATTTTATGTTTTTGTCTTTTATTTAATTTTTCACATATAATTTTTAGGGGGTTCCCTGCTAATTTCTGCCTAAGCTCTTGATTTATACTCTCCTATTTTTTCGAAAGGAAGAAAAGTAAATTTTATTCTGGGACCTTCAGTCCCCTAAGAATAACAGAAAAGTACAGAAACTGAGACTTGTGTCTGGCACAGAAACAAAAACATATAAGAAATACAAACTTAAGATATACTTATATTATTTTTTTAAAAAAGACGACTGCTTAGTATATATATGTTTATAATTATATCATCATATGTGTGTATCTTAAGAGATATTATAATTGTGCTTCTTATGGTATAACAAGATCATAGAGAAAAACCAAAAAAAAGAAAAGGAAAAAAATATATAAAAAATTGTTTACATATTTGTAGTTGTCCTTATTTTAAAATGGAATATGACCATTATTCAAACGTTTTGTTTACAATCAATCGGAAGATGAAGGAACAGTTTGCTTTTGAATGAGGTTAAAGAAGGTGCTTTGCGTATAGAGGTAGGTATGGAATTCCAGACCGATGTGACACACAAACTAAATGTTTTTTTAAAGGATGATGTTCGATGAAAAGAAAAATAGATAAAAATAGTTAGTGGACTGGGATCTTGTATTAAACGAATGTACCGATGAACAAGGGATGAGTAAGTCAAGAATGTAGGATGGATTTTTGGTATTGAAAGTACGCAATAGGAACACTTCCAAGAAATACTGTTGCCGGGAAACTGGATTAATTTATTCAGCTAAAGTAAATATTTCAATGGCAAACTAACTTTCATTTTTTAATTCATCACAGGTAAATGTGAAATACATACATCTTTTATGCTTTCACTTCATAAAATATATAGTAAGGGAAAGTATTGCGATCGTGAAAATTTTCTAATTCGAGTTTTCAGCGGAAATGTTTAGACGTTCTAGGATCCCCTGAATCCGAATGACCAGGCCCCACAACATGGCCCGTGTGAGTATGTGGTAAGCCTAGCTCGAAAACGATAAGTTTTATAAAATTGAAATTTTATATTTTAGAAGTGTATGTGTCTGAGATGTTACTGCATCTTGTTTAACAAAGTTGGCGAACCAGATGAACTACTTTATACTATGCATTTTTAAACTCAGATTTTCTCAAAAAGGCTCTTACCATTTTCATTAAAATCGATGTGTTTGTATTAATATAGTTTGAAAGGGTTTAAATGCCGAATTTATCATTTTTTTCCCTCTAAAGTACCCGAATTTGACAACCAGCTAAAGGAGAAAAAGGACAACATATTTTTTTTGTCTGAACTTTATAATACACCGTTGGAAAGCTAAGATTTAAAAAAAATGTTATCCTATATACTAAGTAGTAAAATGTAATGGAGAGTGGTGAAAAGGAATCGAAACTGACTGTGGGATCACTTTTAGCTGGGTGGTTAGCATAACAGCCTCCTATGCCAAAGGTCACGGGTTCAAACCCAAAGATGATCCTAGAATTTTTTAATGGGAGCAAAAAATCCTTAGTTATGCCGTCCTTCGGAGGGAACGTTAAAAGGTGGTCCCGAACCTGTGCGATGTCAGGTACTCGTTAAAGATCCCTGTCCTAATAAAACCTGGATAGGCAAAATTTAGGACTCCCACTGTAGCATCGTCCGATTAGCCATAGTAGCATAAAGTGACGTTAAATAAATAAACAATCAAACAAACTGACTGTTGTAGATAATAATAATAGATTATTTAATGAAACAGGTGTTTCTATGGAAACTCATACTATGTAATGCCTTTACCCTTTTCCTCTCCAACTGTGTTTATAAATACTTGAATTGATTATGCAATATTATATATAAAATATATATTTTATTAGTATATTGTATATTATTATAGTTGTTGCTCGCGACTTCGTTTGCGTCAATTTCTGTTATTATGATTGATATTAAGAAGTTTTTAAAAGAATACATTTTAAACTACTTCTGCGTAAATGATATTTTTAGTTTTATTTTCTTGTGGCAGAAGAACATACTGATTTTCTCCGCAACCCCATCTTGACAATTCGTCAATTCCTACGTGTTTAAATGTTTGCCCCTGTGATTTATTAATTGTTATGGCAAGAGATAATGCGTGTTATTATTCAGTTGCTAAGTTACTTAGCTCACGGCTTCTATCTAAAAACTTAAAGGTTAGAATTTATAAAACGATTATTCTTCCAATGGTTCTTTACGGATGTGAAACGTGGCCGCTTACTTTGAAGGATGAACAACGGCTTAAAGTTTTCGAAAATAAGGTACTGCGTAAAATATTTGGTCCGAAGAGAGATGAGGGCGCGGGGGAGTTTAGAAGGTTGCCCAACGCGGAATTGCGGAACTTGTATCCTGTGAATATAATTGAGTTGATAGCGTCGCGGAGACTCAAATGGGCGAGTAAAGTTGAGGAACGGATTCCGAGCAAGTTGGTATTCGCTGATCCGACTGGTAGGCGTCCGAAAGGCAGACCGAAGCGTCGATGGGAGGATTGCGTTAAGGCTGATCTCGGGGGCTTGTGTTTGAATAGTGAACATTGGACGAGTCTGTGTAGGCGGAATTTGGTGGCATCGGCATCGAACCTTCGGGTTCGCTAAGCCTGTTATTATTATTATTATATTATTTGATCTAAAACATGTTTCCAATGAAACTGAATGTAATTCATTAAATTTTTTCGGCAATCCAAGATCCTTCGAAAAATTCTTAATGCTCCATACTTTGTTACAAATAAAATTATCCATAAAGACCTAAATATCCCATTAGTTGAAGACTTAACCCGATCCAGATATACATCCTTCCATTCCAAACATTCTGCCCACTCAAACCCACTTATCCGTGACCTCTCCTCAACGTCTATTCCTGACAATCCACTGAGGCGACTAAAAAGAAGATGGCCAAGAGACCTCTTACCATAAATTGGATATTGGATTTCTACTAATGGGTAGTTTCTTCATAGGACAATCATGTGTCTTAATCTCAAATCAATCCAATTTACTTGTTGTATTGAATCAATACAGCTGTAAATTTCTTTAAATAAATAAATAAAAAAAAAATTTTTTTTTCGAACTCTAACCTTCTTTAAAATTTCATAATAATTTTAACAACCGAGTTAAGTGAGAGTTGTGTGCTGCACAACCAAATTTTTTGCTATCTGGAAAATTATTATGTTTTAAGGGTTAGAATAGCCCTAGATATATCATTATTTTGGGATTTTTTAGAGTTGCCGAGGTGTGTCCATATTAACATTTCCTTGCTAGGGCAAAAGGTCTTCTAGGTTTTCCGGTAAAGCTAGTAATTGGCGCGAAGCAATTAGGGAATAGCCGTTTTCCCATGGTGGATCTTGATCCAAGCATAACTTGACACTTAGCCTCATTCTAAGTGACGGCTTTTAAGTGTCTTCCGCCGTCAAAGGGACGTCCGCTGTAATTAGAACCTGGACTGTTTTAATAGTGGCGCAAATCTACTGTACGGTTCTGTAAATGAGGCGAAGAAGAAGCCTTTGACTCCATTAACTTCAATGTTCATGTTTGAGAGAAATTACTTCCTGGAATGGAAATTATGGAGTTTTAACACATTTGAATGACGTTACGGGTCACTTTATACGACCACCATAGTCGGTCCGACAGAATCGGGATGAAGGTAGAAGAGAAAAAGTAGTCTTATCACACACACCTTTGTTCTTTATATTTAATACTAGCTTTTGACCGCGACTTCGTCCGCATCAATTTCTGTTATTATGATCGGGATTTACATTTTATTTCTCACATTCTGCAACTTGCGTCACATTCCGAATTTAGTATCCCTGAACACCAGTGCTCCCTATTCCTGCAGCCCTCCTCTGGCCACCATGTCCTCCCTCACACTCTCTATCCCCGTTTTGCAGGGTTTTCCTCGTCTTCGCCTCTTCTGCGCAGAGCACTTCATCATTTTATATGACCACCGCGTCTCGTCCATCCTGGATATGCCGCAGGCTCTTCTCTAAAAGTACATCCCCAGAGAAAACAATCTCCTTTCAGACGATTTTAGCACTGTCCATGTTTCTGTCCCATATGAAGTGGACCCTAAGAATTTTTCAAGTCGAACCAGTAGCTCCTGAGATTAGCGCGTTCTAACAAACAAACAAACTCTTCAGCTTTAAAATATTAGCATAGATTATTCTTTTATCATTTTTATTTGCTCCAATATTCTTTCTAATCTTACCTGCTTATGTACATGGATTTATTAATTTTTCATTTGATAGTCAATAAGTTAAAAATAATAATAATAATAAGTTAAATGCCGAAAAAACAAGAGCAATTGTAATAGGATCCCACCATCTCCTGAAAACTGTATCACATATACCAACCCTATACCTAAATAGTAATCCTCTGAAGTTCCAGCTACTGTTAGGAATCTGGGAGTAACCTTCGACCAAACTCTATCCTTTAAAAATCATATTTCCGAAATCTCCCGTCGTACCTTTTCCACCTTAAAGCGACTGTATTCTCTCCGTCACCTATTCCCGCATGAAACCTGAAAACTCCTCGTTACCTCTCTAATATATCCCCACTTCGACTAATGCTGTACGCTATACGATGGTGTTTCTGGGAATCTCGAGGTAAAAATAAAACGCTTTGTCCGATTCATCTTCGGGGTCCCTAGGTACACCTCCGTATCTCAATTTTAAGGCGGGTTGAAGTGGCTTTACCCTTCCAATCGTCGCAAGTGTTTTCTTGCGTTATTCCTTTACCAAGGAATTCAATCCCGCCTAATTTTGTGAGTGGCCATCATTTGGCTGACGGGTCTCACATACACGGGAGAGGCTGCGATTGAATCCCCATTGCATCCTTATAAAAGCCCTGCCGGGACTGGGATTCGAACTCGCAACCTGTAGCATGAGAGACTAGCGCGCTAACCACTCAGCCACGGGCTTCCCAACATTGTAAATATGCTGTTTTATTTTGTTGTTGTTGTTTTCTTCTCATTAAAAAAATTCTACCTTATATAAATAATTATTAACTTGTTTATATGTATTTAATTTGTGCTAAGACTCCAAAGCACATTTTGTATATTTAGTTCTAAAGGGACATGTCCCAGGATAATAAAGAATTTATTTATTTATTCGATAAACAAATATACGCCCGAGATGTTACAGCAACTTTTTCATCAAAATCAGTATAACAGAAGAGCCACTTTATACACGTACTATGCATTTTACGATTTTCTCTAAAACGGCTTGAACGATTTTGATTAAACTAGCCACATCGATGTAAAATTGGACGGGCTTTAATATCATGTAGGTTTCATTCTGATTGAAATAGTTTGACTGGGCCAAAATGCCGAAATTTCAAAATTTCTTACTCTAAACTACCTTTAGTTTTGTATTTGTTATGAAATTGACCAGATCATCTGATTAGCAAACCTAAAAAAACAGGTAGATATATAAGTTGAACGAATTCGATAACGAACTAAAGGAGATAACTGCAAACATATTTTTTGATGCATTTAAAAAAAAAAAATAACACCAATATACATGTATAACATACCGTTGGAATGCTAAGGATTTTAGGAAAAATACTATCATATACATACTAACGTAAAAGTTACCGAAGAGTGATGAAATGCCGATAAAACAAACTGATCGTTGTAAATAATAGTATAATAGATTTTTTAATAAAACACATGTTTCTATAGAAAATCCATTTAATTAATTATTTAATGGTTCCACTCATTTTTATCTATTATTTGAAGTTATTTAAAATTCTTTAATCGGTTTTAAAAAGGGGGATAAGTGAAAGTCGTGTGTTGCCCGCACTAGATTTTTTTTTTCTTCATTTTTAAATAGATATGTAAATAATATTAAACTATAAACGAAAGTAATGAAGAATATAAAATAGAGGCTGTATCATTTTTTTATCTCGAGGGGCGAGGTTTAGTGGGTAGAGTATAAGTCTACTGTTCTTCGTGTCCTTAGTTCGAATCCCGGCCGTGACATATAGATGACATATGATGTTATTTATTATGTTATTTTAGCCGAGGTGTGACCATAGGGTATGGAGACCTCCCGGAGCCTATCAAGCTTCTATAAAGTGGGTAACCAAATGGGGAAAAACTCGGCGGATAAAACAAACTGATTGTTGTAGATAATAGTCTAATAGATTATTTAATAAAACACATGCTCCTAGTAAAATCAGATGTAAATAATTCTTTAACCATTTATTTTCCTTATTAAATTTGTTTAAAAATCCTTAAATTAATATAAATGACAGGGGTAAGTGAAAGTCGTGTATTGCGCGTACCAGATTTTTTATTTCAAAGAAAAGTGGATTATTTTCAAAATATGTATACGAATGTTCAATCTCACCGATAAGCATAAGAAAATACCTTTGGGATTAGAGGACAGAATGATTACCTGAGGATGATGCAGGGAAAGGTGGCAAAAAAAGCTCCTAATGGAGGCGACAAATCACCGCTAAGGAACAGCCCCCACCGAATAACAATATAACAGAAAACAGAAACAAAGATGGGAGAAGGATGGAAGGGAAAAAAACGGAACCTATTTGCATTAAGAAACTAAAAACCCGGCGAGGATTTCCCCCATCATCCTGGGAACAGGAAGAAAGCCCAAGGAGTCTCACCCCGATTTTAATCAAGTTTGTAATTAACAATGGCCGACGGTTGGTTTTTCTCATTTAAATGTTCCGTTGAGGTGCGGGAAGAGGGGGCGAAAGAAATATATCGCTACAAGAAGTCCAATGACAGGGCCTTCCTCAGTCTCTTAGCCCCCCGTGCCTTACCTTAAATTAACAATTAATCCGTTTCGGATGACTTTTTAAATATATATATATATATATATATATATATATATATATATATATATATATATATATATATATATATAGTCATATTTAACAAGGATCATTAGCAAGGTATTTCGGTGCATATGCTATATTTTTATTATAGGTGGAATAGTCAGGAATCAGTCATTTTTGAAAAGTTTTTAATTTTGCCAACGTTTCGGCCCAAGCTTGTGAGCCATCATCAGGGCTACAAACATCAGAACAAAAGAGATAGATATTAATCTGATAATGAAAATTTTATTATTTAAGTTTAAATAATAAAATAACCAATATAAACGGTCCTAGCCACCGTATCTAACTACAAAAAGCGACTCCTCTCCAAAGCTATATATATCCATATGGAAAAAGATCGAGTACCCGTAAATCATAAAACTGACAAAGAGATAATCTCTCCCTCGTATGCTAACATCTCCCGTCTCCTTAAATTATAACTCTATCACTTTAGTGTACAAATTGCTTGTGTAATGTATATTTTATTTATTTACTGTATATTTATCTTTTTGTTTATAACACCTCTGGTTCTTGTTTTTGTTATTTATTTATTTTATTTTATTTTTTATTTTATACCTCATGGATCTTTTAAATACCTCAGATTCTAGTGTTTATAATTTTCTGTTAAAAATGTTGAGCCTTATTGTACATACGGATATATTAGTTTGCTTTTTCCATTTTATAATTTTGTAAAACTTTTTAAAAACAAAGATAAGCTGTAGTATTTACACTTAGAGGGGAAAACCTTCAGGGTTTTTACATGAACCCCTCCCCATACTACCTATGTTTATGGTTTTCCTCAGTTTATGCTTGGACATGGCTCAGTAATGGTACGTTTATATATATATATGTTTTTTTTTTTACTTCTATATTAAAGTCTAAAGTTCTGTATAATTTGTTATGATTATCATCATCAAATTATGTATCATATTATCATTATTTGTATCTATAATATTTAAGTATGTTGGTATATTTTCTGTTTTATTTCAAATGTTATCATTGTCACTACATTCAAAAGAAAATTTTCATTATCATATTGATATGTATCTCTTTTGTTCTGATGTTTGTAGCCCTGATGATGGCTCACAAGCTTGGGGCGAAACGTTGGCAAAATTAAAAACTTTTCAAAAAATGACTGATTCCTGACTATTGCACCTATAATAGTTTCTACAGTCGACTATACATCCTCAATATATTTTTATATATATTTAAATTTTTTAATTAAAAAAAATAAAATAATATATATATATATATCTGTAAAATTCGTCACCAAAAGAATACCTTACGTTCCATGAATATATTCATGAAGGTAAAGGATTTTTATTAAAAATACGAAATGAAAACATAATAATTTTATTCGAAGTACCTTTTACCTTTACCTTCTTTTCCTACACATTTTTCCCAACGTGACACCGACTTTTTTATCCCCGAACTGAAAACTCTGAGCTTTAAAGTGAAACAAAATCTGAAAACGCACATTTCACTAGATCATCATTTTCAAAAAGTTTTCCTTTGACGAAATTGTCTAAATTCCTGAAGAGATGGTAATCTGTTGGTGACAAGTCGGGAGAATATGGTGGGTGCGGAAGAACTTCGTTGCTCAGTTCTTTCAATTTTTGCAAGGTATGTTTTGAAACATGCCGCTCAGTGAGATCATGAGGTACCCATATATTGAGCTTTTTTTCTTTCCCAATACACTTTAAATATCTGGAAACAGTAGATGCACTAGCATTTAGTTGTGCTGAGAGTCCTTTACCTATTTGTTAGGGTTTCCTTCTACTGTATGTTTGAGGACATCGTTGTCTATTACGGACGGAGGTCTTCCTCGGGGCAAGTTTTCCAAGTCGGTATCCCCAGCAGAAAACTTATCAAACCAACGGCAAATGGTCCGTTCATTAACACTCCCTTCCCCAAACGCCTTGCAAATATTTCAAGCGGCCTCAGCTGCTGAATGGCCGAGTTTAAACTCGTACAAAAATATTACTCGAAAATCGCGTGTTTCCATGTTCATATTTGGAGGTATACTAAAAAGTGAGTAATTGATTGGGAAGCTAATGTTTATAATACAAAGGTAGAGGATTAGTAACTGTTTACTTTAAATATGTAAACATTCGGAAGAAAACAACAGAGACCTGCAAAATCCTTTATGTATTTCAGAAACTATAAAAACGGACATTTCATGTGAAACAACCCAATATAACTCCCACGCCATAAATATATCTTTAAAAACTCATCCTATAGTCTTCATGATAATGAAATATGTAGCAGCTGTTAACAGTACATAACTAATAGTTTTCACCATCTCCTTCTCCACTGATTAATATAGAAGGTACCTACTCTTGTACATTAAAAACTCACCACCTTGTGAAAATATAGAGAACATTGTGAACATTAATAGCAGCAAAAAATTGGCCAATACTCAGCTGTTTTTGCTATCAATATCAAATATATACTCTTCTGGGGAAAATTAGATATTAATATGAAGTGACAATGGTTGGCTGTGTGTGTATATATGGGAGAAGTTGGTTTAGGGTGCAGTTAATAAACTTAATTTATTGGTGCCGACGTTTCGGCCTAAATTATAGGCCTTCTTCAGGGTGATTGATTGAGCTGAGCGGGCGTCACAACAATGTTGTGTTACAATGATTGTTGTGACGCCCGCTCAGCTTAGGAGGACTTAGAAGAAGTCTCGTATAAAAGCTTTCGGTTTATTATTCCCAATAATTGGCAATAGACAAAAAATCTGATGCGCGCAACACACGACTTTCACTTACCTCCGTTATTCATATAGATTTAAGAATTTTTAAACAAATTTAAAACGAAAATAATTTGTTAAAGAATTATTTACATTTGATTTTAAAATAAACATTTTTTTTATTAAATAATCTATTAATTTATTATCTACGACAATCAGTTTGATTTATCGGCTTTTCATCACTCTCCGTTAACTTTTACAATAGTTTGTATAAGATTATATTTTTTTCTAAAATCTCTAGCATTCCAACGGTATATTATACATGTATATTACTGTTATTTTGTTTTAAAAAAATGCATCAAAAATTTTTTTGCAGTTATCTCCTTTAGTTTGTTATCGAATTCGTGCAACTATATATATCTACCTGTTTTTTAGATTTGCTAATCCTATGATTTGGTCAATTTCATAACAACTACACAATTAGAGGTACTTTAGAGTAAGAAATTTCGGCATTTTGGCACAGTCAGACTATTTCAATCAGAATGAAACCTACATGATATTAAAGCTCGTCCAATTTTACATCGATGTGGCGAGTTTAATTAAAATAGTTAGAGCCGTTTTTGAGAAAATCGTAAATAGGTGCAAAATACATGGTATAAAGTGGCTCTTCTGGTTATCTGATTTTGGTGAAAAATGGTATGTAACATCTCGGGAATATATTTATCTTAAATATGAAATTTCAGTTTCATAGGACTTTCTGTTTACGCGCTGGACTTACCACACACACACAGACATTTTTTTTCGCGAATTCGTCATTTGGACTCAGGAGATTCTAATACGTGTATTTCCGTTGAAAACTGGAATTCGAAAATTTTCACGATCGCAATACTTTCCCTTACTATATATTCCATATATAATATGTAAGTGAAATTTAAAAAAAAAAGAAGAAAAAAATTCCTCCCTTTAAAATTTGTAGGCTTACGTTTCAAGGTACGTAGAACCAGAATAAGAAATAAAAATTCCTTTGTCCGAATTATATTAATAAATACCAAACAATAATAAAGTTTTAATGAACGGAAATAAAGGTTTTAAGACAGACAGGTTACAAATAAGTTATATAGCTCATTAGCTAGAAACATTTGTCCTGCCATCATAGGCACCTGACAGCCCTCATACACTGAAAAAAGGAATATGTTACATCTTGAAAGGACCCTCATGGATATGACACCTTGCCGTCACCTGTCTCCCAGCCTTTGGCCACTTCCTCTACTTTACGGTGAGAACTTGCGGTTCAAGACAGCTTTATAGTACTCACGGTTAATAGTCCTCCGTAGCTAAATCTATCGACGCGTTAGTAATGACGGGGAAAAACTAATTCTTTCTATTATCATTTGGAAAAAAAAAATAATCTTCCCAAAGTTTAAATGTTAATGAGCCAAGAGTTCACTTAAGTTCCTTGAATTACGTTGGCAGGTGGGATTAAAAAATAAGTTTGAAAAAAATTAATTACCATTAATTACTTTCACTTGCTATATATAGTTAGGGAAAGTATTGCGATCGTGAAAATTTTCGAAATTCAGTTTTCAACGGAAATAAACCTTTTAGGGTTCTCTGAGTCCAAATAACCAAGTCCCGCGGTCTCTGTATGTGTGTTAGTGTGTGGTAACTCCCTGGCGGAAACAGTAAGTCCTATGAAACTGAAATTTCATATTTAAGACAAATATACGCCCGAGACGTTACAAAACCTTTTTCATCAAAATGAGCTAACCATAAGAGCCACTTTATACTATGCATTTTGCACCTTTTTTCGATTTTCTCGAAAACGGTTCCGACGATTTTGATTAAACTCGCTATATCGATGTAAAATTTAGTGGGCTTTAATATCATTTAGGTTTCATTATGATTAAAATGGTCTGACAGGGCTTAAATTCCGATATTTTAAATTTTCTTTCTTTAAAGTACCTTTAATTTTGTTGCTTGTATAAAAATAACTATATTATCTTCTTACCACTGATGAAAAGAGGTAAATATTTAAATTGAATGAATTCGATACCCAAATAAAGGAAAAAACTGAAAATATATACTTTTAATGAATTTTTTTGTTTTTGAACATAAGAGCAGTAATATACATGCATGATATACCGTTGGAAAGCTAAAGATTTTTAGAAAAAATATTATCTTATCCACAAGCTTTTAAAAGTTAATAGAGAGTGATGAAATGAAAATAAAACTAACTGATTATTTTAGATAATAATATAATAGATTTTTTAATGAAACACATGTTTCTATATAAATTCAATTTAATTAATTTCTTAATAGGTTCACGTATTTTTATCTGTAACTGTTTTTGAAAATTCTTTCATAGATTTTAAAAGGTAAGTGAAAGTCGTATGTTGTGCGCACTAGATTTTTTGTTTTGTTTAGGTAATTACCTTTCAACATTTTAAAATTCGGAGTAAGATCTACCGTTTTTAGAGTTTCAGTTTATCAGAGATTTTATTCTGTTTTTGTTCTTTTTTCACAAAAATCGATAATATTGGGTTGATGCAAAATTAATGCAGGTTTTTAGTAGGTATTGTAAATACGCCATATCTTTACTTTAACCATATATATTTAATCAAAATAATTTCCATCTGAATCAATGCACTTTTGCCAACGTTCAACAAGCTTTCTTATTCCACCAGAAAAAAAATCCGAATCCTTGGACTCAATGAAATCACGAAAAGAATTTTCAATGTCGTCCTGGTTTTGAAAATTTTTCTCCCTCAAAAAGTTGTCCAGATGCCTGAAAAAGTGGAAGTCTGTAGGAGAGAGGTCAGGTGAATAAGGCGGATGTTGGAGAACTTCGTAGCCCAACTCGTGCAGTCGTCGAAGCGTTGGTTGTGCAACGTGTGGTCTGGCGTTATCGTGGAGCAGGATCGGCCCCTTCCGATTCATCAATGCTGGGCAAAGACGTTGCAATTTTTGAGTTCCGAGTTCCGCCGCCATTTCTCGTGTGGTTTTGGTTGGGTCTTCTTCCACTTTTGACCTCAGCTGGTCGTTGTCCAGAGCAAGATGACGGCCCCGACCTTCCTTGTCTTCGAGGTCGAAATCTCCTCTGCGAAACTTCTGGAACCAACGCTGCACCGTGCACTCATTAATAGCCCCTTGACCCCACACTTCATTAATATTACGAGCCGTTTGCGCAGCGCTGCGCCCTAATTTAAATTCGTAAAAATAAATTTGACGAAAATCGCACTTTGACATTTTCGATTCAAGACCTTTGAACACACTGAACAAAACGATTTTACTAAACAAATTCATGGTGGAAGAGAGGGTATTAGATAAGGTTTGTTTTGGTATAATAATGATCAATGTTAGGATTAGCTTTGTTTACACAATTGGAATTAAGATATTGCAATAGAGGAAACCTGCATTAATTTTGCATCAACCCAATACATCGCTCCTTTTCATTCGCCCTTTTATATTGTAGGAGGTGAGAGAGGAAAGCGCAAGATAACAAACGGCGATGACGTCCATAGATAGGAGAGACAGACAGCAACGTAACGGAGCAGCTGATAGTTTGCTAAACCTCGCGGTAGTAACCATTAGTTTACTATATACTGTTATTACTAGAACAGCTTGCCGATAATTACAGGACCAGCCCGACTGGTCAGAGTCAAGAAACTTGCTACCCTCTCGGTCACAGATGAAAAACAATTTCGTTTTAAGGAGAGATCTAGGAGTGTCGGTATGGGACGTGCTCCAACAGCTAAATACTCTCCATAATTGATAATTACCATTAACTACCAGTAATTCCTTTGGTTAATTAATACTATAGCCGTCTGTCGGTAGCCTGGCATTCGGTGACGTTTTTATACTCCTTAATTTATTTTTTTTTTCGTCCCCTATCTAGAAGTTTCTTTTTATATAAGCTGTTTTTTTTTCCCGTCGTATGTATGCATGTGTGTGCTTGTAGGACTGCGTAATGAAGGACGATGGTAAGATAAGGTTTATTTATCGCTGGCAAGAATGTGGGCTATGGTTTACCGTTTGTCTTTTTCAACTGGTGCTGTTGGGGGCTTTGTAAATATAATTAAAATCAATTGTAAAGGAAAAATAAAACTACAATAATAACTGATACAATTACAAATATGGTTGAGATCGTGCTCTGCAAGTCAATGCAGAAATCCCGCTTAACCTTTTATAGTGCGTACTTACTTCCAAACGTAATCTGACATTTTTAATTTTTTTTTTTTTAAATAAATTTATTCTGAATGAATAATTGAGTATAGGATATTTATTTGGCCTTTTAAGAATTCAATACAGATATTTATCAGGTTTCGTAACAACCACTCGTTACCATCTATAGCTTTAAATATTATACATGATGGAAAGATTGAAAGCTTAGGAGATGGAGAAATAATTGATATTTGGAATTGGTTAAGGGTAAGACTTTATTTTATTTTACGCATCGATATAGTTAATGAATTCCAAAAATGATTGAGCATTAATGACAAAAGAATTTTTGAAGTGGGGGATCTGTGAGAAGGCATATAGAATACAGGTTGACGGAATGGACAAAGGAACGAGTGATAAGAATATCGGATAGATAATTTTTTTTTTTTTTTTTTTAAGTATCCGAAAAGACAGACTTAAGAAGTAACTCAGACTTGAGTCAACTCGGTGTATCTACTAGAAACATGGGAGCCTCTGGGAATTCCAAATATGAATCTAATGAAACAATTCACTTGTCTGTTGAGTCTCATTTTCAGACAATCCGTCATACACGAGAAGCAACCCGAGACAAACCAGGGGGAAATAAGAGAAAGGACCAGAAACAAGCTGGCTATAGGGGAAATGCTGTGCTATGCAACTATGCCCACTATTACACCAATTAATCGAGGAATAAAAAGTCAAATACCCTGTAATATTTGGCTTTTTGTATATGTGTATATATATATATGGTATATTGTGTATTTGTAAATAATAATAAAACCGGAGAGTGAGAAAAAAACAACAACATAAGTTCTAGGAAAATTCATTGTTTTGCTTAAATAATAGCGTTTGGTTCATATTATTTATTTATTACCTTAAATGTCCAAAGTTTAAGGAAAGTTTTTGTTCCTTAAAGAAAAAATATTTTTCTTTATATTTTATATATTTATAAAATATAAAGAAAAATATTTTAAGGTAGCTAATATGATGGTACGTATTATAAATTTATTTTTTCAATAGACGTACAGCCTTTGGTTCATATTTTTTTTTTTTTTTTTTTTAACTTTTTGTTTGGCTTTCCACTTTTTATATTTTTATACATGATATTTTTTTCATAATTATTGGAGCATCGTGGATTAATTATTTATTTATTCTAAAAATAACCATAGTCCCCTTCATATATTCTGAACTTTTCATTGAAAAATAACAATAGTACATTTTTATTTATTTGAGTAAACCAGCTTCTCTGGGAGCGCCGAGGTTATGAAAACGCCAAAGTTTGGGTGACTCTAATTTGAAAAATGGTGAAGACAAAATCCTAAAAAAATTTAATAACATGCTAACTACATGGAAGGATTCATGATGCAAAATTTCATGAAAATCTGAGATCATAAAGTTTCTGGATGAATTTGACGAATACCTCCAAAAATATAAAACGCAAGTTGGAATATATCGGGCGTTGAAACATGATATGATGGAGTGTTTCTTTCTTTCTTGTAACGCAAATTTTAAACTCGTTCTGAGGATTAATTAGTAGGATTGTGTTGTTCACTGAAATTTCTATCACATATTTTTCAGCTAATCTGTTTGGGATCATCAGTTTATTGTATTAAATGTGTGAGTAACAATAAACAATCGGATATTTATTATTATATCGGAGCTATTGAAAAGAATCATAGCTGGAATTAATCAGATATATATATTTTTTTAATATTTTAATTTTGCCGACGTTTCGGCTCAAGCTTGTGAGCCATCATCAGGGCCATTAACTTAGCCATGTCTAAGCATAAACTGAGTGAGTTATGAAAAGACATACAGTAGGTAAATAGATATTTCAATTAGAATTTACATTAAAGATATTATTAGAAATTTACTTACAATTTTAGATAAAAAAAAGAGTCTTATATAGACATATGTGTATACTATAAACTTTGAAAGAACATTGGAGTAAAGATACAAAGAAATTGTTGTGGTATGAAGGAATTTTCCATATTTATGACGTCAGGAGTCTGGGGTTTTCTCCTTTTGTTAACTTGTTTTCATTTTATTTTTTATTTATTATTATTCAGACTTTTTTTTTTAATATGTGTTTATTAAATTCGAGTAACATGCCTTAAGGATTTGGACATCCAATTTTCTATTTATGGCGCGATTTGTATAATTTTCTATTTTCTAATTAATAAAATTGTTTCTTTATTGACTGAAATCTAAGAACATTAAAAAACTTAAATTATCAACAGTCGAGAACTGATCAAATGATATGTGTATATATATATATATATATATATATATATATATATATATATATATATATATATATATATATATATAGAGAGAGAGAGAGAGAGAGAGAGAGAGACAAGGAGGGAGATAGCTATTGTTTGTTGTAGAGATGACATAGAGCCGGTAGGTATGCCAGGTCGTGACGACGCTAACGACACGTTCTCATGGCCGCGGTAGCGACGTGCAGTCTGTTCTACATCCATACACCAGCCACTAATTCTCCACCAAAGATGAAAGTAATTCCATTGTCTCAGGGCAGGGTGTCCTAAATGCATAATAAACCAGTTCCCTGTCTCTAACATTACGTAAAAAAGGCAATAGCTCTACAAAACGATTCCCATCCATGCATCATGACTTCAATATGCTAATTGATCTTACTTACTTTACCGATGATATTTTACATTATATAACGCATTAAATGGGGAGCGGTGTGGTCTAGTGGATAGAGCACTAGTCTGCTGTGCTCCGGGTTCGAATCCCGCCGGTGGCAGAAATATTATTTATTCTGTTAATACAGTCGGGGGCGACCCTAGGGTATGGAGACCCTCCTGGGGCAGACCCAGCCTCTATACAGTGGGTACCCAAATTAATTGGGGAAAAACCTGGCGGCTGAGCGTGATTAAGGCCTAATCACCTCATTGCACTGCCGTTGGCCTAGAAACAGTACGAAACTCTATATGTACTGAGCCCAAGACCCTTCATGGGTTGTAGTGGTACAGGTTTTTTTTTTATTTATTTTATTTTTTTTTTTATTTTTTTTTTTATTTTTTTTTTTATTTATTTTTTTTTATAACGCATTAAATACGACGAAGGAATTTACAATATAATTTCATTCAATTTTTTTTTTTTTTTTTTTTCTTGCCCTCTCAAACTTTTTAATCCCACAATAAAGACAATGGTGTCAGAATGAAAATTAAGTACGGGTCAATTCATTCGAAATCGTCCAGACCTTGCCGATATACATTTTTGACCTTCGTGATTTTTTGACCAGTTATTCTTCATATTTTTGTAAATATAAAACTATAAATTAAAAAAAAAATCTGGCCGATACTTTTATTGTTGCAGCCGTTTTAAGTCAGATTTAAGGGCGAAAACATGTGATGGGAAAGTCTTTCTAATTCTTGTAATTTTTTAGATATCAGATCAAAACAAAAATTAACAATAAGATAAGGGCATGTTTTGTGTTTTTTGTCCCCATGACTTATTACCTAAATAGTGAAGAAAGTTCTTAAAAAAAAATTCTCGAAAATGATTAAAGAACGAGACTTTTAGCGAGATAAAAGTATATAAAGGAAAAGAGACTGAGATCACTGGTAGCTGGGTGGCTAGCATAACAGCCTCCTATGCCAAAGGTCACGGGTTCAAACACCGCTGGTGGTCCCAGGATTTTTCAATGGGAGTAAAAAAACCTTAGTTATGCCGTCCTTCGGAGGGGACGTTAAAAGGTGGTCCCGAGCCTGCGAGCGATGT
The DNA here is from genome assembly GCA_023052935.1 of Piezodorus guildinii. NCBI lineage: Eukaryota > Metazoa > Arthropoda > Insecta > Hemiptera > Pentatomidae > Piezodorus > Piezodorus guildinii. The sequence goes on along the minus strand of CM041293.1, from coordinate 159,504,328 downwards.
CAGATACTCGTTAAAGATCCCTACCCTAGGAAAACCTGGATAGGCAAAATTTAGGACTCCCGCTGTAGCTTCGTCCGATTAGCCTCAGTAGCATAAAGTGACGTTAAATAAATAAACAATAAACAAGGAAAAGAGACTAATCTTTGATTATTTTTTCATTTATAGCTTAAACATATTCCTACTTGCTGTAAAAATTTCGATCTTGAGAACATAGTCCTTTGGTATATGAATTTTCAGAATATTGGCAAAAATTCATTTTTTTTTTGTTTACACGAAAATATCTCAAAAGGGGCTGAGTGAAAAAGTATAACACTAATACAGATTACATATCTATGCGATTTGTTTAAGTGATATAAATTTGGTCTTTGATATTATGCTGGTTTCGGAGTTATAAAATTCTCTCAACTGTTAAAATAACGTTTTCTTTAAAAAATATTAGCACCGGTAATTTTGCATATTTTTTTTTTAATATATTTTTTATTGAAATTTAAAACTGTACAAAAAATACATCAAGTAAATATGCTGTAGTGTTATAACACATGGAATGAACATGAAGAGAAACTGCCCATTGGCAGCACTCTTTGGTAGTGAGTCTAAACAAGAAGGTCTCGAGGCCATCTTCTTTTCAGACGTCTCGGAGGATTATCAGGAATGGAAGAGGAAGCAAGGATTGAAACTAATGGATTATTGTGGGAGTGGAGTTTTTCATGGAAGGTGTGATACCTGGTACGGGCAAAATCAGCAACATATGGAACATTAAGATCATTGTGGATGATTTTATTCGTGACAAAGTAAAGAGCGTTAAGGATTTTGGATTGTAAGGATTGAAAACGAGAAGAGTTTGACGGTTTAGTAGAGCCCCAAAGCTCTACTCCGTAGGTCCAGATAGGCCTTATGATGGTCATGTAAATGAGTCTTTTGTAGTTAAGTGAAAGGTTAGAGCGTCTGTCTAGTTAGTGTTGGAGTAGCCGAAATCTTCGTGCAGTTTCTTGTCTCTTCAGTCTTGTATGCGGATTCCATGTAAGTCATTTGTCAAGCAGGAGTCCTAAATATCGGATCTGTTCAACCGGGACAAGCGGAATATCATTAAAGGACACTGCAGGGCAGGATGAATATTTAAGGACCAAAAAAAAAAAAAAAAAACTAGAAAGAAGATGAGGGTATTTTATATAATTTTGGTACAACACATTACCTAAGTATCCAAGAAAATGGTTTAAACAAATCACAAAAAATTACATCAACTGAAACCTTTGGCGCGCTATGACAATAGAGGTTAGAAATGATTTACAGTCAAAATTATTTTTCTTTATAAAGCCTTATCATTGCTCTACTTTTTTTATATATTTTAATCGTCTAAGCTATATCCTTTTTCCATTATAAATTTGTAAATAAGGATTATTTTCCAGCTCAGTTATATTTATCGTAAAATATTTCAAAAAGGACTAAGTGAAATATTATGAAACTGATACAGATTATACCTCTATATAATAAGTACTATATATTATTACAGATTATACCTCTATATAATATTTTTTTTTTTTTTTTTTTAAATAGAGAATAACTGGTCAAAAAATCACGAATATCAAATTAATGAAAATTTGACGATTTCAAATGGATAGACCCGTACGTGCTTGGAAATAAAAACATCCTACGACACATATTATCCTAATTTTTCATTTTACTTTTTAAACTTTCATTATTATTTAAACCAAAATCTTTGAGCTAACCTGCCCTCCCACGCAGCATGTATACCGTTTAATATTTTGGTAGAATGGCTACAAATCGAACTTTTCAAATATTTTATTGGTAACTGAACTGAACAGTTTGGTTCATAATCAGCTCATTTTTCAATGGATGTTATATAGCAATCAATAGTTCTTATTTATTAACAACTATCACAATAAATAATAATAATAATAATAGGCTTAGCGAACCCGAAGGTTCGATGCCGATACCACCAAATTCCGCCTACACAGACTCGTCCAATGTTCACCATTCAAGCCCAAGCTCCCGAGATCAGCCTTAACGCAATCCTCCCATCTACGCTCCGGCCTACCTTTCGGACGCCTACCAGTCGGATCAGCAAATACCAACTTTCTCGGAATCCGCTCGTCATCGAGCCTAACAACTTTACTCGCCCATTTGAGTCTCCGCGATGCAATCAGCTCAATTATATTCACAGGATACAAGTTCCGCAATTCCGCGTTGTGCAACCTTCTAAACTCCCCAGTGGCCTCATCTCTCTTCGGACCAAATATTTTACCTAATACCTTATTTTCGAAAACCTTATAAGCCGTTTTTCATCCTTGAAAGTAAGCGACCACGTTTCAAATCCGTAAAGAACCGTTGGAAGAATAATAGTTTTATAAATTCTAAACTTTAAGTTTTTAGATAGAAGCCGCGAACTAAGTAACTTAGCAACTGAATAATAACACGCATTTCCCACCTATCAATATCCACCTATCACGATAAAAAGTATTAAAATTAACCAATAATCGAGGTTAGTGTCGAATTGACTCTCTATTCTTTTTTTTTTCTCCATGAATCTATAGCATTGACATACACCATACAGCCGTTTTATATATTATCTTATTAGTGAAAAATTTTACAATTACCATATATTCAAATTCTTTTGTCAATCGATTCTAAATATTTTTTTTTACTGAAAACTTACTTATTGTTCGTAAATTTTCATAAATTTCCATAATTAATGATCTCATTATTATTTATTACAAAAATCTTTTTTTCCCTTTGAGTTTTGTATGCCGGGCATTCCAATAATATGTGTTTTAGGGTCTACCTACATTTCGGTGATTCCGTAACGCCTATGTTATGAAGATAATTTTTGCAGATCCCATGATTTGTCGAATTGTCTTTTTGGCATATAAAGAAAACCTGGATTAACAGATGTTTTAGGTTTTAGCAATTTGTCAGGGGTTTCTCTTTGCAGTCTAAATTGCTGAAATCTAAGAACCTTAGTTGAAATAAATCAATTCATGATGAATGGTTGTTTAGTAGAGAATTTGCTATGTTGGACTGACCTTAAAGACTTCCTTATCTTTTTAATAAAATGGGAAGTTCTATTTTTCACCATTTGGCTGACCTGAAATTTCCAGCCTCATAATTTCTAAAAACTTTATTGCTGTTTTAACTGATCCTGATAATGTGAAAGGGTTCAGCTGTGAGCTCCGATTCAGTATATATATATCACATCGCCTGGCCTATTAACTTATTTTCGGGAATTTTGATAAAAGACGAAAATAAAACTACTAGAGAGCGATGGCCGATTCGGCAAGAGAGAGACGTGCAAATGGGCCTCAGCTGTTAGAGATACATCAAAGCCTTATCAGGGCTATAAGGGGGATAAGGATCATAATTTGGGTGACCTCAGCCATGTTGGTCCGCCCACACGGTCCCGAATATGATACTCCGGTCCCGCCGCCATTGCAGTAATTTATGTACCCGCCGCCGCTTTTTGGAACTCGGGAGAAAGGTGGGGGGGGGTCTAAAAATTTATCGCTGGATTTTAATTGTCGCCCGAGAAGCGGTAGGTGTTGAGAGTGGTAGGTTTTCTGTTTGTTTTATGGAGGACCTACCTCTTGTGTTAATTCAGTTTTTTGTCCTGAGGGACTCTGCCAGGCTGTCCCCAGATTTATGTCCCAGTGCCGTATCTGGCGTATTCATCGCCATTCATAAAGGACAGTCATTGAGGACTGAAGGTCTAATTGGGAGGAGGCTGAGTTTATCAACTGACTCGGGCTGATTTGTGGCAGTCCGATGCGTCCCCATAGCTCTTCCACATCTCCGAGGCCCTTCTCACCAACCCCTCCTTTCAGGTAAAAAAATTAGTATTGGGGTAGTTTTTGTATTTTATTAAAATGTGGCGCCACATATATAGCCTTTTTTTGTGATCGGTTCTGATGGACTCCAGTTTTGATGGCACGTCAAGGGCTGAAGTGGATGGACAGATAGTGGTTGTTGATGGATCCGGGCCTTTTGTTTTTGAGGCTTAGGTAGTGTTGGGGACTAAACGGTTTGTTGACATTAGTAGATTAAAGAGGTATATTCTGGCTTAGGTTTGACTTTGCAACGCTGTTTCCCTTAGAGAGATAGAATTAGAATAGATAAAAATTATTATAACTTTTTTGTTTGCTTATTTATTTATCGTCACTTTATGCTACTGTGGCTAATCGGACGATGCTAAATAAATCCTAAATTTTGCCTATTCAGGTTTTTTTAGGATAGGGATATTTAACGAGTACCTGACATCGCACAGGCTTGGGACCACCTTTTAACGTCCCATTCGAAAGACGGCATAACTAAGGATTTTTTACTCGCATTAAAAAATCCTAGGATCACCTGCGGGGTTGAGCCCGTGACCTTTGGTATAGGAGGCTGTTATGCTAGCCACCCTGCTACGGGTGATCTCTAGTATTATTATAACTTTTATACATAGCTAATTGTAGCCCGTTGTTTTGCTGGTGAATATTGTTTTACTACATTGGACAAACTAAACCAAATATAATAAATAAAATCCGTCAACACATCAGCAACTGTGGTATCACAATAAAGCAAGATGTCTGTCAAAACATATACTGATCATAAAAACCAATTTGATTTTATAAATTCCTCACACAAGACTGAAACGACAAAAAACTGCTCGAAGATATCGATTACTACAACACATTGTCTGTTGCCTAGTTGTTTTAATTATGAAATTTCAGTTTCGCACAACTTTTCGTTTTTGCCCTAGACTTACCATACACACAAAAACACAGACTTTTTTTCGGGACTTGGTTATTTGGACTCAGGGGAACATATATTTCCGTCGAAAACAGGAATTTCAAAATTTTCACGATCGCTATACTTTCTCTTACTATATATTTCATATATAGGTAAGTGGAAGTAACATTAGTAACAAGCGTTAAAAGCACTATTGTTATATGTTTATGGAACAGGAAATCTAAAAGTCAGGGCTCAATATGTTGCGTTTTAAAGCGGTCGGTAATTAGTAAGGTCTTTAGTAAGAATCAAATTTACAGCCTTATCATCATTATTATAATATATAATTTTATCATTATTATAAGCCGATTGTTATTCAGTCTATATAAAATGCTCCACAAAAAAGCAGCGCACATTGGAAAATCATTTTTTTTTTTTTTCCTGTGAAATTAATGTGCATTACATCAACATTTTTATAACATTATAGTAGTTATAATATACTTTAGAATTATTTAGAGTTAAAATTAAGATTAAGAAACAAAAAATAAAGATTTATTAATAACTTTTTCTCTGATATTCCATTGATCTACCACCACAAAGGTATTATAGATCAATAGTCAAACAAATGAGGGATTGTTTTTGATTTTAATACTGGTAGTGAATTTTATTATATTTTAACGTTAATCTAATCACAGATAATAATTTGTGTTAATAATTAATATTGACATATTTGATAATAATAAAATAACTTTATTCTGGGACTATGTCCCTTAAGAATAACAATGTCGTACATTAAATATACACTTTAATGTATACATGTCTGGCCGACAGTCCAATGAAATAAACTTATATTTACAAATGTATAAACAAATAAAAATAAAACCTATTTATATAGATATATACAAAATATATGGAATATAAATAAAGAAAAAATCTGCCATAAAATAATAGAGCTGAACAATTTCCAAATAAATAAAATAAATGAATTAATCCATAACTCTTGGATTTTGATAAAATGAAAAAAGATTGTCTTACATTTAAAGTAGGATAGTAGATTTACAATTTTACATTTAGTGTGCGTCTCTTTGAGATCTTAGAAGGTGTTGGAAAAGATGGGATTTGAATGAGAGGAGGGAAGAAGCATGGCGAATATGATTAGGTAGGAAATTCCAGAGAGATGCAGAGCGGATATAAAAGGAATTATCAAAAGATTTGGTCCTATGGGTAGGAATGTAAAGGTCAGAATGGCGTGATCTGGTTTCAAGTGAGTGAATTGAGGATTTGAATTGAAGGATATTGTGAATATATGGAGGATGTTGAGATTTAATGACTTGGTAGAGGTATGTCCCTAGCAAAAATTGTCTACGTATGGAATGTAGGAGCCACTTCAATTCGCTGTATAAGTGCGTTACAGGGGACCTTCTGAAGGAACCGAAGATAAATCTTATAAACATATTCATTATCCGCTTGAGTCTATTTATATTCAATTTTAAGTCTTTTTTGTATTTATTTATTAATTCGGCCAAACGAATGTTATTTTTAATTCGTTATTGGAGTTCTATGTATCTTGAAACGTAAATTCCCATATTTTGAGAGGGAGTAATTTTTTTTTTTTGGTCGATTACAAAGGTTCATTATTGAAAATGATAAACCAAAATCATTTGTACTAGACTTCTTTACTATTTGTATTTTTTTTCTTTTCAATTTTCATTCAAATAAAATTTTCTGATTCAAGAACATTGCTATGTTGTTTCTCTACCATTAGCAATAACCGAAATATCAGGGAATCACATCTCTTATAAATTGAGACGTTGATTTCCAAAAGGTACTATATCCATTCTAGGAAATTTTACAGGAAGCGCGAAAATCTCTCATTACTATATTATTAAACCAGCTAATTTCGGTCTTTTTGCCTTAAAATTTAGAATTATTTTTTACTATAATAATAACATCATATTAAAGTTATGAAATGATATTTTTTAGAATGATTTGGAACGAAAATAAATGCGTAATTAGTACTTTTAGAAAATGGCCGCATTTCTAAATCGCGGTTTTTAAGGACTTGAGAATTCGATAGATAAGATCAAATAGAATATTTAGATAAAACTAAATGATGAGAATACAAATATGTAAAAAAATCAATTTCGTAAAAAATGTCCTTTAGTACCTTTTGGAAATCAACGTCTCAATTTTGGCTCAACCATTTAAGATTAATATTTTTTTTCTCTTTGTTCATCGCGATGTCTTGATGTCGAAAATCTTTTTCTATCTATCTTCAATAATAATAACAACCGAGTTTTGGGAGATTTATTTACATTATAATTTTCGACTTGAATAAATAAATCAATTAAAGATAAATTAAATAATTATTCGCGGTTTCTTAGTTAAAATACTCTAATAAATTTTGTTTCTACCTTCAACAATAACTGAATTAATGAATTAAATCACATTTTAAAACTAATCGCTGAGCTACAAAAAGAAAAGAACGCTGTAAATTATTACACAATGGTTTATTATTTCCAAATAGCTATATTAGGGAATAAATGTTTATAGCTATTTACCTACAGTCAAATAATATGAAAAGCAATAAATAATTAAAAGGAAAATGGCCTTAAATGGTATATCACCACTGCTAACTTCAAAACGCCATGTTTCTCATCTTATTTCAATGATTCTTTTGGTTTATTATTTCCAATATTGTTTATATAGCTTTTAATATATGCTGATATATTGATTTTTCTTCATTTTTAATAATAACTGAGTTTACATCTATTATAATTTATTACTTGAATATCAAGTTTTTTGTTTTCTTCTGTTTAGCGCACTATACTGATTTTAGAACTCTATGCATATGTTTCTCCATCTTAAAATAACTGAGCTACAAGCGTATTGATCTCGTCTTTTCAGTCTAACATTTTAAGTTTAAATGATGGGGAAGTTTCAGGTGATTTTCTTTGACACATGTTGTACATCTAAAAGTGAACATCTTCATTAAAATATTGGTTGAAAAACATATTGACTATTTTTAATTTATATCACTATTCTTATGAAAGTGCAACCTTTGAGTAATACCTTCACAAGACACATAATTTGACTTAATACATGATTTATTTATTTTTATTTATTTATTTAACGTCACTTTATGGTACTATAGCTAATCGGACGATGCTACAATGGGAGTCCTAAATTTCGCCTATCCAGGTTTTATTAGGATAGGGATCTTTAACGAGTACCTGACATCGCACAGGCTCGGGACCACCTTTTAACGTCCCCTGCGAAGGACGGCATAACTAAGAATTTTTTACTCCCATTAACAAATCCTAGGACTACCTGCGGGTTAGAACCCGTGACGTTTGGCATAGGAGGCTGTTAATAAATGATTGTATTACAGTATAAGTTTTAATAAATGAGAAAAAAAAATAGTTTTTTATTTTATTTATTTATAGTAATTTACAACTATATTAAAGAACACAATAAGTAAATATGAGGAATAAAAAAAAAAGTCATGAAAATGTCTTGAGAAAGAACTACCCAGTGTTAACTACTAACTATTTTAACTCAGTAGGTCCCGAGGCCACCTTCTTTTCAGTCGCCTTGCAGAGTTATCAGGGATATATAAGGAAGATAAATTACGGACAAGTGGATTTGTATGGGCAGGAAATTTAGAATGAAAAGAGGAGTATCTATCACGGGCTATTTCTGCAACAAATGGGATGTTACGGTCATTATGAATGAGTTGATCTGTAACAAAATAAGGAGCATTCAGGATTTTGCGAAGGATTTTGGATTGTAAGGACTAGATGCGGGAGAAATTTGATGGTTTCGTAGAGCCCCACAGCTCGATTCCATATGTCCAAATAGGTCTGATAATACTGATGTAAATGAGTATTTTATAATATACTGGAAGTTTTGAACGTTTGTCTAGTAAGTGTTGAAGTAATCGATATCTTCGAGCAGTTTCTTGTCGTTTCAGTCTTGTGTGAGGATTATTATGTTTTTAAATCTATTTTTAGTCTTTCTAAACACTTACACTTACCTACTGAAGCCCATTTGGACTCACAGATATACGGGACGGCCAAAAGACACACCTACGTAAAATTCAAATTTTTCAATCCAAAACTTTTAGAATTATTTCAAACTCACCATGGTACGTTAGCAACACTACTTTACATACTGACCTTCACATGCCAACAGTCAACGAACAGATTCGGACCCTCTACAAATGTTTTCCCAACAGTTTACTCGGACATATTAACACACTAATACACAGCATGGCCACTTACACTTGGAAGAGGCAAGCTGGGCATCTTCTCTCCATCATGCCTACCACGCCAGACTATCATTTCTTCATCAAATTCGCTGATTGTCAATATTCATTAATAGGTATGAATAAAAAAATATGAAGATAAAAAAAAAAAAAAAAAAAAAAGTTTAGTCTTTCAATACATCGATTGCGTTATCTTGTTCCAATAGTTAATGATGAAAACCCAGAGTAATCGGATATGAGAACACTGGAGATTTTGGGGTCACATCTCTGAGTGGCTGAATCTATAATGCCCGACTATCCTTTAGAATATACGCGTATACTTTTTTTATCTCTCCCTGTTTCCGAAATGTTTCGAATGTGTTCAAGATGTTTGCGAAATATAATCTGGTTCTTTGTCCTTTTCTCTTTAGAGATACAGAAATATATAGTTTCCCAATCTGAATTTATTTCCAGGTTCTGAGGCTATACAATCCTAATATAATGTTCTTTTTTAAAATTAATTCGTATTATTTTTCTTTCTAACATATCAGGATATTGTTTTTGTATGAGAAATTAAATGGAAATGGATTGAATGGTTTTTTGAAGGACTGATCGTTTAGGGATTTATATTTTATACATAGATTTAAATAAAAAAAATTGTAGGTAGATTTTTTTTTCATGCATTAGTTCATTTAAATGTCCGATTAAAATTGATTTTATTTTAGAAAAGTTATTGTGATATCATCTTCTTTGATCTTTGAATTTTGATCGGTAAAAAAAATCGTTTAATATAATCAAATTAGTACTATTTTATATTTATATTTTATATTGTTCAAGTTACTATTAAACTAATAAAAGTTTTAATTTTAATTTGTGACCATATTTGAAGAATGAATAATTCAATTCAAAGAAACTAGTCTATTTTGATTCATTATAGATTATCTTTCTTGGCTCATTACCCAATAGTCGAACATACCAACTTTGACTCTACGCATATTTTTACTTTCACATACTATATATAGTAAGGAAAGTATTGCGATCGTGAAAATTTTCGAATTCCAGTTTTCAACGGAAATACACGTTTTAGGGTCTCCTGAGTCCAAATAACCAAGTCCCGCAAAAAGGTCTGTGTGTGTGTGTGTGTGTGTGTGTGTCTGTGTGTGTGTGTCTGTGTGTGTGGTAACTCCCGGGCGGAAACGGTAAGTCCTATGAAACTGAAATTTTATATTTAAGACAACTATACGCCCGAGACGTGACAAATTTTTTCATTAAAATGAGCTTACCAGAAGAGGCACTTTATACTATGCATTTTGCACCTTTTTTCGATTTTCTCAAAAACGGTTCCGACGATTTTGATTAAACTCGCTATATCAATGTAAAATATAATGGGCTTTAATATCATGTATGTTTTATTTGGATAAAAATGGTCTGACAGGGCTTAAATGCCGATATTTTAAATTTTCTTCCCCTAAAGTACCTTTAATTTTTTAGATTTAATAATAATAACTTAATAATATTAACTAAGATTATCTTGTTAACGCTGATGAAAAACAGGTAAATATATAAATTGAATTAATTCGATACCCAACTAAAGGAGAAAACAGAAAAAATATATTTTTAATGAATTTTTTTGTTTTTGAACATAAGAGCAGTAATATACATGTATGATATACCGTTGGAAAGCTAAAGATTTTAGAAAAAATATCATCTCATACACAAGCTTTTAGAAGTTAATAGAGAGTGATGAGAAGAAGATAAAACTAACTGATTATTTTAGATAGTAATATAATAGATTTTTTAATAAAACACATGTTTCCATATAAATTCAATTTGATTAATTCTTTAATAGTTTCACGTTTTTTTTTATCTCTAACTGTGTTTGAAAATTCTTTCATCGATTTTAAAAATAGAGGTAAGTGAAAGTCGTGTGTTGCCCACACCAGATTTTTTTTTCCTCAAACAGAATAAATTAGAATAGGTCATAGATAGAATAGAATTGAAATGACTGTATAAAACTAAATTACTTTAATTTCAATTTCTGTTATCATGATCGGGATTCAGAAGTTTTTAAAAGAATATATCTTAAAGTACTTCTGCGTAAATGATATTTTTAGTTTTATTTTATTGTGGCAGAGGAACATACTGATTTTCTCCACAACCCGATTTTGACAATGCGACATATAGTAGGCCGTGGGAAAAGTAGTCTTGACGTAAATCGATTCCTATGTGTTTTTTTTTTTTTTTTTTTTTTTTTTTTTTTTTTTTTTTTTTTTCTTACCCTCTGGTTTTATTTTCGAACAAAATACAAATACAAATATAATATGTATAGCTGTCAGATTTGTCCTTCTGTTACCCGGAGGTATTCTAAAGAGGATTGCTATATGCGCTGGATGCACTAGTAATCTTTCAAGGGCTTCTTCTAAGCCTTTATTTATCCATTGCAAAATGGGAGGGACCATTCTTCAGGGATCCTATGTGTTTAAATGTTTGTCCCTTTGATTTATTAATTGATACGGCATAAGATAACGAGAAATTGAATTATTTTAAAATTAAAAGGTAAATCATTTTGTATCATTGGGATGCGAGGTTAATTTTCCCCTGATTTTTCTCTCCTATTGGTCGCAGCGTGATGTTTTATAGCCTAAATCCGCCCTCGATTTATGGACCATAGAACACAAAAAGAATTTTTATATTCGAATCAGTAGTTTCTGAGATTAGCACGTTCAATCAAACAAACAAAAATTACAGACTCTTGAGCTTTATAATATTAGTATAGATTCTTTATAAATAGCCAAATCGCATTGATTCGGTTTAAGTAATGTTATTTTTACTTTCACTTACTATATATAGTAAGGGAAAGTATTGCGATCGTGAAAATTTTCGAATTCCAGTTTTCAACGGAAATACACGTTTTAGAGCCCCCTGAGTCCAAATAACCAAGTCCCGCAAAAAGGTCTGTGTGTGTGTGTGTGTGTGGTAACTTCCGGGCGGAAACGGTAAGTCCTATGAAACTGAAATTTCATATTTGAGACAACTATACGCCCGAGACGTGACAAAACTTTTTTCATCAAAATGAGCTTACCAGAAGAGGCACTTTATATCATGCATTTTGCACCTTTTTTCGATTTTCTCGAAAACAGTTCCGACGATTTTGATTAAACTCGCTATATCGATGTAAAATTCAATGGGCTTTAATATCATGTAGATTTTTTCTGATTAAAATGGTCTGACAGGGCTTAAATGCCGATATTTTAAATTGTCTTCCTCTATAGTAGCTTTAATTTTTATATTTTATAAAACTAAACATATTATTTAGTTAGCATTGATAAATAACAGCTAAATATGCAAGTTGAGCAAATTTAAAAAGCAACTAAAGGAGAAAACTGAAATAATATTTTTTTTAATGAAATTTTTTGTTTTTGAACATAAGAACAGTAATATACATGTATGATACACCGTTTGAAAGCTAAAGATTTTAGAAAAAATATTATCTTATACACAAGCTTTTAAAATTTAACAGAGAGTGATTAAAAGCCGATAAAACTAACTGATTATTTTACATAATAATATAATACATTTTTTAATAAAACACATGTTTCTACAGAAATTCCATTTAATGCATTCTTTAATGGTTTCACTCATTTTTACTTTCACTTACTATATATAGTAAGGGAAAGTATTGCGATCGTGACAATTTTCGAATTCCAGTTTTCAACCGAAATACACGTTTTAGAGCCCCCTGAGTCCAAATAACCAAGTCCCGCAAAAAGGTCTGTGTGTGTGTGTGTGTGTGTGTTAACTCCCGGGCGGAAACGGTAAGTCCTATGAAACTGAAATTTCATATTTAAGACAACTATACGCCCGAGACGTGACAAAACTTTTTTCATCAAAATGAGCCTACCAGAAGAGGCACTTTATATATGCATTTTGCACCTTTTTTCGATTTTCTCAAAAACGGTTCCGACGATTTTAATTAAACTCGCTATATCGATGTAAAATTTAATGGGATTTAATATCATGTAGGTTTTATTTGGATAAAAATGGTCTAACAGGGCTTAAATGCCGATATTTTAAATTTTCTTCCTCTAAAGTACCTTTAATTTTGTAGATTCTATAAAAATAACTATATTATCTTGTTAACGCTGATGAAAAACAGTTAAATATATAAATTGAGTAAATTCAATAACCAAATAAAGGAGAAAACAGAAAAATATTTTTTTAATGCAATTTTTCGTTTTTGAACATAAGAGCAGTAATATACATGTATGATATACCGTTGGAAAGCTAAAGATTTTAGAAAAAATATCATCTCATACACAAGCTTTTAGAAGTTAATAGAGAGTGATGAAAAGAAGATAAAACTAACTGATTATTTTAGATAATAATATAATAGATTTTTTAATAAAACACATGTTTCTATATAAATCCAATTTGATTAATTCCTTAATAGTTTCACGTATTTTTATCTCTAACTGTATTTGAAAATTCTTTCATTGATTTTAAAAATGGAGGTAAGTGAAAGTCGTGTGTTGCCCGCACCAGATTTTATTCATGAGGGACTGAAATTCTTATCTATTAAAATTGGATCGTGTTCAAGATTTAGAAATTAAAAAAATAAATTAGTATCAAAAATATTTATCTAACCAACGTTTCGGCCCACATTGCAGGTCTTAATCAGAGCTTCTGGATAGACTGTTCAGTAGCATTCCAATATCAAATTTCAATTTACTTTTGAACAAATCCGATACCTAGGGCTCCATCTTGACAAAAGTCTTACATGGAATCCTCATACGAGACTTAAACGACAAGAAACTGCCCGTAGATACAGATTACTACAACACTTACTAACTTCTAATTTATTGCAAACAGCTCATTTATGTTACCACCATCAGACCCATCTGGACATATGGAATCGAGCTTCGGGGTTCTACTAAACCATCTAATTCCTCTTGCATACAATCCTTACAATCCCAAATCCTTCGCAAAATCCTAAATTCTCCTTATTTCGTCTCGAATAAAATCATCCATAATGATCTAAATATCCCATTTGTCACAGAACTATCCCAAATCAGATATGCTTCTTTTAATTTCTAACTCCCGAGTCACATGAATCCTCTTGTACGCAACTTATTCCCATCCATTCCTGAAAACCCTCCGAGGTGATTGAAAATACGATGGCCTCGAGACCTACTAAATTAAATCGACATTTAAGTGCTGCCGTTGGGTAGTTATTCACAAGTTAGTTAGTTATTTTTAAGCTAAACGTCAATTAGCCCGTTTACTTATTGTATTATTTTAAGTACAGTTGTAAATATCAATAAAATGTTAATTTTTATTACAATTAAAAGTTGTTTGAATGAATAAATGTATTGTTAGGTTCTTTTAATTAAAGTGATCCATTTTCATTCAACATGTTTTATTTATTATTTCCTTCTCCTACTCCTCACGTATAAACATCATTTATTTTAAAATTAAAAGATAAACAACATTACCTGGGATCACTTGTAGCTGGGTGGCTAGCGTAACAGTAATTCCCTGCCCATAAAAATCCACTTGTCCGTAATTTATCTTCCTTATATATCCCTGATAACCCTCCAAGGCGACTGAAAAGAAGGTGGCCTCGGGACCTACTGAGTTAAAATAGTTAGTAGTTACCACTGGGTAGTTCTTTCTCAAGACATTTTCATGACTTTTTTTTCATTCCTCATATTTACTTATTGCGTTCTTTAATATAGTTGTAAATTACTACAAATAAATAAAATAAAAAACAAAATTTGTTTTCTCATTTATTAAAACTTATATTGTAATACAATTATGTATTAACAGCCTCCTAAGCCAAACGTCACGGGTCTAACCCGCAGGTGTCCTAGGATTTTTTAATGGGAGTAAAAAATCCTTAGTTACGCCGTCCTTCGGAGGGGACGTTAAGAGGTGGTTCCGAGCCTGTGCGATGTCAGGTACTTGTTAAAGATCCCTATCCTAATAAAACCTGGATAGGCAAAATTTAGGACTCCCACTGTAGCATCGTCCGATTAGCCATAGTAGCATAAAGGGACGTTAAATAAATAAACAAAACAAACAAACAAACATTACCTTTTTACATTGTTATAAATTAAAAAAGTATGTAAATTGCCTTATAACAATGTAAAAAAGTAATGTTGTTTATCTTTTAATTTTAAAATAAATGATGTTTATAGATCAATTGAAAATGGCAAAAAGCCGAAACGTAGGGAGAAGGAAATAAGAAATAAAACATGTTGAATGAAAATGGATCACTTTAATTAAAAGAACCTAACAATCAATAAATGTTTAAGTAAAAAAAAAAATTCTTTTTGGTCAAAGAATGTTCATTGTCAAATACGAACGGTTTCATTTTAAGGAGGCCTGCTTTGCGGGTGGTGCTTCAGGAAGACTTAGACGGTTAAGTTATAGAACTTAATCAAGAGCGCACACTATTTCGCCTATTTTTGAGTCAGAAGAAGGAAGTTTCGTCCCTTATAAGCTGCCTAAGAGAAGAGGCTTGTAAGCGGTTGAAGACCAGCTGTTAACAGAGCTACAACTGTCCGAGGCAGTATAATCGCTTTAGGGACAAGCAATCTGGAGGACAGCGGGGTCCGATGGAGGGAGGTCTCCCCTCCTCCTTCTTATCCCGTGAGCCTGTCTTCCTTAATTGCACGCATATATACACCGAGACGAGACATGAGTTATGAGCGGACCAATCAGAAGGCAGGGAGAGAGAGTCAGTCACGACCGCCGGCCAATCAGCATCCTCCGTCTAATTAAACATATTAACCTCACCCCCACAAGTCGGCCAGTAATTGCTCGGCCATGTCGCTAATTCCAGGAGCAATATTAAATCATTAGATTCTTCTTATTGGCTCGCAGACGGCCCGGTGTCCGCACGAACTCGCCCACTCTGCCATTGTAGTCGTGGTCTTCTGCTTCTCCTTCTCCTCCATGGCTTCTATTGCGAGAATATACTTTCTTATTCTCTCTTTCTATCCTTTGTTTTTATTCGCGCCTCTCACTGTTCCCGAATGGCCAATTATCCTGAAGCAAAAGAACAATGAATACATCACGCTTCGGGTATGCTCCTTCTAGCTCCCCTTACTAACTCCACAATGCTCTTGAAATTGTTTTCTCGGTTCTTAAGGGCAAAATACACGGTGATAATTTCAGTGGTGATAGTAATTTCAGGGAACTACTAGGCGAAGGGACAGGTGCGATATAGCAAATTGGTCTTCGTGGATATGCCGTTTGTAATGTTGTCATATTAAATAATCTTTCTAATTGTAACTTATAATTAACATTAAATATTATTATTAGTAAATTTATTAGGTGTGCCTGAAAGCGAATGCTGTATTGAAAATACCTCTTTTTAACCACCTGAATATATACCAAGACATATATGTACATACAACATATTTTTCGGATATAAAGAATTCTTTTATAACGAATAGAGAATGGGGATCACTTGTAGCTGGATGGCTAGCGTAACAGCCTCCCATACTAAAGGTCACGGGTTCAAACCCGCAGGTGGTCCTAGGATTTTTTAATGGGAGTAAAACATCCTTAGTTACGCCGTCCTTCGGAGGGGACGTTAAAAGGTGGTCCCGAGCCTGTGCGATGTCAGGTACTCGTTAAAGATCCCTATCCTAATAAAACCTGGATAGGCAAAATTTAGGACTCCCACTGTAGCATCGTCCGATTAGCCATAGTAGCATAAAGTGACGTTAAATAAATAAACAAACAAACAACGAATAGAGAATTTTTTGGTCCGGTCCCTTGGAGTTCGTTATAACGAGGGTTTACTGTAATAAAAAATAAATTTGTTATTTTTTATTAACTGCCATATTATACTTTATCTTCATGACGTAATATTAAAGCTTGAAGTCCAGAATAAAAAAAATTATATCAACCCGTGATATTCGTATTTTTTTTTTTTACGAGTTAAAACTCAAACGTAACAGGGACATCACGCGGCCAGACCAGCATGATTAAGTACACTATTCAACGGTTGTTCAATAAGTCTTGGAAAGAGAACTTCAGTCTTCAAGGGAAATACGGTTATAGAAAGAATATTTCTCTTGACGATGCTCTGCGGGCTTTGGTGGAAGGAAACCCACAGAAAAACTGTTCGAGAAGTTGCAGACAAAGAACTTAAGTAGGCTCGTCACTATGTACCTTATAAAGAAATTAGAAAATAGTTTTTAATTTTTTAAAATAATATATAAAAAAAACTAAAGGGTCCCCTGAGTCCAAATAACCAAGTCCCGCAAAAAGGTCTTGACTGCGCCATGTTTAGTTCATTTAAAAATGCTTTGAGAACAAATTATTTTAAAACTTTATTAATTTTACAAATTAATAACTAAGAAGAACTAATAAACTAGTAACACTTAACCTTTTCAAACTAAAAACTAATTAGCATATGTCTTTTTTAAATACTCTATATTAACCAAGGTTTAATCTGGCGACTTGAACTTCACTTGGTTTCTTTTCAGTTTTTGTTGCTATGAAGTATACCTCTAGCACAGTCAGGAATCTTTGAAAGCTCTCGGAGAGGTTATGTGTATCCACATCTAATGGAGGTGGTTTGTTAAATTTTATAGCTCAATTCAGTAACTTACTTTCTAATGGGAGCAATAGTTTCTTGACTGCGCTATGATTAGTTCATTTAAAAATGCTTTGAGAACAAATTATTTATAACTTTATTAATTTTACAAATTAATAACTAAGAAGAACTAATGAACCAGTAACACTTAACCTTTTCAAACTAAAAACTAATTAACATATGTTTTTTATAAATACCTTATATTAACCAAACACCTATTATGTATTTGATCTTTAACTGTATCTAAATCTCTTTATATTTCTTTTAAAAACGGAGATCCTATGTTGATGATACCTGCCTGTTATCAGTTCATGAAGATCTATTTGTTGCCTCAAGTACCCTTCAAGCCCACATCAAAGACCTAGAAGTATGGTGTCAGAACTGGAGAATAACAATAAATTCTAACAAATCCCATCAAATAACCTTTACCCTTCGCCGTAAACCTTTGGCTTCCTGCCCTACAGTATCCTTTAATAACATTCAACTTGTTTCTGTGGAACAGATCCGATACCTAGGACTTCTTCTAGACAAACGACTAACTTGGAATCTACATACACGACTAAAACGACAAGAAACTGCTCGCCGCTTTAGGCTGCTTCAACACTTACTAGACAAACGGTCAAACCTTCCTCTTAACTACAAAAGGCTCATCTACATGACTATTATAAAACCAATCTGGACTTACGGAGTAGAGCTTTGGGGCTCTACTAAACCATCAAAATTTTTCCTGCATCTAATCTCTACAATCCAGAATCCTTCGTAAAATCCTGAACGCTCCTTATTTTTGTCATGAATAAAGTTATCCATAAAGACCTTAATGTTCCCTATGTTACTGATTTGGCCTGGATCAGATATCAATCCTTTCATGACAGACTCCACTCTCAATCCTCCGAGGCGCCTGAAAAGGAAATGGTCCCGGGTCTTCTAGTTTAGAATATTTTTAGAGTGCTTCTCTACATGTATATCATGTCATTGTATTATATAACACATCACATTTACTTGATGTATTTTGTTTTTGTTAATACAGTTATAAATACTAATAAAATGTTTTAAAAAAAATTAACAATGACAATTTAAGTTTAAGAGATAAACTTTGTATACAAGATGCGCTTGTCATTGAGAAGAACACACCTGAATCAGATATACACCCTAGGATGGGTTTTTATGTTGTTTTTTTCTTTCTCTGCGGAGGAGTGTTGGCGCCTCATGGCGATGTTTGATATGAAGTCAGCTAGTCCCATGGTTTAGGGCTGACCGTGTGAGGGCATAAAAAGTCGGGCAAAAATAAAATTTGATGTCCCTCAAACAGAGACATTATCGAATTAATCGCTTCTCGATACCCACTCGTAAACGTTTATTCCTGGCTAGGAATGGCCTATAAAGAGAACGATAAAGGAGGGAATTAACGTTTGACGGTTTTACAAATAGGGATTTAAAATAAATATCTGTTAGAGTTATATAATTTATATTTACAGGGCTCCTAAGGCTTCCAAACCTTATTGGTACTATTTAGGCTCTACGATGGAACTTAAAACGATGCAAATAAACGTTAGTACGTAAAATGAACGTTTCTTTAGTTAATTAATTTCATAGGATGTTTTTGACGGAATGATTAATGTTCGTTGTTTAACTATTATTTTAATACAGCTGTTGCCCGCGAATTTGTCAATTTCAATTTCTGTTATTATGACCCTTTTTAAGAAGTTTTTAAAAGAATATTTTTTAAAGTACTTCTGCGTAACTTACATTTTTAGTTTTATTTTCTTATGGCAGAAGAACATAGGGATTTTCTCCACAACCCAATCTTGAAGTAAATTGATTCCTACGTGCTTAAATGTTTGCCCTGTGATTTATTAATTATAACGGGAAATTGAATTCTTTAGAAATTAAAAGGTAAATCATTTGGAATCATTGGGATGCGGGGTTAATGTTTCTCGTTTTTTTCCAGATTTTCTACTGATTCTTTACTTCTATTGGATGCTGCGTGATGTTATGTAGGCTGAAACCTCCCTCGATAAATGTACTATCCAACACAAAAAGAATTTTTCAATTCAAGCCAGTAGTTTCTGGGATTAGAGATTCTGCATTCAAACAAAGAAACAAACTCTTCAACTTTATAATTTAATAAAACCAAGACTCTATTAAAAACATCTTATGAAACTAATTTTATCCATGTAATTTTTGGGTAAAAGTTCCTCATTTAATATTTTAAGAGTAATTTAAAGTATTATTTAATTAAAATTACCATTTGAATACCATAACAAAAAAAATATATATTTCACTTATATTTGAAGTGTTCCCCCCCCCCCTCCTCCCCACAGTAAGTCACATCAATGAAAAGAGGTCACCTATGGTGTAGTAGCTAGCATAACAGCCTTCTTGCCCAAGGTTGCGGGTGGCCCCATGCATTTTTTAAAAAGGGATAGCAAATCCTTCGTTAAGTAGTCCTTCGAAGGTCGCGAACCTGCGCAATTTCAGGCACTATAGATCTCTACCCTAATTAAACCTAGATACGCAAACTTTATTACTTTCACTGAGTTACATCGCCCGATGACTAGCAATAGTAGCATAATGTGACGTTAAATGAATAACAAATAGATATATATAATAATAATAGGCTTAGCAAACCCGAAGGTTCGATGCCGATACCACCAAATTTCGCCTACACAGACTCGTCCAATGTTCACCATTCAAGCCCAAGCTCCCGAGATCAGCCTTAACGCAATCCTCCCACCTCCGCTTCGGCCTACCTTTCGGACGCCTACCAGTCGGATCAGCAAATACCAACTTTCTCGGAATCCGCTCGTCATCGAGCCAAACAACTTTACTCGCCCATTTGAGTCTCCGCGATGCAATCAGCTCAATTATATTCACAGGATGCAAGTTCCGCAATTCCGCGTTGTGCAACTTTCTAAACTCCCCAGTGGCCTCATCTCTCTTCGGACCAAATATTTTACGCAATACCTTATTTTCGAAAACCTTAAGCGGTTGTTCATCCTTCAAAGTAAGCGGCCACGTTTCACATCCGTAAAGAACCGTTGGAAGAATAATAGTTTTATAAATTCTAATCTTTAAGTTTTTAGATAGAAGCCGCGAACTAAGTAACCTAGCAACTGAATAATAACACGCATTTCCCACCTTTAACCGGACTTTATTTCTTCCTGGATTTCATTTTTTCTAGTTATAATTGAACCTAAATACTTGAATTTCTCTACGTGTTCAAAAGTATGACCTGATAATCAATATCACCAAGATCGACACCGTTTCTGCTACTAATCATATACTTCGTTTATCGGTATTTAATTCGAGTCCTATTTCTTTACCGGTTTTTATTAACACACTTGTATTTAGTTGTATGGTTTCCGTGTCTTCACCTAGCAGTACCAGATCATCTGCATACCCCAAAACCGGAATCTTGTCACCCATATTTAATCCTTTCTTGGTACACATCACCTTTTCTATGACATATTCTAAAGCTATATTAAATAACACAGGTGAAAGAGAGTCACCCTGTTTCAAACCCTATCGTAACAAATAGATAAACATAATAATAAAAATAATTTTAGCATTGAATCATGGAGAATGGAGAATCATGGAGATCATTTCAGCTAAATTTTGGATCGCATGATGATATTATGTAAAAATTATCTGACCTAAAATAAAAAAAAATGATTATATACCCTTGGCTTGCCTATCTTGTTGATTTTCCTTATATTGCATTTTAACAATTCCACGATAAGTTTCATTGTAGTGAAGCGTAGGAGTTACTTGTTATTTCTTGCATATATATAAGGTATAATTTCTAGAAATTTACCTTTAATGTATTTGGCATGATGTAGGCAGTTTTTTGTGTTATAGGGGTAGTAGGCCTAGGATTCCTATGTGAATACATATTGGCTCCTGACTTCGACATAACCTTGTAACAACTCATAGTATATGCTTTAACGGAATGGGGATCAAGTTAAGCTAATTTAAATTTACATATTTCATACATACTTTGCGAATTTTTACTCTATATTTTTTTCTAATTTTTGTTTTACTTTCACTTACCTATAAATGAAATATATAAGGGAAAGTATTGCGATCGTGAAAGCTTTCGAATTCCAGTTTTCAACAGAAATACACGTTTTAGGGTCCCCTGAGTCCAAATAACCAACTCCCACAAAAAAGTGTGTGTGTGTGTGTGGTAACTCCTGGGCGAAAACGAAAAGTCATATAAAACTGGAATATCATATTTAAAACAACTCTTCGCTCGAAATGTTACATAATCTTTTTTATCAAAATCAGCTGACCAGAAGTGAAACTTTATACCATGCATTTTGCACCTTTTTACGATTTTTTCAAAAACGGCTCTAACGATTTTGATTAAACTTCCTATCGATGTAAAATTTAATGGGCTTTAATATAATGTAGGTTTCATATTTTAATTTTTCTTCCTCTAATGCACCTTTAATTTTATTCTATAAAAATAACTATATTATCTTGTTGGCATTGATTATTAACAGCTAAATATGCAATTTGAGCGAATTTGATAAACAACTAACGGAGAAAACTAAAAAAAAATATTTTTTTTATTGCAATTCTTCGTTTTTGAACATAATAACAGTAATATGGATGTGTAGTATACCGTTGGAAAGCTAAAGATTTTAGAAAAAATATTTTCTTATACACAAGCTTGTAATAGTTAATAAAGATTGATAAAAAGCCGATAAACCTAACTGATTATTATTCCAGATAATAATATAATAGGTTTTTAATAAAACATCTAGTTCCTATAGAAATTCAATTTAATTAATTCTTGATTAGTTTCATTCATTTTCATCTCTAACTGTATTTGAAAATTCTTGCACGCACCAGATTTTTTTATACATAAAATACATACTGTTCCTTTTTATTCGCCCGAGATTGTATTACAATCAAAATTTATCAATTTATGATGCTTTCGCAATAAAAGAGTAATTTTATTAATTTAATAGACAAATAATTAAGACGGGCGTGGAAGAGCATAGGACCGCCCGGACGAAGGTATTCCAAGGCAGGCAGCAGACACCAACACAGTTATCCCTCAGTCCCTGAAAGGACATAAATATATATAACCCATAAAAAACATCGAAGACGAAAAAGTAAATAAAAGTACGGGAAGAATAAAATAAACTTAAAAAACTCCAATAAGATATACAAAAAGAGGAACATGGAACAGACTGACTCTTAGGCCCGTAAATCTAACAAAAATCCCGGAGTAGATTTAATTATTGAAATCCCAGTGTGTGCTGGTCGTATGGTGTATAATGAGCCGGCGGAGCGAGATAAAGTCAATACAAGAATTATAATGCTCTCCATTTTAATGGTCTTTTATTTTTATTTTATGTGAGGGGGGCACCTGATCTTGTTTTAATTTCTTTCTCTCTTTCTGGGAGGTGGTCTCGCTTATCTCCTCTCGTTAGTCCTTCGCTATCCTCTCAGGGCTTTATGGTCATTCGTCATATCGCATTCCTTTTTTTTAAATTTTATATATATATATATATATATATATATATATTCAGAAACTATAGTATATATTTATATAAGTCATTTTGAAGCTAGTAATTAAAAAAATTTATTTCTTTTAAATTAGCTGTTAAGACGTAATAAATAAAAAAAAATCTGGTGCGGGCAACACACGACTTTCACTTACCCCAAATTAAAAACTATTAAAAATACTTCAATTTGAAAAATATTTAAAGTTGATTTTAATTAAACGTGTATTCATTTTCGTTGGAAACATATGATTTAGATTAAATAATATAACTATATCAAATAGTTGATGAGTTATACGTTTATTCTCCATTCGTCACTTTATATTACCTTTTACAACTCAGCGTATCAGATAATATTTTTTCTAAAAGCTATTTCTTTCCAACGGTATATTATACGTCTATATTACTGTCCTTATCATCATTAAATCAAAAATTACGTTAAAAAATAGTTTTACTCTTTTATCCTTTAGTTGGTCATAGAATTCGTCCAACTTGTATATTTAGCCGTCCTTCGTCAATGTTATTAAGATGATATGGTTAATATTTTTGTATCTACAAAATTAAAGGTACTTTAGAGGACGAAAATTTGCATATTTAGCTGTTAATTATCAGTGGTAACAAGATAAGATAGTTATTTTTATAGAATCTACAGAATTAAAGGTACTTTAGACGAAGAAATTTTGAAATATCGGCATTTAAGCCCTGTCAGACTATTTCAATCAGAATAAAACCTACATCATATTAATGAAGCCCATTAAATTTTACATCAATGTAGCGAGTTTAATCAAAATCGTCAGAACTAATCGTAAAAAGGTGCAAAATGCATGGTATAAAGTGGCTCTTCTGGTTAGCCGATTTTTATGAAAAAATAGCTGTTACTTCGAATTATTATGCAACGTTTTACAATTTTTATCGTTATACCTATGTAATAATCATAAGGTTACTATTTTCATAATATTCCTTCTCGCTTTATATTTTTTTTTATCATGCTTAGCCGGATAAGCAATTAACTTAGCTTTTAAATTATAATGAGATATGTTGAGGAGGATTTAGGTTTTTCAATCAATCAAAGAACTAATCAAAGTTAAACTAGTCGTACTATTTGAATAGTAGATACGAATATATTTTATTTTTTCTTAGCGATCAAAATTTGTTTTCTTTATTTAAACTTTTTTTAAATTTGTTCAATCTTAAATTATAATATTAGTTTATTCGTTTGGTTTTAACTAATGTAATAAAACAAAACCTTTGCCTCCGCAACCCTAAGAGGGTCTTGGGTTCAGTTTTTATAGAGATTCTGACTTTATGGAGAACGTCTTTGCAATGAGATGACCTGATCAATCAGCAGCCAGTTTTCTCCACTCTCCCTCCAAAAAAAAAATGGGTATCCACTTTATAGAGGCTGGGTGTACCCCTGGATGCTATCAACAAAACATTGTTCCTCAGACGAGGATCGAACCCGGGTTTCAGAGAACAATATTCTAGTGCTCTATTTACTAGACCTCACCGTCCCCTGTATAAGTGAATAAAGCCATTTATTTAGCCATTTATAGGGTGTATTTAATAAATTATTTATTTACCTTTGGAGGGTATCTAACCTCAAGGGTCATTGACAGTTAATCAGCATTACTAACCCTGCTAGGATTTTCATAATAAAATTTTGTTAATAATTTAACTAGTATAATAAAGAAATATTTAAACATATTAATTAATTCATTTTTTTAAATTGAATATAAATATTTTTTTAATGTCTATATTTTTAATTATATAGTATTTGTATAGTAATGATATTTGGGAGTACATGGGTGAGTGGCTAGCGAGCTAGCCTCCCACGCTAAAGGTTGTGAGTTCGAATCCTCGACTTTTTCAAGCATTTAATAAATGGGGATTCACTCACGGTCTCTCTCCCCGGTATTTGAGACCCGTCAGCCAAATGGTGGCCACTCTTAAAACTAGGCGTAGGGAATGATGACCCTACCCTATAAAATATATCAAGAAACTTGAGTGTAATCTCCCAGGAGAAATTTACCGCAAGACCAAGGACCGGCACGGCCTGTTGCGCCACTGGAAGAAGAAGAAGTATAAAAAATGCATATATCATTTTTTAGTTATTCCTATCTAAAAACTTAAAACTTCTTGTAAAAATATTTTTTTCATTTTCATTTCTAATTATATTTGGTTCGTTGTTATAATACAATTGACACGGATATTGGCACATACTATGCATACTTTTTATATAGAATAGTTTGAATACGTTAGGAGAAAATAATCACTATTTAATTAGGTTAAGGGTGCCTAAAATTTTTAATAACTGCATATTAATTTCGTAGATGTAATGGACAAAAAAAAAATTAATACTTATAATTTATTAATTGTTTATGATTTTGCATTAAACTTTATAAGAAGTTTTGCAAATAGTCCAAGGATTAATATTTATTCTTTAATAATTGCGATTCTAAGCCAAGACTTCCACAGTGGATGTTGAATATAATGGTCACCTGGATGTGACAATGGAATCCACCCTGACACGTATAAATTTAGTTTTTCAAGAGAAAAGCTCTTCGTTTTGGTAGCTGCGACGTGAGCGAAATATATATCCTGATTCATTCCCCCATCACTTCATACATATTCAGCTAATTCCTTTCCCACTAGATCCAGGATTCGCACTCATACAGCCTATTAACCTCGAGAATCGATAGGTATTTTACTGTACTGCATATATATATGTAATTGTCTTTGCCGAAAACAAAAACAACATAAATGGAATAACAATATAAAAAACCTCATACCCGAATATACTTGGGATATGTTTTCCCCAAAAAAGCGACTGTTAAGATAACTTCAAGAATATTTTATTGATTTACGGCCTTTTTTCCTTTTTTTTCGGAATTTTATTATTTTTTTACTTATTTCCTCTTTAACGGTTGCATCAGAGTCCTCAGAAAGTATTCCCGAACGACTTTAGACATCGGAATATAAATTTGCTATTAGTGTTTAGGGTATGTGTATTGGTTGACATTTGGTCCCCCCGGGGCTAATGGAAAAGCCGAATAAATTTGACTGTTTGAAGAAAGAGTTTCAGTTTTCGCCTACAAAGAGTACAATTACACACTTGAATGGTGTGACGCCATTGGTCTGGAGGCTGTATAGTTTGAGCCAATAGGATTCGTCCTCTAGGCGGGCGTTTTACCTTTTCTGAGATTTTTTCGGCTGTCTTGTCTAGCCTGAATAGTCCTTAATAACATTAATCGTGTGACCATTAATATTTAAACATGATTATTAATTTATTTTGTCATTTCTTATTATAGAATATCATTACTTATGTCATTGACATAATTTTTTTCTCGTTATACATTTTAGACATGAAGGAACAGTTTGGTTTAAGTATGTCTTTAGTCCAATCAATATCACAAGTAATACACTTAAGATATAGAAGTGAATTTATATGCTTATAAAAATATGTTTTTAACTGCATACTTTAAAGTTGCCTGGCCTCCAGGTATTGCCTCGGTAGTAAATTTATTTACTAGTTATAACATAGTTTGATTGAGCTAAATAATGATATTTATTTAGAATTTGAGGGGACGTTATTTTATAGTTTTGTAAGTTTGGTTTTGTTTTATTTTATTTGTTTGTGTGCTGTTTCTTTTATTATTGAAGGGATATGTTTAAGGTTTGTCCAGTTAATTAATATAATATAAAGGATATTAAGTTAGATTGAAAGTTATATAAGTTAAATAGTATAAGTACATATTTGCTCTTATATGTATAATATGTGATGTTCCATCAAAGTGGCTATGATGAATTAACTGAATAATTAATGCCTGTTTTTAACAGTTTAATTAACGTTTTTAAAAGCACTAAGCCGTAAATATTTTGATTGAAGCATGCTTAGGTATTTTTATTTTTAATTGTAAGTCAATTCATACTAAAAAAAAAAAAATACAAATTATCATTATTATTATGAGCTAACCGCTAAAAACCGATATAATTGTAAATTGTAAATAACGAATTTGATTTATTTAAAAGGAACAAAAAATAAATGTAAAGATGCGTAAAATTGTATGAAGTGGAACTTTTTAGGAAAAAGTTGCTGTCATATACTGACAGGAATATACCCAGCCTAACTATAGGTTATACAATTATATTATGCATTTCGATTTTTAACTTGACTTACCAATGCCTTACATAAACATATAACACTTTCGAAATTGGTGGTTACCTGTAGTGTAGTGGCTAACATAACAGCTTACTATACTCAAGGTTCTAGGCTGAAACTTGCAGTTGGTCCTAGGATTGTTTAATGGGAGTAGAAAGCCTTGGTTATGCCGTCCTTCGGAGGGTGCATTAAAAGGTGGTCCCGAGCCTGTGTGATGTCAGGTACTCTTTAAAGATCCCTATCCTAATTAAACCTGGATAGGCAAAATTTAGGACTTCCGTTGTAGCATTCCCGATTAGTTATAGTTGCATAAAGTGACGTTAAATGAATAAACTTTCGTAACTGGTTTAAACCGAAAAATGATTAATTATTCTGAAAATAGTGTTTTACTTAAAATATTTTTAGAACTCAACTTTTGCGGTTTTTATTATTATTTTTTTATTTATAGAATATCTTTTAACTCATTAATGTTATATTTTATTTTAAATTTTATTATACAATCCTAATATAGTCAGAAATGATCGTATTTTGACTTTGTAATCTATACTAATATTATAAAGCTGATGAGTTTGTTTGAACGCGCTAATCTCAGAAACTACTGTGTTAGACCTTTTATCGAGGATGGTTTTAGGGTATATAACATCATTCTGCGACCAATAGGAGTAAAGAATCAGTAGAAAATTAAAAATACACAGAGGCAAACATTTAAACACGTAGGAATCGATTTACGTCACGAAAGCTTTTCACACGGCCAACTATATGTCGTATTTTCTAGATCGGTTTGCGGTGAAAATCAGTATGTTCTTTTGCCACAAGAAAATAAAACTAAAAATATCATTCAAGCAGAAGTACTTTAAAATATTTTCTTTAAAAACTTATAAGTTTGACCGAGTATGGCACCCGGGATTGCTTTACAAACTCCGTAAATTCCTTCCACCTACATACTTCCTCATTATCCAGTCCTATCTCACAGGCAGGTCCTTCAAAGTAAATCATTATAATTCCTATTCATCCCTTTTTAATCAGTATGCAGGTGTTCCTCAAGGCAGTATTTTAGGACCCATCCTTTACACAGTTTATACATCTGATATCCCATCCCATCCTAGCACTTTTCTTTCTACCTATGCTGATGACACTTGTGTGTTATCAGTCAACAACGATCCAATTATTGCCTCCCAAACTCTTCAATCCCATATCAGAGCCCTTGAAGTATGGTGTCAGAATTGGAGAATAAAAATAAATTCCAATAAATCCCACCAAATAACCTTCACCCTTCGTCGTAAACCTATGACAACCTGCCCAACAGTATCCTTCAATAACACTCCTCTTGTCAGTTGAACAGATCCGATACCTAGGACTGCACCTGGACAAACGTCTCACTTGGAACCCTCATACAAGACTAATAAGACAAGAAACTGCTCGACGTTTTCGACTACTTCAACACTTATTGGACAAACGCTCAAACCTTCCACTTAAGTACAAAAGACTCATCTACATGACTATCATAAGACCGATATGGACTTACGGAGTAGAGATTTGGGGCTCTACTAAACCATCAAATTCATCTCGTCTCCAATCCCTACAATCCAAAATCCTTCGAAAAATCCTCAATGCTCCTTATTTTGTCACAAATAAACTCATCCATAAAGACCTTAATATTCCCTTTGTTGCTGACTTGGCCCGAACCAGGTACCACTCCTTTCATGACAAACTTCATTCCCACTCTAACCCACTAGTTTCAATCCTTGCTTCCTCTACAATCCCTGATAATCCTCCGAGACGTCTGAAAAGAAGATGGCCCGGAGACCTTCTTGTTTAACATAGTCGTTGGGGAGCTGCCAATGGGTAGTATCCCTACATATAAATCATGTCAACTTATCTTGTATCACATTTACTAAATGTATTTTATTATACCGTTGTAAATACCAATAAATATATTTTTAAAAAAACAAAAAAAAAACTTATAATAGCGATCATAATAACAGAAATTGACGCTGAGGAAGTCGCGAGCAAAGCTAGTAAAGAATAAAATGTTTGAAACTGCTCGTTATATTTAAATTGAAATGATGTTCTAACTGTTATAGCCAGAGTTTTTTATTTTTATTATTTTTTTAAATCCACCGAAAATCTTCATTCGAATTTGCCGAAAGGTTCCTCGAACAGGAAGTTCGTGATCCTTTGAGATGTTAAATTGATGCTCCGAGATTGGAGGATGACGTGAGTCGCAAGTGGCTATGTTAATTCTAGGCTATAACCTGAAAGAGTGAAGAGGGGTGGAGGAGTGGGAGGTTCTTAGTCTTTATATAAAAGCCTTTTGTTGCTTTTATTGGAAATAAGATTAAATTATTTGTTAAATTAATAGTAAATCACCTTAATGATGATAAATTAATTGTATTGTCATTAATGAAAAAGCTCTTTATTAGTTATCCTTCCAATGTTGACAATTTGAATGATTTGTACTGTTCAGTGGTTATTAGCTTGAAAGATAAATTTCTATTTGTAACAAATCTGGTACGGGCAACACACGACTTTCACTTACATCCATTTTTAAAATCAATGAAAGAATTTTCAAAAAAAGTTAGAGATAAAAATACGTGAAACTATTTACGAATTAATTAAATTGAATTTATATAGAAACATGTGTTTTATTAAAAAATCTATTATATTATTATCTAAAATAATCAGTTAGTTTTATGTTAATTTCATCACTCTCTATTAACTTTTAAAAGCTTATGTATGAAATAATGTTTTTTCTAAAATCTTTAGCTTTCCAACGGTATATCATACATGTATATTACTGCTCATATGTTCAAAAACGAAAAATTGCATTAAAAAAATAATTTTTTTCATTTTTCTCCTTTAGTTTGGTATCAAATTCATTCAATTTATATATTTACCTGTTTTTCATCAGCGTTAACAAGATAATATAGTTATTTTTATTGAATCTACAAAATTAAAGGTACTTTAGGGAAAGAAAATTTAAAATATCGGCATTTAAGTCCTGTCAGACCATTTTAATCAGAATAAAACCTACATGATATTAAAGCCCATTAAATTTTACATCGATATAGCGAGTTCAAAATCAAAATATACCATGCGTTTTGCACCTCTCTGATTTTCTCAAAAACGGCTTTAACGATTTTGATGAAACTCTATATATATAGTAAAATTTGATGGGATTTAATATGATGTAGGTTTCATTCTGATTGTAATAGTCTGACATGGCTTAAATGCCGATAATTTAATTTTCTTCCTCTAAAGTACCTTTAGTTTTGTATATTTCAAAAAATTTGGAACATCATCTTATTAGAATAGATAAATACCGAGTAAATATTCAAGTTGACCGAATTTGATAAACAAATAAAGGAAAAAAGTGCAAACAAATTTTTTAATGCATTTTTTGTGTTTTTGAACCAAGAATAGTAATATAGATGTATAATATACCGTTGGAATGCTTGATTTTTGAAAGATTATTATCTTATACACAAGCTTGTAAAAGTTAATAAAGCGTGATGAAAAGCCGGTAAAACTAACTGATTATTTTAGATAATAATATAATAGGTTTTTTTTTATAAAACACATGTTTCTATAGAAATACAATTTAATTAATTCTTTAATGGCTTCACTCATTTTTACCTCTAATTATATTTGAAAATTCTTTAATCGATTTTAATAAACGGAGGTATGTTAAGTTAACCAGATTTTTAATTTGGGGAGCCCTTGCCATGTAATGATTGGATGAAGGGGTCCGGAAAGATGTTTGTTCGGAAGCATTGGATTAAATAATAATCTCAGCATGATCAGGAGAAAACTTGCATAGTAGTAGTTCAGTGCCCTACTCACTCAATGAACGATGAAGTGTAATGACATAAGAGAGTGCATAAGATTCCTTCTGTAAATTCCTTCTTTTTTTTTCTACATGGTCGATAACCAATGTAAACTCCTGTATTTACAATTTAACGGCTATTGCTAAGGCAGACGGGAACTTCTCACAATGGCAGCCGCGAAGACAATTTCGAATCGACTCGTGAGCCTTCGCCCCCGCTGCACTTTTCTTTTATATTTATAGTCGTTGGGAATAATTGGTGTTTATCCTATTCAAACGTCCTCGGTGAGGCGGTGTTTTCGTCTTGTTTCCAGGCTACGGGGAATCAGATTCGAGGCCTTGGAAGAGGAGCAATATATATAGCCGTTGTATAGAGGGACAGTAGGTGCTGGAATTATGTTGGCATACCTTCCCTACCTAGCATTATGTCTTCGACTCCATCAGTCTGTCCCCTGTCTTCTGTTTTTCGCCTATGTGTCTAACCGCGTGTTCACCTTTCAATGCTGCTCCCGAGGAATTCCTTATTGGGATTGCGGCCGCAGCTGTTTGAATGCAAGGAGCTTTTTACCGAGTTTCTTTTATGTTTTTGTTGTCTCATTATGTGCACGGAGTTTCGGGAATATGCATGTAGTGTTCGTAACGTTATCAATGCGATGAAATGCCGAACTAACCAAATTTTCAACTTTATCACAGAAATCCTCCAAAGTATTCAAATTATTACTACAATGTTAAAATATGGGCGAAATCCCTCATTAAAAAAAAATTGTTGAATTATTAAATTCAAATTACTTATCGCTATAGACATTTCCTTAATGCCAGCCTGCGTCACACATTCTGATATTTATCATGTTTGCAAGTATATGTATTCTTTTTTGACTTTTGATTTTGTCAATTACTGTTTCTTATAATTGTTTTTTGAATTGATTAGGTATTATAAATTCAATTTTGAATTGGCATGCGTTTATGTTATATGTTGTATATATGTATATGTATTCCTTATAGCTTTTTAGCTTAGTCAATTACTGCTTCATACTGTGTACTGTGTTACTGTTTCTATATAATTGTATTTTTATATTCTTTAAGTATTATATTGTTTCTTACTGCGCATTATGTTACTGTTTCTTTATAAAAAATTGTGTTATATTTTGTAATATTATTTAAGTGTTGCATTGTTTCTGTGTACTTTGTTACTGCTTGTTATTGGCTTTTATACGGGATACTTTCCCATATACGGGATTGCCTTTGTCGGATAGTGACTTCTACTTGCTCTGTAAAATGTCTGTATTTTGATTAAAATAAAGAAGTTAAAAAACAAAAATAAATAATAAAAAAAAATGCCTAGACTGTAGCTCTAAATTAAGACTTTTTATTAAACCCCTATTGGTTTATTTGTCTTTGAACGAATGTTACCCTTAAATGTGTTTTTGATTTTGTTTGTAGGAATTTACTACGGTATTAAACAAACGCAATTAGTAAATGTGTCGTAAGAATACAAGTTGAAAACTATCTTATGAAAGAATTACCTATTGGTACCCTCATTAACTATTTTAATGAAGTAGGTCTCGAGACCAGTTTTTTTTCAATCGCCTCTGGGGATTATCAGGAATATGTAAGGAAAATAGGTAACAGAAAAGTGGGTTTGTGTGTGGTGTGCAGGAATTTTGAAATGAAAAGATGTAAGAGTATATCTATTTTGGGCTATATCTGCGACAAAAGTTGTGATCATCATGGATGATTTCTTTTGTGACTAAATAAGGACATTCAGCATTTTGGATTGTAAGGATAGGGTTGTAGATGGAAGAGGAATTAGATGGTTTAGTAGAGCCACAAACCTCGAGTCCATATGTCTAAATAGGTCTGATGATAGTTAAGGCAATGAGCTTTTTTGTAATAGACTAAAAGTTTTGAATATTTGTCAAGTAGTTACTAGAAGGAATTAGTCCCGGTAGCTGTCAGTGAATGAAACAATGCAGTAGTTTCAACTATTTATTTTCTGCCAACGTTTCGACCCCCATTGTGGGCCATCATCAGGGCGACTTGTGGGGTATTGTAGGCGAATAGGAACTGATAAAAAAAGAGTTTCAATTCGCCTACAATACCCCACAAGTCGCCCTGATGATGGCCCACAATGGGGGTTGAAACGTTGGCAGAAAATAAATAGTTGAAACTACTTCATTGTTTCATTCACTGACAGCTACCGGGACTAATTCCTTCCAGTAATTCTCAACGTTCAACTAATTACATCCACTATGATTTGTCGAGTAACTGTTAAAGTAATCGGTATCTTCGAGCAGTTTCTTGTCGTTTCATTCTTCTGTGAGGATTCTAAGTAAGGCACTTGTCAAGATGGAGTTCTTGGTGTCGGGTTTGTTTTACAGGAGTTAGTGGGATGTTATTAAAGGATACTAAGGAAGTGTATATAAAAATATGATTTGTAAATCTAATCAAAGCCGGAATTGATTTTAAAAAATCCTGCACCTCTCAACCATGGTCTTAGGTTGGTACATATGGTAGAGTCAGAGATTCGTACTGTCGAGTTGCCGGGGGCATATCACTGTCAGCTGGTATGTATTTTCTCCAATTTTTAAGTTGTCCTCTTCATAGAAGCTGGATTTGCTCCAGGACGGAAGGTTCCATACTCCATGTTCACCGCATAATGGAAGTAAAAGAATAAAAGAATATTCTCCCTCGGATTTTACAAGTTAGACAGCGCCATTATAGCCAGAAAATTACAAAAAAGATATAGTGCGTGAATAACACAACTTTCAATATAGGCAAAGAATGAAGTGATAAGCAGAGGGTGCCATTTAAGAGTTGTATAACATATTATTGTAATTATATTGAATAATGTAAATTTTAAGATGAATACGTTTAACGATAAGTGAATTCATTTTAATCGTGGATTGAGTACTATAAATTTGAAGCTGGAGGTATTTATGTTTCATGTTGACAACTATAAAGTAAACAAACAAAGTTTCATATGCATATAAGTATACAAGCTGCAGTCTTGATGGTTCAGTAGTTGTTTTTTTAAATCACAGTTTTATTTTTTCTAGTTAAAGATAAGTCTTTATATCTGGTCCTGAAAATGGCTCACATTTGTAGTTTTAAAATTAGCTTTAATACTTTAAAATGTTTATTGAATCGTATTTGTATTTGTATATTTCTTTCTTTAGGAGGATATTGAGAAAATGTAATTCTAATAATAAATATATTCCTTTGAGAGAAAATAAGTTAGTGGTACCAATACACTTTAATGTTTTATTCATTTAGTTATAATATAGTGGTAACTTATTCTCTTCCGGTTAATTAGTGTTAGTTCGAATATTAAAAAAAAAATTATACGAGGCATGTTTTTTAAGTAAGTATCGTTTTGGAATTAAAAAAAAACGTGCAAAGATATCGCAATAATTTTATTTTTACATGAAACCCTCTACCTTAATTACTTTTTTACATAATTTCCATGAATTTTGAGGCACTTGTGATAACACGGCACAAGTTTTTGAATACCCTCCTCAAAAAATTCTGCCGCCTGACTTGTTAAACACTGTATCACAAATGTTTTGACTTCGTTATCGTCTTAAAGACGCCGACCGTCCAGGTGTAACAAAT
This sequence comes from Piezodorus guildinii, assembly GCA_023052935.1. NCBI lineage: Eukaryota > Metazoa > Arthropoda > Insecta > Hemiptera > Pentatomidae > Piezodorus > Piezodorus guildinii. The sequence continues at coordinate 159,469,636 of CM041293.1, read as the reverse complement.
GGTAGCATTGATTGTCTCATTACGAGGCAGAAACTCCAGTAGCAATACTCCTTTTCTGTCCCAAAAAACTGTGCACATGATTTTCCGGGCAGAAATCGTTTGCTTAAACTTCACTCTTTTGGTGATGATGAATGTCGCAATTCCATGGATCGTTGTTTTGATTCTGGTGCGACTTAGGCCACCCATGTTTCGTCAACGTCGTTTAACAAGTCAGGCGGCAGAAGGGCATTCAAAAACTGGTGCCGCGTTATGACAAGGGCCTCAAAATTCATGGCAATTATATAGAAAAGTAAATTAAGGTACAGGCTTTCATGTAAAATTAAAATTATTGCTATATCTTTGCACGTATTTTTTTAGTTCCAAAACGGTACTTACTTAAAAAACATGCCTCGTATATATATATATATATATATATATATATATATATATATATATATATATATATATATATATATATGTGTGTGTGTATGTATAAAACTGCCTCTGATTCGTCTCTGCTACGTTTAATTTTTATTTATCTTTTTTTTATTATTATTATTATTTTTTGTTTTGCGCATTATGCTTTTTACTTCATGAATTTTTTCTACGTTTCCTCCTCGTTCTTACCTTCTTCAAGACTTGTGTCCAGTTTTGTAACTTACCAAAAATGAAGTATCGAGTACAGTGGCCCATAGCTGAGGTGAAACCTCTTCTCTTTTTACATTACTAATTTTATATTTTAACTTATCAAGCTATATAGATTTCTTGAAAGCTGTTAAGAATTTTATTATCCTCGTGAGTGTGCTTATCTCTTTGTTTTTTGTCCGAGGCATACTTGGGTTCCCGTTTCCTAAAGCTTTCTATCCGTGTAGTTCCGTAATTCGGGATAAATCTCCCCTTCCCTTATGTCGTCTTTGAGAAGATATGTCGTGTCAATAACCTTGGCTCACCTAGAGCTTCACGGTTGGCATCTTAATTTTAGGGAATTTTCACTTCTTAGTCACTTAGTGTGCCGTGGGAACTCTTTTTCTAATCTTTTCCTTTCGTCTAAAATTACATTTAGGGTTCCCTATTTCATATCAATCATAATCCATATGTCATAATAGTTTTGCAAAGATTAATTTTATTTAATTAAAAAAAAAATCCGGTGCGCGCAACACACGACTTTCATTTACCTCCATTATTATATAAATTTAATAATTTTTAAACAAATATGTAAACGAAAATAAATTGTTAAAGAATTAATTACATTGGATTTTAATTAAAACATGTGTTTTATTAAATAATGTATTATATTATTATCTACGACAATCAGTTTGTTTTATCGGATTTTCATCACTCTTTCTATTTAAATACATGGGATTGAGTTATGTAGATCCACCAAGCCATCAAATTCCTCTCGCATCCAATCCTGCCATCCAAAATCTTCCGAAAGATGTATATCTATTTTGGGCTATATCTGCGACAAAGGGATGTTGAGATCATCTTGGATGATTTATTTTGTGACAAAATAAGGAAATTCTTGATTTTGGACTGTAAGGATAGGACTAAAGATGCGAGAGGAATTAGATGGCTTAGCAGAGCCCCAAACCTCGATTCCATATGTCCAAAAAGGTCTGATAATAGTTGATTAAATGAGTAATAGACTTGAATTGTAATAGACTGAAAGTTTTGAATATTTGTGAAGTAATTACTGGAAGGAATTAGTCCGGGTTCCGGTCCGAAGTCTCCGAAAGATCCTAAATGCCCCTTACTTTGTCACCAATAAAATAAACCATAAAGACCTTAATATCTCATTAATTGCAGACTTAGCCCGAATTAGATATACTTCCTTTCACTCTAAATTACCAGTCCATCCAAACCCACTTGTCCGCAACCTCTCATCTTTTATTCCTGATCATCTTCCGAGGTGGTTGAAAAGAGGATGGTCTTGCGACCTACTTATCTGAATAAACTTTTAAGTGCTACCGCTGGGTAGTTTCTTCCCACGCCCATCATGGCCATATCTCAATGTTCACATTTACTGGACGTGTTTCTTTTGGTAATATTGTTGTAAATATCACTATAAAAAAAAAATCAACCATCTCTCTCCCTCTGAAGGAAAATCTTGTGTACACTCTTGTTTGTTCTCATTGCATTATAATTATAATTTTGGAAATATTTTGAGAACCGGTTCCAATTAGTAGTGAGCTGGCTGGACATATATTGAAGAACGTTGACGTCATGACTAATATAATAACAACGTTATTTATATCATTAAAAAAATCTGGTGCGGGCAACACACGACTCTCACTTACCACGACTGCTAAAATTAACTATACTTCTATTTAAAAAATATTTTAAGTTGATTTGAATAAAACGTGATTTTATTTTTCTTAGAAACATATGATCTAGATTAAATAATATAACTATTGTTAATAAGTAAAATGTTTATTCTCTGTTCGTCATTCCTCTTTGTATGAGATAATATTTTTTCTAAAATCTTTCTCTTTCCAACGGTATATTATATGTCTATATTGCTGTTCTAATTATAAAAAAACAAAAAATTACATTAAAAAATAGTTTTGCTCTTTTATCCTTTCGTTGGTCATAAAATTCGTCCAACTTATATATTTAGCCGTCCTTCATCAACATCATTAAGATGATATGGTTAATCTTTTGGAATGTACAAAAGTAAAGGTAGTTTAGAAGAAGAAAATTTAAAATAACGGCATTTAAGCCCTGTCAGACTATTTCAATCAGTATGAAACCTACATGATATTTAAGCTCATTAAATTTTACATCCATATAGCAAGCTTAATCAAAATCGTTAGCGCTGTTTTTGAAAAAATCGTAAAAAGGTGATAAATGCATGGGCTAAAGTAGGACTTCCTGTCAACTGATTTTGATAAAAAAGAGTCTGTAACATCTCGGACGTATAGTTGTTTGAAATATGAAATTTCAGTTTCATAGGACTTTTCGTTTGCACTCGGGAGTTACCACACAAGGACACACAGACTATTTTGCGGGAGTTGGTCATTTGGACTCAGGAGACCCTAAAACGTGTATTTCCACCGAGAACTGGAATTCGAACATTTTCACGATCGCAATAATCTCCCTTACTATACATTTCATATATAGGTAAATGAAAGTAAAAATAGTTGTAAAACTCCTCAATTAGTACCCTGTTAACCTCATCATTGTCTCATATTGAATTATTTTCCTTAAGGGACCAGTTGCCTAGGACCGCCTCTTCTCGACATTCCCTGGGCACACACCGATCCCTTATGACATTACCTTATCCGTTCCTTGAAAGAAGAATGTTTTATTCCTGTCCATGTTACTCTTTACGCCCGCCGCGAAGATAAACCCTCTGAACAGTGTCATAAAAAGGCGCCCAAAAAAGTGCCTGGATCTCAAGACAGTGCCCTCCGATGTTGACAATTGTGAGTGCGTGTCTCCCCGAGTGATAAAAGCGCCCTGGCCCGAAAAGCGGGCCCCATCCGTCTCAACTCGGCGTCCATTAACCCATCAGATTTCCATAAGCGTTTTTGAAACCCGTCGTAAAAGCTTGAGGACGGAGGCGGAGGATGCGACCCTGGCCGAGCCGTCTCTGCCTCATCCGCCCCATTAGGAGGATCGATTCACTAAATCCTTCACATTTACACATCAAAGGATTCATGCCGGTTTTTACTTACTTTCTCACAGGTTCGCTTTTCCAATGTTATGCCATATTCACCGGCGGTATGTTTTCTTTGTCCTATTCGCTACTTCCGCAACATTGCCCTTGGCTCATAAATAATATTTTCTCAGAGCAGGGTTCTATCGCCAACGATATACAATATCTATATTAACGACCTGCTATTAAATTCTCTCATAAATATAATTTCTATAATATCAAACCCACAGAAATCTGTACCATATGTAATATGAATACATATGAAACCCTCTATCATTTAATCGCAGTATAACCAATCTACTCCTCCATCAGAAACTACCACATACCATACGTAAACAATATTCCAGAAAATCAGTTCCCAACAATATTCATAATAGAAGACAAAAAAAAAATGAAACCAAATATATTATTATATAATTAATTGTCTAAAAATGAGATCGTTTATTACAACGAATAAAAACAATGCTTACATACGAAATATAAATAATGCAGTAAACAAAAACAATAATATGTCAATAATACGATATCCCCAATGACTGTTTTGACGTATATAAATCGATGATATATTAATAAACATTCTATTATACCTAAAGTAAATATTAGCTTAATATAAATTGTAACTGATGTAACCAGCAGTCTAACCGAACTTTATCATCTAATGTAAAATTTAATTTAAAAAGCCTTAAACAGATGTTTTTTTTTGTTTTTTTAAATTTATTTATAGTGTCTATTTATCTTTTTAAAGAGATGTATTATTATTTTAAAAACATATATATTTATTTTTTATTTTATCTCAACTCTATTGGAAAAAAAGGGGAAAAAAGAAAGACTGTTAATTTATCTATATCAATATATATTTTTTTTCTTTTTCTTTTTTTTTTTTTTTAAAGATGTATTATTATTTTGAAAACATATGTATTTTTACTATTTATCACAACTATATAAAAAAACAACTGTTAATTTATCTTTATTAATATATTATTTATTCAATTTTTTTAAACAGATGTATATTATTTAAACCATATTATTATATTTTAAAACCATATGTATTTTTTTTATTTTTTTTTTTTTTATACAGATGTATCATTATTTCAAAAACATATATATCTGTATATTGGAAGAATAAAAAAATGTTGATTTATCTTTATTAAAGTATGTATATAGCTTAAATAGCTATATAGCTTGTGAATTGTCAAGCCAGGCTGTATTTGTAAGGGGAATACCCCAAAAACAAATAAAATCTATTCTTTATTAACGACATGCTCAACACACATAAATTATTCCAATCACCATTCGCAGACGACATTCTTACATTTCAAATTACTGACCGAATACGATTAGTAATAGACTGATAATCAAATTTAAAAAAAAAAAAGAGAGATTTAATTAATAAATGAAAAAAATCACTTTAAAAAAACCAAAACAATATTATTTACGAATAAAAAGTAATTCTATCCCCAAACTTTCTGTTGAAAATAAGCACATACCTAATGGTAGGTAAAATGCAAGGTAAATTAATGCTTCTAAGACAATTTCTTACTTACGCTTGCCTTAATATTTAGCTATATGTGTAAATCAAACTATAAAACATTGCAAACACTCCAAAATACATTTATAAGAATCAGTTGTTGAAGTTATCCATACAATACTAAAATTAAAACCAATTTATTCGGAATTGGGAGTATCTCATATAAAGGAATATATTACCAAACTTAGCTAACACATTTTTTAATTGTATGACTAACAAATATTATCTTATTTTCTTCAAACAATACGGTATGTCCATAAAAAACTAAACATAAATTACTGTAAGATACATTTGTTGTAGTTTTTTATTTTTTTTAATTGAGGAAGTTTTTATATTTATATTTCTTTATTTTATTAATGAGAAATTATAACTTATTTTTATGTTGTTACGGATTTATGTATGTTAATTATATTTTGCCTATATATATTTTTTTATAATTCTCTAAACGTTAATAATAATTACAAAATCCACTAAACCCGATGGTTCAATGCCGATAATTCTGGCACAATGTTACTATTTATGTCCTGGGCTATTCCTTGGATATATACTGGTGTTTCGGTCCCGAGTGTTTATTTTTTCTTTACTTAACTTGGCAATAGAGCATTTTGGTTTAAATACGGAATAATTTGTCATTATTATTGTGTCTGTAGAATTTATCTCTGCAATAGATATTATAGTAGGAAGGGAATCTGTCCATAATACAAAGTGGTATAAGTTAAACAGCGTGGTATGGAGGATACAGAGCTAATTTACTGTTCACACACACAAATGTGAACCTAAGTTGTGGTAAATAATTATTATTTATTTATTATGCGAGCGCACTAAAAATTAATAGAATTATCGGTAACGAACCCTCGGGAACGCGACTACTGAGCCTAATAACGGATAAAAACGAAAAAGTTATAATTAACCCATATTTGAGCGAGCGCACTAAAAATCAATAGAACTATTGGTAACGTTGCTATGGAGCATGGTATCGAATAAATCCGAATAGCTTAAATAATTCAATACTTTAGCCCGCGATTTAAAAACTAAAATTAAACAAACAACCGCTAATCCGTTCAACCAGTTCTTGTATCGAAAATGTTTGAAAAGTTATTATCGGTTATAATTATTATTACATACATATACAATCAATAAGGGTCCCTGGGAACAGTTAAGAATCCACAAGTGTTAAAACATAATTTATAGTTAAAATAACCATAAAAACATAAAATTATATTAATTTGATTTTTACTATTTTATTGAAATCGAAAAAGGTTGAATTTGAATTGGAAAAGGTTGAATTTGACTTGGAAAAGGAAGGTTGAATTGACTTGGAAAAGGTTGAATTTTCTTGGAAAAGGTTGATTGACTTGGAAATGCTATATATATATATATATATATATATATATATATATATATATATATATATATATATATATATATTGTAAGAGCTGGTATGTCAGGCATGAGGGAGGTCAGTACCCAGCGGCACCTCCTTCTAACGTGAAAATCATAAGTTTTAAAGCTCCTTTTCAGCCTTCTTCTGGTGAGTTCCGGCATGCCCGTTGTCGCCATGTTTTGAATGAGTATGTTGTGAAGTATGAATGTGGTCTTGAACAGTAAGGTATATGTAGGTCTTTATGTAAAGTTTTGTTACTGACGTACCCGGGTGAGCATGTTATTAGTCTCAACGTTTTCGATTGAAAAGCCTATATTTTTTGAATGTGAGTCTTTTTAGCGGTTCTGAAAATTTGAGATGCATTTGCCCATAATGGTTTTAAAAGGTAGGTATAAGTATTCAGTCGTTGTCTAATTTTCAGTGTGGATCGTTTATGAAGAATAGAGTACAATAGTTTCAATCTCCTGTTTAGGCATAGTTTCTGTTTTACGTGTGGGCTCCAGAAATAATTATTAATCTTTCAATCCAGAAATAATTATTTCAGCCGTGAGGAGACTTTCCTGGCGCACACCCACACTCTATAAAGTGGATACTCAAATATTGGGGGGAACACCTGACAGATGCACATGTTCTGGGTCTAATTACTTGCAATAACGTTGGCCAGGAAATAGTACGAAATATGTACTTAATTTATGATCCTTCATGGGCTTTAGAAATACAGTTTTTTTTTGTGTTTTTTTAATACTTTGTTAAATCAATAAAACTTCTAAATTAGAGAATGCAGATATATATATTTTACATTAAAAGTGATGTAATAATTTTATTCAATTACCACTCACGGATTACCAAAAATCCATATCAAGAGTAAATTGTTAATTAGAGTAATTACGATTTATATTAGCCCCGCAAACAGCTAAATGGCATTCAGTTTACCGCACTGCCAAGCCTTGATGAGTGTTCACTATATGGTTAATCTTCAATTTATAATGCTATCTAAAACCCCAGGGTGTTTATATTGTCAGGTTCTGTACATTTATCGAAGAGGACTTAAAGAGATAGTGCAGGACTCAAACCGACCGGGGTAGGAAAGAAGAAAATAAAAATAACTAGAAAGAGAAAAAGAAACAAAGAGGTAGAGAAAGAAGACAGGGTGTTATTGTAGGACATTCCTTAACGAGTTTCACAGAGCCGTAGGGGCCAATCAATCAGAGCGTTCTGCTTTTTATAAGCGGACACGGGCGACTCACGAGACACCTGGTTTTTGGCCGATGATTTAATGTCCCTGTCGCTGAAAAACTATCTTTTTCTTAAGCCGAATCCAGTCATCTTTATACAATCAATGGATTATTTTTCGCTGATGGATTCCTCGTTTTTGAATTATTATCTTTTTTGTTTAATAATCCTGAGAGCCGTTTTTTCTCGAGATACTAATCTGTTTTATTGTTTTGAAATTATAAGTTATGTATTTAAGTTTCTTATTGAATTTTATTAATATAAAATCAACTGATTTTGTTTTCTAATATGTCTGATATTAAATTTTTTTCATGAGTCTAAATACTGAATTAAATGGTTTAAAACTCTCTTCTCTTCTTTGTCACAACATAAAATTTATTTAACTATTAAGACGTATATTGGTTCATTATTTTCAATAATAGACTTTTTTAATCGCGCAAGAAAAAAATCCCCTAAAAATTTGAGGTTTCACCTTTAAATATAGTCAATAAGTTATACCTTTAAAAAAAAACCACTGTTCGAATTTTCAATTTTTTATTTAGCGTTTTAGATTTTGGCAGTCTAGATTGTGAATTTTTAAAAATAAAAATTGACCTTTTAGGTAGTTAATCTTTATTAAGCTGTATATCGGTTTTTTTAGAAACTTATTTAAATCAAAATACTGACATTTTACAGTGCGTACTATCCCACTAAGGTGAGCCCATGTGTAGGAAAGGAGTTCACATGCGGTAATTCATAAAAGTACAATAAAAAACAGTAACACAGTACACAGTAAGATACAATACAATACTTGAATAATATAACACAATTTTTTTTTTATAAAGAAGCAGTAACACACTACACAGTAAGAAATAATATAATACTTAAGGAATATAAAAATACAGCTATAAAGAAACAGTAACACAGTACACAGTATGAAGCAGTAATTGACTAAGCTAAAAAGCTATAAGGAATACATATATAGAGATACAAGATATAAAAATAAAATTAAGGCATGCAATTACAAAATTAAATTATATAATACCTGATTAATACAAAAAACAATTATAAGAAACAGTAAAACAATACATAGTCATTGACAAAACAGTCATTGACAAAATCAAAAGGCAATAAAGAATACATATACTTGTACACAGGATTAATATCAGAGTGATGAGTGGCGCAGGACATATCTATAGCGATAAGTAATTTGAATTCAATAATTCAACATTTTTTTCTCCTCTGAGGGATTTCGCCCATACTTTGACATTGTAGTAATAATTTGAATACTTTGGAGGATTTATGTGAGAAAATTGAAAATTTGGAGGAATATTATTGTAAACAGTAGTTATGGAATAACAAGTCTGATGTGTCGTCCAGGTATGTTTTAGTCTGGGCACAACTAAGCTATAGTAATTTTTCAGTCTTGTAGAAAAACGATGGTCAATCTTCTCGACATCCCTTCTAAAATACAGCCTCTTCATAATTGAGACCATGTATAATTTTTTTGCAGACCTTACGTTAAGGTCCGAGAATGTATTAATTGATGGGGGTCTTTTATTGATACCCAAAATTACCTTAATAATCTTTCTCTGCACAATCTCAAGCTGAATGAGATGTGCTGTGCATAAGAATTCCCCCAAATCAATATACAATATTGAATCAGCGACTGAATATATGCAAAGTAAATTAATATTAATTTATTGATCGATAAAATACCTCTTTACTTATGGAATACATAAAAATATTTCCTTAGCTGAGCAGTGACATTAGATATATGCGGATTCCATCTTAATCAGTAATCAATTTTTAATGGATTGCCTACATAATATGAATTATAATACAATGATATAATTATTAAGAAATAATAAAACATTGTGTAAATATTTGCAGTGTTTATGTTTTAATTTTATTAAAATTTATTATAGTAATGCATTCCTCACAAATCCATGAATTCATTTAGTCTCGTGTTATTTTTCCGAAACATTTTAATTGAGATATCTCTTGAATTAATTCGATATATTCATAGATGTAAAATATACCTTGAATAATAGGTACTACAGTCGGCTTTTCTACTTTTGGGAGTTTCATATTTTTTTTCTTTTGTTCGACCTTTCTGTTACCCCGACCATATGGTTAGGCTCGAGGATCGGACTAGATGTATTCACAGCAATTAAAATGGAAGCCGATAGAGCGCAGGCCATTGTACAATCAGCCTTTGTTTGCCGAGCAATTTGATTGAACCCTATTGAGCCGGCGGTTCAAAGCACTACGCTCCCTGCCTCTATCGTGACTAATTAACAACAGCCACTCATCTAAATCTCGTAAAACCTAAAATAGTCTCCCTGAGAGCCGCGGAGAAAAAAAAAAGAAATAGAGGGTGCATACTCCCGCTGGCCAGGAGGTAGGAAGTAGGAGGTATCTGGGGAACGCCAAGAAGTCGAGAATCCCTTCTAGGGGCTGGAGGCCCGGTATAGGGTATGACGGTTATTAGGGGTTCTGGACAATGGACATTCAAATAGGGAATCTTGCCGGCGTTTCTCAAGGGATCCCTTCACGTCCAATACTTATCACCTTATTTTCCGCCTTCTTGCCATTAAGTGTTCCTAAGTCTTGAGAGTTTTCTTTTTTTTTCCCTCATGACCTCGCTAATACTTTCTGTTGAACATTTAGCGAACCAGTTCACAACTGCTCGCCTCTTATTACACCTAAAGTGGATACCGGATCCTTAGGAGGGATAGGAGAGTTGCAATAGTTGAGTACCAGGAAGGAATTGGCAGGCGTCTGAAACCATTATGTCTAGAATTAGAAGAATGCACTTCCATCTGCCTACAACAAGCTTTCGAACATTTCCAACATCGATAATGATAAATCAATTCTTTTTAAACTAATTAATACTTTCAGTTACTATATATAGTAAGGGAAAGTATTGCGATCGTGAATATTTTCGAATTCCAGTTTTCAACGGAAATACACGTTTTAGGGTCCCCTGAGTCCAAATAACGAAGTCCCGCAGAAAGGTCTGTATGTATGTAGGTCCGTGTGTGTGTGGTAAGCCCGGCGAGAAAACATCCTGTCCTATGAAACTGAAATTTCATATTTAAGACAAATATACACCCGAGACGTTACAAAAACTTTTTCATAGAAATGAGCTTACCAGAAGAGCCACTTTATAATACCATGCTTTTTGCACTTTTTTTCGATTTTCTCGAAAACGGTTCCGACGATTTTGATTAAACTCGCTATATCGATGTAAAATTTAATAGCCTTAAACGTCATGTACGCTTCATTCTGATTAAATGGTCTGAGAGGGCTTAAATGCCGATATTTTATATTGTAGCCATTGATAATTAACAGCTAAATATGCAAGTTGAGCGAATTTGATAAACAACTAAAGGAGAAAACTGAAAACATGTTTTTTTAATGCAATTTTTTTTTTTTTAACATAATAACAGTAATATAGACGTATAATATACCGCTGGAAAGAGAAAGATTTTAGAAAAAATATTATCTAATACACAGGCTTGCAAAAGTTAATAGAGAGTGATGAAAAGCCGATAAAAAAAACTGATTATTCTAGATAATAATATAACCGATTTTTTAATAAAACACATGTGTCTATAGAAATTCCATTTAATTAATTCTTAAAGGGTTTCACTCATTTTTATATCTTACTGTACTTGAAAATTCTTTAATCGATTTTAAAATTGGAGGTAAGTGATAGTCGTGTGTTGCCCGCACCAGATTTTTATCTATTGTATTTGTGTTGTTAATTAAGAATTGAAATAGTAATCTATATTTATAAAAGAAAGTCACTATTCACTTGCTTTCCTGGTAATCGAAACATCTCAATAATAAATATTGTTAAGAAGCTGAAATTTTTTATGAAGGTTTTCCCCACATCCCTGGATGTGTAATAAGCCTATGTGTTTGGGAAAATAGTAGTTACATCTCCTGAAAAAAATATTGCTACTAATTTGAAAGATAATTGAATTCCTAACCAGACGAAAGCAATATAGTTTTAATCTGACCAGTATAAGCAAACATACTATAAGAGACGATCATATATTTTAGTGTTTGTCACTTGCGAGTGGTTTACGGGCATTGTCGAGAATCGCCGTTATTAGAAGTCGCTATCATTGAAGATTATCACGGGATTGTCTCAAGGGTTGGGATAGGAGTTGCAAGAAAGGGAAGAAATCGTATCGCATATATAGAGAGAAGGATGCAATTGTCGCTGAAAATATGTCTAAGAAAGTTGTTTAAAAAATTCTCGAAAATGAACGAAAAACGTGATTTTTAACGAGATAAAAGTATATAAACAAAAAGAGACTCATGTTTGATTATTTTTTCTTTCATAGCTTAGTTATAGTCCTACTTGCTGTAAAAATTTCGATCTTGAGAACATAGCCTTTTTTATACATGAATTTTCAAAATAGGCAAAAATTCATTTTTCGCGATGTTTACACGCAAAATCTCAAAAGGAACTGAGTGAAAAAATATGAAGCTAATACAGATTACCTATCTATACGATTTGTTTAAATGATATAAATTTATTCTTTGAGACTAAGCTGGTTCCGGAGTTATGAAATTCTCTTAACTGTTAAAATAACGTTTTCTTTAAAAAAATATTAACTCCGGTAATTTTGCATATTTAAGAACCAAACAAAAACTAGAATGATGATGAAATTATTTTAAATAATTTTGATCCTTACAACACATTACCTAAGTAGCCAAGAAAATGGTTTAAAAAATTCAAGAAAAATTACATCAACTGAAACCTTTGGCGCAATATGACAAGGGAGGTTAGAAATGATTTTCACGCTTAATTATTTTTCTTTATAAAGCTTTTTTATTGCACTACTTGTTTTAGAATTTTGTTTTAGAATCGTGTAAGCCATATCTTTTTTCAGTACAACTTTTCAAAAAAGAATTATTTTCCAGCTCAGTAATATTTATAGTAAAATATCTCAAAAAGGACTTAGTGGAAAATGATGAAACTCATACTGATTATACCTCTATATAATAAGTATGTATTTAATAAAATTTAGTGCCTGAGACTCAACAGATTCTGGTGTTATTAATTTGTTTGTCTTATAGTCGGTTAATGAGATGAGGGCCACACAATATATAATGTATTAAATGAAGAAAACGTTTTTTTAACAGTGAAGAGAATTTCATAACACCGGAACCAGCTTAGTCTCAAAGAATAAATTTATATCACTTAAACAAATCGTATAAATAGGTAATCTGTATTAGTTTCATAATTTTTTAGTCAGTCCCTTTTGAGATATTTGCGTGTAAACATTAATTTTTGCCAATTTTTTTTTTTTTATATATTTATTTAAAGAAATTTACAACTGTATTAAATAAATACAACAAGTAAATAGGCTTTATATATGATTAGTACACATGGTAGTCTCGAGAAGAAACTACCCATTGGTAGCACTCCAATGTCTTTTGTTAGAAGGTCTCTTGGCCATCTTCTTTTAAGGCGCCTCGGTGGGTTGTCGGGCATAGGTATAGAGGAGAGGTCACGGATAAGCGGGTTTGAGTGGGCAGGGAGTTTGGAATGAAAAGAGGTATATCTGTAACGGGCCAAGTCTTCAACTAATGGGATATTTAGGTCTTTATGGATGATTTTATTAGTAACAAAGTAAGGAGCATTGAGGATTTTACGAAGGATTTTGGACTGCTAGGATTGGATGCGAGAGGAATTCGATGGTTTAGTAGACCCCCATAGCTCAATGACATAGGTCCAAATAGGCCTGATAATTGTGATATAAATGAGTTTTTTGTAGTATGTAGGAAGTTTTGAGCGTTTGTCAAGTAAGTGTTGTAGTAATCTGTATATACGAGCAGTTTCAGTCTAGTATGAGGATTCCATGTTAGGCGTTTTTCGAGGTGGAGTCCTAAGTACCGAATCTGTTCAACAGGAGTAAGTAGGATATTGTTAAAGGATACGATGGGGCAGGAAGTCATAGGCTTGCGACGTAGAGTGAAGGTGATTTTGATGGGATTTATTAGGATTTATTTTGATTCTCCAGTTTTGACACCATTCTTCAATGGCTGATAGATGGTTCTGTAGGATTTGTGATGCAGTAACAGGATCATTATTCACAGATAACACACATGTGTCATCGGCGTAAGAAGTAAGTATAGTGCTAGGATGGGAGGGAATATCAGCTGTACACACCGTGTAAAGGATCGGACCCAGGATACTACCTTGCGGTACACCGGCTGATTGAGTGAATATGGATGAGTAACAAAGGTTATGGTTAACTTTGAAGGTTCTATCAGAGAGATAGGAACGAATTAATAGGTACTTTTGCCAATTTTGAAAATTGATATACAAAAAAGGACCATGTTCTCAAGATCTAAATTTTTACAGCAAGTAGGTCTATAACTACGCTATGAAGGAAAAAATAATCAAACATAAGTCTCTTTTCCTTTATATACTTTTATCTCGTTAAAAATCACGTTTTTCGTTCATTTTCGCGAATTTTTTAAACAATTTTCTTCATTATTTACGTAATAAGCTTTGAGGACAAAAATACAGAGCATGTCTTTATATTATTGTCAAAATGTAATTTGTTTTGATATCTAAAAAACTACAAGAATTAGAAAGTTATTCCCGTCACATGTTTTTGCCTGAGGAGCTGACTTAAAACGGTTGCAACACTAAAACTATTGGCCCAAAAAATGTTTTATTTATGGTTTTATATTAACTAAAGGATAGAGAATAACTGGTAAAAAAATTACGGAAATCTAAAATGTCGAGCGGCAAGGTCTAGACGATTCGAATGCATTGACCCATATACAAAAAATATAAGTAATTCTTCTTCTAATTTAAATGAATTTGGAGTTAAACGATGCTAGAATAAAGATTAATTTATTACAATTTGTTGGACATAAAATAATCAATTGAATAATAAACATAAGTTACAATGAACATACCTAGAATAAAGAATTGTTTAACAGTTCTTTGATTAATACATTTAACTAACATAACTGGGATCACTTGTAGCTGGGTGGCTAGCGTAACAGCCTCCCATGCCAAAGGTCATGGGTTGAAATCCGCAGGTGGTTCTAGGATTTTTTAATGGGAGTAAAAAATCCTTAGTTATACCGTCCTTCGGAGGGGACGTTAAAAGGTGGTCCCGAGCCTGTGCGATGTCAGGTACTCGTTAAAGATCCCTATCCTAATAAAACCTGGATAGGCAAAATTTAGGACTCCCACTGTAGCATCGTCCGATTAGCCATGGTAGCATAAAGTGACGTTAAATAAATAAATAAATAAAACTAACATAACAGAGATATAACCTCCCTTGGTGTAATATTTACATATGATAATGAAATCGAGAATAATAAAATTCTTGATTGGATCAAAAGAAAACTGCCTTCATTACCCAAAAAGGTCACTGGCAATGGAAAGTTCTTCCTTTTGGCTTCCCAGAGAGTGTTGGCAAATGTAATTAGAAGGTATCATCAGGACAAATTTTGTGTCAATTATATAGATGATATTTTCCAAACTTTTTGATAAGCACTTAACTCATATCAAATAATTATTTATTCTAGGTAGGTTGATTGTAAATTATGTTTGTTATTCAATTGATTATTTTATGTCCAACAAATTGTAATTAATAAATCTTTATTCTAGCATCGTTAAACTCCTAATTCATTTAAATTAGAAGAATAATTATAAATTGTTTAACAGTACTTTGATTAATACATTTAACAAACTTAACAGACATATAACCTTCCTTTGTGAAATATTTATATATGATAATGAAATCAAGAATAATAAAATTCTTGATTTTACTTATATATATATATATATATATATATATATATATATATATATATATATATATATATATTTGAGGTAAATAAAAAAAAATAAAAATAAATAAAATAATAAAAAAAAAATAAAAAAACCAGTACTCGCTTCCGCGGTACATATACTAAAATTGGAACG
The DNA here is from genome assembly GCA_023052935.1 of Piezodorus guildinii. Lineage (NCBI taxonomy): Eukaryota > Metazoa > Arthropoda > Insecta > Hemiptera > Pentatomidae > Piezodorus > Piezodorus guildinii. The sequence continues at coordinate 159,453,897 of CM041293.1, read as the reverse complement.
ATACAAAGAAGATTAGCATGGCCCCTGCGCAATAAAAAAAAATATATATATAAAAAATCTAATTCAACTATAACTGGCACATTTATATGCGAAAAGTTTATAATATTGTCTGTGAGATAAGCCCTCTGGCCCTAAGGCAATAAAATTAAATCAATCAATCTCTCTCTTTTTCTCTTTAAGTACATATTAGATTAAAATTTAATTTGATATTATGAAGGGTGATACGGGAAAGTTGTGAGATGCATGCACACGATTTTTTTTTTCTTTCGGTCTGATTTTATAATTTATAAATAAAGTAGATATTTATTTGTTTACTCCATTTAGATATAGTTTAGTCGAAGGCTACCCACCTTGACACCTGTTACCGACAGAAGATTGATCCAGCCTTCCATTGAAATGGATCCGGCACGGGAAAGGAAAAGCCTTCCTTGGGGGGAAATATGTGGCGGGATTCAAATCCCCTCCCCCCGCTATATAATTACCAGAGGAGACGAGATGTGCTATAAATCCGATTGTTCTAGAAGAGGAGAGAAATAAACATCTCAGTAGGTGGAGTTTATGTGAAGCCAGCTAATTTGTCCGCCTCAGCCCACCCTCGTTATCCAATAATTAAAATGCCTTTAAGAGGCCGCTGATTTAGTTCTCCTACTGTCTACTCTCCCTTCATATTTAACCATCGCCTCCCTGATATCTAACCTCTGTCAAAGGCCATCGAATTATTTTCAAGGAAAACCATTAGGTCTGGAAGCCCATATAGAGCGGGTGGAGTTCCGAATTCTAAATTTATCTAGACACGTTATAACTTCCCTCTCAGTGATTCTAAACGAACAAAACTAATTGACTCTGCCTATATGCAATTTTTACATTCACTTACCTATATATGTAATATATAGTAAGGGAAAAAAATGAAATCCAGGAAGAAATAAAGTCCCGGTTAAAGGTGGGAAATTATTCTGTTGCTAAGTTACTTAGTTCGCGGCTTCTATCTAAAAACTTGAAGGTTACAATTTATAAAACTATTATTCTTCCGATGGTTCATTACGGATGTGAAACGTGGCCGCTTACTTTGAAGGATGAACAACGGCTTAAGGTTTTCGAAAATAAGGTAATGCGTAAAATATTTGGTCCGAAGAGAGATGAGGCCACTGGGGAGTTTAGAAAGTTGCACAACGCGGAATTGCGGAACTTGTATCCTGTGAATATAATTGAGTTGATAGCATCGCCGAGACTCAAATGGGCGAGTAAAGTTGTTGTGCTTGATGAGGAGCGGATTCCGAGAAAGTTGGTATTCGCTGATCCTACTGGTAGACGTCCGAAAGATAGGCCGAAGCGTCGATGGGAGGATTGCGTTAAGGCTGATCTCGGGGCCTTGGGCTTGAACGGTGAACATTGGACGAGTCTGTGTAGACACAATTTGGTAGTATCGGCATCGAACCTTCGGGTTCGGTAAGCCTATTATTATTATTATTATAGTAAGGGAAAGTATTGCGATCTTGAAAATTTTTGAATTCCAGTTTTCAACGGAAATACACGTTTTAGGGGCCCCCTGAGTCCAAATAACCAAGTCCCGAAAAATGGTCCGTGGTAAGTCTAGCGGAAAAGCAAAAAGTCGTACGGAACCGATATTTTATATTTAATACAACTGTACGTCCGAGATGTTACGGCAACTTTATCATCAACATCGGCTAAGGAGAAGAGCCACTTTATAGCATGCATTTTGCACCTTTTTGCGATTTTCTAAAAAAAATGGCTTTAACAATTTTGATTACACTCGCTATATCGATGTAAAATACAATGGGCTTTAATATGATGTAGGTTTAATTCTGATAATAGTCGGTAGGATTTTAACAGACGTTTACCAAACCTAGATCAAAGACAATAAAAATTTATGATGATGGAGTTGTAGTTCATCGTTGAGACTATAATGGAGAAGATGGTTGGGGTGTGGTCCTCAAGAGATAATACCGAAATAATCAACACTGATAATATTTTATATAATACATAAACAATTGGCATCAAATCATTTTCAAGGAAAACCCTTCAGTCTTGAAGCCCATATAGAGCTGGTGAAGCTCCGACTTGTAAATGTATCCTGATACTTTATAACTTCTCTCTTAGTTATTCTAAATGAACAAAACTAATTGTTTCTTCCAGTATGCAATTTTTTTAAAAGATCAGTAGGATTTTAAAAGAGGTTTACCGTACCTAGATCAAAGACATAGTAAAAATTTGTAATGATAGAGTTGTAGTTCATCGTTAAAGAAGATGGTTGGGGGTGATGTCATCAAGAAATTATACAGAAATAATCAACACTAATAATATTTTATATGATAAATAAACAAGGGGCATCGAATCATTTTCAAGGAATATCAAGAGTCTTTAGTCTTGAAGCCCTTATAGAACGGGTGAAGTTCCGTCTTGTAAATTTATCCAGATACTTTATAAATTCTCTTTTAGTTATTTTTAATGGACAAAACTAATTAACTCTTCCAGTATTCAATTTTTTCAAAAGATGAAAGATGCAATAATATTATCAGATATTTACCAAACCTAGATCAAAGACATAATAAAAATTAATAAGGATGAAGTTTTTTTTAAATTTATTTAACGTCCGTTTATGCTACTATGGCTAATCCGAAGATGCTGCAGTGGGGGTCTTGAATTTTGCCTATCCAGGTTTTATTAGGATAGGGATCTTTAACGAGTTCCTGACAACGCACACGCCACCTTTTAACGTCCCCTCCGAAGGACGGCATAACTAAGGATTTTTTACTCCCATTAAAAAATCCTAGGACCATCTGCGGTTTTAACCCGAGATCTTTGGCATAGGAGGCTGTTATGCTAGCCACCTAGCTACAAGTGATCCCTATATAATGATGGAGTTGTAGTTCATCGTTGAGACTATAATGGAGAACATCCATAGTTTATCGTTCCTAACAAATAACCGAGAAAGAAAAACACCCATATTTTACACCATGAAATCAAAGTTTCAAAAGTTCTATATCCTTATTTCATACAACTTCCCAAAGGTTGATCAGAACCTTATTCACCATCCTTATCCTCTAGTACAGTCTACCCGAGTTCTGACATATCCCTGTCTATAACCTTCCCCGAAGTTTGAAAATTAACTAAAGCTCGCTGTTGAATCAGAAGTCAAACTCAAACTGTTATATTATTTATCACTGTTGGTATAAACCAGTGAGTAATGGTATCTCTGATATAAGCTGACAATTAAGTCTAAGTTAAATTGAAACCAGTAGTACATTATTAACTAATAGAATAGTCTAAAACTAGGTTGTAGGTTCGGTTTAACCCTAGACTAACCTCTTCCTTCGAACATCAACTCTTCCATTACCTACTCGAATCTCAATCTTCCGTTCAATTATAAAATATAAGTGTATATTTATTTTTACATTAGTAACTAGGTTATAAGCAGCTATTTGTTTTCATTGTTTTTGTTCCAAGAGGACTTGGTTCTAGAATAATGAATTTTTTTCCCTTATAGTTTTATTACATAAAAGAAAAATTAAAATTATTTTTATTTAAATTTTGGCTTAGCTTTTTAAATTCTGTAACTCCACTCATATACGCATAACGGATACTTGACACACTGCACATCCATGCGTTGCAGAATAGCCTACTGAAGGTACTGTTAGATAAATAATTTCATATTTGAATCCAGCAACTATTTTACTTTTGTTTAATATGTATTTTTTGTTATGCATTAACTGTATTTTATGTACTTTACTGTAACTCCATCGTTTAAATCAATATTAATACTAATAGTTATGATATATAAGAAAAAAATGCTCACTGTTTCACTTAATAATTCAAAATATTCATAATTATGAATTTTACTAATAAACTTCCTTTTTCTTTTACTAGGAATAACCTGTGTTGTGACATTGTCTTTAATGTGTGTGCACTTCATGTTGAGTGTTATTAAAGGGTACTGTAGGTCAAGAAGTCATAGGTTTATGACCAAGAGTAAAGGCTATTTGGTGGGATTTGTTGGGATTTTTTTTTCAATCTATAGTTCTGACACCATACTTCTAGGTCTCTGAACACATCATTTGTTTGCTTTTTTGCGCACTTTATTCAAATTATAACTCATATTATAAATATATCTGAAATTATGCACACCCCAATCCAGAGAACCATATAATGTTAACATGCAGAAGCTAAGATTGGTCCACCGACTAAGGGTGAGTAACAATGATTATTTATGAAGTCTACAGAAAAATGGACATAAAGTAATCAATGTAAAGCATACCTTATAATCATAAGTGACTGTATAACACATTCGTTATGGTATTGCCAAGCTTTTAAGCCTCTCATGCAGCAGTATCTCCATTCCTCAATATCGAAAATGATATCCCCCTTTTAATAGAAAATATCTTAAATATAAAAAGCCCTTACCAATGAAACCACCTATTTTCGTTTCTCAAAACCATTACTATAATATAAAATAATGAAATAACATGCATTAATCCAAGATTATGCTATTATGATTTAAAATTCTTGAGTCAAAAAATTATTATTTTGTAAACTAAAAACACATTATCATTTTTCATAATTTCCAAAAGAGAAAAGTGAATTAAAATAAAGAAAGAGAAAACAATATAAAGCTGAAATTATATGCTCATATTTTTACTATAGACAAAAAAAAAAAAAAAATATTGTAAAAAATTTAATGTTCCAACATGTACGCTTAATGTATTAAAATTATATAGATAAAATGTATTTAAGAAGATTTCAAATTTATTAAGGCGAAACAGTACTTAATTTATTATTATCTAGAATTAAACTAGTTTTTAATTTTTTCTTTTATATCTATATGAATCAACGATATGGACTTCTTTCGAGATTACTAGACAAATGTTCAAAATTATCATTGACAAACAAATCAGCTATTTATAAAGTACTGATTTGGACTTATGGAATCGAGTTATGGGGAACTACAAAACAGTAAAACATCAAAATTATCCAATCATTTCAATCAAAATTACTTAGGAAAATTGTAAATGCCCCTTTTGATGTATCTAACGAGACACTACATACTGACCTAGACATTCCATTCGTCATTGCGACTGCCACTGATCGCTACAATAAATTTCACGACAGACTGACCCTAAATTCAAACCCGCTGACTCAAAACCTATCAACTGCCACAAACCCGTATAATCCGCCCAGAAGACTATCGAGGCGCTGGCCAAGAGACTTAATGTACCGATAGTTATTTTTTATTTTTTTTTTTTATCTATCCTATGCAGTTTCGCACTTACATCAATTGTTAGCATGTCAATTGTCAAAACTTCTATGAATAAATAAATAATAATAATATCTATATGCATTTATTTTATTTATGATAATGTTGATATTAGCCACTGTTTGCTTATGAAGAATAGAGAAATAGTTTTTTTGTCAAACCAGATTTAATTATTGTATATAAATAATGTTGTCCAACTCAACCGTACAAGAAACGGTTTACACAGTAAACAATTATTCTCTTGTGTTTATTTGTTTGATTTTCCTTCTTATTATATTGATGAGGGTCTAATACTAAATAGTGAGTAAAAAATATTATTTTGAGGATGTATTGTCGACTGTAGAAACTACTATAGGAGGAAAAATCAGGAGTCAGACTTTTTCTAAATATTTTTATTTTGCCGAGGTTTCGGCTCAAGCTTGTGAGTCATCATCAGGGCTACAAACATCAGAACAAAAGAGATACATATTAATCTGATAATGAAAATTTTTGAATGTAGTGACAATGATAACATTTAAAATAAAACAAAAAAATGTATCAACATACTTAAATATTATAGATACAGATAATGATAATATAATAAACAATATGATGATGATAAGCATAAAACTTTAGACTTTAATATAGAAGTAAAAAATTATATATAAACGTACCATTACTGAGGTAGTATGGGAAGGGGTTCATGTAAAAACCCCTGACGGTTTTCCCATCTAAATATAAATAATACAGCTTATCTTTGTCTTAAAAAGTTTTACAAAATTATACAATGGGTAAATAAAAAAAAAAATATATACAATAAGTTTAGTTTTGTAGATATTTTGTTTTGTTTTTCCCATTGTGTAATTTTCTAATTTTTTTAAAAACAAAGATAAGCTGTAGTATTTATATTTAGAGGAGAAAAGCGTCAGAGATTTTTACATAAACCCCTACCCATACTACCTATGTTTTCGGTTTTCCTCAGTTTATGCTTGTACATGGCTCAGTAATGGTACGTTAATATATAAATTTTTTACTTCTATATTAAAGTCTAAAGTTTTATGCTTATCATCATCATATTGTTTATCATATTATCATTATTGTTATCTATAATATTTTAGTATAGATATATACTTGAAGTTGATATATTTTATGTTTTATTTTAAATGTTATCATTGTCACTACATTCAACAATTTTCATTATCAGATTAATATGTATCTCTTTTGTTCTGATGTTTGTAGCCCTGATGATGGCTCACAAGCTTGAGACAAAACGTCGGCAAAATTAAAATATTTAGAAAAAGACAGGCTCCTGATTATTTCACCTATAATAGTGAGTAAAAAAGTCTAAGCAAATACATTTAGAACTAAAGCACTTATTCCTGTCACCCATTTTCGTGGGAAATATAATTAACTTTCCTTTTTCCAAGGAAGTTCTCATAAATATTACGCAGGTGAGTGTTGTTGTGATGAGGGCGGATACAATTGTAGTATGTTAGTAATTGTCTAACAATAATTAGTAGCTTCAACGAATGGGTTTCCGTTGCTTCTCTGCATCTCTCTCAATCTATATCGAAATTGGTTTCAATGCTAAAAGCACTCTTCTATGCTCATTAGTTATTTAGACTAAATTTGTAATTCCTGAATTTTTCAACATTCCAACGACCTAATCAATGGAATAAATATTATATGAATCTGAATCCTCTTGGTTCAGTTATTCTATGGATTTTTTATTATTGGAATCGCTGCTGCAGCTTCATCCAACTGATAGAGATTATTACGGAATTGTGTTCAGATAGTATTTTAAAGTATTCTATTTGTGGTTAAAATTTTGTTAGTTATACATTCACATGATCAAATATTTAGTCGGATATTCTTATCCCTTTTAAGAAAGGCATTTCATTCATTTTGTGATTTAATGTGTAATATTTTTTTATTTTATTGATATATTACAATTTGTTACAAAATGAACAATAATAATAGTGACATGAGACAACATTCATACAATATATACAGAGAATAATAATAATAGTCAAATTACATAAAATATAAAATAAATAAATTCATATATATATACAATAAAATAATAATAAATAAAAAACACAACAAATCAAAACAACAACCTATAATTATAATGTGTAATAAAAAAAAAATAAAAATACACATAAACTTTATTAATGTCCTATATTATTATGTAAGCATTGCAAGTAGCTTTTTATTATTATTTTTTTATCACAGGTAATCACATATGTTTCTTCACAATTCGTCACTTTACATAATATTTTACTACTTTGTAAACAAGAGAACGGTTTTTCTAAAATCTTCAACTTTCGAACGGTATATTATACATATATATTACTATTCTTTCACATTCACCAACTTCCTTAATATTATTTATTATTTTTAAAATTTAATTTATAATCTTATCAGCCATTGAAGAATGGTGTCAAAACTGGAGAATCAAAATAAATCCTAATAAATCCCATCAAATCACCTTCACTCTACGTCGTAAGCCTATGACTTCCTGCCCCACCGTATCCTTTAACAATATCCTACTTACTCCTGTTGAACAGATTCGGTACTTAGGACTCCACCTCGACAAACGCCTAACATGGAATCCTCATACTAGACTGAAACGACAGGAAACTGCTCGTAGATACAGATTACTACAACACTTACTTGACAAACGTTCAAAACTTCCTACTTACTACAAAAAACTCATTTATATCACAATTATCAGGCCTATTTGGACCTATGGCATTGAGCTATGGGGGTCTACTAAACCATCGAATTCCTCTCGCATCCAATCCTTGCAGTCCAAAATCCTTCGTAAAATCCTCAATGCTCCTTACTTTGTTACTAATAAAATCATCCATAAAGACCTAAATATCCCATTAGTTGAAGACTTGGCCCGTTACAGATATACCTCTTTTCATTCCAAACTCCCTGCCCACTCAAACCCGCTTATCCGTGACCTCTCCTCCATATCTATTCCCGACAACCCACCGAGGCGCCTTAAAAGAAGATGGCCAAGAGACCTTCTAACATAAGACATTGGAGTGCTACCAATGGGTAGTTTCTTCTCAGGACTATCATGTGTACTAATCATATATAAAGCCTATTTACTTGTTGTATTTATTTAATACAGTTGTAAATTTCTTTAAATAAATAAAAAAAAAAAAAAAAATTTATAATCTTATCGACGTTTTGGTGTTTTATTCCTATTTTCAAGACTGCTATACTTATTCCTTCTATTGATATATAAATGTTCACTGTTGCATGTCCATTAGATGTCTATTGGCTAACTCTAGAATAAATGGGAGAAAAAAAAATGACTATTCTTAGGTTTGAAAAAAAAAAAAAAAAAAATAGATTTTTACTCTTTTCTCTTATATTTGGTTATCAAATTGAAAACACGGCTGAAAATGGAGGGACATTGATTATAAAGATGATAATTTAATGACCCGAATACAGTCTATTTTTACTTAGGATCATAGTAATTATTTTTTTACTTTTTTTTTTTTTTTTTTTTATTTAAAAGAAATTTACAACTGTATTACAATAAAATACAATAAGTAAATGTGCTAATAGATCAAGTGAGCGTGATACAGGCATGTGAAGAAACTACCCAGAGGTAGCACTTCAAAGTTTATTCAGCTAAGTAGGTCTCGAGGCCATCGTCTTTTCAGCCGCCTAGGAAGATGATCAGGAATAGGAGATGAGAGTTTGCGGACGAGTGGGTTAGGAGAATATCTAGTTCGGGTTCGATCTGCGACTAATGGGATATTTAGGTCTTTATTAATTATTTTATTGGTAACAAAGTAAAAGGGGCGTTTAGGATCTTTCGGAGGATTTTGGATTGCAAGGATTGAATGCGGGAAGAAATGGATGGTTTGGTGGATCCCCATAAATCAATCCTATATGTCCAAATAGGCCTAATGATGGTTATATAAATTAATTTTTGTAGCATGTGGAAAGTTTTGATCGTTTGTCCAGTAAGTGTTGTAGTAAGCGGTATCTACGAGCTGTTTCTTGTCATTTCAGTCTAGTGTGAGGATTCCAAGTAAAACGTTTGTCTAGATGGAGTCCTAGGTACCGGATCTGTTCAACTGAGGTGAGTGGAATATTGTTAAAGGAAATAGTGGGACAGGCAGACATAGGTTTTCGACAAAGGGTGAAGGTAATTTGATGGGATTTAGTAGGGTTGATTTTAATTCTCCGCTTTTGACACCATTCTTCAATGGAAGAAATGTGAAACTGAAGGGTTTTGAAAGCAACAGATGGGTCATTATTTACGGATAACACACAAGTGTCATCTGCGTAGGTTGTGAGGACAGTACCAGGAATTTTTTTACTTTAAAAAAGAAAATCACCAAAATTATAAAAAACGAAAATTATAAAAAAATTATAATCAACGAAGTAAAAAATAACTACTGTTATTTCTAAAAAATAAGTTACTTTTATCAATGTGTTTCATTGATTGAGTACTTCGGTAAAGCATTAAGGGTGCATTGAAATAGAAAGGATTGCGTTTAACCCATGTGTTAAAAGCACAATTCACTACCAAAAACTTCTTCTGTTTAGATAATTTTCAATCTGGGGTGCAGTTTCTCAGACAGTTCTCACAAATATTTTGTATGTTTCAAGGCACAATATTAAGTTTATATTCATTATTTTAAAATAAATAAAGTTTTTGATTTACGAATTGTCAGATTAGGACAATGAATAGTCAAATTTTCTGGGTTATACATAAAATCTTGATTCAATTAAATATTTTTTATTGTTAAAAAATACTTATTTATTTATTTTTTTTACAGGTTGTGTTTATTAATGAGGTGCTTCAAAACTGTGAGTACAACTTTTTTTTTTTTTTTTTATGGTTTGACCGAGTCTGGCACCCGGGATTGCTTTACAAGCTCCGCCTATTTCTCCCTCCTACTCATTTTCTTATTATACAGTCCTACCTTGCTGATAGATCTTTCCAAATAAATCACCACAGCTCCTATTCTTTCCTTTTTTCTCAATCTGCTGGTGATCCCCAAGGCAGCATCCTAGGGCCTGTCCTTTATACAGTCTATACAGCTGATATCCCAACCCATCCTAACACTTTCCTTTCTACTTATGCTGATGACACGTGTGTGTTATCGGTAGATAATGATCCATTTACTGCCTCCCACACTCTTCAATCGCACATCCAAGACCTTGAAGTATGGTGTCAGAAATGGAGGATTAAAATTAATTCCAACCAATCCCACCAAATAACCTTTACCCTACGCCGTAAACCAATGACTTCCTGCCCCACAGTATCCTTTAATGACACTCCACTAGCCCCTGTTGAACAGATTCGATACCTCCACCTTGACAAACGTCTGACTTGGAACCCCCATACAAGACTGAAAAGACAAGAAACTGCCCAACGTTTTCGACTACTCCAACACTTACTGGACAAACGCTCCAATCTTCCACTTACAAAAGACTTATTTATATGACCATCATAAGACCGATATGGACTTACAGAGTAGAGCTATGGGGCTCTACCAAACCATCAAATTCTTCTCGTATCCAATCCTTACAATCCAAAATCCTTAACGCTCCTTACTTTGTCACGAATAAGCTCATCCATAAAGACCTTAATATCCCATATGTTACTGAATCAGCCCGAACCAGATATCAATCATTCCATGAAAAACTCCATTTCCACTCTAATCCACTAGTTTCTATCCTATCATCCTCTTCCATTCCTGATAATCCTCCGAGGCGTATGAAAAGAAGATGGCCCCGAGACCTTCTAGTTTAAAATATTTTCAGAGTGCTGCCGATGGGTGGCATCTCTTCATGTATTTCATGTTAGATTACTATATCCATGACATTTACTTGTTGTATATAATTATACAGTTGTAAATATCAATAAATATGTTTAAAAAAAAAAAAAAATTATGGTTTAGGTATAAATATTCAGTTATTTTGATAAACTATTGAAATATAGGCTTCTGGTGTGTTACGAATGGGAAGTTTCTTTCCATGGCTACCACCTGATAATTCCCTCAATTTTACTATATGTATTTATTTCAAGTTATATATTTGTAAACTTTAATGGATGTATTTCGGAAAATACATAGGGTCCTAGAAAAATTATATCTTGGCGAAAATAAAAAGAAGTTTGGTCAAATTCGCTATACATAATAGATTCTCTATAAATAACTTAATGATAATTATCAATGAGAAAATATACGATTTTGAGAAATCATGTATTATATATTTAGCTTTTAAAAATATTTTGATTATCGTAACCCCTCGTGAAATTACAATATTGGAATAAGTCAAAGAAACGTCAGATATGTTTATAAATATATTTTGACGTTTTGGCCTTCAACTATTCTTAGATACGACATGTTTTTCGAATGTTTAGACGATTTATTTAGATTTTAAGCCGAAGCAAGTTGATAAAATCAATAAATGTATCAAAGAATAGCCTAATTTTTTTCGCATGATACTTTATTCATTTAACGCCAATTTATACTGCTATGCCTAATCGGACGATGGGGTTCACCTTCAGCGTATCCTGGTTTAATTAGGCTCTAGAAAACCATTTTACGTCTCCTCCGGAAGGAATAACTACAGATTTTCTACTCCCTTTAAAGCTTTAACTGAACTCTCTTTCGATTCTTTAACTGAAATGTTTGAGCTAAAAAAAATCAGCTATTAATAACAGTATTTTAATTTAAATTTTAGAATAAGAAGAAGAAATGGGATCACTTGTAGCTTGGCGGCTAGCATAACAGCCTCCAATGCCAAACATCATGGGTTCAAACCCGCAGGGGATCCTAGGATTGTTTTAAAGGGAGTAAAAAATTCTTAGTTATGCCGTCCTTCGGAGGGGACGCTAAAAGGTGGTCCTGAGCCTGTGCGATGTCAGGTACTCGTTAAAGATCCCTATCCTAAAAAATCCAGGATAGGCAAAATTTAAGACTCCAACTGCAGCATCGTCTGATTAGCCATAGTAGCATAAAGTGACGTTAAATAAATAAACAAACAAGCAAGGAGAAGAAATGTCAAATATTTTAATCCTTCAATTATCCCTTTTTAGATGAATCTTGAAATATTATGTAGGAATAATTAGGCTGATCATTTACTCCATACATTCATTGATTATTTATTATTTATTATTGATTGTTTATTATTTATTATTAATTGTTCATGTTTAGTCCTTAGATGCGACTTTTTTTTCGAATAGTTAAAGAATTTATTTAAACATTAAGTCGAAACGTAATATGAAATCAATAAATGTGGCAATGAAATAGTCTAATTATTTTAATATAATAATATCTTTTTTTTTAATGAAATATTTGAGTTCGTGCTAATAGCTATTACATGTTCAAAATTATTATATGATGGATTAGTTGGATTCGGCCTATAAGAAAGAACACTTATAAGGCAAACTTAATTTATTTCGTTTGTGTTATTGGTGTTTTTTATACCCCAACAAAGTTTTCCAGTATACAGTCTCAACGGTCAATAACTACTCTATTATGATTAATGATAAAGAGTCTTGGAATTAAAGTTTTGGTATAAGGGAAAAAAAAAATCAGTATTTGTATCCTTTTATCCTGAACTTTAGGTGAAGCTTGAAATATTATATAGGAATAATTAGGCTGATCATTTCCTCCCTACTTTAATTGATTGTTTATAATTTATTATTGATTTATATTGAGGATGTATAGTCGACTGTAGAAACTATTATAGGTGGAATAATCCGGAGACAGTCATTTTTTGAATATTTTTAAATTTTGATAACGTTTCGGCTCAAGCTTGTGAGCTATCATCAGGGCATTACTGAGCCATGTCCAAACATAAACCAAACATATTATTGTGGATGTAATTAGTTGACCGTTGAGAATTACTGGAAGGAATTAGTCCGGGTGGCGGTCATTAAATGAAACAACTAAATAGTTTCAACTCTCAACAACAACTGAGTTTCCATTCTCCCACCATGCGCCCTGATGATGACCCACAAAGGGGGTCGAAACGTTGGCAAACAATAAAATAGTTGAAACTATTTAGTTGTTTCATTTAATGACCGCCACCCGGACTAATTCCTTCCAGCAACAAACATATTATTGATTGTTTATGTTCAGTCCTTAGGCGCGACTTGTTTTTTGGAACAGTTAGAGAATTTATTTGAATATTAAGTCGAAACGTAAAAAAAATGTCAATAAACGTGGCAAAGAAATAGCCTAATTATTTTAGCATAGTAATTTTTTTTCTTTAATGAAATGTTTGAGTTCGAGCTATTAGCTATTACATGTTCAAAATTATTATCTGATGGAGAAGTTGGATTCGGCCTATAAGAAAGGACACTTATAAGGCAAGCTTACTTTATTTTATTTGTGCTATTGGTGTGTTTTATACCCCAACGAAGTTCTCCATTATATAGTCTCAACGGTCAACAACTACTACATTATGATTAATGATAAATAGTCTTGGAATTAAAGTTTTGGTAATAAAAAAAATCAGTATTTTTATCCTTTTATCCTGCCATTTAGGCGAAGCTCGAAATATAATGTAGGAATAATGAGGCTGATCATTTCCTCACCACATGAATTAATTATTTATTACCACGTTTCGGCATTCAACGGTCCTTAGGTGCGACGTGTTTTTTCTTTAGTTACAGGATTTAATTAAATTTTAATACTGAAACGAGGCTATAAACAATGAATAAAATTGGAAAAGAAATAGCCTAATTATTTTCGCATAATACTTTTTAAAGCTTTTTTTTTTTAACTGAAATGATTTAACTCTTTACCTGTGCCAAAAAAAATGGAGTATAAAAAAGAAAATCTTGTCATGTTTTTGTCATACAAAGAAAAATAAATGAATTCAAGGTTTTGAGCGTAGTGAGTCGGGTCAGCCGTCTGCTCTTTTCAGCCGAAAGAAAAATACCGGTTGAGAATTTAAAATGAATTCTTGAGGAGGTTGTAGTGAGAGAAATATTACCAGGTCTTGTGAAATTTACACCCTGGAATAGCTGGCTCCCTTCCCGCCGTCTTTAACAGAACCGAATGCACCTCCGAGTTAGAGTTATTGAGACTGCTTCAACGGCCTACTGCATTAACATAATCACAGTGACTGCCAGGCCCTCACCATAGTGCCGCCTCACCATCCTGCTACTACTCATTACTGCTTGTCTTATACTAATTACTCTTAGCGTTGGCTGTTTCATCCCTAGTAGGAGTATTGTCCTAGTCAATTATCAAAAGTGGTATGCCGCAACACGCTGTGTGATTAGGGATAACTCTAGATTAACATATCTGGTTCCCAGCCCGTTTCCAATTTTTAATAAATTTTAGTTTTGGTTTATTATGTTCAATAATGAAACTTAGTAATTGACCAAACGAATAAAAAATATTATCCCCTTCCACCCCTCCCAAAAAAAAAAAAAAATTGAGGACTTACCTTCCAAGATACGAAGAACCCAAACAAAAAAAAAAAAAAAATCCGTTTGTCCGCCACACCCACGGCAAAATCACCAATTTAGGTGGTCAAAAGTTTAGAAGTTTTGAGTACTTCAACTTTTTATTATTAGTCGATATGAAGCTTAATACTAATTTCCCGCCATAACGTATTTACAAATAAATAGTAAATGCGTGGATTATTCCTGTTCACATAAGTACTTAATAACCGGCATTCTGATTAGCCATAGTAGTATAAAGTGACGTTAAATAAATAAACAATAAGCTCGGGATATGCCGCCTTGGTGATTATGACCCATGTATCTCATCTATTACTTTATTAAAAATTGATTTTAGCATCGGAGGTAAGTGAAATTCGTGTATTGCGCTCACCATATTTTTTCGTTTTCGTAGCCCCTTTTGTTAACACTTCTGAATAGCTGTGGATTCTGAGGTTTCTCTTTTTCCTGCTGACCGACAATTCATGGAGCTCAATCAGCATCTTAATTTCCGAATTTAATTTAGTTTATAATCATTTGATGAGGACTTCTTGGTTTATGGAGGACTTAAATCCCTATAGATTTAAAATGATTGGTTTCCGCTAAACCACTCTACGGATTTGATACGGTTTTATCTGTCCAGTAGAGATTTCTTTCCTGACGATTTATAAGTACAATAAATTGTAATTTTTACTTTCACTCACTATATATAGTAAGGGGAAGTATTGCGATCGTGAAAATTTTCGAATTCCAGTTTTCAACGGAAATACACGTTTTAGGGTCCCCTGAGTCCAAATAATCAAGTCCCGCAAAAAGGTCTGTGTGTGTGTGAGTGTGTGTCTGCGTGTGTGTGTGTGTGTGTGTGTGTGTGTGTGTGTGTGTGTGTGTGTGTGTGTGTGTGTGTGTGGTAACTCCCGGGCGGAAACGGTAAGTCCTATGAAACTGAAATTTCATATTTAAGACAACCATACGCTCGAGACGTGACAAAAATTATTTCATCAAAATGAGCGTCCAGAATATCAAAATGGCACTTTATACAATGCATTTTGCACCTTTTTTTGATTTTCTCAAAAACGGTTCCGACGATTTTGATAAAAATCGCTATATCGATGTAAAATTTAATGGGCTTTAATATCATGTAAGTTTTATTCTGATTAAAATGGTCTGACAGGACTTAAATGCCGATATTTTAAATTTTCTTTCCCTGAAGTACCTTTAATTTGGGAGATTTAATAAAAATAACTATATTATCTTGTTAACGGTGATGAAAAACAAGTAAATATATAAATTGAATAAATTCGATACACAACTAAAGGAGAAAACAGAACAAATATTTTTTTAATGCAATTTTTCGTTTTTGAACATAAGAGTAGTAATATATATGTATGATATGCCGTTGGAAAGCTAAAGATTTTAGAAAAAACATTATCTCATACACAAGCTTTTAAAAGTTAATAGAGAGTGATGAAATGAGCATAAAACTAACGGATTATTTTAGATAATAATATAATAGATTTTTTAATTAAACACATGTTTCGATAGATGTTTCGTGTGTTGCCCGCACCATATTTTTTCTTCTTTAGATGAGAAAATTAAATTTCTTAGAATCCGTGTACAGATTTTCAGATAATAAGAAGAATCTTTTCGTAACGATGGTTATTCCACCACTAAGTGGGGAGAGAGGATGTAAATAGCTTGAAGCCTGAAATACTTCCTTAAATGATAAAGGAGGGAAAGAATAAAGAGAGTGAGCGATAGGACTTGACTCCAGTGCAGGTCGTGAAGCTCAATGTTGTCTTTCGGAATCAAAAAATTGAGATGGGCTGTCAAAGAAAGGTCTAAATGAATGAGGATACCAAGCTATGATGGTAAAGAACCATTAGAAATTTACATCTCATTGCCTATTAGATTATAAATAATGTAAATATTTTAATGTCTAATCCTTGTTTCAATACATTCCTTTTAAAGAGACGCAGTACTGATTTTTTTTTTACTTCTTAATGGAATGAAGCGGATGAATTTTCTTATGTGAGTCACTCGGGTATTATCATACATATAACAGATATATTCCCACAATATCGTCTCATCTATAAGGACATGCAGCAGCCTAAGTGAAATGCCGCGTCATTGATATGGGTTTTGCTTGTTCATTGAATTTCTTTCTGATTATGGTAAATATCGCATTCGAATGAATACTGGGCAACTTCGGTGCCAGGAAAAAACCAAATACAATATAAAGGTTTTATATAAAGTGATTCTATTTGTGTTTTTAGAAAGAAATTTGTTCGAGTCCGCCAATGAGATAGCCCGTGACTCAGGTACTGAGGTTTCAAACATAATGCAATGCAGCTACGACAGTGCAGCTATGCAAAACTATAATATTACTTTATTTGAATTACAATTCCTGAAAATACCAATCTGATGCGCTCAAAACACGACTTTCATATACCTCCGTTATTAAAATCAATTTTAGAACTTTTAAATGAAGTTAGTGATTTAAAAGGTTTTAAGAATTATGTTGAGTTTCGATAGAAACAAGTGTTTCATTAAATAATCTATAATATTATTATCTAAAATAATCACTTAGTTTATTCCACTTTTTATCACTTACCTTTACCTTTTACAGCTTTATATATAAGATTATATTTTTCCTAAAATCTTTGTGAAAAAAAAAGTTACATACAAATATATTTTTTTTCTTTTTTAGCCAACTTGCATATTTACTGGTTTTTCGTTCATGCTAACAACATGAAATGGTTTGTTTTTTCAACCTGATAAATTAAAGGAGATTCAAAGGAAGGAATGTAAAATATTGGTATTTAATTTTAATCGCTCGCCGTTTTAGGCTACTTTAACACTTACTAGACAAACGGTCAAACCTTCCTCTTAACTACAAAATGCTCATATACCTGACTATTATAAGACCAATCTGGACTTACGGAGTAGAGTTTTGGGGCTCTACTAAACCATCAAATTCTTCCCGCATCCAATCCTTACAACCCAAAATCCTCAACTCTCCTTACTTTGTCACGAATAAAACTTATCCTTAAAGACCTTAGTGTTCCCTATGTTACTGATTTGGCCCGGACCAGGTATCAATCCTTTCATGACAAACTCCATTCTCACTCTTACCCACTAGTTTCGATTCTTTCTTCCACTCCAATTTCTGATAATCCTCTGAGGCGCCTGAAAGGGAGATGGTCCCGGAACCTTCTTGTTTAGAATATTTTTAGAGTGCTTTCAATGGGAAGCTTCTCTACATGTATATCATATCATTGTATTATATAACTATCACATTTACTTGATGTATTTTTTTTGTTAATACAGTAGTAAATATCAATAAAAATGTTTAAAAAAATTAAAATTAATTTCAATTGGAATGGATCTGCAAGCGGCGGACACCCAGAGCAACAGTTAGGGTGGAATTTAATGCCCTTGCAGGCACAAGCTATCCTATATGCAGATGACGTTGTCCTGATTGTCAACACCCAAGAAAGACTTGTAGTTGTCATATAGTTGTCAACGTATGGTTGGAAGAGCTCCAGAGGAAGGAGATGAAAATAAATCCTACAAAAAGCAAATTGATGCTCTTCGGTAGAGATGTGGAAGACCCAGTTCTCCTGAAATGTAATAATGAGCCGTTGGAAAAGGTTGATAACTACCAGTACTTGGGAACAATCTTTAGCAGAGATGGAAGGATCGACCAAGAGGTTTTTGATATAATCAAGAAAGTTAATGGTGTGTTCTACTTCATCTGCACAACAACATTAGATAAACAGGAGATCAAGAAGGAAACAAAAATAGCATTATTTAAACAGTATTTTTGCCTGTTCTTTCGTATGGTGCATAGAGTTGGACGAACCTTGACAAGCAAGCAAGCAAAGTAATGGCTACAGAATTGAGATATCACAGGAGAGTTCTTGGGAAAACGCGCAGAAATCGATGGAGATGAACATTCTTGCTTTATGCCATGTTTTAAAATATATTGCATGAGCATTATGTCATTGACAGTGTTAAAAAAATAATAAACAAATTATTTTCGATAGCAGGTGTGCCCCAAGGTTCAATACTTGCATCACTGCTATATATATTATACTCGCACGACATACCAGACAGTTCAAACATCCTGACGGCAACATACGCAGACGACACTGCAATCATATCAAAACATGAAGATCATACTCAAGCCTCACTGACTATACAACATCACTTACAAAAAGTACAGGATTGGTGCAAGCTGTGGAAAACAAGACTAAAACTATGACAAATGCCAACATATGACATTTACACTAAGACGTGAAACCTGCCCACCAGTGTACATCGATAATATACCAATACCACAAACAGACAGTGTCAACTACCTTGGACTAACGTTTGACAGGAGAATGACTTGGGGCCCGCACATTAAGAAAAAACGAAAGACACTAAACCAAAGAAGTAGACTGCTGCACACACTACTCAGACGACAATCAAAACTAAAATTAAGACAGAAACTTGCCACCTACACATACTTACTAAAACCAATATGATCATACGCCTCTCAAATTTTCGGAGCTGCAAAAAAGACTCATATACAAAGACTTCAAACTTTTCAGTCAAAAATACTTAGACGAATTATGCAAGCACCTTGGTATGTTTCAAACAGAACTTTACATACAGACTTACACATGCCTACCGTCAGCGAATACATACGAACTCACTACTCTCGATTTCACAACAAATTACTAGGACATTACAACCCTCTCATAGAACAAATGGCAACTACCAATATGCCCCACAACATCAGGAGAAGACTGAAAAGGTCATGGATGAGAGATCTTTTATAATCTTTTGAATTAAAACATGCCACGGAAGAGATACCACTGGGTATTGTCATCTTCCTCATGCCTGACATGCCACTTTTTATTGTAATTCTGACAGACAATCCACTAATTGTTATATGTATGTAAAAACAGGTGTGGATAAAGAAATAAAGTTATAAAAAAAAAAAAAAAAAAAATTATTTTCGACCTACTTTAAAGGTCTCATTATAATATAACATACCTTCTTTATTAATTTGTATATAGATGAATTGTTAGAAAATGATAAAAAAAGAAAAAAAAAATGTATGTAATAACATTTGTAAGAATAGAACCTTAAGTAATTACAAATAGTAGAACCTGCAATTAGTTAGTATTTGGTTCAGTTATTGGTTACTATGTACTATTTTGTAATCTACAGCTATAAAATATTATTTACTCTCCTTTCCTTTCTTCCGTCGGATACCTCCTTGGTGTCTGTCTTTTTCGATCTTTCAAAACAGAATCCTTGTATACTGGATATACTTACCACGTGTTCCTCGGTTCATTCAGTAAACAAGTACCTTAAAAACAGACCCGCCTCCTTCACAAAATCGTTTGCCATTCGTACTGCCATTGGAATTCCTTGCCTACATCCATTCTTAAAGCCTTATCATTAACCTCTTTCAAACATTAATTATTTCTTCATCTTCTAAACAGTTAATCTTTTCAAATAATGTGAAATTTAAAGCTTTGATGATAACTATTCGTTGTTACAAAATCCAATCCACTTCTCTACTTAATTCTTAAAAGACCACATAAATAAGATTTTTGTTGTACATATTTCTTATTCTTAGGGAACTAGTCGTCCCATTATAAAATTTATCTTATATTCATTACAAGATGTGTGGTTAATATACAAATCTAAAGTACTGGAGCATTCTTGATTCCAATGATTGGGCAGATTTATGAGGGGATGTCCATAAGTGACTTTCCACGTCTGATATAACAGACATTATATCTCAGATATGAAGTAGATTTCTCTAACCATTGAAAAGCTATTTTGTATTATTTGAGAGGTGGCACGAACCTCTTTATCTCCTTTCTATTCCTTGCATTGGCTAGCGCAAAGATATTGCGTATTTATTTTGAATAATAAACCTATGTCTTATGGTACTTATAATTATTAAAATGAGAATGTATGCTATTAGAACATTTAAAAAAACAAATAAAACAGAGTGGACAATACAAAAAACGTTAAGGTTGCTCTTAAGAGTAAAAAAAAAAAACATATGCAGAAAAGATGAGAAAGGAACCACGATTGAAGCTGGACACGCAGTCAAAGTGATCACGTACTATAAAAGAAAAAAAAAGGTTCTTACTCCTCGGCATTTTGTGTCGAATCTCTTATATGCTCCCTGAAACAAGAAGAACTACCTCAGGCGCCGGCCATTTTTTATTCCTTCTTGGAAATCTCGGCGAGGACATCTTCCGTTCTTCTCGGAAGACAATTATCCTCTTTACCCTTCAAAACGAGTACTCGGATGGCTTCCTGTCCTTGTGCTTTATCGCTCTGGTCCGTCTTCAAGTCGGTCTGGAAGTGGAAGTTTCCGAATGGCATAAAGACCAGGCGATTCGCTTGTAAATCTCTTCATAACATATATGAATAGTACTGACGGTGTCGGAAGTATCGTTTTAAAAAATAAAAATGTAATGATGAAGTGCTCATTCAGTAATTATGGGTATCCATTCCGCTTTACATCATTAGTATGTGAAGAATTTACTTTTCTTTTCTATCATTCTGTTGAAAACTAAAGATGTTTATTTCGGTAAAATGTAAACTTCTTACACTCTTGCCAAAAACATGCATGGACTATACGGTTAGGCTGATCGCTTAGTGACAAGATCCCCCAACTCAATCTACGAGGGCTTCAGAAAAGGTTATGTTTATACAAATATTTATCACTCTCATATTCATGTCATTAATTTTCCTTTACCAATCAATTAATATTTTTATAACGCGTATTTTTTTTCGATATAGGGATTAGGGATAATAAAAAAATCTTTAGCACGGGTAACACGAATTTCTCATACTTTTCTATTGTACTAATAGTTTTTGTTTTTTTAAATTCTTTTATTGAAATTTACAACTGTACATATTGGAATAAGTAAATGAGCTATTACCTACCAATAGTAAACTTTAAAAGTTGAAATAGCTTCCACTGAATTTTTTAAAAGTTATAAATAATTTTATCCGTTTATCCTGTTTTACTCTTAAGGGTAGAAGTCGATCAAAAGAATCATATTCGGTGATTTTACCCTTAGATTTTTATGAATTCCATTAGGGTGACTATGAAGTATTTATAGTTCATCTTGAAGTATTTATTTCATGGTTTTATTTACCTTTATTACTTTCAAGATGTGCTCATTAAGAGATGATCATTATTAAATAGATTTATTTACAGCCTCCTCACACATATCATTAGATCACATATTTCTTACTGGTATTCTAGTCAAGGGTGGCTTCATCTTGAATCCCGAAGAAAATGCCTACTAGGTATCTTCTTATTCCAATTTTTGCGAGCCAGAAAACCTTTCTATATATTTGATCTCCTCACTCCTCGCTCTTCCGTTCATACCCCGAATACAAGTACAAGATCTCAACCTAGCAAGTACCATTCTACAGAACTGCATCCTTCGAAAAGTTCTATATCATCCGTCCTACCATACTTTGGAACTCACTACACATCTCCCTTCGTAAAGTATCATCCTTAACCACCTTCAAGCACCAGTTATTTCTCATCCTCCTAAAAGATCAAACTTCTGCACACATGTTAATTGTCTCGTCCTAATTATGCGCTACTTAATTGATCTATTATATATTTTTTACTTTCACTTACCTATATATGAAAGTAATGCGATCGTGAAAATTTTCGAATTCCATGTTTTAGTGTCTACTGAGTTCAAATGACCAAGTACCACAGAAAGGTGTGTGTGTCCGTGTGTGGCAACTCCTGCGCGTAAACGAAAAGTCCTATGAAACTGAAATTTCATATTTAAGACAAATATACGCCCGAGATGTTACAAAAACATTTATATCAAAATACGCTAACCAGAAGAGCCATTTTATACCATGCATTTTGCACCTTTTTACGATTTTCTCAAAAACAGCTCTAACGATTTTGATTAAAGTCTCTGTGTCGATGTTAAATTTAATGGGCTTTAATATCATGTAGGTTTCATTTTTATTGAAATTTCTTCCTGTAAACTACCTTTAATTTTGAACATTCCAAAAGATTAACCATATCATCTTAATGACATTGATGAAGGACGGCTTAATATTCAAGTTAGACGAATTTGATGACTAACGAAAGGATAATAGAGCAAAACAATTATTTTATGTAATTTTTGTTTTTTTGATAACAAGAACAGTAATATAGACGTACAATATACCGTGGGAAAGAGAAAGATTTTAGGATAAATATTATCTGATACAAAAATTTGTAAAAGTTAATATAAAGTGACGAATAGGGGATAAACTTATTACTGATTAACAAATTAATATAGTTACATTATTTAATCACGTTTTATTAAAATCAACTTAAAATATTTTTTAAATTCAAGTATAGTTATTAGTTTTTAATTAATTTTAACAGTCTTGGTAAGTGAAAGTCGTGTGTTGCACTCACCAGATTTTTTAATATATTTTACCTATTTTAATTTTAAATATCTTATAATTGTTAGATGTGTAATTATCACTAAATAATGCCAATGTATGCTACTGTCACTAAATAATGCTAGACAAACTGGACTTTTATGTTTATTGTTCTGTATTCGTAGAGGAGAAAATGTCCCAGAATAAAAATTATATTTATTTCCCTTCACTCAGGGAACTCTGCCTGATCGATTCCAGTAAAAGTTTCCTAGTCAAAGGGCAACTATACTTTTATAAATGATCCAGAAAATTTTACTTTTTGTTTTGGCCAATAGTCTGTTTATCAATTTTGAACTTGCCTATAATGGAGCTTTTCAAGTTGTTATACTTGATGTAAAACTCTAAAAGTTGAAACTTAAAATCTAAGACTTTAATTATTAATGATCAATTTGTCAAAAAAAAAAAAAAAAAAAAAATTGAACTGTCCAATTGCATATACATACATCTATATTATTGCTCACGTTCCTTTGAATTTATTTTGTATATAATATACCTTTCTTTGTAATAAATGTTAGATGAAAATATTGAAATAGAGTGTTTGACCACTTACATTTTGACGTGAGGTAACTTGAGCATTACCTCGACCATTTATGTAAAGTTACTCCGGAGTGGATTAGTAGGAGAGAGGAAGCTACGTAATGCATATTGTATATAGATGTAGATTCGGGGGTGCTAACGAAGGGACTGGCCGATAATCCGTTTAGCAAGGGCGGTCCTGATTGGAGGCTGGGTCGGGTTGGGCTGAAGGGCGGCCATGGTCAGCTTGGTTGGGACTACCATATCTCACCATCACCATCATGTCATAGGGTCATGCTTTGAATACACCATGAGAAAGGACGATAAAAGAATATAATTAGTGATATATATATGCCAAATATCCTGTTATCTTCCTTATGTATTTTGTATATAGAATAAATTAATTCATACAGCCTTTATATTCATTTATAGTTAGAGCTGCAATTTTTTAATTAAAAAAAATATATATCAGCCATTGAACAATGGTGTCAAAACTGGAGAATCAAAATAAATCCTAATAAATCCCATCAAATCACCTTCACTCTACATCGTAAGCCTATGACTTCCTGCCCCACCGTATCCTTTAACAATATCCTACTTACTCCTGTTGAACAGATTCGGTACTTAGGACTCCACCTCGACAAACGCCTAACATGGAATCCTCATACTAGACTGAAACTGCTCGTATATACAGATTACTACAACACTTACTTGACAAACGCTCAAAACTTCCCACTTACTACAGAAAACTCATTTATATCACAATTATCAGGCCTATTTGGACCTATGGCATTGAGCTATGGGGGTCTACTACACTATCGAATTCCTCTCGCATCCAATCCTTGTAATCCAAAATCCTTCGTAAAATCCTCAATGCTCCTTACTTTGTTACTAATAAAATCATCCTTAAAGATCTAAATATACCATTAGTTGAAGACTTGGCCCGTTACAGATATACCTCTTTTCATTCCAAACTCCCTGCCCACTCAAACCCGCTTATCCGTGACCTCTCCTCCATATCTATTCCCGACAACCCACCGAGGTGCCTTAAAAGAAGATGGCCAAGAGAACTCCTAAGACATTGGAGTGCTACCAATGGGTAGTTTCTTCTCAGGACTACCATGTGTACTAATCATATATAAGGCCTATTTACTTGTTGTATTTATTTAATACAGTTGTAAATTTCTTTAAATAAATAAATAAAAAAACAAACAATAAAACAACATCAGACCAAAAAAATTAGGATTCAAACTTGCTCATTAAAAGCTAAGGCTTCACAAAAGCATCACTTCTGTTAGATTATAACTAAATGAAAATAATTATCGATCTTGATAAAACCATAACCTATGGCTTCTGAGTGAATCCTACTTTCTATCTCCGTAGCTAATCGCTTGGTGTATAAACAAGACCTTTCAGTTTTGTTTTTAATGAGATCCGTCTAAGTAAAAGATGTTTCGATTGAGCTTTGATTATTCACAGCCTGGTTTGGCATTGTCCACTATAGACTGGGTAGGCGTCTCTATTGAGAGGACGCTATATGGTAACGGGATGATTAGCGCTGTGACAGCGCAGCCGCCTGCCCGGAGCCCGTGCTCTATGGCACCGGCCACATTCTGTCACGTAGTCACATTCTGGCACTCCGGGGATACACTTCTTTCCCAGCAGGTGTCAAACGTTTCACTTTCCCTTGCCCCGATTTCAGTATCAGCAGCAGGGGTAGCAGGTGCGAAACGATATCGGCAATAGAAAGTCCACACATTTGCGTATTATGTTGTCTTTTGAAATAATATGTTGTTTGTGGGGGCGAGGTCGTCCTTAGAATCTCCTTACACTGTTCGTGGTTATTCACGGATTTGTTTCTTGAGATTAATTTATTAATAGATGAATAGATGAATTGGTGATTTAAGTAAATAAATCAATTGGTAATCGGTACAATAGATGAATATATAAAAGATTAAATCGTTTGTTACTAGTGGTTAGGTAACACACAATAATAATCACTGTCTCATTAGATCCAACTCTAAAACCTTATGATTTTTCCTGATTCACGTAATACAAGGCATGTTTTTTAAGTAAGTACTGTTTTGGAATTAAAAAAAGACGTGCAAAGATATCGCAATAATTTTATTTTTACATGAAAGCCTGTACCTTAATCTAATTTCTACATGATTTCCATGAATTTTGAAGCACTTGTCATAACGCGGCACCAGTTTTTGAATACCCTCCTCAAAAAATTCTGCCACCTGAATTGTTAACCACTGCATCAAAAATGTTTTGACTTCGTTATCGTGTTGAAGACGCCGACCGCCCGGGTGTTTCTTCAAGTGCAGGAACAAATGGTAGTCGCTGGGTGCCAGGTCAGGGCTGTATGGAGGATGATCTAGAGTTCCCCAATTAAATGATTTGATGAGATCATTGGTCCGATTAGCCACATGTGGATGGGCACTGTCATGCAGCAAAACGATACCCTTACTCATGATGAATATCGATCGGTTTTACGCCATTAGCACTAAGAAATCATATAGCAGCCCGTACTTCACAATCAGCGGGACTCACAATTGTCGGAGACATCTTAAACACTTAGTAAACAACGTATAAAATGAAGAATCTGACTGTAATGGCGTCAGTGCGTAGACAAGAGATGTAAATAACCAGCGCGCATGCGCGGAACGCTGACCGTAGCGCTTCGGCGGCGGAATCGCAAAACGGTACTTGCTTAAAAACATGCCTCGTAATAATAATTAAAAAAAAAACCTTGATAAAATAAAAATGTGTGTCGGCAACACACGACTTTCACTTACCGCCGTTGTTAAAATCGATTAAAGACTTTAACAGTTAGAGATAAAACTGAGTGAAACTAATAGAGAATTAATTAAAGTCAATTTCTAGAGAAATATGTGTTTTATTAAAAAATCTATTATATTATTATCTAAAATAATCAGTTTTATCGGCTTTTCATCACTCTTTATTAACTTTTACAAGCTTGTGTATAAGACAATATTTTTTCTAAAGTCTTTACCTTTCCAACAATATTATATATCTATATTACTGTTCTTATGTTCAAAAACGAAAAATGAAAGAATATGTTGGCTCTTTTTTTTAATGGAATTAAGAATGTTTATTCCATAATTGAATAATTGGCCAACTTTGCTGTTAATAGCATTATAATTTATACAATGCACGATAAGTTCATGAAGCGGCTTCATCCTTTGAACCTATTCGTTTCGGCTTCCAAAGTTTTCATCTTAGCAATTACCTGCCTTCATGTGATTCAATCCTCATTCAGTATAACAAGTATTTTGTTTGAAACCATCGATCTATCCCATAAATTTTTTATGCATATGTCCATATGGGTTTTAGTAAGTACGTCTAATTATTCAGTCATCAACAGTGAAAATAAAAGTATCAGTCGATTATTATGAGTCAAATGTGGGACTCCAAAAGGAATTCGTAAATCGTACCGGGAGATATTTCTTAAGAAGAGCGACGTAGAAGAGGCCAGTTATAGAAGAGATTGAGAGAGGCGTGTCGTACACGGGGACAAGGGAGGGGGAAGGCATTTTGTGCAAATCTTCCTCCCCCGCCAAAGGGCCGCCTTCAATTTATGGTCCTCTCCCGGGGAACAATGCCACAATGTTGGCCCGCCGATATAGGACCGCTTCAATCTCTCCTCGGTGTAGGGAAAAAATCCCCGTCAACAGAGATATCCATAGTCAATGGCTTGGGATCAAGGCCTCGGATGACGGATGGACGTCGACCAAGAGGCTCCGACACCCTCCGAGGGCCAATGATTTTTCATCGACCGTCATTATCTCGACCGACGATCGCGGCTGAAGAAGTCGAAGGATCTGGCGCGCCACGGAATCTCAATATCTTTCCTCTCGTTTTTCGAAATCCAAAAAACCAGAGGATAATGTGTTGATTTATTTCAAACCCGTTGGGAGGGCTTAATAAAAAATCGAAAATCTTATATATTTATTTCTAATAAAACAATGAATGCATTTATTTCGTCAGTGCCTCTGTGAGTCATCGACACATTCTATAGTCCAGCTTAGCCTAGTAGTAGTGGCATTTTTTTAAGTATTCAAATAGTCCTGTGGTCTTGTTTTAACCTTACCTGAGGATCTATTCAATTAAGACGTTGAGTTCCAAAAGGTACAAGATCCACTTTGGACAATTTTACAGGAAACTCAAAAATCTATCATTTATTTATTACTGGACCAATTAACTTGATTCTTTTTGTATTAAAATCTTTTTTTTTTTTCAACAACAATTTTTATTGAGTAAAATTACAATCTGTCCCAATTTGGACATCAATAGTAGTGCTGAAAGATAACATACATACTACATTCATACAATATTTACACGGCATAAAATTATAATAAAATATATACACAATAATGTTTATTAAAATCTAAAGTTGATTTTTTTACTATATCAACAACTCATTTTTTCAAATTATTTCCCCTATCCCATGACTTTTTAACAATATAATATGGATATAGTACTCTTTGGAAAGAATTAACAGGGATATAGTACGTTTTGGAAGAATATAACGCGAGATAACAGCCATCATAACCTTACTCATACAACATTACTTACAAATAAAATCTTTATGATGTTAATTACTAAGTTATGTATATTTCCCTATTATCACTCTGAGAAATATCTTTTCTTGTTATTACTGATAAATAAATAGCTTTTATTTTGTTTTTACATTTATTCAAAAAAAAAAAAAAAAAAAAAAAAAGTTCTTTCAGGTTAGATCAGGCACGGTTTTTCTTCTCTTATTTAGCAAGGTGGGAGAATAGTAATTCCAACCATTTGCTGGATAAAATACTATTATTCTATTAAAATGTGAGTTTCTTATGATTTTTATATGAAATTTATATGGCTGCAAGAATTTTTTTTTTAACATCATATATTGAAATTTACAACTGTACTTCAAGGTACAACAAGTAAATGTGACAAAAGTTAAATGGCGTGATACAAACTTGAAGAAGAACTACCCAATGGCAGCACTCCTGTAACTTTTCTACACAAGAAGGTCTCGAGGCCATCTTCTTTTCAGACGCCTCGGAGGATTGTCAGGAATTGAAGAGGAAGAAAGTATTGAAACAATAGGATTAGGGTGGGAATGGAGTTTGTCATGAAAGGAATGGTATCTAGATCGGGCCAAATCAGCAACATACGGAACATTGAGGTCTTTATGGATAAGTTTGTTCGTGACAAAATAAGGAGCATTTAGGATTTTACGAAGGATTTTGGATTGTAGGGATTGGATATGGGAAGAATTCGATGGTTTAGTGGAACCCCAAAGCTCCACTCCGTAAGTCCATATCGGCCTTATGATAGTCATGTAGATGAGTCTTTTGTAGTTAAGTGGAAGATTAGAACGTTTGTCTAGTAAGTGTTGAAGAAGTCGGAAACGTCGTGCAGTTTCTTGTCGTTTCAGTCTTGTGTGAGGGTCAAGAAGAAATAAATGAAAAAAATTAATTAAATTGGGAACCCACTAGAACCGAAGGGAAGCAATTAAGTTGTTAATAACAGCCTAAAACTGATTATTAGGTTAAAAATATTGGATAAAAATAATAGCGATGATTCAAGACGTACTGAATGAACAATAAAAATGCACAAAATGAAGAAAACAATAAATTAATGGTATATATAGCGGGTTAAGGCTTTGCCGTGTAGTAGGAAATATAGTACCTTTAGGAAAGAAATGAAACGAAAAGTTGTATCTGCTTAAAGAAGGATACAGTACGTTTTCTAAGGGATTTTTAGTGCCTTTTGGAATGAAATGAATATGGGATTTAATACCTTTGGAATCAAATGCAATTTTCAATATATCTAAGTTTCTATGTTTTTTTAGATAAAAATCTGATGACGGATTTAGATAAAACTAAACCATTAGTAAACGACATATGCCAAAATATCAATTTAGAAAAAATTTCCTTTAGTACCTTTTGGAAATCAACGTCTCAATTGTTTTTTCCATCATCAGGCTTAGCTTTAATCGAAAGAATATTTTCCAATTTAAAAGTCTGCGTCTCTTTTTTTATTCATTACTTCCCCTTGTGAGGTTTTTTTTTTCTCCCCCATAAAATGAATTTCCAGTTCATTCGGGAGCGAACAGTATAGTTTTTCATTTCTTTTAAGCTGTATTCCGTTAATAGACAATATTTCAAGGCGCTATAATGGCAAGGACCTCTTCAGCTTTTTTTCTAGTGGCAATGATTCTCTAAATCGTAAGTTTTCTTTCATAAACAGCTTCTGGCAATAGTATAATTATAAAATCTACTTACTTTATGTCTGCCCCTGTTGAACAGATTCGACATGGACCCCTACCTTGTAAACGTTCAAACTTGGAATTTCCCCTAGTTTCCTATATAAGACTGAAACGACCAGAAACCGCCCGTCGTTTTCGACTACTTCAACTACTTACTGGACCAAACGCTCCAACATCCCTTCCTAATTACAAAAGACATTTATTTATATGGCCATCATAAGACGATATAATCCTCATGCTCCTTATTTTGTCACAAAAAAACTATCCATAAAGACCTTTAATTATTTTCCATATGTTCGCTGATATTAGTCCGAACAGGGTACGATTCCTTCACGACAAATTCATTCCCAAATTACAATCCATTTAGTTTCCAATCCTTGCTTCCTCATCGATCCCTTCATAATCCTCCGAACGTCTGTAAAGAAGACTGGTCACGAGACCTTCAATTTAGAATATTTTTAGATGTGCTGCTTCTGGGTTAGTGGTTTTTTACCATGTTTTATTCAGACAGTTTTTCTATATTAACCATACATTTACTAGATGTAATCTTTTTAAAATACAGTTGTAGATATCCATACATAACAAAAAAACAAAAAAAAGAAACAATTATAAAACATTTAAGCCCCTGGATTTTATAATGGCAAAGATGAATCTAATGTTTAAGTTATTTAAGATACGTTTATGTTTAAATTGGTATGCAGTTTTGGTTAATTATTCACAGAAAATTAGTTTACATTTTGTCTTTCTGTCTTTGAAATACGACATAAAGAACTGATTGTTAAACAAATATTTTGCTTTATTTCTAGTCAAAATTGAACGTATGGTTTGGATAGACATTCTTAGTGCTCAACTTGCCCCATACCCTTGATCAACTTATCTCACCTATGGGGTACATTGAGCAAACCTGACTTCCTGGATTTAAATAGCTGTAGCTCTTAAATTGGACTTCTCACAAAAAAAAATTACTAAGGACGCTTTTGCTAAAGGATATATTACGAATCCATCAAACCGCTTAAAATCTCATTGAGACTTATCATTGAGGAGCTATATCCATAAAGTGAAAAATTGCTCAACTAGCCCCGCCCTACCTACAATAGAAATATATTTGATATGTCTGTGAAAAGCGATTCTTATTACAAGCAAAGTTTCTTATTAGGAAATCAACCATTGGATTCTCCAAAGAGAAGGCACAGTACATAGTTTTACAGGTCATTGTACATGTCCTTGGACAAAAACGGAAGTATCACAAGTCCTACGTGACGTCATCCCTTATTCCAGGCATAATATAACTCACATCAGTATGTGTGAAAGGTGTATTCCATAACTGTCATATCTAGCTCTCTCCCTGCCCATCTGAATCACAAATCTCAACCCAACTTTTATCGCCCTTGAATGTATAACCGCTGGGCCCTTTTTGTTAATTCGGGCCGTTATTTTTGTAAATTTAAATCCTACGACGGTGGCTGCTACCGCTTACGAAACGACTAGAATATTCAATAATATTTAATTTGAATTGCAGCTGAGGTAAGTGACGGGCCACGGGACCTAAACCTCATCTGTATACGACAAATAACCATTCCAAAAAGTGTCCTTCCGCCTCCAGGACAGCTTTTCGGCTTGATGGATCGCTTGTTTTCGGAAAATTCAAAACCGTATATTTGGATAACCGAAAATATGGACATATCTTATGAATCCAATTAGTTATCTATGCTACAAAGGTGAATGAAATTTGTTATTTTTTAAATTAATTCAACCATGCTGTATTTTTTAGAATGTGACAATTGCAGAATCGAGAAAAAAGAATCTTGTAGAAGTCTCTTCACAAACTTTGAAAATTGTAGGATTCTCTATATATTAACAGTAAGTGTAATCTTCTACTCATTATTAATCGTATATTTTTATCTTGAAGTAAGTGCATTGTTAAAAAATACATAAACATAATATTTTGCCCCTGAAGTCGGCGCAAGCCTCCAATTATATTTATTTGGTGGTAAACATACTAACTCAAGAAACAATAGTGAAATATTTGAAGTTTGGCTGTAATTAATAAATATACTTTGTTTTAAGCAGTCAAGAAGTCCGTTCTTTTTTTTTTTTTTTATATATTATTATAGAATAATTCTTGTTTAGTTAATTTAATTCAAGAGTTAACCATGCTTATAAAATTTATGAATTACAATTGTTGACTTAAAGTCATGATTGAATTACAAATATAATCATAATTAATTACCAAAATAAAGAATATTTATGTCCTTACTAATATTAACATGAGAATAACCAGTGAACATGATTATTGAAGATAAAAATTAAAAAAATTCTTAATTTTACATGCATACTTAAATTTCTGGTATATATTATATACATATATATTATATATATATATATATTATATTAATAAATAATATATTATTTTATACCTTCAGGGGGCCAAAATATAGAAACATAAACAAATAAAAATAAATTGACGATTAGACAACTATTTCCTAAATATTTTATTTATATTTTCGAATATTATAATTTAACTCTCGTAAATCAGGATTTCTTCCAGTAATTAATTTTTTCCTCAGAATATGCTATTAAACAAATACGTGAATCAAGTCATTTTTCTCTATCCAGTAACGAATTTTTGTTTTCTGATCTAATTCCTGTTAAAGGCTGTTATCTTTTGTTGTCGACATAACGAATTATTTTTATATTCAGTTTCCTATTATGAACTATATAGTAAGGTATGAACTAGATAGCATTGTGAATGCCTGAGATGTTAACGAATTTTTTTAAACAAAACCTGCAAAACCAAAGAGCCAATTAATACTATACATTTACGATTTTCTATAAAAAACACTGTAACGATTTTGATTAAACTCGTGTATCAATATAAAATTTAATGTATTTATACACATGATATTATTCATTGAAAGTCTGAAAAGACTCTAATTATTGGCCTTTAAAGTAGATTTAATTTTGTATATTACACTAATGATCCATATCATATTATTAGCATTGATGAAAATAGGCTATTATACAAGTAAAACGAATTATATAAGCAACTAAAAGAACAAACATATTTTTGTAGATAATTTGTTTTTTCCTAATATTAGAATAGTAATATCGATGTATAATATACCGTTGGAAAGCTAAATATTTGAGAATTTTGTTTATCTTTGGATGAAACGAATGCAAAGGCAAACTGGCATAAACTTAAGTAATAATTGTACATATCAATTTTTAATTGTTTTATTTTTAATCTAACGAAACTGAATTTAATTCTTTAAAACATTTGTCAGCACTAACTACTTTATTTATTAGTTTTTAAATTGATTTCAACAACCAAGGTAAGAGAACGTTGTATGTTGCCCGTAGTCAATTTTTTATTAATTATTAATATACACTCCCGTCGCATTTCTACCATAATCCAGACTTTTATATATTATAGTAATATCATTTATTAAATGGAGAAGGTATGTAGGGGATATTTAGAAATGTCATTTTTATTCACTGTTTACCAACAAAGGGATGAAATTTTGTATACATTCATTTCAGAATTATTTTCAGTCCATGTTTAATCTTTCGTTGCCTCAAGTCTGTTTCTTTTCTTTTCTCCTAAGTCATTGCTAAAACAATTAAATTTTATACACAAGAATTCGCAGAATCATACATCTCTATAAACGTTTCAAGGGCATAAAAGGTACAGAAGACTGGTAGGCATTCGAGACGATCAACGTAGGGTCCCAGGTTATTAACCCCATAGATGCAACTATCATTAAAATACAAGCACTTGGTTAAAGCGCGATTCTACTGCGACTTCCATTAAAAACTTATCGCTGGTGTTTCGAGGTTATCAATCAAGGAGCAATGGCATTAGTAAGGCTGTAGAGGAGTCAAACCTAGGTCAAGAAGATCAGTGATACGTCCTATTCTTCACGTGTAAAAAGATTAAGATTTGCAAGGGATTATCTCAAAAGAAAGTTCGTACGAGATCACCTCCTACTACCTTTAAAATGCTAAAGACAGCTGTATGCAGAAGGGTGGGAGAATTACCAGTGGGAAAACGTACAATATGTCTTATTAAATGTAAATTAAAAATTGAAATTGTTATTTAAAAGTTAAAATTGAAGTAAGTTTTCTAATTTTTTCGTTTATTGGTAGAAATATTGTAATTTATTTTAATAAAACTTGTTTATTTCCAGTTTAAAAATGTTTATTATTGACTTCAGAACCTTTCTAACAAAAGGAGTTTTTGTAAAATTAAAATATTTCTAAGTGTTGTAATACTTTTGACGGGGAGTTTAGTAATTTAAAAAAATATTTTTTTGGTTTATCTCTTCGATGATGTTCCTGTGTCATATTGAATTTTAATTTGTCTTTTATTGATGATTTTTGAGAGAGTAGAGTAAAGAACTGTGAGAGCTTGAAGTGTATTCGTGTTATGATACTGAGTATCGGGCGATGATAAGTGGTCCCCCCAGCGTGGTTAGGATATGACGTCTTGAAGTAGGTACATCCTTGTTATAAGACGTAAGAGGGATGTCTGACACTATGATGTCCTCATCTTACATAATCGGGCTAATAACAATAGAGTAGGTCACACGATGCACCATCGTCTGTATTTCGTTTTGAGTTCAACGTCACGTTCCTCTGTCTAGTTTTTTTTACATGTCCAATAAAGCATATAATAGGGCCTATTTTATTAATAGTTTTATAGAATAATTTAAGCGTGTATTCCTCATATTTTTAAAAGAATTAGATGACACAAAAACAAATCCATTTATTTGGTGTGATGGTATTTTATTGGGTTGTGTCACACGAAATGCTCGTTTTAAAAGTAAAGGATATTTATTAAAAATACGATATGAAAACAAGATATTTTTTATTCGAAGTATTTACCTTCTTTTGCTACACATTTTTCCCAA
The DNA here is from genome assembly GCA_023052935.1 of Piezodorus guildinii. Lineage (NCBI taxonomy): Eukaryota > Metazoa > Arthropoda > Insecta > Hemiptera > Pentatomidae > Piezodorus > Piezodorus guildinii. The sequence goes on along the minus strand of CM041293.1, from coordinate 159,418,996 downwards.
CTTGACACCAACTTTTATCCCGAACTGAAAAACTCTGAGCTTTGAAGTGAAACAAAATCTGAAAACGCACTTTTCACTTGATCATCAATTTTCAAAAAGTTATCCTTTGACGAAGTTGTCTAAATTTCCTGAACAAGTGGTAATCTGTTGGAGATAAGTCGGGAGAATATGGTGGGTGCGGAAGAACTTCGTAGCCCAGTTCTTTCAATTTTTGCACGGTATGTTTTGAAACATCGAGCTTTTTTTACTTTCCCAATACACTTTAAATGTCTGGAAACGGTAGATGCACTTGTATATAGTTGTGCTAAGAGTCCTTTAACTCTTTGGTAGGGGTTTCCTGCTACTGTATGTTTGAGGACATCGTTGTCTATTACGGACGGAGGTCTTCCTCGGGGCAAGTTTTCCAAGTCGGCATCCCCAGCTGGAAACTTAGCAAACACCAACGGCGAATGGTCCGTTCATTAACACTTCCTTCCCCAAACTCCTTGAAAATATTTCTAGTGGCCTCAGCTGCTGAATGGCCGAGTTTAAACTCGTACAAAATTATTACTCGAAAATCGCGTGTTTCCATGTTCATATTTGGAGGTATACTAAAAGGTGGGTAAATGATTGGGAAGCTAATGTTTATAATACAAAGGTAGAGGATTAGTAACTGTTTACTTTAAATATGTAAATATTCGGAAGAAACAACAGAGACCTGCAAAATGCTTTATGCATTTCAGAAACTATAAAAACGGACATTTCATGTGAAACAACCCAATACATATCAATTACTATTCAATAATTAAAATAAAAAATCCAACGAAAATAACTCTTATGCCATCTATTCTGATTGTTAAAATCCTTCTGTATCCATTAAAAGAAACTTTGTGGGTTGTTAACGAGCTTTACGCCTAAGTATTTTGCTAGTCGGTGCATTATCCAGGCTGTTTCCAACCATGCATTCTAAGGTTGTCAAGATTTATCTGACTGTACAATCCGTTTATTTACAAGAAGAGATCTAAGCAGCTTTCTTTACTTTGACATCAATATATAACATGTAGGGATAACCACCCGACCACAACTACAAGTTCTAATATTTATATAATAATAATAATCATTATTTATTCTGAGTAAAACCTTTCAGAATAAGATAGCATGAAATGAAAGGTGGACTTTAGAGTAGTAAAATAATTAAACTAAAACAATAGAATTAAACTAATAACATGAACAAATAAAATAACTTAAAAGCTAAATTCTAATAAACATTAAAAAAAAAACAGAAAAATAAATGTATGTTAAGATGAGAACAAACAATAATATATAATAAAAAATATATTATCAGATTAAAAAAATATGTATACACATATACACTCACACACACACATATACATACACATACACTCACACACATGCATGTATGTATACAGATAAAAAAAAAAACAAAAAAAAAAATATATATATATATATATATATATATATATATATATATATATATATATATATAAAATTTAATTTTGCTTCTTTCAATAGGTAATCATTTCAAATAATATTTTCTGTTAAATATACCCATGAAAATGGTGACCAAATAAATAAATCTGTTCTATTATTTATTTTTTGATTTCCACTTAAATCTGCGTCTACTTGGAATTATTTGGAAATTGAATTGACAGGGAATGGCTAAATAGACGAGATTTTAATGTGGAGAGAGTTTAGAAGTCACTAAACTCATTTACATGCTCCAAAAGGTGTCTGATGGTCAAAGACTATTTGAAACAAACCTATTTGAGTCCTATTTGGAACATTAAGCCAGTAAGTAAACAGTACGTTCCCAATGTATTTAGTGTCCGAGTAGAACCAACGGGTTGCATTGAATTAATAAGTGTGCAATGGGAATGCATCGGTCTACTCCTGCTGTTAATAACACTGCAAACAGCCGGGAACTGGTCCGAGTTGAACCGCGGCGCCCAGCAGTGGCTGCATAATGAACGGTCCAATCCAAACAACCATAAACCCCTCGCTAATAGGCGCTATTTAAAAGGCTGTTTGTCATCGGATCTGTGTTTGATTAAAAATGGAAACATTTAAAACTGGACCGCTCACTAATTAAACAGAGACCGCAGGAGGGAATTAACGAAATGATATTATGAAGGCGGAGGATGTGTTTGGCCTGCAATTGAATGCGCCCAATCAGGTTGCCTATTGACTGATATAACAGTGAGTGAGCCATCGCTACTGTCCTCTCCAATAGCCTTCCTCTCTGTTTGATGAATTTAACAATTTCAGCTCGGTTCAGCTGCCTAGTGCACTTAAACCTTCCCAGGCCTACCTCTAGCCAAAAGGATCTATTGATCCATAGCTCAATGCAATAGTCTAGTGTAGTGGTTTTCACTAAGTGGTCCGATGTATAAGGTGTCCGCGAGATGTCATTGCAGACTAATTTTAAATTACCTAATTTGTTTGTTAAGCATTGGCTTTTTATTAGAATGATTGTTTGTTGAAAAGTGATATGATTGTTTGTGTTTATTGCCACATACGTTCACAACCTTAAAAAAATCTAGTGCGGACAAAACATGACTTACACTTACCTCTCCTGTTAAAATAAATTAAGGAACTATCAAATAAACTTAAATTTAAAATTTTTAATGCTAATTTAAATAAAAATTTAATTCAGGTTCTTCGGAAACATATGGTTTACATTAAACAATATACTGAGAGCACATGTGCTCACTCAACTTGTGTCTCAGACCCTATTGCAGACCTGCCTGAGATCTTTTGGCAGGGAGTCCCTTGCCTCTGGCTGCCACTAGATGGAGTGGTGCTTTTAATAATTATGCTGTCTGCTAGAGGGCAGCACTTAAAATATGTTAAGGGCCCTGTTTCCTAAACATATTTTTGCACTTTTCTCTTTTAGTTGTTTATCGAATTCACTCAACTTTCATATTTAGCTGTTATATTTGCAAAGGTTGAAGTTGAAGAAAGCAGCTGAAGCAGTTGAAGAAAATTTAAGCCCTTCAGACTATTTCGATCAGAGAAAAACCTACATCATATTAAAGCTTATCAAATTTTACATCGATATAGCGAGTTTAACCCAAATCGTTAGAGCCGTTTTTGAGAAAATCGTAAGATGGTGCAAAATTCATTGTATAAAGTAGTACTTCCGGTCAACTGATTTTGATGAAAAAGTTTATATAACATCTCGAACTTATAATTGTCCTAAATAATGATTTTCAGTGTCATAGGGCTTTTCGTTTACGCGCTGGAGTTACCAAACACGGACACACAGACCTTTATGCGGGACTTGGTTATTTGGATTGAGGGGACCCTAAAACGTGTATTTCCGTTTAAAACTGGAATCAAGATCTTAATAATTTCCCTTACTATATATTTCGTATATACGTAAGTGAAAGTAATTGGTCATTTTCTATCATTTCAAAAATAATGAGATTAAAGAACACGATAATGAACACTATTTGATTTCTGTATGAGTATTTAAATTAATATCTTCTTGTAGTTTTAAGATTTGTCCTCAGTATTCCGAAGAGGTCTCATGTGACCCATTTTTAGGGCGAGTTAATGTGGCTCCTTATCCCAGTTTGTAGAAAATATTTCCTACGATCATACCTTTACTAAATCATTTACTCCCAAAACCACAGTCTCCTACAATTTAAATCTTCAGTCCTCTCACTTGAAACAAGATTGCGCCATTCCGACCTTTACTTCCCTACCCATAGTGCTTAAGCTTTTGATCGTTCCTTCCTTGTCCGCTCCTCTACTTTCTGGAATTCTCTACCTACTCATGCTGCTTCTCTTTCCTCATTCAAAACTTTTCTCATACCTTTTATTATCCCAAAAAGAACCTCAAAAATTGTGATATTTTTATTCTTGACATCATACTTTAATATTCGTTCATTGTCTATATTTAAACACTGTTATCTATTAATTTATTTTTAATTTGGTTTAATACAATATTTTCTAAAAATTGTTTTTATTTTATTTTATTATTATATATATTTTTGTATATATATGTGAATAAGCATGTGTGATATATACTCATATATTTACCCATAATCGTAAATAGTAATTAATTATGTTCCTTCTGTCTGTTGGCCAGACATGTTGTATATTTCAGCATATGTACCTGAATAAAAATTATATTCTATTCTATTTTATATGTTTTAAATTTTAGGTTATTTTTATTCATTTAATGATATTGTGGCTATCGGACAGGATATCTTAAATATTGCTTATCCAGGTTTAATTAGGATGGGAATATTTAACGAGTAACTGACAATACAGGTACTGGATCACCATTTTACGTTCCCTCTGAAGGTTGAGAGTACCAATCCCAGTCCGAAGGGACATTTTCAAGCATATAATAACATGTGGATTCAATCGCCTCTCCCTCCCTCCGGTTATGTAAGGCCCGTCAACAATTAGTGGCCACTAACAAAAAATGGCGTAGTGATGACCCTACCAGATAACATGTCATCAGGAATCGCGGTGTGGATTATTAGGAAATCACTACGCGCGGCAAAGGGCCTCCATGGTCTGTCGCGCTAACCGAATAATAATAATATAAATCTCAATATATTAAGTAAATATGCCAGAGCTTAAATAATAACATATTATATACTTCCACGTTCACGTTTCTCCACTACGACAAGAACACCTATCCAACAAGTTGCCGCCAAAAGAGAAACCCCACCCCAGGAGAATAATAAAAGCGATTAAGAAGAATGAACAATGGATACAGAGGGGGAAGAATGACAAAAATGCCGACAAGAGGGAGGAGCTATCATTAGAGGAAGATATGAGGACAGAAAAAGAAGCGGTAGCCTAGGTAGGTGGTCAGACCGGGCGAGCTCCGGCCCAGCCTATGTGATGTGAGTGTCATATCACCTCCACTTCTATATGGTCGGCAATTAGACACCATCACTTCCCAGAAACCATTTTTGCCTTCTTCCACTATAGCCTTCTTCTGCACTTCCACATATACCACGCTATTCCCGGTAACCGAGGATATGCAAGAAACTCCTTTATAGGACGGGCCTCTTCCCCGGGCGGCCTCTGGTGAAAAAACTGTTATTTGCGTTGTATCTTCTTGCTCTTAGCTCCCTCAAGTATTTCAATGCCAAGGAGGGATCTTCAATGGCAGGCATCATTTTATCAGGAGGCTTCAATGGTACTCAACAAGACTTCCGACCTAGGTAAAAAAAAAAAAGTAATAATAATAAAAAAACCAAAAAAAAACAACCATATATATATATATATATAGATAGATAGATAGAGAGAGAGAGAGAGAGAATAGAATAAAATAGAAAAAGAAATTATATTAAAAAATTATTATATCTGGCCTAAAGCAATATATAAATAGATTTAAATAACAAAAGAAAGGAGAAAAAAAAAAAAAAAAAGAAAAGGTCATAATGACATCTCTATGTACATATTCTAGAAATAAATAAATTAGAATTTAATTTGAGTGACTAAAACATAAAAAAATATACAATAAGTAATAATTGTCAGAAAAGAGAGACAGAAAAAGAAAATGTGCAACTATAGCATTTCCAAGTCAATTGTAACCTTTTCCAAGTCAAATGTAACTTTTTCCAAGTCAAATGTAACCTTTTCCAAGTCAAATGTAACCCTTTCCATTTCAAATGTCACCTTTTCCAAGTCAAATGTCACCTTTTCCATTTCAAATGTTACCTTTTCCAAGTCAAATGTCACCTTTTTCTTCACTTCTAGCCTTAAATATTCCGTTTTAATTATTTATTTATTGAAAAATATTTAGTTTAATTAAAATTATGACTTTTTTAATAATTTTGGCATATCCTATCGCTATTTTTTTTTTGTTTTTTAGATATTTGATAACAAGTTCTGTTTTTTACGAACTAATATTTAAAAAAATTAATTATTGTCTATTTAGTTTTAAGATAGTTGTTGATTTTGAATTTTTAGAGGGAAGCGATACTTTTTGGGAATAATTAATGTGTTTTCGGGTATTATAATTACGTTTTTCGAGATGTATTTTTTATCGCTCTCGTTTATTTTAACTAAAATTTACTTTTTATGTTTTTTATTGATATAGGGATTAATTATTGTGCTTTCGGGTGGTTATGAATACGTTTTTTGAGCTCTATCTTTTATCGCTCATGCGTATTTCAACTCGCATTTACTTTTAATGTTTTTTATAGACATATAGATTATTAATTGTATTTGCGGGTTTTGTAATTACGTTTTTTGAGCTGTATTTTTTATCGCTCATGGGTTTTTCAACTCGCATTTACTTTTTATGTTTTTTATTGATATAGGGATTAATTATTGTGCTTTCGGGTGGTTATGAATTCGTTTTTCGAGCTGTATTTTTTATCGCTCATGGGTATTTCAACTCGCATTTACTTTTTATGTTTTTTATTGATATAGGGATTAATTATTGTGCTTTCGGGTGGTTATGAATACGTTTTTTGAGCTGTATTTTTTATCGCTCATGGGTTTTTCAACTCGCATTTACTTTTTATGTTTTTTATTGATATAGGGATTAATTATTGTGTTTTCGGGTGGTTATGAATACGTTTTTTGAGCTGTATTTTTTATCGCTCATGGGTTTTTCAACTCACATTAACTTTTTATGTTTTTTATTGATATAGGGATTAATTATTGTGCTTTCGGGTGGTTATGAATACGTTTTTTGAGCTGTATTTTTTATCGCTCATGGGTTTTTCAACTCGCATTTATTTTTAATGATTTTTATTGATACAGGGATTAATTAATGTGCTTTCGGGTGGTTATGATTACGTTTTTCGTGCTGTATTTTTTATCGCTCATGGGTATTTCTACTCGTATTTACTTTTTATGTTTTTTATTGATATAGGGATTAATTATTGTGCTTTCGGGTGGTTATGATTAAGTTTTTGATGGATATTGGGATTGATTATTTTGTTTTTAGTTCTCATTATAACGTTGTTGGAATATACATCATTTAGCTTTTTTTTATTTATTTTTTTTTTATTTAATATTTTTATTATTATTTTTTTATAAAAGGATTAGTTATAGTTCCTTTTATAGCGTCCTGAGTAAGTTTTTTCAACTAAATATTTTATAATGGACCCACTTTCTCACTTGTTCTTACAATTATCTGATATTTTAATTGAGGAATCGTTTATTCTATTTTCGGGTGTTCTTATAACATTATTTGAACCTTATTTGTTTTCGCTTTTACTCATTTTAAGTTACTGTTCCTATTTCATAAATATTTGATAGAGGGATCGTTTATAGTGTTTTGGGGAATACTAATAGAGTTTATGACATTTTTTTATAGCTAGTGCACATTTTACCTTATATAAAAAGTGATCTAGAACAATGCGCAATCGCTATGTAACACCCAGTTAAAAAAAGTAATCAGAACGTGCAAAAACACAACAAATAATTTTTACTTCAAATTATAACATAATATCTACGGTATGTAGAAATTTCCAAGCGCATAAAAGATTTATGTTCAAAACACGTAATCAGAATCCCCTAAAACAAAAACAAAGAAAGACCACTCTATCAATATATAAAATGATATTAGCTCTAAGTTGAAACGAGCGCGTGCTATAGAATAAGCAGTCCAAAAAATGTTTTTTCATAACCACCCAAAAACACAAGCATAGATCCCCTATAACAATAAAAAGATTAGAAGTAAATGCAAGTTAGAATGCGAACAAGCGACAATAAATACAGCTCAAAAAACGTAATTACAACACCCAGAAAGACAATTACTAACCTATATATCAATAAAAAACATTAAAAGTAAATGCGAGTTGAAATACGCATGAGCGATAAAAGATAGAGCTCAAAAAACGTAATCATAACCACCCGAAAGCACAACAATTAATGCCTATATCAATAAAAAACATTAAAAGGGAATGCGAGTTGAAATACCCATGAGCGATAAAAAATACAGCTCGAAAAACGTAATCATAACCACCCGAAAGCACATTAAGTAATCCCTATATCAATAAAAACCATAAAAAGTAAATGCGAGTTAAAAAACCCATGAGCGATAAAAAAATACAGCTAGAAAAACGTAATTACAAGACCCGCAAATACAATTAATAACCTATATATCTATAAAAAAACATTAAAAGTAAATGCGAGTTGAAATACGCATGAGCGATAAAAGATACAGCTCAAAAAACGTATTCATAACCACCCGAAAGCACAATAATTAATCCCTATATCAATAAAAAACATAAAAAGTAAATTTGAGTTGAAATACCCATGAGCGATAAAAAATACAGCTCGAAAAACATAATTATAATACCCGAAAACACATTAATTAATCCCTATATCAATAAAAAACATTAAAAGTAAACGCGAGTTAATTTGCACGCGAGCGATAAAAATACATCTCCAAAAACATAATTATAATACCCGAAAACACATTAATTATTTCCAAAAACTACCTCCCTCCCTCTAAAAATTCAAAATCAACAACTATTTTAAAACTAAATATTTTTTAAAATATTTGTTCGTAAAAAACAGAACTTGATATCAAATATCTAATAAACAGAAAAAAATAGCGATAGGATATGCCAAAATTATTAAAAAAGTCATAATTCTAATTAAACTAATTATTTTTCAATAAATAAATAAATAAAACGGAATATTTAAGGCTAGAAATGAAGAAAAAGATGACATTTGACTTGAAAAGGTAACATTTGAAATGGAAAAGGTGACATTTGACTTGGAAAAGGTAACATTTGAAATGGAAAAGGTGACATTTGAAATGGAAAGGGTTACATTTGACTTGGAAAAGGTTACATTTGACTCGGAAAAAGTTACATTTGACTTGGAAAAGGTTACAATTGACTTGGAAATGCTATATATCTGAACGCTTTATAAATTATGATGAATGGATGAATTAAAAAATGATAACAATTTATCTCTAAGAATATTTGCATCTTTTGCTTCCGACGTTAGTAGGATATAGGACATATAAGAAAATATTTCTATGTTAAGATAGATGAGATGGTTCGGGTAGATTTCCAAATCATTAAAAGTTAATGACAAAACTATTCATTAAACCAACGTTGTGGTGTTTCATCCGGGCTAGAAAAAATCTAAGAAACAGCGTAGGTGTTTGGTTGTAAAAAAATAACAACAGCAACAACATGGTGATGAGGAAATTGAAAAAATTAAAAAAAAATAAAGAGTAGAAAGTAGGTAGTTTAGAAGTAGTGTTAACAAAACAAAAAGTGATAAAAACTAAAAGACAAAAAAAATAATCATACAAAGATTTAATAATTCTACATGTGTTAATAGTAAAATTAGTGAATGCTGAAAGGCCAAATATGTAAGATAAAGAAGTAGTAAAATTAAAAGGTTATTTAAAGTAAATTACTTATAACAGATACCAGATGCCAAACAATGCATGTTGATATATTAATTCATTGGATTATTATTATTACTTTATTTTTTATCGCTTTTTGTTTTTTAATTTTTGTTATGTTACTTTTCAATTCATTTCCTTGTTTTGCAATCTTTGTTTGATTGTTTTTTAATTCTAATAATTTAAAATGTTCAGCACATTTTTATATTTACCACCAAACATGTACACTTGTTATTTTTCTAGCCCCGAAGAAGTGCAACAACGTGGGACGAATCGTTGGTTTAATCGATAGTCCTATCACTATTTTATAATAATTTTGACCGACATCCGAACCCTTGAGATGAATCACACGTTCAATTTTTTCCACATTCAATATTGATTAGATTATTTTTAATTTAAAAAATGGAATCCCATTCAAATGAGTCCTAATTTTTGAATGCATAGGAGCTTGTGTGGTACAAAAGTGTACAGTTTAGCTAGTGATCAGAAAAGAGTCCTTATGTATCCTTAGTCCTCATGTATACATTTGTTAATTCCATTTAGTGACTCAATGTGTTATTAGTTTAGGATGGTCATCGTATGTTAATTAATAACGATTAATTTAATTAAGCTTTTCAGGTATGATATGTTTTGGTTTATATTTATGTTATGTTCATTCTGCTTTTCTTTCTGTTATACCAATGTAATCTTTTCAGATGAATAAAATCAGTTAAAAAGAAAGTTAAAAAAAAACAAAACAAGAAAAAAAAAATTATTTACTGTACACTTTTGTTTCAACTTTATTGTTCTCTTTACATTTGTTTTTCTCAACATCATACTTATGCGCTAAGTAAATGTGACGGACGGGGTGAAAGGTAGTAGCGTGCTTTGTTAAAATGTCCTCGGAAGACGGCATCTCACCATTATACCCAAGGTCGCTATAAATAAATAATATATTATATATGTGCATAAGGGCAGGCAGTAAATAACAATGTCACGTCAATTAGTATAACTCAATGCTCATACTCTATGGCAGGCAAAAACTGGTTTGCACGAACCCACGCCACTGATTCAGTTCTAAAACAAATGTGCTTACTTAGGAAACATTTCACGCTAGGGTAAATTAATTTATCGTTTAAAAAAATGTATTATTTTTTTACTTTCACTTACTATATATAGTAAGGGGAAGTATTGCGATCGTGAAAATTTTCGAATTCCAGTTTTCAACGGAAATACACGTTTTAGGGTCCCCTGAGTCCAAATAACCAAGTCCCGCAAAAAGGTCTGTGTGCGTGTGGTAACTCCCGGGCGGAAACGGTAAGTCCTATGAAACTGAAATTTCATATTTAAGACAACTATATGCCCGAGACGTGAAAAAACATTTTTCATCAAAATGAGCTTACCAGAAGAGGCACTTTATACTATGCATTTTGTACCTTTTTTCGATTTTCTCGAAAACGATTCCGACGATTTTGATTAAACTCGCTTTATCGATGTAAAATTTAATGTGCTTTAATATCATGTAGGTTTTATTTGGATAAAAATGGTCTGACAGGGCTTAAATGCCGATATTTTAAATTTTCTACCCCTAAAGTACCTTTAATTTTGTAGATTCAATAATAATAACTAGATTATCTTGTTAACGCTGATGAAAAACAGGTAAATATATAAATTGAATAAATTCGATACCCAACTAAAGGAGAATACAGAAAAAATATTTTTTTAATGCAATTTTTCGTTTTTGAACATAAGAGCAGTAATATACATTTATGATATACCGTTGGAAAGCTAAAGTTTTTAGAACAAATATCATCTCATACACAAGCTTTTAGAAGTTAATAGAGAGTGATGAGAAGAAGATAAAACTAACTGATTATTTTAGATAATAATACAATAGATTTTTTAATAAAACACATGTTTTTATATAAATTCGATTTAATTAATTATTTAATAGTTTAACGTATTTTTATCTCTAAGTGTATTTGAAAATTATTTCATTGATTTTAAAAATCAAGGTAAGTGAAAGTGGTGTGTTGCCCGCACCAGATTTTTTATATATTAAAATTAAATACTGTTTTAAAATAAAACAGTGTTTAATAGTTTAGGTAAAACTATTAAAATTTCTAAGGATAGAAATTTCTAGCGACGCACACAGGACAAAGTCACCACTTTAGGTGGATAAATGTCAAGTCAAAAGTTTGTAATTTCTGAGTGCTCGACCTTTTAATTATTAGTTATTACGACGCCTAATACTAGTATTTCCTGCCATTCCATGTTTACATATAAATAGTAAATGAATCAATGATTCCTATTCGCACAAGTGCCTAACAACCGGCAGTGGAATTCTCTTTATTCGGTGGTCATTTATTGTGTTCTAGGTGTATTTAGAGCAAAGTCTTTTTGATTTTATTTAACAATGGACATTGCTAAAACAGGTAATACCTTATATTTCCAAACTCGTTATTGAATATACATTGCAATCTCACCTGTAAAGTTAATTTAGCAATTTGTTAATGTATGCCCTATTCAACAACGAAAAAGCTATATAATCCCCAAATTTGTTTCATCAACCCTTCTAGTCTTTTAATATTACAAAGAATTTTTGCGTTTTGGATGGTACATCATTTTTTTCAGACACAGCACTCCGAATCAAAAGTTTAACAATCTATAATTTAAAGAGTTTCCTAAATTATATAAAGTAAACCTGTTAGCAGATTTTAGCAACTCATAATTTGATTTTTTGTATTTGTTTTACCGTATTCTGGGACTTCAAAAGTAAAATGTATTGAAGTTTTAGATTTTAGCAAACAAATGTGATGTTTGACCTCTATGCGCACGCCAATCGGGTCAAAAAATTGATTAATTTTTTATAATTTTTTTTTCTTAATCTGGGACACCAGAGGTTAAATATAAACAAGTATCAGAATTTCTTCCACCTAAATCGGCCATATTTTCCGCTGTGCGACGTCTTAAATTTGGTATAATAAGGAAAATACATTTCTTTCTGGCATTCTTCCTGATAATAGCTCAATAGCTTGAGCCAAAACGTCGGCAAAATTAAAATATTTGACAAGAGACAGACTCCTGATTATTTCCACCTATAATAGTTTCTAGAGTTGACGATACATCCTCAATATAATAATCTGAAAGTTTCAAGTGGTGTATAGTTTTCGAATTATTCGAAATACTAAGAAAGTAATCAGGTTACCAATTGGACCTAGAAAAAAACAGGTAAAAATAAGAGCTTATAATTTTCGAAAAATGTATATCTAAATAACACTGTTTTTTAATGGTACTGCAATTTGATTGTCAAATTTTATTGCGTTTTGTAAGAAAAAAATTTCAGTATATACTTTTTAATACTCCTAAGCTGTTATTTTTGATTTGAAACTACATTGGATTTAATGAAATCGATTTAAAACTGAAATATTGATCTGATTTCAGTTAATTTATTAACCTTTTATTATTTTTTTGTTTTCCTACATTCCTTTTGTTTTCCTGTGAATATTCTTTATTTATTTATTTCATACGTCGTTAAATTAAAAAAAAAAAAGTAAATAGAAATAGAAATAGGAATAGAAAATAAACTTTATTCTGGGACAATGTCCCTTCAGAATAACATTAATGGTCAAAATAATAATTTATATCTGGCCTAAAACAATATATAACTACATTTAAATAACAAAAGAAAGAAGAAAAAAATAAAATAAAAGGTCATTGTGACATCTCTACGTACATATTCAAAAATAAATAAATAAGAATCAACCTAAAATATATCTTTTACATCTCATTAAAGTATATAAACAAATCACCTCACATATATTTAGTGTGTTTTTACTTATTTATTTTATTTATAGATCCTAATTTTTAAATATTTATTATTAAAATCTGTTCTGATTAATTAGGACTTATTGACACGTTGACATCAAAAGGTTTTAGAAAGCCATAGTAAATTTTAATTCAAGGATTTACCTTTTAAGAGATTTTTTCTTTTGTAACTTAACCGCTTGAAAGTTAAAAGCCTGTTACAAATTCCACAGCCAATAGAAATAAAACCGACACCGCATGACAGGGAATTTTTAGAATGATAGACATTTCAGGTTTTAGTTTGAAGCGTTAAAACGTCGCATCGAGATAAAAAGGAGCCCTCAGAAGTGTTTCCCTCCAAATGAAATCTAGGAGTCGTGATTTTTAAAACCTTCATTTTCCCACATGAGATCCTCTGTGGCGCCTCGGATGAGATGGGTTATCCGTCAAAAGAGTTTCGGAGATTCCTCAACTCTCTGGAGGGTATGGGGGTCTAAAACGCCCCTCGAATTCCTAAAGCCGAAACCCGGGGTTTTGCAATTTGTATGATAATGGAAGTTGAGAACTTTTGAAAGGCCCGATAATGGGTTTGAGTCTAAATGCTCTCTCAAAGCCAACGTTCCCGCCTGGGCATGTCTTACAGCCGCTCTCAGAGATATTGGATGATCTTTAGTTGTTGACGGGGAGTCCTCAACTGTTTATAAGTTCCGAATACAATTAATAACAAGCATATTAGTAACATATTTTTTCAAAGGAAATGTGTAAAGAGATAATGAATCGTAGAGTATTGTGTTGCTGCTCAACGAGGCATACAAAAAATGAATTCCCGCACCATTCTTCTTTTATTTACTATTTATTCTTAAAAGTTCTTATTATATCCTATTATATTATTATTATACTATTATTATAAAAAATGAAAAACACTGTACTGCAAGAAAACAGTGATCAGCTTAGCAAAAATAACCATAAAAAAAAGTAAATAGAAGTGATATTAATACTAACATTCAATTATTTTATTTAATTCCTAAAGAAAAAAGAGGTACTGCTAGAAAGGCTGAGAATAGGCCATACAGCCTTTACACACGGATATTTAATGAGAGGTCTGGATCCGCCATTCTGTGATACATGTAACACAACACTGACCATAAAACACATTGTAACATCATGCACACTGTACACTGACAACAGAACAAGACATAACATACCTTCAAACTTAAAAGAAGCATTAGGAAATGATGAAGACATAATTCTAAGATTTTTGAGTTTTTTAGAGACATTGGTCTGTTAAACTCAATATAAACGTAGAGAATCAAGACCCGCTAATGACCCGAAAGGGTAGATGCGGAATAACAAATAAATAATTTATTTTATTATTTTCTTCATCTCAGGTAACTGGAACCTCATCTACTTCCCGGGTAAAAGTAGAGGGAAAGTAGAATTTTTATTAATTTAAAACTTTTCTCACAATTGTGCAGGTATCCAGCAGAACTGCTTTCTGCGCTAATTTTAGATTCTTTAGGTCTAGGCCAAGTTCTTCTGTGCCCTCCCATGTGCTTTTTAGGATTAGAACATTGGAAGAGAGAACAATTGGAGTTTTTTTTTTACTTTTTCTAGGAGGTAAAGTGATTTTAGTTCTAGAGCGAGTTCTTGATATTGTTACGGACTACGGGGTGTGAGAAATGAACTACTTCAGTTTACAAATTACAAATATTTATTAAATACAGAATGCCCAAATACAAAGGGATTACTAACCACTATAGTTACAATATAATATTGAATTACTAGCTTAACTACTAAACAGTATACATATAAAATCAGGTATCCCTAACAAATAAACTAATTACGTAAATTTATACAATCTGCAAGACTTATTCTAAAACTTACAACTATAAATTATATATAAACTACAGTCTTTTAATTTATCACAATACTGACACACAGTTTCACTACACTGTCACACTGTCATGAATAGTTCACTGTCACTGTTCACTGATACATCCACTTGAGCAAGATCAAGACTGCTTCACCCAGGCGTAGTGGACCGGTATTTGTGCCACTGCCGAACATTCTAGACAAAGAGAGGCCAGATAAACGCCGAGAGGTGGATGGGCCGCTCTAGGTACTTGGAGGGCCGCCCAGGTCCAGAAGTCTCTAGCCAAATCCGGACCCCTCTAGGCGTGGTTTACCTGTCATTGTCTTGACCGTAGCAATATTTTTGTATTTTTTTCAGCTCTAGTGCTTAACAGATCAGAGTCACTTGGGACAGCAATATCGATGTTTTTGGCAATTTCGTTGGTTTTATCTAACACCAAAATATCCGGACGATTATGCCGGACTTTGTGGTCGGTGATAATTTGTTCATCCCAGTGAACTTTTACATCTCTATTTTCCATAAGTTTCTCAGGAGTATACCGGTAATAGGGTATCTTCTCATCGCCTAACAATCCCAGAGCTCTGCACAAACTTTGGTGGTATATTTTAGCAACATTATTAAGTCTTGTCAAGTAGTCTGTCTCAGCCAAAGTCCTACAACCATTTGTCAGATGTTGAATAGACTCATGGGTCTTGGAGCGAAGGCGACATTTAACTGTTACATTTTCCTTCATTATGTGCCTCCTGTATGCTCTTGTTGCAATAACTTGGTCCTGTATAGCAACATCAAATCCCTCTGTTTCACCAAACAGTTGATCCATCCTCAACCATTTAATTGAGAGATCACTGTCAATATTAGGCGAAGTTATTTGATAGTAAAACCCTCCATGCAATTATTTCTCTTTCCAAATGGATTAATAGTGATTCGCATATTTTATTTCTTGCTGCATGGAGTCTTTAAGATTAAGTGCTGTGAATTCCTCGTCTAAATCTTGCATCATGTTGATGATTGAAGATGGGCATGTCAGAAAACACTGCTTCATGGAATTTTCTTGTTTCTTGAATCCTAGTTACAAATTATATTTATTATTATAATATTAAAAACTTCTACGTTTTAGAATCACCTGAGTCCAAAGTGTGTGTGTCTGTGAGTGAGGGTATATGTGGTCAAACTAGCTCGAAAACGATAAACTGTCTAAAACTAAAATTTCATATTTAGAAGCATTTATGCCTGGAATGCTACTTTTTCATCAAAATCGGCGATGCAGAAGAGCCAGCCAGCAACTTTGTGCCTAGGGTTATGCACCTTTTTTTTTTTTTTTTTTAAACGGCTCTAACAATTTTGATTAAACTCGATGTAATTGCTACATTGTAAAATTTAACGAGGTTAATATTATGTACGTTTTATTCTGGTCAAAATATTCAAACTGGGCTTATACGCCGTTATTTTAATTTTTTTTTTTTTAAAGTACCTTCGATTTTGCAGATTCCAAAAACTTAATCATCTTATCATGTCACAATTGATAAAAAAACATTTAAATATGCAAGTTGAACGACTATAATAACCAATTTTTTTTTTATTATTAGAATAATAATGCAGATGTATTATATAAATAAATAAATTATTTATTATCCTAGAACAAATCCCTTTAGAATAATATTGACATAATATAAAAATTGGGCTTCAGAGTCTTACAGTAATTAATTATTTATAAAAAAGATAACTAAGACTAATTGAAAACAGACATACGCAAATATATAGATTTTGATCAAGACTGGACGGACGGTCATGAGATAAGCGGGATTTGAATGTAGTAAGAGAGTTGATGTGACGAATAGAAAGAGGAATAGAATTATAGAATAGAATCATAGGATTGACGATCGGAAAAGAAACGATCTGTCAAAATGTGCAGATTGGTGGGGCGCTGTATATAAATCTGAAGGCCTAGAGCGTGTACAGCGGGAATGGACAGAGGATTTGAATTGTTGAAGGTCAAAAATGTATGATGGACGGCGGGATTGGACAACTTGGTAAAGGAATGATGCAAGGAAATACTTGCGACGATTGGAAGGGTAAAGCCACTTCAACTCGCTATACAATCCGGAGACGGGGGTGTACCTCGGGACCCTGTAGATAAATCAAACAATTAATTAATTAGACGTTTTATTTTTACTTCGAGATCCCCAGAAACACAGGCGTATACGGTACAGCAGTAGTCGAAGTAGGGGAATATTATAGAGGTAACGAGGAGCTTCCGGGTTTCATACGGAAATAGGTGATATATACCTATATAAATAAATATAATTTTTTTTTTTTTTTTAATCATTTTATTGGTATTTACAACTGTATTAACAAAAATACATCAAGAAAATGTGATGTGTTATATAATACAATGACTTGATATACATGTAGAGAAGCTTCCTATTGGAAGCACTCTAAAAATATTCTAAACTAGAAGGTCCCGGGGCCATTTCCTTTTCAGGCACCTCGGAGGATTATCAGGAATTGATGAGGAAGAAAGGATTTAAACTAGTGGGTTAGAGTGCGAATGGAGTTTGTCATGAAAGGATTGATACCTGGTCCGGGCCAAATCAATAACAAAGGGAACATTAAGGTCTTTATGGATAAGTTTATTCGTGACAAAGTAAGGAGCGTTGAGGATTTTACGAAGGATTTTGGACTGTAAGGATTGGATGCGGAAAGAATTTGATGGTTTAGTAGAACCCCAAAGCTCTACTCCGTAAGTCCAGATTGGTCTTATAATAGTCATGTAGATGAGCCTTTTGTAGTTCAGAGGAAGGTTTGACCGTTTTTCTAGTAAGTGTTGAAGCAGCCTAAAACGGCGAGCAAATATAAATATACCTCTAAAAATCTAAAGATTTTAGAAAAATGTTGTATTAAGTAATAGAGAGTGATGAAAAGCGGGTAAAAATAATCGTGATTGTGGTATACAATCATTTCTATTGTTAGATTATTTAGTCTTAAACTCATGTTTCCATCGATACTAAATGTAATTCTTTAAATTGATTTAAACAACGGAGGTAAGTGAAAGTCGTGTGTGGAGCGCACCTGATTTATTTTATCAAGGATAACAGTCTAGAATTACCTTTAGATGTAGACCAAAATAGTTTCTTGTTATAGGGCTATTAATGACTCTTCCAAGAGCTGTTTGTTGAAAAAGATTATGAAACATCTGAAATACTTAAAATTCTAGCCAGTGTATGTGATGTTACTCCCCCAGTAGGAAGAGGGTATGAACAATATAAGCTATACATAAGGGCGGTAGTAAAAGGGAAACCAGAATGCAGATTTACAGCTGGGCCCCTGACAAGGAGCTTGGATTACTGCGAGAGTATAACTCCACTCCCCCGGGACCAGGCTGTGGCCGGATCCTTTTCTTTATTGTCTCCTCTATGGAGTGGACACTTTTATTCCTTGGCCGCGGTGGGCAGGCAGAAGGACAGCAGCCGGCAGGAGTATCTCTCGGGAAGGGAGGATTGTAAATCTCCATCCTTGTAAATATTTACCCGAAAGGGAAGATTACACCCGAGGCCCTAATTTTATTTTATTGCTAATGTATCAAGGGCCGGGACTAAATCAGCCGCTTCTATTCCCGGTCCTCTTCCTCTATATACACTTCCCGTTACGAGGCGCACCGCGGGGCACACCATGTAAGTGTCTTCTATTAGGTTTAATTATATCGATGGCCTGTCGTCGTCTATGTCTACAAACAGTTCTGTTCTATCTCGTTTGTTGATTGTCTTCTAAATACGGCTTTGGAGGCCTATTATTGTTGATTTATCGATTGCCATTGGATTTACCTTATATTACACCTATCTTAGAATAATTAATTTTTTTATTTTTTTTCAATCCCCTTACGAGGCGCACTGCGGGGCACACCATGTAAGTGTTTTCTATTAGGTTTAATTATATCGATGGTCTTCGCACAATTGGCAAAATCACCAATTTAGGTGGACAAAAATCAAGTCAAAAGTTTGGAATTTTCTAGTGTTTTACCTTTTTATTGCTAGTTGGCAAGACCATTAATACTAATATTTCCCACCATACCGTGTTTACAAATAAGTAGTAAATGAGTGAATCATTCCTGTTCGTACTAGTGCCACAGTACCAACAGAGGGATTATTTTATTCGATGGTCATTTATTGTGTTCAAGGTGTATTTAGAGCATAGTCTTTTTGCTTTTATTTAACAATGGACATTTAATGCCCAAACTCGTTATTGAAAATACATTGCAATCTCATCTGTAGGGTTAATTTAGAAATTTGTAAATGTATGCCCCTATTCAATAACGAATTATATATCTTCCAAGTTACCCCAAGGATTTGTTTGATTAATCCTTCTAGTCTTTTGATATTTCAAAGAATTTTGGCGATTTTATGCGTTTTGTGTGATACATATTTTTTTTTCAGGCACAACACTACGAATCAAAAGTTTTCACAATCTATAATTTCAAGAATTTCCTAAATGATATAAAATACATATATTATAGGTGTGAGCAACTCCGAGCCATAATTAGATTTTTTCTATTATTTTACCCGTATTCCAGGACTTCAAACCTAAAATGTAAGGAAGTTTTAGATTTTAGAAAATAAATATGATGTTTGACCACTGTACACTCGTCAATCGTATCAAAAAATTAATTATTTTTTATAATTTTTTATTATATTTTTTTTCATATTCTTTCCGTAATCTAGGACCCCAAAGGTTAAATATAGACAAGTTTTTTTCAACAACAATTTTTATGAGTAAAATTACAATCTGTCCCAATTTGGACATCAATAGTAATGCTGAAAGATATCATACATACTACATTCATACAATATAGACAAGTTTTAGAGTTTTGTCCTCCTAAATCGGTCATATTTTCCACTATGCGTCGTCTATTTCTACAAACAGTTCTGTTCTGTCTCGTTTGTTGATTGTCTTCTAAATACGATTTTGGAGGTCTATTATTGTTGATTTAGGGATTTCCATTGGATTTACCTAATATTACATATCTTAGATTAATTTAAATTATGTTTTTATCATATTTAAATCGTTGTGTATTTTTATTTATGTTTATTTGCATTCGATGGTGATTCAACTTTGTATGTTATAAATTTATGGACTTATAACAGGGCTTATATTAATTGAGAATCAATAAATTCAATCTTATTAGAAGCTCTTAAAAAGGCTGCTTTCGAGGCAAATATTATTAATAAAGTTCCAATAAGGAAAGAAATTATAGATTGCAATAAATGGTTTGATCAAGAGTGCCTTCAAGCAAAAAGGAATGCAAGGAAACTGTTTATGCTGTCGAAAAGAGATTAATTCCAACCCACCAGCAGATCAGCGTATGAAGAAGCAAAAAGAAATATAAAGCTCTAATTTCATTGAAGAAAAAAATATATGAAAATGGTTTTAAAGAAAAAAATTGGGAATATTAATCCAGGACAATTTTGGAAAACTATTAGGTTTTATGCAAATAAATTCCTGAGAGATGATCAGATTGGCTTAGACGGATGGGTGAAATTCTTTTCCAAGGAGTTTCATCAAAGGATAGCAGATGATACAATTTTCTGTGGAGTCCTTAATCCATTGCTAGATTCTCAAATATCAATGGATGAACTACTACATGCAATTAACTCAGGTAAAAATCATAAAGCTCCTGGTCCTTATAACATATCTCTAGAGTGCTACAAGGGCCTCTCTCATCCTTGGTTAACATACATACATGGACTATTTAATGATATATAATATATCATTATAATATGATATAAAGATTTATTTATTATATATTCAAGAAGGATATATGCCAAAAGAATGGTCTTTGTTCAAATTTAAAATGATTCATAAAAAAGGAGATCCTGCAAACCCATATAAAAAGTAAATCTGATACATGGGACACAAAAAAACAATTGTACAATTCAATAATATTGGGCACGTTGTTATATAGCACAGAAGTGTGGGGAATGTATTATGCCGATAAATTGGAGACTGTTCAACTAAAATTTTTGAAACGATTACTCTCAATTCCAAAAAACACACCTAACTCAGTCACACCTATGTCAGGATTGAGTCTGGTTTTATACATTTAAAACAAATGATAAATTGGTGGCAGAAAATTTTAGAAATGGATAATACCTGACTTCCGAAAATATGCTACAATAGACTTAGAGACCTAGAAACCAATAAAAACGTGCCTTTTAACTGGATTCCATGTTCTTCCGCCACAAAAAAATAATACTAAAAATATTATTTATGCAGCAGTACTTTAAAATATATTCTTTAAAAACTTCTTAATAGCGATCAGAATAACAGAAATTTACGCAGACGAAGTCGCGGTCAACAGCTCGTATTAAATAATGAAGATTCACTGTCCATATTCTGATGATTTTTTTAGCTGGCATGGGGTTTGCACCACGACCAAGTCCGTCTATTGTGCACCATAGAATCATATAGTGATAGATTAAAACATGAATTTTGTTGCAAAATTAATTTCAAAAGGTTATTAGGATTAACAAGTTTATTGTTCATAGGATGTTCTAGGCGGACTTCACCAAATAGAGTGAACCTTAACTTTGCTAGCCTGTCACAGTAGCAGATTATGTGGAACAATATTTCGTCTTCCTGTCCACATAGTCTGCATAAAGAGGTAATAGAGATACCAAGTTTAAACATGTGGTAATTAAGTTTTCCGTGTCCTGTGTAGATGGCAGTTATGGTTTTTAGGCATGACTACTCATACTAAGTAGACACTTCCTTCTGCTAATACAAGGACCATCTAAAAATTTGAGTAAGTGTTTAAGTCCTTTATTTAACCAAAGTTGTTTAAATTTGATCAAGTGGGTTTGTTTGATAGTCATAAAGGCAGAACTTAAGCTGATTCCACATAAGAGTTCTGGTGTGAAGGGAATTATTGCTGATCCCTTCTTAGCTAGTTCATCAGCTTTCTCATTTCCACTGAAACCAGTGTGTCCAGGTACCCATTTGATGCTAACGATATTGTTCCTAGCAAGATTATTTAGGGTCAGATTGCATGCTTCAACGACTTTTGAGGTAGTTGTGTAATTGTTCAAGGCCCCAAGTGCCGCCTGACTATCAGTATATATGCATATATTTTTGCCGCTAGTATCCTCAGACATAAGTCAGTAGCACAGTGGAGAATAGCAAGAAGTTCAGGTTGGAAAACCGTTGTGTGTTTGCCTTGTGGAATGATAGCTCCAGAGTTCGGTTTGTCTTTCCTCCAGACCCCCGCACCAGAGCCGTTGTACATTAGTGAACCATCATCAGTTAATACCATGATTGGGTTTGTGTTTCCTTGATTTATCAATGTTGAAATTATAGTTGGCACTAATAAACTTCCGGATTTGTAAATCTGAGGGCATAGCTATAATATTCTGATGATATTTATAAAACTAATTTTATGAGTTACCTCCACGGAATAAATATAATGAGGCTGTATTGAATGGATTTTAAATTTGGACAATAACAAAAAAAAAAGTTCAAATTTTTCCTAGGAATGTAAGCGGAATTATTGGAGCCAGTTCTTAAGTAAGGTGAAGTCATTAATGGTTTGAGAAGCCATCAACGGGGGCTTTAATGACTGAAACAGTAGGCCGTCATAAAAGTTGGCCTTAAACTGTAAAATAAATCCACTTTCCTACCAGACGGGCTATTTAACTGCCCTGGAGATCTTCCTCGAATAAAATAAGGGAACTTTGTAACTACTGGGCCCCTCCTTCCGAGGTATAAATGAGGATCAAGGCACTAGGAATAAAAGGAAAAGGGAAAATAAAAAAAAATAAAATGGGGAAGAAGAAGTGGATGGGAGGAAAAGAAGAGTGGTATGGAGGACGAGTCTCTTTTAGTACCGCTTCTTTAACAGTCCCAGTCCGCTCAGCATTTGAATATGTTCTTGCCAACTCTATGTAGAACTTTCGGATGTGGTATTGATTTTCATTCTTAATAATAGTTTGATAAACATCTTTTTCAATTTTAGTTAACTTAAAAAAACAAAAAATAAAAACATGAAACAACAGCTTTGTAGTTAGTATAGCTCTTATTTGATTTCAAAGTTAACATTTGATAATACAAGCAACCTTAAATGTTATTTGCATCATATTTTCTATATTTCTTCTTGAATAAAAAATTCCATCATGATATTTTTTTTGTTTACGCACTTTTCTAAAAAGACGGTAAATTAAGGCTCATTACTTATTACTAATTGAAATAATAATGATATTAATTGAAATGTGAACTGAGCGGTAATCTACCACATACTAACTTAATTTATATTAAAAAAATTATAATAACAAAATTAAAAAAAAAAAAGAATAAATAACTAAAAATAAAGTTAATATAATTAATAAAATACTTTCCCTTACTATATATATTAAGGTAATGTAAAAAGTATTAATAATTAATACAAAATAATAAAATAATTAATAATAACAATTAATCAGAATTGATCCCTCGATAACGGATTATTATTAATATAAAAAAAAAGTTAATAATATATATATATATATATATATATATATATATATATATATATATATATATATATATATATAAGGCGTAAAGCGTGATGACCCCACTCTATAAAATACATGGAGAATGGTGATGTGTAATCTCCTGAGATTGAGATTGAGCGCCACTGAAAAAATATATATTATATGTATTGGGTTGTTTCACATGAAATGTCCGTTTTTATAGGTTCTAAAATACATAAAGGATTTTGCAGGTCTCTGTTGTTTTCTTCCGAATGTTTACATATTTAAAGTAAACAGTTACTAATCCTCTACCTTTGTATTATAAACATTAGCTTCCCAATCAATTACCTACTTTTTAGTATACCTCCAAATATGAACATGGAAACACGCGATTTTCGAGTAATATTTTTGTACGAGTTTAAACTCGGCCATTCAGCAGCTGAGGCCGCTAGAAATATAAGGCGTTTGGGGAAGGGAGTGTTAATGAACGGACCATTCGCCGTTGGTTTGCTAGGTTTTCAGTTGGGGATACCGACTTTGAAAACTTGCCTCGAGGAAGACCTCCGTCCGTAATAGACAACAATGTCCTCAAACATACAGTTGAAGGAAACCCCTACCAACAGTTAAAGGACTCTCGCACAATTGCAAGTGCATCTACCGTTTCAGACATTTAAAGTGTATTGGGAAAGTAAAAAAAGCTCGATGTTTCAAAACATATCGTGCAAAAATTGAAAGAACTGAGCTACGAAGTTCTTCCGCACCCACCATAACCTCCCGACTTGTATCCGACAGATTACCACCTGTTCAGGAATTTAAACAACTTCGTCAAAGGAAAACTTTTTTAAAATGATGATCAAGTGAAAAGTGCGTTTTCAGATTTGTTTAACTTCAAAGCTCAGAGTTTTTCAGTTTACTTTGAATAAAATTATCTGGTTTTCATATCGTATTTTTACTAAAATTCCTTTATTTCATCTGACACAACCCAACATATATAATTAAGGGTGTATAACCAGCCCCATAACGTGATTTATATATATAGATATGATTAAAAAAAAAAAAAAAAAAATTAAAAACTTAATTTTTGAAATATTATATATATATATATATATATAATATATATATATATTTACTATATATATATATTACTTAGTTCACTCACAGCGGATGTAAATGAAATCATCATAATACCATACTAAAGGATTTCGAAATTATTGTCCATACTCACCATAATATTATCCACAAGTACATGTTATTTGTTTTTTGAGCCGTTTTCCGGTTGACTTTGTATAACGCGAAATAGTGCGCCTAAAATATTAAACATGAGTGAGGGAAAGTCATTAAACGAGATAAATGCTTGAGAAACAAATGAAGGATCACAACTTTAAATGTTAAAATATTAATATTTTAGAATTAAAAATTATTATTAAATTCGAGTGAAACATCCCCAAAACCAAAACCTAGACTAGAGTCTGTGGACCATTATATCCAATGGAGTAGATGACTCAATCTTTTTTTTTTTCCCTTGGACTCCTCAGCCCCACCTAAAGGGTTGTAAGCCTACACGAAATTAAGTAACTCGAGTTCGTTAAGCCACCCTTCTATTTTTTTTATTTATTTTTTTTTTGTAATTAATTATCCCTTTATTGTTTGGAAAACATCAGGTTTTTTTTTCTTAATCAGATCTTAACATCTCTTTAGGATATTATAGAGTTAATTGGATTTTTTGTTGAAATTTGAAGTTTACAAACAACTGTAATACAAGACATCTTTCAACCCCTTCCCGTATTTCTTTTTTCACATTATTGTTTACACAATGAAAACAATTTAACGAATCATTCTATGCTTAATTATTTTCTCTAGTTTATAAACTGAAGAATTGTAATATGGCTTAAAGGAAGAGCATTACAAAAATAATTTATACTTATAGTACTTGAACCAACTTACATGTCATTATTTATACAGGTATTATATTTTTTGTTTCCCATATTTCTTTTAAATTGAAAGTAATTTGAGTTACTTGCTTTACAAAACCACCATTAACTAAATTTAGATAAAACGAGGTTTAGATGAAGCTATGAATTTCACACAAAATCTAAAAGCTCATGAAAAATAATTTTATTATATGTTAGCAATCATTTTTTTATTGAATGTTTTAATATAATAGTTTGCCTCGCTCATGGGCTTAAGTATCGGTAGCAACATTTTTTTTTTAGATGTATCAGACCTAAATTTAAAAGAGCACATCGGAATACCGAAAAACTGATAAACGTAGGTGACAAAACAGAAAACATATGACGAATTGATTAATTATGGACATTAAATATTTGAGTTGTAATGTCTACCAAAACAATGCTTCTCAGTACTTTGAGTTAATTAATGACACAAAGTACGTATACATTCATTTCTGATCAATTTTCGCGATACAAAAGGTAAGAAATAAACATTTAAGTTATATTTTTACCTTCATGTCTAAATTATTCCAAATATGCAACGTGTAGATCTACAAAATTTAAATAAGCTTGTGTATTTTATAGTATTTGGGTCACTAATAATGTTTAGAAGAGTAATCCGATGAATTTGCAAGCAAGAGAAACTGCGAGATATCATTCTTCGAACTCGTTTGTTCAGTAAATTTATTTTTAATTTTCAAAAAATATGAGAGATCAAATATCAAAATTACATATATTCATTTTGATCTTTAATTAGAATATAATCTTAGATATTTAATTATTCTTAGTCTTATTAATGATACGATACTAAAATATAGATTTAATAATTACAATTAGTTTGAGATAAAATAGTTGATTGATTTACGAAAATAATCTCTAATTACCTTACCTAAAATATTGAATTGTTTTTCAGTACTTTGCTTACATTTAACTGGGAGTAAGCTCCCTCGGTAAAATATTTCCATAGGAGAACATGATAACATTATCACGAATAATATAATTTTCAATTTTACACCTTTCCTGGTGGGGGACTCTTTTGTTAAATTGTTGGTGACAATAATTTAATTGAGGGTAACCATAACATTAATATTGGGTTGTGTCTGATTTTTATTAAAAATACGATATGAAAACAAGATAATTTTATTCAAAGTATTTACCTTCTTTTTATACACATTTTTCCCAACGTGACACCAACTTTTTTATTCCCGAACTGTAAAACTCTGAGCTTTGAAGTAAAACAAAATATGAAAACGCACTTTTCACTTGATCATCATTTTAAAAAAAGTTTTCTTTTGACGAAGTTGTGTAAATTCCTGAACAGGTGGTAATCTGTTGGAGACAAGTCGGGAGAATATAGTGGGTGCGGAAGAACTTCGTAGCCCAGTCCTTTCAATTTTTGTACGGTATGTTTTGAAACATGGGGTCTTGCTGCCGGTCAGTGAGATCATGAGGTACCCATGTATCGAGCTTTTTTTCCCAATACACTTTAAATGTCTGGAAACGGTAGATGCACTTGCATTTAGTTGTGCTGAGAGTCCTTTAACTGTTCGGTAGGGGTTTCCTTCTACTGTATGTTTGAGGACATCGTTGTCTTCCTCGGGGCAAGTTTTACAAATCGGTATCCCCAACTGAAAACTTAGCAAACCAACGGCGAATGGTCCGTTCATTAACACTCCCTTACCCAAACGCCTTGCAAATATTTCTAGCGGCCTCAGCTGCTGAATGGCCGAGTTTAAACTCGTACAAAAATATTACTCGAAAATCGCGTGTTTCCATGTTCATATTTGGAGGTATACTAAATAGAAGGTATATATATAAATATGTATGTATGTGTGTGTGTGTGTGTGTGTGTGTGTGTGTGTGTGTGTAAATATATAGACAGTATTTATATTATCTTGAATCATTCCACGGATATTCCTCCTAATTAGACCTAATGTGCCTATTGTGTATTTCTAACAATTATCCGGATGTTATATAATTAATTCAACAATAGTATCCTTAACCTTGAATGGGCTGATGAAGATTATAGACGTACATTAATGACAGTACATGGTAATATTAAACTAAAGCCAGCATGTGTTCTGAAGCTAGTGGCGAGCAAACAGAGGTAATACGTATTGGATGTTGGCAGTCCATAACCTAATGGACTTGACCGGATGCGATACCACTCGAGGACCTTGTTGCACTTCGGTAATGTACTGCTGCCTGCATCAGCCTCGGTGTACCTGCTCTATGTTACAATCTATAACGTTACGTTTGAAAGTTCACATCTAGTAAATGGAATATCTAAATTCAAAGTTAGCCATTAGTGTTTCGTTGATTCTCGGCAAAATACCCTCAAAGATAGTAGGAAAACTAAAAATTAACAAAAAAAAATAAAAAAATATTGTTAAAAGCTAAAATAAGGTATTAAGATAAAAGGTGTAGTTAGTTATGAATAGAGATAGGATTTTCATGTGCTTAAAAATGCCAAACATGTAAATATATATATATTTTCATATATAAATATATATATATAGAGTGTCCCACCTCTATGATGAGTCAAATTGGCTATTTCCCTCGATTCGAAGGCAATATTTCCTTGGTTCCTTTCTCTATCAAGTCATCCGCTCCCACCGCCCCTCTTACATCTATAGTCTCCTGCAATTTAAATCCACAATCCATACTCAGGAAACCAGATCCCGTCTTTCCGACCTCTATACGCCTTCCCATAGAACCAAAAAATATGAATTTTCCTTCTTAGCCCGGTCCACTTTCTTATGGAATACCATCCCATCACACATCCGTCATGCTCCTTCCCAATCTTCTTTCAAATCTCTCCTTTTTAAACACCTTCTTGCCTCCCAAACAGATGCCAACTAATTTCAGTACAGCGATTAATGTGATGTGAGAAATGTCTACACTTCATACCATAAATGATAGTAAAGTTTATTTTCATTTCTATTTTCAATTATTCTGATGTTGTTTTTTTTTTGTTGTTTTTTTGGTTTGTTAGTTCTATATTACATTTAGATATTACTATATTTTTTTTTAAAATTTATATTTTTCATTTCACTCTCTTTTCATCAATTAAAATAATTGTAAATAATTTTTGTAATCATTAATATTTTTAGTTTTTTATGTGTTTTTTGGCCAGTTGTAATCATTATTTTTTTGTACATGTGTATTATTCTCAAGGGACTTAGTCCCAGAATAAAGTTCTTTTTTCATTCATTCATTCATTATATATATATATATATATATATATATATATATATATATATATATATATATATATATATATATATATTTATTTATTTATTTATTTTCATACAAATATGGAAATAATTAAGTAAAAATTAGTGAAATATGTAAACCTTCCATATTCTCATGTCTTTTATTACAATACAAAAGCGGTCTTATTTTAAACATGAAAAATACAAAAACAAAAGACTTTTTACTCACTGTAAGGTAAACAGTGAAAAAAAAAACAAAAAAAAAAAACAGAGGGATCACATGTAGCTGGGTGGTTAGCATAACAGCCTCCTATGCCAAGGGTCACGGGTTCGAACCCGCAGGTGGTCCTATGATTTTTCAATGGGAGTAAAAAATCCTTAGTTATGCCGCCCTTCGGAGGGGGCGTTAAAAGGTTGTCCCGAGCCTGTGCGATGTCAAGTACTCGTTAAAGATCCCTATCCTAATAAAACCTGGATAGGCCAAATGTAGGACTCCCACTGTAGCATCGTCCGATTAGCCTTAGTAGCATAAAGTGACGTTAAATAAATAAACAAACAAAAACAGTTTGAAACAAATGCATTTTCAAACTTAAAACTTCGTCGATTGGGCCTTAGTATCCAAAAAATTCGAACCTCCATGATGTTTTCTCGTATTTTTGCAAGAGTTTCTTGATATATATCTTCCAGGTAGTTTTTTCTCAAGGTGGATTCATCAGGAATTTTTCTGCAATGTACTTTTCTAGAATGAATTTAAGAGACGGATTATTAAATTTGTTTAACGGAATGACAGCCTGCACAAACGCTCGACATAAATTTGTAAAAATGTGGACTTACTGCCTCCGCTTAAGGTAGACGATGTGATGAAACATTGGTGAATTTTTGAGCTTTTTTCTTTGTTCGATTTTTGAGATTCCGTGTGGATGTATTGGGTACCTTAGTTGCGTT
Organism: Piezodorus guildinii; assembly: GCA_023052935.1. Classification (NCBI taxonomy): domain Eukaryota; kingdom Metazoa; phylum Arthropoda; class Insecta; order Hemiptera; family Pentatomidae; genus Piezodorus; species Piezodorus guildinii. Next base: position 159,389,378 of record CM041293.1, on the reverse strand, counting down.
GTGGATACAGCCTTGTCACAGCAAGAACAACATAAAATGTCTCCATCACCCCTGAATATTTCGTTCAGAAACTTAAGAAGAGATTTTAAAACTCTTTCGTTTTTGGTTTTGTTTTAGCGACTTTCCCCATTCCGACAAAAAATAAAATAAAATAAATCAGAAAATGTCATTTTCAAATCGTGTTTGACAAGAGTGGCACAAGAGCTTTAAATGAATAAACAAAAAAAGTTGTTAAACATAAAATAAAGTAACAGAAGTGATTACTAATATTAGCATTGGTCATCGATCTACAACATTTAAATAATATAAAACGTTATTTTTGTTACGTACGAATATTTTTCAGTTAATAGTTTACGAAATAGTTTAAAAACATTATTTTTTGACGTAAGAATATTCACCAATTTCTTAACAACTACAAAACCTATCTCGATATCTATTTTATGGTACGAAAAAGGCGGATTCAAGCCCAAATACCAGAAATCTTTTTCTACATTTCTGCTTCCCCGAGATTCCATCAAAACCCGCATCATAAAGATTGGACCAAACATAATCTTTCCATTAAACGTTTCTGCTCCCCCATTTCTCTGGACGTATACTTGAAGGTTATTTGGCCTTTTTTTTTGTTAATTATCGAACCCTTCAACTTTAGACCTATCTCATTTTTCTCAATCAGCTACCACTCTCATCTTAATTCAATTTCAATTATTAAATGAAACAGATCTGTTCATTTCTAAACCCATTAAGTAACTAAAAATATTAAATACATCTTCTCAGCTCTTTTACTATTGTTGGATTTTTATCTACTTAATAGAGAAAAATGAATTTTCGATACACTCTAAGTTTACATAGGATTTTAAATGAAAACTAAAACCTACACACAATTGAATATATTATCCATTTAGGACTATTAATATCTTTGATTTTGATTTGCCTGTCTGGAAGTTCTATTTTTTTTTTTTTTTTTTTTTAATCAAGATACGGACTTAAAACAAAATTAAAAAGAAGATAGAATTAGGATGATCAGACCAAATCCTAATGCTAACATACAAATGTATTCATATGTTTGGAAGATGAGACGATGATTTATATCACTGATAAAATAAATGCACTTACCAAACTGTCTAAAAACTACGTACTAATTCTTATTAGTAATTCACAATTAGTAAATATACACTGTTTTTAATTGTGCTATATCAATTGGAAGTTTGGTATTGGCCTTAACTCAATTTGAAGAATTCTTTGTTCAAAGAATGAAAGAAAAATTATATAATCACATATATCTTCTAGTGTTAGAAATGTTAAATACGGAGAAAAAATGATCTGAGAATAGTGTGACACAAAATTAAAAAAAAAAAAAGTTAACTTAAATATTAGGAAACAAAATGAAATAATGGTTAAATGATGAAATTGATGATCACAATGATATTAATATATATATAAGTCTCCAAGATACTCTCGCTGCTATTGTCAGTCTGTTGATAGTTTGAAGAGTATGGTTATAAATATTGTCTATATGTCCATTGCAACTATGTTTTCGGTCAAAAAGAACGCCTAAATATTTTAATGTGCGATATTTTATTTTCGTTGAATTTAGACAAATGTTTAATTTAGGTATGTTCCGTTTCCGCGAAAAAATAATGAATTCTATTTTTGGGGGGTTAAAAGAGAGTTTGTAAAGGTTTGCCCATCTTTTTAGCCGAGATAGAAATACATAGAACATGCATATATAAATCAATAAACTCTCCTTCTTTGGGGTTACCATATAGTTATAGGAGGAAAAGATAAAAAAAAAAAAAAAAAAAAAAAAAAAAAAAAAAAAAAAAAAAAAAAAAAATATATATATATATATATATATATATATATATATATATATCTCCAAACAAAAGTTAGTTGAAATGTTCAAGTAAAAAGTTAAATAGTAAGCCCAATATAAGAAATAAACTTAATTCTTCATAAACATATGTATTGTATTCAAAAGAACAATTTTTAAATTATTATGTAACATTACAATTATTTTCAACTATATTTCTTATATTAAAAAAATTATGTAGTTATTCCTCCAAATTTTTATAGCCAAAAGTTAGTTGAAATATTTATATTTCTATTTTTTTTTTTTTTAATATATTTAAGAAACATTTTAATTAAAGAACTGTTACTGTTTTAGTATTTCGTGTTTCCACCGTTATTTTGGATTACAGCCCTAAGTCTTCGCGGTATCGATTCCACCAGTTTTTGCAAAATATGTTTAGGCATATTCGACCATACATTTAACATCTCATTTTCGAGCATAGTCATTGAAGTTGAAGGAATCCTACGCTTCATTTCATCCCACAAATGGTCTATAGTATCAATATCTGGTGACATAGACGGAAAATCCAAGAGTTATAACATGTTTTTATTTATTTTTTTCTTTTAGTTTTAGTTTTTTGTATAGTTATTTTAGCTGAGTGCTTAGGATCATTATCTTGTTGGAATATGAAATCCTGTATCAATCCCATAGCCCTAGTAAATTATTCCTTAAGATATTGCAATACACATGAGCAGTCATTATATTGTTAATCATATGTACTTTTCCCATACCGGACCAAGAAAAACATCCCCACTCTATCACTCGACCACCTTCATATTTCACAGTTGATATCAAATATTTTTTATTGTATGGATTATCTAAATTAAATCTCTCAATTGTTTTACGTCGATTATTTCCCTACACATATATATATATATATATATATATATTAATTTGTAGACGGCATCACTTTCCTGTTTGTACGACGTTAGAACCATAACGGTGTAATGTAGGATGGAGCTTACACCCTAACCGCAGCTACCTCACGCACCGCAGTTAACTCGATGTCCATCACCGAGCGAGAGGAGGAGGTTATGGCCCTCACTAGTGCCTTGTCCAAATGGAACGTTTACTGCGTTCGTCCGCGAATTTTGGTGAGGGAGGGGGAGCCAGGGGGAATTTTTTATACCCCCCTTGTTAGCGGACGAGGTATAAAGACGAGGGCTGTAAACAGACCTTGGAGCACTCCTCGCCTAATGCGAGGCCTGGGAGTCGTAAGGGGAGCTCCTGCAATTACTTCTTACTGCTTGCCCAGCAATCATAGTCTCTCTATCACTGCCTCCTTCTTATATTCATTATTGACTCTCATGTTCTCCGCATTCCTCTTTGTCCAGTGATTTGGCCATTTTCATTAGATTTAATGTCATTTACTATTATACAAATAATTTATTACTTATTGTTCTCCACTATATTATTATGCCCAAACCCTTCTGTAAAAATCTGGTGCGGGCAACACACGATTTTCACTTACCACCGTTGTTAACATAGATTAAAGAATTTTCAAATACATTTAGAGATAAAAATGAGTGAAACTAATAAATAATTAATTAAATTGAATTTCTATAGAAACATGTGTTTTATAAAAAAATCTATTGTAGATTATTAAAAATAATCAGTTAGTTTTATCGGATTTTCATCACTCTTTATTAACTTTTACAAGCTTGTGTATAAGATAATATTTTTTCTAAAATCTTTAGCTTTCAAACGGTATATTACTGTTCTTATGTTCGAAAACTAAAAATTGCTTGAAAAAACAAAACATTTTTTTCAGTTTTCTCCTTTAGTTGGGTATCGAATTCGTTCAACTTATCTGTTTACCTGTTTTTTATCAATGTGACAAGAGAATATGGTTATTTTTATAAAATCTACAAAATTAAAGGTACTTTAGAGAAAAATGTAAAATATCGGCATTTAAGCCCTGTCAGGCTATTTCAATCAGAATGAAACCTACATGATATTAAAGCCTAAATAAATTTTACATCGATATAGCGAATTTAATCAAAATCGTTAAAGCCATTTTTGAGAAAGTCCTAAATAGGTGGAAAATGTATGGTATAAAGTGGCTTTTCTGATTAGCTGATTTAGATGAAAAAGTTGTTGTAACATCTCGGGCGTCTTGTTGTCTTAAATATGAAATTTCAGTTTCATAGGACAGGATGTTTTCTCGCCGGGCTTACCACACACACACGGACCCACATATATACAGACCTTTTTGCCGGACTTGGTCATTTGGACTCAGGGGACCCTAAAACGTGTATTTCTGTTGAAAACTGGAATTCGAAAATTTTCACTTTTTTTTTCGCTTTATTTAAGACGGTAGCTATCTTTTACGCCATGTTAAGCTTGGCAGATGTAAAAACCTTACATTACTATTGAATATATACTCAAATACATTTTTTTTTCCTCAATATTCCGAGTTAATTGACACGTTCCCGGTATGATTGATACCAGTTTTTGTACGCCTTGTTAATAACAAATCATAAACAACTTACCATTTATTTTAAATGATTTTGTTGAAGAAATCTCTATACAGCCACTTTGTTCTTCTACACTGTACTACAGATATCTTCAGGCCGTGTTCGAAAACTCAATTTTTTCGCACATCGAAACTGCATTCACTGAATTCATATTTACATTGTGTGACATTATATTTTGATTATTTTCTTTAATTCTATATTAACTTGATAATAGATAAAATTGAAAGACAATTAGTAAGGACAGTTAAATTTTTTTAATTTTATGTATAGTTTCGGTGTTGGTTCCTGAAGATTGCAACCTGGGCCGCATTCCCGAAATGATTTTTTGTAGTCCTTTCTTAAAATAATCATGAATATGTGTTACTTTTGATGTAAATTATATTATGTATAGTTAATATGAATCCTTTTAAGTACTTAGAAATGTACAAGAAAAAACTGAACTTATGCATATATTTGCTGGGAAAGCCACCTTGGTGGTTTTGACCCAAGAATTATTTTTCATATATAAACAAAAAATAATTTTAATAAAGCCTGCTGCAGAAGCACGTTTTATGCACTATATGGCCTATTGTATTTTAAACATAAATCATGGTAAGTGTGAGTGTTCTTTGACTGTACTACCACCGATTATATAACCAAGATACTGAAGATTTTAGGATACGAAATATTACTACTCCAAAACATATTAATTATTTATTTTAACAATTAAAAATTTACATCGGCAAAAATTAATGGTTAGACATTTTAGTGCTTCGTTTCGAAAATACATTCCATAAGTTTAACAAAAATCCGTTCATTGGAACCGGGTTCCGAGGTATAAATCTTAAAAAACAGCACTCCACTGAATCCTAAGAGAAATGAGTTCATTGAAGAATTTAGACAACATGACGTTGAAATAAGGAACATGAGGTGTAGTTGGTATAATTGATGAATAAGATTGCTGCGTTTGAGGTACCCTTATGAAGCCGTTTAGTTTAGAAACGAAGACGTATTTAAAAAGTTCCTGTGTGGTATTTGAAGGATGGACTTGGTATTTGAAGGATGGACTAAAAAGAAGTTGGGAATAAGATGAATTTGATCTTACCGGGTTGAAAGGGAGTTGTTATGGGTTGATGTGTGTGAATAACAGTTGCTATTGGGTTGTTTCACATGAAATGTCCGTTTTTATAGTTTCTGAAATACATAAAGGATTTTGCAGGTCTCTGTTTTCTTCCGAATGTTTACATATTTAAAGTAAACAGTTACTAATCCTCTACCTTTGTATTATATACATTAGCTCCCCAATCAATTCCCACTTTTTAGTATACCTCCAAATATGAACATGGAAACACGCGATTTTCGAGTAATATTTTTGCACGAGTTTAAACTCGGTCATTCAGCAGCTGAGGCCGCTAGAAATATTTGAAAGGCGTTTGGGGAAGGAAATGTTAATGAACAGACCATTCGCCATTGGTTTGATAAGTTTTCAGCTGGGGATACCGACTTGGAAAACTTGCTCCGAGGAAGACCTCCGTCCGTAATAGACAACGATGTCCTCAAACAGTTACCATCTGTTCAGGAATTTAGACATCTTCGTCAAAGGAAAACTTTTTGAAAATGATGATCTAGTGGAAAGTGCGTTTTCAGATTTTGTTTCACTTCAAAGCTCAGAGTTTTTCAGCTCGGAGATAAAAAAGTTGGTGTCACGTTGGGAAAAATGTGTAGAAAAAGTAGGTAAATACTTGGAATAAAATTATCTTGTTTTCATATCGTATTTTTAATAATAATCCTTTACCTTGAAAATGGACATTTCATGTGACATAACCCATTACAATCGGCGTCGAACGTTTAGTTTTTTATAATTATTGTCAACCAGCAAACATTTGCCATGGGTTATTCTGAAGCACTCTTTGGATATTGTTTCGTAGGGAAGCTTATATAGCTTTTATATTTTAAAGAGTTAACGTTTCAAAACATACCCGTCGGCTTCAAATAACAAACGCTCGTTTCATGTGCCATCCTCTTTCCTTCTTTGGATGAATCGCCCATCTCCATAATTTTTTCCTTTCGAACCGGCGGTACTCCGGCAGATATATTTTAGCCGCTCATGATCTATAGACCCAGCCATTCCGCTGTTGGTCCCCACACTCCAAAGGCCGCCTCCTTACCATGGGAATGGCATGGAGTGAAGACGACGTCTTGTTAGAAGTCCTTTTCCTGTAGCCTGCATAATGCCCGCTATCTACATACAGGGGCACATTTTATTTAATGCTATCGATAAATCGAGTGTAAAAAGCCTTCGATTGCCAGCCAGCCTGGATTTATTATCGAGCTTCTGTACAGCTGACATCATCTCCTCACGGCTCACTCACTTAACATGTGGGATCACTCAATTCATCTGTACTCTTGTGTCTGAATCGCTAGAGCTTGGTTCTATTCGACTATAACTATCTCAAAAATATTTCATCTTAATAGTGTATCTACATCCTAATATCAAAATCTGTCTTCGCCTAAACATTATTTTTTAACTAGGTTACACTTAATACTTAACAATGACTTTATACTGAAATTAATCTGTTGTTTGAGCGAAATAAAAAATAGTTTTCGATAATGATTCAAATAAGATCTCTTTTCCGAATTCGAGGATATGAAAAACTGGCACAGAATGGAATTTAAAGGTCAATGGACGTGAGCGGGTTGGGTTTGTGGATTGAGCACTTGTTTACTGCTCTCCAAGTCTCGGGTTCGTATCCCGGCTGGGACAGATTCTCCTCTTCTTTTTTTTTTTTTAAACATTTTTAAGCTATCTTTTCCAAAAGTACATTCTATCACTTCTTCGATGATTTCAATCCCATTCTCTGCGATGTATATTTTTGGTTTGTCAAAATTAAAAACTTTTTTTTTTAGTTTTTACAAATTATAGCACATTGATCAAGATGTGTAATTTGGAGGGTGAAAGTTACACTTACTTCTTGGATGGTTATAACGATACCACCTATAATATGACGGTTTATAATAGACTGGTCTCCAGTTGGATAAGATCTAGCTAGAGTGGGAAAGTTGAGATTCATTTAATGGGAATTTTTTATACAATTACAAGGTATTTAAACTATGCAATATTAATAGTGGTAGTAGGTATTTAGAAGTATTTTTAATTCACTTTTAATATATGAAAAATATTTTCTAAACTTCGCCTGATTCATGAACTGCTAAAAGTTAAGAAAATCTTTAAACAACACCAGAGCAAGTTTTTTGTTTATTACTAATTGTTAACAGTCCTCGGATTGATAGCATGCCAATTCCACCAAATCTTCAGTGTTGTGAGGGTGCTGTAGCATCTTATGATATTAGGTTCTAGTGAGATTTAGTCTCAAATAATTTACATTCTGTGGACCAGATATTGTGGTAAGCTCCGCCACTGATGCAATATCATTCTCTCAATGATGGTTATACGCTTTACTTTACCATAACAACTTAACACGTTCATGCCGGAGCGAATATCTACGTTTTTCCGCGTGAGGCGGGACTGTGTTAACTACTTACGCTTCGTGGGGCGGGGCGGTACTGTTGCAAGATCCAACGTGTTTAATGCGAGATCACAACAGTTCCAGGCTTCCAAAGCATTAAATGCGAGATTGTAATAGTTTTTACATACACATATGACTTAAATGAGTCATTAATAGAAATACTTAAAAAAAAGGTTCTTATATTATTATTTATTGTAAATATTGTATGAATTAGATCCTGTAGAAATATTATTATTGTCTAATATGACAAATTGTAATATATCCGAATAAATAAAATTTAATTTATATTATTATTTATTATTAAAAATAATTTTTATATTATTATTATATGTCGTATTATTAAATTTTGGTGTTCGTACTCGTTATTGTAAAAAAAAATATTTTATTTATTCAAAAGTTACAAAATATCGATAATAACACTTTAAAAGACAATAATGACAATCTTGATAATAACAATATGGCTATACTAGGTCTGACGTACCGTAATTACTGCGAGGACTTGAAGAGAGTGCGAGTGTGAGTGAGAGTGTGTCCTGGGAGAAGGGACAGGGTATATAAAGGTTAATAGGACTGCTGAATAAGATTCAAGGAATATGGTGTTATCTGCAGGTGCACTATGGCCTCATGGTGGCGTGACTCCTCCGTCCTTATGAGAGTGAAGCCCACTGAACTCTAAATTTAAGGATTTGGGACGGTTTGTCTATTCTGTAAATATTGAAACCAAGCTCTGGCTCTGCCATCAAAACATTCAGGTGGTTGAGGATGGGTACTTGGATTATCATTTGGAGGATTAGAACACAGTAATTTCAGTTTACAATACTGACGATAAAGATTATAACATAAAAGATATAAACATATTGCATAAAATATATAAGAAATAAATTGGGATACAGTTATATCATAAGGTTCTAATTCTTCTATTTCTATATTACTTAAGTCTATTTGTTGTAATTCCTCAAAAGTAAAATTTGTTGATACAATAGTTTTATTATTAACAGAATGATAGGAAATAAAAGGAATATTTACATTGTCAACATAAGAAAGTGGTACATTTATATTTACAAATTTCTCATTTTCATTAAGATTAAGGAGGCTAGTAGATGGTAGATGATACATTTGTGTGTTTGTTACACTAGTTGTTACATTGCTAATATTAAAGGTTAAATATTGGTGTAATGTGGGTATAAGTTTGATTATAGGGTTTGTTCTTATTTCTACAGCTTTACAATCATTTAATTCTATATTCTTACATAATTCTAAAATACATTTGTCCTTAATCTCTATCATGTCCTTACAGTAATGATGATTATTGAATTTAATACAATTTCCATTGTAAAACGAATTTTTAAATCTAATGATTAGTTGTTCTTTAATCTTTAGAGTAATGACTTTATTATTCCTTGTAACTGGATATGACATAGCATAATAAGTTGTTTTTGGCAATGATTTCAAAGGGATTTTAATAAAATAATAAATTAATCCTGTATCTGATAGGGAACAAAATGTGGAGCTAAGTAACCAGTTTAATTCTACATTTTTTGTGATTGGTTCTCCGAACGGTATGTTTAATTGTTCTAGTTTTCTAGTCGTTAATATGCTTGGATGGGTAATTCCTAATTTACATTGTTCTAAGGAAAATTCTATATCATTTAATTGATTTTCTACTAAATCTAATACGGCTAATAAATCATGATACATTAACTTAGTAAGAGCTAAATCTGTAAAATTATTTATTTTTTCTATACTATCCTTATATTTATTTAAAACAATTATTTCTTTATTAAGTTTAGATGTTAATTCTTTATTTAATCCTAATCTAACATTTTCATTATGCTCTATGTGATACATATTTCTCTCGATTTTATTTAAAATATTATCATACTTTTCTTTGTCATCTGCGTCCATATTGCCGGTGAGCCAACTAATAGCATTGCCTAGTCCGTTAATTAAACCTCTTTTTGATCGGTTATTCCGATTTATATTTACAATATGATTAATTTTTTCTAATATCTTGTTATATTTTTGTTCAATAATATTATGCAAAGTTTTATATTCATTACTAATTGTTAATACGTCAATGCTAATCTTAAGGGTTTGAATTTCTCTTGTTAAATTTGTAAGATTCTTATAATGTAAAAATATGTACCAATCTTCAATTATAAAAGATGGATTAATTTGTACGATGGATGCTCCTGGTCCGTCAGATAAATCTTGTATTAGCAGGGTCTGTATCTGAACCGTAAACGCTGCGATCAGAAGATACTTGAAACAATTCATCGTCGAACTCAAAGTCATCTTGGCTGACTCCTGTAACATTAGACGTTTCTATTTCTTTTATGACATTCTCAATATCTTCATCAGTTATTTCTGGGTTTTTTTGACTTGTACTAGGTTTATTATTATTATTATTTGATTTCTTTTTCTTAGTGACTTTTTTCGGTCGTTTGACTTGATCAGGGTGGAGTTTTTTCTTTCTACCTTTATTTCTATTTTGAAATCTTTTATCAACATACTTTCCTTTTTCGTATTTAGGATCTATTTTCTTTTTCTGTTGTCTCTTTATATACACATCTTCCGGGATTTCTATGTCTTCTCTATTTTCATTTAACTTGCCTATTTTTCTCTCTTTATTTTGTTCTATACCTTTCTTAGTTATTTCGAAAAGCTGCTTCATTTTCCGATGGTACTCATGAACAAGATATTCTTTTATTTCCGGGGATTCATTATAAGTTTCATTAGTGATACCGAAAGTTATTTCGTTAGGGGTCATTTTAAGATCTTGATTAAGGGAATTATTATATGCTGTCGTTGCTTGCTCTAACTTATCTTCCTCTTTATCATCTTTGTTTTCTATGTTTATAAGTCTTAAAATTTCTAATAACGAAGAGCTTGCTCGATTAAGCAATCCAAGAGAGTTAGGGTGATTGGGGGTAGTATAATGTAATTCAATATTTAAGTAGTTTAGAAAATCTTTAAACAAGTTATTGTCGAATTCTCTTCCGTTGTCACATGATATTTTTTGGGGTTTTGGAAAATATGCTAAATATTTTTTCAATACTTTCATGCTTTCTATGGCATTATAACTCGTTGCGTAATAAGAAAATATTCTTTTGGAAAAAGTATCTACTATTAAATAAATGTAATAATTACTCATGTGTAAGGTATCAATCATTAAATCTGTAAAGGGTTTCTCAGGTGTGGGAGTAATTTTAAATTTTTGTTTTATAGGTCTTCTATCGTATTTGCCTTTTCCACATGTGTCACATTTGTTTATAATTTCTGTGATATGATCTTTCATATTGGGCCAATAAAATTTGGTTTTCAAAACTAAATATGTTTCATTTATACCTCTGTGGCATGTCTTGGCGATATGATAATCAAGGATAAGTAATTTCTGGTCTTCCGTGTTCTTTACATCTGGCAATAGTTTATAATATCTTTTAATTCTATTTGTGGGAAATTTTTCTCTAATGAGTGATGCAACTTTATTAAATAATGCATTATACCAATTATTTTCACTTTCTATAGAATCTGATATGGGTGAGCAGTATATGCCGTAAGTTATATTTGGTCTTAAGATTTCTAAAAGTTTTTCTTCTATTTCAAAATCTTTTTCATGATAAGGCCAAGTAAATTCAATTGTTGTTCTTTGCTTATTATTGAATATTGTTTCGCGTTGAATTTTCGCGTGTCCCTTTTTTATTATTATTTGATTTTTCTCAACATTTACTGGTCTAGATTTATCATCAACTATTAAGATTCTGTTATCGGAGGATTCTGTGGAGTGCTGCGTTGCTAAAGAAGATATATCATCTTGAATTATTTCTTGGTGTTCACCATTATTATTTTCTTCTATGTTTTCATCATTATTAATTCCTTCTAAGTTTTCATTGTTAGCTTCTTCTTGGGTTTCTTCTATTCCCATTTCTTGTAATAAATCTACGATTTCTTGTGAATAGTTATTAGGAGAATTTTCTGTATGAAAAATATCAAATTCTGGTTCTTTTAATTTCCTTTCTTCAATAGGGTAACGGGATAAATGATCGGCGACTTTATTAGCCTTTCCTTCAATGTATTTTATGTCATATTCGAAATCTTCTAACAATAATTTCCATCTAATTAATCTGGCGTTCTGTGTTTTACACGTTCTTAAATATTCTAAAGGTTTGTGATCTGAATATATGAAAAATTTTCTACCGTATAAGTAGGGTCGAAAATGATTGCAAGCCCAAATAATGGCTAAACATTCCTTTTCCGTTGTTGAGTAATTTTGTTCTGCTTTATTAAGTGTTCTGGATGCAAAACATACAGGGAGTTCTTTTCCATCTTTCTTCTGTGCTAATACTGCACCAATGGCGAAATTACTTGCGTCAGTTGTTAAGAAAAAGTCCTGATTGAAATCTGGAATTTGCAAAATGGGGCTACTACATACAAGTTGTTTCAATTTCTCAAAAGCGTTTTCATATAACTCTGGTTTGATTTCTTTTTGATCTTTTCGAAGACATCTCGTTAATGGGGAAGCTATCTTTGCGTAATTTGGTATCATTTTCCTATAGAAACCAGTTAATCCTAAAAAGCTTTTAATTTCTTTTTCATTTTTAGGGAGTTTAAAATCTTTTACTGCTTTTATCTTTTCTGGATTAGGTTCTATGCCGCGTTCGCTGATAATATGTCCGAGGAATAACAATTCTTTCTTGCAAAATTCTGTCTTATCGAGCTGAATCTTTAAGTTATGTTTTTCTAACTTTTTAAGAGTTTCTTCTAAATGTTTCCAATGATCTTTGTAATTTTCAGAAAAAATTATAATATCGTCCATATAGACTAAAACGTTAATAGAATCTGAAAAAATGATATTCATGGCTCTTTGAAACGTTGCTGGGGCATTACTGAGTCCAAATGGCATGCGAAGGAATTCAAAGTGCCCTTGATCTGTAGAAAATGCTGTTTTTGGGATAGAACTTTCTTCGACTTTTATTTGATGGAAGCCTGAGCAAAGGTCCATTGCTGTAAATATCGTCGCTTTTCCTAATTTGCCTAAAAGGTCTTCAATATTAGGAATGGGGAATTTATCCGGGGTTGTTTCTCGATTTAATTTCCTGTAATCAATCACCATTCGTATTTTTCTTTTTCCTGATGCGTCTGGCTTTTTCGGGACAATCCAAACGGGAGAATTGTAAGGGGAATTGCTGGGTCTTATTATTTTGGATTCTAACATCTTTTTAATTTCTTCCTTAATATTTTCTTTGAATTGGTGGGGATATCTGTAATTTTTCGAATATATCGGGTCTTCGGTTTTTGTTTTAATCTTATGCTCCAATAAATCAGTGGCTGAAAGGGGATCATTTTCAGTCTTAAATACTGATGGATATTTCGATAATAATTTAATTAAATTTGATTTTTCTTGAGGAGGTATATGGTCGGTTCTGATTAGTTGGGGGATTTGTTTTATTATTTCATGGTTTCCTTTTTTATTAGAATCTGTTAATTCTACTTCTTCTTTTTGCAAATAGTATAAAGGTAAATATATGGTTTCGTTAACTTTACTGTCGATTATTATATTTTGATCATAGATGCCAGGTTTAATTTTAATCTTATCATCTTCATAGTCAATAAAATATAGATTTTTATTTTGTTCTACTTTTATCTGATTTTCGCCTTCTTTCAAAACTAACTTTAAAACTTCGTCTTCCATAATAAAATCAAACTCTGTATAGCGAGTTTTTATTTTGTTGGTTTCGAAATCGATATTTTTTTTTTTTTTTTTTTTTTTTTTTTTTTTTTTTTTTTTTATTTATCGAGCAATATTACAATCTGTCCAATTCAGGACATTTTTAATAGTGATAACGTACAACATTCATACTACATTCACACAATATATACAAAACAATAAATTTATATAATAATAATAATAAAATATACATATATACAAAATAAAATCAATAAAAATATATACAATAGTCACTCATACCTATATACAATTCACAAGCATACAGCACGTGAGTGGAGAATCTAGCCAATGCTAGAACTCCAATATACATGTTACAACAGGTCACGAGGCCACTGCCGTTTCAACCTTCTAGGTGGGTTGTAAGGATGAGTGGAGCTGGATAGGGATTGAGCTAGAGGATTAGGATGATGAATGAGATTCTGGTGGAATTTGGAAAATTTGGATGGAATCAGGTCTGAAATAAAAGGAACATTAAGATCGTGGTGCAAGGTATAGTTGGAAACATAATAAGGAGCATTTACTATTGTACGGAGGACTTTGGATTGAAAGGATTGAATGCGTTTGATGTTAGTACGTTTAGCTGTCCCCCACAGTTCAAGTCCATAGGTCCAGATGGGCTTCAGTATTGTCCTGTAAATTAATAATTTATTGTCAACTGTAAGTTCAGATTTTCTGTTGAGTAGTCGGTATAACTGTCCGAATCGTCGGTTGAGTTCTTGTCTTTTAAGTCTTGTATGTGGGTTCCAAGTCAATCTTTTGTCTAACAGTAAGCCAAGATACCGGACTGTATCTGAAGGAGGAATTGGAATGGAATTGAAGTAAACTGGCGGACAGGAGTTTCGACGAAGAGTGAAGGTTACGTGTTTGCATTTGGCTTCGTTCACCTTTATGCGCCAAGCACTACACCAGTCTTCGATAAGAGAAAGGTGTCTTTGCAGGTTTAAGGATGCTGTTTCAGGATTGGAACTGGATGATAGGATGGCGGTGTCGTCTGCAAAAGTTGCCAGAAAGGTATCAGGATGTGTAGGAATATCAGCAGTGTAAAGGATGTAGAGGACGGGTCCCAAGACGCTGCCTTGAGGAACACCGGCCTCAACGGGATAAAGGTTAGAAAATTCTACACCACAGCGAACGCGGAAGGAACGGTTTGAGAGATAGGATCGGAGAATGAGGTATAGAGACTGGGGTAAATGGGTTTTCAGCTTGAAGAGTAATCCAGTGTGCCATACCCGGTCAAAAGCTTGCGCAATGTCCAGAAACGCACCAGAACAATACTCTTTGCATTCAAGAGCTGAGGAAATATGGTCTACAACTCGGAGCCCCTGTTGAACTGTGGAATGGTGAGGACGGAATCCAAACTGATGGGAAGGAAGATTTTGAGATTCTAGTATGGGTAGGATACGTTTAAGAAGAAGCCTTTCGAAGATTTTTGAGAGGATGGGGAGTAGACTAATAGGCCTGTAGGATGAAGTGTTGTTGGAAGGTTTGCCTGGTTTTAGAAAAAGAATGATAGTGGAATGTTTCCATAACAGAGGAAAATAGGTGTTGCGTAGGATGCAGTTGTAAATATAAGTAAGGAATATAATAGCTTTCTGCGGAAGTTGTCGGAGGATCTGGGAGTAAGGAGATCGTGTCCAGGAGATTTACGGAGGGTAAGTTTTTGGAGAAGATATTTGACCTCAGAGGGATTAATAGCTTTAGGTGGTAGGGAAAGTGGAATCGGTGACAAAAGAAAGTCTTGCACTGTTGCGGTGTGATTGGCTTGGGATTCCGGGTGAGGAGTGAAAACTTTGGAGAGGTGTGTGGCGAATTCCTCGGCTTTATCTTCATCAGACGCAGCCCAGGAGTCATCACCACGTCGGAGAGGATGGGAAACTTGATGGTATTTTAGGATCTTTTTCGTGACATTCCACAGGGAATTATCACGAGCTGATAGAGAGGAGAGGTAGGAATTAAAGGACTGGGAACGGAAGGTCGCCAACTCCCTCTTCAATTGTCTACAATAGAAGTTATAGGAGCGGCGATCTGTTGGGTGTCGGGTGCGCTGCCATAATGATCTTGCTCGGCGTTTGGTATGGATGAGGTCTATAATATGTTGTGGAAAATGATTTTGGTGAGGATTTATATTGGGGTGTTTAGGAGAGGAGGCAGTCCAGACAGCTTGTTGGATGGCGGTGGTAAAGGAATAGACGGAATTATCTAAGTCATCTGGGGTTTTGAGGGTTACTCTGAGGTCAATATTATCGGTCAGGATTTGGCGGAAAAGGTTCCAGTTGACAGGGCCTCGGATGAATGATGGTGGAATGGGTTTTGGAATTGGAGTGAGAGATACTTTTAGGATCAGTGGACTATGGTCTGAGGATAGTTCATCAAGGCGAGTTACAGACAAGTTGAGGGAGCCTAATCCGCTGTGGATAAAGAAGTCGAGGATGTCAGGATTGCGGTTAGGATCGGTTGGCCAGTAGGTAGGGGAGTCAGGAGGCAGGATATTAAAATTTCGGGAGTTGAGTGCAGACAGCAAATTTCGTCCCCGAGAATTCGTGGTTCTGGAACCCCACTGCTGATGCTTGGCGTTTAAGTCTGCACCCAGAATGAAACGATTTCCTAAGGAATCCAGGAAGGATACAAATTCGGAATTGGAAATGGAATGTTTAGGAGGGCAGTATGCAGATGTGAGGGTTACCGGAAAGGAAAAAGTCTTGATTACTATGGCTGTGGCTTGTAGGAAATCAGAAGTGGGAAGTGGGAGTAAATGATGAGAGAGGGATTGGTGGACAATGATAGCAGAACCGGCATGGGCTTTGCCGTCTGGGTGGTCAGTACGGTATGTCATGTATTGCGGTATTTTGAAGTACTGTTTAGTCGTTAGTCTTGTTTCAGTTATAAGTGCAACATCGATTGTTTTGTCTTTCAACAACGCTGTCAGTTCGTCAGTATGATTTCTAACACCATTCGCATTCCAAAGGAGAATGGATAAGGAGTTAGGTGAATTCATTTAAGGATTTTTCAAGGCAGGGATTAGATTTGATACTAGATTTGTAAGGAGTGATATAAGCGGCATAACAAGAGATTTGATTTCGGAGATGAAGGATGTCATTAGACTGGTAAGATCTGTGACGTTTGATGGTGGAGGGATATGAGAAATTTGATGTTGAGGAGTTTTTTGAAGATTAGGTAAACTTTGAGGGATAGATTGTTGTCCAATAGATTGAGAATGTTGTTCCGGCAGTGCCTCGACTTCATGACTCTGGCTTCCACCTCCAAGCAAGTGGGCAAATGACACATTAGAATTTACAAGTTTAGATGGTTCTCTTCTGCTTCTGATTGGTATAGCTGTTTCATTCGGATCCTGAGGTTTTTGGTATCTGGTTCTGAGTTTCTTGTAGATTTCGCATCCCTTGTAGTTAGCCGGGTGGTCCTTGAGGCACAGAGCACATACAGCGGGTGTTGATCTTGATCTTGTACATTCTTCTGATGTACAATTCTTATGCTGTTCACCGCATTTCACACAGCGAGGTACGTGATGGCAATAACTTTTGGTATGACCATATGCTTGACAGTTATGACACTGAACTATTTCCCTCTTTGTGTACGGTTTTTCAACTTTTACACGGGTATAGTACAGTCTACTGAGGTCATAGATATTTTCGACTCCTGCTGATGGTTCCAAGTCCACGAAGAATAGAGGCAGTGGACTTTTATCTTTTAGAACGTTGGTGACTTGCCTCACTTGGAATCCTAATTCTGTCAGTTCTTCTTTGATTGCTTCAACGGGTGTTGAGGAATGTAGGTTTCTGATTACGACCCTTAATGCTCTCTCCTGGCGCAGCTGATAAGTATGAAAGTCAGCTTTGGTCTCAGTCAGATATTTTACAATCTTTCTGTAGGTTTCAGCAGTAGTCGGAGATATTTTAGTATCATTGGTTCTACTTATACAATAATAACTATTAGGATCAGTTACTTTGTTTAAATGCGCACACATCAGTTTAAAATTTTTAATATTTTTAACAAATATTGGTGGAGGTAGTGGTTCCCTGGGTATAGGAGAAGATTCCATGGTTTCTTTTTCATTTTGGAGGATCTCAAATGGATTCGGTGTAAAAAACGGGGATTCATCAGTTATTCCTTGTGATGATGTGCTGGGCTGTGGTTCAGATCCTAATGAGGTAGCTGACGCGGTCGCTGGTGGAATTATTTTTTTATTTTGTTCACGGCGGGGTCTCTGTTTTGTAGGAGACGAGTTAGAACCTGCAGATCTAGATCTTTTACTTGCAGACTTTGAGGACATGACTTGATGGAAATATCTCATTGATTAAGAAAATAATAATAATAAATAATAATGAGATATGAATTAAAGATAAAAGAAAGATAAGTTAACGAAAAGCAAGCCCGAGCTTGCCGAGCTAGCGGCAATCAGCTGATCAGTGACCCTCCTTTCACTTTTTCGTGATTGTACAAAGTAAATTATAACTTTGCTTACCGAAATTTCTCCAATATTCACTGCCGTAGTATTTCTGAGGTCTAGTGATGTTCTCCAGACTGAATTCAAGCGAATTCCTACTGAAAAAAGCAAAAATCTGAGAGACGATGTAACGTATGACTGTTATCATCGAGCGCATCCGAAATCGATATTAAATTTCATTTCCCTCATTGTCTCATTTCCTAGTAGTATTTCGTAATTGGGACTGAAATTAAATAGATAAAATTTTATTTTTTCGGGGTTTTTAAGAAAATTATTTCTGCAATAAACTGAAATAGATTCCGTGCCAAGTTCTTCTCCGGTTGCTGTTTTTATTGTAAAATTTTCTTTTTCTCTTTCAACATCTGGTGGTACAATGTCTGGTCTTATATAATTCTTCCAAGATCCGGTATCAATAAGCCATTTACGATTCGCGTGGTCTTTAACATAAGGCAGTTGGCTTTTATTCTCTTCTTTTATGTGTTTTGATTGTCTGGCGGGCCTTTCTCTAAAAAAGAATTATTTGGATCTAATTTTTCTAATTTCTCTCTTAATTCTCTGATTTCTTGGTCTTTCGGGTCTTCTTGCTGAATTTGGAAATTAGGCTGTTTCGGTTTATTCCCGAATGCGCTAACTGTTCTCATGGATACAGTTGGATTTTCATCTTTCTTATTATTATTATAATTTTGATTCCGGTATCGACCTGAACCGTTGAAATACCTTTGTTGTTCTTGACGGGGCCATTGTTGGTAATAATTATTATTATTATTATTCTGCCGGTAGTCTTGTGGAGGTTCTTGTTGTCGATATTGATGCTCTTGTCTTTGATTATGTGGGTTATACGGGTTATTGGGATTTTGCCAATTATTAAATCGTTTGTGATGTTTTTTATCGAACTTTTTCTTATGGTCGAAGCCTCTTTTGTAATCATGTTCTCCGGGTCTTCTCATATTTCCCGAATTTATGAGGTCATCGAAGAGTAGATGGTTCTCATTCTGAATTAAATTTCTCAAATCATCTAATGTTCTTAACTTTTCTGCTTTAGTCATAAGATATGTTCTTATGTGAAGGGGCATGTTAGTGTAAAAAAAATAAAGAATACTTTTCTCTAATGCGCTAATAATTGTTTCTCTATTTGGTGTGTTTTCTATCCGATGTTTAGAAATTATTAAAGTGCGGATCTTATCAATTCTTTGAAGGAAATCAAGAGGGTGTTCCTTATGATGTATTTTGTTATTAAATAATTCATGCGATAATTGTTCAATTGAGCGGCTGTCTCTGAAGGTTCTTTCGAGATAATTTAGTAATTCTTCAACACGACTAAATTCGCACGTTGTATTTATATAATCAGCTTCATCCGTAAGTTTTGCTAAAAGTTTACTTAATAATCTTTGTTCGTTTAGTTCCTTAAACGAGTTGTCCGGTTTACACACGATTTGGTAAACTTGTCTACAAACTGTCACGAATTTTAACAGATTGTGTGGATTTCCATTAAAATTAGGGATATGATCGTAGTCTGCCGATTTAATTTGAAAGCTTGCCATATTTGTAGTTAATGTTAAATTATTTACTCGCAGGATTAAAGAATTTAAATAATCATCAGACATAAAATTACAATAGTAAAGGAAATTAACTTACAAAAATTGAGTACGCTGTCAAAATAATCTTCGACGGGGTGTGAAGATCTGTCCTTGAGCTGGATACCTGACGACAGTGAAGTCCGGCCAAGGTTGAGTGCAGATAAGAGACTTTGCCTGCGTTGCGAGATGCTCGGGGTGAGTGAACTCGTCCAGAATCTGAAGATCTCGAAGTTGGTAGTCCTCGGTAGGTAAGCCAAAATCTTGAGTCTTCACAGGTGAGGAATCCTAGGCGGTAGTCCTAATTCTGGATTTGCGGAAAAAGTTCGGATCTGCGGAAACTCGGTTCTTAAAACTGCGATAAAAATATGCAGTCCCTATTTGGGCGCCAATTTTGGTGTTCGTACTCGTTATTGTAAAAAAAAATATTTTATTTATTCAAAAGTTACAAAATATCGATAATAACACTTTAAAAGACAATAATGACAATCTTGATAATAACAATATGGCTATACTAGGTCTGACGTACCGTAATTACTGCGAGGACTTGAAGAGAGTGCGAGTGTGAGTGAGAGTGTGTCCTGGGAGAAGGGACAGGGTATATAAAGGTTAATAGGACTGCTGAATAAGATTCAAGGAATATGGTGTTATCTGCAGGTGCACTATGGCCTCATGGTGGCGTGACTTTATATCATGTAAAAAAAAAAAAAAAAAAAAAAAAAAAAAAAAGTACCACTACAACCCATGAAGGGTCTTGAGCTCAGTACATATAGAGATTCGGGTACCACACTACCACACTACCAAGGGCAGTGCAATGAGGTGATTAGGTATTAATCGCGCTCAGCCGCCAGGTTTTTCCCCAATTAATTTGGGTACCCAATTTATAGAGGCTGGGTCTTCCCCAGGAGGGTCTCCATACCCTAGGGTCGTCCCCCGACTGAATTAACAGAATAAATAATATTCCCCCACAACCGGGATTCGAACCCAGGACCCGAAGCACAGCAGACTAGCGCTATATCCACTAGATCACGCCGCTCCCCCAAAAATTTATCGCCCAAATAGGGACTTTATAGGGATTATATTCTATAATGGGAATAAAAATATGATAAAAATCACGCACAGCTAAATACAATTTTTGAAGAAGAGTAATCAAGTAATTAACGGATAAGAGATCTTTGAGGGGGGATGTTGAAAGTTATAAAATATTCAATAAATAAATCCTTAAACTTGTTATTTCGTACTACATATAATGTTGAGAAAAAATAAAATAAACTTATTTAAAAAAAACAAGTCTCACCTGTAATGCACGTTGCCCCACGGGATAGTTAAGCGCGACCCACCTGTGGGTCACGCCGGCGTCAACGTGTTAAAGAATGTAAAATAAGACCAAGTAGTAAGAAATGAGCAAAACTAAAGTTAGGATTTGAGAGAATAAGGAAGAAAAATAATTGCTATTTACCTGTAGTTATTTCGAATAAGTACGATTTTTTCTCTACCGTTTTCCCGGTCCGGATCTGCCTCAGCAAAAATAATTATTATTAATAACTAAGTATAACTTTGGGAGTACCTAATGGTTGTAACAAAAATTATAAGTTGATAAAAGACAATTATCAGATATAGAGTGAATCTGGAAGAAAAGCCAAATATCCTTGATCGGATGACTGGAGCTTGAAGAGTCGCGATAAGGACGAAGCTGGAGGATTAGTGGAATCTGTTCCAATTATAACTTCTGATTGGCTCTCCGTTTCCGCAGGACCAAGGATTATCTTCGGGATCCTCCTATTGTACACCCTTCATCCTTCTTGTCTTTGGAGCAATAACAATTGTTCGAGATCCCTCCTTTGTTTTAGCCTGATTGAGCTGATTGTTGTTCGTTACTGATAAAACTTTGACGGCTTCATGTTTCTGTGAACTAGTAGGATTTTGGAGTATTGAGCGAAAATCATAGATAATGTGAAATAGTACATTTATAATAAATCAACACATTTTCCTCGACCAGCACTATTTTGTTGCAAAAGAATGCAGAGAGTTGCAATATCGCGAAATAGTTGGTGATTTTGATGAGATGATCAGCATAACTACCAACATGTACAAAAGATTATAAAACAAAATACTTTTATATCAACGTTTCGGTCTATCTTTAGAGCTCACAAACAGTAAACACAGAAAAGAATCATATTTCTTTTCCAATTTCTCGCCGTTTTACGCTCAACACTACCAATACTACACTATACTAAAAAAGGCTCAAACCTTCCTCTTAACTAAAAAAGGCTCATCTACATAACTATTATGAGACCAATCTGGTCTTACAGAGTAGAGGTATGAGGCTCTAATAAACCATCAAATTCTTCCCGCATACAATCCTTACAATCCTAAATCCTTCGTAAAATCCTCAACGCTCCTTAATTTTTCACGAATAAACTCATCCATAAAGACCTTAATGTTCTCTATGTTACTGATTTGGCCCGAACCAGTATCACTCCTTTCATGACAAAATCCATTATCACTCTAACCTACTAGATTCAATATTGTCTTCATCTTCAATTCCTGACAATCCTCCGAGACGCCTGAAAAGGAGATGGCCCCGGGACCTTCTAGTTTAGAATGCTTCCTATGGTAAGCTTCTCTACATGTATTTCATGTCATTGTATTATATAACTATTACATTTACTTGATGTATTTTTTTTAATACAGTGGTAAATATCGATTTTTTTCCCCAATATTACCAACGTTTTTACCAGCATTTTTCTTTTGCAATGGTGCTCAAAAGTGTCGAATAATTAGTTAAGACTGTTTCATTGTTTATCTTGACCACCATCTAGACGATCTTTCTTCTTTATTTCCCAAGGGTCAATTGTTGATACTAATTATATTTATTTTTGTGTAATTATATATATACACATTCATACTCATACATACCCACACATACACATATATATACATATATACACACATGCACACCCATATACACACATATATATATATATATATATATATATGTATATAATATATATATAAATTATATATAAAAGTCAAAAATAAAAAATACATAGAGTATGCAGTCATATAAATTATACTATTTCCTACGCAATCCAAACATTTCCCAGTTTAATATTACGTGAAATGTAACTCATTATGCTATTGTAAAAACAGGAATGCGATTTTCTTTTTATATTTTTTATGTTACACACACAAGAATACATCCACACAAAGTCTTAAATTTCATATGTACGAAAGTATCTGGTATTTTCTTTTTCGCATACTATTACATTTAGAAGGTAGATTTGATAAAAAAAAAAAAAAAAAAAAATTGTAAAAGTTAGATATAGCTTTAATTATATATGTAACTACAAACAAAGCTTTAAAAAAGTAGTAAAAAAAAATTTAATTTCTATGTAAGAGTAGATATTCGTCCATGTTTTATATCATGTTCATGGGCAGCTAATGTCCCATGGCTTATCCACCAAAAAGACGTGTATGGTTGTGAGTCCATAGTTCTGGTAAATGTGTTGGCATGGAGGAGGGTTAGGAGCAACGATCTGAAAATAAGATTTAAATGAAAATTGTTATCCATATTGTTGTATGCTACAAACACAAAAACACATACACACTAAGTCTTATGAAAAGAACAAGTTAAAGAATAATTTACTTTTGAAAATATGTTAACAAATCAATTTACTAGAATATAAGACCTGACCAGCCTAGCTCAGTTTCAAAAACACATACCATTTGTTTATTCTAAAGTTCTAGAGATTTTTTAAATAGCTTTATTTTTTGCTTTTGTGAATGCTATGGGATAAATCTCAAATTACTTTAACTAGTGACCCCAATGAGACAGACTATTACTACAGCAGTATTAAGTAATTATTATATATATATATATATATTATATATATATATATATATATATATATATATATATATATATATATAGAATAGAATAGAATAGAATAGAAAAAAAAATTTATTCTGGGACTAGGTCCCCTAAGAATAACAGTATGTACAATTTGGATATATACTATGTCTGGCAACATACAAAATAAAAACATGATTAATTATTATTTACAATGATTATAATAAAATTGCAATTATTTACAATGAGGAAAAATACTATGCATAAGAAATAAAAAAAAAATGATAAAAAAAGAAATTAATAAACAAAATATATATATATCTTCTAAACTTTATCTTCTGAGAAAATAAAATTCTAGTTAAACATAAGAAAATTAAAATTTGAGCGGTAGACAGTAATCTTCATTCATTCAATGTAGATTTCTAGATAGAATTGACATATCACGTTTGCTGATCGTCTATTTGGGATGACAGAAGGTATAGGAAAAGTTGGGATTTGAATGAGGATAAAGAGGCAGCATGACGGATATGGACTGGTAGTGAATTTCAGAGTGTGGTAGAGCGAACAATGAAGGAACGATCAAAAGTTTTGGTTCTGTGGGTAGGAAGGTAAAGGTCAGAATGTCGGGATCTAGTTTCAAGACAGTGGATTGAGGATTTAAATTGAAGGAGACTGTGGATGTAGGAAGGATGCTGGGAGTTAATAGTTTGGTAGAGGTATGATCCCAGGAAATATTGTCTGCGGGTTGAGGGGAGGAGCCACTTTAATTCACCGTATAAGTGGGTAACATGGGACCTCCCTGAAGTGCCGAAGACAAATCTTAAGGGTGGTTAGGGATGTATATTATTATTATTTATTTATTATTTAGTTTCGGAAATAGATTGGTTGAAGACTGTGTAAAGGTCGTGATTGAAGACTGTGAAATATTGTAATAATACAATAGCATTTTAAGTTATAGCGTCATTCCCGTATTTTAGTTTGAATAATTAGGCATTAAGATTATATGTTAGTTACGGTGAATCTTATGAAATAATAGAGTTTATGGCATATGCTCAAACTAATATTATAAAGTACTATGCACAAAAAAAAATTAATAAATAGGCTTTTTTTAATACATTAACAACTAAACAGCTGCTGGTCGTTTTCCTTTCTCTATCCCTTTTTGGGAGTTATGACATTTTTTTAGTGAGTTCTAGCTCGTGTTATTCTCAAAGCTTCCATGTATGTGGATACTCTTCTATCCAACATTTTTTCGTTAAGGGCTTTAGCTATAAATTCTTACCTTTCCAATTTCTCCATTGGGCTTCTCATACCAGTCCCTGCGTTGTCCTTTAAATTCTGACCCAAGAACACCAATACCATACCCAACCAAACCTCCTTTTTCGTACAATGGGAAGAAAGCGAAGACTTTCTTGCAGTCGGTATCCTTATTATATTTGTAGAAATAGTGTTGTCCTACAAGGAAAATATTTATAATGTTTTTTTTAAACATAATTATCGACAGAATATAATTTTATTATGTATCTATAATTATTTAAAGATAATTACCCATAGCAGGATAACATCCCTGCCTGTCGAAATCTCCCATTTTCGGTCCTGTTGGTTCTTTTCTTTGGATTTCAACCAATTTTCCGTCCAAATAAGCCCAGAGACCTTCTGCAGTTTCACTAGTGTTTTTACGGCCTGCTGAGGTCAGTTTCTCTAAAATAAAAATAATTTTATTATTATTTTGTCCAATATGAATACATAAAAAAAAAAAAAAAAAATCCTGCACCCCATTAAGGGTCTCGAGTTCAGTACTAATAGTGATTCGTTCTCTTTCACGGCCAAGGACCAAGCAAGGAGGTGATCAGGCCTTAGTCACGCTCAGCCGCCAAGTTTTTCCCCATTCTTAGGTACCCACTTTATAGTGGCTGGGTGTGTCCCAGGTAGGTCTCTATACCCCAGTGTCACTTTCAGGTCACGACTGGAATAAGAGAATAAATAATTCTGCCTCAGCCAGGATTTGAACCTGAGACCCGGAGAATGGTAGCCTAATGCTTTACCCACTAGGCTGCTCCACCCCCTACAAGTAATATCTTAGTGATATATAATAAAAAAGTTCAACTTTAGAAATTAAAAATATCCTGGATAGTAAAAAGGTGGAGAAAAAAAATGATCGTTTCATTTTATTTTTTATGATGCTTCGACACAGAATTATTTTATTTTCTGGAATATGTTATTGATAAGCAGATAAGAGTTTAAAATTTAATGAATTTATAATGGATAGTATGTAGATTTTTTTTTCAGAATCATGACGAAAATTCTAAACATTATTTCGAAGAAATATTTCATTTTGTTTATATCTATATATTTTTATGAAATTTAATGTCTTGCGTAAAACATCAAATAAAATGTATTGTATATGGGAAGTATTGAAAACGTAATTTCATGTGGGGATTAAAAAGTTTCAACGGAAGTACAGGATTTATTTTTTTTGAAAATTCGTATACAAAATAGGATTATTCTACTATTCTAACTATTCTCAAGACCGAAAGTTTTACAGAAAGCTATGTAAGAAAACAAATCAAATATGCGTGTCTTTTCCTTCATATACCTATAACACCCTAAAATTCTCGTATTTTATTAATTTTCAAGAATTTACTAAACCACCTTCTACACTGTTTAGATAATGAGTTATCTAAACTATTAATTTAATTATCAACAATTATTAAGCATATACTCATCTTATTGTTAGTTTTTTTTTTTTTTTTTTAATTGATATCTGCAAAATAAAAAGATTTAGAAAAATAACCCAACACATATTTTCATCCGTGAAGCTGACTTAAATTGATTGCAACAATAAAAGTATTAGCCAGAAAAATATTTTACTAACGGTTTTTTTATTCAGGAAAGGATAGAGGATTCAAAACATCAACTAAAACTTATGATTTTCGAGACGTATTGCAAAGCTGGTTCATGTACGGAATCAAATTGTTTAGGGAAATACAGAATTATTCTTCAAGAAAATTCTGTTTTAATTATTCTATGTCGATCACAAAAATTTATAAAACTTTTTTTCTCAATTAATATAAAAAAAAACACATCAAATTGTTACTACACAATGTTGTTTTTGTTTTTTTTAAATACCTATATAAGGGCATAACAGTTTAAATAGCAGTTTACAGGCAATTAACAAATATGAAAAACGATAAATTAATCAAAGGAAATGGTCTATTATCACTGTCCCTATATCCCTGTTATTTCTTAACAACATTCCATTATTATTTTTTGTTAAGAAGGAACAGAAATTCCGTTCATAAGAAAATTCAGTCATTTTCATTTTTAGGGTTCCATGTATCTTAAAACCTGAGACATCTTTTTTTTTTTTTTTTATCAAAGGTTCATTATTGAAAAAATGAACCAATATCTAGATTAATTTCCATATTGTTTCCTCATTATAATTAAAATTAAGAATTTTATTATATTATCATTCCATATGGGAATATAATAAATTAAAAAATAAAATTTTATAAATCAGAAAATGAAGATTTATTAATTACCATTAATTGTACATTAATTAATTTTAAAACATAATCTATAAATTTACTTACCCTAAATAAAGCATTGTTTAACTGTCCTTTACTAACATTCAAGTGAGAGTAACCTTCCTTGGTGAAATATTCCCTTATGATAATATTATCAAGAATAATAAAATTCTTAATTTTACAAAAAAAAAAAAAAAAAAAAAATATATATATATATATATATATATATATATATATATATATATATATATATATATATATATATAAAATGTATATACGAGCAAAACTAATACAGAATGTTATGCTGGAACACGGGACTTGGCCAGAAAAAGAACAAAGACTTACTAAAAAATTTAAATTTTTTTTTATAAATTTCATAAAATCAATAGACTCTAATCAGCTTAACATAGATTGTAGGAAAACAGTTGAGGTTTTGTAATCTTGTTGTGCTTAATGTTATTTTTATGTTTGTATTTATTTATTTTTTTGTTCAAATCTTGATTTGTATAATTAACTATATTTAGGTATTTCATCTATTTAGGTATCTACTTATGATATTCGAAATGTGTTATTTCTCTTCTCTTTTGTTTTGTTTATTGTATAAAGCATTGTAAAATGCTACGTATTAGGCATGGAACATGTAACTCTTAATTAATAAACTCTCCTTCTTTGGGGTTACCATAGAAGGACAAGAAGAAAAAAATAAATATGTATATATATAGGTAATATGACTATTTTGTCTTCTAAAATAACAAAAAATCGACTAGGGATCACCTGTAGCAGGGTGGATAGCATAACAGCCTTCTATGTCAAACACCACGGGTTCAAACCCACAGGTGGTCCTAGGATTTTTTAATGGGAGTAAAAAATCCTTAGTTATGCCGCTCTTCGGAGGAAACGTAAAAAGGTGGTCCCGAGCCTGTGCGATGTCAGGTACGTTAAAGATCCCTATCCTAATTAATCATGTATTGGAAAAATTTAGGACTCTTACTGTGGTAGCATCGTCCGATTAGCTACAGTAGTATAAAGTTACGTTAAATGAATAAACAAACAAACAAATAATCATTATTCTAAATAATGAATCAAAAAGAAAATAGTTCTTGTTTGATGATAATAGCATTGATAAAAGTTAGAACACATAGTTAAAAAAAAAGGAGAAAAGTATTACAATTTTTAAGGAAACTACTTATCTAATTCGAATATAAATTGTAATACCGCAATTATAATAATAATCAGGACTTTATTTATTAATATACATTAAGAAATATATATATACATCGGTGTTACATACGTTGAGATGCCAAAACCTTAAAGATATGGATTTCTCTTACCAGGGTTGGTGAAGTAGACCCTGCTGGAGTAAGCTGGTTTATTGAAGAAATTCGTCTTGACGAAGTTAGGGTTACCTTCATAATCGTAGTCTTCTTTTTTGATATGGGCCACATTTTCCTTAAGGAACTGAAATGGAACAATATCTTTAGTCTACTATGATAATACAGTTTATAACAATAATTTTATATTGTATTAGTAATACTTTATTGTTTATATACTAATTTATACTTACCGATAGCTGTACTCCTCCTACGTTACCCTTCTTATCGTACATAAAGCAGACGCTTGGGTCGTTCTGGTGGCAGTAGAATTCCAAGGGGAATCGGAAATCTTTCTCCGGTTCTACCCTGACGTAGTCTTGGAAAATCGGGCTGCTACTGGTCGTTGGGATCTCGAAGTAGGCATCAGAATTTTTCAGGCCGTAGGCTGCTGTTTTAACTTTTAGTGGAAAATAAAATATATGTGTTATATACATGTCTCATTTCTTGGAATAATAATTAAAGATAAGTTTAGTGTAAACAGTGTTTTTTTTTTGTAATTCTGTAAAATAAGATAATAAAAATCTGGTGCGCGCAACACACGACTTTCACTTACATCCATTATTTATATCAATTTATGAATTTTTAATCAAATTTAGAAACGAAAATAAATTGTTAAATAATTTTTTGAATTGGAATTTGATAGAAACATGTGCTTTATTAAATAATCTATTATATTATTATCTACGACAATCAGTTTGTTTTATCGGCTTTTTATCACTCTCCGTTAACATTTACAATAGTATGTTTAAGATAATATTTTTTCTAAGATCTCTAGCATTCCAACGATATATTAGACATGTATATTACTGTTCTTTAAAACCAAGAGTTTAAAACCAAAAAATTGCATTGAAAAATATTTTCGCAGTTTAGTTGGTTATCGAATTCGTTCAACTTATATATTTACCTTTTTTTTTTTAGCTCATCAGCCGATATGGTTAACGTTTTTGAATCTACAAAATTTAAGGTACTTTTAAAGGAAGAAATTTTTAAATATCGACATTTGAGCCCTGTTGAACTATTTCAATCAGAATGAAACCTACATGATATTAAAGCCCATTAAATTTGATATCGACTTAGCGAGTTTAATCAAAATCGTTGGAGTCGTTTTTAGAAAATCGTAAATTCCATCTCGGGCGTATGGTTGTCTTAAATAGGTAATTTCAGTTTAATAGGACTTTTCGTTTTCGCGCTGGAATTACTACACACACACACACACACACACACACACACACACATAGACACAGAGATCTCTTTGCGGTGTTGAAAACTGGGATTCGAAAATTTTCACGATCGCAATACTTTCCCTTACATATATTCCATATATAGGTAAGTGAAAGTAAAAATTGTAAGGTGGATATATTTACATGCATAAGGGAAAGTATCTCGTTGGCTGTGATGGTCCAAAGCGTAGGGAGAAGGAAGAGTCCTTGAGTGCCGTGTATGGTATTGTATGGTGGTGTGGGTTCGATTCCTAACTGGGTCAAATTGTTATTCGTGTTTTCCTCTACACATTATGGAATGTAGGAGAAGTATAACCATGCCTTCTCGATTTCTTTTCTTTTAATTTTAGACCAGTTTATTATTCAAAAACAGATAAGGAAATGTTTTTTAAGGCAAATTAAAAGAAACCATTGAAGAAAAATAAAAAGTTTGTATGTGATTGTAATTAATAGTTTAAGATAGATTTGTAAATTACTTGATTTAATTTGTTGCACATCGTCTTAACAGGTATAAAGTATTTGAAATGTTCTAATACCGGAAAAAATAATGTAGAACGATTTTAAAAAAGTTTTTTTTTTTCTGAATTTTACATGAAAATTTTGAAACACAAAGAACTGTATTTTTTCTAAATTTAAGTAAATTTATTAGATTACTCCGATTACCTAATTTCAGATTAAAAAGTGAGAAAAAAAATCCTAGCTAGTACTAGGACATATTTGTTTCAGAATAGCTTATATATATATATATATATATATTATATATATATATTATATATATATATTATATATATATATAAAGGATGACATGGTTCGGGCGGCAGTTAAAAAGTTTAGAACATAAATATATACTGTTTTATAAACACACATCTATACGTCTGTAAAAAAAAAATTATATATAATTTAGGAAATTTATTTGAAAAGTGAAGTTCTATTTAAAATAGAATGTATGTTTTCTTGTTATATTTTTTATTTTAGGTATATTTTCTCCTTACCTCTAAGATCATTGAACTGCCTCCAAGCCGTTGCAACTTGCAACAAGCATGAAATAGCTAATACCTAAAACATAAAATAGGTAAATTGTTATTCTATTTTTAAAGAATATATCATTATATTTTTTTTCTTGCTGAAAAGCTATATTTATTTGTTGTTGTTTTTAGCGTAAATATCTTTAAAAAATAATGAAACAAATTGTTCCATCTATTATATAATTAATCGATTTCAGAGAGTAAATTTTTTTTTAAAATTATTTAATTTATTATTATTTAGTATATTTTAAATGTATTATTATATTTTATTAACTATTACTTAGTATATTTTTAATTTTTTTAAAATAACAAATGCTTTCTATTTATGCTTTCTATTCGAATACTGATATTTTGTTCGTGGTTTGTCTCCTTAATACAATCGTATCCTTGGAGGACTTTATAACTGGAATGTTATACCCGGGATAATCTGATTCAATTAAATTTCATTTTATTATAGAATTAATGAATTCAGAAGACTATTGACAACTATCATCATATTCTTTTTGTTAGCGCAATAGAATGTTTATTAAGGGGAGCCCATGGCTGAATGGCCAGCGCGCTAGTCTCTCATGCTAAAGGTTGTGAGTTCGAATCCCAGCCCCAGAGGGACTTTTTCAAGCATTAATTAAATGGGGAATCAATCACAATACTCTCCTCCGGGTATGTGAGACCAGTCAGCCAAATAGTTGCCAGTCATAAAATTAGGCGTAATGACCCTATCGTATAAAATACATCGAGAAACGTGTATCTCTCAGGAGATTACACCGCGAGGCCAATGACCTACACGGCCTGTCGCGCCACTGGAAATAAAAGAATAGCATCTTTATGAGCACCATATTTACAACATAAAAAAAAAAAACTCTGGTTAAATACTTCATACAGTTCGTGCTGATTCGCAAGATAACGGTCTGCCGTCATGTTTTTATCTAATTTTTGGGAACCCTCTTTATTGAGGCTGGGTGTGCCTCAGTAGGTTCTTCATACAGCTGAAATAACAGCATAAATAATTCTGCCCAAGCCTAGATTCGAACACGGGACCAGCAGAACAGTAGACTTGTGCTATATGAAATAGACCACGCCGCTCCCTGATCTTACAACGAAAGATACACATTTAATTTTTTTTTTAAATGTATGTAGTTTATTATTATATTTGTTTAGAAGGGAAATAATTATTTTGATTTAATTTATTCCAACTGTTCAGCACAATGGAATTGAAAAAAATGCAATAATCTAGAATAACATTAATTAGGATAGGTATTGAAACAATAAATAATCGTTATTGATATCCTGAAATTACCTATTATTCAAATTCTGTATTGGTTCCTTATGCGTATTCTAATGATATAGCTATTTATAAAGTTGATTCTATAAGGAAAGTAGCTGCTAAAGGATTAAAGGTTCATCTTACCCTGGATCACCTTGAATTAAGTCCCTCCCAGCTTCCAGCTAATTCAAGCCAATGTTTTCCCTATGATTCGCTCCTCGGTGACACAAGGAAAACATTAAAATACAATATTGATTTTATGTATTAACATTTGAGTGAGATTACGTTTACGACTATATAGGACCAAATTCGTCAATTGGAGTAAGCACTCTTTCCTACGGGTTGGACGAAACTTATTAAACATGTATGAGAATAATGTGTTTTTGTGAACTTACTAAATATTTTATGTAAATATAACTGAAGTTCGTAGCCCGAAAATTGTTTTAACCGGAGCTATATCCACACTGTAAGTAAATTTATTCATAGGCACAGTTGGTTGTACTGAACATAAAAATTAAAGATATAAAGAATGAATTTTATTTTCCAGAGTCTAAAAGAGGTTTTTTTTTATTTTTTATTAATAATGTGAATTTCAAGAGAAAAAATATGGTTCAATTAATTTTATTTTCATTTTAAGTCAAAACTTTTGGTTATTCTTCAAAAATTTAAAATCAAACCGAAAGGGAAATACTTCAAAATAGGCATTATTTATGTTAAATTAAATTATTAGGGGAGCCCGTGGCTGAGTGGCTAGCGCGCTAGTCTCTCATGCTACAGGTTGTGAGTTCGAATCCCAGTCACGGCAGGGCTTTTATAAGGATGTAATTAAATGGGGATTCACTCACAGCCTCTCCCCCGGGTATGTGAGACCCGTTAGCCAACTGGTGGCTATTCACAAAATTAGGCGTAGGGAGTGATGACACTACCCTACAAATTGCATCGTGAAACGCGAGTGTATTCTCCCAGAAGATTACACCGCGAGGCCCAGGGCCTGCACAGCCTGTCGCGCCACAGAAAAAAATTAAATTATATTTTAAAAATTAAATATTTATGTGCAATATTTACCTAATGTTTAGCATTATGAGCAATATTGTCAAGCACCACACACACACACAAACACACACACACACACACATACACACACACACACACACACATATATATATATATATATATATATATATATATATATATATATATATAGGTGTGTGTGTGTGTGTGTGTAGATTTGTAAAGAATAATTTTACTATTGAAAATAACATTTTAACTGTTGAGTTGAATCAATGTAATTTAAATATTTTAGCTCATCTAACACGAACTGGATAGTATAAACTATTTAGGAGAAATCAGCCCGATAACTTCTTTTTTAACTAATGAAAATCGCTGGTCAGGTGAATTTTTTTTTAATATGACTTTTACTTTTTTCTTCTTACTTGTGTATATTAGACATTTACTTTAGTCCAATTATTAAATGTTATTATTGATTAGACTAAATTAATAATTTTGTATTAATAACTCCTAAGGCAGTGTCAAAATTTGAGCATGATTTACTATTGTTTTAATACCTACTAGAAATAAAATTTGGTAAAAGATATCGATTTCTAAAATTTCTTATTTATATTATCATCGCAGAATATATAATTTTTAATATAAGGCAACTTCCATATCAATTTAAAATTTATTCATATTTATTTATTTATTGAAATTTGCAACTATAGAAAAAAATACATCTAATAAATTTGAGAGAATCATGAAATAATATCATGATACAAATGTTGAACTACGCGATTCCAAAAAATATTCCATTTCAAAAAGTTCTGTGGACATCTTCTGTTAAGACGCCTCTCTGGATTTTTAAAGATTCAAAAAAGATTTTCTAATGTTATGTTATGATAGATTTTTTTTTTCTCGACTCAATGCTATTAAAAATGTGCATTTTTCTGTTGTTGTTTTTTTCATTTGTTATTATTATTTATTTTATATTCGCATCCTGATAACCTTGAAAAGCCTGTTTATTCTTTCTCATTAAAGAAGTGACTTTCAACACTGTTTTTATAAATAAAAAGACTACACGCAAAAATACACTTTTTTAATATCATATTAACAATATATTTATTAAAACCTATATGAACTTACGCATGCCAAATTTACGGACCTGCTAAAAAGACACACATTCAAAAAATACAAACCTTTCAATCCAAATTTTTAAGACTGACAACGAACTCACCACCTTATGTTTCAAACGATACTCTTCATACCGACTTACGCATTCCGACTACAACAAACCACATTCGAATGTCGTACAAAAGATTTTACGACCAACTACATGGACCCAATAACCAATTTGTTCAAAATATGGCTAAAACTGACATCCCTGACATAACTCGGCGTAGACTGAAAAGGAGTTGGATGGGGGACCTCCTAGCCTAAAATAATAGATCCTGTTTGAATGTCAGGAGGATGCACCACTGGGTGCTGTCTCCCTCATGCCTAACCATGCCATGTCTCATTGTTTATAAAATCCCATTTGCTTATTGTAAACATTTTACAGGTGCAAATAAAATGATTAATAAAAAATAAAAAAAATATGTTAACAATATATTTTTATCTCATTTTTTTTTTACCTATTATGTTGAAATATTACATAATCATAAATTCTTGGTGAAATAAAAAATAATAATAAAAAAATATTTTTAAAAAAAAAGGGTATTCTACAAACTAGAATTTTTTTTACGGCTAATAAAATGAATCTCAATTCTTCCATTTATTTACTTTATAACAAATTCCCTTTCTTTATTATTTGCTGTTAACAAACAATGGTTTGTTTTATATATCGTGTTGATTTGATATAAATTTTTTCAAAATATTAAAAAAAAAAACTTATTAAAAATAATGAAATATATAAAATTTAACATATATTCCTTGGCTTCTATGTGGCTATATATGTTAATTTTTACATATTAAAGTATTTTTTTTTAATGTTTTTATAAACCGTAACATCGAAATAAAATTTTGTTGAAGAATTGAGAATCATTTATTATGGTTAATTTTTTTTTTATTTATTTGATATAAATCTATTTTTGGAAAGAATATTTTTAAAAAGATACTTGGTGGTGAGAACTTACCTTAGATACCGCTCCAGTCGACTTCATATTTGCGAATGAGCTTCAGCGGTGGTGGACCAAGCATATAAACAGGTTCCGAGATGTGCGTCGCCCCTAGGGAACAGTTGAAGGTTAATAACTCGTTTGAGCTGGGGATATCCATTCGTAGTTTCCTTGTAGGGTTCAGAATACAAATTTCGTAATAAAAAATATATCTTCCAAGAATCAACTGGCATAATTTATTAAATCTTGCATAAGTAGAAGTAAAAACCTTGTACTGCTTATAGACATGTTAGGACAGTTGAGAGGTTGATTTCCAAAAGGTACTTGTGATGGGCCTGATGTGTGTGAGGGAGTGAGGTTATAACACACAGCTGGTGGGAGCAAAGAGGTTATGTGAAATGGATTTGTCACTGCCTCAAACATGTTTATATTTTAGTTTTCTTTATATTTAATTGAGGGTCATTTTTATTTATTATTTTATTTTCTGTGTTTTATGATAGTAGAAAGATTATTTTATTTTACAGTGGCAAATCCATTGCAACCTCTCACCAGCTGTGGTTTTTGATCTATCTGGATTAGTGTGTGCTCCTCATATTGCTTTCCTTTTTTTATATTCTGTTATTCTTCATTTTATTCAACTGTCTGAACAATAAAAGAATCATTTGAACCCGTAGTGCCAGGCTGTAGTCATTTCGCCCTCACCTCCTCTAAAGTGGTGACTCCGACGGTGAGTGTTGAACTATTTTTTTCTTCTCTTTCTCCTTTTTTTATTTTTCCCTCAATATCTTTATAATGCCGTTTGACTTATTAACGCTGGACTTAGAGGACAAGAAAGTGGAGGTGGAGTCAGCATCGGCCCCCAATGCGCTGGCGAGATTGCCATCTTTTTATAGAGAAGAGCCAGATCTGTGGTTCATTCAAGCTGAGGCGGTATTCAGCTCATGTAAGATCAGCAATAGTAAGAGCAAATTTCAGCTGATTATCGCCCAGCTTGATTTTCAGACTCTTCGACAAGTCGCAGATCTGGCTCGTAATCCGCCTGTTAATGAGCCCTATGAAAGGTTAAAAGAGCGGCTATTTCCAGCTTCGGGCAGTCAGATAGCTGGAAGATGAAGAAACTCCTGGAAGAGCAGAAATTGGGCGATCAGAGGCCTTCCCAATTTCTGCGAGAGATGCAGCAGCTGGCAGGAGAGAAGGTCCCGGAGGACATGCTTAGTACTTTGTGGCTCCGGGGGCTACCTGAGGGAATGCAGGCGCTTGGCTGTACCGATCATACTGATCTGACCAAGTTGGCCCGCATCGCAGATAAAATAGCTGAGATTCAGCAACCCCCAGGTAATCCGATTATGGCTTATCAGCCGGAGCCAACTCCGGGGCCTTCAAGAAGAGATGGAGGAGACATAGGTGCTGCCATCGAGCGCCTGACTGCCGAAGTAGCCGCTCTCAAAGCGCAAATGGGGGCCAGGACAAGTCGGCGAGACAGCGGATCGCCTAGTCGGAATCGCAGGGGCTCTAGAAGCAAGAGTAGACGGCGTCTCTGTTTTTACCACGAACGCTTCAGAGATAAGGCGACCAGATGCCGTCAGCCCTGCGACTGGAAACCGGCTAGGGCTTTAAACTAGTCATAGCGGCGAACAAGGCGGGTCCCGTCGCTATGGCTAACAACCGTCGACTCTTCGTCTCTGACAGAAAGTCCGGGGTCAGATATCTGGTGGATACTGGAGCCACCCTATCTGTCTACCCGGTGACGAACAGGACGAAGTCCACCGAGGAGTTCATGTTGTATGCTGCCAATGGGACGCCCATTCCAACGTATGGCACCATTGTCCAGAACCTTGATCTGGGGCTCCGGCGGAAAATGTCATGGCGATTTATCGTTGCCAAGGTTAGCCATCCCATCATCGGCGCGGATTTACTTTTTCACTACAACATGATGGTAGATCTCGCCGGGTGCCAGCTAGTGGACCAGAGGACGGGGCTGACATCTAGAGGTAAATTGGCGAAGGTACCGGTGCCCACCATCTGCTCAGTACCTGCAGGAGAATGGTACTCCGCCCTGCTGCGCCGGTACCCTTCTGTGACTCAGCCTTCGTCCTTTATGACAGAACCGAAGCACGATGTCGTCCATCACATTGAGACCAGGGGAGCCCCAGTCACCGCGAGAGCCCGCCGCCTGCCACCGGGAAGATACAACACCGCCAAGAAGGAGTTTATGCAGATGATGGATGAAGGGATCTGCAGACCGTCGAATAGTCCTTGGGCCAGTCCGCTGCACATCGTCGAGAAGAAGGATGGAGGTATCCGGCCCTGCGGCGACTACAGGCAGCTCAACGCTAAGACGGTCCCGGACAGATACGCTGTGCCCAACTTGGCGGATTTCAACGTTAATATGCACGGTAAGAAGATCTTCACAACCTTGGACCTTAACCGTGCATATTACCAGATTCCGGTGGCAGAAGAGGATATTCCGAAGACCGCCGTCATCACACCTTTCGGCCTCTTCGAGTTCCTCCGTATGTGCTTTGGTCTCAGGAATGCATCGTAAACCTTCCAACGGTTCCTAGACCGTGTGCTTCTCGAGGGTTGGACTTTGCCTGGTGGTTTCTCGACGATATTATCATCGGCTCAAGAGATGAAGAGGAGCACAAAGCACATATGGAGGAAGTGCTACGGCGGCTGCAGGATCACGGCCTCACGGTGAACCTGACGAAGTGTGTCTTCGCTCGTCAGGAGGTCGAGTTTCTGGGACATAGGGTGAACTCCTCCGGCATCAGCGCCCAGTCAGCGAAGGTGGAGGCCATAGTTTCCTATCCTAGGCCGGCTACTATCAAGGACCTGCGGCGTTTTCTGGGTATGTTTAACTTTTATCGCCGTTGCATACCCAGAGCGGCGGAAATGCAAGCTCCGCTCAACAGGTTCCTTGCTGGAGCGAAGAAGAATGACAAGAGGCCAGTAGAATGGAACATCAAAGCCGTAGAAGCGTTCGAGCGCTGCAAGACTGCCATCAAGAACTCCGCGGTACTGGGACATCCTAAGGCTAACGCTGAGCTTGTCCTGGTATGTGATGCCTCCAGCACAGCTATGGGAGCAGTCTTGCAGCAGAAGGATGGCGACGTTTGGCGGCCTCTTGGATTTTTCTCCAAGGCTCTCGCTCCAGCGCAACAGAAGTACGCCACGTACGACAGAGAACTATTGGCCATCCATCGCGCCATCAAGCACTTTCGCCATTACCTAGAGGGGAGACATTTTGCTGTCTGGACGGACCACAAACCGCTGGAACAAGCGTTCTATCAGAAGCCAGAGACAGCGACGCCCATGCGGATTCGGTTGGTGAACTTTATCAGCCAGTTCACAACCGACATCCGCCACGTACCCGGGGAAGACAACGCAGTTGCCGACGCGCTCTCGAGGGTTGAGGACATCGACTGTACCGAGGACTATGAGCGCCTTGCGTCCGAGCAGCAGAAGGATCCGTCGGTTTCTGAGCTTCAGAAGAACAGCCGTCTTCAGCTTCGCTGGATCCAGCCTCCCGGTACAGCCTCGTCTGTCCTCTGCGAAACCTCTACGCCTCAAGCGCGACCATACGTTCCTGAGTCCATGCGAGAAGAGATCTTCCACCGCCTGCATGGGCTCAGTCACCCGGGATACGGACCTCGAGGCGGTTGGTCACGCAGCGTTTCTTTTGGCCAGGCATGAACGCCGACGTCTCGAGGTGGGCACGCTGCTGCATTCTCTGCCAGCGATCGAAAGTTGTCCGTCACACAGTGACTCCTCCAGGTACCTTTGCACCCAGCGGAAGGATGGAGCATATCCACGTGGACATCGTTGGGCCTCTGCCACCCTCCAACGGCATGCGTTATTGCCTCACGATGATAGATCGATTCACGCGTTGGCCTGAGGCGTGCCCGCTAGAGGAAATTACAAGCACCAAGGTAGCAGAAGCAATAGTGGGCACGTGGATTTCCCGTTACGGTACGCCTGCAAGGATTACTACCGACCAAGGGCGCCAGTTTGAGTCAGACCTCTTTATTAGCCTCACTCGCGTCCTTGGTATCCAGAGGAGCAGGACTACGGCGTACCATCCTCAGTCCAACGGGTGCGTGGAGCGGTGGCATAGGTCCCTTAAGGCATCCCTAAGGGCAACGTTGGGAAATATGGGGTGGACTAAGGTGCTACCCACCGTCCTTTTGGGTCTTCGGTCAGCGGTGAGAGAAGATGTTGGTGCCAGCGCTGCGGAAATGGTCTTCGGCCAACCACTTTGCCTCCCTGGAGAATTTTTTGAACCCTCTGAACGGCGGGAGGACGCGGAGGCGACATTGAAGACGCTGAGGGAGGCGATGAAGATGCTCCGGCCAGCTCCGCACCGCAGCAGTGCGGCTCGCACCTTTGTTCACCGCGACCTCAAGGACTGCACCCACGTTTTCCTTAGGGATGACACCGTCCGACGCCCACTGACGCCGCCTTACACCGGCCCTTATCAGGTTCTCTCGAGGGAGGAGAAGACATTCAAGCTGCTGCTACCGACAGGACCGAAGACCGTCTCCATGGATCGCCTGAAGGTAGCACATCTTCTCCCGGGACCGGCAGAGGACAGCGGCAACAGGGATCTGCCTACTCCATCGCCCTCTGGTGTGGCCAGCGGCAAGTGCGATCACCCCACTCCTTCTCCCACATCGGCGGACTCCGGACCTTCAAATGACCTCGACTCAGAACAGCAGGACACATCACCGCCTTATCGCACCCGGTCTGGTCGGGTGGTAAAGCCTAAGGTTCGTTTCTGTGCCGATGTCATTGGGGGGGAGTGATGTGATGGGCCTGATGTGTGTGAGGGAGTGAGGTTATAACACACAGCTGGTGGGAGCAAAGAGGTTATGTGAAATGGATTTGTCACTGCCTCAAACATGTTTATATTTTAGTTTTCTTTATATTTAATTGAGGGTCATTTTTATTTATTATTTTATTTTCTGTGTTTTATGATAGTAGAAAGATTATTTTATTTTACAGTGGCAAATCCATTGCAACCTCTCACCAGCTGTGGTTTTTGATCTATCTGGATTAGTGTGTGCTCCTCATATTGCTTTCCTTTTTTTATATTCTGTTATTCTTCATTTTATTCAACTGTCTGAACAATAAAAGAATCATTTGAACCCGTAGTGCCAGGCTGTAGTCATTTCGCCCTCACCTCCTCGAAATTAATATTTTGACATATTTGCATTTTAACGGTTTAGTTTTATTTAGATCCGTCATCAGATTTTATCTAAAAAATCTAATAAACCCACGACTTTCACTTACCTCCGTTATTTATATCAATTTAAGGATTATTAAATACATTTAGAGATAAAAAAAATCTGGTGCGGGCAACACACGACTTTCACTTACCTCCATTTTCAAAATAAATGAAAATTTTTTCAAAAACAGAGATAAAAATACGTGAAACTTAAGGAATTAATTAAATTAAATTTCTATAGAAACATGGGTTTCATTAAAAAATCTATTATATTATTATCCAAAATAATCAGTTAGTTTTATCAGCTTTTCATCACTCCCTATTAATTTTCAAAAGCTTGTGTATGAGATGATATTTTTTCTAAAATCTTTAGCTTTCCAACGGTATATCATACATGTATATAACTGCTCTTATGTTCAAAAACGAAAAATTGCATTAAAAAAATATTTTTTCTGTTTTCTCCTTTAGTTGGGTATCGAATTTATTCAATTTTTATATTTACTTGTTTTTCATCAGCGTTAACAAGATTATATAGTTATTTATATTGAATCTACAAATTAAAGGTACTCTAGAGGAAGAAAATTTAAAATATTGGCATTTGAGCCCTGTCAGACCATTTTAATCAAAATAAAACCTACATAATATTAAAGACCATTAAATTTTACATCGATATAGCGAGTTTAATCAAAATCGTCGAAACCGTTTTCGAGAAAATCGAAAAAAGGTGCAAAATGCATGGTATGAAGTGCTTCTTCTTTGATGAAAAAAGCTCATTTTGATGAAAAAAGTTTTGTCACGTCTCAGTCGTATAGTTGTCTTAAATACGAAATTTCAGTTTCATAGGACTTACCGTTTCCGCCCGGGAGTATACTCACACACACACACTCACACACACACACACAGAGACCTTTTTGCGGGACTTGGTTATTTGGACTCAGGGGACCCTAAAACGTGTATTTCCGTTGAAAACTGTAATTAGAAAATTTTCACGATCGCAATACTTCCCCTTACTATATATAGTAAGTGAAAGTAATAAGTTAATTAAATTGAATTTCTATAGAAACATGTGTTTTATTCAAAAATCGATTATATAATTATCTAAAACAATCAGTTAGTTTTATCGCCTTTTCATCACTCTTTATCAACTTTAACATTTTTCTGTATAAAATATTATTTGTTCTAAAATCCTTAGCCTTCCAACGATATATTATACATTTATATTACCGTTCTTATGTTAAAAAAACAAAACATTGGCTTAAAAACAGTTTTTTTTTTTTCCAGTTTTCTCCTTCAGTTGGATATCGAATTCGTTCAAGATGTATATTTACCTGTTTTTTAGCAATGCTAATCAGACGATATCGTTAATGCTTTCCAACAAACTGCTAATATACAAGATAGAACTGAAACCTATCTGGAGCTACGGACTTGAACTGTGGGGGAGCGCCAAATTTTTAACATCAAACGCATTCAATCCTTCCAATCCAAAGTCCTCAGAACCATAGTCAATGCTCCTTATTATGTCACCAACCTTACCTTACACCGCGACCGTAATAATATTACTTAATAAAGAACTGTTTCTCTCTAAAAAAAAAAAAAGTTTTCGAATCTACAAAATTACACCCAAAATTGCATAAAAAAATATGTTTGCAGTTTTCTCCTTTAGTTGGTTATCGAATTCGTAAGTTGTATATTCGCCTGTTATTTAGCAATACTAATTAGTCGATATGGTTAATGTTTCCGAATCTACAAAATTGAAGGTTCTTCAAAAGAAGAAATTATGAAATATCGACATTAGAGCCCTGTTAGACTATTTCAATCAGAATGAAACCTACATGATATTAAAGCCCATTAAATTTGATATCGACTTAGCGAGTTTAATCAAAATCGTTGGAATCGTTTTTTAGAAAATCGTAAATTACGTCTCGGACGTATGGTTGTCTTAAATAGGTAATTTGAGTTTAATAGGACTTTTCGTTTTCGCGCTGGAATTACTACACACACACACACATATAGACACAGAGACCTCTTTGCGGCATTGAAAACTGGGATTCGAAAATTTTCACGATCGCAATACTTTCTCTTACTATTATTCCGTAAGTGAATGTAAAAATTGTAGAGTGGATATGTTTACATGCATAGGGGAAAGTATCTCGTTGGCTGTGATGGCCCAAAGCGTAGGGAGAAGGAAGAGTCCTTGAGTGCCTTGTATGGCATTGTATGGTGGTGTGGGTTCGATTCCTAACTGGTTCAAATTTTATTCGTGTTTTCCTCTACACATTATGGAATGTGGGACAAGTATAATCATGCCGTTTATTATTAAAAAACAGATATGGAATTTTTTTTTAAGGGAAATTTAAGGAAACCATTGAAGAAAAAATAAAGAGTTTGTTAGTGATTGTTGTATATTGTCTTGACTGTTTTATATTTATAAAGTAGTTGAAATGTTCTAATACCAGGAGGATTTTTTAAAATAATGTAGAACGATTTTAAAAAGCATACAACCGATAACTTAATATTTTTTTTTTTTATATTTTACTTTGTTTATTTGAACTCAGGAGACTCTAAAACTAGTATTTCCGTGGAAAACTGGAATTCGAAAATTTTCACGATCGCAATTCTTTCCCTTACTATATATTTCATTTATAGGTAAGTGAAAGTAAAAACATAAAAATCCTTTAAAAACGTATTTAAAAATTGCATTTTATTCCAAAAAGTACTAAATCCACTTTTCATTTCATTCCAAAAGGTTATTTCCAGAGGTACTATATCCTCTGTAAACAGATAACCTTTTCTTTCATTTCTTCCCAAAAGGCACCATATTTCCTACAATACAGCAGAAGCACCTGACCCCGTAATATATTACCAATAATTTATTGTTTTCTTGATTTTGTGCATTTTTATTGTTTCATTTAGTACGCCTTAAATCACCGCTATTGTTTTGATCAATAGTTTTAAACTAATAATCAGTTTTTAGGCTGGTTTAAACAACTCAATTGCGTCGCTTCGTTATCGTAGGTTGTCAATTAAATTAAGTTTTTGTATAGTTTTTCTTCTTGCAGCACCATAAATTTAGTTTAAAAAATTTCAGAAACTTACATTTAATAGAATAATGGTATTTAATCGAGGAAATAGTTGGAATTAGCATTCCACGAACTTGTTAAATATGAGAGGAAAAACCGTGCCAGATCTAACTTAATTGTAGATTTATTTGTTATTGGTGGAATAATCAGGAGTCAGTCTTTTTATAAATATTTTTAATTTTGCCTGAAGACTGACTCCAGATTATTCCACCTATTATAGTTTCTACAGTCGACTATACATCCTGAATAGATATATTTGATTTTTTTTTGTAAAATAAAAGCTCAAAAGGTGTATATTTATCATTCAATATCGCTAAATATTGTTTAAACGTAGTTAATAATATAGATCTTTTTTTTCTCTGGCGCGACAGGCCGTGTAGGCCCATGTCCGCGTGGTATAGACTCCTGGGAGAATATAACTCATGTTTCTCGATGAAATATTTAGGGTAGGGTCATCACTCCTTTCGCCTATTTTTCGCGAGTTTCCACCACTAGGCTGACGAGTCTCACATACCCGGGGGAGAGGCTGTGAGTCAATCCCCATTTAATTATATCCTTATAAAAATCCCGCTGGGACTGGGATTCGAATCCACAACTCTGGCGTAGGAGACCAGCGCGCTAGCCACTCAGCCACGGGTGAGACTCCCCTAATAATATAGATACATTTGCTAAATTCACACAAATAGTAAATAAAAGTTCAAAACAAACTTCATAATTACATACTTTCTTATTATAGTGCCACAAATAGATAAATTGTCCTTTGAATATTCGTTTTCTTTATGAATAAAAGATAATCAATTTAATTAACCAACAAAGAAAGAGATTTCTCAGAGGGAGAATAAGGAAATATACATAACTTAGTAATTAACGATATAAAGACGTTAGTTATCGGTAATATTGTATAAGGAAGGTTAATAGTGACTGATACAACTTATCGCGCTTACATTCTTCCAAAGAAACTATCGTTATATCCTTAATTCTTCCAAAAAGTACTATATCCACTTTTCATTCCAAAAAATATATATATTTATAAAGAATTATTTAATATATATCATATATATAATATATTGTTTAAAAGTCATCGAAA
This sequence comes from Piezodorus guildinii, assembly GCA_023052935.1. NCBI lineage: Eukaryota > Metazoa > Arthropoda > Insecta > Hemiptera > Pentatomidae > Piezodorus > Piezodorus guildinii. The sequence continues at coordinate 159,345,019 of CM041293.1, read as the reverse complement.
AGTGTAATAATTTGGAAAAATAAGTTGGTAACACCCTTAAAAATCAACTTTAGATTTTAATAAATAAAGAATCAGGTAAATTGGTCCAATAATAAATAAATGATAGATTTTTGCGTTTCCTGTAAAATTCTCAAAAGTGGATATAGTGCCTTTTGGAAATCAACTTCTCAATTATATTCATATTTTACAAAAACTAATGGTTGTGATATTCTCTCTCTCGATACATAAAATGATACTGCAATAATAAGAAATGAATTGGTTTAGAGCCAATATAAAAAAATCTGGTACGCGCAACACACGACGTTTACTTACCTCTGTTATTAATATCAATTTAAGAATTTTTAATCAAATTTAGAAACGCAAATAAATTGTTAAAGAATTATTTGATTTTTATAGAAAGATATTATTAAATAATATTTTATAATATTATTTACGAAATCCAGTAACTTTTTTTCGGCTTTTCATCATCCGTGTTAGAATAAGGTGACCAGATTTTTAGATGGGCAAAGCGGGGCAACTCTGGGAGAGGGGGAGGAGTTATCAACAAAACATTTCCATACGGAATAAAACACTGATATCTTAATATTTTTTTTATTTTTTAATATAAGTGCAATTATAAATATAAAACTGTATAATATTTTACTCCTTGGCTTATTTTTTATTTGATTGAATTTGTTTCATTAAATTGTTGTCATTTTTTAAAATATTGTAAAAATCTTCACAAGAATTTGTCAAATCATATTTGACACATAAAATGGCTTTCAAAGTTGAAACATTTAATTTTGATTTTTCTAATGTCTACATTTGATTTCCTGTAGAAAAACTTATAATTATATGTTTTGATTCTTAAAGATAAATTCAATTTTAAATTAATTTGTGATTATCTAACTGTTCTTTAGTAAATTACAATATTATTAGTCTATGTGAATTAAAAAAAATACTAAAATGTTATAAACATATACAGGTCAGTTTATGCGTTTCACATCGGCAAAATTTCGTCGAATTAATTTGCCTTAAACATAATTTACATGAACATGTTTTATTGTTGTTTATAACGAAATTAGTTTGATTGACTTTAAATATCGGCAACATTTAATTCGTATATTTCTTTCTAAAATTTCTTTTAAGGTTAAGGTCGGTGATATAATTTTTGCCATCAATATAAAAGATGAAGACTAAGAGTATTTTAAGCTGAGTTTAAGACAATTTATGTATTTATGAAATATATAAATAAATTACTTACCTTAATTTTCTATGGAAAGTAGCAAATTTGTAATATTTATTTGTTTAATTAGCTTGCTAGCATGCAATATGAACACGAAGTGTATCATCTGAGAGACAAATACAATGTAACTGGGTAGCAAAAGCAACATGTTAGTCGTAGTAGTCCGTAGGATTCTTAGAACGAAAAACAAATTAAAGGATTCTTAGAACACAAAACAATAATTTTCATAAATATAGAATTTAACTTAATTGTAAAAGTCGGCACTTTTAAAAAACGTCGCGGTACGTGGGACAAATTTTGAAAAATCGGGACTGTCCCGTTAAAAGTTGGACGCCTGGTTAGCGATGACAGGGCCGTCCAACGGCCAAGCGATGAAAGAATTCCATAAAGAATTATTTTAGGTCTTTTCTACTTTAGTTGTAAATCAAATTTGCTCAACTTGCATATTTAGGCGTAATTTATCAATTCTAATAAGATGATGTGCCTGAAAATTTTTAAATCTACAAAATTAAAGATACTTTAGAGGAAGAAAATTTAAAATATCTGCATTTAAGTCCCATCAGACTATTTCCTTCAGAATAAAACCTACATGATATTAAAACCCATTAAATTTTACATCGATATAAGGAGTTTAATCATAATCGTTATAGCCGTTTTTTAGAAAATCGTTTATCTTTTGGAACGTAAATGTGTATTCATTCCCCTCGCAAAGGTGAACCCTTACATCTGAATAACGATGTTATTTTTAGGATTGTTATACCGACTACTCAGAAAAAAATCTGAGCTTACAGTTGACAACAAATTATTACTTTACAAGACAATACTGAAGCCAATGTGGACCTACGGACTTGAACTGTGGGGAACAGCCAAACGTTCTAACATCAATTCAATCCTTTCAATCCAAAGTCCTCCGAACAATAGTAAATGCTCCTTATTATGTCTCCAATTATACCTTACACCACGACCTTAATGTTCCATTTATTTCAGACCTGATTCCATCTAAATTTTCCAAATTCCACCAGAACCTCATTCATCATCCTAATCCTCTTCCACAATCCCTATCCAGCTCCACTCATCCATACGACCCTCCTAGAAGGTTGAAACGGCAGTGGCCCCGCGACCTCTTGTAAATATGTATATATTGGAGTTCTAGCTCTGGCTAGATTATCCACTTAATGTGATATATGTATGACGTATATATAGGTATGAGTGATTTCTAGACTTTGTAAACATTTTATTAATTCATTATTGTATATGTATTTTATTGCTTTGTAAATATTGTATGAATTGAGTATGTATGTTATTTTTCACCTCTATTATTGATGTCCAAATTGGGACAAATTGTAATTTTACTCAATAAAAATTTTTGAAAAAAATTTAGGATTCAGAAATTTTTTTTTTTTTTTTTCACTTTATTTATTGATTTGCACCTGTCAGCAGTATGTGACAATCAGCAAATAGGATAGAATAGTAAACAAAATAATGACATGTAAGGCATGGGGAAGGACAGTGCCCAGCAGCACGTCTTCTCGTCAGGTTTTTTTTTTTATGTATGGTTTCCATCATTTTTTTTTAATTTTATGGTCTTTATTTTGAATCAGCTGATGCGCTCGATGATAACAGTCATACGTTACTTCGTCTCTCAGATTTTTGCTTTTTTCAGTAGGAATTCGCTTGAGTTCAGTCTGGAAAACATCACTAGACCTCAGGAATACTACAGCAGTGAATATTGGAGAAATTTCGGTAAGCAAAGTTATAATTTACTTTGTAAAATCACGAAAAAGTGAAAGGAGGGTCACTGATCAGCTTATTGCCGCTAGCTCGGCAAGATCGGGCTTGCTTTTCTTTTCCTTATCTTTCTTTTATTTATTTTTTTTTTCCTTCTTATTCTTATTCCATTATATATTTGTTCCTATTTATTTTTTTTAATCAATGCGATATTTTCATCAAGTGATGTCATCGAAAGTTACAAGTAAAAGATCTAGATCTGCAGGTTCAAAGTCGTCTCCCACAAAACAGATACCTCGCCGTGATAATAATAAAAAAATGATTCCACCAGCGACTGCTTCAGCTACCTCTTTAGGATCTGAACCACAGCCTAGCACATCATCACAAGGATTAACTAAAGAATCGCCGTTTTTTACACCGAACCCATTTCAGATCCTTCAAATTGAAAAAGAAACAATGGAATCTTCTCCTATACCAAAAGAACCACAACCTCCACCAATATTTATTAAAAATATTAAAAACTTTCAACTACTGTGTGCGCATTTAAACAAAATAACCGATCCAAATAGTTATTATTGTATAAGTAGAACCAGTGATACTAAAATATCCCCGACTACCGCCGAAACCTACAGAAAAATAGTAAAATATCTAACAGAGACCAAAGCTGATTTTCATACATATCAGTTACGCCAGGAGAGAGCTTTAAGGGTTGTAATTAGAAACCTACACCCTTCGACACCAGCAGCAGCTATCCAAGAAGAACTGACGGAGATAGGCTATAAAGTGCGACAAGTCACCAACGTCCTAAAAGATAAAATTCCACTGCCTTTATTCTTTGTGGACTTGGAACCATCAGCAGGAGTTGAAAAAATTTATGACCTCAATAGATTATACTATACTAGTGTAAGAGTTGAAAAACCTTACACTAAGAAAGAAATAGTTCAGTGCGACAATTGTCAGGCATATGGTCATACCAGAAGTTATTGTCACCACATACCACGCTGTGTGAAATGCGGTGAACAACATAAGTCAGAAGAATGTACAAGACCAAGATCAACACCCGCTGTTTGTGCTCTGTGCCTCAAGGACCACCCGGCTAACTACAAGGGATGTCAAATCTACAAGAACCTCAAAAGCAGATACCAAAAACCTCAGAATCTGGATGAAACAGCTGAATCGATCCGAAGCAGAAGACAACCTTCAAAAACAATTGATTCCAATGTTACATTTGCCCATCTACTTGGAGGTGGGAACCAGAACAAAGAGGCCGAGGCCCTGCCGGAACAACGCACACTTCAAAATCCTCAAACCGTTCCACAACCAGCTATTCCTCAAAATTTACCCAGCCCTCAAAAACCTCATCCGCATCAAATTTCTTATATTCCTCCACCATCAAATGTCTCAGACCTTACAAGTTTGATGACATCCTTCATCACTGAAATCAAATCCCTCGTTATGCCGCTAATATCACTACTTACTAATCTTGTATCAAACTTAATTCCTTCCCTAAAAAATCCTTAAATGACTTTACCTAACTCCTTATCCATTCTCCTATGGAATGCGAATGGTGTTAGAAATCATACTGACGAACTTACAGCTTTATTGCAAGACAAAAACGTTGACGTAGCACTTATTACTGAAACTAGACTAACCACTAAACAGTCCTTCAAAATACCTCAATACGTAACATACCGTACGGACCAACCAGACGGCAAAGCCCATGCCGGTACTGCTGTCATTGTGCACCAGTCCCTCTCTCATCACTTACTCCCACTTCCTACCTATGATTTCCTACAAGCCACAGCCATAGTAATCAAAACTTTTTCCTTTCCGGTAACCCTTACATCAGCATATTGCCCTCCCAAACATTCCATTTCCAACACCGAATTTGTATCCTTTCTAAATTCCTTAGGAAATCATTTCATTCTGGGTGCAGACTTAAATGCCAAGCATCAGCAGTGGGGTTCGAGAACCACGAATTCTCGTGGACGAAATTTGCTGTCTGCACTCAACTCCCGTCATTTCAATCTCCTACCTCCTGATTCCCCTACCTACTGGCCAACCGATCCTAACCATAATCCTGACATCCTTGACTTCTTCATTCACAGCGGATTAGGCTCCCTCAACTTATCTGTAATTCGACTTGATGAACTATCCTCAGACCATAGTCCACTGATCCTAAAAGTATCTCTCACTCCAATTCCAAAACCTATCCCACCGTCATTTATCCGAGGCCCTGTCAACTGGAATCTATTTCGACAAATCCTGACCGATAATATTAACCTCAGAGCGACCCTCAAAACCCCAGAAGACCTTGACGATTCCGTCTACTCCTTCACCACCGCCATTCAGCAAGCTGTCTGGACTGCCTCCTCTCCTAAGCACTCCAATATAACTCCTATCCAAAACCATTTGCCTCAACACCTTACAGACCTAATCCATGCAAAACGCCGTGCCAGATCATTATGGCAGCGCACCCGACACCCAACAGATCGCCGCTCCTATAACTTCTATTGTAGACAATTGAAGCAGGAGTTGGCGACCTTCCATTCCCAGTCCTTTAATTCCTACCTCTCCTCTCTGTCAGCTAGTGATAATTCCTTGTGGAATGTCACGAAGAAGATTTTAAAATCCCATCAAGTTTCCCATCCTCTCCGGCGTGGTGATGACTCCTGGGCTGCGTCTGATGAAGATAAAGCCGAGGAATTCGCCACACACCTCTCCAAAGTATTCACTCCTCACCCGGAATCCCAAAGCAATCATACCGCAGCAGTACAAGACTTCCTTTTGTCACCAATACCTCTTTCCCTACCTCCTAAAGCTATTAATCCCTCTGAGGTTAAATATCTTCTCCAGAAACTGACCCTCCGTAAATCTCCTGGACATGATCTCCTTACCCCCCAGATCCTCCGTCAACTTCCGCAGAAAGCTATTATATTCCTTACCTATATCTACAACTGCATCCTACGCACCACCTATTTTCCTCTCTTGTGGAAACATTCCACAATCATTCTCTTCCTAAAACCAGGTAAACCTTCCAGCAACACTTCATCCTACAGACCTATTAGTCTACTCCCCATCCTCTCAAAAGTCTTTGAAAAACTCCTTCTAAAACGAATCCTGCCTATATTAGAATCACAAAATCTTCCTTCCCATCAGTTTGGTTTCCGTGCTCATCATTCCACTGTTCAACAAGGACTCCGAGTTGTAGACCATATTTCCTCAGCCCTTGAATGCAAAGAGTATTGTTCTGGTGCGTTTCTGGACATAGCGCAAGCTTTTGACCGGGTATGGCACACCGGATTACTCTTCAAGCTTAAAACGCATTTACCCCAGTCTCTATACCTCATTCTACGATCCTGAAATAGCATCCTTAATCCTGCAAAGACACCTTTGTCTTATCGAGGACTGGTGTAATGCTTGGCGTATTAAGGTTAATGAAAGCAAATGCACCCACGTCACCTTCACCCTTCGACGCCAATCCTGTCCAATGGTTCATTTCAATTCCATACCGCTTCCTTCCTCAGACACAGTCCGGTATCTTGGCTTACTACTAGACAAAAGATTGACGTGGAACCCACATACAAGACTTAAACGAAAAGAACTCAACAGACGATTCGGACAGTTATACAGACTACTAAACAGAAAATCTAAGCTTACAGTTGACAACAAATTATTACTTTACAAGACAATACTGAAGCCAATGTGGACCTACGGACTTGAACTGTGGGGAACAGCCAAACGTTCTAACATCAATTCAATCCTTTCAATCCAAAGTCCTCCGAACAATAGTAAATGCTCCTTATTATGTCTCCAATTATACCTTACACCACGACCTTAATGTTCCATTTATTTCAGACCTGATTCCATCTAAATTTTCCAAATTCCACCAGAACCTCATTCATCATCCTAATCCTCTTGCACAATCCCTATCCAGCTCCACTCATCCATACGACCCTCCTAGAAGGTTGAAACGGCAGTGGCCCCGAGACATATTGTAAACACCTATTCTGGAGTTCTGACACTGGTCAGATTCTCCTCTCATGTGCGGTGTGATTGTGGCTGTGGCGCCCTTACTTAGCTTCCGCTGGCTCTCACCAGTGATGCGGCTGAGAGGGAGGCGCTGGGATCCTTTGGACTCTGCTTGTCCTTCCACAAGTGGGGGGACAAGCCCCGTCTGGGGTTCCCGAGCTGATTGTAAATATTGTACATAGGTATGAATGTGACATGTTTTGTTTATTTATTTGTTAACTTCATTTATTTGTATTTATTTTGTCTATAAATTTTGTTATTGTATACGTTTATTTATTTTATGTACTTTGACTTTCCTTTTGTTTATATTGTAAATATTGTATGAGTGAGATCCTGTAGCACTATTATTATTGTCTATTATGACAAATTGTAATATATACGAATAAAAAAAAAAAAAAAAAAAAAAAAAAAATACTTAATATCTCTAAAAAAAAAAAAAAAAAATGGTCTTTATTTTACGTCGGAGTGTTAATAAGGCTATCATTATACGATTAGGGACCATATGGAGCGTTCATAGCTTGAGTGAAGTAAGCAAGCTCTTGGAGAAGGCTCAATAGGGGCTGAATAAGATTATTCAACCCTCTAATTATGTGTGTTATTTGGGATGAATTTTCACCTGAAGACGGGTGCTGTGGTATTTCCCTCCTCACACCCGAGCCTGTTGGTTCGTTGTTAGAAGCTGGAAAAGCGTGATTTGGTCCCATCTGGAGGGCTGATGATTCCCGTGGCTGGTTCGGTGGTACCAGAGACTGGATTGGTGGTCTCAATGGCTGGAGTGGTGGTTCCAGTGGCTGGAGTTCTGGTTTCTGTCGAGTCGGAGCTCTCAGCTGCTGAACTGGCAACTCTATCTGTGGACCATTATTATGAGCTGGTGGGCTGCTTGATGTTTTTCGACGAAGATCAGGAAATTCGGCGAGATTTCGTGGTGGAGAATGAGGTCGTTCAGAGCGGTATGTTCGAGAAGTTCGTTGAATCCTCAACTCCTTCAAAACTTGGCACCCACGGTAGTTGGCTGGATGCCTCCCCTGGCAGTTGGCGCATGTCGCTGGTGTATCTCTTGCCTTTGTACAATATGCGCTGTCGTGGCTAAGACCACATCTTACACAACGTGGAGGGTGGTTACAGTACGTCTTCGTGTGACCATACTGCTGGCACCTGATACACTGTGGTATGACTCTTCTTTTTCTTGGTTCTTCTACTCTTATTTTTGTGTAAAATATAGATTGAATCTCAAAAATTTTTTCATTGTAGGTTGATTTAGAGATGTCAACGAAAAACATGGGGAGTGGGTTTTTTAACCTAGAAATAACATTAGGGATGTTTACAACATCATAACCATATTTTTCTATATCTTTTTTTATTTCCAAAATAGGGGTAGTGTGGTGGAGGTTTTTCACGACTATCCTGTGGTTTTTGTCTTCAGGATGTTGGTAAGTATGAAAATCAGCTTCTGAATTCTTAAGGCTGCTTACTAATTTTCGGTATACTTCTGAGGTAGAGAGGTAAACAGTTACCCCTTTTAGTGTAGTTTTAAGGTAAAATGAATTTGGAGACGATTTGTTTTGTAAAAATGTGACGAAAGCTTGGTAGTCTTTGATGCCGTTAATGGATATTGGAGGCGGTTTGTCTTTGAAGGGTTTATTAATGTCGGTAGGCTGATCTACTTCAATTAAATTTTCTAATGGAGCATAAGTGTTACTTACTGCGATGGTTATGTCATTTCCTGCAACTGTTGTTTTTTGCCTACGTGGATCCCTGGATTCAGCTGGCAAGTTCCTTTTCTTCCCAGTAACTAAGGCCCAGGCATCACGTAATGTTTCATCGCAATTTAAGCCTAATGCACCTTCCCCACTTCCCCCAGCACACTGCGTTGAGGTGGGGAGCATTTCAGCTGTAGGTCTCACCTTTGACTTACAATTAAGACTCAGGCTCCTTCAGTCTTCAATTTTCAACCAAAAGAATTAAATTTATTCAAAAGAATTGACAGAATTCAAATTAACTTTTTGAGGAAAAAATGTAGGTTATTTTTAGTTATCAAGCACCATATCAGGATTCAGAAATGATTTTATGTTCTTAAAACGACTTTTTTTTATTTTTTTATACTGAGATGTATAGTTTTTGGGCAATTTAAATAACAATTTATGTAACGGTTTATAAATATTTTTTCCAGCACTTAGAGGTCGGATTTTCCCAAACTAAGCCTTATCGCTATTATCTAGATTGTAAGGGGAGCATCCATACAAAATTTCATCTTTACTACTCTAGCCATTTTTGAAAAAATGCGATTACCACAAAAATTTATTGAAATGTAACTTTCTTTAATAAATATAGATTATGAGTGGTCTTTGGACCTAAGACTATCCTTGTTATTCAGATTAGATAACTATCATGTTTCATTAAGAGCGCCTGGTTTGACTACTATTAAAGCAACCTTAAAAAAAATTCATAGTTGATAAATATATATTTTAACCAAAAAGACATAATATTAGAGTTGTCTTATATACTTAGTGTTCCTACATGGTGAAATAAATAGGATAATGAATATATTTCATAAAACATTGATAACATATTTATTTAATTTTAAGAACTATTCGCTAAGATACTTTATTGTGTTTTCAACTATTATCAATATTTATAGGCTTTCTAATTAAAACAGTGACATTTCCGGCAGCGAATGTTCCATGGGTCATCAATAAAGAATATATTCATCTGTCTGAAATCGTACTTGACCATTTCAAAGAAACACGGTGGAGGATACGGAATAAGTTCCTGAAACAAAACAAATAAGAATTATACATATTATTCGCATTCAACCTTAAACTGGTAAGATGAAATTTATAGTCAAAATTGGTGAAGTGCGGTCTCTCAGACACCAGACCTCATTTTTTTTTAATCCGGAAAGTGCAAGCCCACATTAAAGACCAAGAAGTATGGTGTCGGAACTGAAGAATTAAAATAAATTCCAACAAATCTCATAACCTTTACCCTTCCTCGTAAACCTTTGACTTCCTGCCCTACAGTACCCTTTAATAACACTCAACTAGTTTCTGTTGAACAGATCCGATACCTAGGACTTCTTCTTGACAAACGCCTAACTCGGAATCCTCTTACACGACTAAAACGACAAGAAACTGCTCGCAGTTTATGCTACTTCAACACTTACTAGACAAACGGTCAAACCTTCCTCTGAACTACAAAAGGCTCATCTACATGACTAGTATAAGACCAATCTGGACTTACGGAGTAGAGCTTTGGAGGTCTACTAAACCATCAAATTCTTCCTGCATCCAATCCTTACAATCCAAAATCCTTCGTAAAATCCTCAACACAATTCCTTACTTTGTCACGAATAAACTTATCCATAAAGACCTTAATGTTCCCTATGTTACTGATTTGGCCCGGACCAGGTATCAATCCTTTCATGACAAACTCCATTCTCACTCTAACCCACTAGTTTCAATCCTTTCTTCCTCTTCAATTTGAATAATCCTCCGAGGCGCCTGAAAAGGAAATGGCCCCGGGACCTTCTAGTTTGAAATATTTTTAGAGTGCTTCCAATGGGAACCTTCTGTACGTGTATTTCATGTCATTGTCATAGCACATCACAATTAATTGATGTATTTTTTTTTAAACAGTTGTAAATACCAATAAAATGCCAAAAAAAATCCTTAAGCATCTAGAAGTATTTATTCTTGTAAACGAAAGGATGCTTATAAAATTGAATAAATGCCTAATATTATTAAATACATTTTATTAATAATTTCTTTCTTTTTTTTTAACGTTATATTCTAAGCAATGAAAATATTTGTAAAATAACATATAAACAAGTAATTTTCTTGAAGTTTATGTAAAGAACGGAAAATGATAAAAATAATGAAAATTTATTTTGTATGGAAAGTATGCAGAGCTAAAGTTAGACTCAGTTTTTGTAATAAGAAACCTAACATTGCCCACAAATATTTTTTTCACATTCAATACAAACTATAGATGACTTCTAATTCTTGTTTCATGGACAAAAATAATCTCCTTTTCTTCCGAAGGGGTCTCCCGACTATATGTGTTAGATTCTTCTGTTTTTTTCCACCTAATAATGATTGAACGACTGACCTGGAACCCACATACTCGACTTAAAAGACAAGAGCTCAACAGAAAATATGGACAATTATATAGACTACTGAACAGAACATCACAACATTCCATTGGAAAGTTATTGATTCACAAGACAATTCTCAAACCAATGTGGACCTACGGAATTGAACTATGGGGAACTACTAAATTTTCGAACATCAAACGTATCCAATTTTTTCAGTCCAAAGTCCTTAGAACAATAGTCAATGCTCCCTATTATGTTACAAACAAGACCTTACATCATGACCTTAAGATCCCTTATGTCCTTGATCTCATCCTATCTAAATTCTCAACCTTCCACCAGAAACTTACTCTTCTTTCTAATCCTCTGGCACAATCCCTATCTAGTATCTACTATCCTTACAACCCTCCTCGTAGGTTGAGGAGGCAGTGGCCGAGAGATCTCTTATAAATATGCAACTGGATTGCTGGCAATGGCCAACTTCTCCACTCATGCCTGAGAATGTGTGGCACTAGCGCCCTAACTCAGTCTCCACTGGCTAGTCTCCACTGGTGACGCGGCTGAATGAGAGGCGCTGGGAACTCCTGGTGTTGTGCCACTCCATCCAATTCTGGGTGTATTGGTTCGATTCGGAGTTCCCAGGGGCAGTATGTAAATAATGTATATAGGTATGAATGTGGCCAAGATTTTATTTACTTTTTTTTCTTTTTCTTTCCATTTGTTAGTTAAGTTTACTTATTTTATTTCATTTTATGTTTTTTTTTTTTTTTATTCATTATTATTATTTTATTATTATTATTATTGTTTTGTCTTATTTTTTTTATTTTTCTCTGTACATACGGTATGAATGACTTCTTTTAGCCCTAATACTTATTGCCCAAGATAGTGGCAGATTGTATTATTTTTCAATAAAGCAATATTATTATTAATAATCATTGACCTTTAACCGTAGCTCCCGGGGAAGTCCGAGATTTTTTGACGGTTCGGTCACGTGATCCATTAATAAGGATGATCCCAGCTTTTTAATAAAATAAAAAAAGTGCGTAAAATAACACGATCACGAGACATTTCTTTCAACAAATTGAAAAACAGACTTTAAATAAATCCGAACAGTAATGGTGGGGTGGCGTCTATAGGACCCCAATAACACTGTCCTAAAGCAATGCCGGTTAAAAACTGACTAAAAAAGGATGCTATATTACCATCATGTCGAGAAAGGAAATGACAGGTTTTCACAAGCCGATCGGATCGGAAGAATAGGATTCACACTTTAAAGAGGCCATGGGGTCCTGTAGACCCCACCTCAGCAGTTAAAGGTTAAACTGAATAGGTTGACTTGAATAATGTGTGGCGCTATTCAGGAAAAAAGAGCACCAGCATGATTTTCCAGAAATGGCTTAATTCAATTTCTGGTGCTAAACATTTAACTCATACAAATTTGTTTTTTTACGGTTTGGATAAGTTTTATTTATTTTTTTAATATTTAAATTTATTTAATCTGAATTTTAAGCTGTTTTTTATTTATGAATATTTTCTGGAAGACGCCTCAATAATTACTGTTGTATTGAAAATAAAGAAATAAGTTATTGAGAGTCCTCTACAACGTAATCCTCACAGTCCGGATCGAAGAGAGAATACCTGAACAATGGCAGAAAACCATTATCCACCCTCTCCATAAAAATGTTGATATCCTGGAATGCTATAACTATCGAGGATATGGGGATGTGAATAAACTAGGAGAAGACCAAATACTTGAGATCTGGGCTTGAAGAAGAGGTAGCAGACCGACATCCTGTTGTGATGGGCTCATTTAAGTTGCAGAGCGTTGAGAAATTTGTCTATCTGGCCAACAGTTGCTATTTTGGCCTCAGAAAGCTCCAGAGAAGTTCCAAATTCATACAAGTCCTACCAAGTGCCTTTTGTAAAAGACCGTTTTAACATACGGATCTGAGACATAGACCCTCTCAAGTAAAAAGGAGAGGGAATCCTTATATTTGAAAGAAATATCCTAAGAATCGAAGAAGGAAAACTTATGAATTGTTTCATTAGATTCACATGTAGAATTCCCAGACGCTCCCATGTTTACACAAGAAGTATACCGAGTTGAATCGGCTCTATCTCTCTTTCCGTCGGCATCACCTCCTAGGTGTCTGTCTTTTCCAATTTTTCAACACGAAAAAACGTCGTTATATTATTGATATGCTTACCACTAAACACTAGATCCCAACCCATAAACTTATTTGTACCTTCTCAAAGATCTGTCTCCTTCAAAAAATCCTTTGTTATTCGTGCTACGCTATTTTGGAATTCCTTGCCTGTATCCATTCGTAAAGCCTTATCATTATCCACTTTCAAACACCAACTATTTCTCCATCTCCTAAAGTATCAATCTTTCTAACATATGTGATATTTAAAATCTATAGATGATTCATTGTCACAAAATCTGTCTGTTATTGTTAAACCGAAGTCTTAAACGACCAGACAATTATCATGTATATTGTACTTTTCTTGCTATTCTTAGAGGATTACTCGTCCCAGAATAAAATTACTTTTCATTTCATTTCAAGAATTATATTTGAGCCAGTCAGGATCGGAGAAAGCTGGAGGTGGAGGACAAATTGAAAAATTTACTAAATCTATGACGAAGCAGGTGTAATGGAAGTGGTCAATACCACGAATATCAGACAATGAAATATCCAAAAAAGCTGTTGGATGGGAGGCTCCACCGAAAGAGGAAAAACTCGGCTTAGATACGAGAACAGTGTTGTCAGAGATGACCCGTAGTCTAATTAACACCCGCAACTGGCAAATGGCAGCACAAGACCGAACCACCTGGCTAAGACCTATTGAGGAGGCCAAGTGACTTACAGTGCCAAGGTCTGTAGCGCAACGGATGTATGTATGGAAATACAATTGCCTCAAACATGATTATGGTTAAATATCCAAATGGTGTTTAAATGATTTTTTTTTAATTAACAAAAATGGAAAATATTTAATATAGAGTTAACAATGATATGAGTAAAAAAAAAAAAAAATGTTTTACATTTTATGATTTGATGATATATCACAAGCTTGGGCTGTAACGTTTGCAAATATGATTTTTTATTATTTTTCAAGTTTTAGATAAACTGTAATGTAAATGACTACTTTTTAATTATGGTATTAGGTGAATCCTTAAGACAGTTCTTAGACAAATTTCAGAAACAACTTTTTAAAATCGGGATTTCCAGTACCAAATTTATAGATGTGTGGCCAGTAAAGACCAGTTAACGAATACCGTGATTAAATATTTCTTAAGGGATGGAATATCTATAGTTCCATTATAATTATAAATAATATATAATACTTTTACCTGACGGTTTTTATCTCTGATAGCGTAGGTGTATAAATCTTCTTCTTCTGCTTTAAGCTCAATGCCCGGCCCTGCGTGTCCAAAGCCAATCAATGATCCTTGATCAAAAAGCAAGTAAAGCCAAAAGGCATTTGTGCATTCTGAGTTTTCATGAAAGTCTCTAGAGTAAACCAAGCCTTAAAAAAAACAAAAAAAGCAGTTTTAGTAAACAATATTATCGATATTAGCATTGATTTTTATATTAGCTCATATTTCACTACTGTCTTTTTTTTAAATTCATAACTTTTTTATCACAGCCTAACTTATTTTTCTTAAAATTAGATGCAAGCTGCCAAGTTGCAATTTCTTTTGTAATAAAATAAATGAAACGAAAAAAAATTAGTAACTATAACAGCTTTTATAAAATGAAACATAGCTGTTGTTGGTATATAGAACCACGTCTCAGAAAACTATTAGTTCTGCCCCGTCCCTACTATTGTTGGGGAGAAGGCTGCCAATAGCAATTGAAAGATCGAGACCAGACTTGCCAGAAGTAAAACATCGAATTTGGCGTCAGAGGCAGTACCACGATCTCAAAACAAAGCCAGGGGTTTGCTATGTAATCAAGAGGTATGGCTCCAAAATGAAAAATATGAAGGGTGGAGACCCGGCTTATTGAAGAGAGAACAGGATAACACTCTTACAAAGTAAGGACTTGAAGCGAGACCAAGAGGATGCACAGCGACCATCTGCGGCTTCTAGGAGCTGTAGCTGAAGAACTTCCTCTGGAAGAGGCTCCACACTCACCTGAAGATCCAGACTCTTGGAGGAGAGGGGAGGGAAAGAGGGAGAAGTGTAGGATTTGGGTTATCATAAGACCATTGTTATCAATAGGATGTAAAATGTGTATTTTAAAAATATAATTTGTTGTTGTATTGGGTTATCCTAATATGATGTAAATTAATTTTATTTAACCTTACATCTTACAATGATAATTTTTTTCGAATCTGTAAAATTAAAAATACTTTAAAAAGGAAATAATCTTAAAATATTGACTTTTAAGCCCTGCCAGACGGTTTCAATCAGAATGAAACCTATATCATATTAAAATTCTATTAAATTTTACATCAATATATCGAGTTTAATAAAAATCGTTAGAGCCGTTTTTGAGAAAATCGTAAAAAGGTGCCAAATGCATGGTATAAACTGCCCCTTATGGTTAGCTGATTTTGATGAAAAAGTTGCAGTAACATCTCGGGCGTATAGTTGTCTTAAATATCAAATTTCAGTTTCATTCGACTTTTTTTTTAGTAATAGACTTTTTTTTTTCATACCCTCTGGTTTTATTTTCAAACAAAATACAAATACAAATGTAATATGTATAGATGTCACATTTTGTCCTTCTATTACCCGGAGGTATTCTAAAGAGGATTGCTATATACGCTGCGTGCACTAGTAATCTTTCAAGGGCTTCTTCTATGCCTTTATTAATCCATTGCAAAATGGGAGGGACCATTCTTCAGGGTTTTGGCAATAAATTGAGTTCAGACATAGTCCGAACTCCTTCCCTCGGCGACAACGTCAACGAGAGGTAGTGATCCTTGCCACCTCCCAGGCTTGGGTGGTGGGGTGATATCAGAAAACAATGGATTAGCACAGGCCTTCAGACCATCAACAAATTTAATGTGCCTCCGACTGATATATTCAGGCACTGTTGGCAATAATAACTCCTGATGTAGGATATGGTTTTTGGCCCTCTGTAAGTTGGTACCTCTGACAATCCGCCGAAGGATGGAGTTCTGGAACGTCTGTAATTGTTTCAGAGTAGACTTAAACAGATAGTGATAGACTTACCGCGCGCGCGCGCACACACACACACACAGCCTAGAGATTTTTTTTTTTTTTGCGGGAATAAAACGTGTATTTCCGTTGAAAATAGAATTAGAAAATTTTTAAAATCTCAATAATTTCCCTTATTTTATAAATTGGTAAGTAAAATTAACAAAAACAAATTAATTGGGAAGAAATTTAAAAAAAAATTCTTGAGAGGGATACTCGAATCACCAGCAGTATGAAATATACTTTAGGACTTATTCTCATACGTTCCAAATACACATAAATTTTGTTTGTTTTTTTGTTTATTTAGCGTAAAAATCTGAGGTCATCAACTCCTATAAATTCACTTAAATTAAAGAAATTTGTGGGAGAGGAGTTCTATTTTGACTCAGAGAAAATAATCATATTAAAAGCACTGATTATATTATAACGACTAAGTGAAATGAAAATCGAATAACTTTATAAAAAAAAATCCATATATAAATAACATAGAGAATAAAAAATAAATAGATAAGTAAATAAAAAAGTAATAAAAAAAAACCTATAGTTGAGATAGGAGCTGGTGAGCTTAAAATACTGGTCATGTATGGAGTCAGACCTATTCTGTTAATACTTTCTATATAATGAGTGCACTCCTCAAAGATGTGATTTATAGAAAGGGTGAAGCTGCAGTAGGTGCATTTTGGCGGTGGCTGTTTTGTTATAAGGTACGAATGTGTCTTATGGAGATTAGTCTTACTTTTTTTATGGAGATTTGACTTGCCGTTATGATATGTAATAAAACTGAATTTGGGGAAATGTGTTCTTTAATATTTGAAAAGAAAAATATTCGTAAAACATTTAAAAAAAATTGATTTTCGAAAAACTCAGAAAATATGGATCTTTAATCTCCAGTCTCGGGACCACTTTTTAACGTCCTCTCCGAAGGACGACATAGCTAAGGATTTTCTACTCCCATGAATACTAAGGACTACCTGTGGGTTTGAACCCTTGACCTTTGGAATATGAGGCTGTTATGCTTATTGGATTTTTAATATGATTTCAAGCGGCAATTCGTGAAGATATGCAACGATCATGCTTTAGGAGCAAAAACCTACTAAGTAATTATGGGTATGCCTACTCTTCCAAATGTGCTATTGTATATTTGACTGTTATAAGGTATTGGTTTGTTATGAGGTACGAATGTGTTGAAATTGGAAGTATGGGGTTATTGGCAGGTTATGTGGGACGAAAGTCCTCCTAGCAAACTTAAACAGATCAAGAGAACAGTAAAGCCGTGGTAGACATCCTGCCGATATAACCCTAGGGTGGAGGTAGCCCTGGCTCGTCTACGAATTGGCCATACTGCGCTAATTCACATAAAAATTGGTCGGGCCGTTTCGGAGGAGTGCGGCCAAAAACACCATGTCACGAGATTTCTACATATTAGATTATATACATTTTGTCACTTACCAGTCATATCACCACACCCCTGCCTGTAGAAGTGTTCGCCTAATTTGGGTGAGTTGGGCTGGCACCTGTAGTCGAACCTGACTAACTCACCATCTATATAAGCCCATAGACCATCGATGATATCTTCGGAGGTGGTGGTGTTTCGACCAGCTGCTGTCAGCTCATCTGTAATGGGTAAAAAAAAAAGAAAGAAACTTTATTAATTAAACTAGTGAGAGAATGAAGAAAAGTTGGATTTATTCGTCAAGATTTACCTGGCTTTACAAAGTACACTCTAACTGTGTAGGCTGGTTTGTTAAAAAAGTTTGTTAGCACAAAATTCGGATTCGAATAGTTGTACATTTTCGAATCAATTTTTTCCACGTCACTTTTAAGGTACTACGGCATAACACATATTTATGATTAGGCATTTTATTTTTAAAAATAAATCCAAACAATAATATAAGAATACTCACAGATATTTGTACTCCAACCACATTACCCTTCTTGTCGAAAAGGAGACAGAAGCTATGGCCCTGGCGCAAGCAGTAGATGTCGATCAAGAACCTGAATCCTCGTTCGGGCCTAACTTTTTGGAATGCTTCTATTCCCTCATCTCTTGTCGTTGTTGGCATCGCTACGAAGGGTTCTCGGCCTTTTACACTGTTGACTGTTCCCACTGTCGCACAATGGTGCAATATTTTACTATCATATCAAATGAATAATAGAAATTTTGTTAATTAAATTGCTTTTTTTACGATCAGTTAAAAGTATGAATAATTAAATTAATTAATTAAAAGTATGAAGTATGATCAGTTAAATTAATATGGACGGATTATAAATTTAAAAAAAATGGCGTGGACGACACAACGCTTTCACTTACCTTGGCTATTAAAGTCAGTTAACACCTATTAACCATTTAAGAACGATTAACTGAATTAAATTTAAAAAATCTGGTGCGGGCAACACACGAATTTTACTTACCTCTGTTTTAAAAATCGATCAAAGAATTTTCAAATACAGTTAGAGATAAAAATTAGTGAAACCATTAAAGAATTATTAAAATGGAATATCTATAGAAACATGGGTTTTATTAAAAAATCTACTATATTATTATGTAAAATAATCAGTTAGTTTTATCGGCTTTTCATCACTCTCTATTGCTTTTAAAAGCTTGTGTATGAGATAATACTTTTTCTATAATATTTAGCTTTCTAACGATATATTATACAAGTATATTACTGTTCTTAAGTTCAAAAACAAAAAAAAAAAATATTTTTGGATTTTTTTCCTTTAGTTGGGTATCGAATTCATTCAATATATATATTTACCTGTTTTTCATCAGTGGTAACATGATAATATGGTTATTTTTATAGAATCTACAAAATTAAAGGTACTTCAGAAGTAGAAAATATAGCGGTATTTAAGCCTTGTCAGACTATGTTAATCAAATGAAACCTACACGATATTAAAGCCCATTAAATTTTAAATCCATATAGGGAGTTTAATTAAAATCGTTAGAGCCGTTTTTGAGAAAATCATAAAAAGGTGGGGAATTAATTAAATAGAATTTCTATTTTTTTTTTTTTTTTTTTTTTTTTTTTTTTTTTTTTTTTTTTCTTACCCTCTGGTTTTATTTTCGAACAAAATACAAATACAAATATAATATGTATAGCTGTCAGATTTGTCCTTCTGTTACCCGGAGGTATTCTAAAGAGGATTGCTATATGCGCTGGATGCACTAGTAATCTTTCAAGGGCTTCTTCTAAGCCTTTATTTATCCATTGCAAAATGGGAGGGACCATTCTTCAGGGTTTTGGCAATAAATTGAGTTCAGACATAGTCCGAACTCCTTCCCTCGGCGACAACGTCAACGAGAGGTAGTGATCCTTGCCACCTCCCAGGCTTGGGTGGTGGGGTGATATCAGAAAATAATGGATTAGCACAGGCCTTCAGCCCATCAAAAAATTTAATGTGCCTCCGGCTGATATATTCAGGCACTGTTGGCAATACTAATTCCTGATGAAGGATATGGTTTCTGGCCCTTTGTAAGTTGGTACCTCTGACAATCCGCCGAAGGATGGAGTTCTGGAACGTCTGTAATTGTTTGAGAGTGGACTTAAACAGATGCCTTGTAGATCTGTAGTTTCAGCCTCAGTGAGAGCTGAGGTGACGTGAGTAGATGATTAAGTCTATAGCTCTTTCTCCTGGCCAGTTTGAGTCGTTCCCGGACGTGACTAGATAAGGTGAGGTGCCTATCTAGAGTGACGCCTAGGTAGAGGATTGAATTAGAGACTGGCAGTGTTTCTCCGTTCACTTTAAAATCAGTTGGCAAAGCGCTCTTCCCCTTCTGGAACGACATGACAATAGCATCTGTCTTCTTCGGGTTCACCCTAATGCCAATCTCCTTCAGCTCATCAATAGTGGTCGATGCTCCTTGTGCCAGGGTGAGAGCCCTTTTCGGTCTCATACTAGAAGCATAGATGCCAATATCATCGGCGTAGGCTGCTACCAGTGCCATCGGGTGCTTCATTGAGATCACTTTTGCTGTAAAGATCACAAACAATAGTGGTCCCAATACAGAACCTTGAGGAACCCCACAAATGGTGTCCTTTGAAGTTGACAATTTATCGCCTACCCTTACGACGAAGGATCTCCCGCTTAAGTAGCTTCTGATCAATCGGCATAATGAAGCTGGAAAACGATAGTCTTCCAACTGGCGAAGCAGTAACTCGTGGGATACACAATCAAACGCCTGTGTGCAGTCCAGCGAGATGAACGCCGTGGCTTCATTGTTCTTCGTCATACGCTCTATGGTGTGCCTTTGAAGTTTCACTAAATGATGATCGCAGGCTACGCCTCGTGAGAACCCGGTCTGTTCTGGTGGAATGATGGACTCCTCACTGCAGTGCTCTAGCAGATGGTGATGGATCAGCCTCTCGAACACCTTGCTCATATGCGAAAGGAGACTGATAGGCCGATAATGCTCTGGTGAGTCTCCATTCTTCCCAGGCTTAAGTAGCGGCACTATGATCGCTTGCTTCCAGTCATCGGGGAAGTATGAGATCCGCATACAGGAGTTAAAAATGTTTAATAAGAAGGCTTTACCCCTCCGAGGTAGCATCTTCAATAGTACATACGGAATATCATCCAGTCCCGAAGCCTTGTTACCCTTGGTGCGTCGTAGTACCGACTCAAGCTGTCCGAAGGTGGAGAATATCCTCTTTTCATTAGGGGACGTTGGTCTTCCCGCAGGAAGTGTGGGAGCATTTAACAGCCGATCATCTTCCCTCGCCTTATAAGAATCGGCCAAGAGTTCAGCCTGTTCCTCAGGGGATAATAAGGTGCCACCTGATGTAAGGTGTACACTCTTCCTCTTAGTGACGTGTGACCTCACAAGTCTCCAGAACTGACGATGATCATCATGAGTCCTACGAAGTTGCTCGTGCCATAGGAAAGTCTTCCATTCACGCATGAGGCTGGCTATCTGCCGGGTCATCGCATTGATGGCCGGTTTCAAGCCGTAGTCACAAGTTCGGTGGAAAATATTCCTCAGGTTGTTCCTTTGTGCAATGAGAGCAAGAATGTGGCTCGGTGGTTTCCTGAAGGCGTTTGGCTGAGGACTAAACCTTGGTATGGTAAGATTGGCTGATACATGGACGGTGGTGGTGATATCCGAGATCGCCTTCTGCACCTCTTTAACAGTTCTTAAGTACTGTATCTTTGGTAGGGTATCATCCACACTAGCCCTATATCCTTTCCAGTCGGCCTTGTGGAAGAGGAACTTGCTCGCGGGTGGTGTTGCTGGAGTTCCCTCAAAGGCATATAGCACAGGCCGGTGGTCCGACGGTCCGTATGGGAGCGCTAGGCACTCAGTAACAGTGTGAAGGTCCCTGGTCAGGAGTAGGTCAAGTGTGGATGTCCAGTCAGGTCGGGCCGCATGCCTAAAGGTGTGCACTCCGGGGTGGAAGACAGCCATCCTGGTCTTGGTGATATAGGTACCCATCGGATTGTTGCTACCGCACAGCCAGGCAGTGTGCCGGGCGTTGAAGTCCCCTAAGATGACAAACCGACTCTTATCCTGGGCGTGCTGCAGCAATAGCTTCATAGATGTTAATATAGCCTTGGGTCTCCTATAGACACAACAGAAAGTAAAACGTTGTTTTAATCGAACATCTACTGTGACTATATGAGTACCCTCTGTAGAAGCTACTGGGTTGGGTACCAACCTCGAAGGGATATCTCCTCGAACCAGAATCACTACGGCCTCGTTAGCCCCGGGTTGACAAGCCTCCCGGTATGCAATATACCCCTGAAAATACAGTGAAGCAGAGGTGGGTAGTATAGTGTCGGTCAGCGCCACCACCGATGGCCGGTGCTGCTGCAGGAGGAGTTCTATTTCAGCCTTCTTCAGTAGTAGGCCTCGAATATTATAGGAAATAACTAAGTGCTCAGTCATAATGCTTAGCGATGATCTTCGTCAGCATCTTCATCATTTCTCGAACAGTTGCCATCATCTCTGCGAATTGGGCGTTGAATAGAGCATTGCTTGGATGTGCTTGTGTATTTAATGTGAATTGCGGTGTTGAGGAGTGAGCGGGTGCTGTCATTGGTTCAGCTTCTTCATGATGCGATGTTGGGGATGTTCTCTGTAGCTGCTGCTGCTGCTGTTGCTGCCCGGCGGGTCCGCCAAGTAGTTCAGTGAAAGCCAAGTTAGGGTTGACTAGCCTACTTGTCTTACTTGAAGGGGCTGCTACATTTATAATTGTCCTCTTTCTCATCTGGAGCAGTTCTTGCCGGCGGGGACACTCTTTGGAGGAGGCATGATGGGCTCCACTACAGTTGGCACATTTGATTGGTGCAAGTCGTGGGCAGCTTCTTTCTTCATGAGTTTGGGCGCACCGGGGGCATTTTACTGTCCTCCCGCAGTATTTCATGGTGTGCCCAAACTCTAAGCAGTTTCGACACTGTGCTGGGCATTTATCTTCTTTAAAGGGGGTTACCCTAAATCTAACCTGGTTCACATGGCGAAGAGCCTGTACATTTTCGATTTTTACCGTAGGCTCAGTGATGAGCAAGATGGCTTCAATCGGGTAGGTCACTTCTCCTTGTCGTTTGGTCAGGCGCTTGGCCATCACGAATCCTGGCAGCCTTTGTTTCACTTCAGTGGCGAACATATTTAAATCACTGTCAACATCGAAGCCGTGAACCACAAACTTCTTTGTCCTCTTGGTGCCGCGAGGTGCATAGGTGTGGAATTGCACCTTATCATCACGACGGAATAGTTTTACCACGGCATAGTGATCGGCATCATTATCCAAGTATAACCTCGTCTCCTTTGCCGAGGTATTTGTAGTAAACTTTGTGATCTTCATTTCCAAGAGAGTCGCTCTGAGAATGGGTTGCGACAGTGGTGGTCTGATTATTACTGGTGGCGGTAACCTCTTCTTGGGCTGATCATTGCCTGACTGAGTGGGAGCAATTGGCGCAAACTGGTTAGAGACAGGTGTCGGTGGAGGCCCGGCGACTGTCCTCAGTTTTTGGGAATTTTTCTTTGAAACTTGGACAAATCCCGCTTCATCAGCTCCACTTGACGGGCGCTTCTCGCCTCTAGCCTCTTCCATTATCATGGCCGTCGAAGTCGATGGTTCACCCATATCGTTAGATGGCCGCGTATAGGGGCAAAAACTCTTGTCAGCGCTACGCTGCCCGATTGGCTGTTAAAGATTATTTCCACGGGATAAGTGTGGTCTTCAACAGCATAAGGCGCAAAGGTAAACAAGAGCTGACGTCAGAAAGTCTTCAAGCGGCAGTTCTTCTTACTTCTTCCACTGCTCGTCCCTGCTACTTAATGCTAAGCGATAAGGTTTTGTGGCTTGTTACCACACAAAAATAATATTCACGAGTATCAACTAAATACCAAATTATAGACGAAGAATTTCTATAAAAATATTTGTTTTTATTAAGAAATCAATTAGATTATTTTCTAAGAGAATCAGTTATTTTAATCTGCTTTTCCTCAACTCTATATTAACTTTTACAAGCTTGTGCATAAGATAATATTTATACATGTATGTTCTTATGTAATGTAATATAAAATGTGTAAATTAATTCTATTTATCTTACATCTTACAATGATTTTTTTTTTTTTCGAATCTGTAACATTAAAGATAATTTATAGGAAGAAAATATAAAATATCGGCTTTAAAGCCCTATCAAACTATCCTAATCAGAATGAAACCTACATGATATTAAAGCCCATTAAATTTTACAACGATATAGAGAGTTTAATCAAAATCATTAGAGCCGTTCTTGATAACATCGTTAAATTGTGCAAAATGCATGGTAAAAAGTGGCTGACCTTTTTAGCTGATTTTGATGAAAAAACATCTTGGGCGTATAGTTCTCTTAAATATGAAATTTCAGTTTTATTGGACTTTTCTTTTTCGCCACCCGGACACACATACAGAGACCATTTTTCGGGACCGAGTTATTTGGACTTAGGGGACCCTAAAACATGTATTTCCGTTGAAAACTGAAATTCGAAAATTTTCACGATCGCAATACTTTCCCTTATTATAAACAGTAAGATAAGGAGTAAAAAAAAAATTAAATTATAATAAAATTGATGGCTATAATAATCATATTTTATTCCACACTGAAAAACCGATTGAACTTTTTTGTTAATCCAATAAATAGGTAATGTATATTATAATGCGACTAATAAAATATATCATGAAAAATTAAAAAAGATAAATAGAATAAAATCCCTGGTTTATCATTTCTGATCATTCGATATTTAAATGTAATGATTAATTACCTTTAAGAGATGTCAGAGGTCTTTTTGCTTCACTATTTTGAATCAGACAAAGACTGGCAACCTGAATGGGCAAAAATAATTATAATAATAACAATAAAAATAAATCAATATGAATCATTATGTGTTAGGAATCGATTAATATTTAATTTGAGCTTTTTAATATATAAAACTAATTCACATAAAAATATTTTTATGTTGATAACACTGTTGATATACGTAGGCATTAGTATTGTAAACAAAATATACATCTTTAAATAATTACCGTAAAAATTGTTGCAGCCGTCAGCATTTTGCCATACCATGTGTGGTACATAGCTAGTTGATAAATAACAAAAGAAACGTTCCTTATTTCCTTTTATCTACAGCTCAACTCCATTTCATTATCTCGTTGTATAACGTTTCCTCTATTTTATTTTTTGTAGTGAATGGCTCTTTTTTTTTCTTTAAGATTTAATTTTTTTTTTTAAATATCAATTATTTTTAACCAATCGATGTTTCAAACTATACGTTTTACTACTTAAAGATATGTATGTATATATTAAATATCAAACAGTATAGAAAAAAACTTACAATTGAGGGATTCATGATATTGTCACATTTAAGCATTTTTTTTTTTTTAAATCTCAGCAAAAAATAAATAAATAAAATTAAATACGACTATTATAATGACTTCTTAACTTGTCATCTTCCAGTCATCTCTACTCAGAAAATTCGTGTGTATAGGAATAACATAAAACTAAAAGTTGTTTAAAACTGATAAAGCTCCAATGCCAGTACGGCTCTCAAACAGTCCCAAAGTGCCTGTCAAAAAATATCTTTAGAGCTGAAGTGGCTAAACATAGAAATTAATCCTGACAAAACAAAGGCTATTGTTTATTCGTTCCAGAAGGGTGAGAAAAAACTTCCTTCAGGATTTAATCTCAATAATTGCCAAATTAAACTGTCTAAAAATATTGTATATCTTGGAATCACGTTCGACAGACACTTAAAATTTTCAGTCCACTTTTCTAAAAAAATTAAATCTGTAAGGCGAAAAATGTTTAGGCTTAACCATTTGATTTCATCTCCAAGTATATCTCTCCGACTAAAAGCGATGATATACAAAACAATTCTTCGTCCGTCACTGTTGTATGGCTCACAACTTTTTCCACACGTGGCGAAATCAACGGAAAAAAATGTCCAGGCATTTCAAAACGGCATTCTAAGAAGAATCGCAAAAGGGACGATATTCCAAAGAGTAAAAACAAAGAAATTACATGAAGAGATGAAAATGCCAACAATTAAAAACTTTATGAGTGAGAGGAATTTAAAGTTTTTCGAATCAACGAAATTTTTAAATAACCCTATATTTAATCAACTAATACCCCCAGGAATACCTCAGCGATGGCAGAAACTCAACAAATAAATAAATTAGTTTAAGTTTTAGTTGTATGGCCGAAACAAACTAGAAGGTGAGCCCCATCACCTGAATTATTATTCATAATGTTATTACTCTCCAGATACGTTAAAGAGTTGCAACTCCTTAAAATGCATGATTGCAGAAAAAGGAGAACTTACCAGCATTGGAGGAGCTTAGAAGAAAAAAATAAGGGGCTAAGAAAAAAAAAAAAAAAAAAATCTGATATTCCATATCTAAGTATACTAATATACGCTCGAGATTCCATTTAATCTTTTTTACGATTTTATTAAAAACTGCTACAACGATTCTGACTAAACTTACTGCATGGATGTACAGTTGAATGGGCTTTAACATGATGTAGGTTCTATTCTGATTGAAATAGCTTGACAGGCTTAAATGCCGATATTTTAATTTTACAGGTTTAAACAATAAACAAATCGTCTTGTTAGTATTTATTTTAAAAAAAAACGGATAAATATATAAGTTGAACGAATTTTATATACATCTAAAAAAGAACAGAGTATAAATATTTTATTTATACAATTTGTATGCTTTTAAAGATAACAGTAATATAGATGTATAATATACCGTTGGATAGCTAAATATTTTAGAAAAAATATTATCTCATACCTGGGATTGTAAAGGTTAAAGGAGAGTTACGAAAATCCCATAAAACTAACTGATTTTTGTAGATAAAAATATAATAGCTTGTTTAATAAAACACATATTTCTATTGAAATTCTGTTTAATCAATTCTTTTACGATTTATTTGTATCTGTAAATGTATTTAAAAATTCTTAAATTGATTTTGACAACTAAAGTAAGTGAAAGTCGAGTGTTGATGAGCGCACCAGATTTTTTAAAATAGTTTTTTTCTCGATAGTGCTTTTATATTATTTTATTTTTATTTTTTATGTAATTATCTTTTATTACCTGCTTTTAAGTTGTTTTGTGAGGATTCTTTCTAATTTTTACTGGCAACATATGTTTTCAGTTCTTTTCTTTAAATAGTTTATTACCTTTTTTATAAACTCTAATTTACCATAGTATTGTTCGTTTTAATGATTTATTGTTTTCAGAAATCACTCACTCGCATTTCAGTCTGTCGCAACTACATAAAGCTAGGTTAATAATTTCTTTCTGTAGACAATATAAAACATTTATTTTTTTATTTTCTAATATTTTAGTGATATATTAATATTCTAATATAATGATCATTCTTCTTAAGCTAAACTTTATTATGGAGGTTAGTCCTACTTTTAGATATGCAATAAGACTAGAAATTGTGGAAATACGTTCTTTAATATTTGAGTAGAAAAAATATGTTTAAAACCTTAAAAAAATTTGATTCTTGAAAACACGAAAAATAAAAAAAAAATGGATCTGAAAATTTGCACATTTGAAAGATTATAAAAATGTCTATTAATCCAAAACAAATGATCTAAAGCAGACAGGTATGTTTATTAAAACAGATATATTAGATCCCATTATAATTCGTATCCTTGCTTAGTGTGTTGGTTTCCGTGGGAATACAATCAATTGCCTTGGAGTTTACTTTCACTTACCTATATATGAAATATATAGTAAGGGAAAGTATTGCGATCGTTTAAAATTTTCGAATTCCAGTGTTCGACGAAAATACATGTTTTAGGGTCTCCTGAGTACAAATGACCAAGTCCCGCAAAAAGGTATGTGTCTCGGTGGTAACTCCCGAGCAAAAACCAAAAGTCCTATAAAACTGAAATTTTATATTTAAGACAACTATACGCCCGAGATGTTACATTAAAATCAGCTGACCGGAAGATCTACTTTATACCATGCATTTAGCACCTTTTTACGATTTTCTCTAACGATTTTGATTAAACTCCCTATACCGATGTAAAATTTAATGGGTTTTGATATCATGTAGGTTTGATTCTGATTGAAATAGTACGACAGGGCTTAAATGCCGATTTATAATTTTCTTCCTCTAAAGTGCCTTAATTTTATAAATTAAAAAAAAAAATTGGAACATTATCTTATTAGCACAGATAATAACGGGTTAATATGCAAGTTGAGCGAACTTAATATACAACTAAAGGAGAAAAGTGAAAATATATATTTTTATGCAATATTTGTGTTTTTGAAGTAGTAAATTTGAAATAGTGAAGTAGTAAGTTGAAATAGTAATATAGATGTATAATATACCGTTGGATAGCTAAAATTATAGAAAAAAATATTAACTAATATACAGAATTTTAAGGGTTAATGGAGAGTGAAATTCAAAATAATTAATTCTTAAAAAAATGTTTTTGTATCCTTAAAGTATTTAAAAATTCATAAATTGATTTTAACAACGGAGGTAAATGAAAGTCGTGTGTTGCGCCCACCAGATTTTTTAATATGATTAAAAGCGGCTTCTATTCTCACGATATACAACGATCATGCTTTAAGAGCAAAAACCTACTAAGTAATTATGGGTATGCCTACTCTTCCTAGTGTGACATTGTATATTTGACTGAATGAAATTAAGATCTAGCTCTAAATTTAACCTAATTCGTTGTGTATAGTTGATAGGGCATCTGATTGACCGGTAGCAAAGTTGTATACATCCTTGAATGAGGCCGGGGATAACAATTGGTATGTTTATTAAAAAAAAAAGAAAGATAGGTATAACGCGAAAAATTTCATGATGAATTTCTTGTCTCTAGCAGTTTTCTTTTTCTTTTAAGATAAATATTCTAGGAATGTTGTTCTTAATATACATTAAGAAAAAATAATTACGTAACTTCAACTTCTCTACAATTACTGAGACTCAATTGTTCTAAGAAAAGCAGCAAAATAATATTTAGTTTTCCTTATAGGGAACAATTCTAAATATTATTTCATTATCACGTTTACACTATATATATTTTACTATTTGGTTAGCTAATATTATTTGTAGCATTTGTTTTATAACTTTTTTTTGGTATCATAGTCAAGTTTTATTCCAGATTACTTAAAAAAATATAACAATGTGTATACATTTCTATGTTCATAGGATAGCCTTAATTCATTAGGAGCCAATGAATACGTTAGTTAAGATGTGTGGTTTCTGATGTTTAATTTCTTATAACTTTTAATGACTTAAATAATTTACTATGGCCTTAATTTTAATTAAAATGGATACAATTTTGACTCCTACATTGCTGTCTGGTAAATAAACATTTATGTAACATAGTTTTTAAATCTATACTAATATTATAAAGCTGGAGAGTTTGTTTGTTTGTTTGAACACACTAATCTCAGAAACTACTGGTTCAAATTGAAAAATTCTTTTTGTGCTGGATAGTCCATTTATCGAGGAAGGTTATAGGCTATATAACATCACGCTGCAACCAATAGGAGTGAAGAATCAGTTGAAAATCTAGGAAAAAACGAGAGAAATTAACCTCGCATCCCAATGATTCCAAATGATTTACCTTTTAATTTTAAAATAATTCGATTTCCTGTTCTTTTGCCGAAACAATTAATAAATCACATGGGCAAATATTTAAACACGTAGGAATCGATTTACGTCAAGATCGGGTTGCGGAGAAAATCATTTACATATTCTGCCACAAGAAAATAAAACCAAAAATATCATTTACGCAGAAGTACTTTAAAATATTGGGTTGTCATTACCTCACCCGCCGTACTCTCCTGACATTGCTCCTTCGGATTTTTATATTTTTCGTTCCCTCGAAAATTTTCTACTAGCGAAAGCGAAGATGAAGGCCAAAACGGTCTTTTTATGGTTCTTCAGGAGTAAGGACAGTGATAGTTAGAAAAAAAGGGATAATGGACCTTGCAAGCCATTGGAAAAGGGCAATCGCTAACGGTGATAACTATTATGTAGATTAAATGAATAAATTTTAAGCTGTTCATCAATTTTAATTTTGCCCAAATAACTTTCCAGGAAACCCAATATATTCTTTTAAGAGCGATCATAATAACGGAAATTGACGCAGACGAAGTCGCGAGCAATAGCTAGTAGTATATATAAAGTGAGAACATATCAAGATAAGTTAATGTAGTTACATTTTTATCTTGAATTGTACATTTACCCAATAATTTTATTTTACAAGTATTATTTAACTCTTTATTAAATAATTATAATTGAATATTTCTTCAAAATATAACATAATAAATAGTTCATTATGCTTCTTTATTGATAACCTTCTCCAAGATCGATACTAAAGTTTACGCTAACCATATATGTATTATAGATATTTTTTTAGATCAATTATTTCTTTGTGTGCCTTTAAAAGACTTGTGCTCAATTATCAAAGGTTAACATTGAAATTAACAACCTCCTTGACTGAGTTCTATTAGTTCAGAAGTAATCATTATCTGAGACATTTTGGAATGTATGTAGGTGTGTAACACTGGCAAATGTACATCACAAAGATAACCTCAGTTTCTCTTCCAAGCAAACAAAAAACAACATGTGTTTTAATTAGTAATAAAATACACATTGTGCTTAATGGAAATCTATATTATTTAACAAAATTATCTGGATTAGGAAGTAATGCCCTGAGAGGTAGAAGCTCTCAGCAGCGGATAGGACTCCTCGTAGGTGTGCAAGAGTTGTAGCGATGCACCCCACCCTGTGAGGGAAATTGATAAGGAGGAAGGATAGATGGTAAAGAATGAAAGATAGACCACATTTATTAAATACAAAGGCAGAGATATTCTGGCCTAGGAAGATACCATCTGGTGGAATTGGATGGTGAACTGAAAACAAGAATTGCTGGGCTTCTCAAAGTACTTATACAGCAATGTATATTATTGTTAGAGAGAAATTCACTACCAGACTAGTTTCTTGGCCCTAGGTCAATATACCTCGTATCGTTTATTTATTATCATTAACAAAGATATTTAATACGGTATTACTAGGTTACAATATTAATAAATAGAACTTCTTCTTTTGTCTGACCGTGACTTTAGTGTAGGCGCCGCTGGATATTCTGGTTACTTATTTTGTTCATAGGTATGATATATAAGGTCAGAAAAATATATTGCGCATTTTAAATTTAAATAGTTTAATACGTGGGATTTATGAGCGAAATAATAGAGTAAATTTTGGAGCTTGAATATGAGAAAGGATATATTTTAATGAGTTTATTTGTCTTTGGGGGTTCCCCATACAAATAGAGCCTGGCCAGGCTATACATAACAAACAGCAATTAATAACAATTATAAGTAATAAACATGAAACGCAACAAATCACAATAGGATAATAGATAAGTATTAAACAGCATAGTAGAATAAACAAAATAAACAGAAAGTAACAAATTATACAGGTTTATATGATTTTTTTTTTTTTCTTATATCTTATATAGAAGTATTATAGTATTTTAAATTTTAAATAGTCTTTGAAATACAAATTTTTAATACATATAGTTATATATATACATAAATACATTTTAAATTAACATCGGAGTGACTGAATATTAAATATTAGGATTTTAAATGAACACTGATATATAAATATAGTTAAAAGAGTTGTGTGAAACCAGATTATGGATTATAATAGTTCTTTCCAATAGTGCAAACATTATCTATTACATAGGAATTATTATGAAACGTTAACTAGGTACAGTACTATTAATTTTATAAATAGTTATGTTATAACTATGTAGCTTCTAATGTAGCTCGTAATTGTTAATAAATATTACTCATTTATTACAAATGATCTTAGTTTTAAGGAACTAACTAAATAATAATAGAGTAGTTTGATTTTAATTGGGTCATCAATAGTTAATATTGTAGGAAATAGGCTTTCTGGTATGTTATTAGCGTGAGGGATGTAGTGGTTTCGAAGTGCAGAATATATTGGACAGACTGCTATTAAGTGGTATATGGTTTCATATGTGTTCATATTACATATTGTGCAGATTTCTTTGGGGTTGATATTGTAGGTATTGTTTGCATGAGAGAATTTAATATGGTATTTTCCAGAGAGGCAAGCTTGTATTATTATTTTTAACATCTTAAACGGAATATTATGAATGGTTTGATAACTGTGGCTGTGTGAAGTTTGTTGGTAAAGACTATTGTAGAAAGGGCTGTATTGACTGGATCTTAACGATTCGATATCTTTGTTGTGCAGTAATTTCTTAAATGATTCAATTATTACTGTACTGTTGCTTTGTAGAGTAGATGGGTTATTTTCAAAAAGTATCTCTGAGCTATCTGCTTTATCTAAAAGATTATATATTTGGGTAAACCAGTTATATTTTGCAGATATCGATTGTTATGTTTTTCTCTAAGTATCGTTTAACAGATTTTGGGTATTCTATCGTATGGCATTATAAGTATTTTCTGTATGAATCTCAGGACACATTTTATTATTTTTGTCGTGGAATGTTCAAGCCCAAATTCTAATTTTAAGAGCCAAAAAGGAATGTTTCTATTTAAATTAAATAACCTTTTAAAGTAATTTAACTGTGCTTTCTCTATAGCATCTAGATATCTGAGACCCCAAATTTCTATACCGTAGAAAAGTGAACTAGTAGTAATGGCTTCGTTTAATCGCCTCCTACTTTCCCATGATTCCATCTTAGACCTTCTACAGATATCAATAACTGTACCTATCCCGCAGGCTGTCTTAGATTGAGCGTGTTTACAGGCCTCATAGAAGAGACCAGAAGAGGATAAAGGAACGCCCAGATACGTGTAATATGTTACTGTTTCCATTAGTTCTCCGTCATAATAGAAGTTTTTCAGTTTTTTCTGTTTTCCTTTGTGGAAGAAGATTATTTTTGTTTTTGAACGATTTACTTCTAGATATGCCTCATATGCCAAAGAAAATTATCTAGAAAGGATATATTTAGTTAGAGATCTTCATCTAAAAAAATGGGTTGCTGATTAATATTCTTATTAACTGATAACAATTTTTAGCTGTACTTATCTTGTAATCAAAAAGATTGCTCGTATCCAACTTCTTTGACAGCTAGAGAGAAACCAATTAATTTTTTTATATTGCTGTGACGCCAATCGTTACTACAACACAACATGGTAGATTAATTTCAGTCGAAATATAATTTTTTGCTAAGCGGGTAAGGACTGTCCTAGTTATATATTTTTACATACTGACTTAACAGACCACTTGAATAAACATTTGTTTCTATGTTTACTGTCCTTATTTTATTACTTTTACATATTACTTATTTTTTTTTTTAAATTAGTTTAGGTTGATTAAATACATTTGATATTATATTTACTTGAAAATATGTCTGATACAATACATACTTCAAAAAAATAAAATAAATGAGGATGATATGGGTTAGGTCAAACTAAATTACTTAGTAGGGTAATAATTTACTTGGAGCCAAAGTCCAAAATTCTTACCAAACTTCAAAATCTTCCATTATCCAGCAGCACTTTGTGCTGATTTCAATCCTCTATGCTGACCAAACCCAAATATACCTTTTCTTCCCACCTTCCGAACTTTTACCAGCTACAGAAATACTACAAGCGGACTTAAATCGAATAAGTCACTGGGCTGTAGACAATAAGTTCAAATTAAATGTTGAAAAAACAAAAAACAACTGTAATAAGATCCTATCACCTCCTGAAAACTATTCCACAAATCCCAACCCTGATCCTAAATAGTAATCCTGTAAAGTTCCATCCGATTGTCAGGAATCTGTTATTAAGCTTCGACCAAACTCTATCCTTCAAAAATCATATTTCCGAAATCTCTCGTCGTACCTTTTCAACCTTAAAGCGAATATATTCCCTCCGTCACGTATTCCCATATAAAACCCGAAAACTCCTCGTTACCTCTCTAATATTTCCCCACTTCGACTATTGTTAGGTATAGAGTGGTGTGTCTGGAGATCTCGAGGTAAAAATAAAACGCTTAATTAATTGCCTTGTTCGATTCATCTTCGAGTACCCCCCTTCGTATCCCAATTTTATGGAGAGTTGAAGTGACTTTACCCTTCAAATCGTCGCAAGTACTTCCTTGCTTCATTCTTTTACCAAGTTATCCAATCATACCGTCCATCAAGTATTTTTGACCTTCAACAATTCAAATCCTCCGTCCATCCCCGTTGTACACGAACTACACATTTCGACAGATACTTTTTCATTCGATCCTCAATTTTATAGAATTCTATCCCTTCTTCACTCCAATTCTCTTTCTATCTTCAAATCCAGCATATTTAATCACTTAATGAATATCCAGGCTCTAAATAATTTTAAATAAGCTTTTTTGTTTTGTTTTTGTTTTCTTCTCATTTAAATATGTCTATTTTATATAAGTAATTATTTACTTGTTTTTATGTGTTTAATTTACTATAATTATCCAAAGCACATTTTTTACATTCTGTATATTTTATCCTAAAGGGACATGTCCTAGACTAATAAAGAATTTATTCATTTATATAAAGGCCTTGTACTTTTAACATATTTTACTTTTTTAAAGGTTGTAATAAGCCTTGATTTTAAATATAATTATTGTCTTATACTTATTGCTCTGAAGATGACATATTGTATTATCTCTGAATAAACAAGTGTAAAAAAAAAATATTCTCTTCATGTCCAATGTTAAATTAATATAAATGTAACAGTTCATTTAAATAACTGTCTTAGTTAGTTTAAAGAATAGGTAGGCCAACTGCACATTTTGACAGATCCTTTCTCATTCGATCCTCAATCCTATGGAATTCTATCACTCCTTCCATCCGTCACTCCGGCTCTCTTCCTACTTTCAAATCCCGCATATTTAATCACTTAATGAATATACAGGCTCAATAGAATTGTAAATAAGTTTTTTTTTTTTTTAATTTTGTTGTTTTCTTCTCATTTAAATATGTCTGTTTTATATCAGTAATAATTAACTTGTGTATATGTATTTAATTTACTCTATGAGAGAATTTGGTCCAGGGTGCAGCTAATATAACACACAATTAAGTATGAACTTAATTTATTGGTGCCTACTAATTGGTGCCTATTATTTTACTCTAATTCTCCAAAGCTCATTTTGTATATTTTATTATAAAGGGACATGGCCCAGGATAATAAAGAATATATTTATTTATTTAAGTGCCTTGTACTTTTAATGTATTTGACTTTTTTAAGGTTGTAATAAGCCTTTATTTTAAATTTAAGTATTATCTTATACTTATTGCCCCTGAAGGTGGCAGATTGTATAATATCTGAAGAAACAAGTAAAAATAAAAATATATTGTCTCCATGTCTAATGTTCAATTAATATAAATGTAACTGTTCCTTTAAATAATTGAGACGTTGATTTCCAAAAGGTACTAAAGAACATTTTTTTCAATGTTGATATTTTGACATATTTGTATTCTAATGGTTTAGTTTCATCTAAATCCGTCATCAAATTTTATCTAAAAAACGTAAAAATCCTTAAAAAAGTATGTAAAAATTGCATTTCATTCCAAAAGGTACTAAATCCACATTTTATTCCGTTCAAAAAGGTACTATATCCATGTTTCGTTCCAAAACGTACTATATGCTATGTAAACAGATATAAACTTTCCTTTCATTTCCTTCCAAAGGTACTATATTTCCTACTATACGGCAGAAGCACCTAATCCCGTAATATATCACCACTAATTTATTGTTTTCATCATTTTATGCACTTTTATTGGTTCATTTAGCACGTCTTGAATCACCGCTATTATTTTGATCAATAGTTTTAACCTAATAATCAGTTTGTAAGCTGTTTTAAACAAATTAGTTGCGTCGCTTTTGTTCTTTTAGGTTGTCAATTAAATTAAGTTTTTTCATAGTATTTCTCCTTGCAGCAACATAAATTTGGTTTAATATTTTTCAGAAACTAACATTTTAATAGAATATTGGTATTTGATGCAGCAAATAGTTGGAATTAGCATTCCACAAACTTGCTAAATATGTGAAGAAAATCCGTGCCTGATCTAACTTAGTAGTCGATTTTTTGTGTAAAATAGAAGCTCAAAAATTATTATTTATCAGTATCTATGGTTAAATATTGTTTACACGTCGTTAATAATATAGATAAATTTGCTAAATTCACACAAATAGTAAATACGAGTTCAAAACAAACTTCATAATCACATACTTTCTTATTATAGTGCCATAAATAGATAAATTGTCCTTTGAATATTCACTTTCTTTATGAATAATAGATAATCAATTTAGTTAATCAACAAAGAAAGAGATTTCTCAGAGGGAGAATAAGGAAATATACATAACTTAGTAATTAACGATATAAAGACGTTAGTTATCGGTAATATTGTATAAGGAAGGTTAATAGTGACTGTTACTAACTTATCTCGCGTTATAGTCTTCCAAAAAGAACTATATCCCTTTTAATTCTTTCCAAAAAGTACTATATCCATGTTTCGTTCTAAAAATTACTATATCCATATTATATTGTTTAAAATCATAGGAAAAGTGCAATGATTTGGAAAAATGAGTTGGCAACACACTTAAAAATCAACTTTATATTTTAATAAAAAAAAGAATCACGTAAATTGGTCCAGTAATAAATAAACGACAGATTTTTGCGTTTCCTGTAAAATTTTCTAAATTGGATATAGTACCTTTTGGAAATCAATGTCTCAATTGTGGATTACGAATACTAAAAAAAAAATAGTAACAAGGCGTTATATATCTGATTCATATGTAATATAACGTATAATTCAAATATGACATAAGGAATAGAATCTGTTTTATTTTAGTTAGACATATAGCTTGTCCTCGTCACAATGACATTTCCGGCAGCGAATGCCCCATGGATTTTCAGTGATGTACACATTTACCACACTGAATCCGAACTGATAATAATCTTTAAAGCACGGTGGCGGATTTGGAAGCATCACCTAAAAAAACAAAAAATATAGGAGTTACTAACTAAACTCTGCTTAAGGCATTGTTTATGATGCCTGAGTAATGAAGATATTATCAGCCATATAATTATTATATCTTACATGTACTGGTGGACCTCTGGGGTGATTGTATATGTTGTAGTGAGGTCCAGGCTTGGCAATGCCAGGGATACCGTGTCCGAAACCGACGAGAGAACCACTACTGTAGAGCAGGTAAAGGAAGAAGACATCTTCACACCGGGTTTTTTCATTAAAGTTCCTGACGTAAATTTGTCCTGTGAACAACAAAACGGGCCATGAAATACTTATGATAATAGTTATATATATTTTTATGACAAAAGACATGACCTGAATAGAAAATAGGACTACTGAACATACATCAAAACTTTTCGTTGCAAAAAAATATAAAATTTTTGTTTATTACATAAAATGTTCATTGTTACGCAATAAAATGTCTAATCAGCTAGTTCTAATTGATAGTAAAAATAACCAAAAAGAACTCCTAAAGGTTTAACAGAAAATAATAATATATATAATCTAGAATGAACGTTAACATTTCAATCAAGATTAAAATTAATCTGCCAACCAAGTTTTTTAAATTTTTTTATTTATTTATTGCAATTTACAACTGTATAATGGAATACAACAAGTAAATTTTAGAAAAATATATAAAGGCATGAAACACATGTCGAGAAGCTTCCCAGTGGAAGCACTCTAAAGATATTCTAAACTAGAAGGTCTCGGGACCATTTCCTTTTCAGACCTCTCGGAGGACTGTCAGGAATCGAAGAGGAAGAAAGGATTTAAACTAGAGGATTAGGGTGGGAATAGAGTTTGTCATGAAAGGAATGGTATCTAGATCGGGCCAACAATACATAGCAACATACTGAATATTAAGGTCTTTGTGGAACAGTTTATTAGTTACAAAATAAGGAGCATTGAGGATTTTACGAAGGATTTTGGATTGTATTGGAATTGGAAGGGTTGGATACGGGAAGAATTTGATGGTTTAGTAGAGCCCCAAAGCTCTACTCCGTAAGTCCATATGATAAGGCCGTATGATAGTCATGTAGTTAAGTGGAAGATCAGAACGTTTGTCTAGTAAGTGTTGAAGCAGTCGAAAACGTCGTGCAGTTTCTTGTCGTTTCAGCCTTGTATGGGGGTTCCAAGTAAGGCGTTTGTCAAGGTGTAGTCCTAGATATCGGATCTGTTCAACCGGGACAAGAGGAGTACAGTAGGGCAGGATGTCATTGGTTTACGACGAAGGGTAAACGTAATTTGGTTGGATTTGTTGGTATTTATTTTAATTCTCCAGTTCTGACACCATACTTCAAGGTCCCTGCAATAGTTGGATCAGCATTGACTTATAACACACATGTGTCATCAGCGTAAGTAGAAAGGAAAATGTTTGGATGGGATGGTATATCAGCTGTATAAACTATGTAAAGGATGGGTCCTAGGATACTGCCTTGAGGAACACCAGCAAACTGACTAAAATGGACGAATATGAATTATTATGATTTACTTTGAAGGATCTGCCAGTGAGGTAGGACTGGGTGATAAGGAAGTATGTAGAGGGGAGGAATTTGCGGAGCTTGTAAAGTAATCCCGGGTGCCAGACTCGGCCAAAGGCCTGTTCCACATCGAGGAAGGCTCCCGTACAATACAAGCCGCGCTCCAATGTAGACAAGACAACGTCCACCACACGATGACAGTGCTGGATAGTGGAGTGGGACGTTCTGAATCTAAACTGGTGATCAGGAATAATGGAATTAGTTCGAATCCCATATCAAATTCATTAAGTTACTTCATTCGTTTGGCGACCCTGTTGTGGAGAGGCCATTCTGGGACTCATCCAGCCTTTATAAAATAGGTATCCGAAAATCGGAAAAACCATTGTGGACGAGCGTGATAAAGGCCTAATATAGGTGCTTGGATTTTTTACTAGAAGCAACATGAATCTCTCATAGATTGTAATTTTTTTCTAAATGCACTGGCTTAATTTTTGACATGTCTAGCCCACGTCGTTTTAATGTACAACCTTTTTGTTTATTATTTTCACCTACGAATATGCTAATATAGTTTTTTCTCTTTTTGGAATGATTATTTTCATCTACTTCAGAAAATGAAAAAAATCATACAAACCAATTCTGTCATAACATCCCTGCATGTCGAAGTTTCCTATGACAGGAGAATTCGGCTGACACTTTCTGTCGAACCTCACTAACACACCATCCAGTTCGGCCCATAGACCTTCAAACGCCTCAGACGCATTTTTACTGCCTACTCCTATAAGCTGTGCTGAAACGGAAAGAAAATTATCGTGAAAAAAATGAATTATCACAATCCGCAATATCTAATAAGGGTCTATACTCACTTGGATTCGTGAAGTACACTCTAAAAGAATAGGCTGGTAGGTTGTAAAAATATGTTTTTTTAAAACTTGGTTGGTTGAAGCTGTATTTATCACGGTCGACGTTCAAGAGATCTTCCTCTAGATACTAGCTGACGTGATAGTGTTAATTGCAAATTCGCAACAGATATATTTTATTACTACGTTCAAGGTTAACCAGCAACTTACCGATATCTGTATTCCAGCTAAAGAGCCGTCTTCGTCGTAGAACAAACACCACCGCGGGTCGCGTTGAGGGCAGTAGAGGTACAGAGGGTAGCAGAATTCTTCCTCGAGCGGTACTAATTCGAAACCCATTAGATGTGCATCTTCAACGCATGTCGGCAAATCTATGAAAGATTCTTCTCGAACGTGATGGTTAAAGACATCATTCCTAACTGTTAAACAATTACAATATATTTTATTACAAAATCGGAGTGTAAAATATCAACATTATAAATAAACTTAACTTTCTTTGTATTTTGTCAGAAATTGTCACAAAAAAAATCTTACTTTTTATGGATGACCATTTCCTTATTGCTTTAGTCTCCGTTATAACCCATATTGCTATGAAACCCTGAAAAAATATTACAGTACTTAATAAAGTTCCATTTCCAATGTTTACATTTACATAAATCAAAATATCTAACCAAAATATAATAACAGTTATAGAGCTATATATATATCTACTATATATTACATAATGCTGCATACTATTTGTGTGATAGTATTTCAGTGATATAAGAGACGAAACGTAATTTAATTAATAAATAAATTTAAAAAATACAAACAAAATAACCTTTACCCTTCGCCGTAAACCAATGACTTCCTGCCCCACAGTATCCTTTAATGACACTCCACTAGCAACTATTGAACAGATTCGATACCTCGGACTCCACCTTGACAAACGTCTGACTTGGAATCCTCACACAAGACTGAAAAGACAAGAAACTGCCCGACGTTTCCGAATACTTCAACACTTACTGGACAAACGCTCCAATCTTTCTCTTAATTACAAAAGACTTATTTATATGAAATCATAAGACCAATATGACTTACGGAGTAGAGCTATGGGGCTCTACCAAACCATCAAATTCTTCTCGTATCCAATCCTTACAATCCAAAATCCTTCGTAAAGTCCTTAACGCTCCTTACTTTGTCACGAATAAGCTCATCCATAAAGACCTTAATATCCCATATGTTACTGAATTAGTCCGAACCAGATATCAATCATTCCATGAAAAACTCCATTCCCACCCTAACTATATCCATCACATTTACTTGTTGTATATGATTATACAGTTGTAAATATCAATAAATATGTTTGAATAAAAAAAAAAATACAAATATACATATTACATTCACAGACTTTTATTTTTTTTATTAAAGAAGACTTATTATTTTCGTTTTTTTTTTTTTTTTCTAAAAGGTATTAATGATATTATGGAACATTTTTTTTTTTTTATCTACAATCGTTTTGTTATACTTTCCTATTTACATTAATAATTTAGTATTTTAATAATTGTTTCCTATATTTTTTAGCTCATTACATTTTATTTTATCTTTTGGAAACCTCAGTCTAAATTTACGTTATCAAGTTGAATATCTATTGCTTCATTTTTGACAGATACCAACGACTTATAAATTATTAACATTTTTAGAATTATCTCCATTCTACTCCCTAATCCCTGACCCTTTTACAACTATCCCATTTGCCACTTCCACGGTTATGAATAATATCCTTACATACTTTTATTCTATTTTATGTTATGTTTTATTATGCACATGTTATAATAAAGTTAATAATTTTTTTTTTTTGTTTTTTTTTAAACATATTTATTGATATTTACAACTGTATTATTATATACAACAAGTAAATGTGATGGACATAGTAAACTGACATGAGTTACATGTAGAGACGCTACCCATTTGCAGCACTCTAAAAGTATTTTAAACTAGAAGGTTTCGAGGCCATCTTCTATTCAGACGCCTCGGGGGATTGTCAGGAATGGAAGAGGATGACAGAATAGAAACTAGTGGATTAGAGTGGAAATGGAGTTTTTCATGGAATGATTGATACGTGGTTCGTGCTAATTCAGAAACATATGGGACACTAAGGTCTTTATGGATGAGCTTATTCGTGACAAAGTAAGGAGCGTTAAGGATTTTACGAAGGATTTTGGATTGTAAGGATTGGATACGAGAAGAATTCGATGGTTTAGTAGAGCCCCATAGCTCTATTCCGTAAGTCCATATCGGTCTAATGATGGTCATATAAATAATTCTTTTGTAATTGTGTTGAAGTAGTCGAAAACGTCGGGCTGTTTCTTGTCGTTTCAGTCTTGTATGGGGATTCCAAGTTAGACGTTTGTCAAGAAAAATAAATGTAAATTTACTTTTATCAAAATTGTATATATCTCTTATTTTGTTTATTATATAGTTTAATTTTCAATATTTTTATTCGAGGTTGTTTTTTAATATATTATTTTTTATTTTATTTTTTTTTGTAATTTGTACTGTGTTTTTCTATACTCTAACACCCTAAAGTGTTTATTTTAATTTTCTTGTAATATTATTCTTAAGGGACTCCCAGAATAAATAAAGAATTTATTATTATTATATATACTTATATAAAGAACATATGTATGCTATAAACAGCATAAACGAAAAAAATAATCAATTATTAATTAAATAAATGAGTTTGAAAAATTTCTTTAACTAATGAAAAGTCTTAAGTTCCGTTCAAAGGAGAGGAAGACTGTTTCTTAGGCTAACAGCCGTGCAAGGGGTGGTCACATTTAATTACCAAGTTTTTCGCTAAACCAGTGTCCAGTGTGCCTTATAATATGTTTACTATATGGTCAGATTTGTCAAAATCAATTAAAATAGTGCATGTACATTTAATTAAGACCATTATGATTCATCGGAACCAGAACTCTTAATGTTTTAAAAACTGAATTTTGAAATGTGGATTATGTTATAAGGCTGAGTTGCTAGCGCGCTAGTCTCTCATGCTACAGGTTCTGAGTTCGAATCCCAGTCCCGGCGGGGCTTTTATAAGGATGTAAAAAATGGGATTCACTAGCAACCTCTGTAAACACGTGTAAACACCGTGAGGCCCAGGGCCTACACGGCCTGTTGCGCCACTGGAAGAAGATGAAGGATTAACAGCTTTTTATTAATTAAATTTCGATTGTTTTTGCTATATAATTGCTTTCATTTAAATATTTATTTCATATATTTAAAGACCTAATAAATTAACTTTATTATTTAAGTACTGTATATATTTCAACTAAAACATTATAAGATTATTTAAAACTGAATTAGTTAATAATACATTATTTTATAATCGACATTCACATCAGATTGTTAATGCCAAATTCGATTGTTTAATTTAATAATAATTTTAAATTTATCGAATAAAGAAGCTAATTTATCAGTAATATTCATGCATAATTTCCTATCGTCTCTTAAAAACTATTAAACTTGAAACAAACTAGAGGTAGCAAAGTTCACAATAAAAGTTTGATCCAATATACAAGTAGGTATTTAAATGTGTTAGGATATTGTTGTTTCTCTGACCTGTTGATTTAAGGCATGACATTTTATCAGTTCTTATTTATTTTAAAAACTGTGTTTTAAGAATCTTTTAATAATTTATTTATTTCTTTAAATATATCTTAAACAATCTCTTCTAGCTATACGTTTTTGGTTACGTAACACCTTTAAAAAATTGTTAAAAATGTTATGACCCTGTGTGGAGAGTGATAAATATTTCTATGGTTAAAAGTATTTGTAATTCAGAAAAGGGCATTTAATTTTTGCAAAACAAAAGACTTGGGAGATTACCAATGTTCGCATAAAACAATACCATTTTTTGACTTACCTACTTTTATTTACGTAATTTTCAATAAATTTACATACCCAAAATAAAATTTAAATACGATTACATTACATACTGTCAGGAGATGAATCTTCATAGCTGCTTGCTGGAACACGTCTGCTAAACAGTTCTGAAAGATGGAATAAATGTTATTTTTAAGATCGTTATGGTTAATGAACTGTACCTTTCCTTGTTCCATTAACACGTACCCGTAATTATTTTTACATATATTTACGGTTTTCCTCATTACAGTAGCCCTGCAATGGGTGCATTTATTTCTACGCGTACAACTTGCGATACAACGGGTATTTTTATTACATAATATAAATTAAGTTACAGAACATATTTTATAAAAAACAGTACAATAATAACTGGTAAATTTTTACATATATTGTAAAACTAATTGTTGCCCACCTCTTCGTCTGCGTCAATTACTGTTTTTATGATCGCTATCAAGAAGTTTTTAAAAGAATATATTTTAAAGTACTTATGCGTAAATGACATTTTTATTTTTATTTTCTTGTGGCAGATGAACATACTGACTTTCCCGCAACCCGATCTTGACGTAAATCGATTCCTACGTGGTTAAATGCATGCCTATGTGATTTATTAATTGTTACGGGAAAAGATAAATTAACTTTTTTTTTTTTTTTTTAATCTCCTTTATTGTTTACCACTCAAGTTACAAAGAAAAACAATGTTGCAAAAACAAATTAGTGCAACAGTACAGGCCTTATCCGAACTTACACT
Source organism: Piezodorus guildinii (assembly GCA_023052935.1). Taxonomy (NCBI): domain Eukaryota; kingdom Metazoa; phylum Arthropoda; class Insecta; order Hemiptera; family Pentatomidae; genus Piezodorus; species Piezodorus guildinii. The sequence goes on along the minus strand of CM041293.1, from coordinate 159,301,258 downwards.
ACCTTTGAGTTATTTCAAGTTGAGATAAATTAACGGGAAATTGAATTCATTCAAAATTAAAAGTTAAATCATTTGGAATCAGGACGCAGCGTTATGCTATTAGGTTGTTTCACATGAAATGTTTACATATTTAAAGTAAACAGTTACTAATCTTCTACCTTTGTATTATAAACATTAGCTTCCCAATCAATTACCCACTTTTTAGTATATCTCCAAATATGAACATGGAAACACGCGATTTTCGATTAATATTTTTGTACGAGTTAAAACTCGGCCATTCGGCAGCTGAGGCCGCAAAAATATTTGCAAGGCGTTTGGAGAAGGGAGTGTTAATGATCGGACCATTCGCTGTTGGTTTGCTAAGTTTTCAGCTGAGAATACCGACTTGAAAAACTTGCCCCGAGGAAGACCTCCATCCGTAATAGACAACGATGTCCTCAAACATACAGTAGAAGGAAACCCCTACCAAACAGTTAAAGGACTCTCAGCACAACTAAATGCAAGTGCATCTACCGTTTCCAGACATTTAAAGTGTATTGGGTGGCGTAAAAAAGCTCGATACATGGGTACCTCATGATCTCACTGAGCGGCAATAAGACCCCATGTTTCAAAACATACCGTGCAAAAATTGAAAGAACTGGGCTACGAAGTTCTTCCGCACCCACCATACTCTCCCGACTTGTCTCCAATAGATTACCACCTGTTCAGGAATTTAAAAAACTTCGTCAAAGGAAAACATTCAGAAAATAATGATCAAGTGAAAAGTGCGTTTTCAGATTTTGTTTCACTTCAAAGCTCAGAGTTTTTCAGTTCGGGGATAAAAAAGTTGGTGTCACGTTGGGAAAAATGTGTAGAAAAAGAAGGTAAATACTTCGAATAAAATTATCTTGTTTTCATATCGTATTTTTAATAAAAATCCTTTACCTTAAATACGGACATTTTATGTGACACAACCCAATATATAGCCCAAAGCCTTCCTCGATAAATGGGCTATCCAACGCAAAAATAATTTTTCAATTTGAACCAGTAGTTTATGAGATTAGCGTTCAAACAAACAAACAAAAAAACTCTTCAGCTTTATAATATTAGTATAGATTGGCATTTTAAAACTATTTTCTTTGTTTGATCAACAGAGCGACGTATTCATGTTACTTTATCTTACATTATATACTTACTTATGATAATTATAAAATTACCAACTTATATTGGGGTGTTAAATAAGTTTGTTGCGTTTTTCATTATTTCAATTTTATCCAATCTATATTTATAAAATCATGTTTGCTTGGTCAATAATGGTTACATATTCTAAAAATCTGGTGCGGGCAACACACGACATTCACTTACCTCCATTTTTAAAATCAATGAAAGAATTTTCAAATACAGTTAGAGATAAAAATACGTGAAATTATTAAGGAATTAATCAAATCGAATTTATATAGAAACATGTGTTTTATTAAAAAATCAATTATATTATTATCTTAAATAATAATCAATTATATTATTATCTTAAATAAATAAGTAAGTTTTATCTTCTTTTCATCACTCTCCAATAACTTTTAAAAGCTTGTGTATGAGATATTTTTTCTAAAATCTTTTGCTTTCCAACGGTATATCATACATGTATATTACTGCTCTTATGTTCAAAAACGAAAAATTGCATTAAAAAAATATTTTTTCTGTTTTCTCCTTTAGTTGGGTATCGAATTTATTCAATTTATATATTTACCAGTTTTTCATCAGCGTTAACAAGATAATCTAGTTATTATTATTGAATCTACAAAATTAAAGGTACTTTAGGGAAGAAAATTTAAAATATCGGCATTTAAGCCCTGTCAGACCATTTTTATCTAAATAAAACCTACATGATATTAAAGCCCATTAAATTTTACATCGATATAGCGAGTTTAATCAAAATCGTCGGAACCGTTTTTGAGAAAATCGAAAAAAGGTGCAAAATGCATGGTATAAAGTGCCTCTTCTGGTAGGCTCATTTTGATGAAAAATGTTTTGTCACGTCTCGGGCGTATAGTTGTCTTAAATATGAAATTTCAGTTTCATAGGACTTACCGTTTCCGCCCGGGAGTTACCACACACACACACACACACACACACACACACACACACACACACACACACACATACACACAGACCTTTTTGCGGGACTTGGTTATTTGGACTCAGGGGACCCTAAAACGTGTATTTCCGTTGAAAACTGGAATTCGAAAATTTTCACGATCGCAATACTTCCCCTTACTATATATAGTAAGTGAAAGTAAAAAATGATTAGTTAAGGTGCTTGTATGCAATTTCAACCGAGATTCCTTATCTTTAATCGGCATTTTGCTTGCTTATAATGGAAGAGAAAAAAAAAATCATTTTCGTGATTTAGTGATTTTTTTATTTTCAAAAAGAAAATTCCGCTGCACAGACGGTTAACAATTTTTACAGTGTATATGGTGATGATGCCTTAGGAGAAAGAGTTGTTTGTGGCCTGGTTTAGAACCGGAAATATTGACTTATATTGTATGACACAAAACTCTCGGGTCGTCCTTCAACTGTTGATGTCACAATTCAACCAAAATAATGAAAAATGGCCCACTTTAATAGGTCATATATGTCCGATTAAAAATATTTACAAGAAGAATCTGAAGTTTTTATTGAAATTACCAGAAAAATTGCTACGAACTTATTTTAAAACCAAATATTTATTTACTGGTCTTATTCTTTATGATAAGCTAAAATAAAATAAAAAATAAAGCAGAAAAGACTAAAAATATGCAAATCTCCATTTTACTCCCATTAAAAAATCCTAGGGCCACCTGCGGTTTGAACCCGGAACCTTGGGCATAGGAGGCAGTTATGCCAACCATCCTGTTACATGGAACCCCCTTAAATTTATTTAAAGCTTAAATTTAATTATCACTTACAATTATAAAATCAACTTATTGGACCATAGGCAAATATACCACCAAATCCATCGCACTAGATTTTCTTTTAATTGTGTTAACAATGAGCTGAGTTTTGGTTTCGGCTTAAGAACATAACTTTGGGGACGAATGATACTAATATCATTAATCATTAGTATTAATATCTCTCCCGTTTGCTGCAAATAGAACAAATATTTCCCGGTTTTGCCTTTAGAAGTTTCTTCACCGGGAACACTGAAATCGCAGCTCCTGTGTCCACCAAATACCCGGTACGGGGCTGTCGATCGCAAACAAAAAGTCGGTGGTTAGCAGGTCTAGCAACAGATTCCTTCTTAGCTACTAGGTTTTGAATCACCATTCCAAGTACACGGTTCTACACATTTGGTGTCCCGTTCTCCGAATCTCGCATGGTAAAAACAAAGACTGATTCTTCGGTCGACGTCGCTGCGATTTCCCTGATCCAGACTCTGTTAACCTTCAGTTAAACAGCCCAAAAACTAGTTATTGACACCCTCTGTTCCCTTAACCTTTATTTTATTTAAAGTTACAATAGGTCATTATAAGGACATAACATCACATACATATGCTTAACTTTAATGAAATATAAAAAGAAATTAAAATAATCACTCTCTTTATTTAAAATTATAAATGAAACTATATTAAATAACACAAAAAATAAGTATCAAAAATTCTGGTAGGTATATGTAACATAAAATAAAATAATTAATTTACATTTCACCGTCTTTATCTTCAATTTGTATCTGGATTAGAATTCACGATGTAACACGCAGGACAAACAAATTCATCAGACTCGTCGCTCTCAGATACATGGTAATATCCTTTTAACATTTTTTGTAGTATATCTTATGATGAACAATCAAAATAAATACACTTTAGATTATTGCCACATTTGTAACATAGGGTTTTTTTTACCTTTTTTTCTTTTCTTTTTTATTCATTGTTAATTTTTTAATCTTGTTTTTTCTTCTGCTCTAACTATTTTGTTTTCCTTTTTTCTATAACTTTTCTTTTTGCTTCTATATTGGCTTCCATATTTAGTTTCCATCATTTACTTGTGACGAAAAATAGAAGCCTTTGAGTGTTTATTTTAAACTCATCGTTGTCAGATGGACCAAACAGATTTTGTTTTTGATATCCATTTTCATCGGCATCGAAAATCCTTTCAGGATGAAGTAATACTTTGAAGCATTGCTCTCTTCTAATATGCTTTAGAAATTCTTGAACCACTTTCTTTCAGAAACACAGCCGCTGGCCCTAGTAACGGCTTGGGAAGTCTTCTCTGCTATAAAGAGGTGTCTTCGTAAGAAAGCCATCTAAATGACAATTATCTTTGAAGGGAGTGGTCTTACTGATTGTAAGATCTCATTTTTCTTTTTCCTCAACCAATTTTTTGCAGCATTCAAGCAGCTAGAGTAAGTTCGTCTTCATCTGAAAGAATCTACTATGATCCTAACGATGATTTTACAAATTGATCACTTAATCTTAATGCCAACCTCATCATCATAACCATCATCAAGGTATCTTCTAAAGAATTCTGGCTATAACTGGGCTTCTCAGGCATACTAGCACCCGTACACACACACAAAAAGAAATCAAGAGTAGGAACTGACAGTACCAAGAACTAGTAAGTGACAATAACTAGACAATAACTAGTTACTTTAGAATTAAAGTTTAAAAAAAAAACATTACAGATTGAACTATATAAATTAAAAAAGAGCCATCAATATTTAAAAAAATTAAAATTAAAATTTAGTTGTTGACAAGATAACAAAATACATTGGAAAAAATGACCAGTTATTGTCACCCCTGAATAATAATATTTAAATTGATTATTTTATTTAAAAACACTAAGGACACTTTAATTATAGATTAGCAAACAAAATAAACTACTTAGCTTTATTGCAAAAAATGTAGGAAGAGAGTATGAACAAAAATATTGGATGAGAATCCTATGGATGAGAAATTCTAGCCTTTAACATGCTAATTACTGAAGTCGCGGAAGTTTTAATTTTGAAATTTTCCTTAGGTTTAGTTTCTTAAGCACTTGAATTTTAGATGATTTATTCATGTATATCTTGAAATAAAATTTGGACTTGTTAACTTATTTTTTAAGTTTAAGTTTGGGGTGTCAATGACTGTACTGGGTGTCAATAACTGTCTGGTTTACCCTAGCTATGTTGTTGTTGTTTTGGTTTTAAGGGCAAAAAACTGCGAGTGGTTATTATAGCCCAAAACATCTTCAGAAGACGATTAACTTACCTATAATGAAGGGAAAAAAAAAATAAAAAAAATAAATAAAAAATAAGATAAATAAATAAAAAATGTGAGTAAAATATCAAAAATTGCGTAAAATATCCTAAATGTGTTAAATGAGGTGATATAAACGAATGTTCTTTACCAATTGAATGACACCATCGACGGCCCGATCACTATCGCTCAATGCCTCCGAGACTTTACGTGGTACGCAACATTTTACAAATTCCCTTCTATAACGAGGACACTCTTCAAAAATATGACTTACTGTGAGAGTCACTTTACACAGTTGACATCGAGGTGGATCCCTTCGTGCCATGAGGTGCTCATGAGTGAAACGGCAGTGTCCTATCCTCAGGCGGGCGATAACTACCTCCTCACGCCTGCACTTTCTTGACGATGAGACCCAGCAGCTGATGGTCGGTTTGACATTTTTCAATTTATTGTTTTCAAGAGCGGTCCAAGACTGTTGCCATTCATCTATGATCTTAGCGTTTATTGGCTGAAACAGCTCAGATGATGAAATAAAAGAGGGCGTTATTTCTTCTAGTGAATGTGCCTCTGTTGCTGCTCTGTCGACTTCCTCATTCCCTGATATTCCAGAATGACTGGGAATCCAAAATAAAGTTATTTTTTTTTAAGAGTCCTCCAACTGTTTGAATGCGAAATGGACCTCCTGTACAATAGGGTTTGCTGAGAATGGATAGCAAATGGCTCTGATAGCACTGAGCGAGTCAGAACAAATGATTACTGCCTTTTCTAATGCTGTTCTAGCTAGATGAACTGCTTTTAGAATAGCTGTCACTTCGGCAGTAAAAACACTACAAGTACTATCAAGTTTGTACTTGTGAGTTTGGTCACCGTCTAATACAGCGCACGACGTCGATTCAATTGTTCTGGAACCATCGGTATAAATGACTTTATTATACTGATATTTATTAAGTTCTGCAAGGAAAGTTTGAGATATTTCTTGTGGGGAACACTTCTTTTGCTTAGAAACTTTTAACATTTCACAGTTGACACTGTCCATGATGGTAGCTTTTTCTCTGGTTTTGTGAAGTGATGCTGCACTAATTCAGAAATAACTCATCTCATTCGATACCAGAGAGGAAGGGAGGAATTTTTTAATCTTTCATATTTTCTAGTATTTTCATGTTGAAATAAGGAACTGTGAGCAGGGTTGTCTGGTCGTGTGTACATTTTAGTGATATATTTAGCAGCGAGCTTTTGGCGACGATACGAGAGAGGTAGAACTCCTGCATCAACACAAAGACTGTTCACTGGGCTAGTTCTAAAAGCTCCGGTTGATAGGCGTATGCCGGCATGGTGGACTGCATCTAATTTCTTAATCTTATTTTGAGAAGCAGAGGAAAAGATGAAGCAACCGTGATCTATTTTGGTGAGTATCAATACCTCGTAGATGCGGAGCATTGTTTTCCTGTCTGAGCCCCATCTGGTGTTTCCCAATTTCTTCAGGATTTTTAATCTACTCACGGTCTTAGAATGAAGTTGATCTATATGGACGGACCAGGTTAGCTTACTATCAAGATATAGACCTAAAAACCGAACATGATTAGAGTAGACCAGAGGAATATTATTTAAATTGACTTGTGGTGGAATACCTGGATTTCTTTGGCAATTAAAGTGAACGCAACACGTTTTACTTGTTGAGAACTTAAACGCTGTTCTTTGTGACCACGAAGCTAATTTATCAACAGTATTTTGAAGACTCGTCTTGATGTTTTGGAGATCACGTGATTTACAAAGAACAGCAAAATCATCAGCCAAAATTAATTTATATATTAATTAATATATTAATAAGTAGCCAGTGACGTTAGGAGTTAAACCCTAGCTATTATGATCGAAAACTTTTCCATCCTTTTGAAAAAAAAAACATGCAACCAATATTACCTAATCGGCTTACTGATATCTGTACTCCAGCTAAGCAGCCATCGATACTTTCGGATCGATTTATCTTAAATTAGATGTTAAATACTGTAAATATAATTATGTATACTTACTTCTACATGTACTATCTCCAACTGAAAAACAATATTAACTAATAGGCTTACTGATATCTGTACGCCATTCTTGTCGTTAAAGAGGCAGAACTTCGGATCATTATGTAGACAGTAGAGATCAATGATAATCAATGATTATTTACAATTAGTGAAACGTGGGAATCAAATAAGTTCAGAAAATAAACTACATTTAATTAAAATAAACATTTACAATAGATTTATAAGTTCAAGATGAACAAAGACATTTTGGACACTTGATGTTCCATGGGTCTTCATTCATCCAAATACCAAAAGTGGTCCATCCGTATTTTGCCAAGTCATAGAAACATGGGGGTGGACTTGGAATCAATTCCTAAAAGAAAAAAAAATATTGTTCTGAATAAATTATAATTTATTGACTATGAAATATATTTCTTTCTAGAGAGTGATCTTACCTACAAGTGGTACATTTTACAACTATAAAGATCTCATATTACCTGTACTGTAATTCCCGTTGGATAATCGTATATCGTGATTTTTGGACCTGGGGATACCAGGCCGGGTATACTATGTCCAAAACCGACAAGTTTTCCCTGGTCGTAAAACATGAATAGGAAAAAGCCATCTTGACATGTGTCGAATTCACTAAACCGTCTTACGAAAAATTGTCCTGCAAGATAAGTGGATATGTTTTTTTAATTTATTATAATATAATTGGTGTATGACCATCAGAGCTGTATCTACTTCTAACATAGATTATGAATATAATTTATTGAGTTTTAATTAACTACTTCATTTTACAATGTCAATACGGTATTTATATATACATTTATAAAATAAAATTATATATAAATATATATATATATATATATATATATATATATATTATATATACAATTGTAATAATAATTTTTTTATTTATTCTTGGACGAGTCGCTTTAGAATAATACATATGAAAGTAAATAATGTCTTAGATGCCTTAAGAGTAATAATAGAAGGGAAAAAATCAGTGATAAAGAAAAAAATAAATACAAAGACAAAGATAACATAGAAAACCAATGTGATAGATATAATAAATCGACTTCTCGTTGTAATGATTGAGAGGAAAAAAAAAATAAATAAAATAATACATATACATACATCTTAGTTATATATATAAATATAACTAAATTAGATAATAGTTTAAAAAAAAAAAAAAAAAAAAAAAAAAAAAAAAAAAAAAAAAAAAAAAAAAAAAAGAAGAAAAAAACTTCTATGGTAACACTTCTATTTTTTTTTTTGTTTTTTTTCTATTTAAATATTTTCATATTCCTAGAAAATTGAATTAATAGGAAGTAATTGAATAGACGGGATTTAAAGGTTGGATGGGTATTAGAGTTACCTATATGAGAAGGGATAGAGTTCCATACGGAAGAGGATCGGATAATGAAAGGTCTGTCGAAATCTGCGGTTCGATGGGGCGGAATGTACAAATCAGAAGACCGTGCACGAGTATTGCGGGAATGAATCGAGGATTTGAATAGTAGGAGGTCAGAGATATATGATAGACGGCGAGATCGGATTACTTGGTAGAGGTAGGATGTCAAGAAGTACTTGCGACGATAGGAAGGATAAATCCACTTTAACTCTTCGTAGACTCGAGTGACAGAGGTGTCTCTGGAGATCCCAAAGATGAATCGGATGAAGCAATTAAAAAGCCTTTTTAGTTTTTCCTCAAAATCTCCAGAGACATCTCGAAACACCGCACAGCAATAGTTAAAGTGGGGGAATATTAAGGAGGAAACCAGTAGCCTACGGGTCTCTAAAGGAAAGAGGTGACGGATTCCGTTTGATAGCTTTATAGTGATGAAGGAGCGGCGGAAGGTTTTTAGAAATATGGTTTTCCGAGGAGAGCGTTCGGTCAGAATGGTTCCAAGGTTTTTAATGGAATGAAGGAATTCTATTGGATCATTATTCAGGAAAATTGTAGAAATGAGAGGGAGAGTTTTAAGGGGCGGCCTTGAACCTATTACGATTGCCTTAGTCTGCTTAGCATTCAGCTTTAGCTTGTTATCTATGGCCCACCAACTAATTTTATTTGAATCATTTTGTAACTTATCGGTTGCTAGTAATAGATCCGAGGGTGGAAAGGACAGGTAAATTTGAGAATCGTCGGCATTTATGTAAACAGCAAATAGTATGGGAGACAGTGATAAGCCCTGTGGGACACCACAGGATAGAGGCAGAGTCATGGAAGGAGTTTGGCCTGGAACCACTACATACTGAGAACGGTCAGAAAAGAGGGACTTGAACCGTCGCAAAGTACTTTTAGGTAAAGACAGATTTCTTAGTTTAGTTAGGAGGATGTTATGATCAACGTATCGAAAGCTTTGGAAAAATCTAGAAGAATTAGGATTGTGAGTTGTTAGGTTCTGAGTTATTTTAAGGAGAGCGGAGTGAGTTATATTATATATAAATATTAGTCAATCCATTTGAAATTCTCCAATTTGTATTAATCAATTTTTTTAATTTTCATGATTTTTTAACAGTTATTCTACATCTTTTCCTGGATATGAAATCGTGCATAAAATATTTTTCTTAGTGTTGCAGCACATTTAAGTCTGTTTCTTATCCTAAAACATATGTTGGGAAAATTGATCTAATCCTGGTATTTTTGTATATACCATATCAAAACAAAAACTAACAATAAAATAAGAATGTGTTTTATATTTCTTTCTCTTCACAGCTTAATAATAGTTGAATATCTGAAAAGGGGCTAAGTTAAGTATTATGGAACTCATACAGATTATACCTCTATAGGAGATAACTCAGGATATACTGTAGGAGATAATTCAGTGGCTGAAATTCAATGGTTCTTGTGTTATTTTTTTGGTTGGGCATAAATTAGGTTAGTAAGATGAGGGAAACTCTCGTAAATAATAATGATCATTAATGCAGAATAAAGTTTAGTGGCTGAGACTTTGTTTTCCGAAACATAATACATTAAGGTTGATAATTAAAGAAAGGGAACAGCTTTAAAAGCAAAACAAATATTTACTAGCAGCTATGTTTCTAGTTTTCTAATCCTTACCTATTTGAGGAGCACATCCTTGCATCACAAAATCACCAACGAACGGAGCATTTGGCTGGCACTGAACGTCGAACTTCACAATCTTGCCATCCAGTTTGGTCCAGAGACCCTCAACGATTTGCGCGCATGTGTTATCGCGATTGTGTTCTGTCAGCTTTTCTGTAAAATGTATGTTTTCTAGTTAATCTCTCAACAATTTTTTTATTATATATGGTTGATCAAGCTGTAATTACCTGGATTTGTGAAAAATATTCTCACAGATATGGCTGGAGTATTGAAAAAATTTGTTTTGATGAAATTGTGGTTTGATAGGTTGTATACTTTCGGATCGATGTTTCTTAAATCAGCTGTTAAATACTGTAAATATAATTATGTATACTTCTACATGCACTAAATCAAACTGATAAAAGAATATTAACTAATCGACTTACTGATGTCTGTACTCCAGCTAAGCAGCCATTCGTGTCGTAGAAGAGGCAGAACCTCGGATCATTATGTAGACAGTAGAGATGCAGAGGATAATTAAAACCTCTTTCTAGACCAACTTTTTCATAATCTCCTGTACAATTATTGTAAATGGACGAAGGCAATGGAATAAAAGAATGTTTTGGTGTCTTGTCGTATATCGGGCTCCTCACTGTTTAAACAAATGATGATATATTTTCTTAGTCAATGATTGCCAGAAAAAAAAATATGAATTATATATATATATATATATATATATATATATATATATATATATATATATATATTAAATGTTCATACCAGTCAATATCTGTGGCTTAAGGCGAACTGCTTGGCTCTCCATAATCAGCCATGTCATCAACACTACCTCCCATATCTTCAAAGTATAAATTTAAATTTAATTAATTCTGATCAATAAATAATCGAGAATAATATGCTATGAGTGACTTAATATTATGATGTAACTCATATGTTTGACGATTTTAAAGGATTCTATTAAATTTGATTTGATTATTCATTACTTTAACAGATAAATGATAGTTTAAACTCATCGTTCGCTGACATCAAAGCTAATCTGATATATCTTATATTAGTGGATTAAGGTTAGTTGTTACTTTAAAGTTTATTTGATGCATAAACGCCTGTGTTATAAGTGGTATTAAAAAAATTATGGATTTTTTTCATTATCAATAATAAGGAAATTAAATGATCATATCATAATACTTACCCCTATTATTAAGTCTTTCCTAGCCATGGCTACAAGTTTTAAGAACAGGTATGTGATAACTCAAGGATGATATGCTAGCATGCTAACTTTGAAATGCATTCTTGTATTGAAAACTTCTACACCATTAGCACGTTTATTTAACAGCTTCTTTTCTTCCTCCTTTTTCGAATAATCATTTGGATAGCCTTTTTTTATGATCATTAACGATGGTAGCTTGTAGATGATAAAATCATTAAAAAAAATTAGTAAATGATTTTTTTTCAAATTTTGATGAAGCTTTCATTTGTAATATACATTCTTTTTCGATCCAATGATGAATTTGAAATTGTGTTTCTTAAGTTGTATTTTTAGTAGGGGGGTGGCCTCGTGGTTTGAACATAAGGCTACTGTTCGGCGGGTAGTAGGTTCGAATCCCGGCTGAGGGAGAATATTATTTATTCAGATATTTAAGCCATGAAGCGACTCTGAGGTATGGAGACCCTCCTGGGGATCACCCAGCCTCTATAAAGTGGGTACTTAAAATTAGGGGAAAAATCTGTCAGCCGAGCTTGTCAATATTACTTATATGATTGATTTAGGCCTGGTCACCGCCTTGCACAGTCGTTTACGGTGAAACAGTAAGAATCTCTATATGTACTGAACCCAAGACCCTTCATGGGTTGTACAGTTACAGGTTTTTTTATTTTATTGAAAAAAATTCACTTTATATATATATATATATATATATATATATATAATATATATATATATAATATAATTATACTTTTTGTTTGAGCCTGAACATTATATTTTTTTTTTTGTATATTTTGTTTATAATTTAAAAATCAAATTAAATTAAAAATACTGAAGGAATTAGTCCGGGTGGCGGTCATTAAATGAAACAACTGAATAGTTTCAACTATTTTATTGTTTGCCAACGTTTCGACCCCCATTGTGGGTCATCATCAGGGCGTCTGGTAGGTGACTCACCTACCAGACGCCCTGATGATGACCCACAATGGGGGTAGAAACGTTGGCAAACAATAAAATAGTTGAAACTATTCAGTTGTTTCATTTAATGACCGCCACCCGGACTAATTCCTTCAGTAATTCTCAACGGTAAATTAAAAATAGTTTTTTTTATGAGGAAAATATTTTTTTTATTAGTTTACATGTTATATTTACATCTTCTAGTATTTATATTCAAGTGTAGTTAGGGATTAGACAGATAACAGTGCCCCCTTGCCCTCAAGACAGTACCGATCGCACCAGTCAGCAGAGAGCACGCTTCTTTCGTTAGGCCTTCAAACCATCTTCGATCCGGACTGACTTCGTCTCATCTTTTTAAAGATAACCAACCGTCCTTCCAGAATCGCCTACCCGTCGTGCGGAACATAACCAACCGTCCTTCCAGTGGGTCACAATCGCCTACCCGTCGTGCAGAGCCAACAATTTATGGACAGATAATTATCCTATATTTTTTTTCTCATTATATTTATTCATTTTTTGTACCATTAGTAGTAAGACTAACCTACTAACCCAATTTTAGAACCTTTTTTTTTTACAGATAGGTTAATAGAAGATTTTTTTTTTTAAATCAAATGGTTTTATATTTTTTTTTGTAAATTTTCCTCATATTTTTTTTATTAAACTTTTATTTATTTTTTTTACTTTCAATTTTATCTTTTTATTTAATATTACCCTTTTTTATATTTTAATGATTAAGTACTCAAGACCGGCCCTTTTCGATACGGGATCGAGTCTACATTCTCTTATTTCGTTTTAATGTCACTCATCCCAACACTTTTTATTTTTTTACTTTTACTTTATTTTTTTTCCCGTAAATATTTTATAAATGTGACCATAAATTATATTGTCCATATTGGAAAAAAAAATTGTATTTCTTAACTTCATAAAAGTTATCTTGGAATTGTATTTCTGCTGACAAAGAAAGGCTTAAATGGATTTCTTAAATGAACTGTCAATAGGAGAAAAATACAACAGTTTTGGAATTCACGAAATATTTTAAATCAGTCTATTCTGCAAAAAAACAAACAAACAAAAGAAAAAACAAAAAATACTCCATACTATAGTATTTTAGCTTTAATCGCAAAATGTTCTTTTAAAATTGTCGGAAGTATTAATGTTCTAATGATGAAATACCGATATGTGTTATTAATAAAATATAAATGCATTTTATTGTGCTATTAGGATTTCTTATGAGATAGCTATTATGATTGAAGAATTTTCCAAAATTTTGAAGAAGAAAAACAGCACTTCTACATTAAAGAAATACTGATGTTGTGTATTCCTGATCAGTATTATTGTTTGTTTTTTTGTCATAAAAAAAGTTGTATATATAATAGATTAGTAAAATGTTTTATTGGGTATTGCATATTAAAATCCTGCAGAATTTTGTTTACAAAAACTACCTTAACAAATTTTATTAGTTTTCTCAGATCTCATGTCCAATTATATTGGCTCGTATAATCAAGTAGATGTTATTAGTATCATATTACAATTGTATGAGGACTTCCCCAATTGGAATAAAAGTATATTCTATTCTATATTACGATTGTAGAAAAAATTATACAAAAACCTACGCATAATAACTACACATAAAATTATTGATAATACATCAAATAGTTGATAATAATTTAATATACATAATATAAATGAAATAAAAATTATAAAATTTAGAACTTAAAAGAGACTAAATTAATTTAATAATACATGTTTCGTTCTTTTATGGGTGTATCGTCTTAGAGAAATTTTATTATAATTACCTTTATTAATGGATTTTTGGAGACTGGAGTTTCACTGAAGTAAGAACCCGTTTGTGAATGGACAAGTTGTTTGACTGTAGGAAGCTGCAAGTCTTGGAGCATAGATGATATTTTAGTGTAGCGGGGGAAACTATTAATTACCCGCATTGAACGGTTTTGAATCTTTTCAAGTTTTTGGTAATTAGTCAATTAGTATGAGCTCCAGACTGGAGAAGCGTATGTGATTAACGGGCGGATAACTAATTTATATATTATTATTTAACTAAGATTAAAAGTGTCAGGATAAGATGGCATGGGCTCCTACAAAGAATGGAAAGTCGTTGACTAGCAACAATGATGATGGAGGGACACTCTGATGTAAGAAGGCGCTGAGGGAGACCAAGACTTCGTTGGCTGTAGGATGTAGAGAAGGACTTTCGGTTGTTAAGTGTCTGCAGACGCGAAATGGCAGCCGAAGACAGGCCAGAATGAGGAGGATAACTGTGGAAGCGACCTGCAAGGATCATATCGCATAAAGGTCGTAGGTTCAAACCTGGGTGGCCCTAGGATATTTTAATGGGTGTAAAAAATCCTTAGTTATGCCGTCCTTCGGAGGGGACGTTAAAAGGTGGTCCCGAGCCTGTGCGATGTCAGGTACTCGTTAAAGATCCCTATCCTAATAAAACCTAAATAGGCGAAATTTAGGACTCCCACTGTACCATCGTCCGATTAGCCATAGTTAAACGAATAAACAATCAATACCATCGTGTTAGGGTTAGGGGTTAGGGTATTGGAATAGGTGCTCAACCTCGTGGTTATTAGCACCGAATATGTTTATATTAACAGATTTTTTTATTTAAGGTGTATTTATCTATTGTTTAAAATTTAATTTATTACAATTCTATTTATTCTTTCCTCTTTTTTTTTTCTTTATTTTTGTCAGTGGTTTATTTTATTGTTATTCTTTTCCTTATAGTTTCTGGATCAGATAACACTCCTTGATGAACCTCAGTAGCGAACTAATTGTTGCACCAGAGCCCTTCAAGCTCCCACACAGCGATCTTGGTAGATTAAATCTATCCATTAGTACGTGGAATTTGGGGCAGTTGTCAATTACATGTTTCATTGAGAGAGGCACTCTACACAAGTCACACATTGGTTCAGGCTGCCTGAGGATGAGATGGACATGTGTGAGTGCTATGTCCGATGCCAAGCAGCTTCCTCGCGGTGACCACTTCACAATGATGTCTTCCATGGAGAAGGTGATGACTTGATTATCCTTAATTAATTTGTGTTGTCAACTTCTGACCACATCTGTTCTCAATCCCAAAATATTTTCATCTTTAGGTAATTAATTACGTTATCCTTGATGTAAGTAGGGTGGATTAGGACGTTTGATAATGCAGCTTCTTTCGCAGCCCTGTCTGCTTCTTCATTGCCATAAATTTCCACGTGAAATGGAATCCACAAGCAAACAAGTTCTTTTTCTAGTACTTTTAAATCTCCCAAATATCAAGGAATACAAATTTCACTCTGAGATATATTTTCACAAAATATTTTGATTCAATTATATGATATACTTAATCATATGATAGTAGATAAATAAAGAAAATAATACAAACAACAGGAAATACAGTATATTTGAATTTAAATAAAACACATTATTATTCTACAATATAAGTTTAAGAACTGCAAAGACATTTCGGACAACGGATATTCCATGGATCTTCAACCATCCATATACCTAAAATGGTCCACCCATATTGTGTCAATCCAGTAGAGCAGGGTGGCGGGTATGGAAGCAAGGCCTAAGCAAGGAAAATAAAACAAAGAATTAAAATTTACTATTTTGTCACTTAATAATATCGCTTATACTATGGTAGTGTCATTAGCATACTATTGTTTGATTTCGTAATGTGTATTACGAATGTAAACATCGCTTTACCTGTACTATAGCTCCAGTTGGATAATCGTACACCGTGATTCTTGGACCTGGGGATACTAAGCCGGGTATGCCATGCCCAAAACCGACAAGATCTCCTTTTTCGTATAACAGAAACAAAAGAAAGCTATCCTGACATGTGTCGAATTCACTAAACCCTCTCAAAAAAAATTGTCCTGTAAAAAAAATAATGTAGTATATTAATTGAATGATCAATGATATTATTTATAAAAAATGTGTTTGTATTTTTCTAGAATTACCAAAACCTAAAAGTTACTAAAAATCTATTTCAGTAATTATTATTTAGATAAGGACAAAAAGGGAAATATATAAAAAATTAATATTTATACGTGAGGCTTCTGGTTGTAAGGATCCACCCACACTAGATAAATTCGTTCCTTTGCACTTGAAGATGGCATTTCAGCCAAAACGTCGAGCATTAATTTTTAACAAAAGAGTAGTGAAGATATAAATCAGCCGCCAATTTTATTCACCTATTTGATCTTCACCTTAAAGAATCTACACCTTATAAAAATTAATCTCTTTTTACCAAAACAAAAGTTCCGCTAGACCTTTAGCGTGAGAGTTCTCCGTCAGAGGCCTAGGATTTTGGTCCTGTGGAACAATCCTAAAGCCAACAAGAAGGTAGACGACCTAAGTGTAAGGGATGTTACGATTTTGGCCGAAAACGTGATCCTGTATTCCCTGGAAATCCAGGAACATTTCTCCGATCCTTATTCTATAATTATTTAGTTAGGTTAAATTTGTATACTAACAGTTCACTTATGAAAGTATAAGAAAAAAAATGTTTTAACGATTCTCTATTATAGACTGATTAAGTATGCTGTTTATTACAAAACATTACTCTGTTTTTGGATGAATGAAGTTGAATAAAGCATTTAACATGTTATAAGAGTATATAACATAAGAACTCTCTTTTTAAACGATTCTTCATTTCTAGTTTCCATTCGTCTACAATACGCCCTAATGATGACCCACAATGGGGGTAGAAACGTTTGCAAATAATAAATAGTTTAACCCACTTATTAGTTTTATTCACTTACCGCCACCCGGACTTATTCCTTCCAGTGATTCTTCATTTCATTTATAGGATTCCCTTTAACTACATTTTTTTCTGTACTTTATCTTATATTTTTACCTAATTTTTGTTTTCCCTTAATACTAATGGTAATTTAGATGTGCATTCTCAAATTTTCTATATATTTTTTTATAAGTATTGCACTATAAATGAGCATTTTACATAGTGTTGCATAATACAATATACCATGAAATTTTAGACCAAGAATTCGGTAAAGATAATTTATAAAATTTTAAATAAAATAGAAGAATTTCATGAGAGTGATCATTAAAGTGCGTGAAGGATTAACTGGAAAAAGTTGGTAACACTGTTTTATTTTCCATTGTTTATAAACAAAGAATTTCTCTCAGATTTTTTATCTCTGAATTTGAATGCATGGACTATGTCGAAAAATATTATTTTTTATGAGTTCTACAACGAGCTTGCTGGTATTCAAAGTCTGTATGTTCTGATGATGTTATTAGTAGTGCGTTGGAGTAATTGACACACGCTGAAATTTTCGCTGGACTTGGTCATTTGGACTCAGTGGGTCCTTGAACATTTATTTCCGGTTAAAATAAGAATTTAGCGCTTTTCACTATCGCAATACTTCCCTTTACTATATATTTCAAATGAAAGTAAAAATGTTAATGTTCTCTTGTTCATTAATTACAGGTTTAAATTGTTATACAAATGGAATGATGATTATTTTAAACTAAGCAATCAATGAATACCGAGGATCAATCAAAAAGCTGTCTATAAATCGAAATTCCTCCCTATTGAATCGTACTCCTCAGATTCGTTGAACCTCACCACCAAACACAGGAGTCAGATACAGACGATGGAAATGAGGAATCTACGAAAAATAAAGAGGCAATAAGTGTTAGGATACAGAACACCAACATACGGTTTTATCTCGATGTCAAACCGGCGCACAGTGGAAAATATGCCCGATTTGGACGGAAAAAAATCTGAAATTTGTCTATATTTAACCTTTGGGGTCCTAGATTACGGAAAAAAGTATAAAAACTAATGAATTTTTTGACACAATTGGCGAGCGTACTGTGGTCAAATATCAAATTTATTTGCTAAAATCTAAAACTTCCCAACATTTTACGTGTGAAGTCCCGGAATACAGGAAACATAATAAAAAATATCTAATTATGGCTCGGAGTTGCTGAAACCTGCTAATAAATGTATTTTATATTATTTAGGAAATTCTTGAAATTATAGATTGTGAAACTTTTGATACGGAGTATTGTGTCTGAAAAAAAAATATGTATCACCCAAAACGCAAAAATTCTTTGTAATATCCAGACACTAGAAGGGTTAATAAAACAAATTCTGCAAACAAATCCTTGGGGTAACTTTGGGGTTATATAGTTTTTCCTTATTGAATATGGGCATACATTTGCGCATTGCTTAATTAACTCTACAGGTGAGATTAAAATGTATATACAATAACGAGTTTGGAAATATACGGTCTTACCTGTCTCAGCAATGTCCATTGTTTAATAAAAGCAAAAAGACCATGCTATTAATACCACTTGAAGACAATAAATGACCATCGAATAAAGATAATCCTACTGCCGGTTATTAGACACTAGTGTGAACAGGAATGATTCTCTCATTTACTACTTAAACACGTAAATATTAGTATTAAGGGTCTTGCCAACTAATAAAAAAAAGGTGAAGCACTAGAAAATTCCAAACTTTTGTCCACTTAAATAATTGATTTTTCCCAATGTGCGGCGGAGACCATACTGAGGTGGTTTGAACATCTTCTTAGGATGGTTCCCGACAGAAGCGCCAGGAAGATCTACGAGACCCGCACAGAAGGAACTAGACTCAGAGGAAGGCCTCGCATCTCCTGAGAAGATAGTGAAAAGGAGGCATGCAGGAGGCTCGGGACAAATTGGAATAGGAGAGCAGAGTTTTTGCAGGAGAGAGACAACTGGACCAGACTCTATAAGCAGGACCCTCACGCCGAACAGCACAGAAGGGGAATGATTATGATGATGGTGATGAATACTAAATATTTCTGTGTATAATTATTACCTATTTGTGGCGCACACCCTTGCATCGCAAAATCTCCAATGAACGGGGCGTTAGGTTGGCATTTGCTGTCGTACTTAACCAACTTGCCATCCAGTTTTGTCCAAAGACCCTCGACAATTTCCGCACAAGTGTTATTGCGATTGTATTCTGTTAATTTTTCTGTAAAGCAAAAAATTGTGTTCGTGAATATCTCTTGATAAATAATTTTCTCAAAATCAATACAATAATTGATGATTACCTGGATTGGTGAAATATATTCTAACTGATATGGCGGGCGTATTGAAAAAATTTGTTCTGATGAAATTGTGATTTGACGTGTTGTATACTTTCGGATCGATGTTTTTTAAGTCAGCTGTTATGTACTGCACATATTACTATTAATACAAGGTATATATACAGATAAAGTAATTCAAACCAATATTAACTAAATGGCTTACTGATATCTGTACTCCAGCTAAGCAGCCTTTCTTGTCATAGAAGAGGCAGAACCTCGGATCATTATGTAGACAGTAGAGATACAGAGGATAATGAAAACCTTTTTCTAGGCGAACCCTATCGTAATCCTCGATACCATTATCGTGAATCGACGACGGCAAAGGAATCAAAGCACGTTTTGGCGTCTGGTCATATATCGGGGTCCTCACTGTTTAATTAAAATTGTTTTAGTATTATAGTATATGATAATATATTTTCCTAGTCAATTTATTATTTTAATCATAAAAATAAATAATTAAATGCCCATACCAGTCAGGCGCTGTGGTTTATGACGAACTGCTTGATTATCCATCATCAGCCATGTCATCAACACAATCTACCATTTAGTCAAATAATAAATTTTAAACTTAAATGAAAAGTTGGTTGTGGGTCATATAAACACAATTAAGGGAACCTCATATATTGTTCCAATGTTTCGGCCTAAATCTTCGGGGCGAGTTTGCAACAATCATCACCTGAGTTGTAGTGATAAGAATAACAGCTTTCATTGCCCAAGGTCCAGGGTTCAAACCTGGTAGATGGCCCTAGTATTTGTTAATGGAAGTAAAAATCGTTGGTTTTGCGGTCATTCGGAGGGGACGTAAAATGGTGGTTCCGAGCCTATGCGATGTCAGGTACTTTTCAGATAACTATCCTAATAAAACTTAGATAAGACAAATTTAGGACTTCCACTGTAGTATCGTCAAATTAGCCACAGCCGCATAAAATGACGTTAAATGAATAAAATAAAAACACTCCTGATTGATATTGTCAGCTCGAGCATAACAATCGTCATGAATATGGCCTAAAATTTAGGCCGAAACATTGGCACGATAAATTAGGTTATCTTAATTGATTTTTTATATTCAAATCTGATTAAATAAGAAATAATACGTACTATTATTTTACACTTGATGAATTAGGCAGTTTAAGGACTTTGAGGACACGTTTAGGCAGTGGGAATGTTAGTAATTTATTCTTAAATTTATTTTTTATTTCAGT
This sequence comes from Piezodorus guildinii, assembly GCA_023052935.1. NCBI lineage: Eukaryota > Metazoa > Arthropoda > Insecta > Hemiptera > Pentatomidae > Piezodorus > Piezodorus guildinii. The sequence goes on along the minus strand of CM041293.1, from coordinate 159,280,497 downwards.
GGTTTTATCTACTTTTAAAATTTACTATATTAAGGACAAATATTCAAATTTCGAAACTGTGACGGAAAGAAAGAATCAGGCAGTCCAGTAAAAATATTTTAATGCCGCCGGCCATGTGAGTCATCATCAGAGCTATAAGCACCATACATGCAATGCAAGAACTGGCCGAAACGTCTGCAGCACAATTATTATTTATTTATTTTTTTACCGAACTGATACATGTTTCTTTCTTTATTTTATTTTAAAACCTTTATTAATTTCTGAAGATCAATATGATTCGGAGTGATCTAATAAGTCTAATACTTGCAATACCAAGATAAATGGGTACAATGCATTCAATCATTTGTTTCAAATATCATATTCAAATTTACATTAACTTTCATTAAACTTTCTGTTTAGCAATCGAATATAATTATAAATAATATAAAAATAATGTTAAAAATTAGATGTAGTCACAAGAATTTTGGGCAAAAATATAATAATTCTTTTGAATTGAAGGGAATCTTTCAAGACATTGGTTAGGGTCGCCAAAGAGAAATATATTAAATAAGAAACATATATATTATTCTTAGGGGACTAGCCGTCCTAGAATAAAATTTATTTTCATTTCATTTCAAAGAAAAGTTAAATCAAGGGCAAAAAGGTTCTGTTTTATAATGCTATAAGAACATTTTCATTTATTAATAAATTTACTGGAAGGAATTAGTCCGGGTGGGCACTAATAAATTTGCTGATAAATGTTACTAAAAATACATTAATACATTTTTTGAATATATTGTTTTTCCAGAACCAGGACTTACTAGAGTACTAACTAAGGTGTACGGATTGCGTAAGCATATTTATTTTATTGAGTGTGGGATCATTATGGCACTGATTTCTAAAATGCATTGTACTATATTCATTTGGGTTTTCTTGGTTTCTATATTTTCCTCCACAAGCGGGATTTTTAGGGTTTGCCTGGTAAACTTTCTACATAAGTATACCTGTGTTTAAAATGCTTATTTACTCTTTAATTTATTGTTTTTTTGTGTGATTGTTAACTATACTTTACTTAAAATAATACTTTAATTTCATTGGAGCAATATAAACCCCTACTTGATAGATAACATTAAGTTTCATTTACTTTTTAATCTTAATGATAAAAGCAGTACTGAACACTTACGCTTAAGAGAAATTCTTTCGTCGCCATAGATACAAGTTTGAGAATATGCAGCTGATAACTCAAAAGAAAATATTATGTGCCTATACTAACTTCTAAATAGATTTCAAGTACTTAAATGACTTTAACATTAGCACGTTTGTTACTGTGTTTTCCTTGTTAGGATACTCATTAAGATATCTGTTTTATCGCATATTTATTATTTTTAAATTATAGCATTTTATTCAGTTGGAGTAATATGTAATATATTTCTAAGTTGTTGTAAATAATTTAAGTGTTATGAGAACCCTTACTTACAAAATCGGTATCTCAATTTTTTTTTTTTTTTAGTACATAGTGCATTACTACTAAGCAAAATCTTAAGCTCGGAAACAATTTTAGTACACAAGGATATTGATTTTTTATTTATTTCAGGTGAATGTTAAATATTATAATGTAATGTACTGATGGTGTAAATCTATAGCCTTCTCATTCAACAACACTAGGATAAGTTTTATCCTGATGTTGTCATATTTTTCTTAATTTATTTTCCCACATAGCATTTGTTAAGTTTTATAATAATATATTGAAATGTTTATTCCGTGTTCATTTTTTTAACACTCAGAGATCAATTTAAAATATGTCACGGAATGGCACTCTAGCCTATATTTCTGTTATCTAACTTTTCTTTCCTCATGATGTCCAATCAATAAAACATTGATGACATACGAACAGTAGTTTTCTTAAAGAAATTTTGTTCATAAATCAAATTCAAGTTTTGGTGTTTTGACTTTTTTTTTCGATTGAATTTGTCTTCGTTTGTCTTTAATTCCCGTAAACACTATACACGTTAAAATACTTTTGTCTACATTAATGCTTTTGACCTACAAGAAAAACGTTTAAAATAGTTTGTATTCACGTATAAGAAAACATCATAGATATGAGAACGAGAGTCAGCAAGTTTATCTGCTTAACTTCTTCCTCCAGAAAGGGAAACCCAACATTTATGGGCTTTATAAACGAATATAGGGATCCATTGAATTTAATTTATTTTAGACGAAAATGATTTTTATTTCGCTAAGTACCTTTTAGATTAAGAGATTTTATCGATACGCCTGTCATCCTTCGTTGGTATTTGCTTATTTTTGATGTATTGGGTTGTCCGAAAAGTTCGTAGAGATTTTTAAAATTTACCTTTTATTTTTTCTCCTTAAAATGAATTAGAAAGCTAATATTTATTTATATGCCTTTGATCCTCATGAAATTAACTATGTTTACACGCTTAATTCGTCTTTATTAAGGCTCAGTAGTGTAGGTTATTGCAAACCAACATGAGTGACGATTCAGTTCATTTTCTGTATATTATGCTGTTATTTTTAAACAAATGGAAAAACGAAGCCCAAACTGCAAGAAAGATTCGTGCCATGTTTGCAAGTGATTCAAGAGCTGATAGCAAGGTTCAGAAACGGTTTTCGCGGTTTAGAACAATCGATTTCAATTTGGAAGACCGACCCTGGGCTGGAGAGTTCAGAGTTCAGCTCTTGACATTGCGGATATTATGACGGCCATCGCAAACCATCCACGAATTACTGTCCGTAAGATAGCTACAGAGTTAAGATAATGCAAATCGACCGTTTTTTATCATTCAAAGAGAGCCGTGTACGTCTGCCGTTACGACGTTTGGGTTCTCCATGAGCTGAGTGAAAGGATTTCATGTTGTGTTTTACAAGCAGTAATTATTTATGGTACAGCTTTGGTCCTTTCCTTGTAAAGACCATTTGGTCAAATAAAATTCTCCAATTCTAGACATGGCTGCAACATCAGAAATTTACCAAAAATCACAGGCTTCTAAGTGATGGATAAAGTGAAATGACGTTCCAAATAACCTCTGTTTCAATCATATAAGAGATCAGTATTCAGTATACTTTCCAGCTAAAGGCACCCAATATAATTATGGAATATACTATCAAAATCATCATGGTTGAATCTCATAAGATACTTCTAATAGGAGGACCTTACTATGTGATACAATTTTACGGGACTGACCAAGAAGATCTTGGAAAGATTTTGGGTGAGAGACTACGAAGAATCTAGTCTGTACAGTAGTTCTTTTGAAAAAAAATGATCATTTATTGCCTTCCTCAAATAATGACCATGAAACCTATTAAATCGAACATCTTACATCCACAAGAGATGATTGCGTCATTAATTCTATTACGAAAATCATTTGAAGAAAACTGGTTCTTGATTTTGGAGATGCAAGAACTGAAACAAGTTACATTTTATAAGCTTTATTTACTCTCTGGTAGTGTCCATTATGTGATTCGTCTTGGACTATGTTCACAGAATGTCCGACATAAACTCTTTACTTGTAAGATTTTCCGTGATAGACACTACTGACTGTTTGATAACATTATTACATATAAATTATCTCAAATACGACAGCTTTTCAATTTTTATGGAAACTATTCGATCAGATCCGAATATTGTTCACAATAATAAAATAAGCAATTATGCCTTATGAATATTAAATAGACTGATGTTAAACGCTTTAGAAATTAAGCAGACTTAAAAATCTCGCTGTCTTGACTTGCCCATACTGAATTCGTTACACTAAAAATGGCATATATTGCAGGCAGATTAGTTATGTACGCGTTGTACGCGTAAAAATAACCAAAATATCTAAATATATTGGGTTGTGTCACATAAAATGTCCGTGTTCAAGGTAAAGGATTTTTATTAAAAACACGATATGAAAACAAGATAATTTTATTGGAAGTATTTAAATTCTTTTTCTACACATTTTTCCCAACGTGACACCAACTTTTTTTATCCCCGAACTGAAAAACTCTGAGCTTTGAAGTGAAACAAAATCTGAAAACGCACTTTTCACTTGATCATCGTTTTCAAAAAGTTTTTCTTTGACGAAGTTGTCTAAATTTCTGAACAGGTGGTAATCTGTTGAAGACAAGTCGGTAGAATATGGTAGTGCGAAAGAACTTCGTAGGCCAGTTCTTTCAATTTTCGCACGGTATGTTTTGAAACATGGGGTATTGCTGCCGCTCAGTGAGATCATGAGGTACCCATGTATCGAGCTTTTTTACTTTTCCAATACACTTTAAATGTCTGGAAACGGTAGATGCACTTGCATTTAGTTGTGCTGAAAGTCCTTTAACTATTTGTTAGGGGTTTCCTTCTACTGTATGTTTGAGGACATCGTTGTCTATTCCGGACGGAGGTCTTCCTCGGTGCAAGTTTTTCAAGTCGGTATCCCCAGCTGAAATTTTAGCAAACCAACGGCGAATGGTCCGTTCATTAACACTCCCTTTCCCAAACACCTTGCAAATATTTCTAGCAGCCTCAGCTGCTGAATGGCCGAGTTTAAACTCGTACAAAAATATTACTCGAAAATCGCGTGTTTCCATGTTCATATTTGGAGGTATACTAAAAAGTGGGTAATTGATTAGAAAGCTAATGTTTAGAATACAAAGGTAGAGGATTAGTAACTGTTTACTTTAAATATGTAAACATTTGGAAGAAAACAACAGAGACCTGCAAAATCCTTTATGTATTTCAGAAACTATAAAGACGGACATTTCATGTGAAACAACCCAATACTTTGTCCAGACGAAATCTGTGTATTGGAGTGGGGTAGATGCAATAGTTGGATTCCATAAACATTTTCATTGCATGGAAATTGTTTAAGAAGAATATTCTCATGAGAAAAAAAGTATTAGATTGATAGAAAATATTTCTGTCGGTTTACCAACAAATCTGCAGGTTCTGCTGAATGAAGGAATGAATGAAAATGCTTAAGATGTCATATGTGATATGATTGTCATAGATTTTATTCTTATTAATAATTTTCATGGGGATATGAAGAACCATGGCTCTTGAGTTAAAGAATGCCTAAACTTTAAACGCCTGGTTCCAAAAGTGTTGTGGTTTTAATCGGTATATTCCACAAGATTAGAAGGAAGCCCAATGTATCTTGGACGCATAGAGTTGCAGTATATGTGAAATTGTTTTTGCAAATTAGGTTATCAACACAGGTAGTAATATAATATAAATGGAAATAAAGTAATTATTGTATATTTAAATGAGATAAACATTTATAATTCATTTGTAAATTTATGAATCGCAAAGACAATGCGGACAACGAATATTCCAAGGATCATCAATTATCCAAAATGATACACCGGTGAATCCATAATTCGCCATATCATGGAAGCAAGCTGGTGGATACGGAAGCAATTCCTAAAAAAAATACATATTAATATAAATAAATAATATTACAAAAAAAAACAACACTCTAAATACAATTCACATCGAATTATGAAAATCCTTATTGCAATAAATACAGCATCAAAATAATAACTAAAAAATAATTAGCCTTAGCTTTAATATAAAAGGTGTTTTAAGTGAGTGAACCTTCTATTATTATAGCATTATTGTAAAATTACACCTAAAAAAATCCATGTTACCTGTAGTTGTGACTTAGCTGGGTGATGGTACACACTTATTTTAGGACCGGGAGATATCAACCCGGGCATGCCATGTCCAAAACCGACCAGCTTTCCTTTTTCGAACAACAGGTACAGGAAAAAGCCATTGTGACAGTCATGATATTCATCAAAGTTTCTCAAAAATATTTGCCCTGGAAGAACAAAAACTCATTATATTAAGTCAAATATTAGTGAAAAACATTTATATGAACTTGACTGTCAAACTGCACCTATTATGACATTAGTAATAAATAAAGATATTTAATTTTTAGACTGATAATTTTTTTTTTTTTTTTATGTTTACCATTACAAGATTTTTTAAGTGAAAACTTCTTTACGCGCGTTATACTTTTTTAGGCAGAGCAAAAACTTGCAATTTCAAGTGACAGTTTCTCGTTATCAACATGCTGGCGTCAAATGCTCTAGAATGGCTCATCCACAACTTTCTGTGTATACCTGTCCACGAGAGATAGGATATCAATATGAATGATAGGTATTCAGTATTTAAGTATATCAATCCTAAAAAATCCCACCAAATTACCTTTACCCTTCGTCGCAAACTGTCCCACTGGATCCTTTAATGATACCCCACTCATATCTGTTAAACAAATTCGATACCTAGGACTCCATCTTGACAAACGTCTTACATGGAATCTTCACACGAGACTAAAACGACAAGAGACTGTCCATAGATACCGATTATTACAACACTTACTCGACAAACGTTCAAAACTTCCAATTCATTACAAAACGCTCATTTATGTTACCATCATCAGACCCATCTGGACATGGAATCGAGCTTTGGGGCTCCAATAAGCTATCTAATTCCTCCCGTATCCAATCCTTACAATCCAAAATCCTTCGCAAAATCCTAAATGCTCCTAATTTCGTCACAAATAAAATCATCCATAACGACCTTAATATCCCATTTATTGCAGACCTTTCTCGTACCAGATATACCACTTTTAATTCCAAACTCCCAGCCCATATAAACCCTCTTGTCCGCAACCTATCAACCTCACATATTCCTGACAACCCTCCGAGGCGATTAAAAAGAAGATGGTCTCGGGATCTACATACTTAAATTAACATCGAAGTTCTACCACTGGGTAGTTTCTCCACAAGCCTTTCACGCCCTTTATTCTAATTCAACAGTTTTACTTATTGAATTTATGTTAATACAGTTGTAAAATTCAATAAAATATGAATTAAAAAAAAAAAGTATATCAAATCAGCTGAAAATGAAATGAGTAAGACCCTGGTAGATAAGCAATGTCTTTCTGTATATAGAGTTAATTTAATAAATATCTTAATTCTCTTGACACTAAAATATCGATATTTGTAAATATTATTAAAACATTACTTTGCATGAATATATTTGAACATACGCAACAAAAACATAATTATCACTGTCAATTTTTAAATCGTCACATAAACAGCCTACAATAATGTATATGTTATTACTAATAAATACATTTTTTTTTCTTTTGGTTTGGATGAGAGAATGAGGTTACCTCTGTGTTCCACATTTGTCAGTGTCATAAAAATTTGTGGTTTCCGAATCAAGAGAGGAAAAGAAATATTTAAAAAATCAGGTGTAAACGATATAGGGATAAAAACGGTTGAAGAGGAAGATAAATTTATACGTCGTATAGAAAAAAAATGACAAAAAAAAAAAAAATGAGCGGCGTGGATATAAGAAAGAACAAACATAATATTCATCTTTTATAGATGAATCGATCTTCTAAAACAAAAATTCCGTTGTATATAAATTAAATAAAATTAGGTGTAAGCGATATAGGGGCAAGAAGAAAAATTATGCTATAGTCTATTCAAAATTTTTTTTAATATTTAACACAGCCATTGAAGAATGGTGTCAAAACTGGAGAATCAAAATAAATCCTAATAAATCCCATCAAATCACCTTCACTCTACGTCGTAAGCCTATGACTTCCTGCCCCACCGTATCCTTTAACAATATCCTACTTACTCCTGTTGAACAGATTCGGTACTTAGGACTCCACCTCGACAAACGCCTAACATGGAATCCTCATACTAGACTGAAACGACAGGAAACTGCTCGTAGATACAGATTACTACAACACTTACTTGACAAACGCTCAAAACTTCCCACTTACTACAAAAAACTCATTTATATCACAATTATCAGGCCTATTTGGACCTATGGCATTGAGCTATAGGGGTCTACTAAACCATCGAATTCCTCTCGCATCCAATCCTTGCTGTCCAAAATCCTTCGTAAAATCCTCAATGCTCCTTACTTTGTTACTAATAAAATCATCCATAAAGACCTAAATATCCCATTAGTTGAAGACTTGGCCCGTTACAGATATACCTCTTTTCATTCCAAACTCCCTGCCCACTCAAACCCGCTTATCCGTGACCTCTCCTCCATATCTAATCCCGACAACCCACCGAGGCGCCTTAAAAGAAGATGGCCAAGAGACCTCCTAACATAAGACATTGGAGTGCTACCAATGGGTAGTTTCTTCTCAGGACTACCATGTGTACTAATCATATATAAAGCCTATTTACTTGTTGCATTTTGATTTCCACCTGAAACAAATCATCCTTCATATTCACTTCACGCTGTACTAATTAGTATTCAAGAATAAAAAATACTATCAGGCAGTGAAATTATTACCTACTGTTGGAGTACATCCCACCATCACGAAATCTCCTATGAACGGGGCATTGGGTTGGCACCTCGTGTCGTACTTCACCAACTTACCATCCAAATAAGTCCAGAGACCTTCAAAAATATCTGTGTATGTTGTGTTGCGACCGTTTTCGGTCAAAGATTCTGTAAGGAGACAATAGTTTACTGCGTTATCTCTTAGTTAATTTATTCCTTAATAATAGCAATCATGTCCAAATTACCAGGATTTACAAAGTAGATCCTCACTGATATTGCTTGGCAACCGTATATATTGGTTTTGATAAAATTTTCGTTCGTGATGTTGTACACTGTCGGAGTAATGTGTTGTACATCTTTCAATATGTACTGAACAAAGAAACGATATTAGTTTCAAATGACATTAATGCAAATTAAATAGATATATAAAAAAATATACCGAAATCTGCACTCCAGCTAAGTAGCCTCTCTTGTCAAATATGAGGCAGAACCTGGGATCGTTGTGCAGGCAATAGAAATCAACAAGGTACCAGTAGTCTTCTTCTTCTAGGAAAACTTTTTCAAAATCCTCGATGCCATCGTCGTAAATCGTTGCGGGTAGGTGAAAAAAGGTACGATCAGTTTTCCTTGCTGTTGTAGAAAATAAAAGTATAAAAGTTATTATAATGACCCTGAATTCGTACTTAAAGATAATCCATTTTTATAGCCAATGATTGATAATAAACAATAAAAAAATAAAATAAATAGTTCATACCAATGATGCGTTGCATTTTGTGATGAACTCCTTGGCTTTCCGCAACCAGCCATGTCATCAAAACTGTCTGCCATAACAATTTGCCAATTTAAACATTAATGATCCTGATGATACAATACACTATATATATATCTTTTATTATTTTTAGATCGTTTGATATTTAAAGAAGGTGTGCAATAAAGAGCGAAAGATGTTTATTACTTCAAATTACGCAGAATTTTCGTTTGGGGGAGGCTTAGAGGGTTTAAAATCATAATAAGGTGAGGGAGATCAAGATGGTTGAAAGAATGGTTTATTTTTCCTAACATTGGTTAAAAGCATATTAATTCGAACATTAACTACGTGCTTTGAAGTAAAAACAATCACTACCTACTTTAAGCAGTTTCCGCAGATGGTCCTAGGATTTTTGAATAGGAATAAAAAAATCCTTAGTTATGCCGCCCTTCGGAGGGGACGTAAAAATGTAGTTCCGAGCTTGTGCGATGTCAGGTACTCTTTAAAAATCCCTATTCTAATTTAACCTGGATAGGCAAAATTCAGGGCTACCAGTGTAGCATCGTCCGTTTAGCCACAGTAGCATAAAGTGATGTTAAATAAACAAAAAAACAGACTACTTTTAAGGTAATACCTGATTTAGGTTTTTCATCTTTTATCCTTTTTTGTCACACGAAGTTTTAGAAGTATTGTCTCACTCTCCTCCCCTATAACTCCGCTGCCTACGCCCGAGTAAAAATTGAATTGGAACAAGTATTTGATTTTGTTATTATTTTATTTCTTATTAAATTTAATTCTTTATTTAATTGCCTGGTGGATAGAGCACTAGTAAACTGTTGTATAGTTCCTCTGTTCGAATTCTGACCCTGGGGCAAACGTAGCTTATGGAGACCCTCCTTGGGCACATCCAGCCTCTCTAAAAGATGGTGCATAAAAATAGGGAAAAACCTAGCGGTTGAGTGTGATCTTGGTCTAATCTCCTCAATCAATATTTATGTTATCCTTTTCATAATTAATTGTTTGCCCTTTACGAGGTCTGATTTCCTCATTATCCCTTCCCAATCCAAAGATTTTGGACATCTCAGGACTTAGCAGCCTAACTTAGTAAAGGGTCGAATTCAGGCTTTACCTCCCGGCTTCCTTCCGGCCCCGGTGAACAAGAGTTAAAATAATGATGTATTTTAGTTGACCGTTGAGAAATTAGATGAGGAAGATGGCTAGGGGTGCGGTCATTAAAGAGAAACACACATTAAAACTTGGTGATATTTTAATTATGTGCCGACGGTTCGGCCTACATTGTGGGCCTTCATCAGGGTTGATTCTTGGATGGTGTCTAAAGAAGTGTACCTAAGAGTTAAAATAATTTATTCTTTGTATCTATGGAGTCCCAAAGTAATAGAATCGTAAATAAAATACGTATTGTAAACATGTTATTCCGGTTTATTTTTTCAATTGTTTTATAAAAAATCTGGTGCGGGCAACACACGACTTTCACTTACCTCGATTTTTAAAATCAATGAAAGAATTTTCAAATACTGTTAGAGATAAAAATGCGTGAAACTATTAAGGAATTAATCAAATTGAATTTATATAGAAACATGTGTTTCATTAAAAAATCTATTATATTATTATATAAAATAATCAGTTAGTTTTATCTTCTTCTCATCACTCTCTATCAACTTCTATAAGCTTGTGTATGAGATGATATTTTTTCTAAAAGCTTTAGCTTTCAAACGGTATATCATACATGTATATTACTGCTCTTATGTTCAAAACAAAAAATTGCATTAAAAAAGTATTTTTCTGTTTTCTCCTTTAGTTGGGTATCGAATTTATATATTTACCTGTTTTTTATCAGCGTTAACAAAATAATCTAGTTATTATTATTGAATCTACAAAATTAAAGGTACTTTAGGGGAAGAAAATTTAAAATGTCGGCATTTAAGCCCTGTCAGACCATTATTATCCAAATAAAACCTACATGATATTAAAGCCCATTAATTTTTACATCGATATAGCGAGTTTAATCAAAATCGTCGAAACCGTTTTCGAGAAAATCGAAAAAATGTGAAAAATGCATGGTATAAAGTGCCTCTTCTGGTAGGCTCATTTTGATGAAAAAAGTTTTGTCACGTCTCGGGCGTACAGTTGTCTTAAATATGAAATTTCAGTTTCATAGGACTTACCGTTTCCGCCCGGGAGTTACCACACACACACACACACACACACAGACCTTTTTGCGGGACTTGGTTATTTGGACTCAGGGGACCCTAAAACGTGTATTTCCGTTGAAAACTGGAATTCGAAAATTTTACGCAATACTTCTCCTAACTATATATAGTAAGTGAAAGTAAAAATATATGGGTACTAATATGTGTTACTTACTGCAAACATGAGTAGATGCATTCTCGCCATGGCTACTCATGAAAGAATAGGCAGCTAGATAACTCAAGGACAACATTATATATATACGCGCTAACTTCCTGGCACTTCTACATAACACCATTAGCACGTTCATTTTACATTTTTCTTTCTAATTTGTATACTCAAAGTTTGTTATGATAATGATGTACTTAATAATTATCTCGTGAAGCAATAGCTAAATTTTAATTACAGCGTTATAAACATAAATCTTATAAATAAATAATTTCTTTTTTCAGACTTCTTACGCCCACAAGGGCCTGAACCTATATAGAATTGTTCGTCGTCATTTTAGGAATACTAAACATTTTAAGGTTAATATAATGATTAAGTCTTTATGAACTTACGATTAATTACTAATTATTATTTAAGAAGTTCTTTTCGTTCATTATTTCCTAAAATAAACCAGAGTTATTTCACTTTATTTTTTATTCTTTTAATTAGGTGTTTTAACTTTTTTTTTCCAGTAGCTCGACAGGCTTTGTAGGCCCTTGCCGCGCGGTATATTCTCCCAGGAGACACGAGTTTCTAGATGAATTTTATAAGTCAGGATCATCGCTCCCTACGCCTATTTTTGTGATTGCCAACCAGTTGGCTGACGGGTGTCACATGCCCGGGGAAGAGGCTATGAGTGAAAAAAAAAAAAAAAAAAATGTATTCGGCATGTATTATTGCAAAAGTTAACCATTGTATAGTATTTTGGAATTTTTGTTAGCTGTGAATTTTAAATGAGCCGACCTAATTTAAAATATAAAAATTAATTTTGAATGATGAAAAAATTAGGTGTATAAAACTTACTGAAAGTATTTATATGGATCAACATAAACAAGAATCTGGTGCGGGCAACACACGACTTTCACCTTACTCTTCCGTTTTTAAAAATCGAATGAACAATTTTCAAGTACAGTAAGAGATCAAAAAAATCTGGTGCGGGCAACACACGACTTTCACTTACCTCCATTTTTAAAATGAATGAAAGAATTTTCAAATACAGTTAAAGATAAAAAATACGTGAAACTATTAAGGAATTAATTAAATTAAATTTCTATAAAAACATGTGTTTCATTAAAAAAATCTATTATATTATTATCTAAAATAATCAGTTAGTTTTATATTCATTTCATCACTCTCTATTAACTTTTGAAATCTTGTGAATGAGATGATATTTTTTCTAAAATCTTTAGCTTTCCAACGGTATGTCATACATGTATATTACTGATCTTATGTTCAAAAACGAAAAATTGCATTAAAAAAATATTTTTTCTGTTTTCTCCTTTAGTTGGGTATCGAATTTATTCAATTTATATATTTACCGGTTTTTCATCAGCGTTAACAAGATAATCTAGTTATTATTATTGAATCTACAAAATTAAAGGTACTTTAGGAAAAGACAATTTAAAATATCGGCATTTAAGCCCTGTCAGACCATTTTTATTCAAATAAAACCTACATGATATTAAAGCCCATTAATTTTTACATCGATATAGCGAGTTTAATCAAAATCGTCGGAACCGTTTTGAGAAAATCGAAAAAAGGTGCAAAATGCATGGTATAAAGTGCCTCTTCTGGTAAGCTCATTCTGATGAAAAAAGTTTTGTCACGTCTTGGACGTATAGTTGTCTTAAATATGAAATTTTAGTTTCATAGGACTTACCGTTTCCGAACAACTGGTACAGGAAAAAGCCATCGTGACTTACCGTTTCCGCCCGGGAGTTACCACAACCACACACACATCACACACACACACACACCACACACAGACCTTTTTGCGGGACTTGGTTATTTGGACTCAGGGGACCCTAAAAAGTGTATTTTCGTTGAAAACTGGAATTCGAAAATCTTCACGATCGCAATACTTCCCCTTACTATATATAGTAAGTGAAAGTAATAAGTGAAACCATTAAAGAATCAATTTAATAGAATTTCTATAGTAACATGTGTTTTATTAAAAAATCCGATATAGGTAAAAAAGTTGCTGTAATATCTCGTTCGTATAGTTGTCTTAAATATGAAATTTCAGTTCCGTACAATTCTGATTTTTGCGCTAGACTTACCACACACACATATACGGACACACAGACTTTTTTTCGGGACTTGGTCATTTGGATTCAGGTGATCCTAAAACGTGTATTTTCGTTGAAAACTAAAATTTGAAAATGTTCATGATCGTAATACTTTCCCTTACTATATATTCTATATATAGGTATGTGTAAGTAAAAATGGCATATATTGTAGGTATATTTTTATGTCTATCTTACTGTGCCACATGTTTATGAATAACAAAAATATTGACATTTTCTTTACATATTTCGGACAACATCTGGGTATGAGGTAAGGAGGGTAGAGTAGATACAATATTTGGATGCCATACGAATTTTCATTCCATCTTTTTATTATTTTTATATAGACATAGCATAACAAAGAAAAACATAAAGGAAAATTTTGTGAAGAATTTTCTCGGAAAAAAAAAGGGATAGGTAGATTGGTAGAAAATACTTTAAAATATTTCTTTGGGTTTACCAACAGATTTGCAAGTTGTGCTCAATAAACAATTATATAATTAGTAAAGAAGATGCTTAAGATGTAGTGAGTGATATGAATATCATCGATTTTCATCACTATAAATAATTTTCTTGAGAATGTGAAGAAACATTTGCAATAGCTCTTGGTAAAAAGAACGTCTCAACTTTGAATCCTGGAAGCACGATGCTATGTTGTACGCATAGGGTTGCATTATAAGCGAAATTATTTTTGTTAATTAGGTTATCAACAGAAGGTAGTAATATAATATTAATGGAAATAAAGTAATTGTATTTTAAATGAGATAAACATTTAAGGTTGATTATATAAATCAATTTATGAATCACAGAGACAACGCGGACAACGAATATACCAAGGATCATCAATTATCCATATGTTTACAGCGGTGAATCCATAATTCGCCATATCATGAAAGCAAGGTGGCGGATTAGGAATCAATTCCTAAAAAAAATACATATTAATATAAATAAATACTATCGCAAAAAAACACTAAAAATAAAATTCACCTCCAATCATGAAAATTCTTATATTAATAAATACAGCATGAAAATAATAACTAAAAAAAATCTGGTGCGGGCAGCACAGGACTTTCACTTACCTCCATTTTTTAAATGAATGAAAGGATTTTCTAATACAGTTAGCGATCGGTATATCATACATGTACATTACTGTTCTTATGTTGAAAAACAAAAAATTGCATTACAAAAAAATATTTTTCATTTTTCTCCTTTAGTTGCTTTTCAAATTCGCTCAACTTGTATATTTAACTGTTTTTCATCAGTGGTAACAAGATAATATAGTTATTTAAATAGAATCAACAAAATTAAAGGTACTTTAGAAAAAGAAAATTTAAAATATCGGCATTAAACCCTGTCAGACTATTTTTATCTAAATGAAACCTACATGATATTAAAGCCCATTAAATTTTACACCGAAATGGCGAGTTTAATCAAAATCGTCGGAACCGTTTTTGAGAAAAAAGAAAAAAAGGTGCAAAATACGTGGTATAAAGTGGCTCTTCTGGTAAGCTCAATTTGATGAAAAAGATTTTGTAACGTCTCAGGCGTATATTTGTCTTAAATATAAAATTTCAGTTTCATAGGACTTACCCTTTCCGCCCGGGAGTTACCACACACACACAGACCTTTTTGTAGGACTTGGTTATTTGGATTCAGGGGACCTTAAAACGTGTATTTTCGTTGAAAACTGGAATTCGAAAATTTTCACGATCGCAATACTCCCCCTTACTATATATATATATATATTTTTTTTAATTTGTTTTATTAAGAGATAATACAATCTGCCACCTTCTGGGGCAATTAGTATTAGAGATAGAATAAATCATTCATACCATATGTACATTGTAAATAAAATTAAAGAAAAAAAAAATTAATAAAGACTAATCAAATAAAAGAAAAAAAATATATATACACAAAATTAAATAAATACTATAAAAAAAAAAATAATAACAATCTTGTTCGCATTCATACTTATTTACAATATTTACAAGCTGCCCCTGGGATCACTGGATCAAACCTCGAGATCCACTAGTGGATGTCGAGGCACAATGCCAGAAGATCCCAGCGCCTCTCATTCAGCTGCGTCACTGGTCTTGAGTGCCAGTGGAGGCTGAGCGAGGGCGCTAGAGCCACATACACCCAGGGCATGAGTGGAGAAGCTGGCCATTGCCAGCACTCCAATGACATATTCACAAGAGATCTCTGGGCCACTGCCGCTTCAGCCTACGCCCTTACTATATATAGTAAGTGAAAGTAAAAAGAGATAGCCTTAATATAAAAGGTGTTTCAAGTGAGTGAACCTCCTATTATTGTAGAATAATTGTAAAATGACACCTAAAAAAATCCATATTACCTGTAGTTGAGCTTTATCTGGGTGATGGTACACATTTATTTTAGGACCAGGAGATATCAATCCGGGTATGCCATGTCCAAAACCGACCAGCTTTCCTCTTTCGAACAACAGGTACAGGAAAAAGCCATCGTGACAAACCTCAGTTTCGTGAAATTTTCTCAAAAATATTTGTCCTGAAATAAAAAAAAATTATGAAATTAAGTTAATTATTAGTAGAAAACATTTGTATGAAATCAAATGTAAAACTGCGTCATTTATAACATGGATTATAAATAAATTTGTGAACGGCTAATTGTTTGTTATTTTCTAATATGTTTTTCAGCTATATTTTTTTTTTTTATGTGAACATTTCTTTACGCGCGTTATGCGATTTTCGGTAAAGAAAAAACTTGCAATTTCAGGTGACGGTTTCTCGTTACCAACATGCGAACGTCAAATGCTCCAGAATGGCGCATGCGCAGTTGCCTGTTTATACCTGTCCACTAGAGATAGGATATCGATATGAATTTCGGTGAACGTTATCGATAGCTGTGTAATATTGACACAATAATATCGGTATTACAGTATTTAAGTAAATTAAAATCATTTGCAAATTATATTAGTAATGACATGGTAGATAAGCTATGTCTTAGAACTTACCTCTTGCAATATATAAACTTAATTTAATGAATATGTTAATTCTTTTGACACTAAAGTATGGATATTTGTAAATTATTATTAAATCATTATTTTGCATTACAATATTGAAACATTCGAAACAAAATCATAATAATCTTACTGTCAATGTTTAAATTGTAGTAAAACGAAATTGAAAAGGATATCTTTATTATATTAACGAATAAACATTATATTTGAAAATTAAATATTAATAATAAAGATTTAAATTAAAAACACATAAACAGCTTACAATAAAGCGATACACAGTGAGAAATAGGGTATGTGTAGGTGAGGGGAAAGTACTCTCGTGAGAGTAGAGGGTGGTGAGAACTGCGTGAGAGTAAAAATGTGCGCGTGTTTACGGTGAGAGTACGCAACAGTTCTCGGCAAAGTGGCCGATGTGTCAACAGCTGATTATTCAAGAAAGTTTTTAAAAAGGTTGGTTAGCTCTGTTTAGGTTACCAAGTTCTTATGTAAAGATGAATGTTCAATTAGTGTCATCTTGTTTTAATCATAATAAGAGTAATGTCTAAATATGTTTTCGACATTTTTATACGAATTTACTTACTAACCGCCTTAAAGTTTGTTTTATTTTTAATTAATCCATACGTTTTTTTTCTTTGTTTGGATGAAAGAATGCAGTTATCTCTATGTTGCAATTTATCAATGTCAAAAAAAAATCAGATATACCAAAATATGTCTAAAATATTGTTTACTTTTGAACTAATAGATCTCAGTTTAGGAGGTTATGGTTTTGATTGTTAACATTTGATAATTTAACTTAAGAAAAATCTGTTTATAATATTAAGCAAAAAAAAAACTAAATTTTATTATATCTTATTTTTTTTATTGAATTAAATATATTTTTATTGAGAAATGAAGGGAGAAGATTTCTTCTTTGAGTCAAAAATCCCTTTGTATTTGCTATTTTTGAATCAAAAGAAGAAAAGAAATAAAATAAAATTAGTTATAAGCGATGTAGGGATAAGAAGCAAAATTATGGAATAGTCTACTCAATATTTTTTTTAATGTTTAACTATAACGGTTGAGAAGAAAGAGAGAAATATGCTTCGTATAGAAAAAAAAAAAAAAAAAAAATCAGTGTTATAGATATACGAAAATGATCATCAATTTTAATCTTTCATTGATGGATCGATCTTCTAAAAGAGTGACTAATTGGAATTATAATGCCGAAATTCAAGAACAAGAGAAAATTAAGCTCCATAAAGATCAACAAAGGCAAATAAGTCAACGAATAATATAGAAAATAATAGCGACTAATTTTATTCTGTCACAGACAGATCAATCTTTTGAAAAAGCTACAAAGCATATTCCTGAGTGTCCGAATTTCCGTGCCACAAGTGGCAGATCCATCAAAAAAAAAAAAAATTATAATTAAAATGATAATTTTTGAACAGTTCAACAGTTGTTGATTACTTGAAGCATTCTTTAAAAGTGGAGAGGAGATAGACCTGTTTGACACTTTATTTCATCTAAACTTATCATTAAAAAACTCAAATTTAACGTTTTAATTATTCATCCACACAATCTAAAATACTTTAGAGTTTGAAATTTTGCACAAATTATATATTAACATATATTTTGATTAGATATTCTTCAAGATCTCTTTACCTGTTAGAGGAGGTAAAAGGACCAGAGTTATCCTGAGAGTGTAATATAGTTTTTATTACATAATTGTTCATTTAACGTCTCGTTCTTCAAGATCTTTAACGAAAACTTGAAATCGCCTTGATCGGGAACACCATTTTACGTTCCTTCGATAGGACGACATAACCAAGGCTTTTTTTTTTTTTTTTTTTTCTCTGGCGCGACAGGCTTTGTAGGCTCTTGGCCGCGTGGTATAGACCTCTGGGAGAATATACTCACCTTTCTCGATGAAATGTTTAGGGTAGGGTCATCACTCCTTATGCCTATTTTTGCGAATTGCTACCAGTAGCCTGACGAGTCTCACTACGCCGGGGAGAGGCCGTGAGTGAGTCCCAATTAATTATATTCATATAAAAGTCCCGCTGGGACTGGGACTCGAACTCACAACTCTGACGTGGGAGATTAGCCACTCAGCCACCGACTCCTCAAGGCTTTTTTACTCCCTTTAAAGAATCCTATGTTCATCTTCCGGATTGGAACCTGTGACCTAGGTGATAGAAGGCTGTTTTGCTAGCCACTATACCGCGCGTGACCCCTACTACTATATGTGTGTATTTTTTTGAAATAAATATATCTTAATTCGTACTGTACTGTTGTTTGTTTTTTCTTATGAGTAGAAATACGCTCTTTTATTCTTCAATTGCAACAAAGAGGTTTATACATATCACCTACTTATTTTACGTAGTCAAGAATAGTCGAAATTTATTTCTTGGGAACGTCATAAAAGAATTTCAATTTCACACAGTTGGGACTTGCGGTTGCCAAGAAGACAGTATCTTTTGCTCATTTAACTGTAATTTTTTATTTATTTATAGTAATTCACAACTGTATTAAAGAAAACAATAAGTAAAAATGCAGAATGGAAATAAAAAGTCATGAAAATGTCTTGAGAAAGAACTACCTGTGGTAGCACTTCACTAACTATTTTAAGGCAGTAGGACCCGAGGCCACCTTATTTTCAGTCGCCTTGGAGGGTTATCAGGGATATCTAAGGAAGATAAATGACGGACAAGTGGGTTTGTGTGGGCAGAGAGTTTAAAATGAAAAAAGGAGTATCTATCACGGTCTATGTCTGCAACAAATGGGATGTTTAGGGCATTAATGATTAAAAAATCAAAAGTATGAACAACTATTTGTAAATTATTGTAACTATTATAAATAGCTTTTCACTTACCATTTCGATTTCCACCTGAAACAATTCATCCTTCATATTCACTAATCAATATTCAAGAACAAAAAATACTATCAGGCAGTGAAATAATTACCTTGTTTTGGAGTACATCCCAACATCACGAAATCTCCTATGAACGGTGCATTGGGTTGGCACCTCGTGTCGAACCTCACCATCTTACCATCCAAATAAGTCCAGAAACCTTCGAAGATATCTTTGTATGTTGTGTTGCCGTTTTCGGTCAAAGATTCTGTAAGGAGACATTAGTTTGTGTCATTATGTTTTAATTAATTTATTCCCTAATAATAGCAATTATGTCCAAATTACCAGGATTTACGAAGTAGACCCTCACTGATAATGCTGGGATCCCGAAAAAATTGGTTTTGATGAAATGTTCGTTCGTGATATTGTATACATTCGGAGTGATGTGTTGTACATCTTTCAATATGTACTGTACAAAGGAACGGTATTAGTTTCAAATGACATTAAAGGAAATTAGAGAGATATGCACTCCAGCTAAGTAGCCTCTCTTGTCAAATATGAGGCAGAACCTGGGATCGTTGTGCAGGCAAAAGAAATCAACAAGGTACCAGTAGTCTTCTTCTTCTAGGCAAACTTTTTCAAAATCCTCGATTCCATTGTCGTAAATAGTTGCGGGTAGGTGAAAAAAAGAACGATCATTTTTCGTTGCTGGTGCAGAAAATAAGAGTATAAAAGTTATTGTAATGTCACTGAATTCATATTTAAGGTTAATCCATTGGTATAGCCACAGATTGATAATAAACAATGAAAAAATATATATAAATAGTTCATACCAATGATGCGTTGTATTTTGTGATGAACTCCTTGGCTTTCCGCAACCAGCCATGTCATCAAAACTGTCTGCCATAACAATTTGCCAATTTAAACATAAATAATCTAAATATAAGATACTCTATTTACATAAAGATATTGTTTGGTACTTTAAGATCGTTTGATACTTAAAATACGTGAACAGCGAAGAGTAAAGTCCTTTACTACTTAAAATTACGCTGAATTTTCTTTAGGGGAAGGTTAATTAGGTTTAATTAAGATGGTCGAAAATATGTTTTTTTTTTTTTTTAACATTGTCTATAAGGATATTTATTTTGGAAAATTAACTACTTGCTAGGATTGATTGAACAGGGATACCTAAAAAGTTATAAACCTAGTAGAGATGTGTTTGGCGGAAACATTTCATAAAGTTAGAATCGGTCATAATTACTCCGAGATATTTGAGGTGCGATCGGGTTTAAAACAGGGTGACTCCCTTTCACCTGTTTTGTTTAATATAGCCTTAGAATATGTTATAGAAAAGGTGATGTGTACCGAGAAAGGCTTAAATATGGGTACATGATTCCGGTTTTGGGGTATGCCGATGATTTGGTACTGCTAGGTGAATACTATGGAAACAATATATACACACTCAATAAAAGTGTGTTAATAAAAACCGGTAAACAAATAGGTCTCGAATTAAATACCGATAAGACGAAATATATGATTAGTTGCAGAAATGGTGGCGATCTTGATGATATTAATATTTCAGGTCATACTTTTGAACACGTAGAGAAATTCAAGTATTTAGGTTCAATGATAACAAGAAAAAATGAAATCCAGGAAGTAAATAAAGTCCCGGTTAAAGGTGGGAAATGCGTGTTATTATTCAGTTGCTAAATTACTTAGCTCGCGGCTTCTGTCTAAAAACTTAAAGGTTAAAATTTATAAAACTATTATTCTTCCGACGGTTCTTTACGGATGTGAAACGTGGCCTTACTTTGAAGGATGAACAACGGCTTAAGGTTTTCGAGAAAAGGTACTGCGTAAAATATTTGGTTCGAAGAGAGATGAGGCCACTGGGGAGTTTAGAAGGTTGCACAACGGGAATTGCGGAGTTTGTACCCAGTGAATATAATTGATTTGATAGCATCGCGGAGACTCAAATGGGCGCGTAAAGTTGTTGGGCTTAGTGAGAAACGGATCCGAGAAAAGTTGGTATTCGCTGAACTGACTGGTAGCCATCCGAAAGGTAGGCCGAAGCGTCGATGGGATATTGCATTAAGGCTGATCTCGGGGGCTTGGGCTTGACCGGTGAACATTGGACGAGTCTGTGCAGGCGAAGTTTCGGTGGTATCGGCATCGAACCTTCGGTTCGGTAAGCCTTATTATTATTAACTACTTGCTAGGAAGTAAACACGATCACTATGGATATCCTTATTTAGCACACATAGTCTCTTGTTTTTCGAAAATAGGGAAAAAAATCAAGTTTATCTCTTTTAACTTTCAAGATAATCGAAATAATACCAACATTGTTCATAACAACTTAACCTTACGTTATGATAATAATTGTTTACTTCCTAATAAATAATTTTTAGCAACGTAAGTCTGTTTCAAACCCAGAATTTGGCTATATCGAATATTAAAATTCTGCTTAGCCCTTTTTTTAAAACCAATTTGAAGTACTTTGGATCACTTAGTAAAGTATCGATTATACCCTTTTCCTCAACCAGCTACACGCCCGTGGTTAACAGGGATATAAAATAACTTGTTTTTATCGGAGTTTACCAAATATGATGTAGAATCGGTTAAATGAAAATATTGTTATTGTTATATCAAAAGAGAATATTGCCATGGTTTGTTATTTTTTATTAAACTTGAAGTATAAAAATATATCGGCTGTACATCACATTTACTTCATTTTACATTTCTTCCGAATTGGGTACTCAATGGTTGTTATAATGATTTATAAATAATTATTTCGTAAAGATATAGCTAAATTTTAATTACAGCGTTTCAAACTTGCTACAAAGAGTATAATAAATAAAATTAACTTCTTTCACCTGTAAGGGCCTGAATCCATACAAAAATTTTTGATAGGTATATTAGAAATACTAAAAATGTTAAAAAGAATTATTCTATAAACTTACGTTTGATAACAAATCAATATTTAAAAAGTTCACTTTATTTATTTTTTTTTTTTTTTACGGAATGTATTTAGTTAACATTAATACTATTTTAGAAGTTTTGTTATTTTTTTTAAAATTTTGATACTATTTTTAATGTTCTTAATCACATTTGGACACAACTGTTGAACTTTTTTTTTTAATCGAGGCTTAGAAGGGAAAGATATTATTTAATTGTTGTTATAATTGTTTACTTTTTTCAGTTACGTAACAGAGGATTATGGTTTACAGTTGGTTAAAAAGAATAAAGCAGTCGTTGCCACACTATAAGGAAAAATTGTGTTAAATAGCCTAATTTTTAAATAATAAAAATTCATTAGCCACTCATCTGCACGTTCATTTTCTCTCAACTTCGGTTCTTTGTTGTTAGCTTGATAACAATCACGATTTTCAGTCACGTAAATCGTTTGAACTTTAATTATAGGTAAATATTTTGCTCAATTTCGTAGGGAATATTTTAGTGTTTTATGTGCTATTTAGAAGATCTTTAGGAAAGGGAAAATTTTATCGTTCTACTTACGCGATTGACAGTGGATATTAGCAATAACGTGCGTCAGAAGAGGAAATTATTTATTTTCAATAAACTATTCCTAGTCCTTACATCATTTTTTGGTGTTAATAGGCAGCATATAATACAAATATATACAGTGCAGAACCAAACAAACGGACGAGCAACTATAGTCATTGCTTATCGTTCATTTGTTTATCAGGTGATCAAAAAATGTTTTTTAGTAATAAACACAAAGTTTGTAAAGGTTTAACCTTTGATGTCTTAATAAATGAGTTTGAGTTATATGTTATATATATATATATATATATATATATTATATATATATACACAGTATCAAAGTAATTTATCCGTCAGAAGTTAATAATAATCAAGCGATTATTATATATAGCGAAATAATAAGTTTATTTTGTATATATATATATATATATATATATATATATATATATATATATATATATATATATACATATATATTTATACACACACACATTTTTTTTTCTTTCGTTTATTCCCTTTAAAGAGAGCGGTTGAACTTAACACTTTATGATGTTTTCTTCGTTCTTTCGAAATTCTTTTCATGCGTTCGCTATGTTCTTTTTTTCGTTCTTCCGACCATTTATTCTGAGTTGTTTTCAGTGAAGAATCTACTACTACTACTACTACTACTAATAATAATAAATTCTTTATTTATTGTGGACTAATCCCTTAAGAATAATATTACAAGAAAATTAAAAAAACACTTTAGAGTCTTAGAGTATAAAAACAAAAAAAAAAAAAAAAAAAAATACAAATTACAAAAAATATATAATAATAATAATTTAAAGAAACAACCTCAAATAAAATATTGAAAATTGAACTATATAATAAACAAAATAAGATATATATATATAATTTTGATAACAATAAATTTTTTGTTATATATATATATATACAATTTTGATAACAATAAATTTACATTAATTTATTTATTTTTGGGGTTAAATAATATACTAATAATGTAACAAGTGCAAAATACAGCATAACATAAACTCTTATTAAAACATAAAAAACACTAGTGTGTGACCTTTAATGATTTCCTAAAACGTTCTCTATTTTGTAATTCCCAGTTCTTAATGATCCTCTTCTGTTTCATTGATCCATTTAAATTTGTTTTTACTTAATTTGTTATTTCAAAAAATTTTCTTTTGAGCCTATCTTTTTTCCTCCTAAAAATATCTCTCTAAATTTATTCGTCTTTTCCTAAAGGCATCCGTTATAGTCCCAGTGTGTTTGTATAACTCTTTTGATAGACGCTTTATCCAAATTCCTTCCTGAAAAACTGGACTATATATTTTCCTTAGAATTTTTATTTCCTGCTTTTCAAGTTCTCTTATTTTTGCGTGGCCGTAAATAACCGTCGTTTCTGAAGCATAAAGTGCTTCCGGTAGAACTACCGTGTTATAATGCCTTAATTTTGCATTCTCTGAAATAGATTTTTTATTGTAATGGCTCCATGTGAGCTTATAGGCTTTTTGTAATTTTATGATTCTTTTTTGATTATCTTCTGTATTTAGTCCTGATGGCTGGATGATGATCTCCAGATATCTAAAATGGGTCACTTGTCCCACTTTCACGTAACGTTTTGTAATGGGGAAATTGTTTATAGGTTCTCTCTCTATAAATTGAGTCTTTTCATATGAAATTTGTAAACCAGTTTTTTGTGCTATTTCGTGTAGTTTTTCCTGAGCATTCTTAGCTTCTTCTCTATTGTTCGTGAAAAAGCTAAATCATCTGCAAAAGCCAGACATTTCACATTTATTCTCTCATATTTTTTTTTTACTGAGTTATACAAAGTTAAACTTATTATTTCGCAATAATCGCTTGATTATTATTAACTTCTATCGGATAAATTAATTTTATACTAATATGGATTTAATTATTATTGTTGATTAATATATAAGTACTGATGTTTAAGCTGAGTATTGTTAATAAAGCAATTATTATGTTTATTCATTTAGATACGTCATAGTCTTACAGAAAATAACAATATGGATGTTAAAAACAATTGTTTAGGCTATCAACAGAAATGATATTCCCAGACAATATAAGTCATAAACTAAGAATTATACGTTATATTAATTATACATAAGTAATTAGGGAAAAAACAATTTATTATTAGTTAATAAAAACTGATAAATGAATAGCGATCAGTCACAAAAACATTTCGGACAACGGATGTTCCATGGGTCTTCAACAAACCATACGGTTATTGTAGTGAATCCATATGGTTGCATATTAGCAAAAGAAGGTGGTGGATTAGGAAGTATATTCTAAAAAAGAAGAAAGAAATTTTTAAAAAATTAATATTTAACAATGTTGCTTAAATTATTACTAAAAACTATCTTGAAAATAGAAAAAAACATATGGCACCTGGAAGATTTTGACATTACCTGCAAAGCAGATCTAGTTGGATAATCGTACACGCTTATGTTTGGTCCTGAAGAAACTTTACCGGGTATGCCATGGCCAAATCCAACCATCTTCCCTTTTTCGAATAAAAGGTAAAGAAAAAGAGCATTTTGATCACAATTATATTCATCGACTTTTCGTGCATAAAATTGACCTATAAAAAATATAATAATAGAAAATATGAATTAGACGATAATTTTAATGATATTATTAGGTAGTAGAATTATCACCGAATTCAGGAGCACACCCTAACATAACGAAATCCCCAATGACTGGAGAGTTTGGCTGGCACATGCTATCAAATCTCACCAACTCACCATCCAATGTTGCCCAGAGACCTTCAACAAGATCTGTGGTGTGGTGTGTGCTATAACCACCGCGTTTGGTCAACTTTTCTGTAAAAAAAACAAGGATTTTCAATTGTTTATTCACATTAGACCATTTCTTAAGATGAGTGATTAAGCTTTAACTTACCTGGATCTTTCAAATATATTATTAATGACTTGGCTGGTATTCCGAAGATATTAGTATCCATGAAATCAGGGTTCGAAAAGTTGTATACTGTCGGATGGATGTGTTTCAAATCATCTTCTATATACTGCATAGAATTTTGTTATTATTGTTATTATTTCAATCCTAATATTAAACAATCAGAATAATAATATTCAATCATCTAATCGTAATAAGATAGTTTTGATATTAAATTGGCGAAGACCTTTTTGGTTAGTTGTACATCTCACTACTATTCAGTCAGCAGAAAAGTGTGAATAGTTAATAAAAAACAGGACATTAGGAAGAATTGTAAAAGGTATGAAATTGAGAAGAGTGAAAACATCTAAGCTACATGAAGTATCAAAATAACTGACTATTCGTAATTTCTTGACAGAGAGGATTCAAAAGTTTTCGAATCAGTGAAATTGAAAATTAAAACCGTTGTTCAGTCGGGCTACACCGTCTAGATTGCCACAACGATGGCAAAAACTATTTGACAATAAAATTTTAGTTTTTGTTGAAGGCCAATAAAAACTAAAAGGTAAGGCGAATCATCTAAATTATTAATTGCAAATGTTAATCTTCAGAAGGTATGATAAAGGGAGATCCAGCAGTTTATGCTTGGACATGGCTCAGTAATGCCCTAATGATGGCTCATAAGCTTGAGCCGAAACGTTGGCAAAATTAAAAATATTTAAAAAAAAAAACTGACTCCTGGTTGTTCCACCTATAACATTTTAAACTGAAAAAAAAAACATGTTTTTTTTACAAGTTTAACTTTTAAATTACAATTTAAATTTTTAATAAGACGTAAAACCCCCTCTGGCTTGATTGGCTGCTTCCACACATCTTGGCATACTTGTAAAAAGATTTTGAAGAAAATCATATGGTATATTGTCCTACTCCTCCAATACTCATGTCTTTAGCATTTCAAGAGTAGTAGGAGATGAATCTTGTGACTGAACCTTTCTTTTGAAATAATCCCAAACGTGATCGATTGGGTTAAGGTCAGGACTTCTTGCTGGTCAACCATTGGTGTGAATATTTGTGGTGTGCAGGCATTCAGAAATACATGTTGCCTTGTGAGGACGAGCATTATCATGCATAAGCAATGATTCAGAGTCTATAAATGGCATAACAGGCACTACATGATCTTGAAGAATCAGTTCTACATACCTCAAAGCATTCAAAGCTCCCAAGATATGCCCCCCCCGGAAAATGATAGAACTCCCTCCAAATGGCTCAGTTCCTAACAGGCAGCACTGACTACACCGTTCTCCAGGCCTTCCCTAATCTCTTTCACGGCCATCTGGGCACTCTCGTCTCATCAGTGAATAACACTTTTTTTTCATTCCTCCACAGTCCAAGATTGGTGTTCCCTTGCAAATCTTAATCTTTTTACATGGTGTTCGGCGGTGGGACGAAGACCTTTCACTAGTCTTCTTGACCTGAGGTTTGACTCTCTCAGTCTTCTAATGACCGTTGACTCCGAGATCGATAACCCTCGGACACCAGCAATTAAGTTTTTAATGGGAGACGCAGTAGAATTACCCTTCCGAAGTGCTTGTATTTTAATGCAGCGGTCATCTACCTTTTTATGGTCCTTGAAACGGTAAAGTATTGAATCCCAAGGCGATTCGTAATGTAACGCAATGATTTGCCTTCTTCATAGAGAATCATGATTCTAACCGAATCATCGCGACTTGAACTAATCACTGTAAATAAAATTAATTGTTTTAACTAGACTTAAGAGAAAAGATAGAACAGACTTAAGGTAAACGATAGATAAACATGAACTGAAAGAAAATTTAAAATGAATGAAACGAAATTCCATCGTTTGTTGGTAACCAGTGAATAAAAATAATATCTCTAATCCCTAATATATCTTATTTCATAAATAATATTACTATAAATATAATCAAAGTCTGGATTAAGGTAAAAACCTAGAAAATCTCAAGAATTCTGGGTGTTGCAATACTTTTGGCGGGGAGTGTAGTTTTAAATGCAAGTACTTTTGCGACAATGCAATTGGTTTTAGAATTCTGGGACAAGTCCCTTCAGAATAAAATTACAGACAAATTAAATTGGAACTTGGTATCTTAGAGTAAAAAAGTAAAATAAATAAACAACAGGAATAACAAAGAAA
Organism: Piezodorus guildinii; assembly: GCA_023052935.1. Taxonomy (NCBI): domain Eukaryota; kingdom Metazoa; phylum Arthropoda; class Insecta; order Hemiptera; family Pentatomidae; genus Piezodorus; species Piezodorus guildinii. The sequence continues at coordinate 159,252,545 of CM041293.1, read as the reverse complement.
ATGAATAATACTAATAAATGTACAGGTAGCTTCTGATAATGATAATTTTGAAAAACGAATAAAAAAACTAGACAAGACAAAATAAAACATTCATACATTCATATATGCACGGCTAGTTGAAATAAATTTACAATGCTTGTAAAATAAAACACATAAAGGTTTAAATACAATTTCAAATAAAATATAATAAATAATTGCTTTTCTCTGCTCTATTTACTGATTTTTTTTTTAAATTTGCTAATTAATTAGGGTTATTTGAGAATGGGATAAATAGAAAGTGTTTGGACAAACAAACTGGATTCGAAGGTCGGAAGAGTATTGGAGTGACGGATATTAGAAGGAATAGAATTCCATACGGACGAGGATCGGTCTTTCAATGAAAACTCTATTCATTTATGAGCTCTATTGTTTTGAATGAACAAGGTTAACACTGCCTAATTGTATATAGTTGATTAAAAATAAGTTTTGTTAGTAAATTCTTTCTTTCATTCTTTATATTTCTTTAATTCATCCATCCATCCGCAAATTCGATTCCTGACTGAGAAAATCAATAGATTAAATATGGAAATATCCACGATCTATTTTTTTCCCAGTCAGAGCGAGATTCACATTTATTTTTTTACTTACCAATATTTAAACAAATTATTGAGGTATATAAGAAAATTTTACCGAAAACTGTAATGCAGCTAAATTTCCTCTCTTGTCACATAGGATGCACAACCTTGGATCATTGAATAAGCAGTAGAGGTCCAGGGGGTAATATTGATCGTCTTCTAAGTAAACTTTTTCGTAATACTCCATATTTGGGTGTCTTAGAGAATTAGGTATAATAGACATATAGGAAGGTTTGTCCACCATGTCGTATTTTGACGTTCTAACTGCCACAGAAAAAATACTACCTTAGTACTGAACTTTGTTAATTACTTAAATGGCATATTTTGTGTGATAAAAAAAGGAAATATATCCATACTAATCAACTGCTGCGGATTATGATACACTGCTTGTTCTCCCTCTATCAGCCATATCAGCATAGCGATCTACACATCAATGACATATTAATGCTCTTTAAAAGCAACTAAGTCAACAGTAATAAAAAATAGAAAAATAATAAACAATTCAACGTTCTTCTTTGATTTCAGATTTTATTATTTATTTTTCTTGGTGATACATAAATAAAATATATCTGAGCCATGTTAGAATGGATTGATATGTCGTCGTCCCTACCATTTCTAACGATCGAATCTGGAAAACGAGATTTTGCATATTCGATACTTTTCTCTTGCATTGCGGACTCAAGGCTCTTTAGAATTCCCTGAAATAATTTGAATGAAGTATCGAACATGAGCAATTTTAAATATATTACTTGGTTTTACTTGCTTTATCTTGCTCTCTTGAAAAGTGCCAATTTGAAATGGTAGGGATGATGTTATATAAGAATTTTATAGTAGAGGTTAGTTCAGGCTTCAGTCAAAAGAACACACAATTAAGTATGAACTTAATTTATTGTTTCCGACGTTTCGCCCTAAATTAGAGGCCTTCTTCAGGGCTATACAAAACAAAAGGTAACAACCTACTGTAGAATACAATATATAAAGATGATAAGTAAAAGAAATTATACTGATAATTAAAATTAAAGTGAACTAGTAGTTATGATCAGTTTTTTTTTTATTTTACAGTATGAAAAATGTGAACAACAAAACGTTAAAAAAATCATTTTTACAGTATGAGAAAAAAGAGTTAATATTTTAATTTTATAATCAGGCAACACAAAACTACCAAATTTTAAATTTTTTTACAGTATGAAAAATGTGAAACGTTTTGAAGATAAAAAAATTATTTTAACAGTGCGACAAAAAGAATTACAATTCTATGACGTACAAAATGCCCATACTTTCATAATGAGTGAAACATTATAATATGAAATGCTCATTTTCGCAATGATAAACCTAAAACAATTACACTATAAGGGATAATTATCACGTGGGGATCGAGAATTTAGAATTCATACATAAAGTAAGTGTAAGTTGTAACGCTATGTATTTATTGCAGACATCATTTTTCCGATTCTTTTTTTTTTTTTAATTTTTTAAAAATAATTTTATTGGTATTTACAACTGTATTAACAGAAAATACATTAAGTAAATGTGATGTGTTATATAATATAATGACATAATATACATGTAGAGAAGCTTCTCGTTGAAAGCACTCTAAAAATATTCTAAGCTAGAAGGTCCCGGGGCCATTTCCTTTTCAGGCGCCTCGGAGGATTATCCGGAATTGAAGAGGAAGAAAGGATTGAAACTAGTGGGTTAGAGTGCGAATGGATTTTGTCATGAAAGGATTCATACCTGGTCCGGGCCAAATCAGTAACAAAGGGAACATTAACGTCTTCATGGATAAGTTTATTCGTGACAAAGTAAGGAGCGTTGAGGATTTTACGAAGGATTTTGGATTGTAAGGATTGAATGCGGGAAGAATTTGATGGTTTAGTAGAGCCCCAAAGCTCTACTCCTTAAGTACAAATTGGTCTTAAAATAGTCATGTATATGAGCCTTCTTTAGTTCAGAGGAAGGTTTGACCGTTTGTCTAGTAAGTGTTGAAGCAGCCTAAAGCGGCGAGCTTTACTGATTCTAAAAAAAATATTTAAGAAGAATTTAACTGTCTTCCCTTTGTGATAACCATCAGCACGCATTCCTGTTGGTCAAAGCTTCCAGATGATTTCCAGAAGGTACTATATCCATTCAAGGAAATTATTTTACAGGTGGTGCGAAAATAACGCATAACTGTATTATTAAACTACATAATTGGATTCTTTTCTCCCTAAAATCAAGTATTGTTTGTTGTTTTTTTATTATATTAATAACATCATATTAAAATTATGAAATGAAATGTTTTAGTATGATATAGAACGAAACCAAATGTGTAATTTAGTACCTTTGATTAGTACCCTAGTGCATCATGTTTTTTTTTTTTTTTTTTTTTTTTTTTTTTTTTTTTTTTTTTTTTTTTTTTTTTTTTTTATTGAATGGATAATACCAGATCATGCCATTTTAAAATTTCTTAAAGATTTAGGTCGATCAATCCTATAAAAGTGTGGATCAAAAACTAGTGTGGATGTGTGTTGTGTTTAAAAGTATGTACTCGTAATGTTACGACTCTATAAAATATATTCATGCTCTCCTTCTCATTCTTACTCCATCTCCCTCTCTCTCTCTATATATATATATATATATATACATACATACATTAAAGAAAAAAAAAAAAATCATACAGAAGTTACTGAAATATGTGTCCACGTCGCTCCCATTCTGTATCTAACGATGTTATCAGGAAACTATGGTTAAACATTATATATTTAACCATAGTTTCCTCATCTCAACTTCTTAAATTTTATTATGTCATTAGCTATGTTTCATTTACAGACTTATTCCCGTCTCTTTCTTTTTTTTTAACAAGCGACCGTAAAAAAATCCTCAAATGATAAATGATCGGTGATTTTAAAATAAATTAATAATTAAATTTATTATTTGAATAATAATAGTCAATCTAAACATTTTTGAAAGTATAATTTTGAAATCTGGAGCCACACACGACTTTAACTTATCTCAGTTGTTAAAAATTAATTTAAGGACTTTTAAATACCATTAGGGATGAAATATAGAGGTAAGTAAAAATTAAATGGTTAAAGAATTATTAAATTGATTTTCGATAGAAACATGTGTTTTATTAATTATTCTGTTATATTATTATCTATAACAATCGGTTCATTTTATGGGATTTGCATCATTTTCTATTAAATTTTACAACTTAGTATATAATATAATAATTTTTTTTGTTTCTTTTGCTTTCTAAATGCATGTTTTACATCTATATTACTATTCTTATGTTCGGAAAAAAAAAAATAAATATTGGTTATCAATTTATTGGTTACCTGTATGTATATAGCCCTTTTTTTACCAATGCAATATATCTACTGAATCCAAGATTCTTCAGAGGTAATGGAGATACAGATTTTTCTTTCCTACTCTCCCGGTCGGATTTCAGTTGAGTTTACTTAATATCATAAATCATAAAATACTTAATATTGGGTTGATGCAAATTATGCAGGTTTCCTCTATTGCAATATCTTAATTCCATTGTGTAAACAAGCTAATCCTAACATTTGATCATTATTATACCAAAACAAACCTTATCTAATACCCTCTCTTTCACCATGAATTTGTTTAGTAAAATCGTTTTGTTCAGTGTGTTCAAAGGTCTTGAATCGAAAATGTCAAAGTGCGATTTTCGTCAAATTTATTTTTACGAATTTAAATTAGGGCGCAGCGCTGCGCAAACGGCTCGTAATATTAATGAAGTGTGGGGTCAGGGGGCTATTAATGAGTGCACGGTGCAGCGTTGGTTCCAGAAGTTTCGCAGAGGAGATTTCGACCTCGAAGACAAGGAAGGTCGGGGCCGTCATTTTGCTCTGGACAACGACCAGCTGAGGTCAAAAGTGGAAGAAGACCCAACCAAAACCACACGAGAAATGGCGGCGGAACTCGGAACTCAAAAATTGCAACGTCTTTGCCCAGCATTGATGAATCGGAAGGGGCCGATCCTGCTCCACGATAACGCCAGACCACACGTTGCACAACCAACGCTTCGACGACTGCACGAGTTGGGCTACGAAGTTCTCCAACATCCGCCTTATTCACCTGACCTCTCTCCTACAGACTTCCACTTTTTCAGGCATCTGGACAACTTTTTGAGGGAGAAAAATTTTCAAAACCAGGACGACATTGAAAATTCTTTTCGTGATTTCATTGAGTCCAGGGATTCGGATTTTTTTTCTGGTGGAATAAGAAAGCTTGTTGAACGTTGGCAAAAGTGCATTGATTCAGATGGAAATTATTTTGATTAAATATATATGGTTAAAGTAAAGATATGGCGTATTTACAATACCTACTAAAAACCTGCATTAATTTTGCATCAACCCAATATCATAAATATATTTCAGGAATATATTTTACTTAATATCGCCATAAAACGGATTGTGTTATGGTTAAAACTGAAATAACAAGTTTGTAAATCTTTCTGAGTTTACGCTTCTCGCTTTCAGATGATAATGCCGGTAAAATTCAAGTAAAACAAATATGGGACATTCTCAACGAAACGTACCAACGCTGGCCAAATAATTTCCCTCCTACTAAAACTGGTTAATTTCCAACTGTACTTGGATACAAAGATATTTTTCTGCTATACTTGGCGCACATTTATAAGTTCAAATAAATGAATTATTCCTGTACGAAAAATCTGAATAAATGTCCAAAACATCATTTGCTCTCCCTGTCCAAATCAGACTTCAACGTGGTACCCAGTCAAGCTGCTGGAAAGATTTAACTGGTCAGGTCCATTGCGTTCATACATACACTCTACAGTTTTAGAATTCAGAAATGCAGGTTGTGAAAACGGTCATATCCATTTTAAATAAATCAAACTAAAATTTCCAAGCGATTTTGCGTCATTGGAACCCACTCTAGCTCTGCTAGTTATTATTAATTGATTAATTTTCTATTTTTCCGCGATAGCGCTCAGCTTACTGAGTAGATTGATGTACTTCTTCATTTTGATACTTTGTTTTGGAGAGAAAACTTTTTGGTAAACCTTCGATTCATCATTAGCGCACCCTACAGAAGGTGCACCAATGATGAAATGGATGTGTTTTTTTTTTTCCTTTTAAACCTATTGGTATGAAGAAATATTCTGGTTCACACTTTATCGTACTCAATCGGGTGCTGATCGTATATAGAAGCTAAATTATTTTAATATTTAACTGATTAAAGAGGCGAAAACTATCTTAATCCTTTTATACGCTCAAAAACCTTCGGGAGATCATTCCGAAAATCATTGGCTCACCGATTCATCATTGGCTCACCACTAGCTCTTCATTAGCTCACTTTCTAATTTCATAAATTTTTCATAAGGAATAATTTTTTTTTTTAAATTAATTAATTAATTCTGTGGCGGTCGTGAAAAAGTGGTTAAGTCAAAATCATTCATTTTACAGATGAGGAACTTAAACTTTACGTAATACCCAAAAGAGAGTAATAACATACTCGTATAGCTTTTTTTCCACCCAAAATTTTTTCCACCAAGAAATTTCTTTAACTAATTTAACACTACGTGGGAGACGGTCTGAGGGAGCGATACGTGGAGTTAACGTATTTTTGATATAACTGGAGTTATCCAGTTTTTTACGACCGCCACAGAATTATTAATAAAATTAATTATTTTGATAATTACACCGAATCAAGCTCTGCTGAGTGCTACATAAGATCGGATTTCAGATATAGGGACACACAAAAAAAATCTGGTGCGGGCAACACATGACTTTCACTTACTTCCGTTTTTAAAATTGATTAAAGCATTTTCAAGTACAGTAAGATATAAAAATGCGTGAAACCATTAAAGAATTAACTAAATGGAATTTCTGGAATGTGTTTTATTAAAAAAATCTATTATATTATTATCTAAAATAATCAGTTAGTTTTATCGGCTTTTAATTATTCTCTATTAACCTTTAAAAGCTTGTGTATAAGAGAATATTTTTTATAAAATCTTTAGCTTTCAACGGTATATCATACATAACATGTATATTACTGTTCTTATGTTCAAAAACCAAAAAATTGCATTAAAAAATATTTTTTTAGTTTTTTCCTTTAGTTGGGTATCGAATACATTCAATTTCAATATATTTACCTGTTTTTCATCGGTGGTAACAAGATAATATAGTTATCTTTATAGAATCAACAAAATTAAAGGTACTTTGGAAAAAGAAAATTTAAAATATCGGCATTTAAGTCCTGCCAGACTAGTTTAATCAGAATGAACCCCACATGATATTAAAGTCTATTGAATTTTACATCGATATAGCGAGTTTAATAAAAATCGTCCGAACCGTTTTTGAGAAAATCATAAAAAGGTGCAATATGCATGGTGTAAAGTGGCTCTTATGGTTAGCCGATTTTGAAGAAAAAGTTTTTGTAACATCTCGGACGTATAGATGTCCTAAATATGAAATTTCAGTTTCATAGGACTTTTCGTTTCCACCCGGGAGTTACCACACACGGACACACAGACACACAGACTTTTTTGCGGAACTTGGTTATTTGGATTCAGAGGACCCTGAAACGTGTATTTCCGTTGAAAACTGGAATTCGAAAATTTTCACGATCACAATACTTCCCCTTACTATATATAGTAAATGAAAGTAAAAAGAATGGACCAAAAATCCAACTTTTGAAATTTTCAAGAATGACGCACCCGATTGTACGTTTTGCTGAGAATGGCCCATATAGAAAACGATGCAAATTATTAAACAATGGTTTGTTATCTCAAAATAACTACATTAAGGTATAATTAATTATATGGCTATTTACAGGAAATTAACTAATATGAAAATCAATAAATAATCCAAAGGAATATGGCCTATCACTACTGCTAATTTCAAAAGGCTAAATATATATATCTGCTATTTCTGAATGGATATCAACGATTATTTTTCTGTTTTGAAGGAAATTTAGTTTTATATGGAATAGGACTAACAAGAGAGAATACAATTTTTGGTATTTACTTGTTTATTCGTACGGTTGACGAACTGATTCTTATATTCGTTATTCGGGTTCTATGTTTCTTGTAACATAAGCCCTAAAACTTTGAGGAGGAAGATAATTTTTTGGTGTGATTTTAGGTCTATTACAAAGGTTTATTATTGGAAATAATAAAAAAAACATATAATAAATCTATACTAATATATACGCTGAAGAGTTGGTTTGCTTGAACATGTTAATGTCAGAAACTACTTGGTTCTTTTTGTGTAATCTGACGATTCTCCAGTCTCTTGTCTTCCTGCACGTGGTCTATCCTCCAAAGATTTTAACTGTCTAGGTCTGTACAGTAGCATGTGACTTATTCAACAGTTATTCAATTTTTCTTATAGATAAGCTCTGCGAACCATGTGTTCTCTCAAATCACGAGAACCACGCGCTTATTGAAAATAAATCAGTTTCTCAGGCCCAAGTAAAGTTAATACTGAACTAAGATTTGATTATCGAGATATATTTATGTTTCGAGATTTATACATATAACATTGGAAAGACGGTCTTAGAACAACTAGTAGGAATTATATTAAAAGTGTATGGAAAATTTTTTGACCTATCTTTAACAAATGGCATTCTGCCTCGTTTTATATTAATGTTGAAATGAAAATAAATAATTTTTTTTTATCTAATATTAGTATTAATAATTTGTACATTATTAAATCGCTAGGTTGAGAATAAATAGCTTTGAAAAATAAAAGCATGCTGTATGGAAACTTTTTTGAGTGAGTGTATAGTGATAATAAATTAAATTGAAAATGAGACGGAATATTATTTTAAAGGTAATGGTCACCTCAGGTTTCATTGAGAAAGCATTGTAAGCTTTTGAAAACAGTTTTATTTTCATGTTTAAAAGAGTAATAGAGTAAGTAAACTGAAGGTTGATTTGATTCCTAGCAGCCACATACTGGGCATTTAATGTTGTATGGATCTTCCACCAAGAACGTGACGCTGGAAGTGAGGCCATACTGCAGGATTTCGGCGAAGCAGCTTGGTGGAGATGGAACTATTCTCTGTAACATAATGATTATATTTAGCAACATATTGTTATAAAACAATTTACTTTTATTTTTATCACGGAACCTGTATATAATTATCATCTTTGGAAATTACTCACCGCTAACTTTTCCCCTTTGGGATGGTCGAACCAGTCTCTGGTCGGTCCTGGTGGAAAGTTGCCGGGAGCTGCGTGGCCAAAGCCGACCAAGGAGTTACGATCGTAGACCAAAAAGAGGAAGAAACCCTTTTGGCAGCAGGAGGTTTTGTTAAAGTTATGGACGTAAAGAGTTCCTGAAAGGCAACAGAAAAAATATTAAGTTATTTAAACACCGTTTCTTCAATATTCCTCAAAAGCTTCAAAAAAGTAAATTAGATAAGTTGAATTATTCACAATTTATTTTAGATAAACAAGAAACGTTTTCGACTACTTCAACACTTACTAGACAAACGTTCAAATCTTTCACTTAACTACAAAAGTCTCATCTACATGACTATCAAAAGGCCGATGTGGACTTACGGAGTAGAGCTTTACGAGATTCTTCTCGTATCCAATACCTACGGTCCAAAATCCTTCCTATAATCCTCAATGCTCCTTACTTTGTCACGAATAAACTCATCCATAAATACCTTATATATGTTGCTGATTTGGACCGATCTAGATACCATTCCTTTCATGACAAACTCCATTCCTACCTTAATCATTTCTTCCTCTTCAATTCCTGACAATCCTCCGAGGCGTCTGAAAAGGAGATGGCCCCGAGACCTTCTAGTTTCGAATATTTTTAGAGTGCTTTCATTGGAAAACGGTGGCGATTGTGGTGATGTTGATATATCAAGGCATACTTTTTGAACACGTAGAGAAATTCAAGTATTAAGGTTCAATGATAACAAGAAAAAAATGAAATCCAGGAAGAAATAAAGTCCCGGTTAAAGGTGGGAAATGCGTGTTATTATTCAGTTGCTAACTTACTTAGCTAGCGGCTTCTGTCTAAAAACTTAAAGGTTAGATTTTCCGACGGTTCTTTACGGATGTGAAACGTGGCTTGTTACTTTGAAGAACGAACAACGGCTTAAGATTTTCAAAAATAAGGTACTGCGTAAAATATTTGTTCCAAAGAGAGATGAGGCCACCGGGAGTTTAGAGGGTTGCACAACGCGGAATCGCGGAGCTTGTACCCTGTGAATATAATTAAGTGGAAAGCATCGCGGAAACTCAAATGGGCGAGTGAAGTTGTTGGGCTCGGTGAGGAACGGATTCCGAGAAAGTTGGTATTCGCTGATGATATCGCTGTAATTTAGGTAGGCCGAAGCGTCGATGGGAGGATTGTATTGGGTTGATGCAAAATTAATGCAGGTTTCCTCTATTGCAATATCTTAATTCCAATTGTGTAAACAAAGCTAATCCTAACATTGATCATTATTATACCAAAACAAACCTTATCTAATACCCTCTCTTTCACCATGAATTTGTTTAGTAAAATCGTTTTGTTTCAGTGTGTTCAAAGGTCTTGAATCGAAAATGTCAAAGTGCGATTTTCGTCAAATTTATTTTTACGAATTTAAATTAGGGTGCAGCGCTGCGCAAACGGCTCGTAATATTAATGAAGTGTGGGGTCAGGGGGCTATTAATGAGTGCACGGTGCAGCGTTGGTTCCAGAAGTTTCGCAGAGGAGATTTCGACCTCGAAGACAAGGAAGGTCGGGGCCGTCATCATGCTCTGGACAACGACCAGCTGAGGTCAAAAGTGGAAGAAGACCCAACCAAAACCACACGAGAAATGGCGGCGGAACTCGGAACTCAAAAATTGCAACGTCTTTGCCCAGCATTGATGAATCGGAAAGGGCCGATCCTGCTCCACGATAACGCCAGACCACACGTTGCACAACCAACGCTTCGACGACTGCACGAGTTGGGCTACGAAGTTCTCCAACATCCGCCTTATTCACCTGACCTCTCTCCTACAGACTTTCACTTTTTCAGGCATCTGGACAACTTTTTGAGGGAGAAAAATTTTCAAAACCAGGAAAACATTGAAAATTCTTTTCGTGATTTCATTGAGTCCAGGGATTCGGATTTTTTTTCTGGTGGAATAAGAAAGCTTGTTGAACGTAGGCAAAAGTGCATCGATTCAGATGGAAATTATTTTGATTAAATATATATGGTTAAAGTAAAGATATGGCGTATTTACAATACCTACTAAAAACCTGCATTAATTTTGCATCAACCCAATATTTAGGCTGATCTCGGGGGCTTAGGCTTGAACGGTGAACATCAGACGAGTCTGTGCAGGCAGAGTTTGGGGGTATCGGCATCGAACCTTCGGGTTCGTTAAGCCTATTATTATTATTATTCCATTGGGAAGCTTCTCTACATATGTTTCATGCATTTTTATATTTCACTCAAATTTACTTGTTGTATTCTATTATACAGTTATAAATTTCTATAAATAAATATAGATAAATATTTATGTCATTAGAAATGTATTAGAGACTCAGAAAGCTCATCTTTCAGTCAAACACACGTCCAAGTCCAAGAACTTAAAATAAATCAAGTATGAAAATATATTTGCAGTGCCAAGAGATACAAAATCGAACCGGAAGATTATATTTAACAAATTAAATATGAATATAGGATTCTCTAGCTTCAAATATCCACCGTGCTCTCTCTCTCTTTCCACATTCAAATACCGTTATTTTTCAGTACATTCTCAAAATGACACAATGAGAATTGTACTTTTAATTATTATTTATATACACTATTTCAACTTTTTTTTTATCTTGACTATTAGTAGTAAATTTCAATAAAATATTTTCTTATTATTGTTCCATATATTTATTTATTTCTGTTAAATTGTTATATTTTTTTATTAATTTTATGTTTTGGCAGAATATATTTTATTATGTCAAACCTGATGCTATTCTTAGGGGACTTAGTACCAGAATAAAGTTTTTATCTTTCTTTTTTATAAATTTTAATGAATAATAAATGTGAAACATCTGAGAAATTGGAGACAATCAAATCCAATACGTTTGTAGTATTGTAAAAATGTAAATTAATCATAGTAAATAAAATATGTACAAGAACTAAAAAAAAAAAAAAAAAAAAAAAAAAAAAAAAAAAAAAAAAAAAAAAAAAAAAAAAAAAAAAATAATAAATTATATATATATATTATATTAGATATCTAACAAAAGGTAGTTGAGCTTTATTTTCGTTATTTATAGCTTTTTTTTTATTAATTAAGGTTTCGTCTTAGTTTTTATGATATTTTAATTTTTAACTTATTATATAAGACCTATTAGGCCTATTAGGCTATAGCCTATAAAAGCTGGAATCAGTTTTTGTGTTTGTCAAGTTTCAAGGGATTAATGGCGAAAGATAGACAGATTTCTTTAATATTCGATAATCGAAATTATCATTGAATCATGCAGCCTTTAAAGTTTTGGGATTCATTTTATATATAAAGAGTTCATGTTTTGAATAATAAACTAAAACGATTTTGGGGTTACTTTAGCATGGTGGTTAGCACAACCGCCTCCTATGCCGAAGGTCCCGGGTTCAAACCCGCAGGTGGCCCTAGGATTGTTTAATGGGAGTAAAAAATCCTTAGTTATGCCGTCCTTAGGAAGGGACTGTGCGATGAGAGGTACTCGTTAAAGATCCCTATCCTAATTAAATCTGGATAGGCAAAATTTAGGACTCCTACTGTAGCATCGTCCAATTAGCCACAGTAGCATAAAGGGACGTTAAATGAATAAACAAACTTAAAACGATTTTAGTACGGTGGATATTTACTATCAGGGAATAAAGGGACCTAGATATGGTAGTTAAAGCCGAGCGGAAGCAAGATATTTATAGGAAGACATTTTGTTCTTTTCCTGATTCTTCTAAAATATTTAGGAAATATTGAATTTATGGTGTTTCGTGACAGTTACCTTTCATCGGCACGCAGCCCTGTAGGTCAAAGCTTCCGATTGATGGTCCCACAGGTTGGCACCTTTGGTCAAACCTCACCAATTTGCCGTCTATGTAAACCCAAAGTCCTTCGATGATCTCAGACAGATCCGAACGGCCAGATTCCGTTAGTTTCTCTGCAAATCGAATTCATATTCAAACAACTTTAAACCAGGTGTGTAATAAACAAGTGTATGTCTTATAATTACCTGGGTTAGTTAACCATATTCTCACGGAATAAACAGTTTTATTGCAGACTTCTATTTCCTTATAGTTGGGATTGTCCTTGAAGCTGTATAAATTAGGGTCTAGTTGGTCCGCCACTTCTTTTAGATACTGCCGTTTTAAGTGTCATAATCAGTGATTGTCTTAATTATCAAGAAGTTGATCAAATAACATTGAGAAATATACTTACACCTATTTGAATAGCGGCTATGTGGCCCAAATAGTCGAAGCAGATGCAGTAGCTCGGATCGTCGGGGAAGCAGTAGCACTCGACTGGATGACACTCACCTTCAATGTGCACCCTTCGATAGTGCTTCAGGAGGGGGTCGTATTTGGATGTTGGAACCTTGTAGAATCCTGGACCTGCCTTGTCTCTGAAGGCGGGTGTACCTGTAGAAAAATATCGTCATTCAAAATATTAATATTTATTATACTGAAATCCGAAGCAAAAATAACACAAGAGATATGTATAAACAAATCGCGTAAACAATTTGAACCCCTATTGAATGGTGTTAGGGATGAAAAATTATAAATAATAGCGCATCTAAAAGAGAAATTAAATAAATGTAAATAACATTTTAACGGTATTCTAAGTAATAATAATCAATCTCCTTCTGAATATCAGAGCGCTAATCTCTATAAAATATGGTGTGCGGAACACACGACTTCCTCTTACCTCCGTTGTTGAAATCAATTTCGAAAATTTAGTTAGAGATGATAATGCCTTTGACCGAGTGTGGCACCCGTGACTGCTTTACAAACTCCGTAAATTCCTTCCACCTACATACTTCCTTATTATCCAGTCTTATCTCAAAGACAGGTCCTTCAAAGTAAATCATAACCGTTCCTGTTCATCCCTTTTTAATCAGTATGCAGGTGTTCCTCAAGGCAGTATTCTAGGACCCATCCTTTACACAGTTTATACAGCTGATATCCCATCCCATCCTAGCACTTTCCTTCCTACCTATGCTGATGACACATGTGTGTTATCAGTCAACAACTATCCAACTATCAGAACTGGAGAATAAAAATTAATTCCAGTAAATCCCACCAAATCACCTTTACCCTTCGTCGTAAACCTAAGACATCCTGCCCAACGGTATCCTTCAATAACACTCCTCTTGTCCCGGTTGAACAGATCCGATACCTAGGACTGCACCTGGACAAACGTCTTACTTGGAACCCTCATACAAGACTGAAAAGACAAGAAACTGCCCGACGTTTTCGACTACTTCAACACTTACTAAACAAACGCTCTAACCTTCCACTTAAGTACAAAAGACTCATTTATATGACTATCATCAGACCGATATGGACTTACGGAGTAGAGATTTGGGGCTCTACTAAACCATCAAATTCTTCCCGTCTCCAATCCTTGCAATCAAAAATCCTTCGAAAAATCCTCAACGCTCCTTATTTTGTCACAAATAAACTCATCCATAAAGACCTTAACGTTCCCTATGTTGCTGGCTTGGCGCGAACCAGGTACCACTCCTTTCATGACAAACTCCATTCCCACTCTAATCCACTTGTTTCAATTCTCGCTTCCTCTACAATCCCTGATAATCCTCCGAGGCGTCTGAAAAGAAGATGGCCACGAGACCTAGTTTAACATAGTCTTTGGAGAGCTACCAATGGGTAGTGTCCCCACATGTGAATCCATGACATTTGTATCTTGTATCTCATTTACTAGATGTATATCATTATACAGTTGTAAATAGCAATAAATCTATTTAAAAAAAAAAAAAAAAAAAAAAAAAAAAGAGATGAAAATAAATTGCTAAATAATTAATTACATTGAGTTTCGATAGAAATCTATGTTTTTTTTTTGTTTTTTTTGTTCACTTAATTTATTAATTCGCAACTGTCAGCATTATTGTGGCAACCAGCAAATTTTATTTAAAAAATAAAAAAAATAATAACACGTCATTCATGAGGAAGAACAGTACCTAGTAGCACGTTTTCTAGTCAGGTTTTTTTTTATGTATGTTTTCATTTTTTTACGTAATTGAAGGCTGTTATGTGGTGTTAGTGAGCCAATTGTTATTCGATTAGTGGCCTTTTGGAGGGTTCACAGCTTTGCGAGGTATTGGAGAAGGCTCAAAAGTAGCTTGGTATCATTATTCAAACCTCTTAATATTTGCAAAATTTGCGATGAATTTTAACCTGAAGACGGCTGCTGAGAAATTTCCCTCCTCACTAATGGTTTGTTGTGGGGTGACGATGGCTGGAGTGGTGGTTCCAATTGCTGGAATGTTGGTCCCTGTTGTTGAGTCGCGGCTCTCAGCTGCTGAACTTGGAACTCAATAAGTGTAGCATTATTCTGTGCTTGTGACTAGATTGATGATTTATGACGAAGATCCGGAAATTCCTACAATTTTTTTTTTTTTTTTTCCTAGCCCCTTATTTTCCTTCCAATACCTCACCTTACAGTAGCTGGAGGTTTCTCCTTATTTTAGTGTGACGCAGGTTTTTAACGACTATCCTGTGTTTCTTCGGGGAGATGATAGTGAATAATATATTATATTATTATGTACGACAATCAGCGAGGTTCATCACTCTCTGTTAACTTTTACAATTTTGTGTATAAGATAATATTTTTTTCTAACGGTATATTATGCATCTTTATCAGTGTTAAAAAACATTAAAATTGTATTAAAAAATCTGGTGCGGGCAACACATGACTTTCACTTACCTCAATTTTTAAAATCAATGAAAGAATTTTCCAATATAAATAGAGATAAAAATACGTGAATTTATTAAAGAATTAATAAAATTGAATTTATATAGAAACATATGTTTTATTAAAAAATCTATTATATTATTATCTAAACTAATCAGTTAGTTTTATCTTATTTTCATCAGTCTCTATTAACTTATAAAAGCTTGAGTATAAGATAATATTTTTTCTTTAATCTTTAGCTTTCCAACGGTATATCATACATGTATATTACTGTTCTTATGTTCAAAAAAAAAAAAAATTACATAAAACATTTTTTTTTCCAGCTTTTTCCTTTATTTGCTTTTAAAATTCGTTCAACTTGCATATTTAGTTGTTTTTCATCAGTGGTAACAAGATAATATAGTTATTTTTATTGAATAAACAAAATTAAAGGTACTTTAGGGAAAGAAAATTTAAAATATCGGCATTTAAGACCTGTCAGACAATTTTAATCAGAATGAAATCTACATGATATTAAAGCCCATTAAATTTTACATCGATATTGCGAGTTTAATCAAAATCTTCGTAACTGATTTCAAGGTTTTCACCGAATTTAGGTGTGCACGAGAACACCTAAAAGGCGGCTGAAAACTGTTAAGTTTTTTTGAAAGATGACATTTTAAAAAAATTATGACGACGCTGCTGAAAAGCGGTAAAATTAAAAGATAATTGAGATGGATATGCATGAAGCTTGATAATGGCCCTAGAGGCTGAAACGTCGCGATACTGGAATAAATAAATTGTTTTAAAAAAATATCCAAGAATTTCTTTTGCAAATCGGCCTGATAATTATCGAACAAAGAAAGTAAAAATGGTTTTAACATTTTCTCCTTTAGTTGAATGATAAAAACTGGAATTCAAAAAGTTTCACGATCGCAATACTTCCCCTTATTATATATAGTAAGTGAAAGTAAAAATATAATATATTTATTTTTATAGAATCTACAAAATTTAAGCCCTGTGAGACTTCTCCAATCAGAATGAAACCTATATGGTTTTGAAGCTTATTAATTTGTTCATTGACATAGAAAGTTTGATCAAATTCGGTGTAGCTGAAAAATGTATGGTATAATGTGGCCACAACACCACAACTGACCCTATTTTCTTATTGAGTGTGCTGATTCTTCATTGAACGCCTTCCCAACCAAAAGAGCTTAAAAACAATTTCTATGCTCAAATATCCATAGTTATTAAAAATATTATAGTATTGTATATTTTTTGTATATAGGACCATATTTCTTCAATCTTATGATTCCGTTTGAAGGGTGATGGAAATTAAATGTTTTTTATTTGACAGAAATAAAATACGATTTTTTTTTGAACCGGTAGGTTTTTTATGTTGGCAAAAATTGTATCCTGAAACTAATAAAACATAATTTTTTATAGTAAGCCAATGAACACCATGAGGACGAATAGCAGTGAGCTATGAAGTGAAGTGATGGGTTATATGTGAAGAAAGTGTTTTTAAAAAAATAAGTCTTGAAAATGGGAAACAGCCCCGAAACGTTGATAGATGTGGATGCTTATGAAATAAAGTAATTGATTGACAAAAGGAAGTTAATGTGTGCTCATTTAAGTGTTTATATTAAGAAAAATTTCCAAAAAAATTAAAAAAGAAAAGAATAATTTTTCTTCTTTTAGGGAAAACTTACTTTCGTTACGTTTATTAAAATTATGACGTATTAATGTGTATGATTTAGTTTTCTTTATTTATTTTAATTATAAAATCTTAATGAGATGACACAAATTAGCAGTAGCAACTTAGGTTATGAATGGGTAATTTTCCGAATGTAAGCAACAACTAGGTAAGTAATTTTAATCAATATAATTATATGAGAGAAAAAGTATTTGCATACACGATTAGTTATTACATTAATAATATAGTTCAACAAATATAACAATATAAAAATAAATATTCTTTATGTAAAATACCTGCTGACAATCTATCACGAGCATACGGCCAAATTGTTGAATCAGTCTCTTTTGCGATTATTGTGAGGATCAGTGTCTGAAAAAAAAAAGAAGAAAGAAATTTATTTGATAATAATGACTCATATAAAGTAGCTAAATATATGTAAAGATAGATAGACAGAAAATTGTATTTAAAATATACAATAGTTTGTTAATTACGTTTTTAAATGATTTCGGTGATCCGTGAAATAAAAAAATTAGGATTTTACTTCTACATACTAATTAAACGTGTGTTTGAAGGTATTAGTAATAGTTGGAAAACGAAATGAAACAAAATACATTTAGTAGGAGAAAATTCAATACATGAGTAATAAATAAAGTGAAGGAGATGAAATATTAACAGTAATAATAATTTTAAAATATTACATAATGATAATATAATAGTAAATAAAATAAATAAATTTACTTGTATGCGTAAAATATTATGACGTTATAATTTATTGATAAGTTGTGAAATAGGTTTTGAAAACATTTTGAACTTCTCAATAAATTTTTAGTTCTTTTGTGAACGTAGTAAGGGAGTGTTTGTTGTAGTTAACTGTTTCTTTTATTAGTGGGTTCAGAGAGCCTGCGGTTTTTCTAAAGTATATCATGGTTTGAGATAAAACTAATTCTTGTATCAAGGGAAGTTTCAGATCTGTAATCATTGGGGATATATTTGTTTAACGGGGTTAATTGTTAATGATTCTAATACATAGTTTTTAAATTCGTAGTGTTTGAATTTTAGTGCTCAGTTTAGAGATTTTATTAAAATAATAATAATAGGCTTACCGAACCCGAAGGTTCGATGCCGATACCACCAAACTTCGCCTGCACAGACTCGTCCAATGTTCACCGGTCAAGCCCAAGCCCCCGAGATCAGCCTTAATGCAATACTCCCATCGACGCTTCGGCCTACCTTTCGGACGCCTACCAGTCGGTTCAGCGAATACCAACTTTCTCGGAATCCGTTCCTCACTAAGCCCAACAACTTTACGCGCCCATTTGAGTCTCCGCGATGCTATCAACTCAATTATATTCACAGGGTACAAACTCCGCAATTCCGCGTTGTGCAACCTTCTAAACTCCCCAGTGGCCTCATCTCTCTTCGGACCAAATAGTTTACGCAGTACCTTATTCTCGAAAACCTTAAGCCGTTGTTCATCCTTCAAAGTAAGCGGCCACGTTTCGCATCCGTAAAGAACCATTTTTTATTTTTTATTAAAATACGAAAACATTTTGTAGATTTTTTTTTTCATTTTGCTGAGTGTTTTTCTATTAATGTGTTCGGTAAAGGTGAGGGATCGGTCCAGGGTTAAGCCTAGATATTTTATGGAACTAGAACATGGTATATGGTTTGAGATAGTATAATGATTTTGTGATCGATATGTGGTCGGCGTTTCGTAAAAATGATAGCTTCTGATTTAGACATAGAATTTTTTATTGAATAGGTAAGAATGGATAATATGGGTTGTATATGGAGGAAATTTCAACGAAATTGATTTGTTGATAAAGACCTGCGTGCCAGGCGGTATCAAACGCTTTTTCTAAATCCAGTAAAAGCATACCGGTGTGCTTACGCTCGTTGAAAACCTTGGTCTTTGTTTGATTTAGAAATAACGGTGATTTTAGATGTTTTCCAAACATTAGGAAAATGTCTGGGTTTTAAAATTGAATTAAATATTTTTATTATGAAATAAATCGATTGTCGGCATAAGTTTTTAATCACTTAGGGAATAGCGTCGTCAATCGTTTTTAAAAAATTTTTATTTACTTTATTTACAACGAATACATATTTACATACATAACCTATGTATATACAGTACACTAATTGTACACCCGTGTTTTTTTTTGTTGTTGTTTTTTTTAATTTTTTGAGAGTTCTGGCAGTTGGAAGAAAAGTTATTTTGATAAGGGGCTTCAAGATAGTAATGAACGAATTTCGTGATTTTGCGGTAATATATGTAAATGGTGTATTCAATCCAAGATGAATTGAATATAAATTCTTTAGTAATACAAAAACCATTTTTTAGATCATATACGATTAATAAGATTATCTATTTTATTTACTGGTTTCCTAATTTGAATTAAAGTACTTCTATTCAGTGGATTTTTTTTTTAGTGGTTTAATTGATGATGTAGAGAAGGATGGTTTGATTTTATTTTTTTGAGAATAGTGGATAATTATCATTTCTATGAGGAATAACTATTTAGGCTACAACTTATGATAAATGATTTATTTTTTCTTGTTATATATTTAGTTTGTCAGTTGTTTTTACCGTTCGTCTTTATTTTGTACTAGCTGTTGCTCGCAACTTCGTCTGCGTCAATATCTGTTATAATAATCGCTATTAAGACGTTTTTAAAAGAATATATTGAGTTGTCAGGAAAGTTCGTTGAGAGTAGTAGTATTACACTAGTAATAACTCGTTTCAAAAATAAATCCTCCACATTTTTTTTTTTTTTTTTTTTTTTTCAGTAGCAAATAACAACATGAAATCCTTTCATCCTTTCCTTTCTCTGAGCTCATAGGGAACCCAAACGTCGTAACGACAGACGTACCTGGCTGGCCATCTTTTGATGATCAAAAACGGTCGATTTACAGGTTCTTAACTCCGCAGCTATCTCACGATTAGTAATTCGTGGATTGCTTGTGATGACCGTTATAATATCCTCGATGTCAAAAGTTGAACTCCGGCCAGCCCGGGGTTTGTTTTCTAAATTCAAATCTCCTGATCTAAACCGCGAAAACCATTTCTGAACCGTGCTATCAGCAATTGAATTCGCTGCCATACACGACACGAATCTTTCTTGCAGTTTATGTTGTTTTTTTCCCTTTTTTAAAAAGGAACAGCATAATATGCAAAAATGAACCGAACCGTCACTCATGTTGGTTTGCAATAAACTAAACTACTGATCCTTAATAAAGACGAATTCAGTGTGTAAACATAATTAATTCCATGAGGATTAAAGGAATATGAATAATCATTAGTCTCTCGTGATTCATTTTAGTTGAAAAAATAACAGGTACAATTTATTTTAAAAATGTCTACAAACTTTTCAGACAACCCAATATTTTAAAGTACTTTTGCGTAAATGATGTTCATTTTTGGTTTTATTTTCTGGTGGCAGAAGAACATACTGATTATCTCCGCAACCCGATCTTGACGTAAATTGATTCCTACGTGTTCAAATGTTTGCCCATGTGATTTTTTAATTGTAACGTCAAAAGATAATAAAGGGAAATTGGATAATTTTAAAATTAAAAGGTAAATCATTTGGAACCGTTGGGATGCGAGGTTAATTTCCACCGTTTTTATCCACAATTTCCACTGATTCTTCGGTACTATTGGTCGCAGCATGTTATATAGTCTATAACCTTCTTCGGGTAAATGGACTATCCAACACAAAAAAAAAGAATTTCATTTTGAATCCGTAGTTTCTGAGATTAGTGCGTTCAAACAAACAAACCAACTCTTCAGCTTTATAATATTAGTATAGATTAAAGTTGTATTGATTTTGTTTTATGTTAAGCCTAATGCAACAAACTTTGTTTGTAAATATTCAAATTATAAATTTAAATATACTTCAAATTTATTCCAATTTGATTTTAATTTTAAGCATTTCTTTATTATTCTATCTTAATTTATTATGTGTTTGATTATAAAAAATAAAAAAATCAGTCGCCAGTACTCGCAAATTTGAATCAAAACTTCCCACGCATTTTTTTATTTAGTTGGATAAAATTATTATTCATTTTAAAAACTTACCACACATATTCCTGCTAATGCCTTCATTGTTAAGATACTGAATAACCGATTGAGAAAAAACGTTCTTTACTTTAAATAGTGTTTTCTGTAAGAGCTAATTAGTTAAGTAATAGCTATTAGTTTTCTTCAAGTACTTTTCCTGAAACACGTTCTTGATAGGATTTTATGGCATTTGCGAGTGACTGATAAGCCGAGAGAAATGAATAGCTAATTTCTCTTAAAACGATATTACAGTATTATATATTTTTACTTTCACTTACTTACATATGAAATATATAGTAAGGGAAAGTATTGCGTTAGTGAAATATTTTCCTTACGTCAAATATTGGAGAAGAAGCTGGAATACAACGGTGTAGTCCATCAACTTTATATCGATTTTAAAAAGGCTTATGATTCCATAGACCGTCAGAAGCTATATAACATCATGATTGAACAGGGGATACCTAAAAAGTTAGTAAACCTAGTAGAGATGTGTTTGTCGGAAACATTTCATAAAGTTAGAATCGGTCATAATTACTCCGAGAGATTTGAGGTGCGATCGGGTTTGAAACAGGGTGACTCCCTTTCACCTGTTTTGTTTAATATAGCCTTAGAATATGTTATTGAAAAGGTGCTGTGTACCGAGAAAGGCTTAAATATGGGTGACAAGATTCCGGTTTTGGGGTATGCCGATGATTTGGTACTACTAGGTGAAGACACGGAAACTATACAACTAAATACAAGTGTGTTAATAAAAACCGGTAAACAAATAGGTCTCGAATTAAATACCGATAAGACGAAATATATGATTAGTTGCATAAATGGTGGCGATCTTGATGATATTAATATTTCAGGTCATACTTTTGAACACGTAGAGAAATTCAAGTATTTAGGTTCAATGATAACAAGAAAAAATGAAATCCAGGAAGAAATAAAGTCCCGGTTAAAGGTGGGAAATGCGTGTTATTATTCAGTTGCTAAATTACTTAGCTCGCGGCTTCTGTCTAAAAGCTTAAAGGTTAGAATTTATAAAACTATTATTCTTCCAACGGTTCTTTACGGATGCGAAACGTGGCCGTTTACTTTGAAGGATGAACAACGGCTTAAGATTTTCGAGAATAAGGTACTGTGTAAAATATTTGGTCCGAAGAGGGATGAGGCCACTGGGGAGTTTAGAAGGTTGCACAACGCGGAATTGCGGAGTTTGTACCCTGTGAATATAATTGAGTTGATATCATCGCGGAGACTCAAATGGGCGCGTAAAGTTGTTGGGCTTAGTGAGGAACGGATTCCGAGAAAGTTGGTATTCGCTGAACCGACTGGTAGGCGTCCGAAAGGTAGGCCGATGCTTCGATGGGAGGATTGCATTAAGGCTGATCTCGGGGGCTTGGGCTTGTCCGGTGAACATTGGACGAGTCTGTGCAGGCGAAGTTTGGTGGTATCGGCATCGAACCTTCGGGTTCGGTAAACCTATTATTATTATTAGATGAGGAACCTATTATTATTATTGCGTTAGTGAAAATTTTCGAATTCCAGTTTTCAACGGAAATACACGTTTTAGGGTCCCCTGAGTCCAAATAACCAAGTCCCGCAAAAAGGTGTATGTGTGGAAAGCCTAGCGCAAAAACGAAAATGAAATTTCATATTAAAGACAACTATACGCCCGAGTTGAGTACCATCAAAATTGGCTTAACGGAAGTGCCACTTTATACCATGCATTTTTCACCTTTTTACAATTTTCTCTAAAACGGCTTCAACGATTTTGATTAAACTACCTATATTGATGTAAAATTTAACGGGCATTAATATCATGTAGATTTTATCCAGAATGAAATGATCTGAAAGGGTTTAAATGCCGATATTTTAAATTTTCTTTCTCTAAACTACATTTAATTTTGTACATTCCGAAAGATTCACTATAACTCGCTATTTCGATGTAACATTTAATGGGCTTTAATATGATGTAAGTTTCATTCTGATTAAAATATTCTAACAGTGCTTAAATGCCGATATTTTTAATTTTCTGCTTCTAAAGTACATTTAATTTCGTGCATTCCATAAAAATAATCATATAATCTTGTTACCATTGATAAAAAACTGGTAAATATATAAGTTGAACGAATTCGATATCCAACTAAAGAAGAAAACTGAAAAAATATTTTTTTAATACAATTTTCGGTTTTTGAACTTAAGGAAAGTAATATACATGTATAATATAACGTTGGAAAGCTAATGATTTTGAAAAAAAATATTATCTTTTTATGTTATATAATATTATCTTATTATATGATATTATCTTATAATATTGTATTTATAGTTAAATTAAAATGTTAAGAATATTCCTGTACGAAAGAATTGGTATGCTGTGTAATAGAAACCCAATTAAGTTGGGCAGCACCATTTTGATTGTTTATTTATGAATAAAGTGTATCTCTCTCACAACCTTGTAAAAGCTAATAAAGGGTGATGAAAAGCCGATAAAACTTACTGATTATTTTATATGATAATATAATAGATTTTCAAAAAAAAAAAAAAAAAAAATTAATTTAATTACTTCTTTAATATTTTCACTCATTTTGTCTCTAACTGTATTTTAAAATTCTTAAATCGATTTAGAAAACGGAGGTACTTGAAAATCGTCTCGATTTTTTTTGTATGTTCTCTAACTGTTAGTGATTAGTCTAAACTTAAGCTTAGGTATTGTAGGGATTTGATGGTATAATGAGATGGTAGCTGAATTTGTTTTGATGTAGTTTATTTGAGCTCGAACTTTAGTTAATAGTATTGCTTGAGATTTGCTGAAATATGTTTTTAACTACTATTTTATGCAGTATCTTTTAAACACTTTAATGTAATATTGTAGGCGATTTACTATTGTCTAAAGACCTCATTACTGATTGGTGGTTGGGTAATAAACAAATTGAATAGTATAAGAGATAAGCAAGAACCTTCTCTGAAGACCTGCTGAGAATGGGATTATATCGGAGGTAGATTTTCCAACTTAAATATATAAATCTGTCTATACGATAAATATGCGTGAATCAAGTATAGTGGGAAACATTTATGAAATATAGCATAAGTGAAGGTATCGTAAATGCGAAAATTCTTGTATTCTCAACGGCAATCCTCATCATAAGGTCGTTCAAGTCCAAAAACCTAGTTAAAGGTGTGTGTGATATAATAATATTAATAATAAGTCATTATTGATATACATATAAACATTTATAATACATTTTTACAATTTTGTTTTCTTCTTTCTTTGTATACATATATGTACATAGACCCTCTTTTTCAGGAGTTTAAAGTCTTTAACGGTAACTACCCGTACTTGAGTTGAAGAGTTCGTTCATCTTTATCTTCCAAAATTCTCTGTCCTGCGTGACCATAGCACTCCTTCTGCCTTTTTGATCTCATCGACAAACCTTCTTCTTTGCCTGCCTCGGTTCCTTTTCCTATCCAATGGGGTCCACTCAGTCAATATTTTAGCCCAGTTTTTACCTTTTTTCCTCATTAGATGGCCAGCCCATTGCCATTTCATCTTTTTCACGAATGTGATCACATCAGTGACACCACTAGCTTTTCTTATTTTTTGACTGTTTAACTTTTGGCTTTTCCTTACGCCTAACGTGCTCCTCTCCATTGCTCTTTGTCATGTTATAATTTTTCTCTCATGAAGCTTGTTGAGGGATCGTGTTTGGCATCCATAAGAGAGAACAGGCTGCAACTGCTATTGAAGGATAATGTTTTTAGAGGCTGGCTGATATTGTTGTTCTTCATAACCACCCTTAAGCTCCGCCAAGCCATAGCTTCCTAGTTTGGATTTCAGTAGACTGTCTATCTTTAAAAGATATCACTTGCCCAAGATATTTTATTTCATCTACTACACTTATTTCAGGAAGATCTGTTTTTACTTATGCGACACTGGAGCTGGTTATTATTTTAGTCTTTGCCAAGTTCAAAGACAGTCCATGTTGTGCACTTCTATACCTAAGTTGTTTCAGCATTGTCACTATCTCTTCTTCTTTCCCTGAAATCGGTAGCACATCATCAACATATTTATGTACATTTATTTTAATACCATTTATATTTATTCTATATTTTTCCCATTCCATAATTTAATATCCTATAGAATAAGTTCCAGTACTATACTGAACAGCTGTGGTGTTAGTGCATCTCCTTGCCTGACTCCCCTTTTGATTGGATATTCCTTGCATTTTTTGTCGCTAGATATAAATGCATTGTTATCAGTATACAACTGTTTTATCATAGAAATATATTTTTCCTCGATACCTATTGACTTTATAGCTGTTATAGTGCTGCTACGAAATTCTTGCGGAACACCACGTAATGGACCTGAAATCATTATTTATTTTTGTCAAAGAGAATCTTAAAATAAGATTTCAACATCTTTCTCAGAATGTTAATCATTCTTAAAGGTTTAGGGACTTGTTAGTAATTTGTGGGGAATTAGTATTCGCTTTAGTACTATTATTTTTGCATTATTTATTGATATGCTTATATTTAATTTATGATATTTATGTATATGCTGGATAAAATTAATCATAAAGATAGCAGCACCTTTATGCTTACTGCTGTATATGTCTTTTGGTTTTAAATATTTATTTGAATTCTAATTATATTATTGTATAATTGCTGGCGATAAATTTATTAATTGTGCTGTGCCAGCCAGCTCTATTTGTATGGGGATTGCCCTAAAGACAAATAAATAAAATTATTATTATTATTATTAGTTCTGCTATGATATATACTATAAACTGCTTTGGAAAAGTCAACAAATTTGAGGTATGAATTTAAATTATATTCTTTACTTTTTTCTATGAGTTGGTTGACAGCGTGTAAATGATCTATTGTAGACATCCCCTTCCTAAAGCCTGCTTGGTCCAAAGGTAAATTTTCAACTATTGCTTTTGTCAGTCTGGTTTGAATGATTTTTGTAAAAACGTTTCCTATAGTCCTATAGTCCCCTTTCTTGTGAAGCAAAACAATTTTTGATAATTTCCAGTCTGTGGGGATTCCTTCTAGAATTTCTGTGTATGATAATTCTATCTAAAATTTTGTAGAAAAAATTGTAAGAAAGTGAAATTTAGAATTGAATCACTACGATTGTTCCGTTACTTTCTTTGCCTAAGCCCTGACGGAAACAATCTGTGAACATCAGTAGCACTGCGTATTTTTCGATTTCTACGTTTTTCCAACTTTGCCTATTTCGATAAGTGGAAAATGAATACGCAAACTTTCCGATTTGTGAAATTTAAATACTGCAAAGCAAACATGATTTCCGTTTTGGATGTCATTTGATTTGAACTAGATTTATCTCACTATATTTATTATTTGAACGTTTATTCCTGTTGAAAACTCTAATCTAAATTTTTCAAGATCGCAATTCCTTCCCTTAAAACATATTTCATATATAGATAAATGAAAATAAAAATTGGTCGTGGTAGGTTTTAAGTTCATTTAATAATTTCGCTTGTTATAGATTAAACCTTAATTTTGTATGGTGTCAAATATTAATTGGATTTAAGATCTTAAATATTTCTTATCTTTTCTCAAATTATCACTAAATGTTGCTCATTTTGGTTCTACCGTTACCGCCAGGAAACACCTGAGGACCAAGGTTTTCCCAAAGGACTTTCTGTTTTATTTTGCTCTGAATTTTCCCATTCATCTTATAAATTTCAATATGCGATATTTGTTTTATAATGTATAAAATTTAAATTTACTATATAGCATAAGTAGTTCATATTTACTTTTTTATTTCGTATTCGTGAGTATACCGGAAAAGATCATTGGCGTCAACAAAATAAATTATCTTCTGTTGTAGTACCCTGTAGTGTTTTTATGTCCCTCAGCTTGGGAGCTCGAGTTCCCACATCATCAAGTACTTTATGTTTTCTATAGTTTGTTCTAATCCATTTTTTCCTTAAATATTCAATTTGCGTGAGTATCATCCGTTTGAAGAGTGTTATCACATTTTATGCATGTGGTTGCTTTTAGAATCTTTAGGAGGTATTCTAGCATAAACTGACAATACCCTATTCTAAATCTGAATAAAATGATTTATTTTATTTCCCTGAAGTTCGATAGCTATTTTTCCACTTATAACAAATGGGTTTATTTAATTTCTCCAAGTGTGGTTTGTATCCCTTACCACTAATCCATCCATTCTTTACTTTGATTTTTAGAACCAAATCATCTGCGGTAACTTCCAGAATTCGAACTATACCTGTTGTCTCTTCTAATCTAAACGTGCAGTTGGCTTAGTCAGCTTTTTTGTTTCCCGGGATTCCACAATGTGCTGGTAACCGTAAAAAACCGCCACCAGATGTGGCTTTCGTTTCCCAATAATCGTTTGACATTTCTAGGTTCTTTCTATTTTTTTTTTTTTTTGAAAATATTTATTGAGATATATTACAATTTATTTCATAATTAACAGTAGTAATAGTGATATGAGACCACTTTTATACAATATATACAGAAAGTACTGATAAAATCAAATTACATATAATAGAAAACAGTAATCCACTGGCTCTGACCAGTGACGCGGCTGAGAGGAAGTCGCTAGGATCCCTCGGTTTCTGCTTGTCCTTCCACAATTGGGGGAGAGGTAAGACTCCGTCCGGGGTTCCCTAGCAAATTGTAAATATTTTTCATAAGTATAAGTATGTTTATGTTCTATTTATTTATTTCTCAACCTAATTTAATTTATGAATTTTGTTATTATATACCTTTATTTATATATTTATTTTAGTTTCATTTTATGGAATTTGTCTTCCTTTTAGTTAAATTGTAAATGTTGTATGAATGTAATCTTGTAGCAATATTATTATTGTCCATTGTGACAAATTGTAATAAATCGGAATAAATAAATATATTATTATTATAAAAAATAATACTGCTATGTGTTGATGATTCAATAATATTAAATGACCCAGTGGTCATTGGTGTGTTTGTTGATGGGTCAGTAGAATGATGAAATGTAATAATATATTAATACGTGATGATAATAATGGCTTATCACTCAGTATTCAACTATTTCTTTAGAAAAAAATTTGTTTTTATAATATTTTATTAATCAATACATTATTATTATAATGTAATTACATAGTTTGTTTTTCTTTAATCATTCGCTTCATTTTTTTTCAGTCTTATCCTTCAATTCATCAACAAAAAAAATCCCAAATTCATTAAAAAAAAAATTCTGAAACTTTACATTTCATTGAAGATTACCTTGTGTATTTAACCATGTGTTAAATATAAAGTATTTGGTGATTCAGAAGGCAGTCTTAAGACCCGTAACGTGGATCGAAATGTTGATTAATAAATATGTTTTCACTATTTTCTAAAATTTAATGGCCGCCACCCGAATCATTTATTCTTTGTATAATTTTGTTTCTTAATACATGCATTCAGATAATAAAAAGGTAAAAATTATAAGACATTTGAATAATCAGAACATTCTGTTTTCATATTCACTGATACATGCATTTTTTAAATGTTTTTTTATTAATTTATCATTGATAATAATAAAACGAAATTAATCACTGCATTGAGGACAAGTAATTTTCTTCGGGTAGTCTACTAGAAAGACTTGAATCGAGGTAAAATTGTATTGTCTCAAATCTTCCAAGCAAGGTGGTGGCATAGGGAGCAGCTCCTATAAATAAATAAAAAATGATTTGTGAACGTGAAATTATAATATCGATGAAACTAAATTTTGTTATTTATCTATACATCAATTAATATTTAATGTCGTAAATTGATTACCTTGAGTGGTTCTCCAGTAGCATGGGTGTACCAGTCTCTGACGGGCCCTGGTGATCCATATCCAACTCCGAAGAAGCCGAAACCAACGAGAGAGTGATGTTCATATAGCCCGTACACCAAGTAGGCCTCTTTGCAGGAATCGAAAGGGCCGAAATTGTTTATATAGACCGTTCCTGTCGATAAATCCTTTTATTGAGTCAATTTTTAAATTAATTTAATTTAATCTGTAAAAATTTTGTAAATACTAGCTTTAACCCGCGGCTTTGCTCGCTAATAATTTATTTTGTCTTTATTTAAATTTGCATAAATGCGTTTATGAGTAGTGACTATAAAACGCATATGATGGAGCAGTTGTTTGGGGATGTGGTAACAAAGGAACTACCAATAAAACACACTTATTTTATATTTTTCTTACTGTTGTATTTTCTTGGTGGCTTCACCCTCAACAAACTTCTTTACCGTATAGTCAAAATGGTCAACAACTAATCCATCATTATAAGACGTATACATTTTCAAGAAATATTAAATATTATATTTATAATAAATATTATAAATATTATATTAAGTTGTTTTCAAGTGAAAATATTCCCATTCGTTGTATCAATGTATATCAATCACATTTATGTTGCAAACGTGACTATATTACTTTACCGCTAAAATATATCGAGTAATTTTGGCTATGCCTACTTCTATTGGATCGCTATTGTATATTTAATAGAATTAAATGTCAACTTATTAGACTAAACTTAGAATTATGGTTGATTAGGAAAGTGAAAAAAAAAAACAACTTAACCTATTACTGTAATTAATCTGATATAACTATAAATATCTTGTTTCTAATATCGAGACACATTGAAAAAATAGCAATAGCAAACAAAAACTACAGTTCATTGTCTTTATTTGCGGTTTGTTCAATACAATTTGATAAATAAAATAATTTAAATTAAAATTGCTACAAATTACGAAAGATGTTGGTAGTGACTATGTTGAATGAGGTTATATAAAAGAAATACAGATGAATAGAAATAAGCTCCTCTGCTTATGATAAATAAAAGATTATTATTTCATGTCAGATATCAATTTTATTTACTCAATGTTACAACTACATACCAGTACCAAGTAGTCAAATCCAAATTATTCAATAACATCGTTTTATCTTTTAGACATAACCGTTGTACATCATCATAACTCTTTTGCAACTCATAACTCATAGCAAGTTATTCAAATGAGTACTTATAATTTTTTCTGGAAACGTATAGTAATATGTATTTTATTATAACTGGAAACTATAACGTGAATGTATATTTTATAAACAAGAACGCATGGAAACAATCAACACAATTATATGTTAATTAATAATCACATATGTGAAGATATGGGAAC
The DNA here is from genome assembly GCA_023052935.1 of Piezodorus guildinii. NCBI lineage: Eukaryota > Metazoa > Arthropoda > Insecta > Hemiptera > Pentatomidae > Piezodorus > Piezodorus guildinii. The sequence continues at coordinate 159,222,138 of CM041293.1, read as the reverse complement.
GTTAATTGGGGAACCAGTGTTGCCACAGTTAAACAAATTTTGTTTTACGTTTTAGAAGAATATATTTTTCAACCATTTAGAATAGTAATAAAAACTATCCTATCATTTAAGTTGGACCAAATAACAGATACTTACGAAGTTTGATCAATGTCGGTTCAGTAATTTCAGAGTTTATCGCGAACAAACATTGTGACACGAGAGTTTTATATATATATATATATATATATATATATATATATATATATATATATATATATATATAGATAGATTATGAGACCTTTTTCACTAAGACCGATAATTATCGGAGCCGGTTCCTATATTCTCATTAGTTTCTGTTTTGATTAACTTTATTATAAAAAAAAAAAAAAAAAAAAAAAAAAACCTGTACCACTACAACCCATGAAGGGTCTTGGGCTCAGTACATATAGAGATTCGTACTGTTTCTAGGCCAACGGCAGTGCAATGAGGTGATTAGGCCTTAATCGCGCTCAGCCGCCAGGTTTTTCCCCAATTAATTTGGGTACCCACTTTATAGAGGCTGGGTCTGCCCCAGGAGGGTCTCCATACCCTAGGGTTGCCCCTCGACTGAATTAACAGAATAAATAATATTCTGCCACAGCCGGGATTCGAACCTAGGACCCGGAGCACAGCAGACTAGCGCTCTATCCACTAGACCACGCCGCTCCCTAACTTTATTATAACACTTTAAAATTTATTAATGAATACAGCTTAGGTTAGTTTCTCAAAGGAAAAATACAAAAATATTGAATACATCTAAATCATTATGAAATGCTCTGCTTTCCATTTCGATATATTACTTGGGATAATATTTCATACATCCCAGATACCTCTTATAAGTAAAGTACGGTAGGGCGGGGCTAGTTGAGCAATTTTTCACTTGAACGGATATAGCTCCTCAAGAATATATTTTTTTTTTTGTAAGAAGCCGAATTTAAGAGCTACAGCTATTTATATCCAGGAAGTCAAATTTGCACAATGTACCCCATAGGTGAGGTAAGTTGAGCAAGGGCATGGGGCAAGTTGGGCACAAGGAATGTATAACTGAACCATGGGTTAAATTTCGACTAAAAATAAAATAAAATATGTATTTAACAATCATCTCTTTATTTATCATCTTTTAGTGACAAAATTTAAAGTAATTTTATTTGAATAATTAAACAAAACTAGAACCAATAAAACATTTACGTATCTTAAGATTAACTTCAACATTAGATTCAGTCTTGTTATTTGAAATTCGGACTTAAATGTTTATATTATTACTCATATAGCTTATATCTCGAAAGTAATTTTATGTAGGGTTAGTGATATAATAACAAAACTTGTATTAATTTCCTTTGGATAATTAACTGAAAATATAATTTAAAAAACATCAACGTAAATTTGAGCAACTATAGCTCAACTAACCCCGACCCGGAATTTCAGAACAAAAGACAGGTTATAAAAAAATCATAAGAATTATACCCAGAACGACTTTACACGTCAAAAGTACAATAATTATCTGAAAGATTAACACTTATTTGATTCAAAACTGATAAAAATTGACTAATATAGAAGAAATCTTGTGATAAACGACGTTTTTACTTTTTTTTCACAAAATAAACAAAACGCACGAGCGCATCACTCGCTCATTCAGCCGCACCTAGCGATCGCATGGTATCCCTCCCACGACTCTTTCTTTCCGCCATAAGATGCCAATGAGAACTCGCGAACTTGGAAATAGAAGGCTACACCACAGGTGACCCCCCAGATATTGCAATTTTATAGTTTGGTTGAGAAATTTAGTTTCTTTAACAATGAATGAGCCACCATTAAGACTGGTTGTTTTATTTGTACACATTTCCTTGTACTGCCCATATTAAAAAGAGAGACAAAGAGAATAATTTCATTACATATTGAAGCTGTTTTGTGCTTTGAAAAAAAAAATATAATTGTATAAAAATACTTATTGTTTATACATAATAGTAACATGACCATTAGTTATTAAGTGTAAGTCAGGGTATAACGTACCTTTTCTCGAATGACATCCTTGCAACTTAAAGGTACCTGTCCTGGGTCCGTTTGGCTGACATCTTGGTATCTCAACAATTTTTCTGTTTATAGAAGTCCAAAGTCCGTCGGCTACTTCAGTTGTATTTTGGCGACCGGCTTCAGTGAGTTTATCTAAATTAACAAAGTATAATCTTTTTGTTAGGAAAATTAAACGTCATAAGTAAAAATTATTTATATATAATCAATCACCTGACCTGGTTGAGTGAAATATACTCTGACAGAGTAAGCCGGTGTTTTGAAGAAGTTGGTGTGAACGAAATCCTTTATAGCTTCGTAGTCGTAGATCCTTGGATCCACGTTTCGTACGTCCTCTTTCAGAATCTAGGCAAAAGGAATACAATGAGAAGAAACTTTTGTCAATAAAATGATCATGATTGCTTCTTTGTTTGAAAATAGGCTTCATGCAATATAATATCAAATATAAATTAAATTTTGGAAGAACGGATCTTAGAAAAGCTGCAAATTATTACACAAAGGTTTATTATTTTCAAATAACAATATCAGGGTATAACTGTTTATATGGATGTTGATAGGCAATTAAGTAATATGAAAAGTAATAATTCAAAGGATCATATCATATTAGTACCGCTGATTTCAAAACGCAATATCTAAAATTTTATAAATTATTTGTTTCATTATAAAACGGAGTTACAAGCGTATATATATATATATATATATATATATATATATATATATATATATATATATATATATATATATATATATATATATATATATGCGAGACCTAAATTGTTTTCATTTTCCTTCTTCTTTTTCTTTTTTTTTTTTTTTTTTTTGTTTATCGCGCTTTATTGATTCTAAAATTAAATACATACTTTTATCTATAGAAAAAAAAAACTGAGTTATGAGCGTATTTATGTGTAAAATTTCAATGTTTATTTCTTTTCTTTTTCTCTTTTATATAATTATTCACGTTTTTTTTTGTTTTTTTTTTTTGTTTTGTTTAAAAACATTAATATTCTGTTTCTCTATCTTCAAAAACAACTGAGATATTGAATTAAATCACTTTTAATTAATCGGCCGCCATTTTGAAACTAACCAGCTGATATCAACATCTTGGTGTTAGGATCATCGTTGCATGGACTAGTATTTTTGTAACGAACAGTTTAAAGTAGATTCACAAACAGTATATTTATCTTTATGTTGTTAATTGGTTAAACTACAGACCTGTTAAGAAATCTTTTCTAATAAAAATGTTATATATATATATATATATATATATATATATATATATATATATATATATATAACGATTTAAAAAAAAAAAAAATGTGGCTTACTGAAATTTGAGCTCCAGCTGCATTTCCAAAGTAGTCATAAAAGAGACAAAACCTTGGATCCTTGGGGTAGCAGTAAAGTTTCATTTTGTAAGGAAAGCTAGCTTCTAGATGCACCTGGACGAAATTTTTCATTCTCGGATGGTCGAAAGTAGTCTTTGGCATTCTGAAGAATGATGGCTTCTTATCATAAATATCTGACCTCACTTGTCAAAAGAAATAGTTTTATGTCAGTTATTTTAATTCGAATATTTTTTTTTCTCGTGAGAATTTGAATAAAAAATTTAAAAAAATATATATAAATTTTTAAAATTTCTAGTTCTGCAGAATCGACTTACCTGTGATTTCGCTCAATCTTATGGATTCGTTATCTTGTATCAGACATAATAGCGTCGCTATCTACACAATAACATATATCAGATTTTATTAATTAAAAATTATTATAAGATAACAAATAATAAAGTTTGTATTTCTGAAACAATAATAATATTATTATTTTTTAATAATTTAAATCATTTGTTAAAGATTTAGATGCTGAATGTTTTAGGTTTATCGTATGGGAACCAGGCAGTAGGCATAAGGGTATAATAATTTATTATGAAAATTACAAAAAAAATTAAATTCAAAATTAATTTATTATATTCTAATAATCACACCTACTTATATAAAACTCTGATATTATATATTCATTTCTTAATATGTATATAGTTTTTAAACATATAGGGTCAGGAAAAACTTCGATTTTGATAATTCTAACTTTCTATGAAAAAAAAGCAGTTATTAAATTTTTTTATTTAAAAAAAATGTATTTATCGATAAGACGATTTCTTGAATCATCACTTAACAATATTAAAGAGAACTATAAGGTCATACATATCGAATGCATTAAATACAAGGCAAAGGTTTTATTGGAATTGATATTTGCATCATCGTAATACTAACCCGGAGGATTCCTAAACATTTCATTGAAATCTCATTAATCATAATAAGAGTTTGTTTGTTTGTTTATTTATTTAACGTCACTTTATGTTACTATGGCTAATCGGACGATGCTACAGTGGGAGTCCTAAATTTTGCCTATCCAGGTTTTATTAGGATAGGGATCTTTAACGAGTACCTGACTTCGCACAGGCTCGGGACCACATTTTAACGTCCCCTCCGAAGGACGGCGTAACTAAGGATTTTTTACTCCCATTAAAAAATCCTAGGACCACCTGCGGGTTTGAACCCGTGACCTTTAGCATGGGAGGCTGTTACGCTAGCCACCCAGCTACAAGTGATCCCTCATAGTAAGGGTCATGCGCGTAAAAATAAATAAAAATAAAAAAACCCACAGACAAACACAGATTTCATTGTTTCATGAATAACGTGTAAACAAGTTTAGAATTATTTTTATAATTTGAGGTAATTTATATCTCTTTTAATGCATACAACCTATAAAGTCAATAATAAGTTTAAATTTATTTGGGAAACATTCCTCTAACAATATCAAATTACTTTGTAAATATTTCGTTTAAAATTATTAATTGAATGCGTACTTACTGCAGAAAATAACACCGTCGACTTCATGGTACAGAGCAGAAATTACTCACGTTGCTGGCTGGCTTGTAACTCATTTAAAACATACTATTATAGGTTATTAGCGGCTTGCTTTCTAAATTACCATTTCTAAAGCACGTATAATCATTATGTTTTGAGTATGCGTTTGGATTTGAAAAAATATAACCAATTGCTATAGCCTTTATTGTGAGAAAAAATATTAACATAAAATGTCTTAAAGGTTTAAATATTTGCTTTAAAATTTCTAAACATTTTACATTGAAAACAGGAACTTATAAAAAAAAAATTATGTCATCAGTTGTTCCATAAAATAAGAGTAAATTTTCTTTTGAACCTTGTTTTATTCAATAATATCTTTCACAATATTTACGATTTTGATTTTTTGAGACCTCATTCACACGATATTTACGGATAATATTAATGATTTTATTCTTGTTTTGTCTTCGTACTTTTTGTTCGCACCTGTCAGAAATAAACTGTTTTTTTTTTGTTTTTTTTTTTATTATTTTTTTTTTATTCGTATATATTACAATTTGTCATAATAGACAATAATAATAGTGCTACAGGATCTCATTAATACAATATTTACAATATGAACAAAAGGAAAGTCAAATTGCATAAAATAAAATCAAAATAAATAAACGTATACAAAATTTATAGACAAAATAAATACAAATAAATGAAGTTAACAAAAAAATGAACAAAACATGTCACATTCATACCTATGTACAATATTTACAATATTGTACTCGGGGCCACTGCCGTTTCAACCTTCTAGGAGGGTTGTATGGATGAGTGGAGCTGGATAGGGATTGTGCTAGAGGATTAGGATGATGAATGAGGTTCTGGTGGAATTTGGAAAATTTAAATGGAATCAGGTCTGAAATAAATGGAACATTAAGGTCGTGGTGTAAGGTATAGTTGGAGACATAATAAGGAGCATAGAAATAATCTAACAATAAAAATGTTCGAAAGAAATTTTCAGCAGCAGACATGATCGACATGAGGAAGGAAAGTGTCCAGTAGCAGAACCCCTTCCTAGTCTTTAATTTAGCAGAGGAGGTCTCTCATCCAGCTTCTCTTAAGCTTTCTTCCAACAGGCATATAAGATATTTACAAGTCGTTTTTGAGTCTATTATTGTGTCCTTGATGTTTGTATGTTTTGGTCAACTGTTGGTTGTTATAAGTTCGTATATAGGATTTTTTTGTTTACGCACCAAGGAGCTGTCGTTATAAGTCCTAAAAGTTTTTATTAAAATGATTAGAGTTTTTGTAAGTGAGTCTTTTTTTTTCGACTAATTTTCAGTTTTGATGATTTGGGTAGAAGAGAATATAGTAGTCACAGTTTCTTTTTCATCTTGACATGCTGATATGAGGAATTTGTAATATAGTCAAATTAAACACTATATATATATGATTATTATTTTTTGGCGATTGACACTATTATGTTTATCGATAACATTGGCTTTGAAAAGTGGTCTTCTAATAGACATTTCCACCTCGCCTTTGAAGGCTAGGCCGTATGGAAGTTTCCAGGTAGAGACCGCAAGGGGATTGAGGCCTAGATAAAAGCTCCCCTCCCTCTCCCCCTCCCCGGTCCGAGACGCAAACTCGTAATTTCTAAACACGCGCTAACCCGCTAAGCCACTGTAAGTGGAGCCGGTCTGGCAGTGTATTTCCCAGCGTCTCTCTCGGGCATTAAGACAATGTTACATCGGCCAAGTTCCACGGACTATGGCCGTTTTGGGTTAAGAGGAGTATAAGGATCAATATTTCTTTATATAAAAAAAAATCCTTTTGGGCAGCTGTATGATGTTCTGGAATATCGCAATGCAATTTAAAATTAAAATGCACGGAGTATAGTCATTAATTCTACACCCGGTAGATGTGAATTGTTTTCAATAGACTGATGAACCTGACATACACTGAAGATAATAAAATTATCGCCTAGAGATGCTCGTGCTACGTGGTTTTCTCATGTTGCCCATTCAAACAATGGCCACGCTTGACTTTGCTGAAATTTTAAATTAAGTGTGTTTGCCCACTCGTTCACCACACCACCTATAAAAAAAAAAAAAATAAATAAATAAATAAAAACCAACTTGGTCCTTCTGAGGTAAGTGAAAAGACGTTATTACAGCAATACTTCCGCACCCTGGCCATTAATAGAAATCCAATAATAATATCTACAAATATCTCGAGATCATTACCGTCACACTTCGTTGATTATTGTTGGTATGTAAGGAGCTGGGAGTGATTGTGCTGGAGAATAAAGATGATGTATAATGTTTTTGATGGGATTTGGAGAACCAGAGTGGCTCATTTCTTAAAAAGTAGAATATTGAGGTCTTGGTGTAGAGTATTAATGGGTACTATGGTTAGTATGGATCATATTATATTTTTCGAAGATTTGTAAAATAAAATGATTGGGTGCGTTTGATATCAGACAATTCAGCTGTTCCGTATGGTTCTAACCTGAACTAGCAGGTTTGAAATATGGTATTTAGTCGATTTAGTTTATAATGTGGTTTAAATAGAGTTCCCAATAATGAAAGCTATATTTAATTCCATCAAATTAGCTGGAGGACAGGCTCGGCTTCGAAGAGTAAAGGTCAAAATTTGACCTTTTTAATCGTTCACTTTGAAACGCTATTTATTACAAGATTGTTCTATCGAGAAAAGAATTATTGAAGCAATATTTTTTAATTCTAATAAGAGTAGGATTCGCAAAATAGGAGTACTTTCAAATAATATTATAATGTTAGGTTTTAGACAGATTGTTATTTAGATGTTTGTGTTGTTAAAGGTTTGCAAGGAATCAGGAAAAGGATAATAGTGGAATGATGGAGAGTGGTAGAGAGTGAGTTGGACGTGGGATGTTGGTCTAGATGAATGTAAGGATGATGACAGCTTTAGGTAGGACCACTTTCAATTTCTCCCTGATGACTTCCCTGACGCAATAGTTTCTTGTTTTTCTTATTATCCTTCGCAGGAGTCTCATTTCTGAGGCCGTCATTCTATTGAAAACTCGCTTTGGGATGCTCCAATGCACTGCTCCACACAGTAGGATGGAAAGGGAAATTGTTTTATAAAGGACTAATTTGGTGGTATTTGTTATACGAGGTTGGGCTTTCTAATCCGGCTTTTTACTTCACTTACTTAATCGAGAACTCTTTACCGCGGAGCAGAGTGAGGTACTATCTTATAGAGTCCGACCCATAGTTCTCTATCCTACACCGGCTGTCTTCTCCTTCTCCGATCGATTCCTCTCTTCTTGAAGGCCTCCTTCATTCCTTTCTCCCAGGCTTTTCTTGGTCTTTCTTGCAGTCTACTCCCCTCCACTCTAACCTCGTGAGTAGCCCTGGCTATCCTCAGCCATTCGCGAGATGTGTCCGAACCACCTAAGCTGGTTCTCTTCAATAACATCTTTAGCTGGCCTCAGTTCCAGGTTTGCTTTTATTTTTGAGTTTCTTACTCTATCCCTTCTTGTTTTTCCCTCAATTTTTCTTAGTTAGCCCATTTCCATAGCTTGGATTTGACTCTTATGTTTAGTAGTGAGGGTCCAAGACTCACTTGTATTCGTTAGAATAGAGAGGAATGTGTTTTTGAAGACTACCTTCTTAGTGGCCTTTGTAACTTCTTTCTTGTCAAGAAAACCTTTCCTAAGGGAGTAAAAAATTCATCCGGCCGTTTTCAACCTCTCTCTGATGTCTCCGCTGATCCGTTCGTATTCATTAAGGTGGGCCCCCAAGTACTTAAAGTTCGTAACCTGTTGCAAACGGATTCCGTTCAGCCTGACGATTCGATCCCCATGTTCACTCCTTTTTCCGATCATCATAAATTTAGTTTTGGATTTATTTATTTCAGTTGGACTTGAAGGATCTTCAGGTTAAACTGAGGTTGCGACATTTGTTCCTAAACACCACCATGTCGTCAGCGAACCCAAGACCTGTGTGCAGAACACTCTGAAGGTTCCTATATCCGAGATGGTACGGTCTCATTTCCTGTTTTGCTCGCTTCAGGGCAGTATCCAACACTAGGATAAACAAGAGGGGGCTAAGGCTACATCCTTGTCTTATTCCTTACTCTGTTTGGAATTCTCCTGAAGTGTGGTTACACGTTCTAAAGACATTTCTCTGCACTTCGTAGAGACTTAAGATGGTCTTTCTTAGTCCTATGTGGACTCCATATTCTTCTAGTTCTATAGAAATGTATGTTTTTGGGACCCTGTCAAAAGCCTTGTTTAAATCTACAAAACAGGCGAAGACCTCTCTGGTATTTTCTATGATCTTATCGGAAATCTGTCTCATCGTAAATATCAGGCTATTTACTTCATGTTCTATCCTTCCATCCTTGCTCACGGTTGTGCCAAAATACTTATATGTGTTTACACTTTCAAGCAATTCACCATTACAGGTCACAATTGTTTTTATTTTGTCTAGCCCTACTTTCATGATTTTAATTTTCTTCGCATTTATATAAATACATTCCCTTTATATATGGTTCTTTTCTCCACTCATTAACTGTTAGTTGTAAGTTCTCCTGTGAATTAGCTACTAGAACTATATCATCAGCGAAAATCATAGCTTAAGCTGATTCAGGCATCAAGTTTCTGTATCCAATCAGGGTTATTGTAGTCTTTCTCTTACACATTTTCAATATTTCATCCATAAAGGTTATAAATAGCAAAGGACTAAGACTGTCCTCCTGTTTGACCTCAACGTGGAAGTGTAAATGTGGGGATTCTTTTCAATTTGGATGTATTACTCCTTTCGGATTCTGAAACATGGACTGAATAGCTGCAATAAGGTTGAATAAACATTTTTTATACTACAAGGCTGCCCATACTTCATTTCAGCAAATTATTTATTTTATTCACAAAATATATTTATTATTTTTTTACATAAACTTCATGAAATCGTTATTAAAATTGTTTCACGGTTAATGTTGGTAATAGAAAAATGTCATAGTTGGTAATAAAAAAAGAATGTCTCTTTAAGACTAATTGCGTTCTCTCACGTTTTATGAGAGTACATACCATGGTTATTGTTACCGTGTTATTCCAGATTCGTTTTTTTAGATCATTCATCTTTTTTCTCTGTTTATTTTCCTGGTTTAAATAAATAATGCTAAAATCATAAATAGATAAGTAGCATGAGAGATAGGACATTTAATTTATTTTATGGGTCACGTATGCGGTAACCAGTCACGTATGCTGTAATCTTTTATTACATAGAATTATTGATTTCCCAAATTACTTTCTCATTTTCTTTTTCTTTCAAAATCTTGGGATAAGCATAAAACCTCATTATATCAATTTATAGTTATTCTTATTAGAGAATATTTTACGAAAACCATGTAAAAGAACTTTATATTTTATTCATTCTTTGTGTTATCTGGAATATTTTTTTTTAGAAACTATTTTTTTTTTTTTTTTTTTTTTTTTATTTGTTTATCCGCTATTTGACAAGACATAACAAGCAATAATTCCATTACCTATAATCCATATATTATTAGTCCAATAGTACAGAATAATAAAGCAATTTACTTTAATTTAAATAATATGTTTTTAATTTCAGGAGATCTGAACCTAAATTATGAATTGGAACATATAACTTGAAAACAATTTTTGTCACTTAAAACGTAAAAAAGATGGAGATCGATTCTATGGTCTCTTTTTACATTTATTTATAGAATTGTATTGTCCAATCTTTTTTTAAAATTGATCATATACATATAAATTTAATTATTAATTTTATGGAATTTATGTATGATCCTGCCATATTATTTGGAAAATAAAATTCCTACTCAGAATCAAATACCAGATTGTTTTTTCATGTATGCGTGTTTTGATTTAATCTTAAGATAATAGAGTTCTGATTGAGTTTCTTTTCATAATTATTGTAGAATGCGCGGGCGCATGTCAATTTATTGTTTTTTTTCTTCATTATAAGCTTGCTTTTTGGGGCTCTGATATTTCGTTTTTTTTTTTTCACACAAATTTGAGGATAAATTGTCATTACAATAAAGAATTAAAACATTACTTTTTCCCTTGTTTTTTGATGATTTCTTTTGTTTTCCCGTATGGACTTGAGAAATGTGAATCTTCTAGTGGATAGCATTTACAATGGGCTCAATTGGACCAAATCTTCTGTAGTTTATATGTTTTCACGGCTAAAGTTGTCAACAGTTATGATTATTTTAGTTGAATGGAACTCTTTACATATACAACTGTTTCTTGTTATCACAGATGGAATTTAAATTAAATATTAGATCGAAGCATATAATATATAAATAAAATCATTTAAAAAAAAAGGTTCAAGGTTCACATGTTTTTTGAATATTTGGTAAATTTAAAAAAAACAAAAAAAACATTTAAGTACTCGAAAGCAATTTATTTTGTCTTGCTACGTATGTGATTTCGGGATCTGATCTTACAAAATTAATTCCTAGTATTGCTTTTTTTATTATTATTATTACTCAATTCTTGGTTTATCCTTAGTCAACTATGCTGCTGAAGAGATTTTGATTAATTTTATTAAATAGTTCATTATTCACCGCGTGTTTATGACATTCCATATTTTGAAACTCCGATGATTACTTTAATTTTTAGTGTGTTTTTTTTATTAACCTGTGTATCTAATTTTTGGAATAATATAACAGTTGATGAACGTTAGAAATACTGATTTATTTATTTACATTTTGTAACTGCAAAACAGTTACGTATAACATATTCATTACCTATTTTGTAAATACAGTAAGGTAAATTTAGAAGCTCCAGATGTATCTACCAATTTAATCGGTAGATAATGAACTGTGACCTAAACGTATTTTACAGAAAGTTTGGTGAGTAATGACATCAAAGAAAAATTGTTTAAAATTTATTATTTTTTGAATCGTAGTTAGGAGAACCATTTTATAAATTAAGGTTACAGTAATATTATTGAATATTGTGGTTATATTAAAGAAAATTTTGAAAAACGAGTCTTTGATATTTATTTTTTTTAAAACAGTTCTTTATTAAGTAATATTACAATCATTCCAATTTAGGACATTTTTAATAGTGATAAAGTACTACATTCACACGATATATACAAAACAATAAATTTATATAATAATAATACAATATACATATATACAAAATAATATAAATATTATACAAAAAAATCAATAAAAATATTATACAAAAAAATCAATAAAAGTATTATAAAAAACAATATCAATAACAATATTATTTAAAAAAAAATCAATTAAAGTGTTATACAAACAAAATCAGTAAAAATATACAAAAAAGTCACTCATACCTATATACAATCGTCATAGGTCGTCAAAAAGCATACAGCACGTGAGTGGATAATCTAGCCAATGCTAGAACTCCAATATACATGTTACAAGAGATCTCGAGGCCACTGCCGTTTCAACCTTCTAGGGGGGGTGGCAAGGATCTGTGGAGCTGGATAAGGATTGAGCTAGGGGATTAGGGTGATGGATAAGATTCTGATTGAATTTAGAGAATTAAATATTTATGAAATTTGATGATAATATGGGAGGCTCTCAGAGCAAAGAATGTCCCAAGAAACTTGGTGGAAGCCATTAAGTCCATTTATCAAAAACCAAAAGGAGTAGTATGGCTAAACGGACAGGAGTCTGATGTCTTCAGCATAGCAAGGGGGGTCAAACAAGGGGACAGTTTAAGCCCTTTGCTATTCTTACTCTACATGGATGGAGTGGCCACCATATGCAAACGAAGAACGGAGAGGACCTTCCTGGGTCGTAGAAACCTTCGCCCAGTGGTGATTCAACTTCTCCTCTACGCGGATGACATTGTTCTTGTGGCAGACACGGTTGATAAATTGCAGCAAGCGGTGACTGAATGGCAAGAAGAGCTCAGCCGAAAAAGGATGAAAATAAATACCAGTAAAAGCAAGATACTACAAGTAGGAAGGCAAGAGGAAGATTTCCATATATACTGCAACGGAGAGGAAATGGAAGTGGTTTCGGAATACACTTACCTCGGCACAGTAATAGAAAGATCTGGGAAAGTAGACTCAGAGATATCAAACAGAATTAGGAAGGCAAATACAGTCTACTATCAGATCTGCAACACTGTAATAGGGAAGCGAGAGGTGAGTAGAAGTGTTAAGCTCCATATCTTTAAATCAGTATATTTGCCTATACTCTTGTATGGAGCTGAAAGCTGGATATTGACGGATCGGCAGGAGAGCAGAGTCACAGCTGCTGAAATGAAGTTTCTGCGAAGAACAGCAGGAAAGACAAGAAGAGATCGTGTCAGGAATGAACGGATACGCCAGGAACTGGAGGTTGCGCCATTAAAAGAAACTCTGCAAACCCGTCAGTTGAGGTGGTTCGGCCACGTCATTAGAATGGAGGAACACAGAGACCCCCTAAAAACCATGGATTACGTTCCAGAAGGGAGAAGGCCTCGGGGTCGACCAAGGATGTCCTACCTGGAGTACATCCACAAACTTTGCAGAGGAAGAGGAAAGGATCTTCGCCAGGCCAGGAACCTCGCTGGGGATAGAGAGGATTGGATCCGGTGGTTAAATGCTTCCCTACGCTGACACGGCACTATAGGGAGAAGCCAAAGAAGAAGAAGAAATTTGATAGACTCTCCAATTTGAGTCTATTAAATTTATTAACTCTTTGTAAACAATATAATTGACAACGAATGTCTTTTGTTGCTATACATACCACAAACCATCTTTTTACTTTTGGTGGTTGTTTTTCTATTTTTTTATTTCAATGCATATAAAACCAACTGAAAATACTTACATTTGGTTTTTGATTTTTCGAAAATTATCATTATTCCAGTGAAATTCTCACACAACATTCCGTTGTTGCTTATTCATTTAACGTCATTGTATGCTGATGAAGATTTTGCAAATCTTTTGAAATTTTGCATATCTAGATTTTATTCGGATTGGTATCTTTAAAGAGTACCGGACATCGCACAGGCTCGAGACCACAATGTTACGTCTCCTCGAAAGAACGACATAACCAAGGATTTTTTACTCCCATTAAAAAATCTTACGGTTCCCTTCCAGGTTTGAACCTGTGACCTTAGGCATATGAGGCTATTATGTTGGCCAGTAGACCATAAGTAACCCCAATGTTTGGCATCAATCAATGTTCTGCTATATTGAAAATTTATAGTGAAGGAAAATATTTATATTTCATCATATTTTCGTGTTGACCTTACTAGAATCCAATTTCAATATGAAAAAAAATAATAGCAAAACTGACAATTAGAAAAATGAAACATAACACTTGATTTCTCTTCGATATAAATATTTTAATATTATTTTTAATTCAGTGGTATTCACACTCAATGTTCTGCATTAACGAACAATTCGAATCTACAAAATTAAAGATACTTTAGAGGAATAAAATGTAAACTATCGGCATTTAAGTTCTGTCATATTAAAGAATTAAATAAACTATATTGAGGATGTATAGTCGACTGTAGAAACTATTATAGGTGGAATAGTCAGGAATCAGGCATTTTTTTAATTTTGCCAACGTTTCGGCTCAAGCTTTTGAGCCATCATCAGGGCATTACTGAGCCATGTCCAAGCATAAACTGAGAGTTTATGCTCAGTTAACCCCTGATGATGGCTCACAAGCTTGAGCCGAAACGGCAAAAATAAAATGTTTTCAAAAAATGACTGATTCCTGACTATTCGACCGATAATAAGAATTAAATAAACCTACATTATTCTAAAGCCCATTAAATTTTACGTCAATATAGCGAGTTTTATCAAAATCTTTTGAGCCATCTTTGAGAAAATCACAATAAGGAGCAAAATGCATGGTATAAAGTGGCTCTTCTACATGACCAATTTTGATGCATGTAACATCTTAGGCGTATAGTTGTCTTAAATATGAAATTTCAGTTTCGTACGACTAATCGTTTTTGCGCTAGACTTACCACACACACGGACGGACAGACACAGAGAACTTTTTTCGGAACTTGGCTATTTGCACTCAGGAGACCTTAAAACGTGTATTTCCGTGAAAACTGGAATTCAAAAATTTTCACGATCGCAATACTGACTATATATGTCATATATAGGTAAGTGAAAGTAAAAAGTTATATCCAATTCACCAATAAATCTTAGGATTTATAAAGATTCATTGGCTTCTTATAAAAAGGTAGTACGAAAATTGCTGACAAATTACAATCTTCAAAAATTCATTAAATTTTACTTATGTTTTCTTTTGGTTTACAAACTCTCAGAAAATATTTTTCATAAACTGTATTTACTGTTTAGTGCATTAAATGATGTATTAGGAACAATCAGAGGAAAAGAAAATGGTGAAATCGTTCCTTGGGACACATTTTATTTTGTTTTACAAGATTTCTACGGATTATGTAGGATGGGCTTTTACATAAAGGTACATTCTAGGCCGTACACGTCAGGCACTTAATGCTGTCCGGGTTATCGATAAGGTAGACCTGGAGGGATGTTAAGCCGTATTTTTTCGCGAGGTTCTTGAAGCATGGTGGGACCGCTGGAGTTAGGTCCTGGACAAATAATTAAAATTAAAATATTTAAAAATTGTTATAATAAATTAAGTAAATTTATATCGATATAGTAGTGTATTATGTAGTAGTATCCACAGATAAAAGAAGAAATGACTTACGTCTAAAGGTTTTCCAATAGGATAAGCGTACCACTGAGTCCTTGGCCCTGAAGAACCAATTCCGAAGTTGATCAACCCGAACTTTACAAGAGATCCTCTATCGTAAGATAAGGTGAAAATGAAGGCATCTCTGCATCTTGCGTATTGGTTGAACTTGTAAAGATAACTGGTTCCTGAAAAAAAAATGGTTTTAGTGACTGGGTAAATATATTCAATTCAAATTTGGAATGCGAGTTTGCAACACCATCATTTTGGTAAATCTTTTTTGACACAAAGCGTGTACTTTTCTTATTCGTACCACTATAGCACCTAAATGGTAGGACCTAGATACAAATGGTGGTTCTAATTGTTATGTTGTACCTTCAAATGTGATATAATAAGAACTATTCCTCACTAAATTTATAGAAAGTGACAAATTGGGGGTGAAAAGAAGTTACACAATGATAGTTACAGACCCTCAGCCAATACATACCTATTCCAATAATTCATATTATTATTTAGCTATAAAATATAATCGCCTTAAATCATAATTGGTTTGTTGTTTCGTGGTGATCTTTCTCTTTACTGTTTGTAAACGCGCCCTGAAGAAGGAGTGTAAAGTAACATTTTTAAACATATAATTATGCTTTTAAACATTGGGATTAGAAAAATAAGCATTCGTTATACTTCAAACGACTGAAGGCATGGGCCTATCTAATAATACCTTCTTGATTTTGAATAATTAATCAATGATAATCGGGCTAAAAATCCTAGTGAAAGAGGTTCCGCAAATCCACCGACTAAAATGCCCATATGATAACGATAGAGGAACATTGGAATATTCAATGGGTTATGCTCCGGAAAGCAGAAATCCTCGAAGGCGCTCGAGAAAACCCTCTCTTGAATAAATCGACAGACTAAGTAGAGAAAGGGGAAATGATCTCGGTATGGCGAATGATCTGGCTAAGATCAGAGCACAGTGGAATTCGCAGCATGTGCCTCTCCCTCTGTGCTGAGACGCCTAAAACGGAGAAGTAGAAGAAGAAGGGACTCTTTCACTTGTGGAGATAAAGCAAGACTCTATGAGATCGCAGGTCTTTCGTCTATCAACTTAGATGAAAATAAAAGCTACAATTATTAGGAAGATTGATTACTGAGGAGATGATGGAATATTTTTTTTTTTAAATGAGATTAAAGAAGATACTTTGCGTATGGAGGTAATTATGAAATTCCAAAGTGAGTTGTCACGCAAACTAAAGGATTTTTTAAAGGATGATGTTTGATGAGACGGAAAATAGAGATAAGTGGGCTAGGATCTTGTGTTAAACGAATGTGCCGATGGACAAGGGATGAGTAGGTCAATAATATAGGATGGAGTTTAGGCATTAAAAGTGCGGAATAGGAATACTCTCAGGAAATACTGTCGGGTAGAAAATGGATTAAGCCACTTCAACTCGCCATAAAATTGGGATACGGAGGCGTACCTAGGAACCCCGAAAATGAATCGGACAAAGCAATTAATTAAGCGTTTAATTTTTACCTCGAGATCCCCATAAACACCATAGAGTTTGTTCGAAGGTTACTTCCATATTCCTGACAGTCGGGTAGAACTTTATATGATTACTATTTAGGTACAGGGCTGGGATATGTTGACGTCATTTTAATTAATAATTTATTTTAAATCTTTTATTGTGTAGATTTTTTAAAAAGATTTTTTTCTACTGTTTTAAAACTAACTTAGCCTACCATAACCATTAACTCCTGTTGTAAATATCACTTAAGAGTCAAATGTGATAGGTGTAATACCACAGCATGTTTTGAGTCTGAGACTTGTGGTCACATAACAAATTTTTCTAAAAATAAATATCTTAGAAAAAGTACTAATTTCTTTTAGTACTGAACCTAAGTTCACTCATGGATGTAGAGGCACAGGTTTTTAGTTTTATGGAATAGTTAATAATTTGATTATCTAAATGAGGTAAATCACACGCAATACTTACCCAATCGTGGATAACAGCCCTGCATGTAGAAGTTCCCCATCCTAGGTCCATTTGGCTCGCATCTGTCTAACTTCACCCATTCACCATCTATTTTTACCAACAATACTTCAGCGACTTCGTTGTATACTGGCGGCCGGATTCGGTTAGTAGACCTGCATCAAAACGCACAGTGGAAAAGTCGAGAACATTAAAATAATTACATGTAACAAAAATTTATAATAAATAGAATTCAATTACGTGGATCGGTGAAATATACGAACACACTGTAGGCTGGTATACCAAAAAAGTTTGTCAATTCATATCCTTTCACTGCAGATATATCGTAGTCTCTGTGGTTGACGTTTCTAAAATCTTGAACTAAATACTGTACAAAACAAAAATCTATTATACTTGTGTTATGAAAATAACTCATTAAATAGTAATTATGATTAATTGGATGCTTACCGATAATACCATACCAGCAATATTACCAAATTTGTCGTTCATAATACAGACTCTAGGGTCGTTTCTCTGGCAGAAAATATCAATCTGATAAGTGAAATTTTTTCCTGGATTGACTTTTACATATTTTTTCATCTCCGGATCGTAGGAATTTGTCGGTATATTAATATATTTTCTGTTCTTTTCATTCGGATGATATATGTTTGTTCGTACTATAAATTACAAGCATTTTTTACTATAAAAAATCAATTATTACATACACTTTATATTAAAAGAATAAATATCATTATATATATATATATATATATATATATATATATATATATATATATATATATATATATATATATATATATATATATTTAAACAGATATTTACAACTGTAAAAAGATATACATCAAGTAAATAAGATGCAATTTTTTTTTATTTTTTTTTTTATTCATTGAGCAATATTACAATCTGTCCAATTCAGGACATTTTTAGTAGTGATAACGTACAAAATTCATACTACATTCACACGATATATACAAAACTATAAATTTATATAATAATAATAATAAAATATACATACATACAAAATAAAATCAATAAAAATATATACAATAGTCACCCATACCTATATACAATTCACAAGCATACAGCACGTGAGTGGAGAATCTAGCCAATGCTAGAACTCCAATATACATGTTATAAGAGGTCACGAGGCCACTGCCGTTTCAACCTTCTAGGTGGGTTGTATGGATGGGTGGGGCTGGATAGGGATTGAGCTAGAGGATTAGGATGATGAATGAGATTCTGGTGGAATTTGGAAAATTTGGATGGAATTAGGTCTGAAATAAAAGGAACATTAAGGTCGTGGTGCAAGGTATAGTTGGAAACATAATAAGGAGCATTTACTATTGTACGGAGGACTTTGGATTGAAAGGATTGAATGCGTTTGATGTTAGTACGTTTAGCTGTCCCCCACAGTTCAAGTCCGTAGGTCCAGATGGGCTTCAGTATTGTCCTGTAGATTAATAATTTGTTGTCAACTTAAGTTCAGATTATCTGTTAAGTAGTCGGTATAACTGTCCGAATCGTCGGTTGAGTTCTTGTCTTTTAAGTCTTGTATGTGGGTTCCAAGTCAATCTTTTGTCTAATAGTAAGCCAAGATACCGGACTGTATCTGAAGGAGGAAGTGGAATGGAATTGAAGTAAACTGGCGGACAGGAGTTTCGTCGAAGAGTGAAGGTTACGTGTTTGCATTTGGCTTCGTTCACCTTAATGCGCCAAGCATTACACCAGTCTTCGATAAGAGAAAGGTGTCTTTGCAGGTTTAAGGATGCTGTTTCAGGATTGGAACTGGATGATAGGATGGCGGTGTCGTCTGCAAAAGTTGCCAGAAAGGTATCAGGACGCTGCCTTGAGGAACACCGGCCTCAACGGGATAAAGGTTAGAAAATTCTACACCACAGCGAACGCGGAAGGAACGGTTTGAGAGATAGGATCGGAGAATGAAGTATAGAGACTGGGGTAAATGGGTTTTCAGCTTGAAGAGTAATCCAGTGTGCCATACCCGGTCAAAAGCTTGCGCAATGTCCAGAAACGCACCAGAACAATACTCTTTGCATTCAAGAGCTGAGGAAATATGGTCTACAACTCGGAGCCCCTGTTGAACTGTGGAATGCTGAGGACGGAATCCAAACTGATGGGAAGGAAGATTTTGAGATTCTAATATGGGTAGGATACGTTTAAGAAGAAGCCTTTCAAAGATTTTTGAGAGGATGGGGAGTAGACTAATAGGCCTGTAGGATGAAGTGTTGTTGGAAGGTTTGCCTGATTTTAGAAAAAGAATGATAGTGGAATGTTTCCATAACAGAGGAAAATAGGTGGTGCGTAGGATGCAGTTGTAAATGTAAGTAAGGAATATAATAGCTTTCTGCGGAAGTTGTCGGAGGATCTGGGGAGTAAGGAGATCGTGTCCAGGAGATTTACGGAGGGTAAGTTTTTGGAGAAGATATTTGACCTCAGAGGGATTAATAGCTGTAGGAGGTAGTGAAAGAGGTATTGGTGACAAAAGGAAGTCTTGTACTTCTGTGGTATGATTGCTTTGGGATTCCGGGTGAGGAGTGAATACTTTGGAGAGGTGTGTGGCGAATTCCTCGGCTTTATCTTCATCAGACGCAGCCCAGGAGTCATAACCACGTCGGAGAGGATGGGAAACATGATGGTATTTTAGGATCTTTTTTGTGACATTCCACAGGGAATTATCACGAGCTGATAGAGAGGAGAGGTAGGAATTAAAGGACTGGGAACGGAAGGTCGCCAACTCCCTCTTCAATTGTCTACAATAGAAGTTGTAGGAGCGGCGATCTGTTGGGTGTCGGGTGCGCTGCCATAATGATCTTGCTCGGCGTTTGGTATGGATGAGGTCTATAATATGTTGTGGAAAATGATTTTGGTGAGGATTTATTTTGGGGTGTTTAGGAGAGGAGGCAGTCCAGACAGCTTGTTGGATGGCGGTGGTAAAGGAATAGACGGAATTATCTAGGTCATCTGGGGTTTTGAGGGTTACTCTGAGGTCAATATTATCGGTCAGGATTTGGCGGAAAAGGTTCCAGTTGACAGGGCCTCGGATGAATGATGGGGGAATGGGTTTTGGAATTGGAGTGAGAGATACTTTTAGGATCAGTGGACTATGGTCTGAGGATAGTTCATCCAGGCGAGTTACAGAAAAGTTGAGGGAGCCTAATCCGCTGTGGATAAAGAAGTCGAGGATGTCAGGATTGCGGTTAGGATCGGTTGGCCAGTAGGTAGGGGAGTCAGGAGGCAGGATATTAAAATTTCGGGATTTGAGTGCAGACAGCAAATTTCGTCCCCGAGAATTCGTGGTTCTGGAACCCCACTGCTGATGCTTAGCGTTTAAGTCTGCACCCAGAATGAAACGATTTCCTAAGGAATCCAAGAAGGATACAAATTCGGAATTGGAAATGGAATGTTTAGGAGGGCAGTATGCAGATGTGAGGGTTACCGGAAAGGAAAAAGTCTTGATTACTATGGCTGTGGCTTGTAGGAAATCATAGGTGGGAAGTGGGAGTAAATGATGAGAGAGGGATTGGTGGACAATGATAGCAGAACCGGCATGGGCTTTGCCGTCTGGGTGGTCAGTACGGTATGTCATGTATTGCGGTATTTTGAAGTACTGTTTAGTCGTTAGTCTTGTTTCAGTTATAAGTGCAACATCGATTGTTTTGTCTTGCAACAACGCTGTCAGTTCGTCAGTATGATTTCTAACACCATTCGCATTCCAAAGGAGAATGGATAAGGAGTTAGGTGAATTCATTTAAGGATTTTTCAAGGCAGGGATTAGATTTGATACTAGATTGGTAAGGAGTGATATATGCGGCATAACAAGAGATTTGATTTCGGAGATGAACGAAGTCATTAGACTGGTAAGATCTGTGACGTTTGATGGTGGAGGGATATGAGAAATTTGATGTTGAGGAGTTTTTTGAAGATTAGGTAAACTTTGAGGGATAGATTTTTGTACAATAGATTGAGAAAGTTGAGGAAAAAGTTGTTCCGGCAGTGCCTCGACTTCATGATTCTGGTTTCCACCTCCAAGCAAGTGGGCAAATGATACGTTAGAATTTACAAGTTTAGATGGTTCTCTTCTGCTTCTGGTTGGTACAGCTGTTTCATTCGGATCCTGAGGTTTTTGGTATGTGGTTCTGAGTTTCTTGTAGATTTCACATCCCTTGTAGTTAGCCGGGTGGTCCTTGAGGCACAGAGCACATACAGCGGGTGTAGATCTTGATCTTGTACATTCTTCTGTTTTATGCTGTTCACCGCATTTCACACAGCGTGGTATGTGATGGCAATAACTTTTGGTATGACCATATGCCTGACAGTTATGACACTGAACTATTTCCCTCTTTGTGTAAGGTTTTTCAACTTTTACACGGGTATAGTACAGTCTACTGAGGTCATAGATTTTTTCGACTCCTGCTGATGGTTCCAAGTCCACGAAGAATAGAGGCAGTAGACTTTTATCTTTTAGAACGTTGGTGACTTGCCTCACTTGGAATCCTAATTCTGTCAGTTCTTCTTTGATAGCTTCAACGGGTGTTGAGGAATGTAGGTTTCTGATTACGACCCTTAATGCTCTCTCCTGGCGCAGCTGATAAGTATGAAAGTCAGCTTTGGTCTCAGTCAGATATTTTACAATCTTTCTGTAGGTTTCAGCAGTAGTCGGAGATATTTTAGTATCATTGGTTCTACTTATACAATAATAACTATTAGGATCAGTTACTTTGTTTAAATGCGCACACATCAGTTTAAAATTTTTAATATTTTTAACAAATATTGGTGGAGGTAGTGGTTCCCTGGGTATAGGAGAAGATTCCATGGTTTCTTTTTCATTTTGGAGGATCTCAAATGGATTCGGTGTAAGAAACGGGGATTCATCAGTTATTCCTTGTGATGATGTGCTGGGCTGTGGTTCAGATCCTAATGAGGTAGCTGACGCGGTCGCTGGTGGAATTATTTTTTTATTTTGTTCACGGCGGGGTCTCTGTTTTGTAGGAGACGTGTTAGAACCTGCAGATCTAGATCTTTTACTTGCAGACTTTGAGGACATGACTTGATGAAAATATCTCATTGATTAAGAAAATAATAATAATAAATAAATGATGAGATAAGAATTAAAGATAAAAGAAAGATAAGTTAACGAAAAGCAAGCCCGAGCTTGCCGAGCTAGCGGCAATCAGCTGATCAGTGACCCTCCTTTCACTTTTTCGTGATTGTACAAAGTAAATTATAACTTTGCTTACCGAAATTTCTCCAATATTCACTGCCGTAGTATTCCTGAGGTCTAGTGATGTTCTCCAGACTAAATTCAAGCGAATTCCTACTGAAAAAAGCAAAAATCTGAGAGACGGTGTAACGTATCATCGAGCGCATCAGCTGATCTTATAAGATGCAAATTAAGAAAATTATATGAAATGCATGTAGAGACAGTATCCATTGGCAGCATTCTATGAATGTAAACTAGATGGTCTCGGGGCCATCTCCTTTTTAGAAGCCTGAAAGGATGGTTAGGGATGGTTATCAGAAATCGAAGAGGAAGTAAGGATGGAAACGATGGTTAGAGTGGGTATGAAGGAATGGTATCTAGTTCGGGCTAAGTCATATGGGAGATTAAGGTCTTTATGGATGAGTTTATACGTGACAAAGTAAGGAGCATTGAGGATTTTCCGAAGAATTTTGGATTGTAAGGATTGGATACGAAATGAGTTCGATGGTTTGGTAGAGCCCTACAGCTCTTCTATGTCCATATCGGTCCTATAATGGTCATATAAATGAGGTTTTTGTAGTTAAGCTGAAGGTTTGAACGTTTATCAGTAAGTGTTGAAGGAACTGGAAACGTCGGGCAGTTTCTTTTTGTTTTAGTCTTGTATGCGGATTCCAAGTTAGACGTTTGTCGAGATGGAGACCTAGGTATCGGATCTGTGCAATAGAGACTAGCGGAGTGTCATTAAAGGATATTGTATTGCAGGAAGTCATAGGTTTACGACAAAGGGTAAAGGTTATTTGGTGGGATTTGTTGGAATTAATTTTTATTCTCCAATTCTGACACCATATTTTAAGGTCGCGGAGGCGGGATTGAAGGATGTGAGAGGCAATAACTGGATCATTATCCACTGATAAAACGCAGGTGTTATCAGCATAGGTAGTAAGGAGAGTGTTAGGATGGGTTTGATATCAGCTTTATAGACTGTGTAAAGAATGGGTCCTAGGATGCTGCCTGGAGGAACACCAGGAGACTGAGAAAAAGATGAAGAATAGGAACCATGATGATTTACTTTAAAGGTTCTATCAGTGTGATAGGACTGGATAATGAGGAAATATGTATGAGGGAGGAATTTTTATTTTTATTAAAGGATTTTAGCGTTTTTTCGAATTACTTTTACAAACACTTATTATTATCTAAACATTTAATATTTTTTATGATATGAACCCTAATTAGTAAAAATGCAGTTATCGGAAATCAATTTTCATTTTTCTACTAAAATATATATATTTCAAATAAACCCATTTATTGCTGTTATATTTTTCTTTTATCAGCCATCTCTTGTTATTTTATTTGTACCGGTACATTTATTTATTTCTTAAAATGAAGTTCGTTTGTGGTTTTGTTACTTTATTCTCGAAGAACTTGTCATTTTTAAATTATCCTTAAGTACCTGTTTGTAAATGTAATAAAAATGCAATATGACAATATTATAAAAATGTAACATAATATATTACTTGGTATGTTTTAAAATGGCATTAGAATGAATAAGGAGTCTGTCATACTTACGTTTGACTGCATTCCATACTACTGCTCCTGTTTCCTGAACCAGGAATATAGTTACTATTATCTATAAGAAAATGCGTTATATAATTATTAATTCAATTAAGTTAAAAATGTATTTCTTTGTATTAGTGTTTATAAAACATATTGTTATATTTACATATTTCTCTTCGCGATTTTGTTTTAATTTAAAATTTTATTTGAGGTATATTTTTTCTTAATTGATACATTTTTCAAACAATGTTCTGTGGTTTTATTTATTATTCCACTCGTGAAATTTTAAACATATTATTTTTTTTTTAGAATTAAAATTTAGTAGACACAAAACATATTATATAGTATCACTTCCATTAATTTTACTCTTATTGATAGTTTAATTATTTTAACCAATTATTTTAACGCTAGATAAAATAAATTAAAAAAAAACTCCGTCACTAGACCTAGACCTAGAGCTAGACTGAAAAAAAACCCTTTCCAAATACTCAATCATACCTTGTATGATTACCTTCCTTCAAGAATGTTAATCTTGTACTTCGAAATATATATTTTAATGTAAATGTTATTGAAATAACAGTTATCAAATAAATAAAGATTATTATAATTTATTTATTTTATATTTTGATACTGTGTACCAATATTTAGTTAATAATAGTTGAAATTATTATTAACTTTATTTCTATTATTTAACTTTTTAAAGGTTAAGTTCGTGACCAGAGATGAGCTTAAAATGGTTTTGCGCATCCTAAACGAAAATCGGTGTAGTAAAAACGGTTTAACGTGATTCGAAAATTTCGAAAAATTTCAAAAAAGCATATGAAAATCCTAAGGACACCCACAACCTTTTTTAATTTAAAATATCCTTAGAGTTTAATGATTTTAAAAAAAAAATTATGATTATGAGATTTATAGATTATCTTTCTAATTATGCAAGTTATTATTTTAGACAATAAATTAGTTTGAAACTAACAAGTATCGAACTAGAGAAAGTATATCAGTTTCTAATATTTTTTTTACCGTTAAAAGAAGTTGTTAATTGAAACTTATAAGCTCTTTACACTTATGTGAAAACATATTCTTCGATAAAACTTGTTTTACTTCATTAAAGTTTAAACTATTTATTAAATTTAAAGTTCAGAAATGCCCATACTTAAATTATAATGTTAAGAATAGAAAGAAAAATAATTATAATATTTATATTTATAAATAAAATATATTTACTATATTTACCAACTAATTTTTATTGTCTTACCCCGAGAACCGCTATTGTCGATGTCAGCTTCATGGTTACATCTGGAGAAGTCTAGGCAACTCAAGAATTATTTAAAGCATTCAGTGCAACAATAATATAGCAATAACACGTTTTAGATAATTATTAGAGCACTTATGAGGTTCTATGATAACATTTTTAAGCTTAAGACACGCTTTACTATCACACAAATAATTATATGAGCTTAATAGCTTAAGAATTTACAGAAAAAGCAAATTATTATATTTCATTATACTTTCATATTGATCGTACCAGAATCTAATTTCATTGTATTTTTTTGTTTATTTATATATATATTTTCACGTACACAAGTACAATAATAATTAAAAAAAAATAATTTCTTATTGATTTTTATTTTTCGACAATAATTATTTTTGCTGTGACATTCACACTCAATGATCTGCATTAAGAAGAAACATGATTACCAATTGAAAATAATGACGGACATTTTTTTCTAAACATATACAATGCAATCATGAGTTATAGAGATAATAAAGATTTATTGGTTTCTAATGATTCACTGAGAAGACAAGCTAATTAATTATTCATAACAAAAAATACAATTTTAAAAAATTCGTAAATACATATTTATTTTATCTAACCATTTGTTACACTTAGAAAATTAGAAAATGTACTAGTGTCGGGGAGGATAGGTGAATAAAGAAAATTCAAAATCGTTTCTTGGTACACTTATTATTTATTTTCACATGTTGTCTACAATTTTCATAGATCGTATTTTTAATGAATGCATATTCTAGGCCTTACAACGCAGGCACTTAATGCTGTCTGGGTTATCGGTGAGGTAGACCTGGAGTGATGTATAACCGTATTTATGGAGGTTCTTAAAGCAAGGTGGAGCCGCTGGAAGGAGGTCCTGGAAAATTAATTTTTATTTAATTTTTTTTTATTTGTAAATTTAATTTAAATTTAAATATTGTATTCTGTTGTAGTATCCTGCAAAGTTCATCAGTATGAGTGCTTCTCTTACCTCGTCACTGAGTATTTTCTTTTATTTTTTGCTGATATAGATTTTTTCTTAATTGTTAAAATTGTGTGTATTCTATTAGTATGTGTTTCGGATAACGATTTCGGAAAAAAACATTTTTTTATACATAAAATCGCAAAAGGCAATAGAGACTGATAGAATCCGATAAAACAAAGTGATTCTTGTAGATAATTATAAAATATATAAGCTTTTCATCTTTAACTTTATTTCAATGTTGAACGAAGGTAAGTAAAATATGTTTGTCGCGCGCACCTGATTTTTAATAAAATTGTTGTGATTTTTTTTTCTATAACACTCGTATTATTTTAAAAATTTTCTTAATAACCGAAATTTAAAATTTTTTTTCTTGGTATCTTCTCACGACAATGTTAATCCTGTACCTCGAAATATTTATATCTTGGTCTAAATTTTATTTAAATAATGTTTACTAAATAAGTAACAAGTTTCATTTTGTGCAACATTTCGGAAATTGGGACTGTCGGAGTTATTTACATCAGTTTGTTAAATTTAATTTAACTTTGCGAATCATGACCTACTAATTACGCGAAAGGGTAGATGCGGAACGACAAATAAAAAGCAATTATAGTTATTTGCTAAATAATTATTATTTTTCTTTAATTTTTTTTTTTATTGAAACATTAGTTATTCTTTCATATAGTTTTCGCGTTCAGCGTTAAGCTCTCCTCAAATTGGTTTAGCGCACCCCAAACCCTAAAGTATTTGCTTTAATGTTTGTACTGATCTATATATTCGTTTAAATGGTCGAATTTTGTTCAATCTATTAGTGTTTAACAGTTTGAATACGACTGTTACATTTTACAAAAGTCGGTGATTCCTCATCTTTTAGAGGTATTCAATAGTAAACTACAAATGAGCTATTTTAAATCTGAATAAAATGATTTTTTCTCTCCTCGAACTAGTTTTTCACTTCTTTGCAGATGGGTTCCTTACTTTTTTTTTTTTTTTTCCTATTTACTTCTTCACAAAATTAAATAACATCCCATAAACCCTGATCATGCACGATAACTTTCTGAATTTGTAAAAAATCCTTAGTTACGCCGTCCTTCGGAGGGGACGTTAAAAGGTGGTCCCGAGCCTGTGCGATGTCAGGTACTCGTTAAAGATCCCTATCCTAATAAAACCTGGATAGACAAAATTTAGGACTCCCACTGTAGCATCGTCCGATTAGCCATAGTAGCATAAAGTGACGTTAAATAACCATAAAATAAACTTTCTGAATTTGTATTTTTTCTGTTGTATTTTGGTCGCATTTACTGCTCAGTCAGCTTTTTCGTTTAACATGATTCCACAATATGCTGGTAACCCACAAAATTTAATTAAAATTATTGTAATCAATAAAATAAGTTTATGATGATCTAATAACGTTTTTCGTTAAACATAGTATTTACTAGTAATCATAGATATATGGATTAATTATTTACCTCTAAAGGTTTCCCCGAAGGAAAAGCGTACCACTCTGTCCTAGGCCCAGGGGAACCAATTCCGACATTCAACAACCCGAATTCTACAAGAGATCCCCTGTCGTAGGAAACGTAGAAAAGGAAGGCATCTCTACAGCTTGTGTATTGGTTGAACTTGTAAACATAAATTGTTCCTGAAAAAATAAATATTGTTAATAATATTTAGTGATAAAATATAATCTTCTTAAATCATAAATATTATTTTGTTCATGGTTTAGAAATTGATCTTTCACTTTACATGTTGTATCGCGCGCGATGGAGTGTAAGAGTCCCAAACCATAGGAATAAAAATCAAACATCCGTTATACTTTGACGCTTTCTACCTACCATTAATTTTAATTATTAATTATTGTTTGAAAGAGGGGCGACTAACGCGTTTGATCGCCTCTTCAACCCTGTCGTTATTGTGAATCGCTGAACTATCTGCCGATCCGTGCAATTCTGTTGAGAGTAAATAAATGAAATAATAAAAAAGGGAACAAAACAAGCTTATATTAATTAAAATGAAACAAAATACTGTCTATACTGAGCAAGCAAGGTGATTCTTTTTATCCGTGATGACTTCCTTCCCTCTCTCGTCTGCGATGTTCCTTCTTTCCTTTTGCGTCTCCTACTCCATGCGACAATTCTGAGACAATCTTCTACGATGATGTGGGAGTTGCGATTATACGAAAAATATGCGACATTCAGCGACAACCAACTTAATTAAACACCGTCTACACTCGCGAGTGAATACGTTGACTCTCCCACAATCCCTAAATGCCCTCTGCCAGCGGTCACTTAACAGCTGATTCAAATTGAATGAAACAATTGACTGTCGTGCTTGCACATAATAAATCACAAAATATAACAAATTAAATTACAATTGGAGAAATATAAACACGTGACTATTTCAGTTCTTAACACTTATTTTTGTATATCGTTTATATCTCAATAGTCGTAATACGAAAATTATTCATGATAAACTAAAAATTATCCTTTATTTATTTATTATGTTTTTTGTTTTTTTATCAGCTAGATTTATAGAAAAATCTCTGTACCCATTTATATCAACGAGCTTGTGTATATGTTATCTAGTCCCTCGAGAGTGTGCACTTGTTTAAAAATACTTGTCCGAAATCTTTAAGCTATTGTATAATCGCAATTACAGAATTTTAGAAGGAATCCGAATAGCAGTCACTTGGAAGGGCAGAAATCGCATCGCATATAGAAAGGGAAGGAGGTGAAATAGAAGAAATTGTAACTCATTCCCATAAATTCAATAAGGTAAAGCAGAACTCTATGAGATCTCAGTGCTTTGCTGGTATTTTATTACGAAAATCGAAATAATTTGTCATTTGATTCCCTAAATTAGGTATATCACACACAATACCTACCCAATCTTGGATAACAACCCTGCATGTAGAAGTTCCCCATTCTAGGTCCATTCGGTTGGCATCTGTCTAACTTCACCCATTCACCATCTATTTTTACCCACAATACTTCAGCGACTTCGTTGGTATACTGGCGGCCGGATTCGGTTAGTAGACCTGCATCAAAACGCACAGAGGAAAAGTCGAGAACATTAAAATAAGTACATGTAACAAAAAATTATAATTAATAAAATTCAATTACATGGATTGGTGAAATATACGAACACACTGTAGGCTGGTATTCCGAAAAAGTTTGTCAATTCATATCCTTTCACTGCAGATATATCGTAGTCTCTGTGGTTGACGTTTCTAAAATCTCGAACTAAATACTGAACAAAACAAAATGTGTATATATATATATATATATATATATATATATATATATATATATATATTATATATACATATATCTACGATAATGGTGTGAAAATAACTCAATAATAATTATATAAGTGATTGGGATGCTCACCGATAGTATTATACCTGCAATATTACCAAATTTGTCGTTCATTATACAGACTCTAGGGTCGTTCCTCTGGCAGAAAATATCGATCTGATAAGTGAAATTTTTTCCAGGATTAACTTTTACATATTTTTTCATCTCAGGATCATAGGAATTCGTCGGTATACGAACATATTTCTGGTGTGCATTCGGGTTATATATTTTTGTTCTCACTAAAAATTAAAAGCATTATTAAATATAAAAAATCAAGGTTTTTATTTTGCATTTTTTCTATAATGAAACCAGTTACAATGAAAAAAATTGTTTTTAATTTTCACCTATTCAAACTATTCCTCTTAGGCGCAATTCAATTCAATCTTTTAATTAATTATAGCCCAAACTTTAGCATGTTTGCTAAATTTTACTCCAAAAGGGCAGGACCCTACCTAAGTATGCTAAGGGTGTCTTTTTTTAAGTAAATTACCTTACTTAAAGTATCCATAGCAGCATATTTATTACATAAACAAATCTTATTCTAACAAATCTTAATTAATTTTTCTTTCTAAATTTTTTTTTAATTGCCTTACAAAATATTCTTTTTTAAATTAAAAAAAATATATTTCTTATATAGCCATAATGGATAAAAATGTAGTTAGAAATTAATTTTCACTTTTTATATGAATTTTAAATAGGGTCAGTCACCAGACAAGACAGATTGTCATATTTTTATTGTGTAATTTTATAGTTTTCATAATGAAATTTTATATGATAGCCTTAACACGCTTTTTATATGTGTAATATCTTATCATCATATATATTATTACATAATATGTTTCTCAATGAAATTAGAATGTATTAAGAGTTAGTCATACTTACTTTCGACTGTATTCCATACTACTGCTCCTATTTCCTGAATCAGGAATATAGTTACTACTATCTGTAAAAAAAAAAAAAAAAAATCGTTATAGAATCAATAGTTCAATTTAATTAAAATTGTTTTATTGGATTGTATTTCAGCGAATTTTCGTAGAAACTTGAAATGAAACACATTATTATATCAATAGATTTTCCTAGTGTTTTAGTCCCACTAATGCATACCACCTAAATTATTTTTTTATTTTATATTTTAATTTGAAGTGTACTCATTTTTAATGCAAGTTATGTATACTTTTTTTTTTTTTAAAGTTTTCTGATTTCTATGTTTCATACTGCTAGTATAGCTTTAATAACTTCGGTTGATTTCCATTTTATTTATTATGTTAATTATATGCCTCGCAATATTTATATTTTAATGCGAATTCTGCTTATAACCAGTTATCAAAAGCTATTTTATTAATAACTGTTATTTTTATTTGTTGATACATGAGTCTTTTTTAAATTTTTTGTTCAAAGTTAAGCTCCTACATGAATAGTTTTACGCATCCCGATCTAAAATTCGAACTAATAAACTGTAATGAATTTAAGAAAAAAAAAATCCTCTTTTTCCTTATTTTATAAATATGCAAAAAACATAAATATATCTAAAAAATATGATTGTCAAGTTTTAAAAACGAATAGACCATCTTCTAAA
Organism: Piezodorus guildinii; assembly: GCA_023052935.1. Classification (NCBI taxonomy): domain Eukaryota; kingdom Metazoa; phylum Arthropoda; class Insecta; order Hemiptera; family Pentatomidae; genus Piezodorus; species Piezodorus guildinii. The sequence continues at coordinate 159,190,613 of CM041293.1, read as the reverse complement.
CTTCATTATTTATTATTTTAGACGATAACTTCAGGGTCATTCTAAATCAAGTTTTGTAGAAAAAAAAGTTGGAAAGCATCTGCAATTTTATATATATATATATATATATATATATATATATATATATATATATACATATATCCTTCTTATTGAGCAGGCCTACAGAAAGCAATTTTTGAATAATTTAAAAAATGGATGCTTAATGTCAGGAGAATGCACCACTGGGTGCTGTCTCCCTCATGCCTGCCCACGCCATGTTTCCTTAGATTTTAGCACATTTACTAATTGTAATTTTTTATACAGGTGTAAATAAAATGTTGAGTAAAAAAAAAAAAAAATGGAGAATTTAAATGAAAAACTATCTAAAATGGCTTCACTTGTGGTGTAGAGGCTCGTATAACAGCCTCTTATGCCCACGGTTGCTGTTTTAAGACCGACATGGCCAATGGATTTTAAAGGAATTAAATTAAATGAAATCCCTAATTATGCAGTTCTTTGAAGGGAACTTAAAATAGTGGTCCTGAGCATGTTTGTTATATTTTAACTTCAGTAATAATTTAGAAATAACCATTTATTTATGAAAATGGAAAAATAACCTATTATATTTATAACTCATTATAAAGATTATTTGCGTAAGTTATCACATCTGATTTCGTCGAAATACTAACGAATAATGTTAAAGATCATACCCCAAGAACCGCTACAGTCGTTTTCATCTTCATGGTTCCATATGACTAGGTCTAGGTAACTTAAGGATTATTTAAAGCATTCAGTAGAACAATAATATAGCAAGAACACGTTTTAGATAATTATTCGAGCACTTATAAGGTACTATGATAACATTTCTACCATTAAGACACGCTTTACTGTCACAAAAATAATTTTCGCATCTTCCTTATTCGAATTTAATGAGCTCAAAAATTGATGTAGTGAAAACGGTTGAACGTGGTTCAAAAATTTCGGCGAATTTCAAAAGAGCAGTCGGATATCTAAATGACACACACAACCTCTTTTAATTTAAAATATCTTAAAAACTTAATAATATAAAAAAATTGTGATTATGAGATTAATAGATTGTCTTTTAAATTCTATAAGTTCTTATATTAGACAATAAATTAATTTAAAACTAAAAACTATGGAACCAGAAAAATTATATCCGTTTTTAATATTTTTCTTACGGTTAAAATAAGTTGGTAATTGAAACTTATAAGCTCTTTGCACTTTGTGAAAACATATTCTTCTATAAAACTTGTTTAAAACATTATAATGTTCATATTTATAAATAAAATATTGAGGATGTATAGTCGACTGTAGAAACTATTATAGGCGGAGTAATCAGAAATCAGTCATTTTTAAATTTTTTTTTTTTTAATTTTGCCAACGTTTCGGCCCAAGCCAGTTTCTTGTGCTACCGAGCCATATCCAAGCATAAACTCAACTAATGCTTGGACATGGCTCAGTAATGCCCTGATGATGGCTCACAAGCTTGAGCCGAAACGTTGGCAAAATTAAAAAGAAAATTCAAAAAATGACTGATTCCTGATTATTTCACCTATAATAAATAAAATATATTTACGAACTAATTTTTATTGTTTTACCCCGAGAACCACTGTAGTCGTTGTCAGCTTCATGGTTACATCTGGAGAGGTTTAGTCAACGCAAGGATTATTTAAAGCATTTATTGCTACAATAATATAGCAAGAACATGTTTTAAATAATTATTCGAGCACTTATGAGGTTCTATGATAACACTTTCAAGCTTAAGACACGCTTCACTGCCCCAAAAATAATTATATGAGCTTAAGAGATTAAGAATTTACAGAAAAGGCAAATTATTATATTTTATTATGCCTTTGTGTTGATCTTACCAGAATCAATTTCATTGTTTTGTTTTTTTGTATACATATATGTACATACAAGTACATAATAATAATTTAAAAAAAATTGGTTCGGGCAACACACGACTTTCACTTACCTCGACTGTTAAAAGAAATTTAAAAAACATTATGAATTATAGGTATGAAACATATTTCAAGTTGATTTAAATACAAGTTTATTAATTTTTGTTGAAAACGTAAGATTTAGATTAAATAATATAACTATATTAAAATGTTAATCAGTAATAATTGTATTCCCTATTCGTCACTTTATACTACCTTTTACAATTTTGTCTATATTATTGTTCCTAATATCAAAAAAAACAAAAATTTCATAAAAGAATAGTTTTGCTCTTTTATCCTTTATTTATTCATCAAATTCGTCCAAATTGTATATTTAGCCGTCCTTCATCGATGTCATAAGGATGATATGGTTGATCTTTTGAAATGTACAAACTTAAAAGGGCTTTAGTAGAAGAAAACTTAAAATATCGGATTTAAGCCCTGTCAGACTATTTCAATCAGAATGAGACCTACACGATATTAAAGTCCATTAAATTTATATCAATATAGCTATTTAAATCAAAATCGTTAGTGCCTTTATTGAGAAAATCGTAAAAAGATTCAAAATGCATGATATAAAGTGGTTCTTCTGGTTATACGATTTTGATGAAAAAGGTATTGTAACATCTCGGGCGTATAGTTGTCTTGAATATAAAATTTCAATTCCGTAGGACTCTTTTTTTCGGCACTTGGTTATTTAGACACAGGGGCTCCTAACAGGTGTATTTCCGTTAAAAACTGGAATTAGAAAATTTTCACGATCGCAATACTTTGCCTTATTATATATTCCATATATAGGTAAGTGAAAGTAAAAAAAAAAAATAATAATTTCTTCTTGATTTTTATTTTCCCAAATAATTTTTTTCGCAGTTGCATTGACACTCAATGATCTGAAATAAGAGAAAACTTGGTCACCAATTGAGAATAGTGAAGTAAATGTTTTACAATGCAATCATAAATTACAGAATAAATACAGATTTATTGGTTTCTAATGAGGCACTGAGAAGACAAGCTAATTAATTATTCATAACAAAAAATACAATTTTAAAAAATTCGTAAATATTTACTTATTTTGTCTAACGATTTATTACACTTAGAAAATTAAAAAATGTGTTAGATGAGGAAGATGGTTGGGGGTGCGGTCATAAATTAAAACCACACAATTAAAAATAAGAGTTATTTTTATTATGTGCCGACGTTTCGGCCTACAATGTGGGCCTTCATCAGGGCTAAAAGAAACAAGATAACAACCAATGTAATTAGACTTAATAATGCGTTAGGTATATAATAATAATATGACAGTAATAAATTATGGGAACATAAATAATATTAAATGTAAAATGATAATAAGATGACAATTATAAAGTATGGAAATAAGGTGACAGTTATAAAGTATGGAAATAAACAAAATTAAGATGATAGTTATAAAGTATGGAAGTAGACATAATTGAGATGATAATATTGTAATGAGAATATATAATAGAGACTAAGTAAATGAAAAAAAAAAAAAAAAATGATAAAGGAAAAATATGTGAACAATTAAAATTTTAAATATTAACAATTATGAGTTGATATATGACGGTAATATATTAAAAACATAGTTAAGAGTATAGGTAATATATAAAAAAATATAGTCATTACAAAATAGAAACAGTATGAATAAAAAATAATAATTTAAATTTTAAAATAATGTAATATTAAACTAATAATTATATGTCAGGATATGTAACGGAGAAATATATGAGTATGGAAAGGGGGAGAAAGAATATTTCCATACTCATATATTTCTCCGTTACATATCCTGACATATAATTATTAGTTTAATATTACATTATTTTAAAATTTAAATTATTATTTTTTATTCATACTGTTTCTCTTTTGTAATGACTATATTTTTTTATATATTACCTATACTCTTAACTATGTTTTTAATATATTACCGTCATATATCAACTCATAATTGTTAATATTTAAAATTTTAATTGTTCACATATTTTTCCTTTATCATTTTTTTTTCATTTACTGAGTCTCTATTTATATATTCTCATTACAATATTATCATCTCAATTATGTCTACTTCCATACTTTATAACTATCATCTTAATTTTGTTTATTTCCATACTTTATAACTGTCACCTTATTTCCATACTTTATAATTGTCATCTTATTATCATTTTACATTTAATATTATTTATGTTCCCATAATTTATTACTGTCATATTATTATTATATACCTAACGCATTATTAAGTCTAATTACATTGGTTGTTATCTTGTTTCTTTTAGCCCTGATGAAGGCCCACATTGTAGGCCGAAACGTCGGCACATAATAAAAATAACTCTTATTTTTAATTGTGTGGTTTTAATTTATGACCGCACCCCCAACCATCTTCCTCATCTAATTTCTCTACGGTCAACAAAACTCCATCATTAAAAAATGTGTTAGGGTAGGGAAGGATAGGTAAATAAAGAAATAAATAAATCAATAATAAATAAAGACAATTCAAAATTGTTTCTTAGTACACTGATTATTTATTTTCACAAGTTGTCTACAATTTTCTTATATTTTGTTTTTAATGAATGCATATTCTAGGCCTTACAACGCAGGCACTTAATGCTGTCTGGGTTATCGGTAAGGTAGACCTGGAGGGATGTATAACCGTATTTATGGAGGTTCTTGAAGCATGGTGGAGCCGCTGGAAAAAGGTCCTGGAAAAAAATATTTAATTAAAATTTGTTTTTTATTTGTAAATGTATATATTTTATTCTGTTGTAATATCCTGGAAAGTTTATCAGTATGAGTGCTTCTCTCACCTCGTCACTGAGTATTTTCTTTAATATTTGTGCTAATCGACATTTTTTCTTAAATGTTTAAATTGTGTGTAATCTATTGGTAAGTTTTTTGGATTTCTCTAGAAATTTATGTTTTTATTTGAAGTGTATTCATTTCTACTTAATACATTTTTTACTTAAACTTATCCATATATAAAATATATTGTAAGGAAATGTGTTGCGATCGTAAAAGTTTTTAATTCCGGTTTTCTACAGAAATACAAGTTTTGCAGTCCCAAGAGTCCAAACAACCAAGACCCTAAGAAATTTATGTGTTTCCGTATGTGGTAGGTCTAGCGCAAAAACTCATATTTAAGATAGCTATACGCCCGTTCAAAGGTCAAAGGATTCGAAAACCGAATAAATAAACAGAGAAAAGATCAAACATATTTTTAGTGTATTTGTTGGTTTTTGAACATAAGAATAGTAATTTAGATGTAAAATATACCATTAGATAGCTAAAGATTTCAGAAAAAAAAAAAAAAATCATCTTATACACAAAATCGCAAAAGGCATTAGAGAGTGATGAGAAGCAGATAAAACAAAGTGATTCTTGTAGATGATTATATAATACATTATTTAATAAAACATATGTTTCTAATGAAACTCAATATATTTCTCAAAACTTTTTCAATTTTAACTTTATTTGAAAGCTGAACGAAGGTAAGTAAAACACGTTTGTCGCGCGCACCCGATTTTTAAAAAAGTGTTCTATGGTTTTATTTTCTATAACACTCTTATTATTTTAAACCGCCGCTTTCGATTACTTCAACACTTACTTGACAAACGCTCTAACCTCCCTCTTAACTACAAAAGACTCCTCTACATGACTATCATAAGGCCTATATGGACTTACGGAGTTGAGCTTCGGGGATCGACTAAGCCATCAAATTCTTCCTGTTTGCAATCCTTACAATCCAAAATCCTTCATAAAATCCTCATCGCCCCTCACTTTATCACAAATAAACTCATCCATAAAGACCTAAATGTTCCGTTTGTCACTTATCTGGCTGGAACCAGATATCAAATTAAAATCCTTCCATGAAAAACTCCACTCTCACTCTAACCTATTAAATTCAATCCTAGCTTCCTCTTCGATTACTGGCAATCCTCCGAGGCGTCTGAAAAGAAGATGGCCTCGAGACCTTCTAGTTTAGAATAGTTACAGGAGTGCTACCACTGGGTAGTTCTTCTACAAGTCTTTTTCATGTCATTTTTTTTTTACCATATTTACTTGTAGTATTATTTGGTACAGTTGTAAATTTCAAAAAATTATGTTTAAAAAGAAATCAATTATTTTAAACATTATTATTAATACTCAATCATACCATATGTAATGTTACCTTCCCACAATAATGTCATGTTTTAATCTAAATGTTGTTTAAGTTATAGTTTGTTTGTTTGTTTATTTATTTAACGTCACTTTATGCAACTGTGGCTAATCGGACGATGCTGCAGTGGGAGTCCTAAATTTTGCCTATCCAGGTTTTATTAGGATAGGGATCTTTAACGAGTACCTGACATCGCACAGGCTCGGGACCACCTTTTAACGTCCCCTCCGAAGGACGGCGTAACTAAGGATTTTTTACTCCCATTAAAAAATCCTAGGACCACCTGCGGGTTTGAACCCGTGACCTTTAGCATGGGAGGCTGTTACGCTAGCCACCCAGCTACAAGTGATCCCAGTAATAGTTATTGAAATAGCCATTTCAAAACAAGTTAGCTATTTAAGAGTCACCTTGGACTATAAGCTAATTTTCAAACATCACATAGACAATAAAATAAATAGTGCCCGTAAATTATTATATAAAATGTACCCCTACTTTAATAAACATTCAAAATTAACACAAAAAAACAAACTAATTTTATATAAATCTTTTATCAGACTTATAATTACATATGCATACCAAACCTGGAGTCTTGCAAGCAAAACACATATTAACAAATTGCAAGTACTACATAAAATATGCCTAAGGATAATTAATAATTATCCACGATACACGAAAATAACTACCATTCACAAAGATCTGGACATCCCTACAACACAAGAATTTATACACCAACAAACCCTTATAAATCAAATTTGTTAATTATACTAAGTTATCAACCTCTAAATATAGACATAAGAGAAATAAACATATGCTGTTAGAAAATTCTAAATTACTAAATCTAATATTATGATTTTATTAATTGTAATTTTTTTATTTATTTATTTCAATTTTTATTTCTATCTTTTTATTAAATTTTATTGTTTGCTTTGTTTCTCTTTTTTTTTTTTTCTTTTCGTAGTTAATGGAATTAAGTAAATGGAATCATAATTGTTGGAATTAATAAAATAAGTTTATAATGGTCTTATAACGTTCTTTGCTATATTCTGTACTATTAACCATAGATATATGGATGAATTATTTACCTCTAAAGGTTTTCCTGAAGGAAAAGCGTACCACTCTGTCCTAGGCCCAGGGGAACCAATTCCGACATTCAACAATCCGAATTCTACAAGAGATCCCCTGTCGTAGGAAACGTAGAAAAGGAAGGCATCTCTACAGCTTGTGTATTGGTTGAACTTGTAAACATAAATTGTTCCTGAAAAAATAAATATTGTTAATAATATTTAGTGATAAAATATAATACTCTTATATCATAAGTTTTATGTTGTTCATGGTTAAGAAATTAGTCGTTCACGTTAAATGTTGTTTCGCGCGCGATGGAGTGTAAAAGAAATCCGAAACCATAAGAATAAAAATAAAACTCCCTAAATACTTTGACGGCTTCTACCTACCATCAATCTTATTTTTAACGTATCAAGTATTAATTATTTTTTAAATAATCAACAAAAAATCATCCTTTATTTATTTTTTTTTTTTATCAGATAGATATATGGAAAAATCTCTGTACCTATTTAAATCAACGAGTATCTAATATTTCTCAAGGTGTCTTTAAGGATGGTCTTACCATGTGCTAACAGGTTTAACATAGATAAGAACTTATATATATATATATATATATATATATATATATATATATATATATATATATATATATATATATATGTGTGTACATAAACTTTTTATTTTATATTACTATATTTTATAAGTCTTTTCAGGAGCACGACAAAATTTGATCCATAGTTTAAATTTGGCCTAGGTCCAGAGCTGTAATATCGGTAAAGTCTCTTTTTAAAAAAAAAATTAATACTTTCATTTTAAATATATTTTTTTAAAATTCCAATGGCGCGACTGGTCGTGTAGGCCCTTGGCCGCGCATTGTAATATGCTGGGAGAATACACCCGCGTTTCTTGATGAATTGTGTAGGGTAGGGTCATAACTCCCTATACCTTTTTTTCTGAGTGGCCACCAGTTGGCTGACGGGTCTCACTTATCGTGGGGAAATTCTTTGAGTGAATCCCTATTTAATTAAATGCTTGAAAAAGGCCCTCCGAGACTGGGATTCGAACTCACGAACTTTAAAGCGCTAGTCACTCAGCCACGGGCTCCCCATTTTATATATGTAAGGTTTTTAAAACAAATAAAATTATGAATATAGTGGTTTTTCTTTAGTTTAATTTTTGAATTCTCTCATTTTGATTAAAATCACATAAAACTGTACTTGGTTAAGGGAGGCTTAGTTCATAATGAATAAATATTCAATGATTTTGCATAACGTTCGTGTGAAGGATTTTATAATTAATGTACTAAGGTGCATTTGTTATGCGTCGTAAAATTTTGGATAAAAAATTTTATGCTTTTTTGCTATATTGTATTTTTGTGAGGAGTATGTCCATATGGTTTTAAGTATGCGTATCAGATTTAGTTTCTGTTTCAGTTTTGATTCGAAAAAAAATATAGTAGTATATAGTGTCTTTTGTTTTATTTTTTACTTATGAGTGACTATTTGTACCTATACACAATACATTATAAACTGATAACTATCTGGTTGAAATATAAACCTGGTCCTAATCCTATACAGTTATCTTCATTTTTCAAGGGTGAGGCCAAGTGTACTACCTCAGCCACCTCTGTTTTTGTCTAGGACTTTATTTTGCTTTTAGTTTAATTAATTTGTTTTTTATTATTTTTTAGAAATGTTTTCTTTATTAATTGTGTATAAACTTGTAAATAGTTTAATTTTTAAATATTTATTGTATAAATTTTATTTTTTATTTTAATACGCAGGTGTATATAGATCTTTTATTATTTATTTTTTAAATTTTAATGTTAATTGATGATGGACTTAGATAACAATACGCCCGGTGAGGACTCAGAGGAGACCCCTTTCTTTGAAATAAGTGAAACGGACTCTCAATATTCGACTCGCCGTATGAAACGGCATCGGAATTCCCTTCTCCCCGGATTTGGGGGCAATTAAACAAATAAAACTAGACAGACAACTGAACAAAATTTGTCACCACCAAAAACCCGCAGTATACTCTATGCAGCCAACGCAATAGAACCAGTTCCATCAACTTCAACCGCTCCGTCTGTCTCAACAGCGCAATCTATCTCTGCCGTTACTTCCTGTACAGCCAAAATAATTTCAGATCCTCAAGATTTTGTGATCCTGAGCCCCCACCAATATTTGTCAATATTGCTATTGCAAACTTACTCAATAACTCGGTGTACAAGTAATAATACAAGAACCACCAAAATTAACATTTTGTTATCAAGCTAACTTGCCACAGTACATTCGTATCTTATGGAAAGAAAATCGCAGAACAAGATCGAACTGGCATAGGACTAGGTACCCAGCAGACAAAACCATTATACCAAACTGAAATCAGAAATTAGGACATTTAAAATATACTTAACATCACTGAAAACCTCACTACTAACGACAACCGTGGACGACCACTCAGAAGCTTTGACCGATCTAGAACCTAGGACTGCTGTACAAACTCCGCAAATTAATACCTTCTACTACTTACTTCCTCATTATCTAGTCCTACCTATCTGACAGATCCTTCAAATTAAATAACAATTGTTCCTATTTGTCCATTTTTACTCAGTCTACTGATTTTCCTCATGGCAGTATCCTTGGACCATTTTTTTATACAGCTGATATCCTAACCCATCCCAACACCTTCCATTCTACCTATACTGATGACACTTGTGTGTTATCAGTCAATAACGATCCAACTATTGCCTCTCAAACTGTCCAATCCCACATCAGAGACCTTGAGGTATGGTGTCAGAATTGGAGTATTAAAATAAATTTCAACGAATCTCATCAAATAACCTTTTCTCTTCATCGTAAACCTATGACATCCTGCCCTACGTATAGTTTAGTAATATTCAGCTTGTTCCAGTTGAACAGATCCGCTACCTGGGACTTCAAGTTGACAAACATCTAACATGGAATCCGCACACAAGTCTGAAACGACAAGAAACTGCTCGCCGCTTTCGGTTGCATCAACACTTATTAGACAGACGCTCTAACCTTCCACTCAACTACAAACCTAAATGACCTATCTACATGACCATCATAAGACCTATCTGGACTTACGGAGTTGAGCTTTGGGGCTCCACAAAGCCATAAAACTCTTCCCATCTTTAATCCTTACAATCCAAAATCCATCGAAAAATCCTCAACGCTTCTTACTTAGTCACGAAGAAACTCATCCATAAAGACCTTAATATTCCTTATGTAACTGATTTGGCCCGAACTAGGTATCAACCCATTCATAAAAACTCCCTTCCCACTTTAACCCACTATTTTCCATCCTAGCTTCCTTTTCCAATCCTTACAGTCCTCCGAGGCGTCTGAAAAGGAGATTTCCTCGAGACCTCAAGTTTAGGTTAGCTATTGGAGTGCTGCCAATTTTCAGTTTCTTTTTTATGTGCTTTATCTTTATCTTTAACAGCTAACGTACTAGATGTATTAATCAATAGAGTTGTAAATATCAACAAATAAATACAATAAATAAATAACTAAAATTTATACAAAAACTACACAAAAATGTTAAAAGTATGATGTAAGGATCTGGTGAACCAGCGTTCCTATAGTAATAGTATGCGTTGCTATTTATAGTGAAATTATTTTCTTATTTGTACTTTATAGATTATTAATAAAAAATACTTCGTAAATGTATAGTTTTATATCAACATCTATGTCGTGTGACGAACAGCTGTTTTCTGATCGCTGGCTAATGTGAATATGTTCTCAAGTCCCTCGCGAGCTTACACTTGTTTTAAGATAGTTGTCCGAAATCTTTAAGCTATTGTAAGCTTATAGAACTGCAGCAGGAATTCGAACAGCAGTCGCTTGGAAGGGTGGAAATCGCATCGCATATAGAAAGGGAAGGAGGTCGTTACAAATGAAAGAAATCGTAGCTCATTCCCATATATATAAGGAGGTAAAGCACAGCTCTAAGAGATCCCAGAGCGTTGCTAGTATTTAAGTCGAAAATACAAATAATTTGTACTTTGATCCCCTAAATTGAGGTAAATCACAAACAATATTTACCTAATCTTGGATAACAGCCCTGCATGTAGAAGTCCCCCATTCTAGGTCCATTCGGTTGGCATCTGTCTAACTTAACCCATTCACCATCTATTTTTACCCACAATACTTCAGCGACTTCGTTGGTATACTGGCGGCCGGATTCGGTTAGTGTACCTGCATCAAAACGCACAGTGGAAAAGTCGAGAACATTAAAATAAGTACATGTAGTAAAAAATTATAATTAATAAAATTCAATTACATGGATTGGTGAAATATACGAACACACTGTAGGCTGGTATTCCGAAAAAGTTTGTCAATTCAAATCCTTTCACTGAAGATATATCGTAGTCTCTGCGGCTGACGTTTCTAAAATCTCGAGCTAAATACTGAAAAAAAAAAATGAATAAAAATATATATTTACGATAATGGCGTGAAAATAACTTATTTAATAATTATTATAATTGATTGGTATGCTCACCGATAGTATTATACCTGCAATATTACCAAATTTGTCGTTCATTATACAGACTCTAGGGTCGTTCCTCTGGCAGAAAATATCGATCTGTAAGTGAAATTTTTTCCAGGATTAACTTTTACATATTTTTTCATCTCAGGGTCATAGGAATTCGTCGGTACTCGAACATATTTCTGGTGTGCATTCGGGTTATATATTTTTGTCCTCACTAAAAATTAGAAGCATTTTCAAATATTAAAAAAATCAAGGTAATTATTTTATATTTTTTATATAATAAAATCAGTTACAATGAAAAAAATTGTTTTTTATTTTCTCCTCTTTAAAGGATTCGTCTTAATCGCCATATTCGTATTAAAATTAATTTAATCGTTTAATTAATTATAGCCCAAGCTTTAGCATGCTTCCAGGACCCTACTAAGTATGCTAAGAGTGTCTTTATTTAAGTAAATTACCTTAAATAAAGTATCCATAGCAGCATATTTATTGCATTAAAAAATTCTTATTCAATCAAAGTCTTAATTAATTTTTTGTTCTACATTTTTTTATTCCCTCTGCGAAACATTCTTTTATAAATTAAAAAAAATTATATTTCTTATATAACCATAATGGATAAAAATGTAGTTGTTAAAAATTGCATTGAATTAGAAATTAATTTTCACTTTTTATTTGAATTTTAAATATGTCTGGGGACTACAAGACAAATTGTCATATTTTTATTGTGTAATTTTATAGTTCTCAAAATGATATGTTATATAATAACATTAACACGCTTTTTATATGTGTAATAACTTGTATCATATATTATTACATAATATGTTTCTCAATGAGATTAGAATGAATTAAGAAATAGTCATACTTACTTTCGACTGTATTCCATACTACAGCTCCTATTTCCTGAACCAGGAATATAGTTACTATTATCTGAAAGAAAATTCGTTATAAAATCAATAGTTCAATTGTATTGTATTTCAGGAATTTTAGTATTTTTATTTTATTATTATTTATAGATATATGAGTTTTTTTTGTATTTTTCGTGTTCAAAGTTAAGCTCCTACCTGAATAGTTGTACACACCCTAATCTAAAATTCGAACTATTAAACTGTAATGATTTTCAGGAAAAAAAAAATCCTCTTTTTTTTTTTTATAATATGCCTATAAAAGAAATATATATTTTTTAAAATGTGATGGTCAAGTTTTAAAATCAAATAGACTATCTTCTAAACTTCTTTACTTATTTTATGCGATAACTTCGGGGTCATTCTAAATCAAGTCATGTAGGCGAAAAAAAATTGGAAAGCATTTTAAATTGTATTTAAATATTTAAAAATTACTTTCCTCAGTTTTAAATATGTATATATGCTTTTTATTGAAAGGCCTAAAGAAATAAATTTTTAAATATTTGAAAAAAAATGGAGAATGTGATTTAAAAACTATCTAAAATTGCGACACCTACGGTGTAGAGGCTAGAATGACAGCCTTCTATCACCGTTTTAAAACCGACAAGGCGTTAGCATTTTAAAGGAATTAAAAAATCCTTAGATCTGCTGTTCTTCAAAGGGAAGTAAAATGTGATGGATAAAAAAAGCATGTATATTATATTTAAACTTCAGTAATAATTTATTAATTAGCCATATATTATGAATATGTAAAAATAAATTATTTTATTTATATATAACTTATCATAAAGATTATTTCGCGTCAGTTATCACATCCGAGTTCGACAAGATACCAGCGAATAATTTTTAAGTTCTTACCCCGAGAACCGCTATAGTCGTTGTCAACTTCATGGTTCAATCTGGGGAGGTCTAGGCAACCCAAGAATTATTTAAAGCGTTCGGTAGTATGAAAAAAAATAACAATAATACGTTTCAGCTAATCACACAAGTACTTATGAGGTTTTAAGATAACATTTTTAACCAAAAGTCACGCTTTACGGTCACAAAAATAATTTTCACATCTTCCTTATTCGAATTTTATGAACTTAAATATCGAGACGAATAACTTTATTTCAAACGTATATAAAAAACAATCATGTTTTTTAAATTGATTGAAAATTCCACCATACTATCGTGTTTATTTTATGGAAATAAAATTTAAATTAAAGATGCACATCAGAGAGCTTGAGATATGGTGTCAGAATTGGAGAATCAAAATCAATTCCAACAAATCCCACCTAATTACCTTTACCCTTCGTCGTAAACGTATGACATCCTACCCTACAGTTTCCTTTAATAATATTCTTTTTGTTGTTGTTGAACAGATCCGCTACCTAGGACTTCAACTTGACAAACGTCTAACATGGAATCCCCACACAAGACTGAAACGACAAGAAACTGCCCGTCGCTTTCGCTTACTACAACACTTACTGGATAGACGCTCCAACCTTCCACTTATCTACAAATGGCTCTTCTATATCACCATCATGAGGCCTATCTGGACTTACGGAGTTGAGCTTTGGGGCTCTACGAAACCATAAAACTCTTAATCAAATTCTTACCGTATTCAATCCTTGCAATCCAAAATCCTTCGAAAAATCCTCAATGCTCCTTACTTTGTCTCTAGTTTCAATCATGCTTCCTCTTCAATTCCTGAGAATCCTCCGAGGCTCCTGAAAAGAAGATGCCTAGAGACCTTCTAGTTAAGTTACCTAGTGGATTGGTGCCAATGGGCATTTTCTCTTCATGTTTTTTTCATGTATTTTATCATTATCACATATTTACTTGTATTACAAAATACAGTTGTAAATCTCAATAAAAATATTAAAAAAAAAAATATTAAAGATGCGATTTTTGTATGAAAGATTATAGTTTTGATCCTTTTACATCTAAGACTCAAGATATGTTTTTGTTTTTGAAGGTTTAATTTTTCGTTTTCAATATTCCTTGTTTTGGAGCACTATTTATATTACTAAGCTGTATGACGAAAGTCTGAAAGAAACTGTAAGATATAGTTAGCAGGCACTACAGGAAGATTGAATAGGAGTTTCCAAAATACGGATTGATTTTTGAAAAAAAAAAAAAAAAAAAAAAAAAAAGGTTCAGATACAAGAAAATCAGTGGAGATACAAGGAGTAACGTAAAAAACATTATGCAAAAAAAAAAAAAAAACAGATTAGCACTTATATATATTTTTTATGTTAAAATCTTTTGCCGTTGTAAATGTTTACTAACAGTTCAATACGTTACGTCATATCTTAAAATCAAAATTACTCTTACCTTTTGTGAACATTTTCAAGTAATTATGTGAAAGTATTATGACTTTCGTAATATTCTAATTACCACACTTAATTAAAATAATTGAGAAGGTTATCTAGATGTTTTGAAACATCAATTATTCTCTTTATGTTTAGTTTTTCATACCCTTTTTCTCATCAGATCTCGATCTAAGGAATGCAAAAATACTTACACAACAATTCCTGATTGATATCAGAATTGTTTGTTTTCATTGGATCAAAATCATTTCGTTCGATGCATTTCCTTCTTTAAATTGTCTTGAATGTATATCCATACTCCAGGAACTGTTTCGCTTTGGAGGAAATATAATAATAGTATTTTTTATCTTATATTTTTGCAGGTTCTTCTTCTTATTACGCTCAATTTATTAAATATGTAATAGTGACTAAAAACATCCTTATGTTTTAAAATATCTGAATGAAGGTAAGTTAAATTTTTTAACATGAAATCAAATTTTATTCTAATTAATAAAAAACCTTTAACTACAGATTACTGTCGTTCTTTTGAAATTATGGGATTTTATGACATTGTAAAATACATAAACAAATTATTTTTAGAAATTTCTAGTACATAAAGTTATGCTTATGAGACAAAAGTTAAAGAAACTAAAAAATATATTGAGAAATATAATTTTCTTTATAAAGAATATAATTTTATTCTGTTTTCTTGAAATAGGAATAGAAAATAGAAATTGATTTTGTTCTGGGACTGTGTCCTTTGAGAAAAAAAAAAAAAAAAAAAAAAGAGTTTAAATATATAATAAAAAGAAGAAAAATAAATATTTACATTGTTTTGTTACTTGGTCTTTTAAGAATACCTCGAGCTTTGAAATAATAAAGGAACTTAAACTGGCCAAGAACTAATGAAAAATAAACTGATTAAACAGAAATAAAAATAATATACTACAATAATACGTATATTATAAATTAATAAAAATAAATAAAATATATATTATAAATCTTGAAATTGTTGTTTTTATTGTATATTATTATTATCTTTTATTGAATAAGAAAATAAAATAAATTTAAAAAAGTGGTCCGTTTTGTACATTTTAAGTAAATATATATATTTTTTTTTTATTTATTTTAAACACTCGTTGTTCTTTAATTTAGATTATGAATTTGTGTTTAGTGGTGGAATATTAGATACTATAAGTCTTAGAAGATAATTTGCTATTCATAATAATAATATAAAGATAGCTAACATTAAAATCATCATAACTCTAAAATTAATAATACATTTGATTAACAAAACTAAAACAACAAAATAAATTCGCTTTTTTGTTACTTTGTCATACTTTTCCATAAATCATATTCTCCATCAATATATCATGTCCTAATCTCTCTATAATCTCCTTTGAAGAATAAATGGTTATTTATAAGCAATTCATAAGATTATAATTTTTTATTGATTGAAATTACATAAATATTAATACGATTAAAATAGGTCGTACAATTTATATACAGTTTATCCATAATGATAATTAAAATATACAAAAATATATAAATAGCACATAATTTATAACACCTAACCCCACATATCACAATAAATATTCCATGGGTCGTCAACTAGATAGACATGCACCATAGTTGTTCCATATCTCAGTGCTAAGTCGTAGAGGCATTCTGGAAAACCCGGGGTAATGAACTGTGAAAAAAAAATATAATTAATGAAAAAAATTAATGTAATGATCATTTCGATTACTAAGAACTTTGCATGTTCGTGTAGATGAACTATGTTTATTGTACATGCACTAAAATGATTATGGATGTTACATATATGGGTCAGTCCTCTAATTTTCAGTAATGTTGCCGCTCGACATTTTTGATTTTCGTGATTTTGTAAACAGTTATTTCCTATATTTTCGTGAATATAAAACCATAAATAATTTTTTTTTCAGGCCGATACCTTTAATGTTGCAGCCGTTTTAAGTCAGCTTCACAGGCGAAAATATGTGATGGAATAATCTTTCTAATTCCAGTATTTTTTGTTGTTGTTTATATCACATAAAAAAACAACAATAAGCTAAGAGCATGCTTTGTATTTTTTGTCCGAACAACTCATTACCTAAATAGTGAAGAAAGTTGTTTAAATAATTCTTGAAAATAAATAAAAAATGAGATTTTTAACTAGATAAAAGTATATAAAAGAAAAAAGACTCACTTTTAATTATTTGTTCTCATATAGCTTAGTTAGTCATAATCCTACTTACTGTAAAAATTTCGATCTTGAAAACATAGTCCTTTTTTTCCCAGAAACAACTACTCAAAATAAATTGAATATAAAATAATTGACCGTATGATAAATATAAAGAATGAAATAAATCGGGTATCGGTAAAAAATAATTAGGGCATAGTAAAAACTATTTTTAAAACCAATTTTTTAAATAGCCTTTCACTATTTTCTAATTATTTTTTTATCGCCACTCGAATCATCTCATCTTTTTATTTCAAAATGAAATTTCTATTTTGATTCCCTTCAGTTTCTATTAAAGCATCTGTTTTAATACAATAATATGATAATAATAGTACATATTGTAAATATCAACTAAAGTATATAGATTTCCTTCAACCTACATTCTTTTTTTAATTTTACTTACCTATACATGAAATATATAGTAAGGGAAAGTATTGCGATCGTGAAAAATTTTGAATTCCAGTTTTCAACGGAAATACACGTTTTAGGGTCTCCTGAGTCCCGCAAAATGTGTGTCGATGTGTTTTATTTTGTTTATTTATTTAACGTCACTTTCTGCTACTATGGCTAATCAGACGATGCTACAGTGGGAGTCCTAAATTTTGCCTATCCAGGTTTTATTAGGATAGGGATCTTTAACGCGTACCTGACATCGCAAAGGCTCGGGACCAACTTTTAACGTCCCATCCGAAGGACGGCATAACTAAGGATTTTTTACTCCCATTAAAAAATCCTAGGATCACCAGCGGGTTTGAACCCGTGAACTTTTGCATAGGAGGCTGTTACGCTAACCACCCAGCTACAAGTGATCCCTGTGTCGATATATGTGTGTAAGAGTGAGTGTGTGGTAAGTCCAGCGACAAAACAAGTATTCCTATGAAACTGAAATTTCATATTTAAGACCGCTATACACCCGAGATGTTACAGTAACTTTTTCATCAAAATCAGCAAACGAGAAGAGCCAATATATACCAAGCATTTTTCACCTTTTTACTATTTTCTCAAAAACGGCTGTGACGATTTTGATTAAACTCCATATATCGATGTAAAATTTGATGGGCTTTAATAGGATGTAGGTTTCATTCTGATTTAAATAGTCTGACAGGACTTAAATGCCGATATTTTAAATTTTCTTTATTTAAAGTACCTCTAATTTTGTGGATACTAAAAAAATAACAATATAATCTTATTATCAACGATAAAAACGAGGTAAATGTTCCTATAAGTAGAACGAATTTGTTATCTAACTAAAGTAGAAAACTTTCATCAATATTTTTTTAATGCAATTTTTCGTTTTTTAGAATAGTATTATAGATGTATAATACACACAGACTTGTAAAGGTTAATAAAGAGTGATGAAAAACCGATATGAGTAACTTATTATTTTAGATAATAATATAATCGATTTTTCAATAAACCCATGTTTCTACAGAAATTTTATTTAATTAATTGTTTAATTTTTATCTCTAACTGTATTTGAAAATTCTTTAATGTATTTTGAAAACGGATGTAAGTGAAAGTCGTGTGTTGTCCGCACCAGATTTTTATAGTTTGATTTGAGATTTAAGTTGATCCATATTACTACTTATACATCAAGGAATGAGTTTTCAGCGTGGAATAATATTTATCTGAGTTTTCACCTTTAGTTTATTACTAAATTGTATTATAATTGATGTTTAAACATTTTTTCATGCGACCAACAATGCTATATGATATAAATGATTTTTTTTTTAATTTTCTTTCTACTAATTTCCATGTTGTGTAGCAGTGGTATAAGTTAATATTCTTTTACCACGTAATGAGTTACGTAACAAAGAAAAAATGTGAAATAAACCATGAGCTAAAATGAATTAAACCAACTGTACTGTAGGTGATTTTTTTTTTTTTTCTTATCCTCCAACTTTATTTACAAAATAAATACAAAATCATTCTATTTATCATATACAGCAACAATGGTATATACAGTTCACGGCTCAGGCCTCGTATTGTCCGTTGGCAACACTGTAGGTGAAGAACATTTAAAAATTCAATATTCAGTAGTACCAGACTATTTCAATGAGAAAAAACTTATCTGATGTTAAAAATAATTCATTTTATCTTATTATAGGTTGTTTTGATTTGTTTTGCTTTTTTATTTATTATTATTTTATTGTATATATATGAATTTATTTATTTTCTATTTTATGTAATTTGACTATTATTATTATTTTTTGTATATATTGTATGAGTGTGGTCTCTTATCAATATTACTATTGTTCGTTTTGTAACAAATTGTAATATATCTCAATAAATAAAATATAAAAAAAAATAATAAAAAAATAATTCATAAGATCGTTAAAAAGTTGTAAAATGCAATGCACGAATTGTGCTTTGAGTAAGTCGATTATGGTTTATTGTCAATGAAGGTGACGTGAAAATTAATATAGAGTGGTTGAATTCATATATAACTTATTTTTTGTACCTTCTAATACAAATATCCATCTATGTCAGATTACAGATAGTCAACGTACTACAGATAAGCCAATTTGTTCTAACCAGATAATCTGTTTATATATACGAGTATATATATATATATATATATATATATATATATATATATATATATATATATATATATATATATATATATATATTGTTTGATCAGTTCTCGACTGTTGATAATTTAAGTTTGTGTTGTTCTTAGGTTTCAGTCAATGAATAAACAATTTTATCTATGCGACGTTTCGAGAATTTATTGTTCTCATAATCATGCATTTTGGACAAAATAGTGTCTTAATTAGGCATGTTTAGCCTACAAGCTTTGAAAGAACACTGTTCACATATATATATATATATATATATATATATATATATATATATATATATATATATATATATATATATATATATATATTTTTTTTTTTTTTTTTTTTTTTTTTTTTGTGTTGATTTTCTTCAATTAGTCATAGATTATTTCTCTCTAATTTCCTTATTTGTTTCCTTAAACTTTATCTTATTTGTTGGCACTCAAAATTATTTCCTGTGACAACACATATTTATGTGAATGCTTGGTGACAACTCGTGAAATCAATCTGTTTCCTTTTCTTAAAATTAAATTTTTAGATATTTTATGTAATTTGACTTCATCATTGCATACTGTATATATTGTGTGATTGATCTCATATCACTATTACTAATAATAATAATAATAATATAGAAACAAATTATAATATATCTCAATAAATAAATATTAAAATAAAAAAAATAAAAAGTTAGATAACTGAACATAACCTTTGTCTTTAAATGTATGAATTATTTCCTCCTACTTATCTTATATATTTTTTAATTTGTATTTATTGACGTATTTACTTTATCTTACGTTGCTGTAGGTTAGTTTATTTTTTTCTATACTAGAGTTACATTAAATTAAGTTTATAATCTACCTTGAAACTTTAATAATAATCAATTTCATTTGGCCTTGATATCTTCTTTTAAGCATTGAGTTATAATACATAAAATGATTTAAGAATCTGGAAGAAAATATTAAATTCATATCAAATTTAACATATTTTAAATTCAAATTTGATCACATTAACTTGATGCATTTTTTGCGACTAAAGTTGTAAATATCACTATAATTAATCTGGTGCGCGCAACACACGACTTTCAGTTACCTCCGTTATTTATATCAATTTAAGAATTTAAAAACAAATTTAACAACGAATATAAATTGTTAATGAATTATTTACATTGGATTTTACAAGAAAGGTATGTTTTATCAAATAATCTATTATATTATTATCTATGACTATCAGTTAACTTTTACAATAGTATGTATAAGATAATCTGTTTTCTAAAATCTTTAGCATTTCAACGGTATCTTACAAATGTATAAAACTGTTAATAAATAAAAAAATACATTATTAAAAAATAGTATTGCAGATATCTCCTTTAGTTGAATATTAAATTCGTTTAACTTATATATTTGTCTGTTTTTTAGCAATGCTAATCAGATGATATGACCACTTTCATAAAAACTACAAAATTATATGTACTTTAGAGAAAGAAAATTTAAAATATCGGCATTTAAGCCCCGTCAGATTATTTCAATCAGAATAAAACCTACTTTATGTAGCGTAAAGTTGTCTTAAATATGATGAAATTGCATTAAAAAAATATTTCTGCTGTTTTCTACTTTAGTTGGAGATCAAATTCGTTAAACTTTTATATTTACCTGTTTTTTTTTTTTTTTTTTGTTTTTTTGTTGATAACAAGATTATATTGTCATTTTTTTAGTTTCTACAAAATTATAGGTACTTTAGAGAAAGACAATTTAAAATATCGGCCTTTAAGCCCTGTCAGACTATTTCAGTCAGAACGAAACCTAGGTGATACTAAAGTTCATTAAATGTTACATCGATATATAGAGTTTAATCAAAATCGTTAGAGCTGTTTTGATAAAATCGTAAATAGGTGCAAAATGTATGGTATAAAGTAATTCTTCTGGTTGGCCGATTTTGATAAAGAAGTTGGTGCAACATCTCGGGCGTATAGTTGTTTTAAATATGAAATTTCAGTTTCATAGGACTTTTCGTTTTCGCCCGGGAGTTACCACACACACATCTATCAACCTATTTATTTATTTTTTTAAACAAGCATAGTTTTCAAATAGAGAATTAACAAGTATTTATTACGCATGGTAAATATTTTACCAGGGATCATGAAACAACATTTAAATGATCTATAAGGATTAAAAAAATTAACCCATTTCACAATCTAAACTAATATTATAAAGCTGAAGAGTTTGTTTAAACGCTAATCTCTGAAACTACTGGTTCAAATTGAAAAATTCTTTTTGAGTTTAATAGTCCATTTATCGAGGAAGGCTTTAGGCCATATAACATCACGCTGCGACCAATTGTTATGTATTGAGAATACTGAGGGGTGGAAATTCATTATTGAATAACTATCATAATAATTAAATAATTATTTATTAGCCTATGTCGGCACATAGGGCGTGTACTTTCCCCCCTTGGATTCTCCAATACTTCCCTCCCTCTCGGTTTCCCCATCGGTCTGAGATACCAGAGACCCCTAGGAGTTTTCTCCAGTGGCAGCCGACAAGAATATTAAGGGTGATCAAAAGATAAAAAATGATCACAGGACTGCACCGCAAATCGGGGCACTTCCCATATCAGCCCAACCGAGGTGACGAGAATGAGAAAAAAAATTTAGACAAGGCAGTCTTATTTCAGCCACGAGAGTTGATGTTCCATCTACAAGAAGAGGAGAAATCAGAGCAGCTGGAGGATGAAGCCGAGAAGAGGCGCCTAAGACTGATTCTTCTGACTGTATAATTTAATCTTACTCTGCATGCTACCTAGTGGGATCGGTAAACACGATACCCCTGGAAAGGAAATCCCATGGCTTCGTTAAATATAGTTTATATATGGATTAAAGATATCAAGTAAACAAGTTTTTGAAGGTACCGCTGCCTTAGAAATGCAACCGGTCAAAAACATAGCACAATAGGAGTGAAGAATCAGTTGAAAATCTGGAAAACACAGGGATAATTAACCTTACATTCCATGATTCCAAATTATTTACCTTTTAATTTAAAAATAATTCAATTTTTTATTAAGTTGTCTTTTGCCGTAACAATTACTAAATTACAGGGGGGAAACATTTAAACACGTAGGGAATTGACTTACGTCAATACTGCTTTTCACACATCATATGTCGTATTGTCAAGTTCGGGTTATGGAGAAAAATCAGTATGTTCTTCTGTCACAAGAAAATAATAATAAAAATATCATTTACGCAGAAGTACTTTAAAATATATTCTTTTAAAAACTTGTTAATAGCAATCGTGATAACAGAAATTGACTCTGATCAAGTCGCGGGCAACATCTAGTCTAATATAAGTAAAAGTTGTAATATTGTCCTTTGAAAGTTACTTTAGCAGAAATGATATAAGATAAATATAAATATTGTATATTAAAACCCATCTGACCAGCATTGCCTCCTTCACTGGGTGCTCGTACCATCCCCTGTCAGGTCCGTGTGATCCGTACCCCACGAAGCTCATGCCATACCCTACCAGACTCTCTTCGTCGTACAAGGAAAAGAAGGGGAAGTTGCTGTCACAGGATGTAGAAGGATTAATCTTGTAGAAGTAGTGCATACCTAAGAGCCGGTTTAAAGAACATAGAATATTTATAAAAATATTTCATACAATAATTTTTAGAAGGTTTTTTAATTACCCATTCCGGGGATGCAGCCCTGGCGATAGAAGTCATTCAACTTTATTTGATTAGGTTTCTTCCTTTGAATTTGGACCAGTTCACCTTCTAAATAGGTCCAGAGTCCTTCCGCAATTTCTTTAGTATTTTGACGACCTGCCTGAGTAAGTGTTTCTAAATTAAAAAAATAAAATAAATCTCATTTATTTTTATATATTTTTCTTTATATTAAAAAAAAATTAAATTCTCAATACAAATTAACCTAATATATATAGATCTCGGGTCTCGGTGTTTTGGTTTTCCGAAACAGCTCGAAAATGTTTATGAAGTTTTTTATACATATTTGGTAGGTCTCTGTGCTATCGTTAGAGCTGTTGAGAAGATCGTTACAACGTGCAAAATGCATGGAATAAAGTGGCTCTTCTGGTTTGCAGATTTTGATGAAAAAGTTTCTGTAAAATCTCGGGCGTATAGTTGCCTTAAATATGATATATTTTAGTTTCATAGGGCTTTTAGTTTTTGCCCGGGAGTTACCACAAACACACACCACACATAGCTTTTTGCGGGACTTGGTGTTGTTGACTCAGGGGATCCTAAAACGTGTATATCCGTTGAAAACTGGAATTCGAAAATTTTCACGATCGCAATACTTTCCCTTTACTATATATAGTAAGTGAAAGTAAAATTATTTCGTATAATAATCAGTAATAAGTTTAAGCCCTATTCGTCACTTTAAATTACCTTTTACATATTTAGTATATTAGATAATATTTTTTCTAAATCTTTAGCTTTCCAACGGTATAACTTTACATCTGTACGGTATAACTGTCCTTATGTTCAAAAAATTAAAAACTACATTAAAAAAAAAAGTTTGCTCCTTTATTTTTTAGTTGGTTATCAGCCATAATATTTAGACGTTGTTTATCAATCCTAATAAGTTGCTTTGTTATTTTTTCTCTTTTAATCGACAAAATTAAAGGAATTTCGGAAGAAGAAAATTTAAAATATTGGCATGCAAGTTCTATCAGACTATTGGAATCAGAACGAAACCTACATGATATTAAAGCCTATTAAATTTTACATCATTTTTGATACAATCGTAAAATAATTTCTGTGACAGAACAGCGTTTGCTGGGCCAGCTAGTAATTTAGAATATGTATTAATATAAATCTTTTATTGGATTAGGCAATCAGTGTATTTTTAAAAATGATATTTAGCATTCATACTACTATTTATAATATTCAGAATATATGCCCCTAATAACAATATGACTATATATAATTCATAACCTAAATTTGGATTCCTTATATGAAAAAAAATCTTATAAATATGATTATATTTCGAAATTTTAATTATTGGTTAATTTCTAATTTGACATAATTTCTCTCTTTTGAGTTTATTATTTCTAATAATGAATCTTTGTAATCGACAAAAAAAAATTACCCCCCTTCTAAATTTGAGGGCTTACGTTTCAAGATGCGTAGAAATCGAAAAACGAATTAAAAAAAAACAAAAAAACTTTGAAACTACTCGACCATTTTTTTTTCATATTTTTTTTATTCACTAAAAAAAAAAAAAAATACTAGTCCATACTACAATGATCCAAACACTTAGACGTTGATATCAGCTGGTTATTTTTAAAATGGCAGCTGATTAAAAGTGATTTAATTCAATAACTCAGTTATTTTTGAATATAGAGAAAAAATTTATCCATTTTTATTACCCAAAAAACCATGAATAATCATGAAAAAGATAAAAAAGAATCAGTTATTTTTGAAGATAGAGAAAAATATGTATAGAGTTTTAAAATCAGTAAACTGCGATAATAAAAAGGCAAAAGACAACAGAAAAAATTATTTGTATATTCAAGTTACAAATTATAACAGATTTATTTCCGCCAAAAATCGGTTATTATTGAAGATGGAGAAAATTCAAAAAAACTTTTTAAATCTAGACAACGCGATAACGGCCAAGACACAACTAATAAGAGATGTGACTCCCTCACAACTCGGTTATTGTAGATGATAGAGAAAAAATGTGGGGTGTTCTGGAAGCAGGAAATTTTATTTGAATTATTTTAATAAATTTTATTAAATTGAAAAAAATAATGTAAAAAGAAAAGGAAATAGTAACGCAGTCTAGTATGAATGCTTTTAGTTTATTATTTTCAATGATGAACCTTTGTAATAAAATAAAAAAATTACAACCTTCAAAATTTGAGGGCTTACGTTTGAAGATGCTTAGACCCAAATACTAAAGGGGATCACTTGTAGCTGGGTTGCTAGCGTAACAGCCTCCCATGCCAAAGGTCACGGGTTCAAATCCGTAGGTGGTCCTAGGATTTTTTAATTGGAGTAAAAAATCCTTAGTTACGCAGTCCTTCGGAGGGGACGTTAAAAGGTGGTCCGAGCCTGTGCGATGTCAGGTACTCGTTAAAAATCCCTATCCTAATAAAACCTGGATAGGTAAAATTTAGGACTCCCACTGTAGCATCGTCCGATTAGCCATAGTAGCATAAAGTGACGTTAAATAAATAAATGAAAACCCAAATACTGAATTAAAAAAAAAATCCGTTTCTCATAATTAATAATTACCACCTATTTGATAGAGATTTATATTTCCTACAAAATGATAAAATAATCGCTGAAATTGGTCAAGAACTAGCAGAGGTATAGCGTTTCGAAATTAGCAGTGTTGATATGCCATTTTCCTTTGAATTATTTATTGCTTTTCATATTATTTTATTGCCTATCTAAAGCTTTATAAACCGTTATACCGTAATAGTGTTATTTGGAAATAATGAGCCATTGTGTAATAATTTGCAGCGTTTTTCTTCGGTATTTATATATTTTATTATTTTTCCAATGTTAGACTCTGAATACATTTATTAATTAAATTATTTTCAATTCGTATTTAGAAATTAAATATACTATATACTAAAATATTAAATAGCTAATGTTTATATGTTAGTTTTTTATTGAACATAAATATATTTAAATACTGTTATAAATCATAATTAAAAGCATTATTGACCTGGATTAGTAAAATATGTCCTCTGACTATAGACTGGAGTATTTAGGAAATTCGTTTGGATGTAATTATTTATGGATGAATAGTTATAATACTCAGGTAACACATTCTTTATATCTTCTTTCAGCATCTGAAATTTAAATTTTTATGTAAACGTTTTATATTATATTGTACCCATATATTGTCTTTAGTTTTACTTTTTTCGGAACAGAACTATTTAAAATAATGCTTTTACTATAGAAGTTTACATATAAACTGATTTATTTATATTTTATTGGTTATACTTACTGATATTTGACAGCCTGCTATATTCCCTGTTTTGTCGAACATAAAACAGACCCGTGGATCTTCTTTGTAGCAGTAGAAATCCATTTGGAAATTGAAGCCTGGTTCTGGCTGGACTTTCGCATAGTCCTTCATCAATGAGCTGTTGGTTGAAGCTGGTATCTCATAGTAAGATATAGTAACGTCCAAGCCATGTTTAACTGGAATTTTATTTTATTTTTAATTATCCCTTATCCCCGTCTAAAAACTCTTTTTTATAGCGCATGTGAAAATAAATTAATACAGAAATTAATTTAGATAATAATTAGTTTGATTGATTAAGAATAATTAAAATTTCTTCTCACTTCTAAGACTTTTGAATTTTCTCCACGATTCAGCAGTTTGCAGTATGGTAACCAGTGCAACAACCTGAAATTTATAATGCCACAATAAAAATATTAATAGAGTTCTATTTAAACTTACTCTGGCTCTTTAAAGTTTTGATTTCAGTATACCCTATAAGTTATTGTATTATAAATATAAAATAGAAATATATAAATAC
Organism: Piezodorus guildinii; assembly: GCA_023052935.1. Taxonomy (NCBI): domain Eukaryota; kingdom Metazoa; phylum Arthropoda; class Insecta; order Hemiptera; family Pentatomidae; genus Piezodorus; species Piezodorus guildinii. The sequence continues at coordinate 159,163,418 of CM041293.1, read as the reverse complement.
GAAGTTTAATGATTTTGAAAAGGGCTTACTTTTAATAACTTTATTTTGTTCTTGTAAGCTTTAAATTCAACTTCTATTTCTTCTGATTTTTGTGATTGTAATAAGACTAATTTTTAAATTAATCATGTTTAATATGAGTTACAATATTAAACTAGTTTTTCTAAAACATGATTATCATCATGAAGGCCTCTAAAGGTAAAAAAAAATAAAAATCAGATAACAAAAAATTACTTAGAACACAGCAGACACATACGACTTTCTCTAACTTGTCAAAAACGTAAAAGAGAAAAGACTTCCGAATAAAGAAGAAATATAAATATGAAAAGACAAATTTGTTATTGAAAAAATAGAATTTAGTGGAAAGTATGTTAAATTTGGTCTGATTGATTGAGGCTGATTGATTGGCATTTGAACCTAAATTATATTACAATTAATTCTAAGTTGACATTAAATTGATAATAATAATAATAGGCTTACCGAACCCGAAGGTTCGATGCTGATACCACCAAACTTCGCCTGCACAGACTCGTCCAATGTTCACCGGTCAAGCCCAAGCTTCCGAGATCAGCCTTAATGCAATCCTCCCATCGACGCTTCGGCCTACCTTTCGGACGCCTACCAGTCGGTTCAGCGAATACCAACTTTCTCGGAATCCGTTCCTCACCGAGCCCAACAACTTTACGCGCCCATTTGAGTCTCAACGATGCTATTAACTCAATTATATTCACAGGTACAAACTCCGCAATTCCGCGCTGTGCAACCTTCTAAACTCCCCAGTGGCCTCATCTCTCTTAGGACCAAATATTTTACGCAGTACCTTATTTTCGAAAACCTTAAGCCGTTGTTCATCCTTCAAAGTAAGCGGCTACATTTCACATCCGTAAAGAACCGTCGGAAGAATAATAGTTTTATAAATTCTAACCTTTAAGTTTTTAGACAGAAGCCGCGAGCTAAGTAATTTAGCGACTGAATAATAACACGCATTTCCCCCCTTTAACCGGGACTTTATTTCTTCCTGGATTTCATTTTTTCTAGTTATCATTGAACCTAAATACTTGAATTTCTCTACGTGTTCAAAAGTATGACCTGAAATATTAATATCATCAAGATCGCCACCATTTCTGCTACTAATCATATATTTCGTTAAATTGATAATAATATCATAAAAAGTCTTAAAAATCTCTTCAATCCTAATTCATGAGAATATTTATGAACAGTTCATATTTCTTATTGACTTTTTAACTTTAAGACATCTTTTTGCTTTCACTTACCTACATATGAAATATATACTAAGGGAAAGAATTGCGATCGTGAAATTTTTTTAAAGTTTTCAACGGAAATACACGTTTTAGGGTCTCCTGAGTCAAAATGGCCAACTCCGCAAAAAGGTCTGTGTGTGTGGGTGTGTGTCCGTGTGTGGTAACTCCCGCGCGTAAACGAAAACTCCTATGAAACTGAAATTTCATATTTATGACAAATATATGCCCGAGATGATACAGCAACTTTTTTATCAAAAACAGCTGAGAGAAGAAGAGCCACTGTATACTTTGCATATTGCAAGTTTTTACGATTTTTTAAAATAGCTCCAACGGTTTTAATTAAATTCGCTATATCGATGTAAAGTTGAAGTGGCTTTAATATCATGTCGGTTTCATTGTGATTGAAAATGTCTGACAGGGCTTAAATGCCGATATTTCAAAATTTCTTCCTCTAAAGTTCCTTTAATGTTGTAGATTCGAAAAAAATAACCATATCGTCTGATTAACATTGCTAGAAAACAAGTAAATATATAAGTCAAACGAATTCGATATCCAACTAAACGAGAAAACTGAAAAAAAACAAAACATTTTTAATGCAATTTTTTGTTCTTGAACTTAAGAACAGTAATATACATGTATAGAATGCCGTTGTAATGCTAAAGATTTTAGAAAAAAATATTATCTTATACACCTATAAAAGACAAAAAAAAAAAAAAAAATGTACCACTACAACCATGAAGAGTTTTGGGCTCAGTACATGTTGAGTATCGTACTTTTTCTAGGCCAACAGCCGTGCAATGACGTGATTCGGACAAGATTTTTTTTTTTTTTCAACTCAGCCGCCAGGTTTTTTCCCCATTTTTGGGTACCCACTTTATAGAGGCTGGGTGTGCCCCAGGAGGGTCTCCATACCCGAGGATCGCCCCCCGGCTGATATAACAGAATAAATAATATTCCGCCACAGACAGGACTCGAAACCAGGACCCGGAGCACAGTAGACTATCGCTCTACCCACTAGACTACGCCGCTCCCTTATCTTATACACACTACTATAAAATATAACGGAGAATGAGAGTTAAAACCGATAAAATAAACTGATTGTCGAAGATAATAATATAATAGATAATTGAATAAAACACATGTTTCTATTAAAAACCAATTTAAACAATTCTTTAACAATTATTTTTGTTTATAAATCTGTTTAAAAATTCTTGAATTGAATTGAGTCGTGTGTTGCGTTCACCAGATTTTTCCTCTCTTTCTCCCTCTCAGTCTCTCTCTCTCTCTCTCTTCTCTCTCTCTCTCTCTCTCTCTCTCTCTCTCTCTCTCTCTCTCTCTCTCTCTCTCTCTCTCTTATATGCCCTCTAGTATGGTATTGCGATTCGGTTTACTTGGACATTACTGACGCGGAGGACAGCAGGATTCAGAGAGCCCTTAACACCGCAATCCGATTTATCTTTAGCGCCAAATGGGACGAGCATATAACTCCATTAAGGAAAGAATTAGGCTGGCTGCGTGTCAAAGAATATCGCCGAATCAACCTAATGTGCCTAGCACGTAAAATACTAGATACAGGGATTCCGGAGGCACTAAGATGTGAATTCGTGGAGGTGCGGAGCGAGAGAATGCAGGGTCTATTCCAATTGCCTGCCTGCAGAACCGAGACCTTTAGAAATGCTTTCCACGCTGCGGCCGCGAGAGAGCTCAACATGCTTCCGGTGGAGATCAGGTTCGCATCCTCCTTCCGCAGGGCATGCATTCGATTATTTCTAGACGGAGACTCGACGAGTGCGCCTTGAAACCTTATGCTCTCTGTAAACCAGTTGTCATTTCCTATCCCTTTCCTGATATTCCGTCTTCTTTATTATTCCTATTCATTATCCTTTATTATTAGCATCATTCCTTTTTTTTTTTTTTCTTTTTATCTTCCTTCAGCATATTGCCTATATATTATTTCATATTTTTCTAAAATTTGGAAAAGATAATATGTAAAAAATTTTCTGTTAATTATAAACATAAACATTGTAAAATTAGTAGATAAGTAATTCAATTATATTTTAAATGGCACATTTGTACGTAAAAAGTTTATAATTTTGTCTGTAAGAAAGGGCCTCTGGCCCTAAGACAATAAAAATCAATCAATCAATCTCTCTCTCTCTCTCTCTCTCTCTCTCTCTCTCTCTCTCTCTCTCTCTCTCTCTCTCTCTCCTCTCTCTCTCTCTCTCTCTCTCTCTCTCCTCTCTCTGCACCTTGAGGCTCTGAGCAAACATGGAGATGCTTCCTTTCCCTTTCCAATATCCCTTTGTTCCTTTTACTTTATTTGATTGTTTTTCCTTAATCTCTTCCCTCAGTGTTAGTTATTATTATCATTAATATTTATTTTATTTTATTTTAAATAGTCTACATAAATTTTGTTTATTATAATTAATATTTTCTTTTTGTATAGTTTAAAATATTTACTGTTTTATGTTTATTTAAAAAGAAAAAAAAAAGAAAAAAGGGTTATATATGTATTGTTTAAAACTGTCTTTTTTTTTTTTTTGGCACATTAATTATTGTAAAAATTATTACTTTGTCTGTAAGAAAGGGCCTCAGGCCCTAAGACAATAAAAATCTAATCTAATCTAATCTAATCTCTCTCTCTCTCTCTCTCTATATATATATATATATATATATATATATATATATATATATCTCTATCTATCTATCTATATATATATATATATATATATATATATATATATATAATATATATATATATATATATATATATATGTGTGTGTGTGTGTGTGTGTGTGTGTGTGTGTGTGTGTGTGTGTTAGCTGAATACAATTTTAATTAATCCGCTAATTTCTTACCTTGAAAACATACTTGAGACTCATATTTAGAAAGGGAACTAACACTCTTTTGCCAGCGGTGTCCTATACTTATATACTTAACTTCCTCCTCAGACACTGTTTGGAATTCGATAAAGAAATCCCCGTCACTGTGTTATCAATCTCTCCTAAGAAGTGATTTATTTTTAAATCAAGTTATTTAATTGAACCATTTTATCCTTTATTATATCCACTAAAATTAAGAGGGAAAGTGAAAGATATTTCTTTTTTTTTAATCTGCTATTTAATTGTACTCATTTGTGTTGATTGGTCGATTAATTATGTATTGAGTCAGTTGGGTTTTTTTCATAACTCATATATTTCAAAGGAAATCTTTTGATCCTGTTATTGCGAAAACCTTGTTTTCTTTGCCTTTTCGTGCATAAATAGATTGTAAGAAATAATCAAAGGTAACCTTATTTCTTGTTGGAATACCCACAATTGATAGAATGTTCTAAAATTCTTTATGGTTATCAATGAATCATTAAAACTATAAGCTGGAATATTAAATAACTTGAGAGTTTCTATCATCTGAGTCTATCTGATATTCAAACAAAAAGTTTAATCATTATACTTTTATTTTATTTTTTTATATAAAAACAGAAGTATTTTCCCCAAAACTACTATTTGTATCAGACATCAGTAAGGGGGGCCATATTTGAACTAAATCAGGTAAATTAGAATTTTTCGAGGAAGTATTCAATACTTTTCGCACAGTTTTAAATCCAGTTATAAATGTTTGCTCAATGCGATTTTTCTATAGACCACGACACTAATTAAAACATAAATAAGTAAAACGAGATTTAGGGAAAACAATTCATCTTTCACTCAACAAAACACCATATCTATTAATTTAAATTATACCTTATTCCAAATCTGGACTCTTTTTATTAAACAATATCATATCCATTTAAACAGGAATTGCGCCTTGGTGAAAAAGGTTAAGTTATAAATTAAATGTACAAATAAACACTAGTTATTGGATCCTCACAGAGGCACATATCTTTCTAGCCACATACAATAGTTAAAACTGAACTTGATCCATGTCTCTTTACCAAAGTCAGAATAAAGCCTATGATTATTCTCGCTTCTTCAGGATATTTAGAAATAAAAAAAAAAAAAGGAATAAAACTGTTTTCATACTATTTTATCACATTTATTTTATTGAAAAAAATATTATAATAGTCACAATTATTAAAATGGAAGCCAGCCAGTTGCAGCACCAATGGCCTTGCCGATGATGGTGCATGAGATGTCATAAGGTCTTTTTACGAAGTAGACGTGCATGGAAGTCAGGCCGTACTTGTCGACCAACCTGCCCAAGCATTGTGGCTTGTTGGGTGTGATGATCTGGAAATTGTAAGGTATTATTTAATATTATGTATGTAGTATCTTGGATATTATCTCATGATATAACTTCTGATACTCACGTCCAGAGCTAGCTTTGGTGGGCGTTCGTACCAGTCCCTTCTACCAGAGCTTCCAGTTCCAGGTGTGGCCAAACCGTATCCTACGAGGTAACCGTCTTCGTAGAGTGGAAAGAGGGCGAACATGTTCTGGCATCCGGAGTATTTATGGAGGCCGTAGAAGAAGTGTTGTCCTAGAGATAGATATTACACTATGATCCTAAATCTCATTTTTTAATATAATTGAGGTTGTTCCAATTTTATTATAGAATGAATCCGCAGGAATATTCAGATATATTTCAACTTAATAACTATCAGTTTATCCTGGAGATATTAATATTCAGACAGTGGAAGAGAAAAAATCTGTTAATACAGTACTCTCAGTATAGTAGTATTGCATATAAATTTAAATTAACTTACCCATAGACTTCATGCATCCTTGTTTGTAGAAGTTGCCAAATTTATTTTCTTGTGGCATTTTCCTTGGGATTTCTACTAGTTTACCTTCCAGGTATGTCCAGAGGCCTTCTCCGATTTCACCGTTTTGTACGCGGCCATTTTCAGTGAGTTTTTCTGTTTACATAGTAAAAGAAATGATATTTATATATGTGATCTTAATATAATGACAAATAATAGGATTCTAAAGCTAAACTAATAGTACATTTGATGTTAATATTTATTGTATTCATGAAGTGAACTATAAATCGTAAGATCGCTCATTTTTGACATTTATTTCTAAAATATCAGATACTATTTTTTTATTATCCTTGATTCTAAATTAATACTGAATATAATTTCAATTATTTTATTTAATTGTTTCTTGTAAAAAAACATATTGCACGTTGTAAAATTACTAATGACAGATTGATTATTTAATCAGGTATTAAAACACCTTCTCAAACATCATTTTAATCCTCATTAAAATAGCGACCTTGTATCTATATTTGGAGTGTCTGTGTATATGCGTAATACTCAAAGAATCACAGACAACTAAAGGGGCAACAAAAACCATTTCCTAGCAAGAATTGATTTCGTTTGAACATTATAACATACTTAAAGTTAAGCTGACTTGAGATTGGTCAAAATCGTTAAAACCTTAAAATCTTAATGTAAAAACCGCCTAAATCCCTGCATTTTGTTTTTTCTAGAATATAACCTGGTAACCTGCTAAAGTATCACAATTCAATTGGAAACGTTGGGAATGCCGAAACATGGATAGCCAAAACTAATTAGAAATCCTTGAATATTTCAAATCCACGTTTTAGTGTTTATGAAATTTATGTATGCAAAATGCAACCTTATCGATTTCGAATATTTTTTTTAAATATATTTTTTATTGAAATTTACAACTGTACAAAAAATATATTAAGTAATATGCTGAAATGTTATAACACATGAAAATAAACTGCTACTTGGCACTCTTTGGTAGTGAGTATAAACAAGAAGGTCTCGAGGCCATCTTCTTTTCAGACGCCTCGGATGATTATCAGGAATTGAAGAGGAAGCAAGGCTTGAAACTAATGGATTAGAGTGGAAGTGAAGTTTTTCATGGAAGGTGATACCTGGTACGGGCCAAATCAGCAACATATGGAACATTAAGGTCATTGTGGATGATTTTGTTCGTGACAAAGTAAGGAGCGTTAAGGATTTTGGATTGGATATGGGAAGAGTTTTATGGTTTAGTAGAGCCTCCAAAGCTCAACTCCGTAGGTCCAGATAGGCCTTATGATGATCATGTAAATGAGTCTTTTGTTGTTAAGTGAAAGGTTAGAGCGTCTGTCTAGTAAGTGTTGAAGTAAGCGAAAGCGGCGGGCAGTTTATTGTCTTTTCAGTCTGGTATGCGGATTCCATGTAAGTCGTTTGTCAAGCAGAAGTCCTAAATAGCGCATCTGTTCAACCGGTACTAGCGGGATATCATTAAAGGACACTATAAGGCAGGATGTCATTGGTTTTCGACGAAGGGTAAAGGTAATTTGTTGGGATTTATTGGAATTGATTTTAATTCTCCAATTCTGACACCATACCTTGAGGCTCTGATGTGGGATTGGAGAGTTTGAGAGGTAATTGTAGGGTCATTATTAACCGATAACACGCAAGTGTCAATCGGCATAGGTAGAAAGAAATATGTTAGGATGGGTTGGGATATCAGCTGTATAGACTGTGTAACAAATGGGTCCTAGGATACTGCCTTGAGAAACCCCAGCAGACTGGGTGTAAAGAGATAAATAGGACCTATTGTGGTTTATTGTGAAGGATCTGTCAGAGAGGTAGGACTGGATGATTAGGAAGTATGAAGGAGGAAGGAATTTACGGAGTTTGTACAACAGTCCCGGGTGCCAGACTCTGTCAAAGGCCTGTTCAACGTCGAGAAAGGCTCCAGTGCAGTACAATCCGCGCTTCAATACAGACGAGACAACATCCACCACACGGTGACATTGCTGGATGGTGGAGTGGGAAGTTCGGAATCTAAACTGGTGGTCTGGGTGATATGATTCTAGGATAGGGTATAGTCGTTCTAGGATTTTACCCATGATGCGTAGAAGAGATACAGGGCGGTAGGAAGAAGGGAACTCCAGTGCCTTTTTGGGTTTGAGGATCATTTTAACAATAGATAATTTCCAGGATTGAGGAAAATATGTAGTGCAAAGTATGGAATTGTAAATATAGGTGAGAAATAGGATGGCTTTTCTAGGAAGTTGCTTAAGGATTTGGGCTGTGATTAGATCGTGTCCAGGAGCTTTCCAGGAAGGTAATTTTTGGATTAGGTTCAAAATTTCTGAAGGATTAAACGCTTTAGGAGAAAGGGCCAACTGAAGTGGAATATTCAGTTCTGCTTCAATGAATGCAAGATGATGCAGATTTTGAATAAAATTTCGAAAAACAAAACTCAAAAATTTTCGATTACAAAAAAGCATTATACGAATTGGAAATGTTACTGTCATTCAATCGCTAAAAGATTTTTATTGGGTGAAGTTTAATATTCCACTGGATCACTAATTGTTTCCCGGGTCGAATCCGGCTTTAGCAGAATGAATATTTATTGTCACATTTCAACCGTGAGGTGGGAAGACCCTTCAAGGGATCAGCCAATTTTTTTTTAAGTTGATACTAAAATAAAGTGAAAATCTGGCTTCTGAGCGTGATTTCGGTACAATAATGACCACTTTGCAGGACTGTTGGCCAACACCAAGTGCTCAACACAAGACCCTATATGGGCTTTAGTGGTACAGGTTGTGAAGCTATTATTCGATACAAGTAAATGTGCTAAAGAAGGAATTGAAGTAATATTTTTAAGTGATTAGTTTCATTTGGTTGTTCCTTCAGCAGCCATTTCAAGTCAGACATCACACTTATTTTTATTGATATTATAATATTTCAAATTTCAATGAATATTCGACATAAATAAATGAATTCACATAAACATGTGTTCAAACCTTGAAACCGTTGTTACTAATAGTAAACATTTTGACCAAAATATATTCTGATTTCATTTATCTCTCTTCGATAACAATATTTTTTGGTTGGGATGGAAAGAAAAATTAGTAACATAATAAAAAATAAGTAGTTACATGTTATTCCATTGCTCACAATGTTTTAATCGGCACATCAGGCTATTATTATTTAAAAAATATGAATTGAAATAGTATTATTTTATTTAATCAATATTTTACACCAGTACCTGTAAAAACTCCAATTGGAGATATGTTTGGTTTTCTATTTAGAAGTAATGCATTTAAGTTATTAGTATCATAGGGTTGTCCATTCAATAGCCATTTTAAGTCTTACTTCACACTTATTTGTATTAAAATAATACAGTTGCTAACTTTAATAAATAAAGAAGAAATCATACCTGGGTTGGTGATGAACGCTCTGAAACTCCATGCTGGGATTCCGAAGAAATTAGTCTCTACGTAGTTAGGTAGAACGGATGTGTAGTTGTAGTCATCTGGCTTAACTTTGTCCATATCAACTTTTAAGAACTGTAAGTCAAATTTAAATTATTTTCTATTCTGGATTTGTTTATAATAAAAAAAAGTTGACAATATAATATAACTCACGGAGGTTTGGATTCCAACAACTTTTCCTTTCCTGTCGAACATGAAACATGCCCTAGGATCGTTGGGGTAGCAGTAGAAGTCAACGGGGAGTTTAAAGCTTTCTTCAGGTTGGACCTTAACGTAGTCCTTGATCAGGCGGTCACTGGTGGATGTGGGGATCTTGTGGAAGCCCATTGGTTTAAGGAGGTCAAAACGGACTAAAAGAAAAAAAATTTTTTTTTTTTTTGTATATATTATAGATTATTACCTCAACAACATTTAATAGGGTTTTGTGTCTAGGCGTTCTTTTAATGTGCAAATATGGAAGTTTTAAATTTAGCTTTAATTTTTAGTTTATGCGTATGAAAAACTTAAATATTTGATGAGAGAAATAAGTTCGTTAAAATAGTAATATAAAACGAATATAATTATTTCAGTGTGGTTCCTATTTGGATTTGTTTTGTTTATTGATACTTACCACTCAGTTCCTCCCATTTTTTGGCACCTGCACACACCTGGATAAAGCACACCAGTGCCAAAATCTAAAAGACATATAGAGATTATTTAAGTGCAATAATTAATTTAAACTCTTTTCGGTAATTATATCTTTACGTTATACTAATTTTTAACAGTACAAATTATATTAGATTTTTTTAATATATTTAGTTAATAATAATTTTTAAAAAAAATGGGATAATAGCAATAAGCCGTTATATTACTTTCATTTATCTGTATACAATTATATAGTAAGGGAAGTATTGCGATCGTGAACTTTTCTAATTCCAATTTTTATCGGAAATACCCGTTTTAGGGTCTCGTTTGTTTTGGGTCAGTATGTGTGAATGTGGTAACTCTAGCACAAAAACGAAAAGTCGCAACTCATTTCATATTTAAGACAACTATTCACTTGAGATGTTACAGTAACTTTTTCATCATTGTTACTGTATTATGAAAGCTGTATGAATTTCCTGGTTAGGTACTAATTTCCGGATATATGAATGGTAATATAGATTGATAATATAAAGTTATTGGGTTGTGTCAAATAAAATGTCCGTTTTCAAGGTAAAGGATTTTTATTAAAAATACGAAATGAAAACAAGATAATTTTATTCGAAGTATTTACCTTTTTTTTCTACACATTTTTCCCAACGTAACACTAACATTTTTATCCCCGAACTGAAAAACTCTGAGTTGAAAAACTTCCTTTGACGAAGTTGTCTCAATTCCTAAACAGATTACCACCGACAACTTCGTAGCCCAGTTCTTCAATTTTTTTTGGTATGTTTAGAAACATGAGGTCTTGCTGCCGCTGAGTGAGATCATGAGGTACAAATGTATCGAGTTTTTTTATTTTCCCAATACACTTTGAATGTCTGGAAACGGTAGATGCACTTGCCTTTAGTTGTGCTGATAGTCCCTTAACTGTCTGGTAGGGGTTTCCTTCTACTGTATGTTTGAGGACATCATTGTCTATTATGGACGGAGGTCTTCTTTGGGGCAAGTTTTCCAAGTCTGTATCCCCAGCTGTAAACTTAGCGAACCAACGGCGAATGGTCCGTTCATTAACACTCCCTTCTCCAAACGCCTTGCAAATATTCTATATCTAGCGGCCTCAGCTGCTGAATAGCCGAGTTTAAACTCGTACAAAAATATTACTCGAAAATCGCTTGTTTCCATGTTTATATTTGGAGGTATACTAAAAAGTGGATAATTGATTGGGAAGCTAATGTTTATAATACAAAGGTAAAAGATTAGTAACTGTTTACTTTAAATATGTAAAAATTCGGAAGAAAACATCAGAGACCTGCAAAATCCCTTATGTATATCAGAAACTATAAAAAAGGACATTTCATGTGAAACAATCCAATAGTGTAGTAGCTATACCAAAGCTTTTAGAAAAATAAGATCAAACGAAGAACTTTATAAAAACTAATCGACATACATAAAAAAAAAAAATTATATCTGGAGCAATTATTATAACTATTATTGAATTTTATTGATAATATATTAGTGTTCTTTATTGCAGATTAAGAGGCAATTGTTACAATTTCGAAGGCAAACTATAACGAATATTTAATGAATGAGAATGACAAAAAAAAAATGTTTTCTTACCTTACAAGCTGTACTGGCTGCCATATTTTTGATTTAGAATGATTCAAATCTTCCTTGATATAAATACTGTTTCCCCCACCTCAAGAAGTATGAAGACAATGATTAAGGTACATACTCTAATAATAGGACGAAATTCGTTTATCAATATTTCCTATTGTAATTCTAATTCATAAATGGGCTTGTTGTCTAAAAAAAAAAAAACAATACATACGTCAAACAAGCTAAATTCTATGTCAGTAATTGATGGTTTACTTCCTTGTATGAATTGCTTTTATTACGTGATTAGAAAACGATTATAATTTTTTCTTTATAGCGATTTAAATACAATAAAATAAAATAGAAATTGGCAAGTATTTTCAGTCCAGTCTAGCTGAAAATCCTTACTTTGCGAGATCTGCGTGTGTTTTTGGTTTATTATTTTCAATTATGAACCTTTGTAATCGACTAAAAAAATTACCTAAATAAAAAAAATAAATAAATAGATTAGTTTCAAGATGAAATAGTTTGATTTTTCAAATTCTATATATCACTTCAATTGAACAGATTACTATTTTGATTTAAAAATCACACTTATTTAAAAAAATCTGGTGCGGGCAACACACGACTTTCACTTACCTCTATTTTTAAAATCAATGAAAGAATTTTCAAATAAAGTTAGAGATAAAAACACGTCAAACAAGTAAGGAATTAATCAAATTGAATTTATATAGAAACATGTGTTTTATTAAAAAATCTATTATATTATTATCTTAAATAATCAGTTAGTTTTATCTTCTTTTCATCACTCTCCATTAACTTCTAAAAGCTTGTGTATGAGATGATATTTTTTCTAAAATCTTTAGCTTTCCAACGGTATATCATACATGTATATTACTGCTCTTATGTTCAAAAACGAAAAATTGCATTAAAAAAATATTTTTTCTGTTTTCTCCTTTAGTTGGGTATCGAATTTATTCAATTTATATATTTGCCTGTTTTTCATCAGCGTTAACAAGATAATCTAATTATTATTATTGAATCTACAAAATTAAAGGTACTTTAGGGAAAGAAAAATTAAAATATCGGCATTTAAGCCCTGTCAGACCATTTTATCCAAATAAAACCTACATTATATTAAAGCGCATTAAATTTTACATCGATATAGCGAGTTTAATCAAAATCGTCGGAACCGTTTTCGAGAAAATCGAAAAAAGGTGCAAAATGTATGGTATAAAGTGCCTCTTCTGGTAAGCTCATTTTGATGAAAAAAGTTTAGTCACGTCTCGGACGTATAGTTGTCTTAAATATGAAATTTCAGTTTCATAGGACATACCGTTTCCGCCCGGGAGTTACCACACACACAGACCTTTTTGCGGGACTTGGTTATTTGGACTCAGGGATGGTTAAAACGTGTATTTCCGTTGAAAACTGGAATTCGAAAATTTTCACGATCGCAATACTTCCCCTTACTATATATAGTAAGTGAAAGTAAAAACAGAACGCTCAAGAAAGAATATTATTTGATATCATGTAGGCATAAACATCAGTACAAAGGTTTATGGAGAGTATATTCAGATTTTCTATTTTTATTTTCCAACATTAAATATTGCTTATTCAACAATAATCGTTTACACAAGTAAAAATATGATTTATAGTTATTTTATGGTTAAAGTTATAGTTATGAGTTATCTTAATGTGATTTTGCATATAATTCAAATTAGTACTGATTTATTTTCATTAAAAACTGTGATGCTCGAGTTAAGAGAACTAAATATAAAAGCCGTGTTGAGTGCAACATAATTATTTTACTTACCTCCTGTCTTTGTAACATTTAAAATGAGGTTAATGTTGAAAAATTATGAAATAGTTTATATATATACACATATATATTTTATTGGTTTCGATCGTGAAAATTTTCGAATTCCAGTTTTCAACGGTTATACACATTTTAGGGTCCCTTGAGTCCAAATAACCAAGTCCCGCAAAATGGTCTGCGTGTGTGTGTTCTAACTCCCGGGCGGAAACGGTAAGTCCTATGAAACTGAAATTTCATATTTAAGACAAATATACGCCCGAGACGTTATAAAACCTTTTTCATCAAAATGAGCTTACAGAAGAGCCACTTTATACCATGCATTTTGCACCTTTTTTTCGATTTTCTCAAAAACGGTTCCGACGATTTTGATTAAACGTTCTATATCGATGTATAATTTAATGCGCTTTAATATCATGTAGTTTACATTCTGATTAAAATGGTTTGGCAAGGCTTAAATGCCGATATTTTAATGTTTACCTTTAATTTAGTAGATCCTATAAAAATAAACACATTATCTTGTTAGCATTGATAAATAACAGCTAAATATATAATTTGTTCGAATTTAAAAAAAACAACTAAAGGAGAATACTGAAAAAACAAATTTTTAATGCAATTTTTTGTTTTTGAACATAAGAACACTAATATACATGTATGATATACCGTTGGAAAGCCAAAGATTTTAGAAAAAATATTATCTAATACACAAGCGCTTGTAATAGTTAATAAAGAGTGATGAAAAGCCGATAAAACTAACTGCTTATTTTAGATGAAAATATAATAGATTTAAAAAAAAACAACAACACACGTTTCTATAGAAATTCCATTTAACTAATTCTTTAATGGATTCATTCATTTTTATCTCATACTGTATTTAAAAATTCTTAAATCGATTCCAAAAACGGAGGAGGTAAGTGAAAGTTGCCCCCAGCAGATTTTTTATAATTGTATATGAAATAAATACCAAAAATATTGTAAAACGGCTTAATTATGATTTTAAGCATGAATAGTCATGTGAAGAAGCTACTCAGCTACTGGTGGTAGCACTTCAATGTTTATTTTATGAACCCGTCTTTTCAGGCGCCTCCGAGGACTGTTCGGAAAAGATGGATCTGAAAGATTTTGGGCTGAAAGTTTGGAAATAAAGGAGGTGCATCTTTAACACTTGATAGATGTCTGCAACTAGTAGGACATTTAGGTCTGTATGTATGACTTTATTAGAAACAAAATAAGGAGAATTACGAATTTTTCGTAGGATTTTGGAATGCAAGGGTTTGATGCAGGAGGAGTTTGATAGTTAAGTGCACAATGCTCAATAATATTTGATCAAATTGGTCTAAAAATGGTTGTATAAATGTTTTTTTGTTTTTAATATATATATATATATATATATATATATATATATATATATATATATATATATATAGAGAGAGAGAGAGAGAGAGAGAGAGTGAGAAAGAGAGAGAGAGAGAGAGTGATAACATATTTTTGACATCTTTCTCAACTTTCTTCCATCTTAACAATCGATAATCATAATTTAGTATTTAAAACAAAGGTAACTTGATAATTATTATTATTATTGATAATTGTATAGATTTTTAAAATAGTTTGTAGAAATAAGAGTATACTCTATTTGTAAAGGGATCTTTCTGGAAAACTTTTGGTTTTGCCTACAACAAAATGTTAAAATTTAAAATGAAAAAGCCAAGTTTTTCAGTTAATCAAACAAAAGCTTACGTTTGATATGTATCCCTTTCTGCATATTTAAAAAAATTGTGTATTAATAACTAATATTTTTCATCTAATCTATTAATAATTTTAGCATAATTTGGGTTCAGGTTTTTTTTTATCAATTTTAAAATTTATAGTATTTTGTATATTTTTCGTGATATAAATTGCTTACGATATATTTTTTATATTGTGTTATTTCTTTCTGATTTTTAAGGTTATGTTTATGACTTGTACTGAAGCTGTTGCATATTTATTTTTAGTTTTTTTTTACAATTATTTCTATATTGCAATATTCTAGTTTTCAAATATTAAATCACAATTCTCACTATTTATTTTATGAATTATACTAATTGTATTCATTATACTTATTTCATATTTTATATTTGTTAGTGTATTATACCATTTCCTAATCCGATCCGCCTCCCTATGGAACTCCATCCCCCCTAATATCCGTGACTCCCAAACTCTCTCCAAATTCAAATCCCGTCTATTTAGCTATTTCCTATCAATACAATTTCCAAATAATCCCAAGTAGATGCTAATTTCAAGAATAATCAACTAATAAATAATATAAAAGATTTACTTATTTAAGTAAATCTTTTATATTTACTTAAATAAGAAAATCTTTTATATTATTTATTAGTTTATTATTCTTGAAATTAAATTATATATATGTTTAAAGAAGAATAGTAATTTCCTTTGTTTTTAAAAACTGTACACTTACATGCATATGTTTGTGTGTGTATATATATATTTCTTTTATCTGATTATATATTTTTTTGTATATAATTTTTTGTTCTCATGTTAACATACATTTATTTTTCTGGTTTGTAGATTTTTATTATAATTTAGCTTTTAAGTTATTTTATTTGTTCATGTTATTAGTTTAATTCTTTTTTGTTTTTCAGTCATTTTACTCTAAGACTCTAGTCTTAAGTCCACCTTTTTATTTCCTGTTGTGTTATTCTGAAGGGACTTGTCCCAGAATAAATAAAGAATTATTATTATTCTTTATTGATATTATTGAGAATAAGCCTTCTGAATAATCCTGCGATGTGTCCAGGTCCCAAGCAATTTTTAGGATCGTGTGCGATACTATTATTATAAACCATTTTTGGTCTTCCGGGAACATTATCATGGAGAATCGTTTTTGGGGTGGGATTTTCATTTTCTCTACCCAGATACACGGTCCATATCAACCTTTCAAACTCGTTATTAATTTTCGATCCTATAATCCTTTCATACATTAATCGAAGACCGTCAATACCTGATTTAACTTAATTGCCCCTGTCCGTTAGCTATTGAGGAATAAGTGTGTTTATACAGTTGCACCTCCGTTGCTCTTGAAAGCAGGCAGGCAGGGAAATAATTTCTTAGGCTATATGAATCATTTATTTGTCATCTAAAAGGTTTTACTTTTCAATCAAATATATTGGGTTGTGTCACATGAAATGTCCGTCTTCAAGGTAAAGGACTTTTATTAAAAATGCGATATGAAAACAAGATAATTTTATTCGAAGTATTTACCTTCTTTTTCTACTCATTTTTCCCAACGTGACACCAACTTTTTTTATCTCCGAACTAAAAAACTCTGAGCTTTGAAGTGAAACAAAATCTGAAAACGCACTTTTCACTTGATCATCATTTTCAAAATGTTTTCCTTTGACGAAGTTGTCTAAATTCCTGAACAGGTGGTAATCTGTTGGAGACAAGTCGGGAGAATATGGTGGTTGCGGAAGAACTTCATAGCCCTCTCTGTTCTTTTAATTTTAGCACGGTATGTTTTGAAACATGGGATCTTGCTGCCGCTCAGTGAGATCATGAGGTATCCATGTATTGAGCTTTTTTACTTTCCCAATACACTTTAAATGTCTGGAAACGGTAGATGCACTTGTATTTAGTTGTGCTGAGAGTCCTTTAACTGTTTGGTAGAGGTTTCCTTCTACTGTATGTTTGAGGACATCGTTGTCTATTACGGACGGAGGTCTTCCTCGGGTCGAGTTTTCCAAGTCGGTATCCCCAGCTGAAAACTTAGCAAACCAACGGCGAATGGTCTGTTCATTAACACTCCCTTCCCCAAACGCCTTCCAAATATTTCTAGCGGCCTCAGCTGCTGAATAGCCGAGTTTAAACTCGTACAAAAATATTCCTCGAAAATCGCTTGTTTCCATGTTTATATTTGGAGGTATACTAAAAAGTGGATACTTGATTGGGAAGCTAATGTTTATAATACAAAGGTAGAGGATTAGTAACTGTTAACTTTAAATATGTAAACATTCGGAAGAAAACAACAGAGACCTGCAACATTCTTTATTTATAGCGAGATATATTCATTTTAGAAGATTAATTTAAAATAAATAATATTAGTTAAAATAGTAAATAATGATATTAATTAAAATTATCAAATACAAATTATGCAATATAAGCTCAAGTTTGTATATTTAATTTATTAAGAATATATAAATGTTTGATAATATTCTGGAGAAAAAGCAATATTTTTTTTAAAATGATAACCGATAAAAAAAAAATCTGGTGCGCGCAAAACACGTTTTTCACTTACCTCTGTTATTTATATCAATTTGAACAAATTTAGAAACGAAATAAATTGTTAATGAATTATTTACATTAGATCTTAATAGAAACATTTGTTTTATTAAATAAGTTATTATTTTATAATCCACGACTATCAGTTTGTTTTATTTGCTTTTCATCACTCAACTTTTACAATAGCATGTAATAAGATAATATTATTTCTAAAATTTGGCATTTAAGCTCTACCAAACTATTTCAATCAGAACGAAACTTACATGATATCAAAAAAGTACAAAATGCATTGTATAAAATGGCTCTTCTAGTTACCCGATTTTGATAAATATCTCAGGCGTTGTTAAAGTTGTCTTAAATATGAAATTTCAGTTTCATAGGACTTTTCGTTTAACCGCTGGACTTACCACACACACAAAGACCTTTTTGCGAGACTTGGTCATTTGGACTCAGGAGACCTTGTTTCTGTTGAAAACTCGAATTGGAAAATTTTCACGATCGCAATTCTTTTTCCATATATAAGTAAGTGAAAGTAAAGATTGTCATATCTGCTTGTAAAAATCCATTTCATAGAGGAGACACATCATTGCCTTTCTCCATTGTTTCCCAAAGCAGCAGCGACATTGCTTGGTAGATATGCCTCTAGGTCTTTAGCATTTGACCTCTAGTAAAAAGCAGCCTACTACTAATCAGCGAATCTCTACCATCCCACTACATCGCTTTCAGTTTAAACAATTTCACGCTTAACGACTAACACTATAAGCATTAATCACATCAATTTATTATCACCTCTAAAACTCGGGATGTATTGGGAAATATAGAATAATAAAAAAAAACTTTTTATAAGTTTATTATATTCAAAGATAATGAATGATAATTATTAACTTCAGTCATAATAATTATTAGAATGGAAGCCAGCCAGACAAGACAATCATCATCCTGACTATAGTCACATCAATACCTTATTCTCAAATACAGGTTTTTACTTGGAAATATGGAATAAAAGACATCTTTTGTTTTGCATTACATAATTTATTATATTAGAAAATAATTATAATTATTACTCAATGTAATAATTATTATTAGAATGGAAGCCAGCCAGTTGCAGCACCAATGGCCTTGCCGATGATGGTGCATGAGATGTCATAAGGTCTCTTCACGAAGTAGACGTGCATGGAAGTGAGACCGTACTTGTCGACCAACCTGCCCAAGCATTGTGGCTTGTTGGGTGTGATGATCTGGAATTGTGAGGTATTATTTAGTATTATGTATGTGGTATCTTGGATATTATCTCATGGTATAACTTCTAATACTCACGTCCAGAGCTAGCTTTGGTGGGCGTTCGTACCAGTCCCTTCTACCAGAGCTTCCAGTTCCAGGTGTGGCCAAACCGTATCCTACGAGGTAACCGTCTTCGTAGAGTGGGAAGAGGGCGAACATGTCCTGGCATCCGGAGTTTTTATGGAGGCCGTAGAAGAAATGTTGTCCTATAGGCAAATGTTATAAAATTGTTAATATTGTTGGATAGAAAATTCGTAAGGTAAACAAATTTAAATGAACTCACCCATAGATTTCATGCATCCTTGCTTGTAGAAGTTACCAAATCTGGGTCCTTCGGGCATTTTTCTTGGGATTTCAACTAATTGACCATCGAGATAAGTCCAGAGACCTTCTCCAATTTCACCGTTTTGTACACGTCCGTTTTCAGTGAGTTTTTCTGTAAGGATAATAGAAGAAACATCAATGTAAGCTGTCGTTATATTTCTAATTCCACATATTTATAAAGTAGACATAAAAACCAAAAAGGTTGTTCAATTAGTGTACATTTTTCTAATATATCAATATTGCATACCTTTATGTAATAATTTTGTCCTTTTATTACACAGAATTACAAAAATTAAAAAATAAAGAGATAAAAGAAAGTGAATTCTGTTGATGTCGGATAATAACGTTTCCCAAACATACTGATTGAATTCCTTATTAGAATGGCTTATGATGTAAATTAAACCTTAAGAGCTGTAACTCCTTAAAATCAATTAATTCACCTCTAAGTTTATGCACTATAACAGAAAAATTGTTTTAAACATTAAGAAAACATACATTCCGAAATTTATACTGAAATTTGTCACCGATTCTATCTTATTGTTCAGTCTAGAAAAAAACAACACAAAAACTAAAATTTAGCGTAATCGTTAAAAACTCTGTAAAAAGATTATTCCGTACTGAATCTCTCTGTTTGATTTTTAATTTATTTCTCGTATGTCGCCATAATTCACATAAACATCTGTTCAAACCTTGAAACCTTCGTGACTAATAGTAAACATTTTGACTAAAATATATTCTGATTTTATTTATCTTTATTCGATAACAATATTTTTTGGTTGGATTGAAAGACAAATTAGTAACACAACAAAAAATCGATAGTAAGAAGTTATTACATTGCTAACAATGTTCTGATCGGCTCATCAGGCTATTATTATTAAAAAAAATTGATATGAATTGAAATATTATTATTTTATTTAATCAATATTTTACACCAGTACCTGTAAAAACTCTAGATTGGAGATATGTTTGTGTTTTTCATTTAGAAGTCATGTTTTTAAGTTATTAGTGTCGTAGGGTTGTCCATTAAATAGCTATGTCAAGTCCTACCTCACACTTATTTGTATTTAAATAATACGGTTGCTAATTTTAATAAATAACTAGATAAATAAAGAATCAATCATACCTGGGTTGGTGATGAACGCTCTGAAACTCCATGCTGGGATTCCGAGAAATGGTTTACATAGTTAGCAGACGGCTGTATTGTAGTCATTGGGTTACTTTGTTCAGGCACAGGACGCAAGTGTTAACGTTTGGTAATAAAGTCTATTTACGGGTTGACTTTTGTTCGATGAAATCAACTTTAAAGAGTAACATGCAAGGTTTGACTTAATAAATCGTTCAGTTTTGTTCTTTAGTATGGATAATTAAAACGTAATTTATTCAGTAAAAACGGAAATATTGGTTAACAACTTTTTCCTTCTTTAACATAACAATTTAGTATTTAATTAGCAGTTAAGTAACGTGGGATTATAGCTATCTTATGAGTTGGACTTAACGTAGTCCTTGATCAGCGTCACGTGGATGTGGGATCTTGTAAGATTGGTTTAGGATCGAAAGAACTTTAATTCAAAAAAAGAAAAATAATAAAAATATATTTAAAGCTTCTTTATAAATTTGATTTAAATGCTTAGTAGTGCTATTAATATAAAATATATTGGGTTCCACTTAAACATCCTATTAAATTATAAAAATAGCTAGTTTTGTTATAAATTAAAAAAAAAGTTCTTATTTTGAAAAGGAAAGTTTAAAATATTCTATAGCGTAATAAGACGTTTTACCATTTTTTAAAAACATAAATATTTTATCATGATATTAGCTTATTGCATTTCATATTACTTAAGAAAATTCTGAATATATTTAAAAATGAATTATGTTTGAAATATTTGGTAAAAACCAAACTATAAAAAAAAATAAAAATAAGAAAGTGACTAGCTTAAAAATTACAATGAGTTGACGTTAATGTACAAATATAATTCTAACAGAGCACAATATAATTTTTTTTTTCTATGAGCTATATCACTGATGTTGGGGAAAAAAAGGTTGAAGTAACCATTTTTATGAAAATAAGGTTACAATGTTTAAAAAAAATGAATAAATAATATTTTGTTTAAGTTTGTTTTTACTATAAAGAATAGCCTATTCCTTGTCATATAATTAAGTGAATAAGGAGGAATAATACTATTTTTCATCAAAGTTCTATAGATAAATTATTAAAATTTTATAACATTATGAAAATTAATTAAATAATTAAGAAAACAGCAAAGTTTTTTTGTTTTCTTAAAAACAAATTTATAGGAATTGATGATATAATCATTTCTCATATTAAACTCTCTAGCTATTGTAGAGGTTTGTTAATGGCCAAAGAGAAGTTTTAAAATTATTTTATTATACGTACCACTAAGTTCCTCCCATCTTTTAGTTCCTGCACACACCTGGATGAAGCACACCAGTGCCAAAACCTAAAAGGCATTTTAATATTTTATTTAAAATATCTATTCACCAAGTATTTTCAACAGATTTTTTTTTGTGGGAGGTGGAGAAACTTATTTATTTTTATAATCAATATATTCATAAAACTGTTGGTGATAATAACAGTACCAATTTAAATATTTACAAATAATTGTAAAATATCGCAGCTACTAAGCACGAAACATGAGACAATGAAATTAATTAAATTTGAGAGGTTTGCCTGGAATGGTACTTTAACTTTTTTGCCAAAATCAACTTACTTGGAATATAATTTTTATATCAAAAGATGAGTCTTTTTATCTAACCAGTAACCATAAACAATTAAATAATCATTGATACTAGCTAGATTTGACCTAATTGAAATATCACAACAGGAATAATTGCCAAATTTTTAATTTAATTCTTATTACATAGGACATTAACTTTGCTTTGTACATACTAATATTATAATGCTGAAGAGTTTGTTCGTTTGTGTGAACTAATCTCCGAAACTACTGGTTTGAATTGAAAAATTCTTTTTGTGTTGGATAGTCCATTTATCGAGGAAGGCTTTAGGTTACATAACATCACGCTGCGACCAATAGAAGTGAAGAATCAGTGGAAAATGTGGAAAAAATGGGAAAATTAACCTCGTACCCCAATGATTCCAAATAATTTTCCTTTTAATTTTAAAATAATTCAATTTCCCCTTTTTTGCTGTAACAATAAATATATCACAGTGCCAACATTAAAACACGTAAGAATCGATTTACGTCAATTCTGCTTTTCAGACTGTCAATTATATGTCGCATTGTCAAGATCGGGTTGCTGAGGAAATCAGTATGTTCTTCTGTCACAAGATAATAAAAATAAAAATATTATTCACACAGAAGTTCTTTAAAATACATTCTTTTAAAAACTTCTTAATCGCGATCATAAGAACAGAAATTGTCTCAGACGAAGGCAACAGCTAGTTTGAAATAATTAACAGCCTCTCATTTTTAGGTGTTAGATACGTTTAATAACATTAACTATAAAAAAAAAGAATAATAATTTAATAATAAAGGGAAATATTTTTACAAGATTTTAAGCGAATTCGGGAGAAAACTTTTGGCAATAAATTATATTATATTTAAATTGGAGTAACATTTAGCTGATGTTAATGATTGTTCAATATTACATGAGTCTAATTTTTCCAGAATTACTACTAATAATAATTAATTATTTTTATTGTTTTGTTTTTTTGAATATTTGCGGTAATAAGCAATATACAATAAATGTATTGTAATACAGGGTTTGAAAAATAAAGATTTAAAAAAAAGTTGATATCCATCGTATAATGCGGGGATTGAAAATCAATATTGAACATATATTAAAAACACATAAACATAAATTACAAAATATCATTTGATATTTCATTAATGATAATTTATACTTATATCACATTTTAGATAATTTAAGAGGGACTATATAAGTTAGAGAAATTTATTAATGCATTATTTGTATATAAGAAAAGGCGCTTACTCACCTTACAAGCTGTACTGGCTACCATCTTTTTGGTTTAGAACGAATCAAATCTTCCTTGATATAAATACTGTTTCCCCCACCTCTAGAAGTATGAAGACAATGATCAACGTAAATACTCTAATAATAGGACGAAATTCGTACATCAATATTTGTTACTCCTATTTTGCTTTGTTAATAGGCTTGGTAATTAAGAATATATATATAAAGGCATACGTCAAACACACACGATTCTATATTAATAACGGACGGTTTGCTTCCTAGTATGAATTGCATTTTCATTACATAAGTAGAATGTCATTATTTATTTCAGAAATATTTAACTAAAATAAAATGAACATTGATATATATTTTCTACTATTTTATAATTTAATTATCTGTCAAACTAGCTTAGAAAGCTTTGAGAAAATGAAATTACATTCTTAGGACAGATGCATACCTGTGATTTTGTTTGCAAGATCTTTGCCAGAATAAATTTATTGGAAGAAACGTTTGAAAAATACAATATATATTAAAAAGATCTGAAAATTCCTCTTTAATTTTTGGTTAATTATTTTCAATAACGAAACAGTAATCTTTAAAAAAAAAAAATGGTTCTCTCTAAATTTGAGAGATTACGTTTCAAGACCACGAAGGACCTTAATAACGAATAAAAATAAATCCATATGTCCGCCTTCCACAGCTCATCTCCGAAACTACTGGAACATTTTTTTTTTTTTTTTTTTTTTTTTTTTTTTTAATTCGGCGCACAAATTCTAAGGCATCAAACGATGGTCCTTATGCCTTGACGTTGATATCCTACGCTTAGTTTTAGAATTGTAGATGAGATAATAATTTTATTCAATTAATATATTTGAAGATAGAGATATTTTTTTTAGAGTTTCTTAACCAAGAAACTGCGAATAATTAATTAAAAAATCTGATGCACGCAACATACGGAACAATCAATTTAAGAATTTTCAATTCATTTAGAGATGAAAATAAATTCCTAAATAATTAATTATGTTTAAATTCAATAGTAACATGGGTTTTATTAAATAATCTATTATATATTATCTATAATATAATCAGTTAGTTTTACCGGCTTTTCATCCCTCTCCATTAACTTTTAAATTTTTTGTATTAGATTTTTTTTTTTCAAAAATAGTTAGCTTTCCAGCGGTATATTATACATCTATATTACTGTTTTTATGTTAAAAATATAATAAAAAATATGTTTGCTCTTTTCTCATTCATGCTTTTCATAGAAATCGCTCTAGTTGCATTTTTGAACGCTATTTATCAATGCTAACAAGATCATGTACATATTCATGTGTTTTAAAAACCACAAAATCAAAGGCACTTTAGAGGAATAAAATTTAAAATATCAGCGTTTAGGCTCTGTTAGACTATTTCAATCAGAATGAAACCTATATCAAATTACAACAAATAGAAGTTTACATCGATACTGAGAGTTTAAATTAATGTTCTACCCAGGCACACCTATGCTAAGTGCTATCCGCTGCTGTTAAGCTTCTACCTCACGGGGCATTCTTTCCTTAGCACTCCTCTCTGCTATTAGGTAGGTGCGGGTTCGCCCCCTACCTGGCAGGTAATTAAGTTACAATCTGTTGCTGCGGTACGTGCTTCTACCACGGTGGGCACCGACCTCCATCTTACTCTTTTCCTCTAATTAAAACGCATTGTCGAGGCCTTCCGTGACCCTATCTTCACCTATTTATAACCATAATTCGACACGTGTAAAATACAATGTACAAATGGGTTGTTATGGCCGGTTTTGATGGAAAAGTTGCTGTAACATCTCGGGCGTAATATGAATGGGTTTCTGAAATATGAAATTTCAATTCATACGACTTTTTTTTTCGCGCTAGACTAACCACACACACAGATCTTTTTTGCGGGACTTAGTCAATTGGACTCAAGGGATCCTGAAATGTGTTTTTTTTCCCCCGAAATGTTTCAATGTCAAGGCTTTCTCTTACTATATATTTCATATATAGGTAAGAGAAAGTAAAATAATAATAGGCTTACCGAACCCGAAGGTTCGATGCCGATACCACCAAACTTCGCCTGCATAGACTCGTCCAATGTTCACCGGTCAAGCCCAAGCCCCCGAGATCAGCCTTAATGCAATCCTCCCATCGACGCTTCGGCCTACCTTTCGGGCGCCTACCAGTCGGTTCAGCGAATACCAACTTTCTCGGAATCCGTTCCTCACTAAGCCCAACAACTTTACGCGCCCATTTGAGTCTCCGCGATGCTATCAACTCAATTATATTCACAGGGTACAAACTCCGCAATTCCGCGTTGTGCAACCTTCTAAACTCCCCAGTGGCCTCATCTCTCTTCGGACCAAATATTTTACGCAGTACCTTATTCTCGAAAACCTTAAGCCGTTGTTCATCCTTCAAAGTAAGCGGCCACGTTTCGCATCCGTAAAGAACCGTTGGAAGAATAATAGTTTTATAAATTCTAACCTTTAAGTTTTCAGACAGAAGCCGTGAGCTAAGTAATTTAGCTACTGAATAATAACACGCATTTCCCACCTTTAACCGGAAATTTATTTCTTCCTGGATTTCATTTTTTCTTGTTATCATTGAACCTAAATACTTGAATTTCTCTACGTGTTCAAAAGTATGACCTGAAATATTAATATCATCAAGATCGCCTCCATTTCTGCAACTAATCATATATTTCGTCTTATCGGTATTTAATTCGAGACCTATTTGTTTACCGGTTTTTATTAACACACTTGTATTTAGTTGTATGGTTTCCGTTTCTTCACCTAGTAGTACCAAATCATCGGCATACCCCAAAACCGTAATCTTGTCACCCATATTTAAGCCTTTCTCGGTACACATCACCTTTTCTATAACACATTCTAAGGCTATATTAAACAAAACAGGTGAAAGGGAGTCACCCTGTTTCAAACCCGATCGCACCTCAAATCTCTCGGAGTAATTATGACCGATTCTAACTTTATGAAATGTTTCCGACAAACACATCTCTACTAGGTTTACTAACTTTCTAGGTATTCCCTGTTCAATCATGATGTTATATTTTTTTACTTTTATTACTTATATTACTTTATACTTTATACTTATTACTTATATATTATTACTTATATTACTTTTTACTTTCTGAAGAGAAAGTAAAAAGATAAAAAAATTGAAATTTTACCAATAATAACGTCCTTAACTCAGTTTTTTTTCAAGATTTAGAAATATATATAGATAGTTAAGGTATTTTAGGGGTAGAAAATTTCAACTATCGGCATTTAAGCCCAGCAGACTATTTCCATAACCGTAAAACTTACATTATGTTAAACCCCATTAAATTTTTCATCGATAAGGCGTGTTTAAAGGGTGTGGCGTGGTCTAGTCTACTGTACTCCGGGTCCTGGGTTCGAATCTCGGGTATGAAAGAATATTATTTATTCTGTTAATTTAGCCGAGGGGCGACATACTAGGGTATGGAGACCCTTTTGAGGCAAACCCAGCCTCTTTAAATGGGGTACACGAATTAGGTAAAAAAATCTGGCGGCTGAGTGTGATCAAGACCCTTCATGGATTCTAGAGGTATACGTTTGTTTTTTTTTTGTTTTTTTTGTTTGTTGTTTTTTTTGTTGTTTTTTTATTAAAGTTTAATCAAAATCGATAAAGCCGTTTTTGAGAAAATGATAAATAGATCAAAATGCATGGTATAAAGTGGCTCTTCTGCTTAGCCGATTTTGATAGTACAGTTGCTGCAACATCATAGGCATAGACGCTCTTAAAATATAAAATTTAAGTTTGATATTAATAATTGTTTTCGCGCTAGACATACCAAATAAATACACAGACACAGACATACGGACCCGGATACGCAGACCTTTTTGTGGGACTTGGTTCCGTTAAAAACTGAAATTCGGAAAGTTTCGCTGTCACAATACTTTCTCTTACTATATATATTTCATACATAGGTGAGTAAGCGTAAAAAGGGAAGACAATTGAAATATTGCCAATGTATATACGTACGCTTGTAACTCTGTTATTTTCGACGATATAGAAAAAATTGTGTCGTGTTTTGGAATCAGTACACCACTATTAATTATAAAAAGAAAATAAATGAATACTAGGAGTTGCTTAAATGTACTATAGTTGTACTATATCTATATTCGGTAGAAAATTAAATTTCCTACAAAACGAAAAAAGAATCTTTGAAATTGGTTCAGAAATAACAGCGTTATTGCCTTTTGAAATCAGTAGTTGTGATAGACCATTTTCCTTTGAATTATTTATTGCTTTTCATATTCGTTTACTGCCCATCTACAGCTTTATAAACATTTATACTCTAATATAGTTATTTGTAAATAATAAACCATAATAATCTACAGGATTTTTACTTTTACAATACTTAATTATTTATGAAATTTGTAAAGTTTCTTAGGGGATGTAGAAAGAAAGGTCTGTTTCTGTGTGTAAATGTTTCAAGTTGTTCTGAAATTTCAAAGTAAATTCTTCTTATTTTATTTGAAGGAATAAACCTTTTTTTATAACTCCTAAATTTTTTTTTGTTCACCCCTACCTTGCCTTTTTTAGACTATGCGAGGTTTTCTCGGGTCGGGTGAGAGGGCGGGGAATATATGCCAGAGTTAAAAGCCCCCGGCACCAAGACGCGAACTCGTACTTATTT
This sequence comes from Piezodorus guildinii, assembly GCA_023052935.1. Lineage (NCBI taxonomy): Eukaryota > Metazoa > Arthropoda > Insecta > Hemiptera > Pentatomidae > Piezodorus > Piezodorus guildinii. The sequence goes on along the minus strand of CM041293.1, from coordinate 159,135,410 downwards.
TATTCAACGTTTTGGTCATTTGGTTGCTGTATGCGTTAAACCACTAGCCACCCTGCTCTATTGTTTTTGCTAATTATAAAAAAAAAAGTGGTGAAATGGAATAATAAAACATTTGCCTCCGCATCAGACCATTTTTAAATATAGGTCCATTCCATCTGTGGCCTCGCAACATGTTCACATTGATTGAATACATTTCAATTTTAATTGAAAGTTTATATTATTTCAACAGTTCATTTGAGTCTTCTCAAGAAACGAACGGTATCATTCTGCTATACTCATTAACATAAAGATTTTTGTAAGTATTTTACATTTTGTTTTCTCCTGAACGACCAAACCGATTTTCAAGAAGAAAATACATGTTAGGGATTTTAGAAAAGAGTTTCAAAAAATATTTGTAGTTCAAATTTCAGAGAGCAACTGTGCAGCAACTCCGCTGTTAGTACTAACTCCTACTACAGCCCAAATTTATTTTTCAAGCTGTTATTATTTCTTTCTCCTTATTAGGATATTGAATTTTTTCTTATATTTTAGTATAAAATATATTAGAGATAATAAAAGATGTGAAAGAAAGAGATAAAATATATTTTTAAAAAACGGGATTGCTTTACCTTCTAAAAATAATTTAGACTTGGACATTGCTCGAAAGGATTTTAATGGACTTTTTTTTCTCCGCATATTTTCAATCTAGGAGTATCTGCACTGTACCCATAATATTTGACAATTCTATAGATTTTAAGATCAGGCGATATTTGATTTATCGTTGTATGGATTAAAGTGTATTATTTTGAATACAGCTAGGTGTATAGTGACAGAAATTTTCAACAGAGCTTGTATTGTGGGGGAAAAGGCTTCACAAAGTCAGACTCTTTTAATTTTTTTTTTTATTCATCAGTAAATATACTTTTAATAAAAGTTAGAATTTTTTTTATTTTTTTTATTTTTTTTATTATTTTTAGTAATGAATGATTTTTTTTAAACATAAATTATAAGAAAACATCCTAAAATATGCCTCAAATTTCATAGTTTCTTTGTTATTGGTCTATAAGAAAAAAAATCACTAGATAAGTATTGAAATAATATCATTTTGGTATATTAATTTTGTCGACTTTTCCTTTAAATAATAATTTCTTATAGAATATTCCTATATACGTCGTAAATTCCTGATAAACGCAACTATAAACGCAAATTTGACAAAATTTAGTCGTGGATAATAGGCCATTTCTTTTTATTTGAATACTTTTATATAGAGTAAATTTGTCATATACAAGTTACAAAAAAATTAATTAATTTTTAAAGATGCAATGGGAGTAATTGTTTTCTCTTTCACTAATAAAGGACATCCCATACTCATAAATTAAAAAAATATTTTTTAATTTATCTCATGTTGATCAAGAGTATGATAATTAAATAAAGCTGAAATTGTACTGTTTGAACTAAAAGATTAAAAAACGAAAAGTATTCTGGTAGGAATTTTTATTTCTATTACAATTAATTGAAAAGATAACTAAAGGAAATAGTGAAAAAGTCTAGTAGAAATGCCTTTGGTTCTATTAAAAAAAAACTCCTTACAAAAGAAATCCTTTAAAATTTAAGAACTCACATTTCAAGATAGGTATAACCAGATAGAAACATTTTTAAAATAATTGTTTGTCCGCATTATAAATATGAAGTATAAATTTTCTTTGCATAAAACTGAACAGTGTTGCTGGTTCGACTGTCTCAATTATTATAATTTTTTTTTTTTTTTTTTTTTTTTTTTTTTTTTTTTTTTTTTTTTTTGCGTTACGAAAGCTTTAATCACTAGTGTCCTTTCTGAACCTCGTTTTTGTTGGCTATACATATAAAGCTACAAAAATTATTTTACCATCAATAAAGTCAATATATAATAATTTGCAGGATTTTTTATTTATTATTTTTCTTGATTTAATATTATATCTAAATTTGTTTTCTATAGTCGCCCTTTCAGTAAAATTTTTTCCTTATTTACCCGGTAACTTCTAAACTTCTAGTTCTTAGTAGATCGCCTAATGTATACAAAAAAATCGTGGATTCGTGCTTTCCTTTCTATCTCCTATTTTACCACAAGACAATCATCATCCTGACTATGGTCACATCAATACCTTATTCTCAAATACAGGTTTTGTCTTGGAAATATGGAATAAAAGACATCTTTTGTTTTGCATTACATAATTTATTATATTAGAAAATAATTACAATTATTACTCAATGTAATAATTATTATTAGAATGGAAGCCAGCCAGTTGCAGCACCAATGGCCTTGCCGATGATGGTGCATGAGATGTCATAAGGTCTCTTCACGAAGTAGACGTGCATGGAAGTGAGACCGTACTTGTCGACCAACCTGCCCAAGCATTGTGGCTTGTTGGGTGTGATGATCTGGAATTGTAAGGTATTATTTAGTATTATGTATGTAGTATCTTGGATATTATCTCATGGTATAACTTCTAATACTCACGTCCAAAGCTAGCTTTGGTGGGCGTTCGTACCAGTCCCTTCTACCAGAGCTTCCAGTTCCAGGTGTGGCCAAACCGTATCCAACGAGGTAACCGTCTTCGTAGAGTGGGAAGAGGGCGAACATGTCCTGGCATCCGGAGTATTTGTGGAGGCCGTAGAAGAAATGTTGTCCTATGGCCAGATATAAAATAAATAATATAATTGATGAATTGAAAAATTGTTAAATAAATAAAAATAAGTAAATAAATTTAAATTAACTCACCCATAGATTTCATGCATCCTTGCTTGTAGAAGTTACCAAATCTTGGTCCTTCTGGCATTTTTCTTGGGATTTCAACTAATTGACCATCGAGATAAGTCCAGAGACCCTCTCCGATTTCACCGTTCTGTACACGTCCGTTTTCAGTGAGTTTTTCTGTTGGCATATTAAAAGGAATATCAATGTAAGCTGTATTAATTTCTCAAATTCCAAATATTTATTAAGTAGACATAAAAATCCAAAAGTTTGTTTTATTAATGTACATTTTTCTACTATATCAATACTAGATACTTTTATATAATCACTTTTGCTACAAAATTTAATCATTTCGATCCTTTCATACAAAAATTAAAAATAGAGAGATAAAAGAAAATTATTTCTGTTGATCTCGGATAAGAGTATTTTCCCAAACATACCGAATGAATTCTGTATTAGAGTGACTTATGATGTAAATTAAACCTTAAGAGCTGTAACTCCTTAAAAGCAATGAATTCGCCTCTAAGTTTATACACTATAACTGAAAAATTGTTTAAAACATTAATCAATCAAAACATAGAGATAAGTTTGTGTTTTTTATTTAGAAGTAGTGTATTTAAGTTATTAGTGTCGTAGGGTTGTCCATTCAATAGCTATTTCAAGTCCTACCTCACACTTATTTGCATTGAAATAATACGGTTGCTAATTTTAATAAATAACTTGATAAATAAAGAAGCAATCATACCTGGGTTGGTGATGAACGCTCTGAAACTCCATGCTGGGATTCCGAAGAAATTGGTTTCTACGTAGTTAGGCAGGACGGCAGTGTAGTTGTAGTCATTTGGGTTGACTTTGTTCATGTCAACTTTAAGGAACTGCAAGGTGAATTTAAATTCGTTATTTTTCTTTTATTTATGGATAATTAAAACTGTTAACATTATCTGTTAGCTATATAACTCACGGAGGTTTGGATTCCAACAACTTTTCCTTTCTTGTCGAACATGAAACATGCCCTAGGATCGTTGGGGTAGCAGTAGAAGTCAACGGGGAGTTTGAAGCTCTCTTCAGGTTGGACCTTAACGTAGTCCTTGATCAGGCGGTCACTGGTGGATGTGGGGATCTTGTGGAAGCCCATTGGTTTGAGGAGGTCGAAACGGACTTTAATTCAAGAAAAACAAAAATTATAGTAAAATAATATTTTTAACAGCTTCTTTGTCATAACAATTTATTTTAATTTTCGCTATAGTAGTGATATTATATTATCAACATATATAAGGCTTCCACTTATAAACATCCTATCAAATTAGTAAAAAAAAATACCCTAGTTATGTTTTGATTGTATATAAAAGAAAAAAAAAGTTCTTATCTTGAAAAGGAAAGTTTTAAATATTTCATATAACGTAATAAGCTGGTTTTACCATTTTATGAAAACATTAACATTTTATCATGATATTAGCTTATTGCATTTCATATTACTTAAGAAAATTCTGAATTATGAAAATTAAAAATTACAATGAGTTGACGTTAATGTACAAATATAATTCTAACAGGGCATAATATAATATAGTGCTATTATATTATCAAAATATATAAGGCTTCCACTTATTAACATCCTATTAAAATAGTAAAAAAATACCCTAAAAAGTTATGTTTGTAAATTGAAAAAAAAAAAGTTCTTACATTTAAAACTGAATTATGCTTAAAATATTTGGTAAAAACCAAACTATAAAAAAAAATAAAAATGGTCAGAATAAAAATAAGAAAGTGACTAGCTTAACAATTACAATTTGTTGACGTTTGTGTACAAATTAATTTATAATAGAGCATTATATAATAGTCTATTTTTTTCTATGATATATATCACGGGGATATACCTATGTGTTATATCGGGGATGTTGGGGGAAATAGGTTGAAGTAACCATTTTTATGAAAATAATGTTACAATGTTTAAAAATAATTAATAAATAATATTTTGTTTTTACTATAATATACACAATAGGATGTTCCTTATGATATAATAAAGAGGAATACTACAATATTTTCCAACGAAGTTCTATTGATCAATTATTAAAATTTTACTCGCTTCAAGCATTATGAAAATTAATTAAATAATTAAGAAAAACAGCAAGGTTTTTTCGTTTTTTTAAAAACAAATTTATTGGAATTAATTAATTAATTAACTAATCTTTGAATTAATCTCTCTAGCTAGGTAAAGCTTAGTTAATGACTAAAGAGAAGTTTTAAAATTATGTTATTCTACTTACCACTAAGTTCTTCCCATCTTTTAGCTCCTGCACACACCTGGATGAAGCACACCAGTGCCAAAACCTAAAAAGCATTTTAATATTTTATTTAAAATATTTATTCAAAAAGTATTTTCAACAGATTTTTTTTTTGGGGAGGAGCTGGAGAAACTTATTTATTTTTTTGAAACATAAAAAATTGAAATTACTTAAGTTTGAATGGTATGCCTATCATGGTACTTTTTTGCCAAAATCAACTGGCTTGGAATATAATTTTTATGTCAAAGGTTTTATCGAGAAGATTAGTTTGTAATGTAAACAGTGACCATATAAAATTAAATAATCTTTAATATCAACTAGATTTCATTTTATTGAGATATCACAACAGGAATAATTGCCAAAATTTTCAAATTGCATTTTTAGAGCACATTTACTTAGCCTTATTTGAAATAATTAATAGCCTCTCATTTTTAGGTGTAAGATACATTTATAGCACATAAACTAATAAAAAAATAATAATTTAATAATACAAAGAAATATTTTTCCTTGATTTCAAGCGAATTCGGAAGCAATTTGGAACTTTTGGCAATAAATTATATTGTATTTAAATTAGGGTAAAATTTAGCTGATGTTAATGATTTTTCAATATTACATGGGTTTAATTTTTTCCGAATTAATAATAATAAATTATTATTATTGTTTTTTTGGAAGGTTTGCGGAAACAAGCAATATACAAAAAATGTATTTTAGTACAGCGTTTGAAAGCTAAAGATTTTAGAAAAGTTGATATCCATCGTATAGTGCCGGAAATGAAAATCAATATCGATGAAAAAAAAAAAGATAAACTACAAAATAAAAAGTGAATATTTTATTTGATGATAACTTATACTTATATCATATTTTAGAGAATTTTAAAGGAACTATATAAGTTGGAGAAATCAATTAATGCTAATAATAATAATCAATTGTATATGACTTACTCACCTTACAAGCTGTACTGGCTACCATCTTTTTGGTTTAGAACGAATCAAATCTTCCTTCATATAAATACTGTTTCCCCCACCTCGCAATGTTGAGCGTAAATACTCTAATAATAGGACAAAATTGTTTATCAATATTTGCTATTCATTTTCTTCTTGGCAAATAGACTTGTTAGTTAAAAATTTTGAATAAGTACATACACGAAACAAACAATGCTACAATAGTAATAATCGGTTTACTTCCGGGTTTTGCTCTTTTTTACTCATGAATAATTAAATTATTTCTTAGGGATAAAAAGGCAAAAAAACATTGAATGTGGATATAAAAAATCCTTTTTTATTCATATTTTATTGAATTTTACAACTGTATTCACATAAATACAATAAGTAAAACTGTTGAATTAGAATAAAGGGCGTGAAAGGCTTGTGAAGAAACTAGATTTTTAGAACTTCGATAAAAATGCTTTTTAAAACTAATAAAATATATTATTAATTATAAAAAAAACTATTTTTTCTACAATTTGTAAGATGACATTACCTTATGAGTCTAGATCAAAAACTGAAAGATGTACGAAATTTAAATTATATCTTTTAACTTTTTATTGTGTTAGTATTATTATTATTTTATCTGATTTTATTTTTTTTATTGTATGTGATAGAGATTTGATATTGAAGCAGAGTTTCATATGGTTGTTATAGTATTTATTTTTAATATGCATATATATATATATATTTGAATTAATATGAGAGGTAAGCAAGAAAAGAAAAAAATTAAGAATAAAATGATAAAAATAATTTGAGAAAAAAAAAATGTAAAAGAAAAACAAAACATAGGTGGAATAGTCAGGAATCAGTCATTTTTTGAAAAGTTTTTAATTTTGCCAACGTTTCGGCCCAAGCTTGTGAGCCATCATCAGGGCTCAGTTCTAGTGTTGTTTTCTGATGTCGCTGTGATTGTTGCTGGAGATGAAGTAACAGTAAGTGATGAATCGGCGTCCGGACCCACTTGGGAGCTCAACTTCATCATCGCAAACTTCAGAAACCATCACATCTGAGATATGTACTCTTCATCTTATAAACCTACCACTACATGTTCATCACCAGTGTCACCTTCACAACATCCGAACGCCGATTCATCACTTACTGTTACTTCATCTCCAGCAACAATCACAGCGACATCAGAAAAATAACACTAGAACTGAGCCCTGATGATGGCTCACAAGCTTGGGCCGAAACGTTGGCAAAATTAAAAACTTTTCAAAAAATGACTGATTCCTGACTATTCCACCTATAATAGTTTCTACAGTCGACTATACATCCTCAATATAAAGAAAACAAAAATTAATTCTTTTTTGGGGAACAACTAAACATTCTAACATTAAACGTATCCAATCCTTCCAATCCAAAGACCTTCGAACAATAGTTAATGCTCCTTATTACGTTACCAATTGTACCCTACACCACGACCTCAATATTCCGTTTATTTTAGACCTGGTACATCCAAATTTTCCAAATTCCATCAGAACCTTCTTCTTAATCCTAATTCTCTAGCTCAATCCCTCTACAGCTCCACCCATCCCTACAATCCTCCTCCAAGATTGAAACGGCAGTGGCCCCGCGACGTTTTGTAAACATTTATACTGGAGTTATGACACTGGCCAGATCCTTCACTCTTGAACTGTATGTTTGTGGCTATTGCGCCCTAACTCAGCCTCCACTGGTTCACACCAGTGATGCGGCTGAGAGAGAGGCGCTGGGATCTCTTGGATTCGGCTTCTACCCTCATTTGTGGAGGGAAAGGCCCAGTCTGGGGTCCCCTTAGCAGATTGTATATAGTTAAGTTTGTTTGTATGATGTTTATTTATTTCCCAACATTGTATTTATATCTACTACAGGTTGTTTTGATTTGTTTGTTGTTTCTTTTTTGTTTTATTAATTGTTTTTTTTTTGTATATATTTGAATTTATTCATTTCCCATTTTATGTAACTTGACTTTATCATTATTTCTGTATATATAGTATGAATGTGTATCACATCACTATTACTACTGTTCATTACGAAACAATTTGTAATAAATCTATATAAATAAAAAAAAAAATCCTTTTTTATTTTGTATTGCATGTTAAGATATTTATATTAAAAATCGTCCATTAAGAACAAAAATTAAGCTATTACCCACTCAAAGTTTGAGGGCTTACGTTTCATACGTATATAATAAATAAAAAATCAGTTTGTCTACCGTTACCGTTACCGCGGTTTATCTTCAGTCGCGGTTTTAAACTACAGAACTAACTTTTTTAAAATTCCGCACAAACATACAACGGCATCCAACGATTATCTCACTACCTAAATGTTGATATTGTCGTCGTTGATTTAAAATGGTGGCCGATTAATTAAATAACTCAGTTATTTTTGAGGATAGAGAAAAAAAAATATTAGAGTACTTAACAAAAAATACCGCGAATAATTATAAAGATAATAAACCAAAAGGAAAAAAAAATGATATTTTACCGAAAAATACTTTGTTTAATACTTCTCGTCGTTTTTATTTGTCATATTCACAAATTTTGATATAAAAATACTAAAGTTTCCTGAAATCTTCCAAACAGAAAAAAGAAACATTTAAGAAGATTTATTTTTATTTGATCTTTTTGAGGGATATTAATAAAATAGATTTAACAGAAGATCTATCATCAAAAATAATTTAGTTATTAACATTTCAAAATTAAATAATTACATTTTCAAATAAAATTGAACAATTAACTGGAAGATTTATTAGGTACAAGCTGTGATTCATTTTAATAGGAATCAGTATAGCTAATATTTGACACTGTAATTTACGCAACTGTTGAATTAAAAGGAGGAAAATCGGCCACATAATGTTAACATTTATATTACAATTAGTCCGATAATAGAATAGTTATTACGAAAGTAAACTTTGAAAATTATTGGATCTTTGTTTGAAATTTTCAATTGCCTTGTAAATTTAATATTTTCATTAAACTTCCTTGCGGGTCATTCCATGCGAATTCATCCAGAAATTTTAGGATCTCAGATATTCCAGAAATTTGGTCCGATGTATCCTTTCATACAGTTATATACACAATTTTATTATTCTATCTTAACTAGTTTACAGTTCAGAACCACCTAAACTTTGGCGGTTTAATTAATTGCTTCTGGTTTATATTTGTTTTTTCAAGAGCGTCCATGGTTAAATGTTTTTTTCATTTAGAAATTATCTGAAGGAGCAATGTCAGGAGAGTACGGCGGTTGAGGTAAAACCTTCCATCTGAAGCTTGATAACTTTTGACGTATCCTTAATGACACATGGGGCTTAGCGTTGTCTTGGTGGAATAGCACTCCTTTCCGATTTGCCAACTTTGGCTGTTTCTCTTTAATTGCTGTCTTCAATCGATCTAACTGGGCGCTGTAAAAGTCCGTATTTATAGTTTGGTTTCGTGGAAGGAGCTCAAATTGTATGGGTCCCTTCCAATCTCACCAAATACTGAGCATCACCTTTCTTGGATGCAAGTTAAGTCGATCCAGGCAACCCCCAAGATATTTTTCGGCTGGTGTTTATGTAGAGAATCCATTTTTCGTCACCAGCAACAACTCGTTTTAAAAATGGATCTTCCACTTTTTTTTCAGCAGCAAATCACAACTTGAAATCGTTACTATTAGGTTCCTTTCACTGAACTCGTGGGGAACTTAAACGTCGTAACGACAGACGAACCCTTCTTTAGATGATAAAAAACGGTCGATTTGCAGGCTCTTTAATCTGCAGCTATCTCACGGACAGTAATTCGTGCAATGACCGTCATAATATCCTAGATGTCAAGAGTTGAACTCCGGCCAGCCCGGGGCTGGTCTTCCAAATTGAAATCTCCTTATCTAAACCGTGAAAACCACTTCTGAACCGTGCTATCAGCCATTGAATCGCTGCCATACACGACACGAATCTTTCTTGCAGTTTTTGCTGCGTTTTTCCCTTTTTTAAAAAAAGAATAGCATAATATGCTGAAAATTAACTGAATCGTCACTCATGTTGGTTTGCAATAAACTACACTACTGAGCCCTAATAAAGACCAATTCAGTGTAAACATTGTTAATTCCATGGGAATTAAAGGTATATAAATAAACATTATCTTTGTGATTTATTTTTAGTAGAAAAAAAAGATAAATTTGATTCAAAAATTTCCACGAACTTTTCGGACTACCCAATACATGAAAAAATTGTAAATTTCTAAACTGCAGACCTTTTTCGGAAACCTAACTCGTCTAGCTTATATCAGCAATAGACTCCTAATGGGTATGTTTTAAAGACTTCTTTTCTATCTACTAAACAATCATTGTATTTTTTTTCTTTTTCATGGCTTTATGATGATGGTTCTGTTGAACTTTTTTTTAGAATACTGTTGTTACACTTCGATCTATCACATTTCTCACAATTAAATACTTATCTCCTAAACACCGCTTTTGTAAGGCTGTTTATTGGATCGAAACTAACTTTTAAGAAGAATAAATTAAAATAAAAAAAATTGATAATTGGGAAGCTTAAGTGTTTTCGTCCTAGATTTTCTAAAGGTATATAAAAATATTTTGTAACTCATAAAAAGTATACCAATGTTATATTTTGTTAAATGAATGTGCTGTTTTTGTTGATAATTTGAGACCTCTTGTATATTTGTATTTGTCTTTAATTATTTTCGGTACGGCAGCACTATGTATGGCACTAATGTTTTTAGAATCAACTCTTTGTCACAATGAAACTCAATTTGTTTGAGTTCAATTAGTGTAAATTATTTCGTAAGCTGAGCCAATATTGTTTAGCAAACTAACTGCTAAGTCGTCACCGTTCGCAGTTACGCAGTTACGGTGACGTTTATATTGTTCATACGCAATAAACATAATACGCAATATCCATTGTGTGCGTAGCAAAAATAACAATGGATGAAACATTTCCTTGTGATATGACGCAATCACTGCTAAAACAAATCGAGGCTTTGGAAGACAAATCTGTGGCTGATAATGTATTTTACTTATTTTCTTTAATCTTAGGGATTCTAAATACTTTATTTCTAATAAAGTAATCTCGAAATAAGTATTTCAAGTAGTACAAGATATCGTACTTATTGTAAAATATAGAATTCATACCAGAACCGTAGTTTAAAATTTGATTTTATAATTTTTACTCTTGTGTCTTTAAATTGGCTATCATTTTGGTTCGGCTTTACTTATATCTTCGACAAAAACATTTTTTTTATTCATTATTTGTATTTATATTTACAACTGTACATAAAAATACAACAATTATTGGGTTGTGTCACATGAAATGTCCGTTTTCAAGGTAAAGGATTATTCTTAAAAATACGATATGAAAACAAGATAATTTTATTCGAAGTATTTACCTTCTTTTTCACACATTTTTCCCAACGTGACACCAACTTTTTTATCTCTGAACTGAAAAACTCTGAGCTTTGAAGTAAAACAAAATCTGAAAACGCACATTTCACTTGATCATCATTTTCAAAAAGTGTTCCTTTGACGAAGTTGTCTAAATTCCTGAACAGGTGGTAATCTGCTGTATGTTTGAGGACATCGTTGTCTATTATGGACTGAGGTCTTCCTCGGGGCAAGTTTTCCAAGTCGTTATCCCCAGCTGAAAACTTAGCAAACCAACGGCGAATGGTCCGTTCATTAACACTCCCTTCCCGAACCGCCTTGCAAATATTTCTAGCGGCCTCAGCTGCTGAATGACCGAGTGTAAACTCGTACAAAAATATTACTTGGAAATCGCGTGTTTCCATGTTCATATTTGGAGGTATACTAAAAAGTGGGTAATTGATTGGGAAGCTAATGTTTATAATACAAAGGTAGATGATTAGTAACTGTTTACTTAAATATGTAAACATTCGGAAGAAAACAACAGAGACCTGCAAAATCCTTTATGTATTTCAGAAACTATAAAAACGGACATTTAATGTGAAACAACCCAATATATGAGAACAATACGGTAATGGGTTTGATGAAGTCCTTTAAAGAAGGTACCTTATAATATACTTTGTTTTATTGTATATTATTAGCAGATCTTCAGACCAATATTTTCAGGTGCCTTAGAGGATTATTCTGTAACAGATAGAGATCAGAGATTACGGACAAGCGGATTTGTGTGGGCTGCTAGTTTGAAATTAAAGGAGGTATATCTATTTCACGCTAAATCTAAAACTAATGGGATATTCAGGTATTTTGGATAGTTTTATTGGTGAAAAAATAAGGGACATTTATAATATTACGAGGGATTTTGGATTGCAAGGATGGGATGCAGGCTAAGTCAAAGGGTTGGTAGATCTGGATCATAGCTCAATCCAATATATCCACGTAGGCCTAATGATGGTCTTATGTATTAGTTTTTTTTATAGTGGATGGGGATTTTGGAGCGTTTGTTAATTAAATGTTGTAATAATTATTATCTGATAGTATTTTTAGTCTGGTGTGAGGGTTTTTAAGTAAGACGTTTGTCATGATGGAACGGATCTGTTCAACAGGAGTCAGTAGGATGTTGGTAAAGGCTACATTGGGTCAGGCACAATTAGGTTCGCGACGAACAGTAAAGGTAATTTAATGGAATTTATTTGTATTGATTTTAATTCTCCATTTCTGACATCTTTCTTCAATGTATTCGATATGTGATTGAAGGATTTGTTATACAGCAATGGCGTCATTATTTATTGCTAACCCACATGCGTTCTTGTTTTGATTTTATGTCTTCAAAATTACAGGCCTTTGATCGAGTTTGGCATCCGGGGTTGCTTTACAAGCTCCGACAATTTCTCCCTCCTACATATTACCTCATTATCCAGTCCTACCTCACTGATAGATCCTTTAAAGTAAATCACCATGGTTCCTATTCTTCCTTTTTTTCTCAGTCTGCTGGTGTTCCTCAAGGCAGCATCCTAGGACCCATTCTTTACACAGTCTATACAACTGACATCCCAACCCATCCTAACACTTTCCTTTCTACTTATGCTGATGACACGTGTGTGCTATCAGTAGATAATGATCCAGTTACTGCCTCCCACATTCTTCAATCCCACATCCGAGACCTAGAAGTATGGTGTCAGAATTGGAGGATAAAAATTAATTTCAATAAATCCCACCAAATTACTTTTACCGTTCGTCGTAAACCTATGACTTCCTGCCCTTCAGTATCCTTTAATAACTCTCCTCTAGTCCCTGTTGAACAGATCCGATAACTCGGACTCCATCTCGGCAAACGTCTTACTTGGAATCTTCATACAAGACTAAAACGACAAGATACTGCCCGACGTTTCCGACTACTTCAACACTTACTGGACAAACGCTCAAACCTTCCACTTTACTACAAAAGGCTCATCTATATTACCATCATAAGACCGATATGGACCTACGGAGTAGAGCTATGGGGCTCTACTAAACCATCGAATTCTTCTCGTATCCAATCCTTACAATCCAAAATCCTTCAGAAAATTCTCAACTCTCCTTATTTTGTCACCAACAAACTCATTCATAAAGACCTTAATATTCCATATGTTGCTGACTTGGCCAGAACAAGGTACCGTTCCTTCCATGACAAACTCCATTCCCAATCCAATCCATTAGTTTCAATCCTTGCTTCCTCTTCGATCCCTGACAACCCTCCGAGGCATCTGAAAAGAAGATGGCCTCGAGACCTTCTAGTTTAAATTTTTTTCAGAGTGCTGCCACTGGGTAGTGTCTCTACATGCAATTCATGATATTTTTCTATTTTATCATCTCATTTACTAGATGTATTTTTTTGTAATACAGTTGTAGATATCAATAAATATGTTATAAAAAAAAAAAAAAATATATATATATCTTCAAAATTACAACACGGTGAGGAAACAGGTAGGTGTAGGTGATGTGAAATTCGTGAGATTAGTTGAGAGTGAATTATCATACACTCTCACATACTTTCAACATATTATAATAATAACTTAATTACCAAATTTTCTATTCTACTTCATCATTTTTTTTATCTTTTATTGTCAATAATATAAAGATTTTACATTGAAAAAAAAACGTTTTCATGATGTGTATATTACACTTGTTCGTTTTGATATAACTTTATCATTTAGTTCTTTTTATCTTTTGAAAAAAATAATATTTAATGATATTATAGGATTTTTCAAAAAGTATTATTTGATGTCATTATCCAAATTTATTTATTTTCAATAAACCTACCCCCTCATGAACAACGGCTTAAGGTTTTCGAAAATAAGGTATTGCGTAAAATATTTGGTCCAAAGAGAGATGAGGCCACTGGGGAGTTTAGAAGGTTGCATAACGCGGAATTGCGGAACTTGCATCCTGTGAATATAATTGAGCTGATTGCATCGCGGAGACTCAAATGGGCGAGTAAAGTTGTTGGGCTCGATGACGAACGGATTCCGAGAAAGTTGGTATTTGCTGATCCGACTGGTAGGCGTCCGAAAGGTAGGCCGAAGCGGAGATGGGAGGATTGCGTTAAGGCTGATCTCGGGAGCTTGGGCTTGAATGGTGAGCATTGGATGAGTCGGTGTAGGCGGAATTTGGTGGTATCGGCATCGAACCTTCGGGTTCGCTAAGCCTATTATTATTATTATTATTATTATTATTAAACCTACCCCCTCTCCTGGTACTTTCGTGAACTCTCAAAATACCTCCCTTTTCAATATTTCTTCTCATCTACACCTACCTGTTTTCTCAACGTGTTGCACGGCGTTTAGAGAGGTTTTCACGACACATGTTTCCTTAAACATGAACACGAAGCTTATAAGGGCTACTAAACTTGCAGGACATTATATTATCCACGTTTTCAAATTCAGAAAATAATAGAGAATAATTGGTAATAACATTATGAAAATCAAATATTTTGAGCGGAAAAATTTATGAAATGTTTTTTAAATGGTTTAAAATTATTAACACATATTTATATTTTTCCGGCTTTTTACCGAGTTAGGCACCCAAAACTGCTTAACAATGACAAACTTTGTCAATTCCTCTTCCTTACATACCTGTTATAAATGCGTTTCTATTGGGTTGTTTCACATGAAATGTCCGTTTTTATAGTTTCTGAAATACATAAAGGATTTTGCAGATCTCTGTTGTTTTCTTCCGAATGTTTACATATTTAAAGTAAACAGTTACTAATCCTCTACCTTTGTATTATAAACATTAGCCTCCCAATCAATTACCCACTTTTTAGTATAATTCCAAATATGAATTGCATAAAAAAATATGCTTGCACTTTTCTACTTCATTTGTTTATCATATTTGCTCAAAGTGCACATTTAGCCGTTATTTTTTAATGCTAATAAGATGATGTGCTTAATTTTTTAAATCTACAAAATCAAAGGTACTTTAGAGGAAGAAAATTGGATATTAAAGCCCATTAAATTTTTCATCGATATAGCGAGTTTAATTAAAATCGTTAGAACCTTTTTGAGAAAATCGTAAAAAGGTGCTAAATGCATGGGATAAAGTAGGACTATCGGTCCGCCGATTTTAGTGAAAAGGTTTGTGTAACATCTTAAATATGAAATTTCAGTTTCGTACCACTTATGGTTTTCGCTCTAGACTTACCATACACACAGACACGGACCTTTTTTCGGGACTTGTATTTCCAACGTGTATTTCCGTCGAAAATTTTCCCTTACTACATATAGTATGTGAAAGTAAAAATTATCTTAAAATATGAACTGTCATTATTGTTATTTATGGAATGGAATTATATTGAAAATTAGTCTGTTTTGCTTTTGTTCAGAATATTTTCTCGAATACAATTTTTGGATTTGGATAAAGATACAACGTCTTTCTGCTCACTAATCTACATTATTTTTTATATAAAAAAAAAATTGTAGTAAAAATTTTTAGATGGGGATCCATCCTGTGACAGCACCGATGACTTTGCCGATGATCGTGCACGAGATGTCCCAAGGCCTCTTCACGAAGTAGACGTGCATGGATGTCAATCCGTACTTGTCAACCAAGTTGTCCAAGCACCTAGGTCTGTTGGGTGTGATGATCTGAAAGAATAATATATTATTAATTAATATACAGTATTTCTTTATCAACTTCAATACACTTTAAATAACTATTAATACTCACGCTTAGAGCTAGCTTTGGTGGATTTTCGTACCAACTCCTACGTTTACCAGCAGTGCCTGAGCCGGGTGTAGCCAGACCGTATCCTACGAGGTAGCCGTCTTCGTAAAGTGGGAAGAGGGCGAACATCTCCTTGCATGTTGCGTCTTTGTGTACGCCGTAAAAGAAGTGTTGACCTACGAACAGGTTTTAATAATAATAATAAAGACATCGCTAACATGGTTAAAAAATGGTTATCTTTTTATTGAAACAGAAGGGTTCTGTTTGCTATCCAAGAACAAGCAATAGCCACTAAAGCATACAGAAAACATATCTGCGGAGAGGACATAAGTGGTCTATACCGTTTATGTAAAGAGGCTGCTGAGAGCATACATGTGACTTCGAGTTGTCAAATTCTGGCTGGTAAGGAGTATCTGCAAAGACATAAAAGTGCAGCGAAAATTATTCATCAAGCCATCGCATCAAAGATGAATCTCCTAAGCAGCAAATCTCTCTATTACAAATATAATCAATTACCAATGACCATCGATCACAAAACTAAGATTTATTGGGATCACCCTATCATTACGGACCGCACAGTTTTAAATAATCGGCCAGACATTTTAGTTGTTGTTGCTGTTTTAATTTTAAGAGCCACACCAGACTGAAAAGACAAGAAACTGCTCGCAGATACCGATTGTTACAACACTTACTTGACAAACGTTCAAAACTTCCAATCTACTACAAAAAACTAATTTATATAGCCATTATTAGACCTATTTGGACATATGGTATTGAGCTATGGGGATCCACCAAGCCATCAAATTCCTCCCGCATCCAATCCTTGCAATCGAAAATCCTCCGAAAGATCCTATATGCTCCGTATATTGTCACCAATAAAACTATCCATAAAGACCTGAATATTCCGTTTCTTGCTGACTTAGCCAGAACTAGATATACCTCCTTTATTTCCAAACTACCAGCCCACTCAAACCCGCATGTCCGTATCTTCTCATCTACATCTATTCCTGATAATCCTCGGAGGATTATCCATTCCTGAAAAGACGGTGGCCTCGAGACCTGATAATGACATAAACATACCGCTGGGTAGCTTCTTCACAAGCCTTTATCAAGCCAATTGTTACTTTTTTTTCACATTTACTTGTTGTATTTTTTCCTATACAGTTGTAAATATCAATTAATAAAAAAATAAAATAAAAAAAATTAAGGGCAAAAAACTGCTGATGGTTGTTATCGCCCTCACATATTTAACAGACATTTTTGACACATTTTAACAGACAACACATTTAAAAGACATATTAGTTATTGATAAAAATAGAAAATTAGTATTAATTGTTGAAATAGGAATCCTATCGGATGATAATCTTCAAAAAACAGTTTCTGAAAAGAAAATGAAATACCAGGAGCTTAAGCAACTCTACAGATTGGAGAGCTGTGGTATTTACCCAATCATATTATCTTGTCGTGGCCTGACTCCAGATATTATGCTAGAATCAATCCAACAACTAGAGCTACCTATAAAGATTCTAGCGGAGATACAGCGAGCAGTCGTTTTAGGGACAGCAGCCACAGTTAGAAAATTTTTAAATATAATATAATTAGAGCCTAACCCTTAACTAATTGAGTCCGGGTAGGTGAAAATTCCAAGCGAAAGCTAAGGAAGTGCGAAAATCTAAAATAATAATAACTGTATTCTGGGATTATGTCCTTAAGAAAAACAATTAATATATTTATGTTCATTAATGTGTAACAAAAATAAAATTTAAATAAACCTATTTATATAAATATATACAAACTATATGGAATATACACAAACGAAAAAAAAATCTGCTATAAAATACTAGTGCTGAACAATTTTTAAATAAATGAATTATTCTATAACTCTAGAATTTTGATACAATATATAATTTTGTCTTACGTCGAAAGTAGGATAGTGGATTTACAATTTTACATTTATTGTGTGTCTCTTTGGGATGTTTATATGAATGAAAGAAACGAAGATGCATGGCGAATATGATTAGGTAGGGAATTCCTGAGGACTGCAGAGCGGATATAAAAGGAATTATCAAAAGATTTAGTTCTATGCGTAGGAGTGTAAAGGTCAGAATGGCGTGATCTAGTTTCAAGTAAGTAAATTGAGGATTTGAATTGAAGGATACTGTGAATGTATGGAGGATGGTGAGATTTAATGACTTGGTAGAGGCATGTTCCGAGGAATAATTGTCTACTTATGGAAAGCAGGAGCCATTTCAATTCGCTTTATAAGTGTGTAACTGGAGACCTCTTCGAGGTACCGAAGATGGATCTTATAAACATACTCATAATCCGCTGGAGTCTGTCATCAAGTACATTGAAGAGGCCTCCCATATAACACGCAGCAATAATCTAAGTAAAGAAAAACAAGCGAGGAAACCAACATGATGCCATTCATAGTTTTACACATTAATTACTGTACTAGACGATTTTAACTTTTATATTAAATGGCGAATTATTTCGAACAATTAATATGAGACACTGGAAATAAAATTTTAGACTATCAGTCCTATATAAATCAACAATTATGGATTTATATAATAAAAGAGTATTTGTGTTCAATAATATTAAAGAAGAATTAACAGATAAATTTATATAAAAAAAAAATAGATAAATCTACTTACCCATAGACCTCATGCACCCTTGCTTGTAGAATTCACCAAATCTGTCTCCTTGAGGCATTTGTCTTGGGATTTCGACAAGTTCACCCTTGATGTATGTCCAGAGACCATCTCCGATCTCTCCGTTTGATGTACGACCGTTTTCGGTGAGTTTTTCTTTGAAATAGAGTAAAATAATTTGAGGTTTGCATAAAATAACTATATATAATAATTGTGGATTCTTATTTTATGATAGCTACAACCCATGGTTTCACAGGCAATTATTTTATTTTTGTAAATGTATGTACGTTTATAAAAAAGTAATTATAATACATATGACTTTTCTACCAGTCAATTAGTTACTAATTTATCTACTTCTGACGGACAAACAATAACCCAATACCTTAATTTTATTCGCGAAATGCTTAGGAGTCACCTGTGGTGTAGTGGCTCGCACAACAGCCTTATTTGTCCAATGTCAATGGTTCGAACAAGGCAGAGGAGTCTAGGTATTTTTAAAGGGAGAAAAAAAAAAAAAAACCTTGGTAATGGTTTCGGAGAGGACATAAATAAGAATAGAGGATTATCGGACAATATTCTACGGAATGTTAATATTGAATATTCCTTAATTAATTAATTACTATTAATATAGAATATTCCATAGAATTTATTATACTTGGGTTATTACTTAACTATCCATATATATATATATATATAATATCACTTATGTAAAAACTAATATATTGCACTCGAAAACTTTATAATTACTTTATAAGTGTTGATGTCAGTAATAAAGGATCCATTTTTAAAAGAAATATCATAGCTAATACAAGAATATAAATGTTTTTAGAATTAATTTGAATACTTAAAGCCTAGAAACATGAAAACTTCGAAGGGTCATCTGTGGTCTACTGTCTAGCATAATAGCCTCAGTTCCCTAATAGCAACGGTTCAAACCCGGCTGTAGGATTTTTAATGGAAGTAAAACATCCTTGATTATGCCGTACTTTGGAGGAAACATAAAATACTGGTCCTAAGCCTGTTTCTCAGGTATTCGTTAAAGATCCCTATCTTAATTAAACCCAGATAGACATAATTTAGGACTCGAAATGTAGCATCGTCCAGTTAGCTATAAAAGCATAGTTAAATAGATGAACAAAATTTATTAACTTATTAATTAAACAAACATCATAATAATGGATATCACAGAGTTTTTAATTTGGTGCTTATGTTACCTGGGTTAGTGATGTACGCTCTGAAACTCCATGCTGGGATTCCGAAGAAATTAGTCTCTACGTAGTTAGGCAGGACGGCTGTGTAGTTGTAGTCAACTGGATTAACTTTGTTCATATCAGCTTTAAGGAACTGAAATTGACATTTAATTTTTTTATTTCTGGATGTTTGAGTATTAAAAGAAGTGTTAATATTTATCAATAATAAATGTACTGTAACTCACAGAGGTTTGGATTCCAACAACATTTCCCTTCCTGTCATACATGAAACATGCCCTAGGATCGTTGGGGTAGCAATAGAAGTCAACTGCTAGTTTGAAGCCTTCTTCAGGCTGGACCTTAACGTAGTCCTTGATCAGGCGGTCACTGGTGGTCTTAGGGATACGATGGAATCCCAAAATCTTGAGGAGGTCGAATCGAACTATTTACATAGTAACAGAAAATAAGATTCATAGCACACTTATATTGGTAACAAATAGTTTTAGATTTAGTCCGAGATCAAATATTTTGAAAATATCATTACTTTCGAAATTATACAAACGATTGTTAAGAGTGGTGTAATTTTATAAAAAATATGATATAGTTTATGAATTTCTTAGGTGCCACCCTAGCAGTTATGTAGTATAACCGTAGTGGCGGTCATATACAGTAGCTCACAGTGAAAATGATACACCATACAAATTTTACAAAATGTTCATTAATTATGTACAATAATATATTTTTTTGAAAAAGGTTCTCCCTAAAATATTACACATTTTATCTAGAAAAAAATAAATATATCTCTTAAACAATAATTAATAATGCCTGAACATAAAAATAACAAAATGAAATTCCAGACCTCACAGTGAAAATGATACACTTTAATAAAATTCAATTTAAAAGTAATTTTATATAACTTTAATATCTTGTTGGAAGTTCTTTGTTATTGATTACTTCTATTAAGCAGTTTGGGATGGATTCCACGAGTTTTTGGGTAAAATCTTTGCTAATTTTCTCCCATTCTTCCAAGAGTGCCTTTTTTAGATTTTCTTTGTTTGTAATATTATGTTTTCAAATTTCTGTCTCCGATGTTGCCTACAAATGTTCAATGACATTTAAATCTGGTGACTGCGCAGGTGTCTTTATAATTTTGGGACAGTTAAATGTAAGCCATCCTTTCACTATCACCGAAGAATACTTGGGGTCATTATCTTGGTAAAAAGTAAAAATATTTTTTAATCCAAGTTTTTTAGCACATACCTTCAGATTTTGCCTTAATATGTCCACATATCAATGTTTATCCATTATACCTTCTTTGAAATGCAGATTTCCCACACCAGAGGCTGCCATGCATCCCCACACCATCACACTCCCACCTCCATGTTTCACAGTCGGTGAGAGATTTTGCTTGGAAAATGCTCCCCCTGGTTTTCTCCAAACGTATCCACGTCCATTCGACCCAAAAATGTTAAATTTGCTTACATCAGCAAAAATAAACTTTTTCCAAAAGTCACAATCTTTGGAAATGTGCTCATTTGCAAATTTTAGCCGGTCTTTTTGATATTTTTTACTAATGAACGGCTTTTTCCTAGCAACTCTACCATGAAAATTTTGTTTTCGTAGGAGGCGACGCTCAGTTTCCGCACTTACAATCTTCTTTAAATAATATTCCACTTAAATTGCAATTTTTGGTTCCCTCATTCTTGGTTTTTTTTTTTTTTACATATCTCAGAATCCACCTTTCGTCAGCATCGGAAAGTATCTTTATGGAGCTTTTCCTCTTCTTATTAAAAGCCTATTTTCCCTTTTATATCTTTCTACAATGTGTTGTACTCATGCATGACTTTTTTGAAAAAGTTCGCCAATTTCTCGATACGATTTTCCTCTGTTGAACTGTTGTATAATGAGTTCTCTTTCTCTTACCGTTGTGTGCCGACCCATTTTTATAAAACAAAAACAATCACAAAATAATATAATAAAATTGTCTAAGAGACTGATAGCGCAGAAGACACTGAAAGCCTGGATAGAACTAAAACAGATTAAAAACAATGAGTGGTGTAAACAATGGCAACATGAGTGGTGTATCATTTTCACTGTGAGATAGGTCAAAGCTTTGTAATCCCCTTATGTAGCTTTATTTAATCCATTGCTAATGTTAGAAAGCTGGGTAAGTTAATCTGTAATGAAGAATGTATTCTCATTCCATATACACTTATAGGTCATAAAAAAATAAGCTCAATAAGTTATTTTTGACATATTTATAGAAATATAGTAGGTGTATCCTTTTCACTGCGAGCTACTGTAAGATGACCGAATAGCATTATATATATATATATATATATATATATATATATATATATATATATATATATATATATATATATATATATATATATATATATATTTTAGTCAATTATCAAACCGATGCACATAGGTTCCAAACGCATTTCTTCAACTAAACTCTGCCCTGGTTGTTCTATTTATGATCAGTCATTTTATCCTAGATAGGTTCATTTTCAATATGATCTACTAATTTGTTGTTTATTTTTAAGTCATATAAATATATAAGTTTTTTTTTATTAATTAATCTCTATGGCTCAGAACTATGTATGAATGTAGAACAATGTAACTCTTTACCAAAAGCATTAAAATCGATACATGGTTTTAAAACATTGGTAGTGATAAATAAAAATAAAAATAAAATTTTAATAGCGATACGCACTTCATTATGCTATTATATATATTAAAATATTCAAATAAATTATAATTTTTGTGACCTTGTTTGAAAATGTCCAAGTTTTCAGACATATTTTCTGTAATCGATGAAAAATCTTATGTATTTTTAAGACTTTAAAATATACTAGAAATCTGTTTTACCTTTGAATGGGAATTTACTAAAGAACATAGTAGCGACATTTGGCTGATATGTCACAAATAGAACGACTATTGACGAGTTTTCACTCGAAGAAGTACGTTTTGAAACACTGTGCGACATTATGTTTATATATATCATTATAAGGAAGTTTTATTTAAAATATGTTTTCATTATCAGCTGCGAAAATTAAATATTTTTGATGATAATTGGGTTTTAGTTAAAAAAAAAAAAACTCATTTGCCACAACTTGTAACGTTTTATCTATTTTCTGTCATTTTCGCCGTACGTCTTTTACAAGTTTGTTACTGGTGTCAAATAGTAGGTACTTGCATTAGGATAATGTCGTCTGATAAAATATAGCACACCTGTTTGATTGCTAACAATGTAAATCATATTTTTGATAATTATAGAGCTAACTTGTTCTATTGATGTTATAAAATTGAGACGTTGATTTCCGAAAGGTACTAAAGAACATTTTTTACGAAATTGATTTTTTTACATATTTGTATTCTCATCATTTAGTTCTATCTAAATATTCTATTTGATGTTATCTAATGAATTATCAAGTCCTTAAAAAACACGATTTAGAAATGCTGTCATTTTCTAAAAGTACTAATTACGCATTTATTTTCGTTCCAAATCATTCTAAAAAAAATCATTTTTTTGTTAAAATGATGTTATTATTATAGTAAAAAAATAATTCTAAATTTTAAGGCAAAAAGACCCAAATTAGCTGATTTAATAATATAGTAATGAGAGATTTTCGCGCTTCCTGTAAAATTTCCTAGAATGGATATAGTACCTTTTGGAAATCAACGTCTCAATTGTTAATTTCAAAAAATAAACCATACATGAAAATATTTATTTTTATCAAGTTAATGAATAATTCTGGCCTTATTTTTACTCCACCGTTCGCCCTACTTTAAGAAAATGAGAAATATAATATATATATATTTATTTCAATACTTTGTTTATCTCTTTACTATCTTGCAAACTATCATCCGATGTCTCTATCGTCTCTGAAGGGTCTTTTAAACTAATTAAATTCATTTATTGTAAGTAATTAAGTAATTTACGTTTTAATAATTGTGAATCTGCGCGTGAGATATGTAAATTAATATGTGAATGAATATGCATGCCATCTGTATAAATGATATACTCACTATAGATGCAGCACAAAAGAATTCGATCGGATATAAAATATAGGTAATAAAACTTTTCATTAATTAGTGACATGAAGACAACGATGTTTCGTCGCTTTCCCATTATTCGATTTTTAAACACCTTTAATATTTAAGGTTTTCTTTTGATAAAACATTTTATTCTAAATAAAAATAAAATGTAATTAATTCGTATTGGTTATAAAAACGAATAACTTCCATTTTAGTTCTAGCTAATCAAATTTACTTGCTCACAAAATCAGAGGTATTAATTATACTTCAATATTATCTGATATTCTATTTACAAATAGCTTTATTATAGACAGCTATAGAATCATCATAAATAAAATCAAAGTAAATAATAATTAAATACAAATATATTTCTCTTAGGTAAATAAAAGTAATTCCTTACGGATTATATCTGCTATTTTATAAGTAATTAAATATGAGTAAATAACTTTTATTTTTGATGGAGTTTATTTGACCGTTGAGAATATTTGATGAGGAAGATAGTCGGTGGTGCGGTCATCAAGAATAACACACTAATATGGGAACACTTATTATAATACTCTTGAAAAGGTATCTTAAGAAGTCAGAACAGAAGTCACCTTGATGAAGGCCCACTATGTAGGCCGAAACGTCGCCACAGAAATACAATAAGTGTTACTAATTAGGGTTTTATTTCTTGATGACCGCACTCCCAACTATCTTCCTTATAAATT
Organism: Piezodorus guildinii; assembly: GCA_023052935.1. Classification (NCBI taxonomy): domain Eukaryota; kingdom Metazoa; phylum Arthropoda; class Insecta; order Hemiptera; family Pentatomidae; genus Piezodorus; species Piezodorus guildinii. The sequence goes on along the minus strand of CM041293.1, from coordinate 159,110,733 downwards.
TTTATTTTTATTTAGTATAATAAAACAATAGTGTTAAAATAAAATTTAATACAGCCAACAAATTATTTAGCATGTTGTAATTATATAATATGAGAATTTTTAAATTTTGTTTATATGCTTACCACTAAGTTCTTCCCATTTTTTGGCTCCTGCACATACCTGGATAAAGCAAACCAGCGCCAAAATCTGCAAGACATTTCAGTGTTATTATATATATATATATTCTGTCTATAAATAATTATGTTTGTATTATTTTTTTATAGAGTAATAAATAACTGTATTCTTCAACGTTCTATATTAATATTATGATATTTTATTAAAATGCTATATCGGAAAAGCATTGTATCATATAAGATACTTACCTTACAAACTGCACTCACCACCATTTCAGTTTTTGATTGAGAACGGAACAAATGTTCCAGTAATATATGTACTCTTTCCCCCACTATCGGTAGCTAATATTAGTCATTCAACTAATATCCAGCTAATATTAGATTTACGCAACTGTTGAAATGATGCATGGAAAATTATACATTAATTTAATTTAATTCTTATGCTAATTAATTTGAATTTTTATTTAATACATTTGGTTAGGTTGGGTTAGTTGAATTTACTTAGGGATGTTATTTTTGAAATTGTTCTTGGGCCAATTCAAAGTGAAAGGACTCTCAATATGTTATAGTTTTTTTTTTTTTTTTTTTTTTTTTTTTTTGCTTGTTTGCTGATCTAGCGTTTCTATTTCTCGCTTTACTTAACTTTTTCATTGTCTAAGTAATAACAGAGTATTGCATATTATATAAAATCATTAAGTAACAAATTATTATAATCTATACTAATATTATAAAGCTGAAGAGTTTGTTTGTTTATTTGAACCCGCTAATCTCATAAACTATTGGTTTTAATTGAAAAATTCTTTTTGTGTTGGATAGTCCATTTATCAAGGAAGGTTATAGGCTATATAATATCACGCTGCGACCAATAGGACCGAAGAATCAGTCGAAAATCTGGGAAAAAACGAGGAAAATTTGGGAGAAAAAAAAAAACCTCGCTTCCCAATGACTCCAAATGATTTAACTTTTATTTTTAAATAATTAAATTTCCCGTTAATTTATATTTTTCCACTTAAACACGTAGGAATAGATTTACGTCGAGATCGGGTTGCGGAGAAAATCAGTATGTTCTTCTGCCACAAGAAAATAAAACTAAAAATGTCATTTACGCGGAAGTACTTTAAAATATATTCTTTTAAAAACTTCTTAATAGCAATCATAATAACAGAAATTGATGCAGACGAAGTCGCTTTAGAATATATCAAAGAAAAAGTGACATGAACTAAGAAGGTTTAAATTTGGGTGATAAAATTCCGGTTCTGGGATACACCGATGATTTGGTACTGCTAAAGGAAGACACGGAAACTAAACAACTAAATACAAGTCCGTTAATAAAAACCGGTAAAGAAATAGGACTCGAAATAAATACCTAAAAGACAAAATATATGATTTGTAGCAGAGAAGGTGGCGATCATAGTGATATTGATATATCAGAGTATACTTTTGAACACGTAGAGAAATTTAAGTATTTAGGTTCAATGATAACGAAAAAAAAATCAGGGAGGAAATAAAGTCCTGGTTAAACGCGGGAAATGCGTGTTATAATTCAATGGCGAAATTACTTAGCTTCTGTCTAAAAACTTAACGGTTAGAATTTATTAAATTGTTATTCTTCCGACGGTGAAACGTGGCCGTTTACTTTGAAGGACGGACAACGGCTAAAGGTTTTAGAAAATAAGGTTCTTTTTCTAAAGCAAAGGTACAACAATTTTATAACAAATATATTTAAGCATATTACTGTTGTTATCTGTTCGTTTAACGTCACTTTTGTACTACTATAGTTAATCGTATGATGACTAATTTTTTCCTCGCCAAGTTTAGTTAGGGTAGAGATCTTTAACGAGTTCATGGAGTCGCAAAGGCTTGGGACCACCATTTTACGTCCCCTTCGAAGGAGGGCATAACTAAGGTTGTTTTTTACTCTCATTAAAAAATCTTAAGGGCACCTGGCTGGTCACTACATACAGGTGACCGACCCTTTTAAGCATATTGCGTTTCATATCTGTTTCGAGTGTAGGTTCCTATGAAAATATATTCAATTGTTATTTATTTTTTAAAAATGGTTTGTGACGATTATTTTTACATATTAAGTGATTATGGGTATAACCACTTCTACTGGTTTGCTATTGTAAATTTGATAGGAAGAAGTCAAGATCGGGCTTTAAATGATAACAAAGAGTAGCTGATAGTTCATATTTATTATAGCCAATCTCACCATAAACGCACATAAATTAATACGAAATGCAATATTCGCGAGCAAAGCTGCGTGACACAGCTAGTTTGTTATAAAGAGGAGTATTGCGATTAATAAAGTTTCTAAGCGTATTAGGAAGGATCTGTTAAAGAATTTAGATTGAAGAACTGTTGTTATTATAAGGAATATTGTAAATGGATTTTAATTTAGGTTAAATTGAGCAGATAAAAAACTATATCCATAAATGCAGTTCTTTTTGCTTTCCAGGTACAAATAACTGTGCCAAATACTCGAAGTACGAAAAATGTTAATAAAGTTCGAACTGATGGAAAGAATGATTTTGAAATTTGATTTAGTTCCATTTTTTTTTTTTTTTTTTTTATTTGTTATAATTTATCTTAACTTCTGTATACATATTTTATTTGTTACTGTTAGTTTTGCTCATTATTATGGCAAAAAGTAATATCATTAAACAAATAACAAAAAACGCTGCAACTTATTACACAATGGTTTATTATTTCAAAATAACTATATTAGTATATAACTGTTTATTGACAGTTAGCTAATATCAAACGCAGTAGTTAATTCAAAGAAAAATAGCATAAAATGGTTAGCACTACTGCAATTTCAAAAACGCAATATCTCTGCTATTTCTAATCCGATTTCGATGATTCTTTTATTTTTCGTTCTGTAGGAAATTTAAAAATTTTATCCTTATACCCGAGTCTTAGGAGGAATACATCAATTATAATTTTTGACTTGAATATATGAATACCTAATTAATTTTATTAATCATTTTTTGGTTTCTTGGCCATACATAAATATTAATATTTACTACCGTACAATATTGTTATTCTTAAGGGATATAGTCCCAGAAGAAATTTTTTTTTAATTATAATTTTTTTGTTTCTCGCCCTTTGCTGATTCTATAGCTCTCTATATATTTTTCCTATTTCAAAAATAACAGATTTAAGGGTTTATTTATAGGTAAAATTTCAATTTTTTTTTTCTTTAATGATTCTTCCAGTTTTATTTTATTAAAAAACTCTAATAATGTTTTATTTATCATACCATTAAAAACGGTTGTAATGATTTTTATTTTACTCGCTATAATGACGTACAATTTAATGGGCTTTAATATCATGTAGGTTTCATTCTGATTTAAATAATAAGACAGGACTTAACTGCCGATATTTTAAATTTTATTTCTCTAAACTACCTTTAATTTTGTACATTCCAAAAGATTAACCATGTCATCTTAATAACATTGATAAAGGACGGCTAAATATAAAATTTGAGCGAATTTGATTAACAATTAAAGCAGAAAAGTGCAAACATATTTTTTATGCAGTTTTTGAACTCAAGAATAGTAATATAGATGTATAATAAACCGTTAGATAGCCAAATGTTTTAAAAAAAATATTATCTGATACACGGAATTGTAAAGGGTAATGCAGAGTGATGAAAAACCGATAAAACTAACAGTTTCTGGTTCTTGAAAAGGGAAATTCATGTTGACCGTGCTGCCACATAGTTGTGATCATCTTGACATTTAAGTTGGAGGTGATTAACCCAAACACTAACTGATTGTTGTAGATAAAAATATAATAGATTATATAATAAAACATATGTTTCTATTGAAATTCCATTTAATTAATTTTTTTTTTTTTTTTTTTTTTTTTTATTGAGAAAATTTTATAATCTGTCCCAATTTGGACATTAATAGTAGTGCTGAATGATATCAAACATACTACATTCATACAATATTTACACAACATAAAATTACAATAAAATATATACACAATAATGAATCAATACAAAAGTCAATAATTCACTTATACCTATATACACATACACACACTCATACATACATCACATTGAGTGGAGAATCTAGCCAGTGCTAGAACTCCAATATATTTACAAAAGGCGCGGGGCCACTGCCGGTTCAACCTTCTAGGTGGGTTGTATGGATGAGTGGAGCTGGATAGGGATTGAGCTACAGGATTAGGATGATGAATGAGGTTCTGGTGGAATTTGGAAAATTTGGATGGAATTAGGTCTGAAATAAATGGAACATTAAGGTCGTGGTGCAAGGTATAATTGGAGACATAATAAGGAGCATTTACTATTGTACGGAGGACTTTGGATTGAAATGATTGAATGCGTTTGATGTTAGAACGTTTAGCTGTCCCCCACAGTTCAAGTCCGTAGGTCCAGATGGGCTTCAGTATTGTCTTGTAGATTAATAATTTGTTGTCAACTGTAAGTTCAGATTTTCTGTTGAGTAGTCGGTATAACTGTCCGAATCGTCGGTTGAGTTCTTGTCTTTTAAGTCTTGTATGTGGGTTCCAAGTCAATCTTTTGTCTAACAGTAAGCCAAGATACCGGACTGTATCTGAGAGAGGAATTGGTAATGAGTTGAAATAAACTGGCGGACAGGATTTTCGTCTAAGAGTAAAGGTTATGTGTTTACATTTGGCTTCGTTCACCTTTACACGCCAGTTATTACACCAGTGTTCGATAAGGAAAAGGTGTCTCTGAAGGTTTAAGGATGCTGTTTCAGGATTGGAACTGGATGATAGGATGGCGGTGTCGTCTGCAAAAGTTGCCAGAAAGGTATCAGGATGTGTAGGAATATCAGCAGTGTAAGGGATGTAGAGGATGGGTCCCAAGACGCTGCCTTGAGGAACACCGGCCTCAACGGGATAAAGGTTAGAAAATTCTTCACCACAGCGAACTCGGAAGGAACGGTTCGAGAGATAGGATCGGAGAATGAGGTATAGGGACTGGGGTAAATGGGTTTTCAGCTTGAAGTATAATCCAGTGTGCCATACCCGGTCAAAAGCTTGCGCAATGTCCAGAAACGCACCAGAACAATACTCTTTGCATTCAAGAGCTGAGGAAATATGGTCTACAACTCGGAGCCCCTGTTGAACTGTGGAATGCTGAGGACGGAATCCAAACTGATGGGAAGGAAGATTTTGAGATTCTAATATGGGTAGGATACGTTTAAGAAGAAGCCTTTCGAAGATTTTTGAGAGGATGGGGAGTAGACTAATAGGCCTGTAGGATGAAGTGTTGTTGGAAGGTTTACCTGGTTTTAAAAAAAGGATGATGGTGGAATGTTTCCATAACAGAGGAAAATAGGTGGTGCGGAGGATGCAGTTGTAAATATAAGTAAGGAATATAATAGCTTTCTGCGGAAGTTGTCGGAGGATCTGGGGAGTAAGGAGATCGTGTCCAGGAGATTTACGGAGAGTCAGTTTTTGGAGAAGATATTTGACCTCAGAGGGATTAATAGCTTTAGGAGGTAGGGAAAGTGGAATCGGTGACATAAGAAAGTCTTGCACTTTTGCGGTGTGATTGATGTGGGATTCCGGGTGAGGAGTGAATACTTTGGAGAGGTGTGTGGCGAATTCCTCGGCTTTATCTTCATCAGACGCAGCCCAGGAGTCATCACCACGTCGGAGAGGATGGGAAACATGATGGTATTTTAGGATCTTTTTCGTGACATTCCACAGGGAATTATCACGAGCTGATAGAGAGGAGAGGTAGGAATTAAAGGACTGGGAACGGAAGTTCGCCAACTCCCTCTTCAATTGTCTACAATAGAAGTTATAGGAGCGGCGATCTGTTGGGTGTCGGGTGCGCTGCCATAATGATCTTGCTCGGCGTTTGGTGTGGATAAGGTCTATAATAGGTTGTAGAAAATGATTTTGGTCTGGATTTATATTGGAGTGTTTAGGAGAGGAAGCAGTCCAGACAGCTTGTTGGATGGCGGTGGTAAAGGAATAGACGGAATTATCTAGGTCATCTTGGGTTTTGAGGGTTACTCTGAGGTCAATATTATCGGTCAGGATTTGGCGGAAAAGGTTCCAGTTGACAGGGCCTCGGATGAATGATGGTGGAATGGGTTTTGGAATTGGAGTGAGAGATACTTTTAGGATCAGTGGACTATGGTCTAAGGATAGTTCATCAAGGCGAGTTAAAGACAAGTTGAGAGAGCCTAATCCGCTGTGGATAAAGAAGTCGAGGATGTCAGGATTGCGGTTAGGATCGGTTGGCCAGTAGGTGGGGGAGTCAGGAGGCAGGATATTAAAATTTCGGGAGTTGAGTGCAGACAGCAAATTTCGTCCCCGAGAATTCGTGGTTCTGGAACCCCACTGCTGATGCTTGGCGTTTAAGTCTGCACCCAGAATGAAACGATTTCCTAAGGAATCCAGGAAGGATACAAATTCAGAATTGGAAATGGAATGTTTAGGAGGGCAATATGCAGATGTGAGGGTTACCGGAAAGGAAAAAGTCTTGATTACTATGGCTGTGGCTTGTAGGAAATCATAGGTGGGAAGTGGGAGTAAATGATGAGAGAGGGATTGGTGGACAATGATAGCAGAACCGGCATGGGCTTTACCGTCTGGGTGGTCAGTAGGGTATGTCATGTATTGCGGTATTTTGAAGTACTGTTTAGTCGTTAGTCTTGTTTCAGTTATAAGTGCAACATCGATTGTTTTGTCTTGCAACAACGCTGTCAGTTCGTCAGTATGATTTCTAACACCATTCGCATTCCAAAGGAGAATGGATAAGGAGTTATGCGATTAATATAGTTTTTAAGCAGTATTAGGACGGATCTGTTAAAAGAGTTTAGATTGAAGAACTGTTGTTATGATAAGAAATATGGTAAATGGATTTTAATTTAGGTGTTTAAATTGAGTAGACTAAAAAAACTTTATCCATAAATGCAGTTCTTTTTGCTTTACCTGTACAAATAAGTGTTGCAAAATACTCCAAGTTCGAAAAATCTTCATAAAGTTCGAAACTGATGGAAAGAATGATTTTTGAAAATTTGATTTAGTTCATTTTTTTTTTTTTTAATTGGATATGATTTATCTTAAACTTCTGTATGCATATTTTGATTTGTTACAGTTTGTTTTGCTCAACTATTATGGCAAAAAGTAATACTCATTAAACAAATAACAAAAAAACGCTGCTGCAAAACTTATTACACAAGGTTATTATTTCTAAATAACTATATTAGTGTATAACTGTTTATTGACAGTTAGCTAATATCAAAACGCAGTAGTTAATTCAAGAAAATGCATAAAAATGGTTAGCACTACTGCAGATTTCAAATTTTTTATCATACCATTAAAAACGGTTGTAAGATTTTTATTTTACCGCTTAAGAGTACAATTTTAATGGGCTTTAATACTTGTAGGTTTCATTCTTTTTTAAATAATAAGACAGGATTTAATTTGCCGATATTTTAAATTTTTATTTCTCTAAACTACCTTTAATTTTGTACTTCCAAAAGATTTAACCCATTCATCTTAATAACATTGTTAAAGGCGGCTAATATAAAATTTGAGCAAATTTGATTAACAATTAAAGCAAAAAAAAGTGCAAACATATTTTTTATGCATTTTTTTTAAATCAAGAATAGTAATATAGATGTAAAAATAAACCGTTAGATACCCAAAATGTTTTAAAAAAAAAAAAATATTATTGATACACGGAATTGAAAAAAGGGTAATCAGAGTGAGAAAAAAACCGTTTTAAAAACTAACAGTTTTGGTTCTTGAAAAGGGGAAATTCATGTTGCCCGTGCCCCCAATATTTGGGTGATCTCTTAAATTTTTTAATTTGGAGGTGTTTAACCCAAACCTAATATTGTTGTGATAAAAATATAAAAATTTATTAATAAAAATTGTTTCTTTTTGAAATTCCCATTTAATTAATTTTTTTTTTTTTTTTTTTTTTTTTATTGAGAAAATTTTATAATCTGTCCCAATTTGGACATTAATAGTAGTGCGAATGATATCAAACATACTACATTCATAACAATATTTACACAACATAAAATTACAATAAAATATATACACAATAATGAATCAATACAAAAGTCAATAATTCACTTATACCTATATACACATACACACACTCATACATACATCACATTGAGTGGAGAATCTAGCCAGTGCCTAGAACTCCAATATATTTACAAAAGGCGCGGGGCCACTGCCGGTTCAACCTTCTAGGTGGGTTGTATGGATGAGTGGAGCTGGATAGGGATTGAGCTACAGGATTAGGATGATGAATGAGGTTCTGGTGGAATTTGGAAAATTTTGGATGGAATTAGGTCTGAAATAAATGGAACATTAAGGTCGTGGTTGCAAGGTATAATTGGAGACATAATAAGGAGCATTTACTATTGTACGGAGGACTTTGGATTGAAATGATTGAATGCGTTTGATGTTAGAACGTTTAGCTGTCCCCCACAGTTCAAGTCCGTGGGTCCAGATGGGCTTCAGTATTGTCTTGTAGATTAATAATTTGTTGTCAACTGTAAGTTCAGATTTTCTGTTGAGTAGTCGGTATAACTGTCCGAATCGTCGGTTGAGTTCTTGTCTTTTAAGTCTTGTATGTGGGTTCCAAGTCAATCTTTTGTCTAACAGTAAGCCAAGATTACCGGACTGTATCTGAGAGAGGAATTGGTAATGAGTTGAAATAAACTGGCGGACAGGATTTTCGTCTAAGAGTAAAGGTTATGTGTTTACATTTGGCTTCGTTCACCTTTACACGCCAGTTATTACACCAGTGTTCGATAAGGAAAAGGTGTCTCTGAAGGTTTAAGGATGCTGTTTCAGGATTGGAACTGGATGATAGGATGGCGGTGTCGTCTGCAAAAGTTGCCAGAAAGGTATCAGGATGTGTAGGAATATCAGCAGTGTAAGGGATGTAGAGGATGGGTCCCAAGACGCTGCCTTTGAGGAACACCGGCCTCAACGGGATAAAGGTTAGAAAATTCTTCACCACAGCGAACTCGGAAGGAAACGGTTCGAGAGATAGGATCGGAGAATGAGGTATAGGGACTGGGGTAAATGGGTTTTCAGCTTGAAGTATAATCCAGTGTGCCATACCCGGTCAAAAGCTTGCGCAATGTCCAGAAACGCACCCCAGAAACAATACTCTTTGCATTCAAGAGCTGAGGAAATATGGTCTACAACTCGGAGCCCCTGTTGAAACTGTGGAATGCTGAGGACGGAATCCAAACTGATGGGAAGGAAGATTTTGAGATTCTAATATGGGTAGGATTACGTTTAAGAAGAAGCCTTTCGAAGATTTTTGAGAGGATGGGGAGTAGACTAATAGGCCTGTAGGATGAAGTGTTGTTGGAAGGTTTACCTGGTTTTTAAAAAAAAGGATGATGGTGGAATGTTTCCATAACAGAGGAAAATAGGTGGTGCGGAGGATGCAGTTGATAAATATAAGTAAGGAATATAATAGCTTTCTGCGGAAGTTGTCGGAGGATCTGGGGAGTAAGGAGATCGTGTCCAGGAGATTTACGGAGAGTCAGTTTTTGGAGAAGATATTTGACCTCAGAGGGATTAATAGCTTTAGGAGGTAGGGAAAGTGGAATCGGTGACATAAGAAAGTCTTGCACTTTTGCGGTGTGATTGATGTGGGATTCCGGGTGAGGAGTGAATACTTTGGAGAGGTGTGTGGCGAATTCCTCGGCTTTATCTTCATCAGACGCAGCCCAGGAGTCATCACCACGTCGGAGAGGATGGGAAACATGATGGTATTTTAGGATCTTTTTCGTGACATTCCACAGGGAATTATCACGAGCTGATAGAGAGGAGAGGTAGGAATTAAAGGACTGGGAACGGAAGTTCGCCAACTCCCTCTTCAATTGTCTACAATAGAAGTTATAGGAGCGGCGATCTGTTGGGTGTCGGGTGCGCTGCCATAATGATCTTGCTCGGCGTTTGGTGTGGATAAGGTCTATAATAGGTTGTAGAAAATGATTTTGGTCTGGATTTATATTGGAGTGTTTAGGAGAGGAAGCAGTCCAGACAGCTTGTTGGATGGCGGTGGTAAAGGAATAGACGGAATTATCTAGGTCATCTTGGGTTTTGAGGGTTACTCTGAGGTCAATATTATCGGTCAGGATTTGGCGGAAAAGGTTCCAGTTGACAGGGCCTCGGATGAATGATGGTGGAATGGGTTTTGGAATTGGAGTGAGAGATACTTTTAGGATCAGTGGACTATGGTCTAAGGATAGTTCATCAAGGCGAGTTAAAGACAAGTTGAGAGAGCCTAATCCGCTGTGGATAAAGAAGTCGAGGATGTCAGGATTGCGGTTAGGATCGGTTGGCCAGTAGGTGGGGGAGTCAGGAGGCAGGATATTAAAATTTCGGGAGTTGAGTGCAGACAGCAAATTTCGTCCCCGAGAATTCGTGGTTCTGGAACCCCACTGCTGATGCTTGGCGTTTAAGTCTGCACCCAGAATGAAACGATTTCCTAAGGAATCCAGGAAGGATACAAATTCAGAATTGGAAATGGAATGTTTAGGAGGGCAATATGCAGATGTGAGGGTTACCGGAAAGGAAAAAGTCTTGATTACTATGGCTGTGGCTTGTAGGAAATCATAGGTGGGAAGTGGGAGTAAATGATGAGAGAGGGATTGGTGGACAATGATAGCAGAACCGGCATGGGCTTTACCGTCTGGGTGGTCAGTAGGGTATGTCATGTATTGCGGTATTTTGAAGTACTGTTTAGTCGTTAGTCTTGTTTCAGTTATAAGTGCAACATCGATTGTTTTGTCTTGCAACAACGCTGTCAGTTCGTCAGTATGATTTCTAACACCATTCGCATTCCAAAGGAGAATGGATAAGGAGTTAGGTGAAGTCATTTAAGGATTTTTCAAGGCAGGGATTAGATTCGATACTAGATTTGTAAGGAGTGATATAAGCGGCATAACAAGAGATTTGATTTCGGAGATGAACGATGTCATTAGACTGGTAAGATCTGTGACGTTTGATGGTGGAGGGATATGAGAAATTTGATGTTGAGGAGTTTTTTGAAGATTAGGTAAACTTTGAGGGATAGATTCTTGTACAATAGATTGAGAATGTTGAGGAAAATGTTGTTCCGGCAGTGCCTCGACTTCATGATTCTGGTTACCACCTCCAAGCAAGTGGGCAAATGACACGTTAGAATTTACAAGTTTAGATGGTTCTCTTCTGCTTCTGGTTGGTACAGCTGTTTCATTCGGATCCTGAGGTTTTTGGTATCTGGTTCTGAGTTTCTTGTAGATTTCACATCCCTTGTAGTTAGCCGGGTGGTCCTTGAGGCACAGAGCACATACAGCGGGTGTTGATCTTGATCTTGTACATTCTTCTGTTTTATGTTGTTCACCGCATTTCACACAGCGTGGTATGTGATGGCAATAACTTTTGGTATGACCATATGCCTGACAGTTATGGCACTGGACTATTTCTTTCTTTGTGTAAGGTTTTTCAACTTTTACACGGGTATAGTACAGTCTACTGAGGTCATAGATTTTTTTCGACTCCTGCTGATGGTTCCAAGTCCACGAAAAATAGAGGCAGTGGACTTTTATCTTTTAGAACGTTGGTGACTTGCCTCACTTGGAATCCTAATTCTGTCAGTTCTTCTTTGATTGCTTCAACGGGTGTTGAGGAATGTAGGTTTCTGATTACGACCCTTAATGCTCTCTCTTGGCGCAGCTGATAAGTATGAAAGTCAGCTTTGGTCTCAGTCAGATATTTTACAATCTTTCTGTAGGTTTCAGCAGTAGTCGGAGATATTTTAGTATCATTGGTTCTACTTATACAATAATAACTATTAGGATCTGTTACTTTGTTTAAATGCGCACACATCAGTTTAAAATTTTTAATATTTTTAACAAATATTGGTGGAGGTAGTGGTTCTCTGGGTATAGGAGAAGATTCCATGGTTTCTTTTTCATTTTGGAGGATCTGAAATGGATTCGGTGTAAAAAACGGAGATTCATCAGTTATTCCTTGTGATGATGTGCTGGGCTGTGGTTCAGATCCTAATGAGGTAGCTGACGCGGTCGCTGGTGGAATCATTTTTTTATTTTGTTCACGGCGGGGTCTCTGTTTTGTGGGAGACGAGTTCGAACCTGCAGATCTAGATCTTTTACTTGCGGACTTTGAGGACATGACTTGATGAAAATATCTCATTGATTAAGAAAATAATAATAATAATAAATAAATAATGAGATAAGAATTAAGGATAAAAGAAAGATAATTAAAAGAAAAGCAAGCCCGAGCTTGCCGAGCTAGCGGCAATCAGCTGATCAGTGACCCTTCTTTCACTTTTTTGTGATTGTACAAAGTAAATTATAACTTTGCTTACCGAAACTTCTCCAATATTCACTGCCGTAATATTCCTGAGGTCTAGTGATGTTCTCCAGACTGAATTCTAGCGAATTCCTACTGAAAAAAGCAAAAATCTGAGAGACGATGTAACGTATGACTGTTATCATCGAGCACATCAGCTGATATCAATTAATTCTTTAACAATTTATTTTTATCTCTACATAATTATATATTTAAAAGTTCTTAAATTGATTTAAACAACGTAGGTTAGTGAAAGTTGTGTGTTGCAGATTTTTTAGTCTTTTACGAAGGTTCATTATTGAAAATAATGAACCGAAATTGAAGTACTTATATAAGAATGATCTTTTTGAAGTCTTCATAGGTCTGAGAATAAGCTTATTGATTTATAGTTGTCTAGATAATGTGTAGTCCAAATTTGATGGTAGGCTCTAAAGGCAGCTGCATGCCGAAAAAGTATGATACTCGTCCGATTAGCCACAGTAGCGTTAAGGGACGTTAAATAAATAAACAAACAAGTATGATACAGAGATGTTGGCTTTAGCTGGAAGATAAAAAATAAAAAGGGATAAGAATTCATACTCTGCTGATTTAATTTTTGTAGATGATGTTTGACCTATGACGTAGTCAATACTTTAGGTAAAGAGAGTCGAAATGATGATATATATTTTTAATTAATATGTGTTAATGGATTATAAAAGTGTTTATTGGATTTCTCGGGTTCAACAGACGCTGTCCAGGTGACATCAGCCCTGCAGATAGATAAGGAAATGTGTTGCAAATTGAAATTCCGTTCGATATATAAGGGCAAGAATTTTCATGTAATTAAAAATGCCAAATATGTAAAGATTTTGATATAAATATAGAAGTAATTATGTAAAATTAGTGAAATATGTAGACAGTAAATAGCCTTCTAAAAAAGTCTATACTTTTTATTTTAATTACAATACAAAAACGGTTTTATTTTAAACCTAAAAAAATAAAAGATAAAATAAAACTTTTTAATCATTGTAAAGAAAACGGCACTAAAAGCATTTTCAAACGTAAAACTACGTCGATTTTGTCTTAGTATCGACTAAATTGGCTTCTCTTAATATTTTCTCGTATTTTTGCAAGAGTTTCTTGATATATATCTTGCAGGTAGTTTTTTCTTTAGATGGATTAATCAGGCATTTTTTTTTTGCAATGTTCGTTTCCAAAAAGAATTTAAGAGACGGATTATTAAATTTGCTTAACGGAATATCAGACTGCACAAACGCTCGACATAAATCTGTATAAAAGGTGGAATTACTATCACCGCATGAGGTAGATGGTGTAGTGAGACTTTGATTCAATTTTGACTTTTTCTCTTTGTTCGATTTGTGAGATCCTGTGCCAATGTGTTGGGTCACTTAGAATCGTTGCGAAGTGGATACAGTCTTGTCACAGCAAGAACAATATAAAATGTCACCACTATCATTACCATGTCCAATCGTGTTTGGCAAGAATACTACATACTTTATGACTCACAGATGAACACTAAATAGTAAATAGGTTTGGTTCTGTTTATTCAGAGCCAAAATCAAGGGAGATGTAATCTCAGAATTGTTTTTAGGGTTTTGTTCTAAGAAGCAATTAACGGCTGCAATAGAAGGTCCGATTCTTGTGAAAATATTTTCCATGCACCCGTAATTCAGATTTGTTGAAAAGAAATATAAAAATGAACAAATATGGAGTAAAATATGTAAAAGTTCGCAAAGTATGAATGAAATATGTAAATTTAGTCTAATATGTAGATTTAAATTGACCCAAATTGCGTTACGCAATATACTATGAGTTGTTACAAGGAGATATCGAAGTCAGGAGCTAATATGTATTGGGTTGTGTCACATGAAATGTCCGTTTTCAAGGTAAAGGATTTTTATTAAAAATACGGTATGAAAACAAGATAATTTTATTCGAAGTATTTACCTTCATTTTCTACACATTTTTCCCAACGTGACACCAACTTGTTTATCCCCGAACTGAAAAACTCTAAGCTTTGAAGTGAAACAAAATCTGAAAACGCACTTTTCACTTGATCACCATTTTCAAAAAGTTTTCCTTTGACGAAGTTGTCTAAATTCTTAAACAGATGGTAATCTGTTGGAGACAAGTCGGGAGAATATGGTGGGTGCGGAAGAACTTCGTAAGCCAGTTCTTTCAATTTTTGCACGGTATGTTTTGAAACATGCCGCTCAGTGAGATCATGAGGTACCCATGTATCGAGCTTTTTTACTCTCCCAATACACTTTAAATGTCTGGAAAAGGTAAATGCACTTGTATTTAGTTGTGCTGAGAGTCCTTTAACTGTTTGGTAGGGGTTTCCTTCTACTGTATGTTTGAGGACATCGTTGTCTATTACGGACGGAGGTCTTCCTCGGGGCGAGTTTTCCGAGTTGGTATCCCCAGCTGAAAACTCAGCAAACAAACGGCGAATGGTCCGTTCATTAACACTCCCTTTCCCAAACGCCATGCAAACATTTCTAGCGGCTTATAACAATCAATCATAATTAGAGACCATTTTCACATGATTCTGACACTGTTTCGTTTAAATCAACTACAAAGACAGAACCCATAATTTTTAAGATTTTTTTTTATCAAAGAACCTATTTATTCTTTAATATAAGTTTTTCACAATTTAAGTAATAATTTAATATCGTTAAATAAATAAATCTTGATTGACATATTTTTAAAATACATAACCCTCTCCCTTATTGGAGGTAACATAATTATTAATTATCTTGTTTTCTTATAATAAATATAAAATTTGACGAGGAAGTATTAAATGAAATTAGATATTAAGATATTTTTGTCTCTTGTGAGGAACTCCTGAAACAGGATATCATTATTTGATCTATTAAAAACAAACATAATGGCATTGAAGCACAATACGAAAGATTTTTCCTCTTGTAATATTAAACCACCTTTAAATATCCTCAGCTAGCGCAAATAGAACACAAAGGTCGCGTGATGACAATGAAGTGACAAATCAGCTGTATCAATAAATCAATTGATTCAACGACATATTTTTGAATTACCTACCAATTGAATTTTTTTTTTCTTTGTACTGTTATGAATCCTAATTATGTTTGCATTTCTAATAGGACGTCAATACCTTTATCATCATATATTATGCTATTTTACTGACGAGCATCCACTTTAACAGGTTCGCCTCCTCTCGCAGATATCTATTCAGGTACGCTGTACAGTGGGCAAAATCACTAATTTAGCTGGACAAAAGTCAAGTGAAAAGTTTAGAATTTTCCATGGCTTCACCTTTTTATTATTATTTGGCAAGACTCTTATTACTAATATTTCCCGCCATACCGTATTTACAAATAAATAGTAAATGAGTATACAATTCTTGTTCACACCAGCCTAATAACCGGCAGTAAGACTATCTTTATTCGATGGTCATTTATTTTGTTCAAGGTGTATTTAGAGGAAACTCTTGTTGCTTATATTTAACATTGCTGAGACAGGTAAGACATTATATTTCAAAATTCTTTATTGAATATACATTACATTTAGAAATTTATGCCCCTATTCAATAACGAAAAACTATACAACCCCCAGATTACCTCAAGGATTTGTTTCATCAATCCTACTAGTATTTAAATATTACAAAGAATTTTTGCGATTTTATGCGTTTTGGGTGATACATAATTTTTCTCAGTCAACACACTCCGAATCAAAAGTTTTACAATCTATAATTTGAAGAATGGAGTTTTGTTGACCGTTGAGAAATTAGATGAGGAAGATGGTTGGGGTGCGGTCATAAATTAGAAATCATAAGTCCTTTAGGCAGCGTCTTGAGGTCAGAGTCAACCCTGATGAAGGCCCACATTGTAGGCCGAAACGTCGGCACATAATTAAAATAACACTTATTTTAAATATGTGTTTCTAATTTATGACCGCACCCCCAACCATCTTCCTCATATAATTTGAAGAGTTTTCTAAATGATATAAAATGCATCTATTAGCAGATTTAGCAACTCCGATCCATAATTAGATTTTTGTATTATTTTTTCCCGTATTCTGGGACTTCAAACGTAAAATGAAGGGTAGTTTTAGATTTTATCAAATAAATTTGATGTTTGACCAATGTGCGTGTTAAAAAATTAATTAGTTTTATTAATTTTTATTACAATTAAAAGTTGTTTGAACGAATAAATGTATTGTTACATTTATACATACACGGCTTTTTGGCATTTTCAAGGGATCTTTTAATATTCCATCATTATGCTCTTATATAAATATATATTTTGTCACATTTTTTTAAAACACTTGTGACTTACTAAACACGGACACACAGAGACCTTTTTGCGGGACTTGGTCAAGCCTGGACTTTCTTGAAGCCTGAATCTAGCACATTCTATATTCTGGGAATTTAAGAATCTTCGTTTCACTAAATTTTAGATATTCTCTCTTGAGTGCCGGCATATCAGTGTTGTTATATATTTTTGATATATGCATATATTTTTAGGGAGCGGCGTGGATAGAGCGCTAGTCTGCTGTGCTCCGGGTCCTGGGTTCGAATCCCGACTGTGGCAGAAAATTATTTATTCTGTTAATTCGGTCGGGGGGCGAACCTAGGGTATGGAGACCCTCCTGGGGCAGACCCAGCCTCTATAAAGTGGGTACCCAAATTAATTGTGGAAAAACCTGGCGGCTGAGCGTGATCAAGGCCTAATCACCTCATTGCACTGCCGTTGGCCTATAAACAGTACGAATCTCTATATGTACTGAGCCCAAGACCCTTCATGGGTTGTAGTGGTACAGGCATATATTTTTATACATACACCATTTTTTTTAAAGGGTCCTTACCATTCTGATAATTGGATGAAGAAGTCTAAACATTTTTTTGGAAACGATTGTCTTAGGAAGTTTCTCCACGTGGACTCAGACTCGGCATAGCGAAACCGATTTTATTTGAATACACTAAAAATGTTCAACTATAATATAATTTTACTTGATTAATAATTAGTTCATTAATGGTTGGATCAATTGGGAATTAATAAATAGAACATTTATTCGTACTCATTAAAAACATTTCTATATATGCATATTGTATTATTATTTTATAAATTTATTGTTTTGTATATATTGTGTGAATGTAGTACTTTATCACTATTGAAAATGTCCTAATTTGGACTGATTGTAATATTACTCAATAAAAAATTGTTTCGGAAAAAAAAAACAAGAAAGCATTTCTATGATCAATATTTATTAAATCAATCACATTAATAATCATAATTAGAATGGGATCCAGTCAGTAAGAGAATTGATAATCTTATCAAAGCAGTTGCAGGCGATGTCCCAGGGTCTTTTCACGAAGTAGACGTGCTGGGAGGTGAGGCCATACTTGGTCACCAAATCGTCCAAGCACTGTGGCCTGTTGGGGGTGATGATCTGCAACGTTACCATATCGTTAAGTAGATTGAAAAGGGGTGAAAAATATCATAGAATAAAGACGTGAATTTTAAACGTTTGATATGATAAAAATCTCTAGTAATAACCAACTTTAACAAATATTTTTAATGGAAATATGATACTCACGCTAAGAGCTAGCTTTGGTGGGTGCTCGTACCAGTTCCTACTTTTTCCAGAACTTCCAGTTCCAGGTGTGGCCAAACCGTATCCTACGAGGTATCCGTCTTCGTAGAGTGGGAAGAAGGCGAACATATCCTTGCATGAAGCCTCTTTGTGTACGCCGTAGAAGAAATGACGACCTAGGAAAGCGGGGCATAATTTAGTAATATAAATTACATTTAGTTGTGCTAGAAGAATAACTAAAAAAAACTAGGAGGATGTATTACACGCATCCTTCTATTTCTTCTCCTTGAATAAACCATGCGTTATTCGACATCCATAAATATATAATTATACATTTTTTATAAAAAATATAGAGCAAAAGAAAAACGTAAACTACGTTTAACACAGGGTTGCATGATTATTAAAGCATTAAATGGAAAATAAAGTTGTTATTATCCTAAAATGTGTATATGAATTATACAATCAAACTCATTTTACTTGCAGGTATGATTTGTTTAATTAGAATCACTATTTTTTTTTATATAAGGTGTAGATTCTTTTAGGTGAAGGTCAAATTTCTATGAATAAAATTGGAGGCTGATGTCTACTTCACCACTATTTTATTGAAAAAATTCGCACTACGTTTTAGCTACAATGCCATCTTCAGGTGCAGTGGAACTAATTAGATCTAATGTGAGTAGCTGCTTTCAAGTCAGAGCCTCAAGATCTCATTTGTTCCACTGCACCTAAAGATGGCATTGTAGCCAAAACGTAGTGCGAATTTTTTCAATAAGAGAGTGGTGAAGTAGACATCAGCCTCCAATTTTATTCATACTACTTTTTTTTTTTTTTTAATTAATATAAATAATATACCGTAAAATAGCTAAAGTGCATAATCTAGAATGATGCTGGGAAGAGGAAGCCTAAATCAGTGAAGAAGAAATCAAAGATGCAATTGGAAAGATAAGACCAGGCAAGGCAGCTGGATTCGATGAAATTACCCCGGAAATTATCAAGTACATGGGTAACAAAGGCCAGGAGATGTTCCTCCTAATCATTTAAACATGGTCTGGAAGAAGAATCCCAGAGACTGGGATGAAGCAGTGATTGTGCCCTTCCACAAAAAGGCGACAATCGGGAGTGCAGCAACCATAGGGGAATATCCCTTCTCAGTGGGCTAAAAGACTACTATAGAATTCTAGAAACAAGAGTGAGGAAAATTTTAGATGGCCAACTAGGAGAAGAACAGCATTGCTTCAGTAATCTGAGAATCACTCAGGATCTCATCTTCACGGTGAGACAAATAACAGAAAAAACTTCGAGAAGGACAGAGAGCTTTCCATCTGCTTTGCGGACTTCCAGAAGGGTTCTGACAACGGGGTGTACACTGTAGAACAATCTTGGCGGTGACTAGTCTCTATAAAAATATGAGGAATGTGATAAGAACCTGAAACCATATTTCAAAAGAATTTGGGACTACACTGGGCATTCAAGAGGGCTGTAGCCCGAATCAGCTATTTCTTATCACGGTTCTGGATTTGCACTTTGGAGAGCCAAGCCTATAGTGAGGAAATTCCAGCTAGAGCACAGAAATCTGTACCTTGCTTGTACTCCCCGTTGGCCTTCGCTGACGACATCGTCTTACTAGCTGCCAATGAGCGAGAACTCCAACATAACATAAATGTCCTCCCAGAGGATTTATTCACAGTAAACATGAAGATTAATCCAGGGAAGATTAAATGAAAGAGCATCGGAAAGAAACTCCGAACGATAGTGAGGATACTAAGGAGGATTTCAAATATCTGGGAGATCATCTCAATGAGAGTGGCTACATAAAAGAAGAAGTGGACCAAAGAATTGAAGCAGCAGGGAAGATGTTTACTATAGTCAGGCGGTGTTTCTTGGGGAGAAGAGAGGTGTCAAAGCGCACCATTTTAGCCGTCTATAAATCGACATCCCTCCTTGTTCTATCGTACTCCTCAGAATCGAGAACTCTCACCTCAAAACACAGGATTCAGACATAGGTCATAGAAATAAGGTATCTGCGAAAAATAGAGAGGAAGAATCGGAGAATTAGGATACTGAGTAGGTTTGGACATCCGGACAGAAGTGCCAGGAAGACATACGATACTCGCACGGATAGTGCAAAGGAGGCATGTAGGAGACGTGGAATAAACTGGAATAGGAGAGCAGAGTTGGTGCAGGAGAAAGACATGGGCAAGAACCATAAGCAAGACCCTTATACTGAACAGCGGTAGAAGAGGGAATGATTATGGTGATGATATAAGCTAAATATTTTATATATCACACGTTATTATATTTTTTATGCCACTTCTAGGTTATGTTATTTATCAGAAGTGTGATCAATATTTTTTTTAATAATTATAAAGCCACATTAAAAAACAAAACAAAAAAAAAAAACAGAAAACAGAATAAAAATATTGAAAATGTTCTACTAGTTATAAAATTTTATTAAAGAAGGCACTTAATCAGTTCAAATTAATTGTGAATACAATTGGAGACTGATTTATACTTCACCACTCTCTCTAGGTTGTAAGCATCCGCTCACACTTGATAAAATAGTTCCTTTGCACCTGAAGATGGCGTTTTAGCCAAAACGTCGTGCATTTATTTTTAATAAAACAGTGGTGAAGTGTAAATCAGCCTCCAATCTCATTCACAGAATTTGACCTTCACCTTAAAGAATCTACACCTTATCAAATTTATATGTTTCTCTATAAGCTTGCTGACATTTTTTTAACCCATTTATCAGGAAAATCATCTCTTATGAAAATAATAAAAATTGTTGGTGCTTAGTTGCGAAAACCACGATCCAAATACATTCCCCTATTGTACGTTTCATATTTAGGTAAGTGTAAGTAAAAAGTTAACCAAGTTCTTTTGAGAAATTTTTATTGTAAGAAAATTGAAAATCTAAACAGGTATTTCAATTCCAATCGGATCTTATAAATCAGTTATTTTCAATTAATTAGTACTTGTATTTAAGTATTATTAATTTCTGGTAAGTTGTTTGTAATATTTTGATTATTGTAAAAGGTAATCTATTTCGTATTTCTCTTGTTACTTTAAACATATACTTTTACTTTCACTTACCTATATACATATATGGAATGTATAGTAAGGGAAATTATTGCGATCGTGAAAGTTTTCGAATTCCAGTTTTCGTTTTAGACGTTTTAGACGTTCTCCTGAGTCCAAATAACCAAGTCCCGAAAAAAGGTCTGTATGACCGTCCGTGTGTGGGTGTGTGGTAAGTCTAGCTAACTGAAATTTCACTTTAAGACAAATATACGCCCGAGATGTTACAGCAACTTTTTCATCAAAATCGGCTTACCAGAAGAGTCACTTTATACCATGCAAATTGCATCTTTTTATGATGTTCTTAAAAACGGCTCTAATGATATTGATAAAAAATTGCTTTAAAGATGTAAGATCTAATGGGCTTAATATCATGTAGGTTCCATTCTGATTGAAATAGTGTGAAAGGGATTAAATACTGATATTTTAAATTTTCTTCCTTTCAAATACCTTTAATTTTGTACATTCCAAAAGATTTACCACATCATCTTAATAACATTGATTAAGGCGGCTAAATATAAATTTGGATGAATTTTATGACCAACTAAAGGATAAAAGAGCAAAACTATTTTTAAACGTTTTTTTTTTTCGTTTACTGATAATAAGGACAGTAATATGGATATATAATATACCGTTGGGAAGAGAAATATTTCAAAAAAAGATTATCTAATACAAAAAGTTGTAAAAGATATTATAAAGTGACAAATAGGGAATAAACTTATTACTGATTAACAATTTAATATAGTTATATAATTTAATCTAAATAATATGTTTCTAACAAAACGAATACACGTTTTATTAAAATCAACTTCAAATATTTTTCAGATTAATGTATATTTAATAGTTTCAAAATTGATTTTAAAAGTAGAGGTAAGTGAAAGTCGTGTGTTGCCTGCACCAGATTTTTAAAATTATTTTTATTATTGTAATTTTAATCATTTATGTACATTTCGTGTAACATTCTAATTATTCGACGGTAAAATAAAATTAGCCATAAAATAAAATATGTTTTTTTTTTTCCGGTTTACTTAAATGTCTTCAGGGGAGCGGCGTGGTCTAGTGGATAGAGCGCTAGTCTGCTGTGCTCTGGATCCTGTCGAATCGTTTATTTTATTTATTCTGTTAATTCGGTAGGAGGGCGATCCTAGGGTATGGAGACCCTCCTGGGGCAGACCCAGCCTCTATAAAGTGGGTACCCAAATTAATTGGGGAAAACCTGGCGGCTGAGCGCGATTAAGGCCTAATCACCTCATTGCACTGCCGTTGGCCTTGAAACAGTACGAATCTCTATATGTACTGAGCCCAAGACCCTCCATGGGTTGTAGTAGTAAAGGTTTTTTTTTTTTTTTTTTTTTTTTTTTTTTTTTGTCTTCAATTTATTAATGTTCATTAAAACTCTTATCTTCTTGGTTATTTAAAACTAATGTTGAGAATATAAAACTTTTCAGTACTATCAGACACTTGAATGTATTTTATCATTCATAGGATACTTACCCATAGACCTCAAGCACCCTTGCTTGTAGAAATTGCCAAATTTGTCTCCTTCTGGCATTTTCCTCGGGACTTCGACAAGTTCGCCTTTAAGGTATGTCCAGAGCCCATCACCAATCTCATCGTTAACTGCACGACCTTCCTCGGTAAGCTTTTCTTTTTACGTGAAAACAAAAATATGGAATTAGTTATTAATAATTAGATTTAAAATAAATATATTTTTAAAAAAATGTGTAATATAATAATAACAATGTAGTATTTTTTAGTTTGTATATTTTTTAGAAAGTACTAAAGGACTTTTGTTTAAAGAATTTTTTACGAAATGATATTTTGACGAAATATCTAATGTCTACGTTTTGGGGCCTTGTCCCCATTATCATGGCTAAAATAGGAACACAACGACCAATAAATTAATTAAGTCATGATTCATTTATTTTTAAATTATATGAAGTAATTTATGTTTCTCACAATTTTCAATACTTATATTACCATTACCTTTTATTTTTGTACCAAGATTCATATTAGTATAGAAATATTGCCAAAGTAAACATTTAATGATTTATATTGAGTTACTATATTTACTTGTTTGAAATTTCCGACTTTGTAACCTATTCTTATTATTAAATAATGGCAATAATTATTACTATAATAACATTGTTTTCTGATTTTTAATGATGTTATTATTATTATTATTATTATAGTCTTACCTTATTTATAATAATACTAATGTAACAAAAATAATTTCAGTAAAAATCAAGAAACACAGTCATCTGAATAAAAATAAATGGGAGATGGGATTTAAATAGAGCAATTATTTAATAATAAGTATAGGGTAATATCTTGTTGCAAAAAAAACATGAAATGTCCGTTTTCAAGGTACGGGATTTTTATTAAAAATACGATATGAAAACAAGATAATTTTTTTCGAAGTATTTACCCTCTTTTTCTACACATTTTTTCCCAACGTGACACCAACTTTTTTATCCCCAACTGAAAAACTCTGAGCTTTGAAGGGAAACTAAATCTGAAAACGCACTTTTCACTTGATCATCATTTTCAAAAAGTTTTCCTTTGACGAAGTTGTCTAAATTCCTGAACAGTTCGTAATCTGTTGGAGACAAGTCGGGAGAATATGGTGGATGCGGAAGAACTTCGTAGTCCAGTAATTTCATTGTTTGCACGGTATGTTTTGAAACATGGGGTCTTGCTGCCGCTCAGTGAGTTCTTGAGATACCCATGTATCGAGCTTTTTTACTTTCCCAATACACTTTAAATGTCTGGAAACGTTATATGCACTTGCATTTAGTTGTGCTGAGAGTCCTTTAACTGTTTGCTAGGGGTTTCCTTCTACTGTATGTTTGAGGACATCATTGTCTATTACGGACGGAGGTCATCCTCGGGGCATGTTTTCCAAGTCGGTATCCCCAGCTGAAAACTTAGCAAACCAACAGCGAATGGTCCGTTCATTAACACTCCCTTTCCCAAACGCCTTGCAAATATTTCTAGCGGCCTCAGCTGCTGAATGGCCGAGTTTAAACTCGTACAAAAATATTACTCGAAGATCGCATGTTTACATGTTCATATTTGGAGATATACTAAAATGTGGGTAATCGATTGGAAGCTAATGCTTATAATACAAAGGTAGAGGATAACTAACTGTTTACTTTAAATATGTAAATTAATTATGTATTTCAGAAACTATAAAAACGGACATTTCATGTGAAACAACCCAATAGTATTGATTGATAAGGGAAAAAGAACCCGAAATGTTGAAATTAGCTATTTGTAAATGTGAATTAGTTTAATAAAACATATCGGAAGTAAAAATGTGCAAAAAAAACAAAATAAAACTCAAGGCAAATTCCTTAACACGTTCACGCCGGCGTGACCCACAGGTGGATCACACTTGACTAATACATGGGGTGGAGTGCATTCGAGGCCTGGAACTGTTTTGATCATGCATTAAACACGTTCGAACTTGTAAAAGTGTTGCCCTACCTCAAGCGAAAAACAAAAGTGAACGTGTTAAACTAAGTGGATAAAAATAAAATAAATAAGAAGATATGAGAAATAAAATATGGTACCCAGGATACTATAACAATATTTCATTCCAATATTAGATATAATATTTTGGTGAGTAGACACAGTATAACCAAATACTAAAATTAACTAATGCACAAATCTCGATGTATGTGAAAGATATAATTTGAAAATTAATAAGATGAATATACCTATAAATGGCACATTACGTGTGCATTTTAATGGAATGAGCATGTGGATCTTGTCTTATACAGCTTGATTTATTTTAAAACTTTATGAAATCATATTATTAAAAATAAAAATTTACCTGGATTGCTTATGTAAGCTCTGAAGCTGTAAGCAGGGATTCCGAAGAATTCAGTCTCTTGGAAGTTGGGCAGAGCGGCAGTGTAGTTGTAGTCAATTGCGTTCACTTTAGCCAAGTCAGCTTTCAAGAACTGAAATTTTAAGTAGAAATAATTTTTGAAATTGTGTAATCAATCAAATGTATTAAGTCGATAGTATTTGTTTATTTATTTAACTCACTTCATGTTGCAATGGCAAATCGGAAGATGTTACAGTGGAAATCCTAAATTATGCCTATTTAATTTTGATTAAAATAGGGATTTCTAATGAGGATCTGACCAAATTATTACGTCTCCTCCGAGGAATGGTATAACTAAGGATTTTTTAATTCTATTAAAAAATCCTAGGGCCACCTGCTGGTTTGAACCCACAACCTTGGGTATAGAAGGCTGTTATGCTACCCTCTACGCTACAGGTGACCCCTCGATACTATTTAATATATATATATATATATATATATATATATATATATATATATATATATATATATATATAATATATATATATATATATATATTTATGTATATATCATTTTATTTTATTTATTAATTTATTTTTAAGTGAATTATAATATTGTACTCACAGAGGTTTGGATTCCAACTACGTTTCCTTTCCTGTCGAACATGAAACATCCCCTAGGATCGTTGGGGTAGCAGTAAAAGTCAACAGGGAGTTTGAAGCTCTCTTCTGGTTGGACCTTAACGTAGTTCTTGATCAGGCGGTCACTGGTAGTTGTGGGAATGTTGTGGAAACCCAGTGATTTGAGGAGGTCGAATCGAACTGCAAATTAAAATATATATAAAAAATATTGACATATATACTATTATATCTGCTATGTCTGGGATTAGAATAGTTAGCAGATAACTGTGGATCTTGGTATTCTACTCGTAATGTCTGGGCCAGGACAAATCCGTCATAGATCACCTCTCTCACATGAGGCAACATTTTTTTACTTTCGCTTGCCTACATATGAAATATATAGTAAGAGAAATTATGGCGATCGTGGAAATTTTCGAATTCTAGTTTTTAACGGAAATACACGTTTTAGGCTCCCCCGAGTCCAAATAACCAAGTACCGAGGTGAATCACTTTTAGCTGGGTGGCTAGCATAACTGCCTCCTATGCTATAGGTCACGGGTTCAAACCCGCAAGTGGTCCTAGGATTTTTTAATGAATGTAAAAAATTCCTAGTTATGCCTTCCTTCGGAGGGGACGTTAAAAGGTGGCCCCGAGCCTGTGCGATGTCAGGTACTCGTTAAAGATCCCTATCCTAATAAACCCTGGATAGGCAAAATTTAGGACTCCCAATGTAGCATCGCCCGATTAGCCATAGTAGCATAAAGTGACGTATAATAAATAAACAAACAAAATGAAATATATAGTAAGGGAAAGTATTGCGATCTTGAAAATTTTCAAATTCCAGTTTTCAACGGAAATACCAGTTTCAGGGTCCCCTGAGTCCTAATGACCAAGTCCCGCAAAAAGGTCTGTGTGTGTCCGTGTTTGGTATGTCCAGCGCGTGAACGAAAAACCCTATGAAACTTTAATTTCATATTTATGACAACTATACGCCCGAGATATAACAAAAAAATTTTCATAAAAATCAGCTAACTAGATGAGCCACTTTACATTAAGCATTTTGCATTTTATAATTTCTTAAAAACGGCTCTAATGATTTTGATAAAACATCGCTTTAAAGATGTAATATCTAATGGGCTTTAATATGATGTAGGTTTTGTTCTGATTGAAATAGTCTGACAGGACTTAAATGCTGATATTTTAAATTTTCTTTTCTAAAGTACCTCTAATTTCTAATTTTTATTGAATTAACCATATCACCTGATTAGCATTGATAAACAACATCTAAATATCCAAGTTGAGCGAATTCGGTAAACAAATAAAGGAAAAAAGTGCAAAAATATTTGTTTATGCAATTTTTGTGTTTTCAAACAGTATAGATAGTAGTATAGTAGTTGTATATATGTATAATATACCGCTGGATAGCTAAAGATATTAGGAAAAATATTACCTAATACATGGAATTGTAAATGTTAATAGAGAGTAATAAAAAACAGATGAAAATAACTGATTGTTGTTGATAAAAATATAATAGATTATTTAATAAAACACATGTTTCTAGAGAAATTAAATATAATTAATGCTTTATTAGTTTTACTCATTTTTACTTTCACTTACTATATATAGTAAGGGGAAGTATTGCGATCGTGAAAATTTTCGAATTCTAGTTTTCAGCGGAAATACACGATTTAGGGTCCCCTGAGTCCAAATAACCAAGTCCCGCAAAAAGGTCTGTGTGTGTGTGGTAACTCCCGGGCGGAAACGGTAAGTCCTATGAAACTGAAATTTCATATTTAAGACAACTATACGCCCGAGACGTGACAAAACTTTTTTCATCAAAATGAGCTTATCAGAAGAGGCACTTTAAACCATGAATTTTGCACCTTTTTTGGAATTTCTTGGCTTTAATATCATGTAGGTTTTATTCTGATTAAGATGGTCTGACAGGGCTTAAATGCCGATATTTCTTCCTCTAAAGTACCTTTAATTTTGTAGATTCAATAAAAATAACTATATTATCTTGTTAACGTTGATGAAAAACAGGTAAATATATAAATTGAATAAATTAGATACCCAACTTAAGGAGAAAACAGAAAAAAATATTTTTTGAATGCAATTTTTCGTTTTTGAACATAAAAGCAGTAATATACATGTATGATATACCGTTGGAAAGCTAAACATTTTAGTAAAAATATTATCTCATACACAAGCTTTTAAAAGTTGATAGAGAGTGATGAAATGAAAATAAAACTAACTGATTATTTTAGATAATAATATAATAGATTGTTTAATGAAACACATGTTTCTATATAAATTCAAATTAATTAATTCCTTAATAGTTTCACGTATTTTTATCTCTAACTGTTTTTGAAAATTCTTTCATTGATTTTAAAAATGGAGGTAAGTGAAAGTCCTGTGTTGCCCGCACAAGATTTTATATATGTACAAATATATAAAAAATTATATGAAATAAGAAATATTTAAATATGGATTAGAGTGGAGATATATCTTTGTACATTATCTTCAGTCATTATTTGCTCTGTAGAGCCCTCCATTATTATAACTTAGTCATTGTAATTTAATTAATTTATTTCTTTACATATATAGTTCCTTTTTATGATTTGTTATTGACATTCTCTAGCTCAATAGTTTTAAAAATAGTTTATTTATTCTTCTTTTAAATGTATCTCTTTTGTATCTTTTTAGCCCTGATGATGACCCAAAATGAGGGTCAAATTTTAGCAGAAAATAAATGGTTGAAACTACTTAATTGTTTCATTCCCTAACCGCCAACCAGACTAATTCCTTCTAGTAATTCTCAACGGTCAACTAATTATTTCCACTATGAGAATAATTTTTGTTAAATAACATTTGTCACTAGGACCTACCGTTTAGCAG
Organism: Piezodorus guildinii; assembly: GCA_023052935.1. NCBI lineage: Eukaryota > Metazoa > Arthropoda > Insecta > Hemiptera > Pentatomidae > Piezodorus > Piezodorus guildinii. The sequence goes on along the minus strand of CM041293.1, from coordinate 159,082,255 downwards.
GTGTACTGTTTTCAATGAAAAAGTCACGTTTGAAACCTCTATTTTCTCTAAACGTTGTTTATTTAAGTAATTAGATCATTTTAAATCTAAAATCAAATTGGGCGAAAAATCAATTTCTCCCTGCCTGAGAAGATTGTAGATAATAAAAATACATATCCATGTTTTGTTGTTTTCACAATAAGGTAATAAATTATTAAAAATATCGTTGCTTATTTAGTATTCTTGTTTCAAAACAGTTTTACTGAAACTTACCGCTAAGACCATCCCACTTTTTGGCTCCTGAGCAAACCTGGATGAAGCACACCAGTGCTAGAATCTGTAATGACAAAGAGGTTTGAAAATTGTATTAATAGTAAAGATTTTAATGAGATGATTATTACTAACATCAGAGTGTAAGTTTTAGAAATAATATTTTGATAATTGTTTGAAGATAATAATTTTATTATTTGCATTACAAAATGGAAATCAGATTTTTGGTTTGCAAACTAAAATAAATGGTATACAAATAAAGTATAGTAAAAGCTATCCTTTAAAATTTGCCATTTCTTTTATCTTTTTATTCTGTTCCTTATGAATTAGTAAAAAATATAAAAACTCTGGATTAATGTATATTTTAATATCACTTGAACTAACTAATATTTACAGAAAATTGTGTTCATGCATTAAAAATTGGCATGATATGAGTAGTGTATTGCTGTTTAACGTTTTAAAATCTACCCATGCAAGAAGATAGCCAAGAGACCTCCTCCCATAAATTAGACATTGGAGTTCTACCAATGGGTAGTTTCTTCACAGGACTACTATGTGTTCTAACTAGTTACCTGTTACCATACTTATTGTATTGATTTAATACAGTTGTAAATAACTTTAAATAAATAAATAAAAAATCTATCCATCTTGGGTTCACACACTTATAGAGACACGGACTGTTTTTAGGCCAACGGCCCACAGTGGGGCGAAACACCAAATTAGTAGAGATTGCAGTATTATGGCCAGAGTGTTGGCCGTAGGAAAAAAAGGTAAAAAGCAGACCCCCATTATTTTTTAATTAGAAATCGATTTCTGTATTCAGATTTTAATATTGATGTACAGGGTGTCCCTAAAGATACTTTTTATTTTTTTTTTAAATTGGAACCCTATGATTTGACGTCATAAATTGATTCCACACCCTATTTTCAGCAACTTTTACTTAAGACACTTTTTTGATAGGAGCAATCGTATAAAAGGATAACGGAGTTTGAGGGCAAACCAAAACCCCTTCTTTTCCATTTAAGAGGAATAGGTACCATTCAATTGGCAAAAAAAAAACAAACAAAAAAACATGAACTAAACCTATGCAAATTTTTATTCATAATATTATAATTATTAACTTTCACTAATTATGTATTACAAAAACAAAATTAATTATCCATAGTTGGCTTAGTAAAATATTTTTTTTTAAATAGAAAAAAATAATTTATGAACATATTCAGGTGATAATTTATTTTTACGATTCATGAGAATTAAAGACAATAATAATAATGCGTTCATAAAGTATAAACAAACATTTAAAATAAAGAAAATGGAATTTATTGGGACAAAATTAAAAAAAACGCTGCAAATTATTACACAATGGTTTATTATTTCCAAATAACAATATTAGGGTATAAACTGTATATATGGCTGTTGATAGACAATTAAGTAATATGAAAAGCACTAATTCAAAGCATCATAACACTACATAAACATCATAACACTACCATTGATTTCAAAACGCAATATCTAAGCTAACTGTAAACCAAATTCAATAATTCTTTTTTTCATTTGGTCTAAAATTTAATTCTCTATCAAATGGAACTAAAAGCAAAACATTTTGGCATTTATTCATTAGGACAAACGGATTTTTTTTTATTCGTTATTCGGATTATACGAATCCTCAAAAACGTTAGCTCTCAAATTTTGAGCAGTGGTAATTTTTTTTTTTTTTTTTTTTTTTTTTTTTTTGGTAGATTACAAAGGTTGATTATTGAAAATAATAAACAAAAAAACAAGAAATAAAAGGAATATATATATATATATATATAATATATATATATATATATATATATATATATATATATAATATATATTTGGAACAATCTTTTCTTTTAATTAACATTTATTTATTCTTCAGAGATTGTTCCAAAATACCTAATTATATTAAAATACTCTTCATAATAGGATAACCAAAAAAAAATTTCTCGTCAACCGGCACGAACCCGTAGGTAATTATAAATGGAATGTAAACCATAAACCTTCTAGTTAATTTCTGTGGTGGTGGATTTCTGAGAGATTTTTGAGCGATTTTCGTTATGAATGTTTTAATTTTTTTTTTATGTTTTTCATTAATAAAAACTTTTAGAATCTATAAAAGTTCAAGCTTCATAAACTTAAATTATGATAATAAAGTTAAATTATCGGAGAAAGATGATTATTTTGGTTCATAAAAATAGTTTGGGTAATTTTTTTGAAAAAGGACGTTTTCCATTGACGGTCGTTTTAATAAGATAAGGAAATTTTCAATAAAAAACAAAAACAAAAAACTGATGATGGACAATGATGATAGAAACTAAGAAAAACAGCTTAACCAAAAAAATATGGGGAAATTTGAGATATTGGTCTTTTGTCCACCGAATGTATAGGCTCGCCTCACTGTGCGGCCCGTACAATGAGGTTATTTGGCCTTGATCACGATCAGCCGCCAGGTCTTTCTCCCATTAGGGTACCCACTTTACATAGGCTGGGTCTGCCCCAGGAGGGTCTCCATACCCTAGGGTCGCCCACCGGCTTTATTAACAGAATAAATAATATTCCGTAGTGACCGGGATTCGAACCCAGGACCCGAAGAACAGTAGACTAGTGATCTATCCAGTAGACATCGCCGCTCTCACTATTATTATTTTCCCTTAGATTATTCATACAGAAAAAAAACTTAAATAATAGTAGGTATAATATGGAATGGACAATAATTAAAAACTCCAAACAATAATTATTTAATCCTTCCCTACAGTTATTTGAGTTTTTAACTAATACTCTACGTTATAATTAATAATAAAACAAGACAAACACTTACCTGACACACTGTATTCACTCCCATTGTGCTTTTTAGTGAAGCTTTAGATGGCCGTAGGGACTATAAGAAGCAATTCTCCCTACCTCTGACCGATTGTCAATATTGGCTGGCATGATTCAGGAATGTGATTGAATAGTCATACAGTAAATGTTTTTTTAACATTATTATTCAGAATTTGAGGAGCATAATTAGCAATTAGAGTTGTTGTTTCGCAAAGTTTCATTCACAATTTATCCTGTTAATTAGTTTTAATCAGAATTTTTGTCTTTAATTACTCGGACGAATCTTTTTTTTTTTTTTTTTTTTTTTTTTATATATTTCTAACAGAGTCACTTTTTTTAGGATATAAAACAAATTCCTAAGGGACTCTTCATTGCCCAGAACAAAATTTAATCAATCCTATTGTTAAATATTGTTAAATAACTTAAATCTCTGCACTTATACCAAATTGGATAGATTACTAATTTTTCGAAATTTCATGTTTAAGTTGAAGGATGCACCTTGAAAAACGTCTCACTTGGAACCCTCATAGAAGACTGAAACGACAAGAAACTGCCCGACGTTTTCAACACTTACTAGAAACATGTTCTAATATTTCACTCAGCTACAAAAGACTCATCTACATAACTATCATAAGGCCGACATGGACTTACGGAGTAGGGCTTTGGGGTTCTACGAAACCATCAAATTCTTCCCGTATCCAATCCCTACAATCCAAAATCCTTCGTAAAATCCTCAATGCTCCTTACTTTGTCACGAATAAACTCATCCACAAAGACCTTAATGTTCTGTATGTTACTGATTTGGCCCGATCTAGATACCATTCCTTTCATGAAAATCTCCATTCCCACCCTAATCCTCTAGTCCAATCCTTTCTTCCTCTTTAATCCCTGACAATCCTCCGAGGCGTCTGAAGAAGAGATGGCCCCAAGACCTTCTAGTTTAGAATATATTTAGAGTGCTTCCATTCGGAAGCTACTCTACATGTGTTTCAAGCCTTTTTATATTTCATTCTAATTCACTTATTTTATTACATTATACAGTTATAAATTCCAATAAATAAATTAAAAAAAAAAAACTTGAAGGATATTTTCATTAGTGACAAGCTTATAATTCTCTGCAAATGTTATTTAAACCATTCTCGAAGACCAGGAAAATTATTTTCCAGGACCTGTTACTTTTTATACTATTCTTTACTATTATGGTTGCTAGAAAAACCAAACTTTGTTTTCCCATGGATCAATGGAGGGAGAGGATGGAGAGAAATAGGTAAAAAAAAAACACAACTTTATTTTAAAATGACTCAACTGTGTCTGATGTCGCATATTTCCTAAAAAAAATGGTTTTATAACCTTAATTACTGATATTTACTTGAAGAAATATTAACGCATTCTCACAATAACTTAGGCTAAATAGATGTAACAATAATACTTTTGTATTTAGTAGGTACCCATAAATGTAAATTTTTTTGTAGGTTAAATGTGCCAAAATTTGATCTCTTATTGATTTAAGTTACTGTTCATGATTGAATTTTTAATTACTTTTTTAATCAAGACGTTATGGCTAATATTTATTGTAATTACGCAATATTATTTATTAGTACCAGCAAATATACCCCTATCATTTATAGTATCGTGTTATTTCATATTTTACATTCTAAATTAGATTTATTAAGATTGAGTCAATAACTATCATTGTATACATTATTGTAACACTAACGATTCATGGTAGTTGAGTAATCGTTACTTAAAATTAGTTTTCATCTATACTTTTCTTTTTTTTTGAGCCTGTGTCATATCAAAGTTTATATCTAAATATACTATGTTAATGTATTTAAATGATAAATTAATTCGTATTTCTATTTTTTCATAGTTTTGTATGAGTTATTATTTTAATGATGTTAATAGCATAATTATTATTATTATTATTAGCATAATTATTATTATTTTCTATGCCTGTTTATTATTTTTAATTTAAAATTTTTGGCATACTATAATTTTTGATAAAATACTTGATTCGACAGACCCATCCAATAGAATATTAGAGCCATGTACTCAAAAACCTACTACATTTTAAGAATAGGCATCTTTAGTTACTACTGGGCCTATAATATTGCTTGTAAGTAAATGATTTATTATATTGGATAAACAAAACAAAATAAATAATTTATAAACCTCTACCTCTATAACGTACGAAGGGTCTTGGGCTTAGTACATATAGAGATTCGTATTGTTTCTAGGTGATAAGATCTTGAGCACGCTCAGCCGGTAGGTTTTTTTACCCATTTTGTGTACCCACTTTAAAGAGACTGGGTCTGCCCCAGGAGGATCTCCATACCCTAGGGTCACCCCCCGGCTGAATTATTGGATACGTAATAGAATATTATAAGGATAGGAACAGAAGGAGAAATAAATAAAAAAGAGAGAGAGAAATAAAAATATGGAAAATGAAATTGTCAACTTAAATCATCACATGTTTTATTAACAATTATATAAAATAAATCGAGGGTACACAATTACTTACCTCATGTATTTTCAATGATCCGTTTGTTTTGTTTTCATATAAAGAAACATATATACTATAATTGTTAAGAATATAAAAAAAAATATATAATACCTCGAGTTACAATATTTTTTAGTTATAAAAATATATAAAATTTAAGAAATTATTAAATCAGACCATAAGTATATGTTATTGAATACAAATTAATTTTATATGTCCACATTCATTACTAATATGGCATCCAATCTACGGCTTCATTAATGATACTATCAATAAATTTGCAAGCGATCATCCATGGCTTATCCACCAGATAGACGTGCATAGATATGAGACCATAATTTATGGCTAAATCGTCCAGGCAAGAAGGTCGATATGGTGAAATAAACTGCAATATCAAAATTAATTAATTTAATATTAAATTTGGCTGCTTTAATGATATTATTAAACTAATAAAATAATACAGAAAGGTAGGTAGTTAAATGATTTTATTTCCATATAGTATTTATGAATGTAAAGCACGTTTTCATATTTGTACCGTTTACATAAAAAAAAAAAAAAATATTATAAACGAGTGACGTGATAGAGATTAGATTAGATTTTTTTTAGATGTGACAAGATTGCATATTTTAGCCATTTAGCCGTAAAAAATGGTAATTGGCTGAATTTAATCTACTGTGTACCATGACGGTTTTTAGTTACAAGATCTTACAGTAAATATTTCCTAAACATAACTTCTTACAAAAATTATGCTTTAATTGGTAAACTTTCTTAAAGATTTATTCAACAAACTATGGAATTAGATACTTGAAACACTTAGGAGTACTCACATGTTTTCTTTGACTTACGTATATATGAAAAAAGAGAAAGTATTGGGAGCGTTATAATTTTCGAATTCCATTTTCAACTTAAATACACGTTTTAAGGTCTTCTGAGTCCAAATGACCGAGTCCCGCAAAAAATTCGAAAAACGAAAAGTTCTATGAAACTGAAATTTCATATTTAAGACAACTATACGCCGCGAGATGTTACAGAAACTTTTTCATCAAAATCAGCTAGCCAGAAGAGCAACTTTATACTATCCATTTTGCACCTTTTTACGAGTTTCGCAAAAACAGCTCGGTCGTGTTTAAATAGACGCTAATATCGATAATCTAATAAATATGTATATCGATGTAAAATTAGATAGGAATTTAAAATTTTATATTATTATCATTTAAGACGTGAACTAATACTGTGAGAATCTTGAGAGCCAAAAACGTTCATTCATCAGTATTTTAGATGCCACATTTTATGGCCAAGCACTTTCAAGAAGTAGTTAATATTTAATAAACTTATAAATAAATATTAATAATCTTATTAACTAAAAACTTACATTTAATGAAAGCTTCGTTGGTCTTTCGTACCAATCCCTCTTAGGTCCAGCTGATCCTTTACCTGCAGTGGACAAACCTATTGCAACCAAGTTGGTGTCTTCGTAGAGCAAGAATAGTGGAAAATATTTCTGCAATCGGTCAGATTCTTGTCGACTTTATAAAAATAATGTTGTCCTGAAAATATTTATTTGAAAATAAGCTATAATATCCATATCGTCTTATTAGCCTTGATTACAACGGATAAGTATACAAGTTAAAGAAAAAATAAGTTATATAAAGTTGCGGAAGGGTAATGTATGGAGTAGTAGGGCATGAACTTAAGTTATTATTGTACGTATAATAATAATAATATTAGGCTTACCGAACCCGAAGGTTCGATGCCGATACCACCAAAGTCCTGCCTACACAGACTCGTCCAATGTTTACCGTTCAAGCCCAAGTCCCCGAGATCAGCGTTAACGCAATCCTCCCATCGACGCTTCGGCCTACCTTTCGGACGCCTACCAGTCGGATCAGCGAATACAAACATTCTCGGAACCGCTCCTCATCGAGCACAACAATTTACTCCCCCGCTTGAGTGTCCGCGATGCTATCAACTCAATTATATTCAGAAGATACAAGTTCCCAATTCCGCGTTGTTTCAACCCTCTAAACTTCCCAGTGGCCTCATCTCTCTTCGGAACAAATATTTTACGCAGTACCTTATTTTTGAAAACCTTAAGACGTTGTTCATCCTTAAAGTAAGCGGCCACGTTTTACATTCGTAAAGAACCGTCGGAAGAATAATAGTTTTTATAAATTCTAACCTTTAAGTTTTTAGATAGAAGCCGCGAACTAAGTAGCTTAGCAACTAAATAATAACACGCATTTCCCACCTTTAACCGGGACTTTATTTCTTCCTGATTTCATTTTTTCTTGTTATCATTGAACCATTATTGTACGTAACAATTTTATATTAGAAAGGTATAACCACATCTACAATGCGTTCTAAAAATATATTATATTTGAAATAACATTAGTCGAACGGAGTTTTTTGTAAATCTGTAAATATATAAAATAATAACTCGATTTGGTTTCAGCGAATCCTTCTAAACCACAAGACGGATTATGATACGATTTTCACTATCATTTGGGGAATTCATTTCTGAAGGTTTATAAGTAAAATACATTGAAATTTAATATTTCAGTAAATGAAAAAAATAAATTTTTGTAGCCAAGTCATCAAAAAATTAGTCCTGAAATATAAGTAGTAAATTATGCGTTTAATATACTGTTGGACAGCGCAAGATTTTAAAAAGGTTAATATGCAATAAAATAAATCGTACAAGTTCATATAAAGTTGTAAGCCCATTAACTTATTAACATATGATCTTGGTAAACAGGGAGGTTATAATAGTTAAATGTACAGGATCGTGCAAGTTATATTATTCCATTTATTACGCAAGATTATAGAAACAATATTACTTACCGAATTGTAACTAAGTTGTTATAAATCTATAAAGTATGATAGTTATTAAGTATTTCAAATTTAATATTATTTCATGAAAACAGATGTTTCACTGTAAACTTAATAGAAAATTAGTTAAAATTTACAAATGTACTTTTAAATAGTTCATTTGAAATATTGGGTTGTGTCACATGAAATGTCCGTTTTCAAGGTAAAGGATTTTTATTAAAAATACGATATGAAAACAAGTTTATTTTATTCGTATAAGTATTTACCTTCTTTTTCTATACATTTTTCCCAACGTGACACCGACTTTTTTTATCCCCGAACTGAAAAACTCTGAGCTTTGAAATGAAACCAAATCTGAAAACGCACTTTTCACTTGATCATCATTTTCAAAAAGTTTTCCTTTGACGAAGTTGTCTAAATTCCTGAACAGGTGGTAATCTGTTGGAGACAAGTCGGGAGAATATGGTGGGTGCGGAAGAACTTCGTAACTTTAAGTGTCTGGAAACGGTAGATGCACTTAAATTTAGCTGTGCTGAGAGTCCTTTAACTGTTTGGTAGGCGTTTCCATCTACTGTATGTTTGAGGACTTCGTTGTCTATTACGGAGGTCTTACAAGTCGGTATCCCGAGCTGAAAACTTAGCAAACCAACGGTGAATGGTCCGTTCATTAACACTCCATTCCCCAAACGCCTTGCAAATATTTCTAGCGGCCTCAGCTGCTGAATAGCCGAGTTTAAACTCGTACAAAAATATTACTCGAAAATCGCGTGTTTCCATGTTCATATTTCCAGGTATACTAAAAAGTGGGTAGTTGATTGGGAAGTTAATGTTTATAATGCAATGGTAGAGGATTTGTAATTGTTTACTTTATATATGTAAACATTCGGAAGAAAACAAAGGAGACCTTCAAAATCCTTTATGTATTTAAAAAACTATAAAAACGGACATTTCATGTGAAACAACCCAATATAAAATAGTTATTAAAAAAAAAAAAAAAAAAAACAACCTGTACCACTACAACCTATGAAGGGTCTTGGGCTCAGTACATATAGAGATTCGTACTGTTTCTAGGCCAACGGCAGTGCAATGAGGTTATTAGGCCTTGATCACGCTCAGCCGCCAGGTTTTTTCCCAATTAATTTGGGTACCCACTTTATATAGGCTGGGTCTGCCCCAGGAGGGTCTCCATACCCTAGGGTCGCCCCTTGACCGAATTAACAGAATAAATAATATTCTGCCACAACCGGGATTCGAACCCAGGACCCGGAGCACAGCAGACTAGCGCTCTATCCACTAGACCACGCCGCTCCCCATAAAATAGTTATAAACCTTAATAAAATAGATTTTTTTTTTTATCTTCTCTTCTCTATTGATCTCTCTATATTTAAAATAATAACTTCATTTTGGTTTCCGCGAATCCTTTTAAGCCACTTGACGGATTTTGTACGGTATTCACCATCATTTCGGGCATTCTTTCCTGAAGGTTTGTAAGTAAAACACATTGCAATTAAGCTTTTCTTTAAACGGAAAAAGTAAATTTTTCGTGATCTGTGCTTTACTTAAAATAGCAAACAAATAAATTTAACTAATTGATATTTCAGCAGATGATTAAATATAATAATGAATAGACGTTATTAAATAAACATATTTTCTTGCTTATTGCACTTTCGTTACAGTGAACTAAACTACCATAGCTATAAACTCTAAATCGGTCAGACAGAGATTTTTTAAACATAGATGACACCACATTGAAATAGCACCCGCGCGAAGCGGTCCAGTAGATATTATATTTAGTCATTTAAACCAAGGTAAATACAATGAAAGTACTTACCCATGGACCTGACACACCCTTGCTTGTGGAAGCCATCATAGATTGGTGTTGAAGGTTCATGACGAGGGACCTCGTATAGCTCACCGTCCAAATAGACCCAAACACCTTCAGCTGTTTCGTTTAGGCACTGCCTTCCGTTTTCTGTCAGTTTTTCTAGGTTTATAAGATATGGTTTTTAGATATAAAATTAATAAAGTTGGCAAAATATGTTGGTTCATCAGCCATAAACCACTTTGACGATATTTTCCTAGGCTACTATAAATTTTTGTTGAGGATGTATAGTCGACTGTAGAAACTATTATATGTGGAATAAACAGGAGTCAGTCATTTTTTGAAAGTAATGCCCTGATGATGGCTCACAAGATTGAACCGAAACGTTGGCAAAATTTCAAAAAATTACTGACTCCTGATTATTCCACCTATAATAGTTTCTACAGTCAACTATACATCCTCAATATAATTCACTCTACTTGGGACCTTAACTATAAAATTTTGATTAAGTTGATTCTAGTTTCATATACTCCTATGTAATGCTCAAGAATATATGTACAAGTGGATATTTTTATATTATTATCATCACCTATAAAAATCCCTTCTATGTGTACTATATATTTTTGCATATTTTTACTATGTAGATTTATTTTTTATTTATTTATAAAGATAAAAAATTATATAAAGAGTATAGTTGGGGGTGCGGTCATTAGAGAGAAAAGCACAATAAAACATAGTGTTTATTTTGTGTGCCGACGTTTCGACCTTTATTGTGGGCCTTCATCAGGGCTAAGAAAAACAAAATAACAACCAATGTAATTATAAACTTAATAATATGTTACGTATATAATAATAATGATATGGTGACGGTAATATAATAAAGGGAACAAACTAAACAATGTCAACAAACAAAATAATGCCTGAGTAAGTTGTCTAGCGTATGCTGATGATCTGGCCCTCATGGCGGAATCTGCGGATAAAGCTGTAGAGCAGCTAAATACCCTGAAAGAAATTGCCGAAAGAGTCGGTTTGCAGATATCTTTCGAAAAGACAGAGTTGATGACTACGGATCGAAACTTTCAGGAAAAATCATTTAAAACAAATAATGAAGAAATCAGGGTCACCAATAGCTTCAGATATCTGGGAGAGATTATTTGTAATAATGGGTCCGAGAGAATGGGTATGGAGGAGAGGCTGGCCAAGATGGAAAGACTCAGCATAGCCACCAGTAGCCTATACTGTAAAAAGGCTCTTTCAATAAGAGCGAAAATAAGACCGCTTCTCTTCCTAGCTTAAGGTAACTTTTGGGAATTGAGAGGAAGATCTTGAGGAAGATTTTTGGGCCAGTAAAGTTACCAGAGGGATATGCTGAGGCCTACCAGAGAACTGTACAAAGAAATGGATGACCTGGAAACGGACATTAGGTTAAGGAGGCTGCGTTTCTACGGGCATATGGTAAGGATGAGCCCGAACAGAATAAATAAAGAAATCTTTGAAAAAATGTACAGATATAAAGGGGCCGGAGGATACATTCAGTAGATAAGGAATGAGATAGTGAGGTTGGGAATCTCAACACAGGATTGTGTCAATAGAGATGAATACAGGGAAAAATTAAGGAAGATAAAGGTCCTTCTGGGTGCCAAAGAGGTGAGAAAGAGGAGAGTATGGAGCGAGGAACAGAGAAGAGTCCAGTCTGAGAGAACGAAGAAAAGGTAGGAAGAGTGAAACGTGTGGGCAAAGTTAGGGGGGAAATGATATTTGCGTGGTGTTTAAGGCCGTTTCGCATAAAAAAAAAAAAATCGGAAAAATCGTAAAATTAAATGTAAAATGATAATAAATTGACAGTTATAAAGTATGGAAGTGAACAGAAGTAAGAGGACAATATTTCAATAAGAATGCTTAAAGAAAAACTAAGTAAATGATTAAATGTTAAGGGAACAATATGTGAACAATTAAAATTCTAAATATGAACATTTATAATGTATAAATGATATATAACATATATAATGTTTTTAGATATTACCGCCAAATATCCCTTCCAAATTGTTCATCTTTAAAATTTTAATTGTTCATATATATTGTTCCCTTAATATTTAATCACTTACTCGTTATCTTGTTTCTCTTAGCCCTGATGAAGGCCCATAATAAAGGCCGAAACTTCGGTACACAATTAAAATAAGCACTATGTTTTAATGTTTGTTTCTCATTAATGACCGCAACCACGACCATCTTCCTCATCTGATTTCTCAACGGTTAACTAAACTCCATCATGATAAAGATTTATGGCTATTTCTTGTACAATGTTAGATCTCAGATGAGCCTTATAGATTGTTAGGTAAAAATTAATTTGTTCGTTGGTGGTGGACTTTCTCTATGATTTAACAATTTTGGTGTTATTCGCTCACCAAAATCATAAAATGGTAGTCTTTCACGTCCTCTACCTTATGAACTTTAAACAAGGAATAAAACTCGCGTTCATAAACCCGAATAATATTTATGGCACTTTCTTGTACAATTTTAGACCTCACATGAGCTTTAGAGGATGCTAAGTAAAACCTTATGTGTTCATTGGTGCTAGGCTTGCTCTGTGATTTACCAATTTTGGTGTTATTCGCCCAGCAGGAGCATAAAATGGTAGTGTTTCACATATTCTACTATATGTACTTTAAAAAAAAGAATAAAACTCAGCTATTTATAAACCTGAATGATATTTATGGCTCTTTCCTGTACCATTTTAGACATCACATAAAACTCATAGGGTGTTAAGTAAAACCTAATTTGTTCATTGGAAGTGGACTTGCTCTATGATTTTACAATTTTGATGTTATTTACTCACCAAGATCATAAACTGGTAGTCGTTTTCATCTTCTACCTTATATACTTTAAACAAAGAATAAGACACAATTATCTACAAACCTGGATTAGTGAAGTATGCTCTGTAGCTGTATGCAGAAATATTGAAGAAATTAGTTTCTTTGTAATTTCCAAGTTTAGAGATATCGTAGTCTTCTGGTTTTACATTGGCAACGTCATCTTTTAGAAACTGAAAAAAATAAAATGTGAGGTTTTTGACATTCTGTCGAAAAAAAAAATAATAATAATAATAGTGCTTATTTACTATGAATAGATAATAAGAGGCTTGTCTATTTTGAGTACTTCACAACTATATTAAAAACGAATACACATGTTTTGGAAATGACTCCATAACCTTTAATGTATTACTATAAGATGATTATAAGACTTAGGAATCATGATATTAATCCGATATTCCCGAATGAGATTTTAAACTCAAGTAATGAGAATTTATCAGTACATCTATAAATTTTTTTCGATTAAATTTTTTTTTTCTTTTCTTTTTATTCGTGTATATTACAATTTGTCATAATATACAATAATAATAGTGCTACAGGATACAATATTTAAAAATATAAACAAAAGGAAAGTCAAATTACATAAAATAAAATCAAAATAAATAAACGTATACAATAACAAAATTAAGTAGACAAAATAAATACAAATAAATGAAGTTAACAAGTAAATAAACAAAACATGTCACATTCATACCTATGTACAATATTTACAATTAGCTCGGGAACCCCGAACGGGGCTTGTCCCCCCACTTGTGGAAGGACAAGCAGAGTCAAAAGGATCCCAGCGCCTCCCTCTCAGCCGCATCACTGGTGAGAGCCAGCGGAAGCTAAGTGAGGGCGCCATTGATTAAAAATTTACTATTAAAAATTAATAACAAAGTCAATACGCTAAATTTTCAACGCAATACTTTTATTTAATCTTGTAACAAACAAGAAAAACATTTCTATATATCGGGTTTTCCCATAAGTTCGTAGAGATTTTTAAAATATAATTTACCTTTTATTTTTTCTCCTAAAAATGGTTCACAAAGCTAATGTTTATTTATCATCTAAAGAAGACCAGGTAAGTCTGTCGTTACAACGTTTGGGTTCCCCATGAGCTCAGTGGAAGGAACCTTATTGAAAGGATTTCAGGTTGTGATTTGCTGCTGAAAAAAAATGGGCAGGATCCATTTTTGAAACGATTTGTTACGTCAAAACGGACCTTTTTTTTCTTCTTTAGAAGTAAGGACAGTGATTTTGGGAAAACAGAGATAATGGACCTTCTAAGCCGTTAGGAAGGGGTAATCACTAACGGTGGTAAATAATTTGTAGATTAAATAAATAAACTTAAGCTGTTCAATTTTAATTTTTGTCCAAATTTCTCTACGGAAATTCCGGACAACAAAATATTTTTTATTGATCAATAAAATATTTACCAAACATTATATTAAAACAGCATTTTTTACGATTCTTAATAAAAATCAATTTCTTGTAATTCCTACATAAGTGGGAATTACATATTATAGGTGGAATAGTCAGGAATCAGTCATTTTTGAAATTTTTTTAATTTTGCCAACGTTTCGGCTCAAGCTTGTGAGCCATCATCAGGGCATTACTGAGCCATGTCCAAGCATAAACCTAATAAAGTGAGTTTATGCTTGGACATGGCTCAGTAATGCCCTGATGATGGCTCACAAACTTGAGCCGAAACTTTGGCAAAATTAAAAACTTTTCAAAAATTACTGATTCCTGACTATTCCTCCTATAATAGTTTCTACAGTCGACTATACACCCTCAAGGGAATTACATACTTTTTTATATATAAAAAAACCATAAAACTAATATAAAACATTTTTTTCCTAATGATTCTCTTCAAGTTTTTAAATGGTATATTATAATGTCCTTTAATAGAATAATTATCATCATACTAAATTAAAACATTGAACACACAAGGGGACAGCAATTGAGTGACACACTGAAACTATTTTATGGTTTTTATCTATTCGTCGGTTAAAAAATGGTTTGACTTTTACTTCAAAAGATTTGTTTAATTTTTTTTTTATTATTAGAATAGTATCAAGATTAGTACATTGTTTACTCTTTTTTTTTATTTCTTTAAAGTTTTATGATGGATATGACTAAACTCACAGAAAACTGGACCCCTGCAACGTTCCCTTTCTTGTCGAACATAAAGCACGCCCTGGGATCCTCTGGGTAACAGTAGAAGTCCAAGGGAAGTTTAAAATCTGCTTCAGGTTCTACCTTTACGTACTCTCCGAATTCGGGGCTGGTGGAATTCAAAGGTATTTTGTGGTATCCTTGACTCTTAAGAAAGCTGTATGTCACTGTAAGCATGGGGAATAAATCACTGTTATGAGCTTATTTATGACTATAATTTGTCTTAAATGTATGCTTCCTTATTAAAATAATAATAAGGTATTTATCTAAATGTATTACGTACCTCTTAAATCGTTCCATTCCCTTAACGCAGAACATATTTGTATAAAGCACAGAAGTGCCAATACCTGAAAAAAATATGAATAAATTCACTGTGTATTATTGATTGCAGAGTTGGGTTAGAGTATTGGAATAGGCGCTCAACCTTTTGGTTATTAGCACCGAATTTTTTTTTTTATTTTTTTTTTTTACTTATACTTACTATATTGCGATCGTGAAAATTTTCGAATTCTAGTTTTCAACGGAAATACACGTTTTAGGGTCCTCTGAAACCAAATAACCAAGTCCCAAAAAAAGGTGTGTGTGTGTGTGGTAACTCCCGGGCGGAAACTGTAAGTCCTATGAAACTGAAATTTCATACTAACTATAAAAGACGTTACAAAACCTTTTTTATCAAAATGAGCTTACCAGAAGAGTAACTTTATACGATTTTCTTGAAAACGGTTCCGACGATTTTGATTAAACTCGCTTTATCGATGTAAAATTAAATTGGCTTTAATATCATGTAGGTTTCATTATGATTTAAATGGTTTGACAGGGCTTAAATGCCGATATTTTAAATTTTCTCTTTCTAAAGTACCTTTAATGTTGTTGATTCTATAAAAATAACTATATTATCTTGCTACCACTAATGAAAAACAGGTAAATATATTAATTGAATGAATTCGATTCCCAACTAAAGGAAAAAACAGAAAAAATATTTTTTTAATGCAATTTTTTTGTTTTTTAACTTAATAACAGTAATATACATGTATAATGTACCTTTGGAAAGCTAAAGATTTTAGAAAATATATTATCTATTACACAAGCTTGTAAAAGTTAATAAAGAGTGATAAAAAACCGATGGAACTAAGTGATGATTTTAGGTAATAATATATTTTTTTAATAAAACACATGTTTCAATTGAAATTCCATTTAACTAATTCTTTAATGGTTTAACTCATTTTTATCACTTTATTTGAAAATTCTTTAATCGATTATAAAAACGGAGGTAAGTGAATGTCGTGTGTTGCCGCACCGGTTTTTTTCTATTTCATTTACTTTTTTATTTTTATTATTATTATTTTTTACAGATTTCACTCTTTGATGAACCTCAGTAGTGAACTAATTGTTGCACCAGAGTCCTTCAAGCTCCTACACAGCGATCTTGGTAGATTAAATTTATCCATTAGTACAAGGAATTTGGTGCAGTTCTCAATTATATGTTTTATTGAGGGAGGCACTCTACACAAGTCACACATTGGTTCAGGCTGCCTGAGGATGAGATGGAGATGTTTGAGTCTGCTATGTCCGATGCCAAGTCTCGCCAAAGCAGTTTCCTCGCGGCGATCACTTCGTAATGATGTCTTCCAGGGAGAAGGTGATGGCTTCATTTTCCTCAATTTATTTGTGTTTTTAACTTCTGACCACATCTGTTCACAATCCCGAAATATTTTTATCTGTAGGTAATTTTTTACGTCTTCCTTGATGTAAGTAGGGTGGATTTGGACGTTTGATAATGCAGCTTCTTTCGCAGCCCTGTCCGCTTCTTCATTGCCATCAATGCCCACGTGGGATGGAATCCACAAGAACACAAGTTCTTATTTTAGTATTTTTAAATCTCTCACATATTTATTTTCTTATCTTATTAATTGGTGAATGATCAGTGCAGATATTATGGAGGCTCTTGAGGGCAGAAAGGGAATTAGTGTATAGAATGAACTTTGACTCATTACGTGACATTATCAATTCGAGCGCATTTGTTATTACTATAAGTTTCACAGTATATATGCTACTTAGGTAAGACAGTTTAAACTACAGGGTACTTACGGGTGTAATAATAGATGAACCAACTTGATCATTTATTTTGGACCCATTTATTTATTGCATTTAATTTCTGAGTAATATGGCATTACCTATCAGATTATAGTGTTATTATTTTTTTTTTCTAAATAACTACCCATCCGCATTATTGACTAATTTGCCAAATGGTAGGTTCTTATCTAGTCGCTAATAGAACTGTCATATGTCCCATTTAGCTATCTCACAAAAGCAACGTTTCTGAATGTTATCAGTTGGCGAAAGAGGTGTTCAATTTTCAATTTAACGGACATTGCTACCAGATATGGGTTTCATTTTTTTACCATTAGCATACATTTACTGATAATATGTTGTGAAAGGTTTTAGGTTTGCTTGATGCATAGCAAATATTAAACAAATATATTTTTATTTAAGTATTCAATTTACCTGAATAGTACTGACTGTTTACGCCTCTTATTTAATTTTCCTTATTTTTACTTTAGTAATTTTATGTTTTAAATTCCGCACAAACTTTTTTCTAAAATCATTTTTATGGTTATCAAGGTTTTTATTTATTATGTGAATCAGGAAAAACATGTTTTTTACTGTTGGAATAGAGTGGATGTAAGGGGAGAGTTATTTTAAGTGTGTGTTAACTAACTAATTGTAACAAAAAATTATCTATTATGCCAATTACCAATCACCAATTTATTTATTTATAAATTATCAATCATGCTAATCTGTTCACCTAAATATTTACCTTTTTAATTCAAACAATTTTCGAGATTTTTTTTATAAAACGTCTTTTTTCGATTTTATTTTGTTTTTTAATAGTAAGGCATGAAAATAAGGTAAGATCATGATTCTTAAACGAAAAAACAATTTTTAGCAGAAAGAAGAAAACCGAAATATGTATTTTTTAAAACTTTTTGAAAAGTTCCAATCACCGTTTGTATTGAGAAAATGTCTATACATAGTATCGTTTTCGAATTTTTTGAAGTGGTGGAACAATATGAAAAAAAGATTTTTTTTTTTTTCCTGAAATCTTTCATTTACCTTATTATTTATTGAAAAATGTGTAAACAATTATTTCTCACCAAAAATTCAGAATTACATTACTTATAAAACATTTTCAATCATTTTTCTGCTTACGATTGCCTTTTCGTTTGATAATCATAATAATATAATTTTTGCTTGACTTTGACTCTTAAGAATCAGAGAAAAAAATCATCATTAATTGATTTAAAATTTTACCATTTAAAAAAAAAATCGAAAAAAATAAGTCTTTTAGAAAATCTCGACCGTTTGAATTAAAAAGCTACAATTTTAGCTGAATTTTTTTTTTCGACACCACATTGATATCCTAAGTTTCAGTCAAAAAAGGTGCTAGGGCTGGATTACCATCCTAACCTTTGGTATTTATTCTGTATAAAATGGTATTTTTCTATACCATAAGTTTGAATAGTCAAACTTACACCTGTTACGAAATTCTAGAAAATCTTAGGCTGGGAGGTTTTGAGTCTGGGTTAATATGATTCGGCGTGACCCGTTAATTAAATATATTGTATGCAATTATTTATATATTTGAAAATTTCCATACTCTATTTACATTTAATTTTTCGTTGTTCGGTTTTGCTGGTATATAATACAATAAATTATATCAACTAGTACATAGTTGCTACTATATATATTAGCTCTAATTCTTATTGCCAACAATTTTGACAGTTGTATTATTCCTATGTATATGTGTTTTATATATGTCAGTATTTTAACGATTGTTTCCTATATGTTTTAGCTCCTTACATTTTATTTTATTTTTTTGAAAACCTCAGTCTAAATTTACGTAATCAATTTGAATATCCATTGCTTAATTTTGGACAGATACCAACGACTTATAAATTATTAACATTTTTAGGATTAGCTCTATTCTGCTCCTTAGTCCTCCACCCTTTTACAATTATCCCAATTGCCCCAATCATCACTAATTTCCTTACTTACTTTTATTCTATTTTAGGTTATGCTGTATTTTGCACTTGTTACATTATTAGTATATTATTTAACCCCAAAAATAAATAAATGAATGTAAACTGTTTGTTATCAACTCAACAAAGATGCCTCGGATTTCGGACTGAATTACGGCAACGACCCGGATCACGTCTAATGGACACATCAATATATAGATTAGTGACATGGAATGTGAGGACGCTGTTTAGACCTGGTGCCTTTGATGAGCTCAGACTGGAGTGCACTAAATACAATTTTGATATAGTGGCTCTTCAGGAAGTACGATGGTTAGGAATGGGAATGTTGCAAAAGAAGGACTACACTCTATACTACGGTGGAAGTAGAGAGCGACATGAGTTTGGCTGTGCTTTTCTGCTTAGGTCAAAGTATCGTAATGCAGTAATGGAATTCCAGCCAATCAACAACCGCATATGTAAGATAAGATTACGAGGGACCCTATTTAATACAAGCATAATTAATGTACATGCACCCTCAGAAGATAAAGATGATGAAACCAAGGAGGATTTCTACTCTGCACTAGAGCGAGTATACGACTCTTGCCCCAAGTATGATATAAAGATCATTGCAGGAGATCTAAATGCCAAAATCGGGAAGGAAGAAGTATACAAGCCAACTATTGGAAATCATAGTCTACACAATATGACAAACGATAACGGTGAAAGACTGATCCAATTTGCAGCATCTAAAATGTCGGTTGTAATGAGCACGGTATTTCCACATAAAAATATTCACAAACAGACATGGCGAACACCGGATGGAAGAAATGCTAATCAAATTGACCATTTCTTTGTTGATGCTAGGCACCGAAGCTCTGTTATGGATGTAAGGAGCTTCAGAGGTCCATGCATAGATTCTCATCACTATCCAGTTGTGATGAAATATAAGCAGAGAATAAAGGTAGCAAAGGTATCCAACGGTGCATCGAGGAAAAAATGGAACATCGACAAGCTCAAGGTTGAAGAAACAGCAGTGCTATTTAAAGAAAATATGAAAAGAAAACTACTGATGCCTCAAACGAATAGTGAGCCTGACCCAACCATAGATGACAGATGGAACAAAATAGAGCACATAATATCGACCGTTACTGCAGAAACTGTAGGATGTGTGGAGGCCAGGAGAAATGATTGGTTTGATAGTGAATGCAAAGAAGCCATCGACAAAAGAAACAGTCTCCGACACAAGAGCTTGCAGCGACAAACCAGACAACAGGAATTGGAGTACCGCGAAGCAAGGCGAGAGGCAAAGAAAATTGTCAAAAAGAAGAAAAAGCAGACAATAAAGGAACAGCTTAAAGACATTGAAGAGGCTGCCAACAAAAACGAAAGCAGGAAATTCTATAGGAAAATAGGGACAATAAAGAATGGATTTAAACCCACCAATAACTGGATCAGAAGCAAGGAAGGAACTCTCCTGACATCAAATCAAGAGATTCTAACACGATGGGAAGAACATTTCGGAGAACTCTTGAATATAGGTGAAGGCGTCACTGTTGATCCAGCCACAACCATGGGTAGAGAAACGCAGCTGGGAGAACCTGGAAACCATGGATGGGAAGAAAACATTCCTCCCACTATAGAAGAAATAGACGAAGTAATATCCAAGCTTAAAAGAAATAAAGCTCCTGGTGGCGATAATATTAATGCAGAGCTACTCAACATATGGGCGATGGTATGTTAAAAGAATTACATCGTCTTATAGAGTGTATATGGGAAGAAGAGCACATGCCAGAAAAATGGAACAGTGGTATCATCAATGTGATTCCCAAGAAAGGCGATGTTACTGAATGTAGCAATAAAAGAGGAATCACTTTGTTGAATGTTGGTTATAAGATCCTAGCCGCGTTACTGAATTTTGGTGTTCGTGCTCGTTATTGAAAAAAAATATTTTATTTATTCAAAAGTTACAAAATATCGATAATAACACTTTAAAAGACAATAATGACAATCTTGATAATAACAATATGGCTATACTAGATCTGACATAGATTACGTACCGTAATTACTGCGAGGACTTGAAGAGAGTGAGTGATCCCTGGGAGAAGGGACAGGGTATATAAAGGTTAATAGGACTGCTGAATAAGATTCAAGGAATATGGTGTGATCTGCAGGTGCACTATAGCCTCATGGTGGCGTGACTCCTCCGTCCTTATGAGAGTGAAGCCCACTGAACTCTAAATTTAAGGATTTGGGACGGTTTGTCTATTCTGTAAATATTGAAACCAAGCTCTGGCTCTGCCATCAAAACATTCAGGTGGTTGAGGATGGGTACTTGGATTATCATTTGAAGGATTAGAACACAGTAATTCCAGTTTACAATACTGACGATAAAGATTATAGCATAAAAGATATAAACATATTACATAAAATATATAAGAAATAAATTGGGATACAGTTATATCATAAGGTTCTAATTCTTCTATTTCTATATTACTTAAGTCTATTTGTTGTAATTCCTCAAAAGTAAAATTTGTTGATACAATAGTTTTATTATTAACAGAATGATAGGAAATAAAAGGAATATTTACATTGTCAACATAAGAAAGTGGTACATTTATATTTACAAATTTCTCTTTTTCATTAAGATTAAGGAGGCTAGTAGATGGTAGATGATACATTTGTGTGTTTGTTACACTAGTTGTTACATTGCTAATATTAAAGGTTAAATATTGGTGTAATGTGGGTATAAGTTTGATTATAGGGTTTGTTCTTATTTCTACAGCTTTACAATCATTTAATTCTATATTCTTACATAATTCTAAAATACATTTGTCCTTAATCTCTATCATGTCTTTACAGTAATGATGATTATTGAATTTAATACAATTTCCATTGTAAAACGAATTTTTAAATCTAATGATTAGTTGTTCTTTAATCTTTAGAGTAATGACTTTATTATTCCTTGTAACTGGATATGACATAGCATAATAAGTTGTTTTTGGCAATGATTTCAAAGGGATTTTAATAAAATAATAAATTAATCCTGTATCTGATAGGGAACAAAATGTGGAGCTAAGTAACCAGTTTAATTCTACATTTTCTGTGATTGGTTCTCCGAACGGTATGTTTAATTGTTCTAGTTCTCTAGTCGTTAATATGCTTGGATGGGTAATTCCTAATTTACATTGTTCTAAGGAAAATTCTATATCATTTAATTGATTTTCTACTAAATCTAATACGGCTAATAAATCATGATACATTAACTTAGTAAGAGCTAAATCTGTAAAATTATTTATTTTTTCTATACTATCCTTATATTTATTTAAAACAATTATTTCTTTATTAAGTTTAGATGTTAATTCTTTATTTAATCCTAATCTAACATTTTCATTATGCTCTATGTGATACATATTTCTCTCGATTTTATTTAAAATATTATCATACTTTTCTTTGTCATCGGCGTCCATATTGCCGGTGAGCCAACTAATAGCATTGCCTAGTCCGTTAATTAAACCTCTTTTTGATCGGTTATTCCGATTTATATTTACAATATGATTAATTTTTTCTAATATCTTGTTATATTTTTGTTCAATAATATTATGCAAAGTTTTATATTCATTACTAATTGTTAATACGTCAATGCTAATCTTAAGGGTTTGAATTTCTCTTGTTAAATTTGTAAGATTCTTATAATGTAAAAATGTGTACCAATCTTCAATTATAAAAGATGGATTAATTTGTACGATGGATGCTCCTGGTCCGTCAGATAAATCTTGTATTAGCAGGGTCTGTATCTGAACCGTAAGCGCTGCGATCAGAAGATACTTGAAACAATTCGTCGTCGAACTCAAAGTCATCTTGGCTGACTCCTGTAACATTAGACGTTTCTATTTCTTTTATGACATTCTCAATATCTTCATCAGTTATTTCTGGGTTTTTTTGACTTGTACTAGGTTTATTATTATTATTATTTGATTTATTTTTCTTAGTGACCTTTTTCGGTCGTTTGACTTGATCAGGGTGGAGTTTTTTCTTTCTACCTTTATTTCTATTTTGAAATCTTTTACCAACATACTTTCCTTTTTCGTATTTAGGATCTATTTTCTTTTTCTGTTGTCTCTTTATATACACATCTTCCGGGATTTCTATGTCTTCTCTATTTTCATTTAACTTGCCTATTTTTCTCTCTTTATTTTGTTCTATACCTTTCTTAGTTATTTCGAAAAGCTGCTTCATTTTCCGATGGTACTCATGAACAAGATATTCTTTTATTTCCGGGGATTCATTATAAGTTTCATTAGTGATACCGAAAGTTATTTCGTTAGGGGTCATTTTAAGATCTTGATTAAGGGAATTATTATATGCTGTCGTTGCTTGCTCTAACTTATCTTCCTCTTTATCATCTTTGTTTTCTATGTTTATAAGTCTTAAAATTTCTAATAACGAAGAGCTTGCTCGATTAAGCAATCCAAGAGAGTTAGGGTGATTGGGGGTAGTATAATGTAATTCAATATTTAAGTAGTTTAGAAAATCTTTAAACAAGTTATTGTCGAATTCTCTTCCGTTGTCACATGATATTTTTTGGGGTTTTGGAAAACATGCTAAATATTTTTTCAATACTTTCATGCTTTCTATGGCATTATAACTCGTTGCGTAATAAGAAAATATTCTTTTGGAAAAAGTATCTACTATTAAATAAATGTAATAATTACTCATGTGTAAGGTATCAATCATTAAATCTGTAAAGGGTTTCTCAGGTGTGGGAGTAATTTTAAATTTTTGTTTTATAGGTCTTCTATCGTATTTGCCTTTTCCACATGTGTCACATTTGTTTATAATTTCTGTGATATGATCTTTCATATTGGGCCAATAAAATTTGGTTTTCAAAACTAAATATGTTTCATTTATACCTCTGTGGCATGTCTTGGCGATATGATAATCAAGGATAAGTAATTTCTGGTCTTCCGTGTTCTTTACATCTGGCAATAGTTTATAATAATTCTTTTAATTCTATTTGTGGGAAATTTTTCTCTAATGAGTGATGCAACTTTATTAAATAATGCATTATACCAATTATTTTCACTTTCTATAGAATCTGATATGGGTGAGCAGTATATGCCGTAAGTTATATTTGGTCTTAAGATTTCTAAAAGTTTTTCTTCTATTTCAAAATCTTTTTCATGATAAGGCCAAGTAAATTCAATTGTTGTTCTTTGCTTATTATTGAATATTGTTTCGCGTTGAATTTTCGCGTGTCCCTTTTTTATTATTATTTGATTTTTCTCAACATTTACTGGTCTAGATTTATCATCAACTATTAAGATTCTGTTATCGGAGGATTCTGTGGAGTGCTGCGTTGCTAAAGAAGATATATCATCTTGAATTATTTCTTGGTGTTCACCATTATTATTTTCTTCTATGTTTTCATCATTATTAATTCCTTCTAAGTTTTCATTGTTAGCTTCTTCTTGGGTTTCTTCTATTCCCATTTCTTGTAATAAATCTACGATTTCTTGTGAATAGTTATTAGGAGAATTTTCTGTATGAAAAATATCAAATTCTGGTTCTTTTAATTTCCTTTCTTCAATAGGGTAACGGGATAAATGATCGGCGACTTTATTAGCCTTTCCTTCAATGTATTTTATGTCATATTCGAAATCTTCTAACAATAATTTCCATCTAATTAATCTGGCGTTCTGTGTTTTACACGTTCTTAAATATTCTAAAGGTTTGTGATCTGAATATATGAAAAATTTTCTACCGTATAAGTAGGGTCGAAAATGATTGCAAGCCCAAATAATGGCTAAACATTCCTTTTCCGTTGTTGAGTAATTTTGTTCTGCTTTATTAAGTGTTCTGGATGCAAAACATACAGGGAGTTCTTTTCCATCTTTCTTTTGTGCTAATACTGCACCAATGGCGAAATTACTTGCGTCAGTTGTTAAGAAAAAGTCCTGATTGAAATCTGGAATTTGCAAAATGGGGCTACTACATACAAGTTGTTTCAATTTCTCAAAAGCGTTTTCATATAACTCTGGTTTGATTTCTTTTTGATCTTTTCGAAGACATCTCGTTAATGGGGAAGCTATCTTTGCGTAATTTGGTATCATTTTCCTATAGAAACCAGTTAATCCTAAAAAGCTTTTAATTTCTTTTTCATTTTTAGGGAGTTTAAAATCTTTTACTGCTTTTATCTTTTCTGGATTAGGTTCTATGCCGCGTTCGCTGATAATATGTCCGAGGAATAACAATTCTTTCTTGCAAAATTCTGTCTTATCGAGCTGAATCTTTAAGTTATGTTTTTCTAACTTTTTAAGAGTTTCTTCTAAATGTTTCCAATGATCTTTGTAATTTTCAGAAAAAATTATAATATCGTCCATATAGACTAAAACGTTAATAGAATCTGAAAAAATGATATTCATGGCTCTTTGAAACGTTGCTGGGGCATTACTGAGTCCAAATGGCATGCGAAGGAATTCAAAGTGGCCTTGATCTGTAGAAAATGCTGTTTTTGGGATAGAACTTTCTTCGACTTTTATTTGATGGAAGCCTGAGCAAAGGTCCATTGCTGTAAATATCGTCGCTTTTCCTAATTTGCCTAAAAGGTCTTCAATATTAGGAATGGGGAATTTATCCGGGGTTGTTTCTCGATTTAATTTCCTGTAATCAATCACCATTCGTATTTTTCTTTTTCCTGATGCGTCTGGCTTTTTCGGGACAATCCAAACGAGAGAATTGTAAGGGGAATTGCTGGGTCTTATTATTTTGGATTCTAACATCTTTTTAATTTCTTCCTTAATATTTTCTTTGAATTGGTGGGGATATCTGTAATTTTTCGAATATATCGGGTCTTCGGTTTTTGTTTTAATCTTATGCTCCAATAAATCAGTGGCTGAAAGGGGATCATTTTCAGTCTTAAATACTGATGGATATTTCGATAATAATTTAATTAAATTTGATTTTTCTTGAGGAGGTATATGGTCGGTTCTGATTAGTTGGGGGATTTGTTTTATTATTTCATGGTTTCCTTTTTTATTAGAATCTGTTAATTCTACTTCTTCTTTTTGCAAATAGTATAAAGGTAAATATATGGTTTCGTTAACTTTACTGTCGATTATTATATTTTGATCATAGATGCCAGGTTTAATTTTAATCTTATCATCTTCATAGTCAATAAAATATAGATTTTTATTTTGTTCTACTTTTATCTGATTTTCGCCTTCTTTCAAAACTAATTTTAAAACTTCGTCTTCCATAATAAAATCAAACTCTGTATAGCGAGTTTTTATTTTGTTGGTTTCGAAATCGATATTAAATTTCATTTCCCTCATTGTCTCATTTCCTAGTAGTATTTCGTAATTGGGACTGAAATTAAATAGATAAAATTTTATTTTTTCGGGGTTTTTAAGAAAATTATTTCTGCAATAAACTGAAATAGATTCCGTGCCAAGTTCTTCTCCGGTTGCTGTTTTTATTGTAAAATTTTCTTTTTCTCTTTCAACATCTGGTGGTACAATGTCTGGTCTTATATAATTCTTCCAAGATCCGGTATCAATAAGCCATTTACGATTCGCGTGGTCTTTAACATAAGGCAGTTGGCTTTTATTCTCTTCTTTTATGTGTTTTGATTGTCTGGCGGGCCTTTCTCTAAAAAAGAATTATTTGGATCTAATTTTTCTAATTTCTTTCTTAATTCTCTGATTTCTTGGTCTTTCGGGTCTTCTTGCTGAATTTGGAAATTAGGCTGTTTCGGTTTATTCCCGAATGCGCTAACTGTTCTCATGGATACAGTTGGATTTTCATCTTTCTTATTATTATTATAATTTTGATTCCGGTATCGACCTGAACCGTTGAAATACCTTTGTTGTTCTTGACGGGGCCATTGTTGGTAATAATTATTATTATTATTATTCTGCCGGTAGTCTTGTGGAGGTTCTTGTTGTCGATATTGATGCTCTTGTCTTTGATTATGTGGGTTATACGGGTTATTGGGATTTTGCCAATTATTAAATCGTTTGTGATGTTTTTTATCGAACTTTTTCTTATGGTCGAAGCCTCTTTTGTAATCATGTTCTCCGGGTCTTCTCATATTTCCCGAATTTATGAGGTCATCGAAGAGTAGATGGTTCTCATTCTGAATTAAATTTCTCAAATCATCTAATGTTCTTAACTTTTCTGCTTTAGTCATAAGATATGTTCTTATGTGAAGGGGCATGTTAGTGTAAAAAAAATAAAGAATACTTTTCTCTAATGCGCTAATAATTGTTTCTCTATTTGGTGTGTTTTCTATCCGATGTTTAGAAATTATTAAAGTGCGGATCTTATCAATTCTTTGAAGGAAATCAAGAGGGTGTTCCTTATGATGTATTTTGTTATTAAATAATTCATGCGATAATTGTTCAATTGAGCGGCTGTCTCTGAAGGTTCTTTCGAGATAATTTAGTAATTCTTCAACACGACTAAATTCGCACGTTGTATTTATATAATCAGCTTCATCCGTAAGTTTTGCTAAAAGTTTACTTAATAATCTTTGTTCGTTTAGTTCCTTAAACGAGTTGTCCGGTTTACACACGATTTGGTAAACTTGTCTACAAACTGTCACGAATTTTAACAGATTGTGTGGATTTCCATTAAAATTAGGGATATGATCGTAGTCTGCCGATTTAATTTGAAAGCTTGCCATATTTGTAGTTAATATTAAATTATTTACTCGCAGGATTAAAGAATTTAAATAATCATCAGACATAAAATTACAATAGTAAAGGAAATTAACTTACAAAAATTGAGTACGCTGTCAAAATAATCTTCGACGGGGTGTGAAGATCTGTCCTTGAGCTGGATACCTGACGACAGTGAAGTCCGGCCAAGGTTGAGTGCAGATAAGAGACTTTGCCTGCGTTGCGAGATGCTCGGGGTGAGTGAACTCGTCCAGAATCTGAAGATCTCGAAGTTGGTAGTCCTCGGTAGGTAAGCCAAAATCTTGAGTCTTCACAGGTGAGGAATCCTAGGCGGTAGTCCTAATTCTGGATTTGCGGAAAAAGTTCGGATCTGCGGAAACTCGGTTCTTAAAACTGCGATAAAAATATGCAGTCCCTGTTTGGGCGCCAATTTTGGTGTTCGTGCTCGTTATTGAAAAAAAATATTTTATTTATTCAAAAGTTACAAAATATCGATAATAACACTTTAAAAGACAATAATGACAATCTTGATAATAACAATATGGCTATACTAGATCTGACATAGATTACGTACCGTAATTACTGCGAGGACTTGAAGAGAGTGAGTGATCCCTGGGAGAAGGGACAGGGTATATAAAGGTTAATAGGACTGCTGAATAAGATTCAAGGAATATGGTGTGATCTGCAGGTGCACTATAGCCTCATGGTGGCGTGACTCTGTACAACCGAATTGCACCATATTACGAAAGAATAATTGGTGACTACCAATGTGGGTTTCGAAGAAATAGATCAACTATAGATCAGATTTTCGCTCTTCGACAGATAGATGAAAAGATGTGGGAATACAACACGGTGACATGGCGGCTGTTTGTGGATTTTAGGGCAGCATATGATACGACGTACAGATCCATGGTGTATAAGGCAATGGAAGAGGCTAAGATTCCCCAAAAATTAATATCGCTGATAAAGATGTCAATGAGGCACTCGAGGTGTCAAATAAGAATAAATGGAGAACTGTCCAAGGCCATGGATATAAATAATGGACTAAGACAGGGAGACGCTCTGGCTCCCATGCTGTTCAACCTAGTTCTAGACAAGGTTTTGAAGAGTGCCAGGTTAGACGGAAGTGGCACAATTCTGAACAAGTCACTGCAAATAATGGCTTATGCAGATGATGTGGTGATGGTAGGAAGAAGCAAACAGGCAATTGAAGAGGCATACATAGCTCTGAGAGAGGAAGCAAGAAGGGCAGGTCTTGAGATTAATGTCGGGAAGACCAAGTTAATGATAGTGGAAAGAATAAGAAGGCAGCATCCCTCTTTCTACAACATTGGTGGAGAAAATATAGAAGTAGTTTCGGCCTTCCCCTACCTCGGATCCTTGATGACACTAGAAGCCAACGAAGTGGAGGAAGTGAAAAGAAGGATCCTAGCAGGTAACAGAGCGTACTTTGCCCTAGGGAACATGGTAAGGAGTAACCTGCTCTCCCGTGCCACCAAGATTCACATGTACAAAACCCTTATAAGACCAGTGGTAACCTATGGTAGTGAAACATGGATTCTTAACAAGGCAACAGCTGAAAGGCTGGATAGATTTGAAAGGAAGGTGTTGCGAAGGATCTATGGAGGTGTGTGTGAGGGAGATGGGAGATGGCGCATGCGAAAAAACAGAGAAATTTATGAATTATTTAATGGGCTGCGCTTATCTGACGCCATAAGGATGAATAGGTTAAGGTGGTATGGACATTTGAACAGGATGAGTGAGGACAGACAGGTAAAGAAGACCTACCAAGGAACAATCTTGGCCACACGAAAAAAGGGGAGGCCAAGAGCGCGATGGAGAGACAAGGTCCTGGAAGATATGCGACGCGCGGGCATCCGTATGGTGGAGGATAGAGGACTGTGGCAGACTATGTTGAGGCAGGCCAAGGACCACTTCGGTCTGTAGTGCCAGAAGAAGAAGAAGAAGAAGTTTGTTATCAAAATTGTATATATATCTCTTATTTCGTTTATTATATAGTTCAATTTTCAATATTTTTATTTGAGGTTGTTTCTTTAAATTATTATTATTATATTTTTTTTTGTAATTTGTATTTTTTTTTCTGTTTGTTTTTATACTCTAAGACTCTAAAGTGTTTATTTTAATTTTCTTGTAATATTATTCTTAAGGGATTAGTCCCAGAATAAATAAAGAATTTATTATTATTATTATTGTTATTATATCACTCACCTGAAGAAGTGCTGTTGTCCTATCCATGACTGACAGTCTCCAAATGGTGGTGCCTAATAGTCCACATTAAAATGAAGATAGCCACTTATACGTCACTTCCCCACCACCTCAAATGCTAATTTGTTCCTAGCTATCAACTATTTAGAAAAACTATATACAGGAAATGTTGTTTATCTATTTTCTTATTTGTATAAAATTTCATTATCTACCCAAAAGGGTCATTAGATGCTTATCTGTGATTTTTAAATTTAAAATTAGAGTTATTTTGATTTGTATGCATAAATGAGTTTAAATATAAGTTATTTAACAGCTGTTGATGGTACAAGTACCTTTTCCTCTAAATTTGAGGTCTTGTGTTTTAAGATGAGTAGAACACGAATAGCAAATAAATAAAAGAATAAATCTGTCTCTCTGCAATAAAATGTATGTACAAAAAAAAAAAGAAAGACTAAATGAAATCGGTAGAAAAATAGTGAGAAAGATTTTAAACTTAGCAGTGGTGAATAGTTAATTTTCTTGAATTTTAATTTCCAGTGTTTTTTATTAAAGTTCTTTGAATTATTTATCGCTATACATTGCCTAAACAGCTTTATAAATTGATATAACTTAATATATGTATTTAAAATTTTTATTAATTTATATTTTGACAGAACAATGATATTTGCTATCTGCTTATCCAATAAATGTGCTTAGAAATGATATAAGCGCGTAACTGTATAACATAGATTAAAAAAACAAAAGAAATAACTATCAGTATACCAGGTCTCTTGGCCAGCGCCTCGATAGACTTTTGGCGGATTATGTGGGTTTGTGGCAGTTGATGGCAGTTTTGAGTCAGCGGGTTTGAATTTAGGGTCTGTCGTGAAATTTATTGTAGCGATGTAATGTCTCGTTAGATACATAAAAAAGGGGTATTTACAATTTTTCTAAGTAATTTGGATTGAAATGATTGGATAATTTTATGTTTATCTTTATTGCAGTTCCCTATAACTCGATACCATAAGTCCAAATTGGTTTTATGAGTATATTTTGTATTAAAATATTTATAAAATATGTATTTTGTAATAAATAGTTTCTAATAATTTGCAGAGTTCTTTTTTTGTAATTAATGTTGTTGTAATCTTTATTTTTTAAAAAATGGTACACAATTCTTTTAATTATTAGTTACTTATTTTCACATAAATGAAAATTTTTGTGGTTACATATTCTAGAAAGATTTTTAATTTTATTTAGTATTACGATAACAAGGTACTATCAATAAGACTAAAAAATCTGGTACGGGTAACGCACGACTATTAAAATCAATTTAAAAACTATTAAATATACCTAAATTTGAATAATATTTTAAGTTGATTTTAATAAAACGTGTATTCATTTTTTTTTAGAAACATATGATTTTGATTAAAAAATACAACTATATTTAATTGTTTATCAGTATTAAGTTTATTCCCTATTTGTCATTATATTACCTTTTACAACTTTTTGTATCAGATAATATTTTTTCTAAAATCTTTCTCTTTCCAATGGTATATTATACGTCTATATTACTGTTCTTACCATCAAAAACACAAAAATTGCATTAAAAAATATGTTTGCACTTTTCTTCTTTAGTTGTTATTGAAATGCGCTGAACTTGAATGTTTTAGTGTTAGTTATCAATGCTAATAAGATGATGATTTTTTTAAATCTACGAAATTAAAGGTACTTTAGAGACAGACATTTTAAAATATGGGCATTTATGCCCTGTCACACTATTTAAATCAGGATGAAACCTACGCCATATGAAACCCCATTAAATTTTACATCAACATAGCGGGCTACATCAAAATCAATTGAGCCGCTTCTGAGAAAATCATAATAAGGTGCAAAATGCATGGTATAAAGTGGCCCTGGTTAACCGATTTTTATGGAAAAGTAGCAGTAACTTCTTGGGCGTATAGACGTTATAAATATGAAATTTCAGTTTCGTACGACTTAGACATACCACACTCATTTGGACTCAGGACACCCTAAAACATGTATTTCCGTCGAAAACTGGAATTCGAAAATTTTATATCGCAATACTTGTACATATACATATATTACATATCCCTTATTATATATTTAATATGTAGGTATGTGAAAGTAAAAAGATTTAAATCAATGAGTTAAAAAAATTTGTTAAACTGCTGCTGGAAAATATTGAATTCGGTATCTTCTCATTCTCTGTGTTGCTTTATCTATTACTATAGAATCATGGAACAGTAGGATAACTAACAATAAGTGTGATATGAATTAAGAACATAATTTAGGCTAAAGTGATAAGAAAATAAAACTCTTATATATTTTCTTAACAGTTTATTATAATTTCTTCTCTAGGTTGGACAATAAATATTTTAAAATGAAAGACATATAGTTCTTGTCGAAGGTGCTCAAGCGGGACAACTTATCTCCCAGGGGTGGTCGACGAAGTAGACGTGCAAGGAGTAGAGGCTGTACATCTGGAACCAGGTGTCCAAGCATGCGGGTCTGTTCCCTAGGATGGCCTGCCGGAAACAAGTCAATAAGAAAATTATTGTTTTGGGTGATAGATCTTAAATATCGTATAGTGATCATTAGAACCATCTACAAATTATAATGAGAGTTACAGAAATAAATTAGTCCTGGTCAGCGGTTAGTAATTTAAAAAAATAAATAGTTTTAACTAGTTTTTTGTCTGCCAACGTTTCGACCCTTATTGTAGGTCTTGATCAGGGCGAATTTTAGTCGGAAACTAACAACAATGACTAAATATTGTTAGCTACCTAATAGGAGGGACATTGTAATAAGATATTAATATCTAATACTAAATTAATATCTCAGTAATAAGGTACTAAAAGGGTCATTGTTGATAGCTCCCACCTAAAATTCGCCCTGATGACCGACAATGGGAGTCGAAATTTAGGCAGACAATAAATCGTTACAACTATTTAACTGCTTCTTTTACTGTCTGCCACCCGGACTAACTAACTTCTTGCTGCATATAAAGATTGCAACAAATCCAAAGAATTTTGTTGAGGTATCTTTTTTAAATCTCATGTATCAATAAGAGATATTTATTTTATTTATTTATTTATGACGCCTCTACCCTTGTGGGTCATTGGCGTTCACACTTACATTTTATACTCAGTTATAATATAAACTTCTTTTTAAGTACTTGTAGAGGATATTGGCTTTGTTTTCATCATCTTGTAATAATTCTTATAGAGTTTTTTTTCCAGTTTTAGTTCAATTCTTAATTTTTTGAAAATTGGACAATCTAGCAATACATGTTTCACTGTTCTCACTGTGTCACATTGCGTTCAAGTTGGGGCTTCTGAACCTCTACAATGTCCTATCCGAAGCCTGCAGAGGATCACTTTTCTCCTTGACTTTCTGTTGGAGGTCTTCCAACGGGCACAATCTTTTTTTTATTTCACTCAATAAGAGATATTAAAATATATGTTTGATCTTGAATTAGATATAAATGCCTTCTAGAATGTATGAATTAATAATTTAAACTATTTGTGACGAAGTTTCGGCCTAAATTTCAGACCTT
The DNA here is from genome assembly GCA_023052935.1 of Piezodorus guildinii. NCBI lineage: Eukaryota > Metazoa > Arthropoda > Insecta > Hemiptera > Pentatomidae > Piezodorus > Piezodorus guildinii. The sequence continues at coordinate 159,048,499 of CM041293.1, read as the reverse complement.
CATCAAGGCTGGCTCAATATTCAGACAGTCGGTGACACTCCCTAATGAAGTCATGAAATTACGCTTATCGCACCCCTACAAACTTCTAAAATCTTTATTGCATTATATATTAAAATCTTTGATGCATGCAATCAATATTAAATTAATTCCAAGTTTCAATCTAATGTTTATGAGATTGAAAAATCAATTTTATAGGGTTGAATACGTCAATAATACAGGTATAAGGTAGGCGGAGTGATCAGAGATCTGAATGAACCATACAATGATGTTTTGCCTCGTCAACTGTTGATTATTCTTTTAAAACTAGAAACCTTTATGGCGAAAGAAAAATCTCCAAGTGTTTTGAAGAACCGCTTTCAAACAAACTGATGTCTTAATAACATTACAAAATTAACGTTTCAATAACTCATCATAAACCATTCAAGTGAGATATACTAACTGATATGTGCAACGTCAATGTTTGTAATCCTTACTACCTAAAAGTCAGCCCCTACAAGTTTTTTAATGATGTGTTTATGAATTTATTCCATGATTACCTGCTGATTACGTATTATTAAAAGAACTGTATTTTTCAAATGAAAAATATTCAACTCTAATACAGATTTTTTTCGCATACATTTAAAATTATGACTACACTATGCCTAGTGTTTCTTTAGGCTTAAAAAATTTTGTTTGTAAAAATATTTACCTGAACTCCAGCTAGTGGCGGCCTCTCATACCAAACTCTTTGGGGGCCATCGGAGCCTTTTCCGAAATCAGCTATTCCAAATCCTACAAGTCCGCCTCCTTGGTAGAGCGGGTAGAAAGGAAGGAGCTGGTTACAAGGTATGTTAGAGGCCATTCGGTAGAAGTAGTGTTGACCTAGGCGTTAAATAATTTCAGTCAAACGGAATATTATAAAAAGAGGTATATGATAAATGAAGAAAAAAAGATAAACGCATGATATTAAAGTTTAAGTCATTATCTTAACATCCTATCTAAAAATATTACAAGTTAAAAGTATAATTATCGAATAGATGGAAAGTTAGTTGATGCAGTGTTTGAATTAGAATTACAAGCCATAAGTGAAAATTTTGGGGAAGAAAGTTAATGAAATTTTGGCTGTATTATAGACATTTTTTCTATCTGTTGTATTTTCTGGTGTTGGAATCCCTTCTCCAATTGTGAAATTAAAAAATCTGGTGCGGGCAACACACGACTATAACAGTCGTTGTTAAAATCTATTAAAGAATTTTCAAATACACTTAGAGATAAAAATCTGTGAAAATAATAAAGAATTAATTAAATTGAATTTCTGTAGAAAGATGTGTTTTATTAAATTTTTTATATTATTATCTAAAATAATCAGTTAGTTTTATCGGCTTTTCATCACTCTTTATTAGCTTTTACAAGCTTGTGTATAATATAATATTTTTTTTCTAAAATCTTTAGCTTTCCAACGGTATATTATACATCTATATTACTGTTTTTATGTTCAAGAGCGAAAAGTTGCATTAAACAAATATGTTTGAACTTTTCTCCTTTCGTTACATATCGAATTCATCGAAACAGGTTTATATTGTAATTTTTTTAGCATTTACAAAATTAAAGGTACTTTAGAGGAAGAATATATTCATTTTTATGTGTACATGTCTTACGGCTAGGGCTCTGTAACTTTCATTGTGTAAAATTTGTTTCGTCCTCACTTTGACACGCTCTGTTGGTTGTGCTAAAAAAATTGACGAGTTTTCTATTCAGAAATATAGTGGAGAATACTTTTTTGTTATATAACATTTTTAGAAAGGAACTACTGTTTAGGAGTTATATTGGCTGGAATGAAAGAAGGTTCGTTTTACTACAATTATTGAATATTAGGGCTCTATTGACACTGTTCTATTACAGTAATAACATCGAGATTCTAATATTAGTAGTTGTGATTGTGATTAGTAGATGATTATTTTTAAATATTTTTATCTTAAAGGATTGTTCGCTCATCGTTTAAATTGTAAATACCTGATAAAAGAACGATTAATTGAACCTTACCCATCCTCGGGAAGCAGTTCTGCCTGTCGAAGCCCGCAATATACGTCTGGTCTGGAGATGGTTCGTTCCTCTGCACTTGGACTAGTTCACCATTGAGGTAGACCCAGAGGCCTTCTACGGTTTCGTTCAATATCTGACGACCAGCAGAAGTTAAAGTGCCTGGAATGATTTAGTGATAATTATGTTTACGACTAATACTTTTATAGTGAAAAATAATTAGTGAAGGAATGCGACTGACTTGGATTGGTGAAATATGCCCTGAATCCGTAACCAGGTTGGTTCATGAGGTTGGTTGGAACGAATCCTCCAACAGCTGAGTAGTTATAGGGGACTGGATTCACGTTAGCGACATCTTGTTCCAAGTACTGGAATTAATAAAATAATTATGATTTGGGGTTAAACGTTTAGTAGATTAGTTTTATGAGGACATTAAAACAATGATTTATCCGTTTACGGACATAATACATACAGTGATCTGTACTCCTGCTACAACGCCGTTCATATCGTAGTACCAGCATACCCTGGGATCGTCAGGGTAACAGTACTGTGTCACCGGAAGTCCTACGTTACTGTCCGGCTGAACCTGGACGTAGTTGTTTATAAGTGGGCTGTTGGTGGTCAGAGGGATCTCGTAGAAGCCTTGGCTTGGGTCGACGGCGAATCGAGCTGAAAATGAAATCATTTTTAAATAATAATGCTTATTAAACTTCCACCAGAGGCTTACTCACCTTCGCAATCCCTTACCCCAATTCCTATCTAGTTTTAACCATCTCTGTAACCCTCCTTGTAGGTTGAAGCGGCAGTTGTTTAGAGACCTCTTATAACAAAGCGATTCGGATGTCGCTGGGATCTCTTTGCATCGTGCTTCGACATCCAATAGTTGGGTGTGGAGGTTTGATTCGGAATTTCCAGGGGCAGTATGTAAATATTGTAAATAGGTTTGAATGTGACTAAGGTTATTATGTTTACTTTATTTAGGTGTATTTATTTTTCTTTGATTTTTTTTATTTTATTTTCCTTTACTCTGTACGTATGGAATCAATGACTTCTTAAAGCTCTAATACTCATTGCCCAAGATTGTGACAGATTGTATTGTTTATGAAAAAATGTTTATTAATCAATCAATATAAATGAATAAATATAAAGTATTCCATGAAAGCAAACTTTATGAATCTTATAACTAAAATAAACATTTAGCCTAGTTGTTTGTTTGTTTATTTATTTAACGTCAGTTTTATGCTGCTGTGGCTAATCGGACGATGCTACAGTGGGAGTCCTAAATTTAACCTATCCAGGTTTAATTAGGATAGAGATCTTTAACGAGTACCTAACATCGTGCAGCCTCGGGACCAACTTTTGACGTCCCCTCCGAAGGACAGCATAATTTAGGATTTTATTGAGGGCGTATAGTCGACTGTAGAAACTATTATAGGTGGAATAGTCAGGAATCAGTCATTTTTTTTTTTTTTTTTTTTTTTTTAAATTTAAAAATGACTGATTCCTGACTATTCCATCTATAATTTAGGATTTTTTTACCCCCCATTGAAAAATCCTAGGGCCACCTGTGTGTTTAAACTTGGGTACAGAAGGCAGTTATGCTAACCACCATGCTACAGGTAACCCCTAAAAATTCAGCCTAGTCAGATACCCATTTCAGTACTTATTAACCAAAGTATGGTATAAGAAGTGTCAAAACTTTGATCCGTTTATGTTAGGTAGGTTCTATTTAAATTTCGGTCTTACACAAATTACTATTAGGTTTTAAACATCTTTATTTTTACGCTGCTTACGTATTATATATATATTAAATATTATACACACATTTTTCCATATTTTATAAGACGAAGAATTTATAAATCTTAGCTTTATCATTGGTCAATCCATTTGAAAGCGTCCAGACCATATTTATTTACACTCATGTTTCTTTTACCAGTTTTTATCATTCCTCTTCTGTTAATAAAACCATGGATAAAACATTTTTCTTACTAATAATTTTATTTGGCAGCAATTTCAAGTCGGCTTTAGAGCTAATAACATGTGTTTGAAAAATCTCTCCATTTATCAAGTTGCAGATATCAAATCAGAACAAAAACTAAGTATATTGCTTTTTAAGATTTGTGTTCGTCACCTCGAGACGGTCTCATGTATCCCACCTCTACGACGAGTTAAAGTGGTTAACCCCAACCTTTCGAAGACAATATTTTCTTGGATCATTCCTTTATCAAATCATTAACTCCCACCACCCATTTTACGTCTACAGCCTTCTGGTCTGACCTCCAAACTCCTTTCCACAGAACCAAAAAATACGATTGCTCCTTTTTAGCCCGTTCCACTGCCTTATGGAATACTCTCCCTTCAAACATCCGTCATGCTCCTTCCCTACCATCATTCAAATCCCTCCTCTTTCAATATTTAATTTCTCTCCAGTCCGATGTAAGCTAATTTTTTTTTTTTTTTCTTATGCCTATTTATGTGAGGTGATTTGTTTATATACTTTAATGAGATGTAAAAGATATATTTTAGGTTGATTCTTATTTATTTATTTTTGAATATGTACATAGAGATGTCACAAAGACCTTTTATTTATTTTTTTTCTTCTTTCTTTTGTTATTTAAATGTAGTTATATATTGTTTTAGGCCAGATATAAATTATTATTTTTAACATTAATGTTATTCTGAAGGGATATTGTCCCAGAATAAAGTTTATTTTTCTGTTCTATTCTATTCTATATGATAAGAAATATCTCGTTAGAAAATAAAATTATTTGTCACGGCCACTAAATTTTATCCTTAATTATTAATAGTATAAGGGATCACTTGTAGCGTATAGGGTGGTTAGCGTAACAGCCTCCTATGCCAAAGGTCACGGGTTCAAACCCGCAGGTGGTCCTAGGATTTTTTGATGGGAGTAAAAAATCCTAAGTTACGCCGTCCTTCGGAGGGGACGTTAAAAGGTGGTCCCGAGCCTGTGCGATGTCAGGTACTCGTTAAAGATCCCTATCCTAATAAAACCTGGATAGGCAAAATTTAGAACTCCCACTGTAGCATCGTCCGATTAGCCATAGTAGCATAAAGTGACGTTAAATAAATAAACAAACAAACATTAATAATATAAAGATATTTGCAGTGTGATATTTAACATTTTTCACTCAGTCCCTTTTGAGATATTCTGCTATAAATATTGCTGCTTTGTAAAATACCTTTATTTTAAAATATATATTAAAAAAATAGGATGATCTCACTGTTGGTGACATCAAGTCCCTATAAAACTCAGAGTATTAGCCAGAATAATGTATTATCCGGTTTTAAAATTAGAAAGGATTAGGTAAAACAGTTTAAAAAATCGAAAATGTTAAATGGAAAAATTAATGGAAATCAGACGGTTTAAAATTGATTGACCCATATTTAAAATTATGTAAAAACTCAATAGCAGTTGGTTTTAATACATTGATAAGCTATGAGTGGATAATATTTCAATGAGAGTAGATTCACATCGGATAATATTTTAGAAGATATTATCAACTTTTATTTAATATATGTCTTAAATTATCTATTTCCCACTGTTTTATTCTCATGATTTTATTCAGTTAATTTGTCTTTTTTAAGTTTTTTTTTTCTTTCCTGTTCTTAATTATAAGCTGTTAACAAAATATGAAACCATAATTTTATAAGTATTTAGATATGAACGATATGATGTAGTTAATTTATCAAAAACGAAACTATCTTCTTCTCAACATAATTTTCATCCGTTCCAATTATTTTTGAATTTTTACTATCATGAATTATGTCCTTAAATTGTTTATGTTCCTTGGGGTTTTCTTTGTATATTGTTCTATTGAATGGAATTTTAATTACAGCTTCAAATTAGGCATCGGACAATTCATTCTATAAATATTTTTCATTTTCTAGAAAAGAAAGCTAAATACTTTCAAAGAACCCTTAGCAAATAAAAAAAAGCAACTATCAATAAACAGCCTCCTATAAATTTTGATATGGTGGCCCGAGACTGATGCTAAATGCCCTCGCAATGCACATGATGGACGTCTCATTAAAAATGTACAAGGTACAATAATCGCTTGAGCAATTACCTTGCGCAACTCCCGGCTCGATAAATCAAGGAGAAGTTTTTATTTCCCCTATAAGCATTTGACTCCGGGTCTCTCCTACGGTTTATGTGTAGCTTTTGTCATCGGAGGAATTTACATATTACACTTGTGGCCGGTTTAATGCTTTGAAAGCATGTAGTTAACAGTTTGTATAAGTACCATGTTTTATCGATTAACACAGTCAGTGAGGTGAGAAGTTATTGCACTCTAAGTCTTGTCAAATTCATCTTTTCTATTGTTGGAACTGATTATTAATGACAGGAGTATTGGTTATTAATTGTTCTGATGTTAAAAATATCAATATGGTGTATAGTGGATAGAATACTATAATATTGTTCTCCGGGTCTCGGGTTCGAACTCTACCATAATAATAATAATAACAGGCCTACCGAACCTGAATGTTCGATGCCGATATCACCAAATACCGTCTTCACAGACCCGTCTAATGATCACCGTTCAAGCCCTAGCCTCAGAGATCAGCCTTACCGCAATCCTTCTGTCGACGCTTCGGCTTACCTTTCGGACGCCTACCAGTCGGTTCAGCGAGTACCAACTTTCTCGGAATTCTTTCTTCACCAAGCCCAGTAACTTTACTCACCCATTTGAGCCTCTGTGATGCTATCAACTCAATTATATTCACAGCTCCGCAATTTTACGTTGTGCAACCTTCTAAACTCCCCATTGTCCTCATCTCTCTTTGGACGAAATAGTTTACGCAGTACCTTATTCTCGCAACCTCATCACATTACCTCGAACTCCACCATAAGCACAATAATTATATATTATGTTATTTCAGCTGTGAGAGACAACTTAGGATAGGGAGACCCTTCTTGGGCACAACCAGCCTCTTTAAAGCTGGGGAAAAACTAGAGGCTCCACATTACATCGGCCTCATCGCCCCTTGCACGATCGCTGACCTGTAATCGTTGCGGATTGTATATATAGTGAACCCAATACATTCACACGTTGTGAGGATTCTTTTTTTTTATAATATGATTTTTTGAAATTTGTAGTGGGAGTTATTGTGTATTGCGTTAGAGGCCTCTAGAATATTATTCTGCTAATAAAACCTGAAATGTCCCCCAGATAGTAAGAAGACGAACTAGATGATCACTGGATGATGATATCGCCGACATAGCACCCCAACGTCGAAGCGACACCACACCGATGTCTCTGCTGGGCGGGGCATGACGATCTTCAGTAGCATTTCTTTAGAATTGATATCGTAAATATTCCGACGTGTCCCTTATATAATCATATGATAGCTCATCGTAATATTATCTACAAAATTACGTTACGGTAATAAGCTATATAATAAAAAAATAAAATAAATAGCATACCTCTGAGATCATTGTAAGGCCTTTGAGCTGTGATTACTTGAATGAAGCAAACAAGTGTGAAAACCTAACAATAAAGGACCTATTATATGAAAAATAACTTAAAGTTTACTTAAGACTCTATTATTAAACATAGCACCTATATTTCACCTAATTAGTAAAAGTTTAAATGTTTTATAAATATAATCAAAAAAATTCAATGTAAAGTATTACAATTCTTTGAAAGTAATTAATTAAAATCAAATATATCCTGAATATTAAACTATTTTTTTAATGATTGAAAAGTTGAATGGGTTAGCAGTCATGTACACTTTCTTAATGACTGAATCACTACCGAATTCTCCATCATTTATTCCCAACAGCAAAAAATTACCCCATCTTTAATATTTTTTTTCCTATTATCAAATATTCAAACAGAAAAAATATGTATAATTAATAGTTTGAAGAATCCACTAACCACACTAAAAAGAGTGAAAAATAAATTGAAAACCAAGATTTATATGAACGAAAAATTCAGCGCGAGGTCTTAGATTTTCGTAAAACAAGAAGCAAACAAAAATAAAAAAAAATCATTATTTAAGTTTAGTAAATGGTTATAATACGTATCTAACTAAAACTATGGTAAAACATAGATTAATTAATTACAATAATAATTATTTATGTTGACCGGAAAAAAATGCAAGGTTTATATCATTTTCAACACTAATTAATCCTCTTAAAAAGACAATATATATATATATATATATATATATATATATATATATATATATTTTTTTTATTGGGTTATTTCACATGAAATGTCCGTTTTTATAGTTTCAGAAATACATTAAGGATTTTGCAGGTCTCTGTTATTTTCTTCCGAATGTTTACATATTTAAAGTAAACAGTTTCTAATGCTCTACCTTTGTATTATTAACATTAGCTTCCTAATAAATTACCCACTTTTTAGTATACCTCCAAATATGAACATGGAAACACGTGATTTTAGAGTAATATTTTTGTACGAGTTTAAAATCGGCCATTCAGCAGCTGAGGCCGCTAGAAATATTTGCAAGGCGTTTGGGGAAGGGAGTGTTAATGAACGGACCATTCGCCGTTGGTTTGCTAAGTTTTCAGCTGGGGATACCGACTTGGAAAACCTGTCCCGAGGAAGACCTCCGTCCGTAATAGACAACGATGTCCTCAAACATACAGTAGAAGGAAACCCCTAGCAAACAGTTAAAGGACTCTCAGCAAAACTAAATGCAAGTGCAGCTACCATTTCCAGACATTTAAAGTGTATTGGAAGAGTAAAAAAGCTCGATACATGGTTATCTTATGATCTTACTTAGCGGCAGCAAGACCCTCTGTTTCAAAACATACCGTGCAAAAATTAAAAGAACTGGGCTACGAAGTTCTTCCGCACCCACCATATTTTCCCGACCTCTCTCCAACATATTACCACCTGTTCAGAAATTTAGACAACTTCGTCAAATAAAAACTTTTTGAAAATGATAATCAAGTGAAAAGCGTTTTCAGATTTTGTTTCACTTCAAAGCTCAGAGTTTTTCAGTTCGGGGATAAAAAAGTTGGTGTCACGCTGGGAAAAATGTGTAGAAAATGAAGGTAAATACTTGGATATCTTGTTTTCATATCGTATTTTTAATAAAAATCCTATTAAAAACGGACATTTCATTTGACATAACCCAATACTTTGTAGCACTTCGCTACATGGAAATAATTCATTATTTACTAATATGTCAAAGCGTCAAAGAAGTTTAAGAAGAAAAGATTGAACAGAAAGATGTTTACAAAGTTTTTAGCAACACAAACATGGCAGGATACACGAATCAAATAAGAGAAGAATTAAAGAAGCTTAAAATTTCTCATGCCGATTGTACAAATAGGGACATATAGAAAAGAATACTAAAAAATCTCATTAATATTGGAAAAGAAAGAAAGAGGGGTACAAATTAGTCAAAAGAAAGAATATACATGCAGTTGAAAATCATGAAACTGCGATGAGAAGAAAGAAAATCAAGACGAAAGAAGGCTAACCAATGATGTACACGTGGTTCTTAGTGGCGGATATATTATATACAATTTTTTTTTAGGATTCGAAATTCTATTCAGAAGATATAGAAAAGTCGTCTACACGTACGTAGAAATCTATTGAAGTAATGAACAATATTTTGAATAACAAAAATAAATACAGATAATATTCCTATGTTTTTTTAAACCGCAATATTGCATTACTTTTTAGACTAACTAATATTAATCCATATTTTAAATTATAAGAACTTTTTTCCATTACCTTAGCTACAATGATATTTATAAAAAAAAAAAAAAAATTAGTTAACTTATATTATAATTGTTAGTTTATACTACAAGATCAATTAATTATTGTGATAAATGGAGGTCATAGAGCTTATATTGTGATATATAAATATTTAAATGCTCACCTTCAAGAAATCACCGGTATGACCCATCTTTCGGAACCAAATCTCTACTGATGTGACAGAAACAGAGACGGAGCTTATATTTATAGGGAACGAAGTTATTCAACGTTTGGCTTTGAAGATATGATAATTAGTGGCATTATCTTATTTCATTGCCAGACATTCTTCCAATAAAAAGAAGAGCATGGCCAAGTCATTTTGCTCTGTTTATGAATTTCTCTAATGAAATTGAATGATTATTGCTAGTTTTTTAAATTTCGATGGAAGGCGGGAAGAAGGTGTTTTAATCTAATAAAATGCACAATGTTGAACGTTTATATGTCGCTAAACTAACTACAAAACACTAACAATTTTTACTCGTACGTATGATTGTTTTTAAAATCAGATATAATAAGTCAAACAAAGCATTTAACAGTAAAAATATAAATATTTAATTAATTTGTTGAGGAAAACTTGAGTTCTTTTGAACTTTAGCTCAATCAGTTAACTGCAACCTTACTTTCCAATGAAAAATTAAAACAGTATTTTTTTTTTTTAATTGCTTAAACTACTTGAGCTAAATGTGGTAAACGCAAAGGATCCGTCTCACTTTTAATTTCATTGAGAACATATAGTTTCGTGAGCAGGCTGTGTTCACAATGTAATGTAATTTATTTTCACTCACGAAGGGTAAATGTTTTATATTTATATTTTTGTACTGTTAGTTTATTTGAAATAATGAAGCTTTCAAATACAATTAAACGCTGCAAATTATAACACAATGGTTTATTATTTCTTAATCATTATATTATAATTTATGATATTATATAGCTGCGAAAGCAATGAATTTATAATTACAGTTTTCTAAGGGCTAAAGAAAGACATAGTAACTTCACTACCAATTTTTATTCAAGAGAAGTTCAAAACGCAGTATCTCCTTTAACCGATTTTCTTTCTTCTTTTTTGTGTTGTTAAGGCTTTAGTCCTGAATCAAAAATCGTTTGATATTTAAAAAGTTCATATATATTGATTTTTTTTTAAAAACTAATTGGGTTCGAACTTTCTTGAAACGTGAATTCTCAAATTTAATATTTTTGACTTGATTACAAATGTTACATATTGAAAATTATAAACCTGAATGCTGTTTGTGAATAATATTACGTTTTTATATAATCTCAATAACCATTTTTACTTTCACCTACTATATATATATAAGAGGGAGGGAGTATTGCGAACGTGAAAATTTTCGAATTCCAGTTTTCAAGTGTGTGTGTGTGGTCCCCGGGCGGAAACGATAAGTCCTGTAAAACTGGACAATTGTTTTGGAAGTTTCGGAGTTGAAGTGGAATTGGAAGGTTAGTGAATGTGAATGTAGTGCTCTTATCGCTCAACCTTTACTACGGCTATAATTTTGTGTTTTAGTTGTGTTGTTGTTATTCTTGTTTATTTTCCTGTTGAACATGTTTATTTCGTTGATTTTTTTTTAATGTTTTAGTGTCTTGATTTGTAAATAGTGTTAATATAATATAATAGGACAGGTAGGGTTAGTTGACCGCTGAGGTTCAGATCCCGTGAGGGGAGCTCTAAGTGGTCGCAGAGGACAATAGGTAAGCCCTTTATATACCTAGACATTAATATATAAACAATTTCAAAGTATTTGACATTATCAGTCCAATATTTGTTAAGTGTTGGGAGGTTATTTTTTTTTATAAGACTCAGTAATAGTACTTTTACAAAAGTAATTCTTACTTTACTCTGATAATGAATAAGACATTAGTTAATGAAATGTCTAAAGAAAGCCCTATTGAGCAAATGGAGTCCAAAAATGAAGACGAAGTTTCAAAGACACCAAGGCATAATGCTAAAAGAGCTAGAAGAACTTCTCAAAACGATGTCTCGAATGTTTCTGAGGACGACGATAATTGCCTAGGACATAAAGCAAAGGTAATTCAAGAGAACCTCCGTGTTTATATTAAAAATAGTGACAGGAACGTCAGCGCTAAGGCACAAAATTACATCAACGGTAAGGTACAATATCTTGTAGATGTAATCGAAACTATGCAGGAAAAGGCTAAGGAGTGCCAAGAGAAGTGTGAAAACGTTTCATCGCTTGTACAAAGGGCAGTGAAAGAGACGCTTGCTTCTCCTAGTGTCCACGCACTGATAACAAACATTATTATAGACCAATCGCTGCCAAAACTCATAGAGGGTTTTTCTACACACCGTTCAACCGTAGTAGCAGAGCCCTCTAGAGAAGTAAATGTAGCATCAAATGAAAACCAAGCTCATCAAGTGTCTGAGGAAATGCCATTCACAACTGTAAAAAGGAAAAAAAAAACGGAATAAGGCTAGGAAAGCCACTGAGGGTAATCCCCAGACGAATAATTTTAAAGAGGGAGTGCAAACAAGCCAGTCCACTGACAAACAAAAGCCCATTACAATGGCAGAGATCGTTAAAACTCTGCCATCGAAACCGACACAGAGCCCGAAGCCAACTTATATCACGATCAGCGGATCTGGTAAAAGACCAATAGATATAATCAATGCTCTTCACCAAGCACCTACAGAAATGGGCATGAATCCTGCAATTGTTCGAGCAACTAAGGCAGGCTCTGTCCTGGTTCGTTTGGACGATAGTTCCCATGCCAATAAGGTCATTGGTTGCCAAGAACTTCGCAATAAAGGGTTGCAAGCTAAATTGGCATTGAGGAGGAAACCACGGATAGAGGTTAAAGGTGTACCTCATGATTGGGACTCGGCGAAACTGGTTAGAGGTTTGTGGGGAAAAATAACTGAGAAGTCGGCTCCCAGTCACCTAGTTAGTGAGGATCTTCGGCCGCTCTTTTCTTCGGTGGCTAGAAACGGCTTCACTAAAAATTGGGTGCTAGAAGTGCACCCACTGGTTCGGTTCCAGCTGTTTGAAATGGGTAGCATTAATGGAGGGTGGTGGTCTCTCACTTTTAATGATTATATAGATGCCCCTCGTTGCACCAAGTGCCAAGGCTATGGGCACACTAAGGCTACTTGTACGGTGGATACCGTGGTGTGCATATGGTGTGCCGCCAGTGGCCATGTTATGAAGGAGTGCCCAAAGAAGAAAATACTGGCTGACCCGAATTGTGTTAATTGTCAGCGAGAGAATGCACCCTGAGTCAGAGGAAGCACAAATCGGGCAGTCGGGAGTGCCCAGTGCACATAAAGTGGGCAAAAGAAGTGGCTAAATCTACATACTATGAATAAAATCACGATCCTCCAACTCAACATGGGCCGTCGCCACCTCGTAGCTGATGAGCTAAGAGCTCTGGCTCAACGCTATGACGTTATGGCGGTCCAGGAACCGAGCTGCCGTGGGAATGTGGTCACAGGATTTGGCCTCACGTCAAGAGTTATAGCCCTGAGCAGTAGAGAGAGGAGGCCCAGGGCCGCTATAGTTGTTAACAACCCGAACCTTGACGTGATGGATCTGAGGCAGTACACCATGGCGGATTGTGCGGCATGCCATATCAGGTGGGGTAATATTGGTTTTACATTGGTTTCAGTGTACCTGCCTGATGGAAATGGTATTGAAGAAGGCATAACCGCCATGGAGGTTAACACTGCAAGTAACATCAACGTGATTATCTGCTCAGATACCAATTCCTGGAACACGGTCTGGGGATCCAATCGAACAGACAGAAGGGGAGCTAAACTCGGGGAGTTCATTGCGAGAAACCAGCTAGTAGTTGTAAACGATCCCTCCACTCCTCCTACATTTTCTGGACCAAGGGGTGTGAGCTGGATCGATGTTACTTTGGCCTCGCCGACACTCTTAAGACGCATTGTTGATTGGACCCTCAGATCTGAAACGAGTTCTGACCACAAGGGGCTGTCTTTTGGATTGTTGCAGGAGACAGCTTGTTTCCACGGCATTGAAAAGGGATTCATAACACGAAGAAACGACTGGAGCGTCTTCCGATGTATGCTGGAGGGAGAAATTACTGACGAGGACTGGAAAGAGGCGGATTCAGAAAACCCGGACGACTTAGAATACAGGGTTCTAAGGATTACTCATGTCATCCGTGATGCCGCCGAGAACTCCCTTCAGCACCGGAAGGCGAGGGTTCGACCTGTCCCATGGTGGACGCCGGCTCTATCTAACATGAAGAGAGACCTCTACAAGGCCCGGCGGTTATACCAGAATTGCAGATGTGACGAGAGGCGCGCTGCACTTCGTAGTGAGTACAAAACTAAGTCCAGGGCATACCGAAACGAGGTGCGTTCACAAAAGCGTAAGTCTTGGGATGAATTCATAGTGAACGAATCGGCCAAGAATCCCTGGGGTATTCCGTACAGGGTTGCTCTGGGAAAGTTGCATCCGCTGCAGACGTTAGCAGCTCTTAAGCATGAAGAAGCCCAGGCAACAACCCTGGAAGAGGCAGCCAGCATTTTTATTCGGGCTACTTATCCCAGGGATGACCCATCTCAGGACAACCAAGAAGAACATTTTGTGAGGCGCACCACGGTATACCCACCTGGTACTGACTTGTACCCACCATGGGACATAACTGACCTCCGTATTGCCGTAGACAGGCAGAAAACTGGTCGGGCTCCAGGACTTGATGCTATTGACTCGGCGATTTTAAAGAATAGTATGCCCTATATTGAAGATAGGTTATTGTGTGTTTACAATGACTGCCTAGATAGGGGATACTTTCCCAAAATTTGGAAAATCGCCGATTTGAGACTCCTCTACAAGGGAGGAGACAGGGATAAACAGCTCCCTAAATCGTATAGACCTATATGTCTCCTGCCTGTAATGAGCAAAGTCCTGGAACACCTCATCCTCAGGAGTTTAGAACCAGTTTTTGCAAGAGCAAGTCACCCACGGCAATACGGCTCCAGAAAGGGCATGGGAACCGCTGATGCTCTGCTTAGAGTACGGGCGGACGTTGATGGAAGAACGGAGAAATATGTAATGTTGCTGCTTTTTGATATTTCATCCGCCTTCGACAGCGTCTGGTGGCCCCTCGTGCTCCAGCAGCTGCAAAAGTATGAGGCCCCCAGCAACTTATACGCTCTCGTAAGAAGCTACCTAGAGGAGAGGCGTGTTAGGATAAAAGGGAGTTCCTATGAAGTGGAAGCTTCTATAGAGAGAGGATGCCCTCAAGGATCAGTACTTGGTCCATCTCTATGGAAGCTGGTATTCGATGAGTTGCTGGGTGTGCTGGAGGAAGAGAGGTTCCCTGCCACTGGTTACATTGATGACTTGGCTGTTGTGGTGTACTGTAACAGCAGAGCCGGCTTGAAACAACAAGCAGAACGGTGCGCCAATCTGGTAGGGGAATGGTGCGAGAGGAAAAAGTTAAAGATGGCTGCTTCAAAGACTCAGGCCGTTCTCTTGAAAGGTACAACGGATAGAGCCCACCCTATTAATCTAATTATACAGGGCGCAAGAATACGACCAAGTGAGGAGGTCACATACCTTGGCGTAAGGTTCGGAAGAGGTTTTAACGCCACCCCTCACCTGGAATATTTAAGAAATAGAGTGGCCCTAGCCTTGAACGGCCTTAGCCGTGTAGAAGGCGCTTTCTGGGGCCTTAGGTACCCAGCTACCATGACAATATACCGAGGTGTAGTGGTGGGTATCCTAAGGTATGCGTCTCCTGCCTGGAATCAGAACCTCTCGCACCGACAGAAAAGCAGATTGGCAACAATCCAGAGAACGGCTTTGCTGCGAGTCACCCGGGCGTATCGAACTGTATCCCATGAGGCGGTGCAAGTCTTAGCGGGAGGGGTACCTCTCGACCTTCTCCTGCGTGAAGACATGATGATGTATAAATTTAGAAGAGAGGGCTCAGCAAGTCTGCCGGAATATCTCCAGCTGAGGATAAGCGAGAGCCCGAGTAAATGGAAAGAGATTATCCGGGAGGATACGATAGAAGAGTGGAATCGGAGGTGGGTGACCAGTCCGAAAGGTTCAACTCTAAGGAAATACTTCCCCACTGTCCGGTCCCGACTAGAAGCAAAGTGGGTCCTCCCGGACTACTGGCTCTCGCAATTCCTCACAGGGCATGGGGGGTTCCGCTCAAAGCTCAATCACCATGGAATAGACATTGACCCCCTATGCCCTAGCTGCAACGTCCCGGAAACTGCTGAGCACGTCATCATGGACTGCACCGCCTTCGATTCATTAAGGGCTAAATTATCGAGGGATACAGGTCTCTACGCCCTCACAGAAAACGATTTTCCCCGGCTGGTCAATAGGCATAACTACCCGTACTACAAAAAGTTTGTGTGCGGGTGGAAAACCGCTATTGGGCCAGCCCACTTCAATATTTGCCAAAGACCTGCCCTACGAGGACCTCTAGACAGGCGAGGAAGAAGAGGAGGAGCTGCTACCCACATGGACCGGAGGAGGAGAGAGGAAGGTCCAGTTCCTGACAGGCCGCCGGACGGAGGAGGAGCAGAGCAGGACGGTGGCTGATCTGAAGATAATATTGTTACCGTTTTAATAGCAGCAGTGGGTTGTTATGCGGTCACGCTTACCATCCCACTGTTGCAATACCCGTATTGCCTAACAGGCAGGGCAGGGAGTTAAATAAAATAAAATAAAAAATAAAATAAAATAAAGTCCTGTAAAACTGAAATTTCATATTTAAGACAAATATGCGCCCGAGACGTTACAAAACCTTTTTCATTTATATGAGCTTACCAGAAGAGCCACTATATACCATGCATTTTGCACCTTTTTTCGATTTTCTCGAAAACGGTTCCGACGATTTTGATTTAACTCGCTATATCGGTGTAGAATTTAATGGGCTTTAATATCATGTAGTTTTCATTCTAATTGAAATAGCTTGACAGGGCTTAAATGCCGATATTTTACATTTTTTTCCTGTAAAGTTCCTATCCTGTAATTTTGTAGATTTTATAAAAATAAATATATTTTACTTTGTTACCACTGATGAAAAACACATAAATATATAAGTTGAACGAATTCAATATCTAACTAAAGGAGAAAACTTAACAAATATTTTTTTAATGCAATTTTTTGTTTTTGAACATAAGAACAGTAACATACATGTATGATATACCGTTGGAAAGCTAATGATTTTAGAAAACATATTATCTTATACTCAACCTTTTAAAAGCTGATAGAGAGTGATGAAAATAAAATAAAACTAACTGATTATTTTAGATAATAATACAATAGATTTTTTAATAAAACGCATGTTCCTATATTAATTCAATTTAATTAATTATTTAATAGTTTAACGTATTTTTATCTCTAACTGTATTTGAAAATTATTTCATTGATTTTAAAAATGGAGGTAAGTGAAAGTCGTGTGTTGCCCGCACCAGATTTTGATAGAAGTTGTATATCAAAACACCTGTTTTATACATTTGTTATTTTTATTTGTGTTATACATTTGTATATTAAAACGTTTTTTTTGTATACCTTCAGGTAGCGCATACAGTTTCTCTAGCGTATTTTTCGTCCAATATGAATGTACCGAGAAATTTTAAATGTTATCATTTCCTACTTATAGAAGTTGTTGGAGTAGTTAAGGGAGTTTTGCATCGTGCTACCATTTTTAAGCCTGGTAGTGGTAGATAGTTCATTAATCTTTTAAATCATCCTTAAAACGAAACAGTCATGAGGGTTTGTTGTGGCTCATTCAGCTTTTATGAATTGGATACCCTTAATTTGGGAAAATTTAGTGATTAAGCGAGATCTCCGTGGAATTCACTCATTACAATGATTTTGGTTTAACTTATTATTAATAGACATTTCACTTCAAGTCACTTTAATACAATATCTTTGCCATTCAACTAACACAAAACAAGCCTAATAATCTGGTCTTAATTAGAAATAGAGTAGATGACTATGTAACCTGTAATTATTTATAATAAATTTATTTGGAGTATATTTTACTCAAAGTCATCCTAATTATCCAGTTTCTTATTAGAGCATCACGGTTACAGTCTACTGAATTCTATTGCTTGCCAAGAATCGAGCCAGTCTTATCTTTTAATGAAGGTGCGATGCAGGTAAAGTTTAACAATTTGGTTTCTGACAGTAAAGCCTTGAAAATCTGGTTCGAATGATTTTCACTTAAAATTCAATTTAAGAACTATTAAACAAAGTTACAGTTAAAAAAATAAAAATATTCAGTTTAGTTGGAAACATACGTTTTAGATTAAATAATATATCAATATAAAATTTGTATGTACAATTGTAAATCGTTATTTACATTACCTTCCCCAATTTTTTATATAAGGCAACATTTTTAATCAAAATTTACTTCAACTCAACTATACATGACATATGTACTTATATAGTAAGAGAAAATATTGCGATCGTGAAAATTTTTGGATTTCAATTTTCAACGGAAATACACGTATATGTGTCCCCATGTATGCAAATGGCTAAGTCCCTCAAAAAGGTGTGTGTGTGTCTGTGTATGTGGTAACTCCAGCGCGTAAACGAAAAGTCCTCTGAAACTGAAATTTCATATTTAAAAAACTATACCCCAGAGAGTGGTTACGAAACCTTTTTTATCCAAATCTGTTTAACTGAAAAGTCAATTTATACTATGCATTTTGCACCTTTTTACGACTTTATCGAAAACGGGTCTAACGAATTTGATTAAACTCAGTTTTTGAACGAGTTTGATTAAACTTGTTAGAGGATTTAATGTTGAATATAGAAGAGGAGGATTTGCTTTTATTTTTTTATCTGAATATATAAATATTATTTTTATATCTTTATTAACTCGCTACATGGATGTAAAATTTAAGGTGCTAGAACATCATTTAGGTTTCATTTTGATTGAAATAGTCTGACAGGGCTTAAATGCCGATATTTTAAATTTTCTTCTTGTACAGTACCTTTAATTTTGTAGATTCTATTAAAATAACCATATTATCTTATTAGCATTGATAAATAACAACTAAGTATGCAAGTTGAGCGAATTTGAAAAACAACTAAAGGAGAAAACTGAACAAATATTTTTTTAATGCAATTTTTTTTTTTTCGAACGTAAGAACATAATATACATGTATGATATACCGTTGGAAAAATAAAGATTTCAGAACAAATATTATCTTATACACAAGCTTTTAAAAGTTGATAGAGTGATAAAAAGCCGATAAAACTAACTGATTATTTTAGATAATAAAATAATAGATTTTTTATAAAACACATGTTTCTATAGAAATCCAATTTAATTAATTCTTTATTAATTTCACGTATTTTTATCTCTAACTGTATTTGAAAATTCTTTCATTTATTTTAAAAATCGAGGTAAGTGAAAATCGTGTGTTGCCCGTACCAGATTTTTGTTATTGTGTTTTGCAATTTGTTTATTGGTTTATTTTCTGTATGCTGCTTCTATTTATCTTTTTATCTTTGGATTTTGCTCTTTAGATAAGAATAGCTCGAACTGCTCTTAGACCACCATGGTAATGCAAAACCAAAGTCACTTTTTTGAGGTTACTCCGGCAGACAGAGAAGCATACGTTAATACGATACGACATAACGATTACGACATACGATAAGACTAACTGTTTATTTTAGAATACACATGCTTTTATAGAAATTCAATTTAATTAATTATTTAATGCTTTCACTCATTTTTATCTCTTACTGCATTTATAAATTCTTTAATTGACTTTAAAAATGTGCACCAGATTTTTATATAATTTAACATTTTCCTTAAATCTTTACCTTTCCATCGGTATATTTGACATCAATATTGATTACAATTTTATGTTCGGTTAAAAAAACAAAACATAAAACATACAAAAATATTTTTTATATTTTCTCCTTTAGTTGGTTATCAAATGCGTTCAATTATATATTTAGTTTCCTTCTTTTTTTTTATCAATGCTAATAAGAAAATATGGCCGTTTATTTTTTAAACCTACAAAATTAAATTAAATTATATTACAAAATTTAGATGAAGAATTTTTAAAAATCAGCATTAAAGCTCTGTCAGACTATTTCAATCAGAATGATACATACGAGATATTAATGTTAATTAAAGTTGATCAATATAGGCAGTGTAATCAAATTAAATAAATCCGTTTTTGAGAAAATCGTAAAAGGATTCAATGGTATATAGTGGCTCTTCTGCTTAGCCGATTTTGTTGAGAGGTTTGGCGTAACATTTCAGGCATATATCGTCCTGAATTATCAAGTGTCCTTCATCAAGTTTGAGCTATGCTAAACACAGACACACACACACACAGACCTTTTTGAGGGACTTAGTCATTTGCATTCATGGAAATCCTTAAATGTGTATTTCCGCTGAAAATTTTCACGTTCCTTACTACATATTTTAGATATAGGTAAGAGGAAGTGACAAACATTGATATTAAATTTTGCCTATCTATGTTCGATTAGAATCTTTAAGGAGTGCCTGACTGCACACGCTCGGGACTCAAGATTTTTTTTAATCTTCTGAAGATTTTAAAAAATCCTGAAGCCATCTGACTGAAACATCAGCAAGCTTGTACTATATCGAACAATATTTATGACCCATATCAATATCTCATTAGGACTAAGAAGACGTATATTATTGGTTAAAACTCAAATTCGAATATTTTCACGATCGCAATAATTTTTCCTTACTATATCTATTATAATAACTTTATTTATTTGTTTTTTTAGGGCAAACCCCATACAAATAGAGCTGGCTGGCACAGCACAATTAATAAATTTATCACCAGCAAATATCCATAATTAATCACAATTCGAATAAATATTTAAAACAAAAACAACAAAACACATATACAGCAATAAGCATAAAGGTGCTTGTACCTTTATGATTAATTTCCTCCAACATATACAATAACAAATTAAATATAATAATATCAATAAATAATGTAAAAAAATAATAGTACTAAAGTATATACTAAATCCCTACAATTACAAACAAATCCCGAAACACTTAAGAATGATTATCATTCTGAGAAGAAAGATGTTGGAATCTTATTTTAAGATTTTCTGTGACACAAATAAATAATAATTTCATGTCTATTACGTGGGGTTTCGCAAGAATTTCAAAAAATTCATCAATACTCACATTATTTAATTCGGGCATACATCGTATTCTATTGTGATGGTATGCAGGACATCGAGCAAAAAAATGGAAATAAACTTCCAATGCGTCTCCTTCACAAACTGGGCACGGCTTCTGTGGTTCCAGACTATACTTCTGCGGGCCGACACTAAAGGAGATGGCGTACCTTCCTGACAGTCTGATCTGGGCTAAAGTCCTAACATACACGATATTGCATCCTAACATTAGATAACTATATCTATACTAATATTATTATTATTTTTTATTTACAAATTTTTTGTTTGGTCCCCATTGCTATTTGCCATACGCAAAAAAAAAAAAAAAAAAAAAAAAAAAAAAAAAAAAAAAAAAAAACATTAAGCAACTATGATAA
Source organism: Piezodorus guildinii (assembly GCA_023052935.1). Taxonomy (NCBI): domain Eukaryota; kingdom Metazoa; phylum Arthropoda; class Insecta; order Hemiptera; family Pentatomidae; genus Piezodorus; species Piezodorus guildinii. The sequence continues at coordinate 159,027,178 of CM041293.1, read as the reverse complement.
CTTTCGAACGTCGGTTACATCAAGGCATCCCTATGCCACCGCCTCGGAAGTCGTCGGGGTGGGTTGTACGGGTTGGTGTTGGATTTAAGAGTTTGGGAAAAATGGGTTCATGTAGTATGTCTGGAACTGTAAGTATTTAAGCTGAACTCTTCAGCTTTAAAATATTATAAAGCTGAAGAGTTTGTTTGTTTGAACGCTATAATCACAGAAACTACTGGTTCGAATTGAAAAATTGTGTGTTGGGTAGTCCAGAAGACGCTAGGCTATATAACATCACGCTGCGACGAATAGAAGTGAAGAATCAGTAAATAATGTGAAAAAAACGGGGTAAATTAACCTCGCATCGCAAAGTTTCCAAATGATATAAATTTATATTTTAAAATAATTCAATTTCCCGTTTTTATCTTTTGCCGTGTCAATTAATAAATCGCAGAGGCAAACATTTAAACACGTAGGAATCGATTTACGTCAAGACTGCTTTTCACAAGGCCAACTATATATTTATTGTGAAGATCGGGTTGCGGAGAAAATCAGTACGTTCTTATGCCACAAAAAATACAAACTAAAAATATCATTTACCCAGAAGCACTTTAAAATATACTCTTTTAAAAACTTCCTAATCGCGATTATAATAATAGAAATTGACGTAGACTAATTCGCAGGCAACAGCTAGTATTTCATATTTAATAATAATTGGCTTACCGAACGCGAAGGTTCGATACCGATACCACCAAACTCCGCCTGCACAGACTCGTCCAATGTTCACCGTTCAAGCCCAAGCCCCCGAGATCAGCCTTATTGCAATTCTCCCATCGACTCTTCGGCCTATATTTCGGACGCCTACCAGTCGGGTCAGCGAATACCAACTTTCCCGGAATCCGTTCCTCACCGAGCCCAACAACTTTACTCGCCCATTTGAGTCTCCGCGATGCTATCAACTCGATTTAAATTATTTTAAAATTATATTCTAAACTCCTCAGTGGCTTCATCTCTCTTCGGACCAATTATTTTACGCAGTACCTTATTTTCGAAAACCTGAAGCTGTTGTTCATCCTTCAAAGTAAGCGGTCACGTTCACATCCGTAAAGAACCGTCCGAAAAATAATATTTTTATAAACTCTAACCTTTTAGTTTTTAGACAGAAGCTGCGAGCTAAGTAATTTAACAACTGAATAATAACACGCATTTCCCACCTCTCTTTTCTCTAAACGGAAAAAAAAATTTTCTGTAACCAAGTCATCAAAAATTTCATATATAGGTTAGCATAAGTAATAAAAATCATTTGCAAATCATGAACATTGCATATCTATGCCCTATTGATGTGTTATATCACATGGAAGAATGCTGTGATTTGAATATTTCTCTTCCGTTCCCCTGGATTCCTCTTCTTCTTGATATTCCTTCGTCACAAGAATCCCTTCAGATCATACTCCCCACCTCCCGCCCCTTCGGAGGAATAAATCAATGCCAGGGACACGAGAGGAATATAAGAGAGAGCTGGCGAGGGATGCATGATGCATGAAGGACCAAACAGTTGCCTATGAGCCGCTCCTATTAGGCCCTAGCCACTCCCAGATATCATAGCCCTTCCCTCTCCTCAGGTGTCATCTACTTAGCTTATATGGCTAGTCTTTTACCTGAGAATCTGCCGCTCTTCTGGAGCGTCCTCGCGAAATATGTCAATTTTTTACTTTCTCACACAAGTAATGAGAACACATGCTTCATAATGTTTGCAGTTTAACGGTCTAGCATCAATTAAACCGATAGTTTAAAACAAACCATAAAGTTGCCATCACCGTCCTGTTTCTGAGCGTTAATGTTTCTCCTTCTCTTATTAACGGTTGATGTCACCATTGTTACTTCATTTTGTAAAATTCTCAAACACCTTATATTTTTAAGACCATTAGATGATATGAGCAAAAAGGAATCGATATAAAATAATACTAGGGGTACTCACTACGTTTGCTGTAGCATGCTATTTGTGCTATTGTGCTAAGCCCATCAATTTTATACAGGAAATAACTGTAGAAACTCGACAGGTTTAGCAAAATAACACAAATAGCACACGTAGTGAGTACCCCTAATATATCGAGTGATATCTCGTCCTTTGGCTGCTATCACCTATTATGGTTGTAAGTAGATTTTTTGCCTTATAACTCGTGATGAACAAACAAAAATACTTTTATTATTATTGTGGATGTAATTAGTTGACCGTTGAGAATTACTGAAAGGAATTAGTGAGGGTAGCGGCAATTAAATGAAACAGCTAAATAGTTTCAACTATTTATTGTTTGCCAACGTTTCGACCCCTTTTGTGGGTCATCATCAGGGCTAAAAAGATACAAAAGAAATACAATTTCAATGAATTTGAATTTTATTATTATTATTATTATTTATGAATTTCCATCTGTATATATATATATATATATATATATATATATATATATATATATATATATATATATATATATATATATATATATATCAATTGATAACTCGATTTTTGTTGATTGATAACTCCTTCTTATATATATATATATATATATATATATATATATATATATATATATATATTATATATATATATATATATCAATTGATAACTCGATTTTTGTTGATTGATAACTCCTTCTAATATATATATATATATAAAATAAAATAAATAAATAAATAACTCCTTCTAAACCTCAAGACGGATTTTGATATTGTTTCCACCATCAATTAGGGCATTCTTTTCTGAATTTTATAAGTAAAATACATTAAAATTTAGCTTTTCTCTAAACAAAAAAAATAAGTTCCTGTAACCAAATCATCAAACAATTATCCCTGAAATACAAGCAGTAATATAACAATTAAATAAGGTGTTGATTCTTTTAGGTGAAGGTCAAATTCATGAATAAAATTGGAGGCTGATGTCTACTTCACCACTCTTTTATTGAAAAAATTCGCACTACGTTTCGGCTACAATGCCATCTTCAGGTGCAGTGGAACAAATTTGCTTTGACTTGAAAGCAGCTACTCACATTAAATCTAATTTGTTCCACTGCACCTGAAGATGACATTGTAGCCGAAACTTAGTGCGAATTTTTCAATAAAAGAGTGGTGAAGTAGACATCAGCCTCCAATTTTTTTTCAATTAAATAAGCTTTAAGATAAAATTCATGTATAGAAATTACCCACTGGCAGCACTCCAATAGATTATCTAAGCCATCTTCTTTTCAGTCGCTTTGAATGATTATTATATAAAAAATTGAAACTAGTGGGTTGGAGCTGGAATGGAGTTTGTCAAGGAATAATGGATAAAAGGTTGGGGCTAAACAAGCCAGGTATGGAAAATTAAGGTCTTTATGGATGAATTTATTCGTGAAAAAGAGTGGAATGTTGAGGATTTTGAATTGTAAGGATTTAATATTGGAAGAATTCTTCAAGGAATTGAGCTATGCAAGTAAATTTATTGGCTTAAAAAATTTAATATATTTTTTATAATAATATATATATTTATTTATTATAATATATATTTTAGATAACGCAAACAAGACTATATAGGTAAATCGGATTATAATATCATTGTATTATACCACTTCTTAAAGAGAAAGATTGACAAATTTTACTATTAATCTTTATATCACATTCCATTGCCGACTTTGTTAGGCTCATTATGACAAACAATAGACTTATCATGATTTCCTTCTATAACAATTTAAAATTAAAAATAAGCAAACGGTTAAACCGTTTCAGCTCAAATTTGAATGAAATTTTATAAATGCAACTTGAACATAGAAGCTCATTAAAAATGTTAATGAGCCCTTGGAAGATTACTGGCTAGAATAGGATCTTATCATGCGTTAATTTATTTTGTTTGTAAGGATTTTATGACGCAGATAGCAGAAGCTGTCTTCCTATTGATGTCAGTCTTACTTTCCGCCAGGCTAAAGATTCTAGGTAAGTAGAGCAGGGTTGCCTTAATAAAACATATTGATTTATTCTCATATTTCTATTTGATATTAATTAATTAAATCATATTATATCTTAAATATTTTTCTCTTTCTAATCGAATTCTGTTAACTCCTTGATATTTCCAACTTTGACTACTGCTGAACGGTGGACGGAAGTGGTTCTAGATATCTCGAGAAAAAACCAGAACGAATGTTTAAATGCTTAATACGTTTATTTTTTTCGATATCCAGAGAAACCTCTATCACCCGATTTTACTAATAGTTAAAGTGGTATTATCCTTTCTACCGCCAAAAGTACTTCCCAGCATCCTTCCTCAACCAAGTTATCCGATCCCGGAGTCCATTTTACTTCTCGATTCTCCTTAAATACAAATTCTCCGTTTGTTCCCGTAACTCCCGCTCGCGGCCTTGTGATCTATATGTAACGTCCCATTGATCCACAGTTTAGATTTTCTCAACGGCTTTATGGTTTTGATTAAACTCCCTATATCGATGTAAAATAAAATGGGTTTTAATATGATGTAGGTTTCAATGTGATCAAAATAGTTCGACAATTTAAATAATCTGATAATGCTTAAATGCCTTTATTTAATATTGTATTCCTCTAAAGAACCTTAAATGTTGTGGATTAGAAAAAAATCAACCATATTATTTTATTAGAGTTTATGAAAAACGGGTAAACATGTAAGTTGAACGAAACCGATAACCAACTAAAGTAGAAAATATCTAAAGTATTTATTGATGTAATTTTTTTTAAACATATTGTTATACACAAAATTGTAGGGATCACATGTAGATGGGTGGTTAGCATAACAGCCTCCTACGCCAAAGGTCAAAAGTTCAAACCCGCAGTTGGTCCTAGGATTTTTTAATGGGAGTAAAAAATCCTTAGTAATGCCGTCCTTCGGAGGGGACGTTAAAAGGTGGTCCCGAGCCTGTGCGATGTCAGGTACTCGTTAAAGATCCCTACTTAGGACTCCCACTATGGTATCGTCCGATTAGCCATAGTAGCATAAAGTGACGTTAAATAATTAAACACAAAATTGTATATAGTAATGAAGATTGGTGAACTCTTGGTGATATCGGATAAAACTCTAAGTGATTGTTGTGAATAATAATATTATAGATTAGTTAATGTAACTCATGTTGTTGTCGAAACTCAATGTGATTCTATAACCTTTTATCATCATTAATTTAAGTGTTCTTAGAATAATCAATTAATAATTAAAAATTGATTTAAGCAACTGATCAAGGTAAATGAAAGTCGTGTGTTGTGCTCAACAGATTTTTTTAAAAATGTAGTTCCACTTAAAAAATATTTATACCGCACCCTAGATAAAAATCTCTTGCAAACGGAACCTTTGTCTTGTCATTTTCTTATATTCATACATTTAAAAAAAAAGAATGTTCAAAAGGAGAAGAATATTTCAACAAAAATAATTTATAGATGATTATTTGCGATTTTAAGTTTTCTGATCTGCTGCTTCAAGATCAAGATTTATTCACAGCCACTCAAGGCTATTGAAAATTGTCAATAAAAGTGATCTATAAGGTATAGGAATAAGATGTACTAGGAAGATGTGCCCGGAATATCTTACTGGATGATACACCCTTTGGCCGAGTTATCAATAAACCATAGACAGATCAGGAAGGCTTATTTACGGCGAGGAGGGTGAATGTGCGGGTTCCCCTTAGAGATCCGATTTGTAAACTCCACCTTCTCACATCAAAATATCTCCCACGGGTGTTATAATGGTCGAGGAAGCGGGCGTATACCCCAACCCCTGACATCTATAACACCAGATCCACCTCCGCGCCGAGGGGGAACCCACCGGGAAATATGCGCGGTTTATAAAACCATCAGCACCTTATTTACATTCGACATTTTATGCCTCCTTGGAAAGCCCCCTATTATATATGTATTACCTCTGATGGAAACATAAGCTGTCTTCTTTATTTTATGATCTCGACAGCTGTTTCTCCCTGTTTCTTCTTTGTATATTATAGACAACTGTATCAGCTTTATTTTTTGAATTTTACAAGATTTTATTTTTTCGTATATCCATTCTTCCATTCCATTCAAAAAAAAAAAAAATAAAATAATCTGGTGCGCGCAACGCCGTGAGTTTCACTTACATTCATTATTTATATCAATTAAGGAATTTATAAACAAATTTAAAAACGAAAATAAATTGTTAAAAAGTATTATTTACATTGGAATTCGCTGGGTGGTTAGCATAACAGCCTCCTATGCCAAAGGCCAAGGGTTCAAATTCGCAAATGGTCCTAGGATTATTTAATAGGAGTAAAAAATCCTTAGTTATGTCGTCCTTGGGGGGGGACGTTAAAAGGTGGTCCCGAGCCTGTGCGATGTCAGGTACTCGTTAAAGATCTCTATCCTAATAAAACCTGGATAGGCAAAATTTAGGAATCCCACTGCAGCATCGTCCGATTAGCCATAGTAGCATAAAGTGACGTTAAATAAATAAACAATAAACAATACATCGGATTTTAATAAAAACATGTGTTTTATTAAATAATTTATTATATTATTTTCTACGACAATCAGTCTTAATATAATAAATCAGACAATCAGATAATATTTTTTCAAAAATTTTTAGTATTTCAACGGTATATTATACATGTGTATTACTGTTCGTAAGTTAAAAAACCCAAAAATTGCATTAATAAAATATATTTGCAGTTATCTCCTTTAGTCGGATATCGAATTCGTTCAACTTATGTATTTACCTGTTTTTTTAGAAATGCTACTCAGATGATAAGTCTTTTCAATTACATAAAATCTACAAAATTAATGGTACTTTTGAGGAAGAAATTTCGAAATATCGGCATTTAAGCCCTATCAGACTATTTCAATCAGAACGAAACCTACATGATATTAAAGCTCATCCAATTTTACATCGATATAGCGAGTTTAATCAAAATCTAGGAGCGGTTTTTGAGAAAATCGTGATTGGTACCAAATGCATGATATAAAGTGGCTCTTCTGGTTAGCTGATTTTGGTGAAAAAGTTGCTGTATCATCTCCGGCGTATAGTTTTCTAATAAATATGAAATATCAGTTTCATAGGACTTTTCGTTTTTGTGCTGTACTTACCACAATCACACAGACCTTTTTGCGGGACTTGGTCATTTGGACTCAGGGGACCCTAAAACGTGTATTTCCGTTGAAAACTGGAATTCGGAAATTTTCACGATCGCAATACTTTCCCTTACTATATATTCCATATATAGGTATGTGTAAGTAAAAAAAGTGCGTACCATTCAACGATCAATTAGAGGCTGATTGTATAGTAATTTATTGATTAGCATAAAGGACGTTGATTTCTAAAAGGTACCATATCCGTTTAAGGAAATTTTACAGGAAGCGCGAAAATCTATCATTACTATAATATTATTAAACCAGCTAATTCGATTCTTTTCGCATGAATATCTATTTTCTTTTTACTATATTAATTACACAACAATAAAGTTATGAAATAGAATAGAATAGAAAAGAACGAAAAACTTTATTCTGGGACAATATCCCTTAAGAATAACATTAATGAACAAAATAAAAAAGTGATCGTATCTAGCCAAAAAAAAGTATATAACTTCATTTAAATAACATAAGAAATAAGCAAAAATAAAAGGTCATAGTGACATTTATTGTACATATTCTAGAAATAAATAAATAAGAATTAATATAAAATATAACCTTTACATCTCATTAAAATAGATACACAAATCATCTCACATTGACATAATAAAAATTAGCTTACATCTGACCGGAGAGAATGGAGGTATTGAAAGAGGAGGGGGATTTAAAAGATGATAGGGAAGGAACATGTCGGATGTTTGACGGCAGAGTATTACATAAGGCAGTGGATCGGGCTAAAAAGGAGCAATCATATTTTTGGGTTCTATGATAAGGAGTGCAGAGGTCGGACAGACGGGATCTTGTTTCCTTGGGATGGATTGAAGATACCAAAAGGCTGTAAACATAAATAAAATGTTTTTAGTCAGATTTGGAACGAAACTAAATGTGTAATTAGTGCTTTAGAAAATAATCGAATTTATAAATCGTTGTTTAAAAGGACTTTAGTGTTCATTAGATAACATCAAATAGGAGATTTATATATCACTAAATGATCAGAATACAAATATGTAAAAAAATAATTTCGAAAAAAAGTTCTATTTTTAGCTTTTGGAAATCAATAGTTCATATAGTACCATTTTTGGAGTCAAGAAATTTTTTTTTTTAAATACGAAGTTAAGGCAGAGCATCAGAAATTGGCGATAATGAAGCCGTCTGAAGTCGATCGGAAGTGCCAACATATCTGACGTGTGATGTGATGTGATCTGCTGTATCCGCCCTACTCTCCTCACCCCTCGCGTTACTTAAGTGGCAAAAACTTTAATGGACAAAACGCGTTTGCCAAAATGTTTGCAGAAATGTATTGATAAATGTCGATACTATTTTGATTAAATAAAACAGTTGTAAATATTTCTTTTAAAACCCAAATCCTGGATTATTTTCCGTCCAATCCAATATTTTAACTATCTGCGCTTTTGGATATTATTTAGACTTTATTTGAATTTTGTTTTCAATTAACTAAGATCTATCTGGAGCTTTGGGGCTTTACTAAACCACCAAATTCTTTCCGTATTCAATCCTTACAATCCAAAATCCTTTGCGAAATCCTTAATGCTCCATATGTTGCTGATTTCACCCGTATCAGGTATCACATCTTCCATGAAAAACTCCACTCCCAGACTAATACACTTTAACTACGATGAGTTAAAGTGGCTTTATCCTTCCTACCGTTCTAAGTACTTCCTGGCATCTTTTCTTTACCAAGTTCTCCGATCCCAACGTCAACACTTTGACTACTGTTGTGCGGTGTATGGGGGTGTCTCTGGGGATCTTGAAGCAAAACTAAAACGATTATTTAACTGCCTGATACGTTTCAATTTTGGGACATCCAGAGACACCTCTGTAACCCGATTCTACGATGAGTTAAAGTGGCTTTATCCTTCCTACCGTTCTAAGTACTTCCTGGCATCTTTTCTTTACCAAGTTCTCCGATCCCAACGTCAATCTCAGATATTTTTCATTGAAATCCTCCATCTACACCTAAAATACTCGTTCGCGACCTTAGGACCTGTATAACGCCTCATCGAACCGCAGCTTTCGACAGATCTTTCCTTATCCAATTATTGTCATTATGGAATTCTATTCCTTCTCATATCCGTCACTCCAATACTCTTCCGACCTTCAAATCCCGTTTGTTCAAACCCTCTTTGTCTATCCAGTTCTCAAATAACCCTAATAAATTAGCAAATTTCAATAAAAATCAGAACAGAGAAAAACAATTATTTATTATATCTTATTATGCATAGTATTTAAATATTTATATATTTCATTTCATACTTTTCATAAGCATTGTAAATTTATTTTAATTACTCTTGTATATATGAATATGTATATATTTTATTTGATTTTTTGTCTAGTTTGTTTTTCTAAATTATTATTATTAGAAGTTACCTGTTAATTTATTACTATTTTTCAGTTTTTTTTTGTTATTTCTGTTGGTTTTTTATTTATTTTTTTATTTACTCTAAGATACTGAAGTTTCATTTTTAATTTGTCTGTAATATTATTCTGAAGGGACCTGTCCCAGAATAAATAAAGAATTTATTATTATGATTATTATTAATACATTAGTTAAAATCCTTGCTTTCTCTTCAATTCCTGATAATCGTCCGAGGCTTCTTAAAAGAAGATGGCCTCTAGACCTTCTTGTTTAGACTCACTACTAAAGAATGCTGCCAATGAGCAGTTTTTCTTCGTGCTCATGTCATGTGTTTTATCATGTCATCATATTTACCTGTCGTATTTTATACAGTTGTAAATTTCAATAAATCCAAAAAAAAAAAAAAAAATAATTACAATCCATACGGATTTAAAAAGGGTTTAAGAGAATGATCATACTTTTAAATTGAAGAGTAGCCAAATTATTCCCGACACGCTAGCCATGAAATTAATAGAGGTATTTGCATAGTGTAGGAGGGGCAGATGGAAGCAATCCGTGAAAACGGCGGCCGCCCCCGGCAGATAGGGTGTGCCTAATCAAACAGCTCCCGGCTTATGGAGTTATTAGCCGAATTAAACGCCTGAGAAATGGAATGTAAATGCTTCGGATGATGACTTGAAGTATGTTAATTTAATGTTTCAAGTCCCGAGGGGCTTAAGCTCAACTGAGACTTAACGGCTTTATGAAGTTATCCCCTGGGCGCTATAAATCCAACGCCTCGCCCCCAGTTCATATTTGAAATTGGAGTTTCTCGTTTCATAATTGGCGTATAAATTTATATAGAATTGGTAAATTGGTTCTTTCAATTTCATCTCAATTAATTCGAAGGCACTAGTTAAAACTTATACAGCTAATTTAAATGTTTAAAAAAATAATTGAATGATAAAAAACCCTGTGATAAACCGTATTAATTTATTTGGAAATTAAGTTTTTATTAGAAGAGCCTGCGGCATATCCAGGCTGCAAATAATCCCTAATGTGGAAATAAGGAAAAAAGTAGGGTCTGAGCTGACCATCTTTAATGATATATCAAAGAAGAGACTCCTGTGGTACGGCCATGTCATGAGGATGGACGAGACGCGGTGGCCACATAAAATGATGAAGTACTAACAGCAGAAGAAAAGAAGACGAGGAAGACCCCGCAAAACGTGGATAAAGAGTGTGAGGGAGAGGGTGGCGGCCAAAGGCTTGGCGGAGGACTGCAGAGATAGGAACTGGCGTTCAGAGATACTAAGTTTCGGAATGTTACGCAAGTTGCAGAACCCAAGAAAAGAAATATATATATATATATTATATATATATATAAGAAAAACATATTTTTACTATAATTATTATGATTATTATTTTATTTTAAATCGGTGTCGCGAGCAGCTACCAACAATCCGGAATCCATACGACAGTCACTGCTATCAACGGAACAGTTCTGCTGCCTGCATATTCTGATGATACTGACATGATTTGAAGGTCGGTTATTGAAAATAGTTATAATAACAAAGCTGGACCTTTGCAATCCATGAATAGTCTCGGGTTGAGTACATATTCTTACTGTTTTAGGGCCAACTGCCGTGCAAGAAAATGGAAGCAGAAACCTCAACAACAGCAACAGTAACAAAAATCCAGGAACGAAGGTTCGCCTTTAGGCAGTCCTACGAATAAAAAGGGCAGAACTCAGCCAGGAGATAAACCTTAAGAAACACTGCACCGATGCCATTCCAAAAGAATTTTACGTTCCTTATAAGGCTAATGCAAAAAGGTACCTTTGATTTATTATTTTGTTATTTAGCACTTTAAACATAATATAGGAATGTTCTTTTGGTTGCAATAATGAGGTTGTTAATATTTATTGTTAGAGTTGTAAACTCTTATTTCCCTTTGTTTACCGTTCCCTTAGCCTATTAAGCCCATCAATTAAAAGGAATATGAAAAATTGTAATCCTGAAATGTTTTAGCTTACGTTATTTTGAAGGAATCTGAACGCGAAAATTATGGTGAGAAAGGTTTTTTTCTCTTTTCTTTTCTTTTTTCAGTTATTTGGTTGAACTTACAAAGCAACTTAAAAATAAGTTTTAAAACTGTTTGTTTATTAGCTAATTACATTTTCTACAAAAGCTTTGGCTGTTGCCTCGCATAACAAATAATTACTGAAATATCTATATTTTTTCATTTCTCCGTCTCAAATTTGACTTCATATCTTACGTGTTGACTGCCATTAGGCTTAAATCAAGCTTGTCCGACGAGTTTTTCTCCAATTTAGGGTAAACACTTTATAGATGTTGGGTATGTCCTAGGATGGGTCTCTTTATCTCAGGGTCGCACCACGGCTGAAATAACAGAACAGATAATTCTACCTCATCCGAGGTTCGAATCTGGGACCGTTTTATGCTAGTCTACTTTTCGTTATTTAAATAGTAATCTTGGAATTTAAAAAAAAAAAAAAAAAAAAAAATAGCATGGTTTAATAACATACTTAATCTGAAAGAATCGGATGGATTAAATTGTAATTTATATATATGTAACTGTGATGATATTAAGTTATGGAAAAATAATCTAGCAACGTTAAGGGTTCAAATACAAAAAGATATTTATAGTTAAAATATTATTAAAGTTAGAAATTCCAAAACTTTCCTCTTTTATCCCCATTTAGCCACAGTAAACTACATTACTGACAAATGTCCAATGGAAGTGATTAGATGGGCTATTAAAATCAGGGGTTATGTTTTAAACCTAAGTTAAAAAAATGTGATGCAAAAAACATTATATATTTAGTTTATACAATAAAAATGAAATAGATGATCTTTTTCACTTTTTGACTGCCTGTCCGATATTTTCAGAGTTTAGAAAAAGATACTTTAATTAATAAATGGAAATATTGGCGGGCGTTAGTTAATTACTCCAGATCGGCTTTCTTGTATAGAATGATGCTAACCATAGAATTGAATTAGTGAATTTGATCTTAGTACATAAATAACATCCAAAGTGTTGATATATTGTTTCTTATTTTGTTAATAATTATTTATATTGATAGATTAAAAGTTAATTTTGTCAATAAACACAGACAGTCAATAGATCATGTAGTGTGTCTAATTTTTACTTTCACTTACTATAAATAGTAAGTGAAAGTATTGCTATCGTGAAAATTTTTCAGTTTTCAACGGAAATACACATTTTAGAGTCCAAATAACTGAGTCCCGCAAAAAGATCTGTGTGTGTGGTAACTCCCGGGCGGAAACGGTAAGTCCTATGTAACTGAAATTTCATATTTAAGATAAATATACCCCGAAACGCTACATAACCTTTTTCATCAAAATGAGTTTACCAGAAGCGCCACTTTACACTATGCATTTTGCACCTTTTTTCGATTTTCTCGAAAACGGTTCCGACGATTTTGATTAAACTCGCTATATGGATGTAAAATTTAATGGGCTTTAATACCACGTAGGTTTCATTCTGATTAAAATGGTCTGACAGGGCTTAAATGCCGATATTTTAAATTTTCTTCCTCTAAAGTACCTTTAATTTTGTAGATTAAAAAAAAACAAAAAAAAAAAAAAACTATATTATCTTGTTACCACTGATGAAAAACAGGTCAATATATAAATGGAATGAATTTGATACCCAACTAAAGGAGAAAACATAAAAAATATTTTTTTAATGCAGTTTTTCGTTTTTGAACATAAGAACATTAATATATATGTATGATATACCGTTGGAAAGCTAAAGATTTTAGAAAAAATATTATCTCATACACAAGCTTTTAAAAGTTAATAGAGTGATAAAAAGCCGATAACACTAACTGATTTTTGTAGATAATAAAATAATAGATTTTTTAATAAAGCACATGTTTCTATAGAAATTCAATTTAAGTACTACTTTAATAGTTTCACGTATTTTTATCTCTAACTGTAATTGAAAATTCTTTCATTTATTTTAAAAATTGAGCTAAGTGAATGTCGTGTGTTGCCCGCAGCAGACTTTTGTTATTGTATTTTGCAATTTGTTTATTTTCTATATGCTGCTTCTATCTATCTATTTATCTTTGGATTTTGCTCTTTAGATAAGACTAGCTCGAACTGGTCTTAGACCACCCTGGTACAGCAAAACCAAAGTCACTTTTTTGAGGTTACTTCGGCAGACAGAGAAGCATACGTTTTACATAATCTTGCTCACATTATCGATTCGCATGAAAAATCTCTTCAATGGCATTTGATTTGATTATAGGAAGAACCATTAATGGCCCGTGTTGAGCAGAGCGCTCTATTAACCAAACTACTAACAATTCTCATAAATTATCCAGTTCTCATTAAATAGTTGCTTTAAAGACCTTTATGTCTTTATTTATGGGGACGATCGCTCTCTCGTCTGTCGGAATTGTTTATTTTTCATTCTATGTGGAGGGGAGTAAATTTATTTATACGGTGACTGGTGGTGTTCTGTCATCGGCGGGTGGCTCTGCAGGATATTAAATCGGACGTTTAGGATCTCGTATTGTCATCATACAATGGGAGGAATAAAACACGTCCCTTTTATTTCCGTTTGATTGCAGACCTAGCGGGGATGAATAAATTAACCCCAAATCCGCTGCGATACCGTGCGTTTTATCGTTGAGCAGTCTGTCTTGATTTTTGAAAATTTAGACATTGTATTGTGCATATATTTACAATAAAATTAAAAATTTTAGTAAGTATTACCACTTTATACCATATGTTGGAATTTAATTAAATATGAGCGATGAAACGGGGCCACCCATAGCGTAGTGGTTAGCATAACAGCTTTCTATGCCAAAAGTCGCGGGATAAAACCCGTGGGTGGCCCAAGGATTTTTTAATGGGAATAAAAAATTCTTAGTTATGCCGTCCTTGGAAGGGAACGTTAAAAGGTGGTCCCGAGCCTGTGCGATGTCAGGTACTCGTTAAAGATCCCTATCCTAATAAAACCTGGGTAGGCAAAATTTAGGACTCCCACTGTAGCATCGTCCGATTGGCCATAGTAGCATAAAGCGACGTTAAATAAATAAACAAACAAACAACAATTAACGATGAAACATTGTTCATTTAGAGCTTCATTAGACGTTGGTCAATCGTTCATTGATCTGTTAAGATATAAATAATAATTTTTTTGAGTTTTCAACAAAAATAAGAGAGATATTGTCTAACGGATAGGTAGGTGCCAAATGTAAGTGTCCTAGGTTCGAGATCTGCAGGTGCAGTATGATTATTTATTTTGCCGCTTGAGCAGTTGGGCGACCTTGGAATAGTGAGAAATACTCTATATAAATGTCATTATCTCTTTCTTTTTTTTTTCTTTTTTAATGGGTGAATATTTATAAGTACAATATAAGAAGTTCGTTGAGGGTGCATTTATAGAAAAACTAAAATTTAGTTTTTTTTTTCGGTTAAATATTTATTTATTGAGAATTATTACAATATGTTTCAGAATGAGCAATAGTAATACTGATATGAGACCACATTCATACAATATATACAGAAAATAATAATAATAGTCAAATTACATAAAATAGAAAATAAATAAATTCATATATATACAATAAAAAAACAAAACAACAACCTATAATTGAGATAAATAAAAAGTTGTTGAGATAAATAAAACGTTCAATGTAGTTAACTAAATTTATTGGTCCAGCGTTTCAGCCTAAATTTGAAGTAACAACCAGTTTTTATTGAAGACAGTTTTATAGATGAATTGTGAGTAGTAAGTGATAAGAGAGATGATATGTAATAAAAATTAGAAACAAAATAAAAAAAGAAAATATTTAGTGCTTAAAAAAAAAAACAGTGCTTAATAAAAAGCAAATAATTAGAATATAATGTGAAAAAATAATGTTACGCATTTATGACCTACAAAAATATCAATATCTACATAAAATAGGATTCTTTTAAGGGAGTAAAGTTCCTTTGTAGCACGTAAAAAGGTGGTCCCAAGCCTTTGCAATGTCCGGTACTCGTTAAAGATTCCTATCCTAAACTAGACCTGGTTAGGTAAAGCTTTAGACTCCCACAGTAGCATCGTCCGATAAGTCACAGTTGCATAAAGTGACCTTAAATGTATAAACAAACTAACAAATAATTAACATTAAAATAGTAAATATAGTTGATACATTTCTACACACATCTTAATATGAGTAATGATATGGTGGGAAAGGTGAGATGTTCGTAGTAGAGAGCATATTTAAAAAAATTTGTTTCAGAAGTGTTGACGAATAACATATATCACGGGATAGATTTTTCTCAGAGTAAATCAGTTATCTTAATCTTTAACTGGTGCGGTGAAATTTATATTCGAAATTGGTAAGGTGGGGTCTCTCAGACCCCAGACCTCATTTTTTTTTTTTTTTTTTTTTATTAATCCAGATACATCTAGAACTGTTTATTTTTGTAAAATACATTAATTCAACCTATTTTCAATAGGTACCATACCAAAGGATGCTTATAAAATAGAATGAATTCCTGATTTTATTAAATACATTTTATTTTTTTTAAATGTTATATTTTAAGCAAAGAAAAAATTTGTAAAATAATATTTAAACAAGTCCTTATCTTAAATTTTATTATATTTAAAAAACGGAAAATGGTTAAAAAATGAAACTTTTATATTGTAAAAAATGTATGCACAGCTAAAATTAGGCATAATTTTGCAATAGGAAACCGAACATAGTCCACAAATATTTTGTTCACATTTAATGCAAAACATAGATGAATTCCTATCCTTGTTTCTTGGACAAGAATAACATATTTTCTTCGGAAGGGCTTCCTGACTATATGTGATAGATTCCTTTGTGTTTTTCCCTAATAATAATTGAGCTTTAACCCGAAGCTCCCGAGGGAGTCTGGGATTTTATGACTGTCGGGTGTATAAAATTAAAAAGGCGCGTAAAATAACTCGATCACGAGACATTTCTTTTACAAAATGAAAACACACTTTCAATAAATCAGAACAGTAATGGCCTATAGAACCTCAATACCACTGTCCTAAAACAATTCCGAATAAAAACTTACTAATAAAGAATGCTATATTACTAATGTCGAGACACGAAATGTCAGGTTTTCACATCCGATCTGATCTGGACAATAGGATTCAAGAAACTTTAAAGAGGCCATGGGGTCCTGTAGACCCCACCTCAGCAGTTAAATGTTAAGCTCTGTACTGAATAAACGGTTTCCCTTCTCATATCTTTGTAAATATATCTATATATTATAAGGAGCCATACAATAGCATGTCCTGCCCGTTGGCCTGTCGGGACGCCATATTATTCTCCTTCATCCGCAACTTGAAGCCCCCATCCCGGACGACAAGCGGGAGACACAGCCCGTAAAAGGCACCACAGATTTACATACAGGGGAGTCCTATTGCTGCTTATTGCGAGTCCGGCTATTGATCACTCTTCGGCGACGAATATGGCCGGCCTCATGGATACGTCAACCCCTATCTCGGCTCCCATCTAAAGGCGCGTCCGAAACGTCGCGCGGTGGACTCAAATTACACAGTGGGACCTGCTTTCTCAACAGCTTGGACTCTTGATGTAATGGGAATGCGTTTTTCGTATCGCTGCTTTTAATTAAGCCTTTGCGTAACTCAAGTTGCGAAGGATAGTTGCCTCTAAACCAGATCCAGTTACGCAAAACAATTCTACGCACTACGGTCAGCAATTAATGGTTGCTAACAAAGTCTAATAAACATTATCTATGAGATGCCTGAGAGATTTCATGTACACAAGTATACTTTCTTGGTATGAAATACTTACAATTTCTATCTTCTTATAAAATACATACCTTGTATATATCTACTCGGTATAGTAATTTTTTTTTAATCTTCTTTATTTTTTTATTTTATTTGTAATCTTCAAATGTTTTCGTTCACACCTGTCAATAAATGATGACAATCAGCAAATGTGATGATGAAGGAATAATATTTGGCGTGGTAGGCATGATGGAGAGAAGATCCTAAGCGACACCTCTTTCTGGCGTGCCTCCTATTACCGATTTAGCTTAGAAGGTCTCTCATCCAGCTTCTTTTCAGTCTTCTGCGAGTATTGTCCGGCATGTTACTAGTGGCCATGCTTCGTATTAGATTGTTAGTATGTCCGTGTAAGTTGTGAAAACATATGTAGAGGGTCCGAATCTGTTCGTTGACTGTTGGCAAATGAAGGTCTGTATGTAAAGTAGTGTTGCTAACGTACCATGGTGAGTTTGTGATAGTTCTGAGATTGGATTGAAAATTTTGAATTTTGCGTATTAAATTAAATTTGAATTTAAATCAAAATACAGACATTTTACAGTGCAAGTAGAAATCACAATCACACTAAGGCGAGCCCATGTGTGGGTAAGGAGTCCACCTGCGGCAATTCAATAAAAGTATAATAACAAACACTAAAACAGTACACAGCTAGATAAAATACAATACATAAATAATATAACATAATATTTTATAAAGAAACAGTTACACAGTAATAAACATTATAATACTTAAGAAATATAAAAATACAATACAACAGTAACAGTACACAGTATGAAACAATAATTGACTAAGCTAAAAAGCTATAAGGAATAAATATACATATATACAAGGTATAAAATTAATGCATGCAACTACAAAATTGAATTATGCAATACCTAATTAATAATAACTTTAATGTAAGATTCTAGTTTTACGGAAATATAAGGTTATTGTGTGGGGTTTTGAGGTGTAAAACCCAGGGGTCATAAACGCCTATAGTTATCTTTAATTAAGAATAAAAAATAGAAATTAATAGGCTAAGCATATAATAATAGTAATAATAATGAGATAAAATATTAGATACAAATTAAGTTAAATTATAGTACTATATTTTATTAAATATTAGGTGACTCCTATGAAACCTGAACAGGGCCGAAATATTATATTCATTATCGGAAAGTATGGAGAATATATTAGGTCTGAGTCCAAAGTTGTTTAAACTTGTCCTATAAAAAGGGCATTCTTCTAAAATATGGCTGATAGTTAGGATACTATCACAGTGTTGCCACTTAGGGGGTGGTCGTTTGGTAATGGGATGAATATGGGTCATGTTAGTGTGGCCTATCCTTAACCTAGCCAGGACAACTTCCTCTCTGCGGTTTGATAGATAGGATGAGGACCAAGGCTTTACTGTTTTTTTTTTAACGTTTGGACTGCCAGGCATCCGATAGGAAATATAAGGTGTTGTGGGATCCCTTCTCTACTTAATAAATAAAATCTTTATTACCCTGGGGCAAGTCCATTTAAAATAATGTTTACAGACTATAAGAAATGGGCATCAGGTTCTGAATATAAATAAAATAAATATAAACAAGTTAACAAACACAAATAAAAAAAGACGTATGCAAATAAGAATGAAAAAAAAAATAATACCTTATTTAGAATTTTATGATGACCAGGCGGTCATGAGATTATGAAGTAAGTTGGAATTGAATATAAGAAGAGGCTTTTGCTTCAAATTGAGAAGTTTCGCATGATGATTGAAATAGGCCAATTTTTAAAGTGGAGGGAAAAATATTATAAATATATTCATAGATTTATTTCAGTTAGCATATCTCCAAACAGCTTGAAAATGAAATAATGAAATAAATAATAATATTGCAATTGTTAAGTTTAAACAAATCTCGTGCGGGCAACACACGACTATCCCTCAATTCGACTGTTAAAATTAAGTTAAAAAACTACTTAATATACTTCAATTTGAAGTTTATTTTAATGAAACGCGTATTCATTTTCGTTGGAAGCATATGATTTTGATTAATTAATAAACTGTATTAAATTGTTAATCAGTAATAAGTTTATTCCTTTATCGTCACATATTACCTCTTACAACTTTTTGAATCAGATAATATTTTTTCTAAAATCTTTTTCTTTCCAACGGTATATTATAATTCTATATTACTGTTCTTATTGTCAATAAATGAAAAATCACATTAAGAAATAGTTTCGCTTTTTATCCTTTTGTTGGTCATCAAATTCGCCCAACTTGTATATTTAGCCGTCCTCCATCAATATCATTAAGATGACATGGTTAATCTTTTGGAATGTACAAAATTAAAGTTAGTTTAGAAGGTACTTTAAAGGAAGAAAATTTAAAATATGGTCATTTTGGCCCTGTCAGACTATTTCAATCAGTATGAAACCTACATCATATACTATTCCATTAAATTTTACATCCATATAGCGAGTTTAATCGAAATCCGTTTTTGATAAAATCGTTAAAAAGTGCAAAATGCATTGTTTAAAATGACCCTTTTGGTCAGCCGACTTTGATGAAAAAGTTGCTGTAACATCTCAAGCGTATATTTGTCTTGAATTTGAAATTTCAATTTTGTGCGACATTTCGTTTTTGCGCTAGATTTACCACACACATACACACATTTTTTCTTTACATGGTCATTTGGATTCAGGGGATGCTAAAACGTGTATTTCTGTTGGAAACTGGAATTCAAAAATTTTCACGATCGCAATACATTCCCTTACTATAAATTTCATATATAGGTAAGTGAAAGTAAAAAAGAAATTCATATATATATTTAGTCTGGCACCCGGGATTACTTTACAAACTCCGCAAATTCCTCCCTCCAACATACTTCCTTATCATCCAGTCCTATCTCACTGGCAGATCCTTCAAAGTAAATCATAATAATTGCTATTCATCCATTTTTAGTCAGTTTGCTGGTGTACCTCAAGGCAGTATCCTAGGACACATCCTTACACAGTTTATACAGCTGATATCCCATCCCATCCTAACACTTTCCTTTCTAACTATGCTAATGACACATGTGTGTTATCAGTAAATGCTGATCCAACTATTGCCTCTGAAAACTCTCCAATCCCACATCAGAGACCTTGAAGTATGGTGTCAGAACTGAAGAATTAATATAAATGCCAACAAAATCCAGCCAAATTACCTTTACCCTACGTCGTAAACCTATGACATCCTGCCCTACAGTGTCCTACAATAACATTCCGCTAGTTCCTTTTGAACAGACCCGATATCTAGAACTCCAACTTGACAAACGCCTTACTTGGAACCCACATACAAGACTGAAACGACAAGAAACTGCACGACGTTTTCGACTACTTCAACACTTACTAGACAAACGTTCTAATCTTCCACTTAACTACAAAAATCTCATCTCCATGACTATCATACGTCCTATATGGACTTACGGAGTAGAGCTTTGGGACTCGACTAAACCATCAAATTCTTCCCGTATCCAATCCCTACAATCTAAAATCCTTCGTAAAATCCTCAATGCTCCTTATTTTGTAACTAATAAACTGATCTACAAAGACATTAATATTCCGCATGTTGCTGATTTAGCCCGATCTAGATACCATTCATTTCATGACAAACTCCATTCCCACCCTAATCCTCTAGTTTCAATCCTTTCTTCCTCTTTAATTCCCGACAATCCTCCGCGGCGCCTGAAAAGGAAATGGTCCTGAGACCTTCTAGTTTAGAATAGTTACAGGAGTGCTACCATTGAGTAGTTCTTCTACAAGTCTTTTTCATGTCATTTTTCTTATATCATGTTTACTTATATTTTTTTTAGTACAGTTGTAAATTTCAATAAATTATGTTTAAAAAATATATATATATATATATATATATATATATATATATATATATATATATATATATTCAATTTATAATAGTTTAGGGAATATAATTGTTAAATAGTCTTAATAATAGACTCTGAAAAATATATTACAAATAAATAAAAATATTTAAGTATTTTATCACTGAAATCGCGTTACATTCTAAAAGGTACCGAAATTTCCAAATCGGATTATACACTTTTAGATCATATCCATAGTGTCGTTGAATATGGGATTAAGCTCTGAAGATAATTTTTAAAATAGAGTAAAGGAAAAAGAAAATAATTGAGTATTTCAGTTTATTGATGAGACAGACGGTTCAGAAATTCCGCAGCTTCCCAAACCGACCGATTGCGACCTTAAACATATTTCCTCCTCGGACACACTCCAGTTCTCAGGAGCCCAAGCAGCCGAAACTCTGAACAAACAAGAAGCTTGAGATAGATGGGGTGAAAGCCATTCTTACATAAATGAGATGAAATCTTTCACAACTGATTATTTCGAGTACTGATACATAGAGCGAGCTGGTTCCGGCCCGCTGCCTGCCAATCAGAGCGTGCCACTCAAGATCCTCCCGTTGTCTTCTTTTGAAAACTAAATAAATAGAAGAACCTATAGATCATTCAACGCAAGATTACAAGGAATTTTATAAACTGAATTAACTTAAGATCTTAATCCATACACTTAGCATGATATATGTGTCGTTAATCTATAGTCTATAAGTTAAGACCTATAATTAACAATGCCTGTACGTTACACATTACATAACTGTTTTCCCCTCATGATACCAATACAATAAATAATATCAATTATTCTGCATAAATAAAAAAAAAGTTTCTCCTATAGAATTGGAGACTTTTTCAGACACAAGGCTTCTTGGTGGAAACACCAACAACCTTAAGATAAAAAATCCGATGCGAGAAACATGACTTACCTCCGTTGTAAAAATCAATTTAAGAATTTCTAAATACATTTAGAGATTAAAATAAATTGTTAAAGATTTAATTATATAAAGTTTCGATTGGAATATAAAATTTATTAAATAATCTATTATATTATATAAGGGGTGCCCGTGGCTGAGTGGCTAGCGCGCTAGTCTCCCATGCTACAGGTTATGAGTTCGAATCCAAGTCCCGGCGGGGCTTTTATAAGGATTTTAAAAAATGTGGATTCACTCACAACCTCTCCCCCGGGTATGTGAGGCCCGTCAGCCAAAGGGTGGCCACTCACAAAATTAGTCGTAGGGAGTGATGACCCTACACTAAAAAAATTGCATCGTGAAACGTGAGTGTGAACTCGCAGGAATTTACACCGCGAGGCCCAGGGCCTACACGGCCTGTCGCGCCACTGGAAAATTATATTATTATCTACATCAATTAGCTAGCTTTATCGGCTTATCGTCACTCTCCATTGATTTTTACAATTCCCTGTATTATTTAATATTTTTTCTAAAATTTTCCGCTTTCCAACGATATATTATCCATCTGTATTACTATTCTCAAATATAATAGAAAGAATTTTATTGTTTTATTTATTACATTAAAATGCGCAAACCAAGAAATAATTTCTAAATATTTAGTTATATAGACTAGAATATAGACTAACATGGAACATATATACGAAATTAAAGCGACAAGAACTAACAAGACGTTACTAAAAACTTTCACATGTATTGAGTTACAGATCACCACTAAAATTTCGAAACAAGCGACTAATATATATACACTACTCTACTGAGACCAATCTGGACATACGGAGCAGAACTTTGGGGTTATGCAAAACCCTTACACACAAACAAAATCCCAAAAACACAATCCAAAATTATTTACGCACCATAGTATGTTTCGAATCACAATGACACAAACATCCTAACAGTAAATTCTTACATTCATAATATAGTACCTTTCATTAGCGACACATCACCATCCAAATAAACTTGTTTCCTGCCTTTATTTTTCCCTGTTACCAGGCCAATCCTCCAAGAAAATATTTTTTCCCCAAAAAGACGATTTCCGAGAGATCTACTTAGCTAATAACAATTGATAAAAATTCAGAACGATGGTCACGAAGAAAAAGTACTTCACATTCCCTTGATGAACTAAAATAAAATAAAACAATAATGATAATTATAAATATTTAGTAGCTCGGTCTTTCGGGTGGGAAGGTTCACTCACGAATGGGATTAAAATCTGAAACATTATGGATAATTACGGATATCCCTACTTATATCGGTAAATTATTTTAATTTTTACTGAATACGATTAAAATATAGCATTAAATGCAACACTTTATTCGTTGTGCTTAAAAATAATTTAAAGAGTAACATATTGCTTAAATATGTCTTAGTTAATATTACCATAAACGCATATAAATTTAACGAAAAATGACCTAGTCGCGAGCAAAACTGTGGGTTACAGTTTGTCAATATATTTTTTTTTTATTTATTTATTAAAGAAATTACAACTGTTTTAAATAAATACAACAAGTAAATAGGCCTTGTCAATATAGTAAAGCAAAAAACACACGTCTGCCAATTCTAAACGGGTGAATTACAACGGCCATTCAAAAAGTTCGAATCTCACGAAATATCACTCTTTTCTAACATAATTACGGTTGCTATCATAAAAAAAAAAAAAAAAAGGTTCATCCTATGAAGATAATCGTTATAAAGTAAATCACCAAATATTTAATAAGCTTCCATTTGAGTGGTAAAATATATTTGTATGTCTAATATTCAACGATATAGCGGTATTACAAAAAAAATAATTTTGCGGAACTTTTTTCTAAAATTATTATGATTACTATCAAGGAAACGGCTCATCTTATGAGGTTAACCGTTGAAACAATCATTATAGAAAATTAAATTTGAGTTTGAAACGCGTATCTATGACTAATAGTGATGGAGATATGGTTCTTGCAAAAAACCATAAACCAAAAACTTCTTATATTTTGTAATTAATTTGTTTGATATTATGGAAACGGCTATATAATGGTTAATAATTGCTTTAAAAGGCATAAAACTAACTTTAATTTGATTAGTAATAGAGATCCGTAGATCTGATACATAATGTCAGTGCAATTAAATGGGTCAGAATATGTTCCTAAAATCGAATTTCTCAGCTTTCTCACCCACTTTTCGGTGGCAGACTAGTGTCATTTGATTCATAATTTCGCCTAGTATTATAAGGTTAAACGAAAATCGTGGTCAAATGATTCATAATTTCGTCTTTTCGACCGTTTCTATGTGAATGGCCGCCATTTTGTATTCCACCCGTTTTGAGTTGGCAGACGTGTATTTTTCGCTTAACCATAAAAGATGCTTTGCATGAAACATACTACAAATTTTGGTAAAATGGATTGCATTTTCGTTGCTGGCTCACGGACTAAAGAGAAATATTATGCCTAACCATCTGACAGATGTACAGGTGACACCTCCACAAATACTGCGTGCCCCTTCCACTCCCCCAACAATATGCAAAGCTGGGGAAGTTGCGAATCGCAGAGGTGCCCAAGTTAGATGCTAACCGCCCCTCCACCTCAGCAGCTGGCCCAATTAGACGGCCGGCGATGGAGTTGCGATGACAACCTAGATCGTGAAAGTTCGACCCCGAGCCATCCACACTGACTTAAGCAGCCACGACCCGCCCGTTCCCACGAGCCCGTGCATATTTCTTATACACCCAACTTCTATTGCTCCGCTATGTTATCGCTCACATTTATATATATATATATATATATATATATATATATATATATATATATATATATATATATATATATATATATATACAATTCACTAAGCTCTCTTTATAAGAATCCATTTATCAAGTAGTATAATAAAAAGGAAGAGTATTAATACCTCTTAACTCTTAAGGTGACTAATTGCTATCTGCAGGAGAGGTAGTTTACCGTTTACGAAGTTGTAATATATTAACCGTTAGCGCTCGAGGCAATTTTGATTTTGATTCAGTCTATGTAATAACATCCTGATATTTTTTTATACGTAACCGAAACCGTAGTTACGATTAAAAATTAACCCACATCTGGGAATGCCTTTTGACAAACGCATTACTTGGAACCCTCATACAAGGCTGAAACTGCAGGACGCACAGTTGGCAATATGACCGATTTAGGTGGACAAAATTCTGAAACTTGTCTATATTTAACCTTTAGAGTCCTAGTTACGGAAATAAATATTTTTAAAAAATATGAGAAAAATTATAAAAACTAATTAATTTTTTTACACGATTGGCGAGCGTACAGTAGTCAAACATCAAATTTATTTGCTAAAATCTAAAACTTCCCTATACTTTACGTTTGAAGTCCCAAAAAACGGAAAAAATAATACGAAAAGTCTAATTATGGCTCGGAACTGCTAAATTCTGCTAATAGATGTATTTTATACCATTTAGGAAATTCTTGAAATTATAGATTATAAAACTTTTGATTCGGAGTGTTTTGTCTGAAAAAAAATTATGTATCATCCAAAACGCAAAAATTCTTGTAATATCTAAATACTAGAAGGATTGATGAAACTAATCCTACAAACAAATCCTTGGGGTAACTTGGGGGTTATATTGTTTTTCGTTATTGAATAAGAGCATACATTTACAAATTGCTAAATTATCTCTATAGTTGAGATTGCAATGAATATTTAATAACGAGTTTGGAAATATAATGTCTCAACAATGTCCGTTGTTAAATTAAAGCAAAAATAACTTGAACACAATAAATGACCATCGAATGAAGGTAATGCTACTGCCGGTTATTAGGCACTTTTGTGAACAGGAATGATTCATTCATTTACTATTTATTTGTAAACACTGATTTCAGGGAAATATTAGTATTAAGGGTATTGCCAACTAATAATAAAAAGGTGAAGCACTGGAAAATTCCAAAATTATAACTTGACTTTTCTCAACCTAAATTGGTGATTTTTCCCACTGTTTGTTTGTTTGTTTTGGTTTTAAGGCGTAAAACCCTAAGATCATCAACGCCTAGACACAATATATATGCATATTCAAACTTTATAAGAAAGAACTATTAGGTAATGAGTGATTGAGAGAAAGAAAGAAAAAATAATAATAATAATAAAAAAATAAAAAATAATAAATAAATAAAAAAATAAAGAAAGAAAAATATTTTTATGTAAACAATAGTTTAAAAAGCTAATACTATTAATCCTAACTGACTAGGAATTGTCTTAATAATTTCGATAATAATGACTGCTCCTTAAGAAAATAAAAAACTAATTCAATGGTTTATTACTACAACACTTACTCGTCAAACGTTCAAAACTTCCAATTTATTACAAAAAGCTCATTTATGTTACCGTCATCAGACCCATCTGGACATATGGAATCGAGCTTTGGGGCTCTACGAAGCCATCTAATTCCTCCCTAATCCAATCCTCACAATCCAAAATCCTTCGCAAAATCCTAAATGCTCCTTTCGTCACAAATAAAATAATCCATAATGACCTTAATATCCCATTTGTTACAGACCTTTCTCGTACCAGATATACCACTTTTAATTCCAAACTCCCAGCCCATATAAACCTTCTTGTCCGCAACCTATCAACCTCACATATTCCTGACAACCCTCCTAGGCGATTGAAAAGAAGATGGCCTCGGGATCTACTAAATAAAAAATAAAATAAATAAAAAATACTAAATAAAAATAAATAAACATCGAAGTTCTACCGCTGGGTAGTTTCTTCTCAAGCCTTTCTCGCCCTTTATTCTAATTCAACAGTTTTACTTATTGTATTTATGTTAATACAGTTTATAAGATTCAATAAAATATGAATAAAAAAAAAAAAAAAAATTCAATCGTTTCCTCTCTATCACTGAGCACCGCTGAAATATTCGGGCTTAGTCCAATTTTTTGCCCACTGTGCGACGGTTTAAACTACTTCAACACTCACTAGACCAACGTTCTAATGTAAAGCAGTCGTAGTTCTGTAAGATTCAGAATCATTAAAAGAAAAAAAAATAGTTATTATAATAATATTTGGAAATTTAATTATTTATAATCAATGATTACAAGAAAAACGATATCCAAGAGAAAATAGAGTCGCTGTCAGAAATCAAGTTGAAATATTACTTAGAACGTCAATTGAAAAAAAAAAAATGATAGTGAATAAAAATAAAAAAGTTTCGATTGGAGAAAGAAAAACAATATCTAATTTGAATAGTGAGTTGTAAAACCTGTGGAATTTCGCAATTATTCTCCTCTCATACTTGAATGGAACATAATGATTAATTAATTTTTACTTTCACTTACTATAGAAGAAGAAGAAGAAAATAAACTTTATTTACATTTTTACATATTGACAAACAATTTAAAAATGATTTCGGATGAGACATCCTTACAATCATCAAATGTTTGGTTCATTTGGTAGTTATAATCTAATTATCTAATCTATAATTAGTGTAAAATTAAATTGATATTAACTATGGTAGTAGGAAAAACTAAATAAAAAACCTACATATATCACTTACTATATATAGTAAGGAAAGATTGCGATCGTGAAAATTTTCGAATTCCAGTTTTCAACGGAAATACACGTTTTAGGGTCCCCTGAGTCCAAAATACCGCAAAAAGGTCTGTGTGTGTGTGTGTGTGTGTGTGTGTGTGTGTGTGTGTGTGTGTGTCTGTGTGTGTGGTAACTCCCGGGCGGAAACGGTAAGTCCTATGAAACTGAAATTTCATATATAAGACAAGTATACGCCCGAGACGTGTCAAAACTTTATACCATGCATTTTGCACCTTTTTTCGATTTTCTCGAAAACGGTTCTGACGATTTTGATTAAACTCGCTATATCGATGTAAAATTTAATGAGCTTTAATATCAAGTAGGTTTTATTTGGATAAAAATGGTCTGACAGGGCTTAAATGCCGATATTTTAAATTATCTTACCCTAAAGTACCTTTAATTTTTTAGATTCAATAATAATAACTAGAATATCTTTTTAACGCTGATGAAAAACAGGTAAATATATAAATTGAATAAATTCGATACCCAACTTAAGGAGAAAACAGAAAAAATATATTTTTAATGAAATTTTTCGTTTTTGAACATAAGAGCAGTAATATACATGTATGATATACCGTTGGAAAGCTAAAGATTTAGAAAAAAATATCATCTCATACACAAGCTTTTAGAAGTTAATAGAGAGTGATGAGAAGAAGATAAAACTAACTGATTATTTTAGATAATATATATAATAGATTTTTTATAAAACACATGTTTCTATATAAATTCAATTTGATTAATTCCTTAATTGTTTCCCGTATTTTTATCTCCAACTGTATTTGAAATTCTTTCATTGATTTTAAAAATCGAGGTAAGTGAAAGCCGTGTGTTGCCCGTACCAGATTTTTCTAGTTAAAAAAATCAGATCAGTTGTATTGAATGAATTGAAATCCGAACAATAAAAGAACAGAAGTAAGTGATTTCTCTTTACGCAAATGTAAAATTATCCAAATACTGCTGGCAATTTGCCCTCTAGTCCAACCAACCCCGGTTTGTGCCGCCCCGAATGTAGTTAATTACGATGATTTCATCGGAATCACTGTCGGATCAGGAATTTCCTGCCATTTGTGTCTTTGAGTAGTTAAATGTAGTTTCATGTCGTTCAGTGATCCATATATGCGGATCTGTGATGAAAATTAGTACATTGGGGTTTGGGGCGACCGCACACTGCATTTGAACCCAGGGCTGAAGTACCGCATACGTCCACACATATTAATTTCTCATAATATTTTGGTCATCTGAAGCAGGAACATTGGATATTGGATTTAATGTGTACGCTCAAAGCTGTGCGGTTTTATTAAATATCATGAACATGCAGCGGAATGAACATGAATATATAGTATGGTTACAGCACTCGAAATTGAAACCTGAGTAATCAAATAGAAATCGTTGATAATAATTTTAAAAATATGATGCGGGCAACACACGACTTTCACTTACCTCCATTTTTAAAATCAATGAAAGAATTTTCAAATACAGTTAGAGATAAAAATACGTGAAACTATTAAAGAATTAATTTAATAAAATTTCTATAGAAACACGTGTTTCATTAAAAAATCTGTTATATTATTATCTAAAATAATCAGTTACTTTTATGTTCATTTCATCGCTCTCTATTAACTTTTAAAAGCTTGTGTATGAGATAATATTTTTTCTAAAATCTTTAACTTTCCAACGGTATATCATACATATATATTACTGCTCTTATGTTCAAAAACGAAAAATTGCGTTAAAAAATATATTTTCCGTTTTCTCCTTTAGTTGGGTATAGAATTTACTCAATTTATATATTTACCTTATTTTCATCAGCGTTAACAAGGTAATCTAGTTATTTTTATTGAATCTACAAAATTAAAGGTACTTTAGGGGAAGATAATTTAAAATATCGGCATTTAAGCCCTGTCAGACCATTTTTATCCAAATAAAACCTACTTGATATTAAAGCTCATTAAATTTTACATCGATATAGCGAGTTTAATCAAAATCGTCGGAACCGTTTTCGAGAAAATCGAAAAAAGGTGCAAAATGCATGGTATAAAGTTTTGTCACGTCTCGGGCGTATACTTGTCTTAAATATGAAATTTCAGTTTCATAGGACTTACCGTTTCCGCCCGGGAGTTACCACCCACACACACACACAGACCTTTTTGCGGGACTTGGTTTTTTGGACTCAGGGGACCCTAAAACGTGTATTTCCGTTGAAAACTGGAATTCGAAAATTTTCACGATCGCAATACTTCCCTTACTATATATAGTAAGTGAAAGTAAAAAAGGAGAACATTTAAATATTGCCTATCGAATATAAAAAATTCCGTTGCTTTTGCATTGTATACGATACGGATTGTGGAAAATTGTCAAAACTCTAGCCTCATTAGAATTCCCGGAACCGCTTCGAATAAAGTATCGAGTTTGACCAATTTTAATTATATTACTTCGTTTTACTTGCTTTATCTTGCTCTCTTTAAAAGTATTAATTTTCATATTTGGTACTTGGATATGGTAGGATTATATATACCTTTGTAACTTTGTTATTTTAAAAGAAAGAGAAAACAAATTATCAGACCCAAAAACCGCGAGTAATTACGAAAAAGAAAAGATAAATATTGAAATTTTACCGATAAGTACCTCCATGACTCAGTCGTTTTAAAGATAGGGAAAAATATATAGTGAATTTTAGAATCAGTAAAGCGCGATAAACAGAAAAAAAAAGTTGATATATTGTTATGTATTGAGGATACTAAGGGGAGTTCATTATTTAATAATTTTAATATTAATAAGCCTTTGTCGGTAAAACATCAAAAGGCGTTTACCTCCATGGGGCTCCCCAGCGATGCCTCGGGAAACTTCCTAGACCCCAGGGTCACTTTCCATAGCCCGCCTTCGTTTATCGGTTAATAGATCGGCAATTTCCAAAAAAACAGTACTTTTTGGAAAGAAGAGGTGGTGAGGTAATGAGGGTGCGGTTTTTGAATCAGAGGTCAGTCAAGTTCCATCCACTAGAAGAGAAGAATCAGAGATAGAGGAAAGGTCCGTCGGGGAATGAAAGAGCAGCTGGAGGATGAAGCCTAAGACTTATTCCACCGTAACCAGCCGACTAAGTGTTTTAAAGGTTTTTCTTTGTAATATTCTATGGAAATGTTAATTGCAATGTCCCCCAGTATTCTCAGGCATTGTGTAAATAGATTGTATATGTTCAAGTTAATTAAATGAGGTCAATCCTTGAAACTTGTCTAATTTAATCTTACTCTGCATGGCACTCATGAGGGTAAACACTATTACTTTGGAAAAGAATTCCAGTTGTTCTAAAAAGTATCGTATATAAATATATTAATTAATATAGTTCTTGAAGGTACCGCTGCCTTAAAAAGGCAGCCGGTCAAAAACATAGCACTATATATTGAAGTCACAAATTACAATGAAATATTATGTAATTCCACCAATACTCAGTTATTATTGAAGGTAGAAAAAAATCAAAGGATTAGCATCTATAAATAAATAGTTATATCCTAATATAATTATTTAGAAATTATGAAGCATCGTGTAATAATGTTTCACTGTTTTTTTATTGCATATGCATAAGAGCAACTGGCGTGTTAATAATTTATATATATATATATATATATATATATATATATATATATATATATATATATATATATATATATATATATATTCTATTTTTGTTAGCTAAAATTATTTTTTTCTATTTCTAAAATTGTTGATTTTTCTAAATCAAATCCATTGTTATATTTATTATGGTTGTTTTTTAATTTGTATATAGACAATTTATTTCTGTAATAATAAATGATAATTTGTTATTGTGTTGTAGTGAGGACTGAAAATAAGGAAGGCCCCCTGACTTTTGATTGTTGTTTATGTTATAATAAACATAAATTCTTGCACATCACTTAAATGTGAAAATTCAAAGGTAGATGTGACAACTGTCAGCTTATTTCCACTAGATGTCGTAGGTTCAATTTGTTTTAGCCTGGTTCCGTCAGCCATTGCAGATTAACACATAACAGAAGTTGTATTCCCTCCTGTCATTTACAAGTTCCACTGTCAGTCACTCAGTATGCTATCTCCTAGCCAGCCAATTTTCCTCTGAGTATATGTCATTTTGAATACGAATTTTCAAAGTTAGAAGTGATGTAAACCTTTACATGTTATTGAATACATCCAATTGTTTGGGACGTATTTTACACGTGCAGTTGTAGACACATTATAATTATCCTTACATTTGCTGACGACAGCTCTACAATGAGAACAAACAGTTAAAAAGGATATAATGGAAGAGCATCTGTTGAGCGGCGCCAGATCCTAACCCGGCTAATGGCCCCCAGACACCACGAGGACACATATTGACAAAATATGATCGGCTGCTGTCAAAGCAGGCGGCGTCCCATTGTAGTCAGCTTTGTAAATCCCGGACGGGGAGGAAACTCGGATGACACAATTTAGTGAGCTATTAGCGCGGCACGTGACCCAGTGAATAGGGGTCGCGTGCCCCTCATGTCTTCCCCCTTCTCGGTCACTAAACTGAACAAACATACAGAGGAGCGTTATGGCCGCGATATAAATATTAGTGTGATAGTTGCTGCGACAGCCAGCATATTGGAGAGGTGCCGTGTATGAGGGTGCCTGCGTGACGATTGAGCGATATAGCGGATCGGCAGGAGGTCGGGAGTAGATGGGAGGATGAATATTGATGTAGCTTCTAGGGGTGGGCATAATCGAATGATTTCATAATCGAATGATCAGTATGCTTCTGAGAGACGATATGCCACAATTCCCGTCTCTATAATGACTTAGCTGGCTGAGCCTAGGAACAAATATACATATAACATATAATTTATGTGAAGAGCAAAAAAAAAAAAAAAAAAGATCGTTTTATTATCTGAGCTCCTTATAAACAATTTAATTCGAATGATCATTCGTTTCTCCAAACCGATTAATCCGATAATCGATCACTTCGAATGATTGAAATAATCGAATGATCCGATAATCGTCATTCGATTATGCCCACCCCTAGTAGCTTCTCCCTCGTGCTTGATGGGGCCATGGTTTTAAATTATCGCACTTATTAGAAATTTTAGCTTTTGTAATGTTGCGACATAGTTTATTGGTTTAGGTTCAGACTTCCTTAATCGTATAAAAGAACCTGGTGCGGGCAACACACGGCTTTAACTTACCTCAGTTGTTAAAATCGATTAAACAATTGTCAAATACAGTTACAAATAAAAATGATTGAAATTTATATTGGAGGTTTTAGATTTTAGATAAATTTTATGTTTGACCACTGTGTGCTCGCCAATCGTGTTAAAAAATTAATTAGGTTTTATAATTTTTTAAAATATTTTTTCCCGTAATATGGGACCTCAAAGGTTAAATATAGACAAGTTTCAGAATTTTGTCCACCTAAATCGGTTATATTGCCCACTGTGTGCCGTATCTAAAATAATTGTTTTATTTATCTTTCTTTCTAGTTGTTTAGTATTTATTCTGTTTAGGAGAAACAGTTTATTCTGTACACCAAAGCAATGTGGGAGATTATTAAAGATTTCATACCCAGCTATGTGTGAGGCGATGGTGTTACCAATGCCATAGAAGGCACCTCGAACGGAAGTCTCAGTTTGTCAACAAGAGGAGTTTGTTTGCCCTTGGATAACTAACAAGCCATTACACCATCTACCAATGGGACAAAAATAATATATACCAGTTTTTTTCTTACTCATCCGCCGCCTTGCCGACAAGAAAATAACCTCTGAAAAAGAAGACACCAGATTTCTTCATTTAGAATAAGGGGCCCATAAATGCCAGGAAATTAGGATTTTATTGGAGGGGGCAGCCTTTTCAAAGAGAGCTGTTTACAGTGGACTGGATGAAGTCCATCTGTTCCCTTATGAAAGTTGCTATAGAGCAATAAAGCCGTTTTTGTTGGAGGGAAGCAAATGTAAGCATCTGCTCCAACTGTTAGTAAACAATAGTTATCGCTTTCTCACTCTTGTCTTGGAGCCTGTTAATGTCCCTGTGATATCTGTCTCCTGGGTGTCGGTCCAAACTAGATCTCAAGTAGAAAATTTCTATTTATTTTTTGTGGACTTCCAAGCGGCATTCGACAGTATAGACAGAAAAGCATTATTTTACAAGTTATCCCTGCTAGGCATTTCAACCAAAATTATTAATATCTTAAAAAATTATTATAATAATTCGGATACAAAGATTTGGAGTAAGAATGGACTCTCAACTGCCTTCCCTTGCGAAATGGGAGTGAAAGAAGGATGCCTGCTAAGTCCCACACTATTCACAATATTCATTAATGATCTGGAAGATGATTTATGTGGAGGAATTATTATAAATAAATGGAAAATTAAAACATTGATGTTCGCCGACGACATTGTGCTTTTAGCCTCTTCACCTACTTCCCTACAATTAATGATAAGAGATTTGGAAATATATTGCCAGAAATGGAATCTTAAAGTTAACCTCAATAAATCCCAAATTATGGTGTGTAGAAAAAGAGGGGGAAGATTAAAGAAAAATGAGAAATGGTATTTCGAAGGAAAAAAGTGAGCTGCGTTGATAATTATAAATATTTAGGAATTAACATCAATCCAACATTCAACTTTAAAATGAACAATAGAGAAAAAGTAATAAAAGCTAAATTTGCAATAAATAGTGTATGGAAAAGAATTATAGATAATAAAAATATTCCAGTAAATAAAAAAATGCAAGTTTTTAACAGCGCCCTACGAGCGGTGGTTTGCTATGGAGCTCAGGTCAGGTATGGGGATATCTGAATTTACCGGAAGTAGA
The DNA here is from genome assembly GCA_023052935.1 of Piezodorus guildinii. Lineage (NCBI taxonomy): Eukaryota > Metazoa > Arthropoda > Insecta > Hemiptera > Pentatomidae > Piezodorus > Piezodorus guildinii. The sequence goes on along the minus strand of CM041293.1, from coordinate 158,992,652 downwards.
AAGGGTACAAAAATACTTCATAAAAAGGCTCTTTTATCTCTCACAGAACACGCCTGATTACATATTATATTTAGAAACTGCCACCTCTCCCCTCTACAGTTATACCTTAAAATTACATCTAAAATATATCGGTAAAGTATTAGAAAGCCACCCTGCAAGTAGATTAACGAATTTCTTAACACAAGTTGTAATAGAAAAAAAGATATCATGGTATATGCAAATAATGAAAATAGGTGACCAGCTACAAATAGAAATAAATAAAGAAACCATTAAAAAAATGAATCCGGACTACCTCATTAATAAAATGGAAACAAAAATCCGAACAGAAATGATATCCGCAGCCAGCAATAGCCAATTTCATATGTTATATGCAAAACTTGATCCTGAAATAGCTATTTCCTACATCCACCACAACAACCTTAGTCTTTATAATAAATCTCTGATATTTAAAGCAAGAGGAGAACTGATGGGACTTAATTGTCAGCCATGGAGGAGGGATAGGATACCTAGGCAACCTAAATGTGCCAGAGGATACCTACCACTTTTTGGCAATATGTCCTGTCTTAAAGGAGTTCAGGATGAAATACTTGGGAAAATATAAGTTAACTCCAGAAGAGATAATAGATAGACTAAATGGGCTAGATTAGGTTAAATTTGCAGCATATTTAAATAAATCATTAAAATACAGAAATTTTTTGGTACAGCATTTCAATTATTAAATTTTTACAATCAATAAAAATAAATCATAACATTACTAAAAATATAAATTATTATCAAAACTGAAAAAAAGAAAAGAAAAAGGGGCAACTCGACAGACGGCTTAACGCCATTGTCTTGTGGGCTTTGATCTCAAAAAAATGTATATATATGTTATTATTATTTTGTATATTAAGTAAATAAAGCATTTATTCATTCATTCATTCATTTCTATTTCGTGCCTTCAATTTGTTGTTCGTCTTGATTTGGACACCATATTATTCAAATGTTAGATGTTTAAGAAATTTTCTCTTTCTGTATGGAATATTAAACCTAGCAAAACATATATTCTTCATGTTAATTAACAATAGGTCTAAATACAACAAGCAACACCTTTATTCCGACGAGTGCACCCGATTGATTAGCGAATCCTAACTTAGAGACTAAAACAGTTCGTGACTACCACAGAATCTCCAGACATCCAGAAAAGCTCTTCTTTTATATTATATATTATACAACTTTTCGGATAACCAAAACATCTCTCACAGAAAAAAAAAATCTAATCGAAGGATTATTAAAAAATCTGGAACGCGGGCAACACACGACCTTCACTTACCTCCATTTTTAAAATCAATGAAAGAATTTTCAAATACACTTAAAGATAAAAACACGTGAAACTATTAGAGAATCAGTTAGTTTCATCGGCTCTGCATCATTCTTTATTAACTTTTACAAACTCTTGGGTATTAGATAATATTTTTTTTCTAAAATCTTTAGCTTTCCAACGGTATATTATAAGTGTATATTACTGTTGCTATGTTCAAAATCAAAAAATTGCATTAAAAAAATATTTTTTCAGTTTTATCCTTTGTTTTTTTTTTTTAAATTCGCACAACTTGTTCCATCAAATCACGAAGGGTAAATCGTCGTGAAACCTATGGCCTCCTGTCCCACTGTATCATCCTACTAATCCCTATTGAACAGGTCCGTTACCTAGGACCCCATCTTGACAAATGTCTTACTTGGAATCCTGACACTGGACTTAAAAGACAAGAAACTGCTCGGAGATACAGATTGTTGCAACATTTAGTTGACAAACGTTCAAAACTTCCCATCTACTACAAAAAACTAATTTATATAACCATAATAAGACCTATTTACACATATAGTATTAAGCTATGGGATCTACCAAGCCAAGTTCCTCCCGCATCCAATCCTTGTAATCCAAAATCCTCCAAAAGATCCTCAATGCTCCTCGTTCTGTCACCAATGAAACTACCCATTAAGATCTGAATATTTCATTAGATGCAGACTTGGACAGAATTAGATTACCTCCTTTCATTCTAAACTCTCAGCCCACTCAAACCTCTTGTCCATATTTATATTTAGCTGAGTTAATAAAACAACTAATATAATACATATTTAGCTGTTATTTATCAAAGTTAACAATATAACTTGGTTATTTTTATAGAATCTACAAAATTATTTAAGAAGAAGAAGAAGGAGAAGAAAAATAAATTTTATTCTGGGACTTCTGTCCCCTAAGAATAACAAAAAAAGTACAAGAGTGAGTATTATGTCTGGCTTAAAAATAAAAACACTTACAAAAACAAACTTAAGGTTATACTCATATTATATATAAACATAGCAAATACTGTTGCTTGAACGACATATGACTACTACCTGGATTATCTATAGTGTAGTAAATACAACGACAATAGAACATTCATGTATGACTATATAATACTGAAAACATGTGCATACAGAGATACTATGATTGAACCTCACACTAATATTGTAAAATCGTAGAAAAAAAGTGTTTGTTAACTTGAAATATGACTATTATTCTTAATTTTTTATACAATTATTCGGAAGACTGATTACTGAGGAGATGATGGAATAATTTGTTTTTAAATGAGGTTAAGGAAGAAGCTTTGCGTATAGAGGTAGGTATGGAATTCCAAAGAGAGGTGGCACGCAAACTAAAAGATTTTTTAAACAATGATGTTCGATGAGAGGACAAATAGAGGTTAGTGGGTTGGGATCTTGTGTTAAACGAATGTACTAATGAACAAGGGATGAGTAGGTCAAGAATGTAGGATGGACTTTGGGTTTTAAAAGTGGGGTTTAAAAACTTTAGGGGAAGAATATTAAAATATCGGCATTTAAGCCCTGTCAGCCCATTTTAATCACAATGAAACCTACATGACAGTTTAATCAAAATTGTCGGAACTGTTTTCGATAAAATCGAAAAAAGGAGTAAAATGCATGGTATAAAGTGGCTCTCCTTGTTAGCTCATTTTGATGAAAAAGGTATCATAACATCTTGGGCGTGTAGTTGTCTTAAATATGATATTTCAGTTTCATAGAACTTACCGTTTCTGCCCGGGAGTTACCACACAGACCTTTTTGCAGGACTTGGTTATTTGGACCCTAACATGTGTATTTCCGTTGATAACTGGAATTCGAAAATTTTCACGATCAGAACACTTTCCCTTACTGTATATATTAAGTGAAATTAAAAATCGAATTGTCTTTACCACTAGGTACAATTTAGTTTCTGTTCTAACCATTTAGCTGAACTCATCAAAGCATGCAGTAAATCATCTGGTTATTGTTGAAATTATATTCTGAATATACCGTATCGAGTTATATATGTTGATGCCTTATATTGATCACAAACTGTTTATAAAACAAGATAAAAGCTAGATAGATGCAATTCTAAAAGTAATGGATCCCGCTAAACCATCCCTCAAGCTATATTTACCCTGACGCTGAGCAGAACCTACAGTCCATCTCATTGTATCAGGCTGCTCCCGGACGTTAAACAGGCCGATTTTTAGAATATGTTCTGCCTGAGTATATTTATTTTGGCTTTCTACACGTAATTGATGGCTTCATGGGAATGCTCTGTTTTAAATCTCCTTTTCTAAAAAAGAAGGTACATAACCGTATTTGAGGAAAACGTCAAGAACCACAGCTAGATAATTCATAGATAGCACATATTTAAGGTTCAAAATATGGATTATTATGATAAAAATAGTATAAACGGAAGATTCCAATATGATATCAATAAATATAAACTACATTCAGTTTTTCATGTGCTAAAATAAATTGTATAGATTGTTATAAGATATACATAGGAGGAACCTCTAAAAAAATAACAACAAGAGTGAAAGAAGTATTATATTATTAATATACAGTATTAAATGCAAAAATAGTAAAAATATAAACACCCCAGCATTGGCACACGATCGTATTCAGCTTAATCACAATTTTGATTTTGAAAAACCTACAATTTTAGAAATAGAAAGAAATAGTTTTAATAGAAACACAATCGAATCTCTATATATATTTCCAATTTTAATATTAATAGCCCAGAGACCTATTTGACATATATAACCAGCCTAAATTAATCAACCTTTATGTAAAACAGAAAACTTTCAGCTTTAAATCACAAGAAAACTGCCTTTTTTGTAACCAATTTATTAGACAGAGAAAAATATTTCAGACCCTTATTATCCGAACATAGTGATCAACAGAACATTGAAAATATACTCCAAATCAACTGCCTACAAAAACTAAATACAATCAACATCTTTTTAGTGTCAGTGTGCAGAACTTTAGACCCCTTAAATAGTGATGACCCACACACCAATTAAGTGATGTGATATAATTTCGCTTATTATTATTTTTGTTTATGATGATTTTCTTTATTGCTTTTCGTTTTTTAATTAAAAAAAAATTGGCTATTTTTTTTTGTGTATTATTTATCTTTGAATAACTAGTAAGATAAGAAATTCAATATTAATGTGTGTGTGGTAAAGTTGGAAATGTATAACCAAATTTGAACAAGATGTATATCTTTAACAAATAATATATATATATATATATATAAACAAAAATATAAAGAAACCACTAATTATAAAACAGATTCAAAGCACCTTAGTTCTCACTAAGCAGATGCAATAGGAAAGTTAAAATTGTAAACCTTACCTCATTGACCTATATTTAATAATAAATCAGTGTGTACTTTCTACAGTAAATAGGATGGCCCTAATCCATCAGGGGCCAAAGATTATGTCAGTTTAGATAGGTGATGTTCTTCAGTGGTTATTTAAAAAAACAAACAATTTTAACAACATAAATTATTGGCAAAATTTTAATTAATAATGGATATTTTAATTTCTAAGCAACTCTAGTAAATATAATTTTTATTTAGCATTGCTATACATATTTTTGATAATGTTTTTAATTACTATATAAAAAAGTAGTCTTTTTAGTTGATAATTTGTTGATGTATTTTAGTAAGTCCAGATGATGGGAAGGCCCCCGAAATGTTGACTGGTTTTAAATTTATCGAAATAAAACTGTTTTTGGAAGATTTAGAACCAGCTCAGAATTGGATTATTATGAATCATTTGCATTGTTTAAATTGATTTTATGGTAAGATTAATTTTGTTATCAAAATTCATCAAACCCAACCCAGAAAACACAGAGAAATCTTCTCCTAATATGTTTATAATGATTCTTGGAGATAGGACTTTGGCAACCCTCGCCGTTATGGGATTATAATTTATTAATGATAAATTAATATTTGGGAGAAGTTTGTTCAGGGTGCAGTCAATAGAACACATTATTAAGTATAAACTTAATTCATTCGTGCCTAAGTTTAGGTTAGTTCTCAGTTTAAGTTATCAATGTAATTAGGATTATAGAATCGGAGGTTGGTAAGAATATTAAGAAAGAATAAGAAGAAAATTGAGCGAAAATAACAGAAAGTAGAGATTTCTGTTGACACTGATGTATTCGAGACCAATCTTAATCCATTTAAGAGTCCATATAAGATTTCAAAACCGTATCATTTTATAATTATTTCGGAAGAAATTAAAACGAAAGTTAACACCCCACACAAAAATAACATAGATAACAATCGTCAGGTGGTAAGTGGCTCCAATGAATTTGCCACTGAATTATAAAGTAACCAGTTGTATCCTTTGCTCGAGAATATTTTGTTTTCTTAATTTACACATGTTTATAGTAAGAATTATTAAAGTACGTATAATTTAACTATTAGTGATTTAATATTAGTCATTTAAATATTTTTATGTGTAGTGAATATAATAAATATTTAATGACATATTTAATTTTATTCGGTCAAAATTGCAAAAGCATTCTGGAAGGAGTAGACAAACCCATAATTACTCGATCGTTTTATATCGTTAAAAATCCTTTGTAATAACAATTAAAAGTTTTTCCGTTCGAACCTATACACAGAACATTCAGAACAATGCTTTCAGTTCATAGATAATGTTGAGTTATTCAAAAAACAATTTTTATAAAGGTATTTGAAGTAATATATTTTTAACCATTTAATAGACGAATTTTGCTAAACCTAGCGCATACCCAGATAGTATGGGAAACATTTAGACAAACTTTTATCTTCCCAACCATAGTCATTTTTGAGACACTGAGTTGACCAGAATAGTGAGAGAAAAGGTTAATTTTATTTATAAAAATAAATTAATAATCTAATATATGAAATTCTCGTGTCACAGTTTTAGCTAGCATACTCCTAAACGGCTTGATCGATTTTTATGCAATTTTATATGCGTATTCAATTGGTCTGAGAGTCGGCTACTATCTATTTTTCATACCCCTAAGTCTACTCTTAACATTTTAAAAATATTTTTATCCAAATATTATTTTTGGATTTTTTGTACAATTGTTTTTAAAGTTTCTTTCACTCCCTCAACAGTTTTATTATTATTATTGTTTATGCACCAAGCGTAGCAGTATCCCTTACAATTAACATTTTACTATATCAGTGTAACTTATCTTTTTTACACTGACAATTATACTTGGCATGCTCTTGAGTGGATAAACTATAAACAGTTTGTTTGTGTAGCTAAAGATGGGCTATCAAAAAATATTGTTCACGCTATAGCATCAAGAGATTGGTATTGTTTGCATGTGTTTCTGCCGTAATTAATTAATGATATATATAATTTTAAGGAATAGATTAAAAACATTATTGTTTGGTATATTGTTATTTTATATTCCCTAATTGTTCACAACGCTCCATGCCTCTTTCTCTCATATACCACATCCTTACACTCTAACAATAAGTTTTTTTTTTGTTTTATTTATTTATTGAGATATATTACAATTTGTTTCTATATGAACATTAGTAATAGTGATATAAGATCTCATTCACACAATATATACAATATACAATGATAAAGTCAAATAAATAAAATATAATATGTATACAAAATAAAAAACAAACAACAACCTATAATTGAGATAAATACAAATAAATGAAATAATAAATACAAACAAAATATATATATATATATATTATATATATATATATATATATATATATATATATATAATTAAATAATAATAAATATAAAAACAAAACAATTCAAAACATTAACCTATAATTGAGGTAGATTAAAAGATGGCAAATAAATAAACATCATACAAACAAAGGTAACTATATACAATATATACAACTGCTATAGGGACCCCAGACTGGGGAAAAAAGCGGAATCCAAGAGATCCTAGCGCCTCGCTCTCAGCCAGTGTGACTCATTGGAGGCCGAACTAGGCGCTATAGCCACAAACATACATTACATGAGTGGAGGATCTGACCAGTGTCCAATTTAAATTTTTTTTAAATTTAAACTCCAATTTAAATGTTTACAATACGTCTCGCAATCTTCGAGGAGGATTGTAGGGATGTGTGGAACTGGATAGGGATTGTGCTAGAGGGTTAGGATGATGACTAAGGTACTGATGAAATTTGGAAAATTTGGATGGTACCAGGTCTAAAATAAACGGAATTTTAAGGTCGTGGTGTAGGGTACAGTTGGTGAGGTAATAACGAGCATTAACTATTGTTCGGATGACTTTAGCTGTCCCTCACAGTTCAATTCCGTAGGTCCATATAGGTTTCAGTACTGTCTTGTAAGTGTATATTAGTAATTTGTTGTCAACTGTAAGATGAGATTTTCTGTTAAGTAGTCTGTATAACTGGCCGAATCTGCGGTTGAGTTCTTTTCGTTTAAGCCTTGTGTGTGGGTTCCACGTCAGTCTTTTGTCTAGTAAATTTTTGTCTACACTAGAAATAGTTTGTATGGCCAAACAACGTTTCCGAGGTCGGCTAATATACTATAAAAATAAGGAAAGTAGAATAAGAAAAGAAAAAAGCTTCAAATAAATAAAAAAAGAACAAAAAGATATATATTTTCGAAACATCGACAAATCCATTTCTCTAAACCTCTTTGCTCCCAGCAGCTGTTTGTTTGTAAGCTGACTCCTTTACACAGCACCCCCTCCACAAACTTAGTAGTTTCGCTAAGATGAGAGGTTCCTCGCTCTGCGGTCGACCTGACATTCCTGCCAGCCTGGCATAGAGATATGAATCTCTCCTACAAGATGGCGGGCGAGGGTTTTGATAAACCTCCTCGCTTCACCATCATCCATACACAGCGAGATAAGAGAGCCCATGTAATTTATGCGGGAACAATTGTGAATAATGTTTTAATTAGTAGCGTTGTGTATGGAGCGTGGGAGGGGCTGGCTGGGTAATTACCGAGGCTCTGGTTATAATGTTGGAAGAGGAAGTGGCCATCCGCATGTTCGCTCAGCGCGTCAAACCTTATCTCGGGTAGGAACTCCTCTTCCATCTTCGTCATCGCTGCCCACTCCACCACACCTCCTTCCGAGCTCCTCGGGGCATGCCCTCCGGCTGTCTGCTCTTCTAGCGGGTACCCAATTTGATTACTATAAACTTTTTTTTTTTTTAATAGTGCTTTATTGAGAAATAATACAATCTGCCACTATCTCGGGCAATAAGTATTAGAGATAAAAGAAGTCATTCATTCCATATGTACAGAGTAAAACAAACAAATAATAAAAGAAAATAAGTTAACCTAAATAACAAATGAAAAAAATAAATAAATAAATTTAAAAAAAATAAAACAAAGTATATGAAATAAAATAAAATAATTATAATCTTTATTTAGGCCACATTCATACCTATATACAATATATACATACTGCCCCTGGGAGCCAAAAATGGATAAATGGATGCCGAGGCACACTGTCAGGAGATCCCAGCGTCTCTCAGTCAGTCGCGTCACTAGTCCAGCCAGTGGAGGCTGAGTTTGGACGCTAGAGCCACACACTCTCAGGCATGAGTGGAGAAGTTGGCCATTGCCAGCACTCCAGTTGCTTATTTAGAGGAGATCTCTCGGCCACTGCCGCCCCAACCTAAGAGGAGGGTTGTAAGAATGGTTGGTACTAGATAGGGATTGTGCCAGGGGATTAGGAAGAAGAGTAAGTTTCTAGTGGAAGGATGAGGATTTTGATGGGATGAGATCAAGGACATGAGGGATCTTGAAGTCATGATGTAAGGTCTTGTTTGTAACATAATAGGGAGCATTGACTATTGTTCTAAGGACTTTGGACTGAAAGGATTGGATACGTTTGATGTTCGAAAATTTAGTAGTGCCCCATAGTTCAATTCCGTAGGTTCACATAGGTTTGAGAATTGTCTTGTAAATTAATAGTTGTGATGTTCTGTTCAGTAGTCTATGTAGCTGTCCGTATCTTCTGTTAAACTCTTGTCTTTTAAGTCGAGTATGTGGGTTCCAGTATAAAAAAAATTAAAAACATGTAATAATAAAACCAATGATGTATGGTCCTTTGTACGGACTGTACTTTTTCTTGGAAAACAGCTGTGTATGGTGTGATTTTGGGTGATATCAAGCTCAAGTATCAAGTTTCCACCCCTGAAGAATAGAGGCTTTTTAAAAGCTTCGTGATCCTAAGAGAGTTCTCCCGTTCATTTCTTGGGCCAGAGAACAGTAATAGGCAATAATTAATAGAATATGTTTTAGTTTAATTAGGATAGGGATCTAGGGATTTTTTACAATTTTTCGAAATGCCTAAGGCCATCTGCGGGTTTGAACCTGTGATCTTTTATGCTACCTACAAAACTACAGGTGACCCTAGTATATATACTATTACTTAATTACTATAGTAAGTACGTACAGTAACTCTTCTCAATAACTCTTCTTGGTACTAATCGGTGATGAGTATTAACCTACTCCATCAGTCTCCTCTGTAAAACCAACCATAAGCTACTAATTTTCAAGATATCTCTCGTATTACTCCTCCCTTCCCCTTCTTGTACATTCAAAGGGAAAACTTACCATTCTAATCGCTTCTAAACTTAAACTTTTTTAATTTAGTTAAACTGTAATTTAAATATGTAATAAGCTTCAGTGCATCTAGAAGCTTGTTAACCACTTATACGAGTTAAAGTGGCTCCTCCCCCTCACCTGCAGACAAGATTTCCTAGGATCATACCTTTACCAAACTCACATCATCCGCCCTATATCCATTGTCTCCTTCAATTAAAATCCTCAGTCCACTTTCTTGAAACTAGATCACGTCATTCTGACCTTCACGCTCCTACCCACAAAACCAAAACTTTTGATCGTTCCTTTATTAACCGCTCTACTACCCCCTAGAATTCTCTACCTACCCATATCTGCCATGCTGCTTATCTGTCCTCATTCAAATCCCATCTTTTTCTGTACCTCCTATCATCCCAAAGAGACGCTTAACAATTATTATATTGCAATTCTAAGTATTGAATTTTGAATGAAGAAAATAAATAAAAAGCATGCTACTTAAATGTATATATTGTATGTCAATTCATTAATTTTTCATTCATTTCAACACCTTTGTTCGGATTGTTTTCGGAAGATTCCATTTAACTTTCACTTATTATATATAGTAAGGGAAAGTATTGCGATCGTGAAAATTTTCGAATATTTTAGATAATGATATATTAGATTTTTTGATAAAAAGACGTGTTTCTATATAAATTCAATTTAATTAATTCTTTAATAGTTTCACGTATTTTTATCTCTAACTATACTTGAAAATTCTTTCATTGATTTTAAAAATGGAGGTAAGTCAAAGTCTTGTGTTGCCCGTACCAGATTTTATAATTTATTTTTGTTGTATGATGTATGTTATTTCAAATAATAACTATGTTAATTTTTTCTGTTGGCCAGGCATATATTATTTCATATTTCAATGTACAATTTGTTATTCTTAAGGTACCCAGTCCCAGAATAAAATGCGTTTTCTATTCTATTTTTATTTCTATTTTATTTTTATATTTAAGTAGAGACATAAGTATAAGCTGTGTGAAGCGCACACCTAATTATAAGTACTTTCTAAACCTAATACATGTTAGTTTGTGTAACGATTACTCCAACTTATCCTTTGCTAATCAGCCTGCTTTACATAGCCCCAGTATTTTTTAATTGTTTTTATTCATGTTGAGATGACAAACTAGTCTCGAATAAATATGGCAATTTAGTTAAAACATGTTGGCTGTATTTTAGTCTCCAAATTACAAACAATTTGGTAAACATCGGAATAAAGGAAAATAAATGTTTGTCTGACCTTGAGATCGGGCAACTTTAACAATATGGCAATAATGAGCTAATATTATCATTGTCAATATTAGGCCTGAACATCCTGGAAGAATATCAGAGCTGTGTGGAATATTGAAAAAAGATTGTACAAGATTGTACAAAACTTATACAAAATCTTTTGCTGGCAACACACGACTTTCGCTTACCGCCGTTATTAAAATCAATTAAAGAATTATCAAATACAGTTAGAGATAAAAAATCTGGTGAGGCAACACACGACTTTCACTTACCTCCATTTTTAAAATCAATGAAAGAATTTTCAAATACAGTTAGAGATAAAATAAAGTGATACTATTAAAGAATTAATTAAATTGAATTTATATAGAAACATGTGTTTTATTAAAAATCTATTATATTGTTATCTAAAATAATCAGGTAGTTTTATCTTCATTTCATCACTCTCTATTAACTTTTAAAAGCTTGTGTATGAGATAATATTTTTTCTTAAATCTTTAGCTTTCCAACGGTATATAATGCATGTATATTACTGCTCTTATGTTCAAAACCAAAAAATTGCATATAAAAAATATTTTTTCTGTTTTCTCCTTTCGTTGGGTATCGAATTCATTCAATTTATATATTTACTTGTTTTTCATCAGTGGTAACAAGATATTATAGTTATTTTTATAGAATCAACAAAATTAAAGGTACTTTAGGGGAAGAAAATTAAAATATCGGCATTTAAGCCCTGTCAGACCATTTTTATCAGAATAAAACCTACATGATATTAAAGCCCATTAAATTTTATATCGATATAGCGAGTTTAATCAAAATCGTCGGAACCGTTTTTGAGAAAATCGAAAAAAGGTACAAAATGAAAGGTGCAAGGTATAAAGTGGCTCTTCTGGTAAGCTCATTTTGCTGAAAAAGGTTTTGTAACGTCGGGCGTATATTTGTCTGAAATATGAAATTTCAGTTTCATAGGACACCGTTTCTGCCGTAATAATAATATTACCTTTTGTATATTAACATCAGTTATATTATTGAAAATTTCAATATCGAAAAGACGCCTACGATATTGGAAATTGTTTAATTCTCTTTTTTTGTTTGAATGTCTGGGAATAGGTATTAAAGAAAAACAAAATTACTTTAAAAATAAGAAATAATTTCATATCGGTGGCTTTCAAAGTTCATTCTCGGAATGGCGTATGCTAGATTATCTTTAAAGGGACTAAGTAGGTTGAAAATCTTTTACTGAATTAATTAATTTAATAAATAAAATTTAGTTTATATTAGGTGTAGATTATTTTAGGTGAAGGTCAAATTTTTATGACTAAAATTGGAGACTGATGTCTACTTCACCACTATTTTATTGAAAAAATTCGCACTACGTTTCGGCTACAATGCCATCTTCAGATGCATTATATTTTATTTAGTTTATATTTTTTCCAAACAGTTATTAAACATGGAAAAACAAAAATGATGCGTGTGCTTAAAAGTATTAACAATCTCTAATCACACTTTTTTTTCATATATCTTTTTTGTTTTCAATACAATAACTTTTTGGTTATACCGTGATGCTTTCTTCACTTGTTTGCACCTCCATCTACGCTCATGTCAATTTTTTACGATTTACATCTTTTGGAGATTTTTTGTTTTTGTTTTGATATTATATTTAAAAGCTAACGGAGTAGTGCTTTGGGCCTCTACTAAACCATCGAATTCTTCTCGTATCCAATCCCTACAATCTAAAATCCTTCGTAAAATCCTTAATGCTCCTTACTTTGTCACGAACAAACTTATCCATAAAGACCTCTATGTTCCGTATGTTGCTGATTTGGACCGATCATGACCCGATGGCCAGATACCATTCCTTTCATGACAAACTCCATTCCCCCCTAATCCTCTTGTTTCAATACTTTCTTCCTCTTCAATTCCTGACAAAAATCGTGAGAAACACTTTGTACGCATAGTTTTCCTATCTATCAGAGGAATATTTGTAACGAATTTAAATAATATACTTTGACGCAGCTCATAATGGCAAAATTTTTATAGTAACATGACTGAAGCTGCTTCAATAAAGGATTGTTTACAAAATAACTATAATTTGAGTGTGAGTAAACAATTTAATGATCTATTGAATTATGTCTATAAAACCTCCCATCGTAACTATCCCACAGAAGAAAACGTTATCTCAGCCAAAGACAGAAGGCTGTAAGTATATATCTCTTGACAGAAAAGAAAATCCCGAAAAGTACCGTTAGAAAAGTGAGTGCTAAGAACTAATTGGTAGGAAGCCACTAACGAGGGCGATTATAATTGGGATCTTTAGACAGCAAAAAAAGGACGAGACAGAAGATTTCCATTAGCCCTGGCGGAACAATCGGGCTTTTCCAAGCTTTCCTCTCTCAGGCGAAGGAAACGCTCTGAGATTGTTTCGGATCGCCGCTGCCTTCCCCTCGTGTCTCTATTGTCGGCCAAATTCGTCCTTATACCGGCCTGTATCTTCTCCATTTCCATTTAGGAAACTAGAGTGCTTCTTAAGTCAAACACATTTTTTTATTTGTATGGATATGACTCTTGCTCAGTTTATCCATAACCACCTTATTTAAGAAGAATAGCAGCCAAAATTATAGAACCAGAAATTGGAGTCTCTACATGAGCCTTAGGAAGTCAAAAATGAAAGAAAGAAATAGGTATTTAAAATTAAAAGGCCACAATTAATGACAAATACAAATAAAAGTTAATATTTTCTAAGTCAAAAATCTAAAGTATTAATTATATAATTAATATAAAAAATACCTAATAAGAGAGGTAAAGATGCAAATAAAGTATAAAAAAGTAATAATAACCGACGATTATACAATCAGGCTGATATCCCCACCCGAAAATCAAATTAATAAAGTTAATATTAACATTAATAAAATTAATTTAAACTCCAATAATTTTTCCTAGAATTATAAATTTTATATCTGCTATTACCATTAAAAATAAAATAAAATAAGAAAGACCAATTAAACTATAAGAAAGAATATCTAATCCTAATAAGTACTTGAAGAGTATAAAATCAAAAGAATATAAAACAAATAATAAAGATATAATATAAACATATGTATAATTATTCAATAATTTTTTTCTAAAGGGATTAAAAATAATAATATAAAAATATATTTTATCATGATAAAAGAGATATTCTGGATAAATGATCATTACCTTGACTGCGAACTAATCTAACTAAAATAGATAAACCCAAAACTCCTTCACAAACAGTACCAATACCAACATACTACAATACAAAAAACAATACCAAAAATATTAAAGAAAAATATAATCCTTATCCATAATTAAATAGTACTATAAATAATAATAAAAATACACCCAAAACAATAAATTCTAATCTTAATAAAGTCAATAATAAATGTTTACGAGTAGAACAAAAAACAACAATTCCACTAAATAAATTAAATACTAAAATATATTCCAACAAAAAGTTTAAATAAAAACAATGATTTTATAAATCATAATTAGGATATATCCTTTAAAACTTCAGTAAAAAGCAAAGCTTATCATTAATCTCAAAAATTAATATTTTAATTAAACTATTTACTGAATTGAATTTAATATTAACAATATTAATCAGAATTTCAATAATCTTAGACTGAAAATTTGATGACAGTAGTCTGTCAGAAATTTAGTGGTGAATATTTATTTTTATATAACATTTGTCACTAAAACCTATCGTTTATTAGCTTTATTGGTTCGAACGTAAAAAATCACGTTTTGCCTACTATTTAGTGTTGGCGATTTTTACTTTTACTTACCTAAATATGGAAAATATATTAAGGGGAAGCATTGCGATCGTTGAATTTTCGAATTCCACTTTTCAACGTTATTTATTTATTTAACGTCACTTTACGCTACTATGGCTAATCGGACGATGCTACAGTGGGAGTCCTAAATTTTGCCTATCCAGGTTTTATTAGGATAGGGATCTTTAACGAGTATCTGACATCGCACAGGCTCGGGACCACCTTTTAACGTCCCCTCCGAAGGACGGCATAACTAAAGATATTTTAATCCCGTTAAAAAATCCTAGGATCACTTGCGGGTTTGAATCCGTTACCTTCGGCATAGGAGGCTGTTGTGATCCCACTTTTCAACGGAAATACACGTGTTAGAGTCCCTTGAGTCCACATAACCAAGTCTCGAAAAAAACGTATTTGCGTGTTTGTGGTAACTCCCGCGCGTAAACGAATATTTACTTCGTCTGAAGGACGGCATAACTAACTTTTATGAAGTAACCTGTAGCATGGTGGTTAGCATAACAGCCTCTTATGCCGAAGGCCCTAGGATTTTTAAATGGTAGTAAAAAATCTTTAGTTATTCCGTCCTTCGGAGGGGACGTTAAAAGGTGTTCCCGAGCCTGTGCGATGTCAGTTACTCGTTAAAGACCTCTATCCTAATTAAACCTAAATAGGCAAGATTTAGGCTCCTACTGTAGCATCGTCCGATTAGCCACAGTTGCACAAAGGGACATTAAATAAATAAATAAACTAACTCTCATTAAAACATGCTAGGGCCACCAGCAGGTTTAAACCCGCGAATTGGGGCATAAAAGGCTGTTATGCTAGCTACTATTCTGCAGGTAACCGCATAAATATTACATTTAAAAGAATATCAACGAATGGAGCATTCGTCCTAAGATGATCAGATCACATAAGACTAGGTTGAAGAGCTATACTGTTCCCCTCTGACCCCTGAGATCCTCTCTCCCATCAAGCTAGCTCTTGTGAAATGTAATATTAATAACCGTCGAGGAACATGCCCCGGAGCACCCACCCAACAAGAGATGAAGGATGTATAACAGATTATGATGGGAGAGCTGATGAGCGCCCCGGGTCATGGCATGTTATGACGGGGTCGTTAGTGATGGACTTGCTGAGACACACGGTATTTAACAGGCACACGATCCCCCTCGACTTTCTATAGTCGTTAAAGTCTTCGGTCATTATGAGTCATCTCCAGCAGGATCTTAGCAAAGTATGGATCATCTTACGGCAGTCAAATTGTATGATTCGATCTAGAATCAATATATAAATAAAAATAAAAATAATCTAGGGGGGGGCAACACACGACTTTCACTTACCGCCGTTGTAAAAATCGATTACAGAATTTTCAAATACAGTTATAGATAAAATGATTGAAACTAATAAAGAATTAATTAAATTGAATTTCTATAGAAACATGTGTTTTATTAACAAATCTATTATTTTATTATCTAAAATGATCAATTAGTTTTTTTTTTCAGATCAGCTGATGCGCTCGATGATAACAGTCATACGTTACTTCGTCTCTCAGATTTTTGCTTTTTTCAGTAGGAATTCGCTTGAGTTCAGTCTGGAAAACATCACTAGACCTCAGGAATACTACAGCAGTGAATATTGGAGAAATTTCGGTAAGCAAAGTTATAATTTACTTTGTACAATCACGAAAAAGTGAAAGGAGGGTCACTGATCAGCTGATTGCCGCTAGCTCGGCTTTTCTTTTCCTTATCTTTCTTTTATTTCTTTTTTTTTCCTTCTTATTCTTATTCCATTATATATATTATTATTTTTTAATCAATGCGATATTTTCATCAAGTGATGTCCTCGAAAGTTACAAGTAAAAGATCTAGATCTGCAGGTTCAAACTCGTCTCCTACAAAACAGAGACCTCGCCGTGATAATAATAAAAAAATGATTCCACCAGCGACTGCTTCAGCTACCTCTTTGGGATCTGAACCACAGCCTAGCACATCATCACAAGGATTAACTGAAGAATCGCCGTTTTTTACACCGAACCCATTTCAGATCCTTCAAATTGAAAAAGAAACAATGGAATCTTCTCCTATACCAAAAGAACCACAACCTCCACCAATATTTGTTAAAAATATTAAAAACTTTCAACTACTGTGTGCGCATCTAAACAAATTAACCGATCCTAACAGTTATTATTGTATAAGTAGAACCAGTGATACTAAAATATCCCCGACTACCGCCGAAACCTACAGAAAAATAGTAAAATATCTGTCTGAGACCAAAGCTGATTTTCATACATATCAGTTACGCCAGGACAGAGCTTTAAGGGTTGTAATTAGAAACCTACACCCTTCGACACCAGCAGCAGCTATCCAAGAAGAACTGACGGAGATAGGCTATAAAGTGCGACAAGTCACCAACGTCCTAAAAGATAAAATTCCACTCCCTCTATTCTTTGTGGACTTGGAACCATCAGCAGGAGTTGAAAAAATTTATGACCTCAATAGATTATACTATACTAGTGTAAGAGTTGAAAAACCTTACACTAAGAAAGAAATAGTTCAGTGCCACAATTGTCAGGCATATGGTCATACCAGAAGTTATTGTCACCACATACCACACTGTGTGAAATGCGGTGAACAACATAAGTCAGAAGAGTGTACAAGACCAAGATCAACACCCGCTGTTTGTGCTTTGTGCCTCAAGGACCACCCGGCTAGCTACAAGGGATGTCAAGTCTACAAGAACCTCAAAAGCAGATACCAAAAACCTCAGAATCTGGATGAAACAACTGAACCGATCAGAAGCAGAAGACAACCTTCAAAAACAATTGATTCCAATGTTACATTTGCCCATCTACTTGGAGGTGGGAACCAGAACAAAGAGGCCGAGGCCCTGCCGGAACAACGCACACTTCAAAATCCTCAACCCGTTCCACAACCAACTATTCCTCAAAATTTACCTAACCCTCAAAAACCTCATCCGCATCAAATTTCTCATATTCCTCCTCCATCAAATGTCTCAGACCTTACAAGTTTGATGACATCCTTCATCACTGAAATCAAATCCCTTGTTATGCCTCTAATATCACTACTTACTAATCTTGTATCAAACTTAATCCCTTCCTTAAAAAATCCTTAAATGACTTCACCTAACTCCTTATCCATTCTCCTATGGAATGCGAATGGTGTTAGAAATCATACTGACGAACTTACAGCTTTATTGCAAGACAAAAACGTTGACGTAGCACTTATTACTGAAACTAGACTAACCACTAAACAGTTCTTCAAAATACCTCAATACGTAACATACCGTACGGACCACCCAGACGGCAAAGCCCATGCCGGTACTGCTGTCATTGTGCACCAATCCCTCTCTCATCACTTACTCCCACTTCCTACCTATGATTTCCTACAAGCCACAGCCATAGTAATCAAAACTTTTTCCTTTCCGGTAACCCTTACATCAGCATATTGCCCTCCCAAACATTCCATTTCCAACACCGAATTTGTATCCTTTCTAAATTCCTTAGGAAATCATTTCATTCTGGGTGCAGACTTAAATGCCAAGCATCAACAGTGGGGTTCGAGAACCACGAATTCTCGTGGACGAAATTTGCTGTCTGCACTCAACTCCCGTCATTTCAATCTCCTACCTCCTGATTCCCCTACCTACTGGCCAACCGATCCCAACCGTAATCCTGACATCCTTGACTTCTTCATTCACAGCGGATTAGGCTCCCTCAACTTATCTGTAGCTCGACTTGATGAACTATCCTCAGACCATAGTCCACTGATCCTAAAAGTATCTCTCACTCCAATTCCAAAACCTATCCCACCGTCATTTATCCGAGGCCCTGTCAACTGGAACCTATTTCGCCAAATCCTTACCGATAATATTAACCTCAGAGCGACCCTCAAAACCCCAGAAGACCTTGACGATTCCGTCTACTCCTTCACCACCGCCATTCAGCAAGCTGTCTGGACTGCCTCCTATCCTAAGCACTCCAATATAACTCCTCACCAAAACCATTTGCCTCAACACCTTGCAGACCTAATCCATGCAAAGCGCCGTGCCAGATCATTATGGCAGCGCACCCGACACCCATCAGATCGCCGCTCCTATAACTTCTATTGTAGACAATTGAAGCAGGAGTTGGCGACCTTCCGTTCCCAGTCCTTTAATTCCTACCTCTCCTCTCTGTCAGCTAGTGATAATTCCCTGTGGAATCTCACGAAGAAGATTTTAAAATCCCATCAAGTTTCCCATCCTCTCCGGCGTGGTGATGATTCCTGGGCTGCGTCTGATGAAGATAAAGCCGAGGAATTCGCCACACACCTCTCCAAAGTATTCACTCCTCACCCGGAATCCCAAAGCAATCATACCGCAGAAGTACAAGACTTCCTTTTGTCACCAATACCTCTTTCACTACCTCCTACAGCTATTAATCCCTCTGAGGTTAAATATCTTCTCCAGAAACTGACCCTCCGTAAATCTCCTGGACATGATCTCCTTACTCCCCAGATCCTCCGTCAACTTCCGCAGAAAGCTATTATATTCCTTACCTATATCTACAACTGCATCCTACGCACCACCTATTTTCCTCTCTTGTGGAAACACTCCACAATCATTCTCTTCCTAAAACCAGGTAAACCTTCCAGCAACACTTCATCCTACAGACCTATTAGTCTACTCCCCATCCTCTCAAAAGTCTTTGAAAAACTCCTTCTAAAACGAATCCTGCCTATATTAGAATCACAAAATCTTCCTTCCCATCAGTTTGGTTTCCGTGCTCATCATTCCACTGTTCAACAAGGACTCCGAGTTGTAGACCATATTTCCTCAGCCCTTGAATGCAAAGAGTATTGTTCTGGTGCGTTTCTGGACATTGCGCAAGCTTTTGACCGGGCATGGCACACCGGATTACTCTTCAAGCTTAAAATGCATTTACCCCAGTCTCTATACCTCATTCTACGATCCTATCTCTCAAACCGCTCATTCCGAGTTCGCTGTGGTGTAGAATTTTCTAACTTTTATCCCATTGAGGCCGGTGTTCCTCAAGGCAGCGTCTTGGGACCCGTCCTCTACATCCTTTACACTGCTGATATTCCTAATCATCCTGACACCTTTCTGGCAACATTTGCAGATGACACCGCCATCCTATCATCCAATTCCGATCCTGAAATAGCATCCTTAATCCTGCAAAGACACCTTTGTCTTATCGAGGAATGGTGTAATGCTTGGCGTATTAAGGTTAATGAAAGCAAATGCACCCACGTCACCTTCACCCTTCGACGCAAATCCTGTCCAATGGTTCATTTCAATTCCATACCGCTTCCTTCCTCAGACACAGTCCGGTATCTTGGCTTACTACTAGACAAAAGATTGACATGGAACCCACATACAAGACTTAAACGAAAAGAACTTAACAGACGATTCGGACAGTTATACAGACTACTAAACAGAAAATCTAAGCTTACAGTTGACAACAAATTATTACTTTACAAGACAATACTGAAGCCAATCTGGACCTACGGACTTGAACTGTGGGGGACAGCTAAACGTTCTAACATCAAACGCATTCAATCCTTTCAATCCAAAGTCCTCCGAACAATAGTAAATGCTCCTTATTATGTCTCCAACTATGCCTTACACCACGACCTTAATGTTCCATTTATTTCAGACCTGATTCCATCTAAATTTTCCAAATTCCACCAGAACCTCATTCATCATCCTAATCCTCTAGCACAATCCCTATCCAGCTCCACCCATCCATACAACCCTCCTAGAAGGTTGAAACGGCAGTGGCCCCGAGACATATTGTAAAAATCTATTCTGGAGTTCTGACACTGGTCAGATTCTCCTCTCATGTGCGGTGTGATTGTGGCTATGGCGCCCTCACTTAGCTTCCGCTGGCTCTCACCAGTGATGCGGCTGAGAGGGAGGCGCTGGGACCCTTTAGACTCTGCTTGTCCTTCCACAAGTGGGGGGACAAGTCCCGTCTGGGGTTCCCGAGCTGATTGTAAATATTGTACATAGGTATGAATGTGACATGTTTTGTTTACTTCATTTATTTGTATTTATTTTGTCTATAAGTTTTGTTATTGTATACGTTTATTTATTTTGATTTTATTTTATGTAATTTGACTTTCCTTTTGTTTATATTGTACATATTGTATGAATGAGATCCTGTAGCACTATTATTATTGTCTATTATGACAAATTGTAATATATACGAATAAATAAAAAAAAAAAAAAAAAGTTTTTTCGGATTCTATCACTCTTTATGAACTTTTACATGGTTCTGTATAAGATATTTTTTCTAAAATCTTAAGCTATCCAACGGTATATTATTCATCTATATTACTGTTCTTATGTTCAAAAGCCAAAAATTCCATTAAAAAATAGACTTTCTCCTTTAGTTAGAAATCGAATTCGTTCAACTTATGTATTTACCTGTTTAGAACATAATTATATTAGAAAGAAAAGAAACTTTATTTATTTACATAATATTTATAATGTACACTCAATACAAATATGCTTGGTGTCATGATTTCAGTAGACCTTTTTTCATGATAACAAATTTTTAATCATCCTTTGAATTTACTAATGATCAAACAACATTTTGTTTAAGACAGTAGGAAAGGTAACACGAATAAAAACCTACACAATATAAATTACAATATTAATTAAAAAGTACATGTTTGGTTATTTTGTGTGTGTAGCGCTTTAGTGATGTTTTGTTGTAATTACCAATTTCTAGTTTTAGTGGGTTTTCAGAAGCTGTGGTTTTATCAAAACAATTTTTGGTTACTGTGTAGATATACTGTTTTAATGTTGGGAGGTTTAGTTCAAAGAGCATTTTTGAAATTTTAGTATATCATGGGTAGTTGTTGATGATTCGCATACATGCATTTTGTATTGTTTCTATTTTTTCATAATTGGTATTGCAAGTTGAGCTCCAGACTGGCGTTGCATAACAGATCTGGGCACGTATGAATGTTTAATATAGTAGTAGTTTGTTCTGAGTGCATAAACTGGATTTTTTATTAAAATATGGGAACATTTTATACATACATTTTTTGTTTTTTCGGATTTTCTATTGATATGTTCGGTATAAGTTAACAATTTATCTAATGTTATGCCTATGTATTTAACTGATTTAGACCAGTTAATGTGGACTGAGGTGTGGTTAATAAAAGGTGATGGTGTATGTTCGGTCTGCGCTTAGTAAAGATTATAGCTTCTGACTTGTTTGCATTTTTTTTAGTTTCCACATATTGCAATATTTATTGATTTTTTTTAAAGTATAGCTGTAACCTGTTAACTATGGTTTCAATGCGATATGATGATGTATATAGGGCTGTATCATCGGCGTAAAGAGATGTTATTATGTGTGGGTGGCTTGGAAAATCGGATATATATAAATTGAATAAAGTTGGCGATAGATAGGATCCTTGAGGAAGGCCGGCCGTTACAGGGAGTATACTGGATGTCGAATTATTTACACGAACATAAAATCGTCTATTGTCAAGATATGAATGGATAATATGAATTAGGTTAGGAGATGGATTAGGTAAGGAGATGATTATATTGTTACTTGTTTAGTATCTACAAAATAAAAGGTATATTAGATGAAGAAAATTTAAAATATCGGCATTTGATTCCTGTCAGACTATTTTAATCTGAATGAAACTTACATGATATTAAAGTCCATCAAATTTTACATCGATGTATAGAGTATAATCAAAATCGTTAGAAAATCGAAAAAAAAAAGATGCAAAATGCATAGTATATAGTGGCTCTTCTGGTTAGCTGATTTTGATGAAAAAGATACTGTAATATCTGGAGCGTATAGTTTTTTGAAATATGAAATTTCATATCCATAGTAATAGAAAATAAATTTATTCTAGTGCTGGTTCCAAGAATTGATAAAATAGTTTATATATTGACAATGAACGAATATTTTTCATCTTTCAAATCATGATATCTAGAATTTAATATCACAATAGTTAAACGTATTTTTTTGATGAGAGAGGATTTTAATAGAGACAGAGATGTAGCATAGCGGATATAAGTAAGTAGAGAATTCCAGAGGGTAGAGGAGCGGACAATAAATAAAGGATCCATAGTTTTAGTGGTTTGTGGCGTAATCTTATTTCAAGTGAGTGGACTGAGGATTTAAATCGCAGGAGAGTGTGGATGCAGAGAGGATTGTTAATGGAGTTAATGGTATTAACAATTAATGGTAGCTAGGAGTTAATGGTTTGGTAAAGGCATAATTCTAGGAAATATTGTTCACGGATGGAAGGAAGGATCCACTATAGCTCCTTGTATAAGTGAGTAACATTTGACCTCTTCGAAGTCATAAATTCTTATTTTTCCTGTTTTTTTTAACGTTTTTTTTTTTTTTTGGTAATAGTTATTTGGTTTGAAGTAGAAGGTGGTCTGAGACAAGGAGATCCAATAGCTCCTCTTCTGTTCAATATAGCTCTGCAAGTCATCATCAATAGGGCAAAATTAGAACAGCAAGGGACGATATTTACGAAGATGCAGTCATATGCAGATGACGTGGTCATTATTGGTAGATCCCTGCAGACATAAGAGCGGCCTTTGAAGCAATAGACACGGAAGGAGGAAAGATTACCTACAAGTCAACAAGCTGAAAACTAAGATAATGGTACTAGGCACACGAATGGATCAGAGGCAGAGTCATTATGAAATGGGACCCTATAAGATAGAATTGGTAAGGGGTTTTCAGTATCTAGGCTCTATTATAAATGATGACCTGAAGGAAGAAGAAGAGGTAAGGAAGCGTATAGTGGCTGGTAATACAGCTTGTTTACGCCACTTACTTCATTTATCCTCAGTTTTATTATGTATTTAAATTCCTCAGAAACTTTCTTCAATAACCATTTTTATTTCTTATCAAGTGCTCCTGATTATTTCTATCAAAAAGAAAAACATATGTTCAGTACAGTTGGAACAGAGTGGATCGAAAAGTGTGGTTATTACCTATTATTCTGTTTGTTATTATCTCACCAATTTTACCTTTATCTTTTATTTTGTACCACAGATACCTTATTATACCAATTACCAAGTACTCACTTATTAGTTTATTCACCAATTTATCAGTTCTGCATAACATAAATTAATATCAACAAGCAAATCCTGTGAATCAGCTTAGCTACCAGGCATAGCGTAAGGAAATCCGCAGGACGACCCCGCTGGCCCCAACAGAGCTTATTTTTCCATATCTAAGCTATTCAGAAGCAAGCTTGTGAGCCGCTCCACCAAGTTTATGCTATACAAAACCCTTGTAAGACCAGTGGTTACGTACGGTGGAGAAACGTGGATCCTCAACAACAAAAATGTGGACCTGCTTGATAGGTTTGAACGGGTAATCCTAAGGAGAATCCTGGGAGCCGTATTTGAGGATGGTCAATGGCGGCGGAGGAAAAATAGGGAATTGATCCACCTCTACCAGGATATCAGCATCTCCTCTCATATTAAGATACAGAGGTTGAAATGGATTGGGCACGTGATGAGGATGAACTGTGACAGGGTGGCAAGTGTTCAGGAATGTTCCGGACGGCCAGTGCTGGCGTGGCAGGTCGAAGGGTCGATGGAAGGATGGTGTGGGGAAGGATCTTAAACAGCTCGGGATCTCTCTAAGAGGAGCTGTGGATCGAGAAGGATGGTTGGTGGCTGTTGAGCAGGCCAAGGGCAGCCTCATGCGCCTGTTGAGCCAGTAGAAGAAGATGAAGAAGAATAGTTTTTTGGTTAACAAAACAATATGATGTAAATACTGATTATACTTCTTCTTCTTCTTCATTGGCGCAACAGAGGCAGGAAGCTGTCCATGGCCCTCTCGATCTTTCTGCCCCAGACAGTCCTGTCTGTAGCATGTGTTGTGCTTATTCCTGCTATTCTTAAGTCTGAAAGGACGTTTTCTTCCATCGGGATCTTGGCCCGCCCCTAGGTCTTGTCCCACTTGGAGTGCTATATGCTTTAAAAGTTTTACTTACTGGTTAAATTTCATGACCATTTGTACAAAAATGTTTTAAAACATTATTTTCAATCTCTAAACACTAGTAAAATTACTTAGCTGTAAATTACAATGTAGTCGCTCGGCTACTTATGCGTCCAAAATATAAGGAGAAGCGTACATGGGAAGATTGTGTTAAGTCTGATCTTGGGTTCTTGGACTTGAACGGGAATCATTGAACGTATGTGTGGAGGCAGCATTTATTGGTATCGGCATTGAACATTCGGGTTCAGTAGGCCTATCATAATTATTATTAAATTAAAATTTATGTCAATAACATTACTTTTTACTTTCACTTACTATATATAGTAAGAGAAAGTATTGCGATCGTGAAAATTTTCGAATTTCAGTTTTAAATCCTGAGTCCAAATAACCAAGTCCCGCAAAGAGGTCTGTGTGTATGATAACTCCCGGACGGAAACGAAAAGTCCTATGAAACTGAAATTTCATATTTGATACCACTATACGCCCGAGAATTTACCAAACCTTTTTCATCAAAATGAGCTTACCAGAAGAGCCACTTTATACCAGGCATTTTGCAACTTCTTTCGATTTTCTCGAAAACGGTTTCGACGATTTTTTATTAATTAATTTTTTTTAAATTAAACTTGCTATATCGATGTGAAATTTAATGGGCTTTAATATCATGTTGGGTTTATTCTGATAAAAATGGTCTGGCAGGGCTTAAATGCCGATATTTTAAATTTTGTTCTTCTACAGTACCTTTAATTTTGTAGATTTTATAAAAATAAATATACTATCATGTTACCATTGATAAAAAACAAAAAAATATATAAGTTGAACGAATTCAATATCTAAAGGAGAAAACTGCAAAAATATTTTTTAAATGCTATTTTTATTTTTTGATGTTAAGAACATTAATATACATGTATATTATACCGTTGGAATGCTAAAGATTTTAGAAAAAATGTCATCTAACACACGCTATTGTAAAAGTTAGCGGAGAACGATGAAATAACGATAAAACAAACTGATTTTCATCAATAATAATAGAATAGGCAATTAAATAAAACACACGTTTCTATTAAACTCAATTTATTTAATTCTCTAACAATCTATTTGTATCGTTAAATGTATTTAAAACTATTAAAATGATATTTACAACGGAGTTAAGGAAAAGTCGTGTGTTGCGAGCACCAGATTTTAAATAGTTCTATCGAAGGGACAGTGGAGAGGTCTTAGGTTTGAACTTCAATGAATACGCTTTATCCCTTGGTATATTTCTGTGTTTAACTTAATTTATAATATTGACTTTTCACCTACTTCATACTGTTTTTATATTTATTTTCTAACATTAATAGTCTATTAGTAAATTAAAGGCAATAAACCAATACATTTTTTAAAT
Organism: Piezodorus guildinii; assembly: GCA_023052935.1. NCBI lineage: Eukaryota > Metazoa > Arthropoda > Insecta > Hemiptera > Pentatomidae > Piezodorus > Piezodorus guildinii. The sequence continues at coordinate 158,966,276 of CM041293.1, read as the reverse complement.
ATTGTAGGATAGCTTGACGATACGGATTACATCAAGAAAATACAGTCCTTGTTCCATTACCTTGAATAATTGCTTTCTAAGCCAGTGTTAAACTGGTAATAAAAATAAAGTGACTTCATGGCCTCGGTTTTCCGTGTTAATTGTTTAGCTGTTTTAGTTAACAAGTATTTTTTTATCTAAATTCTTATAATTAATCTATAATATATATATATAATATATATATATATATATATATATATATATATATGTATATATATTACTTTCTATTGTTGTAAAGATATTTCAAAATGGAAGACCAATCATTAAAGGACGTGTGTTATGACATAGGTTTAATAATTTAAAAAAAGACGTTTAAGTTTGTAAATTCGAAAAAGTTAACCATTTCATGTTTTTAATATTGATAAAAATTGGTAAAGATAATTTTTTTATTTTTTTCTGAACATAAGAATAATATTAGATGTATAATAAATTGTTGGAAAACTAAATATTTTAGAAGAAAATCCTATCTTATATACAAACTAAGGAATAAGAAGTAATGAAAAATAGGTATAACTAAATGAATTTGGTATATAATAATTTCGGTTGTTGGATTATTTAATCTGAAATGAATACTTTCATCGAAACTTATGTAGTTCTTAAAGCTTTTTTCTACTCTAACTTTATTTAAAAGTTCTTAAATTGTTTTTAACAACAAAGATGAACGGAAACCGTGTTTTGCGCCACCGATTTTCAATCTGTGGAATGGATAAGTGATTAATGATTAATAACAATATTTATATTTAACTACACGGTCTTTTTCATACAAGAAAGGGGATTGTGGATAATCATTAATTTTTTTCAGAGCCACTTACATTTTTGGTTTATTGATAGTTAATTGCAATAGATCCATGATTAACATTTTTTAGCTCAGTTTCATTAGATTTATTTTGATGTAGGTATATAATGGTAATTTAGTTTCAATTGAACTTCGCGTGACTTAATCTTCTGACTTAATGTATGTTCATTGTTCACATAGTAAAAGGTAATGGAGAGTGATGAAAAGATGAAAATCATTTCTATTGTTAGGTTATTCAATCTAAAATAAACAAAGTCTTTGACTTTTTTTAAACACTTTATTTAATTTTTTTCAAATTCATTTTAAAAAGGAAGGTAAATTAAAGTCGTGTGCTTGCGCACTAGATTTCACAGTGTCTTATGATCTTGGGATTAATATGCATTGTACTGGTATGGTTTATTGAGTAGATATATCTGCACATCACGTTGGGAAAGTTTAGAGTAACAATAAGATAACAAAATAAGATGGGGAACAATATCTAACAGATTATACAATTTGGCTAGAAACGTTATTTTAACACAATCCGCCGGTACTTAGCTGAAAATGGAGTCACAATTTCTTTTTTGAATTTTTTGTGGTTTTATCAAATTTTTAACTAAATTAAGAGCGTGACTGTTCATATGATTTGTGGCATATTTTGTATTCATATTTGTTCATCATACTTTTTATTTTAAATTCATCCATTCGTTCCGACTCTTCTTGATTTATTACTTTAAAAAAATAATACAACCTGAAAGTCCATAGTTTATGCGGAAAGTCATGGGGGGGTACCTACTTGCGGGCAAGACGGGGTATCTGCGGAAAGGTACACGGCAAGGGTTAGGGGAAGAGGTACGACGTAGAAAGAGGAAGGAAATTGAAAAAAAAAAAAAAAAAATAAAATATATATTATTATATATATACTTGGTCTACCAGAGAACTGTACAAAGAAATGAATGACCTGGAAAAGAAAATTAGGTTAAGGAGGGTGCGTTTCTGCGGGTATATGGTATGGATGAGCCCGAGCAGAATAAATAAGGAGATTTTTAGAAAAATTTAATATAAAATATATAGGGACCGGAGGGTGCATTCAGCAGATAACGAAAGAAACAGTAAAATTTGGAATCTCAAATCAGGATTGCCTCAATAGAGATGAATAGAGGGAAAATATAAGAAAGATAAAGGTCCTTGTGGGTGCCAAAGAGGTGAGAAAGGGGAGAGTATAAAGCAAGAAACAAAGAAGAGTGAAGTCTGAAAGAATGAAGAAGAGGTAGGAAGAGAGGGGAATGTGTGGGCAAAGTTGGGAGAAAATAATGTTTACGTGGTCTTTATGGACGTATCGCGTCGGGAAAAAAAAAAATATATATATATATATATATATATATATATATATATATATACAAGAAATTAATTCATCGACCCTTTTTTAATATTATAATTTTGTTTTAAATAATTCGGGTTTTGGGTCATTAAACTAATACTCCTTCTTAATTTTCTTAATTTTGACGTTTCGATCCTCCGTCCATGAATACACATAGGATCCTTTTCAACACTGCAACAAAGAATTTCATTGAGCACCGGCACACCACTCAGGCTAACACAGGGCACTATAGGGTACTTATTTACATATATAAGCTCTAATAAAACCAAGCAAGCCAACGAATTACCTCAAACAGAACGTGTTAACTGCCACTGCTGCTTCTATTTCGAGTTTTCTAAAGGATGGATCACTTGCTAAATCACTTGCAGTAAGTGGGCTTATTTTGGCTGTTAAGGAGTGGAAGATTGAGAAGACAAATCAGTCCGTTTTTTGAAGATTACACATTCGCTCAAATAAGATTAAATACTCTATACCCTTCTTGTCCTATAAGTGGGACAAGATGGGTATTTTTTTTTTTTTTTTTTTTAAATTGATAATTCTATGAGAATTTTATTTGTTTGTTTCGACTGGTCATGATTAAAGAGAGATAGACTAATATTTTTTTTTAAATATATGTTTCTACATTGCGCAATAAAAAAAGAAAGGAGTTTTTACATGAAATATCTTAAATCCCCTACGAAGGAAGATCTAGTTATTAACAAATTTCGATTTATAATATACCATTCTCGACTAATGGTCAGTTCCTCCTTGTACTCAAAGCCCAACATACTTCATAATGCACTCATTGACGGAGGAGGCTGGTCCGAGATGACCATCTTGAACATTGTGCCGCTGGACATTGGAGCCCTACCTGTCTTATCTAGATGGCGGTGTTGAAACGGTGTCGTCTTCATCGGCTTCCTGTCCCCTTAATGGAATGTGAGAGCCGTTTCCGGGCGTTACCACCCCATTGAGAAAGTTCTCCAAGCCTTTCGGCCTTGGCCAATCATTTTAGGTTTTGAGAACTCTTCAAAGGATCTTTGCAGAACTTGTACAATAAGGTTCAAGGTTGTCCTTAAATATATATTGTGACATTACTAGATTTAGAGTGATGATCAACGTACCTGAGTATAACTCTAATCCTTGCTTTTCGTCTTAGATAAACCATAATCAATTCTGCTACTCCATTTATTAGATCAACTTGATTTTCTTAAAGTTACTTTAATGATGGAGTCATTGCTGCCCGTTGATAATAGATGATATAAGAATTGGCTGAGGGTGAGGTGATTAAAATAAATGCGGACATTCAAAAAAAGGTTATAAAACCGATTAAGCAAAGAAACATTTGTTTTGTGTTATAAAATATATTCGAAATATAACGAATATGGTATGTTAATAATGTTCCTTAGATTTGTGTAGAAGAGAGAGAAATGCTTTATTTATTTGGTAATGCTGCCTAAATACCTCTGGTTGCTTAAATAACACAGCATATTATATCAATCCATTATCAATTTTGTTTGTTTTTATGTTTCTCTTTGTTCTATTCTAATAGAAATTTATAATATTCACAATTTTTCCCTTTTAGTTATTTACATTATTATTGTTTTATTATTTTTTTCCCCCTCTACAAGTATATTTGAAATTCAGAACTCTTGTGCGCACATTACATAATCGAGATATAAATACTAGTTAATTGCCATACAGGTGATGCTGGATAATTCCCAGAGAGTCCAAAATCTCGTTTTCTGCTATGTATATATGTATATATATATATATATATATATATATATATATATATATTATATATATATATATATATATATATATATAATAAAAAAAACTATGCCTCTAAAACCCATGGAGGGTCTTGGCCTCATTACGTATAGAGATTCGTACTGTTAGCCTAGGCCGTGACTAGACCAGAATCACACCAGCCTCCAGGTTTTCCCTCATTTTTTGGGTACCCACTTTAAAGCGGTTGGGTCTGCCGAAGGAGGGTCTTCATACCCTAGGGTCGCTCCATGGCCGAAATAACAGTATAAACAGTATTCTGCCACAGCCGAGATTCGAACCCAAGACCTGGAGAACAATAGACTAAAAAAAAGAAAGAAAAAATGAAGCTAAGAAAAACAAGTTAACGAACAATATAGTTAAAACTAATAATAATAATAAGTTAAGTACAATCAATGATAATATAACAGTCATAAAATATGAAAACAAACATTAATATAAATTAAAAATTAAATTGGCATAAACATATTTGAAGATTATGATGAGGAATTAAGCAGTTAATAAAATTTATGATAATATCAGTTAATGCTTGCTTTACGAAAAAAATGGCATATAGTTAGCTGAAAATAATAACGAATTCTATACTCTATATTTTTCTTGATTTCGTAATATAGATTCTTATTATAATGTTCTAATATTTATTTAAAATATGTGTACCAATTTTATTAGTTTTACTTACCTATATATGAAATATATAGTATGGGAAAGTATTGTGATCGTGAAAATTTTCGAATTCCAGTTTTAAACGAAAATACACGTTTTAGGGTCTCTTGAGTCGAATAAATAACAGCTAAATATGCAAGTTAAGCGAATTTGAAAAACAACTGAAGAGAAAACTGAAAAATATTTATTTAATGCAAATTTTTTTATTTGAACATAAGAACAGTAATATAGATGAATAATATAGAGAGTGATAAAAAGTAGATAAATCTAAGTGATTATTTTAGATAACAATATAATAGATTTTTTAATAAAACACATTTTTCTATAGAAATGCCATTTAATTAATTCTTAATGCTTTCACTTATTTTTATCTCTAGCTGTATTTGAAAATTCTGTAATCGATTTCAAAAACGGGGGTAAGTCAAAGTCGTGCATTGCCCGCACCAGATTTTTTTATTTTATATCAAATGTGTTTTCCTATTTTATTACTGTAATTTTATATTTGTTCCTAACTTATTGACATTTTTTCATAATTGTATTGGTTACTATCTTGTTTTTCTTAGCCCTGATAAAGGCTAATAAACTTCGGATCAGAATAAAATGAATATATCTTATATTTTTTTGATGACGATACCCACAACAAACTTCTTCGTCTCAACTTAATGTATTTTAATTTGTATTCAATACAATCGTTCACTATCGTTGTCTTTATTTTATTTTTTTTTGTATTATTTTTAGTTTTAGTTTATCATAATAACCAATCGATTTTTTAATCTTATTAATCATCAGTTCAGTTCTGTAAAGACTCTGAATTTGACCCCGGATGCACTCCTTAATGGTCCATTGAAGATCTTGATTACTCCACAATCTGTGGAACATGCACATGACATATATAATTTAAGGAACATTATTAAAAAAACATAATTCTAATGTGTCGAAGATATCTTATAGTTCAAAACAATCAAACATTTTTGCTAACTCCACCGGATTAAAAACTTGTTGATATGGAATCGGATTCAGTTTATACTGGCCATGGGTGGTTTAAATGACTGTATTGTCGCTCCAGGGCAGTCCAACAGGTATGTGAAAAAACAATGATAAAGGTTTTTAAAGAGGGCCAGTTGTATATTTTTAAGTTTAATATTAAGCTATTTAACTAAAGCAAAGAAATATTACGGTAAATATCAAATACAATTAATCTTTACTTTTATCAATGTGTATATTTAAGTGATTTGTTAATCCTTGTATATGAAATTAGTAAACTTTTTCGTTTGAAATCCATATGACAAAGGATAAACAATTATAATTCTTTATAAGCAGTTATTTTGAAAACGTTTTCTTATGTGAGTATGTGATCGATATGGTCTTAATTCTTGATTTATCAGTACTGTGTAGAGGCAATCTACACAACATGCTACAATTAATTACCTTATGAAATGTCTGACTGAAATGTATATATATATATACAGTCGTGGTCATGAATTGATCCAATTGAATATTTATGCATTTATCGCTTCTTAGTTCTTCGTTAGTATTTTTAACTACTATTAGACTAAAATCTTTAATCATGTCGAAATTTAAGTATTTTTCTATAAGAAACAATTGACATATATATTGTGAGATTGGATGAAAAAGAACTATTTTTACGGAAAAAACAGGGGTGACAAAAATCATCCTCAGTAGTCACGGTTTTGAAAATTAATCAATATTTTTTAAATGATTTTGATGAGCTTTTCTTAAATTTTCAACATTATTTTTTGTATTTAGTTTTTTTTTTTTTTTTTTTTTTTTTTTTTTTTTTTTTTTTTTAATGCGGTTATGTTTAATTTTGGAAACATTTTTTTTATGAGTGTTTTCCGAATTTCCGATTCTTCCTAATTTCATAAACAAAACTAGTTTTTCTCTTATAATGGATGTTATTGGACAGAGCCCGAACCAAATTTGTTTGAAATAAATACAAACCCGCAAGAACATCTTTAATTTATAAATCAATTCAAATTAATTTACGAAATAAACTCATATTTTCATTTAAAGTTTAGTTATCACTAGAATTACTAACCGTGGAATTAAAAAAAAAATATATTAAATCAAGTTCGTAAGTTAGTTAAAGTTAATATAGAACTAACGAACCTCTAAGGATCATATGAATAACGTGAACTATTCTAATTTTACGTAATCCGACGTAACCCCAGGCTTTTTAAAAGGTATTTTACCGTTAGTCATTAGTTCCTTATCTTCGTGACATGGTTGTTAATTCAACGGTTTGTAAATAATGCGTTTATTTCTCAAATTTTCAAGAGTATGTTAATATGGAAGTTTTCAGATTATTATTGTTATTTAATTTTATTTGTTAAATGAATAAAAGATGTCCCCTATGGACAAGCTATCCATTACCTCCACATGCCTCTTCGAAAGCTCCTGCCTCCTAAATCATGCACTACTCTTCTTCGGACCATCCAAAGTTTTCCTTCTCGGAAGGCTCTTCCGCTTGCCGAATCCCCTGGCCATTCCTTTATTTGATTATATCCCTAATTGGATGATTGGAAGTGGATCCCTCACTCAACAGCGAAGGGATCTCACTAATTGATCCACTAAGTGGTTGCTTGATCCACCGCTGGGCACTCTCCTCACGGACAGCGCATCCTCCTTTGTAAATATTATGTCAACGGCCCCAGGAGGGATATTCATTGCTGTCCGGGTGGTGACAGGCTCTTATTGACTTCCTTGATGTTTGGATATCTCCGAGAACGCTAGGCAAATAGAGAGAGGGTGAATCTTTGGCGACCCATCTGGAACCAATGAAGGAAGAAGTTGTATGAATTAAGTAAAAAAAAAATGGCTCGATTCAGTTGCGGGGAAGAGGAAAAAATAGCGAGTTCTCAGTGTTTAATGCGGAAAATACACGAATTTCACTTACCTAGGTTGTTAAAATTAATTTAACAATTATTAAATTAAGTTAGAGTTAAAAAAAAGGTGTAATTAATTGTATTCAGAGCCTTTGAAAACATATTTTTTAAATAATGGTATACAGGGTGTTCCGTAATTGCAAGGCATGTGTTCATTCACACAAGATAAACAAAAAATTATAGGTGGAAATAATCAGGAGTCAGTCTGTTTTTTGTTTTTTTTAATTACGCCAACGTTCGGCTCAAACTTGTGAGCCACCATAAAGGCTACAAACATCAGAACAAATGAGATACATATTAATATTAGTATTAATGTGTTGATGAAAAATTTTTGAATGAAGTGACTATAACATTTAAAATAAAACAGAATATATACCAACATACATAAATATTATAATTACAAATAATGATAATATGATAAACAATATGATGATGATAAACATAAAAACAAAACTTTAGACTTTAATATAGAAGTAAAAAAAAAAAATATACATATATAAACGTCCCATTACTGAGCTATGTCTAAGCATAAACTGAGAAAAACCGAAAAAATAGGCAGTATGGTATAAGAACTCTTCTTATGTCAATGTTATTTTATCTATAATATATTAATTATATCATCCTATCTCTTAACATCGTTTTACAACTATACGAGCCTATTCCCTCACCATCAGGTATTCTTGAAATCTTAAATCAATAGTATAATTTTCATTTTTTTTAAAGTTAGTTTTCCAATATACGTGGTATTCAAATCGTATTTCAAAATCTTTTTTTTAAAGCTATTTTTATTATCTCATCTTCCATTGAATACAAATGCGGTTCAATATTTAAAATTAAATTTACTTATCTTTGACCTAGCAAAGTAGCCCCGAAATTGAAGAATTCAAATAAATACCTCCAGATGGAGTCAAGTGAGAATTTCTCTACGGAAAAGTACATGTTCACCAGTGGAAATCGACAAAATGGAGTCCCTTCAAAAACTTTCTAACGATACCTCGGACTATATTTAGATAAAAGACTAACATGGAACATACGTACGAAATTAAAACTACAAGAACTAACAAGACGTTATAAACGACTTTCACACCTATTGGATTACAGATCATCCACTAAATTCACAAAACAATATACACAAATCTACACAGACCTATCTGAACATACGGATCAGAACTTAAGGGTTTTGACAAGAAAAACAAAATACAAACAACTCAATAAAAAATTCTAAGAGAAGTTGTTCACGAACCATAGTATGTTTCCAGTTACACGTACATAATGATACGAAAATTCTCAATTCACAACTACAAACGTTTTCTTCGTAGATACATAATCACTCAAATGAACTCGTTTCTTCACATTATTCCTTTCTGTTACTAGACCAACACCAAAGAAGACAGGAAGAAAAATGTAATGCCATTTACTTAATTAAATATCACAACTTAAGGAATTCATTTGCAGAACTCTGAAAAATTACGAAGCGGGAATAGACATGCAGACATCTCTAACATAGTTAATAAATGACAATCAGCAGAGAAAGGACATATTTGCGGAGATGCGACCTACGCCTTTTATGCAAAAATGCTGCTGAGAGAATACATGTGACTTCGGGTTGTCCAATTCTGACTAGTTAGGAGTATCTGAAAAGACATCAGGCCATCACATCAAAGGTGAACCTCTTTAGCATCCAATCTCTCTATTCCAAATATCATCAATTACCAATTACTACTGGACAGAAAAATAAAATTTATTTCAATCGGCACTACTCCGCAGAAGCTGAGAAAGTGCTAAATTCATAAAAATGATAATAAATTAACCTACGGACTTAAACTTTGGGGGACAGCCAAATTTTTAAACATCAAAATCATTCAAACCTTCAAATCCAAAGTCCTCCGAACTATAGTTAATGCTCCTCATTATGTCATCAACCATACCTTTCCCCGCCACCTCAATATTCCATTTATTTTACTCCTTGTTGGGGAGAGGGGCGACAACACACTCGCTCGCAGCCTCAACCCGAACGTTAATTTTGAGTCGCCGAATTTCTCATACTTGATTAGGTTTCGTTATGGGTTTATTAAGATTACTAACTTTGTAAAACATATATATATTGAGGAAAACAAAATTCAAAAGAACAAATAAAATTAACTTATAAACATGAGTGTACTGTACTTAAAGTCACAAGGACGATCGCGGGCGACGATGGCGAGCGACGAAGGGTAGTAGCGACTGCGAAGCGACCTTTCTCTCTTGGCACCCAGAGCACTCCCCCTCCCGAGCGGTCACTATCACTTAATCCCTTTTAGGTAAATAGTGCCCCCCTCTTGCGTCTGAACTTAATATTTACTAAATATATACAAACATACATACATATATATATAAACTAAATCAGTATTTCTCAATTCTTAACATGCCGCCCACCAATTTTATAACATAAAATTTAAATTTTGAATTAGGAGTGATCATGATCCTCTGCAAGTAATGGTACAATGCGTGAAACTGGGCGCACTATCTCTCCAGCAGGCGTTCGTAATCTGACTACTCTTGTGACACCGTCCCCTCCTGGAATTACTTCAGTAACACGTCCTCTTGGCCAATATTGAGGCGCTACATTCGGGTCATGGAGCAACACTAGTGTTCCTGTCTTAGGACCATCTTTTCCGGATGTCCACTTAACCCGTTGTTGCAAATGATGCAGGTAATCTTTGCGCCATCTCCTCCAAATGTCTTGTACACACTGCCGAAGAAACTGCCAGCGCGATAATCGATTACTTGGTATGTCCATAAAATTATACTCCGGAGGTGAAACCATTGGTGCGCCAACCAAGAAATGCCCAGGAGTCAATACTTCGAAGTCCTCAGGCTCTGCTGATAGCGGATGGAGGGGTCTAGAGTTCAGCAAAGCTTCAATACGTGCGGTTAGCGTAGAAAATTCTTCAAACGTAAAGGGTTTTGAAGTGAGAACTCTACGAAGGTGGTATTTAAAAGATTTTACTCCAGCTTCCCACAGACCTCCAAAATTAGGCGAGTGAGGAGGAATGAAGCACCAGGTTATGTGTTTATTCTTCAAATGCTCCTCAATCTTCTCCTGCGTCTCCACCTTTCTCCACCATTCGTCCAACTCCTTTAAGTGATTTGAGGCTCCGAGAAAATTCCGTCCGTTGTCAGAAAAAATGCAGCTTGGAAGCCCTCGTCTTGCGATGAAGCGATCTAATGAAGCGAGGAATGCCTCAGTGGACATTTCTGAAACCACTTCCAAATGAACCGCTTTGGTTCCGAAGCATATATACAGACAATTAAAAATAGAATGAAAGCATGTATGCACAAAGATTTGAAATAAAATGAAAATAGTTCTCTCTACTATATTATACACAAATAAAATTTATAAAATAAAAGGATGCTAAAGATTAAGAAACAAATTAACTGATAAAACAAATGCGAATAAAATAATGCGAAAGCGTAACCTATTAAATCAATTTAATTTCAAAGCGATAGTCACCAAAACGAAACCTAAACAAATCGAGAAAATTCGGCAATCTCGCCGGTGCCTCCAAATTTATGTTGGGGAGAGGGGCGACAACACACTCGCTCGCAGCCTCAACCCGAACGTTAATTTTGAGTCGCCGAATTTCTCATACTTGATTAGGTTTCGTTATGGGTTTATTAAGATTACTAACTTTGTAAAACATATATATATTGAGGAAAACAAAATTCAAAAGAACAAATAAAATTAACTTATAAACATGAGTGTACTGTACTTAAAGTCACAAGGACGATCGCGGGCGACGATGGCGAGCGACGAAGGGTAGTAGCGACTGCGAAGCGACCTTTCTCTCTTGGCACCCAGAGCACTCCCCCTCCCGAGCGGTCACTATCACTTAATCCCTTTTAGGTAAATAGTGCCCCCCTCTTGCGTCTGAACTTAATATTTACTAAATATATACAAACATACATACATATATATATATAAACTAAATCAGTATTTCTCAATTCTTAACACTCCTTATACCACCAAAATTCTCTAAATTCCATCAGAACCTTATCCATCACCTTAATCCGCTAGCTCAATCCCTATCCAGTTCCACACACCCTTATCTAGAGGGATGTAGAAGGTTGAAACGGCAGTGGCCTCGAGACCTATCGTAAACATGTATATTGGAGTTCTAGCATTTGCTAGATTCTCCACTCACGAGTTGCATGCTTGACGATTGTATGTAGGTATGAGTGTCTTTTTTACATATTCTTATTGATTCTTTTTTTATATATGTGTGTATTATATTATTATTATCTTCACAAAAAGGCCTTAAAGAGCAAGTGAATATCATGAATTTAATGCTTTCTGTATATTGAATTATTATTTTATAAATTTACAGTTTACATATATTGTGTGTAGTATTGATGTAGTACTTTATCACTATTAAAAATGTCTTAATAAGGACAGATTGTAATATTAATCAATACAATTTTTTTTCTGGAATAAATTAACCTATTATTCATCCTTAAACAAAGTAATCCTTTTACATACTAATCATCCATCCTTAGAATCAAGAAGCAAGGAAACATTGGAGCGCGATATCCCTGACCGAGTCCGATATGAGATTTGCTAGATTTATCGGTCACTAGTGGCAATAAGAATGATTGCGGACCCCCCTCCCGAAATCCCTACCATTTGTCTCGAGGGCCCAAGCTATTTTTATTATAGCGGCGGAATCATAAAGTTATTACTACAATATCAGTAGAGCCTTTATACCCCCTCCATGATTTAAGGGACTGCCCTTAGAGAGAGAGAGAGAGGAAGAAGGGCAATAGCCGGCAGTAATGGGCATCTTTCCCTAGATATGTGCCTTCCTATCTCCTCTACCATTTCTCTTCTATATTGCAGGTGATATTTTTCTATTGAATTCTTCAAATTTCTCTTCTCTTATCTTTTTTTTATTGTTTCCTCCTCCTGTCCTTTTCATATTATTTATTATAGTCTTTGACGTCTCTCTGCAACACGACCCAGTTAGATCCACAGATTCTCAGCTACTCTTCTTTCTATAGGTTTTTTAAAATTAATGTTCCTTATTCTTTCTTTGGCGATGGTGATGATATTGTGTGATGAGAAATGGTTATGGCTTGATGATATTAATATTTCAGGTCATATTTTTGAACACGTAAAGAAATTCAAGTATTTAGGTTCAATAATAACAAGAAAAAATGAAATCTAGGAAGAAATTAAGTCCCGGTTAAAGGTGGGAAATGCGTGTTATTATTCAGTTGCTAAATTACTTAGCTCGCGGCTTCCGTCTAAAAACTTAAAGATTAGAATTTATAAAACTATTATTCTTCCGACGGTGCTTTACGGATGCGAAACGTGGCCGCTTACTTTGAAGGATGAACAACGGCTTAAGGTTTTCGAAAATAAGGTAGTGCGTAAAATATTTGGTCCGAAAAGAGGTGAGGCCACTGGGGAGTTTAAAAGGTTGCACAACGCGGAATTGTGAATATAATTGAGTTGATATCATCGCGGAGACTCAAATGGGCGCATAAAGTTGTTGGGCTTAGTGAAGAACGGATTCCGAGAAAGTTGGTATTCGCTGAACCGAAAGGTAGGCCGAAGCGTCGATGGGAGGATTGCATTAAGGCTGATATCGGGAGCTTGGGCTTGACCGGTGAACATTGGACGAGTCTGTGCAGGAGAAGTTTGGTGGTATCAGCATCGAACCTTCGGGTTCGGTAAGCCTATTATTATTATATTCTTTCTTATGATTATTCAAAAATATGTAAGAAGTCAAATAACTTACGTATGACTTAACTAAAACAATACTTAGTCGTGTTTTGAGAATTTTTTATTTATTTGACAACAAGTAATATACAAATGCCTTTAGGCATATATTGTAACATTGATGACCATTACGAAAAACCTCCTTCAGGATTCTTCTGAATTCGCGAGCGAAGAAACCTTCCAGTGAAGGCACTCCTTGGCGTGGAAGATCTGCTAAAGAAGTAGGTCTCTCCTCCAGAGGCGTTTCAGTCTCCTTGGTGGGTTTTGTGGTAGTGTATCAGTCAGTGATGTTTGTACCAGTAGATTTGGGTGTCCAGCGATTGGTATGTTGAGGTCTTTGTGTAATGATTTATTGGTTACGTAAAAGGGACAGTGAGTGATGAAGCGGAGGAATTTAGATTGAAAGATTTGATTTGTCTGCAAGTGTGATTTTTTGCATGAGCCCCACACCAAAGTTAGAGATCAAAACGTGTGAAACTAATCAATAATTAATTAAGTAATATATATATAGAAACCTGTGCTTTATTAAAAAATCATTTAAATTAATATCTTAAATAATGAATTAGTTTTTTCGGCTTTTCATCACTCTTTATCAACTTTTACAAGCTTGGGTATAAGATAATATTTTTTTCTAAAATCTTTAGCTTTCAATGGTGTTATACATCTTTATTACTGTTCTTATGTTCAAAAATGAAAAATTCCAATAAAAAAATATATTTGCAGTTTTCTCCTTTTTTCAATGTCTTTCCAAAATGATAACTTTTTTCTCTCTAGGCCTATATGATATTCTATTCCATGCACATTGTAAAACCAGAAGCGATAATGTATGTCGTATTTGAATTTTTATAAGAACATAGTCGTTTAATTTTACATTTGTATGTATATAGTTCTTCCATTGATATTTATTAATTTGTAATCATGGTGACTAACAACTGTACATAACCAATTCTAAATGAAATGCTGAGATCACTACAGGATCTATTTGTGTTATCTGTTTGCATGCAGAGAATAGCAAATGATTGCTGAAACGGTAACGGATACAAACTCGAGTTAATAATGGATTTAGAATCGAAACAAAATGTTACGATTCCGGGTCCGAAACACGATGTCTGTGCGTTATAGGTTGAAGTACACTATGCTGTAGTTTTCGTTAGGATTGAATATTTAAAATTAGGTTTTAAACATATATTTATATTCATGTTCGTTATTATTTAATTTAGGTTCTTCGCGCATTGGGCTAATTTGCAATGGTATCTTGCATTAGGCTAATTAGCCTCCAAAATGCACCTCTTCTTCCATACAGTTTTTATGGTTTCAATAAAATTAAAATTCTAATATTACATGTATTCATTGGAAAAAATATTTTAAAAAAAATTCCTTGCAAATTCAATAATTTTAGCGCTTAATCTTCTATGTAATTGAATATTATCTATTAATTATGGGATTTGTATAATTATTGTGCAATTCAAAATTAACTAAAATCTGTTCAGTTTCTATTTTTTTTTTTATTTTTTTTTTTTTATAAAAGATCTACCATAATTTTACCAACCGTTCATGACGCTCAATGCATAGTAGCTTAACAAATAAGATAATCTTGTACCCCTAAAGAAAAACTAAAAAAAAAAAAAATATCAATCTAAGTCATATTTTTTTCGTTTAAAAAGTTTTACTTTTACTTACATGTATATGAAATATCGATCGTGAAAATTTTCGAATTCTAGTTTTCAACAGAAATACACGTTTTAGGGTTTCCTGATTCCTCACAAAAAAGTATAGCTAAAAGCCCTTTGTGTGGGTAAATATACCTCAAAAACCATAAGTTTAATCAAACTAAAACTTCATATTTAAGAAACGTTCTCCATGTGTAATGTGTTATCCATCAATAACGATCCAATTATTGACTATAATAATCCTCTCAAACTCAGACAGAATTGAAGAATTAAAAAAAAAAAAAAATCCCAATAAATAACCTTTACCTTTCGTCGTAAACCTGTGACATCATGCCCTTTAGTGCCTTCAATAACATTCCGCTAAACAAATCCGATATCCAGGACTCCACCTTGACAAACGCCGTACTTGAAACCTTCATACAAGACTGAAACGACAAGAAACTGCTCGACGTTTTCCGCTACTTCAACACACTAAACAAACGTTTCAATCTCTCACTTAACTACAAAAGGCTCATCTGCATGACTATAATAAGGCCGATAAGGACTTACGGAGTAGAGCTTTGGGGCTCTACTAAACCATCAAATTCTTCCCGTATAAAACCTATCCCTACAGTCCAAAATCAATAGTAAATTCCTCAATGCTCCTTACTTTTTCCCAGTAAATTGATCCATAAAAACCATATTCCATATGTTTCTGATTTGGCCCGAACTAAACATATTTTTTTTTTCAAGACAAGCTTCATTAGGCCGTGGACCAGGCTAAAAAGGAGCATTCATATTTTTTAGTGTGTATAGAAGTTGGATTGGCGGGATCTCGTTTCCTGGAAGGGGATTGAGGATTTGAATACCGGAAGGCTGTGCACATTAAATGGACAGTAAAAGTTACTGATTTCATACAGAAATGATCGAAGGAAATACTGACGTGATCCTTTTCAATTTTTACAAAAGCGCCTCCCTCGGGTAGGACGCCATATACCACTAAATTTTAGTCAATCTGGAGAAAAATGTGTGAGGAAACTATGAGTTTACGGGAGGATCTTGGAAGAAGGTGGAGGTAGATTTGGACGATTAACCTTTCAATAAGGTTCTTTTCACTGAGTTCATGGGGAATCCAAACGTAGTAACGACAGATCTACCAGGCCTTCTTTAGATGATCAAAAACGGTCGATTTGCAGGCTCATAACTCCGCGGCTATCTCACGGACAGTAATTCGTGGATTGTTTGCGATGACCGTCTTAATATTCTCGATGTCAGGAGTTGAACTCTGGCCAGCCCGCGGTTGACATTCCCAACTGAAATCTCCTAACCTAAACCGCGAAAACCACTTCTGAACCGTGCTATCAGCAATTGAATCGCTGCCATACACGGCACGAATCTTTCTTGCAGTTTGGGCTGCATTTTTCTTTTTTTTTATAAAAGAACAGCATAATATGCCGAAAATGAACCGAATCGTCACTCATATTGGTTTGCAATAAACTACACTATTTAGAGCCTTAATAACGAATTCAGTCTGTAAACATAGTTAATTACATGAAGATTAAAGACGTATAAATAAACATGAGCTTTGTGATTCATTTTTAGTAAAAAAAAAAAAAGGTTTATTTTTAAAACATATTTATTAATATTTACAACTGTATTAGATAAAAATACATCAAGTAAATGAGATGGTAATATATAAAACTGTCATGAAATACATGTAGAGACACTACCCAATGGCAACACTTTAAAAATATTCTACGCTAGAAGGTCCCGGGGCCATTTCCTTTTCAGGCACCTCGGAGGATTATCCAGAATTGAATAGAGTGAGAATGGAGTTTGTCATGAAAGGATTGATACCTGGTCCTGGCCAAATCAGTAACATAGGGACCATTTAGGTCTTTATGGATAAGTTTATTCGTGACAAAGTATGGAGCGTTGAGGATCTTACGAAGGATTTTTGATTGTAAGGATTGGATGCGGGGAGAATTTGATGGTTTATTAGAGCCCCAAAGATCTATTTCGTAAGTCCAGATTGGTCTTATAAAAGTCATGTAGATGAGGCTTTTGTAGTTCAGAGGAAGATTTGATCGTTTGTCTATAAGGTAAATTTTATTTTAAAAATCTCTACGAACTTTTCGGACAACCTAATAAAAACAATAGGATGATAATCAGGCAAATTATCATAATTATCATATATATATATATATATATATATATATATATATATATCTTACTATTAAGAATGGTAAAGTGCCGGAGGGATTATAATAATTAGCATAGAGAGCATTGTAGTAGGAGGCAGCTGATTGGCGGGGGCGGGAAGGCAGATGTGGAACCACCTGTTCCGAGCTAACGGGCTGGCGGTCAGTTATCTCCCTTCGCTAGATATTTATGTTCCACCTCCCAATGAGATAAAACAAATGATCTATGTCTCTAGTTTTGTTTTATTGCCGGTGTAGTCTTCTATGTAATTCCGTAGTCAACGAAGGGTTTGACTATCCTCGTGTAGAAAGCGAAATATTTCACGGAAGGTAAGTATATCATTGTTGGGAAGTTGCTCCCTCATCACTTTTAAGTTCTAAAATTGGCGCAAAAACATCAAAGAAATACTATAATTAATAACTTTTATTATTTAGAAGTTTTTAATAATTTAACTCTCACCTTTTGTGGTTCTGTCACTAAAAGACGATAAATAAACAGCTGATTGTTAAATACACATTTTACTTTATTTCTGGTCCAAATTGAACCCATGGTTTGGTTAGTCATTCTTAGTGCTCAACTTGCCCCATACTCTTGCTCAACTTACCGTACCTATGGGGTACATTGAGCTTACATGACTTCCTGGATTTAAATAGCTGTTGCTCTTAAGTTCGATTTCTTACAAAAAAATTACTATGAGCACTATTGCTAAGGGATATATTACGAATCCATCAAGCCGCTTAAAAACTCATTGTAACGTCGCTCCCTATACAATGAGCTGTCGCTCCACTAAATTTTAGAGAGATAAACAGATCTTTATTAAGTAATATTATCAGTCCCATTTAGGACATTTTTAATAGTGATAAAGTACAACATTCATACTACATTCACACGATATATACAAAACAATAAATGTATATCATAATAATACAATATACATATATACAAAACAAAATCAATAAAAATATTATACAAAACAAAATCAATAAAAATATATACAAAAGTCACTCATACCTATATACAATCCTCAAGCATACAGCACCTGAGTGGAGAATCTAGCCAATGCTAGTACTCCAATATACATGTTACAAGAGATCTCGAGGCCACTGCCGTTTCAACCTTCTAGGAGGATGGTAAGGATGTGTAGAGCTGGATAAGGATTGAGCTAGGGGATTAGGGTGATGGATAAGGTTTTGATGGAATTTAGAGAATTTTGATGGTATAAGCCCTAAAATAAATGAAATATTTAGGTCGCGGTGTAAGGTAAGGTTGGTGACATAATAATATAAAGACTAATATCTAAAGACTAGAAAGATTGATGAAACAGATCCTACAAACCAATCCTTAGGGTAACTTGGGGGTTATATAGTTTTTTATTATTGAATCGGGGCATACATTTTTTAACTCTTTCTTTTCTACTATGCCTGTTCGTCAATTTAGTTATGATAAATATGCCTTGATCCATTTTTCATACAGTTTACTCTAGATTTACTATTGGAAAAATATATATTTTTTTTCGATATTAATAAAAAAGTTTGATAAAAGAGAACGAGATTAAAACTAAAGCTTGAGAGCCTTTAGGCGAGGGAGAGTCTTAGATTGATGAGGGAGCTAATGGCGGAGGGTTCTATTGATGGCCAGTCTCCGTTCTAAAATAATATCCCTCTTATCAGCTTCTGGGTAACCGATAATAAGTGGGTTATGGGGCGGTGTAATCTAGGATTTTTATGTTATTTATACATAATTCTCCAAAAAATTAATCCTAGTCCCTGAGTTAAAAAAAAAAAAAATCTAAACGAGTAGCAATCGTGCAAAGAAAGCACCTAAAGAGATTTGCAACTAGCAAAAAACAATATTTAGTTAGAACCCTAAGTAGGAACCAGACCTTATTTGGTCCATGGATTGTAGAAAAATACACATAATATAATAAAAACACTAAGTTCAGTGTTTCTGTTTTTAAAAATATTAAACAAGAAATAATTAAAGTATTATCTGGCAGTTTTACAATAATTTTGATTAAACTCTATTTCAAATTTCTAAAATATAATACAATGCTGTGATCAGTGCTTATATACATATATATATATATATATATATATATATATATATATATATATATATAATATCACATAATATATATATATAAATATATATATATATATATATATATATATATATATATTTTTTTTTTTTTTTTTTATTATTGGGTTGTTTCACATGAGATGTCCGTTTTTATAGTTTTTGAAATACATAAGGGACTAAGCAGGTCTCTGTTGTTTTCTTCCATATGTTTACATATTTAAAGTAAACAGTTACAAATCCTCTACCTTTGTTTTATAAACATAGGTTCCCAATCAATTTAGTATACCTCAAAATATGGACATGGAAACACGCGATTTTCGAGTTATATTTTTGTACGAGTTTAAACTCGGCCATTCAGCAGCTGAGGCCGCTAGAAATATTTGCAAGGCATTTGGGAAGGGAGTGTTAATGAACGGACCATTCGCCGTTGGTTTGCTAAGTTTTCAGCTGGGGATACCGACTTGGAAAACTTGCCCCTAGGAAGACCTCCGTTCGTAATAGACAACGATGTCCTCAAACATACGGTAGAAGGAAACCCCTACCAAACAGTTGAACGACTCTCAGCACAACTAAATGCTAGTGCATCTACCGTTCCCAGACATTTAAAGTGTATTACCAGATTACCACCTGTTCAGGAATTTAGACAATTCCGTCAAAGGAAAACTTTTTGAAAATGATGATCAAGTGAAAAGTGCGTTTTCAGATTTTGTTTAACTACAATGCTAAGAGTTCTTCAGTTCGGGAATAAATAAGTTGGTGTCACGTTGGGAAAAATGTATAGAAAAAGATGGTAAATACTTCGAATAAAATTATGTTGTTTTCATATCGTATTTTTAATAAAAATCCTTTACCTTGAAAACGGACATTTCATGTGACACAACCCAATATTTAAGTACAGGCGTGGTCTTGTGGATAGAACACTAGTCTACTGTTCTCCTGGTCCTGGGTTTGAATAACACGGCATAATATTAGTTATTTTGTTATTTTGCCGGAGGTAAATCTAGAGTATGGAGACCCTCCTGGTGGCAGACCAAGTCTCTAGGAAGTGAGTACCCGAATTAATCGGGAAGAACATGGCGGCTAATGTGATTTCGTTCTAATCCCCTTATTTTATTGCTGTTGCTATAGAAACAGTTCGAAACTCTATGTGTACTCAGTCCAAGAGCATAAGTTTTAGTTGTACGTATTTATATTATAATAAGAACAACAGTAATTATCCTTGTAATTATTATACATTTACAGCTAAACAAAAATAATAAAGTTTAAATCAATTTTGGGCTTTGGCTAATTTTCTAAAGCTATTCTTTTTGCTTAAATTGCTCAATGTAGTAAATTGAGTCAAATTATAATATTGCTGAATAAAACTGTTTTACTCTATTTGTATGGGGTTTACCCCGAAATAAAATAAAGTTATTCATTCATTCAATATAAGTGTATGATAGAATGAAGCTGTGTAGATTCCATGAGTTTTAGAAACAACTTTATACTGAATAAAAGTAATTTATTTTCATTAATTCATTGTATACTTTGCCAGAGGTGTAAAGTTAAAAATTCTGGTGCGGGCAACACACGACTTTCACTTACCTCCATTTTTAAAATCAATGAAAGGATTTTCAAATACAGTTAGAGATCAAAATACGTGAAACTATTAAAGAATTAATCAAATTGTATTTCTATAGAAAAATGAGTTTTATTAAAAAATCTATTATATTATTATCTAAAATAATCAGTTAGTTTTATCTTCTTTTCATCACTCTTTATTAACATTTACAAGTTTGTGCATTAGATAATATTTATTCTAAAAGCTTTAGCTTTTAAACGGTATATCATACATGTATATTACTGCTCTTAGTTCAAAAACAAAAAATTGCATTAAAAAAATATTTTTCCAGTTTTCTCCTTTAGTTGCTTTTCAATTTCGCTCAACTTGCATATTTGGCTGTTTTTTATCAGTAGTAATAAGATAATATTGTTATTTTTATAGAATCAACAAAAGGTACTTTAAAGAAAGAAAATTTAAAATATCGGCATTTAAGCCCTGTCAGACCATTTTAATCAGAATGAAACCTACATGATATTAAAGCTAATTAAATTTTACACCGATATAGCGAGTTTAATCAAAATCGTCGGAGCCGTTTTCGAGAAAATCGAAAAAAGGGGCTAAATGCAAGGTATAAAGTGGCTCTTCGGGTGAGCTCATTTTGATGAAAAAGGTTTTGTAACGCCTCGGGCGTATATTTGTATCAAATTTGAAATTTCAGTTAGTTTCATAGGACTTACCGTTTCCGCCCGGGAGTTACCACACACACAGACCTTTTTGCGGGACTTGGTTATTGGGACTCAGAGGACCCTAAAATGTGTATTTCCGTTGAAAACTGGAATTCGAAAATTTTCACGATCGCAATACTTCCCCTTACTATATATTTTAAGTGAAAGTAAAAAAAAAAAAAAAATGATTTCTTTTCCTAAACCTCCTATTTATTTTACGAAACAATGCAAACAATATAACAAATATGTACACGTCATTAATGCATACTTATATTTTTGGAGGTTTTGAAAAAGTTATTCCGTCTGTCTAATGATTTCAAGAATGTTTAAATAGAATAAAGACGGGACATAGATATAAATGCTTTAATTTATTTTATTTTCTGATCCTCCATTTATTTTTCAAACAAAACATACAAAATAATATACGCACATACATAATACTTGATAGTATTTCCTTCTTTTGCCATATAGCATACATTTTACTTTCACTAACTATATAATTCTCGCAAAAAGATCTGTGTGTGTGGTAACTCCCGGGAGGAAACGGAGACGTAACAAAAACTTTTTCATCAAAATGAACCACCTACCAGAAGAGCCACTTTATACCATGCTTTTTGCCCCTTTTTTCGATTTTCTCGAAAAAGGTTCGGACGATTTTGATGAAGCTAGCTATATCGATGTAAAATTTAATGGGCTTTAATATCATTTCGGTTTCATTTGGATTAAAATAGTCTGACAGGGCTTAA
Organism: Piezodorus guildinii; assembly: GCA_023052935.1. Lineage (NCBI taxonomy): Eukaryota > Metazoa > Arthropoda > Insecta > Hemiptera > Pentatomidae > Piezodorus > Piezodorus guildinii. The sequence continues at coordinate 158,944,037 of CM041293.1, read as the reverse complement.
ATGCCGATATTTTAAATTTTCTTTCTCTAAAGTACCTTTAAATTTGTTGATTCTATAAAAATAACTATATTATCTTGCATGTATGATATAATGTTGGAAAGCTAAAGATTTTAGAAAAAATATTATCTTATACTCAAGCTTTTAAAAATTAATAGAGAGTGATGAAAAGAAGATAAAACTAATTGATTATTTTAGATAATAATATAATAGATTTATTTAAAAAAACACATGGTTCTATATAAATTCAATTTAATTAATTCTTTAATGGTTTCACGTATTTTTCTCTCAATCTGTATTTGATAATTCTTTCATTGATTTTAAAAATGGAGGTAAGTGAAAGTCGTGTGTTGCCCGCACCAGATTTTTAATGCATTTATTTTTTTAAAATCCAATCAGAAAATAAATCATTAAATTGAAACGGGAAGTAAAATACATCATCATTAATTTAAGCGTTAGAATTTCGTAATTATTTTAACATTTTCAAAATATTTCTATGACAAAAAAAAAAAAAATGTAAATAAAGTGAAGGTATTAGGATAAAATGTGTGGTTAGGTTCTGTTTTTACATCTGAGCACCTAATTTAATTTTATTAATTACAAATGTACAAGTATGATTTTTTTTCTTTTTCTTCAGTGGCGCAACAGGCCGTGTAGGCCCTAGACCACGTGGTTTAATCTCCTGAAAAATTACACTCACGTTTCTCGATGCATGTTGTAGTGTAGGCTCATCACTCCCTACGCCTATAAAGTATGAATACATTGTTAAAACAGAACAAAAACAACCATATATTTTCAACCCAATTGGCGCTCTCTAATGATTTTCAACCTACTCTCGACCTCTAAAAATTCTAGCTAATGCGCTATTATAAATATTATAATATTTTCTGAAAACTTTTATTTTATATTTTATTTTTATTTTATATTTTATTTATTTTATATTAAATATGCATGCAAAATGTTTGTTCTATATTTAAAATAACATATAAGAAGTTTAACCAAACCACAGATGAAATGTCGAAGGCACTTAATTGAGGTAAACGCTCAGTTTAACAAAGTCAGGTAAGAAACTTACCTCAACAATTTGTTAGGGGGGCCACACGCAAAGCTGACGTGAGCGGCTATGAAGACGTCATCGCTCCAGATATCTCTGCTAGCTCATCTCAACGCTTTGGGGGCGGAAACAATTATCGTAGCCGATGATTGGTTCATCATATAATTGATTAATTACAATCTCCAGTTAATGAATTATTGCCATGAATCATTCATGGAGTTGGGCGGTTCATTAGATGTCGGCTAGATATGTAATTATAAATTGTAATGCCGAGTCGCAGGTGTACAGCAAGGCCCCACACCTGGGCCCTACCTTATTCACGGTATCTCACGTTTAAGTGTCTGTCAGGAACCAGAGCATATGTTTATTTAAAAAAAATTAAACAGAATTTACTGTTTAAATCATTTAATAATAACATTAATTATTTTTCCTAACTATTGTTAAATAATAAAAAAAAAAATCTTTCTTAGGGAGAAAAACAATAAATAAACAATAAACGTATAGCAATTTAATATATTAAAAAAAAAGTGTTGTTCTTATATAATATATATATATATATATATATATATATATATATATATATATATATATTACTTTATTACATTATAATATAATATAACATAAAATAATATTATAACAATATCATAAAAAAAATCTGGTGCGGGCAACACACGACATTCACTTACCTCCATTTTTAAAATCAATGAAAGGATTTCCTAATACATGAAAAACATGAAACCATTAAAGAAATAATTAAATTGAAATTATATAGAGACATGTGTTTTATTAAAAAATCTATTATATTATTATCTATAAATAATCAGATTTTTCGGCTTTTCATCTTTATCTCTTTATTAACTATTACAAGTTTATTCATTAGAAAATATTTATTCTAAAAGCTTTAGCTTTCCAACGGTATATTATACGTGTATATTACTGTTGCTATGTTGAAAATAAAAAATTGCATTAAAAAATTTTTTTTTTCAGTTTTCTCCTTTAGTTAGATATTAAATTCGTTCAACTTATATATTTATGTGTTATTCATCAGTAGTAACAAGAATATATATTTATTTTTACAAAATCTGTACAATTAAAGGTGGTTTTTTATACCATGCATTTTGCACGTTTTCAAGATTTTCTCAAAAACAGCTAAAACGATTTTGATTAAACTCGCTATATCGATGTAAAATCAGACTAGCTTTTATATAATGTAGGTTTCATTCTGACTGAAATAGTTTGACAGTGCTTAAATGCTGATATTTCAAAACTTCTCCCTCTAAAGTATCTTTAAATTTGTAGTTTTTATGAAATTGGCCATATCGTCTGATTAGCATAGCGAAAAAACAGGTAAATATAGAAGTTCAAAGAATTTGATATCAAACTGCAAACATATTTTTTAAAAGTAATTTTAGTTTTTGAACTTATGAAGATGTATAATATACCGTTAGAATGCTAGAGATTTTAGAAAAAATAAAATCTTAAACATAAGGGATCACTTGTAGCTGGGTGGCTAGCGTAACAGCCTCCCATGCCAAAGGTCACGGGTTCAAATCCGGAGGTGGTCCTAGGATTTTTTAATGGGAGTAAAAAATCCTTAGTTACGCCGTCCTTCGGAGGGGACGTTAAAAGGTGGCCCCGAGCCTGTGCGATGTCAGGTACTCGTTCAAGATCCCTATCCTAATAAAACCTGGATAGGCAAAATTTAGGACTCCCACTGTAGCATCGTCCGATTAGCCATAGTCGCATAAAGTGACGTTAAATAAATAAACAAACAAACAATCTTAAACATACTATTGTAAAAGTTGCCGATAAAGCAAACTGATTGTCGTAGATAATAACATAATAGATTATTTAATAAAAGACACGTTTCTATAGTAATTCAATGTTAATAATTCTTTTTCAATTTATTTTCGTTACTAAATGTGTTTAAAGATTCTCAAATCGATATGAATAACGAAGGTAAGTGAAAGTCGTATGTTTGCTCGCACCAGATTTTTCCTCTTTATTTTTATATCTTGGCCAGACGTAGATGTTATAATAATAATAATAGGCTTAGCGAACCCGAAGGTTCGATGCCGATACCACCAAATTTCGCTTTCACAGACTCGTCCAATGTTCACCATTCAAGCCCAAGCTCCCGAGATCAGCCTTAACGCAATCCTGCACCTTAACGCAAACCTCCGATTCGGCCTACCTTTCGGACGCCTACCAGTCGGATCAGCAAATACCAACTTTCTCGGAATCCGCTCGTCATCGAGCCCAACAACTTTACTCGCCCATTTGAGTCTCCGCGATGCAATCAGCTCAATTATATTCACATGATTCAAGTTCCGCAATTCCGCGTTGTGCAACCTTTTAAACTCCCCAGTGGCCTCATCTCTCTTCGGACCAAATATTTTAAGCAATACCTTATTTTCGAAAACCTTAAGCCGTTGTTCACCCTTCAAAGTAAGCGGCCACGTTTCACATCCATAAAGAACCGTTGGAAGAATAATAGTTTTATAAATTCTAATCTTTAAGTTTTTATATAGAAGCCGCGAACTAAGTAACTTAGCAACTGAATTATAACACGCATTTCCCACCTTTAACCGGGACTTTATTTCTTCCTGGATTTCATTTTTTCTAGTTATAATTGAACCTAAATACTTGAATTTCTCTACGTGTTCAAAAGTATGACCTGATACATCAATATCACCAAAATCGACACCGTTTCTGCTACTAATCATATACTTCGTCTTATCGGTATTTAATTCGAGTCCTATTTCTTTACCGGTTTTTATTAACACACTTAGTTGTATGGTTTCCGTGTCTTCACCTAGCAGTACCAGATCATCGGCATACCCCAAAACCGGAATCTTGTCACCCATATTTAAGCCTTTCTCGGTACACTTCACCTTTTCTATGACATATTCTAAAGCTATATTAAATAACACAGGTGAAAGGGAGTCACCCTGTTTCAAACCCGATCGCACCTCAAATCTCTCGGAGTAATTATGACCGATTCTAACTTTATGGAATGTTTCCGACAAACACATCTCTACTAGGTTTACTAACTTTCTAGGTATTCCCTGTTCAATCATGATGTTATAATGATATGATGTTATACTATGTAAAATTTTATAATATTTATAGGGGACTTAGTTTCAGAATAAAGTGTTTTTCCCTCTTTTGCTTCAAAATGTCCCTAGATTTAATACGTGGGATACGAGGCGAAGGGAAAAATCCTCATAAATAAATGAGTAGGAGTTCGGCAGCCCTGGGGAACTATCTATTTGGCGGCAACAAGCCAGAGATATGACTGCACCCCCGGCATCCGAATCGGTCAACCATCTTCACGGCCAGCTGAATTATGAAATAAGCTCTCAGGTGAATTGGATAGCTAGCCGAGGAGCCCGGAATAAATCTAAGGGTTTATTTTTAAGGCCCCGATTTATTATAAGGCCCCCCTTCAGCGGTGAGCGCACTTTCTTCCGTTTTATACTTGGATTTATGAGTTTTCCAGAAATGGTCAGAATAACCCCGGAGGTGGGGAGCTTTTCATTTGGGAATGGCAGCGTAAAAGGGAACTAAATGTTACCTTCGCCGGAAAAGTTACTCCTGAGTTTTATCTAACAGCTCAATTACGCTCAAAACCTCTATGGAATAGTCTTTTGATAGTTCGTAATAATATGGTCCTAGTTCAGGTTTTAAAGTTGATTATTTTTAGGATATTAAATGTAGGATTTAACGCAAAAAGCCTTGAGTTTTTAAAATACCGGCAAACAAAAATCTGGTGAGCCCAACACACGACTCGCCTTACCTTCGTTATTTATATCGATTTGAGAATCTTTAAACAAATTTAGAAACGAAAATAAATTGAAAAAGAATTATTAACATTGAATTTCTATAGAAACGTGTCTTTCATTAAATAATTTATTATGTTATTATCTACGACAATCAGTTTGCTTTATCGGCAACTTTTACAATAGTATGTTTAAGATTTTATTTTTTCTAAAATCTCTAGCATTCTAACGGTATATTATACATCTTCATAAGTTCAAAAACTAAAATTACTTTAAAAAAATATGTTTGCAGTTGGATATCAAATTCGTCGAACTTCTATATTTACCTGTTTTTTCGCTATGCTAATCAGACGATATGGCCAATTTCATAAAAACTACAAATTTAAAGGTACTTTAGAGGAAGAAATTTAGAAATATCGGTATTTAAGACCTGTCAAACTATTTCAATCAGAATGAAACCTACATTATTTTAAAGCCCGTCTGATTTTACATCGATATAGCGAGTTTAATTAAAATCTTTGGAGCCGTTTTTGAGAAAATCGTAAGAAGATAAAATGCATGGTATAAATTGGCTCTTCTGAAAAGCTGATTTTGATGAAAACGTTGCTGTAACATCTCGATCATATAGTTGTCTTAAATATGAAATTTCCGTTTCACTGGGCTTGCGACACGGACACACACACAGACCTTTTTGCAGGACTTGATCATTTGGACTCAGGGGACCTTAAAACGTGCATTTCCGTTGAAAACTGGAATTTGAAAATTTTCAATTCTTTCCCTTACTATATAGTTCATATATAGATAAGTAAAAGTAAAAATTACCATCAATATTTTTATAGGAACTTATCTCATATTGACGAATTATAATGAGTTGACTACCACTAAGAAACATTTGTTATAATTAAAAATATGATCTAACACTAATAGGTAGTTTTGGGTTAAGTTCATTGAGAGTTTGTTCATTTAGCAATCATTCACCCTACTCAGATGATGCTACAACCGAAGTCCTAAATCATTCCTATCCATGGTTGCTTAAGATACCAGACTTTAAACATGGCTTTGAGAGGCTCATTAACACAACTTATGTTCCCTTCGAAGGACGGCATAACCTAGGATTCTTTACTCCCTTTAATCCATCTACCGTGTTTGAACCCGCATCCTTGTGCATAGAAGGCTCTAATGTTACATTAAACGCGAACCCAATACCCTAAGAATTTTATACTATATAGCAAAGAGGTGATAAAACCTATGTTAAGTTTTTTTTTTCTAAATCTTGGGTTACATTTTTCAAAAACGGATTTTTTTTCTTCTTTTTACCTGTCATATCTCTGTTTGTGGAGCAGATAAAAATCACACGCTTAATAGTAGGTTATGAAGTCAAACTTCGATATAAATTTCAACTTTTAGATCCAATTAGAAGGGATATCTCTATGAAGAAACCTTCATAGAGGGGTCATTATATACCAAGCGGTTAAAAACAAATTTCTTGCTCAACTATCTTAGAAGAATTTGAAATTTCCAACGTAAATTCTTCAAGATTTTTTCTTTTTTTTTTTTCAAGAGCGATTTTTCTTCAAGATTTCAAAATTTCCTAAATAAATTCTTCAAGATTCTGTGAACACAAATAAATATATGTATTTATTTTATTTTATTTATTTATTCTTTGCCCTTGTTTAAGAAAGTATCCCTTTTTTCGTAGTTTATTTGTTCATTGAATAATGACTGGCCTTAGGCATCTCTAATAAAAAGTTCAGCACAATCCGTCCTGCAAACTAATACCAATGTTACCCACCTAAATACATTTCTTAATATATTTTTAATAGCTTAAAGTTGACACAATTTTAGCCACAATTCTTTACAGTTGTTTTTCAAAGAAGGAATACCTTTCGCTACTATTTTTTTTCTTCTACATAATACAGAAGAGTTACTTTCGATACAATATCATTGGTAAGGTACTTGCCTATAAAGAAATATACAATTTTAAAAATCAGATTTTTTAAATTTTTTCTTCTTTTTACTTGTCATATCTCGGTTTGGTGAAGCAGATAAAAATCGCATGCTAAATTGGTGCTTATGACTAGAAACTTCAGTGTTAATTTTAACTTTTAGATCCCATTAGAAGTCTAAAATACTTTTTTAACCACTGCAATAGACAGGATAATAAAATAATCCAAATCAATTAGATTTTTAAATAAGAGTTATATAGTTCATCACGAATGGGCCTGAAACTCAAAAGCCGAATTCAATATTTGACGAATTTTTAATAGCTGAAACTAATATATCGCAAATTAAAAATACTTAATATTTGAATGGAAGTTTTTAACAAAAGGAGTAATTTCCTAGCCCTAATATATATATATATATATATATATATATATTATATATATATATATATATAATATATATATATATTTTGCTGGTTGACTATACATTCTTTTTATTTTCCAGAAAGAATGAATAATGGGAAGCTTACGCGTAAAATAATTCACAATTTTTAAAAACGGATTTCTCGAATTTCTATATTTTTAACCACCGATATCACTCACTGTTGGCAAACCAGAGAACAATCGGAAAATTACTCACTTAATAGATTTTAACATTTAAAACTTCATCTAAGTCAATGCATAGTTTGCATTTTGATCAAAATTTTTGCACTAAATAAGTATGTCAATTTTTTATTTATTTTATTTTTGGTTTGTTTTGTTTTTAGGTTATGGGTGGTCTAGTGGATAGAACGCTAGTCTACTGTGCTCCAGGTCCTGGGTTCGAATCCAGGTTATGAAAGAATATTATTTATTCTGTTATTTAATACAAGGGGCAACCCGAGGGTATGGAGACCCTCCTGGGGCAGACCCAGCCTCTATAAAGTGAGTATCCGAAAATGGGTAAAAAACCTGGCGGCTGAGCGTGATCTCGGCCGAATCACCTCATTGCACGGCCTAGAAACAGTACGAATCTCTATATATAAGTACTGAGCCCAAGACCCTTCATGTGTTTTTTTTTTTCCTTTCCATATTATTAGGCAATTATAATATTTAATTGAAACCCTGAACTCAATCATTTATCCCCTACATACGTAAGTATAGATCAGGGAATTCATAAGCATTTTTGAAATCAATAAAAAGCTTAGCTTAGGTTAAATAAAGAAAGGTGTATCTCAATTCAACCTAGCATAAACAATAAAATGTAATAGACATATCACTGGACTCAATCTCACAAATACTTAATGGTAAGATGTTAATTGCTAGCCTGGGACTGAGAATGTCTATAGATTGAAGATTGGTTGGGGATGCCAGGGTGCGTGAGTCACGCGGCGCGGAATCCGGTGAGTGCCAACCAATATTTTACATAAGGCTGGTTAGAGATAATTGTACAGTCTGCGATTCACTCCTTATCTCATTGTTCGACGATGCATAAATCAGTTATTCTTTAATACATTTATTGAAAGTTGTTGTCTTTATACTTTTACTTACCTGTATATTAAACATATACTAACGAAAAGTATTGCACTCTTTAAAAATATTAATTCGATTTTCACCAGAAATACACGTTTGAGTCCTACAAAATGGTCTGTGGATGTGACATGTCAAGCTTGAAAATGATACGTTTTTATAAGCGTACAAACTTATCCGATAGACAATGTTCTGTCTTAACAATGACCAAGGAATCGGTCGAGCCTCAAGCCGAAAAGAATTAGTAACATCAGTCAAGCAGTTTATCCATTACTACAGTCCACCCCGACGACTAAGCAGACCACAGGCCGAGAGATAAGCTGCAAATTACATTGTATAAATGTTAAATTTCTTCTTTGTAATAAATAAAAAAACTTTTTGATATGCTTTATCGCATATTTTTTATAAAGCTCCAACCCGATTGCCTGCAGCGAAACCGGTTTTTATGATGATAATTTAGTCAATAAAGTTACTTTATTAATGATTATTTTCGTGGCAGATACTATGAGGCGGAAGCAGACCAAGGCAGCGCACTAAGTGCCCATGCGGACCGCACTTATCCTCCAATATATTCACCCCATAGAATGCCCGACCCTCGGCAAGCAATACACCTGGGGGACCCTGAGGACTCCAGCCAAGAAGGTTATCCAGAGGAAGAAAGAGGAAACGAGGTTATGGCTAGAGGTCCCCCGCCTATACAATCCGCTCAAATCCAATAGCGGTAGAGATCTCTTTCTCCTACCAAACTGGTTCTACATTATTTAAGGGTAGATATTGAATCCCCGGGTTGGGCATACATTGAATACCTTATGTGCCAGGGGAGCGATCCTTTCTTTCAAAACTGACTCCTACTGTTTCCTCAACCACGAGTATCTCTTTGCTTTCGTTTTCTTATTGCCTATGTATATTTGATGAGATATTCCGAATCAATGCAGCACTTGCTAGTTTTACTTATATCTATCTATACCGATTAGATTTTAGATAATACAAAAAAAATGTATTATATTTTTTTTAATTGAATATAATAATAATAAAACTTTATTCTGGGACTATGTCCCTTAAGAATAACAGAAATGAACAGTAGATATTCATATATATGTCTGGTCAAGAAAACAATAAAATTAATTTTTATTTACAAATGAGCAAAAAGGAAAAATTAAACACTACCTAGACTTACATACATTCATGTACAAAAAGTATGGATAATAAACACACAAGATTAAAAAAAAAAAAGAAAGAAAGAAGAGAAATCTCCTAAAGGCTACTGATTGGGTCGAGGGAATTATAAAAAAACAACTAATTATTTCACACTAGGGTTAGGGTAAAATAAATAATTATAACTTGTATTAAAATAAAAATAAGTCAGTTGCAGATTTACGTTTGTTGTGCATCTATTTGGGATGCCAAAAGATGTTGGAAAAGGTAAGATTTGAATGAAAGAAAGGAAGAAGCATGGCGAATATGAGTAGGTAGGGAATTCCAGAGGGTTGCAGAACGGATATAAAAGGAGTGATCAAAAGATTTAGTTCGATGGGTGGGAATGTAAAGGTCGGAATGGCGGGATTTAGATTCGAGAGAGTGGACTGAGGATTTAAATTTAAGGATGCTGTGAATGTATGGAGGGAGTTTATGATTTGGTAAAGGTATGATCCGAGAAAATATTTCCTACGTGTAGCAGGTAGGAGCCACTTCAACTCGCTGTATAAGTGGGTCACTGAAGACCTCTTCGAGGTGCCGAAGATAAATCTTATGAACATGTTCATGATACATGAACTTCGAGCACTTTTGGGAGGCCACCATATACCACACAGCAATAATCGAAATAGGGGAATATTAATGAGGAGACGAGAAGCATACGGGTGGGAAGAGGGAGAAGATGCCGGGAGCGATGAAAAAACTAAGGTTTTTGACAGAGGAGCTAAAGGTGATTGGGTGACCATTTAGGATTAGACTCGGAAAGGAAGTATTGGATCTGAGGAGGGAATTGGAACCTATAGCAATGGCCAGCGTTTTCTCAGCATTAAGTCTTAGTTTAGTCAGGGTTGCTCAGGCACAGATTCTATCTAGGTCTTCCTGAATATTGACAAATGCTGCGAATAACTCAGAAGGAGGGAAGGATAGGTAGATCTGAAAGTCGTCGGCATATATGATAGGAGCAGTGATGGATTGAATTCGGAAGACCATTGATAAAGGATTTGAAAAGGAGGGGGAAGATACTTGAGCCCTAATATACATATAAGCCATGGTGGTAATATTAAATAATAATATTACACATATGAATTCTAATTGCTTACTGAGACATCTTAGTAAATATTGTGACACAAATTATGTGGATTTGTCGTTTCCTTAAATGTCTCTAGTCCTCGGCAAAAAAAAAAAAAAAAAAAAAAAAAAAAAAAAAAAAAAAAAAAAAAAAAAAAAAAAAAAAATTGTTATTTAACGTTATTCACATTATCATTATTTAAAATGTTTCTCAAGGATGATTTCTTACTGTTTTGAACGATATAGTTAGCCGGGAATGTTCCCTTTTAATACTCGGTGTAGGACATTGCAATAACAGGTGCTCTAAGTTTTTGGTGATATGTTCTTGACACATCTACATTTCCTCCTGTTTTTATATTGAAAGTGGTTTTATTATTAAAAATTTTTCTTTTACTTTTAAAGAAGTTCGGCCAGATTCTAATCGAACATTATAATTTGGAGTACATTTGGATCAGAATTATAAATACTTCAAATTTTTTTTTTTTTTTTTAAACATATTTATTGATATTTACAACTGTATTAAATAAAAATACATCTAGTAAATGTGATGGTAATATACAAAACTGTCATGAAAAACATGTAGAGACACTACCCAGTGGCAGCACTCTAAAACATATCTTAAACTAGAAGGTCCCGGGGCCATTTCCTTTTCAGGCGCCTCGGAGGATTATCCGGAATTAAAGAGGAAGAAAGGATTGAAACTAGTGGGTTAGAGTGAGAATGGAGTTTGTCGTAAAGGATTGATACCTGGTCCGGGCCAAATCAGTAACATAGGGAACATTAAGGTCATTATGGATTAGTTTATTCGTGACAAAGTAAGGAGCATTGAGGTTTTTACGAAGGATTTTGGATTGTAAGGATTGGATGCGGGAAGAATTTGATGGTTTAGTAGAGTCCCAAAGCTCTACTCCTTATGTCCAGATTGGTCTTATAATAGTCATGTAGATAAGCCTTTTGTAGTTAAGAGGAAGGTTTGATCGTTTGTCTAGTAAGTGTTGAAGTAGCCTAAAGCGGCGAGCAGTTTCTTGTCGTTTTAGTCGTGTATGTGGATTCCAAGTTAGGCGTTTGTCAAGAAAAGTCCTAGGTATCGGATCTGTTCAACAGGAACTAGTTGAGTGTTATTAAAGGATACTTTAGGGCAGGAAGTCAAAGGTTTACGGCAAAGGGTAAAGGTTATTTGATGGGATTTGTTGGAATTTATTTTTATTCTCCAGTTCTGACACCATACTTCTAGGTCTTTGATGTGGGCTTGAAGGGTCTTCAAAAATTTATAACACTTATTTAGACACCGTCTCAGAGTCAACCCTGATGAAGGCCCACAAAGTAGGCACATAATTAAGATAGCACTTGTTTTAATGTGTGTTTATATTTAATGATCGCACCCCCAATCATCTTCCTCATCTAATTTCTCAAGGGTCAACAAAAACTCCATCATTATCTATAAAAATTATTAAAGAAATTCTAAATATTCATCAACAAGAAGGTTCAATTCAAATAGCATCTTCCTTCTTTTATATTCTAAATTACAATATTTCTAATATTAGTTGATATAATAATATTAATGTAACGAAGAATTTAAATAGGCCTTAAGATGGCCAGTTTCAACAAAACGCATAATTTATTTTAATATTGAAACGTCTTTGGAAGAGGAGAATTATAACAACCAAGATTTCTATTTTTAGTCTTACACTTCGGCCTCAGACTCACCCTCTTAAGAAAGAAGACAAAGTGTTTCCCAACTTATCATTGTATTAACGGTTTAGGGAAGCGTTTAAAGACATGGTAAATAGGGTGGAGTCAGAAGGTCTTATCTACTTTTAATAAGGCAGAAACATTTGTCCAACCGAGAAATTGGGGACTATTTCGGAAACTGCCGGGAAAAATATTCAGGTTTGTACGAAAATAGACGAAGGGTTCGTTAAGAGGAGATTCGGGAAGATAAATTTAGACATTTTTTCTTAGCTTCCAATTAGATTAATTTCATGATAAATAGTGTTCGTGTATTATTGTACATATCCACTGAATGGTAAGACATGATTAGTACATAATTCCTCTTTGATTATCTTCAGATCTAAACATAATATAACCAGCCCGTGAACCACCTGGTGAATAAAAAGGTTTAGGGTAAAATTTTCTTGAACAAAAAATAGTAATTTTTTCATGATCTGATTAATTTCGCCATTCGTAATCCATTCTATTGAAAAGCCCTTCCAATCATCTAGCCTCATTTACAAGCTATAAAGTATAAAGTAAAAAAAAGTGTCCTTTTATTGATATTAATTAATCAAAACAATTATTAACGGGGGGGGATGTTTCGCAAATGCGCCGGATAGTTGGATGCGTCAAAGTAGGCGAACCAACAGTGAGGTCTACAAGCTGTACGGTAAGGGAGATGTGATGCGGCACATAAGGCTTGGGAGGCCATGTATTCAGGATGCCAGAGGAGGAGATCCCGAATAAGTTAATGGTCTGTAGGCTACATTGGACGAGAGGAAGAGGTAGGCCAAGGCTTAGATGGGAGGATGCTGTCTTTTTTTAATAATAATAATAATACAATAACTTTATTCTGGGACTATGTCCCTTAAGAATAACAATCTAGTACAGTAATATACACTTCAATATGTCTGGCCGAGAGACCAGTAAAATAAACTTTTATTTACAAATGTGTAAAAAATAAAAATAAGACCTATTTATATAGATATATAAAAAATATATAGAATATAAACCAAAGAAAAAAAATCTGATATAAAAAAATAGAGCTGAACAATTTCCAAATAAATAAAATAAATGAATTAATCCATAACTCTAGGATTCTGATAAAATAAAATTAAAATTATCTTAAGTTGGAAGTAAGATAGTGAATTAACAATTTTACATTTAGTGTGCGTCTCTATGGGATCTTAGAAGGTGTAGGAAAAGATGGGATTTGAATGAGAGAAGGGAAGAAGCATGGCGAATATGATTAGGTTGGGAATTCCAGAGAGATGCAGAGCGGATATAAAAGGAATTATCAAAAGTTTTGGTCCTATGGGTAGGAATGTAAAGGTCAGAATGGCGTGATCTGGTTTCAAGTAAGTAAATTGAGGATCTGAATTGAAGGATACTGTGAATGTATGGAGGGTGTTGAGATTTAATGACTTGGTAGAGATATGTTCCTAGGAAATATTTTCTACGTATGGAAGGTAGGAGCCACTTCAATTCGCTGTATAAGTGGGTTACTGGTGATCTCTTGAAGGTACCGAAGATAAATCTTATAAACATATTCATAATACGCTTGAGTCTGTCATCAAGTACAGTCAAGAGGCCTCCATATACCACGCAGCAATAATCTACCTTCAAGGATTTCAGCGAGCTTCTGAGCGACCGCAACTGGAGAGCGCCCAAGATCGGGCTACATGGCGAATGCTTATTGAAGAGGCCAAGGTCCAAACTGTGCTGTAGCGCCATGGATGATGATAATTTTTGAGGTTCCTTGAACAATGTAAGGAATAAAGCATTTTATTTATGATATGAATCTGAATATAGTTAATATTGTGGAAGAAAATAAATTCAAGCACTGCACTGTAAATGAATAAAAACATAAGCATAAGTTTCTGTGTTATAAATGTGTCAATAATAAGTGTTGATCATATTTTTTTAACACTGTAAATGCTAAACCATCATTTTCTATGAAAATGGTAATATCGTGTTGTAAAATATGTTAGTAATGATTTTAAATATTTCAATTTAATCCTCTGTGGTTTTATAAAATCATATTTACTTTGTCTCAACCACCGACTGAAAATACTATACTCTCTTTTTTCAAAATCATCAAAATTAAAAATTAGACAGAAACTGATTACATACACATACCTTCTTAAGCCAATGTAGACATACGCTTCACAGATTTTTGGTTCAGCAAAAAATACTCACATACAAAAACTGCAATCATTGCAATCCAAAATTTTAAGACTCATAACGACAGCTCCTTGGTAAGTAACCAAACAGATTGACCAACACATACGAACACTTATTCTTGATTTCACATTAAACTTAACGGACACGACAATAGACTGATTAGCGACATGTCGTAGCTGAAATTCCGGTCAGAAGAAGGCTAAAACGAAGCTGGAGGTTGGGGACCTCCTGTAGATCAAAGCTGGAAGGGTGCTACTGGGCACTTTACTTCACCATGCCTTCATGTCTGATCTTACTTTGTCCAACACATTTGCTGATTGTCAGACATCTTCTGACAGGTTAAATAAAGATATAAAGAAAAAAAAGATTTACTTTGTCATTATTATTTTATAATTACCTATTCTAAAAAAGGTGCTTTTATGAATCAGTTTTAACTGAAATTCTTTATCTTTAAGGTATTTTTCTTACCCAAAATGGAGGAGATTAAATGCAAAAGTAATGAGAAAATAAAAAATTTCTTGTCGATCTAATTTGATTATTGTTTGCTTGATCGATGCTATAAATTTTCTTTTGAAACGACAAAATATTCTATCATTAATATTAAGAAAGCAGTTTTGGTGAACGAACAAAGCATTGAATATTACGACAATATTGATTTTTTATTTTAATTGTATTCAGTCGGTATGTAACGCTTACAGCTAACAGATCGAAAGTTAATATCCTTTTTTACAATTCATTTTCTAACAGCTGTTTATATTTAATCACTTATTGAATGCTAATATGGATGAGTCGCATCTGTTAGTTATGAATTAATTAAATTTAACTTTTTTTTTTCCTCTTTGTTTAATAAGATTTAAATCAATAGAGCACTTGGGCAATGTCGCGTAGAAGTTTTGAAGACGGACATTGGTAACATTACACCCGATGGAACCCGAATCGCCCGTTAGTAACACTCAAACGGAACTCATCCTTCTTTTAAGGTGTAGGTTACTCTACGTCAGGATCTCACTATCCTTCACTTGGTATTATTTCACTCTACATGTTGTATCTGTAAGAAGATGTTAAACAACGATTAAGAATTTAGTATTCGAGCTAAGAACAATTTTGATAAGATCAAATATTTTAAAAATAATGCTAGAGTGCTTGAATTGGGAACTTCTTTACATATGTGTTTCATGCCTTCTTACATTCCATTCTAATTTACTTGTTGTATTACATTATACAGTTGTAAATTCGATTAAAAAAATAAAAAAATCTGGTGTGGGCAACACACGACTTTCAATTACCTCCATTTTTAAAATCAATGAAAGAATTTTCAAATACAGTTAGAGATAAAAATACGTGAAACTATTAAAGAATTAATTAAATTGAATTTATATAGAAACATGTGTTTTATTAAAAATTCTATTATATTATTATCAAAAACAATTAGTTAGTTTTATCTTCTTTTCATTACTCTCAATTAACTTTTAAAAGCTTGAATATAAGGTAATAGTTTTTCTAAAATCTTTAGATTTCCAACGGTATATCATACATGTATATTACTGTTCTTATGTTCAAAAACGAAAAATTGCATTAAAAAAATATTTTTTCTGTTTTCTCCTTTAGTTAGGTATTGAATTCATTCAATTTATATATTTACCTGTTTTGTATCAGTGGTAACAAGATAATAAAGTTAATTTTATATAATCAACAAAATTAAAGGTACTTTAGAGAAAGACAATTTAAAATATCGGCATTTAAGCCCTGTCAGACCATTTTTATCTGAATGAAACCTACATGATATTAAAGCCCATCAGATTTCACATCGATATAGCGAGTTTAATCAAAATCGTCGCGTTTTCGAGAAAATCGAAAAAAGGTGCATAATGCAAGGTATAAAGTGTCTCTTCTGGTAAGTTCATTTTGATGAAAAAGGTTTTTTAACGTCTCAGGTATATATTTGTCTTAAATATGAAATTTCAGTTTCATAGGACTTACCGTTTCCGCCCGGGAGTTACCACACACACACACACACACACACCACACACACACGCACAGACCTTTTAGCGAGACTTGGTAATTTGGAGTCAGGGGACCCTAAAATGTGTATTTCCGTTGAAAACTGTAATTCGAAAATTTTCACGATCGCAATACTTTCTCTTACTATATATAGTAAGTGAAAGTAAAAAGGAAAAAATGCACTCCAAACTGCAAGACAGATTCGTGCCGTGTATGGCAGCGATTCAATTGCTGATTATTTCATTAGAATTTTTTCATAAATATATACTCTTTGTGTTTCATATAAATTATTCGATAACATCGAATTCTAACACCATATGAGCAGTGTAAGAAGAGCATTAGTATTCAAACTAAGAAAAATGTTCTGGAAGGAATCAGTCCGGGTGGTAGTCAGTGAATGGAACAACTAAATAGTTTCAAATATTCATTGCTTGCTAACGTTTTAAACACCATTGTGGGTCATCATCAGGACGTATCGTGGGCAAAGTAGTGACGGAAACCTCAAACGCTCTGATGATAACACACAATGCTGGTCGAAACGTTGACAAGCAATAAATAGCAAAAACTATTTAGTTGTTACATTTACTGACCGACACTCGGAATAATTTCTTCCAGTAATTCTCAACGGTCAACTGATTATATCCACAATAAGAACAATTTTGGTTGGATACAATATTTAAAAAATGAAGCAATCAAACTTCGAAACTTTAAAACGATTACTGAAAGAGATAAAACGAGACACATACCGGTAGAAGACTCTAGTGAGAGCAACACGGAGAGAAGAAACTGCTCTAACAAGACTAAGAATGGACTTGATCAATTGTAGTGGTTATTAGTATCATGTTATAAAAAGGATAACAAAAAAATTATAAATAAAAAAAATAAAATAATAAATATAAATATAACTTTTTTTAAATAAATAAATTTAAAAAAAAGTTATTATTACTTTATCTTTATAACTTTAATTTTAAAAGGGAAAACATATTTTTGGCTGTTAAATTAAAAATCAAACCTCATAATTTAACAAACAATTAGTATTGGGCGTAAAATAACACGGAGCTAAACGCTCAATCATCCTCACTTGAAATAGATCGTTGTTATAGAAATAGTAGATAAGTAAATAGATAATAAATAGTTCTAATTTTAATTTTATGAATAAATATATTCTCTTCGTTTTTAATAGTTTTAATATAAATTTCAGTTAAATGTTACATAATATTTTCCTCTCTAGCTTGCTAATAGAATATAAGTTGACCTTTCAACGTTAATGAGATAGCTCGTATGATTCGTATGATGATAAGAATTAATACGTGTCCAGTATCACAGTATACTCTTGGCGTGTACAAATAATTATTAACTAACTGGTTAAGTAATTTCAGATAAATAGCTAAATCGAAGAAAGATTGTTAGGTTATTATTTGCCCAAAGCTGTTCATGTCTTTGTCCTCGTAGCATTTTTTATACAACGAGAATATCGTAAACCAAGAAATCCTTGAGGGGTAGTTAAATATTTGAGGATTGATGGAGGATCTATGCCCTGGGGACGCGAGATATGTGTCAGGGGGTAGCCCGCGAACAAGGAACCAACATCCCGCCCGGAACATCCTATATGGAATATTCTTGTGAGCCCCGCCAGTTTTCCAAGGGAGACAAGGAAAGGCAATAAAAGACAATCTCGAGTTAGGGAGAGATGTGACTGAATGATATGGAGCAGTCACTCCAGCTCGGGGGAATATACATAGTGTATATATAGAGGAGCCCAATCCTCTTTTCTCCTCTCTCCCAGGCCTATCTCAAATACTACCGTGTTTTTCCAAACTCATGGAGGGAACCCTATCGAATACGCACCACGTTTTGTTTTAGAAAATAATCTGAAGGAAAACATCTAATGGAAAACATATTTGTCAATCAATATATCATATATTATACCATCATATCAGGTTCATTATTTACTATGCTAAATATTGGTAAACAACTGGTGCCCGCAATACACTACTTTCACTAAAATACAAAATAAATACATTGAGTTTCGATAGAAGTGTTTTACATTTAATAGTTTGACAATAAAAATCATTATCTGCTGAAATCACTTAGTTTTACCCTCTTTTAATCATTCTCCATTATCTTATACAACCTTGTACATAATACAACATTTTTTCCAAAATCATCAGCTTTCCAATGGTAAATTATATATCTATAATACTATTCCAATGTTAAAAAAAAATAAATAAATAAAAATCTTTAAAATGTTTTATCTTTTTTCGACCTATTATTATTAATGTTTGGCGTTTCCCCTCCCCCCCCAATGCAAACAAGATGAAATGGTTAATTTTCTGGAATCTACAAAATTAAAGATACTGCAATGGAAGAACATTTAAAATATCGGAATATGAGACAAAAAGAAAAAGGAAACCAGAACCAGAAATCGCACTCCTATCTTTTTAATAAGCAGCCCGTGCCCCAGTGCCAGGAACCCTCACCATTCATGCATATTTTTCAAGAATGCCCATATTATTCATTACACCTGAATAAAATTGGACTAAACCCGAATATTTCAACAGTATTGGGATAATAGAGAGGAATCCATTATATTAGTTTTTTTTTATTTTTACTTTTACTTACTATATATAGTCAAAAAAAGTATTGCGATCATGAAAATTTTTCAGTTTTCAACGGAAATATACATTTTAAGGTCCCCTGAATTCAAATAACCAAGTCCCGCAAAAAGGACTCTGTGTGTGTATGTGTGTGTGTGTGTGTGTGTGTGTGTGTGTGTGGTAACTCCCGGGCGGAAACGGTAAGTCCTATGAAACTGAAATTTCATATTTAAGACAAATATATACCTGAGACGTTAAAAAACCTTTTTCATCAAAATGAGCTTACCAGAAGAGACACTTTATACCTTGCATTATGCACCTTTTTTCGATTTTCTCGAAAACGCGACGATTTTGATTAAACTCGCTATATCGATGTGAAATCTGATGGGCTTTAATATCATGTAGGTTTCATTCAGATAAAAATGGTCTGACAGGGCTTAAATGCCGATATTTTAAATTTTCTTTTTCTGAAGTATCTTTAATTTTATTGATTCTATAAAAATAACTATATGATCGTGTTACAACTGATGAAAAACAGGTAAATATATAAATTGAATGAATTCGATACCAAACTAAGGGAGAAAACAGAAAAAAAATTGTTATGCAATTTTTAGTTTTTGAACATAAGAGCAGTATTATTATACATGTATGTTATACCGTTGGAAAGCTCAAGATTTAAAAAAAAATATTATCTTATACTCAAGCTTTTAAAAGTTAATAGAGAATGATAAAAAGAAGATAAAACTAACTGATTATTTTAGATAATAATATAATAGATTTTTGAATCAAACACGTGTTTCTGTATAAATTTGGTTGAATTAATTCTTTAATAGTTTCACGTATTTTTATCTCTAACTGTATTTGAAAATTCTTTCATTGATTTTAAAAATGGAGGTAAGTGAAAGTCGTGTTTTGCCCGCACCAGAGTTTTTATTTTAATAATAAAATGTCCAGCCTAATCAACCTTTATTCCTCATACGCTTCACTCCCCACTCCTGATTTATGCTCGGCAACGAGAGTATATATGTTACACTTCTTAAGCCCTCAGCGATCCGGGAAGGTACCCCAGGCTAAAGTAGCCGATTTGCTCTTCCCCAGGGAACACTTAAGAAGATTATTTGATATAAAGAGGTAATGTATAGGTGTTTAAGGTGATGTGTGTAGAGGGCGGGAGCGTGGATCTCTGAAATAAGGTGGGTATCATCCGCCACTCCTATCATTGCTGGCCATCTCCTCGAGAACCCATCAGTCCAGCAACCATCGTCATCCTTTAAGGCCCTTCAGCCTTATATTTGCCTTATGGCTTTTTAATGTTTTAGTAGCCCGCTCGAGTTAAACTTTTCACGACTTTCGTCAAAGAATAAATTTTAAATTATTTTAAATACTGAGAAAAAAATTACTCTTTAAACAATAGCTGTTCTTTTAGAGATGACAGGTTGGAGCTGATGAACAAATTCGACAAATAAAAATTCGAGGTATATTCTGGCTTAGGTTTGACTTGGCAACGCTCTTTCCCTTAGAGACAGAGATAGAATTAGAATAGATAAAAATTATTATGACTTGTTTGTTTGTTTATTTATGTATCGTCACTTTATGCTACTGTGGGTAATCGGACGATGCTACAGTGGGAGTCCTAAATTTTGCCTATCCAGGTTTTATTAGGATAGGGACCTTAACGAGTACCTGACATCGCACAGGCTAGGGACCACCTTTTAATGTCCCCTCCGAAGGACGGTATAACTAAGGATTTTTTACTCCTATTAAATAATCCTTGGACCACCTGTGGGTTTGAATATAGAAATCAAATCAAGAATTAATCAAATCATGTTTCGATAGAAACATATGTTTTATTAAATAATCAAGAATCAATTAGATTTATTGGCTTTATAAGATTATTGATTTATAAGATAATATTCGTTCTGAAACATTTAGCTTCCAACATTGTAGTATACATCTTTATTATTGTTCCTAAAAAAAAAAAAAAAAAAAATGTTTTTGCTATTTTCTCGTTGAATTTGATATCAAGCTCATACAAATTATATATTTAGGCTAGCTACTAAATCTAACAAGATGATATGGTACTTTTTGTTTTAAAACTATATAATTACTAAAGTACCTTTAGAGGAAGAAAATTTAAAATATCGACATTCAAGTCCTGTCAGATTACTTTAGCCAGAATGAAACCTATATGTATTAAAGGCCATTAATTTTCTAATAAAACATTAATAAAAACCTTTGGGAACCGTTTTTGAAAATTCGTGAAAAAGGTGCAAAATGCATGATATAAAGTGGCTCGTCTGTTTTTCCGATTTTGATTAAAAAAGTTACTGTAATATCTCGACTTTATAGTAGGAACACAAAATTGATAGTACTTGACTTATCGTTTCCGTGCAATACACACCACACATGGACACACACAGACCTTTTTGTGGGACTTAGTTATTTGGACACAGGCTACTTACTCTAAATCGTGTGTTTCCTAGAATTCCTAAATTTTCACGATCGCAATACGTTTCCTTGCTATATATTTCATATATAGGTAAGTGAATGTAACATGAAACGATAAAACAAGTATTTATGTTACTTATAATTTGATATTTATCATCTAGTTTTTGGTTTCTTCTGAAGTATGAAAAACTAAGAGAGTTATTCATTTTTAAAGCAAACTTTTTTTAACATTTGAGAGAATTTTTAACCCGGAATCCATGTGAGACTGAGAAAACAAATTTATGTTTTTTATGCATATCAGATGAATGTGAAATATGTATTAGTTTTATAATTTTTAACATTTCTTTTTTGAGGAATTTCTTTTAAATTTTAAAAACCTTTTTTTTTTTTTTTTAAATTAAAAAAAAAAAAAAGAACTATGTTCTCAAGATCAAGATTTTCACAGGAAGTAGAACAATGACTAAGCTGTAAAATAAAATAATATAATCAAAGGTAAGCCTTTTTTTTTTTTTTATAAACGTTCAACTCTTAAAAAGTATCTTTTTTTATTAATTTTTGAAAACAATGTAACCACTTTCTTCACTACTTAGGTGTTCAGGTGTTCTTCAATACTCAGTGTTCATTCAAAGCTTGTAGGCTAAACATGCCTAATTAAGACACTATTTTGTCCAAAATTGCATGATTATGAGAACAATAAATTCTCGAAACGTCGCATAGATAAAATTGTTTATTCATTGACTGAAACCTAAGAACAACACAAACTTAAATTATCAACAGTCGAGAACTGATCGAACAATATATATATATATAATATATATATATATATATATATATATTATATATATATATATATATATATTAGAATTAGAACCGGAATCAAAGGGAATTTTTCCAATACATATTTTCAAAGGCGAAGCTGACTGCAATACTACTAGTGTTAGGCAGAAAAATAGTTTGTCCGCTGTTTTTTTTAATTAGGAAAAAAAGAGAATAAATTGTAAAAAAGTATTAAAACAAAAAGTTCTAAGTGGCGTGTTGTGGACGATTTCGGATGGATTGGGCAGTGCATGAAATACATTTATTACTAATATAATAAACTAAAAACTGGGAACAAGCATGGCAGAAAAAAAACTCTATAATAATAATTAAAAAAAGCCTGGAAGAAGATAAGGGGCCGTTCTAATAGGGAGAGTATTGTGTTCGCTGACAATTATAGCCAGAGAGACTGAGGATTATTTGGGGTGTCAGTCGGTGCAGCTTGGGGGTTCAAATCCTTATAGAACAACATTAGATCACTTTCTAAGGGATTTTAATGGTCTTTTTTTACTTACTTGGTCTGACAGCAAGATTTTGATTGCGTTCCCTTTCGCGTGTATTGTTCTCTAAAAACCAAAGCCTTGCCAAGCAGCAATTGAGACGTTGATTTCCAAAAGGTACTATATCCACTTTAGAAAATTTTACAGGAAACCCAAAAATCTGTCATTTATTTGTTATTGGACCAATTTACGTGAATCTTTTTTTATTAAAATTAAAAGTTGATTTTTAAGTATGTTGCCAACTCATTTTTCAAAATTATTGCACTTTTCTGATGATTTTAAACAGTATAATATGGATATAGTACTTTTTGGAACGAAACATGAATATAGTACTTTTTCGAAAGAATTAAAAGGGATATAGTACTTTTTGGAAGAATATTGGTAACAGTCACTATAACCTTCCTGATTACATTAGTGATAACTAACGTCTTTATATCGTTAATTACTAAGTTATGCATATTTCCTTATTCTTCCTCTGAAAAATATCTTTCTTTGTTGGTTAATTACATTTATTATATATTATTCATAAAGAAAGTGAATATTCAAAGGACTATTTATCTATTTATAGCACGATAGAACTAACTGATTATTTTAGATAATAATATAATAGATTTTTTAATGAAACACATGTTTCTATAGAAATTTAATTTAATTAATTCCTTAATAGTTTTCCGTATTTTTATCTCTGTTTTTTAAATTCTTTCATTGATAAAAATATGTAAGTGGTAAAAATGGAGGTAGTGAAAGTCGTGTGTTGCCCGCACCAAATTTTTTTTAATCTAATATTAGTATTAATAATTTACGAATTACAAAATTGTTAAGTTGAAAATAAGTATCAATGCAAAATAAAAGCAAGCTGTAAAGAAAAAATTTTGAGTGAGTGTATTAACCCTGAAGTGTATCATCGCCGACCTATTACGTTAATGAGACTATCGACCTGCAAGAGTTTCCTTAATTATGAAAAACGATCGGAAGAGAACCGCCTACGTAAGTCGAGATCTAGTTTAAGTTGTTTTTCTCATCCCTATATCCCCCTCTACAGCCCTGTCTTCGGGAAAGCAATGTAAACAAGTGAAGTTTCTCATGGCTCTTTCTCATTACACTCTGTACTTACCTGCCTCCTCTCGATTAAGTGAAAGTACTCCCAAACACTCCTATCATTATCTCCATCAACTGTCTTATAAATCCTGCAATTACACTATTATTCTTCTCTGTTTGCTTTAACTTTCATGTAAGAAAGGGTGTAATCTCGATCTGAATCACCCTATCTTATCGAAACTTTTATTATAAAGATTAAAATCTAAAAATTGACCATGGGAGAAACGCTGTAAAATGGAAAAGTTGAAGTGATTAAAGCATGAAAATGATAATGTGTGAATTTCATTACATTACATACGTATGTTCCATTGATATCGGTGGTAAAAAAAAAAAAATATATATATATATATATAATTCTTCCCCTAAAGTACCTTTAATTTTGTAGATTCAATAAAAATAACTATATTATCTTGTTAACGCTGATGAAAAACAGGTAAATATATGAATTGGATAAATTCGATACTCAACTAAAGGAGAAAACAGAAAAAATATTTGTTTAATGCAATATTTCGTTTTTTAATGTGTTTTTTTCTTTGTTTTTGAACATAAGAGCAGTAATATACATATATGATATACCATTGGAAAGCTAAAGATTTTAGAAAAAATATCATCTCATACACAAGATTTTAGAAGTTAATAGAGAGTGATGAAATGAACATAAAACTAACTGATTATTTTAGATAATAATATAATCGATTTTTTAATAAAACACATGTTTCTATATAAATTCAATTTAATTAATACCTAAATAGTTTCACGTATTTTTATCGCTAACTGTTTTGAAAATTCTTTCAATGATCTTAAAAATGGAGATAAGTGAAAGTCGTGTGTTGTCCGCACCAGATTTTTTACTTTCCCTTACCTATATATGAAATATAGGCGATCGTGAAAATTTTCGAATTCAAGTTTCCGACGGAAATACACGTTTTAGGGTCTCCTAAGACCAAATGAATAAGTCCCAAAAAGAGGTTTGTGTGTGTGTGTGTGGTAAGTCTAGAGCTGAAACGATAAGTCGTACGAAAATGTAATTTCCTATTTAAGACAACTATAAGCCCGAGATGTTACAGCGACATTTTCATCAAAATCAAAATCAAAGAGCCACTTTATACTATGCATTTTGCACCTTATTATGATTTTCTTCAAAACGGCTTTAACGATTTTGATTACTCTACCTTGTATTTGAAAAGTCTTAGTATTTATTTAGTCGATTCTATGGAGATCTTAAAAAAAAAAGGCTAAAAAATATCAGTCTCCAGGAATAGGTTAAAATAGGATCGTCACTGACATTTTCTAAATAATTTTCATTTCCTATGTAATTGAATTGGTTGCATTCCGTAATTAAATTTACCAATAGATTGCTGTAGGGCAGGGGACGTAGCGACCAACTATGGCAGCCACATCAAGTATTGTAATTAATTGAGGCAAAATACCCTGGCTCATATCAACTGTGTCCTAATCCCATCATCCAAAGGTATCCTCTTCGACAATATAACGTTTTTGTTTTTTAAATTACTGTTTTACCATGTTTCGGCTGACTTGGAAAACAGTGTTCATTTTTTGCGATTATAGTTTTGATTTAGAATCTGTCTGGTCTATCCAGAACCATAGAAGACCTTTGTTGACTAAGCAAGAATAATTTTGGTTGAAATCGATAATGGCCCATAAGGTTTGTAGCCGTTACTACCAATCTTCACCTAGACACTAGACATTTCCTTCCATCGATCGGCATTTAGTTTCGATTCTGCAAGATTAATCTTATCAAAATCCTTCCGCCTCCACCTTAGTCTATTACTCGGTCTATGCCTGACTTACAATGAATATGAAATACATGGTAAGGGAAAGTATTGCGTTCGTGAGAATTTTCGAATTCCAGTTTTTAACGGAAATACACGTTTTAGGGTCATACATGTTTCCTATCGAAATTAAATTCAGATTGGGATCCTTAACGAGTAAATAGGCTCGGGACCAAGCCTTTACGTTCCCTTCGAAGGACGACGTAATTAACGATTTTTCACTATCTTTTAAAAATCCTAGGGCCTACTGCCGGGGTTCGAACCCATGATCGCAGGGCCTTAAATTAGCACATATAAATAAATAGCATAAATTAAAAAAGTAAAATAAAATGTTTGATGAATCTACACCTGTGGTGTAGTGGTTAGCATAACACCCTTCTATGGCCCAGGAAGCCTTGATTGCTTCGGGAAGAGAGATTTTATATCAAAGTGTCTTAAAAATGCATTTATTCTTTTTGAATCGTATCCTAGTTACAAGATATGTCAGTTGTTAAGAATCCTTTTAACGAGTATGGCGAGTTGAACTTAAAGTAAAAAAAAAAATTAAAACTTTAAAATAAGTTAAAATCGAGCATATCTTTCGAAAAAAAAAAAATAGTCCTTTTCGTGCGTATCCCGCCCTCTTTCTTTTATATAAACATACTTCATTCTATTTCGGACCAATTATTGCATTAAGAATAGAGTTTCTGTATTAAAAAGTGTCCTTTTTAAAGTGGTAATCCAATGAAATGTTCCGATTCGTATGCTTTACAAGGAAAACTCGGAATTACGGAACTTGTATCCTGTGAATATAATTGAGTTGATAGCATCGCGGAGACTCAAATGGGCGAGTAAAGTTGTTAGGATCGGTGAAGAACGGATTCCGAGAAAGTTGGGACTCGCTGATCCAACTGGTAGGCGGCCGAAAGGTAGGCCGAAGCGTCGATGGTAGGATTGCATTAAGGCTGATCTCGGGAGCTTCGGCTTGAATGGTGAATATCGGACGAGTCTGCGTAGGCGGAATCCTTTTGAAAGGAGAATCGAGTGAAAAATTGTGGTACTCTTCCATTTTGAATCGTATCTTAGTGGCCCGAATCGTTATAGTTTTAAACTATTTTGTAATATTTTCAGAATCATATGATCCTTCATAACTAACAATTTACCTTAACGGGAATTCTTCTAGCGACTGTGTTGTTTTTAAGATGAAATATCATCCTTGAGTGAAATAGGTTGACTTGAGAAGAGTGTACAGAATGGCTGATAACGCAAGGGCTGGTAGCCTGTATACAACAGACACAAATATGCTTTGCCCCCTGAACTGAAGGGTAGTTTTGACTAATGTGACGGGCCCCCTGACAATAGGAGAGAATCTAATGGCTCGGAGGCAGCAATTTGGATAATACTCGGCCCCTATTGTGCCAACCCCTTCCTCTTCTATATTATAATTTAGCGGATTGACTGGGAGGGGGGGTTGTTTTCGCCTAATTTAGCTCCCGCCCACCCCCGGAATATTCTCCCTAATGCGGATTGCCTCCCCTTACCCCTCAGATCGGCGGATATTACCCAAGGGTTAGCATTGATTCCGCTGGTAATTAAACCCTTATACAGGGACTAATCGTCATCAGCTTTAAAGACCTCTAATCATTCTCTCGTCACGCAGCCCTAGCTCCAGAGTCAATGCTACCCCTCCTCATTCATTGCTAGAGGTTCCGAGGAGGAATCTGGAAGACTTCATAAACCAGAATTAGAAACGTTGATTACTTCAACTGAACATACGTATATTGGGACTTTTATTAGTAATCTCCTATATATGTATAAGGAACTGATAATATTAGGACCTTGGTTAAGTTCCAACAGTTTTTTTTCTTTTTTGTGTGTTAAAACTTATGCTTTATTCAAAGTAAATAAATGGTTTAAATAATGTACCTCAAAGTATTGCCCATAACTATCAAGTACTTTCTATTTTTTTTCCTAGGTGTATTTAAATCCCATGTCGGCAAAACTACTGGACATATGGGGTTACCTGTAGCATGGTGGTTAGCATAACAGCCTCCTATGCCAAAGGGCCTGGCTTCAAACCCGCAGTTGGTCGCAGGAATTTTTAATGGGAGTAAAAATTCCTTAGTTATGCCGTCCTTCGGATGGGACGTTAAAAGATGGTGCTGAGCCAGTGCGATGTCAGGTACTCGTTAAAGAGCCCTATCCTAATTAAACCTGTGTAGGCAAAAGTTATGACTCTCACTGTAGCATCATAAAGGAACGTTAAATAAATAAAAAAACAAACTACTCGACATATAAATCTATCTGAGCCGAACCATTTAATGGTATCGTCAGTTATGGAACGAAATTGACTCATCAGCTAGAGTAAATGTCAATAATTAATATTAATATTTCCCATAATTACTTAGTATGAAACTCCTTAACTGTGCCTACCTCCCTAGCTTTGAGGGGTTTTTGCGTAAGACACCTGTGCACATACCTGGGTTCAGGATCAAACCCGTTTCAAATTTCAAATCAGTATTCAATTTCATAGGTTTATGTATAAAAACTATTATAAAGTATTTTTTATTTTAATTATTAACCTAATATATACATTTATGAATTATAATTGAATACTCATTACAATATTAAAAATACCGAGAAAGTTTGTCTCAAAAAAGGTCTTGTTTTCTTCCTTTCATGCGTGCCTTGGCCTGAAGTACGCAATTGGTGCCTTATTCTATGAAAAATAAATCTTTTTTTTTAATGATTTTTCAAACTATTAAAGCTGTCTTTTGCCTTCGGAACCTGGTTGTACTGATCAACCGCACCATATACCAAACACCTTTTTTAGCTACCAGGCGGGACTCAACTAGGATTCTGTAAAACCAACCCTGGGACACAATTAGGAAACTATTTGCCAAATGTTACCAAATTCGCAATCACCCCAAACAGCTTACCTGCAAGTACCTTATATAAGATTTAGATGATAACATACGTCTCTGAATACCTATCCCTTCATCTGATCTCTGCTGCCTTCCCTCACCCCCTCTACTAACCCTTCCTATAATTACTTCCCAAATTCTATAGCCAGAGCACTGTGATGCTATTATGATAAAGTTACAAAATCTTATTTAAATGTGTTAAGCATTAACTGTCGTAAGAATAGAAGTGCTGCTTAGTCAGACCATGTGTCATCCAAAGAAGAAAGTGATTATACAAAGGTGTTATACTTGGTGAATAGAGTGCGTAGCGAATAACATTCCACTTAATTGTTTCTTACTAGGTTTTTACCGGTTCTGCTATAGATAAAAACATGTGGACGGGCATTGTCTTGTCTTAGCTCGGACTCGCCCTAAAAGCATAAGTTGTAGTCTGTAACAATCACTTATCATAATTTATTAATTATCAAAATAAATTTTACCATGCACTTCCTACCAATTGCAGAAGAGAAGCTTCGAAACATGGACATTTGCGGACGATTTTAATGAGTGACTTGTCACTTGATTAAGTTTAGGATTTTTTTTTTTTTTTTTTTAAATAGATTTATTGCTATTTACAACTGTATAATGATATACATCTAGTAAATGAGATACAAGATAAAAATGGCATGGATTCACATGTGGGGATACTACCCATTGGCAGCTCCCTAAAGACTATGTTAAACTAGAAGGTCTCGTGGCCATCTTCTTTTCAGACGCCTCGGAGGATTATCGGGGATTGTAGAGGAAGCAAGGATTGAAACAAGTGGATTAGAGTGGGAATGGAGTTTGCCATGAAAGGAGTGGTACCTGGTTCGCGCCAAGTCAGCAACATAGGGAACGTTAAGGTCTTTATGGATGAGTTTATTTGTGACAAAATAAGGAGCGTTGAGGATTTTTCGAAGGATTTTTGATTGCAAGGATTGGAGACGGGAAGAATTTGATGGTTTAGTAGAGCCCCAAATCTCTACTCCGTAAGTCCATATCGGTCTGATGATAGTCATATAGATGAGCCTTTTGTACTTAAGTGGAAGGTTAGAGCGTTTGTCTAGTAAGTGTTGAAGTAGTCGAAAACGTCGGGCAGTTTCTTGTCTTTTCAGTCTTGTATGAGGGTTCCAAGTAAGACGTTTGTCCAGGTGCAGTCCTAGATATCGGATCTGTTCAACCGGGACAAGAGGAGTGTTATTGAAGGATACTGTTGGGCAGGATGTCATAGGTTTACGACGAAGGGTAAAGGTGATTTGGTGGGATTTATTGGAATTTATTTTTATTCTCCAGTTCTGACACCATACTTCAAGGTCTTTGATGTGTGATTGAAGAGTTTGGGAGGCAATAGTTGGATCGTTGTTGACTGATAACACACATGTGTCATCAGCATAGGTAAGTTTAGGATTTTAGTATCGTATCCATTTTCCATCGCCAGGTACGACAGGAATCCAAAAATTGTTACTTTTGTATCAGTAATACAACAATGAGAAAAGATCATTCGGCTTAATGTTAAAAGACACACATTTCCTTTGTTTTGGACCATTCCTCATGCATTCAAACTGTTCGAAACCATTGTGTCTACTAGTAAATATTTTATATGTTCAAGTTATCTTAATATCACATGTAAAAATGTGTAGTTAGCCAGAGTGTTTATTTCTTTATTTTAGGTAATAGAGACCTTCCTGGGGCAAAACAAAAAAAAATTATTGATTCTGAACCGATCTTCATCATATTCACTGATTTAATTATTATAACGTATTTAACGTATTTAGCTGGAATATTTATATTCGTGATTAAAAAATGCATTGATTTTTGTGGAGATATAAGGCGTATGATTTTTTTTTTTTTTTTCAGGTTCATTTGCATCAGCGAGAACAAATTTTAATTTCATTTAAATTAACTATTGAGGAAAAATCTCTTAAAAAAATGGGAAACTACATGGATAACAGGGCAATATAAAATGCTGGATGTAAAAACATACACCAAAAAATGGACCACGAGCACGAGGATTTCTAGAAAAGAGGAGATTATTTTATGCCGACTTCGTATTGGACATTCAGTTTACCATCTTTTGCAACGACCTGCTAATATTGTAATAACGTTCCACAAACTGTCCAACATCTATTATTAGAGTGTCTCCTTTTCGAAACATCAAGTCGTAAAATTAAACTGACAGGAACCCTAAAAGATATTTTGAATGATGGTAAAGACAGAGCAAAAAAGTTACTAAGCTATTTAAAAGAAATTAAATATTGCAACCAAATCTAGCAAACCACAGCTACCAATGACTCTGAAGGGTAGAGACAAATAAAAAAATTACCTATTAATAACATTTTATTTTCCTATTATCTAAACCTAATGTAACAGAAGTTATGAAGTGATTTAAGTGCTAACATGGCTATATACCTTATATGCATATATTAATAGATATATTAAAAAATGTTTCAGATTCATAGAATTCAGATTTGCATTTTAAATTCACAATGTTTTCTAATATTTTTTCATTAACATAAAAATACATTAATATTAGGACAAATAATGTCTTAATGCTTTAGTCTGCTCGTAAAGATTTATGGAGGTACTTCAAAGGTAATCAGAAATTCTGGAAATGCCGAGTTGGGAGAATCGGCTTCCGTATAAAGTTTATGGGAGGATAAAAAGTTGGGAAGGGGGAGGCCCGGGTTCGTTTAATAAGGGAAGTGATTTGTATAATAAAGAATTAGTTCTTGAACTGCTTGGGAAACTCGAGGGCGAAAATTAGAATACAAAGGGACTCATTCCTCTTCCGGAGCGGAGGGGGGAGAGGTAATATTTTAATTTATACAGAAGGCAGTGGAGGCAGGGGGAGGGGCGGTATTTATCTAGAAGTTAGTAATTTTCATTTGCCGGCGGAGTGGAGTTAGCAGGGCCGTTATTAAGTTTAAACTTGGCACCAGCGCTCAACTCAAATACTCGGCCGGCTGGGGAGAAGTTGTGTATGATAATGAATAAAGGTCTGGATTATCCAGAATATAGCCTCATCATTCCAGCTCTCCAGCAGATTGCTTCCCTCCCCTGCGACCATTTTCATATTGAGATGAACCTGTTTATCTGCCAGCAGTTCCCTCCTTCGCTGATTGCTAATCCTCAGCTGTAAGGAGGGTGTTCATTTATTAAGAAAAGTGCCACCGTTTATTATTTATTTCTTTTATAAATATCATTTCATCTTGACAAACGCCTTACATGGAATCCTCATACAAGACTTAAACGACAAGAAACTGCTCGTAGATATTGACTATTAAAACACTTACTTGACAAACTATTAAAACTCCCTCTATACTTCAAAAAAACTCATTTACACAACCATTATCAAATCTTTTTGAACTTAAAGCTTTGAGCTATGGGGGGTGCACAAGACTATCGAATTCCTCCCGCATCCAATACTTGCAATCCAAAATCCTTCGACAAATTCTCAACGCTCCTTGCTTTGTAACCAATATACTCATCTATAGAGACCTGAATATCCCACTAGTTGCAGAAATCGCCCAAAAAAGATACACCTCCTTTCATTCCAAATTACCTGCCCATACGATTGTACGGGATTCCGCTTGTCCGTATCCTCTCATCTACATCTATTACCGATAATCCTCCGAGGCTTCTATAAAGACGTAGAAACCTGCTGAACAAATAAACATTGGAATGCTACCGCTGGATAGATTCTTCTCAAGACTTTTTCATTCAAGCCAACTTTTATAATCTAGATATGAAATTTATTTTAATATTCAATATAATTTAATCAGAAACTTAATTTAATACATTATTTTTCATTGGTTCGTGGCAAGGTATATTTTCTTTGTACGTCTCAACAGGGGATTCAAGCCAGATTTAAAATTTTATCGGTATTCTATCCTACGTTTTTAGGTAAGTTACTGGGCAACGCGTGTGAACCTACTCAGCCGTCCCGCCCTTAACTACTGGAGCCCTAAAATTATTTTTTTTTAGACAAAAATACAGACAACTGTCTTAGATTACTTCGATTTACAACAAAATACTAAAACTTATATGAACCTATGGGCTTAAATTTTAGGAAACAGCTAAATCCTCGAACATCAAACGCATCCAGTCCTTTCGGTCCAAAGTTCTTAGGATATCATCAATGATTCTTTCGGTACCAGCAATACCTTGTACTAATGAACTGTTTTTAACTTAAACTTCTTAATTCTTAAGAATTAGTTCTTCGCTAAGCCTAACAAATTCGGATGCAGAAATGAGTCGCTGCGGTACTAGAGATGAATTGAAGTTCTTCGGCTAAAGGTTTTACGTATAGTAATTATGACTTTTGGATTACTTTGTTTCGTCTCCAAAATATTTGTTTGTTTTTTGGTTTTTTTTTTATAAAATATTTAATTATTAATAGAAGATTCCAGAAAAAAAGGTACTAGAGGTGGAGCTCTTCGGACCAAACGTTTTACGTAAAAAACGTCCTATATTTAGTTAAAGTAATCATGACTTTTGAATTACTTTGTTTCGTCTCCGAAAAAATAGCTTTTTTTTTGTGTTTTTTTTGTAAAATATTTACTTATTAAGAGAAGATTACAGAAAAAAAGGGACTGAAGGTGCAGGCTATCGACCAAGACGGCCAGTCCCAAATGACAGATGACCAGGGCATAATAGCCTGATGGAGCAGCTCTTAGCAGGTTTTTTCTTTTTAGGTCCAGAGAGGGGAGGGGGTGACAAGAGAGATTGAAATGTATGGGGTCAGTTAGGGGGAGGGGTAGGCCTTATATGAAACTATAACCAATTTTTCTTACTTCTCCCTCTTGGCGTTAGACATACCGAGGAAAATTATAGGCTCCACCAGAAATTCTGAGTAATATCATGGTCAAATAAAAAATTATCTAAATAGCCTGAGGTTTTGATAATATTATCGAAATTTATTTATTTTTTTATTTTAATTTATTTTTTTGCAAACAAATAACAACTTTTTCTGTAATTTATGTCATTAGTAAGAATGCTAAATTTCCTTATTGATACAATATAAGCAAAATAATTATACATTATATATTGCCTGAAATTCAATTAAATGTATAAAAAAAAAAAAAAATGAAAATCTAAAAAGCATGCATACCTAATATTGAAACAAAATTGTCTTCGCCCTCAAAAACATTTTTTTTTTTTTTAGGTGGAAAAAATTCTGAATCTTGTCCATATTGAACCTTTGGGGTCCCATATTAAGGAAAAATTATTTAAAAAAATTAATTTCTAGACATGATGGCGAACGCACAGTTTGTTTGTTTATTTATTTAACGTCACTTTATGCTACTATGGCTAATCAGACGATGCTACAGTGGGAGTCCTAAATATGGCCTATCCAGTTATTATTAGTATAGGGATCTTTAACGAGTACCCGACATCGCACAGGCTCGGGACCACCTTTTAACGTCCCCTCTGAAGGACGGCATAACTAAGGATTTTTACTCCCATTAAAAATCCTAGGACCACCTGCGAGTTTGAACCCGTGACCTTTGACATAAGAGGCTGTTATGCGAACCACCCAGCTGCAAGTGATCCGAGCGCATAGTGTTCAAACGTCAAATTTGTTTGCTAAAATCTAAAACTTCCCTACATTTTACGTTTGAAGTTCCAGAATACGGAAAAAAAAATAATACAAAAAATCTAATTATGGCTCGGAGTTGCTGAAACCTGCTAATAGATGTATTTTATATCATTTAGGAAACTCTTAAATTGTAGATCGTAAAACTTTTAATTCGGAGTGTTGTGTATGAAAAAAAAATATATATATCCCAAAACGCAAAAAAAAATCTCGAAAATGCTTTGTAATATTTATATACTAGAAGGATTGGTGAAACAAATCCTTGGGGTAACTTGGGGGTTATATAGTTTTTCGTTATTGAATATGGACATACATTTAAAAAGCGCTGAATTAACTCTACAGATAGACTGCAATTTATATTCAATAACGATTGTAGAAATATAATGTCTCACCTGACTCAGTAATGTCCATTGTTAAATGAAAGCAAAAAGATTTTGCGCTAAGCACACCTTGAAAACAATAAACGGCCATTGAATAAAGATAATCCCACTGCCGGTAATTAGGCACTTGGGCGAACAGGTATGATTCACTCATTTACTATTTATTTGTAAACACTATATGGCGGAAACTTTAGTATTAATGGCTTTGACCTAATTTGGTGATTTTATCTAGTGTGCGGCGATCAAACGGATTTTTTTTTTATTCGTTATTCAGGTACTTCATATCTTGAAACGTAAGCCCTCAAATTTTTAGGGTTGGAGGTAATTTTTCTTTGGTCAATAACAAAGGTTCATTATTGAAAATAATAAACGATAATCTGAAAAACGATGTCCGCGTGGTCCTCATTGGCATGGATCGCTAATCGATATTATATATATATATATATATATATATATATATATATATATATATATATATATATATGTATATATATTTATAAGGATACATCTTATTTGTTTAGAAATAAACAAAAATTGTTGCGATTTTATCGATGGACGACACATAACTAGAAGACTGTTTACTTAGAGAAGAAAATTTACTTCCAGAGAGATATAAAATAAAATGGACAATTCCAGAATATTTTTCGGTAAAAGGGTATATGTTTGGAAAGTTGTAAAGAGTGGGAATAGTGCGTTTACAGGTTGAGTGTAATTGCGGGCCAAGTAAGGAGCAGTGTCGGGCACTTCCTCCTCAGTTACTTGAACTTTTACAGCCACACCTGTGGATTAAAGTCACACTATTGTGGGAACTTGTTAGTGTCCATAGTGCCAGTCCCCTTATCTCTGCCCACTTTGCTATTCCACTAGCTTTACAAAGTTCTATTCAGCCGAATAGGGAATACAACAAATGTTTGAGTCAGTTTTATTGCAAGCTTTAACAGTGAATTTGTCGACAGTAACATTACTGAGCGTAAGAGATAACAACTATCATTTAGTATTGATGAAAAAGACTAAAAAAGAAAACCCATTACTTTCATTTACCACCGTTTTAAAAATCGATTAAAGAATTTTCAAATACTGTTAGAAATAAAAATGAGGGAAACCATTAAGGAATTAACTAAATTTAATTTCTATAAAAACATGTGTTTTATTAAAAAATCTATTATATTATTACCTAAAATAATCAGATAGTTTTATCGGCTTTTCATCACTATTTATTAAATTTTACAAGCTTGCGTATAAGATAGTATTTTTTCTTAAATTATTATATATTTATTTATTGAGAATTATTACAATCTGTTTCAGAATGAACAATAGTAATACTGATATAAGACCACATTCATACAATATATACAGAAAATAATAATAATAGTCAAATTACATAAAATAGAAAATAAATAAATTCATATATATATATATATTATATATATATATATATATATATATATATATATATATATATATATATATATATATATATACAATGAAATAATATAAAATAACAAATCAATACAACAACCTATAATTGTGATAAATAAAAAGTTGGCAAATAAATCAACATCATACAAACAATGATAACTACATACAAGATATACAAATGCTAAGAGGATCCCAGCGTCCCTCTCTCTGTCGCATTACTGGTCTTAGCCAGCAGAGTCTGAGTTAGGGCTCAATAGCCACAAGCATACAGTACATGAGTGGAGGATCTGAACAGTGTCAGAACTCCAATTTAAATATTTACAGAACGTCGAGGGGCCACTGCCGTTTCAATCTTCGTGGAGGATTGTAGGGGTGGGTGGAGCTGGAGAGGGATTCAGCTAAAGGATTAGGATGATTAAGAAGGTTCTGATGGAATTTGGAAAATTTGGATGGCACCAGGTCTTTAGCTTTATAACGGTATATTATACATGTATATTACTGTTCTTATGACCAAAACAAAAAATTTCATTAAACAAATATTTTTTCTATTTTCTCCTTTAGTTAGTAATCGAATTCGTCCAAGTTATATATTTACTGGTTTTATATCAGTGGTAACAAGATGATATGGTTATTTTTATAAAATCTACAAAATTAAAGGTACTTTAAAGGATGAAATTTTGAAATATCGGCATTTAATCCCTGTCAGAATATTTCAATCGAAATGGAACCGACATAAATATTAAAGCCCGTTAAATTTTACAACGATATATCGAGTTTAAAAAAAATCGTTATAGGTGTTTTTGAGAAAATCGTAAATAGGTGCAAAATGCATAGTATAAAGTGGCTCTTCTGGTTAGCTGATTTAAATGAAAAAGTTGCTGTAACATCAGGGGCATATAGTGATCTTAAATATGAAATCTCAGTTTTATAGGACTTTTCGTTTTTGTTCGGGAGTTACTACACAGAAACACAGAACTTTTTGCGGGACTTGGTCATTTGTACTCAAGGGACCCTAAAACGAGTATTTCCGTTGAAAACTGGAATTCGAAAACTTTAGCAATCGCAATACTTTCGATTACTATATATTTCATATATAGGTAAGTGAAAGTTAAAGTATTTGATATATTTAAATTAGAAAAACTTTTTATGTTAATTTTAATGAAACGTGTATTCATTTTCGTTGGAAACATATGATTTAGATTAAATAATATAAAATATTAAATTGTTCATCAGTAATAAGTATATTCCCTATTCATCACTTTATATTACCTTTTACAACTTCGTGAATCGAATAATATTTTTTCTAAAATCTTTCTCTTTCCGAAGATATATTATATATCTATATTACTACTCTTAGCATCAAAAAATACATTAAATAATAGTTTTGCTCTATAAAAAAATACTTATCAATTGTGTAATAACCTTTATAAGAGGAGCCAGAAATTATGACTGGATCTATTGTTTAAAACTTAGTTATTCTTAACTAGCAAATATTATTTTTTTGTTTTTTTATTCCTTAATTGATATGCTTTAATCTAAGCAACATTAAGCCTTGACAACATAATATATATCAAATATTTAAGAAATAAATTAAGATAACATATAATCGAAACCCTTTTTTATAAGAAGGTGTTAAAAATAGGCGAATGAGTTGACGACTTGAGAAACAAATCCAACAGCTTGACAATGGCCTGTCGTCACAGATCATTAGCCACTTCCAAGGACCAGGTTTATTTTAGGCTCCAGTCTCTTCGTTAGAGGTTCTATAAGATTTCCAGGTTTTGTCTCGAGCTGTTAAAGGAACAACAATCTTAATTAGATGGTACAAGGAACTAATATAACAGTACATGTAATTAAATGTAGGATTAGTTGGTAGGATGTTATAGAAAATAGGACAAAATGTCAAAGAATTAAAATATGAGTAAAAGTTATTAAATTGATTAAGAACC
This sequence comes from Piezodorus guildinii, assembly GCA_023052935.1. Classification (NCBI taxonomy): domain Eukaryota; kingdom Metazoa; phylum Arthropoda; class Insecta; order Hemiptera; family Pentatomidae; genus Piezodorus; species Piezodorus guildinii. The sequence goes on along the minus strand of CM041293.1, from coordinate 158,906,072 downwards.
TGTTTTAGGGTCCACATAGTGTTGTAGTGGATAGCATAACAGCTTCGTATGCCGATATTTTACATTTTCTTCCTCTAAAGTACCTTTAATTTTGTAGATACTGAAAAAATAACAATATAATCTTGTTATCAACGATAAAAACCGGTAAGCATATAGGTTGAACGAATTCGATGTCTAACTAAAGGAGAAAGCTGCATAAATATTTTTTTTACTTTCACTTACTATATATAGTATGGGAAAGTATTGCGATCGTGAAAATTTTCGAATTCCAGTTTTCAACGGAAATACACGTTTTAGGGTCCCCTGAGTTAAAATAAAGTCCCGCAAAAAGGTCTGTGTGTTGTGTGTGGTGACTCCTGGGCGGAAACGAAAAGTCTTATGAAACTGAAATTTCATATTTAGGACAAATATACGCCCGATACGTTACAAAACCTTTTTCATCAAAATGAGCTTACCAGAAGAGCCACTTTATACCATGCATTTTGCACTGGTTTTCGATTTTCTCAAAAACGGTTCAAACGTTCGCCTTATCGGTGTAAAAGTTAATGGGCTTTAATATCATGTAGGTTTCATTCTGATTAAAATGGTTTGACATGGCAATAAATACCGATATTTTAAATTTTCTTCCCCTAAAGTACCTTTGATTTTGTTGATTCAATAAAAATAACTATATTATTTTGTTACTACTGATGAAAAACAGGTAAATGTATAAATTGAATGAATTCGACACCGAACTAAAGGAGAAAATAGATTTTTTAACGCAATTTTTCGTTTTTGAACATAAAAACAGTAAAGACATGTATGATATACCGTTGGAAAGCTAAAGATTTTAGAAAAAAATATTATTTCATACACAAGCTGTTAAAAGATAATAGAGAGTAATGAAAAGCCGATAACTGATTATTTTAGATAATAATATAATAAATGTATTAAAAATTCTTAAATTGATTTTAACAACAGAGGTAACTGAAAGTCTTGTGTTTCGCGCACCACATTTGTTTATAATGTTTTTAATAGCTCTGATAAAGACCAACAGTTTAGATCTCAATTAAGAAGCAATTAAAATAATTTATTTAATTTTGTTCTATTTGATGACTATACTCTTATCGGAGTTATCTAAGGGTAAATTCAATAGTACTGAAATGGCATCCAGGAGCTACCACAAGCAAGCGTGTATATTTTGGTGTGAATTAGTGTGTGTGCGCGTGTGTGTGTGTGTAATAAAGCTTATAACAGTTGAAGTAAAGGTAAAAGAAGGAGCCTAAATAAAAAGCGTAGAAATGTGATAACGTTAGTGGTATACGTATACCGGACGGTGGTAGCCTCACCCGAGGGAACATCCCAGTTTCATGAAGTCGCTAGCGAATAAACATTTTTATTCCTCGCCTTCTTCCAGCGTATATTCTCTTATGGCTGCCTCGTGGGGTTTTCATTTCGTGAAATATTGATGGGGATTAAGTGGCGCGGCAGTAAACTGCGCTACCTCTCACGGCGGAGCTACCCTTCCATATTTCCGGGGGTAGATAAGACTCCTGTCATGAGGACTTGATCCGGGTCTTCTTGATGTCTCCCGTCTTCTCTGGATCCTCCTTCTGATAAGGGGAGGGCTTTCTCATTCCGGAAGGTAGGTAAACTGAAAGAAAAACAAACATATCAGATATAATCATATAAATCGATAGAAAAGTTCTGAAAAGAGTCGTTCAAACCTTATACGCATAATACTTAAATACATAAATACTTCAATTACAATTTACTGTTAATTAAATATAAAGTTTATTAACTCAATTAACTATAATTTAGTCTTTGACATCGGATCATAAGAATAGTACAAAGACATATATTTTTTATCATTGATTGAAGAAATAATTGTAATATTATGCTTGGTTATGCTTTGCTTCAGAGAGGATGTAAATGGTAGTCCTTTTTTACTCTATTATTTTTTATTTTAACTCTATTTAGCCCCCGCCATGTCAGGTACTCGTTATAGTTCGCTAACCTAATGAAACTTGAATAGGAAAATTTTAGGAACCTCATCGTAGCATTGTGCGATTAGCCACAGTAGCATAAAAGTAACGACAAATTAATTAAAATACTTAAGCAGCTTACTTATTTAGTTTTCATCGATTAGTTAGAAGTGGTATATATACCAAAAAAAAAAAAAAAAAAAAAAAAAAAAAAAACGCGACTAATTATATAAAAGAGAAAAAAAGAGAAATTTTACACATAAATACGCTCATAACTCAGTTACTTTTGAAGATAGAGAAAAGTATGTGTAGAGTTTTAGAATCAGTAGAGCGCGATAAACAAAAAAAAAAAAAAAAAGAGATAGTAAAAAAAATTGAAATCTCGCTTAGGTATACACTTGTAACTACATTATTTTCGAAGATAGACAAAAAATTCATAATTTATAACCAAAAACTATGAATAATTAATTAACAATTAAATTTTCGACAAAATGAAAAAAAAAAATCATTAAAATTGGTTAAAAACCTTCTGAGATATTGCGTTTTAAAATCAGCAGTGTTGATATGACATTATTATTTGAATAATTGCTTCTAATATTACTTAACTGCCTATAAACATTTATACCCTAATATTGTTATTTTGAAATAATAAACCATTGTGTAATAATTTGCAGCGTTTTTAAAATACATTTGTATAATTGACTTTGAATTTTTTAAAAATTCCAAGTACATCTTCAAAGAGTGGTAGATTCCCTCCCTGCATGGCCCAACTCAGAAAATAATATTACTAAATTTGTAATATATATAAAATATAAATTGTAGATATATATATATATATACAAATACATATAAAATAATACTTTGATTCTTAGTTTTCACGAACTGAAGTCTACAAGTAAAATACATTGCATTATATAATTCAATTTTGTATTTACATGCCTTAATTTTAATTTTATATCCTTATATATGTAATATATATATATATATATATATATATATATATATATATATTATATATATATATTATATTTCTTATAGCTTTTTAGGTTAGTCAATTACTGCTTCATACTGTGTACTGTGTTACTGTTTCTATATAATTGTATGTATTTTTATATTCCTTAAGTATTATATTGTTTCTTACTATGTAGTGTGTTCTTTCTTTATACAAAATTATGTTATATTATTTAAGTATTGTATCGTATCTTACTTGTTTATTGTTTATTTATTTAATGTCACGATGCTACAATGGGAGTCCTAAATTTTTCGTAACCAGGTTTTATTAGGATAGGGATCATTACGAGTACCTGTTATCGCACAGGCTCGGGACCACCTTTTAACGTTCCCTCCGAAGGACGAAATAACTAAGGATTTTTTACTCCCATTAGAAATCCGAGGACCACCTGCGGGTTTGAACCCGTGACCTTTGGCATCGGAGGCTGTTATGCTAACCACCCAGCTGCAGGTGATCCCTTCGTATCTTACTGTGTACTGTGTTACTGTTTGTTATTGTACTTTTATTGAATCGCCGCAGGTATATATATATATATATATTATATATATATATATATTATTCTTTTGTATGATAAGATAAATTTATTAAAATTGGTATAAATATTGTCCTGGATATTTATAAACTCAACACAATGCTGTATACATCTTGAACTGAAGGATATGAGATTTTTTCTTCTTCCAGATTTGAGAAATCAGCTGACAAGACCCCTCTAGACACTAGGAATAACATCTGTGTCCAAACAGCTGTTTTCTGTCTCCAGTTTTTCGATACTATTTTTCTGGATAAAAAAGTCGGTGAGAGCAGTAAGAAAAAAGTCTTTATAATTGCTTTCTGGGCCATTTAGTTAAAACGCTCGTGCCACTGTTGCTTCCTCAAACAGACCTCTTTTTTTCAGTTCCTTCCTCGACCTTTTAGTTGCCTTAATTTTAGCCCGAAGACAAATTGCGAAGGGTCTTTCTATTTATAGCAATATTATACGGGACTGATTCATACGCATACAATCTAACTGGAATATATACACGAATAATTAAAAGATACCTTTACGCACAAAATACTACGTCTAAAAATTTACATGACCAAATTTATAATTCTGTTAGGAGTTTTTTTTATTTAAATGTCCTCGGATTTTTTAATAGGAGTAAAAAATCCTTAGTTATGCCGTCCTTCGAAGGGGACGTTAAAAGGCGGTCCCCAGCCTGTGCGATGTCAGGTATTCGTTAAAGATCCCTATCCTAATAAAATCTGGGTAGGCAAAATTTAGGACTCCCATTGTAGCATCGTCCGATTAGCCATAGTAGCATAAAATGACGTTAAACAAATAAGCAAGTAAGATACGATACAATACTTAAATAATATAACATAATTTTTTATAAAGAAACAACACACTACACAGTAAGAAACAATATAATACTTAAGGAATATAAAAATACATACAATTATAAAGAAACAGTACACAGTATGAAATTATCAGGTTTTCTTAAGGTGGTTAAGCATACGTTCCACAGGTGTCGGTTGTATAATGTACAACTTAAAGATAGTTGTCATGTTTCCACAACACTTCAAGAACAAAAGCGACTTCCGCGTTCTTCGGAAGGTGCGATCTAAGTTTACTGATTTGGAGAAGAAAACACTGCTCAGTATAAGACCCCAACATTCCGCGAAGCGTCAACCGCGTGAGACAGTTGTGAAATTTGTCCCGAAAGGATATCCAGGGCAGGATTCCTGAAGCCGGCTGGGGCTAAAAGGTGAAAAAAGTCCTGAGAAGGAGAGACCTATCCTACGGTAGCCAAATGGAGGCTGCTCAGCAATTCAAAACGGCCGCTTCTCTGGAGAAAATGCTCCAGCTAGGAAGTCGTAACTCTCCTCCGATTCCTTCTATCTGGATCTCGGGTCCCCTCTTACCAAAGATAGTTTAATGTCACTTCTCATTACCAGGTTCGAGACCCGTTAAGTATAGGCATAACTCAATATCAGGGTGAGAGGCATGCTCTGGGTGTGCCGGTGGGTTTCTGAATTCCTAAAATAACTTTTATTTATTAATACGATATCCTTCCAGAAATCTTGAAACGGAATTATTTATTCACTTTTCCAGCCTTTGGTAATGTAATTAATATTTATTTATTCAAATATATTACTGAACCGAAATGTTCATCCTTAGGTATACAATCAGATACTATATATATATATATATATATAACTTTTTTTTAATTAACTTCCTTTTTTAAATCAAAATACAGAAATTTGACAGTGCAAGTAGCCCGTGTGAGGGAAAGGAGTTCTCCTGAGGCAATCCAATAAATGTACAATAATAGTAAGATACGATAGAGAGTAAGATACAGTAAATATACAGTAAGATACATAAATACAATTTTTTTTTCTTTTTTACAATTATTCACGGTTTTTGGTTAAAAAACAATAATGAATTTTTTCTCTATCTTCGAAAATAACGTAGTTACATGCGTATATATAAGCGATTTTTTTTTTTTGTTTGTCTTATCGCGCTCTACTGATTCTAAAACTCTATACATACTTTTCTCTATCGTCAAAATTAACTAAGTTATGAGCGTATTTATGTGAAAAATTTCATAATTTTTTCTGTTCGTTTTTCCCTTTTATATAATCATTCCCGTCCTTTTGGTTAAAAACTCTAAATTTTTTCTCTCTAAATTCTAAACTCTAAATTGATAAATTTTTTCTCTCCCTTCATAGATAACTGAGTTGTTGAATTCAATCACCTTTAATCGGCCGCTATTTTAAAACTAACCAGCTGATATCAACGTTTAAGTTTTAGAATCATTATTAAATGGACTAGAATTTTTGTGGCGAATTAAAAAAAAAATTGGTCCAGTAGTTTCGGAGAAATACCGCGGACAGCGTACGACGAACGGCGAACAAACGACGAATATTGAGCGGGGGGGGAGGTAATTTTTTTTGGTCGATTAGAAAGGTTGATTATTAAAAATAATGAACCAAAATAATGTAAGTAAATGATGTTAACAAGTACACTCTTCATTTATAAAAATATAATAATGTTTGTCTACTAAAACATCATATTCTTTACTGTATCACTCTAGATGCATTACGGTGAAATCTAATTGAACTATAGGATCGGTTTTTTTTTTTTTTTTTTTTTTTTTTTTTTTACCACCGCTTTTAGACTCATCGGATCTGAAGGAATGATTGACAACAAAGGGTCATAAAGATCTCTTCGAGATAAAGGGGTGTTATTCCTCAACACTTACCGATAATGATTGGGACGGATCTCCTTTTTTTCCCCCTTCCCTGCCCCACCTCCGAAGTTTTTGTTCAAATTCCCGAAACCATACTCCATTAAGATCCTGAGTGGTCTGGAACATCCGAAAAGTCGTTTAGTTGCCGAAAAGCCGAGGGTATGCCCCGCTACAAAGGCTCTGACACCCATTGCCGCCCTTATTAAGACTAAAAGGAAGAGGCGAAGGATATACATAATGTATGGGCTATCTAAATAATTTGTATGTATCCCTCTTTTCGAAAAGGGACCAGCCGAAGAAATAAAAATGAGAAGACTCTAAGAAGTTCCATTTGGGCAGGATCCATCCCGTTATTGACGGGAGATCGTAAAAGTGAAACCCTCGGCTCTACTTTAGTGTAATCAGTATTTGGGCTGCGCGGCTCCTCAGTCCCCTCATACGTCTTCGGCATTTATCTTATGTTTATGTATGCCTCAAATTTGGGAATCAAATCTCACCGTTTTGGACTGGACAGGTTTAGGTTCAGTCTCGGTTTATTCCTCATTGTTCTTATCGCTCTTTTATATATGTTTCTCGAACATGCTAATCCGTATACTGGCCTAATAAAAATAAAATGTGATGTAATCTATCTGTCGTAATAATAAGGCTCAGGGTCAAACCAAACTGAACCCAAGTGTCATAAAGCTTTCATACAAAAAGAGAGTGGTTCGATTTTTACGAAGAGATATATGGTTCATGAGTTCAGGAAGAGATGTTAAAATATAGAATATTACATCAAGAAAAATAATTTTTTACATTCACTTACCTATATATGAAATATCTATTAAGGAATAGTAATGTGATCGAAAATTTTATAATTCCAGTTTTCAACGGAAATACACGTTTTATGGTCTCAAGAGTCCAAAAAAACAAACAAAAAACAAGTCTTGAAAAAAGGTTTGTGTGAATGACAAAAACGATAAGTCGTACGAAATTAAAATTTCACATTTAAAACAACTATACGCCCGAGATGTTGCAAAAACATTTTCATCCAAATCGGTAAACTAGAAGAACCACATTATACCATGCATTTTGTGCCTTTTTTCGATTTTCTCGAAAACGGTTCTGACGATTTTGATTAAACTCGCTATATCGATATAAAATTTAATGGGTATCAATTTTATGCAGATTTCAATCTGATTTTTATAGTCTGACAGGGCTTAAATGCCGATATTTAAAATTTTAAAAGTACCTTTAATTTTGTAGATTCTGCAAAAATAACCATATTATCCTGTTAGCATTGATAAATATCAGCTACATATGCATGTTGAGTGAATTCGAAAAACAACTATAGGAGAAAACTGAAAAAATATTTTTTAAATGCAATTTTTTGTTTTTTAACTTAAGAACAGTAATATACATGTAAAATATACCGTTGGAAAGCTAAAAATTTTAAAATAAATATGATCTTATACACAAGCTTATAAAAGTTAATAGAGAGTGATGAAAAGCCGATTAAACTAAATGATTATTCTAGATAATAATATAATAGATTTTTTAATAAAACACTGGTTTCTATAGAAATTTCATTTAATTAATTCTTTAATGGTTTCACTCATTTTTATCTCTTACTGTATTTGAAAATTCTTTAATCGATTCTAAAAACGGAAGTAAGTGAATGTCGTGTGTTGTTCGCACCAGATTTTTTTTCATAACTAAGCCAATAGATATTATAAGGACAAGTGAGCTATGAAATGAAAAATGTATAAAGTAAGAATAACAGACAAATGGGGACAAAGCCACGAAATGTTGAAAAATTATGTAATGGAAATTGAAGAAAAATAAATTATATAAATGGAAGTTATTGATTGCTTATTTGAATATGAACAAATGAAACGAAGCTTCCTAAAAAATTATAAAATAAAAAGTTTGTATCAAGGTTACAATTGTTTTCTCTAAATTAAAAAAAAAAATCTACCTCTACAACCCATGAAGGATTTTGGGTTCAGTACTTATAAAGACTTATTTTGTTTCACATCCAACAGCCGTGCAAGAAGGTGATGAGACCAAGGTCACTTTCAGCCACCATGTTTGAAGTACCCATATAACAGAGGCTCTCTATGCCCTGTCTGTCTTGTTTTGATATTAATAAAAAGAGCAAACATACACAGAAGTCCACAATTAATCCATATGGTATAAATGAAATGTTCCACAAATGAAGAAGTCTCTAAAATATCAGTAAAAAATTATCCGGTAATAAAAAAATATTGGAAAATAATGAGGAGCTATTTTGTACATTTTTTAATAATATTTTTTGTGCCATTTTCTAATACACTTAACTAATACACTGTGAGTTAATTTTTAATATTGATATCAATCGGATGATTGAATTATTTTGATATTTGGTGGACAGAACCTGATGTGGTGACGTTAATTGATCAGTTGACAACCAGGTCACGTCAATAAAGAGATTTGAACGCGATATAATAATATAATAGATGTTTCTAAACTAGCTGCTAAATTTTATTGCAAACAATTTGAGACATTACAACCAACACAGCCAATGTCCACGGAAAGTATCGTACAATTTCCAAAGTCGAAAAATAGAATGATTTTCAATAGCACTGAGGTTAAAAGTGGTTTGAGACAAAGTTTGTAGACAGGGAACAGGTATGCTGAATGATGCCTACAATGACACCTCAGGAGTTAGTCGCGCACATTTTAGTAACTCGTCTTAGACATTACAAGAAAATTAATAAATAAAATAATAATAATAAAGAAAATAATACTCTTTAAATATTGTTTATGTATAATGTATAGATACAATTCCTTATTGAATGTTCTTAGCTTAATAATCTTTACAACTTATATTGATTATGTTTTAAATTAAGCTGGACTCAGCTTGTACCTGAAGATAGCTTATTAGGCCAAAACGTTCTTCTTAACCAATGAAGTTATATTCAGCCTAATTTAATTCCATACATAAATTTGAATATTCCATTCGCCCTGATGATGACCCGCAAAGGGGGGGAGGGGTCGAAACGTAGGCAAGGAATGAATAGTTGAAACTATTTAGTTGTTTCATTTACTGACTGCCACCCGGACTAATTCCTCCAATATATTTGACTAGTTATTATTTATTTTTTGATCAATTTCGTTCTGATGCTATATATTTTTTTAAAACCATGAGAGTGTGTAAGTCAATATTTGCCGGTAGGGAGTACCTTTTAGTAATGGTGTATTGAGTATTCAATATAAAAAAGCATTGTTGATAAGGGAGTGACCCTCAGTCAACATAATAAGCCCTGGGCCCAGGCCTGGAGTAGAGCCGCCACGTGACTAAGGCACCGCTATTGGACTTAATGGAGATGGTTATTGATAAAAAACAAGGAGGGTGGAAGGTGGTGTTCCGTATCCATCACGAGTCGATCCATCAATGATCGAGTCAGCCGGGGGAAGTAGCAAGGAATGGACTGCGGGTCGCAATTCTGGAGCAGTCTTCGTCAGCAGAACTTTATGGATAAACTATTTCTTATTTTTTAAAAATAATTTAAGGAAAAATCTAGTTTGGACAACACACGACTTTCACTTATCTCGGTTGTTAAAGTAAATTTAAGAACTATTAAATAAATAGTTGAAGAACGTTTAAATAAATAAACTTTTCGTAATTGTAGTGTACTATTTTAGTTATGCATTTACTAACATAAAATAAACAAAAAAGTTCATATTAACATATATGTGTTATTTATTAAAGAAAAAGTCCGAGTTTCAAGCCTAAAAAATCTCTTAAAAATGTCCGATTTAACCAAAATGGAAATGTCGAATTACTGTCCGAATTATATAGAAATGTTTATTGGAACCCAAATAACTCAAATGTACCTCACAACCGACCTGCCCTTTACGCATAAAAAACTTATGGCTCAAATCCGGACTGCTAACAATAAATTCCAGCAAATCACAATGAAAAACATGACGCATAGATTCAATCCAATAGAAAACTGTACCATCTGCATTAAGAAAGAAGCTGACAATATTCACCATTTCTTCACATCATGCCCAGCCTACTCCTCCTACCGCTCAACCATCATACCAGCCAAAGCCCAGTTAACACCTTCAAACTTCAGACTATATCTCAAAAATGTAACCTCCGAAAATACTAAAAAATTGAACTTTTACATCAGAGCAAGTCTAAGTTTAAGAGGTTTTGTGATAGATCACTAACTCAAAAAATGTATCTTAATTTATTTATTATGATTTTGTTTTGTTTTTGAAGTCATAAGAAATGGATATATATTTTTTTTCTAATTATTATTGTTTATTTTATTTTATTAGTATTTTTTTTTTTTTTGGTGGCAAAATTTAATTTATTTTTTTATTGTTCTCATATATGACTATGTACATATATTTATTATTATTATTATTACATATATATATATATATATATATATATATATATATATATATACATATATATATATGTTTTCTTTAGTTTGTTACACCAAAAAGTTGAAAACAGTATATAAAAATATGATTTATGTACACACTCCTATTGTATGGGGGGACATCCCCGATTGCGATAAAAGTATATTCTATCCTATTCTATTCTAAATAGTTGAAGAACGTTTAAATAAATAAACTAAATAAATAAATAAATAAATTTCGTAATTGTAGTGTACTATTTTAGTTATGCATTTACTAACATAAAATAAACAAAAAAGTTCATAACTTATTTGTTATTTATTAAAGAAAAATTCCGAGTTACCAACTGTTTTAGTTTTAATTTATTTCTACATATAATCACTGTATAATAAACGATTAGAAATACTTGCTGGAACGTGACTGTCTTCCTAGCAATCAAAATATAAGTATTGAATTTAAAATTCACTTCACACTGCATTTACCTAGTGCGTTTCTCAATAACTTTTTTTTCCAAAAAACGTTTTATTTTTAGAATGTTTTAAACATAAACTATGGCATTAGTTACTTTAAGGATAAGCAGAATGTTAACAACTAAATAATAAAAATAAATTATTTCGAAAATATTTCAAGTGATAAATGAATTCTAAAATATTGATAATGTTTGTTTGTTTATTTATTTAACGTCACTTTATGCTACTATGGCTAATCGGACGATGCTACAGTGGGAGTCCTAAATTTTGCCTATCCAGGTTTTATTAGGATAGGGATCTTTAACGAGTACCTGACATCGCACAGGCTCGGGACCTCCTTTTAACGTCCCCTCCGAAGGACGGCGTAACTAAGGATTTTTTACTCCCATTAAAAAATCCTAGGACCACCTGCGGGTTTGAACCCGTGACCTTTAGCATGGGAGGCTGTTACGCTAGCCACTCAGCTACAAGTGATCCCTTGATAATGTTTGTTATTATTTGTATGGTTGCTTATAGTATTTATTGAATTGTATTTTAGATGATATTTAAAGATCTGAAGATGAGGCATAAGAAGTACCTCGAAACGCAATAGTTTCATAATCATAGTTTATATATGTTATGATAAATAAATATATAAATAAAATAGAAGAGGCTGTTCCGAATAATACATTCATAACTTAACTTACTCTTCTATAATAGTAATTGATAGAAAATATTTAATTTAATTTGATAATTTAAATGGGTTCTCCGACGTTTGTATTTCGTAAGGTTTCTCCTGAGTGTAATGAGCACCATTTCTTTATGTGAATGTTTGTGATTTCGTAACCATTTCAACGCTCTAGAGACCTCACAAAGCAACCTCGCAACAGGCTTAGATTGGCGATAGATCAATGGAATAATCGAATTCGTTTGAATTAATTTTTGAAAATATTTTGATATTTGGATTGTCGGGGGTGTTTGTAGTAATCCACCCAAAGCCAATTGAAAATAATCACTACGCGGTAGCTCCTGGGCCAACTAGCCTCACCCCCCTCTCCCCGCTACTGTAAATTACAAATTTAGATTTCCCTATTCCGGTGGTTTGTACAATTTGAATTGTAGATACTTCACCTTATTATCAGATCGGAAATGTTAACTCAGCAGCCGCAACTTAATCAATGAGAAAGTTTCGTTAGGGTCCATTGAGAAAATTATTCCAATTGCAATGGGTCGCATTATTCCTGGCTTTTAGGGACATCCTTGGATTTTAAGGTGTTAGGGTAGTTAGAAATATTTAATATCGCTAGCTCGAGAGTTTAATAAAATATGTTGTACTTCCACTTACCTGCATAAATTATTGCTATAGTGAAAATTTTTGATTTCAAGTTTTCACCGGAAATACGTTTTAGGATATTTCTTGTTCTTCCGGCACTACAACTCAGTATGGAATCAAGGTCTCACGTAACATCAGCTGTCAGTCTTCTACGTTCTTCGTCCTTGTCCTCCAGTATTTTATACTCCTAAGATGGACCAGGCATCCTCTGCCATTCTATCGGCCCACCGCAGTCTCCCTCTTCCAACTCTTCACTTGCCATGTATTCTTTCTTCCGAAAATTTCTTTGGGACCTGGTCATTACTCACTAAGTCAACATGGCCTGCCCAACGAAGCCTTCCAATCCTTATAAAAATGGCGGATTTTTAAAACAAATATGGAAGACTGACGGCGGGATTGGAGAACATGGAAGAGAAAGGAAGCCAGGAAGTACTTACAACGGTAGGAAGGGTATATACACACATACATACATAACGACCTTATATTAAGCTTTTTTAGTTATATTAATTCATTTGAATTAGGTGAAAGTGTTTCCGTCAATAGTAACACTGTTGGCGAGAAGTAGCGATACAACTGCATGTGATGAGTAAATTAAACAATAAAGTAGATACGAAAAGGGGCTTAAGACAGAAGCCTTCCATACTGTAGTACGCCCGCTCCAAGGAGTTTATGGCCTCAGCGAACCCTTTTCCCAACAGCCCGCCCCCGTGTTTAATTTGAATGCCTTGCGTAAATACTGGGCATCCATTTTGGGTTTTATTATCAATTTAATAAAATCTTAGGCCGTTAAGTTGGATTTATAACTGCGCGCGGGGTTGTTAAATCCTGGATTAAATCTTGGTCCCCTCCGAGCTCGGCAAGGGTTTCCTCGGGATTAGTAATGTTTATTTAATGCCCTTGTGCCGAATTTTCATTGGAGGGGATTCAGAACCATTACGGAATAAATGGCCGTCGGAAATCTTGTCTGTCTTTATTATTTTATTGATGAAGTTTTGTTTTATAATGGCCAAAGGATTGTGCAGTTTTGTACTTCTTAAAGTACTAGCAGAGAGAAATTCCCAATTGAATCGGCTTCTCAACTCTTCTGAGTTGCTATTAATACACAACATACTAATTAATCTGGAAGACAATCCTTAGCAAACAAAATAAAGGGAGATATGTTTCCTGGTAAACCTATTTTGCCATATTAATTATGTTGAAATCGGTCATGGAAAATTTACGAATCCAGCATAACCTTAATATATACGGTGGTGCGAGATGCCAAGCGAGTCCAAGATTATAGTCTCTAACATATGAAGTGTAACCGGACTTAAATGATTTACTTTTTGAGGAACTAATTTAAACATTAAACTCAATGATTATAAATATATTTCTTAAACCATTCTTTCTTAAAATTAAGGGAAATAAATCAATTTCTATATGCATTTAAATATGGGAATCTCCTAAAGTCAATGCCCCTTTGAGAATATTAAAGCCCCAAAAGCTTGTGTAAATGTGATTTTTTGTTACAAATATTGATTGGTTAAAGTAGTGATAAGTGTATACATTAAAACAGTATTGATTTATTGGCTTTTGTTTCTCTTTTATATTAATTTAGTGTTTTAGAAGTGAAAATATGGATGAATAAAAATTTAAAATAATAATAAAGATTAGTTTGTTTATTTAACGTCCCTTTGCGCTGCTGTGGCTAATCGGACGATTCTACAGGGGGAGTCCTAAATTTTGCCTATCCAGGTTTAATTAGGATAGGGATCTTTAATGAGTACCTGACATCGTACAGCTTCGGAACCACCTTTTAACGTCCCCTCCGAAGGACGTCATAACTAAGGATTTTTTACTCCCATTAAAAAATCCTAGGGCCACCTGCGGGTTTAAACCCAGGACCATAAGCATAGAAAGAAGGCTGTTATGCTAACCACCCTGCTTCAGGAAACCCCAAAATATGGATTTTATAATATTAAATTATAGTAAATAATTTTATTTCGGTCCATATCAAGAGTAAAAATATTTCCATAACCCTATAACTCGTTTTATTAATCAAATTTTATTTAAATATTTGTTTTTAGTGTTAGTCAATATACATCATTCATATAAATATTTATTTGCCTTACAACAACGTTGACAGTATGTAGCCTTGCTTAGTGTCAACAATGTATTTTTCAATACAGATTTTATTTATGTATTCCAATTAAATATTTACCCGGTTTTAATGAATTTAAATTCCTACCTGGAACATACTTCCTTTTATCAGAAAGATGACCCTGAGAGATATCCAAGTCGACTGACATGTGATTTCCAAGTTTTCTTTATTACCTTACCTACCTGTTAATAGTCCTCCAGGCGTATTCATTAAATATATATTACTATAATTGAAATATCTTTCTTTCTTTTTTAATCAGATATCAGTGAAGCTGGACAGTCCTCATTATCATTATTAAAAATTACAAATATAAATTTTTATAAATAATAATGAAAGATGAATATTTTCTTTATTGATACCAATATAGGAAGAATAATAAAATATCTTTATATATATATATACATATATGAGTGTATTAATTTTTCAATTATATATTAAATACATTTATTATAAATTATAATTTAAGTTCTTTGCTTCATAAATACAAATTGTTTGTGTGTGTATATATATATATATATAATATATATATAATATATATATATATAAAACTATAAAGCATACCTGGACGACACACAAGACTTATTATTCTATTGCTACTTTTTACAACAATATTCCTTCAATATTCTCACATAAATCCTCAAAAATATTCAAATTATTACTACAATGTTAAAATATGTGTGAGATCTCTCAGTGAAGAAAAAATTCAAATTACTCATCGCTATAAACATGTCGTCATTCCAGCCTGCGTCACTCATTCTGATATTTATCCTGTATACAAGTATATGTATTATTTATTGACTTTAGATTTTGTCAATTACTGTTTCTTACTTTGTACTGTGTTACGTTTCTTTATAATTGTTTATTATGTGATTCAATTTTATATTTACTTGCCTTAATTTTATATCTTGTATATATGAATTTGTATTTTTATTGCTTTTGGTTTACTCAATTACTGTGTACTGTTTTACTGTTTCTTATAATTTTTTTTGTATTAAATAGGTATTATATAATTCAGTTTTGTATTTACATGCCATAATTTAATCTTGTATATATGAATTTGCATTCTTTATTGCTTTTGGTTTAGTCAATAACTGTTCATTACTGTTTAATGTTTTACTGTTTCTTTGTAATTGTATTCTTATATTCTTTAAGTATTATATTGTTTCTTACTGTGTAGTGTGTTACTGTTTCTTTATAAAAAAATATGTTATATTTTATTTTATTATTTAAGTATTGTATTGTATCCTACTGTGTACTGTGTTACTGTTTGTTATTGTACTTTTATTGGATTGCCGCAGGTGAACTCTTTTCCCACACACGGGCTCGCCTTAGTGGGACAGTGTGATTAGTGGGATATTATATTGAGGATGTATAATCGACTGTAGATACTAGTATAGGTGGAATAATCAGGAGTCTTTTTTTTAAATATTTTAATTTTTCAGACGTTTCGGCAAAGTTTATGCTTGGACATGGCTCAGTAATGCCCTGATGATGGCTCACAAGCTTGAGCCGAAAGGTCGGAAAAATTAAAATATTTAAAAAAAAAGACTGACTCCTGATTATTCCATCTATAGTATGTCTTTTGATTTAAATAAAGAACATGAAAAAAATAATAATAAAGTTTCTTCTGGTAACAGTGACTTATTACTACGAAATTACTGATACGTTTATTTCGCCCTTAAATCCCGAAAAGTGGTTAACATCGAAAACTCTTTCATATAATGCTAATAATAATATTAATTAAATTAGAAACCAGTGAATTTTGGAGGACTATTCCATAGTTTTCTTGAACAATTTAAAGTTGAGTTAAGAGGTTGTTTCTTGAAAAAACGTTGGATTGGACCCTCCACATTGTGACGTTTCCTAATGTGACCCAATTATATTGTCCTCAGTCATGATTTAATTTAAATTTAATTACTTTTAATTGTTATTACAGGCGGAGAGATGTCGCGCAGCCGGAGCTAACACTAATTAATACGGTCTAAGAGGGAGGCAGCCATTATTCTACGTCTCACTGTTGTAAATCTTCCTCCTGCCACTCACACCTGGGTCACTCAAATTGTTCTTTCATTTTAGTTCTTTTATCTCTCATTCTACTCAATCTTCTTCTTTAGTATTTCCTTTTGTTATTTTTTTTTTTTCAGTGTCAAGTTTTCTCTTGGCTATGGATAAAGCTAATGAGACAGTAAATTATGGAAAAAGACTTCGAGAAAAAACACAATGATTTGGGTTTTATATAATGTATTTTAATTCATATGCTGAATATATCACTGAATAATAGTGTTTATTGATACACATATAAACATTTATAATACATTTTTATTTACAATATTTTTTTTCTTTATATACATAGACCTCCCTTTTCAGGAGTTTAAAGTCTTTAACGGTAACTACCCGTACTTGAGTTGAAGAGTTCGCTCATCTTCATCTTCCAAAATTCTTTGTCCTTGCCTTTACGTGACCATAGCACTCCTGCAATGAAAAAAAAAAAACCATATTGAATACATGAATTTAAATAACGTATTTAAAAAATCTGGTGTACTTAACACATGAAATTCACTCACCTCCGTCGTTAAAATCAATTTCAGAACTTTTAAATAAAGTAAGAGTCGAAAAAGAATTAAAGAATTACATTAAGTTTTGATGGGAACGTGTGCTTCAGATGAAGTACTCTAAACAAAAAAAAAAAAAAAAAAAAAAAAAGGTTATTGCAAGAAAACACTTAAACGTAACGTAACGAAAGACATATAACGGCATAATCTTGGAATATAAAAAAGAAAAGAAAAAATATTAGTTTGATATATTAGCATATAACAAAAATAATGTTATTTTGCATTGTTTTATTTTTTTACTATAAATTGTTTTGTTTCTTACTATAATGTGTTTTGTTTTTTAATTTCATTCTGTTATGTTTTACTTTAATTATATTGTTTTTTCTTTAATTCTTTATTTTATTGTGCATGTTTTTTTTTTTAGATTATTCTAATGTTCTAAATGTAACATAGGCTACAATTACCATTAACCCCTACTGTAAATATCACGTAAAAGTAACATGTAATTGGTGCAATTACTACAGTATGCATAAAGTACAACAATCATGTAGCTTTGTGCGATATTCATCACTCTTTATCCCCTTATAAAACTTTATGTATAAAATAAAATTTTTAGTTATATTACTATTCTCATAATCGGAAAAAAATATGTTTTGTCTTTTCTCCTTTAGTTGTCTACCAAATTTGTTTAAGTTGTACATTTACCAATTATTCATCAACGCTAACAAGATAAAATCGTTTTTTGTATTAATTTTGTTTTCGAATCTTCAACTTTAAGGGTACTTTAGAAGAAGAAACTTAAAAATATAGAAATATAAGCCCTGTTAGACTGTTTCAATCAGAATCAAACCTTAATGGTATTAAAACCTATTAAATATTGCAATATTACTAGAAATCTTTAAAAGCGCTTTTGATAAACAAATTGTAAAAAGGTGGGGAATGCATGGTATAAAGTGGTGCTTTCAGTACTTCGATTTTTATGAAAACGTTGATATAACATTTCAGGCATATGCGGTTTTAAATTATGAAATTAGAGTTTCATGCAATTTGTAATATGCAAATTTTATTACTTTCACTTACCTATATATGAAATATATAGTAAGAGAAAGTGTTGTGATCGTGAAAATTTTTAAATTTCAGATTTCACAGGAAATTCACGTTTTAGGGTCCCCTCATTCCAAATGACCAAACGAGTGTGTGGTAGTGTGAAAAGTCGTACGAAATTGAAATTTCATATTTAAAACAAATATACGCCCGAAATGTTATATGAGCTTTTTCACTAAAGTCGGCTGACCGGAAGTTGTACTTCGTAATACTATGATTTTGGACTTTTATCATTACTTATCTCAAACGATTTTGATTTAACTCGCTATATTGATGTAAAACGTAATGGGTATAAATTTGATGATTTTTATATATGATTTCATTCTGATTTTTATCGTCTGACAGGGCTTAAATTACAATATTTTAAATTTTCTTCCTCTCAAGTACCTTTAATTTTGTAGATTTCGAAAAATTAGGCATACCATCTTGTTAAAATTGATAAATAACGCCTAAATATGTAAGTTGAGCGAATTTTATTAACAAATAAAGAAGAAAACTGCAAACTTTTATAATGCAATTTTTGAACATAATAACAGTGGTATAAATTTATAATATACCATTGGAAAGCTAAAGATTTTAGAATAAATATTATATAATACTTAGAATCGTAAAAGTTAATGGAGAGTAATCAAAAGCTGATAATACTGACTGATTGTTGTTGATAAAAATATAATAGATTATTTAATAAAACACATGTTTCTTTCGAAACTTTATGTAATTAATTTTTTGTTATTTTTATCATCTCTAAGTTTATTAAAGAATTCCTAGATTAATTTTAATAACGGAGGTATGTGAAAATCGTGTGTTGTGCCCCAGATTTTTCTTTCAATTAGTAAAAATCAATGTTTCCACAATCATTACAGCATTAGTCTTGTGTTTCTAGAGGACATCAATGATTGACAATCATTAAGATATAGTGTATACTTAAAGAATCTTTTTCCAGTCATATTTTTATACAAATTATTTTTTAGTAAGATTAATTTGAATATTTGCAATTAAAATTGTTTTATAGTAGTCTGGAAAGTTGTTACCAACATCAAACCGGACATACTAATCTTGAACTCTTTGATTAACAAATACACAATTTAACTCCGAATTGAATAGTATATCTGGTTAATTAATTAACAATGGTGTTCATCTAACATTATAGTCTTAATAAGGTTGTTAAACCCAAATAAACATAGTAGCTTAATTGCTAATTTAAACTTATGATTATCTCAACTGATTTAATTAACAATTTGATAGCATACACTTCCAAGTAGCATGTACATTGTGATAGCTTTTCCCCTGGTGATGTCTGAAACTCCTGGAACTATTCTGAGGTTTGTAAATGAATTGAGAACTGGATATATGTTGGGGAGAGAATAACACCTCAATTAGGAAAGATAAGGTGAATTCATTACATATATTAGCATATACAACTTATGTTAATATCGTCTCCTTATCAAAGGAATCACTGCAAAAAAAGAAAATCTTAATTATTCAAATAAAATGTTTAAATGGTTTTATTTAGATACCTGATCTTCAGGAGGAGGGTTTCCGGTAGAACTTTAGGCAAATGAAGAATGCACCTAGCAATGATGATTTCTTTTAACTTAAATGATAAGTTACATGAAATGAGTATTTTATTACTAAATATAGCTTAGTTTCATTCATAAAATAAAAAATCCGGTGAGCGAAACACGACTTTCACTTACGAGAACTACCACTACAACTTGATTGTTAAAATCTGTTTAAGAACTTTTAAATAAAGTCAAAATTGAAAAGAAAACTGTTAAACTATCACATTGAGTTACGATGGAAACATGTGCTTCATATTATAGAAATTATCTGCAACAATCACTTACTTTTATCCGCTTTTTATCGCTATACATTAAGTAATACAACTTTGTAAATAATATTATTTTTTTGGAATCTTTAGCGATCCAACGGTATATTATACAATCTATCTTACTAGATTCTCGGGGAAAAATTTACCTCAAAAACATTTTTTAATATTTTATCCTTTAGTTAGTTATTAAATCTGTTCAACTAGTATATCTACCTTTTCTTTTTTATTATTATGGTAAAAAGATATAATGGTTATTTTTTTCAATTTACATAATTAAAGATAATTTAGAAGAATTAAATTTAAATTATCGACATTTAAGCTCTGTATGACTATTTCAATCAGAATGAAACTACACGTCGATATAGCGAGTTTAACCAAAATCGTTTCTGCCTTTTTTGGAAAATCGTTAAAAGAAGCAAAATGTATGGTAAAAAATGGCTTTTTCTGGTTCGCTGACTTTGTTAAAAAGTTACCTTAACATTTCAGGAATACAGGCTCCTTTAATATAAAATTTTATAAACACTTAAAAGAGCACACATTGACTTCCATTTGTTACTTAATCGCTTTATTTCATAAGCTTTTCATATTTGTCGACGTTTCGGGACTGTTTCCCCATTTTCAAGACTTATTTTTTTCATTATATAAATGATTTTTCATATATCACCCATCATTTTATTTCATAGCACACAGCTATTTGTCCTTATAGGTGTTCATTGGCTCACTGTTCACTAGAAAAAGAATAGAAACAGTGAGCTAATGAACACCAATAAGGACAAATATCAGTGTGCTATGAAATAAAATGATGGGCGATATATGAACAATCATTTATATAATGAAAAAAACAAGTCTTGAAAATGGGGAAACAGCCCGAAACGTCGACAAATATGAAAAGCTTATGAAATAAAGTGATTAAGTGACAAATGGAAGTCAATGTGTGCTCTGTTAAGTGTTTATATTAAGAAAAACTTCCAATTCCAAAAGAAAAGAAAAGATAATTTTATTTTTATTTAACTTATGCTGATTATATACTAACACAGAGAATTTTTTACGGGACTTGGGATCTGCGTTAGTTATGTAGGTACAGTTTTTTTTCTCTGGAAATCAGTATAAGAATACCTATCCATAATATGTTTATATATACACGTCGTGCAGTCTTTGTGCGATTAAGGCTGTTGTTCTGTTGAACGACCATAGAAAAATATACTAACGATGAAGGCGTTATCTTAATAAATTAGTAAGTTATAGTTTTTATATTTGCTAACTTCCTACTATCATTTCAGAGTCGTGAGTTTACCTTTTTAAAATTCACTTTATTCACTCTATTTTTTGTCGGACGAATCTGATGCATTGAGTGCTAACGAATTTCTTAGAATGATTACAGGTTACTTATCTCGCCGTAATTGAGCTCATAAAAGGTTTTAGTAAAAGAGCTGGGGTTCTGCCTAGTTATTGTGAAACAGTTTAATGTAGCGAAACTATCAATCCTGGCTCTCGCTAAGACAGTAGCCGGAGCGGCCATCTTAATCGGGAGCATGTTAGTGAAACCTCTCGGAGGCTGTGGACAGTAGCTGGGAGCAGATGTTAATCGATAGTAAGAATCGATCCTAGGATCATTAGGGGCCATCTTATTGAACGACTCCTAATTGCCTTCCCTGCTCCCGCTCCGACCGGGGCTACTTTATGACCCTGCCTCAGGATAAGTTCCTTGTTGTAGCCCTCTCTGTAGTCTAGAAGCTAGGGCCGTATCTCTTGCAATTGGGATTGGTTGATCGTCTTGATTAGATGATCTCTCATTGAAATTACGTGTATTGAAATCTTAGAAACAGTAATAATGAAACGCACAGATTTCAAGCTGCTACCACTGATATCTCATAGTATTATTCCAATCCTTGCGAGGCAGAAAACTTCTCGATGATTTTGATCTCCTTACTCCGTGCTTTTCCAAGTGTCGAAGCCCGATCAGACTTTAATTTATTGATTACAATTTTCTTCTTTTTATTAAAAGAAATTCACAACTGTATTATAAAATAAAATACATTAAGTAAATGTGTTAATTGATTAAGTGGGCTTGGTACAGGCATGTGAAAAAACTACCCATCGTCTTTTCAGCCGCCTGAGAAGATTATCAGGAATAAATGGTAATGAGAGATTGCGGACGAGTGGTTTGGAGTGAATGGGTAATTTTGAATTAGAGAAGGTATATTCAGTTCTGGCTAGATCTGCAAGTGATGGAATATTTAGGTCTTTATGAATTATTTTATAGGTGTCAAAGTAAGGGTTATTTAGGAACTTTTGGAGGATTTTGTTTTGCAAGGATTGAATGCAGGAAAAATCGGATGGTTTGGTGGATCCCCATAACTCAATCTCATATGTTCAAATAGGCCTAATGATGGTAATATAAATTAATTTTTTGAGGAAAGTTTTGATCGTTTCTCAAGTAAGTGTTTTAGTAAACGGTATCTAAGAGCTGTTTCTTGTCGTTTCAGTCTAGTTCGAGGACGTAAGCAAGTAAGACGATTGTCTAGATGGAGTCCTAGGTACCGGATCTGTTCAACTGAGGGGAGTGGAATATTGCTAAAGGATATAGTTGGACAGGCGGAGATAGGTTTTCGACGAAGGGTAAATTACAATTTAATAGTGATTAATTTCATTTTTTGATATTAAGTTTGTTTAAAACTGAAATTAAAAGAATAAAATACTTAAAATAAAAGTAATACTTCAGTTGTTTAAAAAAATATATGTATATTGTTGATAGTACCGTATCCATACTGGACTCTCTCGTCGCTCAGCCTTTGGCCCCAGCAACACCTCTTCTACATCCTTAAATTAGTACACAGTGCAGTGTGTTTACTTTTAATATTGATACAGTAAAGCCAACCCAGGCACTACCACACCAACCACCGCTAAAATATACATCGCAACAGCAACCTTTTGGAAGTGCAGCGAGTGAACCACCAACCAAGAGTATCAACCATCATCGTAGATCATTATTAAATGTTTTCTTTAATGCAACACCAGTAAGTTAAAGTTTCTTTCAGTTTTTGTTATAAGTTTATTGATGTGAATTTATGTTATGTTAATATTATTAAAAGTGTATAACAATAATTTCCGCTTTCTTTCATAATTATTATTTTAATAATTCGTTGATTAATAATTTATATTAATAATTATTATAATTATTTATGCTTTTAAATCAGCGTATCTTCTAGGGATGAATTATAGTGGTTGACATTTTGACACCGCCCCTTCCTCCACAAGAACTCAACCTACCAATCTCTACCCACACACTCATTGAACTGTCTTCTTAGAAAAGTCCTTAATCATCCGTGCTACCAGGCTTTGGAGCTCTTTAAAGATCTCCTTCCAAAAAGTGTCATTCCTACCCACTTTCAAACACTATTTATTTCTCCGCCTCAAAAATCAATCTTCCACTCATATGAGATAAATCTTGACTTTAATAATACATGACAAAACTTATTCGATGTTGTTATATGTTTTTATTTAAATATTTTAGTTAACTATTTGACTAAAAAATCATGTACCAAATGGGCCCAGACGAATTTGACTTTCTATGCTCACTGTATATTATTCTTAGTGGACAAAATGTCTCTAAATAAAAAAATATTTTTTACATATATGTACAAATATATTTCTATTTTCATGATTTAGTTTTATCGAACTAAATCTTCTATTTTATTTTATCTAATGGACACTCAAGTCCTATAAAAAGGCGATTTAGAAATAAATTATTTTCTAAGGATACTTAATTACACATTTCATTTCATTGTGATATGATGTTATTAATATAGTAAAAAAAAAACTATTCTATATATTAATGCGGAAAGAATCAATATATCACATTTCAGAATAAAGTCTTCATAACGCAACCCAACTCAAACACTTACTAACATAAAAATCTGGTGCGATCAACACACCACTTTCACTTTAACTTCGTTGTTAAAATCAATTTAAGAATTTTGAAATACATTTAGAGATCAAAATAAATTGTTTATGAATTAATTAAGTTGGATTTCAATAGAAACATGTGTTTTATTAAATAATCTATTATATTTTTATCTACAAAAATCAATTTGTTTATTCGGCTATTCATCACTCTTCATTACCCTTTACAATTCCCTGTATCAGATAATATTTTTTCTAAAATCTTTAGCTATCGAACGGTATATAATACATATATACTACTATTCTTGTATTAAAAAACACAAAAGTTGCATAAAAAAATATGTTTGCTCTTTTATCCTTTAGTTGTTTATCAGATGCGCTCGATGATAACAGTCATACGTTACATCGTCTCTCAGATTTTTGCTTTTTTTCAGTAGGAATTCGTTGAATTCAGTCTGGAGAAGATCACTAGACCTCAGGAATACTACGGCAGTGAATATTGGAGAAATTTTGGTAAGGAAAGTTATAATTTACTTTGTACAATCACGAAAAAGTGAAAGGAGGGTCACTGATCAGCTGATTGCCGCTAGCTCGGCAAGCTCGGGCTTGCTTTTCTTTTACTTATCTTTCTTTTATCTTTAATTGTTATCTCATTATTATTATCATTTTCTTAATCAATGAGATATTTTCATCAAGTTATGTCCTCAAAGTCTGCAAGTAAAAGATCTAGATCTGCAGGTTCAAACTCGTCTCCAACAAAACAGAGACCCCGCCGTGAACAAAATAAAAAAATGATTCCACCAGCGACCGCGTCAGATACCTCATTAGGATCTGAACCACAGCCCAGCACATCATCACAAGGAATAACTGATGAATCCCCGTTTTTTACACCAAATCCATTTCAGATCCTCCAAAATGAAAAAGAAACCATGGAATCTTCTCCTATACCCAGGGAACCACTACCTCCACCAATATTTGTTAAAAATATTAAAAATTTTAAACTGATGTGTGCGCATTTAAACAAAGTAACTGATCCTAATAGTTATTATTGTATAAGTAGAACCAATGATACTAAAATATCTCCGACTACTGCTGAAACCTACAGAAGGATTGTAAAATATCTGACTGAGACCAAGGCTGACTTTCATATTTATCAGCTGCGCCAGGAGAGAGCATTAAGGGTCGTAATCAGAAACCTACATTCCTCAACACCCGTTGAAGCTATCAAAGAAGAACTGACAGAATTAGGATTCCAAGTGAGGCAAGTCACCAAAGTTCTAAAATATAAAAGTCCACTGCCTCTATTCTTCGTGGACTTGGAACCATCAGCAGGAGTCGAAAATATCTATGACCTCAGTAGACTGTACTATACCCGTGTAAAGGTTGAAAAACCTTACACAAAGAAAGAAATAGTTCAATGCCATAACTGTCAGGCATATGGTCATACCAAAAGTTATTGCCATCACATACCACGCTGTGTGAAATGCGGTGAACAGCACAAATCAGAAGAATGTACAAGATCAAGATCTACCCGCTGTATGTGCTCTGTGCCTCAAGGACCACCCGGCTAACTACAAGGGATGTGAAATCTACAAGAAACTCAGAACCAGATACCAAAAACCTCAGGATCCGAATGAAACAGCTGTACCAACCAGAAGCAGAAGAGAACCATCTAAACTTGTAAATTCTAACGTGTCATTTGCCCACTTGCCTGGAGGTGGAAACCAGAATCATGAAGTCGAGGCACTGCCGGAACAACGTTTTCCTTAACAATCTCAATCTATTGTACAACAATCTATTCCTCAAAGTTTACCTAATCTTCAAAAACTCCTCAACATCAAATTTCTCATATCCCTTCACCATCAAACGTCACAGATCTTACCAGTCTAATGACATAGTTCATCTCCGAAATCAAATCTCTTGTTATGCCGCTTATATCACTCCTTACAAATCTAGTATCAAATCTAATCCCTGCCTTGAAAAATCCTTAAATGACTTCACCTAACTCCTTATCCATTCTCCTTTGGAATGCGAATGGTGTTAGAAATCATACTGACGAACTGACAGCGTTGTTGCAAGCCAAAACAATCGATGTTGCACTTATAACTGAAACAAGACTAACGACTAAACAGTACTTCAAAATACCGCAATACGTGACATACCGTACTGACCACCCAGACGGCAAAGCCCATGCCGATTCTGCTATCATTGTCCACCAATCCCTCTCTCATCCTTTACTCCCACTTCCCACCTATGATTTCCTACAAGCCACAGCCATAATAATCAAGACTTTTTCCTTTCCGGTAACTCTCACATCTGCATATTGCCCTCCTAAACATTCCATTTCCAATTCCGAATTTGTATCCTTCCTGGATTCCTAAGGAAATCGTTTCATTCTGGGTGCAGACTTAAACGCTAAGCATCAGCAGTGGGGTTCCAGAACCACGAATTCTCGGGAACGAAATTTGCTGTATGCACTCAACTCCCGAAATTTTAATATCCTGCCTCCTGACTCCCCTACCTACTGGCCAACCGATCCTAACCGCAATCCTGACATCCTCGACTTCTTTATCCACAGCGGATTAGGCTCCTTCAACTTGTCTGTAACTTGCCTTGATGAACTATCCTCAGATCATAGTCCACTGATCCTAAAAGTATCTCTCACTCCAATTCCAAAACCCATTCCACCATCATTCATCCGAGTCAAGTGAATTCTTGACTATTGTATTCATTACTTCATTGATTCATTATTGTGTATATATTTTATTGTAATTTTATGCCGTGTAAATATTGTATGAATGTAGTACGTATGATATCTTTCAGCACTACTATTAATGTCCAAATTGGGACAGATTGTAATTTACTCAATAAAAATTGTTGTTGAAAAAAAAAAAAAAAAAAAAAAAAAAAAGTTGTTTATCAAATTTGCTCAACTTTCATATTTAGCCATTATTCATCTATGCTAACAAGATGATGTGCCTAATTTTTTAAAAAAGAAAAAATCTTAAAATATCTAAATTTAAGCCCTGCCAAACTATTTTAATCAGAATAAAATTTACATGATATTAAAGCCCATGAAATTTTACATCAATATATATAGTTTAATCAAAATCGTTAGAGCCGTTTTTGAGAAAATCGTAAAAATGAACAAAAATGCATAGTATAAAGTGGCTCTTCTGGCCAGCTGATTTCGATGGAAAATTGCTGTAACATCTCGGACGCATAGTTGTCTTAAATATGAAATTTCAGTTCCATAGGATTTTTCTTTTTCGTCCGGGAGTTACCACACACACACAGACCTTTTTTCGGGATTTGGTTTTTTGGACTCAGGGGACCCTTAAACGTGTATTTCCGTCGGAAACTGGAATTTGAAAATTTTCACTATCACAATACTTTACCTTACTATATATTTTATATATGGGTATATGAAAATAAAAAAAAAATTCGACATGTTATTAGGAGATAATGCCTTCAAACTAATTGAATCACTGGGTTGCTTATAAAATATAGCAATAAAAAAGGAAAAAAAATCCAGAAAATAAAATAAGTAAAAATACTAAAATATAAAACAAATAAATACGTAAAATAATGACACAAATGACCTTGGATGTTGATTGTACATAAAATCAATAATCTACTCTAACTTAAGGTAATTAATTTTCAAATAAATATGTGTATTGAGTTCAAAAAATAAAATAAAACTTATTATAGGTGGAATAATCAGGAATCTGTAATTTTTTGAAATTTTTTAATTCGGCCAACGTCCAAGCATAAACTCCGTTTCATAAGCATAAACTGAGTTTATGCTTGGACATGGCTCAGTAAGTCCCTGATGATGGCTCACAAGCTCGAGTCGAAACGTTGGCAAAATTAAAAAAATGACTGATTCCTGATTATTCCACCTATAATAGTTTTTACAGTCGACTATACATCCTCAATAAAATAAAACTTATGTTTCCAACTAACTTGGTCCCCTACCCTAATGGTTTCGAATCCAACTAATTATGCTGACTCATATTTTGAAGAATCAAGTGGCTAATAATGCATTACTTAATTTTTAAATAATGAAATATATATATATATATATATATATATATATATATATATATATATATATATATATAAAATAAGAATTATGTACTAGCTTTGAGGATAATACTGACAGGAGAACATTGAATACCAGCTGTAGCTTTTTACGGTCGTTCCCGGAGACTTGATCTGGACAAAGCGTTTTTTTGCTAAGTTTTCGCACCGTTTCTTGAAAAAAAAAATGAATTCATCCATGAGATGGTCGTACAAGAGGTGTTGGTGCCGATAAAGATTTATAAATAAAGAAGCATTAATCCGTCACTCTTTATTTGGAGGCAGGAAGGTGTGAGAGATCCTTCGGTCTGTAAACTTTGTCGGCTCAACTCTTTTTAACGTTTTTGCTGATTGGAATGTTTCTCGGCAATATCCTGGCGGTAGTTTCTAATAACTGTAAACTTTATACTTCTGAAAAAAAAATTAACAAGCAATGACAGAAGTGGTAGTACCTTCAGATGACATTTTCATGTATTATAACCAATGTTGCAGATGGGTGCATTATTTTACAATTTTTACTTTTTCTTTCTTCTACTTTTTTTCCCTCTGCGGTTATTGGGTATTTTTTTGGTAAACTGGTAAACTCATGTAAAAAGGCCCCAGATTATTGGTTTTATCAAATACTTGCTGACCCGACAGGTGATGTCTGAACTATGTCATTGTGACCTCGGTCAAGCCGTTCACGCGGGTATGTGATCACCCAGGGAAAAGACGATTAATTAAAATATATAGATAGATAGAGAAATTATAATTATCGTAAAACATTAAAAACAAACAAACAATAAAAAAAAAACCCTAGTTACCAAAGTATTTTTTTTCTTTTTTCCTTTCTTAAGATCCTTCTCCTGACTGTTATAAATAAAACACAAAAGATTGTTAAAGCCGTTGACGTGTTGTGCGATCACCAAATAAAGAAGTATTTCATATTATTTATATGTATATATAGAAAAAGAGAGAGAGAGATTATTACTACAAAATTAGAAAAACAAATAATGCAATAAACCTACCTAAGTAGCTTTTTTTCTTTCATAAGATCCTTTTTCTGACAATTATAAACACACAAAAAAAAAGAATTTGCAAAATCGGTAAGACCGTTCACGCCTGATGCGACCACCGAGGAGAAAGGCGATTCATTTATATAAATATATATGTATGTATAGTTGGAGAATTTAGTACAAATTTATTTACTTTCAGCAATATTTGGGACGGCAATTATTATTTACATCTATTTAGTAATCTTATAAGATAAGTAAAATCTGATCTACCATGAAGTTAGCTTTGCTCGTTTAATTTTGACTATAATTACAACTCTAGTTGTACTTGTATTGTATATTCAGAAATAAAAAATGTATCATTTAAACGTTAAATTAGTAAAAAACTATGTAAACACGTAGTAAACATATTCCGATTCTAGTTTTTACAGGAAATACATTATTTAGGACACCCAGAGTCCAAATGATCAAGTCCTTCAAAAATGTCTGTGTGTGTTTATTTTGAATCTCAGCTTGAAAACGATAATTATGAAACTAAAATTTCATATTAGATGAGTCTATGCTCGCCGTTTTAGGCAACATCAACACTTACTAGACAAAAGATCAAACCATCCTCTTAACTACAAAAGGCTTATCTATATGACTATTATAATACCAATCTGGACTTAGGGAGTAGAGCTATGCGACTCTACTAAACCATCAAATTTTTCCTGCATCCAATCCTTACAATCCAAAATCCTTCGTAAAATCCTCAATGCTTCTTACTTTGTCGCGAATAAACTCATCCATAAAGACCTTACTGTTCCCTATATTACTAATTTGGCCGGGACCAGGTATCAATGTATGACAAGCTCCATTCTCTCACTCGAACCCACTATTTGTAATCCTTTCTTTCTTTTCAATTTCTGATAACCCTCCGAGGGGCCTGAAAAGGAGATGGCCCCAGGACCTTCTAGTTTATCATAGTTTCTGGAGAGCTACCAATGGGTAGTATCCCTACATGTGGATCTTGACAGTATAATCTTGTATCACATTTACTGGATGTATATCATAATACAGTTGTTAATATCAATAAATATATTAAAAAAATAAAAAATGGCATGAACATGTGATTTTGATGATCGTAATTATAATTTTATAGGAAAAGAAATACGGTTAATTACAACAGATTACAGATGAGCAAGGCTTAAAGTGTAGTAGGTATAAATTTATCCGAATATCCTTTCGCTAGAAACCAACATAAAAGTGCAGTAAATTAGAATGCCAGGTTATAAATTTGAGTTTTACTAGCCATAAGGTGCAAAGTAGATGTTTATGCATACTTAGAGCTGATATAGGCCTTATACAGTTCCATTTTCCATCCCTATTTGTGTAATAAGACTTTATTACATAAGAAAGCGTAAAGCCCGACGTTGTAAGTGTCAGGCCTTCTGTATATCTCTTCCAGGCCTTATACCAACTGTCTTTATGCCCTTCTAAATCTGCCATTGTCCTCCATGTCGCTTGGAATCCCGAAGGGAAACTGGGGTTCGAATAAGTAATCACTCTGGAGGAATTTCAGGTAGAATTATATTGTTGTATCCTGAAGATGTATGCAAAATTATAAATAAAATAAAGTGTATAACAATATGGTTAAAGACTTATGAGTTACTTTTTCACATAACCTATCGTTCAAATTGCACATGGACAATATTAGTAACAAATCTTATAAGTTACTTGGCTTTATATATATAGAACAACCAAACAATTTAAAAACACTCATTTTTTGAAAATACTATGTGTAACCACAGTTAGACTGTAGTATTGTATTTGCCCTACGGAATTTACAAAAAGCAAATTGAAGGTGTGCAAAATAAAGTTTTAAGACTGATAGTATATAAAATGGGTCGCAGCTTGGAAGCAATTGATTATTTTGATATTAGAGATAATGTAAGATTACAATCATTAGAACTGAGAAAAATGAAATTCGTCAAACTTCTAAAAATAACAGTAATTGTACGGAATTACTAGGAATGATACCTATCAACGTTCCTCATCACAATATTAGATCACCTCTTGCTTTTGGAGTGCAATATCAGTTCAGAAATTATTTATTACATCAGGGATTGTCTGAGCTGCTTCTCATATGTAATTACTATTGTGATAAAGTAAGATTAGTGATGTAAAGAAATTATTTACTGAATTTCTGTCACCTAATCTAATTTAAGAGACCACTTTTTATTATTGTAAATTTAGGTAACTATTTATATCAGTTTTTTTCTGTATATTAAGTCTAAAAGAATCTCTGTATATAATTATTATTTATCTTTTATTTAATGTTTTAATTTTATGTACTTATATATTGTAACCAGGATACGATTCAAAATGGAAGAGAACCTCCATTTTTGACTCGATTCTCCTTTGAAATAATTCACTAGTAACTAGGATCACCACCCTAAAAAAGACACTTTTTAATTTAGAAATTCTCTTCCCGATGCAAGAATCGGTCCGAAATAGGATAAGTCTGTCTATATTAGGGAGGGAGAGGTGGGTTATGCACGAAAAGGACTAATTTTATTATTTCAAAGGATATGCCCGAATTTCGTATTTTAGGGACTGTTTTTTTTTTGTTTTTTTTTTTTGTTTTTTTTCTTACCCTCTGGTTTTATTTTCGAACAAAATACAAATACAAATATAATATGTATAGCTGTCAGATTTGTCCTTCTGTTACCCGGAGGTATTCTAAAGAGGATTGCTATATGCGCTGGATGCACTAGTAATCTTTCAAGGGCTCCTTCTAAGCCTTTAGGGACTGTTTTAATTGTTTGCTTGTTTTTACTTTCACTTACTATTTATAATAATGGGAAGTATAGGGATCGTGAAAATTTTCGATTTCCAGTTTTCAACGGAATTACACATTTTAGGGTCCCCTGAGTCCAACTAACCAAGTCCCGCAAAAAGGTCTCTGTGTGTGTGTGTGTGTGTGTGTGGTAACTCCCGGGCGGAAACAGTAAACCCTATGAAACTGAAATTTCATATTTAAGACAAATATACGCTCGAGACCTTACAAAACTTTTTTCATCAAAATGAGCTTACCAGAAGAGACACTTTACACCTTTTTTTGATTTTCTCGAAAACGGTTCCGACGATTTTGATTAAATTCGCTATATCGATGTAAAATTGAATGGGCTTTGATATCATTTAGCTTTCATTTGGATTAAAATGACCTGACAGGGCTTAAATGCCGATATTTTTAATTTTCTTCCTGTAAAGAACCTTTAATTTTGTTGATTCTATAAAAAATAACGATATTATCTGGTCACTACTGATGAAAAACAGGTAAATATAGAAATTGAATGAATTCGATACTCAACTAAGGGAAAAAACAGAAAAAATATTTTTTTAATGCAGTTTTTCGTTTTTGAACATAATAACAGTAATATACATGTATGATATACCCTTGGAAAGCTAAAGATTTTAGATAAAATTTTATCTTACACACAAGCTTATAAAAGTTAATAGAGAGTGATAAAAAGTCGATAAAACTAACTCATTGTTGTAGATAAAAATATGATTGATTTTTTAATGAAACACATGTTTCTATTTAAATTCAATTTAATTAATTCTTTAATAGTTTCACTAATTTTTAGCTCTGACTGTCTTTGAAAATTCTTTAATTGATTTTAACAACGGAGATAAGTGAAAGTCGTGTGTTGCCTGCACCAGATTTTTTTATTTTAAGTTAAAGTCGCCATTTATCCATAATATTTGGATTCAGTTTTGTTAAGCGCCTTCTCCTCACTAGAACTAGCCTTAACATGTACTCCAATAATCAAATAACCTTGTAAACTTTCTGTCATAGATTAGTTCCGCTGTCGGAATTCGGAACTCCCCATCCCCAAAGAGCCGGTGGCCATTCAGCGGAACAAAAGTCATATCTTACCCGGAATCTGTGACTGACTGCCACTGACCATGACTCATCCCAGTGACCAGGCTAAACTGCACTAATATCCAGCGCCTCTTAGATTTATGCCCATGAAGTTATTAACACGGACGCCCCCCCACACCAGTCCCATGTTTGCACTCCTTCCTTTGAACACGTAACAGCTAACTACCAGGCAGCCAATCTGTCGTGTTTGAGCTGCGGTGGCGTTTGATCAGTATTGTATGTCACTGTTTGGAGTAGTCACCGTACCAGATCCGAATCTATCCCTTCAGCTCAATTCAATCTTCAAGCTTTGATATTTACCTGTGAAATTACGTCATGAATTGGAAGTGTATGTAAATGTGGAAGGCTGTTGGAATAAGATTTCGTCATGAACTTGTTAGCTGCATAATAAGATTCTGTTTTGTCAGTTTATCTATATACACGCCGTCCTTGAATCTGTAGAGGTTTTGTTTTAAAATTTTGTCATGCCTTTTAAAATATTTAAATTAATCCTATGTTTAGGAGTAAATACGATTGCTAGAAAAAAAAATCTGCTGCGCACAGCACAAGCATTCATGTGCCTCTGCTGTCAAACTCAAGTTACATTAATTTAGAAATGAAAATAAATTGAGGATGTATAGTCGACTGTAGGAACTGTTATAGGTGGAATAATCAGGGGTCAGTCCTTTTCTAAATATTTTTAATTTTACCGACCTTTCGGCTCAAGCTTGTGAGTTTATGCTTGGACATGGCTCACAAGATTGAGTCGAAACTTCGGCAAAATTAAAAATATTTAGAAAAGATTGAATCCTGATTATTCCACCTATACTAAAATAAGAAATAAATTAATAAAAGAATAAATTAAATTGAATTTCAACAGAAAGATGTATTTTATTAAATAATCTATTATATTTTTATCTACTACATCCGGTAGTTTTATCGCCTTTAAAATTTTGTGTATAAGATATTTTTTCTAAAATCTTTAGGTTTCCAACGGTATATTATACATCTACATTACCGTTCTTCAACGGTTCAAAAACAATAATTGGTCTAAAAAATATGTTTGCTCTTTTCTTATTTATTGGGATATCGAATTCGTTCAACGTTTATATTCAGCTGCTTTTTGTCAGAGCTAACAAGATTATATGACCAATTCTTCTGAATCTATAAAATTAAAAGTACTTTAGAGGAAGAAAATTTAAATTATCGGCAGAATATTTCGAACGGAATGAAACCTACATGATATTAAAGCCCATTAAATGCTACATTAAGTGGCAAACTATTAAGTGGCTCTTCTAGTGAGCTGATTTTGATAAAACAATTTCTGTAAATATGAAATTTCAGTTTTATAGGACTTTTACGACACACACATACAGAGACCTTTTTGCGGGACTTAGTTATTTGTACTCAGGGAATCCTAAAACGTGTATTTTAGTTGAAAACTGGAATTCGAAAATTTTCACGATCGCAATACTTTCCCTTACTATATATTTCATATACAGATAAGTACGATTAATAAATCTGACAATACCTTAAGTTTAGAAAAATACTAAGAACTATAGTTAAAATATTGAGTATAAACAAAGATTCCTCATCGTAAGCTGCCAACATTTTTTCCTCTAGCTTTATTTTGTCTCAGAATGACTACAATCCTTTTCATAATGTATTCAGACATCTTATTAAAACCGTTATTTATTATATGTTCTATTTTAATTAGTACTATGGCAAAACCTAGAATGTAATAAAATAATCTAAACAATCTTATATGAATCCAAGAGATACAGTTCTTATATGTTAAGAGATTAAGAGATAATCAAAATAGAAAAAAAAAATCTGGTGTGACTTTTAACTGACTCCATTGTTAAATAAATTAAAAAACTTTTAAACAAAGTAAGAGATGGAATAAGGTAGAAGAATTACATTGATTTTCGTTACATACAAAAAATTGTGTTTCTTAGATAACATAATATATTATTGTTTACATCAATCAGATAGTTTTGTTCCCTTTTCATCATTCTCCATAACTTTTTAAAACTTTTACCAAGTATGATGCATCCATCCTACAGTAGTATATCAACTATATATCGTAATAATATTAATGGACGATAGTAAATTTTTTTTTTTTTTTTACTTTCACTTACCTATATACAGTGAGTGTCAAAAGTATTCGGAATTCGTATTTCTTTTCGTTTAATTTTTATGTTTCACAACTATTAATTTATATAATTCTTTTTCACTACCAAATCTTTAAAAGAGACTCCCATAAAGGAAAGTCATTGGAACAGATAACCGAAAAGTTTATTGTTTTTAAAAATATCCTATTATTAATGTAAAATTACAAGATCGTTCAGTGTCAAAAGTATTCGGAAATCGTAATATCCTGTTGTTTAATGGTTTCAAATATTAATATTCTCACCAATCTTCGACATAATTTTATGTTCTAAGCAATTCTCCTCTCTCATGCTATATATATCCAACCATTAAATTTTTTTTTTTTTTTTTTTAAATAAGGCCCTAAAATAAAAACGCAACGATCGTAAAACGCCCTCGAATAATTTTTAACACGTTCACACGTTAACACTAAAGAAAAATAGTTAAGATGTTGAAAAAAAATGATGAGAATATATGGATAGCTATGTACAGAGTAGATAATATAATAATAAAATATAAAAGCAAAAAAGTAAGCGTCCAAAAAATATTAAATGTTAAAACTAAGAGACTGATTATTCATCAAATAAGAAAACATTGCCTCAAATGAGTAAAACTTAACTTATTTATAAATTTTTCAGAACTTCTGGATACACAATAAATTTTTCAACCGTTCGCCGCGTTCTAAAAACATTTTACGAAAAGGAAAACATGGTACAAGAAGTACTGAAAACGTCTATCAGCAGACAAGGAAATAAGAGAATAGGCTGAATGTTTTTAACGTTTTTTAAAGAGAAGATTGGTGAATTAAAATGTTTACAGATGACTCCCATACTAAAATACATGGCTTATGAAAATATTATGGTTTAGAGGAAACCAAATGAAGAAATTAGTATGCCATAGTAAAACACTTTGAGCGGTCAGTGATATTTACGTGCGTATTTCTTTGAAAAAGTTTAATAACATTGGATTCATGGGCAGAATTATTGATAGGTTTGTGTATTTTTTAAGTATGAAAAGCCAGAATTAAAAGTAGAAGAAAAATTATGAATAAATCGAATTATTAACATACGCGCGACCATGGCTCTGGACCTATATACGTTATTTATTCATATTTAGTTGCTGCAAAATTTTCAAAAAGTTCTCGAAATCCCTCTTCTATTATTTCTTTCAAATTTAATTATCTATTTTTGGGTCTTACTAAAAAGGAAAACCAGGAAATACTATATTAAAAATGAAAATGGCCTCAAGATACAATAAGTGTTGGAGTGGGGTAATATTTCACACTAAACAATTAATTAATTAGTAAGATTATTTCCTATTTGGCTAAAATCTATAATTATAACAAAGTTTTTACCAACAGGAAGTTTATTTATGATCACTGCACTAATATAACTAGGAAACCACGAAATTCCGAATACTTTTGACACCATTAACATACACTATTTCTAATTTTTTCGTAAATAAACGTTCACTACGTTAATAATAAAATGATTGTTGTCGTAATTTTTGGTTTTAGCTATTATATACCTCCTTCTAACATTATAAAGTGATTAATAACTCTTTAAAAACATAAAAAATAAGTTAAAAACAAGTATATTACAGAAGAGTAATGAATTCCGAATACTTTTTACACTCGCTGTATATATAATATACAGTAAGGGAAAATATTGCGATCGTTAAAATATTCGAATTCCAGTTTTCAACGGATATACACGTCTTAGGGTCTCCTGAGTCCAAATAACCAAGTCCCGAAAAAAGGCATGTGTGTGTGGTAAGTCTAGCGCAAAAACGATAAGTCGTACAAAACTGAAATTTTATATTTAATTACGCCCGAGATGTTACGGCAACTTTTTTCATCAAAATTTGCTTACCGAAAGAGCCGCTTTATACCATGCAGTTTGCACTTTTTTACAATTTTCTCCAAAACGGCTCTAAAGATTTTGATTGAACTCGCTATATCGATGTAAAATGCAATGGGCTTCAATATCATGTAGTTTTCATTCTGATTGAAATAGTCTGACAGGGAATAATGCTGATATTTAAAATTGTCTTTCTTTGAACTATCTTTAATTTTGTACATTCCAAAAGATATATCATATCATCTTAATGAAATTGACTAAGGACCGCAAAATATACAAGTTGGACGGATTTGATGACCAATTAAAGGATAAAAGAGCAAAACTATTTGTTAATGTTATTTTTGGTTTTTTGATAATAAGAAAAGTAATATAGACGTATAATATACCGTTGGAAAAGAGAAAGATTTTAGAAAAAATATTAGCTGATACACAAAGTTGTAAAAGGTAATACAAAGTAACGAATGTGAAATAAACTTATTATTGATTAACATTATTATTACATTATCTAAATCTAATGTGTTTTCAAACGAAAATGAATACACGTTTTATTGAAATCAACTTAAATAGTTTTCATATTGAAGTATATTTAATAGTTTTTGAATTGATATAAACAGTCAATGTAAGTGAAAGTCGTGTGTTGCCCGCACCAGATTTTTTCATCTCGTTTCCATTCAGATTTGAGCTTGGCATCCATTTATAAATCGACGATCCATTTCTTCAATGTGCCATAGGGCAGAATTAATGAATTAGGAGATGTGGCACTCGGAAGGCAAAGAGCTGCCCTAAGGGCCGATGTTAGGGATAAATCAGATTTATGGCTCGTGACTAAATTAGGCCAAATGGTTGGGGCCCTTCTAGTTCCTACGACTGCGGTCCACACCACACGGTAGCCGGCGAACGGTCAGTCGTGTGCCCACCTAAATGCAAATCGCCTTCAACGATTTGTCACGAGTCACAAAATTCAGTTCTAATAGATGTGGATGAAGTCATTATGGTGCTGTTAGGCTATGAATAGTCATAAGCAGAACGAATTAGAAATATGTTTCTCTATATCCAGCGGTAATGTGTCACCGAACTTCTAATAATGCCCCTAACTCACCGAAACGATTCAGATAAGTATAAACATTACTTTGGACATTTCCTCATTCACTTCAAGAGGAGATAAGAAAGCTTTTTTATATTTTCAGTAAATATATTTTATTTTTAAGGTATTTTTTATTTCAGAAACAATTTTTATTGAGTAATATTACAATCCTTCCTAATTAGGACATTTTTAATAGAGATCAAGTACAACATTCGCACAACATATACAAAACAATAAATAATGAAATAATAATACAATATACATATATACAATAAATAATCAATAATAATATGTACAAAATCACTCAAACCTATATACAATCCTTTAAGCTTCTAGTGTTATTATTAAATTTAACACATAAATACGCTTGTAACTCAGTTATTTTTAACGATGGAGAAAAGTATATATAGAGATTTAGTAATAGATATAATTACACAACAAATCGGTTACTGTTGAAGATAGAGAAAAATCGAAAATATTTTCGAGATCAAGAAAACGCGATGAACAAAGTGCAAAAAATTAAAAAATCATCTTATGTGGTCAAGCAACAAACTATAAGAGATGTGATTCCCTGATAACTCCGTTATTATTGCTGATAAAGATAAAATGTAAGGTGTTCTGAAATCAGGAAATTGTAGGCTTTAAAAATGTTTAAAAATTCTTTTAAAATTATGCTTTTTGTTTATTATTTTCAGTAATGGATGGACCTTTTTAATCGACCAAAACAAAATAACCTCCCTTCAAAATTTGAGAGCTTACATTTCAAGATGCGTAGAACCCGAATAACAAAACGATTTTAGAATAATATTATCTAATACAAGGAAATTGAAAGGTTCATAGAGAGTGATGAAAAGTCGATAAAACAAACTGGTTGTTGTAGATAAAAATATAATAGAGTATTTAATAAAACACATGTTTCTTTTGAAATCTAATTTAATCTATTTTTATCTCTAAATGTATTGAAAAATACTTTAAAATACCGATGATTTTAACAACAGGGGTAAGTGAAAGTCGTATGTTGTGCGCTCCAGATTTTTGTCAAACCTTTTAGATTTTAGTTGATTTTTTTTTGTAAATATAATAATTAAAGAAAATTAATAGTCTAAATGATCCATAAATAGAACCGCAGAGGGGAACGCGGAACCCGGTAGCAGTGATTCACAAACACTGTCATATTTCCTAGAGGAGAAGAGACTGAGGGTTATTAGAGGAAGAGGCGGCAGATGTTATCATCCCAATCATAATTCGGTAGCTGGACAGTAGCTCCTTGATCCCCTTCGTGGAAGTGTTGAAGGAATCAAGTGTGCCCGGAGCAGATCTCCGATAGTGGATCAAAGGGGCGCCGCTGGCTATCTGTCCATCTCTCCATTCCCTATCGTTATCCTCAGTAATTGTCACCTTATTTGTATTTCATTATTTGTATAATCATTTTTTAAAATGTTATCGAGATATGGTGGCCTATACTAAAAAATAATAATTTACCTTCATATAATAAATTCCTATCGTGTATTGACTCTTTTTCATTAGTTATTTTTAATTTATACAACTAAAAATCTGTAGTATCCATAAAAATGTAAACGAATGCAAAGAAATGTTAATAACAAATATCTGAATTAAGGTCGAATGCTACGTAAAATAATAATAAAAAAATGTACCACTACGAACTCTGAAGGGTCTTGGGCTCAGTACAGGCCTACGGCAGTGCAATGAGGTGATCAGGCCTTATTCACGCTCAGCCGCCAGGTTTTTCCACAATCATTTTGGGTACCCACTTTATAGAGGCTGGGTCTGCCCCAAGGGTCTCCATAGTCAAGGGTCGCCCCCGAAATGCAGGTTTTACATTACATATATGTTCCAGTTTAACTTATCAATACACCTTAGTTTAAAAAAAATTAACAACTCCCATTTGAGCTAGAAAACTTTAAAAATAGGTAAATAAAATTGAAAAAAGTATAAGGGGGCTGGGTCTGCCCCAGGAGGGTCTTCATACCCTAGGGTCGCCATCGACCGAATTAACAGACTAAATAATATCTTGCTACAGTCGGGATTCGAACCCAGGACCCGGAGAACAATAGAGTAGTGCTCTATCTACTAGACCACTCCGTTTCCAAAATAATCATAAGCTACGTTTAATAGTTTTTTAGGATCTCACCAGACTTAATTAATAAAACTAATTGGCTGATGGATTATAATTGATGACAACACTAACTGTGACAAACATTAAATCTCAGGGCTCATGCAGGATTTTTAAAAACAAAAAGAAAACGATTTATTATGTAAGGTGACAGTTTGTAAATAGAATCAAGTTTACCGAACGAGGTGGAGTCATCACTCTTTCGACCGGTCCGTGTGAGTTGCCTCCAGTATTTTGGCAGACCTCCTATACCTAAAAGAAACTTTCCCTTAAGTTTTGAGACATCAGAGATCAAATTTTTGAACTTAGGGTTTTTTTCTTAACCAGGAGTACTTTTGTGAGATATAATCTTGCGTTATGGTTAGTCAATATCTATGTCAACACCTGTTTAAATAGCGTGACTTATAATTTGATTGTACAGTACAAGTTTTGCTCACCGCCTTAAGAAATGATACAGTTAGAGTTAGGATCTTATTATCACTCTAAATTATTCATTAAAACCTTTTGTATCTTATGGTAAAAAATATTCGTAATAATAAAGACTCGTGTAATAATATTAAAGTCCGTAAAAATTGATCGAAACTGTGATTCTATCCTACAGAAAAGAAACTGGATGTGGGAGGTACCTAATTTACAAAAGATATTGAACATCCTAACTGATACACACTGTAAAACTTTATTCCGTATTTTTTCTAATTTCATCTTGATGTAATGAGTTCACTGCTTTTCAACAATGGTTACCTAAATGCAAGACGCTTATGAAGAAAGAGAAAATATAAAAAGAAAAAAGTTTTACACCTGAACTATATCCATAATATAAAAATATATCCATATTAACTCGATGTGAAGTACCTATGTATTTTATTATTTACCTCATAAAAATGAAGGATAAACACTTGTAAATGTAGATCAATGAACTTTATAAACACCTTATACAATATTTTATGTTTATTTATTTTATTCTTTATAAATCCTATTACTAGAATATTTTACATTATTCTAGAATATTATAGAAATATTACTAGAAAGTTACATTATTTATTTATTTAACAAGACTGGTGAAAGGACGATGCTATAGTGAGAGCACTAAATTTTGCCAATCCAGAGAACCCATTCTGCTGATATCCCAACCCATCCTAACACTTTCCTTTCTACCTATGTTGATGACACCTGCGTGCTATCAGTTCATAAAGATCCATTTGTTGCCTCAAATACCCTTCAAGCCCACATCAAAGACCTAGAAGTATGGTGTCAGAACTGGAGAATAAAAATAAATTCCAACAAATCCCATCAAATAACCTTTACCCTTCGTCGTAAACCTTTGACTTCCTGCCCTACAGGTAACATTATTAGTAACACTCAACTAGCTTTCTGTTTCTGTTCTAGCTTTTAAATTCTGCCCGCATCCAATCCTTACAATCCAAAATCCTTCGTAAAATCCTCAACGCTACTTACTTTGTCACGAATATATTTATCCATAAAGACCTTAATGTTTCCTTTGTTACTGATTTGGCCCGGACCAGGTATCAATCCTTTCATGGCAAACTACATTCGCATTCTAACCCCCTAGTTTCAATCCTTTCTTCCTCCTCAATTCCGGATAATCCTCCGAGGCGCCTAAAAAGGAAATGACCCCGGTACCTTCTAGTTTAGAATATTTTTAGAGTGCTTCCAATGGGAAGATTCTCTACATGTATATCATGTCATTGTATTCTGTAACACATCACATTTACTTGATGTATTTTTCGTTAATACAGTTGTAAATACCAATAAAATGATTTAAAAAGCTTTAGTCAGAGAAGGGATCTTTAACCAGTACCTGACATTGCACTTGGAACCACCATTTTATACCCCTTTGAAGGGCCGCATAACAGGAATTTACTAACCGGGTTTGAACCTGCATTGAAGTATGTCATGCTAGCCACTACACCACAGGTGTGCTTTGTTGTCAGTAGGTGATAAATAAATTAAAACTATATCCTGTTTTTTAGTCGTCTAACTACAGACATTTCAGCTTTGACCAAGTCGTAACATGCTTTTAACTAAAAAAAAAAAACACCCCCGCAGGTGGTCCTAGGATTTTTTAATGGGAGTAAAATATTATTAGTTATGCCGTCCTTTGGAGGGGACGTTAAAAGGTGGTCCCGAGACTGTGCGATTCAGTACTCGTTAAAGATCCCTATCCTAATAAAACCTAGATAGGCAAAATTTAGAACTCCCACTGTAGCATCGTCCGATTAGCCAAAGTAGCATAAAGTGACGTTAAATAAACTAACAAACTAAAAAAACAACTTCTGTTTTTGATTAATAATTCTTAGAACTATGTGATTAATAATACTCCAAACATTGTCCAGGTTTGTTGTTTACATGCTGCAGTTCAACGTTACTATCTCTAAGTTTATTGTAAATTTTCACAGCACATAAATAATGTAGCACTTGAAAAACAGTAAATCTGTTTTGATGTAACTAGTTTTTAATAGTATACTGTATATTAGCTAGAAGCAGTAAAGAAGTAAACAGCGTTGCATTTGATACCTTCCTTTTTTTAAGTCGACTAGTTATGTTTTTACAAATGATGTTTGGGTATATGAGTCAGAAGAATCGTATGTAAACAGATATTTTACACATGTCCCTGCAGTTTTAGACTGTCGAAAATTCGAGAGGGATGCATTCAATATTAACAATGCGACTGGACAATTTTTATTCACTGATTCACTCTGAAAACAAAGTAAATATTCATTACAGAGCATTCAGATGGGGTTGACACTGGCGGATCAGACCCTACCCATTAACAACCTTTTTCCGAGCCACCGGATCAGCGATTTTCCTGCAAAATCTCTAAAAGATACTAAAAGATAACAGACAGGCAGTAATGAAGCTTGTGAATGATTAACGGGTTCGCTAATAACGAACTGCAGTCCTGGATAAAAGCTATTTCAGTTAGAGTTCGTTTGTAGCGGATCACTGTCAACTGGATCCGGATTTCCATCAGAGGCATCGATACCCATGATAGATACATAGCAATATCATTTGTGATCCTCTGCTTGGCTAATGGCGAAAAAAACACGTGTTTTTATCCGGAGTGGGACACCTGTTCCGGGCTTGTCCCCCCGTCCGGGCCTCATTTAACGCGCGACATTTTGTCTAATTCGCTACCTGCTGATCAGGACTCTTTAATTCCGTCCGAATTACTTTTCGATACCCATTATTTGGGACACACTCTATCAATTACAGATGAATCGCACCTCCTTATAAACGCCTTTTCTTTGCCTTATATATTTATAGTTTACCCTCAAAAAACGATCTTAGTCAGACTTATTTAGTCCATAGTTATTTAGTCAGTTCCTCAACATTTCTATCTGCTTCCGAAGCATGGAGCCCCGAGTATCTCGAGGAAATTGAAACTGCGCAATTGAAAATTTTAAAAATAACGCTTTAGTTTTTAAACCCAGGAATACTCCGCATTATATAGTTCGCCTTGAGATTTTTCTCTTTTTTTTTAACCTCTACTTCACCTGTTTACGCTTTATGCCAAGATCCCGAGACCTCTGGCACCGAGGCGAGAACTCGTAACTAATCTAT
Source organism: Piezodorus guildinii (assembly GCA_023052935.1). Taxonomy (NCBI): domain Eukaryota; kingdom Metazoa; phylum Arthropoda; class Insecta; order Hemiptera; family Pentatomidae; genus Piezodorus; species Piezodorus guildinii. The sequence continues at coordinate 158,862,364 of CM041293.1, read as the reverse complement.
TCCAAGTCTTTGGCCTTCTGGTTACTGGGCAACGCGCGCTAACCAACTCGTTTACCCTGCCTCCGTTCGCCTTGAGACAGAAATAGAACCAATATGTATGAAAGTGGTTAAATAACTGACTCATCTATGGTCCCGCTGTTTTAGATATACTTAAAGCTGTGGACAAAGATAAGCCTGACATAGACTTAAATTCGTGTTCCTCGATTTAGAGCAATAGCTCAGCTTAATGCCTTTACAGAGAAGCTTTCTACTCAGCAGAAAAACGGATACAAGCGTGAGACACGTGAAAAATCCAATAACCATTACGTATCTGGCGAAAAAAAAAAAATTCGATATTTAACCAATAGTCATTTACATAGAGCATTATACAGTTGCAATTCTCTGATTCCGTAACTCCGTTTTTTTTTTTTAAATAGATCCTGCAGTTAATTAAGAGTTGCTAATCCAGATCATATCATGCTCTATTAAAAAACACACCTTTTACATTCAATTCACTAGAAATCTGTTAAATATATTTCCTATTAATACAGCCTACATCACATCCTTGTTAATAGATAAACACATAGTAGAAGATCCGAACTTAAAACGATCTGCACCGAGCTGATAATACAATGAAACATATTTTATAACAAATTTAGTATATTAGGAAATATTTTAAGAATAGGTTGCCTAAAAAAATCTTGGACAGACTATTTTTAATTATTTTTAGTTAAATGTTGCAACATATAAATAATTCCAATAATCAGCCAAGAAGTGTACCAAAGCATCTTTGAAACGATAATTTTTATGGCTTTCCCCAAAATATTTGGTTTTGATTTGTTGAGGTCCTGTAATTTTATATGGGATATAAAACTTACTTATATTCAATGTCCGATTACGTGCGACTGCAATGTTTGGTCCTTCATTATTACACGCTATACTCAACTCGGATCTCTCTGTCACGCATTTCCGCTCGCGTTAAAATTTAGTCTTTAAAATTCGGCAACCCAGATTAGAACCACGTTTTTTGCAGACAACCCTATATCAATGTGTTTGAAATAAAACAAGGTTTATATTGGTATATATTTTTTTCTATTATCAAGCCGGTGCAGATAATTGATATCGACATACCGGCTTTTATCTGACAACCGATAATTTGTCCAGGAAAAGATTAGGCAACCCAACGGCTGCACATTCTATATCCTTGATACTTCAAGTCAGGGTAAATGTTTTCTTATTATCACGATGTTGCAACATTTAATTAATTTTTTTTAAATAATTAAAAATAGTCTGTCCAGGATTTTCTTTGGCAACCCATTCTTAAAATATTTCCTAATATACTACATTTGTTATAAAATATGTTTCATTCTATTATCAGCTCGGTGCAGATCGTTTCAAGTTCGGATCTTAGACTAATAGTTAATATAGAAAAGGGAGGATTTACAATTTTCCTAAATGATTTCAATTGAAAAGAGTGGATAATAATTTTGATATTCCAATTTTTTTTTCTTTCCCCCATAATTCAATTTTCCATAAGTCCGAATTGTTTTTATTAATACTTTGTAATGAGTTGATTTCTTTATCAACAATAATTTTGGAATAGAAGAAGTCAGGTAATATCTTGGAGGCAGAAATATATTCAAATTAGCTAGAAAACGATCGAGCCGTATTCTTAATGTAAGATCTGTCGGTGACTTAACTCATATCTAAAAACACCCTTGGACAACAATATTTTGATTACAGCGGAAAAGAAATGTTATGCCGTAATTAGCAACGCTTATCGCAGAACACCATTTTATCGTAGAATAGTTTTGTTCTAAGCCGTACTGAAAATTTAGAATAATATCAGTGATGACAAGTAAAGGGTATAGCCGGGTTAAGATGGTAAGTAACCTCCGCGTGTTTGACTCGAACTTGGAAGATCAATTTGTGGTCGAATAAAAATAGTTCACCTAAATTTTTATCTTTTTAATTTAAACGGTTTTTGAGATTTTTTTTAAAAACCTATTTTTTCGATTTTATTTTTTTTTTTATAGTAAAATAAATTAATTTCTCTACGTATTCAAAAGTATGCCCTGATATATCAATATCACCAAGATCGCCACCGTTTCTGCTACTAATCATATATTTCGTCTTATCGGTATTTAATTCGAGTCCTATTTCTTTACCGGTTTTTATTACCACACTTCAATTTAGTTGTATGGTTTCCGTGTCTTCACCTAGCAGTACCAAATCATCGGCATACCCCAAAACCGGAATCTTGTCACCCATATTTAATTCTTTCTTGGTACAAATCACCTTTTCTATGACATATTCTAAAGCTATATTGAACAAAACAGGTGAAAGGGAGTCATCCTGTTTCAAACCCGATCCTTTGTTTTAAAAAGTAATACAAAATTATAAAAAGGGAAAAACAAAACAAAATATGTACAATAAGGCTCAACAATTTTAACAGAAAAGTTATAAACACTAGAATCTGAGGTATGTAATGATAAGGTATGATCAATGAGGTATATAAAAAAATAAATAAATAAATAACGCAAAACCAGAAGTGTTATAAACTAAATGAAAAATATACAGTAAATAAAATATAAATTATACAAGCAAATTATACATAAAGTAAGAAAGTTATAGATTAAGGAGAGGAATGATGGCGTACGAGGGAGAGATTATATCTTTGTCAGTTTTATGATTGACGGGTACCCGATCTTTTTTCATATGGATGTGTATAGCTTCGGAGTGTATATCTTATAATTTCTGCCTTCCATAATCGGTTCCTTAAACAATGGAACAGGAAATCAATGTCCCATGCCAATATTCTTCATCCATGATATAAATTAGCATCTCCCGAAGACTAGAAGCGATGAAACAAAGAGAAAGAAGATGAATTGTTAAAGCCGTGAATACGGTGGCGTGGGAACTGACCATAGGTCGCCAGTTGCCATGGCCACATAGAGAGGATTTGGACCGCAGCCTCCCTCCCCTCAGTCCCTATATTCACTCCCTCTGCTATATTCACTTCATCTAAACATTTACAGCATCTTACACTAATAATCATGTTATAAAAAATCTGCTCTGGTAAGCACAAGACTTCTACTTACCTTGGTTGTTAAAATCAATTTAAGAACATTCATATGAAGTCAAACTTGAAGATTCGTTTTACAACTTTGAATATATAAGATAACATTTAGGTACATTATTTTTAATGATTCTTTTTAGTCGGACAAAACAATAAAAAATAAAAAAACACAACAAAAAGTTAGGACATGTCCTCAGTAATGCCCTGATGATGGCTCACAAGCTTGAGCCGAAACGTTGGCAAAATTAAAAAATTTCAAAAAATGACTGATTCCTGATTATTTCACCCATAATTTTCTCCTATTGTTGTTAATTAAATTCGTGCAACATGCATAGTTAATGGTTATTTATCAATAGTAATAAATACACGTTCGAAATTATTCGAAACCTACAAAATTAAAGGTACTTTAGAGGAAGAAATTTTAAAATATCTGCATTTAAGCCCTATCAGACTATTTTAATCCGAATGAAACTTATATGATATTAAATACATTAAATTTTACATCAATATATATAGTTTAATCAAAATCGTTAAAGCCGTTTTTGAGAAAAATGTACAAAATGCATGGTATGAAGTGGCTCTTCTGGTTAGCTGATTTTGATGAAAAAGTTGCTGTAACATCTCGGGCGTATAGTTGTCTTAACTATGAAATTTCAGTTTTATAGGACTTTTCATTTTCGCCCGGGAGTTACCACACCCGGACACACACACAGAGACATTTTTTCGGGACTTGGTTATTTTGACTCAGGGTACCCTTAACGTGTATTGTTGAAAAATGGAATTCGAAAATTTTCACGATCGCAATACTTTCCCTTACTATATATTTTTTATATAGTTAAGTGAAAGTAAAAATACCCTAAAGATTCCTACATCATATTTATCATATTTTTACAACAATTTTAACTTTTCATTTAAAATACGTGTATCTTATTGTTTCTTAGTACGGTAGATTCCGTTAGTTAGTAAAAACCCTACTGAAATCCAGCATTGTGAATAAAATGTTTATTCCAAAATAATTAATAAATTCACATGATTTTTACACAATATGTTAACTGATTATCACTCTGATAAATTATATTTTATTTTATAGTAAAAATATTTTTGATATAACTCCTATTCAAAGTGATAAAGTAACTTACTTTTGACCAAAACCCCAAGGCCATAAGAAATCGCCATAGTTAATTTTATACATTAAATTAGGGAAGAATTGACGGCTATGAAGTTACCCTCGAAGATGACAGTGACAAAGGAGATGGAATTGTATTACGGTCGTGAGTTGAGCACTCCAGAGGTCGGCAATAAGGGCAGTCTAGTAGATTCGTCATTCGCCACTTCTCGGCCTCTTCGACAGTCAATAACGAGGGGAGAATAGCTGAATCAATTTAATGCAATGGTTATTTTCATAATATTTTAGGAACCACAATCTAAGAAACTACCATTATTTTATTATAAAAAATTTCAATTTTACTTACCTATATAACACCCTCTCGTGACCTTCTCATCTGTATATAATGTCCCATTGATTCACAGCATTACATAGATGATTCTTAATCCGATCCGCATCCTTATGGAACTCCATTCCTTCTAATATCCAGGAGTTCCAAACTCTATCAACATTCATATCCCGTTTATTCAGCCATTTCCTGTCAATTTAATTTTCAAATAATCACAAGATCAACAGATAGAGCAGACGTTTATTTATTTATTCAATTTTCATTTTCTTGGGTACATTAACAGCAAATATTATTTAAAATTATACATTTAATCTTTTCAAAGATTTCAGATTAAATTATGTATTATTTTACAAACACTCATAAGAATTGTAATTTCCTTCTTCTTTTTTTTATTTTTATTCTTTCTTTTTGTTTATTCTTTTTTTTTTTATTCACATAATTTATTAATTCTAACTTGTCAGCATTATTGTGACAACCTGCTGGTTGCATTGGAATAAAGAAAATGAACAAAATAATAAAATGTCATGAGGAAGGACAGTACCAGCAGCACGTCTTCTCGTCAGATTTTTTTTTTTTTTTTATGTTTTCCAGCATATTTTACGTAATTGAAGGGTTTTATGTGGTGTTCATTAGTCAATCATTATTTGATTAGGGACTATTTGGAGGGTTTACAGCTTTAGTTAGCTTAGCGAGGTCATGGAGAAGCCTCGAAAGAGGCTGGATAAGATTAATCAACCCTCTTATTATTTGCCAAATTCGCGACGAATTTTAACCTGAAGTCGACTGCTGAGGAATTTCCCTCCTCACTTCTTCTTCTTCTACTGGCTTAACAGGCGCATGAGGCCGCCCTTGGCCTGCTCAACAGTCGCCAACCATCCTTCTCGATCCTCAGCTCGTCTCAGAGAGATCCCGAGCTGTCTAAGATCCTTCCCTACACCATCCTTCCATCGACCCTTCGGCCTGCCACGCCGGCGCCGGCCATCCGGAACATTCCTGTACACTCTACTTGCAACCCTGTCACAATTCATCCTCATCACGTGCCCAATCCATTTTAACCTCTGTATCTTAATATGAGAGGAGATACTGATATCCTGGTAGAGCTGAAACAATTCCTTATTTTTCCTCCGCCGCCATTGACCATCCTCAAATACGGCTCCCAGGATTCTCCTTAGGATTACCCGTTCAAACCTATCAAGCAAGTCCACATTTTTGTTGTTGAGGATCCACGTTTCTCCACCGTACGTAACCACTGGTCTTACAAGGGTTTTGTATAGCATCAACTTGGTGGAGCGGCTCAAAAGCTTGCTTCTAAATAGCTTTGATAAGGAAAAATAGGCTCTATTACCAGCCGCTATACGCTTCCTTACCTCTTCTTCTTCCTTCAGGTCATCATTTATAATACAGCCTAGATACTGAAAACTTCTTACCAGTTCTATTTTATAGGGTCCCATTTCATAATGACTCTGCCTCTGGTCCATTCGTGTGCCTAGTACCATTATCTTAGTTTTCAGCTCGTTGACTTTTAGGCCGATCTTTCCTGCTTCCTTGTCCATTGCTTCAAAGGCCGCTCTTATGCTCGGCAGGGATCTACCAATAATGACCACGTCATCTGCATATGCGAGAATTTGAGACATCTTCGTAAATATTGTCCCTTGTTGTTCTAATTCCGCTCTATTGATGATAACTTGCAGAGCTATATTGAACAGAAGAGGAGCTATTGGATCTCCTTGTCTCAGACCACCTTCTACTTCAAACGGCTCCGATAGCCCACAGCATTTAACTTGGCAAATTGTATTTGCCATTGTACATTTTACTAAACGAATTAGTTTACATGGTAGTCCCAGTTCATGCATGGCTACTACGAGCTTACTCCTAACTATGGTATCATAGGCGGCCTTAAAATCGACAAACAACATCCAGGTAGTCTGCTGAAACTCATTCATCTTCTCACAGATTTGCTTCAGGGTGAAGATTTGATCAATAGTGGACCTATTGGGCCGAAAACCACCCTGATAGTCGCCCAGTTTCTGTTCTACATATGGGAGGAGCCTGTTATAAAGGGTTATGGAGAAAATTTTATATGCCGCACTTAGCAAACTAATCCCCCGATAGTTACTGCATATTGTTGACTCGCCCTTCTTCTTGTACACGGGCACTACAAGAGCCTTATTCCATTCTTCAGGCAGACGTTCCTCTTCCCATATCTGAGCTACCAGTTCCTGCAGTTCCTTTGCAACTTCATTATGTCCCGCTTTTAACAACTCTGCGGGCAGTCCATCATTACCTGGCGCTTTATTATTTTTGAGTTTATTAAGGATGTGTTCGATGTCCTCTACATCTGGTGGAATGGTTTCCAAGTCATCCTCATTTGTCCTCAATGGTAACTGGGCTTGATCTCCCTCGTTGGTCTCCGAATCTCTTGGGTTCAGCAGGTTCCCGAAATACTGTCGCCTCCCAGGTTCCCTCCTCACACCGGAGCCTAATGGTTCGTTGTGGGGAGGCGATGGCTGGAATGATGGTCCAGAAGGCTGGAGTGGTGGTCACAGTAGTCGAGTCGGAGCTCTCAGCTCCTGAGCTTGCAACTCTATATGTGTAACATTATTCTGAGCTGGTGGTGTTGGTGTATTTTGAGGAAAATCCGGAAATTCCTGCAAATTTGGAGGTGGAGGATGAGGTCGTTCAGAGCGGTATGTTCGTGAAGTTCGTTGAATCCTCAAGTTTTTTAGAACTTGGCCCCCACGATAGTTGGCTGGATGTCCTCCTTGGCAGTTGGTAGGGGTGGGCATAATCGAATGACGATTATCGGATCATTCGATTATTTCAATCATTCGAATTAATCGGTCTAGAGAAACGAATGATCATTCGAAGTGAATTGTTTAACGATAATCGATTTTTTTTTGCTCATTACATAAATTATATGCATATTTCCACCTAGGCTCAGTCAGCTCATCCATTATAGAAACGGAAATTGTGTCATATCGTCCCTCAGAACGCATATTTATCATTCGATCAATCTATTATTTAAATCATCGAAGTCCGATCGTCCGATTATGACGATCATTCGATTAGGCCCACCCCTACTCTATTGTTCTCCGGTTCTTGGGTTCGAATCCCGACTGTGGCAAGATATGGTTTGGAGAAACGAATGATCATTCGAAGTGAATTGTTTAAGGATAATAATCGAAAGAAAAAAAAAATCGAGAGATTATAAGGAGCTGAGATAATCGAACAACCTTCTTTTTTTTTTTGCTCATCAGATAAATTATATGCATATTTCCACCTAGGCTCAGCCAGCTCAGCCATTATAGAAACGGGAATTGTGTCATTTCGTCTCTCAGAATGCATATTAATCATTCGATTATTTAAATCATCGAAGTCCGATCATCCGATTATGACGATCATTCGATTATGCCCATCTATAATAGTTGGCGCATGTCGCTGGTGTTTCTCTTGCCTTCGTACAAGTTGTGCTGTAGTGGTTAAGACCACATCTCACACAAGGTGGAGGGTGGTTACGGTACGAATTCGTGTGACGATACTGCTGGCATCTGATACACTGCGGTATAACACTTTTTCTTTTTTTAATCTTATTATATTTTTTATTGTATCTTTATTTTGTTCTCAACATACTTTAATTTTTTTTTGTGCATTTTTTATTAAAATTTATCTTTTGAGTTATCTTATTTGTTCGTGTTATTAGTTTAATTTTATTGTTTTCAATTATTTTACACTCTAAGTCCACTTTTTTATTTTTAAGGGACTTGCCATAAATAAAGAATTATTATTATATTTTAAATGTATTACATTCTTTTACCTGAGTATGAAATACATTACCTTCACTTAGCTACAGCAGTGGTCATGGAAATCGCATCGTATTTATCGCAAATTACTTTAAGGCAATGAATTAGATTGTGTACTTATTAATATCATGCATGTGGTTGATGAAGTTTAATTACTACCAGAATAAAAATTTTAAGTAAGTCGAATTTTAAGAATATTGATATCAGAAACGTTCAAATTGTGAGATTACCTGAAATGGAACAATTTTCACGGAAAACAGCGATGATACAAATCAACAGTGGTCATAGTTTAGAAAAATAATATTATAAATAATTTTACCAGAGAACTTTAACTTCCATATTTTTCCCATTGGTTTTTTGTGCTTACCATAAATTTTCAATAAATGATTTTTTTATTTTTTTTTTATTGAAATTTACTGTACAAAAAATACATCAAGTAAATATGCTGTAATGTTATAACACATGGAATGAACATGAAGAGAAACTGCCCATTGACAGCACTCTTTGGTAGTGAGTCTAAACAAGAAGGTCTCGAGGCCATCTTCTTTTCAGACACCTCGGAGGATTATCAGGAATGGAAGAGGAAGCAAGGATTGAAACTAATGGATTAGAGTGGGAGTGGAGTTTTTCATGGAAGGTGTGATACCTGGTACGGGCCAAATCAGCAACATATGGAACATTAAGATCATTGTGGATGATTTTATTCGTGACAAAGTAAGGAGCGTTAAGGATTTTGCGAAGGATTTTGGATTGTAAGGATTGGATACGGGAAGAGTTTGATGGTTTAGTAGAGCCCCAAAGCTCTACTCCGTAGGTCCAGATAGGCCTTATGATGGTCATGTAAATGAGTCTTTTGTAGTTAAGGGAAAGGTTAGAGCGTCTGTCTAGTAAGTGTTGGAGTAGCCGAAATCTTCGTGCAGTTTCTTGTCTTTTCAGTCTTGTATGCGGATTCCATGTAAGTCGTTTGTCAACCGGGAGTCCTAAATATCGGATCTGTTCAACCGGGACAAGCGGAATATCATTAAAGGACACTGTAGGGCAGGATGTCATAGGTTTCCGACGAAGAGTAAAGGTAATTTGTTGGGATTTATTGGAATTGATTTTAATTCTCCAATTCTGACACCATACCTCAAGGTCTCTGATGTGGGATTGGAGAGTTTGAGAGGCTATTGTAGGATCGTTATTAACCGATAACACGCAAGTGTCATCGGCATAGGTAGAAAGGAATGTGTTAGGATGGGTTGGGATATCAGCTGTATATACTGTGTAAAGAATGGGTCCTAGGATACTGCCTTGAGGAACCCCAGCAGACTGGGTGAAGAGAGATGAATAGGAACTATTGTGGTTTATTTTGAAGGATCTTTCAGAGAGGTAGGACTGGATGATTAGGAAGTATGTAGGAGGAAGGAATTTACGGAGTTTGTACAACAGTCCCGGGTGCCTGACTCGGTCAAAGGCCTGTTCAACGTCGAGAAAGGCTCCAGTGCAGTACGATCCGCGCTCCAATGCAGAAGAGACAACATCCACCACAGGGTGACATTCAATAAATGATAACAAAAATTTTGCGTAATAAACTTCTTTTTTTTTTTTTTTTTTTTTTTTAGATACGGTAATGTTCAAATTTTTAAAACTTTTCTTTTATTTAGTGATGAAATTTCTATGACCACGACTATACATATGGTGAGGGAAAGTTTTTTAATTCCAGTTTTCAACGAAACTTACCGACTAAATTAAATTAAACTATAGATATTACAGAGCACATTGGAGATCACCTGTAGCATAGTGGTTAGCATAGCAGCCTTCTATGCCTAAGGTAACGTGTTTTTTTTTTTTTTTTTTTATATATATAAAAATATATGAAAATTTGATGCTGGATAAAAGGAAAGCTACTAGGTATTATTCATTATTACACATTATGCAAACATAAAACGAAATAATATCAACTTGGATGGATGAAGAACGGTCTAAACAGTTGTATTCTAAAATCAATCATGTTTTATTTTACGGATAAGTCTTAATCTAACTGTAACAAAGAATCTAGTGTTCAGATTATGACAAAAGCCGGTATATATTCCAAACAGTTCATGTGTTAGGTTGTTTAGAAAATTGATAGGTAGTTGAAAAAATTAAAAAAACTGGGGGGTCACCCATAGCGTAGTGGCTAACATAAGAGCTTTCTATGCCAAAGGTCGCGGGTTCAAACCCGCAGATGGTCCTAGGCTTTTTTTATGAGAATAAAATGTCCTTAGCTATGCCGTCCTTCGGAGGGGACGTTAAAAGGTAGTTTCGAGCCTGTGCGATGTCAGGCACTCATTAAAGATCCCAATTCTAATTAAACCAGGATAGACAAAATTTAGGACTCCCACTGTATTATCGACCGATTAGCCACAGTAGCATAAAGTGACGTTAAATTAATAACCAAATACTGAGTACATTGTTCTTATCATCTGCGAGAAACTGAGCTATATGTCTCTGCTCAGCTTGAAACTCCCTTTCTCCACCAACTCTCTTCTTCAAAATATTCTTTTATCATTGCAGTTCACAAAGGTTCTAATAATTCAGTTTTTTTCGTCTGGGTACCGAGCCACTGCTGTATAGTTGGCAATGAACTCGCAGATCGTGCAGCCAAAGAAGCAATAACAGATAGCTTTCCGTTTATTAGGGTGCCTTTTGGCGACTATGTTTCTGTAATCAAGCATCACGACACTACAGAAAACAAGTTAAGGGAAATAAGAAGGGACATCCCCCATTGTCATTCGGCCCTACGACAAAAACAAAGGGAAGAGGTTATCCTGGCGCGCCTGCGCATTGGACACACCCGACTAACTCACGGATATCTCATTCCTACTGACTGCCCAACATGCGGTTGCCCGGTTACTGTTAAACACGTTTCGACAGAGTGTAGGTCTATGATACTCAAAGAGCTCATATTGCAATTGACACTGACTTACCAACCGTTTTACAAGACAACATACAGACAACTGCAAAACTTTTTGACTTCCTACGACAGACAGACTTGTACAATAAACTATAATATTTAATCCTTGATTTAGGGCGAAAATGACCCAAGCCTACGGAAAACACCCCAAAAAAAACAGAGCTATAATACTGGAACTTGTTCAGGCGTTCTGAGCTGTTAAAATGTGGACGATTTTAAGCTATTTTATTTCATACTATGTTATGTAATACCTTACCTGAGTCCAGGAGACTTAAGATCATGAGAATAGAGTAGAGGAACGAGCTCTTACGGTAGCTGAAATAAGGACAAGACGGCCGGTGTAAAATGATCTCTATAAGGGACACATTCCGGGCAGTGGTGCCTAGATAATAATAGCCATAGACTGCGGAGTCTCACTCGTAAAAAGGCTGAGCGAGTCCATTGACCACGGCTACCGTTTCTTATCCTGCAATATGGCCTATCATTGTCGTGATCCTCCCTCGCGCTCTGGTCTAAAATCAAAATTTAAGGGGAACGAAAATCTCCAGGCTTCCAAAAGCCGTTGTTTCTATTTAGGAACATAATAAATAGGTATTTAAGCTATGAACAGGACAGGAATTAAACTATGGTTAAAAAACACTGCGAATTATGACACAATGGTAAATTTTTTCAATAAGCTATTGTGTTATTTTACACGAAATATCCGTTTTTATAGTTTCTGAAATACATAAAGGATTTTGCAGGTCTCGGTTGTTTTCTTCCGAATGTTTACATATTTAAAGTAAACAGTTACTAATCCTCTACCTTTAGATTATAAACATTAGCTTCCCAATCAAATACCCACTTTTTAGTATACCTCAAAATATGAACATGGAAACATGCGATTTTCGAGTAATATTTTTGTACGAGTTTAAACTCAGCCATTCAGCAGCTGAGGCCGCTAGAAACATTTGCAAGGCGTTTGGGGAACGGAGTGTAAATGAACGGACCATTCGCCGTTGATTTGCATCCCAAAAAATTGATGGTTACAGTGGTCCATCCATGGCTGAAATAATTCTCTAACAATTTATTTTCGTTTTTAAATTTGTTTAAAAATTCCTTATTTGATATAAATGACGGAGGTAAGTGAAAGTCGTGTGTTGCGAGCACCAGATTTTACCGTAATTACGAAACAACCTTTTATAGTTCATACTGTATGTTACTATCTATTAAACTATCATCAAAAGATGTCGATATAATTTTTACTGAAAACGTATTTTATTCGTAGAGCTTATTTAACACTTATAAAGTGAGACGTTGACTTTAACATCGCCTTCGATATGAATAAACCAGTCACTCCTTGTTGACCAAACCGTAGCGGAGGAGGGAAAGATGACTAGGAGAGCTCTCTCGTAGACAATTCCCTTTGAAGAAGGCCTTGCCAAAGGACAACCCGATTATTTCTGGTCTTGGACGAGAAGAGCTGATAGCGCATTCCCTCTGAAGTGATATGATATGGACCCCTGATACACAAACACTGACCTATAGTTCAAACATCATGGATGGCCCGATCGGCCACCGGACACAGCGGCCCTCCGATTCCCCTGAATTATATATGCCTATCTGTCCCTTGGGTATAGTCCCGGGTCGTGTCCCTTTCCTATATTTACAGCTTTTTTTTTATCTCTCTTTTCTCTCTCCCCTTCTCCTTTTATCAATATAGGATATGGTTTTAGGGATTCAGTGAAGGAAACGGTCTACGCAACCGTAAAAATTAGATTTCCCAAGATAGAAGGCAAAAATGTGGCCTTATAAATTTTCTATGCTACAGGAATCAGCTCTGGGACCTTGGTCAGTCCTAAAATCAGGGGTGAGTGAATCTTGTTGAAAATAACGCCCAAAGCCTCTTCCAAGAAAAAAAAACCTACTTTTCTTTTACTGGTTTATGTTGTTTTTTAAGATAAACTAAACATATTCTATTTGCAAATTTTGAACATACTTTAAGTATGAATTATTTATCTTTTAATTGATAAATCTCAACTCTAGTTTTTAGTTATATTTATTTTATATTTATATTATATTATTTTATTTATATTTATATTTATTTTAATGTTTATTACATTCCGCTTCAATGCCGAATCTCTAGTATATATAATAAACATTAAAATAAATATAAATAATTTTAATGTTTATTATATATACTAGAGATTCGGCATTGAAGCGGAATGTAATATGGTTGCTGGTAGTTGATAACTCTTATGATTATTATTAATATATTTAATTTTTTTTTATATACATATATATACATTTGAATTAATATGAGAAATAAGTAAGAAAAGGAAAGAATAAAAGGAGATAAATATTTTTTTTTTATAAATTGTTGAAAGAAAAATAAATGTTAAAAGAAAGAGAAAGTTTAAGGAAAAAACTATATTAATCTATTTGTTTTTGTTTTATTGTATGTTAAGATTTATATTATATTATTATTAAAAATTGCCCAATAAAGAATAGAAAAGTATGCTGTGTAAATAGCAACCCAATGAAGTTGGGCAGCATCGCTTGTTTAATAAAGTGTATCTATCTTTATTCAATTATCATCATTATTTTTATTTATTTATATAAATGCAGCTAAAATAATAATACAAGCTCGCCTCTCTGGAAAATACCATATTAAATTCTCTCATGCAAACAATACCTACAATATTAAACCCAAAGAAATCTGCACAATATGTAATATGAACACATATGAAACCATATACCACTTAATAGCAGTCTGTCCAATATATTCTGCACTTCGAAACCACTACATACCTCACGCTAATAACATACCAGAAAGCCTATTTCCTACAATATTAACTATTGATGACCCAATTAAAATCAAACTACTCTATTATTATTTAGTTAGTACCTTAAAACTAAGATCATTTGTAATAAATGAGTAATATTTATTAACAATTACGAGCTACATTAGAAAATAATCAAATATTTATAAAATTAATAATACTGTCCCTAGTTAATGTTTCATAGTGGTTCCTATGTAATAGGTAATGTCTGCACTACTGCAAGGAACTATTATAATCCATAATCTGGTTTCACAAAACTCTTTTAACTATATCTATATATCAGTGTTCATTTAAAATCCTAATATTTAATATTCATTCACTCCAATGTTAATTTAAAATGTATTTATGTATATATATAACTATATCTATTAAAAATTTGTACTCCAAAGACTATTTAAAACTTTAATACTTTTATATAAGATAAAAAAAAAAATTTATATAAACCTGTATAATTTGTTACTTTCTGTTTATTTTATTTATTCTACTATGCTGTTTAATGCTTATCTATTATCCTATTGTGATTTGTTGCGTTTCATGTTTATTACTTATAATTGTTATTAATTGCTGTTTGTTATGCATAGCCTGACCAGGCTCTATTTGTATGGGGAACCCCCAAAGACAAATAAACTCATTCTATTCTATTCTATTCTATTCTATTCTATAAATGCAGCTAGCTACCCTTATTGGGTCATTACCATACCATATTAATATTTGATTTTCCACTTTTATATATTACAAAGTATATTGCACAAGTATATTAAAGCTGTTATTAATTGAACGTAATTGCTGGTCATTTATTTCTGATGGTTGTAAAAAAAACTATGAGTATTTATCTTCTGTTTTTTTTTTTTTTTTTTTGTTTTTTTTTACTTTCACTTACTTATGGTAACTCCCGGGTGGAAACGGTAAGTCCTATGAAACTGAAATTTCATATTTAAGACAAATATAAGCCCGAGACGTTACAAAGCTTTTTTCATCAAAATGATGTTACCAGAAGAGCCACTTTATACCATGCATTTTGCACATTTTTTCGATTTTCTCAAAAACGGTTCCAACGATTTTGATTAAACTCGCAATATCGATGTAAAACTTTAATGGGCTTTAATATCATGTAGGTTTCATTCTGATAAAAATGGTCTGTCAGAGCTTAAATGCCGATATTTCAATTTTCTTCCTCTAAAGTACCTTTAATTTTGTTGATTCTATAAAAATTACTATATTATCGTCTTACCACTGATGAAAAATAGGTAAATATATAAATTGAATGAATTCGATACCCAACTAAAGGAGAACACAGATAAAACTAAGTGATTGTTTTAGATAATAATATAATAGATTTTTTAATAAAATACATGTTTCTATGGAAATTCCATTTAACTAATTGTTTAATGGTTTCAATCATTTTTATCACTTACTGTATTTTCTTTAATCGATTCTAAAAACGGAGGTAAGTGAAAGTCGTGTGTTGCCCGCACCGGATTTTTTTAAATCTGCTTATCCTCCTCTATTTGATGGAGACACTTTAGAGGATTGCATTCATTTTCTAGCTCAATGTCCAGCGTACCACGAAAATAGACTTTGATAATAAATAGTCGGTTTTTTAAAAATATATTATTATAGATTTTTACAACTATATATACAACAAGTTAAAGGGCTAAAATTACAAATATAGCCATGAAGTAGTCCTGTGGTAGCACTTCAATTATTCTTTTAGGAAACACTGTGATGATTATTTTATTAACAGTCAGAACTGGCAGACGGATTAAATTGTTCTTAATTTGGACAGTTTTTCTTTCCATCTGCCCTTTCAATATTTTAGTAGTATCTTCTAAGAGCGATGTACCCAATCATTTGGTTTCCTTTATTTTAGTAATGCCCACCGTTTCCCACCAATCTGGATGGATTGGTTGCTTTCTCAGCTTTTTCAAATTACAAAAAATAAATATTTTAAAAATAAAAACTTTTTGAACACTAATTTCACTGTACTCTGAATCATTTTTTGCTTATTGTTTAGGTTTATTCATCTTTTGCACCGACAAAGGCCTCACTGCCTCTCAGTTACCCGTAAAACATAAAATGAGCTCTTATAGGCTCTCAGACCTCCAGCTTAGAAGACCCTCGACGGACCTCTCCTCGATTTCTAATACTTCCCTTCTCGTTGATGGAACTTGGCTGACCTTTTCGAACCTTCTTCCTCATCGACGACACCTCGGGCGGGGCTGATATGGGAAGTGCCCCAAGCCGGGGGTCCTTTGTCCTAATGTCTAAGAAGTTTCCCGAAGAATCGCTGGGGGGCACCATAGAGGTAAACACCTTCTGATGTTTTGTCGACAAAGGCTTTTTAATATTGACTTGATTAATGTATTAATTATTAAATAATGAATTTAGAGCCCTCAGTATTCTCAATACATAACACCATCATCACCACCACTATTAGATAAGGTTAAGTTATGAGATTGATATTTCATTAATCCAATAATGTGTTTTATTAAAAAGGATGATTTTTATAGGAAAATTTACATAATGTGTCGTCTCATTGTAAATTGCTGTACGTTTCTGGGTGATTAATAACAGAACGTTCAATAGATTGGACTTTACATTGCATAATACTATGAGGATATATCTGGATCTTAATTATCTCTTCTGAAGGAAGTAAATCTCTCGTGCACACTCGACAATATAGCATATACCAAGAGAAACTTCAAAGACGGAGTGCTGAGATGCTAATGCAGTGTGAAGACGCCCTAACAGGAGGACAAATATTTGGGCACTTGTTGCAGGGGTTATTACAGGAGATATTGCATTGCGTGCTGTGTACACGGCACCCTCCCAATAACTCCCTCCTATTTGTGTTATTCGACGGCTATATTACTCAGCGCCCTTTGACGCCTCGAGTGTCGGCGCAATTTAAAAGGCCCTGCGCCGCACATGCGATCCGCAACCGGCTTCAGCATCTCATTAAACTCGCCAAGTAATTTAGTCTCCTTCGCTGTGTGTTCTGATCCCTTTCTTACATCCTCCGGAGGCCTGCTTACCCTCCTGTTCGGGCGCCTTTTTCTCACATATTCAAACAGTTATATTGGAATACCATGGGCATCCGCCCTGTCGTGATTTTCTTTCGATACCTTCCTTATTTCCAATCAGATGAAAGCTAATTTGATTATGGCGCACTTTTAATAAGACGTAAAAGTGAAATTTTATTTTATTTTTTCCTAGAATATCTATATACTAATGTCACAAGGACCTTCTTTTATTTTTTAAAGTTTAACTGGCGAGGTGGGGTCTACAGGACCCCGGGGCCTCTTTAAAGTTTTGTGAATTCCACTGTCCCAATCCGATCGGCTTGTGAAAACCTGACATTTCCTATTTCTGCATGATTGCAATATAGCATAGTTTTTTAGTCAGTTTTTATTCAACATTGCTTTAGGACAGTGTTATTAGGGTCCACTAGACCCCACCTAACCATTAGTGTTCGGATTTATTGAAAGTGTGTTTATCAATTTGTAAAAAGAAATGTCTCGTTTTCGTTTCATTTTACGTACTATTTTAATTTTACTAAGAAGCTGGAATCATCGTCGTTAAAATATCACATGACCAGACGGTCAGAAAATACCAGACTTCCCGAGAGCTTCGGTTTAAAGTTCAATCATTATCAGGAGAAAAAAATAGAAGAATCTAACAAATATAGTCAGAAGACCCACTCCTCCCATCCAAGAAAAGAAGATGATATCTTAGGAGATGTTTAAGAAACAAGAATAGGAAGTCATCTTAGTTAGTATTAAATGTGAACAATATATTTGCGGATAATGTTCGCTTTCATATTGAAAAAACTGTGACTAATTTTAGCTGTGCATACTTTCTTCACAATACTAAAGTTTAACTTTTTTTTATCGTTTTACGTTTTTTAAATATAATAAATTTGAAGATAACGACTTCTTTGTGTATTATTTTACAAATGTTTTCATTTCTTAGAACATAACATTAAAAAAAAGTATTAATAAAATGTATTTAATAATATCAGGCATTTATTCGAATTTATAACCATCCTTTCGTATTTTAGCTATTCAAAATAGATCGAATTAACGTATTTTACAAGAATAAACAGTACTAGATGTTTCAGGATTTAAAAAAATAAAAGATGAGGTATAGGGTCTGAGAGACCCCACCTAACCAATTTCGACATTAAATTTCACCTCACCAGTTGAAGGTTAAATGTAATTGTTTATACTTGATATTATCATAATTGTTTTTCAGCCAGTAACGATTGTTATTTCGTTTATATAGTTATTTTAAGAGGACATGGTCCTAGAATTAAATTTCTTGTTCCATCCTATTTTGTAATATATTGGATTATATATATTATTATAAATATATATCTATGTAATATAGTAAAAAAAAAAACTTAATAAAATAAATAACAGTTGGTAGATAAATGTGTTGAACAAAAATAAAATAAATTAATTGATTGCCTAAGTTAAATATTAGCTATAAATAATTATTTTCTTTCACTCAAAATGCGGTATTTGATTTGAAAAATCAGAATTGTTGAGCGTCTGTTTGGAAAGACAGAAGTTTTTGGAACAGCTGGGAACTAAATGATGATGAATTCAGGAGGTTAGTAGAGCGGAGATACAAGAGAAGAATGATCAAAATTTTAATTTTAGAGAAATTAATTAATTAATCAATATATATATTAAATAAATTAAAATTAATAATTGAGGGAAATACACATAAATTCTATGTGCAATTCATTTGAAGATATAATAAACATATGATGTAATTTAAAGATATAATAAACATAATATGCCTCAACTGTACCGATCATTATCTGTATCCTCTCTTTTATAGTATCGTCTGTTGAGGGATTACTTTTTTTCAAACCCTAGCCACGACTAAATGATGTCATAAGGAGCGCAGTAATCAGACCCCATAAGGTCCGACTAAGGTGTAGCCGAATTCTCTCTAGCACGTTTTATGGAGCTCGGTTCATCTAGACATGGAAACGTGATTCACGAATCCTCTAATCATTGCCCGTGTTACTGCTCATTCGTGGAATACGATTATGACGTTGAGGACCGAGGACCATCTTAGCACTCATTTCAGGTTTAAGAAATCTCTGCTGCAAAAATACAAAAAAAAAGTCCTCCAAAAGTTCAGGTTTACTTTATGCAGACCGCTCATTATACATTGAAGCATTTAACTTTTTTTCAAACAGTTCAATTTTACTACAGTCTTGTAGTATCAAAATAATGACTCAGTAGATATTTTTATTTAAAGAACGAAACGCTAAACAATGGTTTTATTACTTCCGAATAATTATATTATTAAAATAAATTTAAACAGTCCTTAAAATATGAAAAACGGGCATATCCTTTGAAATAGTAAAATTAGTCCTTTTTGTGCGTAAACCAATCAGACTTAAATTATTTCGGACTGATTCTTGCATCGGGAAGAGAATTTCTAAATTAAAAAGTGTCCTTTTTAGTTTGGTAATCCTAGTTACCAGTAAATTATTTCGATTCGTATCCTTTTGAAAGGAGAACCAAATCAAAAATGGTGGTTCTCTTCAATTTTGGAAAGTATCCTGGTTACAAAAAATGTCAATTGTTAAGAACCCTTTTAACGAGAATGGCGACATTAACTAAGAAAAAAAAAATTAAAACAGTCCTTAAAATAGGAAAATCGGACATATCCTTTGAAATAGCTTAATTAGTCCTCCGTTTATAAAATTTTCATAACTGTGTTCTTTTTTTTAAGTAATTTAAAAAAAAAAAAAAATATATTTAATGGTATTTACAACGGTATAATAAAATACATTTAGTAAATGTGTCTGTCATGATACTATCCATTGGCAGTTCCAAAAAACTATGCTAAACTAGAAGTTCTCGGGGCCATCTTATTTTAGACGTCTCGGAGGATTATCAGGGATTGTAGAGGAAGCAAGGATTAAAACAAGTGGGTTAGAGTGGGAAAGTAGTTTGTCATGAAAGGAGAGGTACCTGGATTGCGGCCAGTCAGCAACATAGGTAACATTAAGGTCTTTATGGATGAGCTGAGGAAATATGGAGCGTTGAGGATTTTCGATTGTAAGGACTGGAGACGAGAAAAATTTGATGGTTCAGTAGACCCCCAAATCTCTACTCCATTCACCTAAAAAAATTAATCTTAATATGAGCACAGTTTTTATTAAAACTTATTAAAAGCACTGTTTTAAAACTTTAAAATTTTAATGGAATATTTTTTTTAATAATTTCGATTTGAAAAAGGATAACTTTGACACTAAACTTTACTAGGACCACAGAAATTTAAAAAAATGTTTTTTTTGCTCCTGGAAATTTTCCGATTTTTTTTGGGGGGGAGAACATTGACTCATAATATTTTGCTGAATCTAATGGTTTAATGTCTAGTTTTACAAAAAAAGAAAATTAAACGTCAAAATATCTGAGACGCTTTTAGGATCTTCCCCTTCTGAGTATAATCCATTCTTCAATAGAAAAATGTATAAGTATTTTGAAAACTATTACGATTATAGTGTGCTATTTCAAATGGGATATATTTTGTCTTTTGATGTTAATTATTATTATATAAGAGTAATTATAATTATAAATGGAATAATTGTACCTTCCTCTTATCTTTTTATAATTTGTATTTATTATAACATAAATAAAACTTCAATAACGTTTCAAGGTATTTCTTTGTCTCATCTTCAGATTATCCAATAAATATAAATATTTCCATATTGAACAAAATATCGGTCAAAATGTCATGACCTCTTATTTATATATATATATCATTTATATAAAAATCATTTCGTCAATGATTCTTAAAAAAAAAATTTATATTTCACTATCACATAATAAAATTGTTTCAACATTTATACTGGTATTTAAAATAATTTAAATTAAAATACTAATAATATGGTATTGGAACAGCATATGGGAAGAGCTAGAAGAACATTAAAATTAGAACTAAAAACAATTTTGAGTAGACAAAAAAAAAAAAAAAAAAGATCATGCATGCATTTAATAGCAATATATATGTTTAAAAAAATTTTAGTATGTGATAGTGAAATATAAAATTTTTTTTAACTATCATTGACGAATTGATTTTCATATAAATGATATATAAATAAGAGATCATTATATATATGACCAATCTTTTTTGCAATATGGAAATATTTATATTTAATGGCTAATCTGAAGAGGAGACAAAGAAATATCTCGAAACGTTATTGAAGTTTTATTTATGTTATAATAAATAAAAATATAAAAAGGCAAGAGAATGTTCCAATCATTCTATTCATCATTTTGTCTTTATTTTCCCCGATTGGAAACATTATACAACGAAAATCAGCTGTAATTATCTTTAATTTCCACGTAGCTTATTTTGTTATGATTTTATAAAACTAATACATCTATCAACATTCAATTATTAATCAACACAACATCTGATTTTTTTTTGCCTTGATTGTCTGGTGCACAACCCGTCGTCTCCGGTTACCGTTACAAAAATTCAGCAATGGGATTTGGTTAACGTTCTCAAGGGAACCATGGAGCTGGACCAAGTCCAAGCCTGAAAAGCTTAGAATTCAGCCCACCCGATTAGATTTAAGTTAATCCCGACAGATCTCACGGTTTGGAACCCTAACTTAACTATTAGTTTCTGCTTTCTATGCAAATAGTGCATCGGCCCGAGCTGCGGTGCACTGTCCAAGGGTACAAGGAATGTTAATTAATGCGATATATAAACGAACATGTTTAAATCAATGAATTTTTAAAAATAATAAAATAAACGATTAATTGAATGAATAACTTTTTATAAATTAGTCATTTATTTTTTATTATAATTAAGGTAAGCAATGTCCAAAACGTTATTTCATGAAATATGATTTTGATAGCAAATGAGTTACTCAGAGGGTTTTAAGAATATTTCCAGATATTGGTTAATAATATATATGGACCATTTATGTTTATATACTTGAGTTGATAGCATCGCGGATGGGCTCGGTGAGAAACGGATTCCGAGAAAGTTGGTACTTAGGTTGGAACCGACTGGTAGGCGTCCGAAAGTTAGGCCGAAGCGTCGATGGGAGGATTGCTTTAAGGCTGATCTCGGGTGCTTGGGCTTGACCGGCGAACATTGGACGAATCTGCGTTGGTGAAGTTTGATGATATCGGCATCGAACCTTCGGGTTCGCTGAGCCTATTATTATTATAATATATGTTTATAGTTGTAGGAAGGGAAAATCGGGGATGTGAAAAATAAAAGTTATGAATATAAAAGATGATGAAATAAAATGAGATATTTAGATAAAAGGTCCACTAAAAAATTATTTTTTCTTCTTAATAAGTACTTATTTTTTCAAATTAAAATCAGTTCAGAACGAGTTAAAAATGAATAAATACAAAAATTAATAACAATAATTAATAATCCCTAAAGGCTGAAACGTAGCGATGATTGGAAATTAAATAAATTGTTTAAAAAAAAAAATATATCCAAGAATTCTTTTGTAAAACGGCCTAATATTTATCGAACAGCTAGAATTCATAACAGTATATAGAAGGGAGAAAAAAAAGTTCATTTATATGAAATTTCTAAATTCGCTCAGTATTTAGAAAATGTACCACTACAATCCATGAAGGGTCTCAGTACGTATAGAGATTTGTACTGTTTCTAGGCCGTTGCTGTGCAATGAGGTTATTAGGCCTCGATCACGCTCAGCCGCCAGGTTTTCCTCTATTTTTTTGGGTACCCACTTTATAGAGGCAGGGTCGAACCCAGGAGGGTCTCCATAATCTAGGGTTTTGCCCTGGCTGAATTGACAGAATAAAAAAAAATTCTGCCACAGCCGGGATTCGAACTCAGGTCCCGACGAACAGTAGACTAGTGCTCTATCCACTAGTCCACGCCGCTCCCTATGTTGAGGCCTAAAATGAAATAAATTTATGGGAAAAGAATCAATGAACAAAGCATAAATCCTATATAACGTGCTAAATTAATTAAGTGACAATGTCGTTAAGATTGCACAATAAATAACAATAAAAATAATTTAAAAAAAATAAACTAAGAATTCTTACTGACATGACTACTTAATCATGTACATTGGGTTACATCGACATCTCTTAGGAACTGGTCACACCTACGAGTCCCTCCAAGGCGAGGAATAAAATGAAAAAAAATAAGGAATTGCGAATCTTTCCCCTCTTCTCCCCCGAGGCAGTGGTAGCTTTATCTGATGGAAATCAAAGCTACTTGGTCCTGGTTTATATTGCCAGCCCTCCACTTATATCAGGTTCCTCCTAGGGTGTCCTCTATAACATGCAAACTTACGGTTTGTCCCAGCTCTTACTGCTTATTCCTGTCATTGCTTTCTGACAAATATGGAAAATTGATGTGGGCATTTGCATTCTCGCATGAGCAGAGCGGTATTGTATTTCAAATCATTGATTCCAGTCATTAATTCCAGATGAGATCAGAAATCGTAAAGTATGCATTTCTGTATGGCATTGCTGAATAGGATATCAAGCTTGTAACGGTTTTATAAACTTATATTTTACGAGGAAATACGATTCGAACATACTGATAAATAATTTATTTTATTACTACGATTCATGTTTCTGTGCGAACCGATTCGTTTTAGAAGTTGTTAATAATTTATTTGTATTTCACTCATTTGAAATAATAGCGATGAACATAATTATTAAAATAAATGCATTATTCATTACATCCTTTAATATTAATTTTATTATAGTAAATTAAATGCAAATTTAATATATAAAAATCTCGTGCCTTAGTTTTCGTGGTCGTACACCTCAGAAACGGCTTGACCAGTATTTTTTTCTTTGTCGTTGAATTTCTTGTCTGTGTTATTAATTACGATTCCCAATTTTCTCTTCATCTTGAATTTCAGCATTATAATTTGAATCCTGGTCTGTTTTAGAAGATTGACCCATCTACGAAAAACTGATTTAATTTTCAAATGTCATATTTCTATGCTACATTTTACTAAATTTTAAATATTGACAATAAGATCATCATGACTTTCCTTTCTATGTTTAAATATTTCTTTTTAAGAAATGTTTTAATAATATTTACAAATATTGGTATTTTAGTGTCAAGAGAATAATGATATCCATTATATTAACTTTATACACAGTAAGAGGTAAGTTCTAAGACATAATTAGTCTACCATGTCTTTACTCATTTCATTTGTAACTGATTTTAATTCAATTAAATAATGAAATAATGATATTATAAATATAAATATTTTTGTTCAATATTACACCGGTATAGATAACGTTCATGGAAATTGATATCGATATCCTATCTATAGTGGACAGGCATACACAGACCGCTGCGCATGCGCCAGTCTAGAGCATGTTGGTAACGCAAACGTTACCATGGTAACGATATCAAAGCTTTTGCCCCTGCCAAAAATCGCATAAAGGGCCTAAAGTAATTTTCACAAAATAAAAAAAAATAAAAAATATCACTAACAAACAAAAATATCACACATATTTTAATAGTTATTTTGGAATTATTACATAATTGAGTCACTCAAACCTCGCCGCTCGACAATTTTGATATTCCTGATTTTTCGAGCAGTTATTCTCTATCCTTTTGCGAATATATAACCATGAATAGAAAATTTTTTTAACTAATAATTTTAGTAATGCAACGTTATAAAAATTAAACGAACCTTTGGATCATATTATATTTCTGGGTCACTGAATTTCTCTTCGACTGAGAAAAGCAGTAGATTAAAAATAGATATGACATATTATTTTTCCAGTAAAGGAGAAATCTTCTTCTTCTAGTGGCTCGACAGGCCGTGTAGGGCTGAGGAGTTAAATTGAAGGAGACTATGTGTATAGAGAAGATGATGAGAGTCCATGGTTTAGTAAAGGAATGACCCTAGGAAATATTTTCTGCGATTTTAACTCGATGTATAAGTGGGTAACATCAGACCTTTAAGATGTACCAAATAGAGATTCGCTTCAGTCTGCCCACAAGCATAGTCGAAAGACCATCATATACCACACTTCCTTCTTATTCCAGTGGCGCGTCAGGCCTTGTAAGTCCATGTCCTCGCGGTGTAATCTCCTGGGAATGGAAGTGAATCCCAATTTATTTACATCCTTATAAATAGACTGAGATTCGATCTCAGAACCTCTAGCATGAGAGACTAGCGCGCTAGCAACCCAGCCACGGGCTCCCCTAGTAAAGGAGAAATACCGAAGCCAAATTTCTTTATTATTTGGTTTTAAAAAAAATCTGAACCATAGATTATAATTCCAAAATAAATTAAGGTGACTTAAAAAACAAAACGTTCTTAACAACACACACAATGTGAAATATCGGACCTGACATGTGAAATTTATTCAGAGGGGTTCTTATTATGTGTTAAGATGATCTAGAAGTTACATAATAGAAACTCAATTTAGGTTTTGATAAATAAGGTTGTCAAATCACTCCGCTAAGTCTCTGTGATCTTTGCTTTGAATATAATAATAAATTATGTTCTAAAAATAAAACTATTACATATTTACTGTTTTGTTTTTGTCGTCTTCAGCAAAGTTCACTTCAACACTTTTCATACCGAATTCAGTCTTCTTTCCATAGAATGTATTAGAACTGAAGAAAAAAAAAAAAAATTTTGCGAAGATTTGATTATTATCATTAAACGTAGAGACATAGAAACGTAACAGAAAATATTTTAAGTATCATAAACTACACCTACTTAAGAAAATGCTGCCCTGTTAGGCATAATCACGCAGCTACAGTTCGTGATACACCATCACGAATTTGTGGTAATTATTAGAGTAAGTCGAATATCAAAATTACTTAAATATAGCTCGCATCACCTGAGGCCTATTAGTCAGAGTAAAATTATACTCTCTCATACATAAAGCTGGTATCTAACCGAGAATTTCTCAAAATCCTTAACTATTCACCGTGGGAATAGAGGACAACATTTCCTGCTCTGAAAATTGATATTTAATTACCTAAAAAATGAAATCACTTTTATTTTTATACTGAATATTTTATTTTTAATAAAACATTTCGTTTTAATAAAATGTGAGCATACTTATTTTCTTAAACAACTATATTACTAAGTTAGTCCTGATAAATTCAAAATTCTATTGAGTAGTTCGAAACGTATTGCAGGATTTAGGTTCATAAACAATATTTACAACTGTTTTTTTTTTTGTTTTTTAAAAATCGAAAAATTAACTACTTTCGATAGATTTCTGCTAGCGTTTTGGCAACTTTTATGGAGAATATTCCGTTCCCACATTTAAATAAATAAATTCTTTATTATCCTAGGACATGTCCCTTTAGAATAAAATATACAGAATGCACAAGATGTGCTTTGGACTCTTAAAATAAATTAAATACAAATTAACAAGTTAATAATTACTTATATAAAATAGACATATTCAAATGAGAAGAAAACAAAAACAAAGACAAAATAAAAAACTTATTTACAATTCTATTGAGCCTGGATATTTATTAAGGGATTAAATATGCAGGATTTGAAGGTAGAAAGAGAGTTGGTATGACGGATGGAAGAAGGGATAAAATTCCATATGATTGAGGATCGAATGAGAAAGGATCTGTCGAAATGTGCAGTTCGGTGGCCCGTACTGTATAAATCCGAAGGCCTGGAGCATGTAAAACGGGGATGGACCGAGGATTTCAATTGTAGGTCAAAAATGTACGATGGATGGCGGGATTCGATAACTTGGTAAAGGAATGAAGCAAGGAAATACTTGCGACGATTAAAAGGGTAAAGCCACTTTACGTCGCCATAAAATTGGGATACGGAGGTGTACCTAGGAACTCCGAAGATGAATCGGACAAAGCAATTAAGCGTTTTATTTTTAACTTGAGACTAGTTGGTGGTTATCCGAGATGGACACCAATTAATCTCATGCATTCTTGTTTTAATGTGCCTAGCATGTTAACTTTCATTTACATGTTAGCTACTGATTTCTTCAATGCTTGTGAAAACAGAGAACATGACCATATTAGGGAAATAGTAAATTATTCCAAAGCTGACTTAACATATAAAGTATTCAAAAATAACATATTGTTCCAATATTTTTTTAATTTATGATTTAACAAGCGCCTTACTTGGAATTCTCACACTAGACTGAAACGACAAGAAACTGCCAGCAGATACCGCTTACTACAACACTTACTCGAAAAACGATCAAAAATCTCTATTTACTACAAAAAACTCATTTACATAACCATTATTCGACCTATTTGGACCTATAGTATTGAGCTATGGGGTCCACTAAGCTATCAAACTCCTCCCGCATCCAATCCTTGCAATCTGAAATCCTACGAAAAATCCTCAATGCCCCTTACTCTGTGACAAACAAACTCATCCATAGGGACCTAAATATTCCACGCGTTGCAGCCTTGGCCCACAATAGACACACTTCCTTTAATTGCAAACTACCTGCCCACTCACACCCGCTTATCCGTAAGCCCTCAACTAGATATATTCCCGATAATCCTCGGAAGCGCCTGAAAAGACGGTAGCCTCGAAACCTGCGTATAATATAAACTTTGAAGCTACCACAGGGTAGCTTCTTCACGGGTATATTCCTGCGTATTATTGTACATTATCTATTTTACTTGTAAAAACCAATAAAATATGTTTTTTTAAAATATATTTTTATTGAAACTAACAACTGTAAAAAAAAACAACAACAAGAAAATATGCTGGAATGATATAAGTTATATCATATAACACATGAAATAAACATGAATAGAAACTGCCTATTAGCAGCACTCTAAAAAATATGAAAAAAAAATGATTTATTCATTTAATTATTCGATAATATCTTTATGTTTATGTCCGTCTGTTCAGAGGTTTTTTTTGTCTATTGTTTTTTTCTTATTTGTTAAATTATATCTTGGTATTTTAATAATTATACGTGTAGAATGTATAAAAAGGCCCACCCGGCTTGAAACACCATTATAACTTGTGATACTTTAATTGTTACGACAGTCAAAGGTTGTTATTTTAATTTGTTTTTTCATTTATTTATTATTATTACTTTCACTTACCATATATAGTAAGGGAAAGTATTGCGATCGTGAAAATTGTCGAATTCCAGTTTTCAAAGGAAATACACATTTTAGGGACCCTGAGTCTAAAAGAACCAAGTCCCGCAAAAAGGTCTGTGTTTGTGTGGTAACTCCCGGGCGGAATCGGTAAGTCTTATGAAACTGAAATTTCATATTTAAGACAACTATACGCCCAAGAAGTTACAAAATCATTTTCATCAAATTCAGCTTACCAAAACAGCCACTTTATATCATGCATTTTGCACCTTTTTACGATTTTCTCAAAAACATTTCCGACGATTTTGTTTAAACTCGCTATATCGATGTAAAATTAATTGGGCTTTAATATCATATAGATTTCATTATGATTAAAATCGTCTAACAGGACTTAAATGCCGATATTTTAAATTTTCTTTCTAGACCAGTAATATATAGTAAATATAGTAGATTAGAAAAAATATTATACTCTAATGAAGCTTTTAAAAGTTAATAGAGAGTGATGAACAGAAGATAAAACTAACTGATTATTTTAGATAATAATGTAATCGATTTTTTAATAAAACACATGTTTCTATATAAATTCGATTTAATTAATTCTTTAATAGTTTCACGTATTACTTTCACTTACTATATATAGTAAGGGGAAGTATTGCGATCGTGAAAATTTTCGAATTCCAGTTTTCAACGGAAATACACGTTTTAGGGTCCCCTGAGTCCAAATAACCAAGTCCCGCAAAAAGTTCTGTGTGTGTGTGTGTGTGTGGTAACTCCCGGGCGGAAACGGTAAGTCCTATGAAACTGAAATTTCATATTTAAGACAACTATACGCCCGAGACGTGACAAAACTTTTTTCATCAAAATGAGCTTACCAGAAGAGGCACTTTATACCATGCATTTTTCACCTTTTTTCGATTTTCTCAAAAACGGTTCCGACGATTTTGATCAAACTCGCTATATCGATGTAAAATTTAATGGGCTTTAATATCATGTAGGTTTTATTTGGATAAAATTGGTCTGACAGGGCTTAAATGCCGATATTTTAAATTTTCTTCCTCTAAAGTACCTTTAATTTTGTAGATTCAATAATAATAACTAGATTATCTTGTTAATGCTGATAAAAAACAGGTAAATATATAAATTGAATAAATTCTAAACCCAACTAAAGGAGAAAACAGAAAAATTATTTTTTAATGCATTTTTTCGTTTTTGAACATAAGAGCAGTAATATACATGCATGATATACCGTTGGAAAGCTAAAGATTTTAGAAAAAATGTCATCTCATACACAAGCTTTTAAATGTTAATAGAGAGTGATGAAATGAACATAAAACTAACTGATTATTTTAGATAATAATATAATAGATTTTTTAATGAAACACATGTTTCTATAGAAATTTAATTTGAATAATTCCTTAATAGTTTCACGTATTTTTATCTCTAACTGTATTTGAAAATTCTTTCATTGATTTTGAAAATGGAGGTAAGTGAAAGTCGTGTGTTGTCCGCACCAGATTTTTTTTGTATAAATATGAATTTATTCATTTCCTATTTTATGTAATTTTACTTTATCATTATTTTCTGTATATATTGTATGAATGTGGTCTCATATTACTATTACTACTGTTCATTTTGAAACAAATTGTAATATATCTCAATACATAAGTATAGAAATCTGAAAAAAAAAAAAAAAAAAAAAATTGTTATGTAACTATTATTGACAATAAAATA
Organism: Piezodorus guildinii; assembly: GCA_023052935.1. NCBI lineage: Eukaryota > Metazoa > Arthropoda > Insecta > Hemiptera > Pentatomidae > Piezodorus > Piezodorus guildinii. Next base: position 158,832,479 of record CM041293.1, on the reverse strand, counting down.
CTTATCCGCTATGTAATATTTTGCTTTTATAATCATATATTTAAAACATACGTATTTAAGTTTATAATATAGAATTGCGCGTTTCCTATTTTATTCGGAATGGCGACCTTTGAGACTCGTGACTGAAAAGGATTCCAGGGATATCGGAAGGGCTATTGGATGGCATAACCCCTTGACACTAGTAGACATCCCCTCTCCAGACAAATCTCAACCGCCTCACTTCAACCTCTTGATTTATACTCCCATTAATTTCTCCATTTACGGTACCATTGTCACCTCCGGCAGAGGTTTAAATTATTAAACAACTCCTGGCAAGACAACGCCGTATAAAAAGTCCTCTGTCCCTCCCATCTCGAGGGGGAAAATAAAATACCGAAGGGGCAAAAAGTAGAAGAGAGGAGAAAAGAAGAAGACGCGGTGTGTGGAGTGACATTTCTTAACAAGGGTTTGTTATGAGCGGGGTCAAGTGGCTATCAAAAGGGGCTTTTTGATTTTCCTTTTGAGCGGCTAGGCATCGTCCTTAGTGGTCGAGCCAACTGATTTATCATCATCACCATCAACAACACAGCCTACACCGAGAGAATTTAATTGTATGTTTAGTGTCTTTAGATCTAAACCCCTTTTACATTTTTTTTTTTTTTTTTTAATAATACATTTTATTGTTTTTTACAACTGTATATACAAATACAATAAGTAAAATGGCTAAATTACAATAACAGGCATGAATAGACATGTAAAGACTCTACCCAGTGGTAGTACTTCAAAGTTTATTGCATGAGCAGGTCTCGAGGCAACCGTCTTTTCAGGCGCCTCGGAGGATTACCGGGAATAGATGTAGATGAGAGGTTACGGATAAGCGGGTTTGAGTGGGCAGGTAGTTTGGAATTAAAGGAGGTGTATCTTTCGCGGGCCAAGTCTGCAACCAGTGGGATATTTAGATCTCTATGGATGAGTTTATTAGCTACGAAGTAAGGGCATTGAGGATTTTTCGTAGGATTTTAGATTGCAAGGATTGGATGCGGGAGGAGTTTGATAGCTTAGTGGACCCCTATAGCTCAATGCCATAGGTCCAAATAGGTCGGATAATGCTTATGTAAATGAGTTTTTTGTAGTAAATAAGGAGTTTTGATCGTTTGTCGAGTAAGTGTTGTAGTGAGCGGTATCTGCGGGTAGTTTCTTGTCGTTTCAGTCTAGTGTGAGAATTCCAAGTAAGGCGCTTGTTAAATCATAATTCTAAAAAATATATAAAACAATATGCTTGTATACTTTATATGTTAAGTCAGCTTTAGAATAATTACGGACAAGCGGGTTTAAGTGGGCAGGTAGTTTGGAATTAAAGGAGGTGTATCTTTCGCGGGCCAAGTCTGCAACCAGTGGGATATTTAGATCTCTATGGATGAGTTTATTAGCTACGAAGTAAGGGCATTGAGGATTTTTCGTAGGATTTTGGATTGCAAGGATTGGATGCGGGAAGAGTTTGATAGTTTAGTTTACCCCTCTCAATAGCTCAATGCCATTTTTTTTTTGCAGATAGCAAATAACATTAAAGTCAAACAAAAACGATTGTAAATAAATAATAAAACGTATCTAAAAAAGGTGTTGTCTCAAATTTAAAGTATAAGTAAATTTTGCTTTCGTTGTTCGTTTGCAAATTGCATATCATTATTATTAAGAAAATAACCCCAAAAGGCCGTTCAATATGATTGAATTTAGAGTTACGTTTGATATTTAATATTTTCTCTGAGGAATGCAATAGCAACGAGATACACACGAGAGATAAATAATCTATCGGACGCTTAGCTAGTTGGAGACTCCGCCAGTGCTGCCAACTGTAAATCACTTCTGTCCACTGGCATCAGAGCTAATGTTGTCCAGCCTGACTGATTGTCACCCTGCTCCCGGCTCTCTTGTTTATAGCTTCTGCTTTCTTATTAGCCCTCCCTCGGATACACTACGAAAGGCTCGCATCTTCTCTGATTTATTTTATTGTGGGGCAATTATTCCTGTCCGGCTGCGGGAAACCTACTGGAATGCTGTGGGGTAGGAAGGAAACTGTAGCAGGATGTAACGATTATAGTAAACATATGTTTTTTTTACTTTCACTATCTTATATTTAAAACATATAGTAAGAAAAAGTATTTCGAACGTCAAATCGTTCAATTTCAAGTTTTCGCAGGAAATACACGTTTTAGGGTCTCTAGAGTCCAAATGAAGAAGTCCTGCATAAAGGTCTGTGAGTGCAGTAAGTCTAGCACAAAAACGAAAAGTCGTATGAAACTGATATTTCATATTTTAGGTGCCGTTGCTCCTTTTTTTTCATTTTTAGCAAATTTTTCATCAAAATGGTCAAAGCAGAAGAGTACCCCTTGCATCTTTCACCTTTTCACAATTCTCTCAAAGACGGCTCCAATAATCTTGGTAAAAATCGAAATATTTGTGTAATATTTAATGAGCTTGAATATCATGTATGTTTCATTTTGCTTGAAATAATCTGACAGGTCTTTAATTCCTCACAAATTAATTGTGTAGATTCAAAAAAATGAAACATATCATCTTACTAGTATTGATGAAGAATGCCTTAATATACAAGTCGAAAGAAGTTCATAACCAACTGAGGGAGAGAAGAGCAAACTTACTTTTTAAGGTATTTTGTTTCTCACACATGAAAAGTTATGTAGTGTTGTAAAACTGCAAAAAGAGGAGAACGACATTACTTTAAACGATTATTGTAGATTATAATTTGTATTGTTAATTTATTTAATCTATGTTATTGGAGTGCTGGCAATGGCTGGCTTCTCCACTCATGCCCTGAGTATATGTGGCTCTAGCGCCCTCGCGCAGCCTCCACTGGCTCTCAAGACCAGTGACGCAGCTAAATGAGAGGCGCTGGGATCTTCTGGCATTGTGCCTCGACATCCACTAGTGGATCTCGAGGTTTGATTCAGTGATCCCAGGGGCAGTTTGTAAATATTGTAAATAGGTATGTATGTGAACAAGATTATTATTATTATTTTCTTTATAGTACTTATTTAATTTTGTGTGTATATATATATATATATATATATATATATATATATATATATATATATATATATTTTCTTTTATTTGTCTAGTCTTTATTAATTTTTTTTTCTTTAATTTTATTTACAATGTACATATGGTAGGAATGATTTATTCTATCTCTAATACTCATTGCCCCAGAAGGTGGCAGATTAAATTATCTCTTAATAAAACAAATTAAAAAAAAAAAAAAAATATTTAATCACCATCACACTGCGGTACTGGAGACAGGAAAGATTTATTTCCTTAAAAAGAAATTAAACAAATGTTTCCATCGAAACTCAATGCATCTCTTTAACCTTTTTCAAGTTTATTTCTTTAATTATTTTTATAATGTTTAACTATCAAAAATTATTATATGTGGAAATAATCGGAAGTCAGTCTATTGTTAAATATTTTAATTTTGCCGTCGTTTCGGCTCAAGCTTGTAAACCATCATCAGGGCTACAAACATCAGAACAAAAGAGATACATATTAATGTGATAATGAAATTTTTTGTTTGATTGTAGTGATAATGATAACATTTAAAATAAAACAGAAAATATAACAACATACTTGATTATTTTAGATACAAATGATGATAATATGATAAACAATATGATGATGATAAGCATAAAAACAAAACTTCAGACTTAAATATAGAAGTAAAAAATTATATATAAACGTACCATTACTAAGCCACGTCCAAGCGTAAACTGAGGAAAACCGAAAACAGCTGGTATAGAGTATGAAAAAAAAAAATTCATTATCACATTAATATGTATCTCTTTTGTTTTGATGTTTGTAGCCCTTATGATGGCTCCTCACAAGCTTAAGCCGAACCGTCGGTAAAATTGAAATAATTAACAAAAGACTTTTTATTAAAAATACGATATGAAAACAAGATAATTTTATTCGAAGTATTTACCTTCTTTTTCTACACATTTTTCCCAACGTGACACCAACTTTTTTATCGCCGAACTGAAAAACTCTGAACTTTGAAGTGAAACAAAAAGTCTTAAAACGAACTTTTCACTTGATCATCATTTTTAAAAAGTTTTCCTCTGACGAAGTTGTCTAAATTCCTGAACAGGTAGTAATCTGTTGGAGACAAGTCGGGAAAATATGGTGGGTGCGGAAGAACTTCGCAGCCCAGTTCTTTCAATTTTTTCACGGTATGTTTTTAGGGGTTTTCTTCTACTGTATGTTTGAGGACATCGTTGTCTATTACGGACGGAGGTCTTCCTCGGGGCAAGTTTTCCATGTCGGTATCCCCAGCTGAAAACTTAGCAAACCAACGGCGAATGGTTCGTTCATTAATACCCCCTTCCCCAAACGCCTTGCAAATATTTCTAGCGGTCTCAGCTGCTGAGTGGCCGAGTTTATACTCGTACAAAAATATTACTCGAAAATCGCGTGTTTCCACGTTCATATTTGGTTGTATACTAAAAAGTGGGTAATTGATTTGGAAGCTAATGTTTATAATACAAAGGTAGAGGATTAATAACTGTTTATTTTAAATATGTAAACATTCGGAAGAAAACAACAGTGACCTGCAAATTCCTTTATGTATTTCAGAAACTATAAAAACTGACATTTCATGTGAAATAACCCAATAGTTTCTACATCCTCAATATAAATAAAAATACAATGAGTAAACGTGAACAATGGCAATTATCGGTTCGAAAAGTTTTGTCAAGATACTACTTACTGGTTGTACTTCAATAATTCTTTTAAGTTAGCCATGTTTAACGAGTACTTGACATCGCACTGGCTCGGCATCACCATTTTACGTTCCCTCCGAAGGACTGGCTAAACAAAGTTTATCATATTTTGTAATTTATTCCTAAAAATTATAAATATGCTGATTTTTTTTTTATTATAATTTAAAAACTACTCCATAACACAAATAGACAAACACAGAGAGACTATACTTGAAGTGCTTTCTAAATCACTAACGGTAGTCTTGGGCAGGGAGCTGATTAAGACTGCAATCAAGACCTGTTTCAATTGACAGCTCTGGTTATTGAAGGGGCACAATGGCTATTGTTATCGACAATGGACGTAAATAATCGATTAATAATCGGAAGCGATTATGAGTGAATGGGATGGGACCGCTGGCCTTCGCTACTGATGTACCATCATCAAACACTTCCTCTTCCAATGCAGTTGCTATTTCATCAATCCAGAACACTCTTTATTTAGAGCGTACATCTTTTGAAAATCTGTTGCTCGCAACACACGTCTTTCACTAACTTCGGTTGTTAAAATCAATATAAGAACTATAAAAAGAAGTTAAACATTGAAAATAGTTTAAAGAATTATACTCACCATCAGTTTCTCTTGAAACATATGTTTTAAATTACATAGCAATATAAAAATGGGTTCACGAAGTGGCCTTAAATAAATAAACTAATAATAAAAAATCACTTAAGTTTAGCCCTATTCGTCACTTTACAATATGTTCTATATCTTTGTATATAAGATAATATTTTTCTATAATTTTTAGCTTTTCAACGATTTATTGTGCATCCTCAGTTCAAAAAGTCGAAAATTGCATAATATTGTTTTGTTTTGTTTGTTTTGCTGCAAAAGAATTCCAGAGGAGAAGGAAAACATTTACTCGAAATGTATCCCTTATCTACAAGAAAAAATTCGCGAGGAGTTTGGCGAAAGAAAATTTTCAGTCACGGGACTTTGGTTCGGAAGGAGGGGGACCATCCCAGTTTATACTAGATCATTTTTGGAGAGGTATGGACTCTATGGAGGCTAGGCTCGATTTGTCAAAGAGGCCCATCGATATGTCCAAGTGTTTCTTTTTGGCAGAATCTCCCTCTATCTGTACCTTAAAAATTGTCTTCAGGATTGGTGTTGTATGCCGTGTACTCATAGCAACTCAGCGAAGTTGAGCAGCAAATTCAAATCGGAATTTCTCTCTTGTATTAACTTATATTAACCTGTGAGCTATACCACACACGCACCCAATCGTTTTTTTCCCAATTTTTTTTAATTTATTTTTTTTTTAATTTTTGTTTACCCCTTCCTCTTTTAAAGGCTATACAGGGTTTTCTCGGGCCAGGAGGGTGAGGGTGGATAAATGCCGACATAAATTCCCCTTTCTCCTCCCTGGCACCGAGACGCGAACTCGTAATTATTTGGTTTTAGGTTGCGGTCATCCCCTGGTCCCTTTTGAACCATAAAAATAGCTTTAGCCTCTGCATTTAGCTCTTTTTTACGATTTTCTCAAAACGGCTCAATCAAACTCCCTATGTCGATGTGACATTTAATAGATTTCAATATTGTATAGCGCAACAGGGCTTGAATGCCGATATTTTAAAATCATCTTCCTCGAAAGGGCCTTTAATATTGTGGAAAAATTAAACATATCTTATTAGTATTAATAAAAAACTGCTAAATATACATGTTGTATGTTTCTGATAACCATTAAAACGGAAAAAAGGATAAACATAGTTTTGAGAGGTAAATTTTTTTTTTTTTCCGAAAACAAGAATATATAGATTTCTCATCATTGTCGTAATTGTTCTTTTGTTTGAATATTTGTTCGATAAATATTAGGCCGTTTTATAAAACAATATATAGATGTAAAATATATTGTTGGGGAGCTATCTTTATATATTTTTTTTTAAATAACACTTAATGTAAAATATTTTAGTTCTGATTAAAAAAACAAAAGCATGTAAGCACAAGTCCTGTGTTACTTGCGCGCAACAAATGAAAGATTTTTGATCGGCTTTATAACATGGCATTTTACGAGAACAACAGTTTATCTAAAAGTTACAAAAAGTCAACGAGACAGGACAAAGGACAAAGAAGCATGAAAAGAAGAGAAAATAGAGAAATGATCCGTCATCAGGAGCAAGATATGATAATATTGTCGCGGCCATTATCAAAAGGCCACATATATAATGCTATGTATACACCGCTCCCGATGATATATTGCCCCTCTGAGTCGCCCCTGGCAGGTGTCGAGGACGGCAAAAACCAAACGCATCGCTTATTATAATATCCGTGTCAGGATGATCTAAGGCCTCAGAGTATGTTTGTTATCTTTCGAGAAATGTCCCTGTACTTGAGGAAATATATATTGTCCCTTTGTCGGAACACCCTCTTACAATATTGGCCATCGTGTAAAACCGCGCCTTTTTAAATTCTTTTTGAGACAAAATATATGTCAGAGGATGGATCGTAAATAATATTTGATAATCGAGCATTTGAAACTGGATAGGTTTTGCCAGGAATGCTTTGCACTGATAAAGAAAACAAACATTTCTCTCTTAGTAGGAATTTGTAGAATCTGCCATTTCATGATTTCAAATCTTCATCTACTTAGAAATAATTCAATCTGCCACACTCTGTGACAACGAGTATTACAGCTATAAGGAATCGCGCATTCCATATGTAAAGAGTTAATTTACAATTGTTTTTACTTTCACTTACTATATATAGTAAGGGAAAGTATTGCGATCGTGAAAATTTTCCAATTCCAGTTTTGAACGGAAATACACATTTTAGGGTCCCCTGAGTCCAAATAACCGAGTCCCGCAAAAAACTCCCAGGCGACGAAACGAAAAGTCCTGTCAAACTGAAACTTCGTATTTAAGGCAATTATACGCCCGAGACGTTACAAAATATTTTTTATCAAAATGAGTTTACCAGAAGAGCCACTTTTTGCCATGCATTTTTGAAGACCTAGAAGTATGGTGTCAGAACTGGAGAATAAAAATAAATTCCAACAAATCCCACCAAATAACCTTTATCCTTCGTCGTAAACCTATGACTTCCTGCCCTACAGTATTTCTAAAGAACGCTCAATTAGTTCCTGTAGAACAGATCCAATACCTAGGACTCCTTCTTGACAAACGCATAACTTGGAATCCTCATACACGAGTAAAACGACAAGAAAGCGCTCGTCATTTTCGACTACTTTTAACACTTGCTAGACTACGATCAAACCTTCCTACTACATGACTATTATAAAGTCACGCCACCATGAGGCCATAGTGCACCTGCAGATCACACCATATTCCTTGAATCTTATTCAGCAGTCCTATTAACCTTTATATACCCTGTCCCTTCTCCCAGGGAACACTCTCTTCAAGTCCTCGCAGTAATTACGGTACGTAATCTATGTCAGATCTAGTATAGCCATATTGTTATTATCAAGATTGTCATTATTGTCTTTTAAAGTGTTATTATCGATATTTTGTAACTTTTGAATAAATAAAATATTTTTTTTTTCAATAACGAGCACGAACACCAAAATTGGCGCCCGAACAGGGACTGCATATTTTTATCGCAGTTTTAAGAACCGAGTTTCCGCAGATCCGAACTTTTTCCGCAAATCCAGAATTAGGACTACCGCCTAGGATTCCTCACCTGTGAAGACTCAGGATTTTGGCTTACCTACCGAGGACTACCAACTTCGAGGACTACCAACTTCGAGATCTTCAGATTCTGGACGAGTTCACTCACCCCGAGCATCTCGCAACGCAGGCAAAGTCTCTTATCTGCACTCAACCTTGGCCGGACTTCACTGTCGTCAGGTATCCAGCTCAAGGACAGATCTTCACACCCCGTCGAAGATTATTTTGACAGCGTACTCAATTTTTGTAAGTTAATTTCCTTTACTATTGTAATTTTATGTCTGATGATTATTTAGATTCTTTAATCCTGCGAGTAAATAATTTAATATTAACTACAAATATGGCAAGCTTTCAAATTAAATCGGCAGACTACGATCATATCCCTAATTTTAATGGAAATCCACACAATCTGTTAAAATTCGTGACAGTTTGTAGACAAGTTTACCAAATCGTGTGTAAACCGGACAACTCGTTTAAGGAACTAAACGAACAAAGATTATTAAGTAAACTTTTAGCAAAACTTACGGATGAAGCTGATTATATAAATACAACGTGCGAATTTAGTCGTGTTGAAGAATTACTAAATTATCTCGAAAGAACCTTCAGAGACAGCCGCTCAATTGAACAATTATCGCATGAATTATTTAATAACAAAATACATCATAAGGAACACCCTCTTGATTTCCTTCAAAGAATTGATAAGATCCGCACTTTAATAATTTCTAAACATCGGATAGAAAACACACCAAATAGAGAAACAATTATTAGCGCATTAGAGAAAAGTATTCTTTATTTTTTTTACACTAACATGCCCCTTCACATAAGAACATATCTTATGACTAAAGCAGAAAAGTTAAGAACATTAGATGATTTGAGAAATTTAATTCAGAATGAGAACCATCTACTCTTCGATGACCTCATAAATTCGGGAAATATGAGAAGACCCGGAGAACATGATTACAAAAGAGGCTTCGACCATAAGAAAAAGTTCGATAAAAAACATCACAAACGATTTAATAATTGGCAAAATCCCAATAACCCGTATAACCCACATAATCAAAGACAAGAGCATCAATATCGACAACAAGAACCTCCACAAGACTACCGGCAGAATAATAATAATAATAATTATTACCAACAATGGCCCCGTCAAGAACAACAAAGGTATTTCAACGGTTCAGGTCGATACCGGAATCAAAATTATAATAATAATAAGAAAGATGAAAATCCAACTGTATCCATGAGAACAGTTAGCGCATTCGGGAATAAACCGAAACAGCCTAATTTCCAAATTCAGCAAGAAGACCCGAAAGACCAAGAAATCAGAGAATTAAGAGAGAAATTAGAAAAATTAGATCCAAATAATTCTTTTTTAGAGAAAGGCCCGCCAGACAATCAAAACACATAAAAGAAGAGAATAAAAGCCAACTGCCTTATGTTAAAGACCACGCGAATCGTAAATGGCTTATTGATACCGGATCTTGGAAGAATTATATAAGACCAGACATTGTACCACCAGATGTTGAAAGAGAAAAAGAAAATTTTACAATAAAAACAGCAACCGGAGAAGAACTTGGCACGGAATCTATTTCAGTTTATTGCAGAAATAATTTTCTTAAAAACCCCGAAAAAATAAAATTTTATCTATTTAATTTCAGTCCCAATTACGAAATACTACTAGGAAATGAGACAATGAGGGAAATGAAATTTAATATCGATTTCGAAACCAACAAAATAAAAACTCGCTATACAGAGTTTGATTTTATTATGGAAGACGAAGTTTTAAAATTAGTTTTGAAAGAAGGCGAAAATCAGATAAAAGTAGAACAAAATAAAAATCTATATTTTATTGACTATGAAGATGATAAGATTAAAATTAAACCTGGCATCTATGATCAAAATATAATAATCGACAGTAAAGTTAACGAAACCATATATTTACCTTTATACTATTTGCAAAAAGAAGAAGTAGAATTAACAGATTCTAATAAAAAAGGAAACCATGAAATAATAAAACAAATCCCCCAACTAATCAGAACCGACCATATACCTCCTCAAGAAAAATCAAATTTAATTAAATTATTATCGAAATATCCATCAGTATTTAAGACTGAAAATGATCCCCTTTCAGCCACTGATTTATTGGAGCATAAGATTAAAACAAAAACCGAAGACCCGATATATTCGAAAAATTACAGATATCCCCACCAATTCAAAGAAAATATTAAGGAAGAAATTAAAAAGATGTTAGAATCCAAAATAATAAGACCCAGCAATTCCCCTTACAATTCTCCCGTTTGGATTGTCCCGAAAAAGCCAGACGCATCAGGAAAAAGAAAAATACGAATGGTGATTGATTACAGGAAATTAAATCGAGAAACAACCCCGGATAAATTCCCCATTCCTAATATTGAAGACCTTTTAGGCAAATTAGGAAAAGCGACGATATTTACAGCAATGGACCTTTGCTCAGGCTTCCATCAAATAAAAGTCGAAGAAAGTTCTATCCCAAAAACAGCATTTTCTACAGATCAAGGCCACTTTGAATTCCTTCGCATGCCATTTGGACTCAGTAATGCCCCAGCAACGTTTCAAAGAGCCATGAATATCATTTTTTCAGATTCTATTAACGTTTTAGTCTATATGGACGATATTATAATTTTTTCTGAAAATTACAAAGATCATTGGAAACATTTAGAAGAAACTCTTAAAAAGTTAGAAAAACATAACTTAAAGATTCAGCTCGATAAGACAGAATTTTGCAAGAAAGAATTGTTATTCCTCGGACATATTATCAGCGAACGCGGCATAGAACCTAATCCAGAAAAGATAAAAGCAGTAAAAGATTTTAAACTCCCTAAAAATGAAAAAGAAATTAAAAGCTTTTTAGGATTAACTGGTTTCTATAGGAAAATGATACCAAATTACGCAAAGATAGCTTCCCCATTAACGAGATGTCTTCGAAAAGATCAAAAAGAAATCAAACCAGAGTTATATGAAAACGCTTTTGAGAAATTGAAACAACTTGTATGTAGTAGCCCCATTTTGCAAATTCCAGATTTCAATCAGGACTTTTTCTTAACAACTGACGCAAGTAATTTCGCCATTGGTGCAGTATTAGCACAGAAGAAAGATGGAAAAGAACTCCCTGTATGTTTTGCATCCAGAACACTTAATAAAGCAGAACAAAATTACTCAACAACGGAAAAGGAATGTTTAGCCATTATTTGGGCTTGCAATCATTTTCGACCCTACTTATACGGTAGAAAATTTTTCATATATTCAGATCACAAACCTTTAGAATATTTAAGAACGTGTAAAACACAGAACGCCAGATTAATTAGATGGAAATTATTGTTAGAAGATTTCGAATATGACATAAAATACATTGAAGGAAAGGCTAATAAAGTCGCCGATCATTTATCCCGTTACCCTATTGAAGAAAGGAAATTAAAAGAACCAGAATTTGATATTTTTCATACAGAAAATTCTCCTAATAACTATTCACAAGAAATCGTAGATTTATTACAAGAAATGGGAATAGAAGAAACCCAAGAAGAAGCTAACAATGAAAACTTAGAAGGAATTAATAATGATGAAAACATAGAAGAAAATAATAATGGTGAACACCAAGAAATAATTCAAGATGATATATCTTCTTTAGCAACGCAGCACTCCACAGAATCCTCCGATAACAGAATCTTAATAGTTGATGATAAATCTAGACCAGTAAATGTTGAGAAAAATCAAATAATAATAAAAAAGGGACACGCGAAAATTCAACGCGAAACAATATTCAATAATAAGCAAAGAACAACAATTGAATTTACTTGGCCTTATCATGAAAAAGATTTTGAAATAGAAGAAAAACTTTTAGAAATCTTAAGACCAAATATAACTTACGGCATATACTGCTCACCCATATCAGATTCTATAGAAAGTGAAAATAATTGGTATAATGCATTATTTAATAAAGTTGCATCACTCATTAGAGAAAAATTTCCCACAAATAGAATTAAAAGATATTATAAACTATTGCCAGATGTAAAGAACACGGAAGACCAGAAATTACTTATCCTTGATTATCATATCGCCAAGACATGCCACAGAGGTATAAATGAAACATATTTAGTTTTGAAAACCAAATTTTATTGGCCCAATATGAAAGATCATATCACAGAAATTATAAACAAATGTGACACATGTGGAAAAGGCAAATACGATAGAAGACCTATAAAACAAAAATTTAAAATTACTCCCACACCTGAGAAACCCTTTACAGATTTAATGATTGATACCTTACACATGAGTAATTATTACATTTATTTAATAGTAGATACTTTTTCCAAAAGAATATTTTCTTATTACGCAACGAGTTATAATGCCATAGAAAGCATGAAAGTATTGAAAAAATATTTAGCATATTTTCCAAAACCCCAAAAAATATCATGTGACAACGGAAGAGAATTCGACAATAACTTGTTTAAAGATTTTCTAAACTACTTAAATATTGAATTACATTATACTACCCCCAATCACCCTAACTCTCTTGGATTGCTTAATCGAGCAAGCTCTTCGTTATTAGAAATTTTAAGACTTATAAACATAGAAAACAAAGATGATAAAGAGGAAGATAAGTTAGAGCAAGCAACGACAGCATATAATAATTCCCTTAATCAAGATCTTAAAATGACCCCTAACGAAATAACTTTCGGTATCACTAATGAAACTTATAATGAATCCCCGGAAATAAAAGAATATCTTGTTCATGAGTACCATCGGAAAATGAAGCAGCTTTTCGAAATAACTAAGAAAGGTATAGAACAAAATAAAGAGAGAAAAATAGGCAAGTTAAATGAAAATAGAGAAGACATAGAAATCCCGGAAGATGTGTATATAAAGAGACAACAGAAAAAGAAAATAGATCCTAAATACGAAAAAGGAAAGTATGTTGATAAAAGATTTCAAAATAGAAATAAAGGTAGAAAGAAAAAACTCCACCCTGATCAAGTCAAACGACCGAAAAAGGTCACTAAGAAAAAGAAATCAAATAATAATAATAATAAACCTAGTACAAGTCAAAAAAACCCAGAAATAACTGATGAAGATATTGAGAATGTCATAAAAGAAATAGAAACGTCTAATGTTACAGGAGTCAGCCAAGATGACTTTGAGTTCGACGACGAATTGTTTCAAGTATCTTCTGATCGCAGCGCTTACGGTTCAGATACAGACCCTGCTAATACAAGATTTATCTGACGGACCAGGAGCATCCATCGTACAAATTAATCCATCTTTTATAATTGAAGATTGGTACACATTTTTACATTATAAGAATCTTACAAATTTAACAAGAGAAATTCAAACCCTTAAGATTAGCATTGACGTATTAACAATTAGTAATGAATATAAAACTTTGCATAATATTATTGAACAAAAATATAACAAGATATTAGAAAAAATTAATCATATTGTAAATATAAATCGGAATAACCGATCAAAAAGAGGTTTAATTAACGGACTAGGCAATGCTATTAGTTGGCTCACCGGCAATATGGACGCCGATGACAAAGAAAAGTATGATAATATTTTAAATAAAATCGAGAGAAATATGTATCACATAGAGCATAATGAAAATGTTAGATTAGGATTAAATAAAGAATTAACATCTAAACTTAATAAAGAAATAATTGTTTTAAATAAATATAAGGATAGTATAGAAAAAATAAATAATTTTACAGATTTAGCTCTTACTAAGTTAATGTATCATGATTTATTAGCCGTATTAGATTTAGTAGAAAATCAATTAAATGATATAGAATTTTCCTTAGAACAATGTAAATTAGGAATTACCCATCCAAGCATATTAACGACTAGAGAACTAGAACAATTAAACATACCGTTCGGAGAACCAATCACAGAAAATGTAGAATTAAACTGGTTACTTAGCTCCACATTTTGTTCCCTATCAGATACAGGATTAATTTATTATTTTATTAAAATCCCTTTGAAATCATTGCCAAAAACAACTTATTATGCTATGTCATATCCAGTTACAAGGAATAATAAAGTCATTACTCTAAAGATTAAAGAACAACTAATCATTAGATTTAAAAATTCGTTTTACAATGGAAATTGTATTAAATTCAATAATCATCATTACTGTAAAGACATGATAGAGATTAAGGACAAATGTATTTTAGAATTATGTAAGAATATAGAATTAAATGATTGTAAAGCTGTAGAAATAAGAACAAACCCTATAATCAAACTTATACCCACATTACACCAATATTTAACCTTTAATATTAGCAATGTAACAACTAGTGTAACAAACACACAAATGTATCATCTACCATCTACTAGCCTCCTTAATCTTAATGAAAAAGAGAAATTTGTAAATATAAATGTACCACTTTCTTATGTTGACAATGTAAATATTCCTTTTATTTCCTATCATTCTGTTAATAATAAAACTATTGTATCAACAAATTTTACTTTTGAGGAATTACAACAAATAGACTTAAGTAATATAGAAATAGAAGAATTAGAACCTTATGATATAACTGTATCCCAATTTATTTCTTATATATTTTATGTAATATGTTTATATCTTTTATGCTATAATCTTTATCGTCAGTATTGTAAACTGGAATTACTGTGTTCTAATCCTTCAAATGATAATCCAAGTACCCATCCTCAACCACCTGAATGTTTTGATGGCAGAGCCAGAGCTTGGTTTCAATATTTACAGAATAGACAAACCGTCCCAAATCCTTAAATTTAGAGTTCAGTGGGCTTCACTCTCATAAGGACGGAGGAGTCACGCCTCCATGAGGCCATAGTGCACCTGCAGATCACACCATATTCCTTGAATCTTATTCAGCAGTCCTATTAACCTTTATATACCCTGTCCCTTCTCCCAGGGAACACTCTCTTCAAGTCCTCGCAGTAATTACGGTACGTAATCTATGTCAGATCTAGTATAGCCATATTGTTATTATCAAGATTGTCATTATTGTCTTTTAAAGTGTTATTATCGATATTTTGTAACTTTTGAATAAATAAAATATTTTTTTTTTCAATAACGAGCACGAACACCAAAATTTAATACCAATCTGGACTTTTGGAGTTCTCAACGCTCCTTATTTGGTCACGAATAAACTCATCCATAAAGACCTTAATCCCTATGTTACTGATTTGGCCCGGTTCAGGTATCAATCTTTTCATAACGAACTCTAACTTCTCGTTCTCACTCTAACCCGCTAGTTTCAATCCATTCTTCTAATTCGTTTACTGATAATCCTCCGAGACGCCTGAAAAATAGATGGCCCCGAGACCGTCTAGTTTAGAATATTTTTAGAGTGCTTCCAATGGAAAGCTTCACTACCTGCATTTCATGTCATTGTATTTTATTAACTTCACATTTACTTGAAGTATTTTTTTTCGTTTACGATATTTATGATATTTCAAATTCTTTAACATGAAAACTTTTTTTTTTTTTCAATCGTTATAGTATTTTTTATATTGTTATTAGAAGAATTTGTTTCTTATTTTTGTAGTATATTATTTTCATTTATGTTTTAAATAGTTTATTTTTCATTAATTCATAACCAATTAAAGATCCTTTATATTTGTAAAGCTTATGTTTTTCTTAGTTTGCTAAGCATCAGAATAATGTAAATATACATTTATTTTTTCCTTCTTTTTGTTTTATATTTAAAATCTTTTATTTTTAATTTTGTTCTACACAATTATCTTCTGAGGATTGTTTTTGTTTTGTTTATTTTATTTTTATATTTTATGTATATATTTATCCATAATTGTAAATATCAGTTAGTTGTGTTCATTTTTTCTGTTGGCCAGACATGTTGTTTATTATAAGCTGTAAACATTTATTATTCTCAAGGGAAACTGTCCCAGAATAAAATTTACTTTCTATTCTATTATATTCTATATACACAGTTGTGAGTATTAATAAATATACATTGGCTAAATTGTGACACATGATGAAATCGAAATTATTGAACAATTCGTAAGAAGCTTTGATTATTACAATATCACTAGAAAACTTCGAGCATGGAAGAGGTTTCGTGTTACAGGAGATACAAAACGAAGGCAATGTGGAACTGGGAGACGGAGGCGTGGACCCAACAACAGAAGCTTCTTGGTTTATTGCACCCATTATCGGCTACTGGCAACTGCTTTATGATAATTGAGAACAGCCATGTCTACCGCTAACTACTATTCTCATCTTTTTATTTTCAAATACCTTAACCTAAGGCTTCAGTTACACCTTATTTTCATTCGCAAATGGTCATTGTTATTGTTTTTGTCTGACATTTGATCACTTAGAACATCTTTCTTACTTTAAATAGATAATCTTTGGTTTTATCTTGTTCATAATTATTCGTTAGTAGCTACTGTTGATAATTTTTATTTTCAAAATAAATCACCATTTCTCCCACTTTTCTGATGAGCTCAGTGTCTCATATAAGACTATCGTTGTGAAAATCAAAATTTTCCTGGAGGTTCGTCTGTCTATATGTGCGCTAAGACTGGGTTTAGGAAAATTCGTCATCTAAGTAGTTTAAAAAAAAAGTAAAAACTCTATAAATTTTTCATTAGAATAATTCAAAAACTACATATATCTAAAATGATAATCTAATTTCTATATTAATCTAATCAGTATTGGCAACGATGCTAAATTTAAATAAATAACTGCCCAAAAATATTCAAGTGTATATATTTTGTATTCATGTTCCCATAGAAACATATTAAATTATAGGGTAGGGCGGGGCTAGTTGTGCATTTTTTCACTTGAACGGATATAGCTCCTCAATGATAAGTCTCAATGAGTTTTTAAGCGGCTTGATGGATTCGTAATATATCCCTTAGGAAAAGTTTCCTTAGTAATATTTTTGTAAGAAGTCGAATTTAAGAGCTACAGCTATTTAAATCCAGAAAGTTAAGTTTGCTCAATGTACCCCATAGGAAAGGTTACTTTAACAAAGGTATGGGGCAAGTTGAGCACTAAGAATGTCTAAACAAACCATGGGTTCAATTTCGACTTGGAATAAAGTAAAATATGAGTTGAACAGCCAGCTCTTTATTTATCGTCTTATAGTCAAATAACGACAAAATTTAAAGTAATTTTCTTTGAATAATTAACCAAAACTAGAATCAATAAAACATTAACGTTTCTTAAGATAAACTTCAACATTAGATTCAGACTTGCTATTTAAAATTAGACTTAAATGTCTATATTATTACTCATATAGCTTATATCTTAAAAAAATATTACTCAGATCTTTGTAATTTAATGATCATTGTCACAGTGCAATTGGCAAAAATGAAAGTAAGTTTATATAGTGTTAGTGATAGAATAACGAAACTTGAAGGAATTTTGTTTAGATAATTAATTGAAAATATAATAAACAAAACATCAACGTAAAGGCGAGCAACTATAGCTCAACTACCCCGCTCTATTTTTTTCAAATGATTTTGAGTAGAAAAAAAAAAGATTTCATTTATTTAACATAATAGAACAATTTTTTAAAACAAAAGAGGACGGATATTTCATATTGAAGGTTCCACTCGTGTTTTGAAAAATCACAACACACGACTTTCACTTACCTTCATTTTTAAAATCAATGAAAGAATTTTCAAAAACAGTTATGAGAGATAAAAATACGTGAAACTATTAAAGAATTAATTAAATTTAATTTATATAGAAACATGTGTTTTATTAAAAAATCTATTATATTAATATCTAAAATAATCAGTTAGTTTTATGTTCATTTCATCACTCTCTATTAACTTTTAAAAGCTTGTGTATGAAATAATATTTTTTTCTAAAATTTTTAGCTTTCCAACGGTATATCATACATGTATATTACTGCTCTTGCGTTCAAAAACAAAAAATTGTATTATAAAACTATTTTTTCTGTTTTCTCCTTTAGTTGGGTATCGAAATCATTTAATTTATGTATTTACTTTTTTTTCATCAGTAGTAACAAGATAATCTAGTTATTTTTATATAATCAACAAAATTAAAGGTACTTTAGAGAAAGAAAATTTAAAATATCGGCATTTAAGCCCTGTCAGACCATTTTAATCAGAATGAAACTTATATGATATTAAAGCCCATTAAATTTTACATTGATATAGCGAGTTTAATCAAAATCTTCGGAACGGTTTTCGAGAAAATCTAAAAAAGGTGCAAAATACATAGTATAAAGTGGCTCTTCTGGTAAGCCCATTTTGATGAAAAAGGTTTTGTAACGTCTCGGACCTATATTTTTTTAAATATGAAATTTCAGAAATTGTGTCACCCTCTATATGTAATGAACCCAAGACTTCGTGTCTTGTAGAGGTACAGTTATTTATTTTTCAACTACTAATGGTTTTTCTAAACAAGCTTACCCAAGTAGCCCTGCCTGCCTTCTTTATGATAGAATATTAGATTGTTAGTTAAATTAGGACATCCATATTATAAAACATGATGGATTCTGAATCGATCTTTATCCATCATAGTGGTTTCATTCTTCCTTTTTATATTTGTATAATTACATATTTAGTGTAAAATAATGAATAAAAGCTAGTTTTTATTTTATCCGCTTCCCAAAATTTATATCTGTTGATATTAAAAAAACAATTTATCACTCTCGCTTAAATAAATAAATAAATAAATATATATATATATATATATATATATATATATATATATATATATATATATATATATATATATATATATATATATATATGACATATATAGTTACGATCGTGAACATTTTCGAATTCCAATTTTTAGGGTCCTCTGAGTAAGTCCCGCAGAAAGGTATCTGTGTATGTATATGTGTGGTAACTCGTGCAGAAACGAAAAGTCCTATGAAGCTGAAATTTCATATTTAAGACAACTATTCGCCTAAGATGTTATAGAAACTTTTTCATCAAATTCAGCTAATCAGAAGAGTCAATTTATACCATGCATTTTGCACATTTATACGATTTTCTCAAAAATGGCTGTAACAATTTTTATTAAACTCGCTATATCGATGTGAAATATAACGGGGTTTAATATCATATAGGTTTTTTCTGAGAGAAATAGTCTGGCAGTGCTAAATGCCGATATTCCAAATTTTCTTTCCCTAAAATACCATTAACTTTCTAAATTTCAAAAAAATTGAAACATCAACTTATTAGCATTCATAAATAATGGGTAAATATTCAAGATGAGCGAATTTGATTAATAACTAAAGGGGAAAAGTGCAAACATATTTTTTATGCAATTTTTATGTTTTTGAACCCAAGAGTAGTTTCATATATCACTATTACTAATGTTCATATAGAAACAAATTGTAATAAATCTCAATAAAAAAAAAAAAAAAAAAAAAAAAAAAAAAAAAAAAAAAAAAAAAAAAAAGATAGCTAATGATTTTAGAAAAAAATATTATCAAATAAAAGATATTAATGGAGAGTGATGAAAAGCCGATAAAACTAACTGATTGCTTTAGGTAGAAATATAATAGATTATTTAATGAAACACATATTTCTATTGAAATTCAAAATAATTAATTCTATAAAAATTTTTTAGTATCTTTAAATTTATTTAAAAATTCTTCTATTGATTTTAACATTGGAGGTAAGTGAAAGTCGTGTGTTAAGCGCACCAGATTTTTTATCTATGCTTTTGCGGCTAATATCAATATTACTTTTATTCTCCGAGATTAACTTTAGATTTTATCTCCTAACAGTAAGATTGACTACTCAACCATTTTCGTTACCCCTTTTCTTGAGTTCGTAACTGCTATTTCGTTCCTCTTTACGCTCATTCCAGTCAATCTGAAAACAATCCCGACAGCAGAACGAACTCTACCATCATCAACTTCCGCCAGTTATTAGAGCATCTGTCGGAGATGGCAGGTGAGGGCGGAAGTGTCCAACAATGAACTCATACAATTTTGGCTTATTGCCTCTATCCAATCCTCACTTCCTTCCTGCCCCTCAGATATAATTAATATTGCATTTTAATAAACCGCTTATTAACATAAGTGTTAATAGGAGAGGAAGCGTCAGTGAATGGAGTATTTGTACCGTGCATTATGTGATCCAGATAGCAGTGTGCTATATGAGGCCGCGGTATTGTGTAGGCTTCCGGCCACTATCCGACCGTGTACATGAATATTGCTATTACACCTTTACACCTTTTGTGCCCGATATAATGCGCGGATCCGCGCTAGGAATTCCGGTTATATGTTGTTATTCGTTTGATCCAGAGGCCTGGAGTTTCCTGCCTATTCTGTTTGTCGATTCGGGACGGATTTGGTGTTTTGACTATTATAGATTGAAAACGTCCTTGGATTTGTTATGTCATTGAGCAGCTTGATGATCGAAATCGTCCTCATACCTTTCAACGACATTACGTACAAAATGAACGTTATGGTTCAATAAAAATAACTGTTGTTAATTACCTAATTGCTATAGGTTTTCACAGAAGAACGTGATTATTTAGTTGTGTTACATTGTTATAAAAGGGCAAAATAAAATAAAAATACAACTTTTTCATTTTTTTTTTTTAAATTGTATTAACGACTATATTATACAAACAAGTAAACATACAGGGGGAAGAAAATGTTTTGAGAAAGACTACCCAGAGGTAGCACTTCACTAACTATTTTAAGGCATTAGGTCCCGAGTCCATCTTCTTTTCAGTCACCTTGGAGGGTTATCAGGGATATTTAAGGAAGATAAATTACGGTGTGGATTTGTATAGGCAGGGAGTTTAGAATGAAAAGAGGAGTATCTATCACGGGCTATGTCCGCAACAAATGGGATGTTAAGGTCATTATGAATAAGTTGATTTATAACAAAATAAGGAGCATCCAGGATTTTGGATTGTAAGGACTGGATGCGGGAGGAATTAGATGGTTTCGTAGAGCCCTTAAGCTCGATTCCGTATGTCCAAATAGTGATGTAAATGAATCTTTTGTAATATACTGGAAGTTTTGAACGTTTGTCTAGTATGTGTTGTAGTAAACGATATCTTCGAGCAGTTTCTTGTCGTTTCAGTCTTGTGTGAGGATTCTAAGTAAGGCGCTTGTCAAGATGGAGACCTAGGTATTGGATTTGCTCAACAGGAGTAAGGGTAATGTTATTAAAAGATACTGGGGGGCAGGAACTCATCGGTTTGTGTTTCCAGGGAGTTTGGAATGAATAGAGGTTAATGTATCAAAGGCTAGATCTGTAATAAATGGGATGTTGAGGTAATTTTGAGGAGTTGATTTGTGATAAAATAAAGGGCGTTCAGGATTTTGGGTATACACCTAGTTTTGGAACGTAAGGATTGTATGCGAGATAAATTAGATGGTTTAGATAATAGTGAGGTAAATAAATTTTTAATAGACAAAGTTTTGAAAACAAATATTACTATAAAATAAAACAAGACTAAAAAAAAAAATGGACCACCATCACAAAAATGTCAATTAAAGAAGGAACCATATTGTATTGGGCACATGCTTACTTTCTCAGAAATATGAATGCATCAACCTGTCAATATTGTGATAAGATTTTACAAACAGTCAAACCTATATTGATTAAGTGCCCCCTATTTGAAAATATAAGGCGAAAAATGAAATTGTGTGGAACCCTAAAAGATATCTTACATGATAATGAAAATAATATAGTAAACGATTTCATACATCAGAGTATAATTAACCTCAGTTGCAAAAGACCACTTTATACCATATTTTTTCCACCATTTTACGATTTTCTCAAAAACAGCTCTAATGATTTTGAATAAACTCGCTATATCGATGTAAAATTTGAATGGCTTAAAAATGATTTAGGTTTCATTCTGATTAAAATAGCCTGACAGGGCTTAAATGCCGATGGTTTAAATTTTCTTCCTTCAATTTTGTAGATTTTATAAAAAAGAACCATATTATCTTTTTCACATTTATCAAAAACGGATATAAATACAAGTTGAACAAAGCTAATGTTTACGCCACTTACTTCATTTATCCTCATTTTTTATTATGTATTTAAATTCCTCAAAAACTCTCTTCAATCACTATTAATATTTGTTATCAAGTGTTTCGGATTATATCTATAAAGAAGAAAAAACATATGTTTTTTTTATAACAGTTGGAACGGAGTGAGTTTAAAAGTGTGTGTACATTACCTTATTCTGTTTGTTATTATCTTACCAATTTTACCTTTATCTTTTACTTTGTACCACAGATACCTTATTATACCAATTACCAAGTACTCACGTATTTGTTTATTTATTCACCAATTTATCAGTTCTGCATAACATAAATTAATATTAACAAGCAAATCCTTGAATCAGCTTAGCTACCAGGCACAGCGTAAGGAAATCCGCAGGACGACCCCGCTGGCCCCAACAGCCAATATTACACTAAAGGAGAAAAGAGAAAAAAAATGCAATGCAATTTTTGTGTTTTTTTGAACATAAAAACTGTAATATAGATGTATTATATACCATTATAAAGCAAAAGATTTTTGAAAACATATAATATTATACACAAAATTGTAAATGTTACCGCAGAGTGATTACAAGCCGATAAAAATGATTGATTGTCGTAGAAAATAATATAATAGAATAATATAGAAAACACATGTTTCTATTGGAAATCAACGTAATTGATTCTTTAAAAATATAATTTCATCTCTAAATGTTTTGAAAAATTCTTAAATTGATTATAAAACGCAGGTAAGTGAAAGTCGTGTGTTGCGGGCACCGGGTTTTTGTAAATGCAATGTTATATGTATTAAGACATATGTACGTAAAACAATTCTTTGGTCATTAAATAATGTAAAATTATTAATTATTGCACCTAAGCTGGAAACCTGAGGCATTATCTTTCGTTCCCCATGATTGGGTGCTCAAAAACATAAGATCTAAGAATTAGAAAACAAAAAGAGCTTCAACAAGCATTCGATTCAAGCCTCCATTTCTGCTTTTCGATGATCAAGCCCAAGGCATACATGTATACGGAAAAACGTTTTTTGTTGTGTCTGTTTTTGCTTCTTTTATTTTTTTTTGCTCATTTCTAAGAAATATCGGAATAGCTAGCGGTAGTTGACCGTAGCCGCGGTAGATGAGGTATAGAGATATGAAGGAGTTGCCAGTTGAGGCAATAGATTATAAACATAATCCATAATTCAAATGCCATCTTTGAGTTGCCTGGGCACAAATCAACCGCAGGAGCAACATATTTCTATCCTATCTACACCTGTCATACTCTATGCTTGAAGAATTTCCCCTTTCTTCTTACTTCTTCGTTAAGATATTCAAAAATGTTTTACATTTCAGTTTTAATGAGCATTAATCATTTTTTGTTGTTGTTGTGCCCTCTATGCCTCGTCATATTACATTGTTTCTCTCTTTAAGAAATTAATTTTAACTGCTTGTCCAAATTTTAACCTTATTGGGTTGTTTCACATGAAATGTCCGTTTTTATAGTTTCTGAAATACATAAAGGATTTTGCAGGTCTCTGTTGTTTTCTTCCGAATGTTTACATATTTAAAGTAAACAGTTACTACTCCTCTACCTTTGGATTATAAGCATTAGCTTCCCAATCAACTATCCACATTTTAGTATACCTCCAAATATAAACATGGAAACACGCGATTTTCGAGTCATATTTTTTTACGAGTTTAAACTCGGCCATTCAGCAGCTGAGGCCGCTAGAAATATTAGCAAAGCGTTAGGGGAAGGAAGTGTTAATGAACGGACCATTCGCCGTTGGTTTGCTAAGTTTTCAGCTGGGGATACCGACTTTCCGACAAGGAAAACTTGCTCCGAGGAAGACCTTCGTCCGTAATAGACGACGATGTCCTCAAATATACAGTATAAGGAAACCCCTACCAAACAGTTAAAGGACTCTCAGCACAAGTAAATGCAAATGCATCTACCCTTTCCAGACATTTAATGTGTATTGGGAAAGTAAAAAAGCTCGATACATGGGTACCTCATGATCTCACTGAGCGGCAGCGAAACCCCATGTTTCAAAACACACCGTGCAAAAATTGAAAGAACAGGGCTACGAAGTTCTTCCACACCCACCATAGTCTCCCGATTTGTCTCCAACAGATTACCACCTGTTCAGGAATTCAGACAACATCGTCAAAGGAAAACTTTTTGAAAATGACGATCAAGTGAATAGTGTGTTTTCAGATTTTGTTTCACATCCAATTATATATATTCTGATCAACATATAAAAATTCTTTTCTGATTTTCTGTAGCTGCAAACTTATGGTGGATGAAATTTCTTCTGCTTTGGAGCGTGGATTGTACTGCACGAGAGCCTTTCTCGACGTAGAACAGGCCTTTGACGGAGAGTCTGACACGCAGGACTGCTTTACGAACTCCGAAAATCACATCCTCCAACATACTTCCTCATCATCTAGTCATATCTCACTGACATATCCTTCAAAATAAATCACAATAGTTCCTATTCATCCCATTTTGCTTAGTACCGTCCCACAAGGTAGTATCCTCGGACCTATTCTATTCACAGTCTATACAGCAGACATCCCAACCAATCCTAACACATTCCTTTTTGCGTATGCTGATGACACATGTGAGTTTTCAGTCAATAACGATCCTACTATAGCCTCTCTAACCCTAAAATCCAACATCAGAGACCTTCAGGATTGGAGAATTAAAAAAAAAATTCAGTCAAATTTCACCAAATAACCTTTACCCTCCGCCATAAACCAATGCATCCTGTACTACAGTACCCTTTAATAATATCACACTTGTCCCGGTCAAACAGATAAACTATCCAGGTCTCCTGCTTGACAAACGTTCTAACCTTCCACTTAAATACAAAAAACTCATCTACATGACTATTATAAGGCCTATACGGACTTTCGAAGTTAAGCTTGGGGCTCTACTAATCCATCGAATTCTTTCCGTATCCAATCCTTACAAACAAAAGTCAAATCAAAATTCAACGCTCCTTAACTTATAACGAATAAACTTATCCATAAAGATCTAAATATTCCAACTGATCTGGCCCTAACCGTACATCACTCCTTCCATAAAAACTCCTCTCCCACTCTAACCCACTAGTTTCAATCCTTGCTTCCTCTTCCTTTCCCTACAATCCTCTAAGGTGTCTGAAAAGAAGATGGCCTCGAGACCTTCTGGTTTAGAATAGTTGCAGTGCTACCATTGGGTAGTTATTCTACAAGTATTTTTTCCTTTATCATATTTACTTGTATCGTGAAGTAAAGTTGTAAATTTCAGTAAATAATGTTCAATCAGTAAAGTAAATCTATCAAAAAAAATACTTTGGGCACTTTTAGGGATAGATGCCATCAGTATGCATGCTAATCCATTAAGATGTTTCATTGAGAAGGTATGAACGCTCGAGTGAAAATTGCACAACTAGCCCCGCCCTACCACAATACTTTTAGTATTTTATTCTTCGGAAGGGGTTATTTTTTTCTATGTCCTAGATATTTTGATGTAATAAAAGTTGATTCACTAAATCCGCGTTGCAAACTGCCCCGCCTGTAGAGATAAGGTGGGATAATAGTTAGTAGATAGAGACGGACTATTAGGAAGAGCAGGGCACTAACAGAGGAGAGGCCATTAGGGAACAGGTGGTGAGCATTAGTGTGCCTTGTCCCTCGATAATAACCTTGCGCTAGTGTTAATATTCACCATCTAGGTCTAGCAATCTCTGTCTCTATATCACTTACTACTATATGCCGACTTGCCAACGATAACTCTTTATTATATGGTCTCGTAATATCTTAAAGAAAGGTTGTTGGTAGGTTTCTCATTATGACTAATGAATTGCGATACAATGAAACCGAAAAAAGGGGTTAGGTCAATGGGCTCCAGTAGATATGTTTAAAGTAATATACGAGGAATGTTTTTTAAGTAAGTACCGTTTTGGAATTAAAAAAAGACGTGCAAAGATATCGCAATGATTTTATTTTTACATGAAAGCCTGTACCTTAATCTACTTTTCTACATAATTTCAATGAATTTCGAGGCACTTGTCATAACGCGGCACCAGTTTTTGAATACTCTCCTCAAAAAATTCTGCCGTCTGACTTGTTAACTACTGCATCACAAATGTTTTGACTTCGTTATCGTCTTGCGTGCAATCCAGAATAAAAGACGTGACAAGTTGAGTAAGGGTATGGTTTTGCTGCATGACAATGCCCGTCCACATGTGGCTAATCGGACCAAAGATCTCATCAAATCATTTAAATGGGAAACTCATCATCCTCCATACAGCCCTGATCTGGCGCCCAGCGATTACCATTTGTTCCTGCACTTGAAGAAACACCTGGGCGGTCGGCGTCTTCAAGACGATAACGAAGTCAAAATATTTGTAGTTAAGTGGAAGGTTAGAGCGTCTGTCCAGTAAGTGTTGAAGTAAGCGAAAGCGTTGGGCAGTTTCTTGTCGTTTCAGTCTTGTGTGCGGATTCCAAGTTAGTCGTCCTTTAGTCGGGTATCGAATTCATTCAATTTATATATTTACCTGTTTTTCATCAATGCTAACAAGATAATTTGGTTATTTTTATAAAATCAACAAAATTAAAGGTACTTTAGAAAAAGAAAATTCAAAATATCGGCATTTAAGCCCTGTTAGACCATTTTAATCCGGATGAACCCTAAATCATATTAAAGCCCATTAAATTTTACATCGATATAGTTAGTGAGTTTAATCAAAATCGTTGGAACCGTTTTTAATAAAATATAAAAAAAGTGCAAAATGCATGGTATATAGTGGCTCTTCTAGCTAGCTCATTTTGATGAAAAAGCTTTTGTAACGTCTCCGGCGTATATTTGTCTTAAATATAAAATTTCAGTTTTGTAGGACTTACCGTTTCCACCCGGGAGTTACCATACACACACACACACACAGACCTTTTTGTGGGACTTGTTCATTTAGACCCGGGGACCCTAAAACGTGTATTTCCGTTGAAAACTGGAATTAAAAAATTTTAAGAATTTTTAAAAATTTATATCGCAATACTATATATAGTAAGTGAAAGTAAAATAGGCTATTTATAAATATTAATTATCAATTCATGCCCATTTGCATTGGCATATCGTTGAATAACAAACGTAATCAGAGGTAATGATTGCAGTAAAAATAATCGCTCATAAAGAAATATATTCCACATGAATATAATAGTATTGCTTATACTAAATGCCGCTCTACGTCAAGAAGGAATATCGAGATGGCATCTACGTTAAATACTGACGTCATTTGTTTTTATTAGCCATTCATAGGTGTAACTAATATCCCTGGGCCGGAGATCAATGGCGTAGATATACTACGTGCCCTGTCACGGCATTCTCCTACCTCCTTGTAGTTCTCACCACTAATTTCTTATCTCTATGGCTGCAGTTACACCTGAGATTCATTTTATTTATTTGTTTTATTTTATTATTGCTATTCATTCAATAGTTTCAACAATTCAGGACATCATTTGATATTTTTCTGGGTCAAAAACCCTGTAAAAAGAATTGAGACGTTGATTTCCAAAAGGTACTATATCGATGCTAGGAAATTTTATAGGAGGCGCGATAATCACTAATTATTATATTATTAAATTAGCTAATTTGATTCTTTTCTCATTAAAATCCAGAATTGTTTCTTTAGTAAATTCATAACATCATATTAAAGAAATGAAATGAGATGTTTCGGTATAATTTGGAACGAAATTAAATGTGTAATTATTTCCTTTAGAAAATAATTATATTTCTAAATTGCGTTTATAAAGGGCTTGGGTTCATTAGATAAAATCAAATAGGAGATTTAGATATAACTAATTGATGAGAATACAAATATGTAAAAAAATCAATTTTGTAAAAAATGTCCTTTAGTACTTTTTGGAAATCAACGTCTCAATTTTTAATAGTCGAAAATAAAATTACCTATAAAAAATTGTGATGGAATCCTTATTTAATATTAAACAATACATAGAGTGTTAAAATCAGTAACAGAGAGCTCTAGTAAGAATATAAATAACGTTTGCGCACCTCTCCTACTACAATAACTAAATACAAGCGTGTTAATTAAAACCGGTAAACAAATAGGTATCGAATTAAATACCGATAAGACAAAATATATGATTAGTAACAGAATTGGTGGCGATCTTGAGAAATTCAAGTATTTAGGTTCAATGATAACAAGAAAAAATGAAATACAGGAAGAAATAAAGTCTCGGTTAAAGGTGGGAAACTCGCGGCTTCTGTCTAAAATGTTATAGGTTAGAATTTATAAAAATATTATTCTTCCGACGGTTCTTTACGGATGTGAAACGTGGCCGCTTACTCTGAAGGATGAACAACGGCTTAAGGTTTTCGAAAATAAGGTACTGCGTAAAATATTTGGTCCGAAGAGAGATGAGGCCACTAGAGAGCTTATGAGGTTGCACAACGCGGAATTGCGGAGTTTGTACCCCGTGAATATAATTGAGTTGATAGCATCGCGGAGACTCAAATGGGCGCGTAAAGTTGTTGGGTTCGGTGAGGAACGGATTCCGAGAAAGTTGATATTCGCTGAACCGACTGGTAGGCGTCCGAAAGGTAGGCCGAAGCGTCGATGGGAGGATTGCGTTAAGGCTGATCTCGGGGGCTTAGGCTTGAACGGTGAACATTAGACAAGTCTGTGCAGGCTATTTATGATTGATTTATTTGTTTAATATTTATACAGTTACAATTTATTTTGCCTTTTATTATGTATTTGTTTAATATTTATATAGTTACAATTTATTTTGCCTTTTATTATGTATTTGTTTTTGAAGCGTATTTTGTTTAGTACAGTTGTAATAGATTTCTTTGATTTATGTTTATCTGTTTTGTACAACTCAACTCCATTTGTATGGGCTAGCCCGAAAACAAATAAAGAGATTTATTATTTATATTTATTATTACAAGTCTGTGCAGGCGAAGTTTGGTGGATCGGCATCGAACCTTCTGGTTCGGTAAGCCTATCATTATTATTGCGCACCGCTACAGTAAAATGAAGTATCCAATATTACTGCGTGAATTAATATGGTTCTTTAGGTAGTTTGATTGGGTACCTTAAGAGGCTTATTTTAGTCTAACCTTTAAACACAATAATAACACACACTCACAGGGGTTCGCTGTACCATGGTATTTAGAAAATAGTCTCCTATGCACACGGTTCCGAGTTCAAAACCGCAGATGGTCCTAGGATTATTTAATGAGAGTAAAACATCCTTAGTTATGCCGCCCTTCCTTAAAATATGGTTCCGAGCCTGTGCGATATCAGTTACTCGTTAAAGATCTCTATCCTGAATAAACCTGGATAGGCAAAATTTAGGGCTCCCTCTGTAGTCCGATTAGCCAAAGCAGCATTTTGTTTGATAATTAAACAAACACACACAGACAATAATAATAATAGCCATAGCGAACACGAAGGATCGATGCCACCAAACGCCGCCTACACAGATTTGTCCAATGATTACCGTCAAATCCAAGACCCAGGGGTTTGATTTTAAGACTTAACTTAACGAAAGCCTTCGGACTGCTACTAGTCGGTCGGTTCAGCGCTATTAATAAGAAGGTTCCTGTGACGGCAAAAAAATAAAATAAAAGGAACGTTTCAGCCCACTTTGCGTGGCCTCATCAGGCTTATCTCCGTAAAGTAGGAAATTCGTTCTTTACTAATCCTAACAACTTTACATGGACATTTGAGAAGCCCCGATTCTATCAACTCAGTTTCAACTCAATTCCGCGTTGTGTAATCTTCTAAATTCCAAAGTGGCCTCATGTAAATATTTTATATTAAATATTTTAGTGACTGAATATTTTGCGTGCTTATATTTAATTATATAGTTTCCGCGTTTCGCACAGCAGTATCAAATCATCTGCGTACCATAAAACACACACAGATATATGTACGAGTTTTTTTTGTTTTTTTTCTCGCGCTCTTTCGATTTTAACGAATATTAATGGTTGAATTTCGGAAAGCGTACGTAGGATTTCCGTTTAGGGTGGGGGCAATCAGGTTGAAAATCGTTAGTACAAGGAACCGTTTGAAAATAGTCTCTTGCTACTAATACGGTATTCTGTTCTGTTACCATTTATGTTTATAAATTTTAATTGATCCAACGATCTTTAGGATGTAAAGTGCACCTTCCACTGTACCCATTATCCATCTCCTGCCTACGCTCATGGGACTTTGAAAAATTAATAAGATGGAAACAATGAAATAGTCTAAAATGTTTATCACCAACATTTCTACCCGCATTCATAGCAGTTCAGTGATGACATCTTTATATTTATTCTAGAAATTGGCAGAAGTGGCTTACATTGATAATGCATAATACCTGTGTAAAGATTAAATTAAAAAATACTAATATAACATAATAATTCAGAAAGAATTAACATTATTAAAATATAAAACAATGGAAATCCTGTTTATGCTGGAAAAACTCAAAGTGATTTTATTTGGAAGTAGAGGAAGTAGTAAAGATTAAGAGAAAAAAAAAAAAAAAAAAAAAACCCAGTGAGAATGAGGAAAGAGATATAAAGAGGTTGAGAATGATAGTGACGTGAAAGCCCACATGATCGTGGCAGGGGGCTTCGCCCCAGGGGGCCACGGTAGCGCCTCGCTTAACTCCAATAATTTATCGGCCGTTTTCATGCGATCCCTCTAAACACTTCTGTTCTCCTGATAGCATATCTTCATCACTTCTAATTTCTTCTTTTATTAGCTGGCTCAATGTGAGTTGTATAATATGTTTATTAAGATGACTTCATTGGTTACACTAGAACTAGCTATTTTAAGGATTTTTATACCATTTATTCATTTTATTACTTTCACTTACCTATATATGAAATATATTCTAAGGGAAAGTATTGCGCTCGTGAAAATTTTCGAATTTCAGTTCTCAACGGGGTTTTAGGGTTCCCTGGGTCCAAATGACCAAGTCCCACAAACAGGTCTCTGTGTGTTGTAACTCCTGGGCAAAAACGAAAAGTCCTATGAAACTGAAATTTCATATTTAAGACAACTATATGCCCGAGACGTTACAAAAACTTTTCCATCAAAATCAGCCAACCAGAAGATCCACTTAATACTATGCATTTTGCAGTTTTCTACGATTTTCTAAAAAAACGGCTCAACGATTTTGATTAAACTCGCTATATCGCTATATATATATTTTTTTTTTATTAATTATTTTATTGGTATTCACAACTGTATTTACAAAAAATGCATAAAGTAAATGTGTTGTGATATATAATACAGTGGCATGATATACATGTAGAGAAGCTTCCCATTAGAAGCACTCTAAAAATATTCTAAACTAGAAGGTCCCGGGGCCATTTCCTTTTCAGGCGTCTCGGAGGGTTATCCGGAATTGAAGAGGAATAACGGATTGAAACTAGTGGGTTATGGTGCGAATGGAGTTTGTCATGAAAGGATTGGTACCTGGTTATGTAATGTCTTTGTGGATCAGTTTATTCGTGACAAAATAAGGAGCGTTGAGGATTTTAAGAAGGATTTTGTATTGTAAGGATTGGATGCGGAAAGAATTTGATGGTTTAGTAGAGCCCCAAAGCTCTACTCCGTAAGTCCAGATTGGTCTTATAATAGTCATGTAGATAAGCCTTTTGTAGTTCAGAGGAAGGTTTGACCGTTTGTCTAGTAAGTGTTAAAGCAGCCTAAAGCGGCGAGCGATATATTTAATGGGCTTAAATATCATGTAGGTTTCATCCTGATTGAAATAGGCTGACAGGGCTTAAATGCCTATATTTTAAATATTATTCTTCTAAAGTACCTTTTATTTTGTAAATTCTACAAAAAACAGTCATATCATCTCGTCACCACTGATGAAAAACAGGTAAATATATAACTTGAACAAATTCGATACCCAACCAAAAGAGAAAACTGAAAGAATATTTTTTTAATGCAATTTTTCGTTTTTGGGCATAAGAACAGTAATATAGATGTATAATAAACCGTTGGAAAGCTAAATATTTTAGAAAACATATTATCTTGTAAAAGTTAATTAAGAGTGATGAAAAGCCGATAAAACTAACTAATTATTTTAGATAATAATAAAACAGATTTTTTTTAAAAACACATGTTTCTATAGAAGTTCAATTTAATTGTTTGTTTATTTATTTAACGTCACTTTATGCTACTATGGCTAATCGGACGATGCTACAGTGGGAGTCCTAAATTTTGCCTATCCAGGTTTTATTAGAATAGGGATCTTTAACGAGTACCTGACATCGCACAGGCTCGGGACCACCCTTTAAGTCCCCTCCGAAGGACGGCGTATCTAAGGATTTTTTACTCCCATTGGAAAATCCTAGGACCACCTGCGGGTTTGAACCCGTGACCTATAGCATGGAAAACTGTCACGCTAGCCAAGTGATCCCTTCAATTTAATTAATTCATTATTAATTTTACTCATTTTTATCTTTGATTGTATTTTAAAATTCATTAATCGATTTTAACAACGGCGGTAAGTGTGTTGCCCGCACCAGATTTTTCCTTATTGGACAATTTTTAATATACAAATATAATGATAATAATATGCCATACACATACAATATATAATAGGTTAATATATTTTTTCTTTATATTAATATATACTAAATCATGTCACTATTCTTGGTTTCGTCTTCTAAATCACGTTAGAGATTTTGATTTTTTTTTTTTTTCTAAATCACGTTAGAGATTTTGATACTTTTTTTGTTCTAAAGCACGTTAGAGATTTTGATACTTTTTTTTTTTCTAAATCCCGTTAGGGGTTTTGATACTTTTTTTTGTTCTAAAGCACGTTAGAGATTTTGATACTTTTTTTTTTCTAAATCCGTTAGAGATTTTGATACTTTTTTTTGTTCTAAAGCACGTTAGAGATTTTGATACTTTTTTTTTTTTTCTAAATCACGTTAGAGATTTTGATACTTTTTTTTGTTCTAAAGCACGTTAGAGATTTTGATACTTTTTTTTTTCTAAATCCCGTTAAGATTTTGATACTTTTTTTTGTTCTAAACCGTTAGAGATTTTGATACTTTTTTTTGTTCTAAAGCACGTTAGAGATTTTGATACTTTTTTTTTTTTCTAAATCACGTTAGAGATTTTGATACTTTTTTTTTTTCTAAATCCGTTAGAGATTTTGATACTTTTTTTTGTTCTAAATCCCGTTAGAGATTTTGATACTTTTTTTTTTAAACTTAGGATTTGATACTTTTTTTGTTCTAAAGCACGTTAGAGATTTTGATACTTTTTTTTTTTCTAAATCCCGTTAGAGATTTTGATACTTTTTTTTTTTCTAAAGCACGTTAGAGATTTTGATACTTTTTTTTTTTCTAAATCCGTTAGAGATTTTGATACTTTTTTTTGTTCTAAAGCACGTTAGAGATTTTGATACTTTTTTTTTTTCTAAATCCGTTAGAGATTTTGATACTTTTTTTTTTGTTCTAAATCACGTTAGAGATTTTGATACTTTTTTTTTTTCTAAAGCACGTTAGAGATTTTGATACTTTTTTTTTTTCTAAATCACGTTAGAGATTTTGATACTTTTTTTTTTTCTAAAGCACGTTAGAGATTTTGATACTTTTTTTTTCTAAATCCGTTAGAGATTTTGATACTTTTTTTTTTCTAAATCACGTTAGAGATTTTGATACTTTTTTTTTTTCTAAATCCCGTTAGAGATTTTGATATTCTTTTTTTTTTCTAAATCCGTTAGAGATTTTGATACTTTTTTTTTTTCTAAATCACGTTAGAGATTTTGATACTTTTTTTTTTCTAAATCACGTTAGAGATTTTGATACTTTTTTTTTTCTAAAGCACGTTAGAGATTTTGATACTTTTTTTTTTTCTAAATCACGTTAGAGATTTTGATACTTTTTTTTTGTTCTAAAGCACGTTAGAGATTTTGATACTTTTTTTTTTTATCGTTAAATTTGATACTTTTTTTTGTTCTAAGCGTTAGAGATTTTGATATTTTTTTTTCTAAATCCCGTTAGAGATTTTGATACTTTTTTTTGTTCTAAAGCACGTTAGAGATTTTGATACTTTTTTTTAATCGTTAAGATTTGTACTTTTTTTTTCTAAATCACGTTAGAGATTTTGATACTTTTTTTTTTCTAAATCACGTTAGAGATTTTGATACTTTTTTTTTTTCTAAATCCGTTAGAGATTTTGATACTTTTTTTTGTTCTAAAGCACGTTAGAGATTTTGATACTTTTTTTTTTTTCTAAATCCCGTTAGAGATTTTGTTTTTTTTATATTTGATACTTTTTTTTTGTTCTAATAGTCACCGTTAGAGATTTTGATACTTTTTTTTTTCTAAATCCCGTTAGAGATTTTGATACTTTTTTTTGTTCTAAAGCACGTTAGAGATTTTGATACTTTTTTTTTTCTAAATCCCGTTAGAGATTTTTGTAACTTTTTTTTTTTTTCTTAAATCACGTTAGAGATTTTGATACTTTTTTTTTTTCTAAATCCGTTAGAGATTTTGATACTTTTTTTTTCTTCCGTTAAGATTTTGATACTTTTTTTTTTCTAAATCACGTTAGAGAGAATTTTGATACTTTTTTTTGTTCTAAATCACGTTAGAGATTTTGATACTTTTTTTTTTCTAAATCCCGTTAGAGATTTTGATATTTTTTTTTTTACCTTTTTTTTTTTTTGTTCTAAAGCACGTTAGAGATTTTGATACTTTTTTTTTTCTAAATCCGTTAGAGATTTTGATACTTTTTTTTGTTCTAAAGCACGTTAGAGATTTTGATACTTTTTTTTTTCTAAATCACGTTAGAGATTTTGATACTTTTTTTTTCTAAATCCGTTAGAGATTTTGATACTTTTTTTTTCTAAATCCCGTTAGAGATTTTGATACTTTTTTTTTTAAACCGTAAATTTGTACCTACGTTAGAGATTTTGATACTTTTTTTTGTTCTAAATCACGTTAGAGATTTTGATACTTTTTTTTTTCTAAATCCCGTTAGAGATTTTGATACTTTTTTTTGTTCTAAAGCACGTTAGAGATTTTGATACTTTTTTTTTTTTTCTAAATCACGTTAGAGATTTTGATACTTTTTTTTGTTCTAAAGCACGTTAGAGATTTTGATACTTTTTTTTTTCTAAATCCCGTTAGAGATTTTGATACTTTTTTTTTGTTCTAAAGCACGTTAGAGATTTTGATACTTTTTTTTGTTCTAAAGCACGTTAGAGATTTTGATACTTTTTTTTTTTTCTAAATCACGTTAGAGATTTTGATACTTTTTTTTTTCTAAATCCCGTTAGAGATTTTGATACTTTTTTTTGTTCTAAAGCACGTTAGAGATTTTGATACTTTTTTTTTTCTAAATCCCGTTAGAGATTTTGATACTTTTTTTTATTCTAAAGCACGTTAGAGATTTTGATACTTTTTTTTTTCTAAATCCCGTTAGAGATTTTGATACTTTTTTTTGTTCTAAAGCACGTTAGAGATTTTGATACTTTTTTTTGTTCTAAAGCACGGTAGAGATTTTGATACTTTTTTGTTTTGTCTAAATCACGTTAGAGATTTTGATACTTTTTTTTTGTTCTAAAGCACGTTAGAGATTTTGATACTTTTTTTTTTTTCTAAATCACGTTAGAGATTTTGATACTTTTTTTTGTTCTAAAGCACGTTAGAGATTTTGATACTTTTTTTTTTCTAAATCCCGTTAGAGATTTTGATACTTTTTTTTGTTCTAAAGCACGTTAGAGATTTTGATACTTTTTTTTTTCTAAATCCCGTTAGAGATTTTGATACTTTTTTTTTATTCTAAAGCACGTTAGAGATTTTGATACTTTTTTTTTTCTAAATCCCGTTAGAGATTTTGATACTTTTTTTTGTTCTAAAGCACGTTAGAGATTTTGATACTTTTTTTTGTTCTAAAGCACGTTAGAGATTTTGATACTTTTTTTTTTTGTCTAAATCACGTTAGAGATTTTGATACTTTTTTTTTGTTCTAAAGCACGTTAGAGATTTTGATACTTTTTTTTTTTTCTAAATCACGTTAGAGATTTTGATACTTTTTTTTGTTCTAAAGCACGTTAGAGATTTTGATACTTTTTTTTTT
This sequence comes from Piezodorus guildinii, assembly GCA_023052935.1. Taxonomy (NCBI): domain Eukaryota; kingdom Metazoa; phylum Arthropoda; class Insecta; order Hemiptera; family Pentatomidae; genus Piezodorus; species Piezodorus guildinii. Next base: position 158,795,952 of record CM041293.1, on the reverse strand, counting down.
CTAAATCCCGTTAGAGATTTTGATACTTTTTTTTGTTCTAAAGCACGTTAGAGATTTTGATACTTTTTTTTTTCTAAATCCCGTTAGAGATTTTGATACTTTTTTTTGTTCTAAAGCACGTTAGAGATTTTGATACTTTTTTTTTTCTTAATCACGTTAGAGATTTTGATACTTTTTTTTGTTCTAAAGCACGTTAGAGATTTTGATACTTTTTTTTGTTCTAAAGCACGTTAGAGATTTTGATACTTTTTTTTTTTTTCTAAATCACGTTAGAGATTTTGATTCTTTTTTTTTTCTAAAGCACGTTAGAGATTTTGATACTTTTTTTTTTTTCTAAATCACGTTAGAGATTTTGATACTTTTTTTTGTTCTAAAGCACGTTAGAGATTTTGATACTTTTTTTTTTCTAAATCCCGTTAGAGATTTTGATACTTTTTTTTGTTCTAAAGCACGTTAGAGATTTTGATACTTTTTTTTTTTCTAAATCCCGTTAGAGATTTTGATAACTTTTTTTTGTTCTAAAGCACGTTAGAGATTTTGATACTTTTTTTTTCTAAATCACGTTAGAGATTTTGATACTTTTTTTTGTTCTAAAGCACGTTAGAGATTTTGATACTTTTTTTTTTCTAAATCCCGTTAGAGATTTTGATACTTTTTTTTGTTCTAAAGCACGTTAGAGATTTTGATACTTTTTTTTGTCTAAAGCACGTTAGAGATTTTGATACTTTTTTTTGTTCTAAAGCACGTTAGAGATTTTGATACTTTTTTTTTTCTAAATCCCGTTAGAGATTTTGATACTTTTTTTTGTTCTAAAGCACGTTAGAGATTTTGATACTTTTTTTTTTCTAAATCCTGTTAGAGATTTTGATACTTTTTTTTGTTCTAAAGCACGTTAGAGATTTTGATACTTTTTTTTTTTTTTCTAAATCACGTTAGAGATTTTGATACTTTTTTTTGTTCTAAAGCACGTTAGAGATTTTGATACTTTTTTTTTTCTAAATCCCGTTAGAGATTTTGATACTTTTTTTTTTTCTAAAGCACGTTAGAGATTTTGATACTTTTTTTTTTCTAAATCCCGTTAGAGATTTTGATACTTTTTTTTGTTCTAAAGCACGTTAGAGATTTTGATACTTTTTTTTTTTTCTAAATCACGTTAGAGATTTTGATACTTTTTTTTTTTCTAAAGCACGTTAGAGATTTTGATACTTTTTTTTTTCTAAATCCCGTTAGAGATTTTTATACTTTTTTTTGTTCTAAAGCACGTTAGAGATTTTGATACTTTTTTTTTTTTTCTAAATCACGTTAGAGATTTTGATACTTTTTTTTGTTCTAAAGCACGTTAGAGATTTTGATACTTTTTTTTTTCTAAATCCCGTTAGAGATTTTGATACTTTTTTTTGTTCTAAAGCACGTTAGAGATTTTGATACTTTTTTTTGTTCTAAAGCACGTTAAAGATTTTGATACTTTTTTTTTTCTAAATCCCGTTAGAGATTTTGATACTTTTTTTTGTTCTAAAGCACGTTAGAGATTTTGATACTTTTTTTTTTTCTAAATCCCGTTAGAGAGACCCCGCCGTGAACAAAATAAAAAAATGATTCCACCAGCGACCGCGTCAGCTACCTCATTAGGTTCTGAACCACAGCCCAGCACATCATCACAAGGAATAACTGATGAATCTCCGTTTTTTACACCGAATCCATTTCAGATCCTCCAAAATGAAAAAGAAACCATGGAATCTTCTCCTATACCCAGAGAACCACTACCTCCACCAATATTTGTTAAAAATATTAAAAATTTTAAACTGATGTGTGCGCATTTAAACAAAGTAACAGATCCTAATAGTTATTATTGTATAAGTAGAACCAATGATACTAAAATATCTCCGACTACTGCTGAAACCTACAGAAAGATTGTAAAATATCTGACTGAGACCAAAGCTGACTTTCATACTTATCAGCTGCGCCAAGAGAGAGCATTAAGGGTCGTAATCAGAAACCTACATTCCTCAACACCCGTTGAAGCAATCAAAGAAGAACTGACAGAATTAGGATTCCAAGTGAGGCAAGTCACCAACGTTCTAAAAGATAAAAGTCCACTGCCTCTATTCTTCGTGGACTTGGAACCATCAGCAGGAGTCGAAAAAATCTATGACCTCAGCAGACTGTACTATACCCGTGTAAAAGTTGAAAAACCTTACACAAAGAAAGAAATAGTCCAGTGCCATAACTGTCAGGCATATGGTCATACCAAAAGTTATTGCCATCACATACCACGCTGTGTGAAATGCGGTGAACAGCATAAAACAGAAGAATGTACAAGATCAAGATCAGCACCCGCTGTATGTGCTCTGTGCCTCAAGGACCACCCGGCTAACTACAAGGGATGTGAAATCTACAAGAAACTCAGAACCAGATACCAAAAACCTCAGGATCCGAATGAAACAGCTGTACCAACCAGAAGCAGAAGAGAACCATCAAAACTTGTAAATTCTAACGTGTCATTTGCCCACTTGCTTGGAGGTGGTAACCAGAATCATGAAGTCGAGGCACTGCCGGAACAACATTTTCCTCAACATTCTCAATCTATTGTACAAGAATCTATCCCTCAAAGTTTACCTAATCTTCAAAAAACTCCTCAACATCAAATTTCTCATATCCCTCCACCATCAAACGTCACAGATCTTACCAGTCTAATGACATCGTTCATCTCCGAAATCAAATCTCTTGTTATGCCGCTTATATCACTCCTTACAAATCTAGTATCGAATCTAATCCCTGCCTTGAAAAATCCTTAAATGACTTCACCTAACTCCTTATCCATTCTCCTTTGGAATGCGAATGGTGTTAGAAATCATACTGACGAACTGACAGCGTTGTTGCAAGACAAAACAATCGATGTTGCACTTATAACTGAAACAAGACTAACGACTAAACAGTACTTCAAAATACCGCAATACATGACATACCGTACTGACCACCCAGACGGTAAAGCCCATGCCGGTTCTGCTATCATTGTCCACCAATCCCTCTCTCATCATTTACTCCCACTTCCCACCTATGATTTCCTACAAGCCACATCCATAGTAATCAAGACTTTTTCCTTTCCGGTAACCCTCACATCTGCATATTGCCCTCCTAAACATTCCATTTCCAATTCTGAATTTGTATCCTTCCTGGATTCCTTAGGAAATCGTTTCATTCTGGGTGCAGACTTAAACGCCAAGCATCAGCAGTGGGGTTCCAGAACCACGAATTTTCGGGGACGAAATTTGCTGTCTGCACTCAACTCCCGAAATTTTAATATCCTGCCTCCTGACTCCCCTACCTACTGGCCAACCGATCCTAACCGCAATCCTGACATCCTCGACTTCTTTATCCACAGCGGATTAGGCTCTATTAACTTGTCTTTAACTCGCCTTGATGAACTATCCTCAGACCATAGTCCACTGATCCTAAAAGTATCTCTCACTCCAATTCCAAAACCCATTCCACCATCATTCATCCGAGGCCCTGTCAACTGGAACCTTTTCCGCCAAATCCTGACCGATAATATTGACCTCAGAGTAACCCTCAAAACCCAAGATGACCTAGATAATTCCGTCTATTCCTTTACCACCGCCATCCAACAAGCTGTCTGGACTGCTTCCTCTCCTAAACACTCCAATATAAATCCAGACCAAAATCATTTTCCACAACCTATTATAGACCTTATCCACACCAAACGCCGAGCAAGATCATTATGGCAGCGCACCCGACACCCAACAGATCGCCGCTCCTATAACTTCTATTGTAGACAATTGAAGAGGGAGTTGGCGAACTTCCGTTCCCAGTCCTTTAATTCCTACCTCTCCTCTCTATCAGCTCGTGATAATTCCCTGTGGAATGTCACGAAAAAGATCCTAAAATACCATCATGTTTCCCATCCTCTCCGACGTGGTGATGACTCCTGGGCTGCGTCTGATGAAGATAAAGCCGAGGAATTCGCCACACACCTCTCCAAAGTATTCACTCCTCACCCGGAATCCCACATCAATCACACCGCAAAAGTGCAAGACTTTCTTATGTCACCGATTCCGCTTTCCCTACCTCCTAAAGCTATTAATCCCTCTGAGGTCAAATATCTTCTCCAAAAACTGACTCTCCGTAAATCTCCTGGACACGATCTCCTTACTCCCCAGATCCTCCGACAACTTCCGCAGAAAGCTATTATATTCCTTACTTATATTTATAACTGCATCCTCCGCACCACCTATTTTCCTCTGTTATGGAAACATTCCACCATCATCCTTTTTTTAAAACCAGGTAAACCTTCCAACAACACTTCATCCTACAGGCCTATTAGTCTACTCCCCATCCTCTCAAAAATCTTCGAAAGGCTTCTTCTTAAACGTATCCTACCCATATTAGAATCTCAAAATCTTCCTTCCCATCAGTTTGGATTCCGTCTTCAGCATTCCACAGTTCAACAGGGGCTCCGAGTTGTAGACCATATTTCCTCAGCTCTTGAATGCAAAGAGTATTGTTCTGGTGCGTTTCTGGACATTGCGCAAGCTTTTGACCGGGTATGGCACACTGGATTACTCTTCAAGCTGAAAACCCATTTACCCCAGTCCCTATACCTCATTCTCCGATCCTATCTCTCGAACCGTTCCTTCCGAGTTCGCTGTGGTGAAGAATTTTCTAACCTTTATCCCGTTGAGGCCGGTGTTCCTCAAGGCAGCGTCTTGGGACCCATCCTCTACATCCTTTACACTGCTGATATTCCTACACATCCTGATACCTTTCTGGCAACTTTTGCAGACGACACCGCCATCCTATCATCCAGTTCCAATCCTGAAACAGCATCCTTAAACCTTCAGAGACACCTTTTCCTTATCGAACACTGGTGTAATAACTGGCGTGTAAAGGTGAACGAAGCCAAATGTAAACACATAACCTTTACTCTTAGACGAAAATCCTGTCCGCCAGTTTATTTCAACTCATTACCGATTCCTCTCTCAGATACAGTCCGGTATCTTGGCTTACTGTTAGACAAAAGATTGACTTGGAACCCACATACAAGACTTAAAAGACAAGAACTCAACCGACGATTCGGACAGTTATACCGACTACTCAACAGAAAATCTGAACTTACAGTTGAAAACAAATTATTAATCTACAAGACAATACTGAAGCCCATCTGGACCTACGGACTTGAACTGTGGGGGACAGCTAAACGTTCTAACATCAAACGCATTCAATCCTTTCAATCCAAAGTCCTCCGTACAATAGTAAATGCTCCTTATTATGTCTCCAATTATACCTTGCACCACGACCTTAATGTTCCATTTATTTCAGACCTAATTCCATCCAAATTTTCCAAATTCCACCAGAACCTCATTCATCATCCTAATCCTTTAGCTCAATCCCTATCCAGCTCCACTCATCCATACAACCCACCTAGAAGGTTGAAACGGCAGTGGCCCCGCGACCTTTTGTAAATATATTGGAGTTCTAGCACTGGCTAGATTCTCCACTCAATGTGATGTATGTAAGAGTGTGTGTATGTGTATATAGGTATAAGTGAATTATTGACTTTTGTATTGATTCATTATTGTGTATATATTTTATTGTAATTTTATGTTGTGTAAATATTGTATGAATGTAGTATGTTTGATATCATTCAGCAATACTATTAATGTCCAAATTGGGACAGATTGTAAAATTTTCTCAATAAAAATTGTTATTACTAAAAAAAAAAAAAAAAAATCCCGTTAGAGATTTTGATACTTTTTTTTGTTCTAAAGCACGTTAGAGATTTTGATACTTTTTTTTTTTTTCTAAATCACGTTAGAGATTTTGATACTTTTTTTTGTTCTAAAGCACGTTAGAGATTTTGATACTTTTTTTTTCTAAATCCCGTTAGAGATTTTGATACTTTCTTTTGTTCTAAAGCACGTTAGAGATTTTGATACTTTTTTTTTTCTAAATCCCGTTAGAGATTTTGATACTTTTTTTTGTTCTAAAGCACGTTAGAGATTTTGATACTTTTTTTTTTTTTCTAAATCACGTTAGAGATTTTGATACTTTTTTTTGTTCTAAAGCACGTTAGAGATTTTGATACTTTTTTTTTTCTAAATCCCGTTAGAGATTTTGATACTTTTTTTTGTTCTAAAGCACGTTAGAGATTTTGATACTTTTTTTTTTCTAAATTTCGTTAGAGATTTTGATACTTTTTTTTGTTCTAAAGCACGTTAGAGATTTTGATACTTTTTTTTTCTAAATCCTGTTAGAGATTTTGATACTTTTTTTTGTTCTAAAGCACGTTAGAGATTTTGATACTTTTTTTTTTTTTCTAAATCACGTTAGAGATTTTGATACTTTTTTTTGTTCTAAAGCACGTTAGAGATTTTGATACTGTTTTTTTTCTAAATCCCGTTAGAGATTTTGATACTTTTTTTTGTTCTAAAGCACGTTAGAGATTTTGATACTTTTTTTTTTTTTCTAAATCACGTTAGTGATTTTGATACTTTTTTTTTGTTCTAAAGCACGTTAGAGATTTTGATACTTTTTTTTTTCTAAATCCCGTTAGAGATTTTGATACTTTTTTTTGTTCTAAAGCACGTTAGAGATTTTGATACTTTTTTTTTTTTTCTAAATCACGTTAGAGATTTTGATACTTTTTTTTGTTCTAAAGCACGTTAGAGATTTTGATACTTTTTTTTTTCTAAATCCCGTTAGAGATTTTGATACTTTTTTTTGTTCTAAAGCACGTTAGAGATTTTGATACTTTTTTTTTTTAAATCCCGTTAGAGATTTTGATACTTTTTTTTGTTCTAAAGCACGTTAGAGATTTTGATACTTTTTTTTTTTTTCTAAAGCACGTTAGAGATTTTGATACTTTTTTTTGTTCTAAAGCACGTTAGAGATTTTGATACTTTTTTTTTTTTTCTAAATCACGTTAGAGATTTTGATACTTTTTTTTTTCTAAATCCCGTTAGAGATTTTGATACTTTTTTTTGGTCTAAAGCACATTAGAGATTTTGATACTTTTTTTTTTCTAAATCCCGTTAGAGATTTTGATACTTTTTTTTGTTCTAAAGCACGTTAGAGATTTTGATACTTTTTTTTTTCTAAATCCCGTTAGAGATTTTGATACTTTTTTTTATTCTAAAGCACGTTAAGAGATTTTATACTTTTTTTTTCTAAATCCCGTTAGAGATTTTGATACTTTTTTTTGTTCTAAACACGTTAGAGATTTTGATACTTTTTTTTGTTCTAAAGCACGTTAGAGATTTTGATACTTTTTTTTTTTTTCTAAATCACGTTAGAGATTTTGATACTTTTTTTTTGTTCTAAAGCACGTTAGAGATTTTGATACTGTTTTTTTTTCTAAATCCGTTAGAGATTTTGATACTTTTTTTTTGTTCTAAAGCACGTTAGAGATTTTGATACTTTTTTTTTTTCTAAATCACGTTAGTGATTTTGATACTTTTTTTTGTTCTAAAGCACGTTAGAGATTTTGATACTTTTTTTTTTTCTAAATCCCGTTAGAGATTTTGATACTTTTTTTTGTTCTAAAGCACGTTAGAGATTTTGATACTTTTTTTTTTTTCTAAATCACGTTAGAGATTTTGATACTTTTTTTTGTTCTAAAGCACGTTAAGATTTTGATACTTTTTTTTTTCTAAATCCCGTTAGAGATTTTGATACTTTTTTTTGTTCTAAAGCACGTTAGAGATTTTGATACTTTTTTTTTTTCTAAATCCCGTTAGAGATTTTGATACTTTTTTTTGTTCTAAAGCACGTTAGAGATTTTGATACTTTTTTTTTTTTTCTAAAGCACGTTAGAGATTTTGATACTTTTTTTTGTTCTAAAGCACGTTAGAGATTTTGATACTTTTTTTTTTTTCTAAATCACGTTAGAGATTTTGATACTTTTTTTTTTCTAAATCCCGTTAGAGATTTTGATACTTTTTTTTGGTCTAAAGCACATTAGAGATTTTGATACTTTTTTTTTTCTAAATCCCGTTAGAGATTTTGATACTTTTTTTTGTTCTAAAGCACGTTAGAGATTTTGATACTTTTTTTTTTCTAAATCCGTTAGAGATTTTGATACTTTTTTTTGTTCTAAAGCACGTTAGAGATTTTGATACTTTTTTTTTTCTAAATCCGTTAGAGATTTTGATACTTTTTTTTGTTCTAAAGCACGTTAGAGATTTTGATACTTTTTTTTTTTTTCTAAATCACGTTAGAGATTTTGATACTTTTTTTTGTTCTAAAGCACGTTAGAGATTTTGATACTTTTTTTTTTCTAAATCCCGTTAGAGATTTTGATACTTTTTTTTGTTCTAAAGCACGTTAGAGATTTTGATACTTTTTTTTTTTCTAAATCCCGTTAGAGATTTTGATACTTTTTTTTGTTCTAAAGCACGTTAGAGATTTTGATACTTTTTTTTTTCTAAATCACGTTAGAGATTTTGATACTTTTTTTTGTTCTAAAGCACGTTAGAGATTTTGATACTTTTTTTTTTCTAAATCCCGTTAGAGATTTTTATACTTTTTTTTGTTCTAAAGCACGTTAGAGATTTTGATACTTTTTTTTTTTTTTCTAAATCACGTTAGAGATTTTGATACTTTTTTTTGTTCTAAAGCACGTTAGAGATTTTGATACTTTTTTTTTTCTAAATCCCGTTAGAGATTTTGATACTTTTTTTTGTTCTAAAGCACGTTAGAGATTTTGATACTTTTTTTTGTTCTAAAGCACGTTAAAGATTTTGATACTTTTTTTTTTCTAAATCCCGTTATAGATTTTGATACTTTTTTTTGTTCTAAAGCACGTTAGAGATTTTGATACTTTTTTTTTTTCTAAATCCCGTTAGAGAGACCCCGCCGTGAACAAAATAAAAAAATGATTCCACCAGCGACCGCGTCAGCTACCTCATTAGGTTCTGAACCACAGCCCAGCACATCATCACAAGGAATAACTGATGAATCTCCGTTTTTTACACCGAATCCATTTCAGATCCTCCAAAATGAAAAAGAAACCATGGAATCTTCTCCTATACCCAGAGAACCACTACCTCCACCAATATTTGTTAAAAATATTAAAAATTTTAAACTGATGTGTGCGCATTTAAACAAAGTAACAGATCCTAATAGTTATTATTGTATAAGTAGAACCAATGATACTAAAATATCTCCGACTACTGCTGAAACCTACAGAAAGATTGTAAAATATCTGACTGAGACCAAAGCTGACTTTCATACTTATCAGCTGCGCCAAGAGAGAGCATTAAGGGTCGTAATCAGAAACCTACATTCCTCAACACCCGTTGAAGCAATCAAAGAAGAACTGACAGAATTAGGATTCCAAGTGAGGCAAGTCACCAACGTTCTAAAAGATAAAAGTCCACTGCCTCTATTCTTCGTGGACTTGGAACCATCAGCAGGAGTCGAAAAAATCTATGACCTCAGCAGACTGTACTATACCCGTGTAAAAGTTGAAAAACCTTACACAAAGAAAGAAATAGTCCAGTGCCATAACTGTCAGGCATATGGTCATACCAAAAGTTATTGCCATCACATACCACGCTGTGTGAAATGCGGTGAACAGCATAAAACAGAAGAATGTACAAGATCAAGATCAGCACCCGCTGTATGTGCTCTGTGCCTCAAGGACCACCCGGCTAACTACAAGGGATGTGAAATCTACAAGAAACTCAGAACCAGATACCAAAAACCTCAGGATCCGAATGAAACAGCTGTACCAACCAGAAGCAGAAGAGAACCATCAAAACTTGTAAATTCTAACGTGTCATTTGCCCACTTGCTTGGAGGTGGTAACCAGAATCATGAAGTCGAGGCACTGCCGGAACAACATTTTCCTCAACATTCTCAATCTATTGTACAAGAATCTATCCCTCAAAGTTTACCTAATCTTCAAAAAACTCCTCAACATCAAATTTCTCATATCCCTCCACCATCAAACGTCACAGATCTTACCAGTCTAATGACATCGTTCATCTCCGAAATCAAATCTCTTGTTATGCCGCTTATATCACTCCTTACAAATCTAGTATCGAATCTAATCCCTGCCTTGAAAAATCCTTAAATGACTTCACCTAACTCCTTATCCATTCTCCTTTGGAATGCGAATGGTGTTAGAAATCATACTGACGAACTGACAGCGTTGTTGCAAGACAAAACAATCGATGTTGCACTTATAACTGAAACAAGACTAACGACTAAACAGTACTTCAAAATACCGCAATACATGACATACCGTACTGACCACCCAGACGGTAAAGCCCATGCCGGTTCTGCTATCATTGTCCACCAATCCCTCTCTCATCATTTACTCCCACTTCCCACCTATGATTTCCTACAAGCCACATCCATAGTAATCAAGACTTTTTCCTTTCCGGTAACCCTCACATCTGCATATTGCCCTCCTAAACATTCCATTTCCAATTCTGAATTTGTATCCTTCCTGGATTCCTTAGGAAATCGTTTCATTCTGGGTGCAGACTTAAACGCCAAGCATCAGCAGTGGGGTTCCAGAACCACGAATTCTCGGGGACGAAATTTGCTGTCTGCACTCAACTCCCGAAATTTTAATATCCTGCCTCCTGACTCCCCTACCTACTGGCCAACCGATCCTAACCGCAATCCTGACATCCTCGACTTCTTTATCCACAGCGGATTAGGCTCTATTAACTTGTCTTTAACTCGCCTTGATGAACTATCCTCAGACCATAGTCCACTGATCCTAAAAGTATCTCTCACTCCAATTCCAAAACCCATTCCACCATCATTCATCCGAGGCCCTGTCAACTGGAACCTTTTCCGCCAAATCCTGACCGATAATATTGACCTCAGAGTAACCCTCAAAACCCAAGATGACCTAGATAATTCCGTCTATTCCTTTACCACCGCCATCCAACAAGCTGTCTGGACTGCTTCCTCTCCTAAACACTCCAATATAAATCCAGACCAAAATCATTTTCCACAACCTATTATAGACCTTATCCACACCAAACGCCGAGCAAGATCATTATGGCAGCGCACCCGACACCCAACAGATCGCCGCTCCTATAACTTCTATTGTAGACAATTGAAGAGGGAGTTGGCGAACTTCCGTTCCCAGTCCTTTAATTCCTACCTCTCCTCTCTATCAGCTCGTGATAATTCCCTGTGGAATGTCACGAAAAAGATCCTAAAATACCATCATGTTTCCCATCCTCTCCGACGTGGTGATGACTCCTGGGCTGCGTCTGATGAAGATAAAGCCGAGGAATTCGCCACACACCTCTCCAAAGTATTCACTCCTCACCCGGAATCCCACATCAATCACACCGCAAAAGTGCAAGACTTTCTTATGTCACCGATTCCGCTTTCCCTACCTCCTAAAGCTATTAATCCCTCTGAGGTCAAATATCTTCTCCAAAAACTGACTCTCCGTAAATCTCCTGGACACGATCTCCTTACTCCCCAGATCCTCCGACAACTTCCGCAGAAAGCTATTATATTCCTTACTTATATTTATAACTGCATCCTCCGCACCACCTATTTTCCTCTGTTATGGAAACATTCCACCATCATCCTTTTTTTAAAACCAGGTAAACCTTCCAACAACACTTCATCCTACAGGCCTATTAGTCTACTCCCCATCCTCTCAAAAATCTTCGAAAGGCTTCTTCTTAAACGTATCCTACCCATATTAGAATCTCAAAATCTTCCTTCCCATCAGTTTGGATTCCGTCTTCAGCATTCCACAGTTCAACAGGGGCTCCGAGTTGTAGACCATATTTCCTCAGCTCTTGAATGCAAAGAGTATTGTTCTGGTGCGTTTCTGGACATTGCGCAAGCTTTTGACCGGGTATGGCACACTGGATTACTCTTCAAGCTGAAAACCCATTTACCCCAGTCCCTATACCTTATTCTCCGATCCTATCTCTCGAACCGTTCCTTCCGAGTTCGCTGTGGTGAAGAATTTTCTAACCTTTATCCCGTTGAGGCCGGTGTTCCTCAAGGCAGCGTCTTGGGACCCATCCTCTACATCCTTTACACTGCTGATATTCCTACACATCCTGATACCTTTCTGGCAACTTTTGCAGACGACACCGCCATCCTATCATCCAGTTCCAATCCTGAAACAGCATCCTTAAACCTTCAGAGACACCTTTTCCTTATCGAACACTGGTGTAATAACTGGCGTGTAAAGGTGAACGAAGCCAAATGTAAACACATAACCTTTACTCTTAGACGAAAATCCTGTCCGCCAGTTTATTTCAACTCATTACCGATTCCTCTCTCAGATACAGTCCGGTATCTTGGCTTACTGTTAGACAAAAGATTGACTTGGAACCCACATACAAGACTTAAAAGACAAGAACTCAACCGACGATTCGGACAGTTATACCGACTACTCAACAGAAAATCTGAACTTACAGTTGAAAACAAATTATTAATCTACAAGACAATACTGAAGCCCATCTGGACCTACGGACTTGAACTGTGGGGGACAGCTAAACGTTCTAACATCAAACGCATTCAATCCTTTCAATCCAAAGTCCTCCGTACAATAGTAAATGCTCCTTATTATGTCTCCAATTATACCTTGCACCACGACCTTAATGTTCCATTTATTTCAGACCTAATTCCATCCAAATTTTCCAAATTCCACCAGAACCTCATTCATCATCCTAATCCTTTAGCTCAATCCCTATCCAGCTCCACTCATCCATACAACCCACCTAGAAGGTTGAAACGGCAGTGGCCCCGCGACCTTTTGTAAATATATTGGAGTTCTAGCACTGGCTAGATTCTCCACTCAATGTGATGTATGTAAGAGTGTGTGTATGTGTATATAGGTATAAGTGAATTATTGACTTTTGTATTGATTCATTATTGTGTATATATTTTATTGTAATTTTATGTTGTGTAAATATTGTATGAATGTAGTATGTTTGATATCATTCAGCAATACTATTAATGTCCAAATTGGGACAGATTGTAAAATTTTCTCAATAAAAATTGTTATTACTAAAAAAAAAAAAAAAAAAATCCCGTTAGAGATTTTGATACTTTTTTTTGTTCTAAAGCACGTTAGAGATTTTGATACTTTTTTTTTTTTTCTAAATCACGTTAGAGATTTTGATACTTTTTTTTGTTCTAAAGCACGTTAGAGATTTTGATACTTTTTTTTTCTAAATCCCGTTAGAGATTTTGATACTTTCTTTTGTTCTAAAGCACGTTAGAGATTTTGATACTTTTTTTTTTCTAAATCCCGTTAGAGATTTTGATACTTTTTTTTGTTCTAAAGCACGTTAGAGATTTTGATACTTTTTTTTTTTTTCTAAATCACGTTAGAGATTTTGATACTTTTTTTTGTTCTAAAGCACGTTAGAGATTTTGATACTTTTTTTTTTCTAAATCCCGTTAGAGATTTTGATACTTTTTTTTGTTCTAAAGCACGTTAGAGATTTTGATACTTTTTTTTTTCTAAATTTCGTTAGAGATTTTGATACTTTTTTTTGTTCTAAAGCACGTTAGAGATTTTGATACTTTTTTTTTTCTAAATCCTGTTAGAGATTTTGATACTTTTTTTTGTTCTAAAGCACGTTAGAGATTTTGATACTTTTTTTTTTTTTCTAAATCACGTTAGAGATTTTGATACTTTTTTTTGTTCTAAAGCACGTTAGAGATTTTGATACTGTTTTTTTTCTAAATCCCGTTAGAGATTTTGATACTTTTTTTTGTTCTAAAGCACGTTAGAGATTTTGATACTTTTTTTTTTTTTCTAAATCACGTTAGTGATTTTGATACTTTTTTTTTGTTCTAAAGCACGTTAGAGATTTTGATACTTTTTTTTTTCTAAATCCCGTTAGAGATTTTGATACTTTTTTTTGTTCTAAAGCACGTTAGAGATTTTGATACTTTTTTTTTTTTTCTAAATCACGTTAGAGATTTTGATACTTTTTTTTGTTCTAAAGCACAGTTAGAGATTTTGATACTTTTTTTTTTCTAAACACGTTAGAGATTTTGATACTTTTTTTTTTTTCTAAATCACGTTAGAGATTTTGATACTTTTTTTTGTCTAAAGCACGTTAGAGATTTTGATACTTTTTTTTTTCTAAATCCCGTTAGAGATTTTGATACTTTTTTTTTTCTAACACGTTAGAGATTTTGATACTTTTTTTTTTCTAAATCCGTTAGAGATTTTGATACTTTTTTTTGTTCTAAAGCACGTTAGAGATTTTGATACTTTTTTTTTTCTAAATCACGTTAGAGATTTTGATACTTTTTTTTGTTCTAAAGCCGTTAGAGATTTTGATACTTTTTTTTTCTAAACCGTTAGAGATTTTGATACTTTTTTTTTTTAAGCAGTAGAGATTTGTACTTTTTTTTCTAACCTAGATTGATACTTTTTGTTCTAAAGACGTTAAGATTTATTTTTTCTAATCCTTAAGTTTGACTTTTTGTTCTAAAGCACTTAGAGATTTGATACTTTTTTTTCTAATCGTGATTTTGATACTTTTTTTTGTTCTAAAGCACTTAGGATTGTACTTTTTTTTTTAATCGTAGAGATTTGATACTTTTTTTAAGCACTTAGAGTTTGATACTTTTTTTTTTAATCCCGTAAGATTTGATATTTTTGTTCAAGACGTTAGAGATTGATATTTTTTTTTAATCCTAGAATTGATACTTTTTTGTCAAAGCACGTTAGAGATTTGTCTTTTTTTTCAACGTTAGAGATTTGATACTTTTTTTTTTTAAATCACGTAGATTTGAATTTTTTGTTTAAAGCACGTAGAGATTTATACTTTTTTTTCTAAATCCTAGAGATTTGTATTTTTTTTGTTCTAAGCACGTTAGATTGATACTTTTTTTTTTTAAATCCGTTAGAGATTGATACTTTTTTTTTTCTAAGCACGTAGAGATTTTGATACTTTTTTTTCTAACGTTAGAGATTGATATTTTTTTTGTTCTAAGACGTTAAGATTTGATACTTTTTTTCAATCCGTAGAGATTTGATACTTTTTGTTCTAAGCAGTAGAGATTTGATCTTTTTTCTAACCGTTAGAGATTTTGTACTTTTTGTTAAGCACGTTAAGATTTTGTCTTTTTTTCTAAATCCCGTTAGAGATTTGATACTTTTTTGTTCTAAAGCACGTTAGAGATTTGATACTTTTTTTTTTCTAAATCCCGTTAGAGATTTGATACTTTTTTTGTTCTAAGCACGTAGAGATTTTGATACTTTTTTTTCTAAATCCGTTAGAGATTTGATATTTTTGTTTAAAGCCGTTAATTTTGATACTTTTTTTTCTAACCGTTAGAGATTTTGATATTTTTTTTCTAAACACGTTAGGATTTGATACTTTTTTTTTCTAACAGTTAGAGATTTTGATACTTTTTTTTCTAACCCGTAGAGATTTTGATACTTTTTTTTTTCTAAACCGTTAGAGATTTGATACTTTTTTTTTCTAAACACGTTAGAGATTTTGATACTTTTTTTTTTTCTAAAGCCGTTAAGATTTTGACTTTTTTTTTTCTAAATCCGTTAGAGATTTTGATACTTTTTTTTTTCTAAACCGTTAGAGATTTTGATACTTTTTTTTTTCTAAACCGTTAGAGATTTTGTACTTTTTTTTCTAAACACGTTAGAGATTGATACTTTTTTTTTTCTAAAGCACGTTAGAGATTTGATACTTTTTTTTCTAAACCGTTAGAGATTTTGATACTTTTTTTTCTAAAGCACGTTAGAGATTTTGATACTTTTTTTTTTTCTAATCACGTTAGAGATTTTGATACTTTTTTTTCTAAACCGTTAGAGATTTTGATACTTTTTTTTTCTAAACCCGTTAGAGATTTGAACTTTTTTTTCTAAACACGTTAGAGATTTTGATACTTTTTTTTCTAATCACGTTAGAGATTTTTACTTTTTTTTTAACCTAGATTATCTCTAATAAATTTTTATTTTTTTTTCTAAACACGTTAAATTTATACTTTTTTGTTCTAAAGCACGTAGAAGTACTTTTTTTTCTAAATCCTTAAGATTGATACTTTTTTTCTAAGCACAGATTTATATTTTTTTTTCAAATCACGAATTGATACTTTTTTTTCTAAATAAATTTTATACTTTTTTTTCTAAATCAAATTATACTTTTTTGTCTAAAGCACTAGAGATTTGTACTTTTTTTTCTAAATCCGAGAGATTGATACTTTTTTGTTCAAAGCACGTTAGAGTTTGAACTTTTTTTTCAAATCGAGAATTGATACTTTTTTTTTCTAACATAAGATTAACTTTTTTTTTCTAATCGTAGATTGACTTTGTTCTAAACTTGAGATTGATACTTTTTTCTAAATCCCGTAGAGATTTTATACTTTTTTTTGTTCTAAAGCACGTTAGAGATTGTACTTTTTTTTTTCTAATCACGTTAGAGATTTTGATACTTTTTTGTTTAAAGCACGTTAGAGTTTTGATATTTTTTTTCTAAACCGTAGAGATTTGATACTTTTTTTTTTCTAAACTAGAATTTTGATACTTTTTTTCTAAACACGTTAGAGATTTTGAACTTTTTTTTTTCAAATCCGTTAAGATTTTGATACTTTTTTTTCTAAGCACGTTAGAGATTTGTACTTTTTTTTTTCTAAATCCTTAGAGATTTGTACTTTTTTTTTGTTCTAAGCACGTTAGAGATTTTGATACTTTTTTTTCTAATCCGTTAGGATTTGATACTTTTTTGTCTAAGCACGTTAGAGATTGATACTTTTTTTTTTAACCGTTGAGATTTATATTTTTTTTTTAAGATTGAATTTTGTATTTTTTTTTCTAAATCGTTAGAGATTTTGATACTTTTTTTTTTTAAGCACGTAGAGATTGATACTTTTTTTTTCTAAATCCCGTAGAGATTTTTTTTTTCTAAATCACGTTAGAGATTTTGATACTTTTTTTTTTTTCTAAATCACGTTAGAGATTTTGATACTTTTTTTGTTCTAAAGCACGTTAGAGATTTTGATACTTTTTTTTTTCTAAATCCGTTAGAGATTTTGATACTTTTTTTTTGTTCTAAAGCACGTTAGAGATTTTGATACTTTTTTTTTTCTAAATCCCGTTAGGATTTTGATACTTTTTTTTGTTCTAAAGCACGTTAGAGATTTTGATACTTTTTTTTTTTTTCTAAAGCACGTTAGAGATTTTGATACTTTTTTTTGTTCTAAAGCACGTTAGAGATTTTGATACTTTTTTTTTTCTAAATCCCGTTAGAGATTTTGATACTTTTTTTTTGTTCTAAAGCACGTTAGAGATTTTGATACTTTTTTTTTTCTAAATCCCGTTAGAGATTTTGATACTTTTTTTGTTCTAAAGCACGTTAGAGATTTTGATACTTTTTTTTTCTAAATCACGTTAGAGATTTTGATACTTTTTTTTGTTCTAAAGCACGTTAGAGATTTTGATACTTTTTTTTTTTCTAAATCCCGTTAGAGATTTTGATACTTTTTTTTGTTCTAAAGCACGTTAGAGATTTTGATACTTTTTTTTTTTTTTCTAAATCACGTTAGAGATTTTGATACTTTTTTTTGTTCTAAAGCACGTTAGAGATTTTGATACTTTTTTTTTTCTAAATCCCGTTAGAGATTTTGATACTTTTTTTGTTCTAAAGCACGTTAGAGATTTTGATACTTTTTTTTTTTTCTAAATCACGTTAGAGATTTTGATACTTTTTTTTGTTCTAAAGCACGTTAGAGATTTTGATACTTTTTTTTTTCTAAATCCCGTTAGAGATTTTGATACTTTTTTTTGTTCTAAAGCACGTTAGAGATTTTGATACTTTTTTTTTTTTCTAAATCACGTTAGAGATTTTGATACTTTTTTTTGTTCTAAAGCACGTTAGAGATTTTGATACTTTTTTTTTTTCTAAATCCCGTTAGAGAGACCCCGCCGTGAACAAAATAAAAAAATGATTCCACCAGCGACCGCGTCAGCTACCTCATTAGGTTCTGAACCACAGCCCAGCACATCATCACAAGGAATAACTGATGAATCTCCGTTTTTTACACCGAATCCATTTCAGATCCTCCAAAATGAAAAAGAAACCATGGAATCTTCTCCTATACCCAGAGAACCACTACCTCCACCAATATTTGTTAAAAATATTAAAAATTTTAAACTGATGTGTGCGCATTTAAACAAAGTAACAGATCCTAATAGTTATTATTGTATAAGTAGAACCAATGATACTAAAATATCTCCGACTACTGCTGAAACCTACAGAAAGATTGTAAAATATCTGACTGAGACCAAAGCTGACTTTCATACTTATCAGCTGCGCCAAGAGAGAGCATTAAGGGTCGTAATCAGAAACCTACATTCCTCAACACCCGTTGAAGCAATCAAAGAAGAACTGACAGAATTAGGATTCCAAGTGAGGCAAGTCACCAACGTTCTAAAAGATAAAAGTCCACTGCCTCTATTCTTCGTGGACTTGGAACCATCAGCAGGAGTCGAAAAAATCTATGACCTCAGCAGACTGTACTATACCCGTGTAAAAGTTGAAAAACCTTACACAAAGAAAGAAATAGTCCAGTGCCATAACTGTCAGGCATATGGTCATACCAAAAGTTATTGCCATCACATACCACGCTGTGTGAAATGCGGTGAACAGCATAAAACAGAAGAATGTACAAGATCAAGATCAGCACCCGCTGTATGTGCTCTGTGCCTCAAGGACCACCCGGCTAACTACAAGGGATGTGAAATCTACAAGAAACTCAGAACCAGATACCAAAAACCTCAGGATCCGAATGAAACAGCTGTACCAACCAGAAGCAGAAGAGAACCATCAAAACTTGTAAATTCTAACGTGTCATTTGCCCACTTGCTTGGAGGTGGTAACCAGAATCATGAAGTCGAGGCACTGCCGGAACAACATTTTCCTCAACATTCTCAATCTATTGTACAAGAATCTATCCCTCAAAGTTTACCTAATCTTCAAAAAACTCCTCAACATCAAATTTCTCATATCCCTCCACCATCAAACGTCACAGATCTTACCAGTCTAATGACATCGTTCATCTCCGAAATCAAATCTCTTGTTATGCCGCTTATATCACTCCTTACAAATCTAGTATCGAATCTAATCCCTGCCTTGAAAAATCCTTAAATGACTTCACCTAACTCCTTATCCATTCTCCTTTGGAATGCGAATGGTGTTAGAAATCATACTGACGAACTGACAGCGTTGTTGCAAGACAAAACAATCGATGTTGCACTTATAACTGAAACAAGACTAACGACTAAACAGTACTTCAAAATACCGCAATACATGACATACCGTACTGACCACCCAGACGGTAAAGCCCATGCCGGTTCTGCTATCATTGTCCACCAATCCCTCTCTCATCATTTACTCCCACTTCCCACCTATGATTTCCTACAAGCCACATCCATAGTAATCAAGACTTTTTCCTTTCCGGTAACCCTCACATCTGCATATTGCCCTCCTAAACATTCCATTTCCAATTCTGAATTTGTATCCTTCCTGGATTCCTTAGGAAATCGTTTCATTCTGGGTGCAGACTTAAACGCCAAGCATCAGCAGTGGGGTTCCAGAACCACGAATTCTCGGGGACGAAATTTGCTGTCTGCACTCAACTCCCGAAATTTTAATATCCTGCCTCCTGACTCCCCTACCTACTGGCCAACCGATCCTAACCGCAATCCTGACATCCTCGACTTCTTTATCCACAGCGGATTAGGCTCTATTAACTTGTCTTTAACTCGCCTTGATGAACTATCCTCAGACCATAGTCCACTGATCCTAAAAGTATCTCTCACTCCAATTCCAAAACCCATTCCACCATCATTCATCCGAGGCCCTGTCAACTGGAACCTTTTCCGCCAAATCCTGACCGATAATATTGACCTCAGAGTAACCCTCAAAACCCAAGATGACCTAGATAATTCCGTCTATTCCTTTACCACCGCCATCCAACAAGCTGTCTGGACTGCTTCCTCTCCTAAACACTCCAATATAAATCCAGACCAAAATCATTTTCCACAACCTATTATAGACCTTATCCACACCAAACGCCGAGCAAGATCATTATGGCAGCGCACCCGACACCCAACAGATCGCCGCTCCTATAACTTCTATTGTAGACAATTGAAGAGGGAGTTGGCGAACTTCCGTTCCCAGTCCTTTAATTCCTACCTCTCCTCTCTATCAGCTCGTGATAATTCCCTGTGGAATGTCACGAAAAAGATCCTAAAATACCATCATGTTTCCCATCCTCTCCGACGTGGTGATGACTCCTGGGCTGCGTCTGATGAAGATAAAGCCGAGGAATTCGCCACACACCTCTCCAAAGTATTCACTCCTCACCCGGAATCCCACATCAATCACACCGCAAAAGTGCAAGACTTTCTTATGTCACCGATTCCGCTTTCCCTACCTCCTAAAGCTATTAATCCCTCTGAGGTCAAATATCTTCTCCAAAAACTGACTCTCCGTAAATCTCCTGGACACGATCTCCTTACTCCCCAGATCCTCCGACAACTTCCGCAGAAAGCTATTATATTCCTTACTTATATTTATAACTGCATCCTCCGCACCACCTATTTTCCTCTGTTATGGAAACATTCCACCATCATCCTTTTTTTAAAACCAGGTAAACCTTCCAACAACACTTCATCCTACAGGCCTATTAGTCTACTCCCCATCCTCTCAAAAATCTTCGAAAGGCTTCTTCTTAAACGTATCCTACCCATATTAGAATCTCAAAATCTTCCTTCCCATCAGTTTGGATTCCGTCTTCAGCATTCCACAGTTCAACAGGGGCTCCGAGTTGTAGACCATATTTCCTCAGCTCTTGAATGCAAAGAGTATTGTTCTGGTGCGTTTCTGGACATTGCGCAAGCTTTTGACCGGGTATGGCACACTGGATTACTCTTCAAGCTGAAAACCCATTTACCCCAGTCCCTATACCTTATTCTCCGATCCTATCTCTCGAACCGTTCCTTCCGAGTTCGCTGTGGTGAAGAATTTTCTAACCTTTATCCCGTTGAGGCCGGTGTTCCTCAAGGCAGCGTCTTGGGACCCATCCTCTACATCCTTTACACTGCTGATATTCCTACACATCCTGATACCTTTCTGGCAACTTTTGCAGACGACACCGCCATCCTATCATCCAGTTCCAATCCTGAAACAGCATCCTTAAACCTTCAGAGACACCTTTTCCTTATCGAACACTGGTGTAATAACTGGCGTGTAAAGGTGAACGAAGCCAAATGTAAACACATAACCTTTACTCTTAGACGAAAATCCTGTCCGCCAGTTTATTTCAACTCATTACCGATTCCTCTCTCAGATACAGTCCGGTATCTTGGCTTACTGTTAGACAAAAGATTGACTTGGAACCCACATACAAGACTTAAAAGACAAGAACTCAACCGACGATTCGGACAGTTATACCGACTACTCAACAGAAAATCTGAACTTACAGTTGAAAACAAATTATTAATCTACAAGACAATACTGAAGCCCATCTGGACCTACGGACTTGAACTGTGGGGGACAGCTAAACGTTCTAACATCAAACGCATTCAATCCTTTCAATCCAAAGTCCTCCGTACAATAGTAAATGCTCCTTATTATGTCTCCAATTATACCTTGCACCACGACCTTAATGTTCCATTTATTTCAGACCTAATTCCATCCAAATTTTCCAAATTCCACCAGAACCTCATTCATCATCCTAATCCTTTAGCTCAATCCCTATCCAGCTCCACTCATCCATACAACCCACCTAGAAGGTTGAAACGGCAGTGGCCCCGCGACCTTTTGTAAATATATTGGAGTTCTAGCACTGGCTAGATTCTCCACTCAATGTGATGTATGTAAGAGTGTGTGTATGTGTATATAGGTATAAGTGAATTATTGACTTTTGTATTGATTCATTATTGTGTATATATTTTATTGTAATTTTATGTTGTGTAAATATTGTATGAATGTAGTATGTTTGATATCATTCAGCAATACTATTAATGTCCAAATTGGGACAGATTGTAAAATTTTCTCAATAAAAATTGTTATTACTAAAAAAAAAAAAAAAAAAATCCCGTTAGAGATTTTGATACTTTTTTTTGTTCTAAAGCACGTTAGAGATTTTGATACTTTTTTTTTTTTTTCTAAATCACGTTAGAGATTTTGATACTTTTTTTTGTTCTAAAGCACGTTAGAGATTTTGATACTTTTTTTTTCTAAATCCCGTTAGAGATTTTGATACTTTCTTTTGTTCTAAAGCACGTTAGAGATTTTGATACTTTTTTTTTTCTAAATCCCGTTAGAGATTTTGATACTTTTTTTTGTTCTAAAGCACGTTAGAGATTTTGATACTTTTTTTTTTTTTCTAAATCACGTTAGAGATTTTGATACTTTTTTTTGTTCTAAAGCACGTTAGAGATTTTGATACTTTTTTTTTTCTAAATCCCGTTAGAGATTTTGATACTTTTTTTTGTTCTAAAGCACGTTAGAGATTTTGATACTTTTTTTTTTCTAAATTTCGTTAGAGATTTTGATACTTTTTTTTGTTCTAAAGCACGTTAGAGATTTTGATACTTTTTTTTTTCTAAATCCTGTTAGAGATTTTGATACTTTTTTTTGTTCTAAAGCACGTTAGAGATTTTGATACTTTTTTTTTTTTTCTAAATCACGTTAGAGATTTTGATACTTTTTTTTGTTCTAAAGCACGTTAGAGATTTTGATACTGTTTTTTTTCTAAATCCCGTTAGAGATTTTGATACTTTTTTTTGTTCTAAAGCACGTTAGAGATTTTGATACTTTTTTTTTTTTTCTAAATCACGTTAGTGATTTTGATACTTTTTTTTTGTTCTAAAGCACGTTAGAGATTTTGATACTTTTTTTTTTCTAAATCCCGTTAGAGATTTTGATACTTTTTTTTGTTCTAAAGCACGTTAGAGATTTTGATACTTTTTTTTTTTTTCTAAATCACGTTTAGAATTTTTTAAATTATTTTTTTTTTTTTTTCTAAACACGTTAGAGATTTTGATACTTTTTTTTTTCTAAATCCGTTAGAGATTTTGATACTTTTTTTTTTTCTAAACACGTTAGAGATTTTGATACTTTTTTTTTTCTAAATTCGTTAGAGATTTTGATACTTTTTTTTTTCTAAAGCACGTTAGAGATTTTGATACTTTTTTTTTTTAAATCTGTAGAGATTTTGATACTTTTTTTTGTTCTAAAGACGTTAGAGATTTTGAACTTTTTTTTCTAAATCCCGTTAGAGATTTGATACTTTTTTTTTCTAAAGCACTTAGAGATTTGATACTTTTTTTTTTCTAAATCACGTTAGAGATTTTGTACTTTTTTTTTGTTCTAAAGCCGTTAGAGATTTTGATTTTTTTTTTCTAAATCCGTTAAGATTTTGATACTTTTTTTTTTTTAAATCCGTTAGAGATTTTGATACTTTTTTTTGTTCTAAAGATGTTTTTTTATCTTTATTTTTTTAAATTGTTAGGAATTTTGATATTTTTTTTTTCTAAACGTTAGAGATTTTGATACTTTTTTTTTTTCTAAATCCGTTAGAGATTTTATACTTTTTTTTTTTCTAAAGCACGTTAGAGATTTTGATACTTTTTTTTTTTCTAAATCACGTTAGAGATTTCGATACTTTTTTTTTTTTCTAAAGCACGTTAGAGATTTGATACTTTTTTTTTTCTAAATCCGTTAGAGATTTTGATACTTTTTTTGTTCTAAAGCACGTTAGAGATTTTGATACTTTTTTTTTCTAAATCACGTTAAGATTTTGATTTTTTTTTTCTAAAGAGTTAGAGATTTTTCTTTTTTTTTTCTAAATCGTTAGAGATTTTATATTTTTTTTGTTTAAACATTTGATTTTTTTGATACTTTTTTTTTTTTTTTTAAAATTAATTTTTTTTTTCTAAAGACGTTAGAGATTTGACTTTTTTTTTTCTAATCCGTTAGAGATTTTGATACTTTTTTTTGTTCTAAAGCACGTTAGAGATTTTGATATTTTTTTTAAATCACGTTAGAGATTTTGATTTTTTTTTTTTCTAAGATTTAGATATTTTTTTGTTCTAAAGCACGTTAGTAGATTTTTTTAAATCCTTTTTTTTGATAATTCTTTTGTTAAGAGTTGATTTTGATACTTTTTTTTTTCTAAATCGTAAGTTTTGAGAGATTTGTACTTTTTTTATTTCTAAATCCGTTAGAGATTTTTTTTTTTTTTAGTTTAAACTTTTTTTTACGTATTTTTTATTTTTTTTTCTAAATCACGTTAGAGATTTTGATACTTTTTTTTGTTCTAAAGCACGTTGAGATTTTGATACTTTTTTTTATCTAAATTCGTTAGATTTTTTTACATTTGTTTTGTTCTAATTTCTAAACGTTAGAGATTTTGATACTTTTTTTTTTTAACCGTTAAGATTTTGATACTTTTTTTTTTTCTAAAGCACGTTAGAGATTTTTTTTTTTTTTCTAAACACGTTAGAGATTTTGATATTTTTTTTTTTAAGCACGTTAGAGATTTTGATACTTTTTTTTTTTTTCTAAACCGTTGAGATTTTGA
This sequence comes from Piezodorus guildinii, assembly GCA_023052935.1. Lineage (NCBI taxonomy): Eukaryota > Metazoa > Arthropoda > Insecta > Hemiptera > Pentatomidae > Piezodorus > Piezodorus guildinii. The sequence goes on along the minus strand of CM041293.1, from coordinate 158,771,358 downwards.
TACTTTTTTTTTTCTAAAGTAAGATTTGATACTTTTTTTTTTTTTCTATTTTTAGAGATTTTGATACTTTTTTTTTTCTAAAACGTTAGAGATTTGATACTTTTTTTTTTCTAAAGCACGTTAGAGATTTTGATACTTTTTTTTTTCTAAATCACTTAGAGATTTTGATACTTTTTTTTTTCTAAGACTGTTTAGAGGATTTTGATACTTTTTTTTTTTTAAATTCGTAATTTTTTTTTTTTTAGTCTAGAGTTTGAATTTTTTGAGATTATCTTTTTTTTTTCTAAATTAAACTTGAACTTTTTTTTTTTTTAAATGACTTTTTTTGTCTTTTTTTGTTACTTTTGATTTTATACTTTTTTTTTGTCTAAATACGTTGAGATTTTGACTTTTTTTTTCTAAATCCCGTTAGAGATTTTGATACTTTTTTTTTTTAAAGCACGTTAGAGATTTTGATACTTTTTTTTTTCTAAGATTTGAATTTTTAACTTTTTTTTTTTAATCCTTTTTTTTATCTTATTTGTTCTAAACGTTTTGTTATTAGAATTTTTTTTTTTTTCTAATCCGTTAGAGATTTTGATTTTTTTTTTTCACACGTTAGAGATTTGTTACTTTTTTTTTTCTAAACGTTAGAGATTTTTACTTTTTTTTTTTTCTAACACGTTAGAGATTTTGTACTTTTTTTTTTTAAATGTTAGGATTTTATTTTTTTTTTTAAACACGTTATTTTTACTTTTTTTTTTAAATTTTTATTTTTTTTTTTTTTTTAGATTAGTTTTGATTTTTTTTTGTTTTCTAATCATTTTAAGTTTTGATACTTTTTTTTTTCTCTAAATTGCCACGTTAGAGATTTTGATACTTTTTTTTTTTACTAAGATTTGAATTTTTGTTTATCTTGTTTTTATTTTTTGTTAAAGTTGAGATTTTGATATTTTTTTCTAAACGTTAGAGATTTTGATACTTTTTTTTTTTAAATCAGTTGAATTTTGTTACTTTTTTTTGTTTAATTTGCACGTTAGAGATTTTGATACTTTTTTTTTCTTAAATCGTTAAGATTTTGATTTTTTTTTTTTTTCTAAACGTTAGAGATTTTGATACTTTTTTTTCTAAATCCTGTTAGAGATTTTGATACTTTTTTTTGTTCTAAAGCACGTTAGAGATTTTGATACTTTTTTTTTTTTTCTAAATCACGTTAGAGATTTTGATACTTTTTTTTGTTCTAAAGCACGTTAGAGATTTTGATACTGTTTTTTTTCTAAATCCCGTTAGAGATTTTGATACTTTTTTTTGTTCTAAAGCACGTTAGAGATTTTGATACTTTTTTTTTTTTTCTAAATCACGTTAGTGATTTTGATACTTTTTTTTGTTCTAAAGCACGTTAGAGATTTTGATACTTTTTTTTTTCTAAATCCCGTTAGAGATTTTGATACTTTTTTTTGTTCTAAAGCACGTTAGAGATTTTGATACTTTTTTTTTTTTTCTAAATCACGTTAGAGATTTTGATACTTTTTTTTGTTCTAAAGCACGTTAGAGATTTTGATACTTTTTTTTTTCTAAATCCCGTTAGAGATTTTGATACTTTTTTTTGTTCTAAAGCACGTTAGAGATTTTGATACTTTTTTTTTTTTTCTAAATCACGTTAGAGATTTTGATACTTTTTTTTGTTCTAAAGCACGTTAGAGATTTTGATACTTTTTTTTTTCTAAATCCCGTTAGAGATTTTGATACTTTTTTTGTTCTAAAGCACGTTAGAGATTTTGATACTTTTTTTTTTTTCTAAATCACGTTAGAGATTTTGATACTTTTTTTTGTTCTAAAGCACGTTAGAGATTTTGATACTTTTTTTTTTCTAAATCCCGTTAGAGATTTTGATACTTTTTTTTGTTCTAAAGCACGTTAGAGATTTTGATACTTTTTTTTTTTCTAAATCACGTTAGAGATTTTGATACTTTTTTTTGTTCTAAAGCACGTTAGAGATTTTGATACTTTTTTTTTTTCTAAATCCCGTTAGAGAGACCCCGCCGTGAACAAAATAAAAAAATGATTCCACCAGCGACCGCGTCAGCTACCTCATTAGGTTCTGAACCACAGCCCAGCACATCATCACAAGGAATAACTGATGAATCTCCGTTTTTTACACCGAATCCATTTCAGATCCTCCAAAATGAAAAAGAAACCATGGAATCTTCTCCTATACCCAGAGAACCACTACCTCCACCAATATTTGTTAAAAATATTAAAAATTTTAAACTGATGTGTGCGCATTTAAACAAAGTAACAGATCCTAATAGTTATTATTGTATAAGTAGAACCAATGATACTAAAATATCTCCGACTACTGCTGAAACCTACAGAAAGATTGTAAAATATCTGACTGAGACCAAAGCTGACTTTCATACTTATCAGCTGCGCCAAGAGAGAGCATTAAGGGTCGTAATCAGAAACCTACATTCCTCAACACCCGTTGAAGCAATCAAAGAAGAACTGACAGAATTAGGATTCCAAGTGAGGCAAGTCACCAACGTTCTAAAAGATAAAAGTCCACTGCCTCTATTCTTCGTGGACTTGGAACCATCAGCAGGAGTCGAAAAAATCTATGACCTCAGCAGACTGTACTATACCCGTGTAAAAGTTGAAAAACCTTACACAAAGAAAGAAATAGTCCAGTGCCATAACTGTCAGGCATATGGTCATACCAAAAGTTATTGCCATCACATACCACGCTGTGTGAAATGCGGTGAACAGCATAAAACAGAAGAATGTACAAGATCAAGATCAGCACCCGCTGTATGTGCTCTGTGCCTCAAGGACCACCCGGCTAACTACAAGGGATGTGAAATCTACAAGAAACTCAGAACCAGATACCAAAAACCTCAGGATCCGAATGAAACAGCTGTACCAACCAGAAGCAGAAGAGAACCATCAAAACTTGTAAATTCTAACGTGTCATTTGCCCACTTGCTTGGAGGTGGTAACCAGAATCATGAAGTCGAGGCACTGCCGGAACAACATTTTCCTCAACATTCTCAATCTATTGTACAAGAATCTATCCCTCAAAGTTTACCTAATCTTCAAAAAACTCCTCAACATCAAATTTCTCATATCCCTCCACCATCAAACGTCACAGATCTTACCAGTCTAATGACATCGTTCATCTCCGAAATCAAATCTCTTGTTATGCCGCTTATATCACTCCTTACAAATCTAGTATCGAATCTAATCCCTGCCTTGAAAAATCCTTAAATGACTTCACCTAACTCCTTATCCATTCTCCTTTGGAATGCGAATGGTGTTAGAAATCATACTGACGAACTGACAGCGTTGTTGCAAGACAAAACAATCGATGTTGCACTTATAACTGAAACAAGACTAACGACTAAACAGTACTTCAAAATACCGCAATACATGACATACCGTACTGACCACCCAGACGGTAAAGCCCATGCCGGTTCTGCTATCATTGTCCACCAATCCCTCTCTCATCATTTACTCCCACTTCCCACCTATGATTTCCTACAAGCCACATCCATAGTAATCAAGACTTTTTCCTTTCCGGTAACCCTCACATCTGCATATTGCCCTCCTAAACATTCCATTTCCAATTCTGAATTTGTATCCTTCCTGGATTCCTTAGGAAATCGTTTCATTCTGGGTGCAGACTTAAACGCCAAGCATCAGCAGTGGGGTTCCAGAACCACGAATTCTCGGGGACGAAATTTGCTGTCTGCACTCAACTCCCGAAATTTTAATATCCTGCCTCCTGACTCCCCTACCTACTGGCCAACCGATCCTAACCGCAATCCTGACATCCTCGACTTCTTTATCCACAGCGGATTAGGCTCTATTAACTTGTCTTTAACTCGCCTTGATGAACTATCCTCAGACCATAGTCCACTGATCCTAAAAGTATCTCTCACTCCAATTCCAAAACCCATTCCACCATCATTCATCCGAGGCCCTGTCAACTGGAACCTTTTCCGCCAAATCCTGACCGATAATATTGACCTCAGAGTAACCCTCAAAACCCAAGATGACCTAGATAATTCCGTCTATTCCTTTACCACCGCCATCCAACAAGCTGTCTGGACTGCTTCCTCTCCAAACACTCCAATATAAATCCAGACCAAAATCATTTTCCACAACCTATTATAGACCTTATCCACACCAAACGCCGAGCAAGATCATTATGGCAGCGCACCCGACACCCAACAGATCGCCGCTCCTATAACTTCTATTGTAGACAATTGAAGAGGGAGTTGGCGAACTTCCGTTCCCAGTCCTTTAATTCCTACCTCTCCTCTCTATCAGCTCGTGATAATTCCCTGTGGAATGTCACGAAAAAGATCCTAAAATACCATCATGTTTCCCATCCTCTCCGACGTGGTGATGACTCCTGGGCTGCGTCTGATGAAGATAAAGCCGAGGAATTCGCCACACACCTCTCCAAAGTATTCACTCCTCACCCGGAATCCCACATCAATCACACCGCAAAAGTGCAAGACTTTCTTATGTCACCGATTCCGCTTTCCCTACCTCCTAAAGCTATTAATCCCTCTGAGGTCAAATATCTTCTCCAAAAACTGACTCTCCGTAAATCTCCTGGACACGATCTCCTTACTCCCCAGATCCTCCGACAACTTCCGCAGAAAGCTATTATATTCCTTACTTATATTTATAACTGCATCCTCCGCACCACCTATTTTCCTCTGTTATGGAAACATTCCACCATCATCCTTTTTTTAAAACCAGGTAAACCTTCCAACAACACTTCATCCTACAGGCCTATTAGTCTACTCCCCATCCTCTCAAAAATCTTCGAAAGGCTTCTTCTTAAACGTATCCTACCCATATTAGAATCTCAAAATCTTCCTTCCCATCAGTTTGGATTCCGTCTTCAGCATTCCACAGTTCAACAGGGGCTCCGAGTTGTAGACCATATTTCCTCAGCTCTTGAATGCAAAGAGTATTGTTCTGGTGCGTTTCTGGACATTGCGCAAGCTTTTGACCGGGTATGGCACACTGGATTACTCTTCAAGCTGAAAACCCATTTACCCCAGTCCCTATACCTTATTCTCCGATCCTATCTCTCGAACCGTTCCTTCCGAGTTCGCTGTGGTGAAGAATTTTCTAACCTTTATCCCGTTGAGGCCGGTGTTCCTCAAGGCAGCGTCTTGGGACCCATCCTCTACATCCTTTACACTGCTGATATTCCTACACATCCTGATACCTTTCTGGCAACTTTTGCAGACGACACCGCCATCCTATCATCCAGTTCCAATCCTGAAACAGCATCCTTAAACCTTCAGAGACACCTTTTCCTTATCGAACACTGGTGTAATAACTGGCGTGTAAAGGTGAACGAAGCCAAATGTAAACACATAACCTTTACTCTTAGACGAAAATCCTGTCCGCCAGTTTATTTCAACTCATTACCGATTCCTCTCTCAGATACAGTCCGGTATCTTGGCTTACTGTTAGACAAAAGATTGACTTGGAACCCACATACAAGACTTAAAAGACAAGAACTCAACCGACGATTCGGACAGTTATACCGACTACTCAACAGAAAATCTGAACTTACAGTTGAAAACAAATTATTAATCTACAAGACAATACTGAAGCCCATCTGGACCTACGGACTTGAACTGTGGGGGACAGCTAAACGTTCTAACATCAAACGCATTCAATCCTTTCAATCCAAAGTCCTCCGTACAATAGTAAATGCTCCTTATTATGTCTCCAATTATACCTTGCACCACGACCTTAATGTTCCATTTATTTCAGACCTAATTCCATCCAAATTTTCCAAATTCCACCAGAACCTCATTCATCATCCTAATCCTTTAGCTCAATCCCTATCCAGCTCCACTCATCCATACAACCCACCTAGAAGGTTGAAACGGCAGTGGCCCCGCGACCTTTTGTAAATATATTGGAGTTCTAGCACTGGCTAGATTCTCCACTCAATGTGATGTATGTAAGAGTGTGTGTATGTGTATATAGGTATAAGTGAATTATTGACTTTTGTATTGATTCATTATTGTGTATATATTTTATTGTAATTTTATGTTGTGTAAATATTGTATGAATGTAGTATGTTTGATATCATTCAGCAATACTATTAATGTCCAAATTGGGACAGATTGTAAAATTTTCTCAATAAAAATTGTTATTACTAAAAAAAAAAAAAAAAAAATCCCGTTAGAGATTTTGATACTTTTTTTTGTTCTAAAGCACGTTAGAGATTTTGATACTTTTTTTTTTTTTCTAAATCACGTTAGAGATTTTGATACTTTTTTTTGTTCTAAAGCACGTTAGAGATTTTGATACTTTTTTTTTCTAAATCCCGTTAGAGATTTTGATACTTTCTTTTGTTCTAAAGCACGTTAGAGATTTTGATACTTTTTTTTTTCTAAATCCCGTTAGAGATTTTGATACTTTTTTTTGTTCTAAAGCACGTTAGAGATTTTGATACTTTTTTTTTTTTTCTAAATCACGTTAGAGATTTTGATACTTTTTTTTGTTCTAAAGCACGTTAGAGATTTTGATACTTTTTTTTTTCTAAATCCCGTTAGAGATTTTGATACTTTTTTTTGTTCTAAAGCACGTTAGAGATTTTGATACTTTTTTTTTTCTAAATTTCGTTAGAGATTTTGATACTTTTTTTTGTTCTAAAGCACGTTAGAGATTTTGATACTTTTTTTTTTCTAAATCCTGTTAGAGATTTTGATACTTTTTTTTGTTCTAAAGCACGTTAGAGATTTTGATACTTTTTTTTTTTTTCTAAATCACGTTAGAGATTTTGATACTTTTTTTTGTTCTAAAGCACGTTAGAGATTTTGATACTGTTTTTTTTCTAAATCCCGTTAGAGATTTTGATACTTTTTTTTGTTCTAAAGCACGTTAGAGATTTTGATACTTTTTTTTTTTTTTCTAAATCACGTTAGTGATTTTGATACTTTTTTTTTGTTCTAAAGCACGTTAGAGATTTTGATACTTTTTTTTTTCTAAATCCCGTTAGAGATTTTGATACTTTTTTTTGTTCTAAAGCACGTTAGAGATTTTGATACTTTTTTTTTTTTTCTAAATCACGTTAGAGATTTTGATACTTTTTTTTGTTCTAAAGCACGTTAGAGATTTTGATACTTTTTTTTTTCTAAATCCCGTTAGAGATTTTGATACTTTTTTTTTTTTCTAAAGCACGTTAGAGATTTTGATACTTTTTTTTCTAAACACGTTAGAGATTTTGATACTTTTTTTTTTAACCGTTAGAGATTTTGATACTTTTTTTTTTTCTAAACCCGTTAGAGATTTTGATACTTTTTTTTTTCTAAACACGTTAGAGATTTTTTGTATATTTTTTTTTTTTTAAATTAACGTTAAAGATTTTGATACTTTTTTTTTCTAAACCGTTAGAGATTTTGATACTTTTTTTTTCTAAACACGTTAGAGATTTTGATACTTTTTTTTTTCTAAACCGTTAGAGATTTTGATACTTTTTTTTCTAAACCGTTAGAGATTTGATACTTTTTTTTTCTAAACACGTTAGAGATTTTGATACTTTTTTTTTTCTAAATGTTAGATTTTGATACTTTTTTTTTTCTAAACCGTTAGAGATTTTGATATTTTTTTTTCTAAACACGTTAGAGATTTTGATACTTTTTTTTTTCTAAACACGTTAGAGATTTGATACTTTTTTTTTTTTCTAACCGTTAGAGATTTGATACTTTTTTTTTCTAAACACGTTAGAGATTTTGTACTTTTTTTTTTCTAACACGTTAGAGATTTTGATACTTTTTTTTTTTCTAAACACGTTAGAGATTTTGATACTTTTTTTTTTCTAAACCCGTTAGAATTTGATACTTTTTTTTTTCTAAACCGTAGATTTGATACTTTTTTTTTTTTTAATGACTTATTTTTTATACTTTTTTTTCAACCTTGGTTTTAACTTATTTTTATCTTATTTTTTAATTTAGTTTTAACTTTTTTTTTTCTAAAGCCGTTAGAGATTTTGATACTTTTTTTTTTTCTAACCGTTAGAGATTTTGATACTTTTTTTTGTTCAAATAGTTGAATTTTTTTTTTTTTTCTAAATTCTTGTTTTAACTTTTTTTTATTTTTTTAAGATTTGATTTTTTTTTTTTTTGTTAAGATTTGTATTTTTTTTTTTAAATCTTAAGATTTTGATATTTTTTTTTTTTTCGTTAAGATTGTATTTTTTTTTTTATCTTAATTTGAACTTTTTTTTTTTTTGAATTTTGTACTTTTTTTTTTTGTTAAACACGTTAGAGATTTTGATACTTTTTTTTTTATCTAGAGTTTAATTTTGTCTTTTTTTTTTTTTTAGTAGATTTGATACTTTTTTTTGTTCTAAAGCACGTTAGAGATTTGATACTTTTTTTTTCTAAATCCCGTTAGAGATTTTGATACTTTTTTTTGTTCTAAAGCACGTTAGAGATTTGATACTTTTTTTTTTCTAAATCCGTTAGAGATTTTGATACTTTTTTTTTTCTAAAGCACGTTAGAGATTTTGATACTTTTTTTTTCTAAATCGTTAGAGATTTTGATACTTTTTTTTGTTCTAAAGAGTTGAATTTTTTTTTTTTTCTAATTACTTGTTTTGTAATTTTGTTTAACTTATTTTTTTCTTTTTTAACTTGTTTAACATTGGTTTATACTTTTTTTTTTTTTTTTAATTTTTACTTTTTTTTTTTTTTGTTTAACTTAGTTTTTATTTTTTTTTTCTAATCCCGTTAAGATTTTGATACTTTTTTTTGTTCTAAAGCACGTTAAGATTTTGATACTTTTTTTTTTTTTAAATACGTTAGAGATTTTTGATACTTTTTTTTTGTTCTAAAGCACGTAGAGAATTTTGATACTTTTTTTTTTCTAAACCGTTAGAGATTTTGATACTTTTTTTTTTCTAAACACGTTAGAGATTTTGATACTTTTTTTTTTCTAAACACGTTAGAGATTTTGATACTTTTTTTTTCTAAACCGTTAGAGATTTTGATACTTTTTTTTTTCTAAAGCACGTTAGAGATTTTGATACTTTTTTTTGTTCTAAAGCACGTTAGAGATTTTGATACTTTTTTTTTTTCTAAATCCCGTTAGAGATTTTGATACTTTTTTTTGTTCTAAAGCACGTTAGAGATTTTGATACTTTTTTTTTTCTAAATCCGTTAGAGATTTTGATACTTTTTTTTGTTCTAAAGCACGTTAGAGATTTTGATACTTTTTTTCTAAACCGTTAGAGATTTTGATACTTTTTTTTGTTCTAAAGCACGTTAGAGATTTTGATACTTTTTTTTTTTTTCTAAATCACGTTAGAGATTTTGATACTTTTTTTTGTTCTAAAGCACGTTAGAGATTTTGATACTTTTTTTTTCTAAATCCGTTAGAGATTTTGATACTTTTTTTTGTTCTAAAGCACGTTAGAGATTTTGATACTTTTTTTTTTCTAAATCCGTTAGAGATTTTGATACTTTTTTTTGTTCTAAAGCACGTTAGAGATTTTGATACTTTTTTTTTTCTAAATCCGTTAGAGATTTTGATACTTTTTTTTGTTCTAAAGCACGTTAGAGATTTTGATACTTTTTTTTTTCTAAATCACGTTAGAGATTTTGATACTTTTTTTTGTTCTAAAGCACGTTAGAGATTTTGATACTTTTTTTTTTCTAAATCCGTTAGAGATTTTGATACTTTTTTTTGTTCTAAAGCACGTTAGAGATTTTGATACTTTTTTTTTTCTAAATCCGTTAGAGATTTTGATACTTTTTTTTGTTCTAAAGCACGTTAGAGATTTTGATACTTTTTTTTTTTTTCTAAACCCGTTAGAGATTTTATACTTTTTTTTGTTAAAGCTTAGTTTTATACTTTTTTTTTCTAAATCCCGTTAGAGATTTTGATACTTTTTTTTGTTCTAAAGCACGTTAGAGATTTTGATACTTTTTTTTTTCTAAATCCGTTTATTAAGAGATTTTGATACTTTTTTTGTTCTAAACACGTTAGAGATTTTGATACTTTTTTTTTCTAAACCGTTAGAGATTTTGATACTTTTTTTTTCTAAAGCACGTTAGAGATTTTGATACTTTTTTTTTTTTTTAATAGTTGAGATTTTTTTTTTTTCTAAAGCAGTTGAATTTTTGAACTTTTTTTTTTAAATCCCTTATTTTATACTTTTTTTTTAAGTTAGAGATTTGAACTTTTTTTTTTCTAAATCCCGTTAGAGATTTTGATATTTTTTTTGTTCTAAAGCACGTTAGAGATTTTGATACTTTTTTTTTTTTTCTAAATCACGTTAGAGATTTTGATACTTTTTTTTGTTCTAAAGCACGTTAGAGATTTTGATACTTTTTTTTTCTAAATCCCGTTAGAGATTTTGATACTTTTTTTTTTCTAAAGCACGTAGAGATTTTGATACTTTTTTTTTTCTAATCGTTAGAGATTTTGATACTTTTTTTTGTTCTAAAGCACGTTAGAGATTTTGATACTTTTTTTTTCTAAATCCCGTTAGAGATTTTGATACTTTTTTTTGTTCTAAAGCACGTTAGAGATTTTGATACTTTTTTTTTTCTAAATCCGTTAGAGATTTTGATATTTTTTTTGTTCTAAAGCACGTTAGAGATTTTGATACTTTTTTTTTTTTTTCTAAATCACGTTAGAGATTTTGATACTTTTTTTTGTTCTAAAGCACGTTAGAGATTTTGATACTTTTTTTTTTCTAAATCCGTTAGGATTTTGATACTTTTTTTTTCTAAACCGTTAGAGATTTTGATACTTTTTTTTCTAACCGTAGAGATTTTGATATTTTTTTTCTAAACCGTTAAGATTTTGATACTTTTTTTTTCTAAACCGTTAGAGATTTTGATACTTTTTTTTCTAACACGTTAGAGATTTATACTTTTTTTTTAAACCGTTAGAGATTTGATACTTTTTTTCTAAACCCGTTAGAGATTTTGATACTTTTTTTTCTAAAGCACGTTAGAGATTTTGATACTTTTTTTTTTTAAAACGTTAGAGATTTTGATACTTTTTTTTCTAAACGTTAGAGATTTTGATACTTTTTTTTTCTAAATCCGTTAGAGATTTTGATACTTTTTTGTTCTAAAGCCGTTAAGATTTTGATACTTTTTTTTTTCTAAAGATCCACGTTAGAGATTTTGATACTTTTTTTTTCTAAACCGTTAGAGATTGATACTTTTTTTTGTTCTAAGCACGTTAGAGTTTTGTACTTTTTTTTTAATCGTTAGGATTTTGTATTTTTTTGTTTAAAGCCGTTAAGATTTGATACTTTTTTTTTCTAAATCCGTAAATTTTGATACTTTTTTTTGTTTAAAGCACGTAAGATTTTGATACTTTTTTTTTTCTAAATCGTAGAGATTTTGATACTTTTTTTTGTTCTAAAGCACGTTAGAGATTGATACTTTTTTTTTCTAATCCGTTAGAGATTTGATACTTTTTTTTGTTCTAAAGCACGTTGAGATTTGATACTTTTTTTTTTCTAAATCCCGTTAGAGATTTTGATACTTTTTTTTGTTCTAAAGCACGTTAGAGATTTTGATACTTTTTTTTTTTTTAATCCGTTAGAGATTTGATACTTTTTTTGTTCTAAAGCCGTTAGAGATTTTGATACTTTTTTTTTCTAAATCTTAGAGATTTGATACTTTTTTTTTTTCTAAGCACGTTAAGATTTTGATACTTTTTTTTCTAAATCCCGTTAGAGATTTTGATACTTTTTTGTTCTAAAGCACGTAGGATTGATACTTTTTTTTTCTAAATCCGTTAGGATTTTGATACTTTTTTGTTCTAAAGCACGTTAGAGATTTGTACTTTTTTTTCTAAATCCGTTAGAGATTGATACTTTTTTGTTCTAAAGCACGTTAGAGATTGATACTTTTTTTTTCTAAATCCGTTAGAGATTTTGATACTTTTTTTTTCTAAAGCACGTTAGAGATTTTGATACTTTTTTTTCTAATCCGTTAAGATTTTGATACTTTTTTTTGTTCTAAGCCGTTAGGATTTTGATACTTTTTTTTCTAATCCGTAGAGATTTTGATACTTTTTTTGTTCTAAGCACGTTAGAGATTTTGTACTTTTTTTTTTCTAAACCGTTAGAGATTGATATTTTTTTTGTTCAAAGCACGTTAGAGATTTGATACTTTTTTTCTAAATCCGTTAAGATTTTGATACTTTTTTTTGTTCTAAAGCACGTTAGAGATTTTGATACTTTTTTTTCTAAATCCGTTAGAGATTTTGATACTTTTTTGTTCTAAAGCACGTTAGGATTGATACTTTTTTTTCTAATCCGTTAGAGATTTTGATATTTTTTTGTTCTAAAGCACGTTAGAGATTTTGATACTTTTTTTTCTAAATCCGTTAGAGATTTTGATACTTTTTTTGTTCTAAAGCACGTTAGAGATTTTGATACTTTTTTTTTTTCTAAATCCGTTAGAGATTTTGATACTTTTTTGTTCTAAAGCACGTTAGAGATTTTGATACTTTTTTTTTTTCTAAATCCCGTTAGAGATTTGATACTTTTTTTGTTCTAAAGCAGTTAGAGATTTGATACTTTTTTTTTAAATCCGTTAGAGATTTTGATACTTTTTTTTGTTCTAAAGCACGTTAGAGATTGATACTTTTTTTTTTCTAATCCGTTAGAGATTTTGATACTTTTTTTGTTCTAAAGCACGTTAGAGATTTTGATACTTTTTTTTTAAATCCGTTAGAGATTTTGATACTTTTTTTTCTAAAGCACGTTAGAGATTGATACTTTTTTTCTAAATCCGTTAGGATTGATACTTTTTTGTCTAAAGCACTTAGGATTTGTACTTTTTTTTTCTAAACCGTTAGAGATTGATACTTTTTTTTGTTCTAAGCACGTTAGGATTTTGATACTTTTTTTTTCTAAATCCGTTAAATTTTGAACTTTTTTTCTAACACGTAGAGATTGATATTTTTTTTTCTAAATCCCGTAAGATTATACTTTTTTTTCAAAGCGTAAGTTTTGAATTTTTTTTAAATCCGTTAGAGATTGAATTTTTTTTCTAAGCCTTAGAGATTTGATCTTTTTTTTTCAAATCGTTAGAGATTGAACTTTTTGTTCAAAGCACGTTAGAGATTTGATATTTTTTTCTAATCGTTAGGTTTTGTCTTTTTTGTTTAAGACGTAAGATTTTGAACTTTTTTTTTAATCCGTTAGAGATTTTGTCTTTTTTTTGTTCTAAGCACGTTAAGATTTTGATACTTTTTTTTTCTAAATCGTTAAGATTTGATATTTTTTGTTCTAAAGCAGTTAGAGATTTGATATTTTTTTTAATCCGTTAAGATTTTGATACTTTTTTTTTTTCTAAACAGTTAGAGATTTTGTACTTTTTTTTCTAACCGTTAGAGATTGATACTTTTTTTTTAAAGCACTTAGGATTTTGATCTTTTTTTTTTCAATCTAGATTGATACTTTTTTGTTTCTAAGCTCAAGTAGAGATTTACTTTTTTTTTCAAACGTTAGAGATTTGATCTTTTTTTTCTAAATCCTAGAGTTTTGATACTTTTTTGGGGGGGGTGTTTGTATGGTGGTTGATTTTTTTAAGGGTTTGTTTTTTTACCGTTAGAATTTTGATACTTTTTTTTTTAAACGTAGGTTTTGATACTTTTTTTTTCTAAACCGTAGAGATTGATACTTTTTTTTTCAATCCTAGAGTTACTTTTTGTTCTAAGCACGTGAATTTGATACTTTTTTTTCTAAATCGTTAGAGATTGATATTTTTTTTGTTTAGCCTTAGAGATTTTGATACTTTTTTTTTTTTTTTTTTTTTCTAACTTAGAGTTTTGTATTTTTTTTTTAAACGTGAGATTGATACTTTTTTTTCTAACGTTAAATTTTGATACTTTTTTTTAACCGTTAAGATTTTGAATTTTTTTTCTAAACGTTAGGATTTGATCTTTTTTTTCTAAACCTAGAGATTTGATACTTTTTTTTTAACGTTAGATTGTATTTTTTTTCTAAATTGCTTTTTTTTTTCTAAATCCCGTTAGAGATTTTGATACTTTTTTTGTTCTAAAGCACGTTAGAGATTTTGATACTTTTTTTTTTCTAAATCCGTTAGGATTTTGATACTTTTTTTTGTTCTAAAGCACGTTAGAGATTTTGATACTTTTTTTTCTAAATCCCGTTAGAGATTTTGATATTTTTTTTGTTCTAAAGCACGTTAGAGATTTTATACTTTTTTTTTTTCTAAATCACGTAGAGATTGATCTTTTTGTCTAAAGCACTTAAGATTTTGATACTTTTTTTCTAAATCCCGTTAGAGATTTGATACTTTTTTTTGTCTAAAGCACGTTAGAGATTTTGATACTTTTTTTTTCAAATCCGTTAGAGATTTGATACTTTTTTTTGTTCTAAAGCACGTTAGAGATTTTGATACTTTTTTTTTTTCTAAACGTTAGGATTTTGATACTTTTTTTTGTTCTAAAGCACGTTGAGATTTTGATACTTTTTTTTTTCTAAATCCGTTAGAGATTTGATACTTTTTTTTTTCTAACCGTTGAGATTTTGATACTTTTTTTTTCTAAACCTTAGAGATTTTGATACTTTTTTTTTCTAACCGTTAGAGATTTTATACTTTTTTTTTTTCTACCGTTAGAGATTTTGATACTTTTTTTTCTAAACCGTTAGAGATTTTATACTTTTTTTTCTAAACCCGTTAGAGATTTTGATACTTTTTTTTCTAAACCGTTAGAGATTTTGATACTTTTTTTTTTCTAAACACGTTAGAGATTTTGATACTTTTTTTTTGTTCTAAAGCACGTTAGAGATTTTGATACTTTTTTTTTCTAATCCCGTTAGAGATTTTGATACTTTTTTTTGTTCTAAAGCACGTTAGAGATTTTGATACTTTTTTTTTTTCTAAATCCGTTAGAGATTTTGATACTTTTTTGTTCTAAGCACGTTAGAGATTTGATACTTTTTTTTTTTAAATCCGTTAGAGATTTGATACTTTTTTGTTCTAAAGCACGTTAGAGATTTTGATACTTTTTTTTTCTAAATCCCGTTAGAGATTTGATACTTTTTTTTGTTCTAAAGACGTTAGAGTTTGATACTTTTTTTTCTAAATCGTTAGAGATTTTGAACTTTTTTGTCTAAGCAGTTAGAGATTTATACTTTTTTTTTCTAAATCCGTTAGAGATTTTGATACTTTTTTGTCTAAAGCACGTTAGAGATTGATACTTTTTTTTTTTCTAAATAGTTAGGTTATACTTTTTTTTAAAGCACGTAGAGATTTGATACTTTTTTTCTAAACCGTTAGGATTGACTTTTTTTTCTAAGCACGTAGAGATTTTGATACTTTTTTTTTCTAATCCGTTAGGATTGATACTTTTTTTTTTCTAAGCCTTGAGATTTGATACTTTTTTTTTTTCTAAACGTAGAGATTGATACTTTTTTTTCTAACAGTAGAGATTTTGAACTTTTTTTCTAAATCCCGTTAGAGATTTACTTTTTTTTCTAAACACTTAGAGATTTTGTACTTTTTTTTCTAACCGTAGGATTTTGATACTTTTTTTTTAACACGTTAGAGATTTTATACTTTTTTTCTAAACCGTTAGAGATTTTGTACTTTTTTTTTCTAACACGTTAGAGTTTTGATACTTTTTTTTTCTAAATCCGTTAGAGATTGTACTTTTTTTCTAAACCGTTAGAGATTTGATACTTTTTTTTCTAATCCGTAGAGATTGATACTTTTTTTTTTCAAAGCACGTTAAATTTTGTACTTTTTTTTTTTTAAATCCGTTAGATTTGATACTTTTTTGTTCTAAAGCCGTTAGAGATTTTGAACTTTTTTTCTAATCCGTTAGAGATTGTACTTTTTTTTAAGCACGTTAAGATTTTGAACTTTTTTTTTAATCCGTTAGAGATTGATATTTTTTTTGTTAAAGCACTTAAGATTTGAACTTTTTTTTTTCTAACCGTTAGGATTTGATATTTTTTTTCAAGCACGTTAGAGATTTGTACTTTTTTTTCTAACTTTATTTTTTTTTTTTTCTAAATGCACGTTAGAGATTTTGATACTTTTTTTGTTCTAAAACACGTTAGAGATTTTGATACTTTTTTTTTCTAAATCCCGTTAGAGATTTTGATACTTTTTTTTGTTCTAAAGCACGTTAGAGATTTTGATACTTTTTTTTTTCTAAATCCCGTTAGAGATTTTGATACTTTTTTTTGTTCTAAAGCACGTTAGAGATTTTGATACTTTTTTTTTTCTAAATCCCGTTAGAGATTTTGATACTTTTTTTTTGTTTTACTACCATTTAGAGCATTCTTTACTTAGAAGTAAATTACAATACAATTAGGCTTTTGTTTAGAAAGAATAATTAAATTTTCTGTAATGCAGTCGTCACTGCAAAAACTGGTGTTTCTTATAGGTTACAAACTATTGGGTTGTCTTCAGCCATTAGTTTCCTGAAGTATTCCACGTCTGTGTACGTGTACTCGTTACAGTTCCATTGGATCATATTTACAATATTTGGATACGTTTGGTGAACAAGTTGTTTGTTTTCTTATGGTAGAGTCTTTGGCAACTTTTTAATTTGGCTTTAGTCCACTTTCTTCGAGAATTTATTTCGTTGTCTCTTTTTTTTTTTTTTTAATGCTTTTAAGTATTATGGATACATTAATATTAGTAAGAAGCTTCGTATTCTATGAATCCTTCTATATAGTATATGATATATAGAGTAGACATATTTCTTTTAAGATAAGAGGATATATATATATATATATATATATATATATATATATATATATATATAATATATATATATATATACATATATATATATATATATTTTTTTTTTTTTTTTTTTAGTAAATCACATACAGGTTCCAGAATATCTGACGCAGTTGGTTTTATTTTATATTTTAATGTTTTATTTTGTTTGTATTATTATATCTTACTTTGTTATTTTTATTATATATGCTAGAGATTCGATATTAAAGGGGAGTGTAATATGGTTGCTGATAATTGATGAATCTTATTAATATATTTGATTTTTTTTTTTTATATACATGTACATATATATATACATTTTAAAATTGTTATGAGAAATAAGCGAGAAAAGGAAAGCCAAAAAGAAAAGAAAGAAAAATAATAAAAGGAATTAAATAATTTTTAAAAAATGTAAAAAGAAAAAAATGTTAAAAAAAAAGAATAAGTTAAAGGAAAAAAAAAATTTAAAACTTAAAAAATAAAAAAATTATTTGAAAACATTGAATAATACAAGAATGGAATTAGATAAAATGCTAATTTAGTCTGCCTGATAGTTGCAAGTGTTTGACAGCAAAATGTGGAAGGAATTATTATGTGATAATGAAATAATAGATTATTTTAACAGAGTGACAGAATTATTCATATATAGGGACTAAATATGAATAATATAACATTATTAAATGACCTCTTTTAGGATATAATATGGAAATAAATGTAAGTAGAATTTTAATAAATTTTTTTATAAACAGATTGTAAATATTTTAAGTGATAAATGAATTCTAAATTATTGATAATGTTTGTAATTGTTTGTATGGTTGCATTTAATATTTATTGAATTGTATTTTAAATGATTTTTCAAGATCTGAAGATGAGGCATAAGAAGTACCTCGAAACGTAACAGTTTTATAATCATAGTTTATATATGTTATGATAAATAAATATATAAATAAAAAGAAGAGATTATTCTGAATAATACATTCATAAGGAAAAAAATTGTTTAATCTATTTTTTTTTTTTTTTGTTCATTGTATGTTAAGATATATATATTATATTATTACTAAAAATTGTGCAATAAGAAAAAAGAAAAAGTAGACTGTGTGAATAGCAACCCAATTAAGTTGGTCAGCATCGCTTGTTTATTTAATGAAGTGTATCTCTCTCGTTTGTCTCTTTTAATGTTACCTTATTTTCAATTTTTTTTTTTTACAAGAAACGTAGTAATACACTTTAATAGAAATTGTTATTGTCTATAAATTTATGAACATCTCTTCTATTATAATGACCTGATGATCCCAAAGGCATAAACTCAAAATCGGCAAGACAGTGCTTTCTCTAACAATAATGACACCACATTCAAATAGCAATTGGAATAATTTCGATATAGCGTTGAAATTTTCAGGAATAATTTGGACTGAATGGTTGCGGATCAGAAATATTTGATGAGCCCATAACTACTTCAGGTCATATCTTCAACGAATGAAATATTCACGTCTATGTGGATAATTTTATTAGTTACACAATATGGAGCATCAAGAATTTTTCGATGAATTGAATTCTCAAGAAATCGAAGGTTTTGTGGATCGCAAAAGCATCATTTCGTATATGCAAATAATGGTGTTCTTAACTATTAGGTGCTTCAGATAATTTTAGTATTGGAGCCACGATAAAGTGCCCCAATGTAGGTCGAAACGTTTTTTTAATTATTTTAAACAACTTTTTAACAAGCAAAAGTTTTGTAAAAGGGATATTTGTTTCCCTTTATTCCACTTTATAAATAATTTAAAACGATTCCGCTATGAGGAAAGAGATGCCTCTATTGTATAAGACATACAAATAACTTTATTTATTTATTTTTTTATCATTTATTGAAATTTATAACTGTACTAGTAAATACATCAAGTAAATTGGCTGATAATATGTATAAATAATATACATGAAAATACATGAAGAGAATATGCCCATTAGCAACACTCCACTAGGTAATCTACACTAGAAGGTCTCGAGGCCATCTTTCTTTCAGAGGCCTCAGAGGATTGTCAGGAATGGAAGAGGAAGCAAGGAGTGAAACTAGTCGGTTAATGTGGGAGTGGAGTTTGTCATGGAAGGAATGATACCTCGTCCGGGCTAAATCAGCAACATATGGGACATTAAGGTCTTTATGGATGAGTTTGTTGGTGACAAAGGAGCATTGAGGATTTTTTGAAGGATTTTGGATTGTAAGGATTGAATACGGGAAGAATTTGATGATCAACTCCGTACGTCCAGATAGGTCTTATGATGGCAATATAAATGGGCCTTTTGTAGTTAAGTGGAAGGTTAGAGCGTCTGTCCTGTAAGTGTTGAAGTAAGCGAAAGCGGTGGACAAATAAAAGTGACCAAAAAGTTCAAATACCTAGGGGAGATAATACTCAATAACGGGATAGATAAAGCAGGCCTAGATGAAAGATTAGCCAAACTAGAAAGACTGTACTATGCAACTAGAAGCATGTACAGTAAGAAAAGTTTATCTTCCATTGCAAAAATAAGGCACTATTGTACAGTAGTAAGACCAACAATATTGTATGGTATGGAAACAGTTTGCCTTCCGAGTCTTGAGAAATTTCTCAAGATTGAGAGAAACATTCTTAGGAGGCTTCATGGACCCAAAATAACACAAGAGGGCTACAGGCTAAAATCCAATGAAGAAATATATAGAAATTTGCAAAACCTTGAAGTAGTCATCAAAACTAGGAGACTGAGGTTTTATGGCCATATGGTAAGAATGAACAATCAGAGACTGAACAAAGAGATTTTTGACAAAGTTTTAGTCTATAAGAATATGGATGGTTATGCAAAGCAAATAAGAGAGGAGCTCGATAGGTTAAAAATAAAGAAAATGGACTGCTTAGATAGAGAGCTTTTCGGGAAGAAAATAAAAGAAGTTGGGGTTCTTACAGGAAAAACAAACAAACAGGGGAAAAATGGAAAAAGGAAGAGCAGGAGGAACAGTCCAGGAAGATGAAAGAACATTGGAGAAAAAGGAAGATGAAAGATGTGAAGAAGACAGAATGATATTCACGCGGTCCTTGATGGCCGATTCGTGCAAAACAAAATATTTAAAAAAAATAATGGGTTCACAGATATCAATAAATGAAAGTAATTCTACGACTTATTAAAATAAACTTTTAATGTTTTTATTTATTGGAGTCGTTGAAACAAGGAACCCAGTTGGTCAGGGGTTGTCAAACTCGGAGCAGTAGAAGAGATAATTCCTTAGACGACGACAATTGCAGAAGACTCTCGAAGGGCTAATGACTGGAAGCTGACGTGCGGTCTGCAGGAGTGGACTCTCGACAATGGACTTCCAGCTCGTTTCCTCTACATCGGCGCGGCCGTCCGGAAGTTATAGGATAACCGGCAATCACGACTCCTTGAGGGTAGCTCGTGCCATCCTCCTCTTGGAGGGCAGTTGTCATTGTCGATCATTGGATTTGTTCACAAGTGAAATTATATTCCCAACTGCTTCTCACAGTCTCTGGAATAAATTGACTGTATTACTCGTCAATATTTTGGAAATCTTCAAATTTTAGTGACAATAAACTAAATGTAGACCTTAGACAACAAATCAGGATTTACTAGAAATCGATATACATCCAGGCACGCACATACCATTTAGTAATTTATGGTCCCAAAACATGTTTTTTTTTTTTTTTTAAATTAAAAAAAAATAAATAAAAAATACTTGTACCTCTAAATCTCCCAAGTTCTTGGGCTCAGTACATATATTGATTCGTAGTGCTTCTAGTCCAACGCCTAAGCAATGGGGTGATTTGGGCCGAAATCACACTCAGCCGCCAGATTATTCGCATTTTTAGTTATCCACTTCATAGCAGTTGGGTCTGTCTCAGCGGGGTTTTTTGGAGCTCCCTGGCTAAATCAACAGAATAAATAATGTTCTGCCACATCCAGGATTCGGTACCAGGACCTGGTAGAACAGTAGATTAGTGCTCTTTTTACTAGACCACGCCACTCCCCAATTTTTCCCTGCTTCCTCCCAAACGTTTCTTTCCCCGGTGGAAACATAAATTAGAAATTTTTCAAGATCGTTATACCTTGCTATACATTTCATATATAGGTAAGTGAATGTAAAAACTATAAATTTAAGCAATCATCGTTGATCTGAAAATGAACAATAGTAATAGTAAACGTTCATAGAATATTTAAAGAAAACAATGGTAAAGTAGAATTACATAAAAAAATAAATAAATAAATTTAAAAAATACAACCTAAGTTAAAAATTCAAAGCTGACAAAGAAATTAACGCAATACATGCAGTCATAACTATAGAAATATCATTTGAGACTCAGCAGACCGAAATAACTAGGTGTATTATACACTTATATTACTGTTTTTTAATTCAAAAACACAATAGTGTCATACAAAAATATTTTTCCTCTTTTCTCCTGAAGTTGGATGTCGAATTCGTTAAACTTACATATTTACATTTAAAAGAGTACACATTGCCTTCCATTTCTCACTTAATAGTAATAATAACTATATCATATTTCACCCTTCATTTTATTTCATAGCACACTGCTATTTTCTTAAATAAAATAAAATGAAGGGTGAAATATGATATAGTAATTATATAATGAAAAAAATATTTATTTATTTATTTATATTAAAAAAAAAAATAAGTCTTGAAAATGGGGAAACAGCTCCGAAACGTCGAAAAATATGAAAAACTTATGAAATAAAGTGATTAAGTGAGAAATGGAAGGCAATGTGTACTCTTTTAAATGTTTATATTAAGAAAAACTTCCGAAAAAATTTAAAAAAAAAAAAAAAAAGAAGAAACTTACATATTTACCTGACCTTTAGCAATGCTAACGGACATGGCCAATTTTACAAAAACTACCTAATTGAAGGTACTTTAGAGGAAGAAAAACTATCGGCATTTAAGCCCTTACAGACTATTTCAATCTGAAAGAAACATACATAATGTTAAAGCCCATTAAATTTTACATCGCGAGTTTAATCAAAATCGTTTTTGAAAAAATCGTAAAAAGGTACATAATTCATGGTATTAAGTAGCACTCCCGATCAACTGATTGTAGTGAAAAAGTTGCTGTAACATCTCGGGCGTATACTTTCCTTACATATGTGTTTCCGTTTTCGCGTTAGACTTACCACATACGGAATTGGTTATTTGGATTCAGGGGACCCTAAAATGTGTATTTCGGTTGAAAACTGGAAATCGAAAATTTTCACGATCACGATACTTTACCTTACTATATATTTCATATATTGGTAAGTGAAAGTAAAAACAAACGTTAGCTACATATCAGCGGGTATGAATTTAGGGTCAGTCTGTCGTGAAATTTATTGTAGCAATCTGTGGCAGTTGCAATGACGAATGGAATGCCTAGGTCAGTATGCAGTGTCTCGTTAGATACGTAAAAATATTTTAATTACTTATTTTTTTAATCATTCAGCTTTAAAATATGGTAATTTTCACTCCAAACTTATTTTTCTACCTTATCTGGAACCAGTTATATTAAATAAAATGTGTTTTCACGCACAAAATTTACGATTTTTTTCCGCTGGAAAACTCCTGGAAAGCGTTGGTCCCAAATATTTTGCTGAGTGTAATGGTTTAACTTCTAGTTTCAATTCATTCAAATTCGTCGAACTCGGTGCGACACATTTGAACCTCTCTCCTTGTCTGTTTAATTCTTTAACCTTTTTAGAAGTCAAACTCTAGTTAAAAGTTACCAAATTGATTCTAACAACGGATAAAAGTGAAAGTGCGCCAATTTTTACTTTCACTTACTATACAGAAAAAAAAAATTGTTTAATGCAATTTTTCGTTTTTGAACATAAGAGCAGTAATAAGCATGTATGATATACCGTTGGAAAGCTAAAGATGTTAGAAAGAATATTATCTCATATACAAGCTTTTAAAAGTTAATATAGAGTGATGAAATGAACATAAAACTAACTGATTAGATAATAATATAATAGATTTTTTAATGAAACACATTTTTCTATAGAAATTTAATTTAATTTATTACCTTCACTTACTATATATAGAAAGGGGAAGTATTGCGATCGTAAAAATTTTTGAATTCCAGTTTTCACCGGAAATAGACGTTTTAGGGTCCCCTGAGTCCAAATAGCCAAGTCCCGCAAAAGGTCTGTGTGTGTGTGTTTGGTAACTCCCGGGCGGAAACGGTAAGTCCTATGAAACTGAAATTTCAAATTTAAGACAACTATACGCCCGAGACGAGACAAAACGTTTTTCATTAAAATTAGCTTACCAGAAGAGGCACTTTATACCATGCATTTTGCACATTTTTTCGATTTTCTGGAAAACGGTTCCGACGATTTTGTTTAAACTCGCTATATCGATGTAAAATTCAATGGGTTTTAAGACCATGTAGGTTTTATTCTGATTAAAATGGTCTGACAGGGCTTAAATGCCAATATTTTCTACCTCAAAAGTACCTTTAATTTTGTAGATTTTATAAAAATAACTATATTATCTTGTTAACGCTGATGAAAAACAGGTAAATATATAAATTGAATAAATTCCATACCTAACTAAAGGAGAAAACAGAAAAAATATTTTATTAATGCAATTCTTCGTTTTTAATAAAACACATGTTTCTATATAAATTCAATTTAATCAATTCCTTAATAGTTTCACGTATTTTTATATCACACTGTTTTTGCAAATTCTTTCATTGATTTTAAAAATTGAGGTAAGTGAAAGTCGTGTGTTGCCCGCACCAGATTTTTTTAATTATATTGACACGAGCTATACGAATCGTAGAGTTAAATTTTTAATAATATACTCAATAAATGGTAGATCGTATTGTTAATCAAACATGATTATGTGTTTCCTAAATAAGACAGCAATGCTAATTTCAAATCCTTACCATTTATCTTTATCTTAAGAATGCAAGTTAATTCAGAATTATTATTTATGTTTATAATACGAGTACTTTTAGAGTATAAGGTTTCATAATATGCCTTGTTACTATCTTGTTACTTTCTTGTTACCACATTTTTTATCGAGAAGGAAGAACAAACATGGAAGAGAAAATCAGATAGTGTGAGACTGAATAAAAACGCCTAAATGCACATTAAAAATAAACAAGGAATAATGCAGGTTTAAGAATGCAGTCAGAAAATGAGATTAGCCTCAAGAAGGGGCAAAACCATTAGACCGGTATTTCTTACTTTCATCTTCACTGGATAGATATTCAAATAGGCCGGCTATTCTCAGTAATAACAAAATCAACATTAAAAGTTATTCATTCCAATTAAAATTTCTCATACTTAAAAGGGAGTGAGATCGCCTATAGAAATGTCGATGGAGTGGAAATCGTTTTGATTTATGAGGGCTGCCTCAGTTTATTTAAAATAATTAACCCAGGCTTTTATTGAATATCATATGCTATCAATATGGCTATGCGTTTTTCATTATAGTCACAATTTTTTTATCCTATAAAAAAAAACTCGGTTGTGCCCTCGGGCGACTTCAACGTGACAATCTCAACGTTAACGACAAACATAAGTAATAGATGACATGTAGTAAATAAATAATGATGCATCAATGAATTAGTACAATTTATTTTTTCAACCATATATACATCAGAAATTATGATTTTACACTTAAGATCCTATTTACTACAGGACGATGATATGAGAAGTACGATATTATAGGCAACAATTCAGCAGTTAAATGTTAAATCTAACGTAGTTGGAATTTGAGTATCGTTTTGACAATCCTAATTGAACGTCAAACTCAATGACTCATCAGCACGCGTCACAGACACTACCCCCACTCCTTGACGATCAACTCTGACTCTTGCGCTTGCGCACACGTACATGGTAACGGGACACCACTTTTTCGTTCTTGCACCCATCAATTTATAAGACGTTTTCACGTCAAAAAATAATCGAAACCTCTACAACACATGAAATCTTGGGCTTCTTACACAAAGAGAGATCGAAATGTTTCTAGGCCAATGGCCGTGCAGTGAGTTGATTAGGCCGAGATCACATTCAGCCGACAGGTTTTTCTTATTTTTAGGTACCAACTTATAGAGCCTGGGTGTGTCCCAGGAGGGTCTTTATATCACAGAGTCGCCCACCTGCTAAAATTACAGTATAAATAATATTCTGCCACAGCCTGGATTCCAACCCTGTACCTAGAGAATAGTAGACTCGTGCTCTATAAATTTTATTCATTTGGAGATAAAAATCATCGCTGCAATACTATTTACTAATATTACCTACTGTTAAAAAAATCTCGTAATAATAACAAATCTTGATATTTTATAACGCAACTTTATGCAGCTGAGACTAATCGGACGAAGCTACAATGGGAATCCTACATTTTGCCAATCCAGATTTTATTAGAGGAGGAGTCTTTAACGAGTAGCTGACATTACAAAGGCTCGGGACCACCTTCTTACTTTCCCTCCTAAGCACAGAATAACTAAGCATTTTTCCCTTTCATTAAAAAATTCTTTGAGCTACCTGTCAGGTTCCGTTAGAAAGCTAAAGAACTCAAAAAAAAATATTAGTTATAATATTATGCTACTTTATACAAAGCGCTCGGGTCGTCCTTTAGCTCTTGATGATTGGCTAAACTTAACCAAAATGATGGAAGATGACAACATGTAATACGTAGATCAAAATAGGTCATATATAATACGATACCGAGAAGTTCATTCTGATTAAAGCTTATGAAAGTAAGGATCTTGAAGATGCTACCCGTGGATTTGAGATCATAGAAATGTGGAAGAGAAGGGCATATCAATTGAGTTCCATCGGATTACTTTACGCAGTCCGTGTGAACTTTGAAAAATCGTGAGATGCGGACGGACGGTCGTTAGGACTGGCTGTAAGTCCCCTGTAAGTGAGGTAGTACATCTCCTCCCTACCGCTTCGTAAATCCATCCGCTCGTCCTGTTTCACCAGCTTCTTATCTCGTTAGCTTCGCGGCCGGCCGAGAATATTTATAAGTCGAGCTCTGTCACCTCAGCCGATTGATGTGGGAAATGTGTGAAGAAAAGTGGAATTTAAGTCGTTTTCTCCGCCGCAACGAGGCTATTGGGAAATGATGATTAGGTGCCATTACCATTTATTTATTTCAGATTTACACAAAACCAGATTCCAATCTGCGGTGACCAGGTGTGCAACGATTCCTTTCGTTTCCATTATGTGTTTTAAATATGTAAAATTGATTTATCTGTTTATATGCTCAGTTAATTGTTCTCAACATATTTCTCTTTAGTCAATTTACAATTTCGGTTTGTTATTTTCAATAATAAAACAAATTAATTTTGTCAAAAAAAAAATATTACCCTCCCATCAAAATTTGAGGGTTTACGTTTCAAGGTGAGATGAATCTAAATAAAGAATTACGTTATTTTTGAAGATAGAGAAAATATTTTTTTTTTTTTTTTTTTTTTTTATTTGTTTATCCGCCTCTACCCTTGAGGGTCATTGGCGTGATCGAAATAATTATATTCTATGGTAGAATGCTATCATTTTAGTGAATTCTATTAATTTGTTAATACTTTCTTCCTCATCTTTTAGTATTTCTTTAAGGTCTTTCTTTAGATTCAACTCTTTACTTGACTGCTCATAAAGCGGGCACTCAATCAGCAAGTGTTCTACAGTTAGAGGAGAATTGTTGCATTTTTCGCAGGTTGGCGCTTCCAGGCGTCTCAAGAGGTAACCATGCGTAAATTGGCAGTGCCCAATTCTTAGTCTACATACAACAATTTCCTCTCTCCTTGAAGATCTTGCACTAGTTCTCCATTTCTGACAGTCGGATTTAATTGTTCTCAACTTTGATATCGTTTCTCTCCAACCATCCTCCCACTCTTTCAGAAGAACTTTCTTGTAGCTATTCACCCAATCCTCCATTGTGGTTTCTTTTATTTGAGTAATCTCTTCGGCTTCACCTTTTCTGGCTGAATCAGCTGCTTGATCGGCTCTTTCGTTCCCAATAATTCCACAGTGGGATGGTACCCAAATCATAATCACCACCAAAAAGGCTGAATATAGAGAAAATATTTATTAGTGTTTTTTAACCGAAATACCGCGAATAATCATAAAAAAGAGAAAAGAAAAAATTAAAATTTTACCACAAAGTACGCCCATAAATCAGTTATTTTTTAGTATGGATAAATAATTATGTTTATTGTTTGTCAACGTTTGATCCCCATTGTGAGTCACCATCGGGGCGAAAAAGATACAAAAGGAATACAATGAGTTTATAGTAACATATAAATGTGATAGAGCAATCAAAAAGAATACCGAATAACATTAAAAAATATATTTTATGTACTATTGAGTCAGAGGATGTCAATTTGTAAAACATAAAAATAGAAATTGGTCTGTAAATAAATCGAGTAATTAAATTAAAATGACGTTGGTATACCAATGAAAGAGCTTTTCAGAACATATTATGACTAAATTTTAAAAGAATATACAAAAATATCAACATTCACATAGAATAGGATATATTAAAATACGAATATGTAGGATAAATATGTACATATATTATCTCTTGTCATAAATATGTAGAAATATCATACATTTTTTTATTATATTTCATACAAGGCAATGAACAGCCATTGATTTATCGTACTTTACAACATCTAGAGGTTTGTTTTTACTCTTATGATATTCTTATCAAATATTTTTATTTTTTTTACTGAAATCCTCTAACTAAGTTGGATCATAAATAAAAAAAAAAAAAAAAAAAAAAAAAAAAACCTGGATTACAATATAATATAATAAGCTATTGTTTTTTACTCAAATATTTAATAAGAGAAAGTATTGCCGTTGAAAAAATTCTCGAATTCGAGTCTTCAACCGAAATACTCCAGATGATATCCTCACTATTTTAACCAAAAATCGGGAATGATTAAAAAAAAAAAAAAGAGGAAATAGAAAAGAAAAAAAAAGTCATATTTTACCTGTAAGAATGCTGTTAAAAATAAAATAACTTAATTAACTTGTTTTTTGGTAAATAAATCAGTTATTTTTGAAGATAGAGGAAAAATTGATTGTGTTTTTTAACCAAAAAATACTCGATTAATTAGAAAATACGGGAAAATATTGAAATTTTACCCTTAAATATGCTCATAACGCAGTTGAAGATAAATAAAAGTAGGTATAGAATTTTAGAATCACTGAAGCACGATAGAAAAAAAAAAAAAAAAAAAAAAAAAAAAAAAAAAAAAAAAAAAAAAAAAAAAAAAGAGAGTTGATCAATGTATTCCTACAACATGAAAAAAAATCTATTAAAATTGATTCAGAACTGGCAGATATATAGCGTTTTGAAATTAGCTGCGGTGATATTCCATTTACCTTTGAATTATTTATTGCTTATCATATTACTTTATTACCTAAAAACACCAATACCCAAATACAGTTATTTGGTAATAATAAACCATTGTGTAATAAATTGCAGCGATTTTTTTTCCCAACACAACAATATAAATATAGATTTATAATGTACCGTCGGAAAGCTAAATATTCTAAAAAAACATATTATTTTATGTGGAAGGTAATGTAATGTGTCGAACCTAACATAAATCTAGATGATTGTTATTAATAACAATTTTATATTACTTATTCTTAAACATGTATTTCCAACGTAACTTAATGGAATTCTTTCACCTTTATTAAAGTCCAATTATATAAAAAGTTCTTAAATTTATTTTAACAACCGAAGTAAGTCACCTGATGTTCAGTTTATTAATAAAGGGATTCTCATTGTAGTTTTTATTGTGGAAAGAGATCAAGGCATAAATAATATATGGAATTTTTATAGTAATTCATGTACTATTTTAAATATAATTAATTACTTCAGGAAAACGGATTGAGAGTTAATTTCCTGACTATTAGTGGATCGATATTGGGATGAAGGAATGATGAGCTCACCTCCACGTCACATTTTGGTTACAAGTTAATTGGCCAGTGATTGGCTCCTATATTAATTAATTTTCAACTTCATTAGGCCAATCCGCTATGACAGGGCAATTAGTATGGCTACATTGGACTGCGTTTTGTGTTACAGCCGCCCGGGCCTTGCAATAGTTATGATGGGCTGCTCCAACCGGCCGATACACTATCCAAACCATTAATTCCTCAACTAATTGGAGATCTGCCACGGTGGCGACCAAAGCAGGTCAACCCAGATGAACCAAGTGTCAACGGACTTTCTATTGTGTTCCCAGACGGCACGTACTCAGGCAAACACCGCCCAAATTCTGCTATTTACATTTTTAGGAGGGGCACAACCGCTCTTTCCCCTTTTACGGCTCCCACCTCTTTAACATATACCGAAATAAATAGGCGGCCAATGGAGGCCCGGAGTATTAGATATTCCAATTGTCAGATAGCGCTGCACAGTTTATAGCGTCCCAGGCTCTGATTTTCTTCATATGATTGTATATTCAAAAAGTTTCTTCTCTCCTTTTATGTAAAGTGGGATTTTTGTGGACTCTTTTTCTGGGTCTAAAATACAGAACAAAAGAGCGTCTCATTTTAGGATTCCTAAGGTAGAAAGTGCAATAATTATGCAGGAGAGTTGCAAATAATCCTTTCAACAAGTTTTTCAACTTAACCACACATGATGATATGTTAAATCATGCGTTTCTGTTTAACAGTTGATAATTAATGGATTGATTTAACACCTACACCTCCAGAAAAACGTTGCTACAGTTAACTACTTAATTTTCCTGTTAAGTTAAAAGATAATTTATATGATGTCATTTGGCTTTGATTTCTATCATTTTGTTTGTTTATTTATTTTATTTAACATATAAAAATTCACTTTATGCTACTATGGCTAATCGGACGATGCTACAAACAGGTCAAACTAATACTAATTTTGCCTATCCAGGTTTTATTAGGATAGGGTTCTTTAACGAGTACCTGACATCGTACAGGCTCGGGACCACCTTTTAACTTTAACTTCCGAAGGACGGCATAACTAAGGATTTTTTACTCCCATTAAAAAATCCTAGGACCACCTGCGGTTTGAACCCGTGACATTTGGCATAGGAGGCTGTTATGCTAACCACCCAGCTACAAGTGATCCCTTCTATTATTTTATTTTATTTTTTATGATTTAAATGGCTTCTTCAAAAAAAAAAAAAAAAATTCTATATTCCTAAGAAATGAAAACAATCTTATACATGAAAGTTTTCCAAACATTTTATGAAAAGAAGTTTGTTTACTCTCAAAAGCACATTTACCACCAGTTTACTGCTCCTGCAAATAATTACACAACGGTTTACTATTTCCAAATGCCTTACTGGTGAAAAATTGTCCTTTCTTTATTTTAGCATGGACGAGATTAGTAAGTAAAAATAAAAATAATTTCACTTTGTTTATTTCTGAGACTTATAAATACAAAGAAGTTGGAATTGAAACAATAACCTTATATAAAATTAGACAGATTGCAGACCAGATGTAAACTAAAATTACAGTCTACATAATTAAACTTTCACCAATAGTAAATTTTTATTTACTTTTTTTTTTATTTCTTTATATTTAAAAAAAAATAGGCTCATCATCTTATTAGCTTAGATAAATAACGGCTAAATATGAATGTTGAGCGAATTTGATAAACAACCAAAAGATATAAGTGCAAACATAATTTTTTTATGCAATTTTTTGTGTTTTTGAACACAAAAATAGTATTATAGATGTATAATATACTGTTGGATAGCTAAAGATTTTAGAAAAAATATTATCTGATACAAGGAATTGTAAAGAGCAACGGAGAGTGATGAAAAGCCGATAAATCTAACTGATTGTTGTAGATGAAAATATAATACATTATTTAATAAAAAACATGTTTCAATTGAAATTAAATTAAATTAAGGGATCACTTGCAGCTGGGTGGTTAGCATAACAGCCTCCTATGCCAAAGGTCTAGGGTTCAAAACCGCAGGTGGTCCTAGGACTTTTTAATGGGAGTGAAAAATCTTTAGTTATGCCGTCCTTCGGAGGGAACGTTAAAAGGTGGTCCCGAGCCTGTGCGATGTCAGGTACTCGTTGAAGATCCCTATCCTAATAAAACCTAGATAGGCAAAATTTAGGACTCCCACTGTAGCATCGTCTGATTAGCTATAGTAGCATAAAGTGACGTAAATAAAAAAACAAACAAAGTAAATTAATCCTTTAATAATTCATTTTTATCTCTACATGTATTTAAAAATTCTTAAATTAATTTTAACAACGGAGGTAAGAGAAAGTCGTATGTTGAGCACATCAGAATTTTTTTTATTAGTTATTCGGATTGTGCGTATTAAATTTTGAGAAGGGAGGATGATTTTTTTTTTTTTTTTTTTTTTTGGGTCGATTACAAAGTTCATTAATGAACATATTAAACCAAATTGATTGATTTTTTTAAGAGAATTTTTATTTTTATTATTTTTGGTATCATAGTTTCTCTGTGCTCATTACAGACTTACAACATGAATGTTTGAAAAGTTACAAATATTTAGTACTGTTCAGAACTATTCAAATAGAGCAGCCATATTTTCTAATCGGTCGTACATCTATGACCACGTGTTTATGTAGGAGGGGCTTTCTAATGTTATTTTTATTGCGCGCGGGGAACTACCCGAGTATTGTAAATACATTAAGAAGAATAACGGGCTGTTTGGGTATTAAGTTAGGGTTCCGTTTATTATTTCCCAACTGAGGTAGAACATCTGTTTATAAATATAAGTGCATATAAATACAGAGGTGTGGGGTGATCAGTCTGTGGAGTCGAATCAAAACGATGTCTTCCTCACGGTGGGTAAACACATACGTGAAGGAGGCTAGGGTTTATTTTAAAAGAACGAATAACACCACATGTGTTCTATAATGGATTCTTAAATATTTTATTCTCTGTTTCTATCTCGAAGAAGGCTTTTATACACCTCCTACTAGTGATGCTGTGAAATTGCAAAAAACATGACATGAAATGAAGTGCTATTTCTTAAATAGAATTATTTCTAATAATTTAGTTTTACAGTATTTTCTCTATGACCGACTATTCCTCTGAATAACGATTCTTCTCTCTACGACAGGGATCAGAACACATCTATAAATCTCTGCCAGAACCAATCTCTGCCGGAGTTATCTAAAGTTTCTATTCTGGCCCCACTTCTGTGCTTAATATACAGATATGACTTACTAACAGAAAAAAACATCCAAACTGCAACATATGCCGTCGAAACAGTTGTTATTACGAGAAACACAGACTCTATCACAATCAGGACGGCATTACACCACCTGGACAATGTACAGAACTGTTGTAAGAAACGAAAGTTAAATTTTAACAAAGACAAGTCACAACGTGTAACATTTACCCTGCCCTCCTGTTTATATAAATAATAAACCGATATAACAATAAAATAAAATAACGTGCTTAATACTTATTTGTGACAAAAGATTTACATAGGACCCACACATCAAGACAAACGTATAAACGTTAACATTCGACTGACAACATTATATTCTATACTAAATAAACGTTTAAATCATCCATGAGACAGATTCTTAATGTATAAACTTACTATTAAAACCTAAATAGACATAATAGACGGACTCGCTAAAAAGACTATTAATAAAAAAAAAAAAAAAAAAAAAATCAATCTAAGTTTTAAGGACTAGCAAAGTACTCACTACCATATGTTTCTACGATATTCTTCCTACACGTAATCTTCATGTTTGTTTATTTATTTAACGTCACTTTATGCTATTGTGCCTAACGGACGATGCTACAGTGGGAGTCCTAAATTTTGCCTATCCGGGTTTTATTAGGAGAGGGGTCTTTAATGAGTACCTGACATCGCACAGGCTCGGAACCATCTTTTAACGTCCCCTCCGAATAACTCCCACGGAGCATATCTCCCATTTTTTACTTCCATTAACTTAATTAAATCAGTATTAGGACCCTATGCAGGTTTGAACCCGTGACCTTTGGCATAGGAGGCTGTTATGCTAGCCCCCCATCTACAAGTAATCCCATTGACAATGCTCAAGAGAGCGCTTGAAGGGAAAAGAAGTAAGATTCTAGCAAAATATAGAACATACATCTTTGACCAAAACCTTTCTAGAAATAATCATGTTTCCTATATCATTCGTCATTCAGTCGTTACTCTTAAACCGTTCTCAAGATTCCGTGATGCACTGCCTTTTAATGCTTATTGGCTCCTTTTTTCTTCCCTCGTCTTCCCCCACTTCGATTACTGCTGCCTAGTGTTCGGTGAATTGTCTGGGGGACTCGAGATGAGATTGGAAAGGCTTATGAAATGTTTCATTAGATTCATCTTTGGAGTCCCTAGGCGCTCCAGCCCCTCTGACAGGTTTGCCGAGTTGAAGTGAATCCAGTTTCCCAGTGACAGTATTTCTAGAGAGTTTTCCTATTTCGTACTTTCAGTACCAAAATTCCATCCTCCATTCTTGACCTACTTATCTCTTGTTCATCGCTACATTCGTTTAATACAAGATCGCAGTCCACTACCCTCTATTTTTCTTTTCATCGAACATCATCCTTTAAAAAATCATTTAGCTAGAGTGCCACATCGTTCTGGAATTCCATTCCTACCTCTATACGCAAAGCACCTTCTTTAATCTCATTTAAAAGCAAACTGTTCCTTCATCTTCTCAGCCATCCATCTTCCGATTGATTGTAAACAAAATGTTAGAATAATGGTCATATTCCATTCTAATATGAGGACCACTACAAAAATATGTAAACAACTTTTTTCCCCTTTTCTTCTTTTGGTTTTTCTCTATGATCTTATTATACCATAAGAAGCACAATTATAATATCTCTTCAAATAGACACATATGATTATATAATTATAAACATATATATATATATATATATATATATATATATATATATATATATATATATACTAAGTAGTCGTATTTACTTTTTTTATAAATAATATAAGTATATCTTAAGTTTGAATTTTTTTTTATTTGTTCGATAAATATTAGGCCGTTCTACAAAAGAAAACTTGGATATATTTTTTTAAAGCAATTTATTTAATTTCCATTCATCGCAACGTTTCAGCCTCTAGGGCCATTTTCAAGCTTCTGTAATCAATTAAAGTTTTATTTCATTTATACATTTTTAACATCTAATATCAACACATAATAAATTATTTTTAATAATTATGTTACCTACCATGCATATCCATGTTAAATATCAATTCATTTCAACGCATAATTTTTAAAATATCATTTTTCAAAAATACCTGTTCTCAATTATATCATATTATATTTCATCATTAATTTAAAAAAAAAAGGATATATTTATTCAAAAAGAAAAGAAACATTTTTATTAACTCACTCAACATTTTCGGCTGTCTTATAGGTATTCTCATGCGCGACTAACTTGGGGTGGGGATGCCAAAAGCTTTATATATTTACTCTGTCAATAGCACTTGCATAAAAGGTGTTCAGGTTGTCAACGTCTGTTTGTTGGTTAACTGATTTTTCTAAATTTTTTGTTATATAAATTGATTCAATGATCCTTCTTTTATTTATATTTTCTTCCTTATGTAGGACAGAATAATAATAATATTTATTGAACAAATATTCAACCAAAAGAACAATTACGACAATGATGAGAAAATATTTTTTTGTTTTTGTTTCTGTTCAGGCACAAGTCTCAGTTTCTGTACTTTTCTGTTATTTTTAGGAGACTGAAGGCTCCAGAATAAAATTTACTTTTCTTTCTTTCTTCTTACGATTCCAAGAACCGACTACAATCCGCTAAACATTATACACCGTAATTTACTAAAATTTAGAAACACAAAAATAGGCATATTTGTCCACTCACAGTTACCACCATTTTTTATTAATTTAAAATAATGTCCTTAAGACATCGCGGATCACCTGGGCATACTAACTGGTTGGGAAACACTGGTCTAGGATGGGATATCTAGGAGATATTGGATGGGCCTCACAGATTCTAATCGTCAATTTGTCAGTTTTATTTCTACTATTTCATTGGAATTTCTATTTTAGTCAGTAATCGTTAGGGGGATTTACCGACGACACCGAGGTCCCTGTTGTAATTATCGAGCCAGGCGTTCCCATTCTCCGCGCGGCATAAGCGATCCTGACGATAGCCGAAGGTGACAGAAGAATGGATGGAGTATGGGGCGATGACGGGAGATGAGGAAGATAGAAGCGGGGAAGGAGTGTGGGAAGCGGCGGAGAGTAGAAGAGCCGAATTAATATGGCCATATATACAAATATCTGGCAAAGGAAGTGCCGCCGTGAGAGATATCCCTTGATCTTATCTCGTGGGGATACGGCACTAATACGGGGCTGCCCCACCGCCTCTCTCCTATACAGCTCCGGTTATCATCTTCTTTTCCACCCTCCTTCTTCTACCTTCTTTAAAATTATTTGTTCAATTATCTCTATTGCCTTTGCTTCATTTGGTACAGCCTACATACAGCCTACATTGGACCAGTGAACTGCGCTGCGTTTTTGCGAGGTATTTATATCAACATTTAAATATAATATGTAGAGCTCACATTAATGGTTTTCTGCAGATAAAAAAATGTGTTAGGTACTTGTAGTAAATAAATAATTGACCCCAAAAAAATAAATAATTATCCCTCCTCTCAAAATTTGAGATAAAAAAGAGAAAAAAGGCAAGAAAAAAAAATTGAAATTTTAAACATGGATACACTCATAACTCACTTATTTTTCACGATAGAAAAAAATATGTATTGAGTTTTAGAATCAGTGAAGCGCGATAAACAAAAAAAAAAAAGTACAAATGAAAAAAAAATTGAAATTCGCTTACATATACGTTTTTAACTACGTTATTTTCGAAGATAGTGAAAAATTTATTTATTTTTTAATTTTTTGGAAGTTTTTCTTAATATAAACACTTGAATGAGCACACATTAACTTCCTTTTGTCACTCAATTACTTTATTTCATAAGCTTTTATATATGTCAATGTTTCGGGGCTGTTTCCCCATTTTCAAGACTTATTTATTTTTTTTTTTTTTTATAAATGCTTTTTCACATATAAACCATCATTTTACTTTATAGCTCACTGCTGTTCGTCCTCATGGGTGTTCATTGGCTTACTCAAACAGTTTACTTAACAACTTACAACTTACTTAAACAGTAAGCCAATGAACACCCATGAGGACGAATAGCAGTGAGCTATGAAGTAAAGTGATGGGTTATCTGTGAAAAAGCATTTATAAAAAAAATAATTCTGGAAAATGGGAAAACAGCCCCGAAACGTTGACAGATATGAAAGCTTATGAAATAAAGTAGTTGAGTGACAAAAGGAAGGCAATGTGTGCTCATTCAAGTGGTTAACTTAAAATTTAAATACCATATGTACAGCTCACATTAATGGTTTTCTGCAGATAAAAAAATGTGTTAGGTACTTGTAGTAAATAAGTAATTGACCTAAAAAAAATAAAAGGAACGAAAAAAAATTGAAGTTTTACACACAAATACACTCATAACTCACTTATTTTTGACGATAGAGAAAAATATGTATTGAGTTTTAGAATCAGTGAAGCGCGATATACAACAAAAAAGGACAAATAAAAAAAATTGAAATTCGCTTACATATACGTTTTTAACTACGTTATTTTCGAAGATGGGGAAAAATTTATTTATTTTTTTTCTTTTTTATTTTTTTTGGAAGTTTTTCTTAATATTATGCGATTAAAGATGCAAATAACAATATAATTGCGGATCCTTCTGAGATATTAAATAAATTTAAACAACACTTTGACGGCATCTTAAATACGGAAAATAATAATCAATCTCCTCTCTCTGAATATCAGAGCGCTGAACCATGGATAGACGCACCGAGTAAAGAGGAAGTAGAAATGGCGATAGGAAAATTAAAACGTTATAAGGCCGCAGGAAATGATAATATCACGAGTGAATTAATCAAGGCGTGTGGAGAAGCGGGCGTTTCCAAAATACATTTTTTAGTTAAAAAGATCTGGGAAACTGAAAAAATGCCCGAGGAATGGAAAGAATCAATACTTATTCCGATTCACAAAAAAGGACCGAGGTCGGATTGTAACAACTATCGTGGGATCTCTCTTCTCCCAGTATGCTATAAAATATTCTCGTCAATTCTAACTAGTCGAATCACGGAATACGCTGAGGAAATTATCGGAGATTACCAATGTGGTTTTAGGCGGAATCGCTCGACTATTGACCAAATATTTTCCCTACGTCAAATATTAGAGAAAAAATTGGAATACAACGGTGTAGTCCATCAACTTTATATCGATTTTAAAAAGGCTTATGATTCAATAGACCGTCAGAAGCTATATAACATCATGATTGAACAGGGAATACCTAGAAAGTTAGTAAACCTAGTAGAGATGTGTTTGTCGGAAACATTCCATAAAGTTAGAATCGGTCATAATTACTCCGAGAGATTTGAGGTGCGATCGGGTTTAAAACAGGGTGACTCCCTTTCACCTGTGTTATTTAATATACCTTTAGAATATGTCATAGAAAAGGTGATGTGTACCGAGAAAGGCTTAAATATGGGTGACAAGATTCCGGTTTTGGGGTATGCCGATGATCTGGTACTGCTAGGTGAAGACACGGAAACCATACAACTAAATACAAGTGTGTTAATAAAAACTGGTAAAGAAATAGGACTCGAATTAAATACCGATAAAACGAAGTATATGATTAGTAGCAGAAACGGTGTCGATCTTGGAGATATTTATGTATCAGGTCATACTTTTGAACACGTAGAGAAATTCAAGTATTTAGGTTCAATTATAACTAGAAAAAATGAAATCCAGGAAGAAATAAAGTCCCGGTTAAAGGTGGGAAATGCGTGTTATTATTCAGTTGCTAAGTTACTTAGTTCGCGGCTTCTATCTAAAAACTTAAAGATTAGAATTTATAAAACTATTATTCTTCCAACGGTTCTTTACGGATGTGAAACGTGGCCGCTTACTTTAAAGGATGAACAGCGGCTTAAGGTTTTCGAAAATAAAGTATTGCGTAAAATATTTGGTCCAAAGAGAGATGAGGCCACTGGGGAGTTTAGAAGGTTGCATAACGCGGAATTGCGGAACTTGCACCCTGTGAATATAATTGAGCTGATTGCATCGCGGAGACTCAAATGGGCGAGTAAAGTTGTTGGGCTCGATGACGAACGGATTCCGAGAAAGTTGGTATTTGCTGATCCGACTGGTAGGCGTCCGAAAGGTAGGCCGAAGCGGAGATGGGAGGATTGCGTTAAGGCTGATCTCGGGAGCTTGGGCTTGAATGGTGAGCATTGGATGAGTCTGTGTAAGCGGAATTTGGTGGTATCGGCATCGAACCTTCGGGTTCGCTAAGCCTATTATTATTATTATTATTATTTTCTTAATATTAACACTTGAATGAGCACACATTAACTTCCTTTTGTCACTCAATTACTTTATATCATAAGCTTTCATATCTGCCAACGTTTTAGGGCTGTTTCCCCATTTTCAAGACTTATTTTTTTTTTTTTTTATAAATGCTTTTTCACATATAACCCATCACTTCATTTCATAGCTCACTGCTACTCTCCCTCATGGGTGTTCATTGGCTTACTCAAACAGTTTACTTAACAACTTACAACTTACTTAAACAGTAAGCTAATGAACACCCACGAGGACGAATAGCAGTGAGCTATGAAGTAAAGTGATGGGTTATATGTGAAAAAGCATTTATAAAAAAAAAAAAATAATAAGTCTTGAAAATGGGGAAACAGCCCCGAAACGTTGACAGATATGAAAGCTTATGAAATAAAGTAATTGAGTGACAAAAGGAAGTTAATGTGGGCTCAT
Source organism: Piezodorus guildinii (assembly GCA_023052935.1). Lineage (NCBI taxonomy): Eukaryota > Metazoa > Arthropoda > Insecta > Hemiptera > Pentatomidae > Piezodorus > Piezodorus guildinii. The sequence continues at coordinate 158,732,721 of CM041293.1, read as the reverse complement.
TCAAGTGTTTAACTTAAAATTTAAATACTATTTGTACAGCTCACATTAATGGTTTTCTGGAGATAAATAAATGTGTTAGGTACTTGTAGTAAATAAGTAATTGACCGAAAAAAAAAAAGGTCAGAAAAAAAATTGAAGTATTACACATAAATACACTCATAACTCACTTATTTTTGACGATAAAGAAAAATATGTATTGAGTTTTAGAATTAGTGAAGCGCGATAAACAATAAAAAAGGACAAATGAAAAAAAAAATTGAAATTCGCTTATATATACGCTTTTAACTACGTTATTTTCGAAGATAAGGAAAAATTTATTATTGTTTTTTAACCAAAAATTCGCGAATAATTATGTAAAAGAATAGACAAGAAATTGAAATTTTACACATAAATACGCTTATGAATAAGTTATTTTTGACGATGGAGACAAGTATGTATAGAGTTTTAGAATTAGAAAAGGGTCATAAAAAATATAAAAATAATAAATAAAATCATGTGTATATTCAAATAACAAATTATAATAGATGTAATTACATAAAATATCGGTTATTATTGAAGATAAAGAAAAACTAAGGACAAGTTATTTTATAAGTTTGTTATTTTTGAGATCAAGACAACGCGATGAACAAAGTGCAAAGAAAAAAAAAAAAAAAATCATCTTTTATGGTCCACAACTTATAAGAGATGTGATTCCCTGATAACTTGGTTATAATTGCTGATAGAGATGAAATGTAAGGTGCTTTTAGTGCCGTTTGATAGAGAATTTAATTTTCGTCTAAATGAAAAAAAAAATCATTGAAATTAGATTAAAACTAGCTTAGATATTGTGTTTTGATTTCAGCGGTAGTAATATGATATTATTCTTTGAATTATTGCTTTTCATGTTACTTCATTCCCTATCAACAGCTATATAAACAGTTATATCCTAATATTGTTATTTGGAAATAAGATCGTGACATCGTGTAATAATTTGTAGCGTTTTATTTTTTAATAACAGTAATAAGAACAGTTGGTATAATTAGCAGACCGTTGAGAATTATTAGAAGGAATTAGCCCGGGTGGCGGTCAGTGAATGGAACAATTATATAGTTTCAATCATTTATTTTCAGCCAACGTTTCGACCCCCATTTTGGGTCATCATCAGGGCGTATTGTAGGCGAATGGAAACTGAGTGCGAGTTTCAAATTCAAGGAAACCTTTAGTTTAAAGTTACAAAAATTTTCTATTACCATAAAGTTGGGCCTTAAGAAAAATTTTGTTAAAGCCATAAACAAGGAAGATGGAGGTTTTCCATACCTCAAACTAAATTTCCTCGAATCAGCGACGCGAAATTGAAAGAAGGAATCTTTGTGGGTTCCCGAATACGAGATCTCATGAAGGACTCAACTTTTGAAAGTGCATTGAAAGCTGAAAGACCGCTTTTGTAGAAGTATGTCATAATTTTGTTGGAAACAAAAAAAATATGACTACCGTGAAATCATCCTTGAACTTCTTTCTTCATACGAAGCCCTTAAATGCAATATGTCCTTAAAAATTCATTTCTTGGATTTTCATTTGAACTTTTTTCCCGCTAATCTTGAAGCAGTATCAGATGAACATGATGAAAGGTATCAACAAGACATATTGCACATAAAAAAGCGCTATAATGGAAAATGGTCAGAAGCGATGCTTGCCAATTTATGTTGTTCAATTCGTCGCGAAACACCTGTAGAAAGTATGAAAAGGAATAAGACTACAAAGTGAAATCATTATTTAAAACCAGCAATGAGAGTATCTAATGATCTGTAGGTTTTTTAACACATTTATTCAACACTTGTATCAATTTGAACAATTATAATATATTTTTTTAAGCAAAAAAGTGAGTTATATTTAAAACCACCATTGAAAAAAATTATATGTGATCCGGAAGATTTAATACTATATTTCTATTCAGAATTATCTAATTTATCATTCATTATGCATGAAATAGAAAAGAGGGGAAACATTTTTTTTTTTTTTTTTGCAGACCAGTGTAATCACAGAAAAACAGTTTGGACCTAAAGGTTTTTATTCAATTTTCGTGTTGTTATTCGAAAAACCGTACTGTTAACATCTACTGGAATGAATATATATCATAAAACTCGTTAGTATCAATTAAAAAATTTCTGCTAGTATTGTAAGAGGAAATAGATATCCTCAAGCTTGCTAAGAGAGTGGGAAGAGGTACAAAGGGCAGGAATATAGGTCCTTGTCTTAGCGCAATTACAGGAAAGGCCTTTATCCTTTTTATGCAAATGCAATTGTTTACACTCCGATATGGCACCAAGTTTGCAGCATTAGCCTCGGAGAGGCCTATTGTTCGCACCTGTAGCTGATGTTAAGCCTGGATTCCTCTCTTCGTACCCAACATCCAGGCCTATTGGAGCCTCGGGGATCTCAAACTCTAAGGCCTGTGGTATCTCAGTAATTCCAAGGCATGATTATTTAAACGATAGACTTTAGAAAGTTTTTCTAAAAACAGATTAATTGATAAATTCTAAATGCTTTGCTCCGTTATTTCGAAATATGAAACAACACTAATAAAATCGGCAAAAAAAGGTCTTTATCTCATTACTTATTAGTAATAAAATATGGTGCGTGTAACACAGTTGAGATAAGTGTACGAACATTTAAATAAAGTCCCCCATGCGCACTGATGATAACCCACAAAGGTGGGTCGAAACGTTGGCAACAATAAATACTTTAAACTATTTAGTTGTTTCATATAATGACCGCCACCCGGACTAATTCCTTCCAATAATTACATTTAGTTTAGATAGAAGCATGTAATTTATTAACTAATCTATTACATGATTATCTACAAAAATTAGATTAGTTTAATCCGCTTTTTATAACTGTTCATTATCTTTTACAACTTAAATAATATTTGCTTCTCAAATCTTTAGCTTTCCAACGGAATATTATACAGCTATATTACTGTTCAAGGGGCGGCGTGGTCTAGTGGATAGAGCACTAGTCTACTGTTCTTCGCGTTCTGGGTTCGAATCCAGGCTGTGGCAGAATATTATTTATTCTGTTAATTCAGTCAGGGAGGAAGGGGGGGACCCTAGGGAATAGAGACCCTCATGGGTCTGCCCAGCCTCTATAAACTGGGTATACTTAAAACAATCGGTGAAAAACCTGGCAGCTGAGTGTGATTAAGGTCTAATCACCTCATTGCGCGGCCGTTGGCCTAGAAACAGTACGAATCTCTATATGTACTGAGTCCAAGACCCTTCATGGGTTGTAGTGGTACAGTTTTTTATTTTGTTTTGTTTTTACATACAAAATATACAATATACATACAAAAATGTTTGTTGCTCTTTCCTGCTTTCGTTGGGTATCAAAGTCACTCAGCTTATAAATATAAATATAAATTTATCTGTACATTGTTAATTCTAACCAGAAGAAGTTATTAATTTTTAGTAATACACAAAATAAAAGTTACTTTACAGTAAGATTTCGGCATTTAGGCCTTATTTCAATCAGAATGAAGCCTATATGATATTAAACCCAATTAAATGTTTAGCTAACAACAAAATAGTTATTATTATTTTTTTATAAACTACACCTTAATCATGATAAGGAAGAATTATTTGTTACCTGTTTTACTAATTTCTTCCTTAAAAATTTGAATTTTTGAAAGAAAAAAAAAAAAAAAAAAATATATATATATATATATATATATATATATATATATATATATATATATATATACAACTGCACTATCACAACATAGCATAAAATTAAAGCATAAGTTTGATCTCAATAGACCACAAATTTTAGAAATAGTCAAGAATAAACAAAATAGAAAAACCATAGAGGCTATATACATCAATAAAAATATAGATAACACTGTAAATTTTAAGACCGACTCCAGACAATTAAGTTATCATTATTCTGATGTAATTAAAAATATAATTTAAATAATTAATTGATTAACAAAAATATTTTAAGAATGTCACACTATTAAATAACAATAACCAATTCCAGTTGAGGACAAAGTTTTTTTTTTCTTTTTTAATTTGTGCATCAGTGAAAATGTTTGAAGGAACTATTGAAGTTCAAAATGGTATAAACCAGGTAATTTTAAAATATTTATTTATTGCATTAACTTATTACTATTTAACACTGTTAATTATTGTTTTTAATACCTCCTATTTAATTAAAAGCTTTTATAATAATGACACCTTACTTATAATAATTGTTTACAAAACGTTTTAATTATTCACTTCGGTATATTGTTTTTTTAATGTAATGGGCATTTGTTATTTTTACTTTGTAGATTTCTGAAGATGGGAGAATATCCCGAAACGTCAAATTTTGATTAATAAAAAAAATTCAAGTTTTTATGGAAGAAATTAATCAGTCCGAAAATATACCTGTAAGATCATAGCAAATAAGTAACGCATTGTAATGGATTTCCAATCAATGTTTTAAAACTGCGCAGATGTTTTCTATACAAATAAAAATTAATGTTGCTGTAAAAAAAAAAAAAATAATAAATAAATAACCTGAATCTTCCTCACCAATTATCTATTTATTGTTGAACAAATTACTTATATGAAATGGAAAATTTTGTGTTTAAATAAAAATTAACTAACTGTAAAAGTCGTATATTTTAGAAAGAGTGAAGGATCGGCCGATATGACCCATCGGTGCTAGAACTGTCGGAAAGCAGCGAGTCCACCTCCGCGCTATCTCTTATCGGGGCTCGGGACTACTGAGGGAAAAAACTCGAGACATCTGCCCCATCCAACAGCTCTGGAATTTGGGGTAATTTATGGCTCTTCGGGAAGGCTTGTGGGGACCGGGGCAAAATAGGGATTTTAGCGGTTGTCTGCTGGCCCCCAGTGGAAGGGGATTCATCCCGTCTAACTCCGCTTGTTAATTAGACGACAACTTATCTCCTAAAACCGTAAATTCCTTTATCACGCGCATATATTTCATATAACATTCACGAACACTTCTTGAACAGACTATTTGTGACAATAGTATTGAAGAAATCTGGTCGAGTCGTGCCTTTTATTGAGTATTAAAACTAGTAGAAAATAACTTAACTCAAATCGAATCAAAGCAATATTTTAATAAATATGACAATTTTAATAACAAATTTAATTTTGACTAAAATCCCTATGTAAAACTTCACCTTCTTCGTTAAAAACAAAACAATTAAAACAATAATAAAAACTCTGCTGGCTTGATATTCCAAAACGAGAAAAAAAAAAAAAAAAAAAAAACCCAGCCATATCGAACCAAAACGAAAAAAAACAACTTTTTTTATTTATTGAAATTTACAACTGTTTTGTAAATAAATCAAGTAAATTGTCTGACAATATTTATAGATAATATACATAAAAAGACATGAAGAGAACATGCCCATTAGGAGCACTCCACTACATAATCTAAACCAGAAGGTCTCGGGGCTATCTTCTTTTCAGAAACGCCTCGGTAGATAGTCAGGAATGGAAGAGGAAGGATTTAAGAAGAAAAAAAAAACCTAAAATAGAAGCTTATAATATATTTATTCACCAGTCTCTATAATTAGATAGTCTAGATGTTTTTTTCATTTAACGTCACTTTATGCTACCATGGCTAATCGGACGATGCGACAGTGTGAGTCCTAAATTTTGCCTATCCTGGTTTAATAAGAATAGGGATCTTTAACGAGTACCTGACATCGCACGGGCTCGGGTCCACCTTTTTACCTCACCCTACATAAATTGGTATCGGTTTTTTTACTTGCGATTTCAATAAAATCTTAATATTCTTTTAAATATTTTTAATCAATTATATATGACCCATTTTGATCTGTTGCACGTTGCCATCTTTCAGGTAATTCTTCTATTCTGCCTCCTGGAACGGCACTATTTCGCTTTTTAAGTCAGAACTTCCGGTTCTGAAACGAGCAAACAACTTACGGACAGTGCTTTCTCCCAAGGGATCATAGCTACACACATTGCAATTTTTTTAAACCGGATTTTCATTTTTCGGAATAAAAAATCATTATATGACGATAATGAATTTTTCTCTTTAACTTTGAGGAAGCAACATACCACTTAAAGATAAGGAATCTAAGTTAAAACTGACGCATAAAGCACCTCAACTAATTCTTTTTCAGAATATGCAAACATTTTTAACAAGTTACACACGATTTTCTGACCACAGAGAGGATTTTTTTTTAACATTTTTTTTTATATTTACAACTGTATTAAAAAAAAAAACATCAAGTAAATGATAGTTATATAATATAATGGCATGAAATACATGTAGAGAAGTTTCCCATTGGAAGCACTCTAAAAATATTCTAGACTAGAAGGTATCGAGGACATCTCCTTTTCAGGCGCCTCGGAGGATTATCAGGAATTGAAGAGGAAGAAAGGATTGAACTAGTGAGCTAGAGTGAGAATGGAGTTTGTCATGAAAGGATTGATACCTCGTTCGGGCCAAATCATTAACACATGAAACATTAAGGTCTTTATGGATGAGTTTATTTGTGACAAAGTAAGGAGCATAGAGGATTTTGGATTGTAAGGATTGAATACAGAAAGCATTAGATGGTTTATTAGAGCCCCAAAAGTCTAC